>OY728132.1:623930537-626912174 GCA_963277665.1 Viscum album
TGGACGATCCATGATTTTACGGCTTATGAAATGATTTCTGGATGGAGCACGAAGAGAAAACTGTCATGTCCAGTTTTTATGAATAATACACGATCTAGAAGACTGAAACATCGCTGTAGTTTTAGTTTTATGGGACATCGAAGATTCTTTCCAAAGGATCAGCCATATAGAATGAATCATCGAATATTTGATAATACCATAGAGACTGATGATCCATCTCAGCGTATGTCTGGAACTGGCGTGCTTAATGAATTGAAAGATTTTAGTTTTTCATTTGGGAAGGGTCAAATGAAATCTGAAAAGAGAAAGAATGTTTCCACTGAAAGTTGTTATAATTGGAGGAAGAGGGGTATCTTTTTTGATTTTCCTTATTGGTCAACCAATTTGTTACGTCATTGCTTAGACGTAATGCATATTGAAAAGAATATATGTGAAATGTTTCTTTCAGTTCTTCTAAATGTCAAGGGGAAGACAAAAGATGATTTATGATCTCAACGTGACTTGGTGGATTGGGGCATCAGACCAGAATTGCATCCTGTGCGTATCTGTGAAAATAAATGGAAACTTCCATGTGCTTCTTATGTGATGAGACCTATGGAAAAAAACAATTTCTGGAAGTATTAGAGACTATTAGAGTTCCTGATGGCTATTCAAGCAACATATCTAAACAGGTCAACAGAAGATATTTGAAGCTAAAATATTTGAAGACTCATGATTATCACGTTCTACTGCATGAGTTGCTTCCAATAGAAATCCATAATCTTTTGTAAAATAATTTAAGGGTGGCTGTTATTTGGTTTTTCCATTTGTTTAGAGATATTTGGGCCAAGAAGTTGTCCAAGTATTTCTTGCAAAAAATGTTGACAGATGCTCCATTAATTTTGTGTGAGTTGGAGAAAATATTTCCTCCATCATTTTTCACATGCATGTTGCATCTGACTGTCCATATTCCCACTGAAATACTTCTCGGAGGACCTGTTTATTTTCATTGGATGTATCCAAATGAAAGAAATATGTTCAAATTAAAGTCTTATGTCCGAAACAGAAATCATCCCGAAGGTTCTATCGTGAATGGTTACTTGGCTCAAGAATGTATGGATTTTTTCTCGATGTATTTGTCTGATCTTACTAAAAGATTGAACAGACCAATGCAAAATGAAGAAGAATAGTATGAGAAAATTGAACCCAGTTTTCCATCACTTCCTCAAACAGGAGGAATTCCTGGATCGTATACATTGAAGACACTAAGCCATGAAGAGCGGGAGATGGCATATCGCACAGTTTTGTTCAACTGTGATTTGTTCGATAACTATATTAGGTAACTAAATTTATTATGTATATCTTATATATATATATATATGTTAAGCTATTCATATTTTTTATCTACAGGGAACATAAAACAACAATAAATAGGAAGCATCGTTCTTTATCTTTGAGAAGGAGAGAGACTTTGCATAGAAAAGAGTTTTCTGCTTGGTTAAAATTGAAGGTATTAAAAAATTAATGTTTAAAATAATTATATCAATATTTAACTAAGTTTAATAGTCATTTATATTGCAGGTATTGAGTTTTTCTGCTGACTCTGTCTCTAAGGAAATAAGAGCTTTGGCTTTTGGTCCTAATATCGTGGTTCGTGACTACAAATCAATTGTTATCAATGGGTACAAATTTATTATCACTAAATAAGCAAATAACATGAGAACACAACATAATGGTGTTATGGTTACTTCCACAACAGATTGGTATGCCAGTGAATCAGATAGTAGACCGTGATTTGAAAATGTGGGTTATTATGGAGTTGTTGAGAAAATAATAATATTGGATTATTACTCTCATGGACGAGTCACAATGATGAAATGAAATTGGTTTGATTCGATGATGAGACATGGTACATTTATTGATGATTGTGGATTTTGAGTAATTAATATGACTCGCACTCTTGCTACCGAAGTACCATATGTGTTGGCATCAATGAATAAACAAGTTTTTTATGTCAAAGACCAACTTCGACCTGAATTTGGTGTCATAGTTGAAGTAATTCCAAGACATATTTTTGATGATGGTGATGATGGAATTGACATTGTCCCTAGTGCCATTGGAACCAATCCATTTATTTCTTTTGATGACTCAAATAGCTTAATTGTCAGAGTTGATTGTGAACCTGAAGTTGTGGTTGAAAATATATAGAATCATTCATCCATGTTCCCAATTCTGTTGGTTTACCTCGAGTTGGGTTGTTAAGGTTGGTAATATTCAAATTGATTTAGTATTGATCACAAATATGTTTTAGCTGACTTTACCGTTATGTGAATTTTCAATGTTTATTGGTTGCAATTTTATTTGAATTGAATTTTCTAATTTGGAATTGAACTGTATTCAAAAATAGTCAAACAATATTTCTAACTTGGTGAACATTACAACTTGTATGATTTATTAAATTCATTCAATATCTTCTAAAACAATTGATAGCTGACTTCACTGTTATGTGAATTTTCAATGTTTATTGGTTGCAGTTTTATTTGAATTGCATTTTCAAATTTGGAATTGAACTGTATTCAAACATAGTCAAACAATATTTCTAACTTGGTGAACATTACAACTTGTATGATTTATTAAATCCATTCAAGCTCTTCTAAAACAATTGATAACTGACATGACCATAATGTGAATTTTCAATGTTTATTGGTTGCAGTTTTATTTGAATTGCATTTTCTAATTTGGAATTGAACTGTATTCAAACATAGTCAAACAATATTTCTAACTTGGTGAACATTACAAATTGTAGGATTTTTTAAATCCATTCAAGCTATTCTAAAACAATTGATAGATAAATTACATATGAATCCCCCTATTCACTCATATATTTTGTTTATTGGTTTACACATTAGTTTTCTTTTTCTAATTAATTACATATTTGTTTTCAAAAGCAGTAAATGAAGCCAATTGAAGAGAGACGAAGGAAAAAAATGACGGAGAACAATCGTTGAATGATGGAGATGGGTGTTCCACCATTAGTGCCTACAGTGAGTACATTATTTTAAATATATATATATATATATATATTTTAAGAATATATAATTTCATGTGATTAATTTTTTTGTAAACATTTTTGTAGGATCCACCTATACGTTGACAATTATTCAACGAGGAGCCTAGTACTGGTCCTAGTACTTAGGCCGGTGGTACGAGGAGGGTTCGTACCAGAGGTGGACGAGCATCTTCGCGTACCCGACTAGACCACGCCCCTCCCACTGACATGTCATCCTTCCAACGTTCTGATCCCGGTGTGTCGTTAGACACACATAGGATATTTAGGCCTCCCATGTTTTCGCTACCTTCTACATGTTCTGGCCCATCATTTTCACGTCCCATCATGATTCCCACTCCCCAGTCAGCATTCGGTCAGACAGTTATCCCATATTCTTTTCCTTCTACTTTTGTCTCTCCGAGCTTCTATATTCCATCGTCTTTGACTCCTGTTCCACCACAGGGTGTTTCATCAGTTTCTATGGATCCAGCGGCGCTCAGCGATCAGACCGACACAGGTATATTTATAGAACCCTAAAAAAATTTATACCAATATTTATTTTCATTATAACATGTTTTGATAAGAAATTTTTTTTTCTTTCATGACAGATACATCTACTGACAGGAGGCGTGGGCGGGGGCGTACACGCACGCGTTCGGTGTGGAACCGCCGCACACAGGTTATGGTGGATTATAATAAAGACAACCAAATGGTTGAGAAAACAGGGCAGCAATGTCATAGTTTTTTGGCGACGCTTGCCAAATACTCTGACATCATTCCCGTCAGCCCGCTATTTTGGAGACATTTTCCACATGAGGTCAAGGATAGATCTTGGGCAAAGATATGGGTAAAAATATCTGTTCTATTTAATGCCATGAATTATTTTTGTATTTATATGAATTAATATTTTCATTTCAGCATCGATTCTGATGGTGAGGGTGCACGATCGGAACGTATAAAGGATTTAGGCGAGATTTGGAGAGCCTACAAGCATGAGTTGTATATTGGCTGGGTTGTTAGAGTTGGCACTGAGTTAGAGGTAGTACCAGTGGTGGATGATTGTCCTATAGAGCAGTATCGTCATATGATTAATCATTGGATGAGTACCGAGTTTAAGGTATTAATAACATTTGAGGTATTTAAATAATAACTTTCATGTTTTTCATTAATACTATCTGTTGCATTTTTTGAATTTTATTTAGGAATCATATGGAAAAAATAAAAAGAACATTGATGCAAAAAAATACCTCCACACACTGGGACGCACTACGATGCTTGATCATGAGAGGAAGCAGGTATGATAATTGTTTATAAGTTTTCTTTACGACTTACACTTTCTTTTGTTTCTTAAATTATTTAATAGTTTACTAAAGTTTTCATATAACTTTAGTTTTCAATATCATTGTAGAGGAAAATACAAAATATTGAAGGACGTGTGCCTCAAGAAAGACTTTTTTGCTCGAGTAGACGGAAAAAGGATGGAAGTGCCGTCAACGAAGCGACTCAGCAGCAGATTGTAAGTTTTAATCTATTGAATTTATTTTTTAATATCTTTTTTGTAACTTAATGATATATTTATATTTTTAACAGGCTGCTTTAGAGGCCCTCGATTCCCAAGAACCAGAAAATTTTGGGCCAACAGATCACTTACATCAGGTGTCGGGAGAGGAGTATTCTGGGAGAGTACAATGCCCACCTAGGATAGCCCTGACGAGGTATTGGCCCTCCTCGGGTATGATCTGTAGTGCCACAGAGCTGTATCAAGTTAGGGCACAGGCAGAACAGGTTGAGAAAAGGGCCATAGAGACGGCAGAACAGTCTGCTAGGGAAAATAGTGCGTTTATGAAATTTACTGATGTTCTACGTTCTACACTTCTAGCAGAGGCCAGCCCATCTTTTTATGATTATATGTCATCGATAAGTTCTATATACGGTGCACCAGGTGGTAGTTTTAGTGGTGGTCAGGACAATTTCCAGCTTGACGATGATGATGGCGAAGAGTCTAATACGGAAGAGGAGGGAGAGGAGGAGGGCGAGGCAGGTGGTGAGGGCGAGGAGGAGGGTGAGGACGAGGAGGAGGGTGAGGGTGAGGATGATGATGGGGACGAGGATGAGGGCGATGATGATGATAGTGATGGTGTTGATGGTGATGTGGGACAAGTTGATCCATTGCATTTTTACTGATATTACTGAGATTTGATATTTAATCTATTCTAGTTGTTGGTTTTATCTAGACTCGTAGCATAGTATTGGAGTTGAGTTATTTTTATATATTATCTGTTTTTATGGATGTTGTTGTCTTTTAGTGGTTGTGTGTTTGGGAACCCCCCTCCTTCCTGGACCCTAGAAAACCCCCCACCCTTCTCCCTGGACCCTGGACAGCCCTGCCAAACATCCCCCTAGACAGCCCCCCGGACAGCCCCCCCACCCTCCTCCCTGGACCACGGACAACCCCCCGGACAGCCCCCCAGACAGCCCCATGTACATCCCCCCACCCTCTTCCTTGGACCCCAGACAACCCCCCAAACAGCCCCGGACAGCCCCCGGACAGCCCCCAGAACAGCCCCCTGGACAGCCCCCCCACCCTCCTCCCTGGACCCCAGACAACCCCCCGAACACCCCCCGGACAGCCCCCCGCACAACCCCCCACCCTCCTTCCTGGACCCCAGACATCCCCCCAGATAGCCCCTCGGACAGCCCCCCAGACAGCCCCCCGGACAACCCCCCCACCCTCTTCCTTGGACCCCGAACAACCCCTCGCACAGAAGATTCTTATAAAATGGACAACATTTTAAGTACATACAGAAAACCAACCAACGCATTAGGATTGTGTTGATACTTTATCATAATGATACATGGTTCATTTGTGATGTGTACAAGTCAACCCCGCCTTAATCTGAGGCACAGTGTGGCCAGAATCACTCTAAGTGTCTCTCTTTTGCTTAAAATGGACAATAATTTAAGTACATACGGAAAACTGACCAAACGCATTCGGTTTCCACTGAAACTTTAGGAGAGAGATCCATGGTTCATATGTGACGTGTACGAGTCAACTCCGCCTCAATCAGAGGTGCGGTGTGGCCGGCACCACTCAAAGTGTCTTCCTTTTGTTTCAAAAGGAAGTCATTTTAATTGAAAAACATCAACTGGCATACGGAAAACCGACCAAACACATTCGGATTGTTTTGATACATTAGAACAATGATCCATGGGTCATATGTGATGTGTACGAGTCAACCCTACCTCAATCTGAGGTGCGGTGTGGCCGCCACCACTCAAAGTGTCTGTCTTTTGTTTCAAAAGGATGTCATTTGAAGTGAAAAACATCAATTGGCATACGGAAAACCGACAAAACGCATTCGTATTGTGTCGATACATTATCACAACGATCCATGGGTCATATGTGACGTGTACGAGTCAACCCCGACTCAATCCGAGGCGCGGTGTGGCCACCACCACTCAAAGTGTCTGTCTTCTGCATAAAATGGACAATAATTTAAGTACATACGGAAAACCGACCAAATGCATTTGGTTTCCATTGAAACATTAGGATAACGATCCATGGGTCATATGTGACGTGTAAGAGTCAACTCCACCTCAATCCGAGGCGCGGTGTGGCCGGCACCACTCAAAGTTTCTGGCTTTTGTTTCAAAAGGACATCATTTTAATTGAAAAACATCAACTGGCATACGGAAAACCGACCAAACGCATTCGGATTGTGTCGATACATTATCACAACGATCCATGGGTCATATGTGACGTGTACGAGTCAACCCCGCCTCAATCCGAGGTGCGGTGTGGCCGTCACCACTCAAAGTGTCTGTCTTTTGTTTCAAAAGGACGTCATTTGAAGTGAAAAACATCAACTGGCATACAGAAAACTGACCAAATGCATTCGGATTGTGTCGATACACTAGAAAAATGATCCATGGGTCATATGTGATGTGTACGAGTCTACCCTGCCTCAATCCGAGGCACGGTGTGGCCGCCACCACTCAAAGTGTCTGTCATTTGCTTAAAATGGACAACAATTTAAGTACATACTGAAAACTGACCAAACGCATTCGATTTCCATTGAAACTTTAGGAGAATGATCCATGGGTTATATGTGACGTGGACGAGTCAATGCCGCCTCAATCCGAGGTGCTGTGTGGTCAGAACCACTCAATGTTTCTGCCTTTTGTTTCAAAAGTATGTCATTTTAATTGAAAAACATCAACCGGCATACAGAAAACTGACCAAACGGATTCGGATTGTGTCGATACATTATCAAAACGATCCATGGGTCATATGTGACATGTACAAGTCAACTCCGCCTCAATCCGATGCATGGTGTGGCCGCCACCACTCAAAGTGTCTACCTTTTTTTTCAAAAGGACGTCATTTTAATTGAAAAACATCAACTGGAAAACGGAAAACCGACCAAACGCATTCGGATTGTGTCGATACATTAGAACAATGATCCATGGGTCATATGTGATGTGTACGAGTCAACCCCGCCTCAATCCGAGGCACGGTGTGGCCGCCACCACTCAAAGTGTATGTCTTTTGTTTCAAAGGACGTCATTTGAAGTGAAAAACATCAACTGGCATACGGAAAACTGAACTAACGCATTCGGATTGTGTATATACTTTATCACAAAAATCCATGGGTCATATGTGACGGGTATGAGTCAAACACACATTAATATGAGGCACGGTGTGGCCGGAATCACTCTAAGTGGCTCTCTTTTGCTTAAAATGGACAACAATTTAAATACATACGGAAAACCGACCAAACACATTCGGTTTCCATTGAAACTTTAGGAGAACGATTTTTGGGTTATATGTGACATGTACGAGTCAACTCTGCCTCAATCTGAGGCACGGTGTGGCCGGAACCACTCAAAATGTCTGCCTTTTGTTTCAAAAGTACATCATTTTAATTGAAAAACATCAACTGACATAAGGAAAACCAACCAAACGCATTCGGATTGTGTCGATACATTAGAACAAAGATCCATGGGTCATAAGTGATGTGTATGAGTCAACCCCGCCTCAATTAGAGGCGTAGTGTGGCCACCACCACTCAAAGTGTCTGTCTTTGGTTTCAAAAGGACATCATTTGAAGTGAAAAACATCAACTGGCATATGGAAAACCAACCAAACGCATTCAGATTGTGTCGATACATTAGCAAAACTATCCATGAGTCATATGTGACGTGTACGATTCAACCCCACCTTAATCTGAGGCACTGTGTGTCCGGAATCACTCTAAGTGTATCTCTTTTTCTTAAAATGGACAATAATTTAAGTACATATGGAAAACCGACAAAACGCATTCGGTTTTCATTGAAACATTAGGAGAACGATCCATGGGTCATATGTGATGTGTACAAGTCAACTCCGCCTCAATCCGAGGCGTGGTGTTGTCGGCACTACTCAAAATGTATGCCTTTTGTTTCAAAAGTACGTCATTTTAATTGAAAAAATCAACTGGCATACGGAAAACCAACCAAACGCATTTGTATTGTGTCGATACATTAGAACAACGATCCATGGGTCATATGTGACGTGTATGAGTCAACCCCGCCTCAATCTGAGGCGCGGTGTGGCCTCCACCACTCAAAGTGTCTGTCTTTTGTTTCAAAAGGACATCATTTGAATTGAAAAACATCAACTGGCATACGGAAAAGCCACCAAACGCA
Organism: Viscum album; assembly: GCA_963277665.1. Lineage (NCBI taxonomy): Eukaryota > Viridiplantae > Streptophyta > Magnoliopsida > Santalales > Viscaceae > Viscum > Viscum album. The sequence goes on from OY728132.1 coordinate 623,939,254, forward strand.
TTCGGATTGTGTCGATACTTTAGAAAAATGATCCATGGGTCATATGTGACGTGTACGATTCAACCCCGCCTTAATCAAAGGCACAGTGTGGCTGGAATCACTCTAAGTGGCTCTCTTTTTCTTAAAATGGACAACAATTTAAATACATAAGAAAAACCGACCAAAAACATTCGGTTTCCATTGAAACTTTAGGAGAACGATCCATGGGTCATATGTGACTTGTACGAGTCAACTCTCCCTCAATCTGAGGTGTGGTGTGGCTGACACCACTCAAAGTGTCTGCCTTTTTTTCAAAAGTACGTCATTTTAATTGAAAAACATCAACTGACATACCGAAAACCGACCAAACGCATTCGGATTGTGTCGATACATTAGCGCAACGATCCATGGGTCATATGTGACGTGTACAAGTCAACCCATCCTCAATCTGAGGCACAGTGTGGCCACCACCACTCAAAGTGTCTGTCTTTTGTTTCAAAAGGACATCATTTGAAGTGAAAAACATCAACTGGCATACGGAAAACCGACCAAATGCATTTGGATTGTGTCTATACTTTATAAAAAAGATCCATGGGTCATATGTGACGTGTACGAGTCAACCATGCCTCAATTCGAGGCGCGGTGGGGCCGAAATCACTCTAGGTGGCTCTCTTTTGCTTAAAATGGACAAAAATTTAAGTACGTACAGAAAACCGACCAAACGCATTCGGTTTCCATTAAAACTTTAGGAGAAGGATCCATGGGTCGTATGTGACGTGTATGAGTCAACGCTGCCTCAATCTGAGGCACGGTGTGGCCGACACCACTCAAAGTGTCTGCCTTTTGTTTCAAAAGTACGTCATTTTAATTGAAAAACATCAACTAGCATACGAAAAACTGACCAAACGCATTCAAATTGTGTTGATACATTAGCACAATGATCCATGTGTCATATGTGACGTATACAAGTCAACCCCGCCTCAATCCGAGGCATGGTGTGGCTGGTAGCACTCTAGGTGTATGTATTATGTTTAAAATGAACATTATTTCAGGTAAAAATATATGGTATACAAAACATCGATCAAATTATGAATTGACTTCCAGATTCCACTTATAATTGTCATCTAAATTATAAATTGAATTTTAAATGAATTATGTATGTTTATAATTACGTTATGAATTCTAATTTAATTATGGATGTGTATAGTTCCACCATTATATGTTAAATGTGTATGAATTTGTTCTCTATATGTAAGTGTTAGTTGGTTATTGCAGGTACAATAATTGTATATGTATGTGTTAGTTTATTGTAGGTAAAATAATTGGATTGAACTGGTGGGAAAATTGGAGAGCTGGTTGCAAATTGGGGAGCTGCTGGGAAAATTGCAGAGCTGTTGTGCAATTTTCCCAGCAGAGGATATGCCAACGGTTCAAAACCGTTGGCATGAATGTCTAGGTTTTTTTTACCAACGGTTTAGAAAACCGTTGGTAAAACACTTTTCCCAATGTTTCTAAACTGTTGGGAAAGAGGATATTTTGGGTTTTTCCCGACGGTTTTGAAAACAGTTGGGAAAAACATGGTAATTTTCAACACTTTATCCTTTGGGATAAAGTTTTCCCAACGGTTTTCTAGAACCGTTGGGATAGGGTAATTTTTCTCCACCCTATCCCAACGGTTCACTATAAACCGTTGGGAAAAGTTTTTCCCAATGGCTTACTTCCCTACGGTTTGCAGAACCATTGGTATAACATATACCAACGGTTCGGCAGCCTTTCCCAACGGTTCTAAACCGTTCGGAAATCCTGTATTTCCACTAGTGCGTGTGTACGGCCTATTGTCTCTACGATTGAAATGTTGGGAAATTTTTCATAACTATATTTAACGATTCTTTATAAAGTATAATTTAATTATAAATATGATAATTGTTCAATTATTATTATGTATATGTTATACAAAAACCCCTTTTACCATAGTTGACCTACCAAAGTTAATTTTGACACATAAACTGAATTTGGTCAAAACATCTGACATAATTATATAAGTATTGTATAAAATATGTTAATAAGTGAAATAAATATAATGATAAACATGATAATTTTCAGAAGAAATTAAATATTTAATATATTTTTATTTTTCAATAATATAAATCCACATGAGATAAGTCGAACTAAAGTTGAAGAATTTTCATCTCACCTTTTTACATCTATGAGATAAATGTCATATTCACCACCTAATTGTTCTGTTTGGTGAATATATTAACCTTTTTAATATATTATATCATTAATAATTTTATCTTTATAGTAATTAAAACATTCATTTACTTTTATTCATTCATGAGGATAATTATTCATAATTCTTCAAAGTGGTATAGGATAATTTGGAATATTTAAAGATTATTTTCCTCATGAATAATTTTAATGATCTTTCAAAGGTATTTCTATTAAAGAAAATTATATAAACATTTTTCAATAAACCCTTTCATTTTCCTTTTCTATATTATTCATGAACATTTTCTAGTATTACTGCCATTTTCCCACTCTTCGATACCCAAAATGTTTTAGAAAATGTTTTTATGAAAACCCAACTTCATTTCAATATTTAGTTGGAGAACTTGTTTGCTTCTAAAATCCATATTTTCTAAAAATGTTTTAAAACAAATCTTTCTAATCTTTCCAAAATAATTTATTAATGAAATTTTTACCTTTTTTATTTTACCAATGTTTTCAAAGGAATATTCTCATCTCTTTCCAAACAAGGCACTTTTTAATCTTTTTCCCTGAAAAATGAATGTTTCTTTTACCTCGTACGACATGTACGAATTTACCTATAATTGTTTCCTTGAATCTTAAATTGCATGTATAAAAGGTCACTTTTTAAAGAAAACGTTTTCAAATGTGATTTTCAATGACAAAGGTTTTCAAAAGTTTTTTCAAACCAAAAGTATATTTTCCTCAACAATGTTTTTAAATGATTTTTATAGTATTTATATTCATCAATGACAACAACCCATTAGTTTTAATCCTCTTTGGATATGTTGTATTGATACTATACTTATTCTTCTTCTAGATTTTTTATGATTTATTGGGCCAAATATAGTATTGACATTCACTTACTTGATTCCTTTTAGTCCCCTTGAAATATTCAATTTCCTATGATTATTTGACATTGAATTTCCCCTAAATATGCATATCAGTTTTCCTGTATATGATTATTCCTTGAACCATATACCATTATTCATACAGTGGTTAATTTCAAAGTTAATTTTTTATTTAGTGAAATATTGATAAATCTATATCCTTTATTCAATATAAATATTTGATAAGTCATGTTTTTTATTTGATGTGAGGAGTTATTGGTACATGCAAGGCATGGGTTGAGGATTGTTTAAGTTAATCCCTACAGGTTGTGGACAGGTTAATTAAAGTCCCACAATGCATCAGTAGTCTCATGAGATGAAATTTGTTGGAGAAAAAACCTTCAAGTTTGTTTCTAAGAAAAATAGATGGGTTTCTACCCATAGACTTAAACCATCTTGTGAAAGATTTTTATAGTTGTGGTTTATGTTCCAGATACACAACGTCAAATAATTAAGCATTTACCTCATTAAAATTCAGTTATTATTCATTAATGAGATTTTCCGTCAACATATATATTGATGCATTTCATTCTCAGTTTATTGATTAAATAGGATATACTTCAGTTTCTTACCTATCCATATTGATTTTTCCTTATCTATTTGAATCGAATGTTTTTTCAATTATTAAATTTTCATTTTTTTGGTATGTGCATCCAGGTATTTACCATTCTATAATTTATATTCTCATTGATTCATTATTTCTTCTGCTATACTTTTCCCTTACTAATAATTTGATCGCACCCTTACTTTTTTTCCTTTCCCTATGAATCCTAAAAGTATACTATGAAAGATATGTAGGGATATACTAGATTGAATAAAGTTTTCCTCAAAATAAAAATATATTATGTTATAATTAATGTATTAATTTGTAATACAATACTCTTGTATGTATCTAGTTTACCAAGACTACATAAATCATTAATATTTCAATATTTGATTCCTTGAAATCAAGGCAATGTAATGATAGTAGTCATCAACTCTAGGATCTCTGGGGTTGGGTCACTACAGTTGGTATTAAAGAAATTTAGTAGCAACCATGGGAACTAGATTTAGGAAAACATAGGTTAGATAACATAATCCTAAGATAGCCTATGAGGATAAGTATACAAGAACAACTTATAATTTTGGTATGGTAGAGATTTTTTGGGTATTCCTATCAATACATCCCCATCTAGATACTACAAGTGGGTGTGGTTCTAGAATAGATGTGCATAAGGTTAAAAAATCAAACAAGGTGTGTTAGGCTTGACTCAGCGTAACCTGATACACAACATTGGTCCTCATTGTGCACCTGGTTTGACTCTCCTAAGGGATATTATTAGGATAATTCACATTTCCATTACAAACCATTATGAAGGATTTGAATATACAATGATAATAAATAAACTAGGTTAATACTAAGAAACTTTATATTTAAGATAAGTTTTCTTGATTCAGAAATCATAAAAATGATATTATGGTTAAACATTAGACCAATGAAGGACCTATTTTTAAATAAAGTTGATTAATTTATTCTTGTATTGAGGTTGTATTGAAAACCATAGTCAAAATGATATTTAGTGATTTACCTTATTCCAAATATGTCCATCATATTTATTTTGGGAATTATATCAATATAGTTTTAGAAAAGGACTACCTATATTTTGGGTGAAAACCCATCAAGACCGGAAATGCATTGAGACTTGAACCCCTGACAAAAGGATGATAAGGGTTTTGTGCCTACCACTGACCTACACAATGTCTTGATTAATGTTTCATTATTTTTAGTTGAATAATTTAATGAATAAATATTAGTGATTAACTAGTAGTGTTAGTTTTTAGGTTTAAAGATTTATTTATTAATCATATTGACATTGTAGAATAGTTTATAGACAAATAGTTAGATTTTCCTCTCTTTATGGGCCTTAAGATCTGCAAAACGTGTATTTTAGTGCTTCAGGCATCGAAGTAAAATTTTGGATATCCATTTCTTGAAGTATGGGATGAACTAGAATTTTATCAAAGCACACCCAAAATATGAAATTGTTCATATGAAATAGAAACATATAGATAAAGTAAATTCTTGGTCAATAAAAGGGTTCTTCAAAATTAGGAAAAGGATCCTAAAAGAAAATTGTTATCCTAATACCTTAATTTTTGTTGAACCGATTGTCTTTGAAATCGTTACAAATTTATGGCTTTGAGGCCCTCAACATTCCATTTATTATTCAATTGTTTTTTATTGATGGCCACAATCACTCCCTATAAATATTTATTATTTTTTTAATGTGTATATCTTTACATACCAATAATGTTCTCCTACTTAGATACCTATTTATATGTTAGTAAATATGACCTTTGCGCTTCACATTCTCTATTTTCTAAGATGTTTTAAAAAACCTTCTCACGATGTGGGATTTAAACATAGTAAATATAAAACAATTTATAACAAGGTTGATTTTAAATTTAGAGGACATAATTTAATTAAGTTGGGTAGAATATAAGGACCCAAAATTCTAAAGTAAGAACATTATATTTGATAGTGTGTATGACAAGAAACTCCAAGAATGAAATGAAATATAATATCCTGAGAAATTACACTATATTTACTATTTTAAATAAACTCAATATATGATATTGCTTGAAATGCACATGATACTGAGTTATCATACATTTCACGCAATAAAGTCTTTCTTCGATAGTTTCTATTACATGTATGACCGAGTATTACTAAGCAAAAATATTTTATTAAAATATTATTATTTAATATAATAAGATATAAACAATCCATTAAATTAGAAGTTATTATTTTGATTAACTAACATATGAAAATATATTACTTACAAAAATATAAAATGAATTCATAGGTTACAAATTAATTATAAATTAATATAAGATCCAATTCAATATAAAGGGAATTTCATTATAAAAAACTATTTTTATGCCCATAAAGATGTTTATCCAAGTAAATTAAATTAATTAAAATTAGTGAGTGATATTAATTTAAAATATATATTATATATTCAATCAAATATTTTTTATATTCATCTAATATTTTTGATAGGCATAAGATAAGAACATTCCCAATTTTATGTATAAACCCCTATATTTTTATAAATGCACTTTTACCAAATTTTAATTGAGAACCTATTTTAAATTCAATTTTTTTAAATTTTATAGATTTTATATATTAAAATAATCTTTATATTTGAAATATAAAAAATAAAAATTAACTCAGGGTGAATTTTTGGTATTTTTCTATCAAGTTTTATTTTTTGAGGAATAGTGAAGAATACTGAATTTTAATTCAAAACTGATTTTTAATATAATATATTTATATGGATAAATTATTTTTTAAATTGGTTTTAAAGAGAAAATACATAGTTTTTTTATTAATTAATTTAATTTAGGTCATTGGAATAAATTTCACTTTAAATTTTATATAAAAACTTATCAAAAGTTTGAACGTTTTTACATTAAAAAATAGCATTGTCATCCTATCTATGGGATTAAATTTAAATTTTTTTTGAATTTTTTTTAATTTAATTTTTTAAACTATATTATATATTTTTAATTATAATAATTAAATTTTTATTAATTACAGATTTTTTTTTTACAAAAATATTATTGAATGTGATTAAAACTAATTGCAATGGTTAATAGAAAAAATAGTTTAACAAAGGACTAAAACTTAAACTTAAGGGCCAAAATGACCTTTAAAATTATCCAAAATACATTTTCAAGACATATGTGTACCCTATACTTATTTTTCTATAATTTTTAACATTATGGTATCCACTTTACATGGGAAAAAAATTGGGTAGAATTCACTTTTAAAAAATTTACAAGAGTATCACTCCTCTACACTATAAAAAGAAACTAAACCCTCACACTTCCTCACACATCTCAAGAAACTTTGAATCTACCAATATCTTCCCAAATAGAACCTAAAAATACTTACCCTTAGCCTATAAACCTCTATTTGTTCATAAATCCATCCAAGGAAGCCCTTTGTTGAAAACCAAAATGAGTTACCCAAAGAAGAGGTAACATCTTTCCTCAAGCTATTTTGATTTATTTAAAATATTCACCCACCAAAATATAATTATTACATTATTATATAATGAAAAAATTATCCTAAATATACTGATATATTTTTTTGTTAATTTTTAGATCAACAGTTACACATACTTCTATCTAATGGGTAACAAACTTATAGTTTATGTGTGCAACAAACTACTGCCTCGCGAAACAATGATTGTCCGTTCTTCCTTTACCACATATCATGGTGGGAATTATTATGGACACACTATTTATATATGATATTTATAATTTATTTATTCTTCTTTGATTTTTATTTGGATAATACCTTTATGTTTTCCATTTTTGTAAATATGATAACATCATTTATTGTAGTGTGGACCACCACCTCAAAAAAACGATGTGACTCCTTCACATGACAGATTGAATGTTTAAAGGATGGTTTTAATTAAACATATGTGACATACAAAAAATATATATGATATTAATGACATAATTACCTTTCCATAAATATAATTTATACCATTTTCTTAATTTACCTTTACACACACTTAAAAAGTGATAACATCGTTCGTAGACATACGAACTACCGCCTCCTCAACAAGATGTGATTCCTTTCACATCACAAGAATTCTATATATAAGTATATATTATTAAATAATATATTATTTATCATATAATTATAATTATTTAAATATTAATGTCACTTACATTCTTTCCATAATGATCATTGAAAAATGGGAACGTTATCCAAGTGTACATACAGACCATGTCTCCATGATTGTAACAACAATTCATTTTTTATAAACATATTCTATGATTATTTTAAAAAGTATAATTTATGTATGAATATGATAATTATGTCATTATTATTATTTTCTAGAAGTTATATAATTACCCTGTTGACCATAGTTGACCTGCTAAAGTTTCTTTTGACACATAAACCGAAGTTGGTCAAAACACCCGACGTAAACATAATTGTTTAAGTAGTTGTATAAAAAATGATAATTATTTAAAAAATCTAATGATAAAAATTATAATAAATTAGATAATTAACATAAGTTTATTATTCATGAATATAAAGACATAGGAGACAAGTTGGACTCCAGTTAAGGGATTTTCATCTCACTTTATACATATTTGAGATAAATGTAATGATTACCACTTACTTATTTTGTGTGTTGTATCTACTGATCCTTATGATGTATTATATCATTAATCATTTTATCCTCATTTTATTTAAATTTTTTATTTAATATTATTCCTCCATGAGGATTATGATTTTAAATGTCTCAAAGTGGTATATGGCACTTTGGAGTGTTTAAATATTGTTTTCCTCAAGAATAATTTTAATGATCTTTAAAATATATTTCCATTAAAATAAATTATATGGACATTGTTCATTAAAACTTTTTATTTTCTACCCCTTAGGTTATTCATGACCTTTTTCATGTATTAGTACCATTTTCCACTATTTGTTACTCAAATTTTTTTCGAAAATGTTTTTAAGAAAACCCAACTTCATTTCTCTATTTACTTGAAGAAACTATTTCTTATAAAAATAATATTTTCTAAAAAGGTTTTTAAAAATTGTTTTTAACATTTCCAAATTTATTTATTAAATAATGTTTTACCCTTTTTTTTTACCAATGTTTTCAAATTAATCTTCTTGTCATTTTTCAAACAAGGTATTTTTTTAACCTTTTTAACATGTAAAAGGAATGTTCTTTTTACCTAATATGACATGAATGGATTTACCCACCATCATTTATTTTAAGATAACATTGAATTTTTAAAAGTTTACTTTTAAAAGAAAATGTCTAAAATTTTTAGTTTTATAGAAAAGGTACTTCAAATGGGTTTAAAAAAAGGATATGTTTTCCCAAGAAGGTTTTTAATAGATCCTTTTATAGTATTTATATTCATCAATGAGAGAACCCTTTATTTTTACTCCACTTTAGATGTGCTATATTAATATAATTCTTATTATTTCTCTATATTGTTTATTATTTATTCAGATAGGGAAAGTATTGACATTCACTTCCTTGATTCCTTTTAGTCCCCATGAAATATTCAATTTCCTATAATCGTTCGACATTGATTTTCACCAAAATATTTGTATCATGTTTTATGGATATGATTATTTCATGAATTTTATACCATTTTCATACAATTTTTACTTTCAATGTTATTTATTTATTTTGGGAATTTTTAATAAATCTATATCCTCTATTCAATATAGTTATTTTATAACGAATATTTTTCATTCGATGTAAGGAATGATTAAAATATGGAAGACGTGAGAACGAGATCATTTAAGGTAATCCCTACCAGTTGGGTACAAGTTAATGAAATCCACACAATGCATCGATAGTCTCATGACATGAAATTACTTATCTATTTGAATAAAAAATCTTTCCATTTATTACCTTTAAATATATTTTTTTCACTTCCTTCTCATTTTTTTGATTTCGTAGTATATATTTCTAGTTATTTACCAAGCCATTATTATTATTCTCATTGATTCATTATTGATTCCAATATACTTTATCCTTACTGATCATTTGATATCACCCTAGATTTTTCCCTTTCCTAAGGAAGCCAAGAAGCATACTATGAAAGATATTAAGTGATATACTAGATGCAATAAAGTTAACCTCAAAATAAAAAAACTGTTGTATTTAATGTAGTCATTTGTAATAAAAGACTCGTGTATGTATCTAGTTTACCAAGACTACTAATTTCTTTGGTCATTTAGGATATTATTCCTTTTAATTATTATAATTTAATTATAGTATACTTCTTCTCCATTCACTTTGGGTTTGGGTCACTATAAAAATATGATGGAAAAAGACTAACAGGAAGTAGCAAATATTTTTCATGACACCGGAGCTGAGCGATGGAGGGAAGAACTGTGAGATATTCTAGTGAGCTCTAAGAAAGAACTATTTTCAAGTATGGTGATGAATATTAAAGGAATATTACATTTCAAGGAGGTGATAATATGAGTTTTTTGTTGTTGAAACTAGTGAATTAAATTGGAGATTTCTTTCTGATATTTTATGTTTTATTATTTCAGTCATTAAATTATCCATGAGATATTGATTGTTGAATAATAAATTGATGTTGGATGATCAATTTATATGAAATTAAGTTTTCTTTTCTCTTCCATTCTGTGACTAGTATATAGATGATTGGCATGTTTTTTTCACTGGATAATGCATATTAAGTCAATCCATCTAATAGTTTTATGTTTGAAACTTTTTGTTAAAATTTCTCAATTCTCAATCAAGAATTGTGAGCAAAAGGTTTTGATTCTATAAAATTATTTGACAATTTGTGAATATTTTGTTTGGATAATAATTAAAAAGGTCTAAAAATGATATATTAGTTGATGAACTTGACTTTTCAAACTTATTAAGACACACTGTTTATAGATTTTTAATTGTTTTGTTATAAGAACCCAGTTTTCACTCAGGTATGGATCCTTTAATATTAATTCTAAATATTTTACTTGGACTAAAAATAGATTTTTAATGGGTTTTTAATGGTCTCAGGGGTTTATGGGGCAAGTTCGACGCCTGGAACCCATCTTATTGGGAAAAACAGGCATGCTGCATGGTTTAGTGTAAACTGTGTGGAATGTGTTTTTCTAGATGGAGCCACCTTGCACAGTTTGGGCATGGCCATGTGACCTAACTATGGGAGATCCCGAACTACCTATATAACCATGCATAGTTTTTTTATGGTTTTTTAAACTGTGCAGACAAACTGTGCACGGGCTATTTTTTGAGTAAATTTACTAAATTGCCCTTAATGATCTATTAAGCCACCTCCATCTTCCCTAATCCGAGATTCTATGGGATTAACCTATTTCTATCTCAATATGGGGATTTTTGAATATCTAACCTTAGAATCTAGATATATCCTTCATCTGACAACTGATCGAGCTTTTTGTTCGTCACGTTGGATGTGCAACGATATGTACTCGAGTCCTCTTGACTCGTTCTCTTTCTCTTTTTCTCTCGACTGAGATATCGGGGTATGAGTGTTTTTATATTTTTTTTAGATCTACTCTAATACCAGCCAAATCAAGGGCTAAAACCAAAGGATAAAGATCATACAGCCCTATGTTGGTTGGTCTATAACTCATCCCTAAGTTCGTCGATTTTGGATTTGGTGTGTGGGGCCCACTAATTTCATCGACTTCCATTTATAGAATTAATATTCCATGTTTATACTTGTTAGAACCATATGGATATGATCTTCCCATATGTGTAATAATTTTTTGATGGTTATGTCCACAACTCCATCCCTTCCATGTCGAAGGTTATGCCATATTTGTTGCTTAGTGTTTTGATATGTTTGCACCCCCGTTAAAGTGTGTCTTTTCTTGACCACTCTAAGGGTAAGCACTTCAATATTAATTGGATTGTTTTATATTCTGAATTGTATAATTTCAAGTATCATGTAGTCATACCACTTGACCCACTCAAGGTAAGTGATTCAAATTGATAATTAAATGTGAATGATTAATTAGTTTTATATCAGTAGCACCCCTTACCACATTAATGGAAGGTAGTGGAATAGACCTTAAATTGTGGAATATTCCTTAAATGGATTAAATAAATGTTTTCATGCTACTTATCCTTGTCACACTAATGAAAGACAAATCTTGAACCAAATGACTTGATAAAAAATTTCATGCTACTTGACCTTATCACACTAATGACATGAAAGGCTTGAATCAAAAAAAATATTACATGACTTCATAATCAAATATGAATGACCTGACTCGAGCTAGCCTTGGATTCTAATCGAATAATTTTATGATCCCTTGGGAACCCCATTCTGATTCAAGGATATGGCTTGCATAGGTTGATACCCGCCTAGATCTCGCTCCTTGTCTATTCTTGGATGCCTAGTATGACACTATAGTATCCCTTCATATTACTAAAGGATACCTTGGATACACTCCTTGGATATAGTATTAATAAGTAGGTTCCACGGTTAAATCCCGTCGAGGCCTCTCTCTACTTAGCACTATTTTACCTTGGTCGGTCACCTTGGACTCGGTAGGTGCCTAATTGTGGAATGCCTTAGAATATGCTTTCTGGATTACACTCTTACCCCATTCCAAGCTACAATTATTACTAACTTGGTGACCCTTGAGGTGTATGTCACATTGGTTATTACCTTTGGACTTCAATATTAAATATCCTTGATCATGGTTTCCTTTTCATATCTTGGAACCATCACTATTTATACCATCACGAGGTGATATCAGTGTTAGCTCTACCTCACATGACCCATCAACATAAATTGGTAAATTCTTAATTAATGAATTGGTTACAGGATCAGAAACTAGTTGCTGGCTGAAGTTGGTACCTGGGTATTCAGTTACATTGTATTGTTATACTTTATATATGCATGCATGCACACTATTACATTTCCATTACACAAGTCAGATGTTGTAGACATCATTGGTGGGGTCCCACTGAGATATATCTCACACCCTCTTCAGGTTATGTTTGGTACACAGGGTGTTAAAATGGTTGTAGGTGTTGACAAAGGGAAGTATACGACATCGAACACTTGATTCAATGCTTTTTAGAATGGATCTTGATAGAAGATGAACAAGCTAGAGCTCAGAAAGCTTGGGATAGTATTTGATTTCTTTTATACTATTTTGGAAAATCTTATGCCTACTGTCTTCTATCCATGTTTTCCAAATTTATAGTGACATGACATATCATTAGTTGTTTAATTCTATTCTGGTTGTTTCACTTATTGTTACTATTGTCTCTACTTTTTCGTTTTTCCTTTTTTACCTATATTGCTTCCGCTATTTATGCATGTTTACTCTGACCCGTTGTGCTACAATTTGTTAATGAGGGAATAGTATCCCCATGGACAATCCTAGGCCCTCACTGCTGGTTGGAAGCCTTTGTTGTTCAGGGATATGCGCTTGAGGCCATTTGTCCCACTGGGATTGGAGAACCCATCAAGTGTCATCTGGGTCTGGGACATCACAAAGTGGCATCATAGGGGGTTTTCCCTTCTTTCCTTACTATTTGGGGATAATATATTTGAGATTAGGAACATTTGGGACTTATTCATAAGACTATTTTGGGCATCAAAAACATAAGATTGGGGTAAAAACCAAGTTTCCTAAATTATAGTTGTTGTTGTACTTTTTCCAACTTCAATTGATATTATTTCACCATTGGGTGATTCACAAGTTGTGTGGTGTTGTTGATTATTTCTCTATTGGAGGATTTTATTTTATCCTTGTCTTGATGATATGAGGGCAAGGATTATTATTTCATCCATCATTATAGTCACCTAGAATTCACATGTCATGCATATTGTCATGCCATATAGGTGCATTTCACTACTCTTCATTGCTTGATATGTCTGTGATTGCAGAGTGATGTTTTGATAGTTAGTTTATGTTTGTATTACTCTTGGTTGTGATTGTGTGATTTTGTGTCTCAATTAATGAGGTTTATGGGCCCTCGTGGGTCTAGATGAGTAATTTACTGAGTCAATCTATTATGTTATAACTAAATGCCTTTCATTTTTAGTGATAGGTGTATGGGTATTGATTCATCAGAAATTACTATCCCTTACAAATTGAATCATGAAATCTAAAATGAAATGGTTTCACATCCTTATCCCACCTTTTCATGTTTATGAAAGGTAAAAAAGTTAACTTAAAAATTAAATGAAAAACGAAATGAAACTTTTACTTGAGAACTTACCCATACCTAACTGTCTAAGTGGGTAGTTGTGGTAGAATTCCTTGGGTAGTGAGTTTTCTTACATTCAGCTTTCTCTAGTGATGTTATATCCATGCGTCTAATCTTGTTCTAGGGAATGTTCTTATCATTAGTAGGCTAATTCCTCCACAATGTTATCTTATCACATGCCAGGAAGGTGGCGACGACAACGCTCTAGACATGGTGGTCTTTGAGCTACCAGTATTACCTCAAGAAGTTCCACTTTATGAACCACCTACTATAACTGATTTGTGAACCAATTACAAAGTGAGTGATAATTTCATACGTCTTATATAGTCCATGCATGGTGTTCTACGACTCGCACCCATGATGGTTGATCTGACTCGTGAGTTCTAGTAGCATCATCCTCCAACTTTTTCAGGGGATGGTGGTACATAGGCTATTGAGTCTTGGCTATAGGCCACCCAATAAATCGTTGAGTATCTAGAGATTCCTCTAGAGTTAAAGGTTAATATTTCAACTTACATTCTTTGGGATTCATCCAAGCATTGGTGGAGTGTGATTAACAAGGTCATTCATCATCAGGGCTTGTTATTGGTTGATTTTTAGACTGCCTTCTATGATTAGTTTTTTCCTCAGACGTTGAGAGCTAACAGAGCCAGGGAGTTCATGCATCTAGATTAGGGTTCTATGTTAGTTATGGAATATTCATCATATTTCATAAAGTTTCAATACCTTGCATTGCTTCTAGATAGTGGTGAGCTTTTGCATGCCATATGTTTCAAGGATCAGATCGAGTACGCCATCCATACATAGTTCAATTTCTTTCTCCTACCTACCTTTTCTAAAATATTCTATCTGTCTCTTATCACTGAACATAACCTGAGGGATGGAAATAGTATTGGGTTTAAAGTATCAGTGTCCTGTCAGGATATTAGTTCTTATGGTTGTAGGTAGAGTTCCCTCGAGGTTTTTTATTAGGGAAGTGACAATAAGTGTGTCCATTTAGATAGCTCTAAAGTGTGTCATCAGTTCGGACGACGAGGTAATTCAAAGGCTCAATGTGATAAAGACCCAATATAGTGTCAGTCTTGTGGCTATATGGGTCATATTTAGCATTTTTGTAGGACTTTTCCACCATTTTTGAGTGGAAAATGATCTACACCATCCCCACCTTTAGGAGTGTGTTCTTTTACACCACGTTAGTAAGGGAGTTAGAAAAGAACCGGTAGGTCTGGCCAAGGAGGATTTTATGATCATGGTAGCTAGACCCCTGATCACCAAGAGCGCCAACATGGAAGTTATGATCATGGAATTACATCTATTTCATAGGGGTGTGGATCAATTCAGCTACATGTACTATAGCTGATACCTGAGGATCACGTTGCGAGACCATCTACAGTACGAGGTATTATTCGAGTAGCCTCTACTATAGTATCTTCTTTATTTGATAAAGGTTCTTCAAACTCTTTTATCTCTGTATCTATTGTGTAGATTCATGGACTAGATATATATTATTAATATGGTGTAATTACCCTGGATACACCATTAGGGTTACAAAAATAGGGAATACACCAATGTAAGGATTGTCCCCTTGAGGTAGGTTGTTACCAATTATTATGGAACCTCTTTTTTTCAATATGATGGGCTTAGATGAAATTCTTGGGATGGGTTGGTTGGTTAACATTCATGATTTTTTAGACTACAATCATCATAGGGTATCATTTACATCACTATAGGGTTGTGGTTATCTATATAAAGATGAGTGGGATGTCCAGGCTAGTAGAGAGGGACCATAGAATCATGGGATAGGTGGAGTGACCGCCCAGATTTCAAATATATTCATGGAGGATTAGGGTTTACATCAAGATGATTTCCCTTCGATAGTGGATCATTTCAAGGATGCCTTTACTGGTGATTTTTCTGGCTTTCCTCCTAAGAGATAGGTAGAGTTTATAATAGAGCTTGTTCCAGGAGAATCTCCAGTGTTCATTCCTCCTTACAGGATAGGACCTACAGAGCTTCAAGAGCTCAAGTAGTAGTTAGAGGATTTAGAGGCAAAAGGCTATATATGGCTCGGTACATATTCTTGGGGTTCTCCCATTATTTTCACAAAGATGGCAGATAGAACCTTGCATCTATGCATGGATTACATAAAGTTGAAATAACTTATGGAAAATAACCGGTATCCACTTCCTCGAATTGATGATCTCTTTGACTAGCTCCAAGGAGAAAAGTTCTTATCCAAGAATGACCTAATATGAGGTTATCATCATGTGTGAGTTAGACTATAACACATACCTTGTACAAATTTTCATAGTAGGTATGGTCTATATGAGTACCTTTTTATTTCATTCGGTCTTATGAACATGCCATTAATTTTCATGGATCTAATTAATATGGGTTTCGACCACTATTTGGATGCTTTTGTCATAGTATTTGTTGATAGAATCTTAGTTTATTCTCGCACTCGTAGTGACCATGCCAAATATCTTGAGTTCATTTTGAGTACACTGGGATAGCATCATCTTTACACCAATCTTGCTAAGTTCCACTTCTAGATTTTCAAAGTTCACTTTTTGAGTTATATAATATCGTAACTAGGAATATATGTTGACCTATAAAGGGTTAGTGTTTTAGTTTCTTGGGGGAAACCCAAGAATGTGTTTGATATATGGAGTTTCTTAGGGATGGCTAGATATTACAGTCATTTCATATAAGATTAATCATGTCTTTATTCACCTCTAACTAGTATTACAAATAAGGGTGTCATGTTCACATGGTTAGAAGCATTTGAGAAATCCTTTTAGGAGCTTAAAGTGAGGCTTTTATTGGCACTTATCCTAATTCTTTCTGAGATTTTTATAGGTTATACCATCATCTGTGATGCATCAGGCATTGGCATAGGTGTAGTTTTGATGTAGGAAGACAAATTCATGTCATATGGATCTCAGTAGATGAAGCCTCATTAGATAAATTACCTAACGCATGACCTTGATATAACTACTATTTTCCTTGCCTTACATTACTAGAGACATTATCCATTAAGTTAGCAGTTTGTGGTGTACACTGACCACAAGATCCTCAAGTATATATTTTATCAGTTTTAATTGAACCTTAGAGAGAAGAGATGGGTTGAATATCTACAATACTTTTATTTTGATATTTCCTATATGCTTGGTAAGGGAAATTTGGTTTTATATTTACTCAGTCAAAATACTGAAGAATAAGTTGTATTAAAAGCCAGTGATGAATGGATGTTAATGGACCTCTTTTCTGAGTTTCATCTAGAGTTTTGTGGAAATCATAAGTAGTATTACATGTCATCCTTGACAATTACCCTGTACATCCTTGAGAAGGTGAAGAGTATATAGTTTTCATATCCTAATGGATTGGTTCTCCATGAGATTATATAAATGGATAACCCACCTCGAGATTGTTCTGTGGATTGAGATGACATTTTGTATCTACGTGGAAATATCTGGGTTTCTACAGATATGAGAGAGGAGTTTACGAGAGAGTATCATGAATCTCAGTGGGTATTTAATCCATGCATCTAAAACATTTATTGAGATATGAGAAGCAAGTATTGGTGTACTAGGATGAAATTTCAAATAGTAGGCTTTATCACTAGGTGTTCCACCTATCAGTAGGTGGAGGTAGAGCACTAGAGGCCTACAGTCTTGCTATAGCTACATCCAGGCCTGGAATGGAAATGGGAAGATGTTTCTATGGATTTTGTAGTTGTATTACCTAGGTTGTCGAGGGTTAGTGGTCCTATCTGGGTAATCATTGACCGACTAATGAAATCATTCAGCTTCATTCCTATTTAGGAGACTTTATTAGTTGATGATATGGGAAGAATTTATGTTCATGAGATTATATTACTACATGGGGTTCCACATACTATCATTTCAGATAGTTATGTTCATTTAACATCATGGTTCTTGTAGGTATTTTAGAAGTATATGGGGACATAGGTGCTTTTAAGAACATCTTTTCACCCTTAGACCGATGGACAATTAGAATATAAAACAATGGTTCTAGAGGATATTCTTCAAGCATGAGTCCTTTATTTTGGAGTTTTTTGGTAGAATCATATCTCTCTCATATATTTCATATATAATAATAGCTTTCAAAAACAATTCATATAGATCCTTTGATGCCTTATATAGTAGGACATGTCATTCAACCTTGTGCTAGCTAGAGGCAGGTGAGGTATCCCTACTAGGTCCTCGTCTCATTCAGGAGACTTCAGAGCAATTTAAGCTGATCAGAAAGCATATGAATAATGCCTAGTCTAGAAATAAATCATATGATGATCGCCGTAAATGACCTCTTGAGTTTGAGGTTGGCGGTTTTATTTTTCTTCAGGTATCTCCCAGAATAGGGAATAGATGGTTACAAAAGTAAGGGAAGTTATTGCCTTGTTTTGTAGGGCCTTATGAAATTCTAGAGAGAGTCGGGCTGGAAACCTATTGGTTACTACTACCTTAGAGGTATAATTCCATGAATGGTGTATATCATGTTTCACAGCTTCACCAATATTATCTTGATTTATCTCATACTTTTGATCCCTAAGAAGTTGAGTTAAATGTTGATTCTACCTTTAAGGACTATACGTTATGCATTGTTAATGGGGGATGAAGGATCTATGAGGTTGGTATGTCCATCTAGTATGAGTGTTATGGCATCACAACCGAGTATAGGATGAGACTTGGGGGAGGGAAGCAAAGGTACATGCCCAATGGTTAGATTGTTCTCAGAAAATGTTTCTCCAACCATGGAAGGTGAACTCATAGACGAGTTCTTTTAAGGGAGAAGATTGTAAGAACCCAATTTTTTACTTAGGTATGGATCCTTTAATTTTTTGTCTAAATCTTTACCTTGGACCTATAATAGATTTCTAATGGGTTAGTAAAGGTCTTAAGATTGTCCGAAGAATGTTCGAAGCCCAAAACCCATATTTTTGGGAAAAACAGGAATGGTGCACTATTTAGCGTAAATCGTGCAATAATGCCACATGGTTTGGAAAAACAAGTGGATTGTGTTTTTTCATATAGAGCCACCTCACACAATTGGTTCATGGTCATTAGACCTAACCATGTGAGTTCCCCTGATACCCAGGTAACCGTGCACGGATTGCGCATGGTTTGTCAAACTGTGCGGACAAACCATGGAGAAACTATTTTCTGTGTAAATTTACAAAATTACCCTTAATGATCTATTAAGCCACCTCCAACTTCCCTAATATGAGATTATGTGGGATTAACTTATTTCTCCCTCAATTTTGGGATTTTGGAAGATATAACCTTTGAATCAAGAGATCTCCCTCATATGGAAACTGATCGAGCTTCTGTTCTTCACGTTGGATGCGCAAAGGTAAGTACTTGAGTCCTCTTGAGCTGTTCTATTTCACTTTTTCTCTTGACCAAGATATCAAGGTATGAGTGTTTTTCTCTTTTTCTTAGACCTACTCAGATCTAATCCAAATCAAGGGCCAATACCGAAGTATAATGATCGTACAACCCTAAGGTGGGTGGTCTATAACTCATCCCTAAAGTTTGTCGATTTTAGATTTGTCATGTGGGGGCCACAAATTCCATCAAGTGTCATTTATAGAATTAATATTCCATGATTATACATTTTATAACCATATGGATATGATCTTCTCATATATGTGATAAATTTTTGGTGGTTATGACCACAACTCTATCCCTTCCATGTCAAAGGCTATTCCATATTTGTTGCTTAGTGTTTTGACACATTTGTGCCACTGTTCGGGTGTTCCTTATCTTGACCACTCTAATGGTAAAAATTTCTATATTAATTGGATTGTTTTATATTGTGAATTTCATAATGGAAAGTACCATGTAGGAAGAAAACTTGACCCACCTAAGGTAAGTGCTTAAAATTGATAACTAAATGCGAATGATTAATTGGTTGCATATTCGTAGAACACCTTACAACATTAATGGATGGTAGCATAATGAACCTTAAATTATGGAATATGCCTTAAATTAATTAAATTAATGGTTTTTTGCTACTTTTTTATGTCACACAAATGAAATTCAAGGATTGAAATAAATGACTTGGTAAAAAGGTTGCATGCTCTTGACCTTATCACCCTAATAAAAGTAAAGGATTGAACCAAATAAAATATTACATGACTTAATAATCAAATACGAATGGCCTGACTCAATATCTCCTTGGATTCTGATCAGAGAATGTCATGAGCACTTGGAAACCCCATTCTAATTCAAGGATATGGCTTACATAGGTTGATACCCACCTAGATCCAGATCCTTTTCTGTTCTTAGATGCCTGGTATGACACCATAGGATCCCTTCATATTACTACAAGATGCCTTGGATACACTAATTGGATCTAGTATTGATAGGTATGTTCCATTGTTATATCCCATTGGGACTAATCTCTACTTAGCCCCGTTTTACCTTGGTCAATCATCTTGGACTTAGTAGGCACCTCAATGTGGAATGCCTTGGATTATGCTCCTTGGATTACACTCTTACCACATGCTAGGCTGTAGTTATTCTTGAGTTGGTGACCCTTGAGGTATATGTTTCCTTTGTTATTACCATGGGACATCACTATTAAATATCATTGATCATGGTTTCCTTGTTACATCTTAGAACATTCACTATTTATACTATCATGAGGTGATGTCAGTGTTGGCTCTGCCTCACATAGCTTATCATCATAAATTGGTAAATTTTATAATTAAATAATTGGTTACAGGTTCAGACACCAATCGAGGGATAAAGTAGGTACTTGGTAATTTAGTTACATTGTACTACTATACATTATATATTCATGCCTTTAAACTGTTACATTTTCCATTACTTGGGCTAGATGTTATAGGCACCGTTGGTGGTGGCCCATTGAGATTTATCTCACACCCTCTCCGAGCATCGTTTGGTACTTGGGGTAGATTACATGGTTGCAGGTGTTGACTAAGGGAATCATGTGGCTTCAAACACTTGATTTCTTGTTGTTTATGATGGAGCTTGATAGTAGATAACCGAGCTGGAGCTTGGGATGATTGGAATATTATTTGATTTCCATTATACTGTTGTATAACATGTTATTAATATTTTCTTGTATCCATGTTTTCCAATTTTCTAGTGACATGACATATCATCGGTTTTTGAATTATATTATAGTTATTTCAGTTATTGTTACTATTGCCTCTACTTTTCTATTGTGCTTTTTGTTTACTTATATTTCTTCCACTATTTACCTATATTTACTATCACCCAATGTGCTACACTTTCGTAATGAGGAAATAGTCTCTCCATAGACACACCCTAGGCCCTTACTACTAGTCGGCAGTGTCTAGCATTCAAGGAGATGAACATGAGGCCATGTGCCCCACCGGGCTCGAGGGACCCATTAGGTGGCATCCCGGTCAAGGACATCACATTATTGATAGAGTTTATTGAATGATTATTTTCAAATTATGAAGAATGAGTGAACTAGTGGAATTATTAGTGAAATTCACTTGTTATTTTTTTATTTCTCTCCACCTTTCATTTTCAAGCCTATTTTCTCTTGTTTTCATGCTTCCATAGTTTATAAAAATAGGATAATTTTATTTTATATATTATAAATTCCAATTCTAAATATAATATCTACTTAATAATAAAAAAATCATGATAGATAATCTCCTTAAATGCAGTCTCATTGTAAGACAACCCTGATTTATACTATACTGTATTGGTTATAAGATAACTACATTTGATATTGGAGGAAAATAATGACACACAAAAAACTCCCTCTTAATTAAATTAGTTTCATTTCTAGGGATTCTAACATGAAGTTTAAAAAAATCAATAAACCTGAAATCCTAACAAAAAAATAAATAACAACAAATTCATTTTGACCCAACCATGGAAGATTCTATTAGATATTTTTGATACAGCACTGAGTATATGTTCAATAATAAAAATGAAAATGAATTTAAAATAGTTATCAAAGAAATTAAAGAGGGTATGAATCCTAAAGTATTGAAATTATTAGCTAAATAATTAAAATAATTATCACTTTATTTCCTTGAGTTTCATGTAGAAATGTTTAAATTTACAACTTATGATGAAGATATCCTAGAGGTTGATGCCAAAATTCTAGAACATTAACTTCCTAATGAAATTGATTTTCCCATGTAAATAGAATAATAACTATATCTTCCAACTAATATTATTCTAGGATATTCTAACAATTATTAATTGTTATACTTTGATATTTCTCAATCTAAATTGACAAATAAATCCTCTTGTTTTTACACTATTGAAATGAAACCCACTTCACTGGTTAAGGATGATTTGAAATTGTTTTTTGAAGAATATTTTTATTATAGAGAATATAAGGATGAGATGCATCTATAACTAGATACATTTTTTAGGATAATTTGGAGTCCTAAATGGAGGATGATACTTCCTAGTTCTTAGGTGATGAAATTTTTAATTATTATCTAATTTTTTATTACAAGATGTGGAGGTACTAGATTAAAAATATCTAAGAAAAATGGTAGTGGGATCCTGATATTTTATTTTCCACCCCCTACTAATAAGGTTCATCACAATTTGAGGGGGATGGATGCACTAAATATTTTATGAGGGGGCCTCAACAATGAGGTCAAGTTTTCAGAATGTGGTTATGTAAGGATGTGGTAGTTCTTACCACATATTCCACATCCACTGATGGATTGGGGATGAACAAAGAGTTGAATAGCTACAAACAGTAAAAGAAAGTAGAAACAATTGTGGGTTTAACCTAATATTTTCCAAATTATTTCTTATTTTAATTTATTTCAATTATTTTTTAAAAATTAATTAAAAAATTGAATTCTTATAGTTTTTCATGTATAAAATTAATTGGAATGTAGCTGTGTACATACATTTGTAAGGTAGTCTACCATTTTCTATGTTCTTTTTCACTAGTAGAATTTACTTAAAGTTTATATATGATTCATGGAGTATCAGTTTATTGATCTACGTTTCTCAAGAGAAGCTACAATCTAAAGAATTTTGGATTCACTCCCTTAATTTCTTAACTCAGGTAATATTTTATTGAATATGAATTTTTCTTGGATATAATGTTAATTATTTTAATCTTTAGAAACCTAAAGTTATTTTATTAGTGATGATTTGTCAAAGTATATAAAGGGGGACATTTAATGAATTTTGAAAATAATAATAATGCTTCTAATTCAGGGAGTTTTTTGAATTAAAATTATTCCAACTTTTTTATGCTTTTCTAAATTATGTTTGATGTTTTTTATTTGGAATATAAATTTTTTTTAAGAATATTTGAAATGGATGTATTTTTTAATGATGAAATAAATAGTTGATCAAGTTTTTTACTACTATTAAATTTATTTATTTTATTGTGTAGTAGTGCTCATAATTACTTACTTTTATGAAAATAAAATAGAACAATTATTTGAACATGCATTAACATACAAACCTTTCTCTTGAATTGAACTATTGAAGTTGTAACTACTGGAGAAATTATGAGAATTATATGACTTCTCATTATTTATTTTGAGTGGAAAAAATTCCTTTATTTTTCATGTATCCCTTTACACATTATTTTAATCTATTGAAAATTCTTAAATCTGTTTGAGCATTAAAATTTAATTTACATGTTTTCTCCACCTTAGATTCAACATTGAAGACAAGTTGAGCTTTAGTGTGGGGGAATGGTATTTCATTGTTACAAACTGTACCATGATGTGAGCTCGTCAAAACCCCTAAATGTTTTCAAATTTGATTATTTCTCAAGTTTTAATGAAACAATTTCTGTATTTTTTTAATTTTTCTGGAATTTGAGTGTTTTGTAGCCCCTTTAATGAAGTTAATTCTCTATTACCACTTGGATGTAGTTAAGAAACAAAATCCATTTACCTCTTGGGAAGTTCTTGATTTTGGTAAAAAAAATATGTAAATTTTATACAATTTTTATTTCCATTTAATCTTTACAATTTTATTAGATATTGTAAGGTATGCATTCAAATGGATTATGAAATGAAAATCCTAATATAGGTTTAATTAATTATTTTAATATTTATGTTAATGTATGAGTTGTTTATACTTCTAATTTATTAAGTTTTCTAATCCAAGTTGTGTGAAAAATTATTTTGTTTGCTAATTTATGTGAGTGTGATCTCTTAAAGGTATTGAGAATTTTTGGATTTTAGTTGAATGAAAATTTGAATGGGTTTAATCAGAATTCAAATTTTTATAGTCAATAATTTTGGTAAAAAAAGAATCATTTTTTCACTATGAAATATGTAATTTCATTAGGGTAAAATATATTTTTTCTTGATGAAATCTGAGGGGAGAAATCATTTTGAAAACCATTTTTTGTGGACATAGAGTATTTCAAATTTAATATTTATATCATTACACTAGTTTTTTATTGTTGTTTTCTTAAGGACGCAAAATTTATTAGTGTGGGGGAATTGATGTAGCTATATTTTGATACAATTTTCCACATAAAAACATTAATTTAATTATTATTTTGTGGTTAAAATAATGTTTTAATGAGTTAATTTACTTTGATTTTAATTTGATGTTGAAATAATGAAACTATTAAACTAATGATTTTATGTTTAATTAATTTTTTTCTTTTGTGTTTTAATTAATTTTTTTTAATTTAATTTTATTATTTATGTTTGAATTTTATTTTAAAATATTATATTAATGAAATTGATTAATTTTATTCTCTGTTAATTAAATTTAACTTTTCCTTTGTTCTTATATTTAATTAAATAATTATAGTTTTTGAATTAGATTTAATTTATTTAAATAATTTTATAATTAGAAATGTGGAAGTATAATCGTTTATTTTATAAATTTTATAAATTATTTATTATTTTGATTATTTTAAACAATTATTTTTAATTATTTTTAATAATTTAATATTTTAATAGATATAATTATTTTTATTTTATTTAAATATTTAGTTTTTTTAAAAGTTAATTAACATGGTAATTTTGTTTTTATTTTATTTTATTCTTTATTTAATTTTTAACTGGTATTTTTTATTATTTGTTTGAACAATGCATTGATGGTTCTAAGTTATTATGCATCCAATTGGAATCTATCAAAGATGTAACCAAAATGAAAGAAAAAGGAATAATGTAAGGGAACTAAATGAAGTAGAAAATTTTCAGTCGATTCAAATACCCAAAAGTTTACATACCCATTTTTCTGTCATTCAAGAAATCACATAGCCATTTGTCCATAAATTCGATACCACATATCCAAGATGACCATCAAACTGAGTGGATCTTCGAAGATGTTGATAACCTAGTTGATGTCACATGGTAGGTGAAGGGTTATTCATCTGATATGTGGTACCTTCTCTATGTACCTGATACTGTTTTTGATCTGATCCACTTTAGAGTGATAGTTCCTAGTTCTTCCATCTGATGACTTTGAATGAAGACAATTGTGTTTTGTGACTGAATATAAACCGGGCCTCACATGTGATTTTTTATCCATCCATCATTGATTTCTGAGCCACTCATGTCAAGCCATTGTCATTAATTAAAGTATGACAAGCCCACCGAACCACCCAGAAGCTACCAACGATGTTGATTGTCACCACCACCATAAACCCAATGTGTCAAGACACCACCAAGGGTCTGAAGACTAACATCACCATCAATTTGGTTTACTATTGTCATTTTAAGGAAATGACACCTAATGTGTCATCAAGATGAATGATGACCTTGATGTGATTAATGAATAATAATACCCATCTAAAATTCATCCAAGATCATTCGAATAAAGAGGGTGAAACCAAGCCTCATTTTTAAGGTGACCTATATCCCCACTGTCGTCGGGGCCTCCATCCGAGCTGTACTAGAGGATTAGGCCAACCACAAAGAGATCGCCTTGATAATTTATGTGCATTATTCATTTAATAAATTTATAAATTGAATTTTTTAATCAATTTGACCTTTTTGGATGTTAAACAAGGTTGAGAGCTACCAATTTCATTTCTTTTCACTAAGGAGGTCATTTGATCCATGTTTAAGTTCCATTGAAGATGTATTCAAGAAAGATTGTTTCTTGCCCATGTAAATCATGTGATATCATGTAATTGATTTTATAGATGTATATTTTGGGGTTTTTATTTTCCAATAAGAAGAATTTGAGGTTAAGGATGACTATTTGGGTTTCCTTATAGTGTGAATGATTTTGTTCAAGGATGATTGTGCCAAGATTTGTTGTTCTGGTTTGCATGGGTTTGCAGTCAAGTCTGAGTGAAGAGATATGTTAGTTTGAGACATTTTTAAAGGAAGAGTAATAAGAAATTTCCATGTTTTTAAGTTAATGAAAAAATGATTTTTTTCTGGTATAAATTATTGAAACATTGGCTATATAAAAAATTAGTGAGAGAGATTTGTTAAAGTGACATGATCTATGACTCAAGGCCCGAAGAATTTATCTTTTTAATGGATTTCATCTTAAAAATTCGATATTTGTAGATGTGACCTGATTGAAAGAAAATAAAATACATTATTGTAGAATTATTTCAAAAAAAGAGAAAAAAGATGATGAAAGAATACAAATAAAAAGTAGTAAATATTTTTCATGAAACCAGTGCAAAGAGACAAAGGGAAGAACTCGTAGATCTTCTAGAGATCTCGAATAAGAACTATTTTCAAGCTTGGAGATGAAGATCGAAGGCCAATCACATTTTGCAGACCTAATCAACTAAGATTTTAGTTACTAAACCTAGTGAATTCAATTAGTGATTTCTTTCCAAGATTTTATATTTTATTCATTAAACATATAAATTATATCTAGGGTTTTGATTATTGAATAATTAATTAATTTTGGATGATAAATTTCTGTATCATTACATTTTCTTTTCACTTACATTCTTTGACTAGTATATATCCAATTTGTGTGTACTATTCATTGAGTATGGATCGTTAAATCGATCAGGTTAAGATTTTGATGTTCTATTATTATTGTTGAATTTTATCAATTCTCTAATAAGAATTGTGGGAACAACCGTTCAATTCTATAAAAGTGTTTTGTGATTGTCGAATAATTTAACCAACTCATAATGAATGAAGTTTGAAACTGAGATATTTATTGAGACCTTGAATTTTCAAACTTAATGAGACACACATTTTATAGATTTTTAATTATTATTTGAGAGTATATTGAGTGAATATTTTCAAAGAAATGAAGAATTATTGAACCAGTATAATCACTAGATAAAGCCATTGATTCTTTTCTGACTCCTCTCCAACATTAATTTTGTGACATGTTTTCATGTTTTCACAATTTAGGAAATTATGATAGTTTTATTTTATTCCTTATAAATTACCATTATAAATAGAATGGATAGTTAATAATAATAAGAATTGTGATAGAGAACCACCTTAAATGCAACCTCTTTAGAATAAAACTCTGATTTCTTCTATACTATAGTAGTTATGAGATATAAATATTTGATGTATGAGGTAAGTAATGACACACTAAAAAACTCACTCATAAGTTTTTGATTAGAGTGTTTTTTTTAATTTATTAAGTGGAATTCATTCCAAAGATGTAATTTTATTTCCTTGGAACTTATTACAAATTCATGGTAGTATAGAAAGAAGTTTGGGACTTTTAGTTGATTAAATCAACTATCTGGGAATGAAAGACCAGGTTGGTTTGTTACATTATCAGTAATAAATGGTGTGATTCTCCATACACCCTCCATTATGCGTGTCTAGATCTTACTCATCCATTATTCCATGTCTAAACCCCCAAGAGAGATAAACATATAGTGTAAAGACAACCATAATATAGTAAAATCATTATTCAAACACATGTAAACACAATTAAAATAAGATACACTCTACTTGATACCAATCATGATACCTAAGGCTCTCTATGATATCACATCATCATCATTCCAATCATGATCCAAGATTATATCTCTAATAACACCTCCCCATGTGTGGCCCAATCACGATCCTTGAGATTTCCTATAACATTTCTTTCATATGTGGAATGTATCATAATCCATATTTTTTAACCTAAAATATCCCTTTCTATTAGTTTAATTCCCCAATCACTTTATCTCATATAAGGAAAAGTCTATCTAAAACAATGAGGAAACCAAATCTATTTCTATCCCAAGATTCACCATCTACCACCTTGCCTCACCACCGAGATAGTATCTCTAAGGCTTGACTCAACTATCGGTTGAGAAACAATGGTAAAATCTCTACAACAAGTTAAAATATACCCATAAAGTCAATAATAAACATTATTAACCATCTCTTGATCAAATCCATTGTGTCTCACACCTTTTAATAGATCATAAAATAACCTAATCACAACATGCATGTAATCACCCATAAAATCTCACTAACACCTCATGAGTCAATTCCAATAATTTGGGAAAACCAAATATTTTTATACTTTATCAAAATCCAAAAGGGAAACTCTCAAAGTTTTAATGAACATATGGCTAATAAATAACTCAATACCCATTATATCTTAATGTAACACTCATACATGGGAAGTTTTTATATATAGACAATAGAAATTGTCATGTATTATAATGAATCTATGTGATCACATAATTCCATATAAAGAAATATGAATAGAGATAAATTTATGCATTAAGATTTCAAAATAGCTCACTGCCTTTAAATGGTCAATCTGACCAAAACATTTCTTAAACCATACACTCTCTCTCTTTAATTAATATTCCCATTCAATAGATATTTTATAAACCTTTTAGGTAGGATATATTTTTATCTTTTCATACCCAAGGCCCTTGGACAAAAATGAACAGAAAACCTTCTTTGAAATTATCCACTTTAAAAAAATTCATTTAAAATCTTATTTCAAATCATTCATTTAAAAATAGATTCCATTTGAAATATCATTTTAAAGTAATTCATTAACAACACATTTTCCTTTTATTTGGAAGATCATTTCAAAATTTTTATCACCTTTAAAACATTATTTTAAAAGTTACAACATTTCATTTCACAACACTTTTCCAATAAATAAACTCACAAAACCAATACAATCTATAAAGGGACTAAATAAATTCGTTCAACTAGGGTTCCACCAAATGAATAGTTTAACCAAACTATGTGATCATTTGGTGAATATTAAGATAACTTATGACCATCCCATTTCATGAGGTCTAAATATGATACATGAACTTTTTAATAATAATAACAATAATAATAAATTATAATATAACTATCTAGAAATATAAAACTTTCTATAATAATCAGAACACATAAATGAGAAAATTAAACATACCTAAAATGATATTCATTTCTTTCATCCAAGTGTATACCAGTCATCCTCGATGCCCATAGTCCCCTATTATATAAAAATAACAAAATTTAAAAAATAATTCAATCTATATAATATCCCATAATGTAAATTATCTAATAAAATCATATCAAGAAGTGTAACAAAGCTAAAACCATAATCCACAATGTATAGAATGCCTATAGAAAACTCTTGATCCTCTTATGTAAAAATGCCCTAATTTTCTTAACCTGTACAAAATGTTATTTTACTCTTTATCACCAACATAAAAAATAATAACTCATCACGAAATATATTAATAGATTAATAAATAGGAATGATGGTGTTTTACTTGTCTAATCATTGTTTGAAAACCTAGAACAAAATCCCCATCATTGTAGATGAGTATCCCTATGATCCAATAAATTTGGAATCAAATAAAAAGATTAATCTTCCAAAATTAGAGTAGGGAAAAATAAAAGAATGTGAGTGATTTTTGGTAGATTATTTTTACCCAAATTGGTGAACTAACCACACCCCAACCGACCATGGATCCAAAAGTAAACAAGGGGAAACATGGGTAATGATAGGGAAAACAATTCCTCAAAATGGCCTTTTTTAAGCTCCTTACCCACTGAATAATGGGAAGGGATAATGTCCAAATGGGCATCAAACCCCCATTATAAAAAACCACTTAGGAACCACTGGGTTCCAATTTGAATCCCACTATCCACCCAGTGGAAAAACAAGTGGTGAAATATCACTAGTTTTCCCATTAGATACCCAGTGGAACCATATCAGGTACCCAGTGACTATAAATAGCCTCTAAACATATCTTTCTTTAATATAACTCTAGAAAAAACATTTCTCAAGATTTTATACCCATATTAATATATATTGAAACTGACTTTAAACTTCTATAAATTATCAATAACATTCTCCCTCTCAGTTCAAATCCAAAATTCAAATTATATCATATTTATCTCTATTAAAATTGATATTTTATTAATTTAAATCACAAATATACCAATGAGATGTGACACCATGGGATAATAACATGCATTTTGGATATCTATAATAACAATGGAGGATATATTCACTCTAAATAACTTTCAATATATTGACAAAAAAATCCAATATAAATGAATAAAAAACATCAAAAAATATGAAATATAAATATGAAATAATATCATACATAAAAAAATGATACAGTTGTATAACCCTTAAAACCCCCAAGGTAAATATCTCACTCTAAACAAAGAATAGAAAATAAATTCCATTACAATTTTTTCTAAGTGTTCTCACTAGAATGTAAATTATAACCACATATCACTAACATACTTTCTACCCAAAAAACTCCCACCTACATCTATCTATTTCCCTGATCGTAAGAGTGAAAAAAATGCAAGTGAATATGTTGGGGTTAGAAATAATGTTATGGTTTTCATGATAAATAAAGAAACCACCATGTAATATTATTAGTTGTGTAAATTATTGAAATAAAATTTGTAAACAAAACCAAAAACCCAATTCATTAATTCAAAACTCCTCATTCACAATTAATTTCATATTTAAGATACTAATAGGTCATTATAATCACACTATAGAAATATCAATGTGTGTGTTTGATGAATACTACATAATATCAAAATGAATGGGTCACCATGAATTGTGTCCTACTAGAGGATACTTGGAACCCAATCACTGACCCTCTTTCCTTTACTCAACCCATAGTTACACAAGTATGTGTAATGATCATAACACTATATTCATACAAGGTTATAAAACAACAAATATACCTTAACAGATGTTGAAAATCACCCTCTATATAAAATAATTCCAGTTTAATAATGTAATCTAGATACAAAGGTATTAATTTGGCCTCATCCATGAAAGGATTTATACTATAATTTTATAAATAATATAACAAAATTATAATTTCTCATGTTTTTATTGGAAAATTATTTCCTTGAACTTTTATTTTTTAAAATTGTTTCCTTTATGAACTAGAGTATAGGAATATACAATAAATAAATCATATGTATCATATAAAAAATAACATCATTTTATTCTATAGAATAACATTATAAATGAAATATAGTTAAATTCCATATGATTAATACAAGTATGATGGTAAAATTAACTCAAGTAAATAACATGGCTAGAAGTTGGAAATCTGAGGGCTCGTGGACACCTTAAAATACCATAGTCACTAAAAACATTTTAATATGGAAGAAAAATATTAGAAATAATATTGGAATTTTCTAAACTAAATATATATAACCACGAGAAAAAATTAATTAAATTAAGAATGAATTAATTAATTGGTATATATAAAAATTATAAGGTTTATAATCCTATTATAAATGGGTAAAGCGGTAGTTGTTCATCTGAATATTAAAATAGTAACCAAACCATTAAAAAAATAAAATAACTATTAGGGTATCCGATGAACTAAAATTATAAGTAATTTTTACCAAGAATAAAACAAATATATACAAGTATTAAATCATTATAAAATTATTACTTAGTTGATATAATAAGATTTATGTATAAGCATATATTTTTAGTAGAACATGTTTAAATTTTTAATAATAAAACCTCATTTTTTATGATAAAATTAAATATTGGAATTACTTAATTTAGAGATGAGTTTTTGAAAAATATTATTTCAATTTTAAAATTATCACATTGAAATCGGCTAAGATTGATGTTTTAGCAGTTTTTACAAATAGTGAAATATGGATATGAATAGTGAAAAATAGAATTTTATAAAAATGTAAATACATGAAAAAAATAAAATATATGATGTAAAAATGAGTTAATAAATTCTTGGGTTAGACTCATTTGAATAATTTACAATAAATAGTAATAATAATTAGTTTTATAAAAAATATTGGAAAAAATAATAAAATATTTAATATTTTATTCAAAAAAATCTCTTTCCTTTCAAAGATAAATACCACCCTCTTTCACCCATTTATCATCAAATGAAATTTAATTATATTTTAAAATATATTATAAAATAAAAATATAAACTCTCCTATACATTTTAGGGAATCTTTTCTGTAAAAAAATTAAATCCCTTGGTGGTTAAAGTTACATACCAAATGAGGCATGTAAAATAGAAAATAACATCGTTTTATCCCAAATATTTAATTTTCATTATCCTCTTACCCCTTATAAATATTAGTAATAATCTTATAAAAATGAAATAAGAAAAACAATATACATTTATTAAATTATGAAAATAAAATTTTGATTAATTTTCTTTCTTTTCAATCTTTCTCAAAAACATTATATACATCAAGGTATATTTTACCACCTACATGGATAAAGATATTTCGTATTCATTTAATCCATCCATAGAGGGTAAAAAATTGGAAGTATAATTTTAATTTTAATAATAAATTTAAGTTCTTTTTAATATTTTTGAATGTTAAAATACGTATAATATTAACAATATTTACAATAAACAATCACAATCTGTTTAACCCCTAAAACAACCTTAATGAGAAAAGTTTCATGATTTGTACCTATTTTAGAGTATATTATAAATTATTTAACTTTTATATACATATAATGAAATTAAATTTATACCACGAAACTTATAGATATTATGGACCCTTGATCATTACCATTATATCAAAGTAGCTTTGGAACTGTGGACTGAAAAACCCCAAATGATCAACGTAAGAAAAATATATCAATAAATGATTAGTTAATGATAATAAATGGAAAATAAATAATTAAATAAATATTCATTAAGTACTATTATATATAATAATTATTGAAATTTTATTATTAATTGGGTTATAGAAGCATCCTAAGTGAATCGAGACTTAAGGTAAGGGGACTCACATACTCTTATCCTTTCCATTTGTCTTATTCTCTCTCCACGCATCTCTCTATCTTTCATATATAATCCTTTTATTTATTTTCAAATCCTTTCATGATTAATTTTATTTCATTTTACCTTATTTATTTGTTTATATTAATCCTTTTATAGTATCCTTTTTATAATTTCTTTTTTCAAACTATACGGAACATTTCCATAAAACATTTCAAAAATCACATTCCTTCATGTATCACTTCACTCAAGACTAAAATATTTTATTCATTATATAATTAATTATTTAAACATATAATATATTTGTAATTCTATAAATTTTGAGTATTTATATTTCATTATTTAAATTATATAAATCTATATCCACTCCCTATGATTTTCGTGAAGACTTTATTTCTAAAATTTCTCCTTGATTCTTCTTATGTTTCTTTAACACTATTCCTATCTTTATGTTCTATACTATTTTATTAATTTATTGACATAAAATTTTAATTTTCAATATGATTTATCCCTTTTATTATCATGGGTTCTTATATTTTTATTCTTCAATATATGATTTGTGACATTATTATGTGAAACATTTCCTTCTCATGGGAGTTTTCAAGTTTATGGTTTATGTATTTTTTTATGTGTCTTGAATATTCATGAAATATTATAATATAATGGGTGGAACTAAATTATAAAATACCCTGATCATTTTTTTAATTCTTTCATGTCATGGTATATTTATCTTAGAGCATGTTTAATAATCCCAACTCATTATTTTATATTATCTTATCATTGATCATATCCTTATATTTATAATAACATTTTAATGCTTGTTCAAAATTCTTTTAACTCTTGTATTTCTATAGTTCCATTATTTATTAATCTTTATGTCATATATTAATTAATATTCTATATTATTTTTCCTGGTCATGATCAGTGTTTCGTAACATATATCACCATGATTATGACATTCATACTGAATATTCCCCTTTATAGACATTTAAGTCACCATCTATTTTATGTATGTACAAAGGGAATCTCATGTAGTGATAAGTGATGTGATGATTTTGAAGATCATTTTATAAAAATATAAATAAATTATTTTATTATGTATCTAATTTCCAAGAGACATTATACCTCTTAAATTTTAGGTGTATAATATTCTAAAAATTGTTATGTGTAAAATGTTGTAAGAATTATTTTATGATTTAAGGGTAATTTATAGCACTCTTATTATCTTGGATAATAGAAGTTGGTAGATTAATACATTAGTTAATATTATTAAGTTTTGTCTCACCCATGAGATTTGATTAAAGGCATAAATAGCAACAATATACTCCTCTTGAGATATTCTTAATGATACACACTCATGTTTCTTACTAATCCATGAAACATATTTGGTTCCCATAAATAATTCTACCATGTTATTTTTTTAATAATATATATATCCTTATCAACTACAATTGGCGAAGGATTCAAGATTACAAATATCATATATAGCATATCATAAGCTATAGTCAATTCTAACCTTTATATATTTGATGATTCTGTTCACATAATCTGATTAATTATTTTAGATGTGATTTAAAATCTTTTAAAATTGAATGTTGTAATCATAAAATTTTTCCTTGTTATAGTTAGTAATAGTAATCTTCAAATGATTATTTTATATTCAGTTACATCCACTACCTTTCCACCTTTATACTTT
Source organism: Viscum album (assembly GCA_963277665.1). NCBI lineage: Eukaryota > Viridiplantae > Streptophyta > Magnoliopsida > Santalales > Viscaceae > Viscum > Viscum album. Next base: position 623,973,996 of record OY728132.1, read on the forward strand.
TCACTTTTAGATAAAAAATAAATTATAGCGTGTACTATTTAGACTCCACCATAACAAACTTCTTAAGAATATCATTTTCATAATTTATTATAAAATGAATATACCTTTATAAATGTATATAACCACTTTTATTGTGTGTGTAAAAGATTAAATATTACTATTTGAGTGCCTATTTTAATATATACAAGGGTTTATTTTGTTTACAAACCATACTTCCATCACCGTCAATTTAAAATACATGTTTTTAATCAACAAATACTTCTTCTTATGATATTTCATGATGAAAAGTTGAATTCATATCCATCTAAAAACATTATATATTATCTATAAAACATGCGAAAGAAATACTCATATATTTCATTTACTTATATTAGTAAAAATATCTCATCAACATTTATCCCATCAATATATGAATTCCCTTTATATAGTAGGATAACATAATTTTATGAATTCCATAGTTTTATTTAGATTTTTAATGCCAATTTTTTATCAATAACATTTTTATCCATTGTCATTGTCACTGACTTCAAGGTATTTTTTTCTTAATCTGAATTAATTTATCCACCATAACCTTATCCTAGATCATATTTTTTAAGTTAGGGTCTAATCCAATTTTTATTATGAAAGAAAATACCTTTTTACATCTAGGTAGAGGGAGACCCATTACATTGCTAGTAGGATCAAATCCAAGTATCCCATGAACATGGCTCGAAGGCCTAAGGTAGTTTCATGCCTTAAACATTCTACCTACATCACCAGGACAGTGTCATGCTAGTATCACCACCATATAGCATCATTCATACATCACCGCCTTATTGTGTCGTTCCTATGTATCCTCCCACAATGTAAATCCCCAAGGGGATTTCTAAGATTTAAACATAGGTATTTTCAATTCAATATTATAGGGTTTACCACTCAAGTTCCACCCCAACTACACATTGTTCCTATTTTTTGTTTATTTATCAAATCTTTTAGTCACAATATAGGGTACAAGACTAGTAACTTGAAACATCTTTATTATACTAGTCTTTATAAGAGAAATATTGTCTCCTATAATTTTTTCTTTATTCACATATTTATTTATACATCTCCTTTTTGTGTATTAGAATAACTTGATTTCTTCTCGTATTTATTCTCACTATCAAAAATTACTATTGTATTTTTATTGTTCCTTTACACTTCATTGCTCAATTTTATAGGTTCACCATGATATTCATTATAATCACTTTTTCTTTCATAGTATCTACTCTAACCCTCATAAATAGTAATATAATTACTTCTAGTGATTTTTTTTAATCACTTATAAGAACATATTTAGTGTGTTGAACTATCTTGATGGTGATGTTGTATTTGTTTACAATACTTGTTATGTAACCCCTACTATTAATGGGTGTATGATAATTGGTGATTATGATCATTAGTTTCATCAAAAGTTTTCTATGGTGTGTTTGTGGGAGTTGGTGATTATGATCATTAGTTTCATGAAAATAATTATGTATATACCTTTGATGTCATGAAATATTTTTCACCACTTCTATAACAATTCTTTTTTATGTGTTGAGATTAGTTGAAGGAACTATTAAATGTTATTATTAATGGTTATATGATCTTCAATTTAACTTATAATCACTGATTATGTTGTTGTTTGGGATACACCATTTGATGGAATTTTAAGGTTTCCATATAGTGAAGAACTTTAATAATTTTATAGACATGGAAGAAAGAACAAACTAAAGTAAATAAGATCTATTCATGAAGCCTTGTATGATTATTGGAGTTGAATAAAGTATGATATGGCATTATATGTAATGATTGATAAGGAAGTTATTAATGAAATATAAAAGTTATGAATAAATCTATAAAATACATTTAAATGGAATGTATTTTGTAAGGATGATACACTTCCTTAATAAAATTAAAATAAACATTGGATTAAAGTATATAGAAGTAACTATGAGGTATATACAACCATGGTATTAAGGTATAGTAAATGAAATTTAAGTTTGAGATAGGCTCCATAAGCCTTTGTAAGGTTAATGTTATTTTCTTATAAGTTTGAGAAATTTGGTCATGATTGTGAGATAATGGCTTCGTAAGGTTGGTGTTTGACCACATGAGGCTAGTATGAGGACCTCATAAGGTTGAAGAATGATATTTTATGGATGAATAAAATACTTCTTGATATTGACTTCATATGACTTTCTATGTCTTTGTTAATAGTTGAGTTTCCAAATATTAAAATATTCTAAAGAATTAAGAACTATTTATGATGATTCTAGGTAAGTTATTATTTAAATGGATATATGATCATAATGTTATAATTTTTTATCCAATATTTTTGGATAACATTGGGCCGCAACATGAGGTTCAATGATCATATATGGATTTATTTATCTCTTCGTTAATTTTTAATTCTTTTTAATGCATGATAAATGAGAATAAAGGCCCATGACATTTCTAATATCACATGGAAGTTCTAAATCCCTGTATATATGATAATAATTAAGGATAATTTAAAATATAATAATTGTGTATATTATTTTCAAGTGAATATATGAGAAATAAAATATATATAAGAGTTTGTGTGTGATATATTTGATAATTCTTGTATTTATGAGTGTTGAGAACAACTTTATAATACTATTGTGAGAATAAGAATAATATCATGTGTTGTTAAATCCACTAATACTCGCGATTTCTATTTTTTATCTATCTTCAGACCATTTATGTTTTTTCTTTTAAATAATAAATGTTTTGAACTTCACTGGTTTGTTCTAGTATCTTATATTAGGTACAAGGTCATAACCTTACCTATAGCTATATTTTGAAAACAAAATAATAGTTGTGAGTGAGTGGGATAAAAACCATTATACACTAAGGATGTAGGCATCCTTATGGATTTTAACCATATTAGAAACGTATTATGCTTCATATTTCATTCTGTATTACTTCAATTTATGAAATTATTGTTGAATAATGGTAAGGGAATACATGTTTTTTAACTTAATATAAGAACTAATTCACTTCCCCCTCATAGTTCTTACCATCAATTATATGATCCTTTTCAATTAGTATAAAAGCTAGGTTTTCCCTTAAAGATTTTCCAAAGGTATTCCATGGAACAAAATAGATCAATTAATTAGAAAGTATTTTCAAACTTTTATGCCAAAATATTTCACTTATATAATGATATAATTATTCCTTGTTTATTATCTCTAGGATGGGATTTCATTGATGATTCTCTTCCAGGATTCACAGTGCCAAAGGATATTTCTACATGTTCTCAAACTAAAAAATAAATAAAGTTGTAAATGATAGAAAATATTGGAATTGTCTAATCTATTAATTATCTAAGAAATAGTTAACCAAGTTTGTGAGATAAAAAATAATAAATAAAATTAATCAAAACTTCATAGTATCTATAAAGGGAACAAAAAATAAATAAATAAAAACTAAAAAATTATAGACTATTGTTTAAAGATATAATAATGTAAGACGAGGAATCTATTAATGAGTTTTTTTAAGAATAAATGTTATTATAAGTTTGATCAGAAGTTTTATAAAGAAAATAAATGATTCTGGTGTAGTTATGAAGATCGTGAGATTAATTCTTGATAAATTTAATGTCAATATCTCAGCATTGGATTCTAGAGATCTTGATTAATGTTATATTAATGAAATTAATAACACTCTCATTAACTATGAAATGTGAATAGGTGTTACTCTTTATATAAAAGGAAATAAGGAATTAAATTTACTTAAAATCTTTCAAAGAACTAAAAATAGATGATAAAAAATATATTCAGATTGATAAGATAATCTGAAAGATTAAAGTGATTTTCTTTACCTCATGTAAATAAATTTCACTAGAGGAAGAGGAGGTATGTTTAAAGATAAATTTTTCTTTAAATTCCTCAACTATGGAAATTTCATGAATTTCTCTACCAACTATCCCAATAAAATAAAAAATTAAGATCAATTTGAAGAAACTAAAAAAGGTATCATATGATAAGGGAAATTGAAAGAAGAGAAGACAAACATAGTTTAAATGGAAAACTAAATTTACAATAAATATTTTTAGAAGGATTTTATTATGAATTAAATAAGGGGTATCTGATAGTGATTAAAGAAACACTTATGATGAGACACATATTTAGTGTTTTCATAAGGTCATAATGGCTCAATGAATAGAGAAGAGTGATTCATCGGATGATTATTTACTAGTAAGCTAAGGAATACACATTGAATATGGATTTCAATATGTGTTTAAAATAAATTCTAATGATCATATATAAGAATTCACATCTCAGGAAGAATTATAAAAAGCACAAAAAACTAAGATTGAGTAATAAGGTTTGATTGAGTAAGTGAAACCTTTGAATCATAAAAATATATAAAATAAGAATATTATTGATTAAATGACCACTATTATTATTATTATTATTAGGGATAAGAATATGGATAAATTAAAGGGAAAAAATTTGGGATTGAAAACATGGGGAGGAAGACATATGTGTCTTTAAGAAGGTAGTTGAAGGTAGAGGTAAATACTCAAGGAAATAAATATCTTATTTTTATGATTCTTAAAATAATGAATATAAGATAAGGAAAAATCATATAAACTATCAAAAAAGGAAGGTATGTTCTCACAAGAATCTTGTGAAAAACAAAAATAAGATTTATCTAAAGAATATGAAGAAAAACAAAAAATTGACTCACATCTGGAAAAATAAAAATTATTATATATTTTCAAACCAACCCAATACATTCAAGGAAGGGAAAAAAGAGGATTCAATAAAATATACCCAATATAGTCCTGATACTAAACATATATAGAATTCTTTAAGGACATAAAATTTCTATCAAGGAAGAAAATTTAAATTTAATTATTGGGTTTTTAGAGTGCTTGGTCATAAGGAATATAATTTTTGGTATAATATGTATCTTCCAATATTAATGAGAGAGAATAAATCAATGTGGACATAGTAGTAGTAATGTAATAATGGATACAAGTATCAATAATTTGGAAATTGAGAATATATTTGAATTTTTGTAACATACTTATGAGAGATATATTCAAAAAGGAAACATTTCAGATGAATGTGTTATATTTATAACTATCCAATTTAATCACCAATACAATCAAAACCAAAAGGCTAAGGTAATAGAAATTGAATTCTAAGAATCCAAAACTGAGGATCCATGGATAATGTAAAGTCTTTGTTCTCCTCATATGACTGGATATATATACAACTTGAAGAATTTGGATAAATATAATGGATGAGATGTTACCTTTAGTAATTTAAGGTATATAAAATAATGGTATTAGAAATGGTAAAATTGTGAAAATTAAGACTTTTCCTAATAATTTGGTATTTTTTATTGGTTAATGAATAACTTTGTGAGTATTTCAAAACATTATGATAATATCAATGAAGTGATTTTCTTGATAAATAGATTCCCTGTAAAGAGACTAAAATATAAAGTTGTTATCCCTACGAGAGTAATTAATAAGGGAAACTTGTTTCAATTGGGAGTGTAAAATCATACTACTATCTAAGTTTATAAAATGAAAATATTTTTTCAAATCGAAGGTTGAGTCATATTATTAAAAATAAAATAAGGAATTTGATCAAATAAGAAGCAATGAGAATAATGTGTATACTAATGAAAGAAACAACTACAGTCTTCAAAACTATTAAGAAATGAAAATGATAAAAAAAACACAAAGGAGTTATTATTAAAACAGATAGACAATTATTGTAGATACACAATAATGTGTGGGGATAATCAAAAAGAAATCACTAAGTGGAGACAGTTATTTCAACATTTTAATTGATAATTTTACTGAAAATATCTCATAATTCTCAATATCTAGATATATTTGAATGTTTTAATAGGATTCATTAAAAACAAATATGTTATTACATGAATATATGAGATTAAACAATAGTACATAAAATTTTAATAGACATTTCATAGAGTATTTTTGTAAAAATGGAATAAACATCAGTTCAGTTCTCCATACAACCCTAAAAAATGGGATAGCTGGAAGGAAAAAAGTAGGAGTTTTGTTTATATGACTATAACTATGCTTATTATCCATTATAATATAAGGTTCTTCTAGCTATAGGACATTACTATAGGTGGTATTATTCAGAATGGGTGTTTCTTGGGGGAAAATTCTGACATGTTTTCTTATGTAATATTGTTTAGGAAGAATCCATGTGTAAAACACTTTATAGTGTTTCAGAGTTCATTATTAGTCAAAAGAATGGTAATAACTAGAAGAAAGTTTAATACGAAATAAGATAAAGGAATATTCCTTGAATACACACCAAATCAAAGTTTCAACTGATATAATAATAAAAAATTAGAAAAGATTATTGATTGTGATGATTTTATAGTTTATGAAAATAAATAAGATGTCAAAAATATTGTTATGATAGATAGTAAGGATGATGTCATGTTGGATCCATATAATTCAAAGAATATACTACACACCCTCAGAATATATTACATATTCTACATATACAAGGGATTACGGAGGCATATGAAATTTCACAAGTTTAGGTTCCAGGTAGAGGAAACATGTAAATAATAAAAATATAATTGGTAATAAATATTAGGGTGTTAAAAATTTGAGAATATTTTTGAAAACTGGTCCCACTATCCTACATTAAAATATAAATCATTTAATTGTTAAATAATAATTTAAATATTAGGATTTGATCCAAGATATGAATTAATATCTGGATCAAATATAGAAAAATGAGACCTGTGATCTTATTCCAATACCTACAGATAAAAAATTACTATAACAAATTGGTGTTTGGAAAAAAACTTAATGAAGATTAAATTATTTCAAGATATAAATCTATAATTTTATGACGTAAATATTCACAATTATAAGGGATTTATTTTGATGAGACCTTTTCTCTAGTTTCTCGGATTAAAATCATCAGAATTTTTCTTGAAATTTCTACTCAAATAATTTTTTGAAATTTTCTAGATGTATGTAAAGTTATCTATTCTTGATGTTGAACTTAATGAGGAAGTATATATGAAATATCTTGAGTAATTTTTTTCTTTATTATTATGTAATACATATTATAAATTAAATAAGTCTATTTATGGATTGAAACAATCTCCTCAAGCTTGTTACATAAAATTAAATGAGCACTTAAGAAGCATGTAGTTCAAGAAGGGATATATTCATATAAATTTTTACATAAAGAACACCAACACCACATTAATTATTATAATAGTGTATACTGATAATATCATTTTTTCTATTGATAAAGAAAATGTGTGTGAATATTTTTCTACTCAAGTGAAAAGTAAATTTCAGATTTCATTACTTAGTGAAATGAAATTACTCTTAAAATTAAAAATTACCTAAGTTTTTGCTCTTATATTTATCTCACAAGAATATTATGCAAAAAATATGTTGAAAAGTTTTTGAATTGTGGAAGTAAAAGGAGTATCTACTCCTATATAGGTGTGGGACAATGTTTATAAAATATGATGAAGGTAAAACAGTAAATGAAAATGAATTCAAACAATTGATTTGAAATCTTTTATATCTAATTTACTTTAAGACAATATGTATTATTTTATCACACTTTTTAAAAGGTTTCAGTATAATATGAAAAAATATCATCTACTTTCATTTAAGATAATTCTCATATATTTAAAATACTTTTAATTATAGACTATTGTAAAAAAGGTGAGGAAGATTAAATCTTAAATGGATTTTATTTTATTATTAAGTAGGAAAGTATAGTTTTGGTGTAATATTGTTTTTTTGGGAAATGGTGTTTCATGGAACTCAAAGAAATAAACTTTAGTAATATTGAGTTTAATAGAGGAAGAATAAGTGGAATAATCACTAATAGATACTCAAATAATGTGAATAAAAACTCAACTTAAGGATATGGATATCCAAACTATATACCCATTGATTATCGAACATGATAATCAAAGTTCTGTTAAAATATCTTAAAATATAGTGCATCATTATAGGTCAAAACACATTGAAATTAAATATTATTTTCTAAATGAAATAGTGGATGATTGTACATTAAAGCAGAAAGTTATCATATCCAAGGAGAAAATTGTTTATGTCTTAGAAATTCCTATCATAATTGAGTTATTTAAGAATATGAGGAAGAAAATGGGAGCGCAACCCAATATCCAACACCGAGGTATGAAAATTATTCAGTTTTCCCCTATATCTTATTATGTTTAATTATTTTTGACATGTTATTTATATGAGATAAAGTTATTATTTGTGTTTTTGAATTATATTATTATGTGTATTAAATGATAAAGGATATAAATTATCAAAAAATTTGAGATTTATCTCTTTGAATGAGATTATTAAATTAAAGTTTTTGATATAATATTTTTAAGGATACCATTGATTCCTAATTTAATCACTCTTGTTTTTTACACTGATATATCACATATAGCCATATATTTGACCATTTCATGACTATTTAATTTTTGATGATTAACTGAGTCCCCAAAAATTATTCTATTGGGTTTTATTATCAATAAGGGGGTAATGATAATTACTAACAACAAATTAAATAGTTGAATTATTAAACCCCCTCGAGTATGATGCTATAATTTTTGGAAATACATGTTTTGTGATCCATTTTTTAGATGGGTGTGTGAGAGTTAGTGATTCCAGTAATCATTTTTATGCTAGTTTTTCTATGTTGGATGTGAGATTGTTGGTGATTGTGATCATCAATTTAATGAAAATATTTCTATAGCTACCTTGGACCTTTTGAAATATTGATCATCACTTCTCTATCAATGCTTTGTATGTTCTAAGATTAATTGTAAAAAAAATTATATGTTATTATTATTATTGATTTGGTATTCATGTTAAGAGACAAGTATTGATTAAATATAAGTGTTATATACACCATTTGATGGATGTCAAAGGTTTCCATATAATAAAGAACTTGAATAATTTATTATACTTATAAAAAAGAACTGGTTTAAAGATGGTCTATCCATGAATCTTTATATGGTGATTAGAGCAGAAGAAAGGATGATAGGGAGTTTGATTTCATTCTTGATAATGTGTTCGATAAAGAAATTATAATCTCTATAAAGAAATATGTCCCATATATGGAAAGGGTCAGGATTTTATAATGTTGATACACTAACTTTATAAGGTTGAGATAACACCCAACATAAGGTATAGAAAATTCATCGTAAGGTCGGTATAACCAATGGTGTATGGTTTAGAAAAGGCACTGTAAGTTTGATAAAAGTGTCACATGTCTTCGTAAGGTTAATGAAAATCTCTCATATGGTTTATAAATTGGTCTTGACGTTGATATAGTAGCATTGTAAGGTTGGATAATAATGTTTTAAGGTTGGTATAAGGACCTCTTAAGGTTGAAGTGGGGTATTTATGGTTTAGAAACAAAATTTATGAGATTAAATTTATATGAATTTCCAAGTATTATGAAATGGTTGAGTTTCCAAAATTCAAATATTCTGAATATTAAAGAACAAAATATCATTATTCAAGTTAATTTGTGCTTCCAATATATGTATTGTCATAATTTTTTTATTTATGATTCAGAATTTGTAATTAATTTTTAGATAAATTTGGGTCATAACCTGGGGCTTGATGATCACATAAAGTTTGATTCATCTCTTTATGTTTTTATAATTATTTTTAATGCAAGATAAATGATAACAATGTCCCATGATATTTTTGATATCATGCGAATGTTATGAGATTGAATCTATAGGAAAATACGTAAGTGGAAATGAGGTTTTGATACTTGTGGAGATTATGTTCATGTATTTTAGTGAATATATGATAAATAAAATATATTAAATAGTTTGGGTATATAAGTTCAATAATTTTTATATCAGTGTGTGAAAATATTATGAGTATTGAGAATAGTTTCAAAATTCTATCCTGAGAAGCAGAGGAAGACCATGTTTTTTCGAGTGAAATGAAGCTTGTGATCTCTATTATAGATCTATCTTTAGATATCTATGGTTGTTTATTTTCAAAAATCAATTGTGTTTTCTTCACTGATTGGTTCTTGTATATTTTAGAAGGTACAATTTCATACCCTTTCTTGTATCTATATCATGATAATAAAATAATAATTTTGTGTGAGTGGGATAAAAACCAACATATATGGGGTACATAGTCATCCATAGGGAGGTGGACCTCACTGATGAATATATTGTGTTTAATATTTTATTCTTCATTAATTAATTTTAGTATATTACTAATAATAAATGGAAGTTCATGTATACTTTTTAAAAAATAATAAAATCCCTGAGTCACCCCCCAGGTACATACAATCACCTCTTAGATCATTTTCAAATCCTTATTTTTGAAAGAGTAGTCAAGGAATATTCTTTCATCACACGTTTTTTCATATTTATTTTTATTCCCCTCATTATTAATAACAAAACACCTACAATAAAAAAAACTTAAAATATTTTAGAGTGTGTTTTAATCTAAATCATAGCACCAATGTAGTCACTTTCTCTAATAAACACGATTGAGATCTATTTTTAATGGGAATTATTTTCTGTATTAACTCATTCTAAAAATATATTGAAATTTCACTTGATATCAAAATATTTATTTCTATGTTTTTAATAGTTTTATTCCTTCTTTCAATTTCTCCATTATATTTTTTTATTTTAGTAACAATTTTTTGGATGACATCATTAATTTTCAAAAACTTCTCAACTAAGTGACTTATAAACTCAAATACAATGTATGACCATAAAAGTTTTATTTTATTAACTAAATTAATATCTATAATTATTATATACTATTAATATCTGAAATATTCCTAGTCTTGTTACACATTAGCATAATATATCCCATTCAAATGTAATTTTTTTTTAAAAAAAATATAGTATCGAACCCTTTTTATATCTGTAATATGATAGTTCAACACAAATTAGTGTTAAAATTTTAGGTTATTTGGTAGCTCTCTATATCTTATATGTATAGTATTTTCTAAAAAAATTCGGTTATTTACATTCCTTACAAAAATTTTATTTTTGACTTATTAGTTATTGAGAATATCAAGAAACTTTATTCATAAAAAATAGCTTCATATTTCCTTGGTTGAGTTAGCCAAGTTTCTTATTCCACTGTAGCCACCAAAAAATGTGCCACATACTTTTCCATGAATTACATGATTGGATCCTTAACTATATTACATAATGATAAAGGAATAACTCAATCCAAGAATAAGTAATAATTGGGTTACCCATTTATTTTAGGATTTCTAACTTACTAAAGAATGGATATTCTTAAAAAATGTTACCCAATCTAGTGATTTTATGATGATAACATTCTATTAATAATAGTCTATAAATTCCATCCATTTTTTAAGGAGAGATTTATTAAATATTTAGATTCATTTTTAATGTTTATTAAGAAAAAAAATTATGAAAAATTTATTCAATGGGTATTCCCATTATACAGGGGTGAATCATTTTGTTAGATTCAATTTGACACCTTATAGATCTAAAATAAGATCTCAAATTAAAAGCTGTAGTCATTTAAATTTAATCTTTTTGTTAAAGAGTTCATCAAATTTAATAGGGTTTAATCACCCTAGGAATGTTGAGAATGTGTGAAAAGGATGATGAAAAAAAATTCCAAAAAGGATAATCACTTTCCCAACTCATGGTCGACCGTGTACCTTACTCAATATAGGGTTCATGCCCTATTTAAGGTTGTATAGGTGCCCTACTCAAGTCCAAGAACATTCTCTACACATGGTTGGTACATAAAAATATAAAATTTGGGTGCCTGAATTTTAATTAACTATAAATAGACCCCATGTACTTTAAATTTTATAGAGAGGAATAAGTAAACAAATAGGTTGAATAAACCCCCATGTTTAATTCACCCAACCTCTATGAACTCTCATAAATGATTATTGGATCAAAATATAACATAAGAGATCTAAAAAAGGGTGTATTTAAGTCATATAAACGTTACATGCATGGTAAAATCATAAAATAGCACTTCTCCCATGTCTCAAATCTAATCCAAGGAAAAGGATATCCAATTATAAATATTTTAAAGTAAACTAGGCATTAGATTATAGTTTCATTCCTCTTTCATTCTAAATATTTTTCGTATATCCCTCATGTCTTACCATGGGATTTTGATTTAGCTAGGTCACCTACCTGTACGAAAAAATTATTCTATTTCACCAATGTAGACCCTGTGACCGTAATAGCTTCTCTTTTTCCTAAAATTATCCCTAATAATATATTTTCTTCCAACCCTCATGTATGGCATCATCATTTACTCAGGTCACTAACCATTCCTCATCATAGGATTCCTACTTTGTGTATGCCCCACACCTTTACCGAGTTCATATACTAGGGAAAACTATAAGAGTTATGCATGTGAAGTCCCAAACTTAATCCACTATTAGTTATTCATTCCCTAGTGGTATTAGTCATATGACTTTAACTATGAGACACAATGGTCCTACTTGCATGACCTTAAAAGGAACAACCTTATTCCTTGTTACATGAACATAAAATTCATAACCTTGGTCCTCATCACATGAACTTAAAAGTTATGATATATTCCCTATTCATATGGGAGAAAAAAATATATTTTTCCTTCTTTCCTAAACTAAAATTGAAATTCCCATTCACCCAAGTGTCACTACTTTTCATATGATTTTAAAATCTGGCATCAAACTATATGGGTTTTAATTCAAATTTAGAGGATATATAGGAATCCATCTATAAAACCAATCACTTTATTGTGGAATCTGTTGTGTCTTTATAAAATCCCACATTATTATAGGTGGTGTCAAATTATATAGTTCCATACTATATGGATTTAAACTATATATTAATCAATAATTATCCTAACCTTTCATGTCAAACATGGGATAACTAAACTCTTTGAACAATGTTATTATAAATTAATCAATGAAAAACAATCACTTTTACCAAAAATGTAAATTTTATAGTTATTGGTATGGATTTCATGGACACACTTAATTATATAAGAGATTATTAGACAAGTTCTAGGATATTCCAACATCCCATTATCTGAATTTTGATACACACACCCTAAGGAACCCAAACCAAAATAGGCATGTTCAAAAAAACATTTGGAATAGCCACAAGCTATCTTCATCATATTTTGATAGTAAATAAATTCCTTCACTTATATCAATTTTGTGTAAATTTTGATAATTTCATTTTACTTTAACAATCATAATTCCATCTCTATTATCTATCATACATCCAAAATAATTAAATTAGTTACATGTCCAATGTTACATAGCGGAAATACACTAAAAATATTATGTTTGAGGTGTTTAAAAATAATAAATGTGTTATATATATCTCTAAACCATTAATATTCATCCTTCATATTCCTTTGATTTATAATGTAAAATCATTTTTAACTTTACTATTCACTGTGGATTTAAAAATCTTTAGAGAGTTTCAATTTCATAACACGTAATAGGAATATCCACTATCAAGAATGTATGATCATTCATTGTAATTATACTTTAGTGTTACTTTATCCAAATGGGATTAACTATTCATTTTTATTTTCTTTATCTCCTTTAAATAGATAGTGTGTTATGTTGGAGTCTCAATAACTATCCTGGTATTTGATTCACAATTATAGTCTTCTTATCGAATCAAAAAATCAAGATAATTAAACTATTTCATTTGAGAAGAATATGTTTCCATTATCTAAAATATTATTGGGTAATTTGTATCTTGGAATCATCTTCAAAATCTTCTTGAATAGTAAAATTCCTAGTTTCCATATTCATTATAAGAAAAAAAATCTAAATAATATAAAATCATGATTATATAAAAAATTCATTTTATATAAAAAATAATTTTATCTTTTTGGTTCCATTCACACACTCATAATTTTACCATAGACTCCACAAAAGTAACAAACTCATGAATAATATATATATATATATATATATGTATATATAATATTTCTATAAAGTGGGTTTTCATTAATTATGAAAAAGACTATCTTTAGTTATTTATAATTAACTAATACAAATGGGAATATTTGTTAATTTTGGATAATAAATATCATAACCCAATCCTTACCTAATGATTTTTCATTTATACATTCATTTGACCTTATTGAGTCTTAATACATATTTTGTTACTCTTTATAATAAAAAATAATAGCAAACATGAGATATTTTTAGCCTGTAAGATTTTAAATTTTATACTAAATATATTTCTTACTTATAACTTGGATCCAAATTTATCAATACTATTTGTTATTAATATATAATTTCTATTTAGATCACAAATAATTTTGATTCTTTCTTTAATATTTGCCTTAAACTAAAAAAAGTACACCTATATTTGTTTCCTTTTTATCATTTTATGTTCATCATCTAGAATCCTCATTTCTATTCCCTTTTCTAAAAACACTTTCATATATTCTCTAGTAATATCATTATATTTCATTACTTTATATCTTTAATTATTAATATTCACAATATAACATCAAGGTTATATTATATATCAATAACTCTTACACCTTTTTGTTGGATAAAAATAATATAGATTCTCAATTATAAGAGGGGTTGAATTATAAGTTCTAAAACTTTCATTTTTACCCTTAAAGAAAACTGTGTTTAACAAAGTTAAACAAGGTAAATTCACAAGACCTGCTTTAGTTCTACTAAAAAAACATGATGGGTTCCAGAAATATGATTACAGAAATGAAACTTAAGGAAATTTTACAAGGAGAAGATTCTACATTAAAGCATTAAGAATCTTAATTACCAGAGTATATAAAAGAATATGAAAGTATAAGAAGGTTATACTTTCTTCCTTTATCAAAATAGAGCAGAAATAAAATTGAAACAAAAAAGTAACAAGTAAAAAATATTTTAACCCAAAGATTAGGGTATCCAATGACCTTGGATAAAAGTCCCTTGATTTAAATTTTCAATAAAGTCTATCTTACTCACACTAGGGTAAGACCTTGATAGGAATATCAGAATATGTCTTGTTATCCCTGCAATCCCTCGATATTTAAGGTAGTCGAAACCTCTGTCTTTCTATCCCCAGAAGTCCTCAAACTTTAAGGTAGTCAGTACCTCTGTCTAACTATCCAAATAAGTCCTCGATTGTACTCAGCAACAATTATAGTCGCACGAAGCAAGATGAACAAGATGTTCAGTATGCACAAAGCATGATATTTTCTCTCTCTAGAAATTACTTCAGTGGCAAGAAATCTCTAGATAAATGGATCGATTGTGATCTCATTCAAATGAGCTCTTATTTATAAGAACTTCTCCAATGGTTGGATCCCACCTCCAATGATCATATTTTTAATTGAATCTTGGAGGAAACTATAAACATGTCACTAAAAAAATGGTTAGTTAGAAACAGATTGTACGACATCATTTCATAACAAGTATAAGGAAAATCAAATTGCCTAACCAAATCTATTTTTTTAGAGTCTAAGGAAAATGGAATTTGGAATCTAACCATATAATTATTAGGAGTATATAATAAAAGGATATTCAGATTCTTGTTTTACAAAGAATTCAGAATATGAATTCAATAAATTTCTGAGTCTGAATTCCAATGAATTCAGAATCTAAATTCTGAGGAATTCGGAGACTAAATTCAGAGGAATTCAGTATCTAAATTTTGAGGAATTTAGAGTCTGAATTTTGAGGAATTCATAGTATGAATTTAAATGAATTTGAAAACCGAATTTCAAAGAATTCAGAATATGAATTTCAAAGAATTCGGAGTCTGAAATTCAGTAAATTCAGAACTGGAATTTCAAAGAATTCATAATCTGAATTTCATAGAATTCAGAGTCTAAAAATTTAGTGAATTAGAAGTCTGAAATTCAGTGAATGTGGAGTCTTAAATTTAGTGAAATCATATCCTAAAAATAGAATACTCTATATCTATGGATTTATATAATTATATGGTTATATATATGAAACCAAATTTTACCTTAGTAATAAAATGATTTTGAATTAGAGAGACTATAAAATGAACAATGAAAACCTAGGTAAGGATAAAAATTTCCTTAGAGAAGGAAAATTTTCTTTATGAAAATAATCCTTAGGGAAAATATAAAATGCCTTAAGATAAAGTGTTTGTGATTATAAAAACATAGAGAAATGGAAAATTCATAAGGAAACCTTATTGACTCAACAATCTTCCCCTTTTTGGAAAGCACAAACATCCTTATGAAAAATAATATAATGAATTATAATTTTGCTTTATGAACTTAAAATAAAAATGTATCTCCCATTAATAATGGATAACGGTGAATACGACTAACCCCTCCTTAGGTTTTGAAACCCCTAAGGATCATATTATTGACTTCCTTAAAGAGGTTTTTTTTCTTTCAAAAGGAAATATTCCTTGAAAAAACTCCCCCTTAGATAGACTCCCCCTTAGGTAATTTTTTTATTTACATAGTATTCTTTTTATAATTCCTTTCTCCCCCTTTGTGATTTTCAAAAATGAATTGAGAAAATGGAAAAATATGGTACCTGAAATATTAGTACTATAAAACAAAACATAGGAAGAACAAAAAAATTAATTATGATTGGTAAAAATTTTACAATAAAGATAATACAACAAAAGATCAGAGTTAAGAAAAAAATCATCCTTCTTTTTCCTTTGGCATAGCTTCATGACAATGGTCTTCATCTTTTTAATCTCTTTATTATCCTCTTCCAAACGTTTGAGAAGCTGATCCTAATATTCATTTTTCTTTTCCAGAGCTTCGATTTTTTCTTCCTGAACCTTAAAAATTTCTTCCTAAGTCTTAAAAAGTTATTCTTGCTTACTAAGATTTTCTTAAAAATCAATTCTAATATCTCTTTACCTATTCAGATTCAATAAAATTTAATTAAGTTTCCCATTCAGATTCTTGACTTCCTTCTTCTGAACTATTTGTTCAAGATTGATCTTCTCATTGAAACTTATAGTAAGGTCTTTTATCTTAACATATTTGGTATCAAAAGAATCCTACACATTATCTTGAAAGTCATCAAAGATTCTCATCTCTTCAATTGTCTTCTTAGACCACTTTTTAATTTCATTTCATGAACTCTTGTGTGCATAATACCTGATAAAGAAGGATTTAAAATTGTCCTCAAGCCTGTATAATTTGTCCATAAGAATGGAAATAGAATTCCATTTCTAATTAAATGAATGTTGAAGCATCTAACACCATGATTCAATACTCAAGAACAATTTAATTGTATCAACCAATTTCATTAGGGATTGAACCAAAAAATAATGTCCCATAGAAAATGATTCCGAATCATATTATATTGTTAGAAAGGAATCCTTATCGACCTGAACAGACTTTATTTTAGATGATTCACCAAAATCTTTATTATCCACCTTTTCCTTCTTTGGTGTATCAGCTAACACTTTTATTCATTTATCAGATCTCAGAATGATCTCATCACCCTTTGGGGTTTCATGTTCACTATATGATAGTTGGATTATCTTATCTTCTTCAGCCTTTTCCATTTCAGCATCTTCCATCGGGTCCTTTGGTTGAACAAAATCAAGGTTACTTTTCTATTCTTTTGATGGTTTGTTTACTTCTTCCTAACCTTCATTACCTTTTCCTAGAGTAGCAAGTTTAGATGATTCGTCCTGGGAATTCTATATTGATAATTTCTCAGAAGGAATCTTTTTCTCTTGATATTCTTCAACGTGCCTTATCATATCATCAGTATCATCACTTACTTCCTCTTCTTCTCCTCTCACTTCCTTTTCCTGCACAAAATCTTCCTCTTAATTAGGTTCCAGAATGACCTTCTTATTTCCCTGAGTCTTTACTAGTACTTGTTCATTGTGAAAAGTTTTTAGTACCTGAATCTTCTCAGAATCTTTCTCATTATCCTTGAGAAGATATTGAACAATCTCAACTTCAGATATTTTATTCTTTTTCTTCTTCTCTTTTTCTTGTTTCTATAATTCCTTAGTAACCTTACTCTTTAATGATTCTTCCTCTGCAAGATCCAAGACAAAGCTAGGATCACCTTCCTTATTATTCTTATTATCTTCTATCCACTTATCAACAACTTCATCCAGATAGTTCTTTTCCTTCTTGTATTTTGGAGGTGCTGATTTGGTTTCCTGAATTGTAGGAGTTTTTCCCTTGGCTTCTTGTTCCATCAACTTTATCTTATTTCAACCATTCTTGAAAGTCTCAACTACTTATGGATTTTTGGATAAGGATTTGATCTCACTTTCTAAAAAGTCATAAAATTATCCAGATTTGTCATTAAAACCAACCTTTATCCTCCTCAAAGTATTATCACTAAGCAACATGACTTTGAAAGATCTGGGATTTTAACTCCAAGGGATTTTGAATGATTCTAGGCATAAGACAATGATCTTTGATAAGATTACTAGATACATAATGATATGTTATTTTAGGGTTCAATTTTTGATATTTTAAATCATCACTAAGATATACTCCACTAAGTTTATCTTTCTCTGGTTGATCAAAAAATCCAAAACATATATTTCACTTTTCTATAAGGAGTACTTGTATCCTTTTCTTGGAATGAGAAATCCTTGAACCCATAATGATAACATTATGAAGTTAGTAAATAGATATTTGATCTTTGGATTTTTCACTCCTTTGAGTCTGAGGCACTCTATAGACTTTTATTTATCAAAAATTTCTCCCTGATCAAGTAGTTTGTGGGTGCATAGAATGGATTATTCTTCATACGGTATTCCAATGATACTAGCTGCCTTGCTGTAAGAAAGGTAATAAGTTTTTCCATAACTTTTGAACGAGAACTTATCTCTCCCACGTTCATTAAAAAAACATAAAGATTCATAGAAATCAATAAGAAACTCCAGATAAATCGGATCCTATCCTTTTGGTTTTGCTACACACAGGTTTTCCCTTCAATTCAACTTGATATATTTGGATATGAGAGAATCATACTTTAAAAATAACTTCTTATCAAATAACCTTTCTCTGTAGATTTGATATTTAGAAATTCCCTTGGTATATGAAATTTTCTTCTATGGGGATACTTTTAAATACATTCAGAGTTGAGCAGATCAGAAATGCAGAACGATGCTTAACTAGGGAGGCAGAGCTTCAGCACACTAGGCTTGAAAACTGATGTGGGACAACCATTAGGGGTATTTATATAGACATTGAGGTGACGGTTCAAATTCCCTAATTGATCAAACTATTAAAGCTTGATCTATATGATCTAATGGATGAGATGAAAGTTGAAGAAGGTTTTTGGAAAATTATTATCTTTGTGGTTTTTATAATAAAACATCGGATTTAAGGAAAGTGAATTTGAAAAAATTTCTTAAAACAAGAGTACAATTCCAACAAGTAGAATTTGATTATGAAAATTTAAGGAAACATACCTTCTGTATTTCTAGGAAAATTATCAGTAATAAGGGAAATTCTTCTGGAATAACTTTAGAATATGGAAAATTTTATTAAATAAATTAAATTTTTGTAATTAAGAAATTTTAGACTACAAAATTTATTGATTAAGAAAAAATTTTAAGTATGGAAAAATTTAGATAACAAATTTTTTTTAACTACGATAAATTTTAACTATGAAAAAAATTAACTAAGAAAAAAATTTAACTATGAAAAATTTTGACTATGAGAAATTTAAACTATGAAAAATTTAGACCACAAAAAATTTTAAATTCAAAAAATTTTAAAATACGAAAAATTTAAACTATTGAAAATTTTGACTACAAAAAATTTAGGCAACCAAGAAAATGTACTCTCCTTTTTAAAAGAAGTTTATTAATGTAAGGAGATAGGTTTTAACAAAAAGTTAATATAGAAGATTGCCTTATATTTATCATTCATAACTTTTGTTTAATGTATTCAAATCTATCATATGGTAAAGATTTTGTGAAAATATCAGCAAGTTTTTATTGTGTTCCAATAAATTAAAGGATGGTATCTTCTTTTTGTGTGTGATCCCTAAGAAAGTGATTCCTAACATCTATGTGTTTTTCATGAGAGTGATGTGTATGGTTTTTTCTGATGGAAATGGAACTAGTGTTATCAAACAATGTCTGTGTTTTGGTAAAACTCTTGCCATAGTCTGTGAGTGTGTATTGTAGCCACAACACTTGAGTAGAATAACTTCCAATAGCTACATATTCATCTTCCGTAGTGGAAAGTTCTACTGAATATTGATTTTTCCATTACCAAGAAACTAATTAATATCCTAGGAAATGATATTTTTTGATGTAATTTTCTTATACATTCTGCATCTACCAAAATCTGCATCTGAAAAACTTTTTTTTAAAAATAATTTCCTAAAGTATAAGAGTCATAAATCCATGGTTCTCTTTAAATAGTGAAAAATTCTTTTTACTAATTTTAAATGATATTTCTTAGGAATGTATTGATATCTTGTACATAATCATACTGAAAAAATTAAATTTGGATGACTAATTTTCAGGTATAGCAAACTTCCTATCATAACTCTAAATTATGTTTAATCTACTGGTTTCTTAGATTCATCACGATAAAGAGAATTTGAGGTACCAATTGGAGTACTTATACTTTTACTATTTTTATATCCATACTTCTTAAGAAGATCTTTAATATACTTATGTTGAGATATATAAGTTACTTATGGTTTTTGAGAAAATTGAAAACCTAGGAAAAAAGTTAACTCACATGTCATACTCATTTCAAAATTATATTTCATTAGATTTAAAAATGAATGAGTTAAAGATTTCTAAGTTGAACCAAATATAATTTCATCAACATAAATTTGAAAAATCAAAACATTTTTCTTATATTTTTTTTAAAAAAAGGTGGTTCAAAAGTTCCCTTAATATAATTATTTTGTAACAAAAAACATATAAGTCTATTATATCAGGCTCCATACACTTGTTTAAGTCCATATAAATCTTTGGTAAGTTTGAAAACATGTTCAGGATGATTTTTGTCTTCAAAACCAAGAGTTTGTTCAACAAAAACTTCCTCATGAACATATTTGTTAAGGAAAATACACTATACATCCATTCGAAAAAGTTTAAAATTAAATAATGCTGAAAAGTCAAGTAAAATACAAATATATTCAAGTCTAGATGATGGAGCATAGGTTTATTCATAGTCTATTCTTCCTTATTGATTATAGCATTTAGAAACTAATCTAGCTTTATTTCTTACAATGATTCCATTTTCATCACACTTATTTCTAAAGACCCATTTTATTCTAATAACAGAAATTTCATTATGTCTTTCAACCAAGGTCTAGACTTTGTTCCTTTCAAATTCATTTAGCTCATATGGCATGACCTTTATGCAATCATCATTACCTAAAGCTTTATATATGATTTTTGGTTCTAATTTGGACATTAATGCTAGATGTTATACTTTATTGATTAAGGAACTTATTTTCCTCAGAGGTTGATTTACATCACCAATGATACTATCATTGGGATGATTCTTAAGAAATAAGTGACTTGGGTTTTGTAAAACATGTTAATCAACATATGGTAGGAAATATTTTGGGTTAAATGATTCAAAAAAAATTTCTTGAACATTTTCCTTATCAGAAGGGTCTTCTATCAATGGTTGATAATTAGTTTTGGAAAACACATCCAAGGATGTAGGTTGGGGATTTTTAAAAACAAAAGGATCAGTTTCATCAAATTTAACATGCACTATTTCTTCAACAGTACATGTATTTTTATTAAAAACTATATAAGACTTAGAAGTTGTGGAGTAGACTAGGAAAATTCCTTCATCAAATTTGGGTGTAAATTTATGTATATTATCTTTAGTATTTATAATTAATACTTTGCAACCAAATACCTTGAAGTATAAAATTTGGTTTTTTCTACCATTCCACAATTTGTAAGGGGTTTTGTTAAGAAAAGGCCTAATCAAAACATGATTTATAGTATAAAAAGCAATACTTACAGGTTCATCCCAAAAGTGTTTAGCTATAGAATATTCACTCAGCATGGTTCTTGTTATCTCTTGAAGAATCTTATTTCTTCTTTCAACAATACCATTATGTAGAGGAGTTCTTAGAGCTGAGAAGTTATGAGTAAAGCCTTTTTTACTACAAAATGTTTCAAAATCTGAATTTTAAAATTCTCCTCCATGATCACTATGAATATTTATAAATGGAAGGTATTTCTCATTTTTAACTTAGTCTCTTAAAATTTTGAAATAAGAAAAATCTTCAGACTTCTTTGTTAGAAAATAAACCCATGAAAATCTAGTGTAATCATCATTTAAGACAAATACAAAATATTTTCCTCCAATAATTCCAGTTTGTGTTGGACCAAAAAGATCCACTTTCACTAAATTTAATTCACTAGAAGTAGATACTTCACCAATTTATTTAAAACTTAATTTATGTCGGTTTCCAAATTTACAAGGATCTCAAACTTTTGAAGAATCAAATCTAAGCTCCAGTAGATCCTTAACTAGTCTTTTCTTTGATAGTTTAAATAGGTTCCTAAGGTTACCGTGTCCTAATATTCTATTCTATAACCAAGATTGAACTTTCATTTCACTAAGTCAAGATAGATCTTAGCTTCTAATGTTATTTAAGTTTAGTTTGTATACATTCTCTTGCCTGTGGTCAGAAAGGATAAACTCTTCCTTGGAATTATGTACTAAGCATTTATCATTCCTAAAATTTACAACGTAACCTTCATCACATAATTGAATTATGATAATGAGGTTGTTCTTAAAACCCTTAAAAATAAATCATTTAAAATTAAAGTATTTCCAAGAAGAACAATGTTACATATACCAATAATTTCTCCCTGAGAATTATCTTTGAATGTTATTTTTCCTCCTTTCGTCTTGATAATCTTTTAAAAGAAATTTTTATTACCAATCATATGCTAGGAATATCCACTATCCATGTACCATGTATTGTTTTTGGTACATTATTTTTTTCCTAAAAATAACATAGTTATACTTTTGGGAATCCAAACATTCTTGGATCCGAAAATTTTAGAAAGAAAAATTTTAGGTATCCACATTTTCTTAGAAAAATAAGATTTATGAAAACCTAAAGATTGAGTTTTATTTAAAGAAAAAAATTCACCCAATGTCCACCATACTAAAATTTATTGAAAAATATAAAACTTTGGGGAACAAAATAGTTATTACTAAAAACCGGTTTAGAATGAGTATAACCAAATCCATAACTATTTTTTAAAGGTCGAATTTCAGAATACATCTTGTCAAAATTTTCCTTACCTAGAGTAAATTTTGACAGACATTTCATTAAGGGAAATATTTATGATTTTAGTTTAATTACCATATTTTTATCCTAAAGAACATTAGTTTTAGCACTAGAGTTACCCTCTAAAATATTTTTCGTAGAAATTACATTTTCAAGATTTTGAGAAAGTTTATCCTTCTCATATTTAACTTCCTCAAGATTTTTGGAAATATTATTAAAATAAAAAAATTTATTATCAATATCTTTAGAAATAACTGATACTTCTTTGGTTAAAATAGATAATCTATAATTGTCCTTATTGATCTTTTTCTTGAGTTTAGAATTTTCATTCTCAAGGAGTTTAGAAAACCTGTACACTTCTTCATAAGAAGGTAATGTATTTTCTTCTGATGGGGAGGACTCATCATCTGAAGATTAATAATATTTATCATCATTATAGTCTTCATTATAAGATAAATTGGTAATAGATTCAGCATTGTGTACCTTGGCCGTTAGAAGATGATTTTTAATGGGTAGTTTGGATAGTAGACCAAGATTTTCTATTCAAGAGATTCATACAGTGAGGATTCATAAGATGATTCACCACCACTGTTACTCTATATTTCATTAGCGTTCAAAACTTTTTTAGCTTTATTATTATATTATTTCTTTCTATTCCTCTAATAATGCTTTTCCTTTCTATCCTTTTTCTTAAGCATAGGAAAATATGGCCTTATATGCCCTGCTCTTTTGCATTCATAGAAAGTGACTTCTGATTCTTTATTTTCTTTTCTTTCATTCTTATTATATCTATACTAAAGGTATTTCATTCCAACTATCTTGTCCATCCTTCGAGAAAGATTAGCTAGCTCATTCAATGAATGTTCACTTTCACTAGATTCAGATAAAACAGTTACTTTCTTAGACTTGGATCTTGTAACCCTTTTTGGAGTCTTGGATTTAGTAGTAGTAAAGGCTACACTTACATTACCATTATTCTTCTTATTCATATCAGCTTCTCTTTTCATTCTTGTCTCATGTTGAAGAAGAGTTCCAAAAATCTCATCAAGAGTAATTTGAGATACTTTCCTATTCTCATCAATAGTTGTTCTTTTGGATTCCCACTCATTAGGCATAATATCAATAATATTGTCTAAAAGAGCTTCATCATCTAAACCTTTCTCTCCCATAGATTTTAAACTATTGAAAATGGTCATAAATATTTGGTTAACCTTGCATACTAGTTCTCCATAAGGAAATAGAAATCCATGATATTCAGATCTAAGCATAACTCTTCTAGTCTCTATAACTTTGGATGTACAAGAATGCGTAACTTTAAATTTCTTCCAGATGCAGTTAGAAACTTCACAAGAAGAAATTTGACTATATATATTTCTGATCATATAACACAACAAAGTATTGTGTACCTTGTAGTTTAGTTGATATTCTGACTTTTCTTGACTCGTGAAGTTTTTGACTTTCTTATCAAGAATTTTTTAATCCTTAGTTAGCATGAAAAAATTGTCTACTCCAATATTAATAACAAATTTCTTCATTCGATCTCTCCAATATTCATAATCATTACTATAAAAAATAGGTGGTCCAGTAGGATTTTGATTTTCAATCGAACCAAATTTCATTCTTGCTATTCTATAAGAAAAATAAATTTATAAAAAAAACTTGTTAACAGAAAAGGTTGTTTTAAAAAAATCAAAGAAAAACTTAAGCAAGGAAAGATAAGCAATAAAATTTATAACAAGGAAAACTTGAGAAAGAAAACATATATGTGAATATAATTAATTCAGAAATCTCCTTTGATACCAATTGTAGGATCAAAATAATGATGTATATGCTCAATTACAAGAGGGGGTGAATTGTAAGTTTAAAAACTTTTGATTTCAACCTTAAGTAAAACTATGTTTATCAAAGTTAAACAAGTTAAATTCACAAGACCTATTTTAGTTCTACTAAACAAACTTTATCAGTTTTGGAAATATGATTCCAGAAATGAAACTTATGGAAAGTTTACAAGGAAAAGATTCTATGTTAAAGCATATAGAATATTACTTATCAGAGTACATAATAGAATTTGAAAGTATAAGAAGGTTACACTTTATTCCTTTATCAAAATATGGTGGAAGTAAACTTGAAACAAAACAAGTAACAAGTATAGAATCTTTTAACCCCAATAGTAGGGTATCCAACAACCTTGGATAAAATTACCTTGATTTATAATTTCAATAAGGTCTATCTTACCCACACTAGGGTAAGACCTTGATAGGAATATCATAATATCTCTTGTTATCCCCGCAAGCCCTCGATATTTTAGGTAGTCAGCATATCTGTCTTCGTATCCCTAGAAGTCCTCAAAATTTAAGGTAGTCAGTACCGCTATCTTCCTATCCTCATAAGTCCTCGATTGTACTAAAAAAAATTGGAGTCTCACGAAGCAAGATGGACAATAACTTTAGTATGCACAAAGCATGAGAGTCTCTTTCTTTAGAAATTAATTCAGCAGCATGAAATCTATAGATTGATGGATCAGTTCTGAGCTCATTCAAATGATCTTCTATTTATAGGCACTTCACCAACAATCGGCTCCCTCCTCCAATAGTCATATTTTTACTTGAATCTTGGAGGGACATATACACATTTCACTCAAAAAATGGTCAGTTAGAAACATATTGTATGACATTGTTTCATAAAAAGTATAAGGAAGTTGAAATTTCTTAACCAAATATATTTTTCAGAGTCTATGGAAAATGGAATTAGGAATATAACCATATAATAATTCGGAGTCTCTAAGACAAGGATATTTGGATTCTTATTTTACAAAGAATTAGGAATCTGAATTCCATAAATTTCGGAGTCTGACTTCCAATGAATTCAGAATCTAAATTTTGAGGAATTCGGAGTCTGAATTCTGAGGAATTCAGAATCTGAATTTTGAGGAATTCAGAGTCTAATTTGCATTGAAATCAGAAAGTGAATTTCAGAGAATTCATAATCTAAATTTCAGATAATTCATAATCTTAAATTTAGAAAATTTTGAACCTTAATTTTAGATAATTCTAAATATGAATTTGAAAGAATTCAAAGTCTGAAATTTAGTTAATTTATAGTCTGAAATTTAGTGAATTCATAGTCTGAAATTCAATGAATTTGGATTTTGAAAAAAGAATACTATATATCCAAAGATTTATAGGATTCTAAAGTTTTATATATGAAACCAAATTTTTCCTTAGTAATAAAATGAGTTATATTTAGAGAGAATATAAAATGAACAACGAAAACATAGGTAAGGATAAAAATTTCCTTAAAGAAGGGAAATTTTTCTTATGAAAATAATCCTTAGGGAAAATATAAAATGCCTTAAGATAAAGTGTTTGTGATTTTCAAAACATAGAGAAATGGAAAATTCATAAGGAAACCTTATTGACTCAACACCTTTTTTTCTACATCTTTAGTTATATATTCTCTATGTTACTAATCAATTAAAACTATAATAGAATATTCTTTGAAATCATTTCAATAATCATTTTTTTCAACCAATGTATTACTTTCATTATTTCAATGCTCTTTTGAAAAAATATTCTTTCCCATGAAATACCTAGATAATCTAGAGAAATTACTCCTAAAAATTAGTTATTATATTTTAGGGATAGTTTCTTTATATTTATTTATTATAATATTTTTTGTTTTATGTAGCGATAAAGTGACTAACCTTTCCACATCTAACAAATCTAAGGGTATCCTGTCTTTAAAATTCCCTTTTACTATCAAAGTTTTTAAGATAAAAATATCATCAGTTCATTTGATTCTACGTTTGAATTATCCTTTACTATGAGTTTATCCATGGAATTTAAAATCAACATATCCTTGTTATTTTTATGCCTTATATACTACTTCTTCCATTTATATCTCATAAGACTCTAATATTGTTTATAAATCATCCAGTGACATGGTATTCAAATTCATTTTCTCAATGATTGATTCGTTTGGATTGTGATAAAAATATAACCTCTTTAATATATGTTTAATAATATAAAAAATATAATATAATTTTAAATATCCTTTATACCACCAACCACTCCTAAAAATTTAATGAAAATAAATCAACAGTCTCACTTGATAACATTCCAATAACTTCAAATGAAATTATAATAAATTTTAATTTAAATTATCTTAATTTATAATCACATTTATAAGTATTATTGGGTTTTCCCCATATATATTTAGATGAATTTAAATATAGTTCAATAGTATAAATTTTTATTGATAAGGATTTACTAAGAACATTCATAACTTTTACATCACTTTGCATCTCAGGTATATATTTTTAATTAAAAACCAAGAATGTAAAGATATGGATTTTCTTAGTTCTATACTAAATGATATTAGAGGTTTTTGTAGTGTCGGGAATGATTTTGGAGGTGAAAAATGGAATAGAATTTGATTTCAAATAAAATTGTAACAAGTTTGAAAAATGATAGTGTAGCATGTTGGTGTTTCGCTATGATTTATTTACGGGTGATGTGAAGAAATAAATACTTCCTATGGATAGTATATCATAATAGTTGCATCATTATTTTTTTTAACTATGGTGTGATGATATATATAATTCCATAATTCTCTATGACATGATATTTTCATGTCAATTCCATAGGTATCTAGTGACATGTTATACCATGGACATTTATCATTAAGATACAATTTATTTTGGGAGGTTTTGAATTTAAGTAGGGTTTTGGTTGTGATATTAGAGGAGGGAGACAATTATTCAATGAAATTCAGGAATACAATAATATTAGTTTAATATAGATCATTATATAAAAAAATTTATTAGTATTATTAAATTTAAATAGGTTTTTATCAATAGTCATAAGAGAGATATAAGGAGATTTGCATTATGGTTTTCACAGGTCCCGTTAACTGATCACCATTGTAACATAACATCAAGGTATTTCATTGTGATTTTTTAAGTATATTTTTTATTATAAATTCTAGTGGTTTTAAAAAATTTACACAATTTATTTTCTTACGACTCAAATATTGGTGACCCTATGAATTTTCTTGAAACTGTAAAATGTACTTCCCCTGTAGTTTGATCCACTCTTCTACAAGAGGTTTGATTTTCATTTTCTATGAAAATATTACTCAATTATTACTCTCCTTATAATTATTATTCTTATTATATTTTTCTATTTAGGTTATTAGGACATGATTTGGGTATTCAGATGATAGGGGATTGATGTGTTATAGTTTTTTAAAGGATAGTCATGAGTTTTTAGTTTTTGTTCTTTATTTACCTTTCTTATCTTATCATTTTATCGTTCTAGAATAATTTAAGGTAGGTGATTCAGAATATTTGTTTATTATTTTTTTATATTGATGTTAAATTATAATGATTAGGTTTTCTAAGGGTGAATATATATAATTTAACTGATCAAATATACAAAATTGAATTGGAATTCATGGGAAGTGTATTTATTTTACTTAAAATTTTCAGTTATTATTGACTTATTATTTTCTTCTGGATTATTTTGTTATCAAGATGATGTGTTTTTAAATTTATTTATGATTTGCTAAAATATTATTAATTTTGATAAAGAATTGAAATATGATAATTGTGAAAACTATGTAAAAATATAGAATATATTTATTAATGATGTTATAGTAAGCATTCCTTTATAAATAATAACTAAGTATGAATAATGAGGTTTTAAGTTTCATTATATGATATAGAATTATTTTACTTCCATGTTGTGGTAGTAATGGTGTTCTTTTTATGGGTTTTTTATGTGATAGTGGAAGAGGTGTTAATGGTTTTTTGTTGTAGTGGTGTGAAGAGGTTATTGTGGTTAGTGTATTATAGTTTCCTGGGGTGTGGAGATAATAAACTAATTATGTGGTTTCATGATATAATAATATAATATTTTTATTAAAATTATAATGGATTTTATTTATTAAATAAAGTATTAAATATGATAGATTAAAGTGATGAAATTATAATATATAAATTTAAATGTAAATGATGTCAAATATAAGTATGGGTGTTATAATTAATATGTTTTGTGAAATTAATGTTGTTTATAAATGATTAATGTATATTTTAAATGAAATATGAAATGGGGAGAATTTATATGGTTGTTGTGTGGTAATTTCATGGGTGATTGTTGGAATTTTGAATGCATAGATGTGGTATTTATTATTGTTCTTGTGGAAGTAATTATGTGGTATTGGGCTATTATAGTATAGATATTTATTGAAAGTGGACCATATGATGGAATTTTTTGTAATTATTATATATCCATTGTAATTTTTTTTACAACACCACCATAGTTGAATAAACTTAATAACACACATATAGAGTGTTTAGTTTAATATGACCCCCAACATCCATTACATAGGTGATACAAATAACTGAATTCTTTCCCTCTCATTTTCTCTCTTGAAAACATTTTTGGGTTATGTAATGATGGTAGTGGAAATAGTTGTGTGGAAATGGTGCGGTGATGTAGAAATAATGTGATGATGTGGTTATACAATAGTGTTATTTTGTATGTGACTATGGTATGTAGTATGGGGTTGGGGTATGTGGTTATGGTTATTTGTGGTATATATATGTTGTGTGTGGATTTTTAATGTATTGGTGTTATGAGATGTATATCATTGGGATGTGAGGTCCACTAGATCAGTGGATAAGTAGATAAAGGCTACGTTTCTCGATATATTTGCATTATTATTAATAATATACTTATATATGGATCTGGTATGTGGTACTTGGTGATATTGGGATACTAGTTTACCTGAGATAAATAATGAGTTTATTTCACAATTTATTCATGAAGGCTTTAGTATACTTTTTCTATATTAGCACAAGAATTTTTAAAAAGGAACCCATTGAGTATACATGTATGATCACTCAAGAATATATATATTATTTTAATATATTTATAATATAGATTTAGTTATTAGGAATATATTAATTTATCATAATTTGATGATCAATTAGAGTTGAATTCATGGCCAAAAGAGTTGTTTTATTTTGGTGATGTAGGTTTTTATTTATTAAATTACATTATTGTTGTAAAGATTTTGAGTTTTATTTATATTATCAGATGGTGCTTTTTTTTAATATCATTCATATGTTCATAATGGGTAATTCCTCCAATATGTGTGCCTTATACCTTCAATTCTAGTCGCTAACCTTGTCCAATTAGAGACATGATTCGAGGGTCATTTATATCTTCACTGCTAGATCAAAAGGAAATCTAATAGTGATGGGTCGTGATAGGATGGTATCAAATATTTGGTTGAGATTTAATATAGATTTTAGAGTTAAAAAAGGTGAGGATTTTTTTGTAGGTTATTAGTAATATTCATACTTAGCATGTGGTGTAGGTAAGGGAGTTCAACTAGAATTCAGATAAAGACCATGTGATCTGATATAAGGACATTGAGCTTATTGAATGATCTAAAATGAGATTATACTAATTATGGGAATGAGACTGTGGCATGGTACATGAATCAATATTATTTTATCTTGTGTTTTAATTGGTTATGATTATTGGGTAAATTAAAATGAATTAAACAAATTGTATAAATGAATTATATAACCTAAGATTAATAGTTCCTTTTTTATTTATAGAGATGTCTTGTGTAATGAATATTTATTTAGTTAGGATTGTAAATGTGGAGTAGAATGTTCTATAAGATTGTTTTCAAGTTAATCCTAAGGATGTTGGTACATAGAGGAATGATTTTTATGAGTTTTAGTTTTATGTCCTGCCAAGGTATGAGGGGTTTATCTCTAATTGAAAGACAAATAGGTGACTAGTAGGTGTGTTTAATAGTCCTTAAGCCCATGGTCCAATCCCATGGTTCAATCCCATCATTCAGTATTCATGGTGTGGTATAGACTAGAAAAATCTATTATGAATTTTAAAAATTATTATACATAATTGGTAAAAAAATATAGGATTAAGTGAACTATCCTGAAAATATGTGGGTTGGTCCATGGGAAAAAATGATTTTTTTAATTTTTTATTTTAATGTCGTTTCAATTTAATATAGAATTTTTTTTATGAAATATATATAGATATATATATATATATATATTAATTATTTGATTAATATATATATATATATAATTAACATTTATATTATAGTAATAATTTGTTTAATATTTAATATTTTTTCTTATTAAGTATTTTTTAATTTTTTTAAAAAAATATTTCTAATCTTGATAATAAATATAGGTGGTCCAATAGACTGGTCTACTTAAAAAATAAATACAGGATAATATTCAATTTTATAATTCAGCATTGATTATGGGACCAAATGGACTAGCCATTGTTAGGCCCCATTCATGAAGGCATGGTCCACACTGCCCTAGCCCATCCTATTGAGAACCCCTAGTGACTAGAATAGTTAGAGAATTATTTTTATTTGATCTACATAAGGAATGACCATCGGATTTTATTGGTTATCAATTTTTTTATAGGTACAGCTCAGTAATGGTGGATATTATATCTAGTAAATCATTAGGAGATTGAGGTGACATGGGATATTATATATCTAATTCAGATATAAGTTTATATGTTTGATACTAAAGGCAGAATAGTGAAAAGAGTTTCTCACCCTTCAGTAGAGGATTATAACTATGAGTGAGCTTGGATTAAAGTTCATGAACAATATATATTATGCTTATGATTTTATTCTATATGATAAGTCTAAGGTGTATCATTTTGAGGAGACTCTTTCATCTAAAAATTCAATGTCAAGTCACCCCTTTTAGGATATTGGTTTATATTGATGTACTAAAAAAGTATGAATTGGTTGAGAATAGATTGGCATGAATAGGTTCTTCTTTCTAGGTAATTCATCAAATTTTTACTAGGACTGAATCTTTAGAGAGGATATCTTGGTTATCCAGATAGTAAAATTATTGATTTACGGTGCATCTATTTCACCCTTGATTCTCTCATTTCTCTGAATATGGTATTTCTTAAACCATTTCCCAGAGTCTTTATTTTCTTCATTTTTTTAAAGGGATAAAACTTTGGAAGTTTTAGTGTTCAACATTCCTTGGTGTTCAATGTAGAGATAGTGTTTAGTTTCAAATTCATCATCAACTATAGCTGCCACCCAGGCCTTATTAGTCATATAAAGACCACAAATATTTAGAACATTAAAGTGTGATAGAGAAATTTGGGGATTTCTATAGGATTTTCCCTATCCTTAGGTACCCCAATTTGATCATGAATGAGATGATAGATATCATTAGGGATAGTAAGGTGTGGATTTAGGGTATATTCAGTAGCATTTTATGAAGTGTCAATCACCAATAGGGATAAAACTAGTTCTTAAAGATTGATTTTCCTTCTAGGTATCATTATATGAAGGTAAAAGAGGAATATGTTTCAAATACTACTTTTAGGTGTCACTATTGAAACTTTAAGTTCATGGGGAATATTTTATGTGTAATTAATTACCAATTTATTTTTATAGTATTGATGAACTTAGTGTTTCATGAGTTACATGATCATTTTTCGGTAGTGTTCATCGATAAAATCCTAGTGTATTTGAGATCAAAAGAGGATCATATTGAGAGTTTTAGGGCTATTTTGGAGGTCCTTTAATGAAACTAGCTATATAGAAATCATTATAATTGTATTTTTTAACATGTGAGGTGTGTTTTATTGGTAATTTCAAGTCTTGGAAAGGTATGGGAGTTGATCCTTGAAATATTGAGGTAGTTTTTTGTTATATATCACCCAATAATGTTACCTAGGTTCAAAATTTTATTTATAACAACCCAAACCATGAACATAATATTGTATTATTTGGGTACTAATGGGCCTTAGGTTTTTTTTTTAGGAACTTCCTAGAAAATTATTTGATTGGGGGATCAAATTATACATCTCAACTCAACCAAAACCCATAAAAATATTGTTAACATTATGGATGGGCTCACTAGTCCCAAACCTTATGGCTTTGTTCTATTGTATCTCACCTAATAGAGGATTTATGATGGGAGAGGTATCCACCCCACCTTATAAATGAGTGATTCATTCTCCCCCTCCTCCACTATGGGACTCTCCATCAGGCTCATCACACTCCCCTATAGGTCCAGCATCCTTGCTATCACACCAACTGGGATCTAGCTTTGATACCATTTGTCACAAATTAAATTGGGACAACCCTAATCTTGGTTCTTTGGCTATCATGAGTATTCCTAATGATATGGTGGTTGTTTTGGGGTTCTAATCATGCATCATTGGTTGGTAATGATCTTTTGGGTTTTTATGTGATGTTTTCCCAATGATGAGGATTAAATTTTATTAAGATACTCATGATAATCCTTCAGTATTTGTTTAGGTAATTGGGGATGATTAATACCCTAGATTAGATTTTCTCTCTGAACAGTGCCTTATTTATATCATCGGGGTCACTGTGATCTGCTGTTTAGAGAGAAATGTCCCTGAGTTACCTTCTCTTTTATATTTTGACCCATGATTAGAGCCCATTTCATTACTTGTTAAGGAGTATTTTTATTAATTCATCTTTTCTAATGATTTTATATAGTGTATTGATGGATTTATTTACCTTGATTTATGGTTATGTGGGAATCCCCTTAGGTTGTGTTATCTTCAAGGATTTTGAACCAATTTCTTGAGTGGTTGGAAATAATTATTGGAAGATTATCTATACCTCGGGTATTTTATTGATACATGGTTATATTTGGAAATTATTTTCTCTTTTGTGATTATATTTTGTGTATTACCACTTTATACGAATTCTAATATGGTGGGGAGACTTCCATGAATGTTAACCTTTCTGTAAAATATTATCATGTTTCCATGGGGAGGGAATGGTGTAAGACTTTCATGTGAGGGGAGTAGTTTCCCCGACCCAACCCTACCCCCCCCCTTGTGTCCTTGGATCCCATTTGATGATCTCATCTAGATTTTTTATGGTTTCTCATATATAAATAATGTAGCGTGCTTGTGGTATACTTAAATTTCACATTAATGATAGAGTTCATGTTTATTGGTAATGGTATCTAATGTTCCTATATGAATGTAATTGGTTTCAGTTTTGTAATTTGTATTGGTTAGAATTATAGATTTTATCTTAGTGGATATAGTTGGGATCCTTGTATTTCAAAAATTAAAATGATAATGAAAAATCTAAACCTAATCCATTATTCAGTCAACCTTTTCATCTGAGAATGTTTAGGGAAAATTATGTTATAATGAAGAGAATTGTCATGCTCTAAAATCATTTTCCCATATTATTTAATTTATTGATTTATTTTTATCTTTATTTATAGATTTTGGGTTATTTTTATTTGGAATTGGGAGGAAGTGGGGTATTTTTTTCATGTATCATGGTTTTTCATAGTTAGTGAAAACTGTGAGACTTGATCATGTAGAGTATGAAGAACATTTAAAAGGTTTGTTCAAGGATGGAATATGATTTTCCAAACCATTTTTAAAAATCATGTTTCACACCTTCAGTTTATCTAGCATTATCCTCATTGTTCATGCATAGTTTGGTAAATCTTGTATCCAAACTGTGTGGAATAACAAATAAAAAATATAAGATTACCCTTATAACCCCTTTGAATAAAAGCCTTGGGGCTCCCAATTTCCCTATACTTGAGCTTAAATACTTTAGGATCATCTCTCCCTTAAATTATCACTTCCTTTAGTATTATATCATGGATTTAATCCCTTTTTAGTAATTTTTAAGGTAAATTGGTCTAATCCCTTCCCTCTCTTCTCCTTCTTATTTTCCTTTTTATTTCCTTGACCTAGAATAGTATCGACGACCTTGGGTTTGGTATTGTGTGATTTTAACTTAGAGTATTCTTATTTTAGGGATTTTAATAATCTTCTAAGGGGTCGACTTACCCTGATGTGGTGAATTAGTTCTATTTTTTGTGGTAGAGATGAATTTTAGATAGGTTGATCAATGTTTAGACCATTATATTTAAATCCATGGATTACTTACTTATTTATAAATCATGATTTCAAAAAATTTGAAATTATATTAACTATGCCTAATAATATTTACTTAAGGAATTTAATTACATCATGGTTATATTCTCACAACTATTTTTCACATAATTATTTCAGGCTTAGTGATTTTTTAATTTCACAAGAGGTGATTTTCAAAGAGATTTTTCAAATTAAAGGGTTCTTTTGATTCTCATTGCTTTCTAAATAAGAAAACACATAATTAAATGATTTTTTTAAAACTAAGAGTGTGTTTAGTTTTTATAAAAAATGATTTCGGACTTATTGAAATTTTGAGTGACCTTGATAATGTTTATGAGATATGGTTTTAAAATAGGGTTTTATGAATTGATTTATTAAGGTATGTTTCAAAGGCTTGGTTGGAACTTTCTAAAAACAATTCTTAAAGTAAATGAACCCCTAAGGTGTGAAACTTATTTATTTTGTATAAATTGGATGAAATTGTCTCTTTTATGGGTCATATTTATAATATAGATCTTCTTGATAAAAAGAACTACTTTTGTGAATATTGTTCATAGGTGGGGCTGAGTTGTGGTTCTTGTTTAGTATACTTGATATGTGTTACCTTTTTATTGCTCATCTCCATTTTATATTTCATGGGGAACCAAGAGTAACTAAGTGAGATATTAAGGTACACATATTTCACTAGTGTTTGAATTTTATTTGGATAGTGGACTCAAGTGAGGGCATGTCCTAATTTGGAGAGATTGACACTCATCCAGGAAAGGTAGGGTAAAACCTAGGGTTAGGGAGAATAAATAACCTCAATAACTGATATTATGGATTATGTTTTATTTTTGTATCATATTGTCTTCATAGATCCTAGTT
Source organism: Viscum album (assembly GCA_963277665.1). Taxonomy (NCBI): domain Eukaryota; kingdom Viridiplantae; phylum Streptophyta; class Magnoliopsida; order Santalales; family Viscaceae; genus Viscum; species Viscum album. The sequence goes on from OY728132.1 coordinate 624,010,135, forward strand.
ATTCCCATGATTACTATTTCTTGTCTATATTATGATGACTCTGATGCTTATATTTCCATGATATTTTATATATGATTATTTTATGTTTACCCTCTAGTAATTTTGTTTAGGGTACTCTGGTTGATTTTTTTACCATTGGTATTTCTTTTTAAAAGGATAAATATATTTATTTTGATTTAATTTTTTGATATAAAATTTTTCAAAGGTGTGTATTTTTATTCTATTTTTCTTATACATGATAATTTTAAAAGTAAGGTTTTAATATGTTTTCTTATATCAAATATTTCTTCTGTTTAAAATTTTAATGTGAGGTAACCTAGACCCACACTCCAAGGTATAGTTACAAAATCACATACATTATATGTAGTATTTAACACCAAGTGATATGATATATGTTACATATATTTATTCTTTATAATTTCCATAAAATAAACATTACTTTTAACAATAAAGACGCAATCCTAATAATGAAAGGTTTATTTTTTTTTAAAGATTATCTACAGAAGAAACTTATTTTATAACACCTATGAATAATAATAATAATAATAATGTGTTATATTTGATAGAAAAAATTCTAGGGATCGTAAATTAAATAAAATGATAAGGTGAATTTTTAAAAAAATTAAGTAATAAAAACTCTTCAATAGACTCTAGTGCATTCAAAAAATAGTTACATGCACCTGACCCAACACCCAGGTTTGTAAGAATTCCAGCTATAACATTACATTCCCTAAATATATTTCTCCCTTTCTCATTTTGTTCTCACATGTTTATGTTATAAGAGTTATCCATAGGCCGTGATAGTGGGACATTAAATCTCAAATAAATAAACATATATCATTATATAAGAGTATGAGATAATAAACTTTGGAAAAGGAGAATAATCATAGGTATACAACATATAAAACATCCACAAAAATAATCATGGAAATCATAACATAGTGGATCATGCATCACTTCCTATTTCCCTTACTAGATCAGGAATTACTTCCTATTTCCCATAGTAAATCTAGTATTACTTCAAGTTTCCTATACTAGATCAGGCATTACTTCTTATTTCCCAGATTGTTTTAGGTATCACATGTTTTTCCTATAGTGGATCAATCATCATTACCCGTTTTACATTATTCTTTCATGATATTTAAAACAATTTATAATGAATTATAGGGTTATATAGGAACCACCTATCACATATTAATCATCCACACATATATATGCCAAGAGTACATGGAAAAAATCATATCACTTATTAATCCATGGAAAAGAGATGAGTTTAATTAATTAATTCACACAACATTTCATAATCCATAAATAAAAAGAAGATGAATTGTATCACAAGATAATATCCTGAGTGTATCATAAAAAACATCAAATGATGATAATATAGATTAAAAACACCCTTTTAAGATTATTAGATAAATCACTTTGAAAAATATTAAGAAATATCCCCTTTCAAAATATTTAAAAAGTTCTTAAAAAATTTCTTTAAAATGAATTAATTTTTTAATGAATAAATTTGTAATAATTACCCTTTAAAACAAAAAAAATCATCAAAAAAAATTATAAAAGAAAATATTTTCATAAACTTTTTTTGAACACCTAAAAACACTGAAGAAATATTTATTAAAAACACAATCCTTTAATATCACTTTTAAAATGAATAATTATTTTTGAAAATAAAAAAATTACTCGTAAAAAATATAATAAAAATTCCTTTTATTTAAAAAATCATTAATAATTAATATATTTTGGAAAAAGATATTAATATTTTTAAAGGAAGATTTATAAAGAATAATTATCATAATTATTAAAGAAACTGTAAAATGGTATTTAAAAAAAATTCCACAGTCATAAAATATAGAGTTATGGGTAACATTCAAAATTTATTTTCAAAAAGATAAAGTGATAACCATTGAAAATTTTTATTTTAAAAATTAATATCCAATAATAGAGAATTTTAAAATGAATAAAGGTTTTTTCAAATAAAATGATAAGTGGAAGGTAAAAAAAGGATTACGGAATGAAAATATTTTTAATATATTAACATACATTTGAGGAAATCCCACATCATAAAATTGATAATAAAACCACATTTTGAAAAGAGGAAAATGTAATTGTGAATATCACAAGATATATCACATAACTGGGTTTCCAAATTTAAAGGCGAAAATTATGGGAAATAAAAAACATGGATATTGAAGAGAATGAGCTTGCTTGAGAAGGATGGGAATTATTCTTAAATAACATTATACTTTTATGAGAACTAATTTTATAATGGAAGGAGATTTGGATTAAAAATAAATTTTTACCGAGATAAGAATATAAATTAAATATAATTTAATTTAATAGTGTAATCATACAATAAGTTATGAAATATGTTCAAGAAGAAATATCATAAATCAAAGAAAGAATTTTTTGAGATATCAATATCCTTGACGACTTAAGAAACATTTAAATAAAAACACCTTAAAATAGAGGGATTTAAATTGAACTTCAAATCCCATTAATAAAAGGAAATTGATGAAATTATATATACCCAATACTCACTATACACGCCATTTAAATTCAATCAAGTGCATAAACAAAACATATATCAAATAAAGGAAATTGACACAAAGCACCCTTACATTATCGTTATCTTTTGAATTTAAAACTCATTAATGGTAAAAAATCAGATGGATTTGTAAATAAATTATTTTTTTGGAAACATTATTAAAAAATAAATACAATTAAATTATTTACACTGTAAAAAGTAAATCCTAAATTTTATGAAAACGATTTAACTTCATGTATAAAAAAAATAAATATCTTAATAACATATTTAATAATATTATTCATGCCTATAACCTTTTATGAACTTTAGTTATAATAATCAATCAAAAAAACATTATTTATTTTTATTTTATTTTCATCATCGGGCATTAATTATTTTCAATTATTCTGTTTTGTACTAATTTCAAAATTATAGTGTTTATTATTATTTAAAGATTAAAATTTTATCATTATGAGATCATTAAAGTTAATTTAATATATATTTAATAATTATTCATAAAGTTATAATTTCATTTCATATGTATTTTATGTATAATTTAGGATGATGAAGTCGGTGATGAGTTTGTTTTGGAAATTTTTGATGAACAAAAGGGTGGTACAATAATAATAATTTAAATATTAATATAAACTTTATAAAACCATAAAACAAAAAAATCTCATTAATTTATAATAACATCATATTTTATGTTTACATAGTCATTAATGATAGAAATTTACAATATTGTTCTAATAGGTGGATAAACCGACCCAAACAAGAACAAGATATAATATCTGAGTGAGTATTGTAATGAAAGTGGTTATTTTGTAAAAATATTATTTATACTTTATTATAGTGGTGAAAAAAATTTCAAGATATTTGGATACATAAGAAAAGAATAAAGTGAAAAATTAAATACATTATTTTTGTGGAGGCAATAGTTCGCACTTATATACATGCGACATATTCATTTTCAATAGAAGGGGAAGAATTAGGTAATGGTTTATAATTTTAGAATAAAAATAATATTATAAATATCATATAAATCCATTGAATATACCTTTATTAACATCCATTAATGGATATTATAAAAAGATAAACACATCATTCGTGGATATGGTGGTTCACATGTACACAGGATGATATTTTTATTGTTCTAAGTAAAAGGGAAAGAGTAGTTAATGAATATTTCATCATTGTAATAATATTTAGGTATATTAATAATACTGATTATATTTTAATATAATAGATAAAATAGATCTTAATGATTTGGAATAAGAAATAAATTAATTGAAATGGTAAAATTATTAATTACTCATTTTCACCCTACTGCTTGGAAAAATCCTTTTAAAAAATGATTGAGTCTTAAAGGGTGGCCTTTTGAGGAGATTAGAACCACTAATATGATGTTAGGAATTTTGAAGCGGTATACAAGTATATATGTTTTAGAAATAAATGTTAGTCGAAGTATAATGGTGATAGGGGTAAATTAATTTTAAAGATTAAAACTTAAATGGGTGATGAAATAATGAAATAAAGTGATAAACTAAAATAACCAAAGTGAAATAGTTTTGATAATTGAATTTCAAATTAAAAACAATAAGCGTAGTATAAATTTAATATTAATAAAGTGGTATATTTATTTATATGATATTAAGTGATAAAATATTAAGTTATTTGTATAAAGAAATATTAATTGATTAAATGAGAAATAGAGGTTAAAAAATTAAAGTAAATAAAATAAAAAGCGTGCAATTAGTTATGGAAGTTTGTAAATAGCTCAATTATAAGACCCTTAATCTCCCACCCCAATTGAATTAGGTTTTATGAATTAATATTCCTTAAATTTAATCGAGCCTAGAAAACTTGAAAAGAAAACAAACCCTTGACTTTGGTGGTATCCAAGAGACCTAGAAAAAGAAACATTGGTTTTAGTGGCTTATTAAGAACCTGAAGAGAAAAACTGTGATTTTGTTGGATTACCAAGAACCCAAAATAGAGAGAAAATGTAGTAAAAACCCATTGAAGAAAATCAATAAATTCTATTGAAGGATGGAGAAACTAAAAATAAGATAATTAGTGAGATATATATACAGTTAAAAGTGTTAAAATAAAGAAATACAAGGATATCTCAAGAGGAGGAACAAATAAATCCAACTATCGGTTGTTTTAGTTTACAATTTCTCATAATAATTATTTTCCAGGACACCCATGGGTATTATTTATATCCTATGTGGGTATCAAGGAATTTTTGGTGGTGTAATGAGGGTAAGGGAGCCATTAAAGACCATCTTTAATGCGTATTTTGACTTGTTGACTCAACACCACCAACTAGTTGGATGATTCCATCGGCTAGTTGGTGGGAATGTTATAGGGTTCCCAACTATTTTAGATTCCATCTGGTGTTTCGTTTACTACACCATGTTACCAGTGAGCTACCATAATTTATTCTACTTATGTCTACTACCAATGTTTAGTTGGTGACACTCTACTAGGTAGCCGGTGGTAATAGACTATACGAGATCCTCTTTTGGTATTCTTCATTCACTTTGAATCCAATATGTATTCAATTTAAAACCTCTCTTTATACTTGAATATAAATATTTAAATCTCATTAAATGGAATGGTTATACCAATAATATATGTATGTGGTCATTAAAACACATCTAAGAGAGTGAGGTACAACAATTTCCACCTATTTTTCAATCACAAACATTTGGAATGTACCAAAGAAAATTTCAAAATAAATTAAAATATTTAATAATGAAATTCAAAAGGTATTAAGAAATAATTTTCAATACTCAAGAGATTAAAATAATATTTATTTTTAAATAATTTAACACAATACAATTTCAAACCATTATTTATTTTAAAGATATTTAAAAAAAGAAATAAAAAATTAAAACCATAAAGTATCTTAATTTTACCAAAAAAAATATCCTCTTATATTAAAAGATATTGAAGAAATAGAAATTATAAATATCACTAGAGGTTTTTCCCTGCATTAAAGGCCCAATACTCGATCCAAGGGTGAAGAATATATTAAAAATCTAACCAACCCCTTTTTGGTTAATACCTCTAGACGAATATGGACTAGAACCACATCAACTTATTTGTATCTAGATATGAATTTATTTTTTTATAATATTACACTCACTATACTTTACTAAAATTAAGGTTTAGATAGTTTGAAAACATATTTTTCTTAAAAATTAAAATGTTTTGATAAATAAAGAATTGAAAATTTCTCAATCCTAACTTAGTTAAGGAATATGATTCAAAATAATACCACACCTAACTCAGCTTTAATAAAATTAAAAACAATATAATTCCTATATATCAGTAAATATATCATCCAATTGATGATTAGTGATAAATAACTCAAGAAATATATCACCATTTTAGAATTGTTTTATCAAAAATAGTTTCTAAGGTTAATGGGATTAGTCTTCATATTGAATTTGATTTATATAAATGCTAATATTTGTGGTTTATTTTCAAACTTAATATGTACATTAATGCAATTTATCCAATAATTTAATAGAGTGTGTTTCAATTAAATATTTTGGGTACAACAACTCCTCATGGATATATATTACACTTTATCCACAAAATGATCAATATAGTATTTCTTCTTACTAATATAAGAAAAAAAGAATTTTCCAAATATTTGATAAGTTTCACCTATAATTTTTCATTGCAATTAGTATCCATCAAAATAATTATAAAAAACCTTTTAATTTAAAAATATGGGTCTTTTAGAAAAAAATAAATCATGTTTTTTTGAAAAATTTAAATATCTAATTTTTTTTAAGAAATTTTAAATTTGATTCTTTTGGGTTTTATTGAAATCAAGAAAAAAGGAATACGTTAAACATGGTGTCTTTTTGGGTTTAGTAAGGTAAATAAGGCTTCTAATAATACCTTGATAAATATTGATGTCAACCAGTTTACGGGATTCATCCAAACTTATCTTATAAGAAGAACTAATTAGTTTACTTATTTAATTTATTTTACCTATAAAAAAAGATTTAAAAGATTATCAGTGTATTCAATTTTACATAGAAAAAACAATAATTATCTTTATGAATTTAAATACAAATAAAAAACTTAATTTCTCCCATAAAACTCATTTAAAATTATTTTCCCATTAAAAAAGAAAATTAATTACCAAGATATTCTTTTTTAGATCCAAAAATTTCATCATCGATATAAATTTGAATAATAAATAAATCATTTTACATAAGTTTTAAAAACAATTTTAAAGAAACATTTCCCATTTTGAAATAATTTTCTAAAAGGAATTTATCCAACCATTCATACCAAACATGAGGGGCTTGTTCTAAACCAAAAAGAACCCTGGATAACTTAAAAATGATTTTAAAATTATGAATCTTTAAAACCCGGTGGTTGTGGAATAAAAATATTTTCAAAAAAAAACCATTCAAAAAATCACTTTTGACATCCATTTGAAAAATATTAAAATTTAAATGAGTGGTGAATGCTAATAATATTCTGATCAATTTAATCCTAGTGTTGTTAAAAATGTCTCACTATATTCAATGCCTTCTACTTGATTATATCCTTTAGTTATGACTCAATAATTTTTATGAGTTATGCTACATTTCTTATATAATTTATTTCTAAAATCACATTTAGTACCAATAATGTGATGACCATTGGGTCTTTCAATAAGAGTCCAAATTTTATTCCTTTTAAATTAGTTTAAATCCTCTTGCATAGAAAGTGCCTAATTTTCATTGTTAATGGAATCATCTGTGGTTAGGGGTTCTAGGTGTGATATAAAATCAGGATGTTCCACATCATTTCATAACAACCGTCTAGTATAAGTACCATATTTTAAATCATAGATAAAATTTTCTATGGAATGACCTTTATATTTCACCCATTATTTATGTAAAGGAATAAAATGGCGTTTCTTCAATAAATTCAATTTCATTAGAAGTGGGTTGATTATTTGAGTTCAAATTTTCTATTACATATTCAATGTAATCAATTTTTTGATTAGTTTTAGTTAAATTATCATCAAATTTGATTTGAGTTGGTTCTTCTAATGTATTTGTCCTTTTATTAATGACTTTGTATTCATTAAATGACTTAGATTACCCAAAAAAATAAATTCGTCATATTTAGATTCGAAATTTACTTTCTTTTCTTTAGTGTTAAAAGTATATTATTTATATCCAAACACTTTAAAAAATCCAACTTTAGTGAAAAATACCAAATTTTATTTGGGGTATTTTTAAGGAAGGGTCTTATGACAATATGGTTCAAGGTATAACAAGTAGTATTAACCAAATCAACCCAAAACTATTGAGGTAGTTTAATTTAATTTAAAATAGTTCTATCAATTTCTTGAAGTGTTCGATTATGTCTCTCAATAACCACATTTTTTTGGATTCCTTGGAGTGAAAAAATGATGATTATAAACTTGTAAAGTATAAATTTCATAAAAATATGTATTATCAAACTCTCCCCCATGATCACTCTGAATGGATATGATATTATAATATTTTTAACTTTTTAACTTTTTTGAATATCTAACAAATAATTTAGAGGCCCCATTTTTATGTGACAAGAAATAAACCCATGTAAATCGAATATAATCATCAATAATACAAAAGTGTAAGATTTAACACATATAATTTCAACTTGGGTTGGTATAAAAAGGTAAATATTAATAATATTAATGACTTTAGAGGTGGATAATTAATTTTTACATTTAAAATTAGTTTTTTCTGGCTTAACAAGTTGGAAATGTTCACAAAAAATGTTATTTGTTAAATTGAATTTAGGTGAATCTCATACAACAAGATTATGGTTGAGTTTGACAAGTGTTTGTGTGCTATAATGACCAATGCTTCTTTACCAAATCCATGACTCAGAGAATTTTTCACTTATTCATTAAAGATTTTTATTTTAAAGAGATTTTAAATCAATAACATATATTTTTTTAAAATGAGAATTAGAAAATAAAAAAAATCCTTTAGAATCAAAGACTTTACAAAAAAAATCAAAATACAATTTAAAACTATTTTCAAATAATTAACTAATACCTAGAAAATTATGTTTCAAACCATTAACAAATAAAAAATATTTAATAAAATATGAATTTGAAAAAGTAATATTACATATACCAATGATCATATTCCTTGAGTTATTTCCAAAAGTGATGTAGCCTCCCTTGATCTTTTTAAGATGATTGAACTTAGATTAGTCACCACACATGTGTCTCAAGAACTCTCTATTCAGGTATAATGTTTTTCCTTGGTATTTTCTCATGAGAAAAGTTTCTTAAAAATTATTAAGAAACTAAATGCATTGGTACCCAAATTTTGGGTCTGCATGTGTTAGATAAAAGAGATTTTGGAATTCTTACTTGTTTAGAATAAGATTTTCCATAATAATTCATGAACAAAGTATTATAATAGGGATGAATTGAAATAGTATTAGGACTACTATAAAGATCATTTTTACAACTAAATTAAAAAAATAAGATTACTTATTTCGATATATTAATTTTAAAAAATATTTTGAGAGCATCCTTTAACAAAATTAGTAGTATTTTTTGAGTTGATAGATTTATTTTTAAAACAAAAACCAAAACAATTTTTTAAATATAATCAAGAACTCAATATTTTATATATATTATTCTCACATTTGGTGAATTTATTAAGATAATTTTTGATATGTTTAATAGATGATTCTAACTTTTCAATATTAGGTTGTTCTTTTAGTTTCAAATATACCTCATCATTTTCTTTAGAAAGTTTATTCTTTTAAAAAGAACACTTTATTATATTTATTTTTGAGTTCTTTTAATTTTTTTTATGCTCACAAGAACCATTTACTAACTCTTTATAATCTAATTGTATTTAAGAATAATAAGAGTTAAAATATTTTAAAGTTGAAGATGTATTAGAGTTAACATTTATTACATACCGTAATTTTTCTCATGAGACATTTGTCACTATGTTACTTGATTTGAAAGAGGATATGGAATCATTAATTATAACTCATGTAGAAACTTTGATAGATTTATTACTTTTCTTCTTATGATTTTTCAATGAGGGTAAATCCAGCTTGACGTGTCCCCTTTGTGAAATTATAGAAATTTACCTCATATTCTTTCCATTGATTCTACTTTTTATCATAGTGGGAGGTTTTATTATTTTTTCTCATTAATTTGTTTAATTTATTGCCTATATGTTCCATATAGACATAACTTTTAGAATATTCATCACTTTTTTCATTTAAAGTAATCATATTATTTTTCTCTACTTTATTTACCTATTTTTTTATATTGATGGTGATATCATAGGTTATGAGAGATGCAATAATTTATTCAACTAACATTTTATTAATATCTCTTTTCTTCTTGAATCATGGTTACCTTGGGTGAAAATGAACACAAAAAGACCCAAAGTATCTTTTTAAAAAGATTTTATATAGAAATATCATCACCAAGAGACATTCTTCTATTGCATATATCAGTATAGTGAGTAACAATCTCATAAATTTATTCATTAAAATTTATACTAAAACATTAAAAATATTTTTTATACATGTTAAGTCCAGTATTTTAAATTTATTAATGCCTTTATGAATAAATTAATGTAAGTTTTAAATTTCATGTGTAGTTTTTTAAGTGGACGCATTATTAAACTAATTTATATCTAAACAAAAATGAAGAGAATTAATAGCTTTTTTATCAATTTTGAAAGTCGAAAGGTCATTGAGATACCATTTTTCTTCTGATTATTCAGTGGGTTTGTAACCATGCATGATAATTTTACAAACATAATAACTTATTCTTTCTAAAAAAAGTAGACATGTGAGTTTTTTAATAACTGTAGTAAGTTCCATAAAATAGAGGGGGAAACTCATTGAGTTTCCTCCATGAGAACCTTGATTGTTTTAGGTTTAATCCATTTGAAAAATTATCTTTAAATAGATTATGATTTTTTAAAAAAAATTGAAAATTTGATGTAAATTTTTTTTGAAAACAAGGTCTTAATAGAATTTTGAAAACATAGCCTCATAGAATTTTGAAAATAATTTATCATCTGATACCAATTTTTGGTCAAAGTAAGATATAAATATAGGGGTGAATTTTATTTTAAAAATTAAAACTCAAATAGGATATGAAAATATGAAATATAGTGATAAATTAAAATAATCAAAGTGCAATAGAAATTGATAATCAAGGTTGAAATTCAAAAAAATATTCATAGTGAAACCAAAATATCAATAAATATGGAGATTGATTTATATGAGATTAAGTAATAAAAGATTAAGTGTTTTATATGATGAAAGATTAATTAATTAAATGAATGATAGAGATTAAAAATTAGAAAAAAATAGAAAGTAAATACAGGAAAAGGCGCATAAGTTGTTAAGTGTGGCAATAGCTCAACTATGAGTCCCTATGTTTCCATACACAATGGATTAAGGGTTTATTAATTAATATAAATTGACATTATTGGTATCCAAGAAACCTAAAATGAACAAAAATAGTTAAATTTAGTGGTAGATAAGAAACCTGAAAAAGGAAATATTGATGTGAGCAGTTTTCTAAGAAACTTAAGAGAAATACCTTGGTTTTAGTGGTTTACCAAGAACATGAAAAGAGAGATAAAAATGATATTTTCTTAGGAAAAAACCGTTTGAATAAAATATATAAAATCATTATAAGTATAATGAATATGAAAATAATAGAATGAGATAGGGAAATATGGGGATCAAAGTGGTAGATGAAATAAATACAAGTAGACCTCGAAAATATGAATAAATTAAGAAAAATTATAAATGATTCTTGTTTCTGATTGTTATGGATTGTTTTAGTTCACAATTTTTTACAATAATTTTTTCCAATCCTCTTATAAGTGGTATTTATATATTATGGTGATTCAAGGGTCATTTTAAGGATGAAATAGGGTCGAGGGGTTCATTAAATAATATCCTTTATGGGTATTTTAACTTTCTTACTTGAAACCTATAGATAGCCACTTGATGACACCTGTTAGATAGTGGTGTTTTTGTAGGCTTTATAAACGGTGTAGATTTCATCAGGTATCTAGTGAGCTCTACTGGGTACCTAGTGAGTTCCAACAGGTATATGGTGAGATACCTAGAGTGTTGTTTCTTATTTCCACTACCAATGGTTAGCCAATGAAACTCCATTGAGTAGTCGGTGGACTTATAGTATTTACGGTTCTTCTATCTAGTTCCATCGACAAGTTGTTGAAACACCACACGGTATCCATTGGTAACAAATTGTGTGGGGGTCCTCTTTTTGTCTTCTAATTAACTTTGAATCCTTTGTTTAGTCCATTGAAAACCTATCATCATGATCAGACATAAATAATGAAATCTAATGAGATGTTGTGGTTATATAAATAATAGATGTTCATGATCATTAAAACACATCTAAGAGATTTAGGTACAACACTAATTGTATTTCATTGTGAGGAGAAGTGGGTGATGAATCCTCCTTTTATAAGAGAGAGGAGTGTTTATTTTTTAAATATAAATGTTAAATTACTATTCATATGTTAATTGGATCTAATAATAAAAAATAATGGATTGAGGGAATAATAAGGTTGATCAAGCCTTAACGAAGCATTTTCACACATTTTTTTAACATGTTTTGTAATTTTTTTACACTTAGATTTTTCACTTTTAACATTTTTGGTTGTTACCATGGTAACTAATTTTTAACTAAGTAATTTAATCTTAATGCATAATTATAAAATGGTAAATATTAAGTAATTGTTTAGTAATGATTAAAAATTTTAAATCCACTTTTTTAAATAAAATTTCTATTCTTAAGAAAAATTAATTTTAACATTAACACATGTAATGCGTAAAAATCCAATTTTAGAAAAAATTGTATTTTTAAGTGTGAAAATGATGCTTGGGAAAAAATTATAAATATTTTTATTTAATTGAAATTAATAATTTTATTATTAAAAAATAATATTTATATGGTTTACAAAGAAATACAAAATTTAATTCTACCTTCAAATATCATTATTAAAAAAATAAATAAATAATTATAAAAATAAAAGATTTATTAAATTTCAAAATGTTAAACATGGGTTTTACAAATTCAACACAATATTTATAAATTAATAATTACACTCTATAAATGAAATTTTTATCATTAAAATTTTTTATATGTTTTAATGTTATACTTATTGATATAGAAAAAAATGCAACGGTTTTCATAAAAACTGTATTTCTTAATATTCACCTAAAAAATAAATTATTTCACCAAAATACCAAAAAATTAACTAAGATAATATTTTTATTATGAATTTAAAAAATAATTTTATTTTAAAAAAAATCAAATTCTAAAATTTATAAATTTAACTTTTCAATGAAAATTCAAAATATAAAGAAAAAAGATTATAGAAAATGACATTTTTAAACATTATTTGTTCTTAACATTATTTCATATTAAATTATAATTTCAATAATTTTAATATTTTAATTAATATGTTTAAATATTTTATATTATAAAAAATAATTTTAAATTTGTTGATTTAATTTATTAATATTTTAAACAGTTATTTGAGAATAAAAAATATGAAATCATAATAATTAATATCTTCTAAATATAAGCATTTTTAATTGGTAAATATCTTTCTATTTTTTGAGGATTTAATATTCAAACAATTTTTTAATAATTTTCATCAAATATATCTTGAATATTTTTAGTTTTGTGATTATTTTGAAACAATCTATTGAACATAGTATTAATTTTGAGATAAATGTATTCCAAAATCTCAAGGTGCTATATAAATGACTATTTTATTTTGAAATATGAAAATATTACATTTTAAATTTAATGTTTTCAAATGATGAATCCATTTTATTATTTTTAAATATAAATTAAAATATTAAATTTATAGTTATATTTCAAACTTATAGGAAATTGATTTACTTTTAAGGTTTATGCATGGGGTATGGGGAGGGTACCTACTGGAGTTTTGTAATCATTCCCATATTATTACTATTTTATCATTTTCAAAAATGATGTATTGGATTATCCATATGTTTCAAATTAGGTATAGTTGTGATTCCATCAAACTGATCATTTTTTCTTAACCTGTGGAATCAGTATCTGTAGTCATGTTTTTTTAGTATTTAGTATTTCTGATGTTTTATTCCATGTCAGTACTGTTATTTAGCTTTCTTTTATTTATTATGTTCAATTTTTTTTAAATTTTGTTTTTTTTATGTTTTTATGTAAATGATTTTTTTGATATTTTTTATTATTCAAGGTTTTTTATTTTTCATTTATGCCATGTTTATTTTTGTTCATTATGAAACAATTTATTTTTTGTGTGCATGATTATTTGACTTATAGAGTGGTCATGTCAGATTTTAAAGAAGTAACTTCTTTAGTTATTTTTTTATTAGGTGATATATTTACCAATGATATATTATTTGATTCTATGAAGCTGTTTGATAGCTTTTGGCGATCATGAATACACTTTAGGCCATGTCATGAGTCGAATTGGGGACCCAGATTAGGGGTGGAATGAGTTAGTTTATAACTTCCTTGGTCTTTCAAGCTATTATAATATGTTTTTATTTTATTTTTATTATTTAAAAATATATTTTACATCTTTTACTATAAATATTTTGGTCGCCATATGCACATATCAGTGTTAAGAATCATTTTATTACCTATAAGTGAAGCGGTGTTGTGATATTGTTCTTTGGTTACTAGAAAAAAGGGTTATGTTTGAGGTCTTTTGTGATTCTTTTCATCTTAGTCTAGGTTTTTTATTAATATAGAAAATGGAAATGATCTCATATATGTCTCATTAATTATTTCCTCATGAATATTATTATTCTACCCCTGACTCAATCTTACGATGATAGTGTTGGATCTGAATTTTTTGGAAGAATTATAATATTTGTGAGCTATTTGTGTCCTTTATAGATCACAAGATCCTATGATATATATTATTTTAATAGGATTTGAATTTAAATTAGTTAATATGGATGGATTTGTTTTAAAACTGTGACTTTAAATCTATAAAAATTTAAGTAAAGGAACAGTGTTAGTTGATGTGTTGAATATGAAGCTTCAGGGTGATTTTATTCAGGGGAGGATTATGGTAGAGATTTTAGCTTTGTATCTATATATTGAGAAGGATAGTAGTGGGGTTTTTCTATATCAAATGACACTATAATATTCATTGTTCTAGTAGGTTAAATAGTCTCTACTGTAATATCCTGAGATGGAAGTACGGAGAGATCACAATGTCTATGAAGATTACCTTGATGGATGGTTAGATAATGTTCATTATTCAGTGTTATTTCAAGGTAATATATTTATTCAATAAATGATAAAAGAATAAATTTTATGTAAATTTTATGTCCCACCTCTAGTTATAACTCATGTAATTTCTAAGATGTGTCGTGCCTTAGAGGATTAGTTTTAGTGGAAATGGATGAAGAGGTTAGTGGATGAGTTCATATCTCAATGTTTATAATATCAATGGGTTAAAGTTGAGCATGGAGTTATAGCTAGTTTATTATAGAAAATATATGTTTCCTAGTAGAAGTGGGAGGATATATCACTGGATTTTATTACAGTTTTTTCATTATATTTGTTTATATGTGAAATAATTTGTGTATTTATGGATTAATTGAGAAAGTAACCTCATTTCTTAGTGAACAAAGATTAGAGTGAGGTAGATGATTTTGTGAGGATTTATATGGATGAGTTTGTGTAACCCCATGGAGTTTTAAGGATAATCATATCTTATTGAAACCCTTATTTTAACTTAAGAATATAGAGGAGTCGGCAACATGCTTTTAGATCTTAATTTCAACAAAGAACAATTTTCCATCCTCTAACAGGTGGTCATACTAAGTGGAAAATACATACACTAAAGGTCATGTTGTGCGCATGTGTTCATGATTTTAGAGGTTAATTGGTGAATAATTTTACTTTGGTTGATTTTTTCTATAATAATTTATAAAACTCTTCCATTGGTATATATTTTTTCAAGTATTTTTATGGTTGGACTTGGTAGTTGTGGTCATGCTCAAGTATTAAAGGCTCTCTTATAGGGTTTAAACCCTATAATCCCCCAATTTGGGGGAATTTTAAGATGACACCATGGTGAAAGGGAAGAATAAAATGAGTATGGAAACTACCATAGTGAAAGACCTAGGACTATGGTTTAGGGAAATGATTATAGAAGGCATTAAGGAGGATCAAAATGGAATAATACTGAGCATGGTGTCATTAGTAGGAACACTACAGAGTGGTTCTCAAGAGATGAAACATGGAGAAAGGCCCCATAGTATTATAAGTCCATACATTATGTAGTAAGGAATTTTTAGTGAGATGTTAAAGGTGTTGTGGTATATCCTAGGGTCTTGTGGCAAGGTGTCACAAGCTACGACATACTGAAATGGATAAATCTCATGCATTTGGTCTTTAGGCCACTAGGCCTTTTAGATATTGTAATGGGTCTCTGTCAACATATTTAAAAAGATTATTTTATAAAAAATAAAATAAAAAGGGAATTAAATTAAGTATGAGTGAACTTACAGATCCCCATTATATTGGATTGAGGTCAAAGAGTCAGTAATTATTGGATTGAATTTGGTGAATATTATGATATAGAAAATGCATGTGATTCATGAGTGGATAAAATCTACTCAGGGTCATTATAACTCTTATGTTAATCATAAGTGGAGACCTCTATAGTTCAAGGTCATAGAACTTGTGTTTATGAAGGTTTCTTGTCATTATGGGTAACATCGGTTTTTATGGATACAAAATTAATTCTCTTCTATTAATTAGACCTTTCAAGGTAATAGATATAGTTAGTAATGTGGCATATCAATTTGAACTTCCTCTAAGGATGGATCATAATCATGATGTTTCTATGTATCACAAATTTGGATATGTCTTCATAATGACTCCCAAGTCATTGATCGAGGTGATTTGGATATTTAGTGGGATGTTTTATTCATGGAGTTTCTAGTTGATATTTTTTATCTTTAGGAGAATGTGTTGTGAGGAAGTGTCATTTCTTTGGTTTGAGTCTTGTAGAGGTATATTGGCTTGGAGGACTATACATGGGAGTGAGATTCACTAATGTGATCTTGTTATCTAGAGTTAATTTAATAATTTATTCTTACTAAGATGTTGATATTGGTTTTTTATTCATGTGAATGATGTTTATTTTCATTTTTTTGTGTTGTGGTGTGATTTTATGAT
The DNA here is from genome assembly GCA_963277665.1 of Viscum album. NCBI lineage: Eukaryota > Viridiplantae > Streptophyta > Magnoliopsida > Santalales > Viscaceae > Viscum > Viscum album. Next base: position 624,026,943 of record OY728132.1, read on the forward strand.
GGTTATATTCCTATTTGATAGGTATCATTCAATTTATTTGGTCTTTAAGTAAGTTTTGGTTAATTTAGGTTTTTTATTCATAACTATGAGAATCAATTTATAATTATCTAATATTGAATCCTATATTTTCCTAGTCCTTCAATTTGTGATTTTTAAATTTTTTGAAGTTTTGGGAGAGATTTTTGAGGTGAATAATGGAATATAAGTTAAGTTAATTTTTTATCTTAGTAGGGTAGACAAATCATGTCATAATTAGTTAGTTCCATGGAATGATTTTTTATGATTGGTTTGGGGAAAGAAGTGTTGTGTTTAGATTTTATATCCTTATAGTTACACCATGGTTTGTTTAATTATGGTGAGACAATATATATTATATCATAATACCTTATGATATAATATTTTGATGCTACTTCATGAGGTTTCTGGTGATATATTATATCATGGTCATTTATCATTAAATTGTGATATATTTTTGAGAGGTTTAAAACTTAAGTGTGAAATTGGTTATGAGATTGTAGGAGGGGAATAATTTCACTATGAAAATAAAGATTTCAATTGGTGTAGTGTAACATGGATCATTACACTGTAATATTAATTAGTCTTTTTTACTGGTCCTTATGGTGGATAGATAAGAATATTTCCATCATAATTTTTAGAGGTCATGTTGACCAAACATCAATGAACCATAACATTTAGGTGTCTCATAATGATTTTTTAAGTCCCCTGCTTATTTTATATTTGAATAGTTTTACAAATTCCACTTAATTTATTTTCCTCACACTTGACTATTGGATACCCTATGAGTTTTAAGGGTGTTTTATAATTTCATTCCCATTGAATTTGATCCTCCCCTTTCAAAGTGTGTGGATTCATGTTTCTAAGGAAATTCTTGTTTGTTTCTTTCTCTTATTCTTATTTTTTTCTTCTCCTCCTCCTCATATCCTCTTGAGGTTACTAGGTCATATTTTGTGTGTTGAGGTGATGGTGATTTATATGTTACAGGTTGTCAAATTAATTTTATGAGTTGTTAACATCTGATCTTGATTTCCCTCTCTTATCTTTGCATTGTGTTATTGAAGATTTGTTTTTGGTAGGTGATTCAAATTCTCTCTTAATTATTTTCTCTATTGATGTGGAATTATCATTATTTTGTTTTATATTCATGAAGATATGAAATTAACATAATCAAAAAAAATTAATTAGAATTAGCAGGAAGTATGTTAATTTTTATTTACATGTTTAATTGTTATTAGAATGTTATTTTGTTATTTATTATTTCATTAGTATGTTTCTATAATTTTAAATTTTTTGTTGACTTATTGAAACATGATTGAGCTGGATAAGGAATTGAAATATAGAAATGGTGTAAGGAGTGTGAAAATTTGGAATCAGTTGATAAATAATGTCACGAATATCATGAATTGTTAAATAATAGTGAATTATAAATAATAAATTTTATTATTTTTAATTGTGAAATATAATTGTATTATTTTTCTATAGTGGTAGTGGTGTTGGTTTTGGTATGTTTCTTTATGTGAAAGAGTAAGAGGTGTTGGTTTCTTATTTTGGTAGTGGTGTGATGAGGTTGTTGTGGATAGTACATTATAGTTTCTAAATATATAGATGTAATGGAATAATTATGTTAAATTATATTGTAATAATATAATTTAGTTGATTAATGTAAGAATGGGTTCTTCTAAATAAATGAAATGTTGAATATGATATATTAAAGTTGTTAAATTATAATTTGGTAGTTGAAATATAAATGATGTTATGTTGAAGTATCGGATCTTAATTAATATGGATTATAAAATGAATTTGGTTTATAAATGATTAATGTGGATTGATAATAAAATATAAAATGATAAGAATTTGTGTAGTTATTGTATAGTCATTTCATGGGTCAGGGTTGGAATGTGGTGTATCTAGATGTGGCAGTGGTTGTTGTTGTGTGACAATGAAGATGTGGAATTAGATTGTGACAGTGGAGGTGTTAATATGTATTGGAACCTAGGATGAGACTGTGTGTTATTATTATATATCCACTTCTCATTTTTCATTTCTTATGCACCACCACCTAAGTTGGGTAACCTTCCCAGCTCCCAAGTAAAGTTTTAGATTCTTGGTGTACCCCCTAATATCTAGCATATAGATGATACAGAATATTGATTACTCCCTCTCTCTCTTCCAGGTATAGTGTGGTTATATGGTGATAGTATTTTATATGGTTATTTGTAAATTATGTGGCGATAGGTGATGATTTAATTATTTAGTAGTGATATGATTTTGAAACAGTAGTATATGGTCTATAGTATGGGGTTTTGGTATATAGTTTTGGTTGTGATATATTTTTTGAAGTGTTGTATAGATGTGGGAGGGGTGGGAGCATCAATTCAATTTCCCAAATTAATTCACTCCATAGTAATAAAACCATAATGTTATTGGACCTTAGCCACACCTCCTCACATGCCAAAGGATTATAACTAGAAGCAAGGGTCTATGGGTTGATAGTGGGGAGACTATATGCTAATAAAAATATCAACACAGTATAACATAAGAAATTAAAATAACAAGAAAAAAAAGAAAAATATACATGTGGTCTGTTTAAAAAAAATATACCATGTCATGAATTTCATACAAAACCCTTTTTATTTCCCTTAGGATAATAACACATGTATAAATATAAAATAAATCAAATACATATCTATCCTAGCACCGAGGATCCAATTAGACCATTTTCAAAACCATTCCATCAAAATCATGCCCCACCTACACTCCCATCTCCATTAGGATCTAAACATCAAACCTTTATCCATACTTATACCTAGAACCACAATATTTTAACACATCTTAGAGGTCCCATGGAGGGTATGAGTATAAACACAATAGGTGCCCACAAATAGTGCCACTAACTAATATCCATGTTATATACCAGTTCATGTAAAGAATAACAAATATAAAAAACACCTTTCATAATCTTCTCCATTAATTATCTACCATCCCAAAGTGATCCTTTGCCTATCTAGGCCAGTGTTAGAGAAAAATAATATATCCAAAGTTTTTTATACCATAAGTTACCTAATCCTTACAAAAATCCAAGATACATTAAATTACTATCCCAAAATAATAATAACACCCTAATTGTAACATCCCCAACCCGGTATCTACTATATAAAATGTCCCAAGATGGGTCGCCACATGACCCTAGGTGCACCTCCCCATAATCCAAAGGCTACCAACAAGCAATGAGGTTCTAATGTGTTATGTAGGTAGATTATACTCTCTTTATCATAGTAATCCATGAAAAATAACAGTAATAAATAAAGGAAATAGTACAACCAACAAACAAGAATTACCAATGATTTCTTAAAACTTGGTACAAGCCCACAACCAAATAGTAAATATGCCATGTCATGTCATATAGTTCCAAGGGTAATTAAACCCAAAAAAAATAAAGATAAACTGATGAATCCCAAAAATGGGTCTCAAATATAAGTATTTATCCCTCATCCATGCACATACCATTCCCAAATCAACCATCTAGAAAAGGGCATTTTCTCTTATCCTCAACTACAAACATGAATTCTTCTCTGGTATCAAGTGGCATCTCGAGTAGGATGTGAGTAAAACTCAATAGTACACACCCAACAATGTTTACAAAATATACATTTCAAATAGATACTGTATGAAAGTACTACACAAACAACAAGATAAATAAATGGTAAACCAGGTGTCATTATTTGACAAAGTTCACTTAAACCATTTTCATAATTTATCCCATCGGTTAGTCATTTTCATCAAGTAAACATCATCCAATGTCGGTCATATAAACAATTCATAGGGGGGAGAATAATCTTTCCCACATCACTAGGTAAAAAAATTCACAAAACAATACATAACACTTACTTGGAGCCTCAGTCTAGGTAGTCTCATCACATGCTGCTATTAAGGGAATAGAACCTTAGTCTGGCTCCGTATCCCATGCATTAAAGGGGGTGGGGTTTAGAGCCTTAGTCTAACCTAGCCTATGGGTGTAGATCATCAAGTCCAATACCCCACACATACCACCAATCCATGTACACATGTTTCTTTTATCAATTACCACACATACCAATTCAAAATCCATACTCATTGAACACACATACCATTTTCAATTCATTGTTTTTTCAACACATAATCATCTTCATGCCTTAACCCATTAATACATTTACCATTTACAATTCATGACTCATTACACATTAACCATAATCCCAATTACCCCTTATTCAATGTTATCAATTAAACATAATTACATAAATTTAATTTCACAATTCATGTTAAAAAAAATAAAAATATCATAGATATTATTTTAGAAACTCATCTTAACATGATAAACATAAAAATCATTGGTTTTATCTCATATCCCCTTAAAATTTACATACAATTACCCAAATCCACTTTCATGAATACAAAACACCCCATGGGTGGCCTCTTTCTTAGTCTATTCATCCTCAATGCATCCCATGGGGATTATTAAGGGGTTCAATTCATAATTTAACCAACCAATTTATCATTTCTTACTATCAGCATAACAATTAAAACCTTAAGTAACCAATATCACAAAAAAATACACATAAACCAACATCAATACTATGGGATGTAACTTATAAACCACCTACCTCGATTCTGAAGTCAACCACATGCTCAACATTAGCCTTTGATTTCAATTTTAGAACCCTTCAAAGCTTCAACCTAATATCTACTAGAAAATGGGTTTTTACAGATTTGGAATAAGAAGAAAAACTACACAAGCCTAAATATATAAAAAGTAAGTAAGTTTTGTGTTATAATCACTTGAAGATTAAATTTGAAACCAAAAATGATCCAAATGAATTATAAATTAGGGAGATTGAACCTTGAGAATCTTGGGGTATTTTGGTTCCTCACTAGGGTTGTTGGAGGAATAATAGGGGAGAAAATTGGGTGACGTTTATGAATGCTCAAGGGGGGAATGGTAAATTTCCCCCACTTTAATGAGGTACAAGGTTTTCCTACATGGTTGGACAAATTCTACACCAATCATGTGTCACCCTCTTTCTAAGAGGGGTCTAGGCCACATGGTTTCTGGGGAAGCCTGCATGGTTTGACAAACTATGCATTAACCATATAGATTGGATCTATCTAATTCTGCATGGTTTGGATCCTACCCATGCATGATTTCCTTCACCATTATCTCTCTATAAGAAAGAATGTTTAAGGTGAATGGGTACAACTAACTATACACTAGTTGTTCCATATGCACTGGATGGATCCATTTTCCCCTCTTATGTGTCCCAAACCCCCAAAACACCCCTAAGACTCTTCATACACCTAGTGAACATTTCATTAATCAAAGTAAAGAGACTTAAACTGAAACATAAAAAAGAATTTACTCAATTTATGTATGGGATATTACAACCTATCCACCTTATAACAACGCATCCTCGAGCCACTCTCCCAAGCATCACTAATTTCTCATGGTAAATAGTTTGGGACACTGGTCCCACATATCTATATCTATCTCTAAAGTATATTCCTAAAAATTACCATGATTTCATGACACTTGAATCAATGGAACAAAATTTACTCATAATACTTTCTCACTACGATCCACAACACAAATCAGGTGCTCCTTAAAGGACGCATCAGTATTAAGATCAACATCTTCAACATCAATTGCATGAAATGGGTTGGGGTGATACTGCCAAAGTTGTGACACATGAAAAAACATTGTTCCTGACACTATAATTCTTGGAATATCCAATCAGTAGGCCACCAACTTGATCCTCTCCACTATCTCAAATTTCCCCATGTATCTAGTGCCAACTTACCCTATTTTTGAATCCAACGGTGACCCAAACTTGTAAAAACTTGACGGAATACACGATCACCCAATAAAAACTTAATAGGTCACTGAAATCAATATGAATACGACTCTATCTACTCTAAGCCATATTCATATGCTTCTAAATCAACATGACCCATTCTTATGTCTTCGGCATGAGACTCAGTCCCAACAACTCTAATTCCCCAACCTCCATCCAACATAACAGTGATCTACACAGCCTCCCATAGATCACCTCATATAGTGCCATGTGAATCATTTATCGGTAACTATTATTACAGGAAAACTAAACAAGTTATAAGGGCTTCTCACATGATCCCCTACGGTCTAAGACACAATCCCTCAATATGCCCCATGGTACCTGAATAGTACACTCTGACTTCTCGTCTATCTATGGGTGGAAATTCATACTCAAAAACACCTAAGTACCAAGACCCTTCTATAAAACTTTAAAAAATCATAAAGTAAAACACGAATCATGGTCTGAAACAATAGTCTTTGGCACATTGAAGGTCTCTTGAATCAGTAAAAATGTGCCACCTTGGTCAACCAATCCACACCTACCAATATTTAATCATTATTCTGAGTAGACCTTGAAAAAACAACCACAAAATACATCATTATGTCATCCCATTTCCATTTTGTAATTATAAAGGGTTGTAAAAAACCACCTAGTTGTTGTTTCTTATCCTTCACTTACTGAAAGGTATAGTATCGCATCATGAAACTTGCAACCTCTTTCTTCATCCCTAGCCAGTAATACTATTTATGAATATCATGATACATTTTGGTTACACCATGATGCACTACCCACTACGAGGAATAGAACTCACACATAAAATCTTACCATATAAAAGTAGGCACAAAAACATTTCTATAGACATAAAATATATCATCATCACCCACAGTCCATTCAGAAGTTGACTTCCCACCTTCAAGACATTCCCTCAAATCCAAACACACTGGATCCTCATACTGCCTCTTCTTGATTTCACTCGTAAGTGTAGACTCAACTACCAAGGATCCAAGGCTCATGTACCCTTCTCTATACTGAACCTCAAGGTGAATCTCAGAAAATAATTCTTTTATTCTCCACTTGGAATAGTATTCTTGAATTATCTGGTTTTGATTCTTCCAACTCAAAGAATCTACAACATTTTTCTCATTTATTAGCATGTATATCAGCTCAAAATCAAAGGAATGTATATACTCAAACCATATTTTTTGTTGAAGATTCAAATCACATTGAGAGAAGATGTACTTAAGTATTTTATGATAAGTATGCATAGTAAATCGTTATCCTAACAAGTAACATCGCTAAAACATTAATTCATAAACCACCATGACCAATTTAAGATCATGTGTAGGGTAATTATGTTCATGTATCCTCAACTTCCATGACCCATACACCATGTCATGATCATTCTACATCAACACTACCCCATGACCAACCCCGAATGCATTATAAAAAAAAGTATACTCCCTAACTGGATCAGGTAGGATTAAAATTGGAATAGTTTTTTACTGGTTCATTAACTCTTATAAAGAATCCTCACATTACCGATACCATTAAACTTTATACCCTTCTTAGTTAAGCCCGAGACTTGTTCTTGAAAAAGGAAAAATCTTTGATGAACCTTCAATACATTCCATCCAAACCCAGAAAACTTCAAACATCAAAAACAGTCTTGGGTGGCTCCCAAGATACAACTCTTTCACTTTCTCTAAGTCTACCTCCACACCTTCCTCAAAGATAATGTGACCAAATAAATGTACCATGTCAATTCATAAATAAAATTTGGATATCTTGGCATATAACCTATTCTCTCTTAGTATACTCAGGATGATGTCAAAAAAAAAAATTGAATGATCTTCATGATTCTTGGATTAAACCAAGATATCATCCTCAAAAATTAATACAATCTAATATGGGTATGAGTGAAATATTTTTTTTATCAGGTCCATAAACATTGTTGAGACATTGGCCAACCTGAACGGCATCACAAAAAACTCGTATATAACTATTATTAATTCTAAAATGATTTTTTGGTATATCAAAAGGTCTCGACCGTGACTTATGATACCCTAATATCAAATTAATCTTTTAGAACACATAATAACCTTTCAACTGGTCCAAAAGATCATTTATTTGTGGAAGAGGATATTGATTTACCATCACTCGATTTAACTTCTGATAATCAACACACAACCACAATGTCTTGTCAGCCTTCTTGGTAAACAAAACTAGTGATCCCAAAGGTGACATACTTGGATGAATAAAACCCTTTTTCTCAAGTTCCTCCAACTGAATGTTATTCTCCTAGATTTTTATTGGTGTCATTCTATATATATGAATAGAAACTAGTTCTGCTCCCAGCAGTAACTTTATTAAAAATTCAACATCTCTCTTGGTTGGTAGTCCTGAGAAGTCCTCAAGGAACACAACCTAAAACTAATCCACCATAGTAGTAAATACAAGATTCTCTAATCCTCCATCATCAAGAATAACATAATCCACTAAGGCCATGAGTTCACCCAACTACTAACAGACTAGTCATGCATGTCCTTCTCGGACATCCCATTCCACATAGTGAACATAAGTATTCCACACAAGGATGTGAATGTTACCATAAAATAGTAATAGTAAATATGATACTATTAAAATACTATCAAATACATCCCCAATATAAAATAAAAACCAGAAATTTTGAGCACAAACAACTCCCACGAGAAATGATACCCACCAACCACAAGGGCACACTCCTTGAATTGTTAGATATTTTCTACTTTCACCCCTAATGGTGTATTAATTGATATAAAACCACACAAATGATCCAGCACTAGGGACAAAAAACACATTAATTGAAGATATATAAAAGAATGAGAGGCACCTATATCAAATAAAGAAATTGAAAGAATCGAAGCTACAAGAATTATACCTTGAACTACCGATGGTCTGGACTCACCACCTCCAAATACTGGTTAAACTACATGAAGTTGACCTACCCCTATACCATGGGATTCATTATGAGTTCTTAGTGCTTCACTTTCCTACTGATATGGACACTCTCATCCCGAAGTACCACATCCACCACCTCAATCGGTACAACCAATAGAAATATATCTGCCTGTTTGGTATGAGGAAACCAACCCCACACCTACACTCTACATCAGACTTGATCCTCCATCAGTGACCAGTTATCTAGGGTTCCTACAAAACCTCTACAAATTCTTCATCCTTCCACACACTCATCACTCAACTGGTGGTCAGTGGAACTGAATAAACATGTGTCCTATCCTACCACACTAATATCAAAACACCTAGTTACTACCTTGAGAGGTTGTTATTATTCAATAAATTCTCTTTACACCACTACCATTGTGAAGGATCTCAAAATTATGCTTCTAACCATTCAAATCCACATCACTAGACTATCAAACTAGAACAACATGTCCACCACCAAAAGCCTTTTTATGTTCCCTTCTGAAATAAGGTCTTGATCTACCACCTTATAAAACCTATGTAAACCAAAATATGTTCACCTTGTACTTGATATCATGTCTAATTCAGTCTTAGAAATTTCTCCTTGTAGCTTCCTCATCCCCTTCCAACACTGGAACAAATTTTTTCAAGTCAATGAAATGGCCATCATAATTCATCCCAGACGTAGTCCCCTAGGTAAACCTTATAAAACCTATTTCTTTATCCTATCTCAAGGTTTCCAAATATAAATGTTCCAAACACTTTTCCTATAATTCATTTCATAACATACCATTAACCTGCTAAGTTTGAACCAAAATATCCCACCAACACTTTTTCAGTACCCACAACATATAAGCTACTAACTTGACTCTCTTCTTAGAAGAAGTCTCTGGGTGGTCCAAAATCATCAAGATGGACTCTATATAAAACTCTTCTACCTTAGGTACACCCTATCTAAAAAACATCATAGGGTCTTACAACTGAAACCCTCGGGTCAGATCAAATATACTCGACACAACCTACACTAGGTCTCATTCCATCATATGAATAAAATGAGAAATGTTCTAATAGAACTATCCCTCCCCTTTATTACCCTAGACCAACAGAGTTTCATGATCCACTACTGTTGGATCATTTTTAGTGATATCCTCATGTCATCCAACTAAAACATGTCATTGTGGTGGAATCTCTCTATAATTGTAAAGACATGTCTCAAAACTCATAACATAAAACTTACACATTTTCACAAAATAAGGATCTCTATTAGACATAAAAAAACCCATTTCACATACATTGTCCCAATGGATATATTCACATCTCTATCACTACCATAAAACATTACTACCATGGGATATGGTCAGTTTGAGTAAACCAACTCACATATTTGTAACCATTTATTAGACATCCTTTTTCTTCCACTTCGACTTTCACAACACAAATTTTCTTATTTTAGAACCTTTCTCTCTTTTAAAACTCATCACAACTAGATTTTAATTTATTTATGACTCATTATGAGGCAATATTCCTTAATCATTTCATTAATTTTTTCCCATTTACCTGTTTTTATCATCTTGGTTAGACACATTTTCTTTCAAATTTCAAGGAAAGAGAAAACATTTTATCCCTTACATACAACATGCCTTTCATACGTGTGCCTATCATGATGCTTGTCAAATATATCCCTAGGTTCTTAAAATGATGCATGTATTCACAACCTCATGTCTTTTTTCTTCATTCCAAAATACCATAAAATAGTCACATCACACAACAAGTAGATCATCCAGTTTTGAAATATCATTCAACCATAACAATACACATCAAGAACAACAATCACACCCTAGGTACTTGGGTTTTCCATCATACATGTGTTATCTACTCCCATGAATCAGCTCATTACTAAGTATTGACATGTATTAATTTATATAATACCTTCCCAAATAAAATAATAACATAAAATAATGGGTTATATGGAGAGACTATACACTCTTTATTAGAGTATTCCATATTAGAAAACAATAATAAATAAAGTAAATAGTATAACCAATTAACAAGAATTACCATCCATTTTTTAAGACAAGGTACATGCCCCTAACTAAATAGTAAATATGTTTTATCATTTCATATAGTTTCAAGTATAATGAAACAAAAATAAATAAATGAAAACTGATGAATCCCAAAAATGGGTCCCAAATACAAGTCTAGATCCCTCATACATGCATATCCCATGCCCAAATCAATCTTCTATAAGAGTGAATTTTCCCTTATCCTGACCTGCAAGCATGAATTATTCTCGGGTACCAAATGGATTCCTGAGTAGGGTGTGAGTACAAATTAGTAGGGCACCACCAACGGTGTCTAATAAATGTCTAGTCTAAATAGATAGTGTATGTAATTACTAAACAAATGACAAGATAAATAAATGGTAAATCAGGTGTCCTTAGGTAATAAATTTCACTTAAACCGTTTTCATCATTTATCCCATGGGTAATGAATTTTCATCCAGTACACTTTTTTTAATGTCGGTAATATAAACAATGCACAATGTGGGAATCATGTTTCCTATATTACTAGGGAAACCATTTTATAAAATAATATATAACACATACCTCAGAGATTCGGTCCAAGTATTCTCATCATATGAAACGGTTAGGGGAATAGATCATCAGTCTGACTCCCTAACCTATGTATTAAAGGGGGGGTTCTAGAGACTCAGTATAACCTGACCCATGGGCATATATATTCAAGTATACTACCCCACACATTCCAAAAATCCATGTACACAACCTACTTTAATCATTTACCACACATACAAATTCACAAATCATACTCATTGAACACGTATACTATTTACAATTCATAGTTCATTTAACATATAATCATCTTCATGCCCTAACCCATTAATAAATTTACCATTTAAAATTAATGACTCATTAACACATTAAACTTATTTTAAATTCCCCCTTATTCGATGCTATTAATTAAACATAATTACATTAATTTAATTTCAATATTCATGTTAACAAATCAAAAAAAAATCTTATATATTTTTTTCATAAACCCATGTTAACATGATAAACATAATTATCATAGGTTTTATCTTATGAAACCTTCAAATTCACATTCACTTACCCAAACCCATGTTCATGAATATGGAACACCCCATGGGTTGCCTCTTTCCTGAACTAATTTTCCTAAATACATCCCAAAGGGATCATGTGGGGTTCAATACATCATTTAACCAACCAATTTATTATTTCTCACTATGGGGATCAAAATTAAAATAATAATAAACCAATAGTAAAACCCCATACACATAATCCAACATCAAGACTATGGGATATAACTTATAGACCACCTACCATGATTTTGAAGGCAACCGCATGCTCAACCTTAGCCATTGATTTAGATTTAAGAACCCTTTAAAAGCCCAGCCTAAGAACCACTGTAAAAAGAGGTTTTTTGGGATATGGAATAAGAATAAAAACTACACAATCCCTAATTGAGAAAAATGAAGGGAGAGGAGTGTTAGAATCACCCAGAGATTTCAATCGTAAATAACGATGCTTTAAAAGTTTTATAAAGGAGGGAGATTGACCCTTGAAAATCTTGGGGGATTTTGGTTTATCCCTAGGGATATTAGTGGAAGACAAGGGAGAAAATGGGGTGAGGTTTCTTAAATCCTAAGGGCAGGAATAGTAAACTTCCCCCACTTTAATGAGTGTCATTTTTTGGCCTCACTATTGGTCAAACCATGCATCAACCATGCGCCACCCTCAGTCCAAGTGGGGGTCAGGCCGCACGGTTTCTTGGGAATCCCACACAATTATAAAAACCAAGTGTATTGTTTATTTCCACTTTTATATACTTTGAATCCTACCTATGCATGATTTCCTTAATTTTGACCCCCCCCCCCTCTTGGAAAACATGATTATGGTGCACAGTTACTACTAACTATGCACTAACCATGTGACATGAACTGGATGCGCCAATTTTACACTATTACATGTCCTAAACCCCTAGAACACCCCTGATACTCCTCATATGCCTAGTGAACATTTCATTAATCAAATTAAAGAGACTTAAACAAAAACTTAAACAAGAAAACACCTCAATAAATTCTAGGATCTTGCACTAATAGTAAATCCTAAAGACATATCACAAGTCCCATGGACTTTTATATCCTTTACTATTATCTTTGTAACAGGACAACATACCCAAGTCATAGATACACTATCCTTTACTAAAATATGGTAAAACATCCCCAACATTGATGGTAAGCTTCAACTCCCATTTGGTAGTCTCACACACCATCAATCATGGTATTATATAGTTTTGAATATCTTTCATACTAATGGTCAACATCATCCCCCAATTTATTTTAATATAAAAGGTCACCACCCACAATGAGTTGACTAAACCACCTTATGGTCCTAGTCTAATGTGCACATGACCCTAACAACCCGATCCCCTATAGTGAACTACATCACGGGAAAACTAAGTTACACCATTGATGAACCTCCATTGCCACTCATAGTAATGGTCAACATCATTTTCATAAAACTGATGAACTATGCCACCCCAAATTCAGTGATCCTAATCACCCAAATTCACATGGTTTAACCCCAAAATGTTCCCATGGAACCCCATAAATCATCATAATTCAATAATCCCTCTTTATATCATGAACCCTCAATCTCATCATGGCCTAAACCCACACCACTGATAAATCATGCCATTATAAACCATATCCACCATTTTACATGTGATATTAACCCTTGGTATCTCTTATGAATAATAAAAACTCCATGTTGTTTTTTATTCACACATAGACAGCCCGATACATGCATATTTATTTAAAATTTTGAACTCATGTATAACTTCGGAAGTAGTTTGGAGGCACCTACCTAGAGTATAAAAAACACCACCCATTGAATAACTCTAACAAAACTAGATTCAATCATATTATTTAAAAAAAATATTAAGAAAAAAACATACTTTTAAGAAACCATCCATGAAAACTATGAAAGCAGTGAGAAGAACCCGTAATAACCATCTTAGGGAAACTAGACTTACCTACAACCACTCCTTGGATAAATTGGCATAAATATCTTACAAGGATAAATCATGAACACATAAAAAATAATGAACGAATAATAAATGAGAGATAATTTTTTCCCAAATATTATTGTTTAAAATCCATATATCCCAATTTTATAATTAGATTCCCAATTAATATATCATTTTTAAAATTTTATCAGAAATCTGCCCAAAATTTAAAATTTAAAATTTTAGATTACCATACTTATCATCCCCTAGATATCCATAAATTGTATTTTTATAAAAAAAATATTATGTATCTAAGTGTAGTTCAACACTTTATAGATTTTAAAACCTAAAAATATCTTATACAACTAATATGTACTATTTTTCTCTCTACATAAGGTTTTTCCCTCTGAAATATATCCATATGTAACATATTTTCACTGGTATGTAATATATTTATCTGATTATAAGGTTTTTCCCTTAATAAAATTCAATTTTCATAATATATTACTTTATAAATAATGTATTTCACTTCATCCAAAACCAGTTATGTAATATATATTTATTACATATGATTTTACCCTTATATAAAAAAAATACGTAATATATTTTCCTTTAAACATAAGGTTTTGTACTTAACTCAAAAACCATAGGTAATATATAATTTCCACCTTATAATAGGTAATTTATCATTTTTATTCTATTTTATATTTTTCCTTATAAATAACCACATTTCAGCAGACCCTTGATAAAAACCGTACACTTGCACCAAAAAAACTTATGTATATAGGGGAGTTTAATAAAAATCTTACATTCACCAACACTTATCCATTTTCCTTCCTATATAACATTTTTAATATGTAATATATATCATAAATTCCCTATAATAAAAAATATATTTTTTCAATACTAAACTAATTTTTTGAAAAAATATAACATAAAACTCAAAAATTCCAATATATATATATATAACCTCTCTAAATTAATTCCATCCTTCAAAAAATAATTCTTAAATTATATTAAAAAAAATTCATTCCTAAAATTCCCATCCACTATATAACTTCAGCCCCAATCTTTAGATAACTCTTAAGACACATTCCTAGGCCTATAACAAAACCCCTGGCACCCCTATAAGTTTAAAATGATAAGACTAATCCAAGATCTAACCCAAATCATTGAACTAAATACCCAATCCCTTATAACATCCCCACCATATAATAGCTCATCCTTGAACTAACTCATCCACTTACTAACCAACTCCTACAAAAAATCCAATCATTTTGATCTCCTTATTCTCAAAATACTAAGATGATGTTGAACTTGTTTGTCTCTTCCCTGGTCACCCTAATTACCCAACTTATTATCCCAATCCCTTTCATGAGTAATTTTCACCATATGAATCACTTACATATACTCACTATAACCAATTTACTAAACAAAATAGTGGTATCATACTCTTTCATCCATTACACACCAGTTATCCATGCATATCCTCTATTTATTAACTATCATGGTCCTATATCATATCGATTATTATTGTCATCTTGAATCATCTATGATACCCACATCCATCATGCATTATCCCTAATTCATACATTTATCCTACATCATACCTAGTGCCCAATTATATATTACATCATACCCAATTCCCAGTATCTTTGTGTATCATGACTAATTCCCACTTTTCTCCCAATGCTAATCCACCCCACATTTATCATGCATCTTATCTGATTCTCAAATTTTAACCAGCACCAGGTTCATCCATTTATCATATACACACCTCATGAAACAGTATCCATCATACAGAACCTTAGTCATAGTCAGTTTGATTTTATGAAGTTCACCTAACACATAATTACCCTATTATTATCTTCCATATGATGTTTTACTCATAGTCACTACTGATTATATCAACCACTTCAATATGAACCATGTGTATTCATATCCTAGAAATCAACTCCTGGTACCACTCTTAGTCCTATCTTAAATGTTTGAGTCTTCCCTAATCTTCAACCTCCAGATGAATGTGAGGTTCTTCAGTAAAAACACTCCAAATATCCCATCTTTCTAGATTCCCTATACCCTATTGGTGTCCAATCACACTAGGATTGAACATTACCTTAATACCTACACAAAAAACATTTCACCAATAACCCAAATCATGGTGGAAACATCAAGCCTCTTCCCTGTCCACTTCCAATTACTTGGATCTTCACTACAAGTCTTTCCCAACACAACTATTTTGATTAGTATACCCACATATGTTAGGTTTCAATCCACTATAAAAGCATGTTTCACCATCTCTGAGAAGGAAATAAAATGGAATATGTTTACCTATACATTAATATCATATCAAAACATATCCTTTAATCACCACACTTTGGAAATATCATCCCCCGCCAATGTCATTGAAAACCACAAAATGTTTATGAATCCCATGGAATAATCCATAACCAAATTATCTCCTTGTACGAGGTTCAAAAACTCATCAATTCTCTAAGACCTCGAGATATCATGAAATAAATGCTCTTGGAATGATACGTCGGAATCATTCGAGGTCATTCTATAATGCCTTTCTACCTACACCTGTATATCCCACTAGCATTTTGATGGTCCCCTAGTCATATACATGGATAACTTCACCAAATTCCCTAATGGAATCATGATCTAATAAAATATCATATGTATAGACCAAAACACCCAAATATTTTAAAATAACATTATGCTTTATAGCGTATACAACATGCAACACCAATTTTAAACAAACAAAAAAAATATTATTAGTTTATGAATATTATAACAAAGTCATGGAATTGGTGGGTATAAATATACGTAACCAAATTATGAAATATATATATAGGCCATAATTAAAAAAAATTATTTAAAATTTCTTAGGAAATAATCATTCAATTTTTAGTAAACTTGTTTTATTCTTCAAAATATGATTTCTTCAAAAATGGTTATAATTAAATTTTGTGAGTGAATTCTATAATAAATAACCTGAAACATTTAGAAATTTTATTTTATAAAAATATTAACTTTTTCAAAATCAACCTGTCAAAATTTTCTTAGGAAATTTTTTTATAATTTTATGAAAATTTTGAATTTTCAATAAATATTGAAAAATAATAATTTTTATTGAAAATTTTATTTTATTTTAATAATTTATAAAGTAAAAATTTGTTATAAAATTATTTCAAATATTAATTGTTTTTATTATATTATTAATAAACCAATTATGTACATTGGAATCAATTTTATATTTAAATCTGGTATAAACATATTTTTATACATAAAAAATAATTTTTCTAAAAAATTGTTTTAGTTGAGTTATGATTTTTTTACTTTAATTAATTTTTGGAACTTCTAGAAATTTAATATTAAAAAATTGATTCACTATTTTTAATTAGGATGTAAAAATTGGGAAAATATATTCATTTTATTTTTGGTTAATATTAATAATAATTATAATAATATTGTGTTACCACAGTAAAGGAAACATGGGTTAATTAGGGTTAAAACTAATGTGATAAGGATTCAATTCATTAAAAGCTATCCTCAATTGCATTGAATGATTCCATTTCATCCATAATCATCCATAATTTTAAAATATGACCTTTTATTCCAATTTAACTTTGATTTTGTCTTCTATAATATTTAATTAAAAGATAAAGTAAAAAATTCCACTTTCTTGATTTTCATATCTATAATATTTTTTAAAGGGGATAAAAACAAATTATATCCAATTATAGATAATTATTTTGAATAATAATGGTTTTTTATCATTTTTTATTGTAAAATATTAGTGATGAAATAATTTCCTTAAATTCTTGTGCAACGCAAACACAGTGCTTGTACAAGCAGTAAAAAATTATGTAAATGATTTTAAAAATATTAAAAGTATTATTTTTTTATGATTAAAATTTTTACATGAATTTATAAGATAAAAATAACCTATTAGATATTTTTTAACAGTTTATATTTATATTTCATTATAGTCATGTTGTTTTCAAAGATGAATTATTTGAATAGTTCTTTAACTGACATTTATGGTATTTTATGTTAAATATAATTTATTAAATTATTTAAAAATCTTAAGAATATTACAAGAGGATAATTAGGGATATAAATGGTTGAATATGGCATCAATTAGACATTTATGATCCAATTTTTACCTTATAAGTAATATTATGACCCTTTAATAGAAAAAAAATCATTACCACATTTAAGGTTAAAATTGGTTAACCAAGGGGTTAAACCAAAAGATAAATTTTAAAATGATATATAAACCTAACATGTGTGATCATACATCTATAAAAATTTTAAATTCAATAATTAATTTGAATTTTCTTTACTCTATAGGTCAAATTTTGAACCATGACTCAAAATGGGATTCTGAGATTTAGAATGCCTCAAAAGGATGTTTTGAGAAGAGGAATAACACCCATCAGGTATCTCAAGTGTTCAATTGAGATTTATAGGCTTCATTTTATTTTTTGGGAGTTTTAGATATTTTTTTTCATGGTTCAGGGTTTGGTGTGCATGGTTTGGAAGAAACCATGTGACACATTGATGCTCAAAGGGGTTTTACTTCATTTTGAATTGATCACAGTTGAGTTTTACAGTTTGATCATGTTTTAGGGTAGACCATGAAAGACAAAGTGGAAATTTTCAAGGTTTTGGAAATCATGAGGCCTGTAACATGGATATTACATGGTTTTAGAGAAACTGTGTTTCTTGATATAGAGTGTAGATTGTGCTGGCGGCATGGTTGGTGCACAGTTTTTCTAACTATGCGGCTTAACTGTGTAGGGTTTGGGGTGTTTGACAATAGGTTGTTCATATTTTGTTCATGGTTTGGAAAAAAATGCTTCCAAACCATGTGGCTTCACATAAATTCATTAAAATGGTGATTTTACAAAAAATATACCTCATGTTTTTAGACTACGCCTCACTCTTCCTCCCCCATTAGGTGTGCGCAGACCAGAGGGCTCCAAACACATTTCTCCTTCTCCAACCCCTCAATTTGGCGTGTGTTTATGGAGATTCTTCAGTGTTTTGAGTTATGATATAATTTTCAATGGATTTATCTCCCCTCATTTTTACTCTTATCAAATTTTGTAGTTCCCTAGGTAGGTTTTGTTTTTTATTCCAATGGATCATGTTGGAATCATTTGTTCTTCATAGAGATTTTGGTTAGCTTGTGTAGAGGATATCCCAAGATGAATTCCACACATCATTTCATGGAGTTTCATCAAGTTTTGTGTTCATTGTTAATTTTCATAGGTTTTTTCATAAATTTTTTTTTTCTAACATTGGAAATGGTATCTTCTCTTTGGTATTCTCTTGGGAGTGGTATTAAAAATACATTACAGATAACCCATAGAGGATTATTGGAATTTTGATAAGATGTGAGCACCCAGTGATTTTGAAAACCATTATGCCTTTTTAATTTAAACGGTCGAGTTAATTTTTAAATAAAATATTAATTTTTTGTTGTTTCTTTTCATGAGGTTAGAGTTTGGGTGGTTGGGAATATCTCATTTAGAAGTCAAGGAGTTTGGACGAGACTTGGATTGGACTTGAAAAGGTCACTAGACATTAGAAATTTTATAGAAAGATCCGATGATGATGTAGGTGGTCTAAGTGCTTTACTAATAGTCTTGATAATCGATTTTCATTTCTATGTTTTAGGTGCCTTAAACATCATGTGTGGTGTGTTTTCTTCCTTTGTTCAAAGTAAATGGTTTTGAGTTTTAAATTGGTAACTTAGACATTCTGCAAAACCTGTTGGATTCATTTTTGTTTATAAGACCAAACCTATGGCCTCTCATAGGGTGTGTTGTTCCTTTAAAATGGTAAGTTTAGTTTTTATGGGTTTAGTAGGTGGGTTATGAAATTAACTCAGTTAAGATTGTGGTTTGGCTTGATTGAATAGCTAAGGGAAACTTGGTATGTCATGGGAATAAATGTTTTATAATATGTTTAAAGGATGAATTGGAACAATAGTATGAGATAAAATCTTATGAAATACTTATGAGGCATTTGAAATGATTTTTCCCATGTCTATTGGTTTTTTACTCAGTTTTGGGTGTCAAAGGGGGAAAGATATGTTTTAAAATGGTTTTTATTTTAAAATTAGTTTTTGACATCAAAATGGTTTTTTAAAAAGGGTTTTATTAATATATTTCAATTTTTATTGGAAATGGGTGTGTGGTTTAATATTTGGATATATGACATGATGGATATTTTAATGATTTGATAGAAATAAAGAACTTGGACTTATTTTGGTGTTGAAGGTTCGTAGAGAAATTGTTAAATGTTAATGGTTTAAAATGGTTATGATTTTTTTGAGTGTTTTGTAGGGTCAAGTTGTTGAACCTTAAAAATTATTAAATGGTTTAGGTTGTGAGCTGATGTTATAGGTTCTATTAGTAAACTATATGAGTTAAATTTCGGACTTATTCACCATCAAATGGTGCTAAAATTTATGAGCTAGGTGTCGAACAGACACTCTAGGAAAAATTATTATTCAATATGGATTAGGTGTCATACTAAGGATCCGAACACTTATAGTATACATTATGGTTTTATTGATAGGATAATTCCCTAGTAAATAATGGTATACCATATGTAATTGGATTTTGGACTGATGATCCTCATATTTATGCTATTTCTAGAATGTTGCTCTAGGAACCATTGATATTTATGTATAGATATATAATGAACTAATTCTTCAGGAAATATTGTTTTAATTTATGATTGGAATTCTAGAAATGATGCTCTTTATCGGTGCCAATAGTTTTGTAAATGATTTACATTTTAAATCTTAGTTCCTGGAATGTTTTATATTGATGTTGTTACATGTTTGATATGTCAAATAGATACTCTAGGATCTAATAGAACAAAAATATTAGATGGGTACCTTGGATTGATGTGTTATGATTCATGAGTTATATGAAGGATAAAATTCCCTTTATTTATTTAGAGTATGAATCACCTTATATTTATGACTCAGATGACTAGAATTTCTCAAAGTAGGTTTAGTTAGCTCTTTTTTCACTTTATAACTCAAGGGATAATATGATAGATAACTAATGATCATTTTAAAGTTTATCTTCTTTACTATATTGTTTATTTATCCCATTGTTTATATGCAAACATTATTTCTATAGCTGGTAATTATTTAGACATAGTTGGTGGTAGACTACTGATTTTCACCCACAACCTACTCGAGCCTCCACTATACATGGGTACTTAATCATCTCTCATATGTATATCATAGTAATAGGCTTGGGTTGAGGCCTGGTTTTAGTTTTTCATGATCAGGAATGATAGTTTGGATGGTGTTAGGAGACTGGACAAGGTTGGATCGAATATATGGTAGATAACTTTATGGGTTTGTTTATTTTATTATATTATGGAACTATCCCAGGGGGGGGTCATTTTTATTTATGACATTATAGTTTGGGTCATACTTTATTTAATTAGTATTACTTTTATGTTATATTTATCTTCTTCTATTTCTTGTTCAATTTTGTGATATTGATGTCTATTAATCCTTTCTATGTACAGTAATTTGTACAGTGATTTGTTATTTATTTGAGATTTCACACTCTAATAAAAGGGTATATTCTCCCCATGGTACTACGCTAGAACCCCCCCCCCCCCCCCCACTACTAGTCAGCACCCTATGGAGTACGAGAAGGCACGCATGAGGTCTTATGGAAAACTGTCTTGGGGCACCGAATTAGTGACTTTTGGAATGAGATGTTACATGTAAAAATATATATCAGATGATTAGGTAAAGATTATATCTTCTTTATCTAATAATCCATGTAATTTTGGTAGCATTTTATATTATTTAGACACATATTATTTTATAATATTTCATGTATTTCCAAAAATGACATTAATGATATTTTATAATAAACTATATTTTATTAAATGATTTAAAATTAATAAAAATATTATCTTCATCCAAGTGAGTGTTATATTATTTTAAATATCAACCATGGTCTGTTTATGGGTCATTTTTCCTTTTATAGTAAGTTTCTTGAACCCTAATGAGTTAAAATATTAATATCATGGTAATTGTCAAAAGGGATAACGAGGGGTTAAAACAAAGTGACAGTGGTAAAAACATCAACTAAAAATATTCAAATGTTATTAGATGAGACATCTTTGACTCATACTTATAATATATTCTAATTATATCTATTTGTATCTATTTTTCATGAATACTAACTTATATTAATTTAATAATTTATGTAATTCCAAGAGTGCCCCTCCCATCACTTATAAAAGGGGACCTATTCTCCTCTCAACCTCATACATTTTGAAATTTATATCTTGAAAAATACCTACCATAATATCTCACTAGATACTTTCCCCATTTTATATATATTCTGTTCCTTCAAAAATAACATCCTTTCAAGTCTTAATGTGTAATCTAAAAGAGGTTTCTCAATGAAGAGGTGTAATTCTTAACCAAGTGTTTTTCTATTTTATTTATTATTATAACACCTATAAATTTATGGTATCCATTAAAAATACTGAATTAAGAATATTAAATATATTTAATTTTTATTATTATTATGTAATAACCATTATATAACTTCTTCTCATCCATTGGAAAATGAGAACACCGCTCATGTGTACGTGTGGACTACCACCTCTATGAAGCAATGTGATTCATTTTTCATTTCGATTTTACATAGATAGTAATAAGGACAGATTTAATGAATATATAAGATAATAGTGATATGAAAATGTTATTTTAAAGTTGAATTATTATTTACCTTTTTTCATTCCATCCATCAAAAAATGAAAATAGCATTCATGCGTACGTACGACTTACTGTCTCAATGAACAATGTAATACATTTTTCTCTCAGAGTCTTTCATTAATGACTCTATATATATATATATATATAATATTTTAAATTTATATCATTGTTAAAAAAATTAATTATGGATCTATGATTAAGTAATAATTATCAAAACTACTAAACCAAAACTCTCATGAAAAATGAAACAGTTAACACCAAAAAATAACAATTTCAATAAGGAATTATAAATAAATGGGAGTTATAATGTCATAAGTGGATCATATATGATATTATAAGTATGTAAATTATTATTTAATATAATTATAATAAATTTAAATTATTATAAAAAATATTACAGTGATTTTGCAATAAGTCAAACTCAAGGTAAGAGTTTCATGTAACAATATCATTATTTTAAAAACTTATTTATTATTATGTTTTTGATGATGAAATTTAATGATATTCATCTAAAGAAACTCATTAATTTTCTTATTCTATAGATATATCTTTATATTATATGTTTTTATTTCATTTTACCCACTTTAATTATTCAATATACTAAAACAATATTTTTAAAGAAGCCTAGATTTATTTCTCTCTTCGGTAAAAAATCATTTTTCTTTTATGTCCATGATTTATAAAAATGTTTTCAAGAATTTATTTACTATTATAAAATTATTTTTTGAATTAATTTTACCCATAATTTATTTTTTTTAATATTTAAAAGGAATATTCTTATAATTTTCTGAATGAGGTGCTTTTTATTTTTTACTAAAAATATGAAAGTATTCTTTTTTTAATATACAGGACATTAATAAAATTTCCTACTGCCATGCCCACTCAATGATTTTAAGTTTCCTTTAAAATATTCCTAGGTTATTTTTAAAGAAATTTTCTTCCATGATATTTGGGGAATTTTTAGATTTTAAATAAGTGATTTCAAATTGAAAATTTTATCTTCCTGAAGAAATGTTTCAGTGATCTTTTAAAATCATTTTTTATCTATGATAACATCCTTTTATATTACATATTATTTACTAGGGATATGACCCCATGATAAAATCCAATTTCATTCAATGTATTTATTATGATGGTGATGATTTAATGATGATTATATAGAACTCATTTCATTCCCATGGGTTAATTATGTTATGATGAAACCGTTATGAAACTCATTTATTTTTCATGGGATATTCTATGATGGTATGATGAAATGTTTTTGTAACCCATTTATTTTACATGGGTTATGATATGATGAATGTTTTATAATATTATAGAACATGTATATATGATTTTAATTATGTTATGGGTGAGCTTGGAATTATATATCCCTCTAATACATTGGGAAAAGATGGATATCTCATGAAATAATAAGGAATAAATTTGTAGTTAACCCAACTCGGTCAAGGAAATTATCTACTATGATAGTATTGTGATTTAACCTTGACTAAGGATATGAAGGAATGGGGAGTGAACCCAATCCACTATGATAGTCTTGGAAATTATCCTTGACTAAATAAAATATTTTCTATTATTATGTGTATGCAGTAAATTTATGTCTTATTCCAATGTTATGCTCTCAGATCTAATGTTCTTTGATTCCTTTAGGATTCATGACCTAGGAAATTCCAAGTTATATTCTATGACTCATTATTATGTTCTTTGTTATATTGGGTATTGTTTTCAAATATTAATATAATTTTCTCATACACTTATGTTCATGTTATACTTAAGTGATCATTGATATCTCCCGTGTTTACCCTTATTTAATACCTAGTCTCAATATTTCTTGTGTTTCCTCCACTAGGGATAGGAATAATAGTTTTAAGAGTTAACTTTCTAGGATGGTAACTATTTATGAAGAACTTATTAGGATATTACATTGATATCTTATGAAAAAGATGTATCTTGTATCCAAGTTTCCAAATACATTAAACCTATACGATTTTGAAATATATTATAATGTTATATATTAGATATTCATCTAAAAAGATGTAATATTTATCTCTAAAATGTTTAGGTCTCTATAGTTGTTATCAAAGAATGTTTTAGTAAATCCATGAATATTATTATTAGTGAACTTTGAAGAAAAATGTGGGGATAATTCTAAGTATAGCATAACATCCAAAAGTTTTCATAAGGTATAAATTTTGTGGTTTTCGTATAAGTACATCTCTATCTGGATACTACAAGTGGATATGGTTTTTCCACAAATACATCTAGGATTATTTACCACAAAAAGATTTATTTGAGTATATATCAACCATTATTATGGTTAATAGTGATTATTCCCTTACTGTACACCTCATTTGACACTCATAGGATATATTCTTGGGTTTACATGAATTGTCATTATAAATAATTATAAAGGATTTGAATTGATGATAACCAAGGATGTCCTATGTTAAACCTAATGTTTCATAGATTCAAAAAAATATGTGATTATTTAGAAAACCTATGAAATATTTGTGAGGATTATATGATTCATTTCTATGATTATTTCTACTCAAACTATACTTTTTATCTTTATTAAAAGTCTTTAACTTGGTGGATTCGTGTTAACATTTAATGTGATGGAAAATGGAAGGATTTTACTCATGATCAAAGAAAATAAATGGGAATTCAAAGGTTAATACTTGTGATTATTCCAATTCATTTATCTCATTATAAGATTAAAAACTCAAGTTAGGTGAGTTTCTTGAAAAACCTAATAAGAGAAAAAAGGTGTTTTAAGAAGACCATGGAAGGAATAAGATTCATTTTTCTACATGTCAATTATGTGAGAATAAGTGTTCAGGGAAATGTCTTATAGGAACAATAAGATGATATATGTGTGGAATAAAAGTCTGTAGAGCATGTAATTTTTTTAAGATAAACGATAAGCTCAATAGAGGTAAATGAATTTCATCCTAAGGTACCATTTATAGTTCAATGTATTTTATTTGGTGAATATGGGAATTATATAATCCAATACCCTAATATGAGGGTTAACTCCTAGACCAAGGAAGGACTAACCCCATGCCAATCATTTATGTTAAAGGGTTGAAGTTTTTATGTATTTGTATTTAAGGATTATGTTGTTTAAGTGTTATATCAATGATATTCAGGTTATAAGAATCATGAAACATATAAGTATTATTCCATAGTAGTTTTTGTTTAAGGATTTTTAAAATATATGTTCAATGGTTCCGATGACCAATAAAAGTGATTTAGTATTAAGGATATAATGTTTAGTTATGAAAAATAGATTATTTACATTGATGAAATAAATAGAATAGTATTTATGACTTTGAAATTGGTTAGTGATTTTATTAAAAAGTGATTTAGGTCATATTTGATGGCATTTAATTCATTTTTGGATTTATGGAATATATTCAATAGTCTAGGATTATATTTAAGAAATAAGTATTATGTTAATTTTTATAAGAATATATTTTTTCATGTGGATTTAACTTAAGAGTTATGGATACAATCATTGGTTTATAATTTTAACATTGATCATAAGTTCAGAGTCATAGATACCCTTATTGATGTTTTAAGAGTTGGTATTTTGAGGTGATTTGAAACTTTTAATGGGTTTTAGGAATAATACTATTCTGATGTCAAAATTACCCTTTGGTTAAATATATGATTTCATGTTAAGATAATTAAATTATACTACATAATGGGATATAGATAATATTGATGGTTGAAAATTTATTTATTAAAAAGGTTTTTTTTTGAGATATTTATAGCCAAGATAAGGATTACCTTTCTGGTTAGTAAGTAAATTTGATACCTGATATTTTGGTAAAGTGCACTAAATTTTAAGATTATATAGTGATTTATCATGGTAAAAATGATATTTTGGGAAATTATTCATTAGTTTGAGGTATATGTAACCTTTAGGTTTAACTTGATATTTAATATGAAAAATTATTTGAGATGAATGAAATGAAATTTTTGAGGATATAAAATTAAAGGAATGAGTTCACCTTTGAGGTTAAAATGTTCTTTAATGTTGAGGTTATTGATATATTTTTTTATATAGGGTTATTTATTTATATAATTATAAAAGCTAAATATTTTGAATTATTGTGGAATTATGGACTAAAATGTATTGTTTCATCACATGAAGGTTTATACAATTTATATATTATATTTCCTTTTGTTAACCATTTCAGTTTTGGTTAATATTTAAAGATGGGATGAATAGATTTTTATCCTTTTTTGGATTATTTGATCCATTATAAGTTGATTTTAGTTCTTTGGGCATAAAAAATTAATCTTGAATACTAATCATTTTAAGAAAAAGATGAAATTGTGCTAGAAATTTATCAAAGGATGAAATTCTACTTTTCAGGTAAGTATATTTACTTATGTTCTTAGAATAGATAGTATAAGAACTCCTCAACTCTAGGAAAAGGATCTTAAAACAAAAAATATATCCTATTACATTTATTTTTGATGAATTGATGGTCTTTTTCAAACCATACTGATTATGGGTTTTTTCATTAACTTTCTCATAATCATTCACTTTATTGTAAAAAACTTTCCCTATCACTCTCGATAATTATTTGGAAATTAAATTTTCCTCCATGTCTATAAATTTACATCCCACTGATTTTTATCTATTTGGAAACCTACTTATGTGTAATTTCATATGACCTTTATATTTCTCCTTCCTTATTCTAAAGAAGAAGTTTTATTAACACTTTTTACAATGTGGGTTTCCAAAAAAGGAATTTTCAAATATAAAACACATGATTAATAAGAAAAGGTTAAAATTTAAATGATTCGATTTATTAAAGGGTTTGAATATAACACCCTAAGATTTTAAAATAACATTTTTTTGATATCACATACAACACGCAACACCCAACTTCAACAAACCATGAAATATTATTATTTTATGATGATTATAACATAGCCATTGAATTTTATTGTATTAATAGAAGTAAAACAATTATTATATATATATATATATATAAATCAATAAAATTTTAGTGATAACTTCTTATAAATATGAACTCGATTTTTAGTAAAGTCATTTTATTATTCAAATGAGATTTTCTTCAAAAATGGTTTTTATTAACTTTTTTGAGTGAATGTCATAATTAATTTCTCAAACATTTATCAATATTATTTTATAAATATAATATAATTTTTAAAATTATCATGTAAAATTAGTATAAGGTGATTTTTTTGGGAATTTTCTAAAAAGTTTGATTATTCAATGAATAATGAAAAGGCAGATTTTTATTAAAAACTGCCTTTTGTTTCAAGAATTTAAAAAGTACCATTTTTAATAGGTTTTAAAAGTAAAATTAGATATATTATAATATTAGTAATCCAATTAAGTTCATTGGAATCAATTTTATGTTTTAATTTTTTATAAAAACATTTTTATACATAAAAAAACATTTTTCTGAAAAAATATTTTTCATTGTATTTTTCATTTTTATCTTAAATTAATTTCTAAAAATTATTTAAATTGAATATTAAAAATGGATTAAAATTTTATAATTATTAAGACCAAATTTTTAAAATTATTCTCTTTTATTTTTGGTTGATATGAATAGTAACTTTAGTAAAAAAAAATACCACGATAAAGGTAAAATTGATTATTGTGTGTTAAAACTAATGTGATAAGGCTTCAAATTCATTCAAAAACATTTATTTATTAAATTTAATGAGTATATGTCATCAGTAATCATAAAATTTAATAAAATATTCCCTTATTCATTTAACTTTTATTTTCAACATTATAATATTTAATTAAAAGATAAAGTAAAAAATATCACTTTCTTGCTTTTAATATCTATAAAATTTTGTGACATGGATAAAAAAATATTACGTTCAATTTTAAATAGATATTTTAAATATTAGATATTTTTTTATCATGTTAATTTATTTTTCTAATTTTAGTGGTGAAATAATTACCATAAATTCTTATGGAATGCTAACACAGTTTTTATACAAGTAATAAAAAATAAATTAAATGATTTTAAAAACACTAAGATTATTATTTTTTGGATGAGTAAAACAATATCATGAATTGTGAAGAAAAATATAACGTATTATATATGTTTAAAATGTTTATATACTAATTAGTTTTTTTTAATGTTGTTTTGAATGTCAAATAATGTGAATAGTTCTTAAAATGACATTAACGGCATTTTATATGAAATGTACTTTATTAATTTTTTTTAAAAATCATATAAATATTTAAAAGGGAAAAAATTTGATTATAAATTTGTTAAAATTTCATCAAATGGACATATATGATTCAATATTTACCTTATAAGTAAAATTATATCCCTTTAATATTAAAAAATCCATTACCACGATCAGGGTTACAATTGGTTTACAAAGAAGTTAAACAAAAAGAAAATGCTTAGAATGATATCTAAAACAATAAAAAAATTATTTTTTGATTATTTTAAGATCACATATTCATTATATTAAAAAAAATTATTTTTTAATGATTTTATATAAGTTAGACACGTATTATATAATAATATTTTATATATTTTCAAAAATGACATTAATTTCATTTTACAATAAATAATATTTTATTAAATGAATTAAAATTCATAAAAATACCATATTTAGAAAAATAAATTTAATATGGTTTAAAATATCAATAAATTTATATTTATGAGTCACTTGTTCTTTTATATTAAGTTTCATGACACCTAAATAGTAAAAAAACATTTATATCATGGTAATTGTCAAAAGGGTTAACCTGGGGTTAAAACAAAGAGATAGGGGTAAATAAATTACCTAAAATTGTCCAAATTTTATTTTATTGTATGATTTATAATAATAATCATATTATATTATAATTAAATAAATTTTTATTCATTTTTTAATGGAAAATAATTAATATTAATTTAATACTTTATGTAATTTCAAGAGTGCCCCTCCCCTCACTTTAAAAGGGATCCTCTTCTCCTCTCTTACTCAGACATTTTGAGCTTTATAGATCAAAAAATAAATGTGATAATACCTTCTTATATTTATTCCATATTTACTAGATCTTATGATCTTTCTAAAATACCATCATTTCAAGGATTAAGGTGTGGTCCAAAGAACTTTTCTCAACGAAGAGTTATAACTTTTGACCAATCATTTTCAATTTTATTTCTTTCTATTCCTCCAATAAATATATGGTATATATAATTAAAATAATTGATGAATTATAATAAATATAATGAATTTTTATTATGATTATTGAATAACCAATATTCATATTATTCCCATCTGTGGAAAAATGATAAGATTGCTTGTGCATACGTGTGGACTACCACCTCCATGAAGTGATGTGATTCATTTTTCATTTTTGTTTTGAAAGGATGGTAATTGGGATAGATTTAATAAAAATATAGAATATATATGATATAAAAATGATCCTAGAAAGGTTAAGTATTATTTTACTTTCTTTTCTTCCAGCTGTTGAGAATTGGAATCAACATTTGTGTGTGTGTACAACCTACTGTCTCCATGAACTGTGTGATTCATTTTTCAATCTTTGTATTTTATGGATGAATATATATATATATATATATAATTAAAATATATGAAATTTATGGCATGGTTAAAAATCTAAATATTATGTAATTGTGATTAATTTACAAGGATTGGAACTACCAAACCAAATCTCTCATGAAAAATGAAATAATTAACAGATGGAAATGGCAGTTTTAATAAGAAATTATTAATAAATGGTAGTTTACATGTTATAATTGGATAATATAATATATTATAAGTATGTAAATTATTTTTTTATAGATTTATAATAAATTTAAATTTATTATACAGGATTTTATAGTGCTTTTGAATCAAGTCAAACTTGAGATAAGGGTTTTATGTTACAATCTCATTATTTATCATGATTGTTTATGATTAAGTTTTCAGTGATGATATTTTATGATATACCTCTTAATAAACTCATAATGTTTTTTATTGTATGGTTATTTATAGGGATTAAATTTTTTTCATTTCATTTTTCCTCTTTAAGCATTCAAGATATTTAAGGAATATGTTTATGTAAATTGAAATTTATTTCTCTCTTTGGTTGAAAATCATTTTACATCCATGTCGACATTTTAATAAATGTTTTTAATAATATTTTTAATATTATCTGATTATTTTTTAAATTAATTTTACCAATGTTTTACTATTTATAAAATAGTGAACATTCTTGTTGTTTTCCAAATGAGGTACTTTTGACTTTTTTCAAAAATATAAAAGGAGTATTTGTTTTAATGTACACAGCATGAATGGAATTTTCTACCATTTTGACCACTCAATTATTTGAATATTACTTTAAAATTTTCCGTGGTTATATTTAAATAATTTCTTTCTTTAATATTTGTGAAATTTTTTAAATTTTAAATAAGTGGTTTCCAAGTGAAAATGGTATTTTTCTCAAGGAATGTTCTAGTGATCTAATAAAGGCATGTTATATCTATGATAACATCCTTTAATGTTACTTATTCTTTGCTAGAGATAGTATCTAATGAAACCATACACCTTCATTAATTATATGAATTATTATGATGATGTTTTAAGGATGATTCTATGAAACCCATTTCTTTCCCATGGGTTAATTAAAAATGATGTTACCTTTTTTAAACTCATTTCTTTTCCACAGGTTATTCTATAATGAAATGATAAAATATTTATGAAACCCAATTCTTTTTTACGTGTTATGATATGATGAATGTTTTATGATCTTATGGAATACATATGTATTATTTTCATTACGTGATAAGTTGTACTAGAATTATATAGCCCTTTAATGAATTGGGTAAATATGGATATCTCATAAGATAACAAAGACTGGAATAGGGAGTGAAACCAGTTTAGTAAGGGAATTGTTTCACAATAATAGTCTTAGTAGTGAACCTTGACTAAGGATATGATGTAATAAAGAGTGAACCCAATCCACTATGATAGTCTTGTTAGTTACCCTTGACTAATTAAATGGTTCTATATGCTTATAAGTATGACAAAAAGTTATATCATATTCCTAGGTTATACTATCATAGCTTATGTTCTTTGATTCCTTTATGATTAATGAATTTTGAACTAATAAGTTATATTCCATGAATCATCATTATGATCTATGATATGTAACGACATGAACTATTATAAGTTAAATTTACTTTTTGATTTAATTAAATGTCTTATTTTGTAAAATGGATATAGAATGCACTATGTTTGTTATATTATATCCAATTGTATTTAATTGAATATTAATTATCATTACCGCTTATATTATAGTCATTTAATAGTGATCACATGACTAGTATAAATATAGGGTTTTACCAAATTCTTTTGACATAGATAAAGTAGATGATGGAATCAACAAGTAGGATCATTTCCTATGAATCCCATTTATCGGAGCTCTCGATAGAGATATGATTTCAATAATTTTCTCTATACCAATCCCAGGATGAGATCTAATAACTTAAGCCTGAGTGAAACCATTTGTGGGAGAATTTCAAGCTCATCGAGCTCACTATCCAAACCATGTTCATCGAACGACCCCAAGAAATCCCCATCATCACACACCTTACTCTTAGGGAATATTATGATGGAATAAAGGGATATGTATAAAGACCCTAGTATTATTATTATGTATGTAACACCCCAAACTTCCATGGTACGCTTCTCTTTGAATAATAGAGCAGCATGTGTTGTACGCAACCTCGAGTTCTAACACACCGCGACCAATCAAAGCAGCCGTTATGAATAGTAATACCCACATTTTGAAATTATATAAATTTTATATTTCAAAATGGACTTCATTTTTGTATTCGAAATATCAAAATTATCCTAAGTTGAATTTTTTGTAATTTTATGAGAACTTCCAATTTTCTATGAATAGAAAAAAATACTTAAAAACAACTTTTTTAATCAAAGTAAAATATAGTGATAAATTATACTATTTAGTGGTTTTAAAGTATAATTAGAATATATTTTTACCATTTTATTCAATGGTGGTCATTATAATTAATTTCACTTTGAAATTGGACATAAACAATTGTCAATCTTTTGATTGATATTGTTTCTTAAAAACATGCTTTTTGTTTTGACAATGGGAATTAATTATTAAATTAATTAATTAAAATTATATGTTTTGAATTTTTTAAAATAGACATAATTTTTGAATTCGAAATATCAAATATAGCTTAGGGTGAATTTTTTGTATTTTTCTGAAAAAATTCAATTTTTGATGAATAGTGAAACCACTAAGTTGTTGTTAAAAAACTGATTTTTCATTTAAATGAAACTTTACCACTTCTGTGATTTGATTTTTAAAAATCCGATATACATGGTTGTCATTAATAAGTAAAATTTGGTTCAATGGGATTAATATAATTTTTTGGTGAATAGTAACTTTTAAGTTTTATTAATCGCGATTAAAGGTAATTAGTGTAATTTAAGGTAAATATAATGTTATAATAATATTAAATTACCATTACACTTGTCCTACCCTTATTGGATGAGTCATGGAAGACCAAGAAAATCCATGGGTCAACTTGGGGACCCCATGGAGCCACCTGGGTAAGAAAATGACATTAATAACTTTTTATTTAAAGTAAAAATAAAATTGTCACAAACATGTGTAGTTTTACTAAAACAATTATTACAAGGGGTTATATAAGTTAAATTTTCGACTATAAATTTTCATTGGAATTATAAAAAGATTTCCTACATCTTGGTAAATTTTTTATAATTCTTAGACATTAAATATGTTCAATTTTTTATGACACCATGATGATGCAGCGATTACCTCATTAATTAACGATTTAAGTAAAATGAAAATATAATGTAAAATATAAGACTTAAAATTGTATAAAACCTATTGTATGGGTATATTTATAACCCTTATCTCCTTATCCTCGAAATATATCATCTTGGGACCTTTTAAATATGAAAATAACTTCATAATAATGTAACAATTCATGACCTTCCAAGAGTGCCCCTCCTCTCATCTTATAAAAGGCTCCCACCTCTACCACCTTATTCACACCTTAATGCCATTTTGCTTGGAAAACCTCTTCCCAAATACTCTCTCAACTTCCCTATCTTACTTCTAGAATCCTCACTTTGGGCAGAAGTCTTAC
The DNA here is from genome assembly GCA_963277665.1 of Viscum album. NCBI lineage: Eukaryota > Viridiplantae > Streptophyta > Magnoliopsida > Santalales > Viscaceae > Viscum > Viscum album. Next base: position 624,060,782 of record OY728132.1, read on the forward strand.
CAAGTAAGCCTTTGGCTCAAATCAAAAAGAGTTACCCGATTTTAAGGTAATGTCTTCTCTTGTGTTCTTTTGTTTTATTTTTCTTCTCCAACCCCCTAAAATATTTTTATTACTTTATTTTGTAACAAAAACAATATTATAAATATACTTTGATGTTTTTATTAGAATTATTTTATTTACACTTACACACACCATCATCTAATGGTTAAAGAACATACTGTTTCTGTGGGTGACGAATTACTGCCTCACGAAACGATGATTGTTCAATATTCTTTTAACACCTCTCATGGTGGCCATTAAGATGTCACAATATTTATATATGATATATATTATGTTTATGTTTTCCTTATGCTTATGTATTTTTCATTTTTGGCATACATTTATGATTTCCATTATGGGTAAACACGATAATTTCATTTTAAGAAGTGCAGACTACCGCCCCCTCAAAGTGATTTGAATAGTTAATTCCATATATGGGATGTATAAAGGATAGAGTAAATGATATTATATATGATATTATACTAGAATTATAATATACCTTTATATCATTATTATTTCATTCCATTAAATATGAAATAGAAATGAAAGTAGTGTTCATGTGTACGTACGGCTTACCGTCTCCATTAACGGTGCATTTCATTTCTTATCTCTAAATGTTATGTAATATTATAAATGAATATATATACTGGTTATATATGATATATATAATATATAAATCCTGAATATAATTCTGGATATAATAGATATTTTACCACATGAACAACTTGTAATTATAAGAAGTTTATTTTTTGACTCAAGTACCAAAGATCAACAAAACGACCGTTATTAACTTAAATAATTACATAATGTTCATAACATGGTAATAAGTGATATAAAAGGAATAATGAACTTTAAAAATGTTCTTATTCAAATATAAATTGACTCTATTTTATTATTAATGAGGTTAAAGAATGATCGAGTCAAGTCGGACACGAGGTAAGGGAACTTCTTAACCCAATTTCCATTCTTTGGGTTAATCTCCTACTTTCAAATTATGTCATTATATTATTATGTCCTATCTTGTATTTGTACTTTATTTATGTGTACCTATAGTGAATACAATAATAGATCTATTTTATTTAAAAAAATGATCTTTGTAAGGGACTTTGTCTCAATCTCCATTCATTGAGTCATATTTTGTTTTATACACAAATTTCTTCTATACGGTGTATAAACCCCTTTGACTTTTATGTTTATTCAAAAGGAATATTTTTATACGATGTGTTTTACTAAACGACAAAAATGAATGTTTTTCTTGTCATCCGTATGTGGCGACAACGACTTCTCCGCCGTCGTGACCATTATTTGAGTTTTGACTTCCTCTACAAGCCATTACTTTTTTTAAATGAAAAATAAATACCAAGTTTTAATTTTCTTTTATTTTGGTATTGAAAATGATTTTGATAATGTTTTTATTATATCAATGTGTTTTTTTTATATCTTGTGATTGAAATGTGGAAATGTTATGTTTCCTTTATGCATGTTTTATGTGATACGATTATGTTATGGTTTATGATATGTTTAAACCTGTTCGTATGAGGAATTAATTGGACTTAATAAGTGACGGGTGGAGCTCGCTATAGTTCCTCGATGCATCGGTAGGTCTAATGAGACAAACTAGTGTCCTGGCATAAGGCCTTGACAAAATCTTATTTGTAGTCTTGGAACGAGGCCCTGGCTACGTGGTTGTGATAGTCTGGCATTATGCATTTCATCATTATGAAAGTGGTTATTGACATTGTATGTGATTATTCGACTAGTAGAATATCTATGTGAATTAGTAAATGGAATTATTTCATTTTATTTTTTCCCTATTATGCTGAAGTTCAAGTTTAAAAGGCTTTTGTTTTAGTTATACATTGCCTTAAATGTTAATGTTTATTTATGAAAGCTTCCGCTATATTGTTATCCTTACTGAGCATCTGAGCTCACCCCTTCCAATGTTTTAATTTTTCCAGGATGTGAATAAGTATATTATAAATGACATGCAGGGATAGTATGAGGGGATATGAATACAATATGTTGTTGTTGTTTTGTTTTACTTTATGATGTAATGTAAGACTTATGAATGTATCTAGTGTTTCTAAGGCTACTAAACTAATTGGTCTTTTGAGACTTGATCTTTTGTGATCATGCTAATGGTACGCAATAATGCACCAACTCTGAGTAACTGGGGTCGGGGCGTTACAATGTACATTATTTTTGTATAGAAAAATTAATATATTTTTATTTTATTGTTATTCTTAAAGCACAAATAGTATTTTTGGTTAATATTAAAATTTAATTTAAGAAATATATTTTGATGAATCAATAAATAATATTGATATAAAATATTATTATTAAATTACTTTTATTAAAAATATAAATGATCATATAATTTGTATGAAGCCAAAAGTAATATTTATTAAGTTTTAAAACACCTTTTTGTCAAAAACCGTCAATTTTCAATAAATGCAGTTTTTTATTATAAAAGTGAAAATTTATATATTTAGAAAATTATTTGGATAAAAGGAATATTATTTTTGGAATCAAAATGTCAAAATTACCCAATGTTGAATTTTTCATAATTTTATGAGACAATCAAATTTTTGGGTAAAAATTAAATACCATATAAATAGATAGTGTGTTTTTTGACATCATAATGTCCCAATAGTGATGTAATAAACAATATAAAAGGGATATAAGTCCAAATATAAGTTATAAATTTAAAATAATTTAATTTTATATTTGTTTGAATAATTTTATAAAGCCATACCGAATCCTTCAAAATGTATAACATATTTTATGATTTAAAGTTTATTTCATTAATAATGTGACTCACATCCACATAAGAATAGATAATATTTTAATATATTTGGCCTGTGGCCTTATAAAATAATGATTTTAAATTCTATTTGGAAAACCCATTGGCAAAAACCATGGGAAATTTTGTTGTTTTGAATATTTAATTACATAGATTCCAAAACCTAAGTTTGTGAAATATTAAAGAATTTACATCTCATTTCCTATATAAACCCACCAAATATCCCACTTATCTTCACCAAAAATACTTTTATAACATATTTAATTTTTCCTCTCCTCTATATAATCCTCTCAAGTCACCTCAATCTCTTAATAATCCCATCTTAAAGCTTTTCAAGTCGCACACTCAAGTAAGGGTTCCTTCAATTCTCATTTTTATACAAGTTTCATTATATTGTTATACCATTTTATTTTCATTTAAAAATGTTGGGGTATGTTTTTTAACCTACCCTATACTTCCCATATTATTTTTTAATGATTATATACCCATTTATATCTCATTAATCCCTCCCACATACACCTATTACCATGCCAAAATTTCATAAGAGTTATTCAATTTATCCTCTTTCTTCATGTTTCTTTGTTATATTATGACATATATTTCTAAATTCCTTATGTTGGGACATATATTTATATAAAAGTATTACTTTCCATTTCATGTATATATTATGAGATACCTATTTCTCTCCCATAAACCCTTTTTATGATTTTTTATATCACGTTGTTAGGCTGCTGAAATTGCACTGGGAATCTCCATTCCAAAAGAATTGTGTAAGTGAATATTGTACCCATTCCATATCAAGGGTTTTCACTTTTATACACATATATAATTTTATTTGGGACCTAAATGTATTTATTCCACACCACTTAAAAATGGAATAAATTATGATAATGAATGAATCCATGCTTTGTGATCTATGTGGCACACTTAAGCATGAGAATGAAATTAATGTGATGTATGCACCCAAAGTTATATTGCATTCCAATTCATTGGGTAATTTTTAGTATCATGATATGACATTTTGAGATAGGGGTTTACCTGATTCTTTTATTGGACTTTTTCCACTATGATTTCTTTGTAGTTTATCCTTGAATAATGATGTAATGTTATAAGTTGTTACCACATTTCTACGTTATGATTATCATGTTATATCATGAATTTATGTTCTTGTTTATTTTATGATCCATTGATATGCCTATTCTCTAACATGTGTTTTCATCCTCGTGTTATTCCATGTTTATTCCCTTAATTTTATTCATAACTCATCCCTTTCTTATTTATGTCCTCAGGTTATCCCATGCAATGTTAAGTATGAAGGAATGTTGTAGTCATATAAAGGAATTTTTCAATAATTATGTATTTCATGATTTAAGTTGTTATTTAATGTTCCTAATTTCCCAATAAACTAGACTTCTCAATCATTCGGGTTGTATTAAGTGTAATTTTATTTCATTAAATCATGTATGAATGTAATAAAAAGGACAGGGTTGTTATAGTTGGTATTAGAGGAAAGTTTAGATATTTTTGGTATTAGGATTAGAAAAATATACTAAAACCCTCAGGTATTAGACAAAGTATAATAAAAACATCATTAAATATTGGTGAGTATAGATTCTGTGATTTATCAAGAAAATATATCCCTATCTGGATACAAACAAGTTGATGTGGATGTGACACAAATGTATCTAGGGTTAAAAACAAAAAACATAGCTTTAAGCTAGACTCAAACAGGAACTAGTGCACAAAAATGGGCCATAGTGCACTTTTATTTTGACAATCCCAAGGGATATGCTTTGGTGAATTCATAATCTTAGTATGAACCATTATTAGGGGAACAAGAAAATCCCCTAAGAATATACGTTAGTAAATAGATCATGGATAACTTAGATTGAATACTAGAAATTTATAAGTTAAGGAAATAAATATAATTTATAAGTTAGCCCTTTAATTTCATTGTATTCCCATTTATGTGTTTAATAGTTTAAAATACTTACCCCTAATGTTTCCTTTTATTCTATCAAATGGTTGGTAATAGGAGGAATTGGGCTAACAACTGATGCGAAGATCAATGTAATGACTACCCTAATGAGATGCTCAATTTGATGGGAGCAGGAATCAAAAAAAATTTCATGATACTATATCAGTTAACTCAATTTTTTATTAAAACATGTATCAAGATGAAATTCCACCCCCACCCCGAAGAAATAACAACTCACAATCGAGATCTTTATAAGATAAAGTCCTCATACTTTTAATGGATCATTTGATCCATCAAACATCTAACAATGGATCAACTCAATTGAGAAGATATTCTCAATCCTTCAATGCTATTAATAATATAAGGTTCTTCTAGATACTTATCGTATGGGGGTTGAAGATGATCAATGGTAGTCATTAATAAAAAAAATATGAATCCTAAGGAAGAGATCAAGTCGATGGGATGGAAGGATTTCCAGAAAATGTTTTTCAAAAAATATTTTCTTTGCACCTTCCGACTTAAGATGGAAAGGGACTTCCTTTCCCTCATGAAAAAATATAATGAATCCATTGGATCATATAAGGGAAACTTCAAAAGGCTTTCCTGATATTCCTTTGGATTTGTCATTACTACCAAATGTAAGGTTGGCCACTTCTTTGGTGGGATAAAACCTAGCCTATGGAAAGCCTTGGAAATCCATGCACTAGTGGAAATATGGGTTTTAACATCGTCGTAATAACATCAGTTTTTTAAAAACTAACGCGAATAGTATTTGTGGGAAATTTATGGCATCGGTTTTTTGTAAAACGGATTCCAAAAACAATTATCCAATGATATTTCACGTCGGTTTTCTTGAAACCGACACAGAAATTTTTTTAAAAAATGTTTTGGCGTCGGTTTTGAAGAAAACCGACACAGATAATAATAATAAAATCGGCGTCCGTTTTGAGGAAAACCGACGCGGAAAATAATTAAAAAAAAATTCGGCTTCGGTTTTAAAGAAAATCTACGCTAAAAATAAAAAATAAATAAAAAATTTGCATCGGTTTTTTTGAAAACTGATTCCATAAGATATCCTTTCAGTGTCTGTTTTATACAAAACTCATACCGAAACTAAAAAAAATATTCAGCATTGGTTTTTATAATAACCGACTCTAAAATGTTTTTTTAAAATTTTCAGCGTCAGTTTTCTCTAAAATCGACGCGAAAAGTCATTTACAATTATTCGGGGATCGAAACCCTCATTTTTTCGATCATAGAAATCGAGTTCCGTTGCGGCGCTTTGGACTCCCGACGACCTTCGAACATGATTTGCGATCTTGGATGGCCATTATTGAAGTTTTTGTGTCGTTTGCACGATTTCGAGTATGTGTTCTTCCTTTTTATCTCTTTTTCATCTCCCATTTTTTATTTCTTCTTCAAGAACCCTATTTTGTGCGATTTTCATTATTGGTTCGATTTTAGTTGTTGTTTTTTATTATTTTTGGTTTTTATTATCATTGTTGGTATAGATTTTATAATGTTTGTTTTTCTAAGTCATTATACCGAGCGCAGTTTAGATTTAACATCTCCATTTGGGTTGAACTTCAAATTTTTTGTTTGTATTATCATTATTTCAGTTTAAAATGATGTTTCATTATATTATGAAGTACTATATTTTTAATTCCATTTCCATTTTAATTAATTCTTCTTCAAAAAAATAATTTTATTGTGTTATTTATTGATGAACTTAGTGTGGTTTGGTTGTAGTTTGTCTTGTTATTTTGTATCTATATTTATCATTTAGGTCATGTTGTTTTATCTGGGATTAACATGTGAATATTTTATTTCATCAGTTACATTGAATTAAATGTGATTGAAGTTATAAAATTACATTACACCCATTTTGATTGATATTTTACATTTTAAAACAACCAATTATATTTTTTACTTTCAATAAAGAATTGAGATTTATTAATAATTAACTACCCATGTTTGTGGCTTGCATTTCACACCAACATTTATTAACTCTTTGTTGGTTTATTTTTTTCTATACATTGTATGAATGTATTGTTTATCTAATTGTGTTTTGTCTTCCAACATTGTTGACATTATAAGGACTCAAATTAAAGAAACATTGATTCCTTTGACTACATATCTAGCACATTAAAATTGATATTTAATTAATCATATAATTAAATATGAAAATGATAACATGAGTAAATTTTTAATTATTGTAAGAGTTATTTCAATGGATTTAGTAGAATCTATTATGTATTCTATAGTATGTGCATTCTCTATAATAGTGCAACCACTATATTGATTTTCTGCTACATGGTTGCCTCTATGGTAGCTCGATTGGCTATAGATCGTATCCCTGTTGATCATTCTCTCCTAGGAAAATTGCCCCATGCTGACCCTCCTCCCTAATCCCACCTCTCCACCTATCCATACTCTCCACCTCACCACCTCTCTACCTCTCCCTCCCAATCCCTTTCCGAGCCTCTCCACTACATACCCACCTCCCACTGGGACTCTACCTTCCCCCTACCAACCATTAACTCAACATTCATGTTTCCACCTTCATTCCCATTGCCACCTTCATTTCCATAATTGACATAATTACTGTGTTCCCTTCAGATCTACCTCCCAAATTCTCATTCTCATTTTTTCCGCAATGTCCATCCATCCTCTCGAATAACATCATCTGCATCACTAAACCCTATAATGGGTTCATCCTCTATCTAGAACTGCTACTATATTCACCATCATATTAATCTTGATACATGTATTTGTTAGTACATAGGTATAGATCATACCACAAAATCGCCAATAATTTATACATATTTCCATAAACTCCCACATTTCACTTATTGTATCCTTTAAATTAATGAACTCTTCAATATTTTTGACACATCCAACATCGAAATATTGCAACTATGTAAAATGAACTAATAAATTTTAAAATAATGATATTATAATTAAATTATAATATCAATATAACACACATGTATATAATATGAAAATAAACTGTTTACTCTATTTGTAAACGTGTTTCATATCTGATGTCTTTTATCTGATTATCTATAGTTTTTATTAAATATGTTTTTGTTTACAATTTATCTGATAGATATTTAAATGTGTATATGTTTTAATATATTCATCAATTATATTGTGATATTAGGTATTAATAGATCGTAATTGGATTTATTTACAAAGAATCACTAGTGAATATGAAAAAGGAGTTGATAATTTTTTGGAAATTTATAAACGACATCTTCAAAATATTGATTTTATTTTATGTCCATGTGTGAAGTGTGTAAATATGATAAAGTTAAACTCCAAAGAAATCAAGGATCATCTCATTTGTTATGGTTTTAGCCTTAATTATACACGTTGGATCTTGCATGGTGAAAGAACTGAAAATTCAACATCTAATGATGATGAAGATATTCATAATGAGGAAGAGGATCTTATTGAAGAATTAATTCATGATTTAGGTGTTGAAACCATCGAAAAAACACCAAATTTTGAACAATTGTATGGAGATTCTGATAAAACATTATTCCCAGGTTGCAGTAAATATACAGTGTTATCAGCAGTTTTGAGATTAGTTAACTTAAAAGAAAAAAATGGGTGGAGTGATAAAATTTTCTCCAGTTTACTTGAGCTTTTAAAAGAGCTACTTCTATAAGGCAATGGGCTTCCATCTTCCAATTATGAGGCGAAGAAAATATTATGCCCAATGGGATTGGGGTATAAAAAGATACATGCTTTCCCCAATGATTGTGTACTATATAGGAAAGAAAATGAACATTTATCAAGTTTTCCTATATGTGGGACATCACGCTATAAGATGGATGAGAAAGTCAACTCAGATTCATTCTCAGGTGATGTCATGTAACGTTATGAAAAATCAATTTTTTACTTTCCAATGATATCATCCAATATTTTTTGCATACAATTCTGATAATTCAATTCTGATTTATTTTTAGGTACCATAATCAAAACTCCAGCTAAAGAAATTTGGTACCTTCCAATAATTACTTGTTTGAAGCATCTATTTTCAAATTCAATTGATGAAAAAAGGTTAAGATGGCATTCAGATGAGCACATCTTAGATGGTAACTTATGTCACCCTGCCGATTCACCACAGTGGAAGAGTTTTGATAAAAAAAATCATGATTTTGGAAGTTAAGTTAGAAATCTCAAAATGGGATTGTGTACTGATGGAATGAATCCATATCAGAGCCTCGGTAGCCAACATAGTTCATGGCCTATTTTTCTGGTACTTTACAACTTGTCCCCACATCTATGTATGAAGAAAAAATATGTTATGATGAGCTTGATGATTTCTAGACCAAAACAACTGGGAAATGATATTGATGTGTATCTTACACCATTGATTGATAATTTGAAACTTCTATGGGAGGAAGGTGTTAAAGTTTTAGATGCATACAAGAAAGAGTTTTTTCTTTTGCGTGTTATGATAATTTTCACTATAAATGACTTTCCCGCATATGGAAACTTATCTGGATATAGTGTTAAGGGACATAAAGCATGTCCAATTTCTGAAGAACAAACTTCATATTATCAATTGCAGAATGGAAGAAATACAGTGTACATGGGACATCGAAGATTTTTGGGAATTCATCATCCTTATTATAGATTAAAAAAATCATTTAACGGTTTACAAGAATACAACCTCCCCCCTCGACCATTGTCAGATGAAGAATATTATGACAGAGTGAAAGATATTGATTCGACATTTGGAAAGAGAAAAATTTCTGGTTTACAAAAACATATCTGGAAGAAGCAGTCTATTTTTTCGAACTACCTTATTGGAGATTTTTAGAGACAAAACATAACATTGATGTTATGCATGTTGAGAAAAACATATGAGATATTTTTATTGTAACTTTGTTAGACATAAAAGGAAAGAAAAAAGATGGATTACATGCTAGATTGGACTTGATATTAATGATAATACGTTTGGAGTTAGCTCTCACTGTGAAAGGAAACAGAACATATTTACCTCCAGCTTGTCGTACATTAAGCAAGATTGAAAAGATGAATTTTTGTCAGTGTCTTCATGGTATTAAAGTACCCAGCGGTTTTTCTTCAAATTTGAATAATTTTGTGTCATTGAAGGATTGTAAATTAATAGGTATGAAATCTCATGATTTCCATGTGTTGATGCAACAAATTCTACCAGTAGCAGTGCGTGGTATATTACCGAAAGCTATCAGAAAGACAATCATCAGGTTATGTAATTTCTTTAAATCCATTTTTAGAAAAGTCGTTGATCCAAATTTGTTAGGTGTGTTGGAGAATGAAGCAAATCTTATTCTTTGTCAACTAGAAATGTATTTCCCACCCACATTTTTTGATATAATGGTTCATCTATTGATTCATTTGGTGTATGAGATAAGAATATATAGGCCTGTTTATTTAAGATGGATGTATCATTTTGAAAGATATATGAAAATTTTGAAAGGATATGTTAAAAATCCTTATCGACCATAGGCCTCTATTGTTCAAAAATATGTATCAGAAGAGGGGATTGAGTTCTGTACTGATTATTTGAATGAGGTGGAGCATATTGGTCTCCCTGTATCTCGACATATGACAGTTGATAGAGAAGGTAGAGGGGTTCGAGGCTTAAAGGTAAAGTTCATTCAACGTGATGAACTGATGCAAGCACATTTATACATTTTGAACAACACAGATGAGGTTCAACCATATATATCCTCACATGTTTCTGAATTAAAGTTACGATATCACAAAAGAAATGAAAAGTGGTAGATGATTGAGCATAAGAAGACATTTGTTTCATGGTTTAAAGGGAAAGTCACCCTAGATATATATATATTAGAAACATTGAAGTGGTTAGCAGGGGGAACATCTCTTAATGTGATCACATGGTCTGGTTTTGATATCAATGGATACACATTTTACAAAAAAAAACCTGGATGACAAGAGTACCGTTTAGAATAGTGGTGTGATGGTATTCGCTGAAGCAGTGCATTTTTCGAGTTCCAAAGATAAAAACCCAATTTCTGCATCAACGTCATCTTTTGGAGTTATTGAATACATATGGTAAATTGATTATTTTAAATTTTGAGTCACTGTTTTTAAGTGTAATTGGGTTGATAGTAATAGTGTCATGAAACATGATGAATATGGGTTTAAACTGGTTGATTTGAAAAGATTTAATCACAATGAGGAACCATTTATCATGGCGACACATGCAAAACAAGTATTTTATTTCATTGATCTGCCGAATGATTAGTGGTCAGTTGTTTTGCAAGGGAAAAGATACAATTTGGGTGATGAGGATGATTCTGATGATGCTAGTGATTTACATGAGCTTTATTCATCTATTACGCAATTTCCAGATGATTACAATGAGTATAAGACAGACATAGTGCATGCAGTACGTACCGATCATGATGAAGGCATGTGAGAAAACACTAAATTAGTATCCTAATTTTTTTGGTAAATATTTATATTTTGTGTCTATTTTTAAAACTTACAAATGTATGCCTCTATTTTTACATATTTATTTTTGTCTTCCTTGTTTCTAATTATTCAGTTTTCTAATGATATGCAGGTATGCAAAATTTCATTACACTTCTAGTAGCAATGTCAGATACAGATAGAGAGGAGCAGTTACCGAGGTCTATCTATTTTGACATATTATGAAATATTTATTAATATACTTATTTAATGAAATAAAACTGTTAATTTACGAAAAAAATTGCAGGACTACTGATGCTTCCTCGGCGGAGGAGACTTCTCCAGTTACTACTCAAAAATCATGTTCTCAAGTTGGTAAAAGTGGTATTACACATTTACCAAAACTATCACTTGCTCGAGATGATAACAAAGTACACATATGTTTTGATGATAATAATAATGCAGTTGGCCCAAATGAAGTTTAGTTTGTCAGTTATATAGCGATGCAGAGCCGTTGCAGGATTAGTATTTTATATCCTGGTTGGAAGTCTGTGGACAGGACATCGAAGCAACTGCTTTGGGAGGCGTGACGGTAAAATATCTTACTTTATTTATTTTATCTCATTTTTTGAATATTATATATTCTAAATGACATATTTAATTTATTCAATTATAGATGACATTCAATTTTGAGAAAACCAAAGAAATTAAGAAAATACATCTCTCTTTAGCGGCGGTTCGATGGAGAGATTTTAAAAACAAACTGACAAAAAATTATGTTTTTGGAAAGAGAAGGTTTGAAATCCCATGTCTTAAGTATCCATATATAGATGAAGAAACATGGAAGAGATTTGTTGACAGACATCAGGAAGAGAAATTTCAGGTATGGTAATTGTTTTATATTTTAAAATTTATGCAATATTTTTCTTATTACTTAGTAGTTTATTTTTATATAACATGCCTCCAGGAAATCTCATCAAGAGATCCAGTTGAAAAAAGTATACCCTCATATTTTATCACATGGAGGGTATTCGTATTTGGAGCAGAAAATGATTGAAGAAAAATTTGAAGCATTAAGAGCTCGATCAAGTAGTGGTTCAGAAGAGGTCCAGTTTTGTCCTCCATCTCCTCCCACTCGCCATGAGAAATGGAAACGAGAAAGAAGAAGAAAAAATGAACAATATCTTACAGAGGAATCTCATCAAGTGGCTGATAAAATTGTAAGTAAATATTATTTATTTGTTAACAAGTTTTCTATTTTATAATTTATAAACACTAATATAACCTTTTTATTTTTCATTTCAGGATGAAATTCAGGAGCAAGAGACACAAGGCTCTTTTATCCCTGAGGGTAGGATGGACATCCTGTCCACTACTTTGGGAAAGGCAGAACACCCCGGCCGTGTTAGAGGATATCACGTGGGTGTTAGTATTCGGAAGGTTTTTGGTAAGAGTAAGCAATCAAAAGACCCAGAAATGGAATCCTTAAAAGAAGAGTTGAAAGATATGAAACAGTCTATGGGTGATCAAATTCAAGCAGCAGTGTAGAAGGCTTTATTAGAACACTTGGAAAGAAAATCACAGTCTGTGTAGCCTTCCCATGTATATTATTTATTTTTCGTCAATTTTTCTATTTTATAAATTATAATCACTAATATAATTTTTTCATTTTTCAGTCTTCCCATTCTGCTCACCCGGACTACCCTGCCTCATCTGCTTACCCTGACCCATCTATCCAGCCTTCCGAGGTATATTATTTATTTTTCATCAATTTTTCTATTTTATAAATTATAAACACTAATATAAGTTTTTCATTTTTCAGCATTATCAGCCTACTCACCCAGACTACCCTACCCCATCGGCTTACCCTGCCCCATCTGCACAACCTTTCGAGGTATATTATTTTATTTTAATAAATTTTTCTATTTTATAAATTTTAAACACTAATATTACTTTTTCATTTTTCTTCCTTCTCAGCCTCCTCACCCGGAATACCCTGCCCCATCTGCTTACCCGTCCCCACCTGCTTACTTTGAGCCTCCACCTCCTCCCTCGGATCAAGCCTTATATTGTAAGTTGTTTGCGGGAGATCCTCATGTATATATTGTTGCGTTAGGATAGGTGCATTTGTTGGGGGACTCGGTACATCATCAGCCTATCCAGATGGGTCAGGTTAGAGTATCAGTGCTTTTTATTATAGATCCTACTGCTCTACTACCATTTCCTACTATAGAGATCACCAGTTTTGAGGAATGTATGGGAAATTTTTTACTTTGGCCAACTACCTTCTTCGTTATATTTCACTTGAGGTATGCATTTTTTTAAATATTAATTACAAATGATTCAAAATTACTTATAATGTTTTCTAACATTTAACTTATATAGGAATATCTGAAAGCAAAAGAAACTGCACAAATGCAACAAAATGTTCAGGAACAGTTGTTTGTGAAATACTTCTGATATTTCGTATGGGTTAAAAAGATTATCTGAGTCCTCTCATTCCTTGAATTTTTTCTATGAGTTTCGGATGACTCCTGATATATGTGGAAGAAATTATGGATTGAAATTAGTGAAAGAAGATATCATGAATTTCGTTAATTTTGAAGAGATCGCACAGAGTGTGGTGCAGTTGTTTATCATGTAAGTAAATTGATGTTTGAATTTCTATTTATTTAATAAAATATTGTTATTTCATTGAATAACTATATTTTCTATTTAAATTAGGTATCTACACAAGCTTCTTTTAATAAATGAAACAACATGCATTTACAGCTTTATAGATACATAGTATATTTCCTTGGAAGCTAAACATGTGAAGAATCATGAAAGGGTTGAATATATATCCGAGAGATTAACACAGAAAGAGATTCAGTGCTGGTTTTTTCCATTTCTTGATAAGTAATAACATCAAAATTTTTATGAACTAATTATCATTATAATGTCATTAATTGCGAACTTTTTGTATTGTTGGGTGCATTGGATGTTAGGCGTATTTTCCCAAGTGAATGCACCTTATATTGGTTTTTCTCTTTATTAGGAGGAGTGCATAAACAATTTCTCACCTTATTAAACAGGTAATTTTTTTATTTTTTATAAGCTCATTATGTTTAATTTTCATTGTTTACACAGGTATAATTAGTTCATATATAAAAAATGCAGATCGTGGAAACATTTTAACAAGGATTACATGTCAGAAAAGAAACCAATGGAAATCAAATATGTGGAAGTACAGGTAATTAGTTTTTATATTTATATATATATATATATATATATTAATTAAATGTTTTATAACTGCAGTGTCATCGTCAAAATGGACATGTTGAATGTGGTTATTATATTCTTCGATTCATGTACGAGATAATCAAAACTAGGAAAACTACTGATTTTCATATGGTTAGTTGTATTAATTTTTTATATATTTTCTCCCATATTATTCTATTTTTTAATTTCATATCATTCAATATTATTGTAGGAACTCAATGATTCACAGCCTTATTCCAAATCTGATATGACCCATATTCAATCTACTTTTGCAAACTATTTGTTAAGTCTGATTAATATTTGAGGTATGTATATTCTAATATTTATAAATAATAATAAATATGGGTACAAAAACCTAACTCTTTTAATATATTAGGTGTTTTAACCTACTAATAATCTAATGAATGCTTCAATAATAACCAACAATGAGCATTCCGTAAATGCTGGAGTCGTGGGACTTGCAAATGTCAAAAAATTTCTTGAAGTCGTTGATTGTAGGTACGTGTATTTTAATTTTACTTTAGATAATTTTTTTGATTAACTAGATATAAGCATTGAAGTTATACGATCCATTGGATGATAAATACTGTTTAATTGTTTATGTATATTGTGTTATTTTTACAGGGGTTCTGAATTTTTTTGGAAGTGTAATTGGAAATATTTTATAAAAAAAATTACTTATTTATGGCGTTGGTTATTTAAATAACCGATGCCGAAATATTAAAAAAATTAACTTCGGCGTTGGTTTTAGAAAAAACTGACGCTGAATATTCTGTCGAAAATTAGTTTCAGCATCGATTTTATGTAAAACTGATGCCGAAACACTTACCGAAATTGTTTTCGGTGTCGGTTTTTGAAAAACCGACGTCAAAAACTATATTTTTTATGTCACATTTATAGAAGTCAGTTTAAAACTGACGTCAGAAATTAAAAAAAACGACGTTAAAATATGTTTTTCCACTATTGATGACTTTGATAGCTATGAGGAAATTGTATGATGTGCCCTCAAAGTCGAAATGTATATTGGTGAATCTCAGGGGTATCATAGGGATAAAAGAGGAATTTTGATTCAGATTATGGTAGTTCGATAGAGAGATCTAATGGTGCCAAGAAATTTCAACACCCCACTTGACAAAGGTGCCGAAAGAAGCACCCTGGAAATTTATTGAAGGGGATGAATAAATTATTTTAGTGTGGTAAGTATGGGCACCTAGTCATTGATTTCTGGAAAGAAAAACATGCTACTGTGATGGAGGAAAGGAATGCTCTGGTAAACCCTCATCGCATTTTTCATTGCTACAACTGCAAGGAACCAAAGCATTTCTCAAACCAATGCACTAAGAAAAGGTTTTTTTTATTCAACCAACAACCTCCAAGGTATCAGGGGTGATCTATTTCCATTACTATTGTCGATGTGAATACCAACAATGAAGTGGTGATAGGTACGCTAGTTATTCATACAATAATAGTGAACTTACTTTTTTATTCTAGTTCTACATATTTTTTTTATATCCTAAATTTTTAGTAGAACAATCCAAAAACCACCACAAATCATGGAAGTATATATGTCAATGAAAATGGAAAATGAGGAAATTATAAAATCCCATTTATATAACACCTCCCCTATTACAATTTTTGGATTGAAATTTCCGGTGAACCTTATCAAACTTCCCTTGGTGGAATTTGATGCAATTCTTGGCAATGATATGATTTCCCTATACAGAGCCAACATAAATTTTCATAAGAGGAAAATCACTCTCCATATGGAAAATTAACCTCAAATTCTATAAAAGTGAAAGGATGAGGATGAATTTTCTTTATCACAATCATCCTAAGAATGGATATTACTACCATATGAGCATGTGTATCTTTCTCAGATGATTGAGTATAAGGAAGGAACCATCCTTGAAGACATGCCTGTTGTGATAGAATTCATTGATGTGTTTCCCGATGAATTCTCTAGTCCTCATCCTAGTATAGATGTTAAATTATCAATTGATCTTATACCTGGGGTGTTCCCAATATCCAAGACTCTATATAGAATTGTGGTTGTGGAACTTGATGAGCTGAAGAAAAAACTATAGTGGAATCTGGATAAAGGGTTTATATGCCCAAGTGCTTCACCATGGATTGAAATAGTCCTCTTCATCAAGAAGAATGATGGTTCAATGCGCCATTTCATTGATTATTGTGAGCTCAAAAAAATCATGATAAAGAACAAGTATCCTTTTCCAAGAATTGATGACTTTTTTTATCAGCTATATGGATCACAATACTTCTCCAAGGTGGATCTGTGGCCAGAATATTATCAGTTGAGGGTGAAGAAGGAGGATATCTCCAAGATTTCTTTTTGTACAAGGTATGAGCATTATATGTTCATTGTGATGCCATTCAGACTCACTAATGCTCTAGAAATCTTCATGGACTTGATTAATAGAGTCTTTAGAGATTACCTCCAAAAACTTTTGGTAGTCTATATTGATGATATTCTAATATACTCCAAAAGAAAGAAGGAGTAT
Source organism: Viscum album (assembly GCA_963277665.1). NCBI lineage: Eukaryota > Viridiplantae > Streptophyta > Magnoliopsida > Santalales > Viscaceae > Viscum > Viscum album. The sequence goes on from OY728132.1 coordinate 624,077,820, forward strand.
GAGGAGAATTTAAGTACTGTGCTAAAGACCATGCGAAAGGAAAATATTTATTACAAGTAAAGTAAATGTGAGTTTTGGTTGAAGGAAGTCTCTTTCTTGGGGAATATCATCACAAGAAATGGGATAACTATAGACCCTTCAAATATGGAGGTAATTAAATGATGGATGAGCCCAAAATCTGTGACATATATCCATAGTTTCCTTAGATTAGCTTGGTATTATCATCGATTTTTGAGACATTTATCATGATTTTCAAACCCTCTAACCATGATAACTTGAAAGTGAGTCAAGTTTTCTTGGAATGATGAATGTGAAGAGAGAATCAAGGAGTTTAAAAGGAGGCTTATCACTATTCCCATGATCACACTACCCACAAATGGATATATTTTCATGGTATCCAGTAATGCTTCAAAGAATCGTATGGGCTATGTGTTGATGCAAAATGGAAAATTCATTGCATATGCTTCAAGGCAGTTGAAAGTTTATGAGAAGAACTATCCAAAATATGATTTGAGTTGGATACAATGATCATAGATTTGAAAATTTGGAAACATAACCAGTTTGGGGAGATATATGAAATATATACAGATCACAAAATCCTTAATTATATATTCACATAGAAAAAGTTGAATATTAACCAACAAAGATGGTTAGATCTGATCAAATACTATGACTTCTCAATTCACTACCATCTGGGGAAAGTGAATAAAATGGAAGATGCTTTAAGTAGAAAGGATCCAACAACTCTTTAATTGATGTGAATTGAGAAGGATCCAATCTTCTTAGACTTAAATAGGATGAACATGTGAATCATAAAGGAATAAACATCATAATTTCTTTCATAAATTATTGCTCAACCATCTCTTATGGGGTGGTTAAAGGATGCTCAAAGAGATAATGTGGGAATTCGGAAGAAAGTAGAAACTTTTAGGAAATGGAAATACTCATATTTCAACGTTAATGAAGAAGGTGTTTCAATATTTGGGTCAAGACTATGTGTACCATCAAATCCTAAGTTAAAGAATGAGATGTTGGATGATGCACATTTCTCAACCTTCTCTATCCACCCTGGAAGAACAAAGATGTATTAAGATCTCTAGGAACAATATTAGTTAGACAATATGAAGAAGTAGATCACATAATATACATCAAGATTTCTTATATATCAGTAAGTGAAGTTGGAAAGGAAAAAATCTAAGAGGATGATGAAACCATTACCCATACCTACATGTAAATGGAAAAACATCACTATGGAATTTGTCATCGGGCTTCCTAGGACATCTAGAGTAAACAATGTTATACGGGTTCTGGTGGATCGTCTTATAAATACGACACACTTCATTTCAATTCAATAGGATTTCTTATTGGATCAACTTGCATGGATCTACATCAGATAAGTGGTAAGCCTATATGGTGTACCACTATTGATTATATCTGGTCGAGATCCAAGATTCACCTCTAAGTTCTAGAAGAGTCTCCAACCTACTCTAAATACTGAGTTAAAATCCATCATGGACTATAACCTTGAAACTGATGGCCAATCTGATCGGACTATCTAGACACTTGATGACTTATTGAGAGCATACTCAATGGACTTCAATAGAGGATGGTATAAACATATTCCTCTGGTTGAGTTATCTTACAAAAAAAATTCCCATCAAGCATCCAAATGTCTCCCTATGAAGCCCTTTATGGGAAGAGGTGTAGAACACCTGCATGCTGGGATGATGTTGGGGAACAAAAACTACTAGGTCCTGAAATGGTCGAGGAAATGGTGGAGAATGGTTAGACCATTTAGTAGTACATCAAGGCTTCTCAGAGTCGATAGAAAATATTTTTTGACAATCTTCAATAAGACCTAGTGTTTGATGTTGGAGATATGTTATTCCTCCACATATCTCTATGGAAGAGAGTAATGAGATTTGGGGAGAAGGGAAAGTATATTCCAAGGTACATTGGCCATTTTGAGATCCGTGATCGCAATAGAGTGGTGGCCTACCAACTAGAACTCCCACCTAACCCATATCAAATACATGATGTACTCCATGTACCCCTCTTGAGAAAGTACATACCATACCCATCTCATGTACTCAATATAGTGGTGGTACCATTGGAGAATGAACTTTCTTATTATGAAAATCTTGTGAAGATATTAGATCATAGAGAAAAAGTTCTACAAAATAAGATAATGCACTAGGTAAAAGTGTTGTGGAAAAACCAAAGGTTTGAAGAACCATCATGGGTACCATAAGAGGTGATGAAACAAAGTTACCCTCATCTGTTTTAATGTGGAAATAAAAATTTATAGGGTGAAATTTCTTAAGGGGGGAGATTGTAATGACCCAATCTATTATAAGTGAAATTTTCCTATTGATTTAATAGAATGTATTATTTTTTAAAATGGATATAGAAAACACATGTAATCCATCTATTTTATTATATCCAATTGGATTTAAATGAATGTCAAGTATCATTACCATTGATAATATAGTCATTGAACAGTGACCACATGACTAGTATAAATATAGGGTTTAAACAAATCCTTTCAACACAGAAAAGGGAGGAGATGGCCACAACCAGCAGGATCATTCCCTATGAAACTCATTTATCAGATCTTCTAATGGATATAGCATTTCTAGGATTTTCCCTAGACGAAGCCCAAGCTGAGATCCAACAAATTAATCATGAGTGAAACCATTTATGAGAGAAGTTCAAGCTCATCGTGATCACGACCAAAACCATGTTCACCAAATGGCCCCATGAAAGCCTCAAAATTGCACACCTTACTCTTAGGGAGTATGCTGGTGTAATAAAGGGATATGTATCAAGACCCTATAATTATTATTATGTACATTATTTTTGTATAAAATAATGAATATAATTTTATTTTATTATTGTTTGTAAATAACAATAGTATATTTGGTTAATATTAAAATTGAATTAAGAAATCTATTTTGATGAATTACTAAATAATATTTTAATAAAATATTATTATTAAATTACTTTTTTAAAATATAAATGATCAAATAATTTTTATGAGGTCAAATGTAAAATTAATTAAGGTTTAAAAACTATTTTTGTCAAAACCCGTCAATTTTCAATAAATATCAGCTTTTATTTTAAAAGTGAAAATTGAAATATTTTGAAAATTATTTGGATAAAATTAATATTATTTTTGGAATCATGACATTAAAATTATACAATAGTAAATTGTTCATAATTTTCTGAGATAGTGTAATTTTTGGGTAAAAATTAAATACCATATAAATATATAGTGTGTTTTCTAACATAATAATATCCCAATAGTGATGTAATAAACAATATAAAAAGGATACTAGGCCAAATATATGTTTTACCTTTAAAATAATGTTATTTTATATTTTTTTAGTTATTTTATAAAGACTTAGTGAATCCTCCCAAATGTGTAACATATTTTATGATTTTTAGTTCATTTCTTTAATAATTTGACTCGCATCTACAAAAACAAGGATATTATTTTAATATATTCGTCCCATGGCTTTATAAAATAATTTTTTCCAATATTCTTTGGTAAACACCATGGGAAAATACCTTTTTAATTCTTTTAGTTTTGAATATTTAATTACATAGGTTTGAAAACCTAAGTTAGTGAAATATTAAAGAATTCCCCTCTCATTTTATATATAAACCCACCCAAGATTCCACTTTTCTTCACTCAAAATACTTGGACCATGTCCTTAATCTTTCCTCACCTCTCTATAATCCTCCCAAGGTTTCCTAAGACCTCAATAATCCTCTCTTCAAGCTTTTGAAGTCACACACTCAAGTAAGGGTTCATTCTATTCTCATTTTATCCAAGTTTCCTTATATTATAACACCCTTTATTTTCATTTAAAAATGATGGGGTTTGTTTGTAAACCTACCCCATACTTATCTTATTATGTTTTAATGATGAGATACCCCTTTATCTCTCATTAATCCCTCCCACATACACCTTTTACCATGCCGAGATTTCATTATAGTCATTCCATTTCTCTTCTTTCTTCAAGTTTCTTTATATTTTTATGCTTCATATTTCCAAATTCCTTATGTTTGGACATGTATTTTTATGACCCTATTAATTTAAATTTAATTTATATATTATGAGATACATATTTCACTCTCATCAACCCTTTTTATGAATTTTTATGTCACGCTATTAGGATGTTGAAACTGCACCGTGAATCTCAATTCCAAAACAATTGTGTAAGTGACTATCATACCCATTCCCTATCAAGGGTTGTCATGACCCCCACCCCACAAAGTATACCCCTCCTGGGATAGCAATGTGAGAAGGGAGATAATGAACCCCGAGTCTCGACTCCAGTAGGCCCTGGGTTGGTGACTAGCACCGATGGTATAGTAAACCCACATATGGGAGGCATTACCCTCTAAGAGAACACAACCATTTAAAGATCTTTACTTCCTTACTTCATTTCCTTTTTATCAGTTCCACTTTACATTAATTAATTCTTTAAACATTAATTAACCATTAACAATTCCACATTAAATTTCAATATCATCACACCCAAAGTCCACTGTCCCTTTAAAATTGTAACCTCAACATTTCATTCCAGCAGGATCTAACCCAATGGGTTAACATCATTTATTCAATTATTTATTTACAACATTAATTTCCCATATTCCTATACATTCATGAAAAACATTCTATGCTACTAACCACAAGGGGTCTCAACACGGTGAGTAGATAACTACCCGTCGAGTCTTTGCCGCCTATAGTAAGAGCGTAGAACCATCCTCCCTTAAGAAGCTAGACATGGAAAGCACATGGCATACCCTACACATCTTCATCCCTTTAGGAAGATAGGTAAGCAAGACTAGCTGACTCGAGAAGTGGGTAAAGTAAAGAAAATAACCAATCAAAGAAACAGCAAGCATCCAAACATTCATATCCAACCCATTCCATCATCTTTGGTGTCCTCTTCGACACCCACATGCATAAACTGAAGCATCTCGCCACTCTAGGCGTCATCTGCTGCCACAACCAATAGGCATCCCTACCCCCACATATCACAATAGCCATCTAGGCTCATATCACAACACATGTAGTAAGAATTAAAACATCATATCAATTGGGATCTTATCCCTTAAACAAGAAAAAAGTGTAACTCGGAACCCTACAAGGAATTATCTTTTATCAAACAACCAGTTCTTTAATCCATATTGGATTAACCAATTTATTATTCGTAGGTTCCTAATACATGAAGCCTAACAAGAAAGTTATCATAAATAATTAAACATGCTTACTACACCAATTTTATTAGCATAAAATTACAACAACATCAATCAGATTCATTCACATGCATCTTTATCTTTAGCCAAGTGATTATCAATTAATTCCGTCTTTATGTTCTTTACCAATTTCCATCAAGAATAAAATTCTAAACAAGAAAACTTTGATATCACACTATCTAGAAAAACAAGAGGCAATAGCATACGATCGATGTCAATTTATTTATCTGGTTTAAATATTTTTTATATCAATTCCATTGTGATTCAGTGGGATAAAACATGCTAACAATATATTTGAATGAAAAAGAAGAGAGAAGCAATGAATCCCCTACCTCAAATAGTTCTTGACATTCTTTATACGAGAACGAGCCACACAATAGGTTACGATCTCCTCCCCTGTGACAACTGTATCCACCCAAGGATGCAGAGACACCACCACATCGGCCCATACCCGGGAAAAGACCATTAGAAACATGGGGGTAAAATTTCATAAAAAGGGCAAGGAGAAATAAGGAGATGAACCTAAAATAATGAAGATAGATCATACCTTATATCAAATACTGATCGAAATTTCTTGGTTTCATTAAAACAGATCAGAACAAATCCTAGGAGGAAAGTTTTATTGCACAACTCCTATGGGATGGAATGGGATGTTCGAGCATCTCACGCCTAAGAACATGGAGAAAGAACTAGGGAAGAAGATATCTCATCCCTTTAGAAGATTTAACATAGTAGTGGTTTAAGATACGTTGGGTTTTCCATTAAAAGAGGATCACATTAAACTGTGCGGTTTGACAAAGTAAAAACATGTTGAGCCTTAAGAGAAATTAATATAGGAGTTACAGCCTTTGAATCAGCCTTAAAGTCCTTAAAACAAGGCTTTAAATTCATTTTACATCAAATGAAATGTTAAAGGGGAGATACTGTAGGAAGCTGGAAACATTATTCATGAACTCAAAATTTGGCAAAGGAAAAACACTGTTCATAAACCTCACCATCGGAACCTCACCGTTGGAACCTCACCGTTATGGAAACACTTTTCATGAACCTCACAGTTGGAACCTCGCCCTTGGACTCTCACCATTCTAGAAACACTGTTCCTGAACTCAAAATTTGACAAAAGAAAAAGGTCATTATTAGAACCTCACCATTGGAACCTCACCATTGCACTATTCACATAAGGTTACCGATGACACTGTTCACAAAAGTTCACCGATGACACTGTTCACATAAGGTCACCGATGTCACTGTTCACATATGGTCACCATTTCATTGTTCACATAAGGTTACCGATGACACTATTCATAGAAGGTCACCGATGACACTGTTCACATAAGGTCACCGATGTCACTGTTCACATAAGGTCAATGTTTTCCTGTTCACATGAGGTTACCGATGACACTATTCACAAAAGGTCACTGATAACACTGTTCACATATGGTTATCGATGAAACTATTCACAAAAGGTCACTGATGGCATTGTTCACATAAGGTCATTAATGTCACTATTCACATAAGGTCACCATTAGAACTGTTCACCGATGGAACTGTTCACAGAAATGAAAATTTGGAAAAGTGTTGGGGATAAGTCACCTTGACATCTTGAAACACCTCATACACCTGATTTTCACAAAGGAATGAACCAGAGAGGTCTGGGATACTTCATCAGATACCTCTCAAAACATTCTTGTCCTCAATAATTCAAAACCCACCTAAAGGGAAAATGAAATGGGGTTCAAACAACCACCTATCGAGATACCTCTCAAAATAGATCAATCCACAAGAATCAAAAAAAGAAATCCATATTATAAACATGAAAGGTCTATAACCACAAATTCTACATCGAGACATGAAAATATTTAAACACCAAACAACTCTGGGTACTGAGCACGTATCGGTGACTCACATTCCTAAGTACTCTCTTCTATGACACCGTGTTGCAATAAGAAAAAAACCAAGGGGATAGAATTCCCATGAAACACCTTCTCTTTGCAGTCTTGGATCTCCACAGGTCGCTCCTCAAAGGTCGCATAATCATCAACATCAATATCTCCCCAATCGATGACATGAGAGTCATAATGGAGATAACTATGAAGTTGTGATACTTGGAAAACATCATGTATCTGACTCATCTGTGGGGGAAGTGCTACTCGATATACCATAGCTCCAATATGAGCTAACACCCCAAAAGGCCCAAAAAATGGGGAGAAATCTTACTCCCATGACCAAACCTTCACTTCCCATGACGAGGAGTCACCTTCAAAAACACATGATCCCCAAAATCAAACCCTAACGGTCTCCTCCTTTGATCGACATATGATTTCTGATGATCTTGAACAATTTTCATCCTCTCAAGAATCATTTGAACCATCTTTGTTGTATTCTTCACTAGTTCTGGTACGAGAATTTCTAACTCTCTAACCCCATTCCAGCACAATGGAGAATGGAAAGGTCGACCATACATGGCTTCAAATGGTGCCATACCAATGGTGGAATGAAAACTATTGTTGTAATAAAACTCCGCCAAGGGTAAGTGCCTCATCCACGAACCTCCAAAATTCAGGACACAAGAGCGTAAAATGTCGTCAAGAGTCTGGATGGTTCGCTCTATCTGACCATCCTTTTGATGATGAAAAGTAGTGCTGAGGTATAGATGAGACCCAAAAGCATACTGGAGACCTATCCACACCCAAGAAGTAAAGCGAGTATCTCGATTAGAAATGATCATCCATGGGACTCCATGAATTCTCACCACCTCCTCTAGATACTACCTCGAAAAAACATCAACTGAGATCGAATCCTTGATTGGTATAAAGTGGGATGATTTTATTAAATGGTCCACTACCACCCAAATAGAATCATGTCCTCCATGAGCTCGTGGTAAACCAGTAACAAAGTCCATTGATATGTCCTCCCACTTCCACTGAGGAACATCTAACGATTGGAGCAGACAACCAGGAACATGGTGTTTGACCTTCACCTTCTGGCAGACCAAACATCGAGACACAAACTCCACAACCTCATGCTTTAGCCCAAGCCTCCAAAATTGGCTCCTCAAGGCTCGGTACATCTTTTTCATGCCAGGATTCACCGCTAAAGGAGAACTATGGAACTCTCTGAGAACCATCTTGTGCATCATCAGAGGAACAAATATCCTCCCATGATACAAACTATGTGTTGTTAATCCTCAGAACAACCATTAGGGGCCTCGACACAAACTAATCGGACTCTCCAGACCTCCATCTCTAGACCCCCCAACTGGGACTCTTCCACCTTCTGCACCAGAGATGACTGCACCATCATCTGAAAAAGACAACCTCTCCCCCAACTTCTCCCATATCAAAATGTAATGCTGACAGTTCTTCCATTACTCTCTAAGAATCACCATATTCAAGCACTACATCACCACGTGACTTTTTACTTAGCGCATCAGCTACAACATTCCCCTTTTTAGGTGTATATGATATTTCAAGGTCATATTCCTGAAGAACTCCATCCACCAACGTTGTCGTGAGTTTAAGTCACATTGGGAGAAAACATACCTTGGGCTCTTATGATCGATGGAAACAACAAAGTGCTCACCAATGAGGTAATGTCTCCACAAATTCAGAGAAAACACTTCGGATACCAACTCAAGATCATGGTTGGAATAGTTACATTCATGGGGACATAACTGTCGAGACCCATAAGAAACAATTGATCTCTGTTACATCAGAACACAACCCAACCCCTGATGTGAAGCATCGCAAAAAACATCAAACTGTACTCCCTCAGCTAGAAGACAAAGAACTGAAGCACTTACTAACTTCTCCTTTAGATACTCGAAAGATTCCTAGCACTAATTAGTCCATATGAACGCCTGATCCTTCCTGGTCAAAGTTGTCATAGGAGTTGAAACTTGAGAGAAATTGGATGAGAACCTCCTGTAGTAGCCTTCAAGACCAAGGAAACTTCACACATCTAACACTATCTTGGGGGGCTTCCCAAGACACAAATACTTCTATCTTTATTGGATCTACAACTACTCCCTGCTGAGACACAACATGCCCCAAGAAATGGACTTCTCAAGCCCAAAACTCACACTTTGAAAACTTCCCAAACAGCTGATGTTGACAAGGAACTCCCAAAATGGCATGTAGATGCTTTGTATTCTTCTCTTGATATGTGGAGTACATAAGGATTTTGTCGATGAAAGCCACTAAAAACTTGTCCAGGAACTCATGTAACACAGCATTCATCAATCCCATGAACACAACTGGAACATTTTTCATGCCGAACGACATTACAACAAACTCATAATGCTCATAACAACAACAGAAAGTAGTCTTCAGTATATCCTCATATTTTACACAAATCTGATGATATCCTGACTGCAATTAGATCTTTTAGAACCAACTTTCACCCTTATTTTGATTGAATAAATAATCAATCCATGGAAAAAGATAACGATTCTTTATTGTAACTTTGTTCAAGCGACAATAATCAACACACAACTACAAAATACCATCAGCCTTCTTCACGAACAAAATTGGTGCACCCCACGGTGACACACTCGGCCAAATAAAACTGCACTTTAACAGACCATCAAGATGTAAACGCAACTCTCGTAACTCACAAGGGGCCATTCTATATGGATACATAGATATAGGAGATGCTCTTGGTTGTAGCTTGATCTCAAACTCGATCTTTCGTCGAGGGGGTAATGCTACAAACTCTTCTGGAAAGACATCAGGGTACTCTTCTATGACCCTAGGAATCGCCAAATGTTGAACCTCTAAAGAACTCACAATCAGCTTAGTCATCATGGATGATAAGGACGGAACACGTCTACGACCCATCTGAGGATCTGGATCGCCAACAAACACCATCAGCTCTCCATCTACATCGAAGAACACAACCTGCCTCCTGAAGCAATCCAAGATAGACTACACCAAGTACAACCAATCCATGATAAGGATAACATCATATGGTTGTATCTGTAAACATAGGAAATCTCCCCATGATTGGTGATTCCCCAACACTAGCTCACAGTCTATATATACTTCAAACAGGTCAGCTCGGCCTCTAACTAGTGTATTCAACACCAAGGTCACTGAAAACCTCTCTACCTCAAGTCCCAAAGCATGGAAAATGGTAGGTGATATGAAGGAGTGTGTCGCTCCTGAATCAAACAAGGCATACACCAAGGTATAAAATAAGAAAAGGGTACCTTGAACGATGTCTGGATCGCTTGGCACTGGAAATGATAAAGCATGAAGCCTACCACAACCTCCTCCATGACCTCTCTGACCCTAATGACGACCACCACCATGGTCGCACTCTTCTCTCTGAGGACGAGGAGCGTCACGGAGCTATCCTCTGCCTGCCTCATCTATCCACTATTGATCTAATGCTAGTGCAACTTACTGCTGTTGCCTCTACTGGAACTGCCTCAATGGAGGAATCTGGTGTGAAACACCTGGTGCACGATGACTGCTCTGAAAGGTATGGCACTCTTGCTAAATATGACCTCGACCACCATAATAAAAACAAGTGCATGATCCCTTATCATAGTCCTGAGAGCTTCTACCCCTGGAGAAACGAGATGATGAGGGCTGGGACCTACCCCCGGATGAACGGAAACTCTTCTTCCCTGAAAACCGGGATCCTTGGACCACAGATTGGATTCATGAGGAATCATGATGACTCCCCTCTCGTGATGATCCAGTTCTGGCCAAATTCCTCTCGACGACCTATGCCCTTTCCATCACCTCAAGATATGTCTTTAGCATAAATGGGGTGATCTATCACTGGATCTTTGGATGCAAAGCCTCCTTGAAATGCCTCAAATTAGCATCCTCATCTGGAAACTGGTCCAAAGCATATCATAAAATGTTCCTGAAATGGATTCTAAACTCTCAGACACTGGAGCTCCCCCTGTCGAAGGGTAAGAAGCTCCTGGAGACTGGACGCCTTTGCAGTCAAAGAAAGAAACATGACTCTAAACTTGTCTCAGAACTCCTCCCATGATATCGCTAACTCCTCACGATCCCCAATAAACAAGAACCATCAGTGCGTCGCTGCTCCACGCAGCATCGTCACAACCAAGGAAACTCAATGTTCCTTTCAAGAATGGATCGAACTGAAGCCTATCTCAACCTCCTCCAACCAGTCTTCCATGACTGCATCTGAAATGGAGCCATTGTACTTCTGTAGACTCTGGCGCTGAAACTCTCAGAGTGTCTTCCTCCAAGTGTCGCCATTGTTAACCTCTACCCTACGTTGATCTGCTAACACATCCTGCTAGACATCTTCTACATAAACCTGATGACGACGTCGACCTGGAGACATACCTATAAAATAAAAAACTGTTAGATATCCTAAACCTAGAATATGGAAGGCTCAACATTAGTTAATTAATTATTTTCTTTTATTCATTTTATTTTCTCCTATCCCAAAGTCAACCCATTCAAACACAGGCACAAAGAAGAATGATGCATGATTCTTTCCTAGGTCTCTACCCTGCAACTAGTATCACCTCATTTAGTATCCATTGTAAACTTAAATTTTTGTGCATCAAATCATAGAGGGGCCTAAACGCCTATGCCCTAGCCAGTCTCCAATGTTTAAATCACTTGCCAAACTTGACTGACACTGTTGCCTTACCAACCCATGAAACCTTGCCTGTGCCTAACCCCAAACTCCATCATATCATTAACCTTCCTCTGATACCACTCTATCATGACCCCCTCCCCACAAAATGTACCCCTCTTAGGCTGGCAATGTGAGAAGGGAGATAATGACCCCCGAGTCCCGACTCCAGTAGGCCCTGGGTTGGTGACTAGCACCGAGGGTATAGTAAACCCACATATTGGAGGCATTACCCTCTAAGAGAACACAACCATTTAAAGAGCTTTACTGCATTAATTCATTCCCTTTTTATCAGTTCCACTTTACGTAAATTAATTATTTAAACAGTAATTAACCATTAACAATTCCACATTAAATTTCATTAGCATCACACCCAAAGTCCATTGTCCCTTTAAAATTGTAACCTCAACATTTCATTCCAGCAAGCTCTAACCCAATGGGTTAACATAATTTATTCAATTATTTATTTATAGTATTAATTTCCCATATTCCTAGGCATTCTATAAAAACATTCTATGCTACTAAACACAATGGGGCTCAACACGGTGAGTAGATAATTACCCATCGAGTCTTTTCTGCCTATAGAAAGAGCATAGAACCATCCTCTCTTGAGAAGATAGACATGGGAAGCATGTGGCATACCCTACAAATCTTCGCCCCTTTAGGAAGATGGGTAAGCAAGACCAGCTACCTCGAGAAGTGGGGAAAGTAAAGAAAACAACCAATCAAAGAAACAGAAAGCATCCAAACATTCACATCAAACCTATTCCATCATTCTTGGTGTCCTCTCTAACACCCACATGCATAAACTGATGCATCTCGCCACTCTAGGCATCATCTGCTGCCACAAACAATAGGCCTCCCTGCCCCCACATATCACAACAACCATCAAAGCTCACATCACAACACAAGCAGTAAGAAAAAAAACATCATATCAATTGGGATCTTATCCCTTAAACAAGAAAAAATGGTAACTCAGAACCCTACAAGGAATTATCTTTTATCAAACAACCAGTTCTTTAATCCATATTGGATTAACCAATTTATTATTCGTAGGTTCCTAATACGGGAAACCTAACAAGTAAGTTATCAAAAATAATTAAACATGATTACTGCACCAATTTGATTAACATAAAATTTCAACAACATCGATCAGATTCATTCACGTGCCTCTTTAACTTTATCCAAGTGATTTTCAATTAATTCCATCATTAATTTCTTTACCAATTTCCATCAAGAATAAAAAGATAAACAAGAAAACTTTAATATCACACTATCTAGAAAAACAAGAGGCAATAACATACGATCGATATCAATTTATTTATCCAGTTAAAATATTTTTTATATCAACTCCATTGTGATTCAATGGGATAAAACATGCTAACAATACAGTTGAATGAAAAAGAAGAGAGAATCAATGAATCCCCTACCTCAAATAGTTCTTGACATTATTTATACGAGAACGAGCCACACAACAGGTTACGATCTCCTCCCTTGTGACAACTGTATCCACCCGAGGATGTAGAGACACCACCACTTTGGTCAATACCCAAGAAAAGACCACTAGGAACATGGGGGTAAAATTCCATAAAAATGGCAAGGAGAAATAAGGATATGAACCCGAAATAATGAAGATAGATCATACCTTATATCAAAGACTGATTGAAATTTCTTGGTTTCATTAAAACAGATCAGAACAAATCCTAGGAGGAAAGTTTGATTGCACAACTCCTATGGGATAGAATAGTATGTTCGAGCGTCTCACACCTGAGAACATGGAGAAAGAACTAGGGAAGAAGATATCTCGTCCCTTTAGAAGATTTAATAGAGTAGTGGTTTAAGATACATTGGGTTTTCCCTTAAAAAAGGATCAAATTAAACTGTGTGGTTTGAAAAAGTAAAAACATCCTGAGCCTTAAGAGAAATTAATATAGGAGTTACATCCTTTGAATTAGCCTTAGAGTCCTTAAAACAAGGCTTTAAATGCATTCTACGTCAAAGGAAATGTTAAAGGGGAGAAACTGTAGGAAGCTGGAAACACTGTTCATGAACTCAAAATTTGGCCAAGGAAAAACATTATTCATGAACATCACCGTTGGAACCTCACCGTTCGGGAAACACTGTTCATGAACTCAAAATTTGGAAAATGAAAAAGGTCACCCTTGGAACTTCACCATTCTGGAAACACTATTCATGAACTCAAAATTTGAAAAAAGAAAGAGGTCACCATTGGAACCTCACCATTGCACTGTTCACATAAGTTTACCGATGACACCGTTCATAGAAGGTCACTAATGACACTATTCACATAAGGTCACCAATGTCACTGTTCACATAAGGTCACTGTTGCACTATTCACATAAGGTTACCGATGACACTGTTCACAGAAGGTCACTGATAACATTGTTCACATAAGGTCACCAATGTCATGGTTCACATAAGGTCACCATTGCACTATTCACATAAGGTTACCGATGACACTGTTCACAAAAGGTCACCGATGACACTATTCACATATGGTTACCGATGAAAATATTCACAAAGTTCACTGATGACATTGTTCACATAAGGTCACCGATTTCACTGTTCACATAAGGTCACCGTTGGAACTGTTCACTGATGGAACTATTCACAAAAATACAAATTTGGAAAACTATTGGGGATAAGTCACCTTGACCTCCCGAAACACCTCATACACTTGATTTTCACAAAGGAATGTACCAGAGAGGTCTGATCCATTGCAAGGGTGTTCACTTTTATACACATGTACCTTTTTTATTGATTAATTACATGTATTTATTCCATAACCCTTGATCATGTAATTAATTATGATTATGAATGAGTCCTTGCTTTATGATCTTTGTGGCACACTTAAGCATGAGAATGAAATAAAATTGGTGTGTGTGTCTAGAATTATATATCACTCAAATGCATTGGGTAATATTTAGTATCATGATATAACATGTTGGGATAGGGGTTTACCTAATTAATTTATGGGACTTTGTCCACTATGAAGTCTCGGAAATTTAGCCTTGACCTATGATGCAATGTTTTATGTTGTTGTCACATTTTGATATTATGATTATCATGATTTATCATGTGTATATTTTCATGTTTATTTTATTCTGAATTGATATGCCTACTGTCTTACATGTGTTTTCTTCCTCATGTTATTACAGGTTTATTCCCTTACTGGGATTTATATCTCATCCCTTTCTTATGTATGTCCTCATGTTATCCCATGAAATGTTAAGTATGAAGGAATGTTTTAGTCATGTAAAAGAATTTTTCAATAATGATGTTGTATTTCATGTTTTATGTTGTTATGTAATGTTCCTAATTTCCCAAGACACTAGACTTATCAATCTTTCAGGTTGCATTAAGTGTAATTTTATGTCATTAAATCATGTATGAATGTAATAAAAGAACAGGGTTGTTATATGATATGATGGGTATGGTTTTCAAATGTTAATATTATTTTCTCATACCCTTATTTTAATTTTATTCTTAAGTGGTCATTAATATATATCTTATTTACCCTTACTGGTAATCAGATGTTTCCATTTCTTTTGTTTCCTTCCCCAAGGTTATGAATAAATATTTTATGTATGATATTCCTAAGAATGGTGTTAGTTATAATGAACTTATTGGGAGACGATTTGGATCTGTTATGAAAAAGTTATTTGTATCCAATTTTACAAAGACCCTAAACCTATATGATTCTACCATGGATAATAATATTATCTATTGGGTATTTATTTGAAGATGTAAATATTTGTCTGAATGTTTTGGGTTACTATATATACTCTCTCTAGTACTTTAATCCCTGGGATCTATACTCTCCCTGGAATAAAGGAAGATGATAGTGTTGGAACTCCCATGAAAAATATTTTATGGACAACTCAACTCCCTGGTATTCTTGATCAATTATTTTTATAACTCATACCAAGATCACATGGAGTTACTCATCTAAAAACTTCCCAAACTCCTCCTCACAATGTGGTTTACTTTCCTACCTTTGAACCTCTATATATGGATCATATTCACTTTTATACTTAGGGGTCTCACCCTTCTCATCCTTCAATGGCACCACATATCTACCCTTATAACACTCCAATGGATTCCATCTACATGGCATCTCACTAATAACCAAACACCATTATCAATTCATATATAAGATCCCAAATATTGTAAATTTGGGAAAGTGTTAATAGGTAACATGTCCCATTATCCCTTACAATTTCCTACAATTCCTATGTTTATACGAGCAATCCTCACAACCCCCTGACCCATGTCAGGTTCAGGTACCACACATGCCATACACAAATAGGATCCCATACTTATTCACACCAAGAATCAGGTACTCAATCTGTCTAAGAATAATTCCATGAAGAAGCTATATGGTAAGACATTTATAGGTTATTAAAGGCACTTTAAATAGATGAACCCCTTTTTCATTTCTAGAATCACTACCCTTTTTGGGTTAGCTGTGTAGAGTTCAACCAGGATTCTATATAGGAAAACAATGTTTAGTCTGTTTTTGATGTTTTAAACAACTAATCCCATTATTTTTATTTATAACTAGAACTACATGAGAAACTACAAGAGAAACTACAATAAAGTAAACATATTCCATGTGATCCGCACATGCCTATCATAATTCATAAGTAAAACCTCCTTCATCTTGGGTCCAAGAGTTTGTAACTAAAATCAATAACATCATATACCAAGTTACCCAAATGAAATAAATTGTCAATAACCATGTAAATAAAAAAGAATAATCCCAATTTTCTTGGTAACTTGGACTTCATACCATACTTGTGATGGTCAAGAACATAACATGAAATCTATCCCACACTCTATTTCTGATGTTTTCAAAAATCATTTCATAATACTCTTTATAACACCCCCAAAACAAAAAAAAACAAAGGACCTTCTTGGTACCAATTTTTACAAACCTACATAGATACTAATTTGCAACACCCCAACCCAATTCACTCAATAGTAACTAGATTGGATTGTTACTGTACCTTAATCATGCCTCCCTATAGGCCAAAGGTTTTAGACTATCAGAAAGGTTATATGGGGTGATAATGGGGAGAATATACCCTATAACGATAATTATAACAATATCAACACAAAATAGTTGAATAAATTTAAATAATAAGAAACATAGTCCAAATAGGATCATTTTAATAAAAATATACCATTTTATGAAATCCATACAAATAACAACTAATTTCCCTTATAAAAATCACACATGTAAAAGTATAAAAGTAATCAAATAAATAGTTGGCTCGGTATTGAGGAACCACCTAACACATCTGCAAAACCATTACATCTAGATCATTCACCACCCAAAATCACATCTCTACTAGGTTCCAAATGTTGAACTATAACCCTTATATATACCAAGAACCATAAATTATTCATGATTCCAATATGGTATATCTAGGGTGTGAGTATGAACTCAGTAGACCACCACCAATGGTGTCCTTAACTATTATCCATATCATATACCAATGTAATACTTCAGCTTGATCACCCAAATGGTGCCCATGTTGGCACACTAAATGACCTCAAGCATGCCTCCCTATACTATATAGGATATTTAATAGTGGGGAGGTCCTAAAATAGTCATATAGTGACTATTAACTCTAATATAAATCTCTAGGTTATTTCCCAAGTCTACCAAAAATTCAGCATGACTCGTTAGTATAACAAACATAACAAAAACCTATCGACATAAAAAAGAGATCCAAAAAATATTTTGTATTCCAGAATAAAAAAATATCAAATATATCTATATGATGAACCAAAAATTGTAGATAAATAGTAGATAACATGTAATCATCATATAAATAAACAATGGAACACTTTACAAAACATACTAAATAATAATTAGAAATAAATTACACTAGACTCTAGCCCTAATCACATAATCATCCTACCAAATCCTCAACCTACATAACATTATAGACTTTTACCTTATTCCTAGCTCCAAGAAATACCTATTACCTAAAAGAAAAAATGAATTTATACCCATATACATCGAAAATATTTTCATGTACACCGGTAGGGGGTGAGTCCAACAACCTAGTAGTTATCTGTAATGCCTTAACAATACTGAGTGTTTTTGTGATTAAGTGGATGTGCATGAAATATGTGTATAAGGAGTGTAGTCAGGCCCATGAAATACACCCACCAAAAAAATAACAATATAATTAATGTAAAATCATACAATTTTTTTCATGTGATAACCAAGCCACCATGACACATGACCTTACATGCTACAGTACCATACTGAAAGGAAGAGAGTCACCTCAAACTGCACACATTGGACCACACATAAAGACTATATTTAGGGTGATACACCAAGTCCAAACCATACCCAAAATTTCACAGTCGGGGTTCTAGTCACTCAAGACCTATCCCCAAGCCTAAACTCATTCCAATACCCATATTAACACTCCAAGGGTTCTATCACATCCATATAGACCAAACTTACTCCTTGATATTAACAAACATCATGGGATAGAACACACAATTGTGCATCAACAGACACTAAATAACATAGAAAGAAATCAAAACAAAAGATCACATATGAAACCATGCATTCTTTAGAAAATAGGGAACCATTCACATAAGGCCGAACAAACCAAAACAACTTAATAGATATATTTTTTATTTCCTTTTAAGATGATTCAAATCTAAATTTAAAATATTTTATAAAAGGTAACACGTATTTTTTTACTCAAAATAGGAAATTTCCCAAAATCCCATTAAAAAATTCTTTAGAAAACCCCATTTCCCTTTTTAAATTTACATTTCAAAACACTACTCTCAAATCACCCATTTTCCATTGAAATTTTCATTTAATTCAAATTCCATTTAAAAAACATTCTAAAAAGTAAAATCCATTTCACTTTTAAATCTAACTCACACCACCAAGAAATCCATAAAGAGGGCTACTATCACTCATTCGACCAAGGAACCTCCATAAAAATGCTTAGTAAGATATGTATTCCATATTGACTATTAGTCTGATGTGAGTCCAACCCAATCTATGGTCCTGATCAAACAAGTCATATAGCATAATTAAAATAATAATAATGATGAAAGAACTTGAATATAAAATCACCAAATGAGAAAGAGACTCAAATAAATTGAATTCTACCTACCTTGACCAGTGATCATAAATTAATCCCAATATAATATCAACCTCCTTTGAGTCAGTGATCACCCATATCGACCATAAACACTAACAAATTAATAATTTAAAATTTTAGAACCAAAATCTCAAACTACTGTATCCTATTTAAAACTCATGGGATAGCCTCATGACACCAAAACCATGAGAAACAGGGTGTGTTCTACACCCAACAAATATCTGAACCTATGAAACACAAAATCCTTAAGTTAAACATCGGTATTGATTGCCAATTTATCCCAAAATATCAAGAAAACCTAATTAAAACCATGGGTAAATATTCCTTAAGAAAAATGATGAATGATTTCTTAAATACCTCCTCTTAAATTCATACCTAAAAACCCCATCAAGTTGGATGATTTCACCATGATATAGTAAAATCATTTCATGAAACCCTAACTAGGTAAATTTAAATCATAATAAAAGAAATGGGTGTATCATAGTAATATAAGGTAAGGGGTATTACGAATAATTAGTGAAACGAACCACTCTTGAACCACCAAGATCAAAGGTAGGAAAAGGGAAGTAGGAGGAGAGTCAAAGAGGGATCATCCCCCACTTTTGGTTGACAAAAATAAAGGGAATAATTAGGGGGTTCCAAATAGGATCACTAAAACACTTTCAAGATCCCCTTGAAAAATACACACAGTGATAGGTCGTGGAGTGACCACAAAGGTCATAGCCTGACTACCCTCCAAGAAGATGGTTCAACCCCCAACCTGACATCATCACAGTGTGACCCACTTGGGTCATGGAACACCCTAGGTATAACCAATACAAAGGAACATATCTTCATATTGTAGCCTCCTCACTATCATGGTGTGATAAATATAGATATATCATATTTTTGTGGGATAACATGGGCATCATAGTGAGAATTGCTTTAGATACTAAAATCCATCAGCTGGATCACCCTAACACTAGATCTGATGCTCACCTCAACACTTAAATCACTAACTAATCCTAAATACTCAATCAAAAACATCTCTTTGATATGTACCAATGCTCATATTTCTAATTTGAATCCTAATTCATAGAATGTACCATGATTTCGTCCAAAATATTAAACTTCATCTAAATTTTCACAACCCATAATGATGTGGGTCATTACAAACTCCCCACTATAATGTTTATCATCCTTAAAAATTTGTGGTTGTCCTTTTGATATCATAGATGTCTAGAGTCGATTATCAATTCACTAACCACACACCACATTCCATCACTAAATTCCCAATGCAATTTTGATGTAAAAATCCAACCACAACATACTATTCATTGAAAATTAAACTACCCACTCACCAAGCCTCTTAAATTCTTACCACAGCCATTATCACCACTCTAGAATTATTTTACTCTAAGCTATAAATAAAATCTCCCAATGTGGATTCCACTTCATTGAATCTGTCTCCATAAAAAAGCACCAGATGTTCCCCCTCTGGATGAATTTTATGATAATTTTCAGCCACACCCACATATGTTCCATCACTTCTCCCAACCATGATTCCTTAACTCCCAAAGGCATCATGAAAACACCCAAAACCCATAGTGATTCTTGAAAATGAAATTTGGTGTAAATATATGGTTTGATACTCAATAAACCAAAATTATCCATCACACTCCATCCATGAGTACCAGTGTGTATTTGATTAGACTCGCTCTTAGATTTCACCAAATTTCAAGCTGAGCCTAATGTTGACACGTAAAATTTAACCAACACCACACTTAAATCCCCAAATTAAGTCTATCCTCTCACTAAAATCCCACTACAATCTCAACCACCCACCAGTAGATAACCCATTAAAACTTACATCTAAAAACTCAATCCCTACATCCATATTCATTCATGATCCCACCATAAGAGGCACCCTTGAAAAATCAACAACGTACCTGCTGAACACATGAGCCAACACCCTAGTCACTCGTGGTCGACCACTGAAACCCCATAAAACCAATCAAAAAAATAACTAGTTACTTCATACATACTACACCAACTAATAAAAAATCCCCCTCTAACCACACATGGATGTTTCCAAGAAAACCTATTATACAAGACGAACACACAATTTTAGAACATGGGTCACTCCTAGATAACACACTAAAATCCAAGTAATATGATTTACATAGGTATTGGTTTCTTATTTTAAAAACCCTATTAAAATCATTTTAAACAAACCAAAATTCACTCATGTTTTCAAAACACCCCTGGCATCCAAGGGTTTTCACCAAAATTTAAATCTCAAAAATCCCCATCAAAGTTTTTCGTTTTCTCAAAAACCAATCCAACTTCCAAAAACTATTTAAAAACCAAATTTAAAAAAATATTTTCCTTATATTTTCTCAAAAAAAATCCCATTCATTTTAAAATCACAAAATCCATGATCTATTTTAAGTAAAACCAATTTATAAAACCATTTTTTCCCATAAATTCTACCATATGAATTTTATTTCTAAAGTCGAGTTAGGTTATTATAAAAAACCAACCATCCCAAAAATATTTTCCCTATAACATACAAACAATAGAAATCACAATGAATAAATTCACATTATAATTTTATTGATAAAATATTAATAATATTATAAGTTTATTTAATTAATAATAGATTATAATGAAGAAACATTCCAAACAACACTACCCTTAGATGCATTTATCATGCCCTAAGCATGCCACTATCATGATGCATGAACAACTCAATGGATCTCAGATGAGCAGTATGACTTTTCCTAAGTCTCATCTGTCTCACATTTGGATTATTATTTTAAACCAACACAACACTCATCCTAGAGTGTCTAATCCTGAAATGGGAAATACACTAGCAACTTGGGTTGTCCATGAAAGTTCTTGATCTACCTCTAGAGTCCTAAAAACCAATTTTCACATATAAATATACTACCTCATCCCAAAAGATTCTATTATATCATTTTTGTAATTCCATATACCATAAAACCTGAAAAACACCTGCATGGGGATGCTACATGACCTCAGGCATGCCTCTCTGTGAATCAGAGGCTACCGACTAATATCAATGGCCAAAACCGGTTTTATGGAGACTATAGCTTCTAATATAAATCTATAGGGTTAAAACCAAATCTAATGAAAATTAAGTATGATGTTTCTATATTAAGTAAATCCCAAAAACCTATATACATAAAATATGGAGTTAATAGGGCCCCACAGTCTATAATAAAAAGTAATAAATCTATCTATATGATTCATCAAACATAATAGAGAAGCGTGACAATGATAACTAAAAATATAATACATTTTCCTCTATATAACCTCCGGACCCTAACCCATTGGATAAATCAAGTCTAAGATGTCACTAACCTTAGATGAAATCACCTAGACACAAAAGGATGATAGTAAATTCTAAGGGTATAAGTAATCATTGGGGAATGATTTACCCTAAAACCACATAACCTATAATTGAATAACTCAACTGAATAAAATGAACATGAACGTGATATAAAATATAGAAAAAAATATAATAACATAACAAGAATATAATCATAGTAGAAGTAGAATAAAATTAAAATTATGAAAATATAATTCCAATATATACAAGACTCGAGGTAACAATATGACACCAATACTGACACCAATACTCAAGAGATTCCCAAGATCAAACTCCCATCAGCTATGACTATAACATCATGGTGATACAATTTTGATATATTAAATGTTCTCCTTACCTACATCATGATAAAAAAACATCTACATATTCACCAAGGTGCATATGTAGGGGTGATTATACATCTTAGTAGGAAAATATTAATTCTTCCAAAACATGCCACTAAAATAAGAATAGGTAAACTCACATTTACATTATAAATTGGATAGAAATATTATAAACAAATGATAAATATATATTCATATAATGCTGTGAAATAAATAACACCAAAACCCACACACCCATTCTTAAACAAACACAATGCATCTCATATCAATGAATGCCCACTAAAAAGCCCATACTCATGAGTGGTACCCATCCCTTTAGACCCAAACCATCACTTGGTGGTAAAATCCCTTGATCCCAAAATTGGATCTATGTCCAAGTTTAACCCGACGATGCCCTTTCTATGAATGCATGTTGACTGTGTACATACCAAGTTTAGACACATAAAAAAATTTCATTGTTTAAACTTCTATTGAATCATTTAATCAATAACATTATGAGAATCACTCGTAACTAAGAGTTTAAAGACCAACCATAAAGATATATTTACAAAAAGGTGTAATCATTATTTTTCTAGTCAAATTAGAATAAATTTAATTATAAAATAAGAATTATTTGAGTTATAAGGGAAATTGGAATGTGATATAATCCACATACCTCCAATGCATTCATTATAAATAAAAATATCATAACCAAACTTATTTGGATCACTAAGATAGACTAGAAACAATTTTTAATTGAAAAGTATCAAACTCCCTGATCCGGGTTCAATACATGAATAGGAAGGATAAAATTCCTCCCAAAACCACACATGGGTCATCTACTAATCAAGAGGTACGTAGAAGCATTAATGAGGATTGAAGGGGTTCAAGAATTTATAAATTATCTAGAACTAACATCATTCATGATATGATAGAGGAATTAATGTCATGAAATATTTTTGATCACCCCCATTAATAGATTTATAGATAGTTTATTCCATTAATTTCCTCCTATATTAAAATTTAAGGTGCCTCAACCTTAGAAATCATATAACCCATTCACATTATAAATAAAATATCACATTTTAAATAAATTCAAATCATAATTTTATTGAATCTACCAAGAAAAAATTTAAGCAATGAATGGTATTTTATGTCGTGAACCGCCTCCTATAACTAGATTCTAACTCTATTTATACTTAATCCTATAAACACTTCCACCAATACCACCCAACTAATCTATAAATTAAAAGAAAAAAAATAAAATTGAAAAATACCTCAAACTAGGGGTGTTACATTCTCCCCAAAATTGGGTTTTCGTCCTTAAAAGAATAGAGTTTGTAATTTACTTATAAGAGATATGTTTATTTCCCTACAATAAACTTATAATATACCCAAGTTTCCTCTAAATATAACCATTATTCCATAATATGCACACTATAGTGATATTCCTTCCTCATAATATATTCTCTAGTTTATCTAAAGTATGAATCAATGCATGGATAGATGTATCATCTAGGTAAAGAGTAACAAAATTCCAATATATAACATGGATATAATCAAAAATGGTACTTATTAAACTAATATGCACGAAAAAAAAATATGGAAATCCCTGGATATTATTTTTAAGGATAATTAGTTTGCAATAATGCCAATACATTCCATAATCTCAAAGGGTCTGATATATCACGGATCCAATTTCCATTTATTTACCAAATGGAATTTTCCCAGTATGAGTGACACTTTCAAGAATACATGGTCAACTACATAAAAGGATAAGGTTCATAGATGATGATTTGAATATGATTTCTAATGGATCTGGGTTTTATTCATTAATTTCCTAATAATCTTGATTTTTGTTTTATTCTCATGGAAAATAATTGAATTTAATTATAAATACATTAGTTGTTCCTTCTTATTCTATAAATTTCTAGTCTTGACACATCTAATATTCTTGCTACCATCCCAACTGACATACTATACCAAAATGATACCATTTGTAACATCTCATCCATAAAAAATTGGTTTTGGAAGGACCAAGATTCCACTAACCTTAGGTGACATCCCCTAGACACAAAAGGCTGGTGAAAAATGTTAAGTGTATAAGTCTTCATTGGGGGATGATTTTCCCTACAAAAATACTACCTATAATGGAAAAACTCAACCAAATAAAATAAACATGATGCATGATGTAACAACTAAGAGTAATCCAATAACATAACATAAATATAATCAAAGTAGCAGCTATAAAATAAAAAATATGTAACTATAATAAGAAGACATAAAATACTTAAAGTACCAGTGTGGTTCCACTCCTAACACTAACACTCGATCAACCTCTAATATCCAACTCCCATCAACCATGATTTCAATGTCACGGTGCTATGCTAGTGAAGAATTAAATCTTCCCCTTTCCAGTATCATGATAAATCGCATCTACATATGCACCAAGTTTCATATGCAGGGGGGTGAGTCTACATACTATTAGGAAAACCGTACAATTTCTCAAGAATTCCACTAAAATAAGAATAATTTATCTCACATTTATTATATAAAAAAGACTAAAAGTGTGGAACCCAATGATCAAGATATATATACATAAAGTATTGAAATAATCAACATAAAAATATCAACATTAAATGAACCCATAAACCCATGAAATGTATAAACCCAATGAATCTCCTATCAAATCATTCTCATTGAACATCCCATACTCATGAGTGGTACACATCCCTCCAAACCCAAGTCATCTCTTAGTGGTAAAATTCCATGATCCTTGGATTGGATTTATCACCAAGTCTAACGAAACAAGACCCATTCCATATATATATGAACACATGCCCAAGAACATGTATTTATTTGAAATTCCATTAAATCATTTAATAAGTCACATTGTGTGAGTCACTCATAACTATGAATTTAATGACCAACCGGTAAGATAGATTCTCATCATGGTTTGAACATGAGTTTTCAAGTTAAATAAGAAGTGATTTACTTATAAAATATGAATTCATAGAGTTCTAAGGGAAAGTGGAGTGATGTAGAACCCACCTAACTCTAATTTTTTCATTCCAAATAATAACACTGCAACCAAACGAATATGGATTTCAATGAGATACCTAAAGAAATTTCAGATCACCAAGTATTAGTCTCCCCAAGCTAAGGAACAATCTTTGAAGTGAAAGGATAAAATTACCCCCAAAATTTCCTAAGGGTCACCACAAAACAAGAGGAATTAAGGATTATTAATGAGAACCAAAGGGGGATCATAATTAATAGATCAGATGGAACTAAAATCATTCATGTTGTGACATAGGAATTACCATTGTAAAATATTTTAGATTCCTTCCATTCATGGTATGAAAGATAGTTCACACTATGAATACCCATCTATGTTTAAATTCAAGGTGTGTCAATCTTATAAAACCTTGAAACCATTCATTACATGAATAAAATATCTTGTCATGAATGAATTCAAATCATATTTTCATCGAATATTCCTAAAATCCATTCACTCCATGAATGATATTTCATATAATGAACTACCTCTTACAACCATAATCTAGATCCAGTTCAATGTATTCCTTTGTACGCTTCCAACAATCCCTCCCAATAAATCCATAACATAAAATAACCAAAATAAAATGGGGAAATACCTCAAAATGGGGATGTTATACTCCAACCCAACTCGCAAAATTTACTTCTATATCCTTTTCCTCCACAACCTACTAAACCTATGCCATGTGTTCAGCTTGAATTAGTACATATTCCCAGTGAAAAATCATTAAGGTCTACCCATGTACATTGAAACTCTTGTTATGTACAAAAGTAGGGGTGAGTCCAATGACCCTATAATAATCCCAATGCCTCAATAAAACTAAATGAAACTATTATCAAGTGTATGTTATTAAAATAAATATATAAAAAGTTAAATAATTCTTATAAAACAAATCCATATAGAAAAATAATACACAATTCACATACCAGCATACAATTCAGGTCATCGTGTACTAACCAGACCACCATGACACCTAACCATACATTCTTTTGAACTATTACATAATGAAGAGAGTAACCTTGAACCACATACACAAACCCACACTCGAACACTCTGGGTAGGGTGTTTCAAAATGTCTGGCCCATAAACAAAAATTCAGGTAAGGGTGTTATATTGAATCCCAAACACTACCTAAAGACATAGGGTAGGGTGACCTAAAGTCTCAAAACATCCCTTATCACTCAAGGTAGATGACATGAAAACACCCGATTCATCCCATATTAATCAATTAATAGATAACATGAAGTAACTTGGCCATCCCTTCTCACTCAAGGGAGGTTATACATCTCATCTCTAGCCACACCTTATCACTCAAATTTGGCCTAGAAATCACACACAACTATGACCCGATCTCTCTCATGGAGGTCCTATCAACACCATCTCACTCTTGGAAGGTCCATGACTTAGGATCCCTCTCTCAAAACATTATAAATTTCTTATCACAAGTGAATTTTTACTCATAGGAGGGAAACAATAAACATGACACACATCCCATCTTACAAATCACCAACTCACAGCCAAGGAACTAATCCCTCAATACCTATCCCTATTCACAACCTCACCCTAATATCCATCTCAAATCTCTAAGGGTTTTGTCACATCCATATTACTAACCTGATACTTTGAGACTAACTAAATTCATGCTTCAACATGAACAATCATGTATTATCATGAAATAAGAAGCACACAAGGAAATCATAATAAGAGGAAAATACAAAATGACTTATGCTTTAGAATGTATAACATCACCCACATGAGGTCAAATGGAACAAAAAAACATAATTAGTATCTTTCATATTTCCTTTAAAACCCAATTTAATCCCCTTTAAAAATCATTTATAAGAGGAAACACATGTCATTTTACTCACACTAGGACCTTGGACCAAATATCATCAAAAATTCTTTAGAAAACTCATTTCCATTTTTGAAATTTCATTTCAAACCCCATTTCCCAAATCAACAATTTTTTTAAGATTCATATTGAATTCAAACACATTTTGGAAACACATTTTAAAAAGGAAAATTATTTTCCCTTTTAAATATAAATCATTCCATCTAGAAATACATAAAGAGCCTCACCATCTATTGGAGAGATTACACAAGTCATGATACATGAAGACAATAATAATAATGAAGTCACATGAATATAAAATAACTAAATAAGAAATATAATAAAATAAACTGAAGTCCACCTACCTTAAATAATGATAATAATTCAACAAAAATATCTTATTGACCTTCTATAAGTTCAAGATCACTTATATCCACCATAAACACCATCAAATTTATAATTTAAACACTTAAAACCAAAATAAAAAATTATAATATCTTACGTTAAACTCACCAGATGACCTAATGGTGCCAAAACTATGATCAATGAGGGGTTTTCCACTCCCGACACACATTTGAACCTAATATACATAAAATCCCTAAATTTAAAACTTTAATCATTGCTCAATTAAACCGAAAATCAACAAAAACCCAAATAAATATAATTTAGGAACATAACTTAAGGGAAAAAATGAATGAAGATATGAATACCTCCTCCTGAGACCTCTTTTATAATCTATACATTAAAATAACATCAATCTAAACGATTTAACCATGATCTTGTGAGATCTACTCCTAAACCCTAACTAGGAACACCAGATTTAGAAGAAAAATAATATGGGAATAAAAATAAGATCACGGGAGATATCTTATAATAATTAGTGTGACAAGACACTCTTAACCACTCGGATTAAAGGGAGACAAATGGAGAAATTTAGAGATCCAAATATGGATCTTCGCCATATTTTAGTTAGCCAAAATAAATAGAATACCGAAGGGGGTTCCAAATTAGATCCCCAACAAAATTACCAAAATCACCTTATAAAATATTCATAGCATTAGGTTATAGCACGACCACCCACCAGGTAAAGGGGCCAACCCCAACCCAAAATCATCACTATCTAACCCACCTAGGTTATGGTAGGGTGAACCCAAGGAAAAAACCCCACTATGGCCACAGATCTTCATGGTTTTTCCTTTTAAACATCATGGTTTGATCTACAAAGACATAATAAGTTACCAAAGTGTAACCTAGGCATCATGACATGACTTTTTATTGCTGGGTTACCTCAACCCCAAATATGATGCTCATTTGAGCACCATAATCACTACCCTATCCTCGATCATCATAAAAAACATCTCATTGAGATGTCCCAATGCTTGGATTCCCAATCTTAATCTAATTCATTTAACTACCCATTATTTGAGGCAAAAATTAAAAATTTATCTAAATTTTTACAACCCATAACGATGTGGGTGATTATAACCAGTACATTTAATTCATAACAAATTTCAACCAATAAACATTTCAGAACTAACTCCACTTTTGTTTAACCAACCCATAGTGAGCCTTTACCTTCCTTATCTAGTGATGTAGTGAAACGATTCGTCCATAGTCTATCATACCAAAATTTTACTTAGATTTATATAATCTTTAAGTCACATAGAACCACCATCCTAAAATAATCATTCCACCCCAATGTTATTTACACAAGTCAAAAAAAAGTTACATGGACTTATATATCATTTTCCAGTAATAAATAAATAGCTTAAAACCCAAGGCATGGATACATATGTCCATTACTAAATTATTTCTCAACATCACCAACAAGTACAATGATCATCAGCTCTCATGTACTGATCTCACACACCACAAACCATGACCTTCTACAATGTGAAACTTCTCTATGTCAATTTTAAATACCATCCCCCTATACCACTTAATATATAGTGGTCACCACCCATAAAAAGTGGAATCAAATACCTCATGGGCCATATTTTATTTTCACGTGACTCCAATAGCCTCAACCCCCATGGTGAAAAATATCACCAAAAACCTAGGCCACACCATTGCAGAACCTCCTTCACCGCCCACATAAATGGTAAACACCATTTGTGTCATGATAATGAACCATGTCACCCCATGATTGGTGATTAACATCACCCACAGTCACATGAGTTACACCCAGCATATTCCCATGGAACTATATTAATCATCGCAACTCAAAAATCCCTCTTTACATCATCAAGTATCAAACCCACCATAACCTAAACCCAGAATACCAAGAAATCATTTCATACCATATTATATTAATTTTTTTAATATTATATTACCCCTTTATATCTATTATGAGAAATGGAAATCATACATGGTTCTATTCTAGGTCACATAAAGACAACCCTATCCATGCCTATTTATTACACATGCATAACACATATATAACAATGAAAATAGTTAGGCACCACCAACCTAGAGTATAGAGGACTCCACCCATTGAATAAATCCAACCAAGGCAGCTTTAATATAAAGATACACTAAATTTTAGAAAAAAAACTCTATTTTAATGGGAAATCAATAAGTAATATATAATCAGTGAGAAGAACCAATAATTCAGTGAGAAGAACCAATAATAAATACCCTAGGAAGGATATCCTTTCCTATGACCACTCCCTAGGGAAACCAATATAAATATTTGACCATGATAAAAGAATAAATCCTAAAATCAATATGGAATCAATAAGTGGTGATATCTAGGGAATCCCCATTTATTATTATCCAAAATCACAATTTCTAAATTTTATAGTCAAATTTCCAAATAATATTTGTTTTTTTAACATTTTAAGAAAAATATTCCAAAAATTCAAAATATCAAATTTTGGAAAAAAATTAAAACTTTATGTCTAATCCTCTAGAAATCTATACATAATATTTTTATAAAAATTTAATGTATCATAGTGTTACTCAACACTTTACTAATTTTAAAACCATAAAATATCTTAATCATCTCATATATAATATTTTTATCTCTATTTAAGTTTTTTTCCTTTGAAAAAACTCCAAATGTAATATATTTTCCTTGATATGTAATATATTTTTCTAGATTTAAGTTTTTTACCTTAAGAAAAATAACTTTTTTTAATATATTGCTTCCTACATAATATATTTTACTTAGGAATAAACTTGGTATATAAAATATATTTCTTATGTAAAGTTTTTCCCTTAGAAAAAAACCTTACATAATATATATAAATAAATATTTAATATATTTTCCTATGAACATAATTTTTTTACTTAAATAAAAAACCCATATGTAATACATATTTTTCCCTCATAATAAATAATATATCATTTTTCTTCTGTATAATATTTTTCCCTAAGTAATGTTTTTGACTTATCCACATTTCCGAAGGCCTTTGATAAAAACTTTACACTCACACCAAAAAAAACTTACGTATAAAGGGGAGTTTAAAAAACCTTACACACCCCAACACTTACCCATTTTCCTTCTTGTTTAATTTTTACATACCTAATATATATTATCCATTTCCTATAATATGTAATATTTTTTTCAAGACTTAGAAAATTTTTAATAAATCAACAAATTTAACACAAAAAATCAACAAATTGTAAAACTTATAAAAATTAATTTAAACCATAAAAAAAACATTTATAAATTATATTAATAATATATTCATGCCAAAAATTGCATAACACTCCAAAATTTCATCCCAAATCCCAGTTCAACTCTTATGGCTCATCCCTTAGCATATACTAACACCCCTGAAACCCCTATGAGGTCTAGAATTATAAGGTCAGTTTAAGATCCTACCCAAATCATTGTTCCAAAAACCTAGGACCTTATAGTAACTATGTATATTTTTGGGACTTCAAGGAAAATATATTTTGGAGCAGTAAGTACAAGGAACCTTTCTCTATATATTATTATTGTTGTTGTTGTTATGTTATTATACCTATATGTCGATATAGTGAGTGAGTTATAGTGAGCTTGTAGTGTCAGTTCACCCGATATAGGTAATGAGTTGGTTTCATTATTTATTCATTGATGTTTTAGTATGTTTCTTCCATATTGGCATAAGATACTCTTTTGAGACACCAACTAAGTAAACATTTATTCTCACTCCTAAATCCATTTTCTATTTTTATATATTTATGGGATAAAGTTTTTGATTAGGTTAGACATTAATATCTATTAATGTATTTATCATTTGGAGTTGGAGCTATAATCGTAAGAGTTATTTTACTTTGGTATCATGACATTTATATTATCAGGATTATCATTTTTATTTATACTATCATATGGCTTTGATTAGTGGTTGTTTTATATCAATCCTATTTTTATAGAGGGTAATATCTCTAATGTATGTGTTTTAAACCCCCGACACTTATCTCTTGTGGCCTATTTGAGGAAGGAATTAGGGGTTACTCTTATCTTCACTACTATCTAATGAGGGGTTTTAATGGACAAGGACATGATAAAGGATTTAAGTAATAAAAACTGAAATTCCATAAATAATATCTAGGTACACTTTTAGACCTATATATATCATATAATTCTTTAATATTCTCTTCCATAGCTAAAAATGTTTTCTATAAAAAATAAAAAAATACAATGTGAATGACTATATACACTATAAAGAAAATAAAAGCATAAAAGTAGAAAAATATCAAGTCTTGTAATAATAGGATCAGATATTAATTCTTAGTGGAAATGTTTTAGTTCTAAAAATATATATTCTAAGAAGGGGTGAGTCAAATAATAATAATTTTAAAACCTCAACCTTGTGATTAATACCCTCTAGTAGATTGTGTTTTTTTTTCAAGAAGAATAAAAATTATCCAATATTAAATAGTCGAATATAGAGATAAAATGAACATAAGGAACATGAGTATTTACTTAGTTCTCTCTATGTGGTAAACATCAATTAAATATACAACTCATTATTTCATATAAAAATTTTATTATAATGATCACTTATTACACTTATAATAAAGGATGTTAAACTCATTGTCTATTCAATAATGTAATGTAAATGATTACTTCATCCAAAAACCAATATATCAAAAGACATAAATAAAAGTTAAATAGTTACATGACTAAATAAGGTGATCACTACAACATACAATCAATCATAATTATTCTTTCCTCAAAATATATCAATTGTCACCTTCTCTTCCAACTCTTCTTCAAAATCTATACATTTTTAAACTCTTTATTCATGTCATCTTCTTTAAATATAAACAATCACATTATTTCAATATCCATATTATCATATTCTAAACCAAAATTAATCTTGGATAATTTACCCATATAAAATAAGTTTATATGTAAAACAATATCTTGTGAGTTTTCTATGTGTATAGTGGAATTTTGAGACACTCTAAATTTCTAGATTAAAACCATTCTCCACTAGAAATGATCAAGGTAGCCCAAAATAATCTAAATATATCTCTATTTTCTTTATTGACATCTATCTATTTTTCTGATTGATTTATTTTTTCAACTAAATAATCTTTAGATAATAGATTTTTTATATTTCATTTAAATCATGTTCCCTACAATCTTTATAAATGGATTATGATCCATCAATTAAAACATCAACATAAATCATTCTAGAATATTTTTATAACATCAATAGGAACAACTTCAAGAATGTACTCCTTCATTAGGTTCAAACCACATCATATATTATGATCAATCAAAATTTAAGTTTGAATCATAAATATATATATAAATAATATTCATCTATTATATATCCTCCTCCAATACTTGATATGAAAAATCACTTGTTCCATACTAATATTGAAAATAGAGATATCAAGGTTTATCCTTGTCTCTACCATAAAAAACTGTGTTCCATTCTATGAAAACATTTCTTGTGGTGATATCTTCATCACCAACTACAACAATCATTCCTCCTTTTCCATTTATACCTATTTTCACTTACAAAATTACTAATTCTATCCTTAAACTTATTTTCCCATGCTGATATTTTCATTCACTATTTTTTATGGGCATAATTTCTTACACGGAATCTCTCTCATATATTTTACCCAAAAATACCCTATATCACCTCTAAAAATATATGTCATTCACACTGTACATTAGAAAAATAGAATCTTCTATAGTGGAAATGATATAAATATATCATCATTAATGATTGCGTCACAACTAGATATGACTAATTATGTCTGTTGTGATAACTTAAATTTATTTTGTTCTCTTAGTTTTTCTTCAAGATATACCAATGTGACCTTTTATGACTCCTAGGATTCCTTTAACACATGATACCAGTATTTTTTATATATTAGTGTTGTTTCCTATGACATATAAAACTATATTACATGTTTATAGATATACACATTCCATTATATATAATATTTGGAAATTTTTATACATCATGATGTCTTTTTAGTGACTCATACTGCCATAAGTGATTACCATAAATCACCTTAAAAAATAAAAATGTCTTCATTGAAATAACTAATTTAACATATAAATTTGGCTTCAAACACATCCACAGTATCTGACAATATATATAATAAGAACATTAAATTAATAGAATCAAACATATTTGATTGAAATATTTCTGGATTAGAATAAAAAAAATTGAATCAACTCTATCTTGATGAATTACATGGTAAAATAATTTCTCATGAAATGAGTATGTATCATATGTTTAAAAATAAAATTAAAGAAGAGAATAAAATTTATTCTATGATGGTAAATAATGTTAAACCAAATAGGGAGGAAGAGTCATCCACTAACTATGAAGAAGATGAATAACATTAAGAATATTTTGAAAATAATTTTTTTCTTATTTATAAAAACATTATAAAATTTATAACAAAATATAAGGTTAAATTATTCTAGAAATATTTTGATTGTGTATAAATTGGGAATTTTTTTAACTATATAAATAATATGAGTATTTTAATAAAATATAGTAATCAATATGAAGTTCCTATAAGGATAAAATTAAATATATGATTTAGTTCAAAGAGTGAAATGAAAAAAATGATGAAAATAAGATATCTTCAATATATTAAAGGATTTTATTGAGAATATGTGGAGGAAGAGATTTTTCCAATAAGAGTTAAATTGAAGAAGAATAATCAAATTAATATCAATTAATTTTCATGGACTAAGTTGCAAAGGAAGAAAAATACTAAAGTAAAGATAAATATAAAAGTAAAATAAGGAGGAAGTTACATGTAAAACATGTTTAATTCTAAATTAAAAATGTTTATTTGATAAAAATTATAAATATAAAAAGTATATCAAGAGATTTAATAATATTATAATGATAAATTCATAAGTAATGAATCTATATTTAAGAATAAATATGTTTAATATATTTAAAAACTCAAAAAAAATGAAAGTTTAAATGTATTATCAAAATATAATCAATAAGGATGTTAATGAAGGGGTGTCCTTAAAGAAAATTGAGTGGCTAGAAACACAATAAATGTTTTTTATATTTAAAATACATTGAAGAATTTTATTGGTGATTTAAAAAAGTCAAAAAGGTTTAGTTTGAATAATATAAGGCTAGAAAATATTAAATTGGAATCTTAAATGTTAAATATAAAAGTTTTAATAAAAAATTAGATTAAAGAGATATATGGTTGTTTCAAAATCCAAATTAAAGAAGATAATTGTTTTATGAAAATTCATAAAATGTTAAAATTGTTTACTATAATAGTATATGTTATAAAACAAATTCTATTAATATATGGGTGGAAAATAAAATTGAATCACTAACCTCTAAATTACAAAATAAACATTATATTTTTAAAATTTTCTCACAAAAAATATTCCATAGATGACTCTCATTATCCTAAAATAGTAAAATATCATTTCAAATTAGTCTCAATGTGTTTCGAGGAATTAATATCTATAAAATAGGAAAGTATATATTTTCATGCTATTGTTGGTGGTATTGAATATATGGACATAAATCATTTAATTTCAAGTATAATATTTTATTTAAATGAGAATAGGGAAGGCCAAAAGTAATAGGGAGTCAATATATTCAAAGACATAGAAAAGATATTGAAGAAAAATATATTTTTCATACACATAAAATATTAAATTACCTTCAAATAGAATATAGAAGATGTGATAAAGATAGTAATTGTGTTGAGTATGTCTTAATGATACTCCTTGTGAAATTAAACTAAGATAAAAAAAGTTATAAATCCATAAGAAAGAAAAAGAGATAAAAATTTATATATTGTATAGATTTCTTTGAATGCCAATAAAAATAACAAGACTTCGTTTTTTGGTATATTTTTTATTCACATATGATAGGTGAAACTAATATTTTAAATAATATTGAAAATAATAGCATTATTTTAGTATTTTATGAAAATGATAATTCATTTAAAATTAAGTGAGTTGGTAAAATTTAAATATAAGTTAAATAAATAAAAACAAAAGAGGTTTTATATATTAATGGTAAAAAACATGATTTGATGAGTGTTAGATAATTATGTAATCAGGGAAATAAATTAACTTTTAGAATAAATTTTTCATTATCAATAGTTTAAGGATGGAATATTTATTATAAAAGGTGAGAGAACAAATGTAACTTTATTCCAAATTAGAAATTCTCAAAATTCTTATAATTTTATTTCCAAAGAGGATAATAATCTATAACATAGAAGGATTTTACACATTAACTAATGAATCATGGTCAAAATTAAAATTTTTGAGGTTATGATATATATTCCAAAACTAAAAAAGATAAAGGGACATTATTTACAAGACATGTCAAAAGAAAAATATAGATAAAGGAAGCTACAAAAGAATTCGAATTCAATAAAAAAGTATTCTTCAAAGTTTGATTTATATGGAAAAATGAAACAATAATATAATAAGTTTTAGTTACATTTTATCACATTGTTTATGAATATATAAGAATAAAAAAATTTAGGTTCATGTGATGCAAAATAGAGTTTATTTGTTTTTTTAAAAAATTTGAAGGGGTGTTGAGAAAAAATGGTTTTTTTCCTTTATAAATTATGGTCTAATAATGGAAAGGAATATATATATAATTATTTTAAATATTATTTAATAAATCATGGAATTAAAAATCAATATATCACTTTATATACACCTCAAAAAATAGAGTATTTAAAAAGAAAAATATAATCCCAACTGAGTTGAGAATAACTATTCTTGTAGAGTATAAAATCTCAAATTTATTTTAGAAGAAAGATATATCCACAGTTATGAACATCCAAAATATATTTTTATTGATTCCCAATACCAAGACAATAAAATTTGATCTATGTTATAATAATAAAATTAATGTAAAGTAATAAATGTATTTATAATCCAATTTTTAACCAAAATTAAAAAGAAACATTTCGGTAAATTTGATGAGAAGGTATATAAAGGTGTATTCCTTGATTATTTATTAAATGGAAGAGTCTTAAGGTACTAGAATAATAATATACTTAATTTAGTGTGTTATTATAGTTTTAAAATTGTTGAATAACTAATCATAAAAGAATTATAAGATGAAGATTGTGAGAATACATAACATTATAAAATTGAAAAAACTATTAAATGTAAAGAATAAGAATCATAATATGAGAAACAAATTTGTGGTTATGATTTTTATTACACTAGTTATAATTAATTACTATAATTATAAGTTTAAAAATAAAACTACATTAAGGTAAAAAAATCTTGATGAAGCTAATAATATTATTAGAGATAAAGGAACTTTAGATTAAAAGTTAAGAAAGATAAAATTAAATAACCAAATAGACATGATATAATAAATTTAACGACAATACATTGATGAGGATATTAAAAATAAAGAATGTTATAATGTTATAATTAATAATTTTGATAAAATTTATAGAAATATCACTTTTAATATTGTTCCTAGGATAAAATGGAACAATATTATTGAAATTAACTGAGTATTTAGAAATAAATTAATTTAAAAGGCTATATTTTTATAAATAAATCTAGGATATTTTTCAAGTGATAATCCCAAGTTAAGAGAATATATTTTGAAGAAAAAAATTCCTTGTTTCATGGTCAGAAGAAATCAAAATATTTTTATTCATTGTTACACATATAAAATATAAAGGGTATGAAATAGAAGTAAAGTATATATTCTTGAATATAAAGTTATAGGAAGTGGTTTTTATTAAGTAATCTAAGGGATTTATTATTGAAAAATATGGTACTAGAGTGTTAAAATTAATTATGGATCACTATGGTTTAAAAATACCCATGCTCATGGTTTTCCAAGATTCATCACTGTACAAAAAAACAGAAATATCAAAAAATAGATTGTGGAAAATAATATTTATGTGATGATGAGGGGGAATGGAACTATAATTTCCATTGTTTTTATTGATTACATTATTACTTTAGGTGAAAATAAGAATATGTATATAGAAATTTCTAAAAAAATAAAGAAAAAATTGGAAATTTCCATGATTGGTGAAGTGAACTTTTTATTGGGAAATAAATTTAATTTAAATAAGAATTATATTTTTTTCATATGTAGAAATTTTCCAGTGTAATATTATAGAAATTTTGAATTGAATAATGAAAATAAGTATATAAACATGTCACTATGGGTATGAAATTGAGAAAGGAAGAGGTTTAAGGATCTATGATAAATTTGGTGAATAATAATGGCCATGGGAATAAAATAAGGAAAATGTTCCCATAGATATATTTTGTTGTAATTTGTTCAATATTTTAGTTGAAGACTCTATGAGATGTTGGTTAAATAAAAAAATCTATATGAAGTGAAAAAAATGTTTTAATGGAATTATTCAATGACCAAATTCTATACAATACAGAACTTATTATTTTTCTTAAATATACCATAATAAAAACTAATACATGGTTTTTATATAATATAATATAATATTAATGTATGGTTAGAGGTGAATTTTGAGGAATTAAATATCGTTCAGTTCTAAGAACAAGAGGATATGTTATATGTCCTATTAAAAGTCTCTACAACATAGAACATGTGAGTATTCCTCTTTATTTTGGAATAAACATTGTTAAATAAAGTATTTAAAGGAAATTTAAAGAGTATTTAATTGTTTTAAAATATTTAATATCCTTTCAAGGTCACAAAACATATTTTAATATACTGAGAAAAATGTTTTCTAAGAATTGTAAACATGTATAAAATATTTATTATTGCATCATTATAAATACATTCAATTGGATAAAGGGGTTTTTACATCTTAAGTTGCACATATATTTAATCAAATACTAGATATTATAAGTATGATTAATTATGTGTATGAATTTATATAAAATAAAACATGGCATCTT
This sequence comes from Viscum album, assembly GCA_963277665.1. NCBI lineage: Eukaryota > Viridiplantae > Streptophyta > Magnoliopsida > Santalales > Viscaceae > Viscum > Viscum album. Next base: position 624,116,822 of record OY728132.1, read on the forward strand.
ACACATAGGAAAATTAAAGGCATAAAAAAATATTTTCTACATGTCATAGTGAATAGACACAAAATAGTTTTTTATAAACCACAATTTTGATATTAAAAAGGATAAAAGGGAAATTTAATATTGATATGTATATTTCTTGAATATGTTTTTATGAAATAGAAGTTCTGAATCAACAAGAATATAAAATTTATGAGCACATAATATATTTTATTTAACATGGTCTATCAGTATAGAAAAATTTTAGAAATATGAATACATATATGGTAATGGATAAATTATCATTATAAAACATAATCAGACTTGTGATAATGATGATGATTATTATAAATTTATTAATTAACTCCAAAATTTGAAAAAAAAAACAAAAATTGGTTGAAGTTTACTTATATGAATTAACAAAATATATTTTTTGTTAGAAAATAACATTACCTATGTGAGTTAAATGTGAATTATTATTTAAAATAAAAGTATTGATACATGTCTTTTATGTGTTTATGAAATTTTTAAAATAAATAGGTTAGGTTTCAAAATAGTTATATTTTTAATACTTTCATAAGTAAAGATTATGAATTGAAAGGACATAAAACATTAAGTCAAGAGGCACTGAACATTCCCATTATAATCTAAATTTGATTGAATTATTTATTTATTCTTATTTACATATATACTATGATTTTATTCTAATGTTTTTTTGGATTTTATAAGTTCATAATTTTTTGAGTAATTTACTAAAATTTAAAAACTAAGATTCACAAAACATTTTCTCCAAACTTTTTATATGAACAAGACGCTTGAATTTTATATTAAATTATTGAATTTATAAGCTATAAAATTATGTGAAATTGATATTATATTTATTTTAATGGTTTATAGAAAAATTCTGGAATTTTTGGATTTTTTTCACAGTAAATAATACAATATGGATAATTTGAATTTAATTTCACCAAAACATTTGGGTTTTGTTATTGAATTTTAGAATTATTTAGATTAAAAAGGGATTAAAATTGATTTTAAACATAAATAAATAACATGTAAACAATTTATATAATAATAATATTGATAAAAATATATTTATTTATTTAAATAAAATCTGAGCTACTCTATACTTAATATTTAATGTTATTTAAAAAAAATTATTTTTTTAAGTTGAATAAAAGTTATGAATTGAGTTTGGAGATATTTTTTAGACTCTATATAAATCATATAAATGATCAATAAATATTTTTATAGTTTAAAAAAATTATGTTTTGAATATTGGCGGTCTATATACAAAACATATGAAAAATTATTCACAATACATTAAGTTTTTATATTATATATCAATAGAATATAAATGGATTAAATATAGTGTGATTATTAAATTAATTATGAAGGTTGATATAATTAAGAAATATATTTTATATGGGGTTATTTATTTTGGTCTACAAAACATATGTTATGGTTCTAGAACATTTTTCAATAGTGTCTATAGAATATTAGAAGAACATATTTGTGTTGACTACAATTTAATAATGAGAATTATTTTTTTTCAAATATTTAATTTTATCTTTTATGAATAAATTAAAAAAATTATTTGTGATTATTTAATTAAAATTTGAATTTATAAAGGCTTCTTTATAAGGTTTTTTTTGGAGAAAATTAGTAATTGAAATACTCAATATTTTTTTAAGGAAATTTTGTTGGGAATATTTTAAAGATATTATTATGAAAACATTAATTAAAATTATATGTGATATTTTAGGGATTTAATTGATTAATTTGGAAAATATATTTTATATTAAAATATAGAAAATTGTTTTACATGATTCTTATTAGAAATATTGACAATAGATATTATTTTTCAAGGAATTTAAATTATAAATTATTCATTGAATATTAATGAATAATTTTTGGGAATTTATCTATTACTTTTGTTTTTTAATTTTTTTGATATTATAATATATTATATGTTGATCAAACTTAAGAAAAGACGCATGGAATAAATTATGTAGAAAATGTTTTGATCATATTTGTATTATTATTGCTAGAATTTCCCAAATACAAATAAAAGAAAAGGAAATGTGATAATTAATGGGATACCAATTATTGAGGGTTAAGCCTAATGATATTTTAATTCATTTTCTAATATGAGTGATGTAGTTACTTTCATGGATGATACCATGAACAATAAGGACATAGTCTTTCGCAAGGAGAGATGAACCCTTTCAAAATTGTATGTACTTTTTGTGATTTCTTTTCTTCCTAGTATATTATGTGAGTAATTAAAATAAGTTAAATTATAGTGTTAATATTGATTTTAAAAGTGAAAATTTGGTAACACTAATTCACCCCCCCCGTCCCCACACACACACCAATTGTGACTGCCATACATTCTTGGGAACTTCATATGATGTGATCAAAGAATATATTTTCACCAAGAAAGAAGATGAATTTTTTATATATGATTTAATTAATGGGATAATGATAATCCTTTTGGTGTTTTAGGCATATAAAATACTTCTCATAAAAAATTAAATCAAAAATATAAAATATATAGTATTTTTGGTTATATTTTTCTTAATGAAAGATACAAGAGAAAAGGGATACATACTAGGAATAGAGATCTATAAAGATAAGCCAAAAATGTTTTTTTATTTGAGTTAAAGTGTATTTATTAGTAAGTGTTAAAGAATTTTGTCAATGGAAATTTTAAAAAAAATGACATATAATACATAGAATGAGGCTTAAAAAGGACTAGTTCCCTAATACATATTTTTATTAGTAATACATAAGTGATATTATAATTCTTAAATAATATGATCAATAATTTATAAAATGTTATGCACATGAACTAATATCTTATCATACTTAATAATAACAATTAGGTATCAATCAGGTTTTTATGTGAGTTATTTAGTCATAGTCAATAATATTCTTATGTACTTGAGAAAAACTAAGGTTGTATTCTTGCTAGTAAAATTTGAGAAGGTGATCTTACACCGATTATTGTTTTCAAACTGATAAATATGATTTGATACTTCATTCAAGGTTCATATTATGTTTGAAAAATAGATCAATGAATTAGATGAGTGTTAAACATTCAACCATAATTTTTCTACAATAGAGGCTGAATATCTCACATTATAAAATAAAACTAAGTAATTAGTTAGGATAAATATGGTTATTTTTAAATTGGATGATGTTTCTAGAAGAGTGAATTCTATAGAGCTATATTGTCACAAAAATAGAGATTTCATATAATCTATAGACCTCTATTCTCACAAAATATCCAAAAATATTGATATAAGATATTATATCATTTGATAAATAATTGAGATTAATTTTAAATACCTATAAAGAAACCATAAATAATAATTTAATCGATCCTTTGACAAACCTATTAATGTAGTAAAAACATGGGAGTCTCGGAAAGTCCTTGGTTATTAGTTACATGGGTGGTTTAATCTAGTTTATATTATTTTTCCAAGATACATTTTTTAAATCTATTCATAAGATTTAATTAATATGAATACATATTATTTTGTGGTTTTAATATTAATGTGTTTATTTTATTGAATTTTCATTCTTATGATATTATTTTTTATGAGATATGATAATTAACCTCTTATAGGTAAAACTTTGTGTTATCCCTAACTTATGAGTATCATGTAATTTTCTAGGTTATGATGATATATTAATATTTGTGTGAGTCTAAACATATAAAAAGATAGATTTTACTCATGTGATAAAATTTAGAGAACTTGTTACCTGGATTAGTTTCATTTGAATTTACCACATGGAAATTCAAATGTATATATCATTAGCGTACTTTGGGTGTATACTATATAAAAATACCATAACCTAAGTATAATAGTGTTTCTTACATGTGACTCATCATATTTTGATACCAATATTCCATCATTATAGTGAATGAGAAAAAAAAATAGTGGTTGGATACAATGTTGATCATGTGGAGAAATTTATATAACTGGTAATGAGTTTTTATCTTATATGATAGGCATGAAATTTTTTTCCCTCAATTTGAGTGTGATTGAAAAAATACATGGTCATTATTATATGAGTAACATATTGTTTTATTATCTAATTGAATGAATTACATGTATTGTGTTCATCTACTTAAATGAATGAAATGTATTGAATTCATCCATATTGATCAATCTATATGGATAATCAAGAATGGATGGTATAGATGATATGGAATTTTCATTTTTCATGTGTCATGTCTATACATGATATCATGGAAAAGGATTGTATGAGTATACATGTGGTTAATAAAGATCATACTACAAGTATTTGTACTTTGAGTGGAATTTATGTGTTTATAGATATTGTTCTTTGGTTATGGTTATGAATTAAGAATTCATAATAAAACATGCAAAATTTTAAAAAAAAAATTATTATTTAATTATTAATTTTATTTTAATTTGGGTCTTACTTTAATTATTTTATTTATAGCTATTTTGGGGGATTTATTATATCTTTAGTTATTATTTAGATAATAGAGGTTCTATAGAGGTTTCTTAAAAATAAAATTTATTATTATTATTGGTGGGTTTGATGCTGCTGGTGGTGATGGTGGTTTTGCTACATATAGAATGATTTAAAATAGAATAGGTAACTCCCCTCCCCCACTCATATTACCCCTTATTTAGTCTTGTGAACCATCCTCAAGAGTGGGTTCTTTCTCCTTCCTCTCATTCTTCACTCCCTATTGATGGAATTTTTTTACATAGTAAACTCCTTTCAGATCTAGGTAAGACCCCTTCAATTATTCCTCTTTTTTCACCTTCTTATTATATTCCCTTACAAGTTTAGTTTTCTGATTTAAAATATTATAAGATTAATTAGTTTCATTATGGCATGATGAAGCCCTTGATTTAATTAGGTATTTTTATAGTGTCTATAACTTGATGTTGATATAAGTTAAATTCCCATCATTAGACCTTTGGATTCCTCTATGTGACCATGTGATAATATTTCATCATTTCAAGGCCCATTTTTACCCTAGGAATGTTTTATGTAAATTATATATGAATTAGAGTGTTATTGGATTTTTAATTTCAAGTGATTGATTTTACAGAATACATGCATGGTGAATAATTTTATGGTAGCATCATGAGGTAGGTAGATCTTATTATTTCTTATGGGTGAAAAATACTTTGATTATTGAGCGTTATAATTTAAAAAACCACGTTTAATTTGTAAAAATGGGTGTTTTGTACATTTTGAGTCATTTTTTAATTAATTAATGATATTCTTGGTATTATTATAAAGAAAAGGGTAAATATATAGTTAAATTTATTGAAAATGACTTATGTGGGACCTTAATATGGTCTATTTTTGAAATATGATTTATGAAAATGGTTTGGAGATAATTCCAATGATAAATCAATGGTCCTAGCTTAAGTTTTCATTGTTTTATTTTAAATTGATGGTTCAGGTTATTAAATAGTTTGGGTGACAATTTATATAGGAGAACATGTTATCATTTTTCTACAGAGGTCGAGTGATGACACAAATAGGTTGGATAATCTTCTCATACAATAAAATTGATAATGGACTAAATTAATCCCTTTAATTAAAACATGATGATTTTCTAGTAATATGTAATCTATTTTTTATGTATTATTTATAAATTTTTTTTTTCTTCCATGGAGTGTAGCATGTAATGATTTTATAGAAACTCAAAAAATAAAACAGTTTTCTTATACAAGAGACAATATGGGAGTCACATGTGAAAATTCTATTGGTTTTTGTGTTTAGACCCTATATATGCACTTTTGTGCACAGAAAACCTTTTTCATTGAGTCATATATTCAATTATGGATGTTACTTTTGGTTAATTATTAACAGCTTATATTTCCTTAATCATGGATCTTGGAGGATTAGACAACTCATGGTTTTATAAGGTTTGTTTTATTGTTATGGTTGTAAAATTTATGTTAACATATGATGTGTACATTCATTTGTTATGGTCAATAGTTCCAAATTATTTTTTATTTTTATTTGTATGTATAATATAGTTTAAAATATATAGAGGGGTTATTTCAAGGTAAAATCATTCCCCCAATGATTTTATAATCTTATTTTCACACTTTCATGTGTGAGGTGGCATGTGAGGTCAATGTGTACATGTGAGCATGCATGTGTAAGTGAGTGTGTGTGTGTGGGTGTGTGGGTGTATAGGTGGGTGGTTGTGGGTTTGGGTGTGAGTGTGGGTGCAGTTGTGAGTGTGGGTGTAGGTGTGGGTGTGGTTGTGGGTTTGGGTGTGTCTATGTGTGTGGGTGTGGGTGGGTGTGGGTGTGTGGGTGTGCGGGTGTGTGGGTGGAAATTGTGTGTGTGAATGTGTGTGTGTCTATATAGAATTAATATATAATATTTAAAATTCAAATCTTCACTTACCCATCCATTAAAATTATTATAAAATCTTAAATAATTTTAACAATATATTGAAATAAATTCCCAAAAAAATAGTAACAAAATAATTGGATAAAAAACTCATTAAAAAATATTTTACCCTAAGTGGAAGTATATATTTAATATGTTACACCATATAAATATGTATCTAGTGTGGAAATAATACTTGTGTTATATTATAATCCTCCAAAAATATACTTTTGTAAAATAAAGAAATAATTGAATGATCCTTTCAATAAGAATTTAAAATAATCAAGGACAAGGAAAAATATTATTATAAAGTTTAGGGGTCACCAATGAAAATATAATAATACTCTCTAGAAACACTCAATGTAGGTTTCATGAATTTAAGTAAAAGATCTATTCAATTTTAAATCTCCACAACTAGGTATAAGTATTTGACACATAAGAGTAAAAATAAGAGATCTTTTCCTAGCCTCTACCACAAGACCTTCCACTTTCCTTAATATCTCACTAAGTAAAAGTAGTGTGATCTTAGTTGGTAATTGAAATTAAATTACATAATATAAATATAAATTCGTCATAAAAAGGATTATATCAAATGATTGAATTTAAAATTCATATCAACCTGGGATCTAGATCTAAATAAAGTAGTGGATTAACTTAATTATGACTAGGAAAAATATGATCAAAATAAACCACTAAAGTAAATATTTTTTTCTTTCAAATAGTTTTGTATTTGTTTGGTAATGTTTGGGTGTGTGTGGGTGTTGGTGCGGGTGCAGGTGGGTGGGTGGATGGGTGTTTGGGTTGAGTGTGAGGGTGGATAGGTGTATAGGTGGGTGGGTTGGTGTGTATGTGTGTGTTGGTGTGGGTGTGTGAGTTTATTCATATCTATATATATATATATATGTGTGTGTTTCTTTTTGGGTGTGTGGATGGGTGGTTCAGTGGGTTTGTGCATGTATAGGTGTGTTTTTTGTATGTGTGTGTGAGTGTGTGTGTGTGTGTGTGTGTGAGTGAGTGAGTAGGCAGGCAGACATGTGTGTGTGTGAGAGAGAGATTATGTGTGGGTGTGTGTGGGTGTGCGATTGGGTGGGTATAGGTGGGTGAGTGGTAAGTGTGGATGTGGGTGTGGGTGGGTGGGTGGTATGGCATCCCTCTTTTTTATTACATAACATTTCATTACATAGTACAAACATAGGATCTTTTAAAGTTTAGTTTTCGGGAAATAAGGTACATAATACATGAAAACATAAAAAAAAAATCTAATGCACTTTAAAATATTCTTCATTGGTTCATACTAAGTAATTTTGTTGAATCTCATAAACTAGGTATATATATCAAAGTAAAGGGATAGCATTAGGCCTTCTAAGGGAATGTAAGGAAAACAATTTATAGGTGATCTTGAGGAATATCAACAAGAACATGAGGAATATAATTATGGAATTAGAAAGGGAACATGAGGAAAATCATAATAAAAATAAAATTAATCATGACAATAAAATGTGGCTATAATATTTAAATGATACATTCATAATCATATCCCAAGTTTTTTCATCGAGATGTCAAAAAATAACAAGGTTATTCACCAAGGTATTTTAAAACATATCATCTCTACAGATTAAATTCATTACCCAATTCATTGGAGAATTTTCAGAGATAACCCTTAATATGTATTAATTAATGTGGTACACATATATTATAATAAAACATTTCATAAATAACACATGTAAAATAAAAAGAAATGGGTTTCATATTAAAAAAAGCATGGGGTTTTAAAAAGTGCTGAAAGACAATATCATTATGTCATTTTTAATACACTGAAATGGAATGTGGGTTTCATTTATGATAATCCCAGATTAAATTAAATCATTTTCAAATATAGGAGAATACCCCTATAAAATAAATAGGTTTGGGTATTCATAAAAATAAAATAAAAGATAATTTCTTGAGGGAAAAGAGAAATTTTGAGAAGTAAATTCGACAAAAATACTTCTATAAAACAAGGTTTTGTAAAATGGTAAAATTAAAGGTAGAAATTGTATACCACTCATAAAATACTCTTATTACAGTAAAGGTATTAAATAAATTTTACAAGAGAATTTACTTTTGAAATTGGAATATATTCCACATAAAGAGGTAACTTGAATGGAAAAGTGAAGTGAAGATTTCCCTTACATTGAAGAGTTGTTCCTAAAACTTTATAATTGGGATATTGGGGTCTTTAGGACACCATGGGTGGAATCCTTGGGAGGAAAAACAACCACATATTCAAGGATTATGGATTGGTAGTTGATTTAAATGGATAAATGGGTGGGTAATTTTAGAAAAAGTGGAGGATTTGTTTATTAATTTCCAAATATAGGCCTTGGAAACATTGTTTGTGGAAAATGAAAAAACACAACTTTCCTATGTTTTTATCCAATGGTTTATGAAATTTAGAACATATTTTATGTTATTTTAATCCAAAATATTCTATCATCATTTTATATTACTTTTTTTTAATGGAAAAGTAAATGTTCCTCAAAAATGATGTTTTTAATGTTAGAGTTTACATTTTAGACTTTGGAAATTAAATTATAGGTTTAGAAATTGATTAAAAACTATTAAAATACTTTATATTAATAAAATAAAATATTTTAGGTCGTGTATTGTGTTTAATTAGTTATTACATCATTATGACATAATTTTGAAGTCATTAAAAATACCAAAAAACTCAAAATGTATTTTTACTATTCATAAAACAAATAAAGTATTTTAGAAAATTCTCATAAATTCATCATAACCTAATTTTTTCATGATAATTTCAAAAAATAATATTTATTTTATCATAATAATTATCTAAATATTGGAATTCTAACTTTTAAGTATAAAAATCCTTATTTATTAAAAATAATAGAGGTTTGAAAATGCATTGTAAAATTTCTGACACTTTAAAAGAATAAAATTATTGTATCATCTATATTTAAATAAGAGTGTTTTTATCATAATATTTCATTAAAATAAGTATTATTCATAATATCTTAATTTATTATAAATATTTATATATTTTCTTCAAAGTACAATTTTTTCTGAAAAATCAATTTATCAAATTTAATCTCAATTCTATTAAGAAAAACTATTCTTAAAATGAAATTGATGGAATAAAATTTTATTTATAAAATAGAACAACACTTTTAGTAACTAGGGCCTAAAAATGACCTCTTATAACATCTTCATATGACCTAATGGTAATGTGTGTGATAGTGATAGATTCATGGTGGTGGCTCAACAAACATCGCTTGAGTGTTAATTTCCACTAACTCGATCTTATCCTATAAGAGATTTCGTTCAAGATTCACTTGTTGAAGATCATGTTGGGATTAGTTAAGAGAGAACCCTAGTAATGTTACCTCCCTCCCAAGTTCTAACAGATGGGCTTCATATGACACGACCCTACTGGTTGAAGCCATCATTTCTTCTTTTTGGGTTAATTATTCTTTATCATTTCTATTGATAAACTAAAATTATATCTTAGAAAATATTATTACTAGGAGTATATTTTCCATCGGTCATTTTGACCAAATTTCATATTTAACCAATAGTCAAATAACAGTCAGATCTAGATGTTTATATTTCCCTTTAGACTCACTTCATTATTAAATGGATATAGTTTGGTTGAGTTTAACATAATATAACAAACATTATATCAAGAAACATAATATCATTTAAAATTTATGGGTCATTACATTCTTCCCCCCTTAATAAATTTTATCTTTGAAATTTCAACTCATTCTATCAGTTAAAAAAAGGTGTGGATACTTCTACCTCATTGTTTCATCTGGTTCCCACATCGCTTCTTCATATTTATGGTTCCTTCAAAACACTTTGATGAGGTGGGTAGCCTTTTTGTGTAAAACCTTGTCTCTATGGTCCAAGATCTTCATCGTCTATTCCTCATAAAAGAGGTCAAGTACCAATTGTACCACCATTGGATTTAGTAAATGTGAAGGATCAGGTATGAAATTCATTAAGATATATAAATGGAATATATCATGAACTTGAGCTATATTTGGTGGAAGTTATATCTGATAGGCTATTTCTTATGTGAGATCAAGAATTTAGTAGTGTCCAATGTACCTGGGTCTAAGCTTCCCTTTCTTCCCAAAACATGTGACTCTCCTCCATGGTGATATTCGAAAGAATACTTTAACGTCAACATCAAAATCCAAGTCCCCTCTATGATTTTCAGTATATCTATTTTTACAACTATGAGTATACTTTATGCTTTTTTGGATAGAATAAACCTTTTCTTTCATCATGTGTACAATATCAGGCCCAAGAATCATTCTCTCTCCAAGTGCATCCCAACAAGTTCTAGTTCTACATCGCTTCCCATATAGAGCTTCATAGGGTTCCATTTTAATACTCGAATGGAAGATTTTTTTGTATGATAATTCAATTAATGGGTGTTGTTGATCCCATTCACCTTTAAATTCCATTTATCATGTTATTAGTATGTTCTTGAGTGTCTGAATAGTCCTTTCAGATTGGGAATCAGTTTTGGGGTGATAAGTCATACTGAAATTCGATTCATTATTCATATTATGTTGATTATTTCTCCATAATTTTTATGTGAACCTTGGATTATGATCAGAAATGATAGAAAGTAGTACCCCATAAAACCTCACCACTTCCTTTATGTAAATCTTGGAAAGTTGTTCAAGAGAAAAATATTCCTGAATAGAGATGAAATTGGAATTCTCAATGATATGATCCACTATAACCCATATCACATTGTTTCCTTTGGATTTTCTCAAGATACTAGTGGAAAAATCCACAGTGATATTGTCCCACTTCCATGTTGGTATGGGTAGTGGTTGTAATACCCCTTTAAGAAGTTGTCACTCCACCTTCACTTGTAGACACACCAATCACCTTTTCTTGTAGCTGGAAATATCCCTTTTCATGTTATCCCATCTAGAATAATAATAAAATTCCCTATACATTTTAGTGCTTCCGGGATGTATAAAGAATGTAGATATATGAGCTTCATCCATCAATTCTTTATTTATATCTAGAATATATAGAACACATAGTCTTGTATAAAATTTTAGTAAACCTTCTTAATCAATATTGAACTCAATAAAATTACCATTCTTCACAACCTCTATCTTCTTTTGCAAAAAAGTATCATCTCTTTGATATTTCTTAATCTTATCTATTGATGATGGTTATGAAATAATTTAGGAAAGGGTTGATGATTTCCCTTTCCTTATGATTCCCATGTCTAGTTTTACTAGGTCTTTGGTCAAAGGATCTCCTTGAATCCTAATAATTTCTATAATAATAGGGTCTTTACCACTTAGTGCATCAATGAATTTATTTCCTCTTCTCGGGTGATAATTAATTGAACAATCATAGTCTTTAAGAAGTTCCAACCATCTCATCTATATCATTTTCAATTTCTTTTTCATGAAAATATAGTTAAAACTTTGGTGGTATGTGTATATATCACATTTCTCTCTATAAAAAATAGTGCCTCCATATCTTCAGAGTAAAAATAACTATAACTTACTCTAGGTTATGCATAGGATAATTATTCTCACGAGGATTTAACTATCAAGACTCATAAGTAATCACATTTTCCTTTTGCATGAAGACACACTCAATCCCTTTTAGAGATGCATCACTAAAATATAACAAATACTTCTATAATAAAGGGTAGAGTTAACACTGGTTTAGTAACCAGTCTCTTATTCAACTCTTGGAAACTTTCTTCACAATCATTTATATAGATAAACTGAGCCCCTTCGTGAGTTAAATTGGTTAGTGGATTATAAAGTTCTGAAAAAAATCACAAACCTCTTAAAATATCCTGTTAAACCAATGAAACTATGAATCTTGGTTACTATTATATGATCAGGCCACTCCTCCACAACCTTTGACATGGTAGGGTCCACTTAGATTCCTTAATTGGTTACAATGTTCCCCAAGAAAGAAACTTTTTGTAATGAAAAATCACATTTTCAAAATTTTCCAAATAGCCTATCCTTCATGAGAGTTTTAAATATAACCTGTAGATGATACTCATGATCCTGATTACTTTTAGAATATATCATAATATCAGTAATATAAACTACTAAAAAGTTATAAATGTATTCCTTAAATACTCTATTCATCAAATCTATAAATATAGAAGGATAATTAGTTAATCTGAAGGGAATAACAACAAAATAATAATGCATATATCTTGATCAGAAGGAATTATTTTGAATATCTAATTTATTTAACCTCAATTGATGATAACTACATCAAAGATAAATCTTAGAGAAAAATTGATCCACATGAATCTGGTCAAATAAATCATCAATCCATGGGATAGGGTTCTTGTCCTTCACTGTGATACCATTAACTTATCTATGATAAATGCATAGTCACATTGATCCATCCTTCTTGTTAAAAAAGAGAAAATGTGCTTCTTAAGGATAGATGCTTGGAAGAATAAATCCCTTCTCCAAAAGATCTTGAAGTTGTTTCATTAACTCCTGAACCCTGAATGGCCCGACGGCCTTCATTTTTATTGATTTTTGATAACCCCCCTTTCAAGGGATTAGGGGGAACCCTTACAAGTCATGTAGGCTTAGAGATTACAAGTCCTGTAGGATTTAGGAGATTACATGACCCAAAGGTCTTAGGGAATTAAACCAGACTATATACAAGGAACTACCCCTCCCCGGTATCTGCATCCTGATAGTAGCTCTCCAACTTTGCATGACCGTCTGGCTAGGATTTCTGTGCAAGCACAGGCTGGTATCGATGGCATAGCCATACCCTCTAATTCTAACAATCCATTTGGCTCTTCTCTGGTGAGTTCACCTACTCTTAATCCTCTTCTGGGGCTGCTCCTTTTTTGTAGTGTGTCTGGGGCCTGCATTCATGTGGCCCGAAGGCCTTGGGTGGCTCGAAATTCTTGTAGGACCCAAGGACCAAACCGATGGGCCGAAGGCCCAGATGGACGAATAGTTCCGGCTGCTACAATATCGAACAGTGCCTGTTACAGTAATACTACAGTAACCCGGAAATATGCCTCCACCTGGATTTGATTGCGGGTCTCTTGGATGCACCTAGCGAGTCCTCACCAACTAGGATAAGGCTCTTGTTCTCATTAATTCCTCCAACTCCACATTTTCCATTCAATATAGGGTCTTTGATATCATCTTGGATCCAGGTATGAGTTAAACGGATAAATATACCTCTCTTTCCAGGGGATTTTGAGGTAACTCTTTAATAAATACTTTAATGTATTCTTAAAAATGGGGTTATTTTATATTCTTATACTTTTATTTACTTCTTCCTATTCACTGATCATCTTCATAAAGAATACTCTAGGATTTTCTTCTTGACAAATCTAAGGTCTTGATATCTCTCCCCTGAAAATAACTATAGGTTATCTATTTAAGACTACTGATATTTCCTTACTTCATTAGCTGATATTAGAATTATAATTTGAAATCCTGTTTATCCCTAGTATAGTTTTGAATTCCCTAATGGGGATGATATTATATTTGTGATGATATTGTGCTTTCCAAAGTCAATACTAGAGTATCTATACACCGTTGATTCTTGGATAATCCCTCCGTAATTCTTAACTGGTAACTCTACTTTTATCATTTTAGGGATTGATTCTATATTATTTGAAAACGTGGATGAAATAAAAGAATATGTAAAACTAAAATCAAACAAATTACTTTCTATATTTAAGAGAAACATTATAGTACCTACCACCACAACATTTGGATCTTATACTTCAACCATTGTGATAGAAAAAGAACAACATTGCTTCCTTGTCCAATAATGAGGCTGATGGTGATTCCCCTCCATTATCTTTGGATTTGGATAGTTATATGAAAAGTTCCCAAGTTTTCCACATTTATAGCATTGGGATTCAATTTGGGTCTGCACCATCTTCCCTTATCATTAGTTCTGAGAAGTTGAGGCTTCACCTCACTATGAAAGTTCTGAGATATATGGACATCTCTTCCACACTTGAAACATTTACCACTCTTGATAAAGTAGTTCCTTCAATACCCTTTCTCGCATTTTTTATATATAAAGTTTCACTTTATTTATTCCTCTTCCATGATCAAAGATCCTCCCTAAATTTGACTCTAAATATCTATTCTTTTCATTCAATATTTGGAACCATTAAGTCCATTCAAACTCCATTTCAACCTTTATAGCACTCCTCAATTTATCTTCATAGTTTTTATAGTCTTGATTAGCTATATTCCTTTGTAGAAGGGGTATTTGTCCACTAATGGATATAGAAACCTTTTTATTAGGATCCATAACAAATCTAGAGGTGTAATGAGAAAGTCTTGTAAATTTCATCTCATATTTTCCCACATATTCATTTTCCTTCTTATTTAGTTCTAAAAATTCCTTCTCTATTTTTATTCACATCGAATGGGGGAAATATTTATTGAAAAATATTTACCTAAACTCATCCCACTCCATAGTATAAATCTCTATTTTGGATTCATATTTTTAATTAGTTTCCACCAATGATCAGATAATCCTTATAAGCGGTAAACATCTAGGGTGACTTTCAATTTCTCAGAACAGTGGAGTAAAAAAAAGATATTTTCTATAGAGTTTATCCATTGTTCAAAAATTAATGGGTCGGTAGATCCACTGAAAGAAGGTGTTCATTCACATATGAAGGACTAAATGTAAATTTGTTCCATTTGAGTTGAATCTAGTATCTCAAATTGATTCAAGATATTATTCATAACTCGAGTTAGTTGATTCATAATTCTCAAGAATTTTTTCATTCCAGCTTCCATCAGAGGGTCATCAGCACATGGTCTGTTGCACTTATCATTTACATGGTTCCTCATATTTCCAACCATTTTCAAGAACAATAAAAACTTAGTGAGAAATGTGTTTATTTTAAGAATATTATAATTTTAAAGGAATTTTATGTCTTAAAACATCATTCTTAAATATGTTATTTTTAACATTAATTTCATTTTTTATATATCCTTTATAATGGTTCATAATATGCTTATGATTAACCAAACATATCCCTTAGGAGTGTCAAACCAGGAGTGTAGGAAGCCTCGTTGTCATGCACCATTTCCCATTTGATTCTACCTCAAAGCATTATTTATGGGTGTTACCCTTAGATACATTTGTTCCATAGCCACATCCACTTGTTCTTATCCAGATAGAGATTTCTTTGCTTGAAAAAACATACTTAATACTTCACTAAAATACCAGTATTTTTTTCCTATATTAAATATTTTTTCCATAGTTCATCAAAAAGTTTTAAAATCATGATTTTCAAAAATAAATAAACATTAATTTGATACCAACTATGGAATCCTACATTTTTATTAGATAACATTTCATTACATTGTATAAATTGAGGATCTTTTAAAGTTTAGTTTCCTGTAAATAAGGTACATAATACATGAAAATATAAAATATTATTATAATCCAATTGAAAAGATTATTTTTTGGTTTATAATAAGTAAATTTATTAAATATCATAACATGGGGACATACATCAAAGGAAAGGTTGATCATAAGTCTCAGTAAAAGAAACCAAGGGAAACAGTTTACAAGTTATCATGAGGAATATCAATAAGAACATGAGGAATATCATTATGGCCTCAGAAATGGAACATGAGGAATATCATAATAAAAATTACATTAATCATAACATGAAATTTGTCTAAAAAATTAAAATGATACATTGATAATCATATCTCCAAGGTTTGTCACTAAGGCGTCATAAAATTTACCAAGGTTTTTTCCCAAGGTTTCGTAAAACATATCATCTCTAGATATTAAATTCATTACCCAATTCATTGGAGTGCTATAAATGTGAACCCTTCATATTTCTGAATTAATGTGATCCACATAGATCATAATAAAATATTTCATAAATAACCCATAGAAAATAAAATAAATCGGTTTCATATTTAAAACATAACATTTTAAAAAGTGCTTAAATACAATATCATTGTGTCATTTTTAACCCATAGAAAGGGAATTATTATTTCATGCATATTAATACTTAAATAAAATAAATAATTTTTACATCTTGGATAATACCCCTATAAAATAAATAGGTTTAGGTATTAACAAAAATTAAAAAAAAAAATTCTTGAGGAAAAAGAGAAAATTTGAGAAGTAAATCTGACAGCATATCGAATATAAAATTTGGTTTTAGAAAATGAAAAAATGAGAGGAAACAAGGGTATGCCTCTCATATAAGACTCTTATTATAGTAAAGTGATAAAATAAAGTGTAAAAAAGAAAATATTTTGTAAATTGAAATACATACCACATAAAGAGGGAACTTGAATGGAAAAGAGAAGTGGATATTTCCCTTACCTTGAAGAATAGTTCCTAAAAATTAATGATTGGGTCCTTAGAGGATTTATGATACCTTGGGAGAACTCCTTGAGAGATAAAACTACTATATATTCATGGAAGATTGATTTGGAGTTAATGTAAATGGATAAATGGTTGGGCATTGATATCAAAGTGGAGGATTTCATTATTAATTTTAAAATATAGGCATTGGAAACCTAGGTTGTGGAAAATGCTAAACCATGGGACCGCCCATTGTTTTTGACGAAGTTTTTTTAAATTTGGGAAATAATTTATGTTATTTTAATCGAAAATATTCGATCTTCATTTTATATTACTTCTTCTGGTATGGAAAATTAAATTTTCCAAAAAATAATGTTTTTATAGTCAAATTTTCCATTTCAGACTTTGGAAAGTAAGTTATAGCATTAGAAATTGATTAAAATCTATTAAAATACTTTATATTAATAAAATAGCATATTTTATGCCTTGTATTGTGTTTAATTATTCATTACATCATTATGACATAATTATGAAGTCATTAAACATCCTAAAAAACTCAAACTATATTTTTATTATTCATGAAAAACATAAAGTATTTTAGAAAATTCTCATAAATTCACCCTAACCTAATTTTGATGAGATGATTTCAAAAAATGAAATTCTTTTATCCTATTAATTATATAAATATGATAATTCTGACTTTAAAATATAAAAATTCTTATTTATTAAAAATAATAACGGATTGAGAATGCATAGTAAAATTTCTGACACTTAAAAAAATAAAATTATTTTATCATTTATATTTAAATAAGAGTGTTTTAATCATAATATTTAATTAAAATAAGTATTATTAATGATATATTAGTTTATTATAAATATTTATATCTTTTCCATAAAGTGTGGTTTCTATCTAAAAATCAATTTATCAAATTCCATATCAATTTTATTAAGAAAAACTATTCTTAAAACAGAATTGATGTAATAAAATTTTTATTTATATAATGGAATTACACTTTAAGTAACTAGGTCCTCGACACATAACCTCTTTTAAAACACACATATAACCTAATTTTATTGTGTGCGATGGAGATAAATTCATTGGGTGGGTCGACTAACATCACCTGAGTGGCAATTTCAACTAACTTGAAATTATCTCATCGATGATTTCATTCTAGATTTATTTTTTGAAGCTCGACTTGGGCTTGGTCAAGAGAAAATACAAGTGATGCTCCCTCCCTCACAAGTTCTAACATATTGGATTTATATGACACAACCCAACTAGTTGATATCATCATTTCTCTTTTCCGTGTTAATTATTCTTTATCATTTCTATTTATAAACACAAATTATATCATAAAAAATATTAATACCAAGAGTTTAGTTTCCAATGGTCATATTGACCAACAATCATATTTGAACAATTCTAAAATAACGATCAAATCCTGATGGTCACATTTCTATTTATACTCACTTCATTATTAAATAGATATAGTTTTCTTTGAGTTTAATATAATATAAAAAACATTTTATCAGTAAAAATATATCATTTAAAAAGTATGGGTTATTACAGTGGGTGAGTGTGGGTGCTGGTTTTTTTCTGGGTGTGTGGGTGTGGGGTTGTGGGGGGTGTTGGTGTGTTGGTGTGTGTGGGTGTGGGTGGGTGGGGGTGGGGGTGGGGGTGGGCGTGTTCGGATGAGTAGGCATGCATACATGCATGCATTGTTGTGTGCATGCATGAAAACCATTAACTTAGTTTCAATTATTTGAAATTATTTTTAAATTATTTAAATTGAATGGTTTTTAATCTATTTTAGGATTCCCATATATGAATTTAAATTTTATGTTTTAGTTTTTATGGTAAATTAGTAAATTATTTTCATGATAGTAAATTTTTTATAGTATTTAATTATTTTAATTTTGTTAAAATGTAGTTATATTATACAATTATTAAATTATGGAGACAATATAGTGGGATTGTAAACATGTTTGGTTTAATATTTCTTTTTGAATAATTTGAATTATGTGAAAATGGTCAATTTGGGGTTTATTTGGGTTGATTTTAAATGTTTTGACTGCTAAGTTTAATATTTTTTCCCATGTTTATTTAGGTTGAGTTAAGGGAATGTTTGGGTTTAATTGAAATAATATTTTTAGAATAGTACCCATTTCGTATACTATAGCCTTGATATTCAATGAAATGAGTTAAAATGAGTTAGAAATGGAGTATCCAAGTTGGAACCCCATATTTTTATGTGGTTTAGAGTGGACTATGATTATTTTAACTGGTTAGAATTGGTATTGTGAATGGTTGTGGTGGGGATGGTTCCATGTGTGTGTATGGGGTTTTCCCATGGGTGATTGTGTTCATGTGTACTTGTGTGTGTGTGTGTTCGGATGTGCAGGTGTGGGATTTTTTTTGGGTGTGGTTGTGGTTGTGGGTGTGGGTGTAGGTGTGGGCATGGGTGTGGGTATGTTCATGGGTGTTTGGGAGAATAAGTGCATGGGTGCATGGGTGCATGGGTGTATGGGTACATGCGTGTATGGGTGTGTTGGTGTGTGTGTGTGTGTGTGCATGTGTGAGTGTGTGTGCATGTGTGTGTGTCGTTATCTTTTGGTTGTATTTTAAAATCAAGGTATTTTTGAATTATTTATGTGTAAAAACATGATATTATATTGATTTGGGTGATTTGAAATCATTTTAAGGGATTTAAAATGAATAGTGTTCAACCAATTGTAATATTACAATATATTCATTTTGAATTTTAATTTTTTATTCTAATGTGAAATGAGTAAATGATTTTCAAGCCAAGAAATTTGGCTGGAGTGTTTGATTAATTAAATTTGATGAAATTTAGTTATGTTGTAAAATTGTCAAATTGAGGGGATAATATAGTAGGTTTCTAAACATGTTTGGTGTGATATTTATTTTGGATTGTTTTGAACTATCTAAAATCTATTGGTTTTGGGATTACTTTGGTTGAGTTGAAATGTTTTCATTGGTTGGTTTTATATTTATTTTGTAATTTTTATTTAGGTTGAGTTAGGGAAAATTTTGGATTTAAATAGAATAATATTTTTAGAAGAATTCCATTTTAGTTTATTGTGACCTTCATATTCAATAAAATGGGTCATAATGAGTTATAAATAGAATATTAGGTGTTTATTATAGAATTGATATTCAATTAAGTAAGTTTTAAATATTTATCAATTGAATAATTGATTAGGAACCCCATGTTTATATGTGAATTATTGTGGATTATGATGATATTTATTGGTTAGAATGGTATTCTAAAATATATACCATGAGATTATAAAATTATTCTTGAATATATATGGAAATTTTTTATTCCTTTGGAATGTTTTATATAATTTATAGTTGAATTATTATTTTCTTATTTCAAAAATCTAATTAATGGGTGGAATGTAGTTTCATGGAAAATTTTAAATTTTTTTGTTTTAGAGTGGAAGGATTTATTTATGGTTTGTTTAACATAGTTTTAAAAGTGAAGGGTGTGTGAATGAGTGACTCAGTTTGGTTTAAAAAAATATCACTTGATCCATATTATGTGGTCAAAAAAATTCAACCCACAAATAACACCCCAACAGGAAGTTTTTCATAAAACAAGACATGGACGGTTGAGGTGGTTTAAAGGGTGGGTTAGTTTGGGTGGGAAAAAAGTTGTAATAGTTTATTAAAATGCATAAAGTTTTTTATTCATAAAAATAAATATTATTTTAACTTAAATAATTCTTTCAAATATAATACTATAAAAGAATTATCTTTTAACAACCCCATATTTAATACTAATCATTCCAAAAAATGATATTTTTCATGTACAAAATTTTTTATACCAAATTAAACATTATAAAAAAGTAAAAAACTCAGAGTATAAAATAATTTAATACTTATGATGGTTTTGTAAGGTCAATAAAACTAAAATAATAGTAACTATACCATTTGACCCAAATTAAATCAATGAAAAAAATTAACCACCTAGTCTAGGATGTTTTAATAGTTTTATAGTTGTGTGGGTGGGTCATATTAAGTTTAATTGGTTTATGGTTTTATAGTTTTTTTTTTTGCACACCCCTATGAAACATTAAGGGTTGATTGTTTGTAAAATAAGGGAATTATAAAGTGAGATACTTATCTAGTTCAAGGGACTATTAGGATAAAAAAATGTGATAATTAGATTGGATCATGTCTAAAACACATAAAAGTGATCATTTATTTATGGTTTGACAAAAATTTGGTGTAAATTATATAATTTTGTATTGTTTTGGAGAGTTTGAGTTGAATTATAGAGTAAAATGGTGTGTGAAGGGATAGACCATTCTAAACATATCTGAATTGGGTGTTTATGGTGGTAAAGCATCATAATTAGGTATATTTAGATGTTAAAACCTTTCCAGATAAGTTTTGGGTGTTGATAGTGGAAAATGGAAAACAAATGTGCATTTTTAGCATATATATAGTTTATAACTATTATAGAACAATCTATTACAGTATTTTGAAACCGTTCCGATTCTAAAAACATGACAGTGGATTTCTATGGTTAATTTGTTGATTTATAAATTCATCCTAGAAAATGTGTAGGGTTTTAAAATTGAGGAAGTGGTTTTCCACAATTTGTTTTATGGTTTACAAATCATTTATACAAACATTGATTTACCTAAAACCACATTTTAACCCTCTTTTGATCCAAAAAACCCTCCTAAAAACTAGGTAACACCCTTATATGAGTGAGTAATCTTATAATAAGGTTAAAAAATTAACTTAAACCAATCAAAACTTTTGATCTGGGTGTTTGTTTGAACTTCATGAGATATCAAATAGAAGATATCAAAATGGGATAATCCCCCAACTATAGGATAAATATGTAATATATTTTTTTGAATATTAAAAGTCCCAAAAAACCATAAAAATATATTCTAAATTGGGGAAAGGTGATTCTAGATCATGTACCATAAGTTTTGTAATGTAAGAGTATTTTTGGTTTTTTACATAGATTAATCAATAGTTCTTATTTATGGTTCCTCTACCTATATTTTGAGTGGGTTAAGAGTTTTAAATATATCTATACAGGATTTTATATTTATTAGGTTTTTTGGGTAACCTTAAATGTATAAATAAAGCTAAAAAATAGTTGACATTTATATTTTTTTCATGTAAGTAACCATGTTTAATGGAGTGGAAATAAGCCTTTTGATAGGTTTTGATAGAATATATAAGGTGGGTATTATTTATAAAATTATAAATTGAGAATATCTAAGTGTCTAAATTGTATAAAATTGTTCCCTTTATTAGAAAAAAAATCACTATTTGAATAATGTTCTTAGTGTGTGAGCAATGAATCTAGAGAATATTTATGGTTACCAAGTCTTTTTATTAATAAAAGTGTATCACTATAGCATCTAATATTTTTAGGCCAAATTTTGATGTATTTAGATAAAATAAATATGGTTTAGAACCTCAAATATTTTAACTTTTGAGGATTTTACTTAGTGGGATGAGTACACCTTTCACATGGTATGATGGTGAGTTAAGTTATTTACTTAAGGAATTCTTTACATGCTCTCTAGGGATAGATAGTTTTATAGTGGAGAGAATTATAAAACCTTGGTTTTAAAAAATATTATTTAATTATGATTAAGGACTTTTTAATTATTATAAATGGAATTGATTTTGTAAAGTTATTATATCTTTAGTTAGAAGTGGGATAATGGAGGTTCTATAAAAGTTTTTTAAATTTAATTTTTATCGATATTGTTTTTTTGTTTTGTTTTTTTGTTTTTTTGTTTTTTTGTAGTTGTTTATGTTATATAAAAACACTTAATTATTGATAGGTTTGTATATTTATATGTTTGATTTGGGTGGGAGAAATTGAAGAAGAAGGTGGTGAGGTATTTAGATGATAATGTTAGTAATTATGTGGAAGACTTTCAGTAGTTTATTAACTCACATCTTGATTCTATAGAGTAGTGTTTTCTCTTATGTAATAGTGTAACTCCCCACCACTGCATACCATTAGTCAGTTCTTAGACTGGTGGTCACTACTATAACTCAAGCATGCCACCCCATACGCCATGGGTTTCGGGCTAGCAACATAGATCTATAGTGAAATAGTGGGGAGACTAGTCCCGCACATTAGAGTAAAGCAAGAGCATAAATAAAGAAAATCACACACACCATCCATATGGATAAAATATAAATGGCATCTAGGTAAGTTCTAAAAAATAATCATCAACCATGAAATAATGAATCAGTTGTAAATAAAAAAATTTAGGAAATACATACATCAACAGCATACTATACACATCATAACCATAAAGGCTAAAATTTAAAATTGGAAAGACCCAAAAAATGGTCCCAAGTCCAAGATCAGTCACAAACTCCCATTCTCTATCCTATAAATCAAGTAATCACAATATCAGGTTCTTTCTCATGCACGAACATACAATGAAATAGCGATAGCTTCTTGGGTACCCAATTTTCATGGCGGTCTGATAAAGGTTTGAGTATAACTCAGTAGGACACCACCAATTTTATCCCTAAAATAACTATTCAATAATAAGGTTCATTTAGGAGTGCTATAAATATTCACTTATAAAATTTACTCATTTATAAATTTAATAGTTAACATATTAACAAAATTAAATGAAAAATGGTAAAACACCCCCCGATGCCCCAAGATTCATGGTGACACCCGGCAACGGTTTGTATCTACATAGAACATCATCGATGAATCTATGATCATATTATACAGCATATATTGATTGGTTCCAAGGTATAAAATAAAGGCAACCCTATTCAAAATAATTTGAGTGAATCTATGTGGTGTAACTAAGAATTTTTTCTCAACAAATCCCATAGGGAATCGAATGGGGTGACCCCGGGAATCCTACTCATCCAGTCCACTAGTCTTGACTCCTGGAATCATCCTTGACATTAAAAATAATATATTTAGTAGTATCAATATCTTACACCTGATACATTCCACCCAAATAGATCAATCCAAATCCGGGGATCTCATCATATGACATTCAATGAGTGTATCCTGCAATAATCCATGGTATTAATCTATGGAATTTGATAAGTAATTCAATACCTAAATCCAAGGGGAATCCACCCCAAATCATTCATGGTAATGAATCTAAGTTCATTCCAATGGCTAGCTCAAGGAATTCCATATCATAGGTCCTCAATGAATCTAATGGTGTCATCACACCTTAGAATTCATCTGAGCCCCCTATTAGATTTTAGGGATCACTCATGTCATTACACCCCAATAAAGTCTATATATAATCCATGGAATATATCTAAGTAATTATTATAAAATTACAAACACTCAAGAAAGGAACTCAATCCATTTAAATATTCAAATTTATTCTTTACCATCCAAGTATACACTACTTTATTTCACCACATCCTCATTCACTAAAACATCATTTCTTAGGAAACCATGACCCATTATTACCATTATTAAACATATCACCTATATCCCCTTCATGGACCATTCTATAATTTATTTAAATTAGGATAACCTCAACTTATAAATTCCATATTTCATTTTAAAATACCCTGTTGATCTTAAATCTCATCCAATACTATTTATTATTGTGAAATTCCAATTCATTATCATCAATCCAAAACATGCTTTCCTTTTCAACCATTTAAATAGGGCTTAACCATTTTTTCAAAAACCATCCAAGGAATTAGACATTCCCATAATTACATTCTTAGGATATAAGGTATTTAATTAGCCTAAAACAAGGGTCATGTTCCAATTAGAGCATCCCATTTGAACCTCTATCCATTGTAGGTCTAATACTAATTTAAAAGGGGATTTAACAAGGCCAAAGACATAATGGAAGTATCCAATTAGTTTTTATGGTCATAACCCAATAAGTCGATGAGATGTCACATATGATTTTTTTTTAAACATGGATATGGGATAATTAGAGGGACCATTTACCTTATTCAATACCTTTTACCTTTTTAAAACATTGCCCAGTAACCACTACCTGAGCGTGTCAAAACCAATGACCAATTCTTGAACCACCCATGGTATAATATTACATAAAAACAAAAAAAAATTAAATAATTATAATCTAATAATAATTAATTAATAACTTAAAATTTAATAACCAATCTAGATTAAAAATTCATAAATAGAAACACACCCATCGAGTGCTCTCACTGCACCTAAACTAAGACCAAGTACTGGAACTCAGTCGGGCCAAATCCCTAACAACCAAAACTAAAACCATAATCATTGATATATAAATTATCTCAAAACCCTTTAAAACTCACACAAAAACATACCTATAATAAAAAAGAGTGACAGTATGTAGATGTTTTCTCAGGATGTCCACTAGCTAGGATGTATATAAGCCCCATCATATTGAAATTATTTTTCCATTCTTCATTGGGTTCATCACCCAAATACAAAATTAGAAAAACCAAAATTAGATAAATAGAAGTATGTGAGGAATGGATTCATAACCTTACCATAGGCTCTTGATCATAAACTAAAGAGGATTCAACACCCACTAATAAAAGGAGTTTCACCTTGGAGAAAAGGGAGAAGTAAGAGGTGTGTGCAAGGGTTTATAGGTCAAAATGGGGACAGAAAGAAGGGATTTTTTGTTATAAATTTTAATGGAAAATGGTAAACCTCCAATTTTTAAGGGTTTCATGGTATGTCCTCAGAGTTTTATAAACTTTTCACTAGATTTGTGTCAATCACTATCCCCAAAACCCCACCTCACATGGTGGTTCCATACTATTTTCCAATCATATACTAACCATTTGAATCGTCTTATGAACCCTCCACAATAACTAACATGATTTTTTTAAATCCATGTTCTAAGTCCCAGGTCGCAACTACCCCACACGGTTTCCTCTAAAAACTACACAATTTTTTTTAATCATATGATAACTATGAAACTCAATCGTTCCCTATATAATTTTTATAGAAAACCTTCCCTCGTAAGGGTAACCACATGATTTTATATAAACCATGTAACTCAAACTATGCATTGTAGAGACCCAAGTTTGACATAAATGGACATTACATTACTTTTGTGGAATACTTAATACATAACAAAAACAGACTCCCAAAGACCGTATTAGTTTAGTGTCTTTGGAAACTCAGAACAAAATCTTCTAATCATGGTGAAAGATCTTAAACATCTCCCATATATTTCTTCCCCTTTTTGTATTACCTAAAAATTTTATTTATATCATGGGGAAAAGAAAACATAAAAAGGGTGATCTCAAATTATCAGTATGGGTAAACATGGAGAACATAAAACAATCCATAAACATTTGAACATAAAAACATGAGCATAAAATCTAAACATCAAAATCTGGAGGAATGACATAAAACATGGAAGTACATAAGGCATAGATCATAAAGGAACATTAATCATGATAAAATAGCATGGGAATAAAACATGTAATTGTGGAATCCATTAAGCACATGATATGATTTCCATAGTATCCAAGGCATTGCTTCCAAGACCATCATAGTGGACAAAGTCCCTTACTGAATCGAGTTCACTCCTCGTTCCAGTCTTGTATCACTGAACTGGGTTAACTTGTCATTCCAGCCATGTCTATATCATGAGATATAAATATTTACCCAATGCATTGGAGGGAGATATAGGTCCCACCCATCTCATAATTAAATCATTCTTTCGTGTGCCACAAAATAAACATACATCATTCATAATAACCCAACAAATAAAATGGGTTTCATAAACATCATCCCATCATAACATAATCCATATAAAAGAAATTGATATCCTTTCATCATAAGAAAAATCAAAACATGTAAATAATAGAGAAATTATACTTTAAACATAAACATACTAAATGATGTCATCTTATATGGAAAATAGTTTTGATAAAACACTTGAAATTAATTGTTGAGGAAAATATCCTTTCTTCTTCAAAATCATTTTCTTTTCTCAAAATGCCATGAAATTTTAAAATAAAAGGATTTTTTTGAAAATAATCATGAAATTTTGTAGAGTAAGCTTCATTTAAATAAGTTTTTATGAAACCATAAAAATTCATTCACACCGTATAAGTTAAAAAACATTCTTCTTGTACTTTTGCCGGAAAAGTCAATAAGTAACTTATATGATAACCAAAAGAATGATTCCTTTAATACAATGTGGTAAAAAGAAAAAAAAGGGTAAAAATGCATTTAAACATACATGTAATAATATTAAAAAAATTATGAAAACATTTTTATAAAACATGGACATGGATGATAAACATAACTGCAGTAAATACTTACGTATAAGCAATCTCGGATAAAAATGAGATTTGAAAAATTATCCCTTACCTTATGTCCAATTTCTTTCCTATGTGTTTGAGACTCCTGTATAATGGGTTTAAACATATTATTAACTTGTAACAAAACCATATCAATATTTATGATATCATACATGATTCACTTACGACTTTATATTACCCATTCTTTTGTCAATTTCATGTTAAAGCAGTGTTTTGGGTAAAATTGTTTCATTTATCGTACATGTTTTGACTTTTAATTCTTCATATGATTACTTTTATCATGATTACATATTTTCAGAACTTAAAACATGATTTATATATAATATATATTCATCATATAATATATCGATAAATGGAATGAAATACATTGTTCATGGAGACGGTAGGTCATACGTACGCATGAACGTTGTATTCTTTTACTTATTGAATTGAATGGAATTAAGTAAATGAAACATATATGTACATAAATCCAGTATTATTATATCATTTATTTCATGATTATTTATTATATATACTTTATAATCATTCTTGAATAGTTAACATGGAGAATGAATCTCATCGCATCGTGGAGACGGTAATCCGTACGTACGCACGAGCGATGATATCGTTCCCATAATTATTGAATGGAATTAGAGTTGATTATATAATATCTCAGAATCAGTATGATGTTATAATATCCATATATAGTTATTATTTACACCATTATACCCATCCAAGTAAGGTGGTGGTGGAAAAACAGATTACACCACGGCATGGAGACGGTATTTTGTACGTACGCATGCGCGGTGATTTCATTTTCCATAGGATGGATAGAAGGTAAAATATGGTTTTTTCATATTTATAATAATATATCAGTATATTAGTGATACTTACGTTATTAATTTATAATGAAACAAATAAATAAGAGGAAGTATAAGAAGAAAGAAACTTGAAATAATCGGTAGAAGAGATTACCTCTTCCTCGACATGCCTCTTTTAAACTTCCTCATAGGGCACTAGAGTTGGTCTTTTGAGAAGACTAGAACCTCTATGATATAACTACAGATGTTGAAAAGAGAAATGGTCAGGTTTTGGCCGATCTTGAAGGCTCAAAGTTTTGTGAGGAGGAGAGGGAGGAGGTTCCCTTTTATAAGGGAGGAGAGGGTCACCTTTGGAAACATAAGAAATATTAATTTATAATAAATTCTAACCCCACTTAAAAACCTCCAAAAATGACTCAATTAGAACATGAGATGAGATAGGGTTGTAATATAATCAACCAATAAAATTTAGAAATGTTTTGTATTTATTTTCAACCTTATCAAATTGATTTTTCCTTACTTAATCTATTTAATTTTATTTGTGGTAATAATATTCTAAATTTTAAATTGTTATAAATAATTACTTATGTATTTTGAATTGTCGATAATTGGATAGTTTATGAAATTTTAGACCATATAAATTTAAATTTATAATTTTTAAATATTTTTGTGATTTTTAAAAAAATTTATAATATGTTATTTTTATAAAATAACAATAGTGTCAATTTTGACACTATTCAATTATTTGAATTTAAATAAAATATAAAAAGATGAAATATTCGAAAAAATATATTTAATATATTTATAATATTTTATATTTATCTATAAAATTATTGGAGCACATTAAATAGTTCATATATTATTTATTTTAATATTTGTAAATCCATTTATTGGATATTTATCCTAATAAAATAATTACTATAATATTTTTGTATAATTATTTAATATACATATTTGTTTCATAAAAATTTAAAAAAAAAATCAATGATGAATATAAATCTATTAACTTTCATAATAATACTTTTACTAGAATTTAGAATCTTAAAATCACAACATTTAAATTGTTATATTTATTAAGTTATGAAGGTGACAACTTTGAAATTATTAAAAATAAAATAATATAAATATCATAATTTCTTTTATACGGCTCCAAATGGTCCCAAAGTAGACTCTTTGATTCTTAGGGTATATATATACTCTAACAATAAGTTTTGTTCAAGTTTATGGTCCTTTTTATGGGTATTATTATTGTAATAAAACCTATATTATTGATTTTTTTACTAAATAAATAATTTCTGCATCATTAATGTATAAGCTATTAAGGTTACTAAATATCTCTTAAAATTTACAAATAAATTATCATAACAAATAAAAACATTTTAGATTTAAAATTAGTTTTTATAATCTAATTTATATTCTATATAACCTTATATTAAAAATACTTTAATTATTAAATTTTGAGTGAGACATATTTCACTTTCTTTAAAATAAAATAAATTAAAGGTCTTAATCACATAAAAGTGGGTTATAATAGATATAATTTCGACCCAAGTATATTTTAGGACAAAATATAATCATTAAATTATATTAAGACAAGTGTTAGGGTAATTTAATAATATTATATTTACCCTTAATTACCTGATTTACATTTAACTGTGGTAAATAAAATTTACGTAGTTACTATTCGTAGTGCCCAAAAATAAAAGTTAGCCTATTAACATAATTTGTACCTAATTATTCCAAATATAGAATCCATTTTTCCAAATTCAAATCATAGAAGTTGCAGAAATTAATATAAAATTAATCACGTTGTTAAGAAAACGAGTTTTAAAAGTTAAAACATTGCAAAAGATTCAAATGATTTTACCTATGAATTCAATGTAAAATCAATGCTAATGAAATAAATTATATTAAATGGTAAAAATATATTCTATTTATACTTTAAAACCATTAAATATTATAATTTAACCATATAAATTTTTATGATGAAAAAAGTTTTTTTTAATTAAAATATAGCGTGTTTTTACAATTCATTAAAATATGAAATTTATCAGAATAATATGAAAAAATTATCCAAAGTAAACTTTTATATCCTGATTCCAAATAAGAATTTTATTTTATAAAATTGAACTTATAAACATGTCAAAAACTATATTTAAATTGGGTCTGCCATCAAAAAGAGGTAAAACTATATTTTTTGAAAAATACTTATTATACCTAAAACTTTTATTTTGTTCTCATAACAATTTATATAATATGTGAAAGATGAATTATAATGTCATAAAATTCAAAATTTGGTTACTACTATTCATAACAGCTAGTTCATAATAATATTATAACAATATATCGTTGTTTAGTGAAACTCGGTATTGCGTACAACACACGCTATAAAGGAAAGTCTCTCTTGCGTGAAACACAAGCCAAGAATAGTGTTTGCATATACTACAAGCTAGTACGGTGTTGCGTATAGTGCAATCTAATCTTGGTGTAGCGTAAAACACAAGAAATCAAAGAAATTAAAAAGAATCTTTCTCATAAAATTTCGGGGTGTTACATTCTACCCCCCTTAAATTGAATTTCGCCCTCGAAATTTTTCGGGGATATAAATGGTTTACTACTTGAAACTTTCTTTCATAGAAACCCACATTGTAAAAAGGAATACTAAAACTTAATTTTTAAAAACTAAAGTATGAAATGTAACTGTTACCCAAATTAACTCATCACTGGGTTTCCACATAGGAGAACATAGGTTAAAATATGGATATGGAAGAGAAATATAACCATAAAGTTCTGATGGAGAGTGGTAGAGAACATGGCTATGAAAAATCCAATAATCACAAAGCCATAAATTTGTGATGATCTAAGGTACCATCTGATTCATCGAATATGAGGGTACTAGGACAACGTTTTTAGTTCTCAAGATCATTTCCCTAATGTTGAAGAATTAAAAGAAATAATTACTTTATTTTGGTACAATCTCACTGTTGTTTGTGCCTTGAACAATTTCCACTTCATCTCTTAAAGAAATGAAGTTGAATTTGTCTTCTGTGAAGTGTTAGCAGATCATGTGATAGAATGGTAGGTCATTCAATCTATCTCAAACATAAGGTTAGAAAAATTTATATATATATGTCCATCTTATGGTGAGATTAACCGTATATGATTCCAAAAAATGGACTTATACTTTAACTATCATACTACTGAATAAAATAAAACTAGTTTCTACTTACCAGGGACTTTCTGTAGGTCACTGGTAGGCGATAAAGGCATGTCGCACTTCGGTTGTGGGTTCGATTCTCGTAACCTTGTCTGGCGGGATGGGTTGTCGCCCATCCTGTAGGTTGTCCTTTTTCTAAAACTACACTATTATAACATTACATAAATAATATCGAAAAAATTTCTAGCCTTAAACAATAATATCTGATGTCCGACATAATCTATTCCAATCTTTAGACTTATCCAAAATATGTCTATCCAATCTCATATTATAAAGAAAATGATTGCCGGAAAGGTCACATAAGAAGCATGTGAATACCATCATTTATCCCCCATATATCATAATATATATATTATTGATCTCATTAAAAACATGTTAATACCTTAATCATGTATTCTATTGAAACAAAAATTATAGCATCCCGCCTTTTTATAACATAACTTTTCATTACATTTTACAAAACCGAGGATCTTTAAGGTTTAGTGTCTTGGAAAACAGGAACTTAAAACATGAAAACATAAAACATTCTTCTTAAACACTTGAAAGGCTTATACTTATGTTCATACTAGGTTTATTACTGCATCTCATAACCTGGGGACATACATCAAAAGAAAGGGGTGAGCAGAAGGCCCAGTAAGGGAAACAAGGGGAAACATTTAACATGTGAACTTGAGATACATCAATAAAGTCATTAAAAAATAACTTTAAGGCATGAGAAAGAAAACATGAGGAATATAATAATAAAAATAACATATTTAATAACTTTAATATATGGCTATAAAATTTAACATAGACAGTCATTTCTGTTTCACCAAGGTCCATCCCCAAGTTTTCATTAAAAATTACCAAGGTTATTCACCAAGGCGTCGTTAAAAATGGTCATCTCTAGAGATTAAGTCTTTACCCAATGCATTGGAGCGCTATTAGGGAGAAACCTCAAATTTGAATTTATTATCATGTGAGCCACATATATCATCAGCAAACATTTTATAAATAACCCATATAGCATAAAATAAATGGGTTTCCTTTCATAATCATAACGTTTTAAAAACTGTTTTAAAGACATGATCTTTATGTCACTTTAAACCCACGGAAAAAGGAAATCAGGTTTAATGTATGTAAATCCCAGAATTTAAAATAGAAAATTTTGATATATATTTGAATACCCCTGTATAAGAAAGATCTTTGAGTATTCACTTAATAAAATAAAATAATTTGAAAAAAAAGAGAGGCATTTTGAGATGAAAATTCTGCAGCATAACGACTATGTTACAGGGTTTTAGAAAATATTGAAAAGAGAGGGGACATGGGTCACCCACTCATAAATGATCCATAAAACAGTATAGGGACATAATATAATGGATATAATAACATGGTAATGAAATTTTAAAGACATACCATATGAAATGAAAAACATTGAAGGAAGACAAATATAAGATTTCTCTTTTGGAAATTCGGCAGCCTAACGGCGTCACTTAAAACTTCAAAAAAATGAATTGACGAGATCAAATAGGGTCTCTCATAATATGAACATAAAATATTAGTATGATAGATATGGAGATCATACCCCAACATAATAAAAAGTAACTTGAAAGACTTGACATGAAAATAGATCTTGAAAACGCGAAGGGTGAAAGAATCAATTAAAAATTTGGCAGCCTAACGGCACCACTTAATCATTCTTAAAATGAATTGATGAGAGAAAGCGGGGGTATATTATCATATGAACATGAAAAGGACAGTAGGATTAATATAAAATAACATCCTCCAACATAAGAACATGGATCATAAAAGATATGACATAAAAGAGAGTACTTGGAAAGAAAGAGAGAGGTAGGATCCCTTACCTTAAAACGTAACTCTTAAAACTCAAAGGTTGGGACCTTGAGGGCTTGGGGAACCTTGGGAGGACTCCTTGGGAGGTAAGGAGACCAGAACTTTGTTGAGGATTATTTTGGAGCCTAAAGTATGAGATAATGGCTTGGTATTTATAGGGAAAGTGAAAGGACAAGGCATTAATGGCCAAGGGACACCTCATTGGTTGTATTGGAAAAACCATGGGCTTGCCCATGGTATTTTCCCATGGTATTGGCCACTTGGGACACCTCATACCTTATATTACTATTCATAAGTCGAACATATTGATTACATACTTAATACATCATTTAATGATGTCATTAAACACCCGTAACTTTAAAACTGTATTTTCACTATTCATCGAAAATTCAACTTTCTCAGAAAAATCCCAAAATTTCACCTTAACCAAATATCGATGTTCTGATTTCAAAAATGAACTCCATTTTATAAAAAAAATTATAAATATTTTTAATTTAATTTTTAATTAAATACACTATTTACCAAAAATTCATTTTTTTCAAAAAAATCCCCAAAAATTACCTTAACATAATATCGATGCTTTGATTTCAAAAATAAAGTCCATTTTATAAAAATAATTTTCTCAGTAATTTTAATTTAATTATTAATTAAAAAGAACTATTCACCTGAAAAAACTAATACTTGACTAATAATTTCTGAAACAGTTATTTACCTATTTTATTGAATCACATTACTTAATCAAGGTGTATATATTATATTAATACTTTCTTTAAGTGAGATTACTAATACATTTGGTCACATTACTAATCCTAAGCGTAAAATCACTATTCAAAATTTACTATTCACCAAAAATTAAGTTGATATTATTAGACTCCAAATTTCTTACTAAACACATTTGTAGAAGTCCATTTTTTGAAAATCATTACACGTCATTAATTATTTAAGGTTTACAAAAATATTTTAAAATATCCTTTTTTTCAAATTCATAAATAATATACATCCTACATTTATTCGGACATTTGAAAATTTAGGAACTTCACCATAAGAAGAAAACCCAATTTTATTTATCTCAAAGGATTATACAAAGCAATTACGGTCTCATTACATAACCCCTTATAACACCAACATAGGACCTAAGAGTAAGGTGTGCTAGGGTGATAGAATCTTGGGGCAGCTCGGCCAACATTTCCCGAGTAGTGATTTCTATCAGCTTGAACTTCTCACAAAGGCAAT
This sequence comes from Viscum album, assembly GCA_963277665.1. Classification (NCBI taxonomy): domain Eukaryota; kingdom Viridiplantae; phylum Streptophyta; class Magnoliopsida; order Santalales; family Viscaceae; genus Viscum; species Viscum album. Next base: position 624,150,966 of record OY728132.1, read on the forward strand.
TTTGTTCCAGCTTCACATGATAAAGTTCAGCTTGGGTTTGGTCCAGAGCAAAGCCCAGTGGTGATACCTCCTTCCCAAGTTCTGTTAGATGGGCTTTGATTGGACCGATACTACTGGATGAGGCCATCGAATCTTATTTCTATATTAATTAACCAAGATCACTTGTATTTAGAGACAATAATCGCAACATTTAGTTTCCAACATTCATATTGACTAATGTTCATATAACAGTCGAAACCCAACGGTCTCATTTTAATTATACTCATGTTATCAAATGAAACAGTTTTGTTGGGTATAAAAAACACACAAAATTAGGAAACAAGATTTATTCAAAAAAAATCAGGTCGTTACAAAAATTACCATAGAACCTTAGTGAAAACATGATTTCTGTCAAAAGGTAACTCTTTCTACATACCAAAATCCCAAAAATTCTACATACTCAAACCATGATATCACTATGTCCTTATATCAGTCATGAGCTCATTAATACTATAAAACATTTCATTATCTCTTTATCCCTTCTTTATGCGCATATTGGGTTCTTTCTAAAAATATTTCAATCACTTTTCATGGTTACCAGTACCATTCAACATATACATTCAAATACTCAAGGAAAAACAATAGTGTAACAATCCTTATATTTTTCTTTATTCCATAGTTTTATACATTATTCTTGATAAAAATGCAATCATTCCACTAGATTATTAAACCATTGACTGGGCTTCTTCATTTTATTCCTCAACACTTCTTTCAACTCATATATCATTTGTAGTCTCTTCATCATCATCAACATAAATACTACCCATACATACGACCATGCTGATTCTCTTCATGAGATTTTCCATTAGGTTATTGGTTTGCATAATTCCCGTATATTCCACATTTAAAACATTTAACCTTGGTTGATGTTTTAGCAATACCATTAACCTTGTCCATTGTGTTTACTGAACCTTTTCCTTTGCAATTACTGGCTTTGCGTCCTTATTTTTCACACCCAAAGAATCTTTCAGTTCCTTTAAAACATTCTCCTTGATGCCTCTTCCCACATGATTTACATGAGGGAAATTGAACTTTATTTCCTCTATGATCATCATTAAATTCTATCTTTCTCTTATTATCTGAGTCAGGAAACTTACCAAAGTTGATATTATTGATCATATTATGAGATTTCTGATTAGGAATAATAATGATGTTTCACCTTCCAAATCCCATTTCATTTGGATGCTCAGGAAGAATATCATTCCATTTTCCATCATATTCTTCATTAACATGAATAATCCTCTATCCAGCCATTTTCTAAAACCCAAAAAGAATAGTGTGAGAGGAAAAAATCATTCTAGGAAAACAAAATAATAAAGGGGAGTAATTTAAATCTCTAACATTGTAGGTTTAATTCTATGATCATTACCATAATTATAGGTCTATAACCTATACTTATACTTAACCTTAGGGACATCCCTAGATATACCTTAGAAATATCTCTAGGGATCTAAAGTTTTCGCATACTAGTTTCCAAAGGTTAACTAAACCTTCACTCTGATACCAACTGTAGAGACCCAAGATTGACATACATGGACATTACATTACTTTTGCGGAATACTTAATACATAACAAAAATAGATGCCTAAAGACCGTATTAGTTTAGTGTCTTTGGAAACTCGGAACAAAATCTTCTAATCATGGTGAAAGATCTTCAACATCTCCCATAAAGTTCTTCCACTTTTTGTTTTACCAAAAACTTTTATTTATATCCTGTGGAAAATAAAACATAAAAAGGGTGAGCTTAAATGCTTAGTAATGGTAAACATGGAGAACATAAAATAATCCATAAAATTTTGAACGTAAAAACATGAGCATAAAATCTAAACATCAAAATCTTGAGAAATGACATAAAACATGGCAGTACTTAAGGAATAGATCATAAAGAAACATTAATCATGATAAAATATCATGAGAATAAAACATGTAATTGTGGCATCCATATATCACATGATATTATTTCCATAGTATCCAAGGCATTGCTGCCAAGACCATCATAGTTGACAACGTCCCTTACTGAATCGAGTTCACTCCTCGTTCCAGTCCTGTATCACTGAACCGGGTTAACTTTCCATTCCATCCATGTATATATCATGAGATATAAATCTTTACCCAATGCATTGGAGGGAGATATAGGTCCCACCCATCTCATAATGAAATCATTCTTTCATGTGCCACAAAATAAACATAAATGATTCATAATAACCCAACGAATAAAATGGGTTTCATAAACATCATCCCATCATAACATAATCCATATAAAAGAAATGGATATCATTTGATCATAATAAAAATCATACCATGTAAATAATAGAGACATTATACTTGAAACATAAACATACTAAATAATTTCATCTTAGATGGAAAATAGTTTTGATAAAACACTTGAAATGAATTCTTAAGGAAAATATCCTTTCTTCTTCGAAATCATTTTATTTTCTCAAAATTCCATGAAATTTTAAAAGAAAATGATTTTTTTGAAAATAATCATGAAATTTTTTAGAGGAATCTTCATTTAAATAAGTTGTTATGAAACTGTAAAAATCTATTCACGCCGTATAAGTTAAAAAAACATTCTTCTTGTACTTTTGCCGGAAAAGTCCAAAAGTACCTTATATGATAACCAAAGGAAATATTCCTTCCATAAAATGTGGTAAAAATTAAACAAAGGGTAAAAATGGATTTAAACCTACATGGAAGAATATTAAACATTTTATGAAAACATTTTTAGAAAACATGGACATGGTTGATAAACATAACCACAGTAAATACTTACGTATAAGCAATCTCGGATAAAATTTAGATTTGAAAAATTATCCCTTACCTTATGTCCAATTTCTTCCATATGTGTATGAGACTACTCTATAGTGGGTTTAAACACATTATTAACTTGTAACAGAACCATAACAATATTTATGATATCATACATGATTCACTTACGACTTTATATTACCTGTTCTTTTGTCAATTCCATGTTAAAGTAGTGTTTTGGGTAAAATTGTTTCATTTATCGTACATGTTTTGAATTTTAATGATTCATATGATTACTTAGATCATGATTACATATTTTCATAATGTAAAACATGATTTATATATAATATATATTCAACATATAATAGATCGATAAATGGAATGAAATACACCGTTCATGGAGACGGTAGGTCGTACGTACGCATGAACGCTGTATTCGTTTCCTTATTGAATTGAATGGAATTAAGTAAATGAAACATATATGTACATAAATCCCATATTATTATGTCATATATTTCATTATTATTTATTATTTATACTTTATAATAATTCTTTAATGGTTAACAAGGATAATGAATCTCATCGCATCGTGGAGAAGGTAATCTGTACGTACGCACGAGCGATGATATCGTTCCCATAATTATTGAATGGAATTGGATTGGATGATATAATATCATAGAATCAGTATGATTTTATAATAAACATATATAATTATTCTTTACATTATTATACCCATCCAAGTAAGGTGGTGGTGGAAAAATAGATTACACCACGGCGTGGAGACGGTATTCCGTACGTACGCACGCGCGGTGATTTTGTTTTCTGTAGGATGGATATAAGGTTAAATAGGGTTTTTTAATATTTATAATAACATATCAGTATATTAGTGATACTGATGTTATTACTTTATAATGAAACAAATAAATAAGAGGAAGTAGAAAGTAGAAAGAAACTTGAAAGAATCGGTAGAAGAGATTACCTTTTCCTCAACGTGCCTCTTTTAAACTTCCTCTTAAGGCACTAGAGTTGGTCTTTTGAGAAGACCAGAACCTCTGTGATATAACTAGAGATGTTGAGAAGATAAATTGGTAGGGTTTTTCTGAGCTTTATGGCTCAAAATTTTGTGAGGAGGAGAGGGATGAGGTTCCCTTTTATAAGGGAGGAGAGCGGCACCTTTGGAAACATAAGAAATATTAATTTATAATAAATTCCAACCCCACTTAAAAACCTCAAAAAATGACTCAATTAGAAGGTGAGATGATATAGGTTTGTAATATCATCAAAAAATAAAATTTATACATGTTTTGAATTTATTTTAAACCTTATAAAATTTATTTATCCTTATTTAATCTATTTAATTTTATTTGTGGTAATAATATTCTAAATTTTAAATTATTATAAATAATTACTTATGTATTGTGAATTGTCCATAATTGGATAATTTATGAAATTTTAGACCATTTAAATTTAAATTTATAATTTTTAAATATTTTTGTGATTTTTAAAAATATTTATAATATGTTATTTTTATAAAATAACAATAGTGTCAATTTTGACACTATTCATTTATTTGAATTTAAATAAAATCTAAAAAGAGGATATATTCGAACCAAAATATTTAATAGATTTATAATATTTAATATTCATCTAAAAAATTAGTGGATCACATTAAATAGTTCATATAATATTTATTTTAATATTTGTAAATCCATTTATTTGATATTTCTCTTAATAAAATAATTACTATAATATTTTTGTATAATTATTTAATATACATATTTGTTTCATAAAAATTAAAAATAAAATCCTATGATGAATATAAATATATTACCTTTCCAAATAATACTTTTACTCGAATTTAGAATCTTAAAATCACAATATTTAAATTTTTATATTTATTAAGTTATGAAGGTGACAACTTTGACATTATTAAAAATAAAATAATATAAATATCATAATCACTTTTATACAGCTCTAAATGGTCCCAAAGTAGACTCTTGGATTCTTAGGGTATATATATACTCGACCAATAAGGTTTGGTCAATTTTATGGTCCTTTTTATGGGTATTATTATTGTAATAAAAACTATATTATTGATTTTTTTACTAAATAAATAATTTATGCATCATTAATGTATAAGCTATTAAGGTTATTAACTATCTCTTAAAAATTACAAATAAATTACCATAACAAATAAAAACATTTTAGATTTAAAATGAGTTTTTATAATCGAATTTATATTCTGTATAAACTTATATTAAAAATACTTTAATTATTAAATTTTGAGTGAGACATATTTCACTTTCTTTAAAATAAAATAAATTAAAGGTCTTAATCACATAAAATTGGGTTCTAATAGATATAATTTCGACCCAAGTATATTTTAGGACGGAATATAATCATCCAATTATATTAAGAAAATTGTTAGGGTAATTTTATAATATTATATTTACCCTTAATTACCCAATTTACATTTAACTATGGTAAATAAAATTTACCGTAGTTACTATTCATAGTGACCAAAAATAAAAGGTAGCCTATTAACATAATTTGGACCTAATTATTCCAAATATAGGATCCATTTTTCCAAATTCAAATCATATAAGTTGCAGAAATTAATATAAAATTAATCCCATTGTTAAGAAAAAGAGTTTTAAATGTTAAAACATTGCAAAAGATTCAAATGATTTTACCTATGAATTCAATGTAAAATCAATGCTAATGAAATAAATTATATTAAATGGTAAAAATATATTATATTTATACTTTAAAACCATTCAATATTATAATTTAACCATATAGATTATTATGATGAAAAAAGTCATTTTTAATTAAAATATAGCATGTTTTTACTATTCATTAAATTATGAAATTTATCAGAATAATATGAAAATTTTATCCAAAGTAAATTTTTATATCCTGATTTCAAAGAAGAATTTTATTTTGTCAAATTGAACTTATAAACATTTCAAAAACTATATTTAAAGTGGGTGCACCATCAAAAGGTGGTAAAACTATATTTTTTGAAAAATACTTATTTTACATGAACAATTTATTTTGTTCTCATACCAATTTCTATAATATGTTCAAGATGAATTATAATTTCATAAAATTCAAAATTTAGTTACTACTATTAATAACATTTATTTCATAAAAATATTATAACAATATATCGTTGTTTAGTGAAACTCAGTATTGCGTACAACACATGCTGTCGGGGAAGGTCGCTCTTGCGTGCAACACAAGCCAAGAATAGTGTTTGCCTATACTACAAGCTAGTACGGTGTTGTGTATAGATCAAGCTAATCTTGTTGTAGCGTACAACACAAGACATCAAAGAAATTAAAAAGAATATTTCTCATAAAATCTCAGGGTATTACATGCACCTGTAGAATATTTCTTCAAAACTCAACCTGAAGATCATGAGACATATTTTGTAACATAACACACCTATCATGACTCACACTATATCCAAAAAGAACCCTCCAAGGCATTTTAAATCCCATATCCCTATTCTAATACTCAATTTTAAAAATAGACTGTCCACTAAATTAAAATTCAAAATTCCCCTTAAAACTAAACTCCTCCATAAACATGGGATATTACAAACTCCCCACCATAATACTTCTCGTACCTGATAAATCTTGGTGGAAATACAAAAGGATATTAGAACCTAATTAAATCATCAAATCTCACTCAACATAGCATTAACCCTAAACACTCAACGTGCTTCTAGAGTGAAGCTTGAACCTGGTGACGTAAACATATCATTCACTAAGGAAATCACTAAATTTTCCCCCATTTACCCACCATCATCAAAACACTATAATGATAATCCATAAATCAATCTCATGCAACCCCAATCCTCCTCAAATGAGGTTCACATCACCAGGTTCAACATTCCTCTTCCAACAATAAGTTAATCCTTACTATCACATCATAAAACCACTTTCTGATCACTATATCCCATTCTCCATCCATGACTAAACATGATGGATAGACAGGTATGAGACTTCTCATCCATGATCATCACTAAAAAAGTTAAACCAATAGTCACTCCTAGATTATGGGAATGTTTTCCAAGTCCTTCATCAAAAAACCTTCCAAAATCAAGGGTCACACATTTAAATAACTAATGGAATACTTCACACCATTCAACTCATTCCTTACCACTTCTAGAGTACTAACCCAAATGGGTCTCATTAGAACCACATGTGTGTTTCTCCTTCTGAGCCACACTCCCACATCATTCATGTCAAACTCTAACACTTCCATCAAGGTTAAACCTAGATCGATCATTTTATCATACTCAATCCATCTATATTCTTTTTCCCACCAATGGTACATCACAATTCTTATCAAAGATCCTTAGTTACCATTCCTTCAATCCCATCATTGACTCAACATCCTTTTTCATCCCATGTACATGGATTCTTTCTTATTAAAGAATCACAGGCATATGCTTCTAAACCACCCAAACCACAATCCCAATGGAACAGTGCATCTCTAAAATTTGTATGCCTCCAAGATTCCTAAAAATATCAATGGTTAAACTCTCTTTCATAACCTAATCACACATACCTTACCCAACCCCATTGTGTCATGTCCAACGAAAACTAGGATCCCACACCTATTCTACTAGCCATGCCTCTCATGCATGTTAGTCACATTGAGAAAATATCACCTCAGTGCTTTCCAAAACCCTAGAATATTAACAGGCCAAAATCATTCACACAACCACTCAAGACCTGATTTTTATTACAAGATCTAAAGTTGATCACCACAATCTACTATCCCTAGATCATACCACCTAGTTTTTACATTAAACAACTCCTTATAATTGAAAAAGAAAATGATAAGTCTATTCATTCAAATGGTATCTTCAAAAATTGGTCTCAATACAAAAACATCTTAATTCATCAACTTACCCCTTCTAAGGTAATCCAAATACATGGGGAAACACAATCCCAATTTTCTCAAGGATTATCACCAGCCTTTACCACACACTGACATAACATTCTATACATCAATCTCAATCGTAAATATTTACCCATGCACCTTTTCCCAAGAGCATTTATGTTTATGGTCCAACCCCTCAACCATAAAAAACTCACTAAATCACAACAATCTTGAGTCGCACCTCAAGGGACCAAGTCTTATATGCCAAGTCTCACATAATCTACCACTCATAGACATCACTCCAACTCCCATCTAGGGAACATGATATCTAACGTGTCAAGAGAAACCATCCACTCTGGGGTCTCACGTATGGGTTCAAACCAAGTCCACTCTACCTACCCTATTAGGTCATTCACAATCCCCTAGGTCTACAAGCAATTATGACATACTAACAAGGGTCTCACAAGCTAGGATCTCTCACTAGAGCCCTTTTTCCACCCCCAGGGTTTGGTCACACACACCACAACCTACATCAAGCTACATAGACGACTTAAGGCCTCAACATTATGGGGATATAACATAACTCATGGACTATAAATAGTACCCAATCAATGATATACAGGGTCCACATCAACTATCTATTAGGCCCACACCACAAAAATTGGATTCACAAATTCTACACTTTCGTTATTTATTTTCATTAACTAGAATTTCTATAATAAAGTCTCAGTTAAATTAAATTTCAAGTAAATTTTATAGTGGAAAATACTTTATAAACTATACTCAGAATTCTATTTAGCTAATAATTCATAATAAAAAAAGGTATGTAAACACATAATTCACTTTTAACTATTCATTTTAATAAAAAAATTCATAGTTGTGGTCCAATTAAATAATATGTCAATTGCAAGTTATAAATGAAAATGGTCTTTAAGTTATAATTGGAAATTTAATTAGATAATGTCTCATAAGAATCAACCCAAAATAATCACACAAAACATATTTATCACTTTATATGGATCAATTAAGTAAGATTCAACCATAAACTTATATGGAATACCATATAAATGGATGTAGACACTTTAAATAACTTCCCTAGGTCACAATCCATACAAAGAAGTAACCAATAACATGTAATCATGAATATGACATGTGAGTCCTTCATGCCTAATATGATGGATGAAAACACCCTATCATTCCATATCGGGACAAGAGACACAATCCCATAAATTTATAACATCATAATCAAGTGCATCATTTAAGTTGAGATTAGATCAACTATAGCAATGAGTTACATGAAAAAAACTCATCTCAGGAAACATGGACTCTCCTCATATGTGGGGTGGGAAGTCCTAGGTACAAGCTTCTTACCCTTTCCTAAAACACTCCTATTCTCCTATATACCAAGATAAAATAAAACGCCCCCTCATACCATTTTATAATAATCCACTTCCCTAAAAAAACTGTTCAGTGCCCGGATTGGTGGTTTCTAATATACCTCAGGCATGCCTCACTATACTCCATAGGCTTTCGACTAGTTCCATGGATCTAAGGTGGTATGGTCGGCCAGAGTAAAGAAATAGTGGAAATATATGCAATCACACACACTATACAAATGGGTAAATTGTAAATGATATCAAGGGAAGTATTGAAAAATAAAAAATAACCATGCAATAATGAATGATATATAAATAATAAATGATAGGAAAGGCATACACCAATAAAAGACTATATACATCAAGACTCCAAAGGTTAAAATAAAAAACTATTAAAATTCCCTGAAAATAGTCTTGATTCTTGAACCAGTGTAACACCCAAATATTTCATAGTACTTTATCTCATTAAAGTAATTCAATAGCTTGCGCTGCATGCAATACCGAGTTTGAGCGCACCACAACTTACCAAACTAGCCGTTCAAAAAGTGGTTATGAATAGTATTAACTGCATTTTGAATCTTATATACTACATATAATTTTAACATCCATATTATGTGTTTCTTAGATATAATATAAGAAAAAAATTATTTTTTTCTGATAAAAGAAGTATTTTTCAAAAAATGCAACTTTACCACCTTTTAATGGAAAACCCTTTTTAAAAATAATATTTGATACTTTTATATATTAAATTTAATAAAATTAAATTCTTCTTTTGAATTGGGACATAAAAATTTAGTTTAGATAAATTTTTGGTACTTTTCTGATAACTTTCATATTTTGACGAATAGTGAAAAATACTATGTTTTAATTGAAAACAACTTTTTTAATCGAAATAATTCATAGTTTTAAATTATGAATTTGAACGGTTTTGAAGTATAATTATATTATATTTTTATCATTTAATACAATTTAGGTCATTATAAGTAATTTCACATTTAAATTTGATATAAACACATGTCAATCTTTTGATAGATTTTACTTTTTAAAAAACCTGCTTTTTGGTTTTGACAATGGGAATTAATATTAAATTAATAAATGAAACTTCTATGTTTTTAATTTGGTAAAATAGACTTAATTTTTTAATTTTTAATATTAAAATTATCTTTGGGTGAATTTTTGGTATTTTTCTATAAACATTCAATTTTTGATGAATAGTGAAAACTCTACGTTATTATTTAAAACCGACTTTTTATTTAAATAATTATTTATTTCATTTAAATTTATTTAAGTAAAAATAAATATATAATACCTATATCAGTTCAATTTAATTCATTGGAGTCATTTTATAATAAAATTAGATGTATTAAATTTTATTGTACTTTTTAACCTCTTTTACCCTCCTCTTAGGAGCATTTGTAAATTCGTATAAAACATAATTTTACCGCTTCTTTGAGTTGAATTTCAAAAATCTGAGAGAAATGGTTAATATTATTAAGTAAAATTTGGTTCAATGAGATGAAAATAATTGTTTTTGAATAGTAACTTTTGACTTTTATTTGCCACGGTTAAAAGTAAATAGGGTAATTAAGGGTAAAATTGATATCATAATTACCCTAACACATGTCCTAATTCTATTGGATAAGTATTATTCAACTAAAAAAACCTTAGGAATAAAATATAATCCTCTTTTTTCCACTTGGATTAGATTAGGACATTTATTATTATTTTATTTAAAAAAGAGTTAAAAGAGTTAAATTCAAAGTTTAATAACAAATCCATTTTTAATATAGAGTTACACATAATAAAAATTCAACTATAAATATTAATTAGAAAGATAAAAGTATTTCCTAAATAATGGTATTTTATTTATAATTTTTAGTCATTATATAAATTAATTTATTTATGACATAGTGATGATGCAGTAATTACCTTATTAATGAAATATTAAAATAATGGATATTATAAATAACCAAATAAATGTAAATTGAGACTTCTGATGAATTATACTAATTTTATAGGTTAATATGACATTTTAGGGTTGTTTAAATAAATTTTATTTGAAGTGATAATGTTTTTATTGCTTTCAAAAAAATCAAATACTAAATACTGTCAAAATTGAAATAATTGAGCTTTTGAAACAAATAATATATTATTAATTGATATAATATTCCTAAAAACCTAAAGTTCGACAAAAGGACTTATATAAGGATTTATATATTAATAATGAACCACATAAGGTTTTCTTGGCTTTTTATAGTAAGTTTATTAACCATATAATATAATAATACAAAGAGATGTGGTAAATGTCAAACTTTTTAACTAAGAGTTAAATATAAAAGGTAAGGTTAATATGGTGACCTAAACCTATCTAAAACCTATTGGTTGATATTATTTAGACCCATAACCACCTAATTCTTGACATAAATCATTTCGGAGCCATTAGAAATTGAAAATGATTTTATTATAAAATAATATTTCAAGCCTTTCCTAAAGTGACTCTCATATCTCTTATAAAAGGGCACTTCCCCTTCTCCTAATTTCACATATACAAAGCCTTTTGGATTGAACAAAACCTACCCAAATATCCTCCCAACTTTCCTCCCTTCATTCTAGAGGAATTCCTTTGGTCATAAAGACAACCTAAGTAGCCCTTTTGATCAAATCAAAAGGAGGAACCCGAAGAAGAGGTAAATATTTCATCACCTCTTTCATGTTCTTTTCTTCTTTCACTTCTTATTTCTTGGTTGTTTCCATTATAAAATAATAAATCCAGTATCTTATATATACTGTGATGTCATTATAAAAATGGTACAACCATATTCATTATTCTATCCATCCTATAAATGACAAAGTCACCATACGTGCGTACGTACGGATTACCATCTCCACGTCGTGGTGTAGTTTGTTATTCAAACACTTCATTATTTGGATGGGTATAATGATGAGTATAACTGATGTAAATAATAAATATAACATTTTAATGATTTTTTATATATGATATACCATCCAATTACATATTATTTCACCATCAATATAATGATATTACCGCTCGTGCGTACGTACGGATTACCGTCTCCACGAACGCGATGAGATTCATTCCCCATCGTAATCATTCAAGAATAATTTTTATTTTATGATTAAAAATAATTTTTATGAACATAATATAATTATGTATATGAATCAAATACATATCATCCATAACAAACATGGCTTATGTAACCATGAATATAAAAGAAAAACGAATCAGTTAACACCTGAAACAATGATACTACTAAAATATTGTTAACAAAGAAATATTATAAGACCATATATGATATCATATTTATCTATATAGTTCTTTTATAATCTAATAAAAATGTTTTAACTATTATACAGGAGGTTAACATACCATCGACTAAGGAAAATTACAAGGTAAGGGTTAATTTCACAATCTCTTAATTATCTGAGGTTGTTTTTACGTAAGTATCTATTGGAACATATTTATTATCCATGTCCATATTTCATAAAAGAGTTTTCAAATGGATTATTTTTAAGTTAATTTTTACTAAAACATCATTTTAAATGTTTTAAAGATTTATTTTTCTAAACCTTTCTCCTTAATTTCCATGTGTTCAAAATGGTTTTAAGGATTTATTTATATGGTAATGAATGTTTTAAAATGTTAATTACTTTCAAAAGTTTCAAAGTGGTATGGGACACTTTGATTCAAAAATTTCTTTAAATGTAATCCTTTCTAAATTGTGTGACTTTTAAATGTTTTCATGAAAAAGGGATATTTCTCTCAAAGATTTTTACAAATCATTTTCATCTATGTCAATATTATTTTATGGATTTTAAACTTTTTTGAAGTTGATTTATTATGATACAAATCTTATATATTGTATTTCAGGTTTTTTGATATGTTTGATTGTGGATTTGTTATTTTTATACCATTCATTGTTTATGGATATAGTATTGACATTTCATATGCTAGTTTTAATAAGAATGTTTATGTTATGTTTAAACCTTTTCATATGAGGAATGTATTGGACATAGTAAGTGATGGGTGGATCTCGCTAGAGCTCCTTGATGCATCGATAGATCTCATGAGACAATTGGACATGGAATTGGTCGAGGCCTTTCCCAATTTGATATATGGTTTTAGCCGAGGCCTTAATCATTTTTATACATCTTGGTTGAGGCCTTGACAAAATGTTTCAGAATTTTTGGAATTATACATTCCCTCATTATGAAAATAATATTGATGGTTCATGTGGTTATTCGACTATTAGAATACCCATTACTATGTTTTATTATGGCATTATTTACTCATCTCATATTTCTACTATAAAGTGTTCATTTTTATTATTTTTAAAGGCATGTGTTTTCAATTATTCACCATGAATATTTTTTATGTTATCTTCTACTAAATTGTTTACCTTTACTGAGTATCTGAGATCACCCCTTTCTTATGTTTTATTTTCCCAGGATTTCCAAGAAGTGTATTCTGACTGACCTGTAGGGATAGTCTAAGGGATATGAATGTGGTAAATGGAGACAATGTTGTTGTTATTTTTCATTTTATAATGTAATGTAATATTCATGTATGTAAAATATTTCCAAGATTGCTAAACTAATCGGTCTTTCATGACATGATTTCCTTGTATCATGCCAATGTATTAAAATAATGCACCGACTCTGGGTAACTGGGGTCGGGGCGTTACAGTTGGTATCATATGAAGTTTAGAAACAACCTTGGAAATAGATTTAGATAAACTCTGATTAGAAAACATTACCCTGAGATAGACATTGAGAATTAGTATAGAAGAACTTCCTAGAATTTTGGTAATATATAGATTTTGTGTATTTTCCAAGCAATACATCCTTTTCTGGATATGAGTAGGTAGAGGTGGCTCTGGCACAGATGTATCTAGGAGTGAAAACTCTGACAAGGAGTTTCGGGCTTGACCTGGGGTATCCTGGTACACGAAAACGGGCATTGTTTCACTCTTGGTTACGACACTCCCGGGGGATATGCTTAGGATAATTCACATTTTCATTAGAAGCCATTATGAAGGATTTGGGAGTAAATACTTCCTCAAAGAAAACATTTTATGATTATAGATTATATGCATAATATTTTCAATTTATGTTAGGTATTTTACAAGTTTGGAATTATACATTTTGATTCATAAACTAACCTAGTGTATTCCATTGTTTAGAAATGGATCCTAGTAGAAGGAATGAGAATTCCAGCTATACGTATGATCAAAAGATTAATAAGGATCATATCTTTCATGGTATTAATCCAACATTTAAAAAAGAAATAGTCTCCCACATATTATCATCATATAAAGAAATAGTATCATTTGTTAATAAGATAAGTAAATAATTCTCTGTGTCCTATGGATTTGAAGGGAAGAAAGAGAAGAAAGTGATGGAAGAGAGAAATATGGATAAAGGGAAGAGGGGAAAGAAGGATTTTCCCAAATTTAATAACTATAGAAAGAATCACATTGGTAAATTCTTGAAGGGAATGGGAGTTTGTTATAAGTGTAGAGAAAAGGGACACCAAGTACATGATTTCAAGGATAAGAAAAAGGTTTTAAAAGTACAATACTTCATCTGCAAGGAGCTGGGACACTATGAGAATCAATGTCCAAATAATTAGAGTATTCCCCAAATGATGATATTAGATAATAATCAAGTTATGATACTACCACAGATGAAGAGTAATGACTAGTGTTATTATGTTTTTATTAAAGAATTATTTCATCTGAATGTTGTATCAATAAGTTACTAGTTATATGAATTATGGAAATAAATAAGGATTGTAATGCAGTACTATTTCATTAAGGACTTGAGATTGTGTGGAACCAAGAAAAGTGACTCAATAGAAGGTTAATTTTTTGGAAAATATATGGTTGAGAGAAAGATAAACCATAATATGGTTCTGATACTGAGGTAGTGATTTTGGAATAATATATTATTGATTTGGATAAATTATATTGGATATTCTTGACTACCTTGAAACTGATTAATGATTTGTATATTCCATCATTGTTGGAGTTTACAACATTTTTTGATAGAAGAAGTATATCCATTATTCTATAAGGAATAAGGGAGCATGAATGTAATCAATAAGGTTTTATGGTAATTCAATGTGTTATAGTGTTTTAAAAGAATACATAATTAAGGTATTCACACGTTTTTACGTGGAAAAAAGGATCTTCATTGTGTTTACCTTCCTTATAAATTTGGGACTGTGAGTTTGGACAGAAGTATTTTGGATAAGTCTAAAGGTTGGAATTGATTAAGTTTAACATTGGATACTATTGTTAAGGTTAAATCATTTCTTGATATTATTTTTGTATTATTATAAAAAAGACAACTCGGAGGTCAGGTGACCACCCGTCGCATCTAGCAAGGCCGCGAGACTTAAACCCACAACTGAAGGGAAACAAGGGTGGATCAACTACCACTGGAATATGTGATGTCCTAGTTTTTATAATGTGGTTTTTTTAAATAGTCTGACAAATTAATTATAAATTCATTATTTTTGGAACCATATATGATTAGGATAAAAAGAATATTTTTGAATTCTATTATCTTTTGGAGTGAAAGATGAGTTTGTTGTAGGAATTAGTTAGAGGATGAAACTCTACCTGTCAAGTAAATTTTTTCCCTCTTATTCTATGAATAAATTAATTATTAAACTTTAGGGAAGGGATCTTAAAACCAGAAATGTGTTATCCTAATACCTTATGTTTTGTTGAACCAATGATATTTTAAATCATCATAGATTGATGGATTTGAGGCCCTCAATTTTACACTTGTTTGTGATTGATGACCTCAATCACTCCTTATAAATATTTACGTTTTCCCAAATTATGTGTCTCTAATTTCCACCAATGTTCTCCTAATCAAGATCATAATTTGGTGGTGACTTTTTCATTCCCTTTCCCTCTTATTAAGACTAAATTTTATTTACCCAATTTCTAATTTGGGTTTTCTACAAAGGTATTTTTCTATTTTTAACCTTTTATTTTCAAAGAACAATTTCAAATTTTGAGGACACAATTTATTGAAGGAGGGGAGAATGTAACACCCCAAGATTTCATAGTATGTAATCTCAATAAAGTAATTCAATAGCTTGCGCTACAAGAAACACTGAGTTCGAGCGCACCACAACTTACCAAATTAGCCGTTCAAAAAGGTTTTTTGAATAGTATTAACTGAATTTTGAATCTTATATACTCTATATAATTTTAACATCCATATTATGTGTTTCTTAGAAATAATATAAGAACAAATTCATTTTTTCAGATAAAAGAGGTATTTTTCAAAAAATGAAACTTTACCACCTTTTAATGTAGAGCCCTTTTTAAAACCAATATTTGACACTTTTATATATTCAATTTAATAAAATTAAATTCTTCTTTATAAGAGGGACATAAAAATTTAGTTGGGATAAATTTATTGGTACTTGTCTGATAACTTTCATATTTTGACGAATAGTGAAAAATACTATGTCTTAATTGAAAATAACTTTTTTAATAGAAATAATATATAGTGTTAAATTATGAATTTGAAAGGTTTTAAAGTATAATTAGATTATATTATTATCATTTAATACAATGTAGGTCCTTATAAGTAATTTCACATTTAAATTTGACATAAACACAGGTCAATATTTTGAAAGTTTTTACTTTTTAAAAAACCCGCTTTTTGGTTTTGACAAAAGGAATTAATTTTAAATTAATAAATGCAACTTCTATTTTTTTAATTTGGTAAAATATAATTCATTTTTGAATTCGGAATATCAAAATTGGCTTTGGGTGAATTTTTTGTATTTTTCTAAAAACTTTCAATTTTTTGATGAATAGTGAAAAACTCTGCATTATTATTTAAAACTGACTTTTTATTTAAATTTATTTTAAGTAAAAATATATATATAATACCTATATAAGTTCAATGTAATTCATTGGAGTCATTTTAAAATAAAATTAGATGTATTAAATTTTATTGAACTTTTTAACCTCTTTTACCCACCTCCTAGGAGCATTTGCAAGTTTGTATAAAACTTAATTTCACCACTTCGGTGAGTTGAATTTAAAAAATCTAAGAGACACGGTTGATATCAATAAGTAAAATGTGATTCAATAAGATGAAAATAATTTTTTGTGAATACTAACTTTTGACTTTTATTTACCACGGTTAAAAGTAAATAGGGTAATTAAGGGTAAAAATGATATCATAATTACCCTAACACATATCCTAATTATATTGGATAAGTATTATTCGACCAAAATAAACCTTAAGAATAAAACATGATCCTCTTTTGTCCACTTGAATTAGATTAGGACATTTATTATTATTTTATTTAAAGAAGAGTTAAAAGAGTTAAATTCAAAGTTTAATAACTAAACCATTTTTAATATATGGTTACACATAATATAAATTCAGATATAAATATTCATTAGAAAGAGAAAAATATTTCCTAAATAATGGTATTTTATTTATAATTTTTATACATTATATAATATAATTTATTTATGACACAATGATGATGTAGTAATTACCTTATTAATAAAATATTAAAATAATTGATATTATAAATATCCAAATAAATGTAAATTGAGACTTTTGATTAATTATAATAATTTTATAGGTTAATATGACATGTTAGGGTTGGTTAAATAAATTTTATTCAAAGTGATAGAGTTTTTATGGCTTTCAAAAAAATAAAATACTAAATAGTGTCAAATTGACATAATTGAGTTTTTAAAACAAATACTATATTATTAATTGATATAATATTCCTAAAAATATAAGGTTTGGACAAAGGACTTAGATAAGGTTATATATATTAATAATGAACTACATGGGGTTCTCTTGGCTTGTTATAGTAATTTTATTAACCGTATAATATAAAAATACAAAGAGACATGGTAAATGTCAAACTTTTTAACTAAGAGTTAAATATAAAATATAAGGTTAATATGGTGACCTAAACCTGTATAAAACCTATTGGCTGATATTATTTCAAACCATAACCACCTAAGTCTCGAAATAAATTATTTTTGAGCCATTAGAAACTGAAAATTATTTTATTATAAAATAATATTTTACGTTTTTTCTAAAGTGACCCTCACCTCTCTTATAAAAGGGAATTTCCCCTTCTCTTAATTTCACACATTCAAATCCTTTTAGATCAGCCAAACCCTGCCCAAATGTCCTCCAAACTTTACTCCCTTCATCTTAGAGGCCTTAATTTGGTCATAAAGCCAACCTAAGTATCCCTTTAGATCAAATCAAAAGGAACAACCCGAAGAAGAGGTAAATATTTCATCACCTCTTTCAAGTTCTTTTCTTCTTCCACTTCCTCTTTATTTATTGTTTCCATTCTAAAATAATAACTCCAGTATATTATTCATACTTATATGTTATTATAAAAATGGTACAACCATATTCATTATTCTATCCATCCTATAAATGAAAAAGTCACCATACGTGCGTACGTACGGATTACCATCTCCACGTCGTGGTGTAGTTTGTTATTCAAACACTTTATTATTTGGATGGGTATAATAATGAGTATAACTATTGTAAATAATAAATATAACATTTTAATGATTCTTTATATATGATATACCATCCAATTACATATTATTTCACCATTAATATAATGATATTGTCGCCCGTGCATACGTAAGGATTACCGTCTCCACGAATACGAAGAGATTCATTCCCCATCGTAGTCATTCAAGAAAAATTTTCATTTTATGATTAAAATTAATGTTTTTGAGCATAATATAATACTGTATATAGATCAAATACATCTTATCCATAACAAACATGGCTTATGTAACCTTGCATATAAAGGAAAATGAATCATTTAACACCCAAAATGATGATACTACTAAAATATTATTAACAAAGCAATATTATAAGATCATATATGATATCATATTTATGTACATAGTTATTTAATAATTTAATAACAATGTTTTAACTATTATACAAGAGGTTAACATACCATAGACTAAGGAAAAGTACAAGGTAAGGGTTAATTTCACGTTCTCTTTATTATCTAAGGTTGTTGTTACGTAAGTATCTACTGGGACATATTTATTATCCTTGTCCATGTTTCATAAAAGAGTTTTAAAAGGGATTATTTCTAAAGGAATTTTTACTAAAACATCATTATAAATGTTTTAAAGATTTTTTATTCTAAACCTTTCTCATTAATGTCCATGTGTTCAAAATGGTTTTAAGGATTTATTTATTTGGACATGAATGTCTTAAAATGTTAATTCCTTTCAAAAGTTTCAAATTGGTATGGGAAAATTTGATTCAAAAATTTCTATAAATTTATTCCTTTATAAATTGTGACTTTTAAATGTTTTCATGAAAAAGGGATATTTCTCTCAAAGAGTTTTACAAATCATTTTCATCTATGTCAACATACTTTAATGGATTTTAAACTTGTTTGAAGTTGATTTATTATGATACAAATATTCTATATTGTATTGAAGATTTTTTGATATGTTTGACTGTGGATGTGTTATTTTTATACCATTCATGGATTATGGATAAAGTATTTACATTTCGTATTCTAGTTTTAATACAAAGTTTTTTGTTATGTTTCAACCTTTTCATATGAGGAATGTATTGGGCATAGTACGTGAGGGGTAGAGCCCACTATAGCTCCTCGATGAATTAGTATGTCTCATGAGAAAATTATACATGGAATTGGACAAGGCCTTTCCCAATTTGATATATGGTTTTTTCCAAGGCCTTATAATTTTTAGATATCTTGGTCGAGGCCTTGACAAAATGTTTTAGAATGTCTGGCATTATACATTCCCTCATTATGAAAATAATATTGATGGTTCATGTGGTTATTCGACTAGTAGAATATCCATGACTATGTTTTATTATGACATTATTTACTCAGCTCATATTTCTACCATAAAGTGTTCATGTTTATTATTTCTAAAGGAATGTGTTTTCAATTATTCACCATGCTTATTGTTTATGTTATCTTCTGCTAAATTGATTACCCTTACTCAACATCTAAGCTCACCCATTTCTTATGTTTTATTTTCCCAGATTTTCCAAGTAGTGTATTATGACTGACCTACAGGGATAGTCTAAGGGATTTTAATGTGGTCAATGGAGGAAATGTTGTTGTTGTTTTTCATTTTATAATGTAATGTATGTAATCTATTTCTAATACTGCTAAACTGATCGGTCTTTCAGGACATGATTTCCTTGTATCATTCCAATGT
The DNA here is from genome assembly GCA_963277665.1 of Viscum album. Lineage (NCBI taxonomy): Eukaryota > Viridiplantae > Streptophyta > Magnoliopsida > Santalales > Viscaceae > Viscum > Viscum album. Next base: position 624,171,304 of record OY728132.1, read on the forward strand.
AATAAAATAATGCCCTGACTCTGGGTAACTGGGTTCGGGGTATTATAACCAGTCCCAAACTCCCATGATACATCCTAGAAACCAAGAAATAAAACTATTGGATTCTTTACCATAACTAAACCTATAATTAAATAAAAATATCTTCTTGGTTACCTAAGTTCAATAGTGTCCTGATCAGGGTTTTAGTATAAATTAGTAGTCCACCACTAATGGGGCCCCTAAAATAACTAATTTATAATAAGTTATATGCATGAGTTTTATATGTATTTACTTTTATATTTTACCCCTTTATTTATTTAATAGTTAATAGATTAAAAAATTTAAAATAAAAATAATAAAACCCCTCGATTCCTTGGGCTCTGTGGTGACACGCGACATCGGTCTTCACTTTCTTCATCCATCACTATTGAGTCACTAGTCATGGTATACATCATATATTGACAGGTTCCAAGGTATATAACTAAGTCATCCCTAGTTATAATAATCCAAGAGAACCATTTGTCTTAATTAGGCATTTTACATAAATAAATTTCATAGAGAATCTAAGGGTGGTGACCATTGGTATTACAATCATTCAGTCTACTATTCTATATTGAAAAAACAATCCTTGACATTCAAAATAATGTCTTAATTCAAATCCATGTCTTATACCCAAGGCATTCCCCCCCAAAATATAAATTCAAATCTAGGGATCTCATTCTATTGAATTTAATGAGGGTTACATACAAGAATCCATAGCATTAATCTATGGAATTCAATAAGTAATACATCACTTGATTCCAAGGAGGAGTCACCCTAATGAATTCTTAGTAATTAATCTAAGAATAATAAATAGATATCTCAAAGAATTCCATAACATCGTTCATCAATGAATATGACGATGCCATCACACCTTCGAATTCATCTGAGTCACCTATTAGAATATAGGGCCCACTCATGGAATTACACACTAAAAAAGCCCATATAGAATCCACAGAGTCTCTCCAAGGCATTACTATAAAATCACCAAAACATGAGAAAATAACTCAATCCATTTAAAAATTTAAATTTATTCTTCACCATCCAATTATACACCTATTTATTTTAATACATTATCATTCTCTAATACTTCATTATTTAGGAATCCATTTCCCACTATTACCATTATTAAAAATATCATATATTCCCCCATTAATGGACCATTCTAAAATTTATTTAAAACAGGCCAACCTGAACTTATAAATTCCACATTTCATTTTAAAACACCCAATCGATCTTAAATCTCAATCTAATGATATCAATGATTATGAAATTATAATTCATAATCATCGATCTTAAACATAATTTCCTTTTAACCCATTTAAAAATGTAATTTCCCTTTTTCAAAAACAAGACAAATCATTCTAAATTCTCAAATTTCTATTCATAGGAGTTAAGGGATATCATTAATACAAAACTAAGTTCAAGTATAAATTATAGAATCCCATTTGAACCTCCCTATATAATAGTTATATACTCATTTAAAAAGGTATCTAATTATGGAAAATACATAATGAAAGGATCTAATTAGTTTCTAGGGTCATCACCTATGAATTTTATGAGTCTATATAGCTAATAAATTTAAAAAAAATCATGGTTATAGATTAATTAGAGGGATCACCTACCTCATTGAATCCATTTTTCTTTTTAAAACTTATCTCGACAACCACTTCCTAAGTTTTTTAAAACTAATTGACAATTATTGACCCACCCATGGTCTAATATTATATCCCAAAAACTAACTTAATTAATTATAATAAAATTGTAATTAATTAATCACATAAAACTTACTAAAAATCTATCTTATTAAGGAATAAATGGAAACTAACCCACCATGTGCTCCTACCAAACTTAATCTGAGATCAAACATCTTCTAGAGGTCCATGCCAAGGTATAGATACTCATTTGGGGCAAAGACTTAACAACTGAAACTAAAAAAATATATAATGTTATTTAAATTTTCTCAAAACCCTTGAAAAACTAACAAGGTGATGTACCACCAAAAAATCAATCAGAACAACATGTAGGTGTTGTCTCAGGATTTCCTCTATCTAAGATGTAAAGAATCCTCATCATCTTAGGATTATTATACCATTGTTTAGTTGAATCATCACCCAAATCCATAATTGGAACAACCAAAATTTGAGAAAGATGAGGATATGAATATAGTTTTAGCCTTACTATAGTCTCTTGATCACAATTGATGTAAGATTCAACACCCAATAATTAAAGGTGGTTCACCTTAGAGGAAGGGGGAAGGAGGAGGCGTGTGCATGGGATATTGGGTTGAACATGGGGGATAAAGGAGGGTCTTTGGGTTATAAAATTATAAGGTAAAATGGTAAAATTCTACTTCTTATGGGGTGCATCGTTTGGCTAAATGGTTTTCAAAAAAACATTCCAACTATGTTTTTAGCATAGTCCCTAACACCCAACTTCACATGGTTGGTCCACATGGTCTAGAAATATTTGAAAACTTTATTGTTTTTTCTAAACCATGTGATAACCGTGAAACTCAACCATTACCTATATAACTTGAACTAGAAACCTTGTTGCATAAAGTTACCTATATGGTTTTATATAATCTCTATAATATGAGGCTCCTAAAACTTATTTGAGCACTTAATCACCTCTTGGGCCTCACACCATATCCAAAAATAACCCTCTAAGATGTTATAAATCCTAGATTCATTATCCAAAACTTGGTTTTAGAAATGGATCGTTCACTAAATGAAATTTAAAACATCCCCTTGAAACTCAACTTATCCGTACACATAGGATATTACAAGAATAAATGGGAAAACCTAATAATGGAAGTATATGTGTAATATTATCTAAGACAAAAATTTAAAATTGATAAAGGACCATTTTAATATACAATAGACTATGGTTACTCTCTTAACTAATAATGTAAAGTATTTTAAGGTACAACCTAGTGTTTCTTCTAATAAAGAGGTTGAAAGTTAAAAAATGAAAATATGAAGGAATCTAATACACGGTATTAAGTTTTTTCTATGGAACAAAAAGGGAAATTAAAAATTTTATATTCATGATAAAAAGGAACATTTTCATTATTTTATTAAATATCATGAAATTAATACTTAAAAATTCAAATTATTTTCAATTATTTTGGATGATTTCTTGTATTATAATACTCTTATTTAAGAGTATTATAATTGTAAAATTAATTCATTATATCATTGGATTAAATTAATATATAGATTTTCTATATTTTTTGATGGCATAATGGGATTATTTTGATATTTAATGATATTATATAGTTTTCATACAATTTTTAGAATTTATATTACTCCTAGATAATTTTTTCATGGTTTAATTTTTTTTTCTATGACTCAAATGACTATTATTCTATGTTTATTTTTATATTTTTTGGCATGGTTTTCTTTTTGGATATTCTTTAGATGATTGAATACATTCACTTGATTTTTAAAAATGCTTAATGAGTTTGAAGTATGTTTTTTGAAATATAATAAGAATTATATATTTTTCATAGTTTGGAAAAGTTTTATTTTTTATAAGTATGAAAAATTTTGATCTCTACAATGAAATATGACATATAAAAATTCTGGAATATGGATTGAAAAACTATTTTTTGATGTAATTTTATATGTTTAGAGTTAATGTTTTATATCATAGGGTTGTCCTATACTCTGTGGATTAATTTTTCTATTAACAATGAGATAATTCTCTCAAGTAACATGAAGGTTTTTTAGGGAATAAAGTTATATTGACAATTTTAATTTAATGGGGGTATAGGTTGTTTCCTCTAAATATTTTTCTTAATGCTTGTAAAGTTAGGTGTAATATGAAACTATTTGTATATTTTGTTGTTTTTTTATTAGATTAAAAAAATAATTATTCAAATTATGATAAAAAATATGATATATGGATAGAGGATTGTAGAAATTTTTTACCTAGAGTTTGGGGTATCAATGTATTTCTCCTTAAGTATTATTCTATGGGAATATTCTATTTTATAAAAAATGGTTCTATATTTTAATGTAGATGAAATAAATAATCTATGTTATCTTTTCAACAAAAGTCACTTGGTTATATGTTTTTAAGTGGATTTTGATATTTTAGAAAGTCTAGATATAATTTTTTTATGTATTATGAATAAAATAAATAAAAAAATAAGATATATCTAAAGTTTTGTGTTTTGGTTTTTAGGGGAATTGTATTTCATGGTTGTATCTCCATATAAGACCCTCACATTTCACACCTCTATCCCACTCCCTCTCCCTTCCTAAGTCCTTATATATATTTAAAATAGGTCCTTCAAGCTTCATATAATATTACCATAGCTGGTATATTACCTATTAGATCATTAATATATGGTTTAATTCTTATGATGTTCATCAAGAACGATAAAAGATGAATCAATGGTTTTCTATAAGTTTTATTTTTATTTTCATGTGAATTATTCAATTTCTCTCAAGACCAATATTGTGTGCGTGTTTTTATTTTATTTTCTGGTCCTTAATCAAGTACATCACACTGAGTCGGGGAGTGAATCAAGTGATCACAAAATAAATGAATTTAAACCTTGATTGTGATCTTGTTCTCTAGATGTAAGGAATAGTTCTTTCTCTCCCTTACATTGTCTCTGTCAGTGTCAAAATAAATAAATCACATAAAGGATTTTACTTACTTCATCCTAATTGGGTTAGTCCAAGGGGTATAAAAAGTTAATGTTCTTATGCACCTGAAACACAAGATAAAACTAATTCTTTTTATTATACAAAATAGAGTAATGTCACTTACCCTTTAGACTCACTGTTATCATAATTATTTAAAGACTCGCTATCTTCCCATGGATGGATGCACACTTCTTATTCTAATAAAACTTTGTTCTTTTAGAGATAAATATAATTATACCAATTATGGTGAGTTTTTTCATCACTTTTAGAATTTATGGAAAGAGTAAATACTTCTAGATTATCATTATTCTATTCTGAAAATCCAAATGAGATCTGGAAAATGTCTGTCTTATTATTATTTGAGATACTATTTTCTAAGATGATCTATATTTCTCTATTTATTTTTTTCTAAGATACTCCCTTCTTATCTTCCAAAAAAATTCACAATACTTCTCCATAATTTTTGTAACTATAGTTAAACTATATCTTATTTGTGAACCATATTCTCTCTTCATTTTAAAAATGGTTTTAATTTAATTTAATCTAACATTTGAATCACTACAACCTCCACATAACCAGTTCCCTTATTTTATGGTGACTTTCATGGGAAACTTTTAGATCCAATAAATCCTTGGTCACCCATAAATCTTAAAATTTGAAAATTTTCAATCTAAATAATATCTTGGATACTATTTGGTTGTTCTTGGATGATTTAAAATATGATCTCCTTAAATTATGAAATGAATATATTTTTAATTAATTATATGTACATCACCCATTACATCCTTTCTTCATTTTTATCTTTGATCAAGGATCACATATGAAGTATCCAGATGTGTCTAACATTCGTGAACAATTTATGCATCATCTGAAGTTGTTTTCATAATTGACCAAAATCTCTAGAAAATATGCATAATAAATATCCTCTGTCATTATTGAATTATTTTACATTTATCAATAATTAATTATGTGCACTAATTTACATATGTGTTCTATCGTGTATCCAAATTTTCATACATGATCCAAATCACCTACATTGTTGAATTTTTATATGTTTCACACATAGTTTAATTCTTTTACATGATCCAAATAATCTATGTTGCTGAATTTACATATGTCACCAATATAACTAAATTCACATACATGCTCCAAATCACCTACATTGTAATTTTCATACATGATTCCTTACCAATTTTTCTAACATGGGATTTTAATACATAAACTCTTCATGAAGATAAATTCATGTATGTATCCTAATTTGGATACATAAACTCTCTTAAATGGTTTAATTTAGTTATATGGAACCTTGCATAGCTAAATTCCATTACATTGTAGATTCACTAACATGATCTCCCTCATGTAGCCAAATTCTTTTATCTGAGAACATTTCCATTTTTCTGAGAAGTTGTAGATTTTATTGAAGTCTTCTGGATATCTTCTAAGAAATATTTATTACACTCCATTGTCAACAAACACAACCAAAAAGTATAAAAAATGGGCTATTTTCTAATAATATACCCATTTGGTATCGTTAACAATTCTAAAGTAACCATACCTTGACCACTTATTAATTCTCTACTTTAAAATATTGAATCAATGATTCATCAACAACAACCCATAAACTCACATGATTCAGGGATCAATGTGAGAAACAGGATTTAGATTAAATAATTATCATGATAGAACACTATTTCAATACAACCCTTCAAACCTTAAACCATCACCACCAATTTCATCGCATTCAGCCTTCAATCCATAGATTTTGTAATTAGTCACTCTCTCCCTAAGTGGTTCTCCTATTATACATCCTTTCATCTAAGAAATATGAGTTCTCCCCCCCCCCCTTCAATGAAATCGATGATCACTACCTTCAAGATTCACAAAAAGAGTTAAAAATACACCAAGTGAGGTTATGATATAATTCATATCATTCCCTCAAGAAAATTCCCATTGGGAAGTGGGGGTCCCTTATTCAAGTCCACTTAAAGAGATGGATTTGGTTGGAATCTAAGAGCCAATCGATGCCATTTCAAATTCTTCTTGGGTAAATCCTTTTGGTATCATTTCAACTACTTTATTTTGAGTATGCATATACTCCAAATTCACAACTTTTTGTTCCAATTTATCCTTTAAGAAAAGATAATGAATCTCAATGTGCTTCTTCCTTGAGTGTTGAATGGATTTTTTGCTAATTTTAATCACACTTGAGTTTTCACACAAGATAGTAATAGGAGATGACACATCAATTCCACCATCTTCAAGATTTTTTTGTGACCAAATCAACTAGGTACAAGTTTGAGTTTTCACAACATATTCTTCCACTTCATTTCTTAAGGATATATAATATTACTTTCTCTATACCAATAAATGAAAAAAATTAATATATATAACTCACTCCAAGAAGTATATTTTTGGTCATCAACTGAACCTTCCCAATATACATATGTAAATACCACCAATTACTATTATGAATTTCTATAATAATATATCCCAAAATCCACTGTTTGGTTGATATAACATAGTATTCTCTTCATATCCTTCATGTGAATTTCCTTTTTAAAACTCTAATATCGAGCAGCTTGACATGTAGTGAACACAATGTATAGGTGAGTAGATATATAGTAAAGAAAACTATTGATAATTTTCTATAAAGAGTCACATAAACTACCTCAACTTCACCATATATAGAAAATTTCATCTAGCTATGCACCGGGGTGGCCATTGATTTAGAGTCATCCATCTGGAATCTCTTTAACAATTCCTCAGTATATTTTAGTTGGGAGATATATATCCCATACTTACATTGAATCATCTATAGAACAAGTAAAAAAATAAAAAATTTCTAATTAGATCCATATTTAATTAACACATCGTTTTTTGAAAACTACTTTCATTGGGTATCATATGAGCCTCCAAAGATGATGTCATAAATATGTAAGTACCACTATCTGTTTCCTTTGCTTTTTCTTGATGTAGTGGTTGAAATTAACCCCTACTCTATGATAACTGAACTTCTTTAGGTATGGATCTAGCCATGAGTATTAGGACCTTGGTGATTTTTTAGTCCATATAAAAATTTATCTTAGATGAAAAACTTTAATCTCATCATCATGATTGATAATCCTATCTAGTTTCTCAATGTATACTTCATATTCAAGGAATCCATTCGATAAGGTTGATTTCATATCCATCTGATATACTTTAAAATCCTTTTTTATAGTTTTATCTATAAATAACCTAATAGTTTCAAGTTAACCCACCATTGAAAATGTTTCATCAATTTCAATACCATATATTCGAGAATAGACTTTACATGATAGACATGATATATTTCTTATCACCATGCCATTTTTATTGAATTTTTTTCGGAAAACCCATTTGGTTCTAATCATGTTCTTATTTTTCATCATTTAGAAAACTTCCCAAGTTTAGTTTATATCAATGTAGTCAAGCTCCTCAGGGATTTATTTGACCCAACATTCATATTTAGTAGCTTCATAAAATTATTTGTTCTCCACCTGAGATAATAATGAATTTTTTTGTTGTGCCTTCAAACTTCTAGTTTGAACTAGAGTTGTTTGATCACCATTAGTATAGTAATTATTGATTTCCACTCTATTGGACCATCTATTTAAACCAATTATTTCTACTACATTTAATTTATCATCATATCAATAATCATAATTCATATCATCCCTTTGAACTTTCCCTAAGTTGAAGAAAAATTCATTATTTTATTCCACAAAAAAATGGACTATTTCAATATAAATTATTCTCAATTAAGGTTGAAATATACCAATTGGAATTTAAATTATACTCACCTTCAGTCATGTTCACATCATGTATTTCAAAAACAAATACCAGTTTCTTGTTATAGAATCGATAACCTTTTATTTTTTATGAATATCCAATAAAGATCCCTTCATCTCCATGTGCTTTGAATTTTCTATTCATATATTTTTTTTAGAATAAAACACTTACTTCTAAACACCTAGAATTATTTCAATGTAGGATTAATTCCATAACAAATTTCATATGGATTCTTATATATATTTTTACATAACAATGCCCTATTGTAGATATAGAATGCAGTGAGAATCGCTTCCTCTCAATATTTATTTGGTAGAGACTTTTTTATAATAATTTTAATAACCATGTTGTTGATGATGTGATTCCTTCTTTCAACAACTCTATTTATCTAGGGAGTTATCACTGCTAATACTTGTCATTTAATCCCATAATTTATTAGATATTCTTCCACTTTGGTATTTGTTAATTCCATACTATTATCGGTGTGAAAATTTTCAATTTTTACACCAATAATTTTTTCCTCTTCTCTTTGATATCATATGATACACTTATAAACTTTATTTTTGTGAGTAATTACCATAAACCAAAACATCCTACTGAAATAATCAATAAAAAATACATAATACATTTTTCTTTAATAATATTTAGGAGTCATTGGGCCAAAAAATCTACATGAACAAGTTTTGGTACTCTTAAAGATTTTCCCTTCTTCAGCTAGTAATTATTTTGAATTGTCTTCCCATTTTCACATGAATCACATGTACAGGTATCATTTCATATTATTTTGGGATGATCGCATGCTTCATCATTCTTTACCATAATCTTAAATGAATTTTGGATCAAATTCCTGATATATTTGTGATAAAATCTATTTTCATATTCCTTGGACAAAAAGAACAAATTTTTATCACAAATTATATAGATATTGACTTTATTCTATCTGCTTTGTATAATAATTAAACAATATTTTTCTTTAATAGTGCATCCATTTTTACAAAATTACACAACATGTCCTACATCACACAATTATCTCACACTTATAAGGTTGTGGCTATGTCCTTCCACTTAGAGAACTTATGTCTTTCAGATATCCTTTCTACTAACCTTGGTCTTCCTGGAGACAATGATTTTGAGTCCCATATAATTACTAAATCAAATCAATTTACCTCTATCATATTTGATTATGGTGATAATAATTTTATTTTTGGTAATGTCCAAGGTAAACCCACTATCTAGAACCCATAAATTAGACCTTTTTGTTACTATCAAATAAATTTCATCAATTTTTTCCTTATTATACCATTTTTCTTCTTCTATGTATATTTATAAACTTCTCTTAATGATTGATACACCTATTTCTCACTTGGTTCAATAATTTTATCTTAATAATGAAAAGATGAGAATTAATTTTTTTTTCAATGTGTTTATCAAAGTTCCCAACCATATATTTCCTTCTTTACGAGTCTCAAGATTCACTCCCCATTGAACCCTCAAGGAAAAATATGCTACTTTTTACCCAAAACCTTCACACCAAAATAAATAAACATTAAAATCATAATAAGATAATAAAAAATGATTACTTATTTTTGGTGTTTTTTATCTTTAAAAAACATTTTTGAAATGAATCACACATATTAAATGTGTCCCAATTATCTATATTAATAAAACCAAATTTGTTTTTCCATCCTTTCATATTTTACCAATGTATTAGTATCTTTTTAAGCTTATCCTAACTCCATTTTCCTCTTGGGAGTTGATACTTGTGGCCTCACATGAAGCATTTTAATTTTTACCTATGTTTATGCTCTATTATAGATTCCCATTTTTTTAAAGGAATTGTACATATGTAATGGTAATACACTCTCTAGTCATCACATCCTGGACTTCAATAGTTTTATCTAGAACTATAGTTTTAAAGCAACTCGATGTCATGCCAAATGGTGTTGAGTCTTTCTTGATCCTTGTACTTTCTCCACCAATCCATGACTTCTTATTTTATTTCTTAAATTATTTTAACCTTTTATTTCATGTTGTTGGTCAAGACTTCTATAATTTTTTTTTTCATCTACTTTGATCTTGATCTCCACTTCTAATTCTGAGTTGATAGAAATTCCAAATTTCAATTTATTAATCTCTACAATTAATTTTAGCTAATATTCCTCTTATTTTTCATATATGGATTTTATTCATGAACAAATGTATTTTCATTTTTTGTTGTATCCCTCTATTTGTCATGTTCTTCAAGTTATACCTCAAACTCAACTAGAAGATCAACTCTTCCCATGACATCATCATTTTTAGCATCACTATTATCAAACTCTGGTCAATTAATAATAGCAACTAAATAATCTTCATTGAGATCCCAACAATCCCCAAATTCTTCCACCTCAGTCTCATATGAACTTTCTTCTTCAAGAGAAAGAATATTTTTCCTCTTGATGAATTTACATTGTGGTTTTCACCTACTTTTTCACCTTTGAATGATTTCTTCACAAAATCTACATCCTCATCATCTTGAAAAATTTTAAAATACTTAGCAGTAATATTTTTAACTTTACCACATCAAAATAAAGCAAGTGAAAGATTGAATTTGAATTTTACTTTTCCCCTGTCAAGGTTATAAAAAAAGGAAATCAAACACCCCATATATATCATATTTATCTAAATATTTTTTAAAGAAATTTTCTTCATTACCCTGAATGAAATGACCTATGATTTATCCTTCACCCTAGCCTCATTGACGGCATGTCTTATTTCATATGTTACAAGGTTACTGTTAAGGTTGTCTAGAGTTACTTATTTTGGATACTTATCTTAAATCACATATACCTTTTCATTGAAACATAGTGTTGGAATCCTTGAGATTATTTTAACTATCTTGAAATATTATATATTTTATCTAAGAGAATGTATGTACTCTACATTATTGTTGATACAATCAAATAATGCATCTATAGTTTCAATCATACTCATCTTTAGCTCTTCATATATATTCCATCTCACTTTCAAATTTTAATCTCAAAATTTCAAATCACATTTATAAGTATTCAAAATAGTTTTCACATATCATGATATGTTTTTCATAATATTACCTTATTATAGATAGGGTTATCCAAAGCTCCCCCCCCCCAATGTATTGATTGATTTTACATTCGCATTCATCTTGTCGTGGTATCTTTCTGATAAGTCACCACTTTATATGTTTTCTCTTATGAAATGAATGGTTATTTTATAAACTTCCATCCCCAAAGACCTAAAGTAGTGATACATCCTATTATTCCATAATTGGAAATTTTTTCCTTCAAAAATTAGTATTCCTTTTTGATTAATAACCTCCACCACCAAAATGCTATATAGAAAATCATCACATCCAATAACCCAAGATTTGATACTAATTGTCGTCCCTAATCAAGGAGATCACCCTAAGAGGGGAATAAATCAAGGTATTATATAATAAATTAATTTAAACCATGATTGCAATCATATTCTCTCAATATAAGTAACAACCCCTTCTCTCCCATTACATCTCTCTATGAGTGACAGAATAGATAAATAACAAAGAGTATTTTACTTGGTTTTCCCTAAACGGGATAGTACAAGGATTGTGAAATGGCAATGTGAATAAGCACCTAAAACACTAGAGTTCACTAATTATTTTTTGAATGTGAAATAAATTAGTCTCACTAACCCTATGACATCACTATTCTGACAATAATTGAAATACTTTCATCATTTCCATGGATATAAGCTCACTTCTTCTTATATGAAAAATTTATTCTTTTAATGATAAATGGAATTACACCAATGATGGTGTGTTTATTAATCACGTGTAGGATTTTTATTCAGAGTAAAGTCCCCTTGAATATTCTACTTCTATTATAAAAATATACATAAGATATGGAAAACCACCTTCTAATTCTTATATAATATCTCATTTTCTAAGATGTTGTTTGTCTCTCTGTTTATGTTTTCTGATATTCTTCCTTCTTATCTTCCTTAGTGAGTCACAATACATCTCTATGATTACTATAACTATACTCAAACTATAACTGCATTATGTTCCATCTTATCTCTTCTTTTACAGTATGGATTTAATTCTATTTAATCCACCATTTGAATTACTACAACATTCACATCACCAATTATCTTATTTTATATAAATTTGTGTGAAAAAAATTAATATCTATAAAATACTTGATCAATCGTAAATATTTAATCATTAAAAATTCTTTTTTACCTAAGATCTTAAATATTCCTTGATTATTCCCAAATAATTTGTGGTTGTATCTCCTTCAATTATGGAATTAATATTTTTTTTATTAATTCACTATGCATCACCCATTACATTTTGTATTCATTTCCATCTTGAATCATGCCTCCAATTTGAGGTAAAATGATGTGTTAGACATTATTGAATAGTTTATTCATTGTTTTAAGTTGTTTTCTTAGTTCATAAATGTATCCAGAAAATATATAGAAGAAATATCCTTTATCTCTATAAAAATCCCATAAGTCGATCCAAAATCACATACATGGGAAAAATTTTATATGTGGTTTATCACGTAACTAAATTACCTTATGTGATCCAAATATCTTACATCATTAGATTTATTATGTCACCCTCATATCAAAATTTCCTTATATAGTCCAAATCACCTATGTCACTGAATTTTCATATGTCACCCACATAGTAGAATTCATGTGCACGGTCCAAATCACCTATGTTGGAATTCAAATATGTGATTACTTAATAATTTTAATTACATGGTATTTATATATTTGAGATCTTAATATATCCAAATTCACATAAATCTCTTGATTTGGATATATGAACTCCCTTGCATTGTCGAACTCCCTTTATAAAACTCTTCTCTTTATTTCATATTTAAACATGATTTATTAAAAAAATTTAAATTAATGAAACTAAAAAGATCAATAGGTATAGTTTATTTTGTAATTAGTTACATAACATAAAAACTTAAATCATTAAATACAACATATTTATTAAAAAAATATTTTACAAGATCAAATCATTCCTTCGTATTTAACACTGCATCAGATAACCTGAGGACATACCTAAGAAAGGGGTGAGCTTTAAAGACCTGTAAGGGAATAAACAAGGAATAAAATGAGGAATGGAATAAATGTAACACAATAGTCATATCAATGGAAAATAAAAGTAACATGAATAATAATTCCTAATATAGCATGATAATCGTTATATTGGAAATGTGGAAACAACGTACAACATGATATCCATATGAGTCAAGGCTAATTTCACATAAAGAAGCATGATTCAAACTCATTGCACGTGGAGGAGAATGATTAAAATATCATTTCACATTAGGAATCATGAGTCAAATTTCATTTCACATGATGGATCATGATAGTAAACATTACCCAATTCATTAGAGTACTATCAGGGTGCACCCTTCATAAACATTTTAATCTCATGCTTAAGTGTGCCACATAGATCATATAACATGGATTCATTAAACATCATAATTTTATTCCACGATCTAGAAATGTATAATAAATACATATAATTCCTAAATCAATAATTATATGTGCATAAAGTTTAATACCCTTTATAGAGAAATATTCATGGTATTCACTACACAGGAATGGTAAATCATGGTACGATTTGGATAGCATAACAGCATCATATAAAAATTAATAAAATGGGTTGATGAGAGTGAAAGGGGTATATCATAATTTATATATGAAATTGACAGTAATAGGTACATGGAAGGACGTTCTCCAACATAATTAATTGTAAATATAAGTCGTAACATAATAAAGATTATTAAATTAATAGGGGAAATAAAAAGAACTCTTACAAAATTTCGGCATGGGAATGGGTGTACATAAAGGTTATTAGGAGGGTTAAATGAGAGTGAAAGGGGATATCATAATTTTTAAATAAAATGGAAATTAATGGGACCATGGATCATCATATCCCAAAATATGGAAATGGAATTTATAAATCATAATATAAAATAAGTTCTTGAATGAAAATGATAGGAGAGAAAGCCCTTACATAATCTTGACATAGTAGTTGATTACATAAGGGTCCAAATGAAAGGGAATAAATGACCCATCATAAAAATAAAACAAATTTTACATTAATTTAATGATTATAAATGAATGTAAATAAAAGAAATTTAAATAAAAAGAACTAATCTCAAATAAGGTTCCTGAATCAAAGGAGAGGAGAGAAATCCCTTACTTGGATGTGTGACTCCAAAGGATTATGAAAGGATTTTTGGGAGCTTGAGGATTCTTGGGAGGACTCTAGGTAGTCAAGGGAAGAGTTTTAAATATATTAAATGAGTTTTAGTGAAGATAAATGGTAGCATGGGTGATTTCATATAGGAAAGGAGGGGGTTTCTTTATTATTTTGGTTTTGGACACTACATAATAAAATATTCAAAACCACAAACCATATTATGGTTTTTGACCATGGTTTCTAGAAATGGAGAGTGGTATAAATTATTTTATGAGTTCAAGTTCTGAACATTTTAATTTAATTCCATTTATTATTTGGTGCTTACTCACACTCTCAAAGAAATGGTTTTAAAATCTTAAAATATTTTAGAAATCTTGGAGGATTCACTAAGGCTTCATTAAATAAATAAAATAAACTTAAATTTACATTATTTTAAAGTGACAAAATATATTTTTCTAAATATACCTTTTATATTATTTATTACCTTGTTATTGGGTCATTATTATTTCATAAAACACACTGTATATTTAAATGGTATTTATTTTTTACCCAAAAAATTTGACTATCTCATAAAATTATGAAAAAATCACTATTGGATAATTTTACATCCAGATTCCAAAAATAATATCTATTTTATCTAAACTGGGAAAACTATGTTGAATTTGTTACTCCTAGGTACATTTTTTTTCAAAACCATGTCCACTTGTAGTATCTAGACAAGGATGTATTTGCTTGATAAACTACTTTCTCTATAATTAACAAAATTTAGGGTTGTTTTATTACACGTATTATTACCCCTAATTATTTTCACTTTGGTTTTCAAATCCTAATCCAAAATATAACTAAACCTATCCTCTAATACCAACTATAACAACCCTACTTCATATTTCATATTTAAATGTGATTTATTACATAAAATTGCACTTAATACAACTCAGAAGATTGAGAGGTATAGTTTCTTTTGGAATTAGGTACATCACATAACAACTTAAAAATGAAATATAAAATCTTTATTGAAAACTTATTTTAAAAGACCAAATAATTCATTCATACTTAACACTACATGGGATAACCTGAGGACATTCATAAGAAAGGGATGAGCTATAAATCTCATTAAGGGAATAAACAAGGAATAACATGAGGAATGAAATACATTTTACACAATAGTCATATGAATGGAACATAAAAGTAAAATGAATAATAAGTAATGATATATAATGATAATCATAACATAGGAAATGTGGAAACAACATACAACATGATATCAGCATGAGTCAAACTCATTGCACATGGAGGATCATGAGTCAAATATAATTTAGCATGGAGGATCATGATTAAAATATAACTTCACATTATGTATCATGATACTAAACATTATCCAATGAATTGAAGCACTGTTAGGGCGCACCCTTCACAAACATTTCAATATCATGCTTAAGTGTGCCACATAGATCATATAACATGGATTCATTCAACATCATAATTTTATTCTAAGATCTATAAATTTAGAATACATACATGAAAGTACTAAATCAATAATTATATTTTCATAAATTTGAATACCCATGATAAATAAATGTCCATGGTATTCACTACATAGACATGGTAAATCGTGGTGCGATTTCGGTAGCATAACAGCATCATATAGAAATTAATAAAATGGGTTGATGAGAGAAAAATGGGTCTATAATAATTTATACATGAAATTCACAATAATAGGGAAATATAAGTACATTACACAACATAATTAATTGTAAATATAAGGCATAACATAATAAAGATTCTTGAAGTAAGAGGAGAAAGCAAAAGAACTCTTACAAAATTTTGGCATGGTAATGGGTGTACATAAAGGTTATTAGGAGGGTTAAATGGTATTTAAAGGGGATATCATAATTTATAAATAAAATTGATAGTAATGGTACCATGTAACATCATATCACAATATATGAAAATGGAATTTAATAATAATAATATAAAAAAAAGTGCTTGAATGGAAATAAAAAGAGATAAATCCCTTACGGAATTTCAGCATAGTAACGACTTAGGTAACAGTAAAAATGAGGGGTAATAAATGATACCTAATAAAAATAACATCAATTGGATAGTAAGTTAATGATTATAAATTAATTTAAATATAATAAATTGAAATTAAAACAACGAATCTCAAATAATGTGCCTAAATTCAAATGAGATGAGAGAAATCCCTTACTTGAATGTGTGACTTAAAAGGCTTATGAGAGGCTTATTGGGAGCTTTCAGGGTCTTGGGAGGACTCTAGAGAGTATAGATAAGAGTGTGTGTTGGGACCAATTTGTGTATGAAGATTTTATTTTTTGTCAACAATTGTCAATACTCGTCAAAGTGAAGAAGGAGATGAAGAAGGACTAAAAAGTTAGTGGAGATTGGCTGAAGTGAGGTTTCCTGGAGAATTGTTATGGAATCATAGCATTGGATTTCAAACTTGAGCAATTCTCTAAGAAGATTAATTCATACGATTGTTGAACTGATACTAAGTTCAAAGAACTTGTTTCAAAGGTGACACATTGTTTACAACAATGAATAATGGAGAAGTATTATCCATTTAAGGATGATTGGTGAAGAATGGTGAAGTATCATCTATCTAAGGATGGTTGAAGAAGAATGAGTATTTGAAGAATACAATGTAATGCGTCATGATTGCATGAGAACCATGCAAGAGATTACTTGAAGAAAAGAATCATACGATTTGAATGAAGTACAGAATGATGGTTGAAGATGAAGAGAGAGTTTGGAAGGGCTTGGTATTATAAGAAGGTCATGAATTACACATTGCCTTGAAATTAGATGATTGTTTCACTGTTCTTAAAGTTCCAAATACATGTATCAATGGTGATACATTGTCTGCAACATTGATGGTATTTGAAGTGAGGATGAAAGAAGTACTTTGGAATTCATATTCCAAAAAGAATGTAAAAAAACAGATGATGCTTTGCTGATTTGTATTTCACAAATATCATAAGTTTGGAGAACTTGTGTTGCAAGCCTTATGAAGGATAGGGAGAGTAAAGAGGATATTTTGGAAAAGGAAAGAAAGTGGCGTGCAAGTCAAGAGTGGCGCACAAGTCAAAAATGGCACGCAAGTATTGGCACGCAAGTATTGGCACGCAAGTCATATTTCAAGATTATCCCATCAAAATATGACAAAGGAAATAAAATGGCACGCAAGTTAAAGATTGGTGTGCAAGTCAAAAAGTGGCACATAAGTATAAGAGGAGCGCAAGTGTGGCACGCAAGTATAAGTAGCGTGAAAGTGTGTCACATAAGTATAAGCGGCGTGCAAGTGTATGTTTCACGCAAGTCATATTCCAAAATCATCATATCAAAATATGACAAAGGGAAGAAAGATTCGTGCTAGTGATGGAAGGGCGCGCAAGTGATGAAGCAGTGCGCAAGTGATACAGCGGTGTGCAAGTATTGGCATGCAATTGTATGTGGCGCGCAAGTCACCAAAATTCCCATAAGTAGATGACTTTCCTCCTCATTTTTTAAGGCTCAACACTTAAGAGAAAAATTTGAGCTCTGAACGCGCAAGTGTAGAAAGCGGCGCACAAGATGAAGTGGCACGCAAGATGAGGGTTATTCATAAGGCACACAAGTTTTTCCGCGCAAGTTTTTCCACGCAAGTATTTCCGCGCAAGTATTTTCGCGCAAGTATTGTCGTACAAGTATTGTCACGCAAGTATTGTCGCGCAAGTATTGTTGCGAAAGTATTGACGTGCAAGTTTTGGTGCACAATTTTTGGTGCGCAATTTGTTAGAGGTGCACAGGTGAAGAGTATGTTTAATCCAAAGGTGGTGTGCAAGTTTTGAGTAGAGAGAAATTGTGGAACTCAAGTATTTAGTGGTGCGCAAGTAGGGAGGCGCACAAGAAGGGTGGCGCACAAGTATGAATTGGGGCGCAAACTGTGAGTTATTCTAGAAGTTCTTGCTAGCTTCTGATCATCTAAGTTGTGATTCTAGAAAGAAGAAGAAGAAGAAGAGCTCGGTGCAGATGGTTTTTCACTGGAAAAAAATGTGGGAAGAAGATTAGGTTTCAGTGTAGCTTGTTTTGCATTGAAGAAGCATAAGAAGAAGAAGAGTGTGCAGCTTACAAGTTTTTTACATAAAGAGAATAGAAGAAGAAGGATAAGAGTTCAACTACATGACATATGCATGATCACATGCATTTATGAACAAGATAAGAACTTACTCTGATGATGCCAATTAATCCGATCTTCGTTTCCTGAATAATCACATTGGTATATGTGATTCTTGCTATGAAAGAAGAAGAAGTGTTATTGCATTCTCTTATTGCACTAAAGAAAAGGAACAAGTCCTAGTGTAGTTGGTTTTTCACTATTGAAGAAGAAAAGAAGAAGACAAGAAGAATTTCTTGCCTACTACTTTTCATGTAATCAAGTGAAGAGAACTGAAGAAGAGAAAGAGCAGAATCTACCTTTTGAAGAAGGAAGAAGACAGTCTCCATAGGTAGTATAAAGAACCAGCTAGAGGCTGCATGTTGGACTAGGCTATCACCAGTCCACGGAAGAGGATTGTTTCCCACCCCCCCCCCTCCAAAGTATAGATACTCACACTAGCTAGAGGATTGTTTTCTTAGCCACTCCATTGTAAAATAATATCACATTATATTGTAGAATCCATGCACTATTAATATCCATGCATGGAAAGGAAGTACCTACTCTTATTGAGTGGTGAACCTTGTAAAAATATCATGTGAATATTTTTACTTCTTTCTATTATTGCATGCGATAGGGAAAAGAGAATAAGAGAATAAAGATACTAACAGGTCAAGAGGTACAGGGATAAAAATTTCAATTGGTTTAAAAAGTACCCAACACTGATTCACCCCCCTCTCAGTGTTAGGTATATCCCAAACTAGTCCTCTCAATTGGTATCAGAGGTAGGTACACCTCTGTTGGATTCTCTACAATGAGGTTATACTCTTTTGAAAACTTGATTTACTTTCCTGAGTCAACAATTAAGAGAATTTTTTGTAAAGATTCAGCTATCTCTGAACAGAAAGATATATCTACCAAGACCATGATGAATAGGAAAAAGAAAGAGAAGAGAAAATTGAAGAAGAATTCCTTCTTATCTAAAGAAGAGGAATCATCTGGGTCTCCATATCTGGCTGACATTGAAGATACACCAGACTTGAAATGTAATGAGAAGGCGGATTAAGTCCCCACTAAGAATATGGAAAACCTTCCTACCTCAACTGATCAAGAGGTATGTGTTAGTACATTTGTAAATTATCCTCATGATGAAAATGATAGCATAAGTGGTGATGAACAATCTACAACATATTAAGAAATATCAGTTGATAGATTAAGAATGATTCTGCATGGTATTCCTGAAAAGAGTACATCCCTAGTTTGTGGAGTATTTCAATAAATGCAGGAAAATATCAATCATCTGGAAGAAGAAACTGATGCTTTAGAGAAAGTTTTACAAGAAAAAATTGTTGAATGTACAAAGATCTCCAGACGGGTTAGAGCCTTTGAAGCAACAAAGAGGGAATTTGAAGTAAGTTCTTCAAAGTGTCTCAAATATTTTGAAGAGAAAGAGGGAGTCAATAAGACTTTAGAAGAGAAGATCCATGCACTTGAAGATGAGCTGAAAAGGAGAAACGATGTCAAGGAGTTATATTTGGAAGAAGACTCCAAGAAGATCAATCAACTTGACTCTTTTTTACAAAAAAAATGTAAGGATGCATGAAGATGAATTTGAAAGATTAAAGAAAGCTTGTGAAGATAAGATGACTATGATTTAAGACCAAGAAGTCATCCTCAATATGAGATGTCTTGAATTTAAAGCTATGTTGATCAATCTTGTGAAGACACATATTGAGTCTCCACAAAAGAAGGATACAGTTGCTATCTATACTCAATTCTCACTGGATGATTCTATTGTCAAAAGACCTCCAACATGTGATAATAAGATCATGGCTTCACTCATTGATCTATCACAAGAAGCTAAGAAATTAAAGGTACCATCAATACCAACTTGTACTCATGGTTTTAAAATTGTTTCTACAAAAAGTGCAGGTTGGAAGAAAAATTCTAAACAAGTATGGAATAATAAAATTCAGGAGATAACTATCACCATGTCCATGGTGAATAGGAATAAGAGTGTGGAAGATATCTCCCCATAGAAAGCACAACATATCAAGATGAATATTTAGCAACCTTATAAATAAGATGTCAAGAAGTCAAGGTTTGTTGGTCAATGTTGGTGCTGTAATAGATTTGAGCATTGTGAACTAGATTGTTGGTACAATCACTTAAATGTAAAAGCACAGAGAAATCCCATCTCAAGGGGGAGAAATCCAGAGAAGAAGAAGAAACATCCATAGATCCAAAAACATCTGTATAATGCAAATATATTTGGAATGTTGGACAACATCAGTGATGTATGAAATGGGAGTGGTCACAAGATTGGTGCATGCCTATCTCAGAATGTATTCAGATCTAATAAGAACAGAAGACCACTAAAGCTTGAGAATAATGAATAATCTATCTTGGGAAGTAATCATAAGTATGTTGCAAAAGAAAATGCTCCCAAGCATATTACAATGTGGAAAACTGAGAAGTCCTTTGATTCCTTGTCCAAGAAGTTGAAGGGTGGTGCATCTAAAAGAACTAATATGAAGGAAGACACTCAGAAGAATCCATGTAGAAGATTCAATATTGATTCCTCAGTCCCTAATGATATTTTGGTGGTTTGGCCAGAATATTTGGAAAGAATGAGAAAGATGGAAGATGCACAGGCTGAGACTTGTACTAAAAGAAAAAATAAGATTCTACATGATGAAAAGGAAGTTTTTTGTGTGAGGTGAAACAAGGCTGGTCACACTGTCAGAAAGTGCTTTGAATTTATTCCATCCCAACAAGAATTCATGAATAGGATGAAAGTTGCACCGAGAGATTATAGTGCTTGGAAAGATCTTGAAGAAAGAAGATTCGCACACAAAGAGATGGAAGAAGTATTGAGATCCACATAGCCACATTCAAAATTAAAGATAAAATGTGAATGTCTGAGGAGTGGAGAAAATAGATCATCTTGGTTGAGAAAATCATCTCAGCCTTCCTGCTCACATTGAAGAAGCATGGAGGATCCACCTTATTCCCTTAAATCTTTGTGTTTTGTATTTGTTATTAATAATTAGGGAATTGAGGGTGAAGAAAGATCTCAGGGGGGGAACCTGATATTCAGTGATGAGAAGTGTTCCCTTGAGGGGAGACACATGAAGAAGTTTCTAGAGTCATTATCTCAATTAGTTTCAACTTCAGTTGATATCAAAATTCAATTACTCTGAAGATTGTTTGAATATCATTTCATTGGAAAAGGTATGTCATTTCCTAATCTCTCATCCTTGGATACTAAAAGTAAATATTATTTTTATAAAGGGGGAGTAACTAGGTAAATCAGTGACATAAGAAGAATGAAAGTGCCCCAAGGCCACTTATCCTGCTAATTGCACTTGAATGTTTTTGATCCTTTTGTTGAAGTGAGTGCAGGAATTTTAGGATTGATTATTCCTATCACATTCAATATCTTTGTCCTGAAATGAAAGTGGAAAACCCTTGAAGACAAGTGTAAGAGATCCCATCTCATGAGGTATCACGATCAGTGGATACTGGATAGCTTTTTTGTCTAAATCAAATTCTCTTATTTTCTACATCAATCTTTACTCAAGTAGACTTAGAGTGAAATGGTTGACGGCACATTTCTTAAGTAAGGACTGATACAATCTCTACCATGAACTTTGTATTTCTTTTCAATAAGGGGGAGAGAAAGTGAAATGAAAGATTGAAATGAAAGGGGAGAGAGAAGATTTTTATTTTGACATTGACACATTCATTTGAGGAGACTTTGTGGTATTGACGGCAAAATACAAAGGGGATATTGTTGGGACCACTTTGTGTATGAAGATTATATTTTTTGTCAACAGTTGTCAATACTCGTAAAAATGAATAAGGAGATGAAGAAGGACTAAAAAGTTAGTGGAGATTGGCTAAAGTGAGGCTGCCTAGAGAATTGTTATGGAATCATAGCATTGGATTTTAAACTTGAGCAATTCTCTAAGAAGATTAATTCAGACAATTTTTGAACTGATCCTAAGTTCAAATAACTTGTGTCAAAGGTGACACATTGTTTACAAAAATGAAGAATGGAGAAGTATCATCCATTTGAGGATGATTGGAGCAGAATGGTGAAGTATCATCTATCTAAGGATGGTTGAAGAATAATGAGGATTTGAAGAAGACAATGTAATGCTTCATGATTGCATGAGAACCATGCAAGAGATTACTTGAAGAAAAGAATCATACGATTTGAATGAAGTAGATAATGATGGATGAAGATGAATAGAGAGGGTGGAAGGGCTTGGCCTTCTAAGAAGGTCAAGAATTACACATTTCC
Organism: Viscum album; assembly: GCA_963277665.1. Taxonomy (NCBI): domain Eukaryota; kingdom Viridiplantae; phylum Streptophyta; class Magnoliopsida; order Santalales; family Viscaceae; genus Viscum; species Viscum album. The sequence continues at coordinate 624,194,484 of OY728132.1, forward strand.
TTGAAATCAGATGATTGTTGCACTATTCTTAAAGTTCCAAATACATGTATCAATGTTGATACATTGTCTACAACATCGAAGGTATTTCAAGTGAGGATGAAAGAAGTACTTTGGAATTCATATTCCAAAAATAATGGACAAAACCAGAAGATGATTTTCTGATTTGTATTTCAAAAATATCATAAGTTTGGAGAACTTGTGATGCAAGACTTATGAAGGATAGGGAGAGTAAAGAGGAGATTTTGGAAAAGGAAAGAAAGTGGCGCACAAGTCAAGAGTGGCGTGCAAGTCAAGAATGGCACGCAAGTATTGGCACACAAGTATTGGTGTCCAAGTCATATTTCAAGATTATCCCATCCAAATATGACAAAGAAAATAAAATAGAGCGCAAGTTAAAGATTGGCGCGCAAGTCAAAAAGTGGCGCGCAAGTATAAGAGGCACGCAAGTGTGGCGTGCAAGTATAAGTGGCACACAAGTGTGTCGCGCAAGTATAAGCGGCTCACAAGTGTATGTTGCATGCAAGTCATATTCCAACATCATCATATCAAAATATGACAAAGGAAAGAAAGAGTCGCACTAGTGATGAAAGGGTGCACAAGTGATGAAACGGCACGCAAGTGATGCAGCGGCGTGTAAGTATTGGCGCGCAAGTGTATGTGGCGCGTAAGTCACCAAAATGCCTATAAATAGATGACTTGAATCCCCATTTTTTAAGGCTCAACACTTAAGCGAAAAATTTGAGCTCTGAACACATAAGTGTAGAAAGCGGCGTGCAAGATGAAGTGGCGCACAAGCTGAGGGTTATTTATAAGGCGCGCAAGTTTTACCGCGTAAGTATTGTCATGCAAGTTTTTCCACGCAAGTATTGCCGCGCAAGTATTTCCGCACAAGTATTTCCGCGCAAGTATTTACGTGCAAGTATTGTCGCACAAGTTTTGGCGCACAAGTTTTGGTGCGCAAGTTGTTAGAGGTGCACAAGCGAAGAGTGTGTTTAAGCCAAAGGTGGCGCACTAGTTTTGAGTTGGGAACAATTGTGACGCGCAAGTATTTGGTGGTGCGCAAGCAGGGAGGCACGCAAGAAGGGTGGCGCACAAGTATGAATTGGGGCGCAAACTGTGAGTTTTTCTAGAAGTTCTTACCAGCTTATGATCAACTGAGTTGTGATTCTAGAAATAAGAATAAGAATAAGAGCTTTGTGCAGATGGTTTTGCACTGAAAAAAATGTGTGAAGAAGAGTAGGTTTCAGTGTAGCTTGTTTTTCATTGAAGAAGCATAAGAATAAGAAGAGTGTGCAACTTACAAGTTTTCTTCATAAAGAAAAGAGAAGAAGAAGGAAAAGAGTTCAAATACATGTCATATTCATGATCACATGCATTTATGAATAAGAGAATAACTCACACTGATGATGCCAAGTAAGCTGATCTTCATTTCCTGAATAATCACATTGGTATATGTGATTCTTTCCAAGAAAGAAGAAGAAGTGTTAGCTCATTTTTTATTGAACTAAAGAAAAGAAAGAAGTCCTAATGTAGTTAGTTTTTCACTAGTGAAGAAGAAAAGAAGAAGACAAGAAGAATTGCTTGCCTATTTCTTTGTAAGTAATCAAGTAAAGAGCACTGAAGAAGAGAAAGAGCATAATCTACCTTTTGAAGAAGGAAGAAGACTGTCTCCATAGGAAGTTTAAAGAACCAGCTAGATTCTATAAGTTGGACTAGGCTATCACTAGTCCAGGGAAATGGATTGTTTCCCACCCCACTCCAAAGTGTAGAGACTCACACTAGCTAGAGGATTGTTTTCCTAGCCACTCCATTGTAAAATAATATCACATTATGTTGGAGAATCCATGCATTGGTCATATCCATGCACGGAAAGGACGTAGATTATCTTATTGAGTGGTGAACCTTGTAAAAATATCATGTGCATATTTTTACTGCTTTCTATTATTGCATGCGATAGGGAAAAGAGAATAAGAGAATCAAGATCCTAACAGGTCAAGAGGTACAGGGATAAAAATTGAAATTGGTTTAAAAAGTCCCCAACACTAATTCACCCCCCTCTCAGTGTTAGGTATATCCCAAACTGGTCCTCTCAATGTGTATGATCTTCAAGGAGATTTAGTGAAGAGAAATGGGAGGTTGGGTGCGTTTATATAGGAAAGGAGGGGGATTTCTCTATTATTTTGGTTTTGGACTCTATATAATAAAATATTCAAAACCGCAAACCATCCCAGGGTTTGTTCCTTTGGTTTCTAGAAATTGGTACTAGTATAAATTATTTTATGAGGTAAAATGCCGAAAATATTAAAATAATTTTTTTTATTATGTGGATATGAGTCACACTCAAAGAAATGATTTTAAAATATTAAAATATTTTATAAGTCTTGGAGGATTCACTAAGGCTTTATGAAACAAATCAAATTAAACTTAAAAATAAATTATTTTAAAGAGAAAATATATATTTTCTTAATATACCTTTTATAGTATTTATTATCTTATTATTGGGTCAATATGATGTCATAAAACACACTGTATATTTATATGATATTTAATTTTTATTCAAAAATTCAACTGTCTTTGAAAATTATAAAAAACTCACCATTGGATAATTTTGAAATCCTGATTCAAAAAATAATATTCGTTTTATCTAAATAATTTTCTAAATATATTATTTTTTACTTTTAAAATAAAAAAAATTACTTTTATTTAAAATTGATGGGTTGTTACAAAAAAAAATTTCAAACCTTAATAAAAATTACATTTGACTTTATAAAAATTATATGATCATTCATATTTAATAAAATTAATTTAATAATAATATTTTATTAAAAATTTATTTTTTTTTAAATTCATTAATTCGTCAAAATAGATTTCTTAATTGAATTTTAATATTAACTAAAAATACTATTTGTGCTTTAAAAATGATTTACAAAGTAACAATTATAGGATACCAATATATTCATTATTCTATAAAAAAATAATGTACATAATTTTATTTATAGGTTCTTGATACGTATCCCTTTATTGCACCAGCATACTCCCTAAGAGTAAGGTGCGCGATGGTGGGGCTTTCATGGGGTCGTTCGGTGAACATGGTTTGGGTCATGATCTCGATGAGCTTGAACTTCTCCAATAAATGTTTTCACTCATGCTTAAGTTATTGGATATCATCTTGGGATTAGTATAGGGAAAATCCCAGAAATTATATCTCCCTTAAAAGCTCTGATAAATGGGATTCATAGGGTACAATCCTACTGCATGAGTCCATCACTTCCTTTTTCTTTGTCAAAAGGATTTGTTAAAACCCTATATTTATACTAGTCGTGTGATCAATGTTAAATGGATATATTATCAATGGTAATGATACTTAACAATCATTTAAATCCAATTGTATATAATAAAAAATAATAAATTCATGTGATTTATATATCCATAATACATTTAATTAAATCAAAAGAAAGAGAATTTTATTCATAAATGTTCGGGTCATTACACCCTTCCATAGAGCCTTTTCAAAACTAAATTCCTTTACACCCTTGATTTTCTTATATCAGCTCCCTTATTTATCCATATTTTCATACATGAGGGCATTTCCATTTTTCTAAGAAGTTGCGGATTGTACTGAAGTCTACCACAAATCTTCTAGGAAATATTCTTTTCACTCCATTATCAACAAAAATAACCCAAAACACCCAAAGGGATATTTTTAGTTACATTATTCTACTAAATTTGAGGTATATTTGATGCTTATAAAACCCAAAACTATCATAATTAGAGTTCAACCATAAATGGGAGATATTATTCCCACTACACTCATATGGAAACCACCAACAATATCTCGAAAAAATATTAAAACAATAAATAAAAATGATAATGATGAGTTTCTGTAATCAATTATATGCATGATTAATGTATCATAGAATGAAAAAAATAAAAAATTATACCAAAAAATCAATAGGTAAACCAAATAAAAGATTCTAAATCCCTATATAACTTCTTGTATAACCTTTTCAATAACTCTCGATCAAAAAAACCCACCATTTAATATAAAATAACTTAAATAAATTCAAAAAATATTGTAATTATTTGTATTATCAAGTGTCAGTGAAATTTAGAGATGATTAATTATAATGGAGTAGAATCCAATAGATTTTAAAATTTAGGTTTTGGATCAAGGGGAGCTCATAAGTGAGGTTTTTGGGACTTAAAATGGGTTTTTATTCACTTTGATTATGAAATTTACAAAAAAAAAAGAGTAGTGTGATTTTATTTTATAGTATACACCATCAAGTACCCAATAAAAAGTAATTGGGTGCCTGATGTTTTCTCAATTGATTTGGAAAACCCCATGGATCGCCATTTCCCAGCTAGTAACCCGGTACCATGTTGTCAGTGGACCACCAGGTACCTATTGGTCTATGATATCAAATTTAATTTATTGTATTTCTATAATTTTATTAGGGGAATTTTTATAAAATCACCCCTTCTCCACCATTTTGGTAGAAACACAACTCAAAAAATCCCTCATCCTTGGATTATTCCATCATTTTTACTCCAGAATTATTTTTTGAGATTGAAATCATGTGTCATTTATTGGATTAAAATTCGAGAGTTAAGGATAATATCATGCATTCTTTAATCATTACGCTTCTATGTTATTTTTTTGTGTTTCATAATTATTTTTTCCATGCATTGTGTGTTTCTTATGCTACTTGGAATGAGGGTGTGAGTAATTGGGTTAGGGAGACATGAATAATGACCAAGAGGGTTAAAAAATATACATTAAAATATGTAGATCCTATTAGGATTTTAAGTACCTAGATCCATGTAGTCTGGCCCTTTGGGTGTTTCTGAATCTTGTGGTGCTCAAAAGAGGCCTAGCATGAGTCTAGAGGGTTTAGACTACTATATTCTAGAAATAGGGGGATTATACACCATGTAGTCTTTATACGTTGTGTATGTGACCTTCATGTATTGTGTAAGGCTGGTTCATGGGGTCCTTCATGCCATGTATTAATTCAATTTTAAAAGGTTCAATACTATATGTTTTTTGGAAAGATCTAAAACAAGGAATTTACATGACGTGTAATGGTTACACACTATGTAAATTCCATGTGCAGTTCAACTTATAAATTTAAGGGGGCTTCAGTTTTCTCCAAACCTATGACCCTCCTCTCAATTCTGGGTGATCCAGTGGTTCCCTCTTCTATATTTTGTGATTCCTTTGATGTTGATTGATCCTTGTCTTCCCATCTTCAATCTATAGTTATCTGAGGTACATTCTACCTATTTTCTTGTTGTTCTTTGATCATATTCTTCCCATTTCATCATGTCATGTGATGAAGGATCATCTCTCATGTTTCTAATGGGGTTTTATTTTTCGTTTTTTGGTGTGGTTTTGTTGTAGAGTATATTTAGGGATGTATATTCTTACGGTATAGGTGATTGGGATCCATAATGTTGATTTGTTCTCATGTAAATAATGTTGATGCCTTAGAGGTAGGATATTCATTGATTCTATTATTTTATTTATGAGAAAACATAAATTGATCATTCTCAATCCCTTCAGAGTAAAGTGGAATTATCCTAATAATTATTTAATAGGATTAAATAAATTGGTTAGTGATCGCATGTTGATGTGATTTATACCATTATAGCATATTACCTCTTGTTTTTCTAGATAGTGTGATATTTGTTCTATGATTTTTGGGGATGTTATTATTATTGGATTATCATGTGAAAATTGGTAAATAATTTAAATCTAGAATTTATTTATAAATAATTGGCTTAATAATAATTAAAGAAGAGGCATGTTTGTAATCTGGTGATTGTTGTAATTTGATGATAATCAAATTGATGTGAATATGAATGTTTAATTAAATTTCATATTCCATATTTTTAATGGAATTGATAAATAAAAAAATAATAATTTAAAAGTAATAATAAATGAGAATGTTGGGATGCTTGGAATCATGTTTAAATTAATTTTTCTAATTAATTTGGCTACTTTTTATAGCACAATGCCTTATATTTACTATAATAGGAACTTGTGGATAATGAATAATTTAATTAAATATGGAATAAAATATATTTGTGTGAAAAAATATTCTTTCTAGGTCTTGAGTTTCCCATTTTCTTGATAAGGATAAGTGCCTTAAGTTTGGAGTCATGAGATCTCATTTATGTATGAAGGATAGATGTCTTGTTTTAGGGGTAGATTCACTATTGTTTATTCTTTTTTATTCCTTCTAATTTTTGGATGTGATTCAATATGACTGATCCTGGGATGGATGATGTGATATTCATCAGGGAGACTCGGATGTAATGTGATCCCGGAATGGTTGAGCTAGGAATGGATGATGTGATGTGGGTAAGAAGACCTAGATAATATAGAATAAGTTGATGCCTATGATAGAAAGATGAATTGGGATATGAATGTGAGTGCATAGGATGGAACTAGATATGATGGAATTGTTTGAAGCTGGTTTTACCTATTGATGTGATGCGGAGATTTGCGATGCTCTCTTCTAAATTTTTTTAATGGATGACAGAGGGGTTTCTTGTTTTATTTGTATTCTTTTTCCCACTGATTAAGGTAGATGTATGTTATTTTTTCATGTTTCCTTATAGTGGTAGCTTATAATTGTTTTCCTAGAGTACATGGATTATGGAATGGTTCTAATAATGAATAAATAGTTCTTAACCCACAGGGTTGGTGTTGATGGAATTTGAATTCTGAAAAGATTTAAATCTTGATAAACTGTGGACTCGGTTTGGCTCATTCCTAGAGGTAATGGAATTTACTCTGATGTATAATTTAATGTCATTTTGAATAATGTTAATGTTTAATTAATGTCTAATAAATTAATTAACAGAAGAAATTTATAAAAAGGAAAGAATTAATTAATGTAGCTCTTCAAAATGCTTTGTTTCTTATAAGATATCTAGTCTTCATAGTGGTCATCGGGATTCTGAGTGATATTATCAATAGTTGATTCTAAGACTAGTTTATTCCTATAGTGTGGTTGTGAGATATATTATATCCTATATATTAAGTTATTTTATATGTTTCCCCAACTATGTCGGTTAGGGAAACTAACACCCATTAGACTCTGGGAGGGTGTTTTTCCCAACATCCCAATGGGAGGATGGATGGATAACTACCCCCTCTACCCCACTCTCTTCTCATGGTAGTTACTTGTTCTAGTATGAACAGAAGATAGTTTTCCCATATATTCATATAGAGGGTTGTGATGTCTTATGGTTATTTTACACACATGTATTACTAAATATAGTATCCAAAGGATTACTATAGGTATGACGTGTATAGGTTGGGAAAACTTACGGTACCTTACTCGATATATGGGATATAATGGCTTGAGGTGTAATACATGGTGTATGATACATGTTATATGGGATGTGGTGGCTTCTAGAAACTACTTAGTTTCTATATATAGTGATGTGATGATGTGATGCATGAAGTGCATGTTGTGATTCTCTACCCATGTGTCTTTGGGATGGCCTATTTTGGAGAGATATGGCTTAGAACATGAAACATTGGGGTAGAGTAGTAAACCAGTGGGGAAGAAGAAGTGGGGTACCCTTGATTTTTCATTACTATATTATATGATCTATTATATGTAATACTTGGTGAGAGATAACCATGGTGAGGATGGGAACTTAGTATACATATTTAGGTGATGAGTTAGTTGTACTGTTGTTCACTATGATTTAACATGCTTTCTTATCTTTTTCATGAGAGGATTTGGGGATTATTCTTCTGAGTATACTATTATTATCACCCTATATATATAAACCATTTTTCATGTCACTTGGAAGAGTTTGGAGATCAGGATGGATATTACTAGCTCATGGTTTTTTAGGATCTATTTGGGCTTCTTGGTCACTATTGTCTTTACCTTTTTAGTACTTGTAGTTTCCTTTTAACTATTATAGTATTGTATGTAATTTCATGTTTTCACTTGGAAATTATTTTTATATATATTTCTTTTTAGGATTTGTTGGGCATGTCCTTATTATCTCTCTCTTCTGTATGTTTCTCTTAGAGGTTAATGCCTCCCATATGCATGTTTATTATACCCTCAATTCTAGTCGCCAAACTGGAGCCTACTAGAGGTAGGATTTGGATAGTCACTATCTCTCTCCCCTCATTGTGGTATTTTTAGAGGTAGGGTCGTGATAGAGTGGTATCAATGGTTCAGGTTGATGGATATGATAGAATTTTGGTGTTACCCATAGGTAAGGTTTCATTGGTTGGTAGGGAAATGGTATCATCTAAGTTTAGTAAGTGATTTAAACTTGGGATACTGACTGAGACATAGGTATTTAGGGACCTTTATGATCTGATGCACATATCTTTAAGTTTACTAATCCTACTAAATGTAGTGATATTGGTTTTAGGGTAGAGACCTAGGAAAGGATCATGTATCATTCTTCTTTGAGCTAAATTTTGAAATGGGCCGACCTTGGGATAGGTTAAAACCTTAAACAAGATAATAAAATAAATATTTAATTAATTTCAAATATTATATATTCCAGGTTTAGGAGATATAATAGTTTTTTTCTTTTGTAGGCATGGCTCTGGGTCAACATCCTCATCAGGTTCACACAAAATATGTTTAGAAGGATGTGTTAGTAGATCACCACATAGTAGAGGTTGATGTTGATAACACTTGGAAGAGGAAACTTTGATAGTTTCAATGTCGGGGTCTATAATAGTATGAGGGATCTATTTCAGATTCAATCATAAGATACAGGTTGGAGGAGGTTGAGATAACATTCAGTTTGATTTGTGATCAGAAGGAGAACTTGGTTTAATTTACTGTAATTTTGTTGTGTGGAGTAGTGAGGTAGTGGTGGTTCTTATACCTCAAGGATCAAAATGATTCATTAGTATCATGGGAGAAGTTTTGATTCCAGTTTCATGAAAATACTCTTTATTCAATAATGAATGTATCCAATCACCATGAGTTACTTACCCTTCGACATGTTAGTTTCAGCATGTGAGACTTTAGGATCTATTTTAGGACCCTTATACTATATGGTTAAAACTTTTTGTTAAATGAAAAGGTTAGGGTGATTCATTTTGAGGTGTCTTTGCATCCATAGATCCAACTCTAGGTCACCTTGTTTATGCTAAAGACATATCTTGAGGTGCTGATGAGGGAAAACATTATTGAGAGGATGTTGGCCTGAATTGAATCATCGTGAGAGGGGATTAATTAGGATTATTTTTGAAGTAGAGTTGTGGTCTGAGGTTTCTATTTATTATAAAATAAGAGTTTTTTCAGCCAAGGGTAGTTCATATACCTCATCATCACATGTATCCAGGGGCAGTGGCTCTCAGACCTATTCCAAGGGATCATACACGTGTTTTTATTATGGAGGTTGAGGTCATCAGAAGCAAGAGTGCCTGACCTTTTTAAAAATTCAATGTGTTCTATGTGTTCTGCTTCAAATTCCTCCATTGATGTAGTTTCATCTGAGGTATAAAAAATATGGTGCTCTAGTTTGGGACTAGTAGAGAGGAGATGTGGTAGGCAGAGCATAGCCTTGAGATTCTCCTTATCCTTAGAGAGCATATTGCAGTCGTGGAGGTGGTCTTCAGTAGGGTCAGAGATTCTATGAAGTATTTCATGTTTAGATTTATACTTTATCATTATAAGTGTTAGTCGATATAGACATCATTTTAGGTACCCTTTCCTTATTCTATATATGTTTTCATGCTTTGTTTGATTCAAGAGAAACACACTCCTTTATATCACCTACCCTCATTCATGCTTCAGGACTTGAAGTAAAGAGGCTCCCAATTCCCTTTTCATTAACTATGCTAGTTGGAGGTTGAGCTGACTTATATGAAGTATGTAGAGACTGATATCTTGCACTTGGGAAGCACCTATCTTGGGTATATTTAATATATTTTTGCATACAACCATATTACATCATCCTTATTATGGATTAGATGTATTTGGTTCAAGCTATTGTGAATTTATTCATGATGAAGGTTGTGTTCTATTATGATGATGGAGAGAAAATAGTGTTTTTTGGTGATCAAGACCATCATATGGGTTAGATTTGTATTTTAACCTTGTCTTCTTTGATGTCCAAGTTGATTTTGAGCTCATCAAAGGTTTAGAAGTTGGTGTTTCCCAAGGTTATAGAAAAGTACCCCATTTTCATTCCAGAGGATGCTGTAGCATTACACCCTTGGTTGGAGATCAAACTTGGGATTGAGCTATATTTATGTGTGTCTCCTAACTTTATGTCTCATTATAGGATGGAACCTTACAAGTTTTGAGATATGAAAGTAAAAAATCGATGTTTTGTTGTAATAATGTTTTGTTCATATGAGTGTTTCACCTTGGGGTGCACCAGTTTTGTTCATGAAGAATGCTGATGGTGGTTTTCATTTTTGTATCAATTATTTTTTCTTGAACCAAGTAATAGTGAAGAACCAATATCATATTCCCTAGATTAATTATTTACTCAATCAACTAAAATGATCAATTCAGTTCTCAAAGTTTGATTTGGGGTTAGGATATCATCATATACCAGTAATGGATGAGGATATCCTGAAGACTTCTTTCTATTTTTTTATGGTCATTATGAGTTCATTGTGATGTCGTTTGATGTGAAAAATGCTTCATTTTTATTCATGGGGTTAATGAATATAGTTTTTATAGAGTTCCTAGATAAGTTCATGGTGGTTTTCATTGACAACATCCTTATGTACTCTGTGTCTAAGGAGGGGCATAAAAACCATTTGCATGTCATTTTGGGAGTTATTCATCATGAGTGTCTATTTGATAAGTTTTTTAAAGTGTGATTTTTAGGATCATGAAGTCTATTTATTAGTTAATTTTGTTTCCAATATATATTAGTTATGGATCATTTGAATATAGAGGTGATTGTGTCTTGGAAATCCCCCAATATAGTGGAAAAGGTGTGGAGTTTCCTTAGTATTGTAGTATATTACATGAGGTTTGTAACTGATTTCTATCAGGTTGGGACTGCTCGGACTGATTTTACCAAAAAGGATTAGGTGTTCTTGTAGATTGGCCAGTGTCAGATAGATTTTGAGTACCTGAAGGAGAAGTTAGTCAGTGCTTCGGCCCTTTGTTTTCCAGTGGAGGGATTTATTTTTAGGTTTTCTTTGACACTTCACATCTTGTCTTGGGATGAATTATGATTCATCATAGATTAGTTGTTTCTTATGGTTCTCAATAGTTATGTCCCCATGCGCATAATTATTCCACCTATGATCTTGATTTGGTGGAAGTTGTGTTTTCCTTGAATTTGTCGTGACATTACCTCATCAGTGAGTGTTTTGTGGCTTTTATCGATCATAATATCTTGGGGTATATCTTCTAACAGCATGAATTGAACTTATTTCAACAATGGTGTATAGAATTATTATAGTATTATGACTTTATTATTTCTTATATTCCAGTAAATGTGAATGTTGTAGGTGATCCATTGAGCATAAGTCACGTAGTGATTCCCTACATGAATATGAGGATTCCTAGAGAGTGGTGGAATAACTCTCAATGATGAATCTTAATATGGTAAATTTTGGAGGAAAAGGTTTTATTTTATAGATGATAGTGCATTCATATTTGGATTAGTAGTTTGAGAAGTCTCAGTTGGGGTATTCTAAGGTGGAGGTCTGGAGAGATCGAGTTGTTTTTGGAAATTTCTCTAATGGTTGTTCTGAGGATGGAAAACACCATGTGTTGTTTTAGGGAAGGATTTTTGTTGCTTCGATGATGCGTGAGAAGGTTATTCATGAGTTCCATAGTTTACCTTTGGTGGTACATCCCCACATGACCAAGATGTACCAAGATTTGAGAGTTCATTTATGGTGTCCTGGCTTAAAACATCAAGTTTCATAGTTTGTTTCTCGATGTTTGGTTTGTCATAAGGTGAAGGTCGACCACTGTGTTCTTGGTGGTTTTCTCCATCAATTATATGTTCCCCAATGGAAGTGGGAATACATATTGATGGACTTCATTACCGGTTTACCTCTAGATCATGGAGGATATGATTCTATATGGGTGATAGTGTATTTATTGATGAAATCATCCCACTTTATAATGATTAGGGAGTTGATATCATTAGAGGTTTTATCGAGGTAGTATTTGGAGGAGGTTTTTAAAATCCATGGAGTCTCAAGAATGATAATCTATGATCAAATACTCATTAAACCTCCAATTTTTGGAGAGGTATCCAGCATACTTTTGGTTCTTAGATATTCCTTAGCACTGCTCTTCATCTACAAACAGATAGTCAGATAGAGAGAACCATCTAGAATATTGAAGACATGTTTCACTCTTGTGTCTTGGATTTTGGAGGTTTGTGGATGAGTCATCTACCCTTGTTCAAGTTTTCTTACAATAATATTTTTCACTACACCATTGGTATGGAATCATTTGAGGCTTTTTACAGCTGACCTTACCGTTCTCTATTGTGCTAGACTGGGGTTGGAGTGGTAGTAATTCTCGAGCTGGAAATGATATAGAATATGAAAGATATGGTTCAGGTAATTCATGAAAGGACGAAGGTAGTATAAGATCTTCATAATTCTTATGTTTTCATAGGAGTAGACCTCTACATTTCGACGTTGGAGATCATGTGCTCCTAAAGGTTAATCCTCATCATGGACAGTGAAGGTTTGGTCATGGGAGTAAGCTTTCTCCCTATTTTTTTGGACCTTTTGAGGTTTTAGCTCATGTTTGAGCTATATAATACTAGATAGAACTTCCCCCATAGATGATTTATATATATGATGTTTTTCATGTGTCACATATCCATCATTATATTTATGAGGAATCTCATGTCATCGATTGGGGAGAGATCAATGTTGACGATAATTCAACCTTCGATGAGCATCATGTGGAGATCCATGACTATTAGGAGAGGGTGTTTTTTAGGGGTAATATTCTCTTGGTTTGTGTCTCATGTAGGAATAGTTTCATGGAGGAGAGTTCTTGGGAATGTAAGTCACAAATGAAATATCAGTACCCCAATATGTTTAATGTTTAGATCTACTCTTGTAATATTATTATCTTGTGGATGTTGACCTTTATATTTTATGAGATAGTTTCCTCTTATTTATTATTTTGGATTTACTCTTATTTGATATTTATATCCCTATAAAGACTATTTAGGAGCTGGTTTTTGTTTTTTTGTGGTTTTTCACTTGTTTCATATGCATGAGATGGTTGATCTCCTAAGATAGTGAGATATTTGAGAGGTATCTTTCAAGGTGTCTATTCGAATGACCCCTTTTTTGTTTCCTCCCTATTTTGGTTTTGGGTTATTGAGGATGATAATTGTTTGATATGTATCTAATGTAAGGACTCAGATTCATGTAGTCTAACCCTTTGTATGTTTTTGAATCTTGTGGTGCTCAGAGGAGGCCAATCATGATTCTAGAGGGTTTCAAATTCTAAATTATGGAAACTATGAGAGTACATGTTGTGTAATATTTACATGTTGTGTAAGTGAGTTTAATGGCTTGTTTAAGGTTGGTTAATTGGGTACTTCATGCTATGTATTAATTCAAGGATAAAAGGTTCAAGGTGGTCAGTTTTTTAGTGAGATCTAAAAATAGACATTTACATGATGTGTAAGGGTTACACACCATGTAAATGCCCTATGTAGCACGGCTTATAAATAGTATGGGTTGGGTTTTCTCAAAACTTATGAACTTGCTCACAATTCCAATTTATCCAATGGTGACCACTTTTAGCTTTTGGGATTCCTTCAATGGGGATTGATCCATAACTATTTGTCTTCAATAAGTGGTGATCCTAGGTACGTTTTACCTCTTTTATTATGGTTCCTTGATTGGATTCCTCTTCTTTCTTCACACCATGTGATTTTGGATCATCTACCATGTTTATAATGTGTTTTTATTGGTTTTTCTTGATGTGTTTTTTCTACGGAGTCCATGGAGGGATGCAGCTTCTTGTGGGAAAGGTGATCGGGATCCGCAACATTGGTCTATTCTTGTGTGAATAATGTTGATGCATTTGAGGTAAGGGATTCATTTATTATATTATTTTATTTATGTGAAATAATAAATTGATCATTATTTATCTCTTTAGATGGAAATTTAATTAACCTAACAATTATTGAATCATATTAAATAAACTGGTTAGTGATTTCATATAGATGCGCTTCATACCATTATAGTGGATTAACTCTTGTTTTTCTAGATAGTGTAATATATATGCCATGTTTTTTTATCATGTTATTATTCTTGGAGTAGTATGTGGAAATTTTTAAAGAATATAAATCTTAAATTAATCAATAATTATGTGTCTTCAGAAAAATTAAATAAGAGGCATGTTTATAATATGGTGATTGTTCTAATTTGATGTAATCAAATTGATGTGAGTATGAATGTTTGATTAAATGTGATACTCCATATGTTTAATGAAATTTATAAATAATTTGAATCATGTTTAGGATTTTTTTTATAATAATTTAAAATTCATGATAAATGATAATGGTTGGATTCTTGGAAGCATGTTTAAATTAATTTTTTAACAAATTTGGTAGCTTGTTATAGCATGGTGAATTAGGTTTCCCATAACTAGAAACTAGGAATAATAAATTGTTTAATTAAAGATTTAATAATAACCAGTTATGTGATAAATATGTTTTCTAGGGAATGAGTTTTTTGTTCTCTTGATAAGGCCGATTTCCTTGAGTTTGGAGCCGTGAGAGCTCATTTATATGTGAAGTATAGATACCTTAATTAGGGCCTAGATTTCCCTATTTTTTATGCTTTTTCTTCCTATTTATTGTGTGATGTGATCCAATATGGTTGAGCCTAGTATTTATAATGTGATATGGTTTGGGGAGGCCCAAATGTGATGTGATCCTCAGATGGATGATATTGGAATGGCTTGTGTGATGTGGGTAGTGAGGCTTAGATGATATGGAAGAAATTGACACCTATGATGGAAATATGCATTAGGATATGCATGTGGGTGTCTTGTATGGAAAAGAGATGATGGAATGGGTTGAATATGGTCTTATCTATAATTTTTTTGGTGATAGCTGGGATGTTTGGTTATGAATCTATTTAATGTCTGATGGATGGGTTTCTTGTTTTATCTATATTTCTTTCCCCATTGCTTGAGGTGGATGGATGTTCTTGGTTGTATATTTCCTCTTAGTGGTAGCATAGTATGGTTTTCATAGAGTACCTAGATTGTGGAATGATTCTAATAATTAATAAATAATTCTTAACCAATGGGTTTGGTGTTCATGGAATGTTAATTCTAAAATGAAGTTGATATTGATAAACTATGGACTCGATTTGGATTATGCAGGGAGGGTATGGAATTTACTCTGATGTTTGATGTAATATAATGGGAAATAATGTTAATGGTTAATAAATGTATAATAAATTAATTAACAGAAGGAAATAATGAAAATAAAATAATTAATTAATACATCTCTTTAAAATTCTTGTGTGCTTATAGGATATTTAGTCTTAGTGGTGGTAGTTGATAGTCCAAGAGATGTTAGATTCAGTTTAGTATAATACTAGGTTATTCTAATAATGTGGTTGTGATCTATATTATTTCTTGTATATTCTATGATTTCATATGCTTTCTCACCCATGTTGTTTAGGAAAACTGACACCTAGTGGACTCTGGGAGGGTGTTTTCCCCAACATCCTGGTGTGAGGATGGATGGATAACAACCCCCTCTTGCCCAGATCTCTTCTCTTGGTAGTTAATTGTGATGGTATGCATGGAATTTAATTTTCTTATATATTATTTTAGAGGGTTTTTATGTATTTTTTTTATTTCACACACATGTATTACCGAATTTAGTATCCAAAGGATTACTATATGTATGATGTGTATAGTTTGTGATGTCTTATGGTGCCTTACTCAGTGTATTAGTTATAATGGATTGAGGTATAATAACCAATGTATGATACATGTCATATGAGCTATGGTGCCTCCCAAAAACTACTTTGTTACTATATATATTGATTTCATATGGGATGTTGAGATGCATGAGGTTCATGTTGTGATGTCTTGCGCAGGTGTCTTCGGGGTGGCTTATTTTGGAGAGAGATGGATTGGGATGTGCGATGTTGGGGTAGAGAGGCAAACTAGTTGGGAAGTGGGAGTGGGGTACCCTTGAAATTTCATTAGTATATTATATTATATCTTTTATGTGATACATGGTTATAGTTATCCATGGTGAGGCTAGAAACATAGTATAAATATTTAGGTTGTAAGAACCCGTGTTTTTCGGACAGTCGTTTTGAGAAGAAATTTTAATTTTTGCTGTTGGATGCTCATGAGGGGTAAAATGGTCATTTTCCCCTACCAGCTAATCTTGGATAATTTTTCTGACAACTCTGTCTGTCCTAGAATAGGGTGTTTACCCTAGGATAGGAGTTTGGTGGAAATCTGAGTTGTTTGAATTTTGGCAGAATATTTAATATTTAATATTATTAAATTAAATATTAATTTATTCACACAAGTTCGTTTGGTGATAAATTTTAAACGGAGTGACGTATTGAGATTCTATCTGCGTTGTTGAATCCAGAATGGGTATTTTATCCTAGAGAAGGCATAAACTCATGTCGGACACCGGGGCCGGCTCGGGCCCCCTTTTCTTCCTTTTCTTTTCTTCTTTTCTTTTCTTTTCTCTCTCTTCCTTCCTCCTCCTTGAGCACGCTCCTTGTGTGGCTTCTCCTTGGTTGTTTCCCATGGGGGGATTGTTATATTGAGAAATAGGGAGAGTTGGGAGGAAATAAGGGTACTGATTCGAAGCCCATGACGCGCTGAGTCGGCGTGCGGCATCTGTGGACCGTGAAATCAACCGAGGGTTCGGCGGTTTCCGCCCAAAGGTAGGGCCATTTACGTTTTTTCCATATATCCCCTTTAAAAAAAATTAGGTTTTTAAAGCCTTATATTTCTTTCTTGTATTCCCATGGGGCTCGATCTGTTGTTTCGGGGGCAAAAACGGGTGAATCGAGCGTTTTTAGGGATTTCCCGTCGGAAAACCAGGTATACAATGTGTATGTTCTAGGGGAACATTCCATGTGTTCTTCCTGTTCAGGGTAGACAAGTTTTCTTTAAGTAAACACCGTGTACTTTGAGTTCACGTCGTGTAGTGGTGGCCTTGTGACCGGCCATGTGAAATCGAACACAGTTTTAGTGGTTTTTTTGAAGTACACGCCGTGTACAGTGAAGTACACGCCGTGTAGTGGTACATGGGAATGTGTTCGAGTGAAAATGGACACGGAGTAACTTTTTGTGAATAGTACACTCCATGTACAGTAAATTACACACTGTGTACTATTACACAGGCAAGCCCAATGGGTTCTGGCGATGTACTCTGGCCATGTACTGCTCCAGTTCAGTAATTTTGGGATATCTTGGGCTCTGGAAGTCAGAATTGGGAGTGTGAGTAGTCGATTCTGAGTGTTTTTCTAGTTAGATCGTGATGGTGGAATCCTTTGTACCTTTATAGGTCATATAAAGGGGTTTTTGTGGGTTTTTATCTAAATTTAGGGGATTCTTCTAGCTTTTATCGAGCTCAGTCGTCTCCTGAGGGTGAGACTTGGCGAGGTTGCTAGGTTGTGTGTTCGGACCAACTTAGTTGAGACCTTTAATATGAGATGAACAGTGAGATATCTCCCGTAACCTTTTCTTATAGGATGTTTCCCTTTTGAGACGTGCCCTTCTGGCCTAATAGGGTGTGAGACTGGATGCTTCTAAGGGTCCCCTGAGGGATGCCTTGCTTGTGTGCTGGACTAGGGAGTCCTTGTAGGAACTCTCTCTTATTTTGTTTGAGAGGAACCCTATTATGGGATGCCTCTTTTGTTCTTCATTATAGGATCCCATGTAGGATTTCTCTTTACTAAGGATCCCATGTAGGATTCCTCTCTCTAGTTATCTGAAGGATTCCGAGTAGGATGACTCCTTGGTGTTGACTTGTGGGACCCATCGGGTGCCCGTTGTTTGACCGACCTGAGTTGTTACATCGGTTTTGGGTAGAGAAGATGTTCGGGTGTCATCTATAACCCGTTCCAAACTATTAATCCCACGGGGTTATGTTTTTAGTGTTGGGTTGTGCATTCGACCACCCTCGCTTGTTTGTTTATATCTGACTTGGGTTATTAATGTTGTAGTGGTTACCAGAGGTGCTTCCTGGTTGGTGGTTGTTGAGCCTGACGCGAGGTGTCTTCTTGTTTGTTGGGATGCCTACTTGACTTTTGTTCCAGAGTAGTAGGTGGTATGATGTTTATTTCCAACTGTTGAGTTGATTTGTGTATCGTTGTGCTACGAACCCATGGTTGGGGTGTTGTATGGATGAGGCCTTTGCTGAAAGATATCTAGAATTGCATAGATAATCTAATGATAAGTTTAAACTATTGTTTGGGATCACTGCTTGGATCCAGGACCACCCTGGGGGTGCGTTCCTCTGTTTATCCGTTTGGCCAGGGTACCCGAGGGTATTCCATGATTCTATTGTGTATTGCAATTTCTTGAGAGAAGGTTTATATAAATGCTTGTTTGTGTATTAGGCCCTGCCTGGTTACTTGATTTATTATGGAATGCCTGAGGGCATTATTTTATTTAGCCCGAGGGTAGTGTTTTGTTTCTCCTGAGGGAAAGTTTTTGTTTAGCATGAGGGCAACGTTTCTCATGCCTGAGGGCAGTGCTTGTTTAGCCTGAGGGCAGTGTTGTTTAGTCTGAGGGAAACATTTCTCATGCCTGAGGGCAGTAGCTTCTGTTCCTAAGGGTAATATCTCTTACGCCTGAGGGAAATATTCGTTATGCCTAAGGGCAGTCACCTGAGGGTTTTGTTTCTGTTCGCCTGAGGGCAAGGATTCACATGTCTGAGGATAGTGGTTACTTTATATATTCACTATGGTGATTTCTTCTGTTGAACCTGCCAAGCTACATCACAGGCTTGGAATTGTTATTATCTTTGACTTGCTGATAGCCTGTTGTGGTTTCTACTGTGGCGTTGGTATAGGAGATGGTCAGTCGAGGCTGATTCTCGGAGAAACTCAGAATTGAATTATATTGAACTGGTTACTTTTTTTTTGTCAACTTTTTCAGAGATATATTTTCGGCATTGGCCGAAGAAGGTATATGTCGATGGGATTACGGACTCATAGATCGACTAAATGATACACGTCTTGAGTGGAACGACGTCCAGCTTAATTCCCTTTCACAGGATGTCCAGGAGATCGGTCTTATGGTTCCAAGGATCGACTGCTAATGTGGTTTCTTGTTATTTTAATCACTTAATCATGAATATTCATATTTATGTACATGTGTATAGGTATGGTACTATACATGTGTACGTATATAGATATGTACATCCATGGTGGAAATTTCCCAGTTGACAGGGATTACATATCCTGAGTTCAACTATGGTTGCACGTTTGGTTTACTTCCTTTTGTTGTCTTCCAGCTAGGCTGAGCACATTGTTGTTACATACACTTTTAGCAGCAAAGTTATAGGTTTCTTGTTGGGTTTCCCTACTGAGATTATTTCTCACCCCTACATGTTCACCTCGGTGTACGTGTAGACCTTATGTATGATTTTTTAGGTTGAGCGCGAGTTGCATGGTGGATAGGGCTGAGGCCCAGTGTTTCATGATCGAGCGGAGCTGCTCGAGTGGTTCTACGGATCAGACTGCTGCAGTTCGACAGTGTTTGGAGATCGGGTACGTGGTTTGGCTCAGAGTTAGTAGCAGAGCCCTGTACTTTTACTTTCAGTTTCTTTTATACTTGTATCTTTATGGTTGGCCCTGTGGGTGACTAGTGTTGTATTGTATTGCATAGTTGTTCGGGCTTTTACAACATTTTACTATTATAGCTTGTTCTATTTCAGTTGTTTATTTCTTCCGCACTCTGTTTACTTTCTTTTTTGTATGATACTTAGTTATTTCTGTTGTTTTCTTACTCTGGTATAAGGGCATAGTCTCCCCACTATCACACCCTAGGCCCTCGCTGCTAGTCGGTAGCCTCTGGTGTACGGGGAGGCGTGCTTGAGGCCTTGTGGATAACCGGCTCGGAGCACCGGGTTAGTAGCTTCCGGGTCGGGACGTTACAAAGTGGTATCAGAGGAGTTTTCTTTCCTGGTCTTTAATATTTTGGATATGGTAGACAGAAGTATTAGGAATGTGTCAGAACCTGTGATGGATATCGGGCTGGTGCGTCAAGAACACTTGTTCCGGTAAGAAGTCTTGGTTGCCAGGGTTTGGGATTGTTGTTTTGATTTTGTTATGTTACAGTTGTACATGATTTTTTCCTTGTGTGACGCACATGTTGTGTGGTGTTTTGGTTTACTATGGATATATGGCTCTTCTCCATTGGTAAGATGTCAAGGATGGATTTTGACTCTTGGTCGGCAAAGGCAAGAGGTGTCTCATGCATCAAACTAGGCACATAGGATTCACAGCATATAGCCCTGCTAGTGTGTGTTTTTACTGACGACTGAGACCTTTGGGTCTTCTTGCACATACTTTTTACTCTGATGTAAGGTTATGTGGATCTATGTTGAGGCGTTCGTGTAGGGATGATGACTCATTCCTTGTGAACAGGTGGTGCAGTGACCCTAGTTGGTCTATGTGGCGTGTGATGCCTTTTTGTTCAACCCTTATTGGGTGTTGTTTTCCAGGTCTATGGTTATCTAGTCAGATTGTTGAGGACGGTGTTGATAGATACCAAGGCTTTTCTTGTGAAATGGACCTCCTTGTGGTATTTCTGTATATAGATACCCGATGAGTGTCAGTTCAGTTTCTCTTCTGCTTGGGTTGTGAACTCCAGGGAGTTGTTCCTTATGAGGATGCTCGGAGAGGATTAGGCCCCTTGTAGGTTGTGTTTTGGTATTGACTCTCATTGGTTGTTATGATCATTACCTTCATGTGAGAGGTTTTGTATCTTTTGGGCTAGGTGGTAGGACCTTGTGACCCAGTTCTGAGGCCTTGTGAGAAAGGTTGACCAGTGCTTGACTCCTGGTCGAGTTTTTGTGGGATGTTAGCATGGCTCGGAGGGAGTTGGACACGCCTTTAGTGAAATCTCAGTGTACTCCTATTAAATATGATCATGCGCTATCTTGATTCGTCTTGAGTATCTTGAGAGAGCTTCGACCTTCATCGAGCTCCTTTTTCTTTCCTAAGGTTTATCCCTGTTGAGGATGGAACCTTTTCAGGTTGTGCTCTTAGAGCGGTGTAAGGAAAGTCATATGGTGGGGAGTACACTATTGGCCTTTTGAGGGTGGTTTTCCTTTTTTAGGTTAACCTTTGGTGTTTTACAGGAGCTTTTGAGCTCAGAGGTTCCTTTAAGACGATGAAAAGGGTATTCCTATGGTGGGGAATACCAGTTTGGTAATAGTTGAATATCTTTTGTGTAGAAGGTAGTTGTTAATTCTTTAAGGATGGTCATTAGACAGTCCAGATAGCTTGGTTGTGCAAATTCTTGGTTTGGGAGCATGGCTTCTGGTTCTTTCCCTGGGATTCTCGGGGACGATAAGGTTTATGGTGGGGAGTTTGTAAGAACCCGTGTTTTTTCAGACAGTCGTTTTGAGCAGAAATTTGAATTTTTGTTGTTGGATGCTCGTGAGGGGTAAAATGGTCATTTTACCTACCAGCTGATCTTGGATAATTTTTATGACAACTCCATTTGTCCCAAAATAGGGTTTTTACCCTAGGATAGGAGTTTAGTGGAAATCTGAGCTGTTCAAATTTTGGCAGAATATTTAATATTTAATATTATTAAATTAAATATTAATTTATTCACGCAAGTTAGTTTGGTGATAAATTTTAAATGGAGTGTCATATTGAGATTATGTCTATGCCGTTGAGTCCGTAATGGGGAGTTTATCCTAGAGAAGGTATAAACTCATGTCGGGCACTGAGGCCAGTCCGGGCCCCCTTTTTCTTCCTTTTCTTTTCTTCTTTTCTTTTCTTTTATCTCTCTTCCTTCCTCCTCCTCCTTGAGCACTCTCCTTGTGTGGATTCTCCTTGGCTGTGTCCAATGGGGGGGATTGGGATATTGAGAAAGAGGGAGATTTGGTAGGTAAGAAGGGTACCGATTCGAAGCCCTCGATGCGCTGAGTTGGCGTGCAGCATCCGTGGACCGTGAAATCAACCGAGGCTTCGGCGGTTTCCACCCAAAGGTAGGTTCATTTACGTTTTTTCCATATATCCCCATTAAACATGTTTTTTTAGGTTTTTAGAGCCTTATATTGCTTGCTTTTATGCCCATGGGGCTCGATTTGTTGTTTCGGGGGAAAAAACGGGCGAATCAGGCCTTTTTAGGGATTTCCCGTCGAAAAACCCAATATACACGGCATGTGTTATAGGGGAACACGTCGTGTGTTCTTCCCATTCGGGTAAGACAATTTTTCTTTAAGTACACACTGTGTACTTTGAGTACACACCGTGTAGTGGTGGCCATGTGACCGGCCGTGTGAAATCGAACACGGTTTTAGTGGTTTTTTTGAAGTACACACCGTGTACAGTGAAGTACACGTCGTGTAGTGGTACATGGGCATGTGTTCGGGTGAAAACGGACACGGTGTAACTTTTTTTGAATAGTACACGCCATGTACAGTAAAGTACATGCCGTTTACTATTACGCAGGCAGGCCCAATGGGTTCTGGCCATGTACTCTGGCCATGTACTGCTCCAGTTCAGTAATTTTGGGATATCTTGGGCTCTAGAAGTCATAATTGGGCGTGTGAGTAGTTTATTTGGAGCATTTTTTCACTTAGATCATGATGGTGTAATCCTTTTAACCTTTATAGGTCATATAAAGGGGGTTTTGGGTTTTTATCTAAATGTAGGAGATTCTTCTTCTTTTTATCGATCCCAGTCGTCTCCTGAGGGTGAGACTTGGCGAGGTTGCTAGGTTGGGTGTTCGGACCAACTTAGTCAAGACCTTTAATATGAGATGAAATGTGAGATATCTCCTATAACCTTTTCTTAGAGGATGTTTCCCTTTTGATACGTTCCCTTCTGGCCTAAGAGGCTGCGAGACCGGATGCTTCTAAGGGTCCCCTGAGGGATGCCTTGCTTGTGTGCTAAACTAGGGAGTCCTTGTAGGAACTCTCTATTGTTTTGTTTGAGAGGACCCCTGTTATGGGATGCCTATTCTGTTCTTCATTCGAGGATCCCATGTAGGATTCCTCTTTACTAAGTATCCCGTGTAGGATTCCTCTCTCTAGTTATCTGGAGGATCCCGAGTAGGATGAATCCTTGGTGTTGACTTGTGGGACCTGGAGGGTGCCCGTTGTTTGACCGACCTGAGTTGTTACATCGGGTTTGGGTGGAGAAGGTGTTCAGGTGTCATCTAAAACCCGTGCCAAACTAGTAATCCCGCGGGATTATGTTTTTAGTGTTGGGTTGGGCATTCGACCACCCTCACTTGTTTGTTTATATCTGACTTGGGTTATTGATGTTGTAGTGGTTACTAGAGGTGCTTCCTAGTTGGTGGTTGTTGAGCCTGACGCAAGGCGTCTTCTTATTTGTTGGGATTCCTACTTGCCTGGTGTTCCTGAGTAGTAGGTGGTCTGATGTTTATATCCAACTATTGAGTTGATTTTCTGTATTGTTGTGCTAAGAACCCATGGTTGGGGTGTCTTATGGCTAAGTCCTTTGCTGAAAGATATCTAGAATTGCATAGATAATCTAATGATAAGTTTAAACTATTGTTTGGGATCACTTCTTAGATCCAGGACCACCCTGGGGGTGCGTTCCTCTTTTTAACCATTTGGCCAGGGTACCCGAGGGTATGCCATGATTCTATTCTGTATTGAAATTTCTTGAGATAAAGTTTATATAAATGCTTGTTTTTATATTGGGCTTGGCCTAGTTACTTGATTTCCTATGGAATACCTGAGGGAAGTATTTTATTTAGCCTGAGGGCAGTGTTTTGTTTCGCCTGAGGGAAAGTTTCTATTTATCCTGAGGGCAACGTTTCTCATGCCTGAGGGTAGTGCTTTTTTAGCCTGAGGGTAGTGTTGTTTAGCCTGAGGGAAACATTTCTCATGCCTGAGGTAAGTAGATTCTATGCCTAAGGGAAATATCTCTTACGGATGAGGGCAGTATTCATTATGCCTAAGGGAAGTCACCTGAGGGTTTTGTTTCTGTTCACCTGAGGGAAAGGATTCACATGTCTGAGGACAGTGGTTACTTTGTATATTCACTATGGTGATTTCTTCTGTTGAACCTGCAAAGCTACATCACAGGCTTGGAATTGTTATTATCTTTGACTTATTGATATCCTGTTGTGGTTTCTACTATGGCGTTGGTATAGGAGATGGTCGGTCGAGGCTGAGTCTCGAAGAAACTCAGAATTGAATTATATTGAACTGGTTACTTGTTTTTGGTCAACTTGTTCAGAGATATATTTCCGGCGTTGGCTGAAGCAGGTATATTTCGATGGGATTACGGACCCATAGATCGACTAAATGATACACGGATTGAGTGGCACGACGTCCAGCTCAATACCCTTGCACAGGATGTCCAAGAGATCAGGCTTATGGTCCCAAGGATCAACTGCTGATGTGGTTTATTATTATTTGAATCACTTAATCATGAATATTCATATTTATGTAAATGTGTATAGGTATGGGACTATACATGTGTACGTATATAGATATGGACATCCATGTTGGAACTTTCCTAGTTGATAGGGATTACATATCCTGAGTTCAACTGTGGTTGCACGTTTGGTTTACTTCCTTTTGTTGTGTTCTAGCTAGGCTGAGCACATTGTTGTTGCATACACTTTTAGCAGCACAGTTATAGGTTTCTTGTCGGGGTGCCCTACTGAGATTATTTCTCACCCCTGCACGTGCACCTCGGTGTACATGTAGAACTTATGTCTAATTTTCAGGTTGAGCACGAGTTTCATGGTGGATAGGGCTGAGGCCCAGTGTTGCATGATCAAGCGGAGCTGCTCGAGTGGTTCTACGAATCGGATTGTTGTAGTTCGACAATGTTTGGAGATCGGGTATGTGGTTTGGGTCAGAGTTAGTAGCAGAGCCCTGTACTTTTACTTTCAGTTTCTTTTGTACTTGTATCTGTATGGTCGGACCTGTGGGTGACCAGTGTTGTATTGTATTGCATAGCTGTTTGGGCTTTTACAACATGTTACTATTACATCTTGTTCTATTTCAATTGTTTATTTCTTCCGCACTCTGTTTAATTTCCGTTGTGTATGATACTTAGTTATTTCTACTATTTTCTTACTCTGGTATGAGGGAATAGTCTCCCCACTATCACACCCTTGGCCCTCCCTGCAAGTCGGAAGCCTCTAGCATACGTGGAGGCGCGCTTGAGGCCTTGTGGCGAACCGGCTCGGAGCACCGGGTTAGTAGCTTTCGAGTCGGGATGTTACATAGGTGATGAGTTAGTTTTAATATTGTTAATTGTGATTTAGAATGATTTATATATATTTAGAATGAGAGGCTATGGGGAGTATTCTACTGAGTATACTATTATTCTAACTCTACATATATATATAAACTTTTTTTAGGTCAACTGGAGTAGGTTCGAGATTGGGCTAGATATTACTAGCTCATGGTTTTTCAGGAGCTACTTGGGATTTGTGGTCACTACTGCCATTTACTTTTTGGTTGTTGTATTTTCCTTTCAACTGTTATAGTAATGTATGGAATTGCATATTTTCACTTACAATATCTTTTTATATATATTTATGATCATGTGTCAATTGGTGTATCCTTCTTATCTCTCTCTTCTGCATGTTTCTCTTAGAGGGTAATGCCTCTCATATACATGCTTATTATACCCTTGGTTCTCATATCCAACCTGGGTCCTACTAGAGGTGAGACTTGGGAAGTCACTATCTCTCTCCCCTTGTTGTGGTATCTTTGTGGATAGAGGTTCACAAAAAGTATTGTAACAAATGTGAATGTTATGGTGGGTGATTTTGGTATTTCTTAGTGAGCATGTTTCCTTATGACCCTTGGTCTAGTTATGTACAGTGGGATCCAAATGGGTGTACAAAATTGAGATAAAATATGAGGAACTTGGGATGGTCTCTTGTGTTTATGTTATAGGGTCTAGAAAATGTAGACCATATGGGTGATGATTTGGTGATAGGTTTTTTTGTAGTTTAATATTTCTAAAAGAAGTGAGGTTCAGTTTTTGGACCTTGGGTTTCACCTTATAAGTGAAAGGTGAGTGTATCATGTGTTGGATCATGAGGAGCCTTGTGAGGCTGAATGTGAACAAGAGGACTAGTCCACAATAAAATGAACCAATGGACCACACACCAAATCAATGATTTTATTATGGGGTTTAGTATATGGAAATGATTATAAGGGGGTCTAAGGGATATACAATCACCTTGGGATGATCAATTATATGGTTTAGGACTGATTTTAGTCTCTTACGACCTAATGAGGTGACCTATTGAAGGTGCGGGATAGCTAAATGTTCAAAATGAATGACTTTTGATTCAAGGTGTGGGAATGATTAATTATTCATTATGGTTCATGTGATCATTTAGGAGATGATCATTGGGCATAAAGAGTTATTCTTATGATGGAATTTCTTTAATAAATAGTTTAATAGGTTTTGTGGTCTAGGGGATGTGATTTTAATTAGTCAAGGACTACATTTATTTCATCAATATATAAGAAACATAAGATGAACAAGTGTATATTCAAGGTCTATGACATCACGTTATGTTATTCCATTTGATTATTATGTTATGTAGTCTATGATGTGATGTAGGATGTAAGTATGAATATTATTCCAAGGATTTATCTTAGAGAATATGAGGTTGACATGTCTTTCATAGATCCTCACATCATGAATGTTACTATGAAAATGTAGGAAGTTACATGTTATAACATATCACAGTTTGAATATTACTATGATAGGGGTGGAAACTATAAGTCATGAAGTCCCATGGTATGGATTTTACTATAAAAATGTAAATACCCCAACCCACATATCCCAAAGTCAATGTCTACTTTATTAAATTGGTAATATATACATGAAATTCCATCTAAAAGAAATGATTAGTTTAGTATTCTTGGTAAACTATATACTTTCTAATATCTAACATTATATTTGAAAATATAAAATATAACATAGTATTTTCTTTAATAACATCATTATTCCCTCTAGAATATCCTTTCATGTCAATCATAATATTATTCCTAACATCCTAGGTAAAATGAATATAAGAAAGGGGTGATATCAGATGATCAATAAGGGTATGCGTACAATGGAATATAACATGTAATAAATAAGGCATGAATAATACGGTAGGATAAAATAATGACCAAATAACATCATATAAATAGTCAAATGAGATTTAAACTTATCAATTTATATCATAATTATTCAAATAATCACTTGTACCTAAATAAAAATATTTTATAATGATGGAATTGATAATTTCATACATCTTAAACTTACTATTGAGGTCTTATGTTGAGACTTATACATAAATAGCTAAGTCATCGACTAAATACCCCACATGTTTTGTCTCATCAGACCAACTGATGTATCTAGGGATAATATTTTTCTATTCCCCACCCTTAACTTAAAAATTCAGATTAATTCATCATATGAATCAACAATAAAACTTATTCAATGTGTATTAAAAATCAATAACTGTTTATATTGGAAGAATTAGCATATGGAATGTCAATACTTTCCCAAATCAAATTAGTCATGAACTATATAGATGTATATGGTGTTTGGTATCATTAGACGGTATCACTAGTAAATTATAATATTCAACAATGGATATTGACATATATGAAAATACATTAAAAATATCATTGGAAATTTTCTTGAGTAAAATACGCTTTTCACTTCAAAATCACTTATTTAAAATCTAAAAATTTCCCAAATATTAAGAAAATAATTTTATTTTAAGGGAAACTTTTAATATTATAAAGTTACCTTTAAATCATTGAATTTTCATGATGGTTACATATTTTTTTCATGTCGTGTATGTTAAAACAAATATTCCTTTCACATTTTTTGTAAAAATTCAAAAGTACCTCATTCGGAAAATGAAAAGAAGGTTCATTTTAAACAATTTTTAAAAAATTAAAACATGGTTAAAATTTTATTTAATAAAAAATTGTATAATATTAAAAACATTCTTTAAAACATTTCAAGGAAAATATTTTCATGGAATAAAAAATATTCCTGACAAACTAGAAAAAACAAAGTTAGTTTTCCTTAAAAAAATATTTTGGTGTCTTGAGTAATTATATAGAGGAAAATAAAATGAAAGCTTGTAACTTATAGAAATAAATTCATTATAAAAAACATATATATTTTTTAATATATAAATATAAAACAATTCCCTTATCATAGACTTAAATATAAATAATCCTGATTAATGATGAGATTATGAAATAAACTCTTACCTCATGTATGACTTCCTTTGTAGGAGTTCAAACCTCCTGTATAATATATATATATATATATATATATATATATATATATATATATTATACATATATTATATAATCATACTCATATATATAATACCATATATTATTATTTATAACTCTTTGTCACCCATTTTTTAACAAATATTTATTTAAATCTATGTCCCGTGTGATAACTGCTTTGTTTTTCAGGTATGTTTTAGTTTGGTAGTTTTGGTCCTTGTACATTTATCATTGTTTAATAATATACATAAATTAAATCATGATATAAATATAATATATTTATTTATTTATTATATATATATAATTAGGTATAAAAGGTGAGATATAAAAATAAATTACATCGTTCATGGTGATGGTTGATTATACATACGCATGAACATTATTTTCACTTTTCAACAGATGGAAAGAATGAAAGGTAAATAATAGTTAAACTTTATATAATAATTATTATATCATATATATCATATATATTTATTAAATCTATCCTTATTTCCATAAATTTAATCCATAAATGAAAAACAAATCACATCGCTTCGTGGAGGTGGCATCTCACACATAGGCACAAGCAATACTATCACTTACCACTTGATGAAATAGAGGGTGGATAATGGTGGTTTCATAATAATAATATAATTTTAGTATATTGAGGATATATAAGTTTTTATTTAAAGATAAATACCATATATTTATTGTAGGTAAAATGAGAATTCAAAAGAAAGTGATCGGTTAAGGCGATTGCCTCTTCTTTGAAATAACTCCTTTAAATCTCCTATTAAGAAACCTAGGGCTGATCTTTTTGAAGTATCAGTACCTATATGACATGGATAATGATTTTTTGGAGGAATTTATTTAGTTTTTTTTGATATAAAAGGCATATGATGTGTCTATAAGAGAGGACAGGTTGTATCCTTTTATAGGGGAGGGAAGGGCCACACTTGGAATTAAAAAAAAGATTAAATAATATATATGTATATATGTTATAATCATGTCAAGTGGAACTAATGAACACAAAATTAAAAGATAAAATGTGATAAGGTCAAAATAAACTCAGCCAATAACTTTTTTCAATTTTTGAAAATTTTTTAATCCTTATCTTCTAGTTAACACACTTTAAACCCATTTTAACATTCACCATGATAATTTAACTTTTAAACATAGTAAATTAATTATATGAGAAATAATAAAAAATTCATTATAATAAAAATATTAAATTCTTATAAAAATTTTGGAATCCATTTTTTTAGAATTTATTTCTATTTGGGGGAGAATTAATTTTAATATAATAATGTAAAACACGTGATTTTTTTAAGAAAATACCTAATTTACGAGTAAAAATAATTTTACCTTGAAATAAAGTAATAAATTAGTTTATAAGAAATTTTTTATATAAAAAAATTAAAAAATTGAGGATTTTTTAATTTTGGATCAATCCAAAATCAAATGGAATCTTCTACCCCTGGAATTAAATGTAAAGACTCAAAAATAGTTTTTAATTTGAATAAAATATAACTTATCTTTCACAAAAGTCAATAATAGATTCCCAAATTCAAAATAATGATTCAAATTTCATTATTTAACTACTTAATAATAGATTTGGTCAAAATAAACTCATAAAATAGAATAAAGGAATGTTTTATAGTGATTTTAATGTTTTACCCAATGGTTTTAACCCAATTTTACCTCTCTTTTTGAGATGAAAAATATTTATTATAGTTACAATTCATAATGAAAAAAAATTAATTTGACCTTATTAAATTATATTAATTATGATGATTCAAAATATAGAATAAATTTCATCACATTAAATTCATTTAATTGGTAGAATGTAAATAAAAAATAAAACTCACAAAACACGATGAAAAGTGGTTTTTCAAAAAAAATTCTAAAGTATAAAAGCGTTTATATCAAAATCCAACATAAAATTAATTAAAATGAAATTAATTATAATATCAATAATATAAATGAACTTATTTTTAATTTTTAAACCATTTAAAAAAATTAACATTGTAAATATTTTAAATTAAAGGATATTTTTCAATAAAAATCATTATTTTTCAATATTCACTAAAAAACCAATCTTTTTAGAAAATTATCCAAAAAATAACTCAGAGATAATTATGAAATAATAATTCAAAAAATTAATTTCATTTTTTAAAACATATTTTATAAAAGTGAAAGAAACTAATTATAATATTTTCTCACAAAAATAAATAAAAATCATTTTTGAGGGAAATTTATTTTTGAAGCATATAAAGACTTTACTAAAAATTGAGTATTTATTTATAAATATATTTTCTTAATCTAAAATATTTTAACATAATTTTAAAAAAAATTAATTACTATTCATATCTCCAATTTTAATGATTGAGTTATAATGGTTGTGTTTAAATAATAATATTTAATAGTATATCATGGTTCATTTAAACTTAGTGTTGCGTGTGATGCAAGTTATCAAGGAAAACAAATTTAATTAAAAATAAATATATTCTAAAATATCATGGAGTAGCATTATACCCCCTTATAATACTTTTACTCTTAAAATTTCATCACTTCGATGAAAATAATTGAGGATGCTTATATCTCATCTCATACTCGGGTTCCCACATTACTTCCAAAAATTTATGGTTTCGCCAAAAAACTTTGATTAGGTGAGTGGTCCTATTTAATAGAAAATTATATATACAATCCAAAGTCCCCAATCCTTTTTTCTTATAATATATATCTTACTCTAGTTTTAATACATCTAAGTTTAGTACATTTGAAGGATCAAGTATGTACTTCCTCATGAGAGATACATGGAACACATCATGAACTCGAGATATATTTGGTAGAAGTGAAAATAAATAACCTAAAATCCTAATATGATAAAAAAATTTAAAGGTAATAATATTTATAAAGCTATCATTTCCCTTATTTACAAATATTACAACCTTTTTCCAAGGTTTTATTCATAATAATAACTTGTCACTAACTTCTAATGGTGAATCTTTGTTATGATTATCAGCATAACTTTTTTATCAAATATATGTTTCCCTTATGTGCTATTTAATTTCTCTAAACTTCTCTACCATTTTCTTAACTATATTAGGTACTAATATTTTTCAATCTCTAACTTCATTCTATAACATTTTAGTTATATACTTATTTCCATAGAGGGGTTCATAAGGAGCCATCTGAATACTCAAGTGAAATCTATTTTTGTAAGAAACATCTACCAAAGAAAGGTGGTGATCCCAAACACCTTTGGAATCCATATAAAAATATATCAATATGAATTATAAAGTTTGAATGATCCTCTCAAATTAACCATCTATTTGAGGATGTTAAGAAGTATTGAAACTAAACTCTACATCCAAATCCTAATTAAGGATTCTCTAGAACTTTGAGGTAAACCTCATATCCCAATTAGATATGATTTAGAGTGGTACTCCATGAAATCTCAAAAACTTCCTTAATATATATTATGGATAGATTATCAAAAGATAAATGTTCTCTAATGAAAATTAATTGTGCTATATTCATAAGGTGATCCACTTAAACCCAAATAGTATTATGGGATTTTGATGTTTTGGGGAGTAAGATAACAAAATCCATGGTGATGTTTTTCCATTTCCATTTTGGTATGGGTAATTTTTATAACATACCCTTATACTTTATTCAATTGGTTTTAACTTTTAAACATACTAGTAACTGAGATACATACTCTATAATATCCCTCTTCATATTATCCAAACATAAATTCTCTTCCAGATCTCTATACATATTTTTACTTTTAGGATGAATAGAGAGTGATAAACTATGAGCTTCATCCAATATCTACTTCTTTAATTATAGTATTGATATGACACATACTCAATTACTAAACCTTACATTACATCATGATCATGGTTGAACTCAGGAACATTCCTCACCTTCTTCTATAATTCCACATCTTCCTTCTACACCTTCTTAATCCTCTCATGGATGTATAGTTGAACATTCATCTAATAAAGATAACATATTTCCAATTTCCTCATGATTTCAAGATCCATATTCTATTAATACATAAATATTGGATCTATTTCAATCCTAATAATATAAAAAATAGCATGTTCTTTCCAACTTAGAGCATCAGCCTCCTTGTTTTCCTTCCCAGTGTGGTAATGTATTGAGAAATCATAATCTTTGATCAAATCCAACCATCTTGTTTGGAGAATATTCAACTCTTTCTATATAAACATATACTTAAATATTGCATGATAAGTATAAATATCACACCATTCACAAAACAGATAATACCTCCATATCTTCAATGAAAAAATTACTTATTCTAACTCCAAATCATGAGTCGAGTAATTTTTCTTATGAATTTTTAATTGGTTATAGGCATATGTTATCACCATGACATTCTTTATGAGGTCACATCCCATTAACTTCTTTGATGTATCACTATAGAACAAAAACCATTATCTACTATAGGGTGGTGTAAGTAAAAATACACTAACCAACCTTCTATTAAATTATCTTAAATTCTTTTCACATCCATCCATCCACTAGAACTTAACCCCCTTCCAAGTCAAATTGGTGATTGGATTCTATAGTCATGAGAAATTTCTCATAAATCATTGGTAGAATCTATCCAACCCAAGAAAACTAAGAATTTCAATTACTATAGTTGTTCAAGGAAATTTTATAATAACTTCTTCATTTGAAGGATCCATAGATATACCATCACTTCTGATTATATGACCTAATAATGAAACTTTTTGAGTCCCAAATTCACACTTGGTAAATTTATCATACAACTTATGCTTCCTTGAGGACTTAAGCACACTTCTAAAATGTTATTAATTCTCTTCATTGATCTTTTAATATATAATAATATCATTTATAAATACTAATAAAAACTAATCAAGGTAATATCTAAATACTTTATTCATTAAATACTTGAATATAGAAGGATCATTAGTAATTCCAAATAGTATTATACTAAATTCATAATAAACATGCCTTCTATGGAATGTTTTCTTGGGTATATCCTCCTCTTTGAACCTTAGCTGATGATATCCAAATCAAAGATCAATCTTGAAAAAATATAAAAATCCTCATAATTCATCAAAAATATTATTGTTATGGGTTATAGGGTACTTTTTTTTAATAGTGATATTGTTAATTTCCAAAAAATCAATGCAAAGATGCATTGACCCATCTTTCTTCTTAATAAAAATAATAGGTGAACCCCATAGAAAATAACTAGGATAAATGAATCCATTATATATATTCTCCTAGATTTTAATCTTTAATTCCTATAATATAAATGGGTCCATTCAATATATTTACTTTGAAATAGGTGTAGCGTGAGGTATGAGTTCTATTGAAAACTCAACTTCATGATTCAGGGGAAGACTATGAAAGTATTCAAGAAATAAATTATCATATTCTAGAACAATATACACATTTTCAATGTTTAGTTTCTTCCTAACCATTTGATATAAATATCCCTCATGGATAGGTATAAAAATCCATATGATGAAAGTAATTTCCATTGGGTGATCATTTTTATCCTCACTGATAGATAATTGATGGTTAATTTAGAATATTGGATGTAACTTATCTACCTTGAAAATTGGTACGGGCTCTATACTCAAAGAGACAATTTATACCCAAAATTGCATAAAATTTAACTAGAGGATGAATAACTATAATTTTAGGAAGAAAATTCCCAACTTCCATTAGAGAGGAGATATAGACTTGAGATGATGGCATCCTACCATTAAGAGTTTTTACCACCAACTCAACATCTAACCATTGAGTTGGTGATGTGATACCCTTAGAAAATTATTTAGATATAAAAGATTGGGTGGGACTATAATCAAATAAAAAAAATCTTGGAGTGGATAATATGTGTACATTTCACCACATCTCAAGGAACTTCCACTTTGGCTGTAATAATTACATAATATTGGTTTTATCTCCTTGTCTTCTTTTGTGTTAATTTCCTTGGAAATTTGGGTAATTGGTTCGAATAGTTCCCCATATCCTTACAATTAAAGTATTTTACTTTTATGGATTCTCCCTTATCCTTACATTCATGAGAATGGAAGCCTTTTTCTATACACTAGAAGAAAAATATTTTTCATTTTAATCATATACCAAAGTGTTTCCTTCCATAACTGTCCCATGATGGAAAATTCACCTTTATCTTCTTCCCATTATCCTTTTTTTCTCTATATTCCTATTCTTCTCTTTATTTTCTTCAAATACATAAGACTTTAAGAATTATTTATCCATCTTGATAGTATATTATACTATATACTTATATGATGAGAATGTTGGGAAACTAGTTCCCTTCAAAGTATTGGATTTATCCCATCAAAGTAATGGTGAATTTTTATATTTGGATTATGTACATATTCCACAACATACCTTACTGACTTTGTAAATTTATATTCATACTTAAAAACATTTTCCTCTTCCTTTTGTCTTAGACATGGAAATTGTCTCTCCATATCTGCTCATTGTTCATGAGAAAAATGTTTTTTCAAGAAAAATACATTAAAATAATTCCACTCATGGCTCATTATTTCCTCCACATCCTTAGTGTTTTGAATAAATGATCACCTTTTATTTTTCATCCCCCATGAGGTAATAAACCTTTATTAAAACCTTCCCCCATTCATTACTTCCCGAAGTAAGAAATATATTTTCTAAGGAACTTATATATTGGTTAGCTACAAATAGATTTGTGGTTCAATTTAATGATGGAGGTTTATATCACATGAAATGGTCTAACATTGCTACACCACATTGTGGATTAACAGGATGCTTCATACAGAAAAGGTTATTAGTTATAACCTAAGTCAACTACCTCAATATAGTTATAATTTGTTCAGTTCCAACTCCAACTTCATTAACTTTCCTAAGAGTGAAATCCATACATAGATTACATGTATTGATATAGTTTTTATTACTTATTCTAGGTTTCATTTTTAAATAGTAGAATACACTAGATTATAACATATCATTATCAATTATAATTCATAACTTTAAAACTACTGAAACACTTAACATAAATTGAAAATTTATATGTAACTAATCTCATAATCATAAGTTGGGTTTCTTTGGGAATATTCTCAAATCATAAAAATATTTTCAATTATTTCATAATGGTTTGTAAATAAAAATTTGAATTAATCTAGGAATATCCCCTAGGAGTGTCAAACCAACAATAAGGTAACACTCATCGTGCACCATATTGATATCCAAGATATACCTGACCAACTCTTTTTAGAGTTATTACCCCTAGATACATTTGTTCCAAAACCACATCCATTTTTGTTATATATATAGAGATTTATTTTAAGTAAAACCACATAATATCTAACTTATAAAAAAATTAAGATGTTATCCTATACTTGGACTTATCCTCAAAGTCATACATAGGGTTATTTTCCTTAATCTATGTTTTCCTAAATCTAATTCCCAAGGTTTCTACTAAACATTCTATGATAAAAACTATAAATACTCTGAACCTAGTATCCCAAATATGATGGTTTATTTTTTACGTTGGTACTATATATAATCCATTTCATCACAAAATACTAAATATTTTATTAGTCTTGGAAAACTAGATACATACTTAAATATGACATTACATTTGAGAACATAAAATACAACATAGTGTTCTCTTTGAGAAAATCATTATTTCTTCTTGAACATACTTTCATTTCAATCCTAACACACTTCTTAGAATAATTTGGAAAGGAAACATAAGAAGTGGTGATCTCAGATGATCATTAAGAGTATACATATAGTGGAAGCTAACATGGAATAAATAAGTTATGAATAATATGGAAGGAATAAATAATGATCAAATAATTCCATATAAATTATCACATGAGATTGAAAATTATCCATGTATATCATAAATATTAAAATAATCACATGGAAATAAATAAATTATTTTATAATGATGGAATACTTAATTTCATACATCTTAAACTGATTGGATGAAAAGAAAAAATGTGGGGAGTCTCCTCAAGCGACTTGATGAAATATTGGCTTGAAATCCCTAAATCTTGTGATATCAGTGATGGTCGTTCATCTCCTCGCTTGATTGGGTGAGTCATGGAATAATTAGACCCTAAATGGGAGTTTTTTTATCCTAATCCTCTATAAATGAAGGAGTAAACCCCCTCAAGGAATCTATTTCAATGCATGCTATGCTCGACAAATCCACAGGAATTTATTTTCTCGAGGTGCTCAAAGGCTCATATCTTCTCAAGATATCATCTTTGAAACCTCATTTGTGAAAAAAGATGGATGATGGGGAATTTTGAGTTGAGGATGATCCTGAATCACTTCAACAAAGAGCTCAAATTTGTAAGTTCTCAATTATGGGATACATCTCTTACATAAAAGGTGATAAACCCCAGTATTACTCTCATCTCAAACATCACATTTCTCATTGTTGGGGTTTTTTGAACTGGAATATCGTACCTATAGGGAAGGGATATTTTCATATAATTCATACCTCCTAGGATGAATTAGATTGATTCTGGGGGATAAGGAATACTCAACTCAAACCTGGTCTACTTCATATTTCTGATTGGGATCGTGCTTTCAATCTGCACACCTATAGGAACACTACGGCCAATATATGGGTTAGATTTCATCAATTGGTATTTTTGGCACCAGAAGATTTTAAATGACATATACTCTTGCATAGAAATTCTTCTTAAGATTGATCATTAAACATTGAATGGTGAGATATGCCTCTTTTCTAGAGTTATGATATAAGTAAATTTACAATCTAAGCTCCTGTAGAGTATCACCTTAAATGCTAATGAATATAGAACAGAAGTTAGAATTGAATATGAGAATAAGCCCTCACTTTTTGAACTTTGTAAGATCATAGGGAATTTTATTTTAAACTGTAGAGTGGTAAAGAAAAAATTCACCCAACCAATTGACTCTGGATGGACTGGAATCAGAAAAGAAAAGAAGGAAAAAGGACCTTCCCTTGATAAAATCTATACCTCCAAGAAGAAAAATGAAAAATGGGTGAAAAATTAAAAGACATTGAATCTCAATGGGGATGAAGTGGGGAAATATTGGGTAGAATTAGTCGAAGATGATGATCATGCAGCTGAAGAACACTATTTTGTTGAGGAATTGGAAACTGTTATTATGGAGATAATTAAACAATCTCAACTTAAGTCAGAACCTATGTTGACTGAGCCACACAAGAAGGCTACTAACTCCTCTAAGAATTCCCTTGACTATTAAAACACACCTACTGACCATTGTAAGGAAAAAACTGAGGCAATTTTTCTCCCTGATAGTGATTTGGGTGACCAGTGTGTTGGTCTCCCATGACACACATTTAATGCGGTAGGGGACCTTAATGGGTTATCAAGATACACTACTCTTTTTGAGGACTATAACACCCATTCTACCTTGCACGACAATGATGAAAGCACTATAAATGATGTTGATTAGGAGATTAATCCCACTAATCTTACTGAATATGACAATATTCCTACATCTCTTGAGGCTAAGTGCATCCCCATTAACTCAATTTCAGGTGGAGGTAGCGACACACATCATGTTCATACCACTGATTCCAATAAATTAACTCACTCCACTTCAATCTCATACGTTTCTCTACCTAGCACTGACTTGCCTATAGTTTATATTGAGAGCTCTTTAACTGTTTTAAATAACAGGAAATTAACTTCTCAATTAGAAGTTAAATTGAAAGATCCTTTAATTGTTGAGTCTAATACATATACTACTAACATTTCTTTGGCTGTTACTATGAGTAATCATGGAAAGAAGTCATATCCAAGCTCGACAAAAACCCCTAGAAGATCTTCTAGGAGGAAGGGTTCAAGTAATATGCGAAAGAGGGGTTCCAACCCCAAAAATAGGTTCTAATGAATATTTTGTTGTGGAATTGTCAGGGCATTGGGAACTTTGACACTCTTATTGTCTTAAAAATATTTATTAATACTCATTATCCTAAATTTTTTTCCATTTATAAACCTAAAATTTGTTTCTCCTCTCATTTTTCTCATCTTTTTTCAATATGGATATAACTTCTTAGGTGCTTGTAAAAAAATTTCTTCCACTGAAACCCTTTAGGTTTTTACTCACTCTACTCTTTAGAATGTTAATATTTTAAATATTTCGGAGTAGGAGTTCACTTGTGATTTTATAATGGATCACTCATATATTTATTGTTCTTTTATCTATGTTAATAATAGATAACAAGAATGTGACATCTTCTGAATGACCTTTCATACTTAGGAAATATTTTTCATGACCCTTGGTTAGTGTTTGGTGACTATAATGTTATCCTTTCCCCAAGTGAGAAAATGGGACCAACTCACTCCACTATATCTACAAGGGAGTTTAAATCATCTATTGAGGCTAACAACATTGCTGAAATTAACTTTACTGGTGCCAATTATATGTGGTACATAAGACACTATAATGGGGTGGTGGATATAAAATTGGACAGAGATTTCACAAATGATATGGCCCTAGATAAATGGGACACCATTTCTAGCATCACCCTACCTAAAGTTAATTTTGACCACCATCATATCCTTTTCAATCTCTCTATCAAACACCAGAATCATGTTCTTCCCTTTAGATTTAACAACACTTGGTCTTCTGATCCTGATTTTTCTAACATTATTAAAAAATATTAGTCTTCCATGCATCATTGCAATGATACTTTTTCTTATAACACTAAATTAAAAAAAATCTCAAACAGATCCTTAAAGGTTCATGTAGTACCAAATCCAAACAAATTGATAACTAAATTCTTCATTTGGAAGAGGAACTTACCCAACTTCAAAGCACCAATACTGGCACTAATTTTGTCAATGATCCACAACGTGAAATCAATATTACCAAGAAACTTGTCTCCTTGCTCACCTTTAAAGATAACATGCAAAAACAAATTTTCAAAACCAAATGCCTCATAGATTGTGACAGAAATACTAAATTATACAAATCCCTTCAAAGAATCAAGAAATCTAATAGACCTATTACCTTATTAAGAGATAGGGACAGCCTCATTGATAGTGAGGATGGTATTTCCAAACATAGGGTATCTTATTTTGTAAATATCTTCAATTGTCCGGCCACCAACAAAGACCTTATACCTGATGTCATTCTGGTTGTGGTCAATGATGAGGATTACACTTTTCTTACTAGAATCCCTCTTAATCATGAGATCAGAGACACTGTATTTAGTTTAAATCCTAACAGTGGTTCGAGACCTGATGGTTTCAATAATGGATTCTATCATCATTTTTGGAATGTTATTCAAACTAATGTTTGTAGATTAGTTAGGACTTTATTTTCTAATGGTATGCTCCCTCATGGGTTGAATTCCTAGTTTCTCTCATTGATCCCCAAAGTGGATAATGCCTCATAAATTCACCAATTCAGACCCATTTCCCTAATCAATACCCTTTATAAAATCATCAACAAACTTTTTTCCAATGGACTTTCTTCTATTATCAATAAAAAAAATCTTGGAACCAATTTGGCTTTGTTAAAGGCAGGTCCATTCAAGATTGTATTTGTCTTGCCTCTGAATGTACTAACTTATTAAATAGAACTAAAATGGGTGGAAATATTTCCATTAAGCTTGATATATAGAAG
Source organism: Viscum album (assembly GCA_963277665.1). NCBI lineage: Eukaryota > Viridiplantae > Streptophyta > Magnoliopsida > Santalales > Viscaceae > Viscum > Viscum album. The sequence goes on from OY728132.1 coordinate 624,234,621, forward strand.
TCATTCGTTACCATGGATTGGAGTTTTATTTTCAAAGTTCTTCGTAACTTTGGGTTTAATCATTCCTTTATCAATAGAATTAAAACTCTTTTCAACTCGACTAGCATATTTATCCTTGTTAATGGATCTCCTAAGGGTTACATTAAATTCAAAAAAGGTTTCAAACAAGGTGACCCTCTCTCTGACATTATTTTCTTGATTGTAGAAGATTACTTAATCATATTGATCACTCGCCTTGTGGAGAAAAACAAGTTTAATCTGATTAAGACTTCTAAGAATTTGAATGTTCCCGCGAACCTATTATATGTGGATGATATCATTCACTTTTTATAAGGGGATAAATGAAATATCAAAAATCTCAAATGTGCCCTCTCACACTATGAATAGATTTCTGGTCAAATAATTAGTTAGAACAAATCCATTTCCTTTTTTAGGAAAATGTTTCCTTCTAATAGAAAATCCAATATTATTAATGATTTAGGTATTTAAAAAGTATCTCTTCCCTTCACCTACCTCGGTGTTCCAATTTTTTGGGGAAACCCAAATCTTGTTACTTTTATAAAACTATTGAGCAAATCATCCACCAACTTTCATCTTGGAAAGGAAAATCCCTCTCTATGGCTGGTAGGATTTTTCTTGTAAAATATATGATTATATCAAAAATGGTCTACTCTTTGATGATTTATAAATGGCTTACTAGTCTTCTAAAAAAATTAACACATCCATAAAAAACATTGTTTGGAGCAGAATAATGCTTGAAAGGAAATCAGTGACTGTTCCTTGGTCTATTTCTTTCAAACCTTTGGAGAAGGGTGGTCTCGATATAAAAAAATTGAAAACTCTTTAATGATACCTTACATGCCATACTCACTTTGAAACTTATTCATAACAACTCTGACTCCATTTATTTATTTAAAAATGTTTTTATTGAAAAACTAAAGAAGTGAAATTTTAATTAGATGAAATATTCTATTTGGACATCCATTAAGAATGCTTTTTCCAACATCTTGTCTAACTCTAGATGGATGGTGAGCAGAGTCTCTTCCATAAAATTCCGGATCGACAAATGGACTAGTGATCCTCTCATCTCTATGATTTCCCCCAATCAACTTCTTGATCACACTAACTATACTATTAAGGATGTTTTTAGCTCTTAAAACTTTAATTTTCCCGACAACGTTAGTTATGTCATTGAAAACTACCCTTTTTCCAACATTGATGATTTTTTAATTTTGGAACTTGCTCATAATGACATCCTCAACTCAAAAACTTTTTAACACCATGGATTTATTAATTCTGAAAATGATTTTAGTTGGATTAAAAACTTTGATAAATTATGGTTAAAACCTTCTAGATTCACTCTGGTTTGGAATATTTCTCACAATAAGATTCCCAATGACACTTGTCTTCAATAATTTTGGATCTAGATTTTCTTTAAATGTCATCTTTGTAACCAGTATCATGAATACATTAACCATATTTTTATTTCTTATGATACTGCTACTACTTTATGGAATTATGTGCTTGATATTTTTGAGTGCAGATAGTTACTTGATGACTCCATCAACTCTTAACTTCAACGTTGTTTATATCTTGAAGCCTATCAGCAAATCAAGAGCCTTTTCTTATTTTTTTAACTTCTTCATGTTCTATGGTATGATAGAAATGATATTATTCATAACAACTACTCAGTTAGTTTAAATGTAGGTCGGATGTGGATCCTCATTTCCATTTGGGAAGCTACTTCGATTCAAAAGGGATTTTGCAACAACACAATGAATTACTTTAGGATTCTACATCAGTTTGGGGTTAATAGTATCTATCCTCATTCTAGAAACACTTTTGAAGTGTTTTGGAAATCTCTTCCCCCTGGTTGGATTAAATTTAATGTTGATGGTGCTTCTAAATGAAACCTGGGCCTCTCAGGTTGTGGCACTATTTTTAGAAACCACTCTGGGAAGCTTCTTGGGTGTTTCTATAGAACTTTTGGCATATCCTCAGCTCTAGAGGCTAAAATGATGAGCATGATCTATGATATCTTTTTATCCAAGAAAAATGGTTGGAACAATATCTGGATTGAAAGTGATTTGACTACCATCATTCAAGATATTTGGAATGGTGTGATGCACCTTGTGTGGCCTCTTACAACATGCTCGATGGAATATATTATTTCACTCATGGAATTCAACTATATTATTACCCATGCCTTTTGTGAAGCGAACAAAGTGGCAGATAGTCTTGCAAATATGGGATTCAACCATGTCACCACCTATTTGGATGATCTCCCTGTTGATTTTCTTCCCCTTAATGATATAGATTGTAAAAATATCCCATATTTTAGACTCATGTAATCCCTTTTTTTAATAATCATTTTTGTTCTTTGTGGTCTTTGGCCAAGGAACCACATTCTTAAAAAAAATACATCTTAAACTTACTGTTGAGGTATTATTCCAAGACATGTACATTAATGGGTAAGGAGTTGACCAAATACCCAACATGTTTTGTCTCATGAGACCTACCTATTCATCAAGGGGATATGTAATTCTGGGCCCCACCCACCACTTAATAAGCCTAAATAACTAATTATGTTAATAAAAAATAAAACTTATTCAATATGTCTTAAAAATTAATAACAATCGGTATCAGATGAACTGGCATACAAAATGTCAATAATTTCCTCAGTCAAACTAATAATAAATTTTATAGATAAACATAGTGGATTTTATCATTAGATTATATCATTATTAAAGAATAATATTTAAAAAATTATATTAACAGATATGAAAATACTTTAAAAATATCACTAGAAAATTTCTTGAGAAAAGTACCCTTTTCACTTCAAAATAATGTATTAAAAATTAAAACAAATCTTAATATTTGGGAAAAATTTTATTTTAAAGGAAGCTTTTAAAATTATAAAGTAATATTAAAATCATTGGGTTTTCATAATGGCGATAAATTCCTCCCATGCCTTGTAAGTTAAAACAAATATTCCTTTCACATTTTCAGTAAAAAGTCAAAAGTACCTCATTCATAAAATGATAAGAAGGTTCCTTTTAAACCATTTTTAAAAAATTAAAACATGAGTAAAAAAATTTAAATAAATAATAGGAGAATATTAAAAACATTCTTTAAAAAATTTAAAGTAAAATATGGACCTGGAAGAAAAATATTCCCGATAGAGTAGAAAAACAAAATTGGTTTTCCTTAAAAACATTATTTTGGTGTCTCGAGTACTTAAAGAGAGGAAAATGAAAATAAAACTTTTAATATACATAAATAACTATATTATAAGAAACTATATTAGGTTTAATATAGAAATATCAAATAATTTCCCTAGAAGAGTCTTAAACATAAACAATCTTAAATAATGATAAGATTGTGAAATAAACCCTTACCTCAGGTCTGGTTTACTTCATATGAATTCAAACCTCCTTTATAATAAATATATATTTATTATGAATATATCCCAAAAACATAATAATATATATCAAACCACATATTATTTACTTATAAACTTTTATCACCCTGTTATTAACAATTCTTTATTAAAATCATTGTTTTGGGTGATAACTGCTTCGTTTTTCATCTATGTTCTTGTTTGGTAGTTTTGGTCCATTTACTTTTATCATGGATATATCATATAAAAAAATTTAATAATGATATAAATATCATATATATATGTGTGTGTGTGTGTGTGTGTGTGTGTCTATATAATTATCCATAAAAGGTTGATATAGAAAAATGAATTGCATCATTCATGGAGACAGTGGGTCATACGAACTCGTGAACATTGCTTTCACTTTTAAATGGATAGAAAGAAAGAAAGGTAAATAATAATTCACCTTTAAAAATTATTATTATATAATATTTATCATATATATTTATTAAATATATCCTTATTACCATCCATGTAAAGTGAAAATGAAAAAACAAATTACATCACTTTGTGGAGGTGATAGTCCACACACACGCACAAACAATACTTTCCCTTCCCATTTGATGAAATAGATAGGTGATAATGGTGGTTTAATAAACATAAAAACATTTAAGAATATTTAATATAATTAATCGATTATTTTATGATAAATAATATATATTTAGAGGTAGTAAAATAATAAGTAAAAAAAGAAAGTGATCAGTTAAAGAGGTTACCTCCTTTTTTAAAAAACTTCTTTATATATCCTCTTAAAGACCCTAGGGCTGGTCTTTTGGGAAGAATAAGACCTCTATAACATGTATAAGGGTGTTGGGGGGGATTTTTTAGGTTTTGGTTAAGATAAAAGACTTATTAAGTGTTTATATGAGAGGATAGGTGGTTTCCTTTTATAGGGAAGGGAAGGGACACACTTGGAATTACTTAAAAGATTAAATAATATATATCGTAATCATGTAAATTGAAACCAAGGAACCCAAATATAAGATGTTATAGGGTATAAATAAACTCAAATAACAACATTTGGGAATGTTTTGGATACATTATATTCCATATCTTCTAATTAACTCCCTTTAAACTAATTTTTACCTTAACCGTTATAATTTAAATTTTTATCATGATAATTTAATTTTATGACAAAAAATAAAAGAGCTATTATAAAAAAAATTGAAATGATAAATAAATTTTTTTTAAACCATTTTATCATATTTAATTTATTTACGGGTAATAAATTACATTTAATATAAGAACACAAACAAAAAAAGTTTTAAAAAACTGGAAAAATAAATTATATTTAATAGTGTGTTCATTAATCATAATTAGAGTATTGATTCACCTGAAATGTGAATGATTGTGTGTATATAAAAAAGGTTTTAAAAAACGGGAAAAAAATTATTTAATTAAAACATAAACAACAACTTATTTGGTGTTTTTTAAATAACTTATTAGGGTTGTGTTAAAAAACTAAAACCAATGGTGATGGTTTTATAGGTGTTTATCACTTTAACTATAATGATACTATTTATATACACATGTTCTTTGACGAAAACCCTAGATTGGGTAGTGAAGGAATTAGATACCTTGGGTGTGCTTTAGTATAATCATTGGATGCCTTTTGGATTAGAGAACCTAAAGTGGGTATAATAGGTATGTGATTTCCATGGGTATGTATGTTGATGGAAAAAAATGTGGTTTGTAATGAGGTGTTCTGACATGTTAGAAGAGTGGGATTGACCAAATTGCTATCTTATATGATTAGGAATGTGATTATAATGATAATGAGATAGGACTCATGGTATCATTGGTCCAGTGTAATTTTTGGGTAGTAAGGGAGTGTGTGCTTGTTTTTTTGTAAAGTTTAAGAACTTGGGATTTTTTATAGGTTAATAAGTTATCACTTTTAATAGAAGAAAGATAGATTTTTTTCATGTTATTTATAAGTTATGAAGTTTGGTTATGGATTTTTGTGTTAATTGAAAGTTTGGATTCTCACTTTTCACAAAGGAAAAAATGTGATGATTCATTCTATAAGACATGTATGATGGTATGCTAGAAGAAAAGCCATGTGATGGTCTGATTGGTTATTTCCATTTGGATATAACTAGTGTAGAAAATTTTAATAGTCTCGACCTTTCATCCTATTACCTTGTGAGAATTATTATGGTATTGGTGTCTAGAGGTGTTTTTGAGGTTATTTGGAGGAGAAAAGAGGCTATAGTTTGAAAATCCTTCTCATAGAGGTTCTGTGACATGGAGCTGGAGGTTGTGCCGTAATCGAGTGGTTATGGCATATGGTGGTAGGTTGCAACATAGTGGCTCAGGTGAAGCCTTTTTTAAGGTTCTTCCAAAATCAGTATGGTTGAGGCATGGTCACCTAGATATGGCATGAAGTCCATGGTGGAGTTTTTGTAGGTTCTACTGTTTGGGGGTAGATGCACCATGGATCCTTTATTATGGCCTAGAACCTTCTCAGAAAGTGATGGATATGACATGGAGAAGTGTTTGGGTATTAGGGGGAGGCTCAAGTATATTTTCATGCTACTTCTAATTTTGTAATAGCTTCATCAAGGAGATGGGGTTAATGTATAGCCTCTTTCTGATTATTAGGGGTTTGTAGCATGGTAGTCTAGGTTTCATCGTGGTATCCCCTTCTTTATAGGATTTTTGGCATGTGAATATCCCTGAATCTTGGAAAATGGTTTGACTAAAAGGGTTTTGGTGGGTGTGGGGTTTTTTTGTTGTGGTCCCTTTTTTCATATAATCTATGGTGTGGCCCTATGGTCTGCACCATGGTCTTATGTTTTTTAGGTTGGTTATAAATTCTCAGATACCCTTAAACCTAACCATTCTTCTAGCCTTTTATATAATTTATTAAGTGATCCAATTGCATCCCAATGAGATATTTTATCCCCATTTCAGTGTCTTTTGACCCTAAACTTGGAGGATCAATCTGTGGTGGTTTAGGTGAATTCATATCTTCCTTTTTCTAGTCATTCCTATGTTTTCTTGTCTATAAGGTTTCTGTCAAGAGGAATATTGGGTTTTGGGTGTTATTTTTATGGGATAATTGTGTGGTTGTAGTTTTCTATCCATTTTAAGGTGTTATTATTCCTTATGGTGCTTAGTGGTGGCCTTGATCTTATTCCAACCTTGGAAAGTGGATCAAAAAACCTTCATTTATAATAGGGTTCCATCATTTCTCATCTAATTGTATCATGAAGAATGGGTTCTATTCTTTTTTATCTTTAGGAATATTTTTTTCAATATATTAATAAAAATAATGAAATGTTAAATTGAAATTGAATGGTAAGGATAATGATTCACATGTTTTTATATATTTGATATTATTATTGATATTTTGATTGTACAGACTAAATGCCTCAATGAAAATTATTTTCATTGGGGGATTTTCTTTTTTTGTGATTCATAGGATATGGAAACATTGTTTTGTGTTTGTAATCACCCTAAATAGAATTGTATAATCACTTATATTCATCTAAATAATCTATTTTACATGGAAAACATGTCCTGTGTTATAATTCTCCAAAAATGATGAGATGGAATTGATGAAATTCCCATTAAATAATCTTAAAAATGATGTGTGATGTGTTGTGAAAAGTTTTTTGATGTGTGGTTGTGATGTGTGGTTGTGGTGTGTGGGGAAGATTTTTTGGGGTTTGGTCGTGTTTTTAAGTGGTGATGTTCATTTGTGATGTGGGGAGAATATGTGATGAGTTGTGTGGTCGTGTTATAGGGTGGTTTTGATGGGATAGTGGTTAAGATTTGATGTGGAATGTGGTTGTGATTTGATGAGATGTGTTAGTTGTTTTAATATGTGGTATTTTTGGTAAAATGTGGTGGTGATGTCTTATGGTATCCATATGGGTCTTGTTGGAAGGAAAAGGGGGTGAGGATGGTGTTGTTGTTGTGTTGGTTTTTTTGTGTTTTGGTGTGTTATGATATTTTTTCGGGTAGTAATGGAATGAATTGTAAATGTTAAAACTATAATGGTTTATGGATTTAAATGAAAAATAAATATTGAAATTGAAATGGTTAATGAATGTTGGATAGAAATGAGAAGTGCAGATAAAATGGTTGAAGTTGAATATGAAATAAGTTGGTTAGAAATATAAAAATAATATGATGTTTAAATTAAATTGATTGGTAATGTGAAATCTTTAAAATTGATTAATTTTAATTGTGAAATGCAGTGTGTGGATTATTTTGTTGGTCCATTCATTTAGTGGTGGCAATGAAAGTGCTAGAGGTTGTGAGGAGATGTGGTGCTTCTATGAGTTGGAATGATGTTCTTGTTTTGAACCCATAGGTTGGTCTTGTGTGCTATGATATTATATATACATTTAATTTCCCTATGAATTTTTATACACACCCCACCCATGTTGATCATACAGTGATGAAAACCAATAGTTTTGGGGGTGTTTTCCAACATCCATGTGGTGAGAATGGATGGATGGCCACCCACTCTTCCCCACTCCATCTTCTAGGTGATAATGTAATGCACAGGCTATGATGGAAAAAAGTCAAAAGTGAACTTTCAATATGATTGATGATATATATTATGGTGGGGGTTGTGCATGATAGTAGGAGGGAATGAGGTTTATGTCCATCGTGTTCACAATACCCTACTACTCCAGTTATAATATATGATGTGATGGACTAGGTGTGTGTGGGCGGGATGCGATGTGACATGATGTGATAACCCAGGTGTTTGTGGGTTGGATGTGATTTGATGGACAAGTGTATGTAGGTAGGTTTTTTTATAAAAGAGGTGGGAGTTCCATGATATATTCCATTGTGGTGTGAGTACGTCTAATCGATGGGAAGGTGGTGTGGGGTACCCCATCATCAATCTGATTCATTTTATGTTATCATATTTATATGTTTTACTTAGTGAAAAAAGCCATGGTGAGGATGAGATTAGTTAATTTTCCTTTTTAGGTGATGCTGCTTCTACTATTTTCTCATTGGTGCATTAATATGCTCTTTTCACATGCGAACGGGATACTTTGGTTACCCTACTCAGTATACTTTAATTCTCACCCTATGTATATAAAAACTATTTTTAGATTTTTAGGAGGGCTTCATGGATGGTTTTGTGTGTTTCTAGCTCAGGCTTTGGATATGTTGTTGTGTCAATGCCTTATCTCTTCTATTGGGTATTTATTTGGATAATTTTATTTGGATCTATTTTATTTATACATGTATTGTGGGATGGTTTTTATTTCAATTTTATATTATGTCATGGAGTGTTTTGTGGTTTATTTGTATCATCTCTCAGTCCTATTATTATATTTAGTAAATCCTCCCATTTTTTGTGATTTTTATAACCTTGATGCTAGTCACAAACCCAAGGCCTAATGAAGGTGGTACTTAGGGGTAATTATCTATCTTTATTCATTTTTTCCTAAGAGGGGTACCTTTATAGGTAGGGGTTATAAAATATTGGTATCAAAGGTATGTTTGAGGGATAAAAACAAGGTTAGATTTAGGCACGGTAATGATTGCATGGATTGGTAAGTCAATGGTGTGAGTTAATCTTGGTATTTAAAATAATCTAGGGAAGACCCTCTAGGAAATGGGATTTTAGGAACCCCATGATTTGATGCAAGTAATCTGATCTTACAGAATGACCATGTGAGGTGAAGCCACATCCAGGATAGAGACCTAGGATAGTTACATACATCACAATTGACTTATGTTCTTTTTTTAATTTAATTTTTTAGAATAGTTTAAATAAATTTAAAATGAATTAAATAAATCTTAATAAAAATTACATACTAACAGGATTAGGAAATGTTGGTTTCCCTTTCATCTATAGATCATGGTTATAGATTATGTGTGGTTCAAGTAGTGAAGGTTTAGCAGGCCGATCTGATTTTTTTTCGGAGGGTTGGTCAGGTTGAGGAGGATGATTAGTGGAAAAAACATTTTGTGATTTTTAGTAGTAGGATTTACGGAATTAAGAGGGTAAAATTTCTAATTTGGAGGAAATGAGCTAGTTATAGGAGCTCATGATAAAATTTTGTTTGATTTGGGCCCCCTCGGAGTACCGGGTCCTTTTGGTGGCCAATCAAATGTGAGGAGCTTCACATTTGTGGTGTATGTTGTATCTGGGTGAGTGGAAGGAGGTTAATGTTTTATGGTTTGATTTTAAGAATGAGTTTTTAGAAGAGTTAATCTCATCAAATATGAAGGTGGTGAAGAGGTCAGAGCTTCTCTCTCTGCAGAAAGGGAGTATGTCTATGTGAGGGCTTAGGATCAAGTTCAAGGATCTGTTATATTTTTTCTCAAACCTTTTTTAAGATGAGGAGTCGCAATCCCAACATCTTGAGGAGGAACTCCATCCTTATATCCAATATGAAATTACTCCCTTTAAATTTCCAATATATTTAGAGGTTCAAAAGAAGGTGGAGGTGATCAAGTGGATACACTCACAATGAGGTTTACCATGATAGGGGAACCAACTAGGTTTCTCAAGAAGATAATTTTTCAACATCATGTCTTAGGTGTCAAGGACTTTAAGGTTTCTATCAGTAGGGAGTCAAACTCAACAGATTCCCTCTAGGACTTTTTGGGTTATTGGTTTCCATGCTTCTCTTGGGGGACTTGGGCTGGTGTTTTTTGTCTTTGGGGTTCATGGAAATCATCAAAATCAATGCTCAGTGGTTCTTAGAGCCCAATATGGTTGAGGTGGATAGGTTCATCATTAGCCTCAGTATCAGCTGAAAATGATACCATTTCAGTGGCAGTGGAAGAAACTTTTTACTCCTTCAATAGGAGATGGATTATGTAGAGGCTGACCATAGGATATCCCTCTTGTTCTGGGACCTCATCCAAATAATGGATGTGGAAGTTTCTATCAGTAGAGAGTAATAGGAGATAAGCATTTTCAGTTTCATGTAGTGGAAGTGGTAGTTCCAGAGGGACCAAATATCATTATAGGTATGATTATATTTTATTCTACCCTTGTTTGTGATTTGTTTGATTTAGGAGCTTCACAATCCTTTATTGCACCCACTCTAGTCTATATTATAGGACTTGACGTGGAGAGGTTTACTATTCACCTAGTGTTAACTATTTCAGTTGGAGGGTAGGTCAACTTTTTTTATGTGCGTTGGGGGTGTAGACTGATGATGTGTCACACATTATTCCCATGTGGATCTTTTCTTTCTACATATTCAGTCATATGATTTCATTCTTTTCATTAATTGGTTGTATTCCATGCATGTTGTTATATATTACTTCTAGAAGTTATTTTTGTTATTGGTTGTGGATGTTCAGCATGTATTTTTCATTGCAGAGTGGGGTTGTTAGGTGGGAAGTTCATCTTTGGATCCCCTTATTTCGTTGATGGATGAGTTTTATGTGAAATCAATGTATGTCGGAATGGAGGGGGCTCTCCAGGTTTTCAAAAAGTTACTGGATTTTTTTTCTAAGGAGTTTGTGGCGCTACCCCCTTGACCCAATGTAAATTTCAGGATAGACTAATAGCCCAGTGCTTATTTTGGTTTTAGTGGATCCTTATTGAATAAAACCTTTTGAGTTGCGTTATTTGAGGATTCAGATATATTATATGATGCATAAAGGTTTTATCTAACCCAGTACGTCACTGTGGGGTGCTCCAATGTTATTTTCCAAGAAGGTGGATGGTAGTTTGAGGTTATATATAGACTACAAGAGGTTGAATTAGATGAATATAAAGAATATTTACCCTCTTCTGATGATATAAGATATTTTTAACCATTTAAGGTAAGCTAGTTGGTTTTCTAAGATATATTTATCATATTGATATCACTAGTTGAAGGTGAAGAAGGGTGATATCCTAAAGACTGCCTTTAGATGCAGGTATGGGCACTTTATAAAACAACCCTTATCTTTATTACACATTAATACTTAATCTATTACATAATATTACACTTAATAAAACCAATAAGATCAATAAGTCTAGTGTATTTGGGAATTAGTTACATTAAATTAAATTTAAAACATGAAAACAACATATTTATTAAAAACTTCCTTAACATGCTCGCACTTAAAACGGTATGGGATAACATATGGAGATACATAAGAAAGAGGTGAGATATAAATATCAGTAAGATAATAAACATGGAATAACAAGAATAAATTAATTCATGTTAGACAACATTTATAAAGTAGTGAGAATAATAAACATGAACAATGAGGCATTTATAGCATGATAATCATAAAGGCAATATAGGAAATGTGGTAAAAACATAAAACACTGCATCATAAACATAGGTCAAGGATAATTTTAAAGACATAATAATGGAAAATATATCATAAAGGAACTAGGTTTAATACCTATCCCAAAATGACATCTCATGATACTAAATATTACCCAATTCATTGGAGAGCTATATAATTTTGGGTGCACCTGTCAATTTCATTTCATTATAATGCTTAAGTGTGCCACATATATCATACAACATGTATTCATTCATCATAATATTTTATTCAAAGATCAAGGAGTGTGGAATACATAAATTTAATTCCCAATTCAAATATGTATAAATTTATAAAGGTGAAGACCCTTGATAGTAAATGGGTAGGGTATTCACAACACAATTGTTTTGCATGGAAAATCATGGTGAAATTTTGGCAGTATAACAGTGTCACTTAAAAATTCATAAAATGGGTTTATGAGAGGTAAAGGGGTATATGATCATTTTTAAATAAAATTTTAAGTAATATTTACATGTAAATATATATCCCAACATTATTAATTGAAAATAGAAGGCATAAGATAAAAAAAACTTGAATAAAGAAGAGGAGGTGAGGATCCCTTACTTGAGTGTGTGACTCCAAATGATTGGGATGGGATTCTTGGGAGCTTGGGGTGCCTTGGGAGGACTCTATATAGTATAGGGTAGATTAAGGACGTGTTATAAGTATTTTTAGTCATGATAAATGGAATCTTGGTGGGTTTATATAGGAAATTATTGGGGATTTCTTTATTGTTTCACAAACATAGGTTTTGGACTCTATATAATAAAATAACCAAAAACACAAACCTTATAATAGTTTTCCCAAGTTTTCTGTCAAATGGTAGTGATTTTAATTATTTTTTAATTAAATTTTCTGAACTTAATAAAATAATTTCCTTATGTAGAGGTGAGTCATACTCTTAAAGAAATGATTTTAAAACCTTAAAATATATTAATGGTTTTGGAGGATTCATAAAGGATTTATAAAATTAACCAAATAAAAATAAAATCAAATTATTTTAAAGGTAAAATATATATTTGGTTATGGATCTCATTTATAATATTTATTACATTACTTTTTGGTCATTATGATGTCATAATACACAAATTATATTTATACGGTATTTAATTTTTACCCAAAAATCCAAATGTCTCAGAAAATAATGAAAAATTCACTATTGGATAATTTTGACATTACGATTCCAAAAATAATATTAATTTTATCTAAATAATTTTCTAAATATTTTCATTTTCACTTTTAAAATAATAATCAACATTTATTGATAAATGTTGGGTTTTTTTATAATAACGGTTTTCGAACCCTTATAAAAATTACATTTGACTTCATAAAACTTATATGATCATTTATATTAAATAAACATTTTTTAATAATAATATTTTTTAAAAAAAATTCTTATTTCAAAAATACATTAATTCATCAAAATAAATTCCTTGATTTAATTTGAATATTACCAAAAATATTATTCATTTTTTATAGTATAAAATTAAAAAAAACATTTATAAAGTAACAATAATATGATGAAAATATATTCATTATTATATAAAAATAATATACATAATCATATTTATAGGTTCTTGATACATATCCCTTTAACACACCAGTTAATTCCCTAAGAGTAATGTGCATGGCGATGAGACTTTCATGGGTTGGTTTGGTGAACATGGTTTGAGTTGTGATCTCGATGAGCTTGAACTTATACCATAAATGGTATCACTCATGCTTAATTTTTTGGATATTATCTTGGGATTGGTCAATTTAAAATTCCATATATTCTACCTCCCTTGGAAGATCTGATAAATGGGCTTTATAGGGTATGATCCAACTAGTTGAGGTCATCACTTCCTTTGTCTGTGCCAATTGGATTTGTTAAAACCCTATATTTATATTAACCATTGTATCATTGTTCAATGAAAATATTATCAATAATAATGATACTTAGTGATCTATTAAATACAATTAGATATAATAAAACAAAAATTTCATGTGTTCTATAACCATATTACATAATAATACATTTAATTAAATCATAAGGGGAATTTTATTTATAACAGTTCGGGTCATTAAAATATTCCCCCATTTATCAATTTTTCCAATGAAATTTTCATTTCCCACACTAAAATATAAGAGGGTAACTATGTTTCATCACATCCTCCATTTCCTATGTTTTTTATTCAAACTTTTGGTTTATCCACAGCACTTTGACAAGGTGCATTGTCTTATTTCGTAGAACGTTGTCTCTACGATCTAAGATTTTCACTAGATGCTCATCATAGGAAAGATTATTCTCCAATGGTACCACCTATGGATTGATTACATGTGATGGGTATTTTTTGTACTTCCTAAATAGGGATTCATAGAATACATTATGTACTTGAGATAGGTTAGGTGGGAGTGCTAGTCAATAGGTCATCACTCCAATGTGATCAAGGATTTAAAAGGGGTCGATGTATCTTGGACTAAGATTTACCTTCTTCTCAAATATATCACTTTATTCCATAAAGATATTCATTGTAAAAATATGTATCCAACATCAAAATCTAGGTCTCAGTGATTATTATCATCATATCTCTTTTTTTGACTCTAAGTTGCCTTGATATTCTTCTGAATGGTCTTAACCTTTTCCACCATTTCCTTGATCATTTTAGGACCTAGCAGTTTTCATTCCACAACTTCATCATAGTATACAGGTTTTCTTTACCTCTTACTATAAATGTATTCATAGGAATCCATTTGGATGCTTAAGTATAAAATTTTTTTGTAATAGAACTCGACCAAAATAAGATATTGATCCCATCCTCCTTTGAAGTCAATTGAGAATTCTCTCAATATATCCTCATGTTTTTGGATAGTCCTCTCAAATTGTCCATCACTTTGGGGGTGATAATACATGATGAAGTTAATCTCAGTATTTAGAGCGTGTTGGAGACACTTCTAGAACTTAGAGGTGAATCTTGGATCTAGATCAGATATAATCGATATTGTTACTCCAGGCAGTCTTATCACTTCTTTGATGTATATTCATACAAGTTGATCTAGTGAGAAATCCTATCGAATAGAAATGAAGTATGAAGTCTTTTTAAGATGATCCACCACAACCCATATATAAATATTCCCTCTTGATATCTTCAGAATACCAATGTCAAAGTAAATGGTGATGTTTTCCCATTTCCATGGAGGTATGGGTAATGGTTTCATCATTACCTTGGATTTTTTCCTTTCCTCTTTCACTTTATGACATACAAGACATCTTGATTTATATTATGTGATATCCTTCTTCATATTGTCCCACTAATATTGTTATTAGATATCTTGATACATATTTATGCTTCTTGGGTAGATAGAGAAGGTTGAGAAATGTGCATCATCCATAGCTCCTTCTTTAGCTCAGGATTTGATGTAACACATCTTAACCTAAATCTCATAACTCCTTCTTCATTAAAATTGAACTACAAGGATTAAAATTTTCTTATAGTTCCCACTTTCTTATGAATTCCCATATCATATCTTTAAGAATCCTTTATTTCTTATAAAAGGGATGGTTTAGCAATAATTTTTGAAAGTATTGATTATGTTTCTTCATTTATGATTCTCATTTCCATCCTTTTCAAATATAAGAAGATCTAATCCTTCTTAATTATCATAAATGATAGAATTTATGGATCCTTTCTACTTAGATAATATTACACTTTATTAACTTTTCTAAGATAGTAGTGGATTGATAATTCATAGTACTTGATCATCTCTAACCATCTTCATTGGCACATATTCAACTCTTTCTATGTGAATATATACTTGAGGCTTTTTTGGTCCATATTTATTTTACACTTCTCCCCAAAGATAATACCGCCATATTTTTAAATTTAATATAACTAAATTCTAATCCATATCATGCATTGGGTAGTTTTTTTCATGAAATTTCAACTACCTTGAATAATAGGCTATGAATTTGTCATTCTTCATTAACACACAACCCAATCCTTTCTTCGAAGCATCACAGAATACCACAAAAACTTCTCCACTAGTGGGTATTTCGAGCACAGGGGTAATGATATCCTATTTTAAAACTAATTTAAGATCTCTTCACATTCATCATTCTAATAAAACTTGACTCCCTTCTAAGTTAACTTCATTATAGTGTTTGAAAATCATGATAAATTTCTCACAAATCAACGATAATGCCCAGATAGTCCAAGGAAACTATGGATATCTGTCATAGATGTTGGCCTCAACCATCCTTTAATTTCTTCTATATTTTAAGGTTCCATGGATATCCCTTTTCTTGTGATGATAATCCCTAAAAATGAGACTTCATTCAACTAGAACTCATATTTTTTGTACTTTTCATAAAGCTTATCCTTCAATAAGGTCGTTAACATAGTGTTAATATTCTTATCATGCTCCTCCTTGGTTTTGGATTATAATATAATATAATCTATAAATACTAACATCAATTTGTCGATATAATCACTAAATACTCTATTCATCAAGTCTATAAATATTACTGGAGAATTAGTGATTCTAAAATGCATCATTATGAACTCATAGTGCATGTACCTCATACAAAAAGTTGTCTTGGGGATATCCTCCTTCCTCACCATAACTTGGTAATATCCCAACCACATATCCACCTTGGAGAAGTATTGTGCTTTAGATAGATAATTGAACAATTCATCAATATTTTTAAGGGGATACTTGTTCTTTATCATGATCTTGTTGAGCTCACGATAATCAATGCAAAGGCGCATTGACCCATCCTTCTTCTTGACGAATGAACCCTTTATCTATATTCTACTGTAGTTATTTATTCAACTCCTCGAGTTCCAAAACATCCATTCTATATGGATTATTGGATAATGGTAACACCATAGGTATAATCTCAATTGAAATTTCATTCTCTCAGCTAAGAGGAAGACCATGAAATTCCTCAAGAAATACATAATCTTATTCCCTCACAATAGTCATATCTTTGAGGATAATTATTTCCTTAGACTCAATCATTTGAGTTAGATACACTTTCTCATAGGGAAATAATATCCATGATTTAGATGATGGTGCTAAAGAATATTCAACCTCATCCTTACACTTGTACAGAATCAGGGGCGATTCACAATATGGAGAGTGATTTCCTTCTTGAGGAAATTTATGTTAGATCTATTTAGGGAAAGACAATACATGCCTAGAATTACATTAAATTCCACCAAAGGGGGTATGAAAAGGTTTTCTGAGAATTTCATCCCACAAATTATGATAGGGGAGGATTTTTATACTTGGGATGAAATAATTTCCCCCATTCTCTTTTTTTACTGATAATTTCACTTCCATGCTTTGTAGTGGTTTTCGAAGAGTTCTACTAAAAATTTTTGATATGAAGGAATGCATAGAACCAGAATTGAAAAGTATATTTTCTGTTCTTGATTGAATAAATAGGGTACCTATCACCACTTATTTGTTGGGATATAACTTAGTGGTTGTTATGTAAAAATATCTCCCTTGGTGCCTTGGAGGTTGTTGGTTGTCTATAAAAATCTGTGGCTTAGCACATTGGTTTTCAAAGTGCCATGGTTCCTTTCAGTTGAAGAAATGAAAAATATGTTTAGGGTTTACTAGAGAATTCCTTTGCTCCATCGCATTATTGGGTTTCTTCTATATTCAATTTTTAGCTAGTTTTCCTTCCTTCCCACACCTAAATCATTCCCTCATACACCTTAGAAAATTTCCAGGCTACTTCTTTCAACACCTTTGACAAGTGGGTTGTTAAAATTTCTTGGCATCGCTAGATTTCTCCATTGGACCACCAAAATTAAACTCCACTTTCCAATTATTTTCCCCATGATACCCTTGAGATTCTATGGTCTCCATCTCAACTTTGAGGTCACATCAGACAATTTCCTCATATTTATCAAAGTCGTAGATTACCATGGATTTTTATAAACTAGGTTTTTATCAAACCAAAGAAGAATTCAACCTTGCATTCATGGGTAACAAAAAATACGAAGGTGTGTCATGAAAGTATTGTGAAGTTTGGATCATACGCCCCGATAAATTCTTCATCTTTTTACTTGAGGGAAAGAAAATACCTTTCCATTTTAAGTTAAAAAGTGTGAGAAAAATATTTATCAAAAAACATTTTTAGAAACTCCTTCCACCCAATTGAGTCGATCGCTTCCTCAGGATTCATATTCTTGATCAATTTCTACCACTGATCAGCTTCTCCCTCCATACAATAAACATATAGTAGAACCTTATCTTATTCAGAACATTGAATGATGAAGAATATATTCTCAATGGAGTTGATCGATTGTTACATGATTAAAGTATCAAATGATCCATTGAAATTCAGAGGCCTTTATCAAATAAAGGACTCAATTGTAGCTTGTTATTTCTTATGCAGATCTTGAACCTCCTCCTAATCAAGGTTTCTATTCAGAACTTGAGTTAGGTGATAGAGTATCATTATAAAGTTCACAATTCCTTCTCCTATAAGGTTGGGAATCTCATTGGGTCACTCATCAAATTTTCCTTCTCATTAGTTATTTACCCAATTACTCCTATTTATAGCCATTGTCTAGAATAAAAGGAAAATTAGGGATTATTATTTTTAAACTATTAAACATAGAAAATTGAATCTAATGACATTAAAGGGATAAATTATAAATTACATGTATTTTCTTAACTTATGAATTTATAGGCTTCAATATATTTTATCCATGATTTATTTCATAACATATATTATTTTGGGAATTATTTGTTCCCTTAATACTGAATTTTATTGATCTCATGAATTTACCAGGAATATCCTCTAGAAGTGTCAAACCAGGTGTAAAGTAAGGCCCATTTTCATATACCAGGTTATGCTAAGTCGGGTCTGATGCACCTTGTTAGAGTTCTTACTCCTAGGTACATCTTTACCAAAACCACATTCACTTGTAGTATCCATACAGAGATTTACTTTCTTTATAAACAACTTACTCAATACCTACCAAAATTTAGGTATGTTTTCTTATACTTAGTCTTACCCCTAATTCTTTTGTTAGAGTTTTCTAATCCTAATCCCAAAAATAACTAAACTTTTCCTTTGACACCAATTATAACAACATTTCTCTTCATTACACATTAATACTTGATTTATTATATAAGATTACACTTAATAAAACCCATAATACTGATAATTCTAGTGTATTTGGGAATTATGTACATTACATAAAAATTTAAAATAAGAAAACTACATATTTATTTAAAACTTCCTTAACAAGCTCGCACTTAAAACTATATGAGATAACCTGGGGACATACATAAGAAAGGGGTGATATATAAAGCCCAGTAAGTGAATAAACATGGAATAACATAAATAAAGTAATACATGTTAGAAAATATTCATAAAGGAGTGAAAATAATAAACATGAACACAAAGTCTTGATATAACATGATAATCATAAAGACAACATGGTAAATGTGGAAACAACTTAAAACATTGCATCATAAACATAGGTCAAGGCTAACTTCCAAGACATAATAATTGAAAGAGTACAATAAATAAATCAGGTTCACTCCTTATCCAAAAATTATGTCTCATGAGACTAAACATTACCCAAATCATTGGAGAGCTATATAATCCTGGGGGAACCCATCACTTTCATTTCATTTTCATGCTTAAATGTGCCACATAGATCATGCAACATGGATTCATTCATAATCATATTTTATTCCATGATAAATGAGTGTGGAAAAAATATGTGTAATATCCAAGTAGAATATTTATAATTTTATAAAGGTTAACACCCTTGATAGTAAATGGGTATAGTATTCACTACACAATTGTTTTGGCCAGGAAAATTACGGTGAAATTTCAACATCATAAAGTGGTCACTTAAAAATTCATAAAATGGGTTGATGAGAGAGAATGGGGTATCTCATAATTTGGAAATAAAATGGGAAGTAACATGTAAATTTAAATACATGTACTAAAATTATTAATTGGAAATATGAGGCATAAGATAAAAAGAAACTTGAATAAAGTAGAGTAGGTGAGGATCCCTTACTTGAGTGTGTGACTCCAAATGCTTGGCAGGGGCTTCTTGAGAGATTGGGGGTGCCGTGAGAGGACTCAAGAGGGTGGAGGGTAGATTAATTATGTGATCCAAGTATTTTTAGTGAATATATATTGGATCTTTGTGGGTTTATATAGGAAATGAGTTGGGATTTATTTATTATTTCAAAAACTCAGGTTTTAGACTTTATATAATAAAATAACCAAAATCACAAACATTACCATGGTTTTTTCCAATGTTTTCTAAAAAATTAGAGTTTTTTTAATTATTTTATAATTAAAAGTTTATAACTTAATAAAATAATACCCTTTATTATGTGGAGGTGAGTCATACTCTTAAAGAAATGATTTTAAAACCTTAAAATATATTAATGGTTTTGGAGGATTCATAAAGGCTTTATGAAATTAAAAAAATAAACAAAAAATTACATTATTTTAAATTTAAAACATATATTTGTTCATGGATCCCATTTATATTATTTATTACTTCACTTTTGGTTCATTATCATGTCATAATACACAAAGTATATTTATATAGTGTTTGATTTTTACCTGAAAATTTGAATGTCTCAGAAAATTATAAAAAATTCACTATCCAATAATTTTAAAATTATGATTCCAAAAATAATATTAATTTTATCTAAATAATTTTAAAAATATTTTAATTTTCAATTTTAAAATAATAATCGATATTTATTGATAAATTTTGGGTCATTTGACTATAACAGTTTTCGAACCCTTATAAAAATTACATTTGACTTCATAAAAATTATATGATCATCTATATTAAATAAAAATTGTGAAATAATAATATTTTAATAAAATATTATTTATTTAAAAAATAAATTAATTCGTTAAAATAAATTCCATGATTGAATTTGAATATTACACAAAAATACTATTCATGTTTTATAGTATCAAAATAAAATTAATTTATAAAGTAACAATAATATGATGAAAGTATATTAATTATTCTATAAAAAATAATGTACATAAAAATATTGCTAAGATCTTGATACATGTCCCTTTAATACACCATTTAACACCCTAAGAGTAAGGTGTGCGATGGTGAAACTTTTATGGGTTGGTTCGGTGAACATGGTTTGAGCCATGATCTCAATGATATTGAACTTCTCCCATAAAAAATTTCAATCATACTTAATTTGTTCGAACTTATCTTGGTTTTGGTCAAGGGAAAATCCTATATATGATATCTCCCTTGTAAGCTCTGACAAATGGGCTTCATAGGGTATGATCCTACTGGTTGAGGTTATCACTTCCTTTTTTTGTGTCAATTAGATTTGTTAAACCCCTATATTTATACTAATCATTTGATCATTTTTTAACAATTATATTATCAATGATAATGATACTTAATGGTATTTTAAATCCAATTAGATATAATAAAACAAAATAAGTACATGTATTTTCTATAACCATATTACATAATAATATATTTAATTAAATCATAAGTGGAATTTTATTTATAAAATTTTGGGTCATTACACTTAAAGTTCATGGTCATGTTGTTCAGTGTCACAAACACACCAAATATTTTCATGGGTCTCATGAAATCCACGTTCCATGTATTCCTGGAAGAGTTTTTAGTTGTGTTCATCGATGACATATTGATCTACTCAAATTCATAGGAGGAGTATTTTGTCCATCTCAAAGTTTTCCTGTAGGTTCTTTGACTCAAATAGATCTATGAGAATTTATCTAAGTGAAAGTTATAGACATTGTAGGTTTATTTACTTGAGCATGTGGTGTCTCAGCAAGGTGTTTCCCTAGACCAATCAAAGTTCTAGGTAGTTGTTTCTTGGTCAACACCCAATAATGTGGTGGAGGTTCGTATCTTTCCGGGCCTTGTGTGATATTACTAGATGTTTGTATCTAAATTCTCATGTATTGTGTCCCCATTGATAGATTTGACTATAAAGGACTAGGATTTTATCTAGAATGATCTGTGTGAGGAAGTTTTTGACTACATGAAGGGTAAATTGATTGGTTCTCCAATGCCTTGGTTTCAAGAGGAAGGGGATATGTTTGAAGTGTTATTTGATGCTTCTCGTATGGTATTGGGATGTATCTTGATGAATCATAGGGGTTTTATATATTATGGGTCTAGAAAGTTGCATCAATGTGAGTGTAACTATTCCACCCATGATCTGGAGCTAGCAGTAGTTGTGTTTTCACTGAAGTTGTGGATACATTACCTTATTGGGGAGCATTTTATGGTCTTCACCAATCACAAGATCTTGAATTATATCTTTTCTCATCATGATTTGAATATACCTAAATGGTGGTGGGTATAGTTTTTTTAGATTTATGACTTTTAGATATCCTATACCTTAGAAAAAGGTAATGTTGTTGCTGAAAATTTGAGTTGGAATTCATTAAAAAATGTTTTTCATCATTTTAGAGATTCTTATAGGGTGATAGAGGAATTGGAAACCCTAAACTTAGATGAAAAGGTGTTTTATGGTTGAGGATTATTTTTTTAGATGATGGTGCAGTCTTATATGATGTAGAAGGTGGAGGAGTCTCAATGGGGATACTCAGGGGTAGAGGTGATGCTTCAGAGGGGTGGTCAAAGGATGGTTAGAACCAGATGTTGTTTTAGGGGAGGTTTTTTGTTATTTAGTGATGCGAGAGGGATTCATTCATGAGTTTAATATATAAACTTTAGCAGTACACCTATTATTATCCAATATGTACCATGGCTGGAGGATATAGTTTTGGTGGTCCGAGATGAAATGGGTGGTGGTAGATTGCTTTGATCAGTGTTTGGTTTTCTAGTAGGTAAAGGCAGAATACTATGTTCCTAGAAATTTTTTGCATCCCTTGGATATTACTGAGTGGAAATGGAATGACATATCAATGTATTTCATCACAGGATTACCCCTAGATTTGGGAGTTTGTGATAATATCTAGGTAATAATGGATCAGTTGTTGAAATTGGCTCACTTCTTAGAGATCAAGGATTCAGTAATTATGGATATTTTTGTGGGGAGGTATGTGTATGAGGTTGTTCAAATACATGGAGTTTTGAGGTCCTTTGTATTGATCAAAATTATCTTTTTACCTCATGGGTATGGAGGGAATCACAACATGATTTTGTCACTTAATTATGACTTATCACTGGTTTCCACCCTTAGAAGGATGGGTAGATGGAGAAAAATATCCCAAAATAAGAGGATATGTTGTGGGAGTGCATATTAGACTTATACAGATCTTGGGAAAAAATTATTTTGGTTGAGTTTTCTTATAATAACAGTTTTCACTTTCCATTTGCATGATCCCATTTGAGACTTTTTATGGTAGATCATGTCATTGTTCGTTGTTCTAGACTGAGGTTACGGAGTCATAAGTTCTCAATATAGATGTAGTATAGATCATGAAATAGATTATGTAGGTTTTTCATGAGAGGATGAAAGTACTATAGGAATAGATTAATTCTTATGCCAATTACAGGATTCCTCTGGAGTTCGAGGTTGTAGACCATGTGTTTTTAAAGGTTTCCCCTCAATATGGGTAGTGGAGGTTTGGAAGGGGTAATTATCACCCCAATTTGTTGGGTATTTTAAGTTTTTAGCATGAATTAGTGAAGTGGATTATCAGTTGGAAATTCTTCCATGGTTATACCAAATTCATGATGTCTTAAATTTCTCTAAAACCTATTGGTATCTTTATAATGACTCCCATTTCATTGACTGAGTAGAGTCTGATATCGTGGATGACCCAAATCTTGTGGAGAATCTAGTAGAGATCCAGGATCATTAGGAGTAGGTTTTGTGAGGATTAACCATTCCTCTAGTTCATGTGTTGTGGAGGCATGGTTTCCTAGAGGATATTACTTGGGGTTGTGAGATGCAGATGCATGCATAATACCCATAGTTGTTTTGAAATTTTTCTTATTATTATTTGTTCTATTTTTCTTGATAATGTAATGTTTTGATCTTGATGTTTTATGATGTATTCTCTTTCCTTGTGATGTGATGTGTGTTTTAAAACTTCAAGAATATGAATAGGGGAGAACCTAATTTCTAATCGTGACTTGTTATACCGTATGTAACCACCCAGACTTTTTAAATGATATTTGTTACCTAAATAAATGTTTTTTGTATATAATTTTACATGTAAAAAATATAGATAAACTAACAAAAATTTAATATCATTAATAATTATCATTATAATAGTCATCTATAAAACTAATTAAAATGAAAAACATTACAACTAGACAAAAAAATATAAAATATAATAGCCAAAATGGGAAAGTATGGATCGCCCCAATCTGCTATAATCATTACCCCCACTGAAAATTCTATAGAAATGAAAAACAAATATTATTAAACCAATCAAAATCTTATGAAAATGAAAATATAACCTTAATTGGTTTTGTAGAGAATTTTTAGTGAAAGAATGAACTCGTATTTATAAGGTATAATGGGAAATTTGACCATTTGGATTAAACCGTTATATGACCATTGGTCAATGTGAAAGTTGGAAACTATACCCTTGGATGATAATTTTACCATTATAATCTGTTTTCATAAGAATTAATGACAAAAGGATGATTGATACAAAAAGGAGAATGGATGGCCTCAACTAATAGAGTCATGTCGTTTGAAGCCTATTTGTCCAAACTTGGGAGGGAGGTATCATCACTGGGGTTCTCCCTTGACAAAGCCCAATTCTAGCTTCAATAAGTAAATCTTGAACAAAATAACCTATGGTAGAAGTTCAAGTTAGTGGATATTACTACTCGGTCGATGTTAGCTGAGGCACCCCACAAAAATACCCCCATCATACGGCTTACCATTTGGGCGTATGCGGGTGTAATAAGGGGATACATGTCCAGACCTTAGTTTAAATTAATTTTCATAAATAAAATTTTTATTCCATCATTTCTTATTAATAGTATTTTTTCTTAATAAAATATATGTTTAATTAAGATGAATTTGATAATTTTATTTTTTGATGCAAATAAAACATAAAAATGTCTTTCTAGAAAATATATTTAATTTTTATAATAAACCAAGGTATTATGAATAGTATTTTTTAAAATTAAATAGTCTTTTAAAATAATTTTATATAAATGATAAATTATAAAATAATTTTATAATGTCCTAGGAAAAAAATTTGTAAGTGTTAGATATTTGATTGTACCTTAAAAACTACTATTTTTAAATAAATAAGGTTTTTTATATTTAAAAGTTAAAATTATTATATTTAGAGAATTTTTATGATAAAATAAACATAATTTTTTAAATTAGGGCATAAAAATTAGGTTAGGGTGAATTTATGATAATTTTATAAAATAATTTATTTTTTCATGAATAATAAAAATTATAGCTTTAGAGTTTCAGTATATTTTATGAAATCATATTTATGACATAATGATGTAATAATTAATTAATCATAATCCAAGACCTAAAATATGTTATTTCATTAATTATAAGTATTTTAAAATATTTTATTCAATTTTTAAAACTATAAGTTACTTTCCAAAGTCTAAAAAGAAAATTTTGATTTTTAAAACATTACTTTGTAGAGTCTTTAATTTTCTATGCCAAAAGAAGTATTAAATAATTGTGTTCTATTTTGGAGGATTAAAGTATCATAAAATTTTACCCATATTTCCAAAATTATAAGAAAAAAACTATGGGTAATCCAACGGTTTTTCATTTTTCACAACCTAGTTTTCCATCACCTATAATTAGAAAATATTAAACAAATCCTCAAATTCTTCTATAAATACACACCTATTTCTCTATTTCCATTCATTCACAATATATCCTCCATGAACTTATGGTTATTTTTACTCCCAATTAGTCCCCCCAAGGTGTCCTCAATCCCCCAAGGTTCCATTTCTCAAGATCTAGGAGTAACTCTTCAAAGTAAGGGAAAATATTCACTTCTCTTTTCTATTCAAGTTCCATTTTTAGGTAGTATGTATTCAAATTTCCAAATTAAGTTATTTTGTCAATTTTATTTTATCCCCATACTATAAAAATATTCATTTATGAATTGGGTACCCTTTTCCCTCTCATTTTACCATTTTATAAAACTATTTTTTATACCTGTCATGCTGCCTAATTTACTTCTCAAATTTCCCTCTTTTACATGGTAAATTATTTTTTCCCTTTTTTTGAATACCAATACCTCATTTATTTTAAATGGGTATTCAAATATATTTTAAAATGACTTTTTATTTGGGTATTTACAAATATGAAACTCATATTTATTTTTGTGGGTTAAAAATGATATAATGATCATGTCTTTAATCTCTTTTGTATGCCAAGATTTTTTATAAGAAACCCATTATTTATTCTCCATAAGTTATTAATGAAATGATTTATTATGATCTATGTGGTTTACATGAAATTAAGACATATTAATTGTGTTCTCTAATGTCACTCCAATGCATTGGGTAAATAATTTATTCTCTAGAGATTACATGTTTTGTGATACCTTGGTGAATAACCTTAGTAATTCTCCTTTATAACACCTTGGTGATAATCCTTGGTGATATTCTTATGAATGTCTCATTTAAATGTTGTAGCCACATTTCTATGTTATTATTAATTTTATTATTATTATATTCATAATTATTATGCCTTATCGTTACATCTAATGATCTTATTATTATGTCTCAACATCACATATTATATGTCTCTCTTGTTTATTACCTTACTAGGTTTTATGATCACCCATTTACTTTGATGTATGTCCCCAGACTATGAGATTCAATAAATATAAATTATATTGAACCCATTAGAATTCATTTCAAGTGGATTTAGGATAATTCTTTATTTTTTCATGTATTATGTACCTTTTTTCAAGAAACTAAACTTGAAAAGATCATCTATTTTGTACCATATAATGAAAATTTATGTAATAAAAAGGTGGGAAGACATAGTTGGTATAAAAGGACGATTTAGTTATTTATGGAAATTAGAACTTGAAAAATTTAGGAATAAACTTAGGGACAATTCTAAATATCGAAAATATCACGGTATTTTGGTGAGTATTAAGTAAGTGGTTTCCAATAAAAGAAATCCAAGTCTGGATACAAACAAGTGTATGTAGATTTTGAAAAGATATATCAAGGTGTAACACTAGAAATCACCACTTTGAGCTAGACTCAAATCAGAAATCATGCATGACAATGGACCTTACTTATCTCTTGGATTGACACTCCTAGGGGATATGTTTGGTTAATCACAAGATTTTTATAAACCATAATGAAGGATATATAGAAAATTTAATTGTTATTATAGGAGATTAATAACATATTTAAGCATGATTTTTTAAGACATAAAATCCCTTAAAAATTATAATATTTGTAAAATAAACACATTTCTCACTAAGGTTTTCTTCTTTTAGAGAAATGGTAGAAAATAGGAGGAACCGCGTAAATGATGAGTGCAACGGATAATGCACTGACGGTGTTCCAATAGAAGATGGAATGGAAATATTTATGAGGATGATGAATCAACTAATACAAGTTATGAATAATATGTTGAATCAAGTTGAGGGACCATATTCACCTAGAAGGGAACAACTTTCTATTAAGTCCTTTATGCATCAACAAACTCCTTATTTAAAAGTATCTATTGACCCATTGATTGTTGAAAAATAGATAATCTATATAAAAAATATATTTTATGTATTCCTTTGTTTGGTGAAATATAAAGTAACCCTAGCAGCATACCACTTAGAATGAGAAACCAATTAGTGGAAGACACTAATCAAAAACACAAATCCAAGAAAGGAGATTGATATTATGGAGTGGAAAGAGTTCAGGGGAATCTTTTTCAACAAATATTTCCCCCATTCAATGCAAACTAAAATGGAAAATTAATTCTTAGAACTGAAGCATAAGGGAGATGAATCGGTGATAGTTTATGAGATCAACTTTACCAGACTTTGTGGATACACCTCTAGCTTTGTTATGGTCCAAAGGGAAAGGTTGAAAGATTCTTCGGTGGATTGATACCCCATATATGGAGGAATCTAGAAAATCATTATTATGACATCGATGAGGAGATATTGTGTAGTTCTATGAAGGTTGAATTGGAGTTCAGAGAAATACATTGGTCACTTAGATCGAATTAAAATAATAGATCAAGGGAGCCAAACTCTGGGAGGAACTTTGACCATGAAAGAGGAGGAAAGAAATTGAAATTTTCCATATGAAAAAAATGTCAGAAGAAATGTTTGGAGAAATAATTAATTGGGAGTGGAAAGTGCTACAAGTGTGGAATGGATGGTCATATATCTCAAAAATTTTGTGGTGAGGGGAAGCCTCAACTTATCAACAGTAACGAAAAAGGTAATATGGTTTATTCCTAGTCAGATGTTCAATGCTTCAAGTGTGGAAAGATTGGGAGCTTTTATAATCAATGTAAAAATCATAAGATAATGAGGGGGAACCACCATCAACCTCATCATAGATCAAGAGATTAAGGTCAGAAATTTTCTAACATGATGGATGAAGTGGAGCCTCCAAATGACGTGGTGGAAGGTACACTCATTATTCTCTCAAAGCTACCAAGTACTTTGTTTTATTATGGTTCTACGCATTCCTTTTTTTCATCCAAGTTTTCCAAGAATATAGAATCAATCCGAGAACTATTATAAGTTGATTTATCAGTCAAGACTCCTAGAAGAATTATCCTAGTATCAACAGTGTATAAGTGTAGTATTAAATTTGGTTAGTACAATCTCATTGAAAATCTAGTAGTCATTACTATGGTGGAATTCAACATTATACTAAGGATGGATTGGAAATCAAAGTATAATGCTAAGATCAACATAAGAAGCAAGGAAATTTCAGTAGTCTTGAATGGAATGCTGAAAATTATTTTCAAAGGAGAGATATCTCAATCTGAGCTTTGTCTTGAACCACCATCCATAGTCGCCTTTATGGATACAATTTCTGAATATGGAGAAGTAAATGAAAGTACAAAGATAGATAATGTATCCATCATTCATGAATACATTGATATATTTCTTAAAGAGTAACATAGACCTCCCCTAGAAAGAGAGGTTGAGTTATCCATTGAACTCATACCTAGATCCAATCTGGTATCAAATACCCCATATAGAATGGAAAATATGGAGTTATAATAATTAAAGAAATAGCTTCAAGATCTTCTGGAGAAAGGATTTATCTAACCAAGTGTGTCTCCCGGGGGAGCACATGTTCTCTTTGTGAAGATGAAGGTTGGATTAAGGTGGTTATGTATTGATTATAAAGAATATAATGGGATCATAGTGAAGAAAAAGTACCCTCTCCCAAGGATTGATGATTTATTTGACTAGTTTCATGGGGCTCAATTCTTCTCCATGATTGACCTCTAATCTAGGTATCATCAATTGAGGGTGAATAAAGAAGATATTCCAAAGACTATCTTCCAAAAAAGATATGATCATTATGAGTTTTTTTAATGCCCTTCGGCTTGACCAATGTTCCCACCATATTGATGTATTTGATAAATAGAGGCTTTAAGTACTACCATGATAAGTTTTTTTTGGTTTTTATAGATGAAATTATGATATACTCCAAAATTCATAAAGTGAATAAGGGTCAACTAAGGGATATCTTAGTAACTCTAAGGAAGAAGAATATTTTTTTAAAATTTAGAAAATTTGAATTCTGGTTACAGAAAGTTTCATTCTTGGGGAACATTGTAACAAATGAAGGAATATTAGTTGACCATGCGAAAACAAAGTTTGTAGAGGAGTGGACTCATCCTACAATGGTAACTGAGATTCATAATTTCTTTGGTTTAGCAGGATATTATAGGAGTTTTGTGAAAAACATTTCATGAATTTCTAATCCACTAACTAAGTAAACTAGAAAAGGATTTAAGTTCATCTAGATAAAGGAGTGTGAATAAAGTTTCCAAGAACTGAAGAAGAGATTGGTTACTACACCTATGTTAACTCTACCCTTTATGGGATAAGTATTTTTTATTTATAGTGATGCATCTCTTAAAGGTCTTGGGTGTGTCCTCATGAAAAATGAAAACGTGATTTCTTATGCATCTGGACAGTTAAAGCATCATGAGAAGAATTATCCTATACATTACTTGGAGCTATTTGCTGTTATTTTTTCTCTAAAAATATGGAGTCACTATATTTATGGGGAGAAATGTGATATATAAATAGACCACCAAAGTTTGAAGTATATTTTGACATAAAAGTAATTGAACATGAGATAAAGGAGATGGTTGTAAATTCTTAAATACTATGATTATTCAATTCATTATCACCCCATAACGGAAAACAAATTTATTTATGAACTAAGTAGGAAAGACCTTATTATGCTGGAAATGATAAGGATTCAAAGAGATGCTTTGATCAAGGACCTAGTACAATTGGACATGGGAATCATAATAGAAGGGACATAATCCACCCTATCCCAAATTATTTCTCAACCGTAATTACTATATAATATAAATAAAGCTCAAAAATAAGATCCTTTTTTACAAAAGATGATAGAGGCTATAAAGAATGGGAAGTTTCCTAAGTTCAATATTGATCAAGAAGGTGTACTGAAATTTCATACAAGGCTATGTGTTCCATTTATCCCAAAGATAAATAATGATCTAATGGATTAATCTTATAGATATATATTCCCTATACATCCTAGAGGCACTAAAATGTATAGGTACTTTTGTGATCATTATTGGTGGGATAATATGAAAATGGAGATTACCAATTACACTACAAGGTACTTGGTATACTTGTAAGTAAAGGAAGAGTGAAAAAATCATAAAGGGGTATTGCAACAACTACCCATACTAACATGGTATTGGGACAATATCACTATGGAATTCATCACAAGTATCCCAAGAAAATACCATAGAAAAAAATTCAATATGGGTTATAGTGGATAAACTCACCATGAATGACCATTTTATCACTATTCGGGAAGATTTCTCTCTTGACCAACTTTCAAAAGTATACATAAAGGAAGTGGTGAGGTTTCTTGGGGTTCTACTTTCTATCATTTATGATCATGATCCAATGTTTACATATAAATTCTTGATAAGTATTCAACATGTTCTGAATACTGAATTGATTTTTAGTACGTATTATCACCCCCAAAATGATAGTCAACCTAAAAAGACTATTTAGACACTTGAGGACATGATGAGAACATGATCAATGGAATTTAAAGGTGGATGGGATCAACACATACCATTAGTTTATTTCTCATAAAAAATAGATTCCACTAGAGTATTAAAATGGAACCACATTAATCTCTATATAGAAAGTGATTTAGAACTCCTACTTGTTGGGATGAAGTTGGTGAGAGAAAATTTCTTGGGCTAGATCTTGTGAAAGAGATAACAAAAAAGGTTCATGTCATCCAACGACATATAAAGTTTTCTCAGATTCGGAAAAATATCTGTGATGAGAATCATTAAAGGAAATTGTATTTTTATGTTAGAGACAAATTTTTTCTTCAAATATAATCATGTAAGTGAGTCCTGTGGTTTGGTAAGAAATGGCAGCTTAACCCCAATTACATTAGCCCCTATAAAATACTTGATCTCATAAGAGTAGTGGCCTATCGACTAGAACTTCCACCAAACCTATCTCAAGTTCATGATGTATTCAATGTATCTCTCTTGTGTAAGTACATACTTTGTCCCTCACATGTACTGAATCCAGAGGCAGTACAACTAGAACATGACATCTCTTATAAGGAGCAGTCGATGGAGATATTGGACAATAGATACAAGGTTCTACACAACAAGACTACCCACCTTGTCAAAGTGTTTTGTAGGGAACATAAATATGAAAAGTGATGTGGGAACTAGAGTAGAAAATGACACATAAGTAACCTCACCTTTTCTCAACCTAGATGATGAATTGAAATTTTGAGGATGAAATTTTTCAAGGGGGGGAAGAATGTAACAAACCAGACTTTTTAAATGATATTTTTTACCTGAATAAATGTGTGTTATATATAATTTTACAAGTAAAAAATATAGATAAACTGAAAAAATTTAATATTATTAATAATTATCATTACACTAGTCAGCTATGAAACCAATTAAAATGTTAAACTTTACAACTAGAGAAAAAATATATAAATTATTAGCTAAAATATGAAAGTATGGATTGCCCCAAGATCTTAGAATAATCACCCCCTGTGTAAATGATATAGAAATAAAACAAAATATTAGTAAATCAATCAACATATTATGAAAATGAAAAGATTACCTTAAGTGGTTTTGTAGTTAATATTGAGTGAAATAATGAAGTAGTATTTATAGGGTATAAAAGGAAACGTGAGCATTGGGATTTGACTGTTATATGACCATTGGTTAGTATGACCATAAGTCCATATGAACATTGGAAACTATACCCTTGGTTGATAATTTTACCATTATAATTAGTTTTTATAAGTATTAATGACAAAGTGATAATTGATACAGAATGGAGAACCAATGGCCTTAACCAGTAGAGTCGTATTATTTGAATCCCATTTTTCTAAACATGAAAGGGAGGTATCATGACTGGGGTTCACCCTTGACCAAGACAAAGAAAATATTTAACAAGTGAATCTTGAATTAAATCACCTAAGGGATATTTTCAAGTTAGTGGAGATTATCACTCATTCAACATTATCTAAGGTACCCCATGAAAATAAAAACATCGTACAACTTATACTTAGGGCATATGTGGGTGTAATAAAGGGATATGTGTTCATACCTTAGTATAAATTACTTTGTATAATTAAAATTTTTATTACATTATTTTATATTAATAATAATTTTTCTTAATAAAATATATGTTTAATTGAGATGAATTTGATAATTAATTTTTGGACGTAAATAGTACATAACTGTGTTTTTCTAAAAAAATTATATATTTTTTATAATAAACCAAGGTATTATAAATAGTATTTGTTTTAACAAAATATTATTTTTTAAAAAATTTATTTAAATTATAAATGATAAAATATTTTTATAATGTCCTAGGAAAAAAATTATAAGTGTTATAAATTTAATTGTTCCTTAAAAACTGCTATTTTTAAATAAATAAGGATTTGTATATTTAAAAGTTAAAATTTACATATTTAGTGAATTTTTTTATAAAATAAAAATCATTTTTAAAATAATAATTTATAAATTAGGTTAGGGTGTATTTATGATAATTTTATAAAATAATTTATTTTTTATGAAAATTAAACTATACAGTTTTAGGGTTTCAGTATATTTTATGACATCATATTTATTTCATAATTATTTAATAATTAATTAAACACAACCCATGATCTAAAATATTTTATTTTATTAATATTAAGTATTTTAATATATTTTATTCAATTTTTAAAACTATAAGTTACTTTCCAAACTCTTAAAAATTTGATTTTTAAAATATTCCTTTATAGAATCTCTACCTTTCCATGCCAAAAGATGTATTAAATAATGTTTTTTGGTTCTGGGGGATTTAATTATCATAAAATGTGACCCAAATTTCTAAAACAATGAACAAAAACCATGGGTAAGCCAATGGTTTTTCATTTTCCACACCATAGTTTTCCAAAACATATAATTGGAAAATATTAAAAAAATCCTCCACTTCTCCTATAAATACCCACCCATTTATCCATTTCCATTCACTATTAGTCTATCATCAATGAATTTCTAGTGATTTCCCCTTACAAAGATTTCCCCCCAATGTTTCTTCAAGCCCCCAAGGTTCCATTCCTCAAGATCTAGGAATAACTCTTCAAGGTAAGGGAAAATCTCTACTTCTCTTTTTCCATTCAAGTTCCTTTTTTACGAGGTATATCTTCAAATTTCAAAACTAATTTCTTTTTTACACTTTATTTTATCCCATTTCTATAATGAGATTATTTTATGAATGGGATACCCTTTTCCCTCTCATTTTTCCATTTTCTAAAAACATTTTTTATACCCATCATGCTGCCGAATTTACTTCTCAAATTTCACTCTTTTACATGTTAAATTATCTTTTCCAATTTGTTTGAATACCAAAGACTCTTTTCATTTAAATGATATTCAACTAGATTTAAAAATTACTTTTTATTTGTTTATTTGTATCTATGAAAATTAAATTTATTTTCATGGGTTAAAAATGACATAATGATCTTTTCTTTGTGCTCTT
Source organism: Viscum album (assembly GCA_963277665.1). NCBI lineage: Eukaryota > Viridiplantae > Streptophyta > Magnoliopsida > Santalales > Viscaceae > Viscum > Viscum album. Next base: position 624,268,532 of record OY728132.1, read on the forward strand.
TTGTATGCCATTTTTTTTTAAAGAATCTGATTATTTAGTATCTATGGGTTCTTAAATAAATACTTTATTATAATATATGTGGATCACATGAAATTAAATAATATTAAGGTTATTCCTTGATATTTCTCCAATTCATTGGGTAAATAATTTAATCTCTATTGATGACATGTTTTATGATACCTTAGTGAATAACCTTGGTAATTTTCATTTAAGACACCTTGGTGATAAACCATGGTGATATTCTTATGAATGTCTCATTTAAATGATGTATCCAAATTTCTATGTTATGATTCATATTCTTATTATGATGATATTCATCTTTCTCATTCCTTATAATTATGCCTTATGATCTCATTGTTATGTCTCAAGATCACATGTTATATGTCTCTCTTGTTTACTCCCTTACTCAGCTTCATGTTTACCCTTTTCCTTTGATGTATTTCCCCGGGTTATGAGATATAGTAAATATAAATTAGGTTTAACCCACTAATATTCATTTCAATTATATTTAGAAGAATAATTTATGTTTTCATATATTATGTACCTTTTTCCAAGAAACTAAACTTGAAAAGATCCTCTATTTTGTACCATGTAATGAAAAGTTATGTAATAAAAAGGTGAGATGCCATACCCTAACATGATTAAAACCATTTTTTTGAATTATTTCTTTACAAAGAGTATGATATATTTACATTGGAGATTTAATTCCTTGATTGTTTTTCTTGGGTCCTTGGTTGTGTGATAGTAACAGTGGTCGTTGGATTGGGATTTGGGGGGGAAGAGAAGGTGGCACAGTTGGCTGTATGAAAAGGGGGAGGTGGTTTTCATTTGGTGTATAGTGTTGTGATAATGTGGTCATTAAGTACATTTAGTGAATTATATAGGTTGGTTTTGGTGTGTTCAGTTGGTGGTGTGGTTGTTTTCAATGTGTAACAATATCCTTGAGAGATATCTCAAGGGATGGTTGCTTAGAATTTCCCCTCTTTCCTTTCAGGATAGTTTTGATTTTCAAGGGTGAGAATATTTTGATAGGTATTTGATGTAATGGATTGGACCTTTTGAATCATTAATTTTTGATAATTATGGTGGTAGAGGTTTATGGAGGAGGTTGTGAGGGTAGTTGCAGGAAAAGGGAGTTTTCAACTAGAAAATCCAGCTCACAGAGGTTTTAAGGCATGGAGCTGAAGGTTATTCCATAAGGGAGTGTCTTAGTTATAGGTTGGTAGGTTATGAAATAGTGTATCAGGTGAATCCTTTTTAGTGGTTCTACCAAAATCTTCAGGGCTACACTGTGGTCACTCAGCTACGGCATGGAGTCCATGGTAGAGTTTTTAGTGGTTCTTCCATTTTGGGGGTAGCAGTACCATGGAGCCTTGGTTGTGGCAAGGACCCTTCTTGGAAAGTGATGGTTATAGTGTAGAGAATTAGTTATGGCTCAATTATAGTTTGGTACAACTTCCATTTCTGGCATAGCTATACCAGGGAGATGGGGTTGTGGCACAACCTCTTCTTAGTTGTTTGGGGTCTACAGCATGGTAGTATGGGCGGAACTGTGGTCTTCCCCCTTGTTTATAGGATCTTTGGTATGTGAATATCCATGAATATTGAAATCTAATTTGAACATAAGTGTCATGGTGTGGTGAGGTATGTTACATTGTGTTCTATTCAATTTTTAGTTTTTCTTTCAAATTTCCCTATGGGTTGCGTCATGGTATTATGTTTTTCAGGCTAGGTATAAATTCTCATAGACCCTCAAACCTAACCATTCTTCCAGAATTTTCTATCATTTATTAGGAAACCTAAGTGAATCATAAGTATCTATTTTATCCCCCTTTAATTATAATTTGACCTCAATAATCTAGGATTGATCTGTGGTGTTTTAGGTGATTTCCTTTCATCCTTTTTCCAGTCATTCCTCTATTTTCTTGTTTCGGAAGTTCTTGTCAAGAGTAAAGTTAGGTTTTGGGATTTTTTTCAAGGGGAAAATATTGTCGTTATTCTTTTGTATGATAGTAATCCATTCTTATTCCTTGTGTTTCATGGTGGTATCCTTTATCTTATTCCAACATTTCACAAAGAATTGTAAAACCTTCATTTAAGGTAGGGTTCCTTTATTTCTCATATAGTTATATCTTTCAGGATGGATTATACTACTGTTTATATTTTGGAAGATGGTTTTACACCATATTAATAAAGATAATTAAATAGTAGTTTGAAATTGAAGGGTATTGAGAATTAATCTCATGTTTTTACGGCTTTGATATTATTATTGATATTAGGATTGTATGGTCTAATGCCTCGTTGAAAATTGTGGTCTTTGGGGGATTTTTTTGCATTATGTTTGTTGTGATATGGAAACCTTTATTTTTGTTTTTAATCGATATAAATGGAATTGGTTAATCACTTATATTTAGATAATTAATTGGCTTTACAATGAAAACATGTCTTCTATGAGAATTCCCCAAAAATAAAGAATTGTAATTGGTGAAAATAATCATGAATAATATGAAAAATGATATTTGATGTGTTGTGAAAAGTGTTGTGATGTGTGGTTGTAGTGTGTGGGGCTGATGTGTTGTGGTGTTTCCATATTGTGGGTTAGTGATATGTAGTTGTTATGTGGGTCATATATGTGATGAATTTTGTGGCTTTTCTATGGGGAATTTTTTATGGGAAAGTGGTTGAGATGTGATGTGGAAGGTGTTTTGATGTAGTGAGATGTGGAAGATGTTTTGATATGTGGCATTTTTGGTGAAATTTTGTAGAGATTTGTGATGGTATCCATTTGGGGATTGTTTTCATGAAAAGGGGGATAAGGATTATGTTGTTTTTATTGTGTTGGGTTTGTTGTTTTTGGTGTGTTATTCTAGTTTTCCAAGTAATAATAGAATAAATTTTAAATGTTGAAACTGAAATGGATGATGGTTTGAAATGAAAAATAAATTTTTAAATTGAAATGGTTAATGAATTTTGGATTGAAATTAAAAGTGTGGGTAAAATGGTTGATGTTAAATATGAAATAGGTGGGAAAGAAATATTAAATTAATGGTTTGTTTAAATTAAATCGGTTGGTAATGTGAAATTTGGAAAATGGATTAATTTGAAATTTGAAATGTGTTTTTTGGCTTGTTTTGTGGTGTCATGCATTTAGTGGTGAAATAAAAAGTGGTGGAGGTTGTGAGGAGATGCGGTGAAACTGTTAGTTGGGATGATTTTCTTAGTTTGAACCTGTAGGTTGGGATTGTGTGCTATGATATTATATATACATTGTATTCCCTTGTGGTTTTCTATACACACCCCACCCATGTTGAACACATAGTACCAAAAACCAGTAGTTTTGGGGGTCTTTTTTCAAATATCTCAATGGTGAGGATGGATGGTTGTCCACCCTCACTTCTCTGATCCCTCTTTCAATCAACGATTACATGCACAAACTATGATGGAAAAATTCAAAAGTGCAATATTGAGATGTTTTATGATAATATTATATGGCTTATGGTGGGGGTCAGGCATGGTAGTAGGAGGTAACGATGTTGATGTCCTTTATGTTCATGATACCCTACTACTCTAGTTATGAGATGTGATTTGATAGACTAGCTGTATTTAGGAAGGATGTGATGTGATGTGATGGCCTAGGTGTATACTGGTGGTATGTGATGTGATGTGATAGCCCAGGTTTTTGTGGGTAGTTTGTATTACAGAAGTGGTGGGAGATCCATGACGTGTGTCGTTGGGGTATGAGAGTGGTTAATTGGTAGAAAAGGGGTGTGGGGTACCTCATCATTGATATGATTCATTTTATTTTATCATATTTGGATGAATTACTTGGTGAGAAAACCATAGTGAAGATGAAATTAGTTAGTTGACCTGTTTAGGTGATGTTGGTTCTTTTGTTTAATCATAGGTTCATTAGTATGATCTTTTCACGTGTTCATGAGAGACTTTAGTTACCCTAATGGGTATACTTATATACTCACCCTATATATATACAAACATATTTTAGGTTTCCATGAGGACATCATAGACTGTGCTAGATATTTCAATCTCAGTATTTAAAGTTTGTGTTGTGTGACTACCTTATCTTTTCTTTTAAGTATTTATTTGGATATTTATATCTAGATTTGTTTTATTTATACGTGCATTTTGGGATGGTTTTTTGTTTTATTTTTATATTATTTCATGGATTTTTTTTGGTTAATTTATCCTATCTACTGGTCCTATAATTATATAATGTAATGCCTCCCATTTGCGATATTTTTATACCTTCAGTGCTAGTAGTCAACCCAGGGCCTACTAGAGGCGGCACTCTGTGGTCATTATCACTCTTCCCTCACTTTCACCATAAAAGGGGTACCTTTGAAGGGAGGGGGTTATGATAAAAATTATAAAATGTATATGAATTTTATAGTGGATATGAATTATAATATATATTTGGGTGTTAAAAATATTCATAAGCCTTGTATTATGGCATGATATTCCAAGTCCATGTGAAGCATTGAGGTGAGGGAGATGTCGTATGGATAGATTATGAATAATTTTACCAATGCTATTTAAGTGAGAATTATATTGATATATGTGTCATTCTAGTGAGTATATCCTTTATGAAAATGATATTTTGGTTAGAAAATATTATAGGGACTATTGGGTTAGTATTAATGGGTCTGTATGATAATTCTTTAGGTAGTGTTGAATTATAGAATCCTCATATCATGGTTATTTTAAATATTATTTATTTTTAGGATATTCGATAATTTTTTGGAGTTTTATGTTTTAAATTTAAAATTTTAAGGTTTTTTCCTTTTTCACACAGTTACAACATGATTATGGGAAATAGTTCATTGTGCTACAATTTTTAACAGTGGGTTTTTCAAATTTGGTACATAGTTAATCAAACCATATAGGGTATCTGGGTAATATTTTGGCTTAATTTTGTGTTTGAGGGTGACCCTCATAGTTGACACACAGTTGGGGAAACTGTATGGCCAAATCATGTGAGGTGTGGGGGTTCCATCCAGTGGCTCCCATATGGTTGGAACATGGTTTTCCTAACTATGTGGCTAAATCATGTGGCCTACCTAGTTTCACTTAAAGAGTGAAATAATCTTCTTTACCTCCTTGATATTTAAGGTCTTGGATCCTCATTACCTTCCCATTTCACACGATTTATCCCCTAGTATCTCTAGGTAGAGCTCCATCTCATTCCATCTTGATTCGCAGCATCCTATTAATCATTTTCAAGTGGTATTATAAGTTAATCCCTCCTTTTCTCCTCTTTTATCTTATCCTATCTTCCTTTTCTATTTTCCTTAGGTCTTTCTTTCTCCCTAGAACCCTAATCATTATGAGAGTGTAATTTAGGGTATAGATTGATTTAACCTTGGTGATTTAGTCCTTTAGGGATTATAGATGGTGATTCTTTTCCTAGGTTGTCCTTCACTTTCAAATTTGGTTGATTTACTCTTAGATTGTGGTAGGTATTTCTATGCCATCCCTATATTTATAAATTCATGAGATTCTTAGATTTTATAAATTCATTCCTCTGAAATTATAGTTATGTATTATATCCAATATATATTTGTAAATTATTTTCCATGGAATCGAGGATTTTTGTAGAGGGTTTTCTTTATGAATTTCATGTTTTAATTTGAAAACGAATTTTTTATCATGCTAAGTATATTTTTTAAATACTCATAAGGTTATTTAAATAGGTTTTGATGTAAAATAAATTGATTTTTACCTATTTTTATTTTCAAAAGAAGACAAATATAATTTTTTAAAGGATGATTTTGAGATAAAAAGGGGTATTGTTTTCAAAAGGGCTCTAATCAGTATTTTGAAAATGAAATTTGTAAGAAATGGTAATGAATTGGAATTCTGAGTCAAATTTGTTTTGAGTTCTTTTTTGGAACCTTATAAAAAATCGTTTGATACTTATGAAACCCTCATTTATTCCCCTTGTTCTTTTTTCACCCTTTTAAGGGTTGTACATGATTATGTGATGGTTTTATGGTGTGAAAAGGGGTTGTTTTGTGCAAGGTTATTATAGGTGAGGGAGAGAAATTTTGTATGAAATGTTTTTTAATCTTGGATTGATTGTTTTCTCCTGCAAATCACTTTTTTCCCATTTTCAAAAAGCCGGTTTAAGGGTATCCAGTGCCCAAATACAGGAATCCAGACCGCATACAAACCAAACATCTACGGCATCACACATTCAAATACAATTAAAAATTCAAAAACAATCGCTCACAACCTCGAGCCACGAACCCACGCGGCGGCCTCGAGGCATGGGATCCCTCGATTTCTGCATCACCTCAAACCATGGTCATCCTCGAAACAGACCTGAAATGACTGGAAATCCGCAACCTGAATCACCGGCAAGATTCACCAGCGTTCATCATCACCGTTACAGTGAAAGGAGATCACAACATCCCTCATGCCGACTTCCAAAAACTAGAACGCCATTGAACCCATCCGAAGCGGCCAACAAAATGACATAAACCACAAACACAAACAAAACCAGCAGACCACCATGCCAGAGAGAATCAAAAGAAGCAGAACCAAAACCAAAATCAGTAAAAACAACACGCAGAAAATCAAATGCAGAATCCATCCACAGCCTTGGATCCCTGGACTCCATCCACGCATCACCTTGTAATCATGCTCAAACCTCAGAAACGAGAAACACATCTCCCAACCAAAAACATAATGCCAAACCAAAACCAAATCCCCTTCGCCGCCAACCCGATCTCGCGAGGCGACGCGATTACCCACACACACACACAGCAGAGGGCGAGTAGAGATTCCACAAACCGCGATAGCAGGGAACTCGTCCGTTGGGCCAGCATCGTGCCACTAAGAATCCCTATCCAGCATATGGGAGTTGAGCGAGGAACAGGTTTACATCGATGAGAAACGCCGAAACGGCCAAGCCCGTGAAGCACGCCACCGCAACAGAGGAACCGCCACCACGATTTCGCTGAGTGAGGGGAGGATGAGCCGAGCTAACCCGAGGAGGAAGGTGGAGGCGACGATGAGAAACCCTAGAGAGGGAGCGCCCCTTACAGGGCCCATCACCAAAACTAAATCCAAAATTGGAATTACCAAAAAAGAACGCGGATTGATTGTTTTCTCACCTACACTATGATTATGTTATAGGAACCTAGGTAACTAAGAGGGAGATATTTATTTATGTTATACTGGTTTAGGGAACATGATGTCTACTTTCCCTTTAGTTATATTACACAACAGGGATAGAATAAGGTTCCTTAGATGAGGCAATTGTGAGCTAGTTAGGTGGATTGTGGATTGTTTTGGATGTATAATAGTCCAAAAATTGGTCCAATATTGTTATAGTGTGGTTAGGATCATCACACGTTAAGACCTATGGTGTAGCCCATGAACCTTATTTTTTGATTAGTGGTTCCATATAGGGGATTTATACTTTATTCTTTTGATTACATTTATTTTGAAACATTTCATTCATTTTCCCTAGTTTCATTACTTGATATATTAGTTCCCATTTGGATTGTGTTTATTTTCTTTATGGTTAGGTATTTTTCCTAAATGATTCAAAAGGGTAGTTTTGGAATGTTATTTTCAAATGATAAATTAAATGGTTGGTTTTATATTCAGGATTTTAAAAAGGGTTTGAAATGAGAAAAATAATTTTTTTATTTATATAACCAAAGGATCAAATTTTTTGTGGGATTTTAAACTATTTTCACATAAAGAAAATGTTTTTTCTTTATGATCTAAGACTTGTGGTTTTTCTTTATTTAGGTAGTATAAAATGAAAGACATTATTTTCTATTATATTCCAAACTAGATTTTAGGAAATTATTTTTTAAATAAATTACATATACTTATTGGGGAGATCCTATTCTCTCACCTTATGTATACACTCAACTACATGTATACATATCTCATGTTTTACATAGTTTCTAGGTTTCATTTTCAAATTGGTTATCGCTTTATTAGGCTGCTGAGGGATGATTTGGAATGTGATGAGATGACATGGTTCATATGGAGGTAATATTATGGTTTGGACTAGATTTAGTTTATTTTGGTATGTGATGTATCAACCAAGAAAGAAATATTTTTATTTTTATTCAGTTTCTGTTTGTTTAAACCTTATTAATGTATTTATTTTTGGTTGTATATTAGATCAGATAGGTTGAATCATTATTTTATGGGTTACAACTCATTTAGTTATTTTATTTATTTTTATTTGTTTAATCTATTGTGTATGGATGTTTAAAGTATTGATGAACCATATTCTATTTTTAGTTGATATTTGCAACCATGATTATTATAATCTTAGGATCAAATCATTCACATTAGTCTTGTTTTGATGCTTGATGCTTGTTTCCAAACCATGGGGATTGAGAATTCCCTTTATGCCTAATGGAGGGATATCTCGGGTACCAGGTTAGGGAAAACCTGGGTTTGTTTGTTACAAATGGTATCATATCCTGGGTTTCTATAATTCTTGGGTTCTCTAAGACCTTTATAGTTATTTTTTAGAGTCTGGTAGTGTAGATATATGAATTTACAAGCTCAATAGGTAGGTTCAAAAAGATTATAACTAGCTCTTTCTCATTTAGAACCTCAATTTACCATGGGTGGTCAATAATTAAGTCTTGATTTTGGATTCTATTTTGATTTTATTGATTTTTCTTATTCCCAATAGGTTTTGTAAATTGATTTGGATATTTCTTGAGTTTGGGGTGAAAATTTAAGAATAAATGGAGTTTCAAGGTTATATCACACAACCTAGTAAACCATTTAAATATCATACATATATCTCAGATGAAATAATAGAGTTTTTTGTGCATTGTTGGTGTATGTTTTATCAAACAATGTGTCCAAACCATGCACAGATATGCATCCCTCCTAGGTTTTTTGTTCTAAATAATTTTGATTTCCAATTACTCCTAAATTAGTTCACATATTTTAGAGTTAAATTAAAGAGTTTTTTAATGATTCTTTAATGTTTTGGGAATAAATATTTCTATATGGGTGGTTCTTAGTTTCATTTATGCTTGATTTTTTAATTTATTTTAGGTGGAAGAGGTAAATTTATAAAATCTTTGATTTCAAAAACAATTTTGGAGGACTATTTGAAAAGAATTATCTTTTTTTCTTATTAGTTATTTTATAAATTGGTTGGTTTCATTATGGTATTTGTAAAACATTTTGAAATGGAAGTGATCCATTATATATATTATTTAAAGTGATTATATTTAATTTACAAATTATTTAAAATTATAATAAAGATGTAAAATAATTTCATTTTGTATTTTAATGGAGCTAGAGTGTTTTACCATGGTTTATTTTTTTAAAGGGAAATTTTTTTCAAGTGTATGCCTTGATAATATGGGTTTTGAATCCCATGTGGTTAAATAGTGATTTTAAGAAAAATAAATTTTTATTATGTATGATTGATGTATCTTTTTTTGATGGTTTTTATTTATGGATGTATCCCTTCGTTTATGAAGGAATATATTGATTTTGAATTTTTGGGGAATGAATTAATTATGTTCATGTCAGAGGTTTTTTAGATTATACCTCTGAAAAGGGTCAAGAAATAAAGTAGAAGGCCCATCTCTAAAGATGATCCTCGCAATGAATCTTCTTATCACTTGGAGAATATTTTTTCAGTTATGGATTCTACCTAATATCTAAACATGGTGGTAGACTAGGAACCTTCCTTGCACTTTAATTATACCTTATACTTCTTAAATTATCATTCACCTTATTTCTATGGAGATCAAGGTTTTTTTGAATTAGTTAAGTGATTATAAATAATTTATGGAATCCTCATTTATCTCCAAACTTTTGAGGCTTCATGGGAAATATTCATTGTAGGATTGCTTTTATGACCATATTGAGTGTGGGGGGGTTGATGGTTCCTTATCAATTACATGAGTATATGTATTGAGTCTTCTTCAAGATTATGTTCATTAAGTGGTTTTATCCCAAGTGTGTGAAGGTTGAAAAGTATCTTTATTTTATAATCTTTTATCAAGTTGAATGAACATTGAAGGAGTATGTCTATCATTTTTTGAATTGGAGTTATTTTATCTAAAGTTGTTATCGGAAATATTGAAAAGTCATAATTCTTTATAAGAGGTATTAGCCTAGATATTTGATCATTTTTTCTCATATCTATCCTGAATTTATTAGAGCAGTTTGTTGAGGAGGCTATGTGGATGGAATTTAATCAGTCTAGGTAACCAATAATAGGTGACGCCTTGATTCCATCAAGTGGTAATAAGTTTAACTCATCTAGTGTAGAGTAGAATTTGGATGATCTAGATTTGGAAGCATGGGATGATTATAACCAACCTTCTTAGTACCCTAGTAATTTTCATAAGATAAAGGGACCTATTGTGTGCTTCTAGTGTGGAGCTTCAAGGAACATTAATCCCTTTTATCTATAAATTTAGAGTACCTACCTTTATTATGGTTGTTTATAGAATTTTCAGGGGTTTTTTAATCTTAATAATTATAATAAGTCTCAAGTGTGATATAGGTTTGGGTGTTTATCTATTTTGTGGTTTCCTTTTTGATGGATTTGTATTTGATTAAATATTTATAGGTAGTTCTTGTTGGATGTTTTATTTGTATGCCTCTTTGATCACTTTTGAGGTATGTTGGTTATTTTGAGATTATTTTTATACTCAGTTGATAAGATCTATTTCTTGGGTTTATTATTTATAGTGTTAACCATGATGAGGTTTTCTTATTAATGGACCGACATGGGTAAGGCCTTGGGTGTGTGATTGGGTAACATGGACATGTGATACACCAATTTAGATTATGCATCAGCTGGTGTTTGGTTTGGCTTTGTTGCATTCATCATGATCCACTATTCCATGTGTGAAAACCTAGGTTACCCATTTCTTTTATATTTTATCTTAAGGTTAGAACTATTTCACTCCTTCTTGTGGCTATTTTTTCATTTTTTGGGTGGGTCAGTATCGGTGGGTTCATTGATGGTTTTGATGGGTTCATTTTTTGGATGTTTGAGTTATCTAACAAGTTGTATCCCTTTTTAAATTTTAATCAGTTCCTTGTGAATAGTCTCTTGTGGTTTTTGGAAGTTTTAATTCCATTGGTTATTTTTGGAGGTGACTTTTATCCTTGTGGAAACTTCCTTATATGAGTGTTTTTTTATTTGGGGCCAAAGCCTCTTTTTTATTGAAACAATGGACCTATTTTTCTAGGTAAAGGAGACCCATTACATGGACTGCAATCCAAGTTGGAATTAAATCCCATTATATGGCCTTGAAGGCCCACCATTTTATCCCAAAGGACCTTCAGTGAATAATAATTCTACATTACCCAGACTGCTACAATACCTATTGTAGTGATGCTTTCACTACAGTTCTTACTACAGTTCCCTCCACCACAATTATATGAGTGTTGTTTTCTATTTCACAATTTTATTTGTGTTATAAATGGTATGGGGATATTATAGGTCTTTACCTTCTTAGGGATTCAGGTTAGATGGTTATGATTAGTTGTTCTTTGAGAGGTTTAATGATTTTAAGAGATCATTTTGGTTGAATTTGAGGATTTGGGGTTCTATTTTTCAAGTCTTGTGTGGGTAATCTTAACCTCCTTTCCCATCAATCCCTCTTTTATTCTTCCCCATCCCACCCATATCTTTCATTTGGGTATAAAGGTTTTGATGTTATATTTTCTTTTATTTTCACCTAATGAATTTATAGGGGTAGAAAGTGTCATCATGGGGAGAAATGTAACCCCCACATGTCATAGTTATTTTTAAATATAATTTCGTTTTAGGATATTTTATAATTTTTGGGTAGTTTTTTGTTTGAATTTTGATATTTATAGGTTGTTTCTATGTCACATGGTTACCACATGGTTATAGGGAACCGTGTGAGGCAGTGATTCATAGTGTTGTAGCTTTTAACAGTGTGTTTTTCATGGTTTTTTCATGGTTTATCAAACCATACAGGGTATCCAGGTAAATAGGTAGTCCAATTTCATGTGTGGGGATAACACACACAGTTTTTTGTAGAGTAAGGTAAAACCATGCATCTAAATCATGTGTGGTTTGGGGGTTCCATCTAGTGACTTCCACATGGTTGGTTTATGGTTTTCCTAACTATGTGTCCAAATAGTGAAACCTTCCCAGTTTCACTTAAAAAATGAAATTACCTTCTTTTCCTCATCGATTTGTAGGTTCTTTGTTCCTACTTCTACTTCCATTTCATGAACCAACCCACTAAAATCTCAAAGGAGAGATCCATATCCTTCGATCTTGATTCTTTAATTCCACTTTATGATTTCCAAGAAATTTTTCATTATAATCCCTATTCTTCTCCTACATATTCCATTTTCCTTAGGTATCCTTCCTATTTGGAACCCTAATCATTATGAAAGAGGTATTTTTGGTTTGGATTGATCTAACTTTGTGGATTTGGATATTTAGGTCTTATAGAGGTTGATCCATGGCTTGGCTTCACCTTTTCCATCAAAGGTGATTAATTTATACTTGGATTGAGGTAGGTGTTTCTATATAATCCCTTTATTTAGTAATTCATGAGATGATTGAATTTTATAAATTCATTCCTATGAAATCATGGTTATATATGATATCCAAGATAGATTTATAAAAAATCTATGGAATTGAGGCTTTTCATAAAGGGTTTTCTTTATGATTTTTATGTTTTACTTTGAAAAGGAATTTTTAATCAATACAGATATTTTTTAAAAGTTATATTAGGTAATTTAAATAGGTTTATATATAAATGGAGGGATTTGTCCTTTTTTAATTTTAAAAGTAAGAAAACTAAGTTTTATAAGGATGAGTTTTGGAAGAAGAGAGGTATTGTTTTCAAAATGGGTTCTAAAGGATATTTTGAAAATGGAATTTATAATAAATGGAAATGACTTAGCATTATGAGTGAGATTTATTATGAATAATAATTTGGAACCTTATAAAAAATGGTTTGATACTTTTTAGTCCCTTATTAATTCCCCTTTTTATTGTTTCTCTCCTTTAGTGGTTGTGCATGATTATTTTATGGTTGTATGATATAAAAATGGGTTGTTATTTTTTTTCAAGGGTGTTAAAGGTGATTGAGAGTCATTTATTATGAATTTTTTATTGATATTGGATTGATTATTTTATCACCTCCACTTTGAGTGAAACAGGGGAACCAAAGTAGCTAAGTGGGAGATATTTATTTATGCTACACTAGTTCAGGGAACACATGGGCTAGTGTCCCTCTAGTCATGTGACACACCAAGGCTAGAGGGGGTTCCCCAGTATTTAGATTTTGTTTATTTTCTTTATAGTTGGGTTTTTTTCATAAATTATTTGATAGGGTGGTTTTTGAAATATATTTTCAAATTATAAGGGAAATGGTTGGATTGACATTCAATATTTTAAAAAGGTTTTGAAATAAGAAAACTAGTTTAGTTTTTTTATTCATATAATCAAAGTCTTATATTTTCCCTGGGATATCAAACTAGATTCACATAGAGATAATGTTTCTTTATTCATGATCTAAGACTTGTGGTTACACTTTATTTTGGTATTATAAAATATAAAACCTTATTTCTATTGTATTTCATACTAGCATTTATAAGCCGATTTATAAAATAAATTTCATAGACTCTTTGGTGAGATATTATTGGTCATGTTATCTCTTACCCTGCATACAAACTCATGTCCATGTATGTATCTCTCAAGTTTTATAAAGATTCTAGGTTTAATTTTTTAATTTTTTATCACTCTATTGGGACACAAAGGGATGATTTGGGATATGGTGAGAGGCTATGGGTTTCATGTATGTGATCTTGTGATTTGGAATAGGTTTTTGGTTTATTTTAGGATATAATGTATTAGCCAAGTCATTTATATTTTTATTTGTATTCGGTTTTTGTTTTATTGGGATTTATTGATGTACTTATTTTTGGATGTTTCTTGTATGTTCAATCAAATGTGTTGAATCACTATTTTATTTTTTATGAATCCTTTTTTTCTTTTATTTATTTGTATCTAATTATTCTTTTATGCATGGACATATAATGTATAGACACACTATGCTAGATTTTAGATAAAGATATGCTTCCTTGATTATGCTAATTTGGTCTTGATATTATTTCTATATAGTCTCACTTTGATTCTAAAACACTTATTTCCACCCTATGTGGATTGGGAACCCCTTTCAGGCCTAGTAGGGGGTCGGATTGAGTACCAAGTCTGGGTAACCTAGGTTGGTTCATTAAATGAATACTGAAATGTTATTGGGTGATCAATACTTTATAAAAATTATGATTAATATATCATTATGGAATAACCATCAAGTGAGTGGCCATGTTTTTAGAGCAATGTCTGAGTTTCAGTCACCCATGTAATATTGAGCAGAGATAATGGAGATTCCTCAAATAGGTAATACCCCAGTAGAGATAACTATTATTGTAATCATACCACTAGTCCTTGATACTTTTGATATAGGTTTCATAAAAGGATATGTGATATCATATCAAGGTGTTCATTAATTTTGAAATCAATCTTACAAAAAACCTTATAATTTATAGAATGAAAATATTTGAATTAAAAATGTTTAATTCATAGTAATATGGATTATTCTATGATTGAAATGAAAATCAAGAAAATTGATTATGAACCTTGAAAGTGAAATGTGTATATGGTGATTGACCATAAGTTTGGAAGGGGAAGGTAAATTAGTGCCTCAATTATGGTGACTAGGGATATCTATGAAAGTTTTTATGGTATCATTATAGTGAGGTTCAAAGTTTATGGTGGGTTTGAATGTGGGTATTTCAAGGTAATGACTAAACATTAATAATTTTGAGTTATGTCTCAAATTCTTGTTTCAACTCAAGAAAACATTTTTTAACTAGTGTTTTCTAGTTTGGATAGTGTGAAATATAGATGTTGTGTCTATAGGGACCAAAATTTATGGTAACAGAGAGTCTATGAGGATAGATAGTGGTGGTTTGGATCACCATGATGTCTTTAGGTATAATATAGAGGCTTGTGGGATGGGTTTTTCAATTTATATCAATTTGGGTTCATGAGTGATAGTTATCAAATTATGTTATAATTTAGGTGTGTTGGTGTAGTGGGATTATGATATGGGTAACCCTATAGTGAGTAGCACCTTTTTGATCACTTGGTGGTATAACCTTAGTATTTGGTGTATTATTTTGAATATTAAGGGTGACATGAATGATGAACCCAAGTAATTGGTAATTGAGATATTCTTATGGATAATAGAAAAAAGTTGGGTGAGATATATCTTGTTTTAAATAGAACGCCAAATTAAAGAGCGGGTCTATTGCATTCAGGTAGAGTCAGTGTAAGATCTTGGGTTTTTATTCAGGTATGGATCTCTATTTTCAGTTTAATGTTGTTTATTTCATTTTTGGATTAGAAACTAAGACAATATGTGGGCCGATTGGGTTGTTTTTGGGAAATAAAAGGAAAAATAGGCTAAAAGTTGGCTGCAGGCCAGGTACACATCGTGTACTTGCCCAACGGTTTTTTTATAAAAGGGGGAGTAGCCTCATATTTTGATGGAAAGAGCAGTTTGCCTCTATTTTTTAGAGCCAAAACACCCCTAAAATAGTTTTGCATATATAGAGGTCATCTAGACTCCAATTCAAGCATGGTTTGTCTCTTTGGAACCGAATTAGTAAGTACTTGATTCCTTTTTAGTCATTCTTGATTCTTTGGAACAATGACTACGCTATTTGGATTTAGCCTCATATGCCCTAATATCCTGTTCTTTTTTCGTTCTTAAGATTTCTTCCAAACCAGGGTGAATCGGGATGTAATACTGGATGAGCTTTCTACTACCTAGGCAAGGTAGGAGTTCTATACCTTATTTCGGATTTTCAAGTGCTTTTCTAGTGTTCGGCCTTTTCACCGCCCATATTACTTTCTAGTGAGGCCTCGTTTTTAAGTAAGTTGCTTATTGTAGTTGTAGTCGGGCCTAGTGAGGATGCCTATAGGTTCCGTTTAGGTGCGTTATCTCCTGTTACATGATTCAAGGCCACCCAAGGGGTGTTTCTTAAGTAAATAACATGTTTATGTTTGTTTAAGCCACCCGAGGGGTGTGTTCTTGTTCTTTCCTAGTTAGAGGAAGCTTGTTAATGCCTTGAGATCATTAATAGCTTTATTAGGATATGTAATACCTCCTTGCTCAATGAATTTCATGTTATGCCTTGTCTATTTTGATAGTTTGGCATATTAAATGATTTATATGTTAGGGTGGGCCCATATGCTTGTTTTGATAAATGGTTTGCATGAGTGGGTATACTCATGGCTTGTATAGGTTGATGTGAGTGGGTATACTCACATGGAATGTTTGTTTAAATTGAATTTTTAAATTAAATGTTTGAATGAATGGATTTGGAACGCGGTAGTGGATGCCTTGGGTTGACTCTGCCTCTTGGGTCTTAATTCTGTGGGATGCCTCAGGCCTTGCTTCCCCATGGATCTGGCTTGATTGGGATCATGTAGGGCATGATATTTCCATGCTCCTAGTACCCCAACCAGTGCCTAACCAAGTTCCCACCAGGGACGCCCATGGGACTCGATGGGATTCCTTGGACAAGTTTCATGGATCCAACCCTCTGTGGTCTAGAATTATTGCAGGGATTCCTTAGTCTGCTGAAACCTTGGATCTGGCCCTTGAGGTCTCCTCTTCACTAAATGGCATGGCTATAGGATTCTACTCTTCACTATCTAGCATGGTCATGGGATATTTGAATTCACTATAGGGTGTGTCTGTGGAATACTTGACTTATTTATATAGTGTGGCTATGGGTTTTAGGATACAGATGGATTTATAACATAGTTTTGTGACTAGTTTACTGTTATTTTTAGCTTTCTAGTTAAGAGATGACTCTTTTGTAGGTATACATGTGGGGTTGTTCAATATTACTTATTACAGTAGACATATTCCATGGGAATTTAATTTACTTTACTTATTTATTTACACTTTCTAGCACTTTTTTAGAATTTTTGTTAGAACTGTAAAGACCTAGGTGGTTTCTTACTATGATGTTTATCTCACACCCTATTTGGGCCTCCTCAGGGACCCAAACAGATTATATGGTTGTAGGTGATGATAGGGGAAATTTCCCTAGTACGGTTTGTTGACTGTGGCTTTGGAGAAAGGGAGAATATGGCTCCAAGATGAAGATTATGATGTTGGGATAACTTTTTGGTCTTTTTTTCTTTTTAGGATACTTGTATTGCATTGTATTTTCATGAACTTGTTTGGATACTTTCTAGATACATGTATCATCTGGATCAGTTTGTATATGATACACTTCTGGTTATTATTATGTAATCATGTCTTGTTTTCATTACTTTTATTTGGCTGCTATTTAATTCACTTCCGCTATTTATTGTATGTTTTTAATTTTTATGTTCTACTCTAGTAATGAGTTCATAGTCTCCCCACTAACTCACCTAGGCCCTCACTGCTAGTCAGAAGCCTCTGGCATTTGGGGAGATGTGCTTGAAGCTATGTGGCCAACCAAGCTTGGGGCATCGTTTTGGGTGGCATTCGGGTCCAGGATGTTACAAAGTGGTATTAGAGGAGTTTTTTTCTTTTTTAACTTACTGTTTGGAAACATTATCCAAGGATAAGAAGGAAATTGAGTTTGGTAATAAATTGTGCCTAGGAGTAGCTACTCCATGCATATGTAAAATCCAAATTACCTCGAATTTAGTTCTGATTTTCGGGATTTTGACTATTATAGTTGACTCAATTTCACCATTGGGTAATGCACTTGATTTCTTATATTACAATTGATGAAATTGTGGGTTCTATTTCAGTTTTAACCCAATGAGATGAGGGTGTTCCATCTCATTAATCATATATACACTTATAAGAATCACATTCCATGCATTATTCCATGCCATCTAGGATGCATTCAATATTACATGTTGTTTTGATAGTTGTGCTTGTGGTTGTGTTAGTTGGGTGTAGTAGATAAAGGTGTGACAATGTCTTTCAATACATAAGGAGTATGATCCCTTATGAATTGGTAAATGATGCACTAATAGAATGTAAATACTTAAATAAACTTATTACATGTATGGTTTTAATGGGAGCGAAGCTTTGGGTTTGTGAGGTGTTATGGTCCCTCGTGGATTCGGAAATTGGTAAACCCTTGGTATAATTTCCTGAATAAATAAATGTGAAATGGAAATAAAAACTTAAATGGTGAATAGAAACATGACCTAGACCTGGATTTTGAGTGGCCAAGAAGCATATCTTATAGTGGTTCATTGTCTGTTCTTTATATAGTTCTGGCTTTAGGAGCAGTTTGTGGGTCTGACTTGGTTTCTAGGAGGGTTTTGACATGTCCTATTTTTGAGATTTTTTCTTTGATTTTATTCTTTCCTGAGGTGTTTGTTTGGAATTATAGAGACATGCCACCATGAGGACCTCCAGTGGTACACCGCGATGGAGAAGATGACCATACTTCAGAGACAGTGGGGCATGGGCTACCACTTGATCCTCCTATAGTTCCATTTGTGGAACTTGCGGTTTTTCTAGACATAGGTGCTGAGTCATAGTTCCTCAAGGGTTTATTTCGATATATACAGACGATACAGGGAGCACCGTAGCCAGCCTAAGTTGAAATAGGTGTTGTAGTAGCAGCATCCTCCTATGTTTCTAGAGGATGGTGGACCACAGGATGCGGATTTGTGGCTAGAGACCACGTTAGTGATTTTTGAGCATCTAGAGATGCCTCCTGAGCAAAGGGAAAAGCTTGTGACTTATATGCTACATGGAGAAGAAAAGTGCTGGTGTGATGTTTTGAACCAGGATGATAGGCTGCGTGATATGGGTTAGGATAAATTCCAAACCCACTTCTATGACTAATTTTACCCCATGACTTTGTGAGAAGAACGATCTACTGAGTTTATGTATATAGAGTAGGTAATGATGAAGGTTATGGAATACTCGGCATGATTTATATATTTGTAGTGTTTTTCACTGATATATCTTACTGATGAGATGTCAAGGGTGAGGCACTTAGAGTAAGGTCTCAGACATGCTATCAAATCTCAGGTCAATGTGTTTAGGTTTCCTTCTATCATTGAGATTGTGAATTAGGCACTTATTATAGAGCAAAACCTAAGGGAAGCTGGGGTTATAAAATAAGGGAGTGTTGTTTCTGACCCTAGTGGATATATGTCTTTAAGAAGGAAGCACTGTTTTAAGGCTTCCCACGACATGAGTGCTAGTCAGGTTGTGGGTGTAGGAATCTTGGTGTATTTCCATCAGTGTGGTAGTTGATTCCATGTGAAAAATCAGTGTGACCATGACCTAGTCGAGTGCCGAGCTGCGGTAGGATGGGGCACATGCAGCACTTTTGTAGGACTTTCCCTCTAGCTATGAGTGGTAGGGGTCAGCTCCGTGTCTGGCTGGGAGATGGAGTAGTGCAGGACGATCAGCATGGGGCAATGGTGGTCATATTTGTGGTATCCGAACATCGGGTTCTTAGAGACAGTAGGGAGGATCAGCTCAGGGTAGCCAGGTAGGGTCATAGGGTTGTGGTGCAGGCCAGACTTATGCAGTGCAACAGACCCAATAGGAGCAGGATCTCAGACCATATATAGTGAGAGGTACAATTTTAGTATCTTCTACTATTACATTCACTCTTTTTTATACAAGTGCCTCTCATAGTTTTATCACTACATGGGTGGTAAAAATCCTCGGGCTTTTGGATTTTCTTTCTGAGGGTGTTTTTATGCTAGACACACTGTTGGGAGTTAGAACGGGTGATGTGATCCAGTGTATAGAGTGTCCCCTTGAGGTTGGAGGGTGTCACTTTATCTGGTATATTTATTTCCTCAAGATGATAGGGTTTGACGTCATTCTCCTAATGGATTGGATCATGGCTTATCAAACATATGTTGACTGCTATCATCAGAGGGTAAATTTCACATCATGATAGGGTGAAGTGTTTATTCACAAGGGTGAATGGGATGTCCAGGAAAGTAGATCTAGACCCAAGCATCATGGGATGGGTGGTATGATATCCCAAATTTCTAGTTTGTTTCTAGATGATTGGGGAGTGAGTTAGGTGGAATTTCTTCTAGTGGTTAAGTACTTTAGGTACGTCTTCCCCGATTAATTCTCTAGTTTACCACCTAAGAGATAGGTGGATTTCTCCATCGATCTAGTTCTAGGAGCTGTGTTGGTATCCATTACACCTTACATGATGTCTATGTTGATGTTATAGGAGCACAAGAGGTAGATAAAGGATTTGGAGGTGAATGGATTTATCAGACTCAGTACTTCTCTATGGGGTTCTCTAGTCCTTTTTTTGAAAAAGTCTGACGGAACCCTTAGGCTATGTGTGGACTATCAAAAACTGAACAAGATGACGTTTAAAAACAGATATCATTTTCCATGGATATATGACATATTTGATCATTTTTGAGTAGATTGAGTGTTCTCGAAGATCGAATTGAGGTCATAATATCACCATATGCATCTTCAACCTGCATATATACCTTGTACAGCCTTTCATAGTAGGTATGGGTTATACGAGTATTTGGTTATGTCATTCAGTCTCACAAATGTGCCAACGGTTTTCATGCCAATGGTTTTGAATACATTGAGAGATCATCAGTTATATGATAAGCTCAAAAAATTTTACTTTTGGATGAATCGGATTCATTTCCTAGGTCACAAAATCTCGGAGACAGGAGTGTCAGTGGACCTAGATAAGGTGAGAGATGTAGTTTTCTAGGAACATCCTAAGAACGTTTTTGACATATAGAGTTTCTTAGGGATATCTGGCTACTACAGGTGTTTTATATAGGACTTCTCACGCTTAGAAGTGTCGTTGACAAGCTTTAATAAAAAGGGTGTGAAGTTTTTGTGGTCAAAATCTTATGAGATAGCCTTTCAGGAGATGAAAGGGAGGTTGACATCATCACTAGTGGTGATATTACTAGAGCAGGGAAAGAGATAAACAGTGTACTATAATGATTCAGTTATTGGTATAGGTTCAATGATGATGTAGGGAGGTCAATTCATGGCATACGGGTCTTGGTAGCTGAGGCCTCATGAGAGGAATTACCCTACGGGTGATCTGGAGTTAGCTGTAGTTGTTCACATGTTGCACTGTTGGAGGCACTATTTACTATGAGATCATTTTGTGGTGTACACAGACCACAAAATCCTCAAGTATATATTTACATAGCATGATATGAATTTGAGTCAACGAAGTTGGGTGGAGTACCTATAGTCTTTTAACTTCAAGCTTGCCTACATGCCTAGTAAGGGGAATGTTGTGGCTGATGCACTGAGAAGGAAGACTCAGATACAGGCAGTGCAGCAATCCAGTAGCGAGTGGCAGCTTATGGCATTGTTTTCTGAGATGCATCTGGAGGTGCATAATAGATAGGGTATACTTTTCTATCATCCTTACTTGTGACCTCTACCCTATTGGACAGAGTTAATATGAGGTGGATATCGGATTCATAAGGATTAGTTCTATGGGAAGGTGTGTCAGGTGAGGACCCTCCTCCTGGTTGGATGGTAGTTGATGATATCATGTGTATCAATGGACGTGTTTGCTTCTAGTGGATACATGTGAGGAGTTAATGTGGGAGTTTTATGCTTTATCTTGGGTAGTGCATCTTAGGTTCACCAAGATGTATTGTGACTTGCGACGACAGTACTGGTGGCCAAGAATGAAGCGTGAAGTAGCTGGTTTTGTTACGAGGTGTTCCACTTGTCAGCTGGCGAAGGTGGAACATCAATGAACAACTGGGATTTTACAGCAGTTACCTATCCTAGATTAGAAATGGAATGATGTCGTGATGGATTTCATGACGGGTTTCTAAGGTCTCCTAGAGGTAATGATGTTGTGTGGGTTATTGTTGATAGGCATATGAAGGTCTCACATTTCTTGTCGATCAAGGACACCTTCAGTGATGGTGATATTGGAAAGTTGTACATCTGAGAGGTGGTACGACTTCATGGGGTCCCGCACACTATCATTTCAGATAGGGATGCCCGATTTACATCTCCATTCAAGTATAGTTTTCAGAGGTTGATGGGTACACAGGTACTTCTGAGCACAGCATACCACCCTCATACTGATGGCCAGTCAGAGCGTACGATACATGTTCTAGAGCACATGATGTGAGCATGCATCCTAGATTTTAGGGGATCTTGGGAGAGACACATTCCCCTGGTTGATTTCTCCTTTAATAATAGTTATCATACAATGATACAAATGTTACCTTACGATTATTTATACGGTAGGTCATGTCGTTCTCCCCTATGTTGGTTAGAGGCAGGTGAGGTAGATTTACTGGGACCACATCTCATGTAGGAGACTTTTGAGTAGGTCCAAATGATTCAGAAGCATATTTCAACTATACATTCTTGCTAGAAATCATACGTTGATCTCCGTAGATGACCTCTATATTTTGAGGTTGGGGATTGGGCTTTATTGCATGTTTTTTCAAGGTTGGGGCACAGGAGAATTATGAGATAGGGTAATCTTTCACCGCGATATGTCTGGCCATTTGAGATTATAAAGAGAGTTAGGTTGGTTTCCTATCAGTTTTATTTACCTCAGATGTATTGAACTATGTATGACTTTTTACATGTATCTCAACTGCACCTCTATCACTCAGACTTGTCTCATGTTTTTCAGCCCGAGGAGGTTGAGCTTTAGGTTGATTCATCCTTTGAGAAGCATTTGATTCATATATTTCATAGGAGCACTAAGGATCTCTATGGCCGATCAGTTCCTATAGTACGAGTGTTATGGAAGCACATCCATTTACAAGAAGAGACTTGGTAAAGGGAGGCTGACATACGTGCTTAGTGGCCAGAGTTGTTTTCATACGAATCTTGACCACCCTTTAGAGAGAAATTCGGGGATGAATTTCTATAATGGGGGAAGATTTTAAGATCCTGGGTTTTTTTGAGGTACAGATCTCTCTTTTTGAGTAATATTTGTTTTTTTACTTTTTGTATTGAACCCTAAGCCGAGTCATGGGATGGTTGGGTTTTTTTTGGAAAAAAAGATAAAAACAGGCGAAAAGATGGCTGCAGGCCAGGTACATGTCGAGTACTTGGCCTACACACCATGTACTTCTAATACATGCCATGTACTAGCCCTTCATGATGTGTAGCCAATCTGGTTCAAAAAAAATATAGGGTTGTACATGTTGTGTACTTGTCCAACACGTCGTGTACTTTATCAGTGGTTTTTTTATAAAAGAGGAAGTATCCTCATATTTTGATGGATAGAACAGTTTTCCTCCATTTTTGAGATCCAAAACACCCCTAAACAATTTTTTTCATATATAGAAGTCATTCAGACTCTGATTTGAGAATTTTTTGTCTCATTGGAACTGCATCGGTAAGTAATCTATTTTTTTAGTCGTTCTTGATTCTTCGGAACAACGACTGTGTTATTTGGATTTAGGCTCATATGCCATAATATCTCATTCTTCGTCCATTCTTCAAATTTCTTCCAAACCATGGTGAATTAGAACTTGATACTGGATGATTTGTCTACTATCGAGTTGAGGTAGGTGTTCTATACCTTCTTTCGGCTTTTCATGTGCTTTTTGGGTGTTCAAACTTTTCACCACCCGTCAGACTTTTCGAAGAGGCCTTGTTTTTGAGTGAGTTGCTTGTTGTACCTATAGTCAGACCTAGTGAGGATGCACATAGGTTCCATTTATGTGTATTGGAACCCATTACATGATTCAAGGTTACCCAAGGGGTGATCCTTAAGAAAATAGCCTATTATGCATGTTTAAACCGGCCAAGGGGTGTGTGCTTGTTCTTGCCTAGTTAGAGAAATCCCGTTAATGCCTTGAGAGATTTAATAGCTTGCTTAGGAGATGTACTTCCTCATTGATCAATGAATTTCATATTATTCCTTGTCTATTTTGATAGTTTTTCATGTTAAATGATTTATATGGGAGGGTAGTCCCATATGCTTATTTTGATAAATGGTTTTCATGAGTAGGTATAATCATGGCTTGTACAGGTTGATGTGAGTGGGTATACTCACATGAAATGTTTTTTTTTAAATTGAATGTTTGAATGAATGGATTTAGAATGTGGTAGTGGATGCCTTTGGTTGACTCTTCCCCTTGGGTCTTGATTCTGTGGGATGCCTCAGGCCTTGCTACCCCATGGATTTGGCTTTCCTGGGATCACGTAGGACTTGTTATTTCCATGCTCCAAGGACCCCAACCAGTGCCTAACTGACTTTCCACCAGGGACGCCCATGGTACCTAATGGGATGTCTTGTACAAGCTTCTTGGATCCGGCCCTCCATGATCTGGAATTATTACATGGATGCCTTGGTCTGCGGACACCTTGGATCCAGCCCTTGAGGTCTGCTCTTCATTGTACAGTGTGGACGTGGGATTCTACTCTTCACTATACGGCATGGTCATGGGATATTTGACTTCACTATATGGAGTGTTCGTGGAATACTTGACTTCTTTATACAGTGTGGTTGTGGGTTGCAAGATGTAGATGGATGTACGGTGTGTTTGTGTGACTTGTTTACTGTTTTTTTAGCTACATAGATAGGAGATGACTCTTTTGTAGGTAGCCTTATGGGGTTGTTCAATATTACTTATTGTAGTAGATATATTCCATGGGAATTCACTTTACTTTACTTCTTTTTTTACACTTGCTATAACTTTTGTAGAATTATTGTTAGAATTGTATAGACCTAGGTGGTTTCCTACTAGGATGTTTATCTCACACCCTATTTGGGCCTCCTTAAGGGCCCAAATAGATTATATGGTTGTAGGTGACAATAGGGGAAAGTTCCCTGGTACAGTTTATTGACTATGTCTTTGGATTAGGGGAGCATAGGATCAAGCTGAGGTTTGCAATGATGGGATACCTTTTTGGTATTTTGTTCTTTTGGTGATACTTGTACTGCATTGTATTGTTATGTACCTTTTTGGGTACTTTCTAGATACATGTATCATCCGCATAATTTTTTATATGAGACACTTATAGTTATTGGTATGTAATCATGTCTTTCTTGACTTAATTTCAGTTGATTATTGTTTTTTTCACTTCCTCTTTTTACTGTATGTTTTGACTTTCGCTGTGATACTCTGATAATGAAGGAATAGTCTCCCCACTGACTCACCTTGGTCCTTGCTTCTAGTCAGTAGTCTATGGAATTTGGGGAGATGTTTTTGAGTCCATATGGCCAACTAGGCTCGAAGCACCATTTTGGGTGGCATCCGGGTCCTGGATGTTATAGTTAGTTTGTATGGTAACTGACGAGGGGTGAAAATTGGTGAAAGGCTTGGGTATAACTTATGATGAAAAAATTAAAGTACTTGAAATAGAGGTATGATAATGGATTCATTGAATTTTGGTTTGTTATAGTGAACTGGTTCTTGTGCATAAAATTGCGAATTACATATAGATGATCAAGAAACATAAAAGTACAACTTATATCATATGATGGTCATACAAAACTAGAGATATAAACCATTATATTTAATGTCAGTGATCATATGATTATATGGATATCAACTCATTATGGGGTATCATGTTTGAGGATACATATATGGTTAATGACATAATGTGTGGGCCCATTGTGATTTTGGAGGAATTTAATGAAAAGGAGTATCAATTTTCAATTTTCACACATGTGGTTGAGTGATAAAAAATTAAATTTGAGTTGGATGCATTATTTTAATGAGGATTGGTGTGAATTATGTATTTGAGTGATATACCCTTTAAGAATAGATAATTTCACTGGTTTGGGTGGAGTGAAAACATGATGGTATCTAGGAGGAATCCTATGAATGAAAGGTGGAAATAAAATATTAGAAGTTAGATAATTACACTAGAAATGTGATATTATGATTTATAGGGATAAGAAGTTGTATGGGGGAATTTTTAATGACTCACACTATTGGGTGTCGGTGGAAACGGGATATGAAAAATTCCAGTATAATGGAATCTGGTAGAAATTTAAAATTTAGACATGAATAATGGGGGAGCTTATATGTGAGGTTTTGAGAAGTTTAAATGGAATTAAATTATGTTAAATAATTGATTTTACAAAATAAAATAGTGGTGGTGTTTTATTTTTAGTTAACACCACCAGGTACTCGGTGTTGAAGCACTAGGTACCTGATGTTTTTTCAGTGGGTTTGGAAACCCCAATGGATAGCAATTGGCCAAATGGTGGTTTAGTACCTAGTTATCAGTGGGTCTTAAGGTACTTTACGGTTTCTATATATTATTTGGTGATTGATGGAATTAAATTTTATGAAAAGATATACCAAAAAACTATATCCCTAAAGTGAGGCATGGTAAGTTTATTTGTAGATAGGGATATGAGATATAATCCTAAGATAAGGAGAGATTTAAAATTTAAAAAATACATCATCCAATGACTTAGTATAATATTCATACACTAAATATTTAATATTGAAAATACTCTAACACTTCCCCTCAAGTTAGAGTATATATATTTATCATGCCCAGATTATCATGAAAACATTTCAACCATGCTCCTAGAACTCCTTTAGTAAAAACATAATCTAATTTCTCTTTGGTTTTTACATAGCCAAAGTTAATATTCTTCTTCTCAAAATTTTCCTAAAAAATGGAAGTAAACCTCAATATGATTATTCTATTCATAAAACACCATATTTGTAGAAATTTGATTAATTCTTTATTTTCACTCCATATGTTTGTGTTACTTTTGATATGATATCCAATCTCATGAAAAAGATAATATTCCCATCATATTTTACCTATTACATGTTCCATTTCTCAGTACTCTGACTCATAAATCAAGTAGGAAATAATGGTTTGTTTCTTTCTCCTCAAAGAGATGAGATTCCTGCCAATAAAAATAGAAAAGACAAATATTGATCATTGAGAGGAAAAAAAACCTTCAAAATAAATATCATAAAATGCTTCCACATCAGTGTGCCTATGATCTAAATATAGCAGTACTAGACTTATTCCCATATTGATATATCTAAGAATATAAATAACTTCATCCCAATATAATATGGTTGAATGATCAATGAATTTAATTACCATGATTATATCATGGGAATTGTCTGGTTAGGTCATTGTGATATATTTTATCTTACCAAAAAGTCAATGATACCTTTAAATAGGGAAAAAAAATCTATGCTCTATATATGAAGGGATCTCTTTCTAGACTTGAGAGGAGTATTAGTATCATCATGAGACAATAATTTTTCTTGAAGCGGGTATAATTTGGTGTAGTGGAGAACAAATCCACACTTAAAATAATGTCTTAAAATAGGGAAAATATTATTTAAATAAAATGATTAATTTTTCCCACATGGGGAATTGGGCCTAAGGTAGGTTTTATATCAATATCCCTCAATTGTAAAGGACATGACCTAAAGTCTAAAAGATATTAAACTATCTCCACTAGAGTGAACAAATTCAAGTTATACAAATTCAATGTTAGAGATATATCCCACACTTTTAAAGTTAATAATTATCATTCAGAAATTATATAATTTTTTTATGGGATCATTCTCCTTAGTTTCAATTTGTTGTATGTACCCACTAGGAACCATTCCTTCTTGATGTGAACCATAATGAGATACCCCTCTTTAAAAAAACTTTTCTAAGATTTATTTAAACCTATAATTTTTACTTTTCATTTGATTTTACAATATTATGAGCTAATTATACTTAGATTTCATTAATGTAATAGTTCATGTGCTTAGAAACCACACAATTCCAAGGAAACTTGGGTATCGGGATTAGATCAAGTGTGTACTTTGGTGGCTGATGGTACAAAACTTTGAAAAAAATTCCCCCATGGTTCAACTAACTATGTTGTTGAATAAAAATTAAGCAAGGATGATAATGAGATACCATTTCTTAGAAAAATCACCACATAATAAATGGATAATAATTTCAAGAGTGAGATTTATCGATTTTATTTTTCCATCAGTCAGGGGGTGTGTGGAGATTGTAAAATTCAGTTCTATCAGAAGCATTCTATATAGAGTATTCTAGAAATGGTTGAGGAAATGGTTATCATTATTAATGTGATGGTTTTGAAAATTTCATGGAAGTCCCACTACCTCTCAGAATAATAATATCTCTACATACAAATCATTATCTATCATTTTTTAAGGAATGAAGTTCACTATCCTTAAAAATCAGTTGGCTACCACAAAGACAGAGTCATGGGACCATTGAATATAGGGTATCCCTAAGACAAAATCCAATTATATTTATTCTTACGGGGGATTTAAAAAAATCTGTGGTATATAAAAGATAGTATTTTTTCATTCCCCTTATTATTTTAACAGGTCATTCACCTTTTCACCAATTTAGCAACATATCATTTCAATTTTTTCAAAAATAATTACTTCTCTACTAAAGATATGGTTGTTTCCATCCTAAAGTATTTATTATAATGTATATGTATTTTTATTATCTCCTATATCAATCTATAATGAATACACATATAGTCCTGGAAGAAAATAAATCCATCTTATAGTAAAAAAGGTCTAATAAACATCAATTGTTTGAAATGTCCCGTTATTTAGTAAAATCCATGTCTTACAGATATTGGTCTTTTAAATATTCAAATCCCGCAACCTCATTATGTATAGTGATGAGTGTATGATAATTCCTTCTTAATTTGTATGCCACATGATTTCTATGACCACTCTTATACTTAATCACAAAAGTGGACTGCTATATAATGGTAACCAGATGGTCATGAATTATGATAAGATTCTTTTGGGAATGTATGTATTTGATATATTAATTATTGGTATATATGATGATCTCTCACTATAAAAGGTACTTATTCTAATGATTCATACTTCATACCACTTCATATAATTCAATCTCATATGAATCCCACTTATAATGGGAGTCATTGAGTTTCACAATCATAAAAGTAATTATCCATCTAGATTGGGAAAGGGTGGCACCAATTCTGATAATGGATATGTATATTTCTAAATCAAGTTTATTTCTAAAGTAAAATAATTCTAAGATCATTGTGGTGGAAAGCTTCTCATTGATAGTGTGAAATACATCCTCGGTTGTGTCTCCCTAATCAAAATTTCCCTTTTTCAAGCAATCAGTGAGCAGTGCCATAATCAAGCTGAAGTCTTGGAATAATATTTAATAGAAGGTAGAAAATACATAGAAACTTTATAATTCATCAATATTCTTGGGTTAATGACACTCTTAGATAGATCAAATTTTCTCCTCATCGAATTTAATTTCATCAATCAACACTATATACCAAAGGAGGATCAACTTGGTAAACATGAAACTATACTTCCTATAGTTGAATTAAAGATTATTTTCTTAAAAAACTCAAATTACCTCCCTTATATGTTCTATATGAATAGTAGTATTCTTTATATATATCATAATATCATCAAAATAAACCATAATGAACTCATTAATGAATTACTTTATAACCTAGGATTATGAGCCACATAAAAGTGTTGGGAGAACTGAGTAGACAAAATGAAATTACCAACCATTCGCACATCCCCTCCTTGGTATTTAATGTTGTATTATATTTATACCCTAAATGGATTAAAATTTTGTGTTATCCAATTTTAAGGTTTATCTTTGAAAAAACTATAGAAACTCAAATAATATCAAGAATACAATCCATTCATGGGATTTTTAATCTATACTTGATGGTGATTTTGTAAATAGTTAGACTATTAACACACATCCATCATAATAAATCCTTCTTGGGTATTAGTAAATCTAAAATAGCATAAGGGTATATGCTTTCACACATGAATACATTATTGATAAACTCTTTCAATTGAACCTAGAGTATCTCATACTTCATTGGACTCATAAAAAAGTGTATAAAATTCAATAGATATGTTCCTAGGACCAGATCAATGTGTTTTTGTATATCACTATTTGGTGGTTAACCCACTGGCAACTCATTTTTCATGATACCTCAAAACTCATCTAATAGTTCTTAGATGAGTGGTGGAATGACAATAGGAATGTCTAAGAATGATTGGGTTTCCATAACCAGAATTTAGTTGGCCTCTCTTACCTCTTTCCTAAAATCATCAATTTCACATAGAGATGTAACTGATTTTCCTTGTAAAAGGGTTTCTTTTTTCTTCATCAATGGTAAAAAGGTGTAGTGATATTTTTCCTTAGTGAACTCCAATGTGTTTCCTTGAATAGTGTGGTGAGAATTGAAATCAAATTTCTATGGTCATCCCAACAAGAGTTATAAATCATCCATCATGACCACATCACATGTCACATTATCTTTTTAATGTTTGGTCAAGAATGGTACACTACATTGTTCAGTAATGAAAATTTCTCCCATCGAGTTTATCCATCCAACGTGATAGAGTGATAGGTTATCTATTGTCCATAATTATATTTTTCTCATATAATCTTGAGAGATTAAGTTCTGTTGGATTCCCTGGTCAATAATAATTTTGAGAACCCATCCATTCACCTAAAAACATGTGAAAAATATATTTTAACATTATGGTTCCTCATATACTAGTTTAGTGTCATCACTAGAATTCACATGTAACACCCCAAGTTTTTATAAAATCTATTTTTTAAAATAAATTAAATTTCTTTGATATATTTCATTACATGAAACACCATGTTAATCTTTCACTGCACGCAACACTCAGTTATCATATGTTATACACAACAATGGGTTTTAACAAAACCATGATATATTATAAATAAAGTTTTTTAAACACAATCATTATAAAATAGATGTTAAAAAAGTGATAATAAAAATTAATAACTAATTTTTAAATATTAATTATAATGGTTTTACATAAATTAAATATTGATAAAAAAATTTCTTAATTTTTGGTAAAGCCTTTATATGTTTCAAAAATATTATTTTGTCAAAAAAATGATTTTTATTTCTTTTGAGAAAAATAATATATTTATTTTTTGAAACTTTTAGAAAATTAATTTTATAAAATAAGATTATTTTTTAAAATAATCTTGTTAAAATTATATTTGGGTGAATTTTTTGGATTTTTCTAAAAAGTTTCATATTTTGATGAATAGTGAAAACACTTATTTTTCATTGAAAAAACATTTTTGTTTAATATATTTATAAAGATAATTTATATTTTAAATTGGTTTTAAACTAAATTTAGTTCATTTATGCATACATTAATCCAATTTAGGTAATTTTGATCAATTTCATGTTGAATTTTGATATAAAAACATTATAAACTTTTAAATATTTTCTCTTTAAAACCCAACTTTCTCATCATGTCTACGAGATTAATTTTAAATTAAATTTTACCAATTATGAATGGAATTTAAAAAAATAGATTCCATATTTGGAATAATAATAATTTATATTATCTAATAAGGTCAACTTAATTTTTGAAAAAAATTAATAGTAAAAGTATTAAAAATTATTTATCATGGTTAAGGTAAAAATGGTTTTAGTGAGAGGTTAAACTAAAAAGATAACGGTAAAAAACCTAAAAAAATGTCCATAAAACATTTTATGGTCATATTTAGACTTTATATATTATATTATTTAGATTTTATATTATATTATTCTTTTTAAATGAAAAAAAATGGTTGTAATTATTTCTTTAAAAACAATTGAAAGTTAGCCACTCACATCAATTATAAAAGTTCACCCCCTCTCCTCTCCTATTAAAACCTTAAAAACAATTTGGTTTGGAAAATACCTACCCAAATAGATTTCTAACTTCCATACCATCATCATAGAATCCAAATTTTGGATATAAATCCAACCTATGAAGGATTTTGGTTAAAACCTAAGGAGGATACCTGAAGATGTAACGTTCTTTAAAAAAATTGTTTTATTTCATCCTCAAAATACTTAAATTATTACTATAACATGATGATATAATAACTTTAGTATCTTCCATATACTTATATTTTTTTATTTCAAGGTCATTAACTACAACCATATCTACTTCCATTAAATGAGTTACAAAATCATCATTTGTGTGTACGGTGGACTACTGCCTCGCAAACCGATGTCATACGTTTTTCCATTTCTACCTAAAAAAATTTATATAATAATAAATTTATTATTTATATATTATATTTATGATATTATTATGATTATTGAATTATTATATCACACATACCTTCATACTTTCCAATTTCTAGGAATATGATAATGTCGCTCGTGTGTATGGCAGATTGTCATCTCATGAATCGATGTGATTCATTCACACTATACAATAAAGGTAATAAGGATGGTTTTAATAAAAATATGTGATATATATGGAATAAAAAATATTTTTTAATGATAATATATCATTTACCTTTCTTTCTTTCAATCTGATAAGAAAATGAAAACAATGTTCATGTGTACGTACGACCTATCGTCTCCATGAACGGTGTATTTCATTTTCTATCACTAAATTTTATGGATCGCTATAAATAAATATATAATGAAAAAATATGATATTTATATCATTTTTAATATTATATATATGATTAAATAATTATCAAAGTAATATGAACAAAAGTTACAAATCAAAATATGTATGAAAAAAAATCGGTTATTACCAGAAATGTAACTTTAACATGGAATTATTAATAAATGGGTAATAAAAGGTTATGATAGAATCATATATGGTATGATATATATAAATATTTTTCTATAATATATATATATATAATAAACTTATATTTATTATACAATAGTTTTTAACATGTATGATGGAATTCAAGACTTAAGGTAATGGATTTTTGTCTCAGTTTACCTTCTTTGAGAAGTACATTATGTTATGCACCTGTATTATTTCATGAGGTGTATATAAATCCCCTTTTACATTTAATATCATTAATTTATTTATAATCATAATATTTTAAGTTACATTTTATGTTATTCCTACATGTGTATTATGATTCAATGTTATGTTACAGTCTCACCGTTTATCGGGATTATTTATGATTATGTTTCCAGTGATAAAATCTTATAATAAATCTCTTAAGAAACTCATTAATTTTATTATCCTCTAGTAATTAATGATATTTTAAAGTAATATTACCATTTTTTATACTATTTTGGAGTTAAAATAATTGAGAAATTTTTTTTAATAAAATATGACTTCATTTCTCTATTCGGTCGGAAATCTATTTTTTCTAATACCATGTTTTCTAAAAAATATTTTCAAAAATGTTTTACTATTATCATATTTTTTAAAATAAATTTTTAACCATGTTTTACTTTTCTACAAAAAAATCAAAGGAACCTTCATTTTTTCCAAACAATGCTTGTTTGTATTTTACTAAAAATGTGAAAGGAATCTTTATTTTAATGTGTATGGCATGAATGAAACTTACCATCATCATGACCATTATTTTCTTTGAAGATTCTTTTATAATATTTCAAGGTTATTTCCAAAAAATATATTTTCATAAGTTTTTTTGTTTTGAAAAGTTTTCAAATTGTAAAGGATATTTTCCTCAAGAAGTGTTTTAAATTATCAATAAAAATCATTTTATATCTAAAATGACATCCATTGATGCTGCCTATTCCTTACTAGGGATATTATCCAAGGATTCCATTATTATTATTTATCTGAATAGTTTATTTTTATGATGAAAATTCCTTTATGAAACCATTTTCCCATTCATGGGTTATACCATGATAAAATGCTTATGAAACATACTCCTTTCATGGGTTATTCTATGATGAAATTATTACGAAACCTATCTCTTTTCCACAGGTTATGATATGATGAAATGTTTATGAAGACAATTTAATTTCATGGATTATGATATGATGAATTGTTTAAGATCTTTTGGAATACATAAATATGGTTTTCATTATGATATGGGTGGGACTTATATCTCCTTCCAGTACATTGGGTAGAGATTTATATCTCATGAGATAGATAGGACTGGAATGGGGAGTGAACCCAATTTGGTAGGGGACTTTTTCCGCTATGATAGTCTTGGAAGTGAACCTTGACTACTATGATGGTTTAGGGAGTAAACTCATTCCACTATGATAAACTTGGAAGTTATCCTTGACTACTATGGAAATTATTTTCTATGCTTATGTGTATACAAAAAATTAATTCCTTATACCAATATTTTTCTCTCATGGATCATGTTATTTGATTACATTATGATTCATGCCTTATGAACTGTTAATATTTATTCAATGACTCAAGATTATCATCTTTGATATACATGGTATGGTTTTCAAATTTTATTCTCATGTTTCCATACCCTTATGTTCATGTTATGCTTATGTATCTCCCTTGATTACCCTTACTGAGCATCTGAGATCACTCTTTCATATGTTTCCTTTACCTAGGTTATAAATAAAATTATTGTGTATGAAATGTATAAGAAGGGTTCTAGTTATAAATATCATAGTTTGAGATGATTTAGTTTACCTATGGACCAGTTATTTTTTCTAAGTTTTCAAAGACACTAAACTATTATGGTCCTCTAAGGTATGTGTTTGTGTAATGTAATGAATATTCATAAAAAATATGTAATATCTATGTATGATAATCCTAGGTCATTATATTTTCTATTAGAGGATGGGTTTAGTTAATCTTTGGAAACTGTGATGATAAAACCTTAGTGATATCCCTAATGAAATGTATAAGGATAAGTCTAAATATGAGTCAAAGTATAGGAAAATGTCTTGGAATTTTGGTAAAGTGTAGAGTGAGTGGATTCCAAGAAATTATGTCCCTATATGGATACTAAAAGTGGACATGGATATAGAACAAAGGTACCTAGGGTTAATAACTCTAAAAAGGTAACATTAATCTAGACTTGATCCTCACCTGGTGCCTGATAATGGGCATTTATTCACACCTGGTTTGAAAATATTGGGGGATATTATTTGGAAATTCACAAAATCTTTATGAACCATCATAAAGGATTTAAAATAGATTATAATTATGAATGAACAGGGATAAACCTAAGGTTCCATAGATTAAAAATAATGTGTCATGATTTATACATCCTATAAGTTATTTTTCATGATTATATTGTTCCCCCATCATGATTATTGTTTCTTACACTATGCTTTTTATTTTTAGTCAATGGATAGAACCTAAAGAAATTATGTTAATGTTGAGTGTGACGTATAATGAAATGATTGTCCTACTGACCATCCAAACATTACGGGAGATGGAATTAAAAATATCATTATTGTGATCACACATATTTACCAATTTATGATTCATGATTAACTTACAAATGAACAAATTAGGGAACAAAATTCTATTGAGTCATTCATGAGGAATCATCCACATTATTTCAGTGGGTATTCTAATCCACTAGTTTCTAAACAATGGATTATCACCATTGAAATTATATTTTCCATTCTTCAGTGTTCAAAACATGAAAATTTCACTTTATTTGTCTTCCATTTGGAAGGTGAAGTGAATCAATGGTGGAATATTATCAAGAATTTGAGGCAAAAGGATGAAATTGAATCCATTTATTGGAATAAATTCAATAACACATTTTTTAATAAGTACATTACATGTACTCTTTGTATGAAGATGTAGAAAAATTTCCTTAAGCTAAAGAAAATGTATGATTAATCTTTTGGTAACTATTAGAAAAATTTTAAAATACTTGTGAGGTAAACTTCTGGTATTATCAACCAAATTGAAATTAATTTTGATTGATTCTTTAGTAGATTAAAACCAAGTCTTTAAAGGGAATTATCTATAAGAGACTTCAGCAGCTATGAAGTGATTTTTGGATGTGCTATCAAGGTGGAAATAGAGGTTGGAGTTATGTATCAATCTCATGGTTTTGATAAGAAGATAAAAATATGATTCAAAGGAAAATATAAAAACCCTAGAGAGAAGATGATGAGTTTCCCTTTATGTTAAAAGTTTAATGACCCAAACTTTTATTAATAAAAATTCCTCTTGATCTAATTAAATTTCTTATTATGTAAAGTGGTTATATAAAACATATACACTTCCTTGGTTTTATGTTTTTGGATTTTAAAATACCATTAATAATTTTTATTGTTTCTAATATAGCCTTTGAACGGTGATAACATGATTAGTATAAATATAGGTCTTTAACAAATCCAATTTACTCAGACAAAGGAAGTGATGGCCTCATCCATTAAAATTACTCCATACGAAGCCCATTTTTCAGAGCTTAGAAAGCAGGTAGCGTCATTGGGCTTTAATCTTAACCAATCCCAAATTGAGCTTTAACACGTTAATTTTGAACAGAACCATCTATGGGAGAAGTGAAAGTTATTAGAGATTACCACATGAGCGATGTTATCTGAGCTGCCCCAAGATTATGTCATCATTTCACACCTTACCCTTAGGTATTATGTGGTTGTTATAAGGGGTTATGTAACAATACTATAGCACTATGATTATGTGCATTATTTTTTTATAATTAATATACTTTCATTTTATTATTGTTACTTTGTAAATAGTTTTTAAAGCACAAATAGTATTTTTAGTTAATATTCAATTAAGAAATACATTTTGATGAATTAATGGATTTTTGAATTAAATAATATTTTAATAAAATATTATTACTAAATTACTTTTTATTAAATATAAATGATCATATAATTTTTTTATGAATACAATTATAATTTTTATTAAGGTTTGAAAACTATTTTTCTCAAAACCCATGAATTTTCGATAAATGTTGGTTTTTATTTTAAAATTAAAAATTAAAATATTTAGAAAATTATTTATATAAAATTAATATTATTTTTGGATTCAGGACATCAAAATTATCTAATGGTTAATTTTTCATAATTTCCTGAGATAGTCGAATTTTTGGGTAAAAATTAAATATCGTTTAAATATAAAATGTGTTTTATGACATCATAATGACCCAATAGTGAGAAAATAAAATACTATAAATGTTATATTCGGAAAATATATGTTTTAAATTTAAAATAATGTGATTTTAGATTTTTTTTGATTAATTTTATGATGCCATAGTGGACCCTCCAAGACTTATAAAATATTTTAAAATTTTAAAATTATTTTCTTGAGAGTGTGACTCACCTCCACATAAGCAAGCCTAATGTTTTAATAAGTTAAGACATTGTCCTTATAAAATAATATTTTCTTCTCCCCTTTGGAAAAAAACATGGGAAAAACCGTGGTTTGGTTTTTGGTTTTGAATATTTAATTATATAGATTCTGAAACCTAAGTTTGTGAAATATTACATAATTTCCCTCTCTTTTCCAATATAAACTCACCCGAGATCCCACTTATCTTCACTAAAAACCCTTGGATAACGTCCCTACTCTACCATAATCTCTCTATAATCATCACAAGGAATCCCAAGCTCTTAAAAAGTCCCTCCTCAATCTCTTGAAGTCACACACTTCCAAGTAAAGGATCCTCACTTTCCTTCCTTCCTTATTTATGTCCAAGTTTACTTATATTGTTATGCCCTTTTATTTTAAATTAAAAAATGTTGGGGTGGGATTTATAACCTACCCTATACTACCATACTTGTGTTTTAATGATGATATACCCCTTTCTCTCTCATTAATGTCTCTCATGTACACATGTTACCATGCCGAAATTCTGTAAGGGATTTCTTCCTTTCTCATTTTTGACCAAGATTATTTATGTTGTTATACCCTTTTATTTTCAATTAAAAATATTGTGGTATTATTTTTCACCCCCCCCCCATACTTCCCTTCTTATTTTTTAATTATTAGAGACCTCTTTATCTTTTATTAATCTATCTCATGTACACCCGTTACCATGCTGAAATTTCGTAAGAGTTATTCCATTTCTCCTCTTTCTTAAAGTTTCTTTATTATATAAT
Organism: Viscum album; assembly: GCA_963277665.1. Classification (NCBI taxonomy): domain Eukaryota; kingdom Viridiplantae; phylum Streptophyta; class Magnoliopsida; order Santalales; family Viscaceae; genus Viscum; species Viscum album. Next base: position 624,306,413 of record OY728132.1, read on the forward strand.
GCCTTTTATTTCCAAATTCCATGTGTTGGAACATGTATCTATATTACCCTATTACTGTCTATTTCATGTACATATGATTAGATACCCATTTCTCTCTCATCATCCATTTTTATGAATTTTTATGTCATCGTTATGCTGCCGAAATTGCTCCATGATTTTCCAAGCCATAATCATTGTGTAGTGAATACCATACCCATTTCTCTATCAAGGGTATTCACCTTTGTGCACATATTATTATTAAATTTTAATTAAATCTATGTATTCTAAATTATTTAATCATATAATATCTTGTGATGTTGAATGATTCCATGTTATATGATCCATGTGGCACACTTATGCATCAAATGAAATAATTAAGAAGGGTGTGCCCTGATAGAGCTCCAATGCATTGGGTAAAGAATAGTATCATGATATTCCATGTGTAATGAGGGTTTTCTCATGATAATTCAAGTGTAATTAGTGTTTACTCATTATAATTCAAGTACAATGAGGGTTTACTCATGCTCCATATGCAATGATCCTTGGATCATGTTAATATCATGTTAAATGTTGTTTCCATATTTCCATGTTATGATAATAATGTTATATCATGCATTTATTTTCATGTTTATATTTTTCTCCATTGATATTCCTATTTCATAACATGTATTGTATTCTTCATTTTATGCCTTGTTTACTCCCTTACTGGGCTTTATAGCTCACCATTTTCTTATGCATGTCCTCAGGTTATCCCATGCAATGCTAAGTATGAAGGAATGTTGTGGTCATGTAAAAGAAGTTTTCAATAAAGATGTTGTGTTTTATGTTCTAAGTTGTTATGTAATGTTACTAATTTCCCAATACACTAGACCTGTTGATCCTCAGAGTTGTCTTAATTGAAAGTTTATGTAATAAATCATGTTTAAGTGTGTAATAAAGAGCAGGGTTGTTATAGTTGGTATCAAAGGATAGGTTTAATTATTTTTGGGATTAGGATTAGAAAACCCTAGTGAAAGCCATAGGGATAACAATAAGTATAATAAAAACATCCATAAATTTTTGTGAGTATAGAGTAAGTGGTTTATCAATAAAATACATTCTTGTCTAGATATGAATAAGTAGAGGTGGCTCTGGCATAGATGTATCTAGGGGTAAAACCCGAAAACACCACTTTGAGCTAGACTCAAATGGGAACTAGTGCATAAAAATGGGCATTACTGCACTCTTGGTTACGACACGTATGGGGGATATGATTTGGTAAATTCATAAGCTTAGTATGACCCATTATTAAGGGAATAAAAAAGTTCCCCTAAGAATATATGTTGGGAAGTAGATCATGGATAACATAGATTGAAGCCTATAAATTCATAAGTTAAGAAAATAAATGTAATTTATAAGTTATCCCTTTTTTCATTGGATTCCTCTTTATGTGTTACCCCTAACTTTAATTTTATTTCAGCCAATGGTTGGTAATAGGATGACTCAGGCTAACAACTGATGTGAAGATCAATGTGATGACTATTCTAATGAGATGCCCAATCTGATGGGATTAGGAATCACAAACATTGTCATGATACTCTCTCATTTAACTCAAGTTTTTAATAGAAACATGTTTCAAGAGGAACGTCCACCCCCCCCCCCCATAAGAAAGAACAATCCAAAATTGAGAGCTTCATGAGACAAAGGCCTCCTACTTTCAATGGATCATTTGATCCCTCAATCCTCAAACAATGGATCAACTCCATTGAGAAGATCTTCTCCATCCTTCAATGTTCTGAACAAGAGAAGGTTCTTTTGGATGCTTATCATATGGAGGGTGAAGCTGATCAATGGTGGACATTGATCAAAAATACGAATCCTAAGGAAGAAATCTAGGCGTTGGAATGGAAGGATTTCCAAAAAAAATTTTGATAAATATTTTCCTTGCACCCTCCAAATTAAGATGGAAGGGGATTTATTTTCCCTCAATAAAAAATATAATTAATCCATCAGAGAGTATGAGGAAAACTTTACAAGGATTTCACAAAATGCCTCCGGCTTTTTCATTACCCCCGAATTCATGGTTGACCACTTCTTTGGTGGGATAAAACCTATTCTACAAAAATCCCTAGCGATCTGTGTCTTTGATAGCTATGAATAAATTTTTTGATGTGCCCTCAAAGTTGAAATGTAGATCGGAAAATCTCAGGGGTATCATGGGGATAATAAGCAGAAAGTGGACTTTAATTTTTGAAGTGTTATGGATAAATCCAATAGTGTTAAGAAATTCTAGCACCCCACTTGCCAAAGCTGCAGAAAGAAGAACCCTAAAAATTTCCTGAAGGGGAAAAGGAAATTCTTTAGGTGTGGAAGAGAAGGGCACTTGGCCATTAATTTCCAACAATAAAAACCCATTGTTGCAATAGAGGATAGGAATGCTCCATTCAACTCTCAACGCATTATTCATTACTTCAACTACAAATAAACAAGGAACTTTTCAAACTAGTTCCCTAATCCAGGGGTTTTTTGAGGCAACCAACAACCTCCAAGGCAACAAGGGTGATATTTTTCCATCACTACCGTCGAAGCGAACCCCGATAATGAAGTGGTGATAGGTACGCTAGTTATTCATTCAAGAATAGAGAATACGCTTTTTAATTCTGGTTCTATGCATTCTTTTATATTCCAAAATTTTAGTATAACAATCCCAACACCACCAAAAATAATGTAAGTAGAGATGTCGGTGAGAACAAAAAATGGGGAAATTATTGCATCCCATGAATATAACTCCTCCCCTATCAAAATCTATGGATTAAAATTCCTAGAGAACCGCGTCATACTCCTTCTAGTGTAATTTGATGCAATTCTTGGCATGGATTGTATTTCCCTATATAGATCCAACATAAATTTCCGTGAGAGGTAAATCACTCTCTATATAGAGAATCAGCCCCCGATTCTGTACAAGTGCAAGGAGGAGGATGAATCTTTTTAGCACCATCATCTCAAGCGTGGATATTACTGACCTATGAGCACGCATATCTTTCTCAGATGATTGAGTCTAAGGAAGCAACCATCCTTGAATACATTCCTATTGTGAGGGAATTTGATGAAGTGTTTCCCAAGGAATCTCCTGGTCTTCCTCTTAAAGAAGATATTTAATTTTCGATTGATCGTACACATGGGGGGTTTCCAATATCTAAGAATCCATATAGAATGGCTATTTTGGAGCTTTAGGAGCTAAATAAACAACTATAAGAGAATCTAGATAAAGTTTTTATATGCTCAAGTGCTTCACCATGGGGTGCACAAGTCCTCTTCATCAAGAATAATGATGGGTCAATGTACTTTTTCATTGACTATCGTGAGCTCAAAAAAATCATTATAAAAAACAATTATCCTCTACTACAAATCGATGACTTGTTCGATCAGATATGTGGAGCGCAATAATCCTTCAAGTTGGATCTACAGTCAGGATATTAACAAGTAAGGATGAAGGAGGATATCCCCAAGACTACATTTCGTACAAGGTACGGGCACTATGAATTCATAGTAATTACTTTCGGATTCACTAATGCTCAAAAAATATTCATGGATTTGATGAATAGAGTATTTAGATATTACCTTGAAAAATTTTTGGTAGTATTTATAGATGATACTCTAAAACCAAGGAGGAGCATGAGGATCATCTAATCATTGTACTAGAGACCTTGTGAAAGGATAAGCTCTATGAAAAGTATATCAAGTGTGATTTATGGTTGAAGGAAGTCTCATTCTTGGGTTATATCATCATAAGAAATGGGATATCTATGGATCCCTCCAAGAAATCTATAATTTAGGGATGTCCAAGGCCAACATCAGTGACGGATATCTGTAGCTTCCTAGGGTTATCTAGATATTATCGTTGATTTGTGAGAAATTTCTCACGATTGTCAAACCCTCTTACCAAGCTAACTTGGAAGGGAGTAAAGTTCTCTTGGAGTAATGAATGCGAAGATAGATTTAAGGTGTTGAAAAGGAGTCTTATCACCGCTCTCATGCTCACACTAACCACAAGTGGAGAAATTTTCGTGGTATTCAGTGATTCTTCAATGAAGGGCTTGGGTTGTGTGTTGACGCAAAATGAAAAAGTCATTTCCTATACTTCAAGGCAATTGAAAGTTCATGAGAAAAACTATCCAACACATGATATAGAGTTGGATGAAGTGATCTTAAATTTAAAATTTTGTTCACATTACCTATTTGGGGAGAAGTGTAAAATATATACGGATCACAAAAGTCTCAAGTATATATTCACACAGAAAGAGATAAATATGCACCAATAAAGATGGTTAGAGCTGATCAAAGACTATGACTGCTCAATTAACTACCATCCAGGGAAAGCAAACAAGGTGGAGGATGATATAATTATAAAGGATCCAGCAACTATTTCATTGATGATAATTAAAAAGGATCCAATCTTATTAGATTTGATGAAGATGGACATGGGAATCATAAAGAAGGGAACATCATCAATCCTTTCACAAATTATTTCTCAACCGTCTCTTTTGGAAAGGTTAAAGTATGCTCAAAAGGATGATGTGGGAATTTATAAGAAATTAAAAACTATTAGAAAAGGTAAATCCTAGGAGTTAAATGTTAATGAAGAAAGAATTGTGAGATTTGGGACAAGACTATGTGTTACATAAAATCAAGAGTTATAGAAAGAACTTTTGGATCATGCACATAGTTTGAATTTATCTATTCACCTAGGAAACACAAAGATGTATTGAGATCTCCAAGAGAATTATTGGTGGGATAACATGAGGAAGGAGATCACTGATTATACATAAAAGTTACTGGTGTGTCAACAAGTGAAGGCTGAGAGTTATAAGTCTAAGGTGATTATGCAACCATTACCCAAAACAACATGAAAATGGTAGAACATCACCATGTACTTTGTCATTGAACTTATGAAGACATCCAAATGAAAAAATGTTATCTGGGTTGTTGTGGATCGTCTTACAAAGGCTTCACACTTCATTTCAATTTGAGAGGATTTCTCGTTGCATCAATTGGAACAGATATACATCAGAGAAGTGGTAAGGCTTCATGGAGTACCACTATTGATTATATTCGATCGAGATCCAAGATTCACCTCTAAGTTCTGGAAGAGTCCAACATGCTTTAAATACTGAGATGAAATTTAGTATGTCTTATCATCCTCAAACTGATGGTCAATCTGAGCATACTATCCAAACACTTGAGGACATTTTGAGAGCATGCTCAATGGAATTCAAAGGAGGATGGGACCAACATCTTCCTCTGGTTGAGTTCTTTTACAACAACAGTTTCCAATCAAGCATCCAAATATATCCTTATAAATCCCTTTATGGGAAGAGGTGTAGAAGATAGACATGTTGGGATGAAGTTTGGGAGAAAAAATCCTAGGTCCATAAATGTTCTAAGAAATGGTTGAGAAGGTTAAGATCATCCAGCAACACATTGAAGTTGCTCAGAGTCGAAAAAAGAGCTATGTTGATAATCATCGACAAGACCTAGATTTTAATGTTAGAGACATGGAATTCCTCTATATATCACCATGGAATAGAGTTATGATATTTTGGAAGAAGGAAAATCTTATTCTAAGGTACATTTACCCTTTTGAGATCCTTGATCATATTAGATTAGTGGCCTATTGACTAGCACTCTCGCTGAACCTGTCTCAAGTACATGATTTATTCCATGTATCACTCTTGAGGAAGTACATACCTGACCCATCACATGTACTCAATACATAGGTGGTACCATTGGATAATGTCCTCTCCTATGAACAGAATCCAGTGAATATCTTAGATCATAGGGAAAAGGTTCTGTGAAATAAGACAATTCCCCTCCTCAATGTGTTGTGGCAAAACCACAGGTTTGAAGAGGCAACGTGGGAATCGGAGTAAGTGATGAAGCAGAGTTTCCCTTATCTGTTTTATTATGGGAAAAGTAAATTTCAAGTGTAAAATTTCTTAAGGGGGGAAGACTATAACGACCCAAACTTTTATTAATGAAAATTCCTCTTGATCTAATTAAATGTATTATTATGTAAAGTGGTTATATAAAATATATGCACTTCTTTGGTTTTATGTTTTTGGATTTTAAAATACCTTTAATAATTGTTACCATTTCTAATATAGTCTTTTAACAGTGATCACATGATTAGTATAAATATAAGGATTTAATAAATCCAATTTACTCAGACAAAGGAAGTGATGGCCTCATCTAGTAGAATTTATCCTTATGAAACCCATTTTTCAGAGTTCAGAAAGGAGGTAGCATCACTAGGAATCACTCTTGACTAATCCCAAACTAAGCTTCAATGTGTTAATCTTGAACAGAACCGCCTATGGGAGAAGTGAAAGTTAATAGAGATTACCACCCGAGCGATGTTATCTGAGCCGCCCCAAGAGCATGTCATCATCGCACACCTTACCCTTAGGTCTTATGTGGGTGTTATAAGGTGTTATGTAACAAGACCCTAGCACTATGATTATGTGCATTATTTTTTTATAAATAATATACATTCATTTTATTATTGTTACTTTGTAAATGGTTTTTAAAGCACAAATAGTATTTTTAGTTAATATTAAATTAAGAAATATATTTTGATAAATTAATGTATTTTTGAATTAAATAATATTTTAATTAAATATTACTACTAAATTAATTTTTATTAAATATAAATGATTGTATATTTTTTTTATGAATACAATTGTAATTTTTATTAAGGTTTGAAAGTTATTTTTGTTAAAACCCATGAATTTTCAATAAATGTCAGTTTTTATTTTAAAAGAAAAAATTCACATATTTAGAAAATTATTTAGATAAAATTAATATCATTTTTAGATTCAGGATGTTTAAATTATCTAATGGTGAATTTTTTAAAATTTTCTGAGACAGTCGAATTTTTGGGTAAAAATTAAAAACCATTTAAATATATAATGTGTTTTATAACATCATAATGACCCAATTGTGATGTAATAAAATAATATAAAAGGTATGTTCGACCAATATGTGTTTTAAATTTAAAATAATGTGATTTTATATTTGTTTTATTAATTTTATGGTGCCTTAGTGGACCCTCCAAGACTTACAAAATATTTTAAATTTTTAAAATGATTTCCTTAAGAGTGTGACTCACCTCCACATAAGAAAGCATAATATTTTTAATACATTAGGCCATTGGTATTATAAAATAATTTTTTCCAATCCCATTTGGAAAAAACCATGGTCAAAAACTATGGCTTGGTTTGTGGTTTTGAATATTTAATTATATAGATTCCAAAACCTAAGTTTATGAAATATTAAATAATTCCCCTCTCTTTTCCTATATAAACCCACCCAAGATCCCACTTCTCTTCACTCAAAACCATTTTATAACATACCTACTCTTATATCCTCTCTCTATAATCCTTCCAAGATTCCAAAAGCTCTCAAGAATCCCCTACTCAAGCTCTTGAAGTCACACACTTCCAAGTAAGGGATCCTTACTTTCCTTCCTTATTTAGGTCCAAGTTTCCTTATATTTTTATGCCCTTTTATTTTCAATTAAAAATGTTGGGGTATGATTTTTAATCTACCCTATACTGACCTATTTATTTTTTAATGATTAGAGACCCATTTATCTCTCATTAATTCCTCCCATGTATACTTGTTACCATGCCAAAATTCCGTAAGGGATTTCTTCCTTTCTCGTTTTTGTCCAAGTTTCTTTATATTTTTATACCCTATTATTTTCAATTAAAAATGTTGTGGTATGATTATTTACCTCCCCCCTACTTCCCTAATTATGTTTTAATTATTATATACCTATTTATCTCTCATTAGTCCCTCCCATTTACACCCGTTAACATGCTGAAATTTTGTAAGAGTTATTCAATTTCTCCTCTTTATTCAAGTTTCTTTATTATGTTACACCTTTTATTTCCAAATTCCATGTGATGGAACATGTATCTATATTACCCACTTAATTTACATTTCATGTACATATGAATATATACCCCTTTCTCTCTCATCAACCATTTTTATGAATTTTTGTGTCATGCCGTTATGCTGCCGAAATTGCACCACGATTTTCTAAGCCAAAATCATTGTGTAGCGAATACCATACCCATTTCTCTATCAAGGATATTCACCTTTATGCACATATACTTATTTAATGGTACTTACTTGTATGTATTCCACATTCTTTAATCATATAATATCTTATGATTTTGAATGATTCCATGTTATATGATCCATGTGGCACACTTATGTATTAAATGAAATGATTAAGAAGGGTGTGCCCTGATAGCGCTCCAATGCATTGGGTAAAGAATAGTATAATGATATTCCATTTTAAAAGAGGGTTTACTCATTATAATTCAAGTTCAATGAGGTTTTACTCATTCTAATTCAAGTACAATGAGGGTTTACTCATGCTCCATGTGCAATGAGCCTTGGTTCATGCTAGTATCATGTTAAATGTTGTTACCACATTTCCATGTTTTGATAATCATGTTATATCATGAATTTATATTCATGTTTTTATTATTCCCCATGTATATTACTATTTCTTAAAATGTACTTCATTATTCATGTTATGCCTTGTTTACTCCTTTACTGGTCTTTATAGCTCACCCCTTTCTTATGCATGTCCTCAGGTTATCCCATGAAATGATAAGTATGAAGGAATGTTGTGGTCATGTAAAATAAGTTTATAATAAAGATTTTTTATTTTATATTCTAAGTTTTTATTTAATGTTCCTAATTTCACAAGTCACTGGACCTCTTGATCCTTAAATTTTTCTTAATTGAAATTTTATATAATAAATCATGTTTAAGTGTGTAATAAAGAGCAGGGTTGTTATAAAAATTGTGGAAAGAATCATTGAGTAAATTATCTTAAAGGGATTAGTAAATTTTTTATGTGTGGAGGGGAAGGTAATTAGGAAATTGATTTCTGAATTAATGGGAAAAAGTTAGATAAAAATGTGAATAGAAAGAACATTTCATAGAATACACCAACCACACTCCAATGTTTCATATGAAAGAAGTATGAAAATTCTGATAACCAATTACCAAATATAAAGTTCAATGATGATGATAAATGTTAGAAACTACTTAAGTCAATATAAAAATTGAAATATCATGTGATCACTATTTTTGAAAATGGGTGAAATAACAACATGGTGAAAGGTACACTTACCATCCACTATAGAACTAGTAATGTCATATTTTACTCTGGATCTACCCATTATTTTATATATATATAATTTTATAATGGTATAAAGATTCCACTCAAGAAATTAGATGTTGAATTAGCAGTGAAAACCCCTAATGGTATGATTATGTCTTATCAAGTCTATGATTCCAATATAATTGATGTTTGTGGGAATGTACTTCATATAAATCTTTGCATTCTTCCTCTGGTTGAATTTGATGTTATCTTAGGTATGGATTGAACTTCTCTACATAAATCCCGCATCAATTATCAATAAAGGGAAGTCATGTTTGATATTATAGACCAACCTATGATCATCTATCAATGTGATGATAAGTAAAAACTTCAAATGGATATCATATCCATTGTATGGGTCTTAATTCCATTCAGAAGGAGTTTTTATTTGATATGGTTGTGGAGAAACTCAACATCGATGATATGCCTATTGAGAGGGAAGTTTTTAATGTATTTATATAATATTTTCATAACCTTCCACCAAAATGTGAAGTTGAGTTTTCAATATAACTCATACCTGATGTTATACCAATTTCAAAGGCTCCCTATATAATGGCCCCAATTGAGTTATAGGAATTGAAGAATAAACTCTAAGAAAACATTGATAAGGGATTAATTCATCCAAGTGTGTCACCTCAGGGTACACATATTATTTTCTTTAAATAAAAATGGATCAATTTGACTCTGCATTGATTATTAGGATCTGAAAAAAAATCACAATTAAGAATAAGTAACCTCTTCCCCATATTGATGACTTGTTTGATCATTTACATGGAGATCAATACTTTTCCAAGATTGACCTTCATTATGAATATCATCAATTTAGGGGTGATAAGGAGGATATACCCAATACATAATTTCATACAAGGTATGGACACTATGAATATATGGGGATTCCATTTTGTCTTACTAATGACCCCTTTATCTTCATGGATTTAATTAATAGATTCTTTAGATATTACCTTGAACAGTTTTTGGTAGTCGTTATAAATAATATTCTTATCTATTCAAAGATCAATTATGATCATGAATACCACTTGATAATTGTACTAAATACACTAAGAATGGATAAAATATATTCAAAATTTAAAAAGTGTAAATTTTGGATGAAAATGGTTTCATTTTTGGGTCATATAATATCAACATACGATATATCGGTAGATCCATCAAAGACGAATACTATTGAATGTTGGACCAAACCAACCAAGGTGACTGAGATCCATATTTTTCTTGGTTTATCTAGATATTATCGATGTTTTTTAGATAATTTATCATGATTATATAATCCTATAACTATATTAACTCATAAGGGGTCCATGTTCCTCTGGATAGATGAATGTGAGGATAATTTCAAGGAACTAAAAAAAATATTATTCAGTGCACCTATGATTACATTAACCTATAGTGTAGAAGGGTTTTTAATATATATTGAGTCATCCAAGAAGGTATTGGAATGTGTTCTTATGAATAATTACATGGTTATAGTTTATGTCTCATGATAATTGAATATTAGTGAGAAAAATTACCAAACTCATGATTTGGAGTTATCTATGGTAATTTATTCATTAAAGTTATAGAGGCATTATATTTATAGATAAAAGCATGATATATATACTAATAATAAAATTTTAAAGTATATATTCACATAGAATTAGTTTAATATACACCAAAGATTATTAGTAGAGCTGATTAAAGATTATGGCTACTCAATACATTACCACCCTGGGAAAGCGAACAAGGAAGTCGATGCTTTGAGTAGAAAAGATCATGATAGCTTATCCATGATGAGGATTATAAAATATAAAATATTTATGGATTTTAAATGGATAAATATGGAAATCATAAAGGAAGGAGAAAATATTATCCATCACAATTGAATTTTCAACCATCTATCCAAGTGAAGATTAAAGAGGCCTGGAAGGAAAATGTAAAGTTGTAAAAGAATGTTAGAAATGTTCCTAAGTTTAACCTTAATCATGATGGAATGATAAGGTTCATGAATTGTGTATGTGTTCAATCCATACCAACTTTCAAGAAATATTTTTTAAAGGTATCTGATAGTTCTTTATTCTCTATTCATCTAGGAAGTATGAAAATGTATAGAGATTTGAAAGAGTATTTTTTGTGGGATGGCATAAAGAGATATATCACAGAGTTTGTATCTTGATTCTTGGTATCTCAGTAAGTTATGTCTGAAAGGAAAAATTCTAATGGGATGTTACATCCATTACACATACCATAATGGAAATGGGAAAACATCACCATGGATTTTTTCATTAGACTCCCCAAAACGTCTAAAGGTAATAATGTTATTTGGGTTGTAGTAGATAACCTTACTAATTTAGAACACTTCATCACTATCAGAGAGGAATTCTCTCTGGATTAACTTAATAGGATATAAATTAAGAAAGTGGTAAGTTTTCATGGAGTACCACATTTTATTGTGTCTGTTCGACAACTAAATTTTATTTCGAATTCATGGTGAAGTCTTTAGCAAGATCTTGATATGGAGTTGAGTTTTAGCACTTCAAATTATCCCTATACAAGAATGCCAATCTGAGAGAAAAATTAAAATCCAAGAGTATATGTTGAGATCTTGTTCTTTAGATTTAAAAGTTGGTTGGGATCAACACCTTCCCCTAGTTTAGTTTTCTTACAATAATATATTTCACTCAAGAATTCATATGGATCCTTATGAAGACCTCTATGGAAATAAATGTAGAGATCTAATGTTCTAGAATGAAGTTGGAGGAAGAAATCTATTGAGACCTAAGATAGCTACAGAAATCGTAGATGAGGTTATATCTATCCAATAATTCATCAAGGAAGCTCATAGTCAATAAACAATTTACACTAATAATCACTAGGATGATCTAGAATTTGAAGTTGGTGATAAGGTATTTCTAATAATTTCTATATGGAAGAATTTTATGAGATTCAGAAAGAAAGGGAAACAAATCCATGGGTATATTGGTCCCTTTGGAATTATTGACCATATTAGGATGATAGCTTATCACTTGGAACTTCCACAAAACCTCTCTAAATTCCATGATGTGTTCCATGTATCTCTATTGAGGAAGAACATACCTAACCCTTCACATGTACTAAACTCATAGGTCAAATCATTGGAGCATGATATTTATTATAAGGAACAACTAGTAGTGATTCTATATCATACAGATAAAAATCTAAAAAATAAGACCACCCACCTGGTCAAAGTTTTGTAGAAAACCCACTAGTTTGAGGAAGCTATGTGGGAACTTAAGGATATGATGATGCATAAGTATCCTCATTTTGTTGCATCAGAGTGATGAATTTTGAGGGAGAAATTCGTTTTAAGGGGGTAGAATATAACACCCATAGTTTTTATGAATTAATTTTTTTTTTGAATAAATTAAATTTATTCTATAGTTTTCATTACACACAACACAAATTTAATCTTGTGATACATGCAACATTAGGTTATCTTTCATTATACACAACACTGATTTTTAACAAAATCATGATATTTTATTAATATAGTTATTTAAATGAGACCATTATAACCTAGCCATTAAAAATAGTGATATGAATAGTGATAAATATTTTTTAAATATTATTTATAATGGTTTTTCATAAATAAAACATATTGATAAAAAAGTACTTAATTCTCAGTAAAGTCTTTATATGTTTTAAAAATACTATTTTCTCAAAAAATAATTTTAATTTATTTTTATGAATAATAATAAAATTGATTTTTGACACTTTTAGAAAATTAATTTGATAAAATAAACTTAATATTTTAAATAATCATGTAAAAATTATCTTAGGGTGAATTTTTCAGATTTTTCTGAAAAGTTTCATTTTTTGATGAATAATGAAAAATACTGAATTATAACTTAAAACTACCTTTTAGTTTAATTTTTTTATAAAGTTAAATTATATTTTAAATTTTTTTAAAGTAAAATTAGCTAAATTATACATACATTAATGCAATTTAGATCATTTTAATCAATTTTATATTGAATTTTGATATGAAAACTTTATAAATTTTTGAACATTTTCTCTTTAAAACTCTGTTTTCTCATCCCATCTATAGGATTAATTTAAAACTTAAAATTTTCCACTTATATGAATTAAATTTTAAAAAATGGATTTCATATTTTTAATCAGAATAATTTATATTATCCAATCATTTCAACTTAATTTTTGACCAAAATTAATAGTAAAAGTAGTAAAAATTATTTACCATGGTTGAGGTAAAAATGGTTTTACTAAGGGGGTTAAAATAAAAATATAACTGTTAAAAGTAATGAAAAAATTGTAAAACACCCATTTTATGTCCATATTTAAACCTTAATTATATATTCTTGTATTGATAATTTTCCATTATTGGAGCCATGTGACATGAAAAAAGCATGGTTGGAATTCTTTTTTTCAAAAAATTAATAAATGTGCCACTCGCCTCACTTATAAAAGGTCACCCTCTCTCCTCTCCTATTAAAACCTTAAAACCCTTTTGGTTTGACCAATACCTACCAAAATAAATTCCCAAATTCCCTACTCTAATCCTAGAATCCTTATTTTGGATATAAATCCATCCTAGGAATGCTTTTGGTGCAAACCTAAGGAGGATACCCGAAGAAAAGGTAATGTTCTTCATTGAGTGTTTTTGTTTTATTCCTTCCTCTACATCCTTAAATTATTATTATAACATGTTGATATAATAAAAATAGTATATTAAATATATTTATATGTTTTTATATTAATTTAATTACCTAAAACCATCTCCACTTCCATAAAATGGGTTATAAAATCATTGTTCATGTGTATGGTGGACTATCGCCTTGTGAACTGATGTCATTCATTTTTCCAATTCCACCTATCAAGGTAGTATATACTGATGGATTTATTGTTTATATATTATATTTATGATATTATTATTATTATATAATTATTATATCACACATAAATTCATGCTTTCCATTTTTTGGGAATATGATAATGTTGTTTGTGTGTACGGAGGACTACCGCCTCGCGAAGCAATGTGATTCATTCATGCTTTACATGGGAGGTAATAAGGATGGGTTTAATGAAAATATGTTATATATGTGATATAAAAATTATTCTTTAATTATTATATATCATTTTATTTTCTTTCTTTCAAACCAATAAGAAAATAGAAACAGCGTTCATACATACGTACGGCCCACCATCTCCATGAACGGTGTATTTCATTTTCTATCACTAAATTTTATGGATCACTATTAATACATATATAATGAATATATATGATATTTATATTGTGGTTAAAATTATGTAGATGGTTAAATCATGATTAAATTAATATGAACAAAAATAAAAAATCAAAACATACATGAAAAACAAAGTAATTATTACCTAAAATGTAACTTTCATATGGAATTATTAATAAATGGGTAATAAAAGGTTATAATAAATCATATATTGTATGATATATAAAAAAAAATTTCTATAATATATGTATAATAAACTTATATTTATTATATATTATGTTTTAATGTGTATGATGGAAGTCGAGACTTCAGGTAAGGTATTTTGTCACAATTTTCCTTCATTGAGACGACCGTTATGTTATGCACTTATATTATTTCACAAGGAGTATATACAACCCCTTTAAAATGTAATATCATGAATTTATTTATCCTAATGATATTTTAAGTTAAATTTTATATTATTTCTTTACTTTTCTTATGATTCAATTTTATCAAAGTGGTAATAATTTTATGTTATAATCTCATCATTTATCGGGATTGTTTATGATTACGTTTCTGATGATAAAATGTACTTATATATCTCTCAATAAACTAAGGAATTTTATTATCCTATGGTTATTCATGATATTTTCAAGTAATAACACTATTTTTCCATTCTTTTTTACTTAAAATAATTGAGAATTTATTTTAATAAAATCTGAATTTATTTTTCTCTTCATTCGAAAATATTTTTTCTTCAAAAACCATATTTTCTAAAAAAAACTTTAAAAATTGTTTTAATATTATCCTATTATTTTTAAAATACATTTTTATCCATTTTTGAGTTTTTTACAAAAAAATATTGAAAGTAATCTTCATATATTTTTTGAAACAATGTCTCTTTGGATTTTACTAAAAATATGAAAAGAATATTGGTTTTAACATGTACAACATGAAAGAAACTTCTCATCGTCATGACCATTGTTTTATTTTAAGATTAATTTATAATTTATTAAGTTTATTTTCAAAGAAAAATATTTTTAAAAGTTTTTATGTTTTACAAAGTTTTTTTCAAAGTGTAAAGGATATTTTCTTCAAGAAGTATTTTAAATGATCGATCAAAATAATTCTCCATATAAGATGACATCCTTTGATGATAATTATTCCTTACTAGGTATATGATACAAGGATACCATTATTATTCTTTCTCTAAATGGTTTATGTTTATGATGAAAAGATGTTTATAAAATCCATTTCTATTCCATGGGTTATACTATGATAAAATACTTATGAAACCCACTTATTTTTATGGGTTATGCTATGATTAAATTATTATAAAACCTATCTCTTTTCCATAGGTTATGATATGATTAAATGTTTATGAATCCCATTTCATTTCATGGGTTATGATATGATGAATATTTTATGATCTTGTTTCATACATAAATATAGTTTTCATTATGAGATGGGTGAGACCTCTATATACCTCCAATGCATTGGGTAAAGATTTATATCTCATGAGATAGATAAGATTGGAATGGAGAGTGAACCTAGTTTAGTAAGGCACTTTGTCTACTATGATGGTCTTGTAAGTGAACTTTGACTACTACAGTGGTTTGGGGAGTGAACCCATTTCACTATGATATCCTTGAAAGTAATACTTGACTACTATGGGAATAATTTTATATGCTTATGTGTACGCCAAAAATCTCTGTCTTATGCCAATATTATGCTCATGTGGGTCATGTTCTTTGATTCCCTTATGATTAATGTCTTATGAACTTCCAATATTTATTCCATTGCTCAAGATTATTATCTTTTATATATAGGATATGGTTTTCAAATGTTGTGATCATTTTCTCATACCCTTATGCTCATGTTAGGATTATGTATATCTCTTGTTTACCCTTACTTATCATCTAAGATCACCCTTTCTTATGTTTCATTTCCCCAGGTTATGAAGAAATTTATTGCATATGATATGTCTAAGAAGGGTTCATGTTATGAAGATCATAGTTGGATATTATGTAGATTACCTATAAACTAGTTGTTTGTGTTTCTAATTTTCCAAAGACACTAAACTATTATGGTCCTTAGGCATGTGCTTTTTTAGTGTAATAAATATTCATTAAAAATAATGTAATATTAATGTATGGTAAGCCTGGGTTGTTATATCACACAACTTTAACCTCCCATTATTCTTTGAAAATATCTTATGGATCAATAAATTAGTATTCATACTCTTTTTTATGATCTATTTTTTCATATTTTTTTGCATCTACTATTAAATTATCTCATCCTCAATTCAATAAATTGTTTGATAAGTGCCCAGGTTATTAGAAATGATAACACTTATCACTAAACATTCAGGCATATGGATTTTTTTTCAAGGTTGGGGTGATACCTAAACTAATTATGATTATTAGTATACTATCTAGTATTCACTAGCTTTAATATATACTTCATAGGATTTATCTTTCCTTTGTGGTGGGGGCTTAAACCTAAAGTCTTGTACATCATTATATCCCATGTTTGGTTCATGAAAGGGACCAAATGAAGGTGATGTTTGAGTTATGCTTCTACCCATAGAGCTATATTTATTTCCTCATATAGGATAAACATGGTAATTAGTTATACCAAGTCTTAAATAGTGGGTTAAAGGCCTCCAATAAACCTTAATATTAATTGACCCTCCTCTCAAATCTTATTCTAATATGATATCCCATGGTAACCATAATTGTATTATTAATCATTATAGATTCATTACTAAAAAACTCGGTACTAATGGTATAACACTTGATCATAATCATTTCTAAGAAACCTAAGATTCAAGGAATTATTCATTAAATTCCAGGAGTTGATGGGATTATTTCTTTATCATCGATGAGTATTCTACAATTGTTCCCACCATACAGTCACTCCACCATAAAGATTATAGGTCATGTATTTGATCCGAAGATACTCAGGTACATCTATTAAGTCTAAGTACTTTTCAAACAATGCAGTCTAATATAATAATTATTCCATATCAAGGTTTTCATGGAAGGTTTGTTGGTTTATTTTAATTTGATGATATTTTCAAGGTTATGGTAATTAGACATAATCATCCTTAGAATCTGAATCATTCTTCTGATGTGCCTATAGATATTGAATTAGTGCACCAGTTTCTTCATGACCCATGATGGATAATGGAGGCCTATAATGGGGTTTTACTTCCCAATGATGGGTATCTGGAACCTAAGTTTGTGGTGTAGACACTATTCAAAGGTATCATAGGTCTTCTAATAGTGATTAACATTAGTCAAAAGATTTATTCTGATATTGGTGGATTTTTTGTTATTATTGGTGGAATTATTCTTTAGATTTCTATTTATGCAACTGAAGTTTCTCTAAAATTATTTTCATGTTCTGATTCAAGATAGGGATAGAGATAGAGGGATATAGATTCCTTAATTTCACATTTATTATCCATTAAATCTAAAGTAAATTTTGTATCCCTATTTAGAACATGACAGACTAATTTCTCAAGTAGGAGAGGTTTTTTCCCGAGGTATAGCGTAAATAAAACAATATAGGATGCATGTTGGTGGGTCTATGCATAATTATACCCCCCCCCCACCACCACCACCACCACCACCACCACTTTCCCTTTTTTATTTTTTATTTTTTAATTTTCTTCATTTCTCTATATATTTTGTATTAAATTATATGTTTTGGAACATAATGGAAGCTTTTGGGTGTGAATTTTTTATGTGTACACAAGACTTGAGGCATGTGGATATTGGGTGTGTAAGGATTGCATGTGGGACCTAGGGAACACTTTTTCTAGTTGTGAATGCAGAGAGAGTGCATGGGTTATGGGAACTCTGTTTCTAGGTGCGTAAGGAGGCTCGTTCTTAGGGGGGTCACATGTACAGGTTTTTTGGACTTTTTTAGTCATGTATGTTTTCTTTTGATGGAGTATCAGGATATGGTAGTAACACTATTCAAGTTCTCAATTATCCTTTATAAGTTTTTTTATGAAAACAAAAAAGTGATATTTGATGATTTGAGGGCTCATGTGGAGGATGTGCATGTTGGTCCTGGGTAATATGGGTTATGGAAAAGTGAAGGGCTCACAGTGCTAAAGGAATCATGAATAAAGGGTTTAATTCTATACACTTAGGGGTTTCATGGGATTAGATCTAGTATGGATCATGGTGTCAAGTGTTAATTAAGTCTAAAATCATGTAAATCATGCATTGAAAAGGAGGAATCAATAAAAGACTATAGTTTTTTTCTTTTTGTTTCCTTTTTTTATTAAACATGTATATTTTGTTTTTTATATGGAGGTTGGTGAGGATCCGACTAGATGAATAGATGGAAAGAGTGTAGCGATTGGTAGTGGAATGAGCAAGGTATCCAATGTGATGTAATTGAAAACCACGTGGGAAAGTGTGAAATATGGTGTCACCGTATTCTAAAAGGGATAGAATCATAAGTGGTTGTCAAATGGTGGAACTATGAAAAGGCATGTAGGGTAGATCAGAAAGGAAATAAAAATTGTGGTAAATTAGGAATTCCCTTGCTCTCATACCAACTTATGTAGCACAATAAATATAAACAATAAATTGTGTGAGTAAAAAGGGTAGATCACCCACAAATGGGAATATCATTCACTTAAATTTTATTATAATGGAAAAACTAGTAACAAATGATATCAGACAATTTATTTTTATGATAAAACCCTAAAAGAAAATAGAAGACTCATCTTACCTTAAAATAATACCTTAATCTAGGGTTAAATGGTAATTAAATAAAAGAATTAATTTGTCCCATGTGAGTGTTGGGTCCTAAGCCAGGTCTTATATCAAACTCTAAGACATAATTTCACTGAGATAAGAAAATACCTTTTGAGAATATAGATAATTCAATTCCTAGAAAATAATTTAAGGAGACTAATCCCTTAATTTAAAAGTTATGGTGAAGTAAAAACATGATTATATCAATTATCATTGAATAAATACCTAAAATAACAATTTTTTTAAATAGTATTAGACATGAATTATTCACCCAATTCATTCCCATGAGAAATTTATTAAATAAAATCAAATTTACAATACATGCATGAGATGTAATGCACTTACACCATAGTTAATTGAGGGGGGAATAAATGAAAATGACATAAAGGTGAAATAGTTCATCATACCTATTCAAAATAGTAAATTAAAACTCATAATAATGAATCCAAAATCCTTAAGAAAATAGATCAACAAAAATGATGAGGACCATCAACCGCCTTAAATGAAAAATCCATTTGAAATATGTTAATCCTTCACCAAATATCTAATACCATTGTCCTGAGAGTTCAGTAACTCATCTGCATTAGTAGTACCCCTACATATAGGCTCAAACTATTAGTGATGAATTATATCCAATATTATAACAACAAAATCCATAATTAAGTGATAAGACTCATGTAAAATCTATAAAGACATCCACACTTTCATTATCCCCACTGTGCTGGAGAATGCGCCCTTAGGTGAACAAAGAAGAAACCCTAAAATTGAGCTTTGATCTTTTGCAGAAATTTTTGTTGGGTGGGATTCTCTTCTAGATCATGGTGACTCAAAGACTTTGGTGTTTGATCTGAATAAATATTGTCATATAGGTTTCTCGGTGATCTCCTTTTTAAAGGAAGAGATGTAATTACTTTCTTATGATCTTCATTTTTTCTTGTTGGAAATTTTATCAAATTAAGACCCTAATTATATTATTTAGAAAGACCCTGGAAAATATTGGATTTGTGAATCTTTATATCAGTCTATTAAACCCTTCGTATGTGGTTTTACATTTTTCGTCTAATAATGATTACTATAGTATTTTTATGAGAGGTTCTTAGTCCTTTGAAGGTTATCTCATGAAGATATTTAAATGGTCCCCAAATTTTTTCTTTGAATACGAGCCTCCTATTATCCCTATTTGGATTGGATTACCTAGTCTATCATTGAATTTCTTCAAATATAATTCCCTTTTTCCAATTTCTGGTTCAATTGGGAACCCCTCAAGTTAGATAATGTGATGAAGAACCTTTCTTGACCTTCAGTTTCTAGAATATATGTAGAAGTTTATATGTCATAGTTTTTTTATATTTTATTTGGATCCAAAATGGTGAATATAATATTTTTTAGGATGTTGTATTTGAAAACATTCTAGATTACTACCAAAAATGTTTTAAAATTGGGCATTCATCAAAGGAATGTGAGTTCAATAATCATGATTCTCACCCCCTTAAACATTTTAATTCAATTTGGGTTTAAAATGATAGAAAAATAGATGGATATTACTTCTTCAGGTAATAATGGGGATTATATTGATAAGGATTTAAACCATAATTCTAATAATCATCTCTCTTCTACTCATCTCTTGGATTTTGTGAAGGTAGTGCATAATACTAAATCTAGAAACGAAGGAAGGGAGACTCTTAACAAGTTTTATCCATCTGGTATTGATACCAAAAAAGTGGTTCAACCCTCAAAAGGGGAGGACAATAATGAACAATATGATTCTTATCAGTATTTACATGATGATTATAAGCAATCTTGTTAGATTAAGGATGTTTTCTTGAAATTGAGTTCTGAAAAAGGTTAAAAAACAATGGTTGATGCAGACAGTTACATCATTATATGTCCCAAGAAGATTAAAAAACATAGATATTACTCTAACATTGAGAGAACTATTATCATGAGATCTTTTAAAGCCTCTAGGAGTGATAAAATAGTTTCTAATCTATAGAATGGGGTTTCTAATCATCTGATTTCATCCTTGAATAAATCTAATTTAGAGTAAAATTACAATGGAAATGATGAAGACCCTTCCTTGAGGGATTATTATCAAATTCAAGAGAAATTGTCTTGGTCAGAGGAACTACTCTCTTGGATTAGTTATCGGGATACTATTTCATACATCCAATATAAATTTGCTGAAATTTCATTTGAGACTTATCTTGAACTTAGAAAGATAATTTTCATTAAAATAGAGGAGGAATTTAAGATAAATCCAGATGTCAACTTCAGAGAAATTCTATGGCAATAACTCTTATCTGCTTTTTGCCTTGTTTTCATCCTATTGTTGACGATTTCCTTGGCTTTTAAGTGATTATTATTATCCTTTTGATTTTTTGTTTTCGCCTTGATAATGGTTTTGAGAATTTTTAGGTTACATTACATGAGGTTTTTGATTAACTGCTTGTTCCATTTTATTCAGATTGGTGTTTGGTTCTTACTGGTTTTCATTTAGAGTCATTTAAGTGGTTTTCATGCTTTTGATGGTTCTAATAATCTCTGATGCTGTGAGAAATTGATGTTTTTGGTGATAAATATTTTTTATGATGTTTTATTTTCTTTAAGGAATCCATTTTATAGTCTATTATTAATTTCTTTCTTATTGATGAATTTTGGACTTGCGTTATGGTCTAGTTATTTAGATGTGTTTTCCTCTATTGGATTTTCTATGATGTGTGGCTTTAATGGTTGTTGTGTCATGTATTATGGGAACTTCTCTACATGTGTTTTGATGAGTCTCTTTGTGGTTTTGATTGTTTTAAACTATTGGGTATTTGGATATTATTAAAATGTATCTAGTGCAATATCTTGTGATGGATGGATCACTTTAGTTTCAGTGTGTTTTTTTACTAACTAAAATAACAATGTCATCCACATAAAAAATGAGAAAAATTATTCAATTGGTGGACTTATAATAAAAACCTAAGGGATATTTTACACTCTAAGATAGACTAAAAGTTTTCACAAGTGAAAAAAAAAACCATCCAAACCATGATTTAGGGGATTTTTTAAGTCCATATAGTAATCATTTAAGGCGACACGCCTTAGAGGACTCCCCTGAGAAAAAAAAACCCTAGAGGTTTCTCTATATTGATTCCTCATCCAAAAATCTATGAAGGAAAGAATTTTAACATTGATCTGGTGAAAATTCCAATGATAAGAAACTGAAAAATAAATTTAAAGGAAAACAAATTCCATTTTAGTAGTAAGAGAGTAGATATCAAAATAACTAGTCCCTTAATTCTAAGCATTCTTTTTGGCAATGATCCAAGATTTGGGGTGATTGGGAGATCCATATGTATTAACATGAATAATATATACCAATTTTCATAAAATATCTTTCTTTCCTAGTGGAAGAGCAATAATATATCATGTATGATTGGCCTCAAGGGTATATACCTCATTAAACATATCATGAAACCAACCTGTATAGGATTTAACCGCAATAAGAGTATAAGGGGTAGTAATCATGAAAAGTATACTAATAAAAGTTATAATTTTTATAGATAATCCTATATAGGTGTGATTATATATAGGATTTTGTTTTTAATTATGAGTATATTTACAAAATTCAAATAGTAGTTCTTTACTAGAAGATGTTATAGCTAACAATGAAGTGATAAAAAAGATATTAGTAGGAACTGTTGGTGATTTGTTATAGCACCCTTGGTTTTAGCTACAAGACCCTTTATTTACGTACTTTGAGCATTTATAATTCTTGGGTTAAATTTTTGGAGGTTTCATGGGGTTTTTGGCATGTTTTGGATAAATTTTTGGATGTGCACAATTTATGCATGGTTAGTGGAAATCGTGCACCACCTCTAGGAAACCATGCAAGGGGGGAAAGTGGTCATTGGACAAGTGCATGGTTGGCATATGGTTTGGCCAAAACTGTATGAATTATTAGGGGGAACCGTGCAGTGGGTAATAGAGTAAAATCATGGTTGGAAGATAATTTTTCTAAATGTGTGATCCAATAGTGTGAGGGGTGGCCTTATGGAAGTAGCACCACAAGTTTAGAACATGATTTTCCAAACCGTGTGACGTACAGTTTGAACCCTGAATTTTCCAGATATAATTTTAATTAAGCCCCTTATTCCTCTTTAATCCCACATTATCTCAAAATATTGAATTCATTTTTCTCCCTGGTCTTGGGATACAATCCCCTTTGTTCTAAAAGTGATTCTTACATGAATCAAAGCATGTTAGAGATCCATATTTGTTGATAAGTCATTGTTTTTCACCAAACCTATTAGATATATTCTTCTTATCTCACTCAAAACCATATATCTATTCTATTTTGGATATATATATGTTTTGAGATGTAAATATTTATTATATTTGATTGGATATTTTGAAGGTAATGTGTGGTGTGATTGGATCTAGAGTATAATTGTGTTGTTCTTCATTTTTTCCAACTATTGAGAGGTAGGTGGATTCTCTCTCATATCCACCTAACTAATAACTTGAAGTATTAGTTTTATTCAAATGAATTTATTGTAATTTTTATGAAATACGTGTGTGATTCTTTATATAAACCGCTTTTGGGTTATGTCTAGTAAATTTTGGTATTGTATGGTTTCTTGGAAAATCTTCTTTGGTGACAATTTTAAAATGATGATTTTAAATTTATTGCTTTGTTTTTATGCATAGAAATTTTTTGTTAAAATTATTTAAATAAATGATGGTTTTATGTGAAATGGAACTTAGTATGGGATTTGTAATAAATGGTTGGTGTGAGTGCATTTATATATGTGGCTCTATGGAAGGGGTGTGTGCCATTAGGGAGCCTGGTATTAGTCATCTTATGATGACTTGGTGTATCTATGGGAGACTACTCATGAGTATGTAACAATCACCTGGGCATGCATAAGGTGTGTGTGTTTGTGTGTGTGTGGATATATGGTCATGGGTATCCCAAATATTTATGAAAGTATTCAATAAAATGTGCTAACAAGTGTTGTCTTAGTAGAGATTATTGGGAGATCTTTGGGGAAATCCTACTGAGTTTAAGCTCACCCTCTGGTTTCTCACTATTGTGCATTTGCAGATATAATCTATCGATACATAGGTAAAGTCAAGGTATATTAGTTATTTAGTGATTCTTCTTGATACCATGGTCATGGCATGTGGAGTTGAAGCATGGAGAGGGTTGGGTGATACTTGTTTTGATAGAAATTGGGTGTTTTTTGAGTTTGTAGCCTTTTGTTTCTTTCTGAGTATTTCTGTTGATTTATGATTGTAATCTAATATTTTTAAATTTTTTGGTTATGTTTTGAGTTATATTATATACTCATGCATCATATATAGGATTGGATGCTTATTTTTCATGTTGTTTGGGTTTTTTATCTTTAAAAGGGTAAATCATCCCCAAAATTTTATTAAGGCCCTTAGAATTTATTACCAGCCTTTGGGGTCTTGGGGATTTTACCTAAGGCCAGTGGTACCCATCACTTCTTAATCCAATGAGGGGAGGATGGATTTTATAAATGGTATCAATCTTAGTCAGTTTTTCTATCTTTGGGGAAAATGGTATCAATTTTTTTGGTCCTTGAGTTGGAAATGGTATCAATTACTATTTGGGATGGTAGTAAGGATATAGTATCATTAAAACTTGAAATATATACCATAAAAATACATAGATAACCTTTATATGTTGAAATTTTAGTTACCATGGTGTTTGGGTATATAAGTGTTTTAAAACGCTTCTAGGAGATTTTTCATCTCATCATTGTGGGTTTAGCCAATGAGAAGTTCATTGAATGTATCGATAGTAAGACTTTCCAAAAGGACTTCATATTTTATTTTGAGTTTAATGGTTTATGAAATGGTTGAAAAGTTTTGATTTTTAAAAATATTTAAATGGTAAATTTAAAAAAAAAATGGTTGTACCATTTTCAAAAATGATTAAAATGAAATCAATGGTTGGATTTTGGAAATGTATGATTGTGGATTTTTTTGATATGGTAGTTTGAAACTGCTAAAATGTTAGTTGATAATTAGCATTAATTACATGGATTTTTTTTTGGATATAGCAAATGGAACTGGGTAGATTTCATAGGAATCAACTAGAAGGGGAAACTGAAAATGTGGTTGTACCTGAGCCATAGGTGAACTAATATCCAATCCAAAGAATTTTCTAGTATTTTCATGTATTGGATAAGGGTAATAAGAATGATGAGCCTTGAAAAGCAGACCATTCTATATTGTTCCAAAATAATATTTCATCCATCTTTTAGGGGGATTCTGAGATAAAAAAATAAAAATTCTGGTCAAATAGGATAAATTGAATCTTTAATTTTCTTAGGACACGAGTGTAGGTGAAAGTAAAGTTGGAAATGTATATACTAGAGGATATGCCATTCCAATGGTGGTATTTAGAAATTCATGCTTATTTCTAATGCTTTTCATCAGGGCTAACCCACCTCTATGCACTCTTTCTATCGCGCATTGGACGTTGTGTTGTTGTTCGCTGATGAATTTATTGTACCTGCATTCACGCTTTCCAAAAGAAGGATGAATTCATCAATTTCTTAGTGATGTATGATCCTTGATTGAAACATGATGATGGGATGTTGGTTCCTCATTCTGTGGATTCCTCCTCAGAATTCTTCACCTAGTCTGGGTCTCCCTCATAGATTAATATATGGTTCATGAAAATAATTCTCAGTCCCATATCTTTGTGGACATCAGTTAATTAAAATGTTTATGTATGGACATTCCAAGGGGTTTTGGTAGGGAAGAAACCTTTAGTTAGGAGAGTAGTCACATTGATCATCAGTGTCATTTCTAGACACTAGAACATTGTAACACATGTATTCTTCCTCATAAGAGGGATTCTCAAGGGAATGGAACTCGAGGAATCTTGTGGAGATCACAAGGTATCTTATTCTAGAGGCATTTCTTCTAAGGTTTTCCTTAGGTATCCCATGTTTAACATGTGGTAGGAAGTGAGTTTAATTTCTTTCAAAGATGTGGTGATATCAATTGGAATGTCTCCTGGAGATGGATTGGAGAGGTTGACCCATAGGAGGGAACACCTGGAAGGTTTACTAGAGTGATGGCTCAAAAATTCCAATGAGAGCATACCTGGGATGGTGTGTCTCATAAAGAGAACACGTCACACCATGAAGGCTGATCTGGAAACCACTAAGGGCATATTAGGAAAGTGCGCTCCAAAGAGGGGGACACCAAGGTTTACTATTGGCTAGGATTGAACCTCAAGGAGTCTTCCTATGTACCCTGTATAGAATACAGGGATCAAAACCCATATAGTTTGAAAGGGTGATGAAAATGGGGATTACACATGGCTAGCTGCCCTTCGTAAGAGGATCTCTCTTGGTTGAATGAATATGGATTGTTTGGGTCTTATTCATGGTTAGCTACCCAAGTGCTGTTGAGAGAAGTGATGAGGTGAATGGGGCTTATGCACTAAGATGGCCCAAATGGATGGTGTGATCTCACTGAGATGTGGCGTCCTAGGAAAGAATCGGGATGGATATGGATGAAGTCTAATATATGGAATGGAGGTAATGGATGGAGTGTTAGGTTTGATGGTCTTGAACCTTAGGGAGTATTACTACATACCCTATATATAATACAGGGATCAAATTCCATGTAGTTCATATGGGGTGATGAGACACCTGAGAAGGTGGTCCATGAGAATGGAGCACATGGATGGGGACCCGAAGGAAGTGGAACCTCTGGGTTAGGGCATGATCCTCCCAATACATATCGACTCAAAGGAAATACTATGATGGTAATGGATGTTGGGCTTGAACCTCAGGGAGTCTTCCTACATACCCTTTGTAGAAGACAATGATCAAATTCCATGTAGTTCCAAAATGGGGCATGGAATCGAGGCTTACACATGGCTTCTTGCCCAGAGACATGCTAGGGCTTATGCATGGTTAGCTTCCCAGATGAATGCTTGTTGGGTTTGGGTCACCTATTAAGGTGGATCAAATTAAATATGGGGGATGTGGTTGAATTTCAAGATATTACTGGGATTTGGTGACCTAGGGTAAAATCAGGGTGGATGATGGATGAAATGGGTGATGGCGGATAGATCAGAACACCCTATAGAGGTGGATATAGGGGGATGTGCCCCATAGAGGTAAGATGTCAAATCATGAGGTTACATCCCTAATATGGATTACTTGAGTTTACCAGTGGTTTGGATTGAACCTCAGGGAGGCTTTCTATGTACCCTATTTAGAATACATAGATCAAAACCCTTGTAGTTTGCTATGAAGTAATCAAGGATTAAAAATAAATATATTCTCTATAGAAAAGTGTCATAGTCACTAATAACCTCTAATACCACATGATTCATGCTCAGTTTGAGAAAAAAAGAGGAAACAAGAGACCAGACAGTCACTTCGTGAAAGATGCATTAGTGAGTGATGGTGTGGGGCTTATGCATGGAAGATGCTTGGGTGCTGCCATAGAGAGATAATGGTGAAAGGGGCTTACATGTGGAGGTTTCTCATGTGCTGATATGAGAATAAATTTTATTGATGGGGCTTACACATAGGATCTTCCTGGGTTCTTCTAGGGAGCGACAACGGTGAATGGGGATTACACATGGAAGTTGTCCAGGTGTCGCTAGGGAGTGGCAATAGTGAATCGGGTTTACATGTGGAAACTTCACAGGTGCCGCTAGGGAGAAGAAATGGTGAATATTTCTTATGTATGGAATCTTACCATTCAGGATTCCTCATGTCAGTTCATGAGGGTATCCCAACTTGCTTATGGGTTGAGGCATATGATTAGCGCTTACACCTGATGAGGAGGCTCGTGGTTGTTGTTTGGTGGTCGTCTCATGATCATGTTATAAGGAGTCTTATACTTGGCACATAAGGCATATCATGTTTGTTATAGGAGTCATACTATTTTTGAATGATAGGGTATTCTTCATTTTAAATTCATGTAGTGAGTATTATTAACATCATATACTTGGAGCATATGGCATATCTTTTTTGGATCAATAGGTATCCTATGTTTTTTATATAGGGTATACTATAGTTTACATTCACGTAGTGAGGACTATTAGTCATAAGAAGCCTAGTGATGGATGGTGTGGGACTTACGCAATAGCATCCCTTTCTGGTTCAACCTGTCATTAGAGCCAGGTGATCAGGATTCGAGAGATTCTTGAGGAATGGTTCGACTCAAGTTGGTTGGGGAATCCAAGATGATAACCTCAAATCATGACATAGAAAGGGACCAAGAGAAGTAGTTCGACTCAAGGTGTTTCAAGGAGTGGGTTAGAGTATCTAGAATCATGGTATTCTAAGGGTGTAAGGTGAGTATTCACAAGGTCTCAAGAGAACATTTCCTTATCCTAGCCCAAAATGTTTGTGGTGAGACTCTCCATTTTTCATGGGGGTCAATGACAGTAGTGAAAGGACCAGCCTAGAGGGTCAGGACCACAGCCTGGAACTAATCCCGAGTGGGGGTGCAGGGGCATAGCCCCCAAGGTATGGACCAGTGGGCACAGATATAGGAGTTTCATGAATGATAGGACTTTGTGAAGCATGGTTCCCTTACCTCCAAGCGAAGTCCTGATTCATGGGGTGAGTTCTTTGTGAAGGATGAATTCTTCATGAAGCCTCAAGTGCCTCAGAGGGACTTCTTCCTTCACAAAGGGTGTAGGCCTTCACAAAGGGAATCTCCACATGGGTTAGAGGATCTCAAGAACATAAGAAAGGTGGTTTCATGATGCCTATGAGGTTTGAGGAAGATGGTCTCATAGTTCTCATGAGCTCCGTGAATTGAGAGTGTGAGGTCAAGACTTGATGGAATCTCCTTTCGAATGAAGTCATGAAGGGGGTATTTATTGGCATGGGGGCCTCATGATGCTCAGAGGTGCATCATGAAGCAAAGGTGGGCTATGTGAACAGTTGTAGCTCCATCATACTTGTATATTTATCCATCAAAGTCATTTGTACAGTCACGGAGCTCTGTTAGATTTTCAAGAGTTCCATCAAGGGTCTGTACAGTCATGAAGAGCACTCTGTGAATCAAACCTCTGCAAATGGGCTCTGTGAATAGGGATCTGCGAATCACTTTTTAACTCGACTTCAAATGACTGTAACTTCTAATCTATAATTCCATTCGAGTTCCATGACTAGTCAAATTAAAGCTTACAAAACGAGCTACACTCCTAGATCATGTTTGGAAACATTTTTTTAATTCATTGGATGTGTTTTTCTGGTTTCAAAAATGCTAAAGTAGACCAATACATTAAATGGGAGTATTTTGAGGAATTTTTTAGTAACAAATCTTATCCTTACACATTTCATTTTGTTAGAAAAATGGATTTCTTCAGTTTGAAGCAATTGAATCTTTCAATAATGGAGTTTGTGGATAAATTTATGAATTTAGTTTGATTTTCTCTAGAATTTAATATAAGTGTGTCCTTGAATGAATTCATTTTTAAGAAATGGTTTTGACTAGATATTCTCTCAAAGATTGTAGTTCTTTATATTACAGGATATAAAAAAATGGTTAATAGAGAAATTGTGGCAGAAAGGTATATCTTTGGGAATGTAGTTATAGGGAGCATATTTATTCCTATGGGAACAGGTGGGAACTCTAATGATGGGAATAATAGAAAAAGGGAAACCAACTTCTAGAGTGGTGGGATATCACATAATCGGACCATGAGATCAGTAAATATTACTCCTTAACCAAAAAGTACCAGATGTTCCCAATATGGTTCTTTTGATAATATGAAGTGAGATTGTACAACACCACCAGTAATATTTCACAATTTTAATTGTATGGGATATATTTAGTTTTATTGTCACTATACTCTAAGGTATGGTTCTAGAGACAAATCTCATGTTTCCCAAACATCATATTCTTTGATGGGATGAGTGTAGCAGAATAATTCTCATCATCATAACAGACTGAGACAAGATGATTCTAGGAACACCATGACTTCTAAACATAAGAAGACTCAATAGGTTGATAAATATAAAAGCGTAGTGAGTAATCAATTGCATGGTGTAAATAAAGTAATCATGGATGGTCAATCTGGTCCTTCAATGGTGAGAAATGATTCTTTTAAATTATACCCTTATAAAAGTTTTGTTTGATATGGTCACATCCCACTCATTTAATTATTCTCATGTTTTTGATCATATATCTTTGTGTGTTGAGATGATGCCTTATATTTTGAACCTCCAAATTCCTCTTGGTCAAAGAGAGTGTATATGATTTTGGTGTAAATATTTTTCTATAACTATCAATGTGGATGAGTTGATTCAAAATTTCTCTGTGATTGAGATGGAGTTCTATGACTTGATTTTGGGTATGAATTGGTTGACATTGTTTAAGGACCACATCAACTATAATGCATAAAAGGTTAGCTTCACATATCTTGATGCCATCAAGCATCACTTTACAGAACATTGAGATGTAAACGTAGGTAGAGCATAAATTTTGGCACTGGTGGCTGGAACTATCTCTTATCAGTTTGTAGAAATAACTTTGGAATCTATAGAGGAGATTAGAAATAGATATTTTCCAAACATCATTGACCAATTTCCTAAAGTATTTCCTGAAAAAAAAATTAGGGTTTCCACCCAAAAGAGAGTTATATTTTACGATTGGTCTTCTACTGAGGAAAAAACTGATTTCACTTTCACATTATAGGATGGTGCCAATATAATTGAGAGGATTGAAAGTTCAATTGGGAGAGTTATAAATAAAATAGTTCATTCAACCGAGAATGTCTCCATGGGTAGCACCTGTTTTGTTTTTTGAAATACGGGTGGAACTCTTAGTATTTTTCTAGAGAGGATTGAAAGTTCAGTTGGGAGAGTTAGAAAGAAAATGGTTCATTCAACTGAGAATGTCTCCATGGGTAGCACCGGTTTTTTTTTTTTGAAAGGTGGGTGGAACTCTTAGTATTTTTCTAGACTATCATAAACTTAACCAAGTTACAATAAAAAATCGGTATCCTCTTCTATGAAATGATGATTTTTTTATAAAATAAGGGGATCCCAATGGTTCTATAAAATTAAATTATGTTTGGGATATCACTAACTATGAGTTAGGAAGGATAATATTATGAATATGTATTTCAAAAGTAGATATGACCATTATGAATATATAGGTATTCCTTTTGGTCTTAGAATTCACCAGTCATCTTTATGGATTTCATGAATCAGATATTTCAGAGGTATGTGGATTCTTTTGGGGTAGTTTTTATTGATGATATTATGGTGTATTCTAGGAAAAAATCATATCATGATAAACACTTGGCTATAGTTCTAGGTATATTGAAGGAGTATCACCTTTATTCTAAGTTATCAAATTGTGATTTTTGGATACAATAAGTTCATTTCCTTAGCCATGTAGTTTCTAAAAAATGAGTTTGGTATATCCTGATTAGATATAATCTATTATCACTTGGAAACAACTGAAGAATTTATTTGAGATACATAGGTTTCTAGGCTTGGTAGAACACTACAGATTCTTTGTTCATGATTTTTCACATTTGACCTCACTGATGACAGCTTTGATGAGGAAAGGAATTCCTTTCCAATAGAATGATGAATTTTGGAAATCATTTCAATAAATTAAGGTTAAACTTACATAAACACGTATCATAATGTTTCCAGAGTATATGCGGGTCTATGCAGTCTATTGTGATGCATCAAGATCTGGATTGGGATGTGTTCTCAAGTTTGGAGATCATGTTGTTATATATGGTTCACATCAGTTATGGATGCATGAGAAGAACTTCCCAACACATGATTTAGATTTGGATGATGTGATTCATGCCTTAAAGATGTGACATAACTGTCTTTTTGGTGATAAATTTATGGCATATATAGATCATAAAATCTTGAAGAATATTTTCTCACAAAGTGATTTGAATATGAGATAATGAATATGGATGGAATATCTTCAAATTTTTAGCTTAACCTTATCATATACATCAGGGAAAGGAAATTATATAGAAGATATAACAACCTTGTTCTTTTTATTACATTCATACATGATTTAATGACATAAAATTACACTTAATACAACCTGAAAGATCGATGGGTCTAGTGTATTGGGAAATTAGGAACATTTCATAACAATTTAAAACATGAAATACAACATCATTATTTAAAACTTCCTTTACATGACCGCAACATTCCTTTATACTTAACATTTCATGGGATAACCTGAGGACATACATAAGAAATGGGTGAGAAATAAATCCCAGTAAGGGAATAAACATGGAATAACATGAGGAATACAATACATTTTAGAAAATAGGAATATCAATGGATCATAAAAGAAACATGAACATAAAGGCATGATATAGAATGATAATCATAACATGGAAATGTGGAAACAACTTAAAACATTGCATCATAGGTCAAGGATAGACTTCCAAGACATCATATTGGATAAAGTACCATAAAGTAATCAGGTAAACCCATGTCCCAAAATGTCATATCATGATACTAAACATTAACCAATCCATTGGAGCCTATATAATTTCGGGCACACCCATCACTTTCATTTAATTCTCATGCTTAAGTGTGCCACATAGATTATAAAGCATAGATTCATTCATCATCATAATTTATTACATGATAAAAGGGTGTAGAATACATACATGTAAGTCCTAAATAAAAAGTTATATGTGTATAAAAGTGAGCACCCCTGATATGAAATGGGTACGGTATTCACTTACACAATTTTTTTGGAATGGAGATCCACGGTGAAATTTCGGCAGCCTAATGGCGTGACATAAAAATTCATAAAAAGGGTCGATGAGAGAGAAAGAGGTATCTAATAATATATAAATGAAATTTAAAGTAATAGATTCATATAAATACATGTCCCAACATAAGTAATTTTGAAATAGAAGGCATAATATAATAAAGAAACTTGAAGAAAGAGGAGAAATGGAATAACTCTTATGAAATTTTAGCATGGTAACAGGTGTATGTGGGAGAGATTAATGAGAGATAAATGGGTATATAATCATTAAAAAATAATAAGGTAAGTATGGGTGAGGTGATAAAACATACCCCATAAATTTTAAATGAAAATAAAAGGGTGTAACAATATAAGGAAATTTGGATAGAAATGAGAATAGAAGGAACCCTTACTTGAGTGTGTGACATCAAAAGATTCAAGAGGGGATTCTTGAGAGCTTAGGGCGCCTTGAGAGGACTATAGATAGGGTAGGAAAGAGTTATGATGTTATCTAAGTATTTTTAGTTAAGATAAGTGGGATATTGGGTGGGTTTATATAGGAAATGAGAGGGGAATTCTTTAATATTTCACAAACATAGGTTTTGGAATCTATGTAATTAAGTATTCAAAACCACAAACATTACCATGGTTTTTTCCCATGTTTTTTTAAAAAGTGGGGTGAAAAATATTATTTTATAAGGACATGGGCCTAATATATTAAAATATTATCCTTGATTATGTGGAGGTGAGTCGCGTTATTAAAGAAATGAACTTAAAATCATAAAATATGTTATACACTTTGGAGGGTTCACTAAGGCTTTATAAAATAACTCAAACAAATCTAAAATAAACTTATTTTAAAGGTAAAACTTATATTTGGCCAAATATCACTTTTATAGTGTTTATTACATCACTATTGGGCCATTATGATGTCATAAAACACACTATATATTTATATGGTATTTAATTTTTAGCTAAAAATTCGAATGCCTTAGAAAATTATGAAAAATTCACTGTTAGATAATTTTGATGACCTAATTAAAAAAATAATATTCATTTTATCCAAATAATTTTCTAAATATATCAATTTCCACTTTTAAAATAAAAACCAACATTTATTGAAAATTGAAAGGTTTTGACAAAAATAGTTTTTAAACCTTAATAAATATTACATTTGACCTCATAAAAATTATATGATAATTTATATTTAATAAAAATAATTTAATAATAATATTTTATTAAAATGTTATTTATTAATTCATCAAAATATATTTCTTAATTTAATTTTAATATTAACAAAAAAAATATTATTTGTGCTTTAAAAAAATAATAAAATAAAAGTATATTCATTATTCTATAAAAAAATAATGTACATAATCATAATTATAGGGTGTTGATACATATCCCTTTATTAAACTAGCATACTCCCTAAGAGTAATTTATTTTATGTTGGGGCTTTCATGGGGTCGTTCAGTGAACATGGCTTGGGTTGTGATCTCGATGATCTTAAACTTCTCTCATAAACGGTTTCACTCATACTTAAGTTTTTGGATCTCATCTTGGGCTTGAGATAGGGAAAATCCCAAAAATTCTACCTCCCTTGAAAGATATAATAAATGGGCTTCATAGAGAATGATCCTGCTGGTTGAGGTCATCACCTCCTTTTTCTATGTCGAAAGGATTTTTTAAAACCCTATATTTATTCTAATCATGTGATCACTATTCAACAGCTATATTATCAATGGTAATGATACTTAATGGTCATTTAAATCTAATTAGATATGATAAAACAAATAAAGTGCATGTTTTTTCTATATCCATTTTACAAAATAATACATTTAATTAAATCAAAAGGGAAATTTCTCTGATAATAGTTCGGGTCGTTACAATCTTCCCCCTTAAGAAACTTCACCCTCGAAATTTTAATTTCCCTCATTACAAAAATGAGGGTAACTTTGTTTCATCACCTCCTCCAGTTCCCATGTTGATTCTTCAGACTTGTGGTTTTTTCACAACAGTTTGACTAGGTGCATTGTCTTATTCTTTAGAACTTTATCTCTACGATCTAAGATCTTCACTGACTTCTCCTCATAAGAGAGGTCATTATCCAATGGTATCATTTCAATATTGAGTACATAAGAGGAATTTTTTATGTAATTTCTGAATAGGGATACATGGAATATACCGTGTACTTGAGATAGGTTAGGTGGGAGTTCTAGTCAGTAGTCTACCACTCTGATGCAATCAAGTATCTCAAAAGGGTCAATGTACCTTGGACTGAGCTTTCCCTTCTTCCCAAATCTCATTACTCTCTTCCATAGAAATATGCGGAGGAATAACATGTCTCAAACATCAAACTCTAGGTCTTGTGGATGATTGTCAGCATAGATTTTCTGTCGACTCTGAGTATCCTTGATGAGCTGTTGAATGGTCTTAGTCGTCTCCTCCATTTACTATCAATTTTTGTTCCCCAAATTCATCCCAACATGGAGGTTTTCTGCACATATTCTCATAAAGGGATTCATAGGGATGCATTTGGATGCTTGAGTGGAAACTGTTGTTGTAAGAGAACTCAACCAGAGGAAGATGTTTCTCTCATCCTTCTTTAAAGTC
This sequence comes from Viscum album, assembly GCA_963277665.1. Lineage (NCBI taxonomy): Eukaryota > Viridiplantae > Streptophyta > Magnoliopsida > Santalales > Viscaceae > Viscum > Viscum album. The sequence goes on from OY728132.1 coordinate 624,341,980, forward strand.
CATTGAGCATGATCTCAATATTTCCTCAAGTTTCTAGATATTCCACTCAGATTGGCCATAAGTTTGAGGGTGATAGGTTGTGATGAAGTTTAACTCAGTATTCATAGAATGCTGTAGATTCTTCCATAACTTAGAGGTGAATCTTTGATGTTAATCAAATACAATAGATAGTGGTTCACCATATAGACTCACTAATTCTTTTATGTATATCCATGAAAGTTTATCTAATGATAAATCCTCTTGAATTGAAATGAATTGTGCAGTCTTTGTAAAATGATCCACCATAACCTAGATAGAATTATTTCCTATATATGTCTTAGGAAGCCTAGTGAAAAAGTCCATGGTTATGTTTTCTAATTTCCATGTAGGTATGGGTAATGGTTGTATCATCCCCTTAGATTTTTTCCTTTCCGCCTTCAATTGCTGACATACGAGACATCTTGATGTATATTCTGTGATCTCCTTCTTCATATTTTCTCACCAATAGTGTTCCCAGATATCTCAATACATCTTTGTACTTCTAAGTTAGATAGAGAAGTTTGAGCTATGTGCATCATCCAACAGCTCCTTATTTACCTCAGGATTTTATGGTACACATATTCTTGACCCAAATATTACAACACCTTCTTCATTAGCACTAAACTCTGATGATTTCTCTTTTCTAATAATTTCCACTTTCTTCTAAATTCCCACATCATCTCCTTGATCATATTTTAACCTTCCTAGAAGAGATGATTGAGAAATAATTTGTGAAAGGATTGATTATGTTTTTTCCTTTATGATCCCCATGTCCATCCTCTTCAAGTCTAAGAAGATCAGATCCTTCTTAATTCAGATCAGTGAAAGAGTTACTGTATTCTTTATACTTAGAGCATATTCTAATTTATTCTTTTTTCCTAGATGGTAGTGAATTTAGAAGTTATAATATTTGATCATCTCTAACCATCTTTTTTGGTGCATATTCAACTCTTTCTATGTGAATATGTACTTGAGGCTTTTGTGATCTATATATATTTCACACTTCTAATCAAAGAGGTAATGTTGCCAAATTTTCAAAGCGAAGATCACTGCATATAACTATAGATCATGTGTTGGATAGTTCTTCTCAGGAACTTTAAACTACCTTGAATCATAGGCAATGACTTTTTTCATTTTTCATCAACTCATAGTCCATTCCCTTCATTGAAGAATCACTAAATACCATGAAAAGATCTTCACTTGTGGGTAGTGTAAGCATGGGCACAGTGATATGACTTATTTTCAACTCTTTAAATCTCTATTTTAATTCACCATTCCAAGAAAACTTGACTCTATTATGAGTTATCTTGGTTATAGGGTTTGATAATCACAAGAAATTTATCACAAATCGACGATAATACCCAGCTAATCCAAAGAAACTATGGATATCTATCACAGATATTGGCCTCGGTCATCCTTCAATCGCCTCAGTCTTTAAGGGTTCCATATATATCCCAATGATTTTGATGATATGCCCCGATAAAGAGACTTCCTTCAACCAAAACTCACATTTTTTGTACTTGGCATAAATCTTTTCCTCTCGCAATGTCTTTAGCACAGTACTTAAATGCTCCTCATGCTCTTTCTTACTTTTTAAGTATATTAGAATATCATCAATAAAGACTACCAAAAATTTGTCAAGGTAATCTCTAAAGACTCTATTCATCAAGTTCATAAATATTTCTAGAGCATTAGTGAGTCTGAATGGCATCACTATGAACTCATAATGCTCATACCTTATACAAAAACCAGTCTTGGGGATATCCTCCTTCTTCACTCTTACTTGGTAATATCCTAAACACAGATCCAACTTGGAGAAGTATTTTACCCCACATAGCTGATCAAACAAGTCATCAATTCATGAAAAAGGATACTTTTTCTTTATCATGATTGTGTTGGTCTCATGATAATCAATGAAAAAGTGCATTTACCTATCCTTATTCTTGATGAAGTGGACTGGTACACCCCATGGTGAAGAACTTGGTCATATAAACCCTTTATCCAGATTCTCCTATTGTTGTTTCTTTAGCTCATCAAGTTCCACAATAGTCATTATATATATATTCTTGGATATTGGAAACATCCCAGGTATAATATCAATCAAGAATTCAACATCACTACTAGGAGGAAGACCAAGAAATTCCTCAGGAAACACATAAATGGATTCCCTCACAATAAACATGTCTTCAAGGATGCTTCCTTCCTTAGACTCGTCATCTGAGCAAGATACACATGTTCATATGGCAATAATATCCATGCTTGTGATGACAGTGCTAAAGAATATTCATCCTCCTCCTTAACACTTATATAGAATCAGGGGTTGATTTTCCATATGGAGAATGATTTCCCTATCATGTAAATTTATGTTGTATCTATATAGATAAATCCAATCCATGCCAAGAATTGCATTAAGTCCACTAAGGGAAGTATTATAAGGTTATCCAAGAAGTTAAATCCACAAATTGTGATAGGGGAGGATTTATATACATGGGATTCTATAATTTCCCCATTTTTCTTTTTCACTAACATCTCTACTTCCATGATTTGTGCTAGTGTTTGGATTGTTCTTCTAAACTTTCAGGATATAAAATAATGTTTAAAACCAGAATCAAAAAGTATGTTTGCTATTCTTGTATGAATAACTAGCATACCTATCACCACTCCATTGTTAGGATTCACTTCGATGGTAGAGATGGAAAAATCTCACCCTTGTTGCCTTGGAGGTTGTTGGTTGCCTCAAAAAATCCATGGCTTAGTGCATTGGTTTGACAAATTCCCTAGTTCCTTGTAGTTATAGCAATGAACAATGCACTGAGGGTTTACCGGTTCATCCCTTTCCTCCGTCATAGTAGCGGGTTTTTCTTTCCAGTAATCTTTGGCCATTTTCCCTTCCTTCTTGCACCTAAATCATTTCCTCGTCCCCTTCAGGAAATTTCCAGGGTGCTTCTTTTTGTAACTTTGGTAAGTGGGGTGTTGAAATTTCTTGGCACCGTTAGATCTCTCTATCGAACTACCAGAATTTGACTCCATATTCCGCTTCTTATCCCCATGATACCCCTGAGATTTTCCTATCTCCATTTCGACTTTGAGGGTACATCATACAATTTCCTCATAGCTATCAAAGTCATAGATAGCTAAGGCTTTCAGTAGGATAGTTTTTAACCCACCAAATAAGCATCCAACCTTGCATTCGGGGGTAACGACAAATTAATAGGTGTATCATGAAATAATTGTGATGCTTTCCTCATATGATCTAATGGATTCGTCATATTTTTTCTTGAGGGAAAAAAAGTCCCTTTCCATCTTAAGTTGGAGGGTGTGAAGAAAATATTTATCAAAAAAAATTATAAAAATACTTCCATCCCATCGCCTTGATCTATTCCTTAGGAATTTTATTTTTGATCAATGTCCACCATTGATAAACTTCACCCTCCATACAATAAGAAATCATAAGAACCTTCTCTTGTTAGAATCATTGAAGGATGGAGAAGATCTTCTCAATGGATTTGATCAATTCTTTGGCGATTAAGGGATCGGATGATCCATTAAAAGTAGGAGTCCTTTGTCTCATGAAGCTATTGATTACGACTTGTTATTTCTTATGGGTTTGTACATTCATCTTAATCTAGGTTTTTATTCAAAAAATGAGTTAACTAAGAGAGTATATTGAAAAAAAATTTGATTCCTACTCCCACCAGATTGGGCATCTCATTAGGGAATTCATTACATTGATCTTTGCATCGGTTGTTAGCTTGATTCATCCTATTACTGTCCATTTGCTAGAATAAAAGGAAAATTAGGTTTGAGTATTTTAAACTATTAAACACATAAAGGGTAATCCAATAACATTAAAGGTATAAGTTAAAAATTATATTTATTTCTTTAACTTATGAATTTCTAGGCTTCAATCTAAGTTATCCATGATCTATTTCCTAACGTATATTCTTATGGGATTTTTTTTGTTCCCATAATAATTTTTCGTACTAAGATTATAAATTTATAAAAGCATATCCCATGGGAGTGTCAAACCAATAGTGCATCAAGGTTCATTGTCATGCACCAGTTCCCATTAGAGTCTAGCTCAAAGTAGTGTTTTTTGGGTTTTACCCCTAGATACATTTATGCCATATCCACATCCACTTATTCATATCCAGATAGGGATTTATTTTCTTGATAAACCACTTACTCTATACTCACCAAAATTTAAGAATTTTTTTCTTATACTTATTATTATCCCTAATAATTTTACTATAGTTTTTTAATCTTAATCCCAAAAATAACTAAAATTTCCTCTGATACCAACTATAACAAGCCTATTCTTTTTATTACATTCGTACATGATTTAATGACATAAAATTACACCTAATACAACCCTAAAGATCAAGAATTATAGTGTCTTGAAAAATTAGGAACATTAAATAACAACTTAAAACATGAAATAAAATATCATTATTGAAAACTTCCATTACATGACCACAACATTCCTTCGTACTTAACATTTCATGGGATAACCTCAGGATATACATAATAAAGGGGTGAACTATAAATCATGTTAAGGGAATAAAAATGGAATAACATGTAGAATACAATAAATGTTAGACAATAGGCATATCAATGGATTATAAAATAAACATGAACATAAATTCATGATATAGCATGATAATCATAACATAGAAATGTGGCAGAAACTTAAAACATTGCATCATAGGTCAAGGATAAACTACTAAGAAATCATAATGGAAAAATTCCCATAAAGAAATTTTTTAAACCTATGTCCTAAAATTTCATATCATGTTACTAAACATTACCCAATGTATTGGAGAACTATATAATTTTGGGTTTACCTGTCACTTTTATTTCATTCTCATGCTTAAGTGTGCCACATAGATCATAAAGCATGGATTAATTCATCATCATAATTTTTCCATGATCAATTGGTGTGGAATACATACATGTAATTCCTAAATAAAAATTTATATGTGTATAAAATTGAAAACCCTTGATAGGTAATGGTTACGTTATTCACTTACACAATTGTTTTGGAATGGAGATTCACAGTTCAATTTTGATAGTCTAACAGCGTGACATAAAAATTCATAAAGAGGGTTGATGAGAGAAAACGAGGTCTCTAATAATATATAAATGAAATGTAAAGTAATAGGTTCATATAAATACATATTTAAACATAAGAAATTTGGAAATAGAAGGCATAACATAATAAATAAAATTGAAGAAAGAGGAGAAATGGAATAACTCTTGTGAAATTTTAGCATGGTAACGGGTGTACGTGGGAGGGATTAATGAGAGATAAAGGTTTATATAATCATTAAAACATAATAATTAAATTATGGGGTAGGTTTTAAAACATACCCCATCATTTTTAAATGAAAATAAAAGGGTGTAACAATATAAGGAAACTTGGATAAAAATGAGAATAGAAGGAACCCTTACTTTGAGTGTGTGACTTCAAAAGCTTAAAGAGGGGATTATTGGGATCTTAGGGAAACTTTGGAAGCTTCTATATAGAGTATTACAGATTAAGGATGTGGTATAAGTATTTTTAGTGAAGAGAAGTGGGAGATTTGGTGGGTTTATATAGGAAATGAGAGGGGAATTCTTTAATATTTCCAAACTTAGGTTTTGGAATCTATGTAATTAAATATTCAAAACCACAAACATTCCAATAGTCTTTGCACATTTTATTCCAAATAATAGTGTAAAACAATATTTTATAATGACATGGGATGAAGAAATTAAAATATTATCCTTGGTTATGTGGAGGTGAGTCACATTATTAAAGAAATGGACTTAAAATCATAAAATATGTTATACATTTTAGAGGATTCACTAAGGCTTTATAAAATAACTCAAAAAAATTTAAAATAACATTATTTTAAATTTAAAACTTTTATTTTGGAAGAATATACCTTTTATAATGTTTATTACATCATTATTGGTCTATTATGATGTCATAAAGCACGCTATCTATTTATATGGTATTTAATTTTAACCCAAAAATTCGACTATCTCAGAAAATTATAAAAAATTCACTATTGGATAATTTTGATGTCCTGATTCTAAAAATAATATTAATTTTATCCAAATAATTTTTAAATATTTCAATTTTCAATTTTAAAATAAAAAATCCACATCTATTGAAAATTGAAAGGTTTTGACAAAAACAGTTTTTAAACCTTAATAAATATTAATTTTGGCCTCATAAAAATTATATAATCATTTATATTTAATAAAAGTAATTTAATAATAATATTTTATTAAAATATTTTTTATTAATTCATCTATATATATTTCTTAATTCAATTTGAATATTAACCAAAAATATTATTTGTTCTTTAAAAACAATAATAAAATAAAAGTATATTAATTATTCTATACAAAAATAATGTACATAATCATAATTCTAGGGTCTTAATACATATCCCTTTATTAAACAAGCATATTACCTAAGATTAAGGTGTATGATGTTGGGGCTATCATGGGGTCATTCGTTGAACATGTTTTGGGCGGTGATCTCGATGAGCTTGAACTTCTCCCATAAACAGTTTTGATCATGGTTAAGTTGTTGGATCTAGGATTGGGATTGGTCTAGGGAAAAACAAAAAAATGATATCTTCCTTAGAATCTCGGATAAATTTACTTCATAGGGAAGGATTCTACTAGTTGAGACCATCACCTCCTTTCTCAGTGTCGAAAGGATTTGTTGAAACCCTATATTTATATTAGTCATGTGATCACTATTCAATGGCTATATTGTCAACAATAATGATACTTAATTATAATTTAAATCTAATTGGATATAATAAAACAAATGGAGTGCATGTATTTTCTATATCCATTTTACAAAATAATAAATTTAATTAAATCAAAATGGAAATTCCACTTATAATAGTTTGGGTCGTTACAAAATATACCTTAAATAGGAATTAGTATACTCATTTGGATATATAGACTTTAGATCAATGGAATATTATATCAATCATAGATTATATGAATCTATATTTTGTAGAGTAAGTTAATGTTGTATTTCTCTTTTCGGTTTCATTTGATCCTAATTTGGTTGAGCAAGTTATAAATTCCCAAACATATCATCCTGAATGTGCTACCATGAGGTTAAAACTCAATGTTGGGGAGACCATTGAGGGATTAAAGATAGATGGGAGTTTAGTGTTACAGTTTAGCGTTCATATGGATTTACCTTTAGCTTATCAAGAATAACTTCTTAGTGTTTACCGCTATTTGAGATGGACTGTCCATCCTAGAATTCAAAAAATGTGTAAAGTATTGAAAGCATAGTTTTTTTGGGTTGTAATGAAATGATAGGTAGTTAAATATCTCTCGAGATGACTCGTATGTTAGCAGTTTAATTCATAGGATCAATGACCAACTAGTATGTTGCAGTTTTTACCAATTATTGTGTATAAATGGGAGTAGATAGCCATAGATTTTGTAACATGTCTACTAATAATGATTAGGAAACATGATTCTATATGGTTGATTGTGAATCGGCTCACAAATCCAACTCACTTAATCCAAATTCATGAAACAAATATAGTGGAATACTTGTCCAAAATATATATTTGGAAATTTTTAAAGATGCATGACATCCCAGTATCAATTGTATCTGACTAAAACCCTAGTTTTACATCTTTTTTTTTAAATAGTTACAACAATCCCTTGGAACCTAGTTGAATATGATCATGGATTATCATCCTCAAAAGGATGTACAATCTAAAAGGGAAATCCAAATATTGGGGGAAATGTTTAGTGCTTGTGTAATGGATTTTTTTGACTCATGGGAGGATCATATACCTTTTTTGTAGTTATCATACAATAATAGTTAGTAGGCCTCGATAGATTTGGCTCTTTTTGAAGCATTATATGGGAATCCTTGTCATTCCCTACTTTTTCTGGTGTAAATAGGAGATACTTCACTGATTTGACCTAGCCTTATGCAAGAGACAAAAAAGAAGATTCAATTGATCAGAAAGAGGATGGAGATGGCTCATAGTTATCAGAAATCATATAAATATGATCATCAATTATCATTATCATTTGAGGTGAGTGATCATGTATTCTTAAAAATATCTCCAAGACTTGGGAATTTTCATTTTGTTAAATAGGGAAACAATTCCATGGTACATAGGCCCTTTTGAGATACTTGAATGAGTTGGTGAGGTGGAATATTGGTTTTATTTTATACTAAGGATCAGTTTAATGAAAAATGTGTTTCATGTATCTCAATTTAAGAAGTATCAAACTAACCCTAACCATGTTATTTGATGGGATCATGTTGACCTAGAGTAGGATGCTATGTTGATTTTCATACTAGTATGGATTGTGGATAGGAAAGATAATATCTTGTGTGGTAAAAGAATTGGTCTAGTATGGGTTTTACAGTATCATGGTAAGATTCAGGAAGAAATGCGGCAGCGTGAAAAGGAAATATTGGAGTAGTGGACTAAAATCTTCTAGGAAAACACCAGTTTTATACTTTCTAGGGATGCAAAGACCAATGGTGGAGATAATATAGAACCCCCATTTTTTAGTAACATGACCATTTATTTATGTAATTTGATCTTGTATAATTCTTGGGTTAAATTTTAGGAGGTTATAAGATTTTTGTCATGTTTTAGAGGAATTTATAGAAGTGAATGATTTGTGAATGTTTAGTAGAAACTCATAACCACATCTAGGAAACTATAAAAAGGAGGATAGTGGTCAATGGGAAGGTGCGTGGTTGGTGCATTGTTTTTCCAAACCCTACGAATGACCAAGAGAAACCATGCAATAGGTAACCAAGGGAAAATCATGTTTAGCACATGGTTTGTCTAACCATGTGATCTAACCATGCAATGGGTGGCCTTAAGGTAGTAACACCACATGGTTGGTGCATGGTTTTCCAAACCATACAGTCTAACCATGCGACATACAGTTGTCACACCAAAATTTGTGGATTTAATTCTAATTAATCCTCATAGACCTATAAAATCCCGTATTCTCTCATAATCTCAAATTACTTGTTCTCCCTAAGTTTGATAGACGATCCCCTTTGATTTGGAAGTGATATTAACTGAATCAAAGTGTGTTGGAGATTCAGATTCATCATTAAGTCATCATTAATCACTGTTCCACTTAGATCTATTCTTATCCCCTTTATCATAGCCATAGATCTATTCCATTATTAATATATCTATATTATATTATGTTAATCTTGATAAGATCTTATTGAATCTATTGAAGGGTAGGTGAAGTGTGATCAAATATAGATTATCATTGTGTTGTTATATGTGTTCACCAACCATTGAGAGGTAGGTGTCTTCTCTCTAATTTCCACTTGAATTGTAACATGAAATCTTAGTTTTCATTAAATGAATTTCTTGAAATTATTGTGAAATCCATGTGTTATTCTTGATGGAAACCTCTTTTGGTTTATGGCTTGGAAATTGTGGGATTGTATGGTTTCTTGGAAAATCCTCTTTGGTGATAAATTTAAAATGAATATTTTAAGATTATGGTTTTTTTTATGCATGGAAAATGTTTTTTGAAATAATTTATAGAAATAATAGTTTTATGTGAAATTGAATTTGGCATCGGATTTGGCATACATGGTTGGAGTGAGTTCATTTATAGACATGACCCTATGAAAGGGGCATGTTCCATTGGAGGACTTAGTATTGGTCACCTTGTAATGACTTAATGGATCGATGAGAGACCACTCATGAGTATGGAACTATCACTTGGGAATGAATTTGGTGTGTGTGTGTGTGTGGAGATATGTTCATGGGTATGTTAAATATTTGTGAAATGATTTAAAGGATTTGTTTTTTGTTTTCCATGTAACAAATTTTTTGTTTTGAAATAAACTATTTTCATATAAAAGTGATAACATTTTTTGTCCTAGTGGAGGGTGTTGGGAAGTATTTGGAGAAATACTACTGAGTTTAGACTCACCCCCTACTTGGGGACTGTTGTGTGTTTTCAAATTTCATCTATCGAGACATGTGTAAAGTCAAGGTATCTCAGTTATTTAGTGATTATTCTTGATACCATAGGTATGGAACGTTGATTTAGAGCTTGGAGTGGGTTGGGTGATGATTTTTTTGATTCCACTTGGGTGTTTTTTGAGTTTTTGGTCTTTTAGTTCTTTTTGAGTATGTTATTTGATTTCTTCTTGTACTCTGATATTGTTCGATGTTTTTTTATGTTTTTAGTTTTATTATGTACTCGTGCATCATATAGAGGATTGGATGTTTACTATACATGTTTTATGTATATTTTATCTTTTAAATGGAAAATTTTCCCCCTAATGATCTTGAGTCCCTTGGAATTTATTTCTAGCCTTTGGTATCTTGGGGATGTCACCTAATTCCAATGGTACCCATCACTTCTCAGTCCAATGATAAGGGGTGGGATGTTACACATGTCATGCAGGCGGAGAGTATAGACCTGACTAAAGTGGGAAGTTCCATGCTCAATAGAAGGTTTTGAGGTAGGTGGGATGGGGATTATGCTACTAAATTGAATACCATAAACCTTGATAGGAGGAGGTGGTGGATAATATTTAAATGGAGTTGTGGAGAATTGTATACAATCCTCAATATTAGGATTCAAGGTTGATGATGAAGCTGAAGGAGAAGAAAATAGGGATAAATCAATAAATGAAACATCAACAGACACTAAATATCAACCCAAATATATAGATTATCACTGATAGTTAAATTGGGTGAAAAAAATATCCAAGAAAGATGTATCTAAGAGAGTTAGTATCAAACTTAGTGAGAGTGGGATGAATATTACGACCATAAAACAAACACCCAAAAATCCAAAGTGGTAATGAATATATTGGATAATATAGGAACTGGAGATGAATAATAGATAATAAGATGTGTTTCTATAAAAATAACATCTCTCTTCAAGGTATTGGGAAATGTCATATGAAAAATAATGGCTCATCTGGAAGATGTTGGTTTTTGAACTCAGTAACACCATTTTGTTCAGGTATAGTAGGGAACAATGTCTAATGAATAATCCCATGGTTGTTAAGGAATTTTTAAAAGTAGTTGGATGGGTATTAATGAATATTTTTTTATGTTTAAACATTTTTTGAAGATATATAACTATTTTTTAATCTTATGATAAAATGAGTAAAACACTAAAAAAACATCATCACAACTTTTCAATGGAAAATCCATAATATTAATGTGAATTCATTGATGAAATATTTGTAATACCGGTAACCCATTTTACTAAAAAACTAGTAATGAGACTCATTCATAAAAATTAATTAACTCAAATAGACTCGAGTCGTGATTCTATGAGTAGGGAACATAAGTGACACAATGATTTTTGGAAAGATGACATGACTCGCATTTAATATGTGAAAAGGGCCCGAATTTGGATACTTATATTGGATTACTAGAATGGGTGGATGACCATTTTATAAATAAATCTCTTATACATGGGTATAAAGAGATAAATAATCAAGGTGAAGTTACAATTCCAAAACATACACCCCTTTATGTCAATGGCCTCTACCAAGTACCTGATTCTTCAATTACCCCTAAAATTTAACATCCATTGGTGAAAATATAGAAAATGGGTGTAAATCATGAGTAAAATTACTAGTAGAAAATAAACTAAATAGATTATACAAAACATAAGCCACTAAGAAATGTGTAATTTTATGATTGATGTCACTAGTTCCAGAATTATTGATAGGGATTGAGGAACCATCAACCACAATGATAGTACTTAAATCAGATATTGAGTGGTAGGATTTAAGAATACTTATATTATCAATGAAATGATTAGAAGAACTAGAATCTAATAACCAGATTGCATGAAGCTATGATAAATAAGAATAATGTTTCTAAGATTAAGCTATACAAGAACTGTAAGAGGTAGGTTTAGTATGGTGGGACTGTAGAAGGTCATATTCTTCATCAGATAACTTCATTGTATAGTGATGATCATAAAGAGGGTCCATAGAATCATTCATCACATCTTGAACTGGATGAGTGTATATAAAAGGTTATAAATGTCTGGTTTGGAAATGGAATTCTTAAAAAGTATAAATGGTATGACTAGACTGGCCATATTGAGTACACTAAAGCTAAGGAAAAAAAATAACCCCCACTACTAGATCAACCTCCAATACCTTCACCACATCCACCTCTACAAAAATCAAGGAAACTATGATCTAAAAAATCATCAGAATCAGTGGAGTTTTTAGGATGACTTTATAGAATGACAATTATATACACCAATAATGTATGAAGAGAACTAGGACTATAAATCATCTCAATTAAGGTAGTATAAAATTCTAGATTCAAACCCTATAGAATATAAAACAAAAATAATTATTCATTTTTAAGTCAGTGTCTCGTTAAGAGTCTGAGGGAATGACCATAAGTCATAGGGATCGTCCAAAATTGTCTTTAATTCATTATAATATTGTGGTATCAAGAAGGATCCTTGGAGAAAGGATAATTACTTCTATAAGAGATTATAAACATGAGATAAATTTTTGGTCTCAGAGAACATAAGAGTCAAGGAGTCTAAAATCTCATTAACAGTAGTTGTATTCTTGGAAACGTGCTTGAAATAGTTATCCATGGAATTGAGAAGAAGTGTAAATATATTTTTATCTTATTACACTCATGTTGAAAATTAAAATCCCTTAGGGTCTAGATAATAATTCATGAGATGGTAATAGTGACCCATCCATTTTAAAGAGACCACCATTCTCTTTCACCAAACAGTGAAATATTTAAAATTGATGTAATCATCCAAAAGGTTTGTAGAGGTTGTGATCATATTGGATAGAGGTACAATAGCTGGATTAAAGATAGGGGAGGAATCATTGGTCATGGAAGTGTGAGGAGGAGAAAAATATCCTTATATAATATCAGATGAACTTTTAAATCAGCTAATGAGAATTCATGAGGCACAAAATGAGACTGACTGAAATATGGTTCCATGAATTGAAAATGTTGTACATGTCTGAACAGAGTGCACATCTAATGGTTGTGCCTAAAATGGGTAATTCTATAAGGGGTACACTTTTTAAAAATTTTGACTATAAGGGGGTTCTCTAAGAAGGGTAGGTTCCCGGAAGGTCACATATCTAGGGTACACATCTCTTGGGTGGTTCGTGTCTCTTGGGGAGACACTGTAGAGACCCGTATCTTGACGTACATGAACATTACATTACTTTTGCGGAATACATAATACATAACAAAAATACACACACAAGGATCGTAATAGTTTAGTGTCTTTGGAAACTCGGAACGTAATCTTCTAATCCTGGTGAAAGATCTTCAAAATCTCCCATAAAGATCTTCCTTTTTTTTTTACCTAAAACCTTTCTTTATATCCTGGGGAAAGGAAAACATAAAAGGGTGAGCTCAAATGCTCAGTAAGGGTAAACAAAAGAAATATCAATCACATAATTTTCATAAGAACATAACATTTTTGGAAATCTTAACCTGCAAAAGAGAGCATAATTTCATAACATGGGATAAATCATAGTAGTGAAAATGAAACCATAACTTAAAACATTACTCATTGTGGCATACACACATAATCATAGAGAATCATTTCTTGTTAGTCAAGACTCATTGCCAAGACTATCTTAGTGGACAAAGTCCCTTTCTGAATCGAGTAATCCTCATTTCAGTCCTGTTTCACTGAACCGGTATAACCTACCATTACAGCCATGTCTATCTCATGAGATATGAAATCTTTACCCAATGCATTGGAGGGAGATATAGGTCCCACCCATCTCTTAAGGAATCCTTTCTTATGTGTGCCACAAAATCATAAATCATACATCATTGCATAACCCATGTAATAAAAATGGGATTCTTAAACAACATGACATCATAAAACCATTCATATAAGATAAAGGAATTCATAAACATAATTCCATCACAACATAGTCAAATCAATGTAAAAATATGGATAGAAACAGAACCCTTTATTATCTTATATGGAAAATAATTTTTATAAAACACTTGAATTGAATTCTTGAGGAAAATATCCTTTCTTCTTCAAAATCAATTTCTTTTCACAAAACATCATGCAATTTTAAAAGAAAGAGATTTTATTGAAAATAGTCATGAAATCTTTTAGAGGAAGCTTCATGAAAATAAGGCTTTATAAAACAGTAGAAATCCGTTCGTGCCGTATAAGTTAAAAAAAACATTCTTTGTACTTTTGTCGAAAAAGTCAAAATGTACCTCGTACGATAAACGACAAAAGATTCCTTTCATATCTTTTACTAAAAACTAACCAAAGGGTAAAATTGGATTTAAACCATTGTAGTTGGATGGAAATAATATTACATATTGAGGAAACATGGATGTGGATGATAAAATAAACCCCAGTAAATACTTACGAATAAACAATCTCGGATAAAAATGAGATTGTGATATTTCCCTTACCTTAGGTCCGATTTGCTTTGTTCGTGTCCGAAGCTCCTGTATAATGGTTTAAATAATGTTATTGACTTATTCCAGAATCATACATATTGATATGAGATCATATATGGTCATATTATTAGCTTCTTGTTAGTAATATTTCATTGTTACTTGTTACTCGGGTCTTTATAACTTTTTGTTCTTATGCGTGTTTTGTCGAATAAATTCTTATTCTTATCTTTAGGTTATAGATAATTCATTTCCAGAATGGTATTAGTGTAGTATATACCATATTCATTCATTCAATTCATTTATACAATCATTATGAAATGAAGATCATGTAGAACGAGTCGCATCACATCGTGGAGACGGTATTCCGTACGTACGCACGAGTGATGATATCGTTCCTATGATCGTGGAATTGTATTGGAGTATATATATATATTATTTCAGTATCAATATTACTTAATAATAATCATATATAGTTACTGATTACACCATTATACCCATCCTTCTAAGGTGATGTTGGAAAATAGATTACACCACGGCGTGGAGACGGTATTCCGTACGTACGCACGCGTGGTGATTTCATTTTTCCGTAGGATGGATAGAAGGTGAATTAGGGTTGTCTCATATTTATAATAACATATCAGTATGTAAGTAATACTGATGTTATTACTTTATCATGAAAAAACTAAAGAAGAAGAAGTTGAAGAAGAAAGAAATTGAAAAGATCGGTAATGGATATTACCTCTTCTTTGGAACGCCTTTTTGAATCCTCCACTTAAGGAACTAAGATTGGTCTTTGGAGAAGACCAGGACCTCTAGGATTATTATAGGGAAGTGGAGAAGGGAAAATGGCAGGGGTTGGCCGAGCTTGAGTGCTCAAATTGGTGTGAGGAGGAGGGGGAGGAGGTGCCTTTTTATAAGGGAGGAGAGGGGCACCTTAGGAATATCTCAAAATATTATTTTATATTAAAGTCAAAATCGGTTTATAATGGTTCCAAAGGGTCTTATTTCGAAGCTAAAGTGGGGATGGGTCGAAATCCTATCAACCAATAGGATTTAGACAAGTTTAGGGTATTATTTTAACCTTATCAATTAGATTTAACTCTAAGTTAATTAATTTAACTTTTACCGTGTCTTTTTGTTTTCTTTCACTATATGGTTAATACACTTATTATAACATGCCAAACGAACCCCAAATTGTTTATTATTAATATATATATCCTTATCTAAGTCATTTGGCCGAACCTTAGATTTTTAGGAATAAAATAACAATTAATAATATAATATTTGATTTAAAAACTATTTTGTGTCAATTTTGACACTATTTGATATATGATTTTTGTGAAAGTCATAACAGAATTATATGTTCGAACCAAGTTGATTAAATCAACACTAATATATCATAGTAACCTAGAAAATTAGTGGAATTCATAAAAAATCTCAAATTATATTTATTTTGGTGTTTATAACATCAATTATGTAAATATTTCATTAATAAGATAATTACTGCATCATCTTTGTGTCATAAATAAATTAAATTATTTGATGTCTAAAAATTACAAATAAAATATCATCATGTAGGAAATATTTTTATCTTTCTAATGAATATTTACAATCGAATTTATCTTATGTATAACCCCATATTAAAAATTATTTACTTATTAAACTTTGATTTTAACTATTTTAACCCTTCTTTAAATAAATTAATAATAAATGTCCTAATCTAATCCAAGTGGGCCTAAATGGTCATATTTTATTCCTAAGTTTGTTTTTGGTCGAAATACACTTGTCCAATAGGATTAGGACATGTGTTAGGGTAATATTAATATCATATTTACCCTTAGTTACCCTATTTACTATTAACCGCGGTAAAAAAAGTAAAAAGTTACTATTCACCAAAAAATTATTTTCATCTCATTGAACCACATTTTAGTCCTTGATATTAACCGTGTCTCTCGGATTTTCGAAATTCCATTCACAGAAGCGGTAAAATTATGTTTTATGCAAAATTCAGTTTTTAACCTACCACTTAGTAGTTTCACTATTCATCAAAAATTGATGTTTTTCAGAACAATGCCAAAATTTCATCCTAAGCTATATTTCATATTCCGAATTCAAAAATGAAGTCTATTTTACCAAATTCATAACACAAAAGTTGCATTAATTAATTTTATAATTAAATCCCGCTGTTAAAACAAATAGCGTGTTTTTAAGAAACAATATCTATCAAAAGATTGACACTTGATTATGTCTGGTTTAAATGTGAAATTACAACCAATGACCAACATTGTATTAAATTGTAAAAATATATTCTAAATATACTTTAAAACCACTCAAATTAATAATTTATCACTATTAATAATTTCGATTAAAAAAGTTGTTTTTAATTAAAATTTAGTAATTTTCACTATTCATCAGAATATGAAAGTTATCCGAAATGTACCAAAATTTCACCTTAGGCTAAATTCGATACTCCGAATCCAAAAATGAAATCCATTTTGAAAAATAAAATTTACAAAATTTCAAAAAGTGGTTATTACTATTCATAACGGCTAGTTTTAATAACATTTTAATAGCATATCGTTGTTTAGTGAAACTCGGTATTGCGTATTACACACGCTATCGAGGAAGGTCGCGATTGCGTGTAATGCAAGGAAAGTCAAGGATGTGTGTTGTGAAAGCTCCTTTTGGTGTAGCGTACAACACAAGACATTAATAAAATAAAAAGAATATTTTTCATAAAATCTCGGGCTGTTACATTCTACCCCCCTTAAAATGAATTTCGCCCTCGAAATTCATCGGGGTTATAAATGGTTTACTATTCGAAAGTTTCTTTAATAGAAACCCACATCGTAAAAGGGAATACCAAAACTTGGCTTTAAAAACTAAAGTATGAAATGTAACGATTACCCAAATAAACTAATCACTGGGTTTCCACATAGGTGAAAATATGGATATGGAAGAGAAATCTAACCATCATGTTCTGATGGAGAGTGGTAGAGAACATGGCTATGGAAAAGCCAGTAATCACAAATCCATAGATTTGTGATGATATAAGGTACCATCTGATTCATCAGGTATAAGATCACTAAGACAACATTTTTGGTTTTCAAGATCATTTCCCTAAAGTTGAAAATTTTCTTAGAATAAATACTTACTTTATTTTGGTACAATCTCACTTTTGTTCGTGCCTTGAACAATTTCTACTTCATCTCTTAAATAAATGAAGTTGAATTTTTTATTTGTGAAGTGTTAGAAGATCATGTGATAGAATGACTGTTCATTCCATCTGTCTCAAACAAAAGGTTAGCAAAAGTTATTAAATATACATAAGTCATTCTATAGTGAGATTAATCATATATGGTTCCTAAAATGAACTTATACTTCATATATCATGCTGATTAATATAATAAAACTAGTTTCTACTAAACAGGGACTTCCTGTAGGCCAGTGGTAGGCGATAAAGGCCAGTCGCACTTCGGTTGTGGGTTCGATTCCTACAGCCTTGTCCGAAGCGATGGGCTGTCGCCCGTCCTGCAGGTTGTCCCTTTTTCTAAAACTACGTTATTATAACATCCCATCAATAATATCGAAAATCTTCTATCCTTAAACAATACTAACTTATGTCCAACATAATCCAGTCTAATCTTTAGGCTTATACATAATACTGCAGTCCACTCTCATAATATAGTGACATCGAATACCAGAGATTTAATACTATCGTTGATCCCCACATATCATAAGATATGTCTTGTTGGTCACATTCCAAACATTCAAAGTCCTTAATCGTGTATTCTCTTGAATACCTTAGTGAAAACATGAGTGCAGTTAAAAGTTAACACTTTCCACATACCAAAATCCTCAAAATTCTATATACTCAAACCATGATATCACTTAGTCCTTATATCAATCATGAGCTCATGAATACTGTCAAATATTTCATTTTCTTATTTTCCCTTCATTATGCGCATATCATCTTTTTTCCAAAAATACCTCAATCACTTCGAATACCACATTAGAGCAATACATAAATATTCCAATACACCATAAAAGTACCTCAACAACATTATTCTTGAATACCAATACATAAACACTTCAGTCCATCCACTTCAATGACTGTCCTGGAATAAGTCCTTCCTTGATTTAGAAGTATCTTTTTAGGTCAGGGCATTGAGTTGGGTAATGCCCATGTTCTCCACAAATAAGACATTGAACTCCATAAAAATCTGTCACTCTATGACCCTTTTCTCCACACAGATAACATCGGTCCCTCCATTTGAGGTATTCCTCAAGGTTCTTCTTCCCTTCTTTAGAAATCTCAATCTTCCTTTCTTTATGATCCTCAACATGCGAACATGCATAATAGTTTATCTTCCTCTTCTTTGATGAATTAGTCATACCACTAAATTTCACCTTGTTAATCATATATCGTGATGACTGATTCAGCATAATCACAATATCTTTATCTCTAGGCATCACACAATTTTGTTGCTCATAGTCACAAATTTGTCCATTGGATTCAATGTTAACCGAATTCCTTCTGGTTCCCTCCATTAACTAAAACACAAAAAGAATTTTGTGAGAGGCGAAATCATGCTAGGGAAGACAACATAGTAAAGGGGGAGCACCCTCAATATCTAACATATTAGGTTAAATTCTAAGATCGTTATCGTAGTTCTAGGAATATATCCTATACGTATACTTATCCTTAGGGACATCCCTAGACATACCTTAGAAATATCTCTAGGGATCTCACTAACATTCTCACATCCTAGTTTCCAAAGGTTGACTAAACCTTTCCTCTGATACCAACTGTAGAGACCCGTATCTTGACGTACATGAACATTACATTACTTTTGCGGAATACTTAATACATAACAAAAATACACACACAAGGATCGTAATAGTTTAGTGTCTTTGGAAACTCGGAACGTAATCTTCTAATCCTGGTGAAAGATCTTCAAAATCTCCCATAAAGATCTTCCTTTTTTTTTTTACCTAAAACCTTTCTTTATATCCTGGGGAAAGGAAAACATAAAAGGGTGAGCTCAAATGCTCAGTAAGGGTAAACAAAAGAAATATCAATCACATAATTTTCATAAGAACATAACATTTTTGGAAATCTTAACCTGCAAAAGAGAGCATAATTTCATAACATGGGATAAATCATAGTAGTGAAAATGAAACCATAACTTAAAACATTACTCATTGTGGCATACACACATAATCATAGAGAATCATTTCTTGTTAGTCAAGACTCATTGCCAAGACTATCTTAGTGGACAAAGTCCCTTTCTGAATCGAGTAATCCTCATTTCAGTCCTGTTTCACTGAACCGGTATAACCTACCATTCCAGCCATGTCTATCTCATGAGATATGAAATCTTTACCCAATGCATTGGAGGGAGATATAGGTCCCACCCATCTCTTAATGAATCCTTTCTTATGTGTGCCACAAAATCATAAATCATACATCATTGCATAACCCATGTAATAAAAATGGGATTCTTAAACAACATGACATCATAAAACCATTCATATAAGATAAAGGAATTCATAAACATAATTCCATCACAACATAGTCAAATCAATGTAAAAATATGGATAGAAACAGAACCCTTTATTATCTTATATGGAAAATAATTTTTATAAAACACTTGAATTGAATTCTTGAGGAAAATATCCTTTCTTCTTCAAAATCAATTTCTTTTCACAAAACATCATGCAATTTTAAAAGAAAGAGATTTTATTGAAAATAGTCATGAAATCTTTTAGAGGAAGCTTCATGAAAATAAGGCTTTATAAAACAGTAGAAATTCGTTCGTGCCGTATAAGTTAAAAAAAACATTCTTTGTACTTTTGTCGAAAAAGTCAAAATGTACCTCGTACGATAAACGACAAAAGATTCCTTTCATATCTTTTACTAAAAACTAACCAAAGGGTAAAATTGGATTTAAACCATTGTAGTTGGATGGAAATAATATTACATATTGAGGAAACATGGATGTGGATGATAAAATAAACCCCAGTAAATACTTACGAATAAACAATCTCGGATAAAAATGAGATTGTGATATTTCCCTTACCTTAGGTCCGATTTGCTTTGTTCGTGTCCGAAGCTCCTGTATAATGGTTTAAATAATGTTATTGACTTATTCCAGAATCATACATATTGATATGAGATCATATATGGTCATATTATTAGCTTCTTGTTAGTAATATTTCATTGTTACTTGTTACTCGGGTCTTTATAACTTTTTGTTCTTATGCGTGTTTTGTCGAATAAATTCTTATTCTTATCTTTAGGTTATAGATAATTCATTTCCAGAATGGTATTAGTGTAGTATATACCATATTCATTCATTCAATTCATTTATACAATCATTATGAAATGAAGATCATGTAGAACGAGTCGCATCACATCGTGGAGACGGTATTCCGTACGTACGCACGAGTGATGATATCGTTCCTATGATCGTGGAATTGTATTGGAGTATATATATATATTATTTCAGTATCAATATTACTTAATAATAATCATATATAGTTACTGATTACACCATTATACCCATCCTTGTAAGGTGATGGTGGAAAATAGATTACACCACGGCGTGGAGACGGTATTCCGTACGTACGCACGCGTGGTGATTTCATTTTTCCGTAGGATGGATAGAAGGTGAATTAGGGTTGTTTCATATTTATAATAACATATCAGTATGTAAGTAATACTGATGTTATTACTTTATCATGAAACAACTAAAGAAGAAGAAGTTGAAGAAGAAAGAAATTGAAAAGATCAGTAATGGATATTACCTCTTCTTCGGAACGCCTTTTTGAATCCTCCACTTAAGGAACTAAGATTGGTCTTTGGAGAAGACCAGGACCTATAGGATTATTATAGGGAAGTGGAGAAGGGAAAATGGCAGGGGTTGGCCGAGCTTGAGTGCTCAAATTGGTGTGAGGAGGAGGGGGAGGAGGTGCCTTTTTATAAGGGAGGAGAGGGGCACCTTAGGAATATCTCAAAATATTATTTTATATTAAAGTCAAAATCGGTTTATAATGGTTCCAAAGGGTCTTATTTCGAAGCTAAAGTGGGGATGGGTCGAAATCCTATCAACCAATAGGATTTAGACAAGTTTAGGGTATTATTTTAACCTTATCAATTAGATTTAACTCTAAGTTAATTAATTTAACTTTTACCGTGTCTTTTTGTTTTCTTTCACTATATGGTTAATAAACTTATTATAACATGTCAAACGAACCCCAAATTGTTTATTATTAATATATATATCCTTATCTAATTCATTTGGCCGAACCTTAGATTTTTAGGAATAAAATAACAATTAATAATATAATATTTGATTTAAAAACTATTTTGTGTCAATTTTGACACTATTTGATATATGATTTTTGTGAAAGTCATAACAGAATTATATGTTCGAACCAAGTTGATTAAATCAACACTAATATATCATAGTAACCTAGAAAATTAGTGGAATTCATAAAAAATCTCAAATTATATTTATTTTGGTGTTTATAACATCAATTATGTAAATATTTCATTAATAAGATAATTACTGCATCATCTTTGTGTCATAAATAAATTAAATTATTTGATGTCTAAAAATTACAAATAAAATATCATCATGTAGGAAATATTTTTATCTTTCTAATGAATATTTACAATCGAATTTATCTTATGTATAACCCCATATTAAAAATTATTTACTTATTAAACTTTGATTTTAACTATTTTAACCCTTCTTTAAATAAATTAATAATAAATGTCCTAATCTAATCCAAGTGGGCCTAAATGGTCATATTTTATTCCTAAGTTTGTTTTTGGTCGAAATACACTTGTCCAATAGGATTAGGACATGTGTTAGGGTAATATTAATATCATATTTACCCTTAGTTACCCTATTTACTATTAACCGCGGTAAAAAAAGTAAAAAGTTACTATTCACCAAAAAATTATTTTCATCTCATTGAACCACATTTTAGTCCTTGATATTAACCGTGTCTCTCGGATTTTCGAAATTCCATTCACAGAAGCGGTAAAATTATGTTTTATGCAAAATTCAGTTTTTAACCTACCACTTAGTAGTTTCACTATTCATCAAAAATTGATGTTTTTCAGAACAATGCCAAAATTTCATCCTAAGCTATATTTCATATTCCGAATTCAAAAATGAAGTCTATTTTACCAAATTCATAACACAAAAGTTGCATTAATTAATTTTATAATTAAATCCCGCTGTTAAAACAAATAGCGTGTTTTTAAGAAACAATATCTATCAAAAGATTGACACTTGATTATGTCTGGTTTAAATGTGAAATTACAACCAATGACCAACATTGTATTAAATTGTAAAAATATATTCTAAATATACTTTAAAACCACTCAAATTAATAATTTATCACTATTAATAATTTCGATTAAAAAAGTTGTTTTTAATTAAAATTTAGTAATTTTCACTATTCATTAGAATATGAAAGTTATCCGAAATGTACCAAAATTTCACCTTAGGCTAAATTTGATACTCCGAATCCAAAAATGAAATCCATTTTGAAAAATAAAATTTACAAAATTTCAAAAAGTGGTTATTACTATTCATAACGGCTAGTTTTAATAACATTTTAATAGCATATCGTTGTTTAGTGAAACTCGGTATTGCGTATTACACACGCTATCGAGGAAGGTCGCGATTGCGTGTAATGCAAGGAAAGTCAAGGATGTGTGTTGTGAAAGCTCCTTTTGGTGTAGCGTACAACACAAGACATTAATAAAATAAAAAGAATATTTTTCATAAAATCTCGGGCTGTTACAGACACACCCTATATACATCTCCTAGAAGATATGTACCTCATAGGAGAGGCTCCCCCATGAGAGGTCAGTGACTAGCATTGAGAAGATTAGGTCAGTTAATAGCCTATAAAATATTACCTATATTGGAGAAGTGGGTGTTGGATCTTGGCCTTGATAATAGGTAGGGAGATATGTTGATGGGGCTACATCGAGGAAAGTGGTTAGTAGTACATTGTATAAGGGAGGAGATGAAAATTTTTATCACTGATAACATGTGAAAATATATGCCTATAATTCATATACATAAATTTATTCATGGTAGTTTTATTTATAGATTGATATATAAGATAAAATCTTAGGATAAGGGAAGATTTGAAATTTAAAAAATACATCAGTTGATGACTCAGTCAAACCCCCATATCCAAAAATATCTAATATTCAAAATACTCTAAAATTTTCATTAATAAAATTTTCTTAATTTTATTAGGTTATTTTTATAAAATTAACCCCTTTTACTCTCTATTGGTAATTTCATGACTCAATATCCCCAACCCCTTTGATTCTTCCACCATTTGAGTACCATACTTCTTATTCTATATTGGAATCAAGTTTTGTTAGTTGTTTTTGTAACAACCTAATATTTTGGTATGTGTTTTCCTTTAAATAAGTACTATGTTGAATAAAATATATCATAATAAATATGAAACTAAAAATAAATATAATATATTTTAATATAATTTGAAATATCATTAAGAAAATTGCAAGAAGATTAAAACCTCAAGTAAATAAAAAAAGATAGCTAAAATGTTTTATTCCTTACATATTATTATTAGCATTTTACAGAATAATTTTATATATCCTAATTAAATAAATTTAAAATATAAAAGATAAATAATTAAATTTAATTTAATGTGATAAAAATCATTAAATGTTAAAAATAGGGAATTCAATGGGTACTAGATTTTTGGGAACCAGGCACTACCTGACCTGGAAAAATTAGATTAGGGTAGACACTAAATGGGTTTGGGTTGGGTTTAGGTTTAGGGAGACTACCTGATTATAAATTGATTAGTATTTTGGTATATATGGAAGGATACCCAAAACCTTAACCTGATTTAATTTTTATTTTTATTTTAATTAAAAGTAAGTTTTCTTAATTTTTGTAAACGACTGTCGAGGGGGCTGGTGTGGCAATATGGCACAACGGTGGGGCAGGGGATCACTCATCATAGAGGGGTGGCTATATATGGATGGATTTAATAGTGGTAGGTAATGTGAGGGATTATAAACCACATGGACCTCTTTGAGTTTTTAGTGTGTGATTGTCTCTACTATACCCCATGGTGGTTTTAAAAAAATAAAAGCAAATTAAAATTAAATCAGGTTTGGGTATTAAATGGGTAGTATTTAATTAATCAGATTAGGGTTAGGGTAATTTATTATCATGTATAAATGGGTTTTGTATAGGTTTAAGTTTGGTATAATTTTAACAGGTTAGGTTTAGGGTACCCCAAAATAATCACGTACCCTACCCATTGCCATCCAAGTTAAAAATGATATTTTTACATAACTATTTTCTAAAAGTGTTGTGTATTTTTATTAAATTTATTAATTTAAAAGGATTAATATAGGGAAAAATATTTCAATGGGTAAAAAAATATACTAACACTTATTTAATTGGTAATTTATATGAAATAAGATTATGAACACTGAAGGTTTAAAAATTCATTTTTTAAAACAAATTTTCATTATATTTATGTTTTCATATAAAAGTGAAATTACTAAATATAATAATTTTAATTTGAAAAATTAACTTCATTTTTTATTTATAATTTCAATATTATATTAGGAATAATTTTTTTCATTTTTTGGAATATGTTTAATTTTAGGTGAATAGAAAAAAAATTACAATTTTTACAAATACCATAAATTTTATGACATTATCATGATATAATCGTGAATTAAAAATTTAAAATACCTTTTTCTAAAAAAAATATTTTTAAGGAGTAAAAAAATACATTTTAAAAAATATTTTGAATTTAAAAACCTATGATTGACGATTTGGAACCTTTTTTATATTTTATTCTAATAAAAAACTATTTTTGATCCTTTTCCTTTAACTAAGTATTCATGATATTTCATTTAGTTTTGGATTGGTTTTAAAATTAAATAACCATAATTTATTTAATAATAAACCAATAAATATCATGGTAATTATTTTTATTCATAATCATTTTCCTAAATAAGTATTTTAGTCTTAAAAAATTTCTAAAACAATTATTGTGTTATGTGTGCTTATATTGAAGTTAATTATTATCGCCTTTAGAAATTTTATTCAATAAAACGAATTTCATATTTGGAATAAAATTAATAAATATTGTTTAATAAGTTAAATTTAATTTTAGTACATAAAAATAAGTTACCAAGGTAAAAATTAGTCACCACGGTAAAGGTTAAAATGAGGTAAAAGTGATAAATCAAGAGGTAAGGTCTCAAAATATCACCAAACCACATCTCTCTAAATGGGTATATGGGGGATTTAATAAACTTAAATTATAATATACTCACTAATAAATAATTTTGGATCCATTTTCCTTGAATAATAAATCCCTTTTAATATTTAGAAATTAATATTTACAAAAATGGAATCCCTCTCACTTATAAAAGGACTCCTTCACCACCCCACTTATCCTCACATATAATTCCTCTTATATTGAAAAATATATGCCAAAAAATCTTAAAAATATTATCCATGTCTTAGATTTTTTTTCCATCAAAATCACAACTTTCAATGGATTAATCCAAATATAAAAAGAGTCATCTCAAGGAATAAGGTAAGAACTTCTAGTCACTTTCTCACTTCTATTCCCTTAAATTTTATTCTTATTCCTCATCCAAGTTTATTTTACAAATCATAATATAATTAAATTAGAATCATTAGTATACTAAAGTTTTATTATGTTGATGTAATAACTATTATAAACCTTCCTCCCATCCATTCAAAAAAATGAAAACATTGCTCATATTATGGTCGGTTCACCACCACCATGGATGGTGTATTTCATTTTTAATTACACATTACATTTATGGTTCTAAAAATGAATTAAATGAATAAATATTATATTTTTAAAATGTTTAATATTTTTTAAAGATAAATTGTCCATTATATTAGTGATATTAACAACAAAAGTCACTAGTGATTTTAACCGCCCAAAATAAGCATACCAAGACATCTTTCATAATTTAAATCTATTTTGTAAAATCTATTGAGATATATAAAATTTTTGATATTGGAATAATAAATAATATATAAATATATGATTATAAATATGTTGAAATTGTAAACATTTAATGATAACTAAAAACATTACACTGAAATGAAAAATTAGCGGTTAAAAATACTGACAATTGTTAATCGATATTAACTAAAATTAAGCAATAAATAGTTAATAAATTAATATAAAAGATATTAAATATGGATAATGTTATTAAATTTAAGATTAATGAGTCATATTTTATTATTTAGTAGATTATATCACCTACTACTAAGAAGGAATCCAAGGAAAGGGTTCATTGTCTCAATTTTAGTTCATTGATACATGCTTCTTGTTATGAACCAATTTAATTTTATATGGTGTAAATATTATCCTATTGATTTATTGTATCTTAAATAATTTATTATTATTTGTTTTTTCACTTTAATTTAAGATATCATTTTTCCTTATCCTTAGAATCATACATTACCAAGGTCGTAAGGGTTATTGTTACTTAATTTATATTTGTTGATTTATAAACTTTATTCTTGAACATCATCCTTTTAAGTTTGGTTTATTCCACCCTATGATTATATTATATTGTATTTACTATTTATTTTCTAGTTATTTACATTTATTACTCTCAAAATACTTTCTAAAGTATTTTTATTTCAAAAATTATGATGTATATAAGGGGTTTCTCATCTCAAATTTCCTTCTTTGAGATATGTTTTGTAATATACACCTACTTCATTTATATGGTGTATTTATATCCTCTTTGAAATATTATATCATGATAATATCCTTATTAATGGTATTTAAATTTTCAATACATTCTATCTCTTTAATGGTTCTTTGATATAAATATTATAAAAAATTTAAGGGTTTCTTTTCCAATATCACTTTGTTTTCAAGATTGTTTATGTCAAGTTGCTATTTAAGGTAATTTAATGTTATTATTCTATAAAACAAATTTTTTTCCTTATTCCATCCTTATTTTTTGTTTTTAAATGCCTTATTATCATTCCATTTCCCCTTGGTTAACAATTAAAACAAAACATCATCTGAAAGTGAAACCAACCTTATCTTTTATTTACATTAGATAACCATTTTTCTCTAATTCCATTTTCATTATAATATTTTGATAATATTATTCTATAAAATTAAAATATTTTTTAAGGTTAATTTTCATTATATTTTAATTTATTTAAAAAGGTTTAAAATGAAACTTTTTAACATTTTACATATAGTTCATTTTTTTACTTTCTTTACAAAAGTGTGAAAAGAATATCATTTTTTACATTTACTACATGAACACCTTTTCCCATTTTTATAACTATTTTACCTAAAGAGACTTCAAATTAAATTTTTCATGATTTTACAAAGTAAATTATATTCCCATTTATTTGTGAATTTTTAATTTTAAAAGTAAAGTTTAATGTTTTAGAATAAAAATAAAGGGATTTCATTCCACTTGTTTATATTTTTATCGTTCACTCTACATTCTTTATCCTTAACTTCATTTCTTTCAAAGGTTTCAATATTTAGAATTATTTTTAAATTTATTTTTTCAATTTCCACTTTTTATCCATTTGAAATAGATTTTTTAAGTGACTTATAAGTTTCTTTTTACAACCCTCTTACAAAAGCTTTATAAAAAATCTTATTAGAATTTCACTTAAATTTTACTCTAAAACTCTAAAAGATATTTATACTTTGGAGTTATGTTTCATGAATCACCCTCTAAATTATACTATGATGCTTTTATTTTGGGATATTTAACTTTTTTATGAAATGATCCAATTATTCATCACTTATTATGGGATACCATTAAAAAAAATTTAGTATCCCATATTCTTAATCATTATTATGATTCATTGGGGATATTCTATAATA
The DNA here is from genome assembly GCA_963277665.1 of Viscum album. Lineage (NCBI taxonomy): Eukaryota > Viridiplantae > Streptophyta > Magnoliopsida > Santalales > Viscaceae > Viscum > Viscum album. The sequence continues at coordinate 624,370,407 of OY728132.1, forward strand.
ATATCATCTATATTATTTTTTTGAATATCATATGATCATGTTTTATAGAAATATTTATGAAAAAAAATTCTTTATCATGGATTAATAATGCTATGATAAAACTATGATTTTTTTTTATTTTGTCACACATAGATTCATATACATATTATGATGTGATGCTTGGGCCCATAATTATATAAACCTAAAATGAATTTGGTAATACTTTATATATCATGAGATGATATGTAATGGACTGGGGTTTAAATCTAATTCACTATGAGATTTCTTCAACTAAGTTATGTTGTCTTAGAAGTGAGCCTTAAATTATGCTTATGATGTCGTGTTTTATGTTATTATCACATTCTTATGATGTCATTATCTTATGATATCTACTTCTTTATTCTAAAATAATTCTGTTATAATTCATTGTTGGTGATCTATGTTTTAATGAGTCGATTTATCTATGATTTTTTCTTGTACCTTTATTATGTTCTCATATTTTCATGTTTATATTATGCTCACTTATGATTTCAATAGTTATCAGTTATCTTTACCCATACTGAGCATTTGAGATCACCCTTCTAATGTTTCCATTTCACCAGGTTGTGAAAAATATTATTGAATATGATATTTATAGGAGGGTTTCATGTGTTTATAATTTTTTTGGAGATTTATATGACATATTTTAAAGTAAGGAATCTTGGTTTAGTGGAAAAAATTCCCATTTAATGGGAAAGATATGGTATTTTTTAGTTTATGTTTTTTTCATATATCTAAAACTATAAACCTAAAATTTATTAGGTATTTAAGGGACTCAATATTTTTATTGATATTATAATTCTAAATAGTTAAGTTTGGTTCACTTCTATTGGTATCAAAATAATATGAATAAAATATGTTTTTAATATCAAATATGGGAGTGTGGGTTTGTGGGCATCAAAGCAGGGTTTAGATAACTTTATAGGTTAGGATGTTGTCATATTAGAATAATTTAAGAATTTTTTATAACATAATAGGTTAAAAAGTTTAAGTTTAATTATAATATTAAAGGTATAAATACCCATTTTGAGGTATTATATGATTATAATTAAAGGTGATTAATGATATTTTAGAAATTTTTATTGGGTTTTTAGGATTAATAAATGAATTAGGTATAGATAGAACTTAGGTTTGAAATGTAATATGATTTCAAGGAAATTATTCATAATTGGGATAAAGGATTAATTAATTTTCGAATATAAGATGAGATGACCTTAGGGTTTGAAAATTAATTCGATGTTAAGAAATTTTTTATTAAATTAATATCTTTAGAGAGTATATATGGTTAAGGTATATATTAATTAGTTTGTGATTAATTTTTTTAGGGATAAAAGTTAATATTGAATTCTAGGATCATAGGTTTTTATGAATTTTGGGTTTGAAACACAGTAAGAAATATCTTGATAAATTTTTTTTAGTTATTTATGGGGATTATGTTATTGATATTTAGAGGGTGGAACTTATAGAAACATAGGTTTAACTAAAAGGTTCACAAGTTGATCTAATTATAGTAAAATGGAATGTATCTTGGGTTTAAATAAATGTTTCAAAGGATAAGTCACTTAAAATTAATTTTTTATATTGATATACTTGTCGATTATTATCACAACCATTTTGGTTTTAGTATTTGGTTAAATTAAAAATCATGAAAATGAAGTTGGGAATGGTAAGTATTTAGAAACTCCTATGTCATATAATGAGGTATATTTGGCATAAATTTTTGTGAAAAATGAAAATCTAAAAATATTCCTATTATGAGTAAAAAATAATTTCATTAGTCTTACCAAAGATAGTCTTGTTAGATTCTCATTTGAAATTATACTATGAGTTATATCTATATTAAGACCACTCTCATATATTTTCATTGGTGATAGAAATTAAAATTATGAGGTTATAATTTATATAAGGGGGGTATAATTTATTACCTATAGATTTTAGTATTTTTTTACTTTAAGTAAATACTATTCTAATATCTTGTATCATAAACAACAATGAACTAAAACAAATCATGATATACTTTAATAAAATGTAAAATATCATTAAAAAATTATAAGAAGAGTAAAAACTCAAGTAAAAAAGATAGTTAAGATGATTTATTCCCTGGATATTATTATTAGTGTTTTCAGTAATAATTTTGTGTGCTCTAATTGAATAAATTTTTAGGATATAAGTAAATAATTAAATTTAATGGGATATTATTAAAAACATTTAAGGTAAAAATATATATTTTTCAATGAACTATTTTTTTAGTGTTTTGTATTTTTATTAAATAGATCTCTTTTATAGGATTATTATAATAAATTGTTTCAATGTGAAAAATAAATATATTATCACTCCTTTAATTATTAATTGATATGAAATAATATTAAGAACACTTGAGGTTTAAAAAGTAATTTTTAAAAAAACAAATTTTTATTATATTTTATGTATTAATTTAAAAGTAAATTCATAAATATTATAATATTAATTTAATAAAATTATATTCATTTTTGGATTCATCATGTCAATATTATATTGGGATAAATTTTTAGGATTTTTTAAAATGGTTGATTTTTTTAATTATATAAAATACAGTTTTATGAATACCGTAAATTTTATGGCATCATCATGATTTAAGCATGTATTAAAATTTTATGAAAAAAAATTTTCAACCAATAGTGTATTTCAATAATAAAATAATATATTTAAAAAATATTTTTTATTTAGAAACCTATGATTGACATTTTGGAACCTATGTTGTATTTTATTCTAATAAAAACAATTTTTGGTCCTTTCCCCTTAATTATATATTCAAAAGATGTCATTAGGTTTTTGATAGGTTTAAAAATAAAATAAAACTAATTTATTTAATAGCAAACCAATAAACATCATGGTTATCACTGTTACTCATAATTTTTGTCCTAAATAAGTATTTTATGCTTAAAATTCATTTTTCTAAAAAAAATTATTGTGTTATGTGTACTTATATTGAAGTAAATTTTTATTGCTTATAGAAATTTTAATCAATAAAAATAAATTTAATATTTCTAATAATCATAAAAATTATTATATAATAATTTTAATTTAATATTATTGTGTAAAAATAAGTTACCAATGTAAAAAATAGTCACCACGGTAAAGGTGAAAATGAGGTAAAAGTGTTAAATCAAGAGGTAAGTCTCAAAATATCACCAAAACTCATATCTGAATAGTTGGATGAAATATTGAAAAAATTTAACTAATCCTATCCTCACTAATCATAAATTTTGGATCTAATTTCCTTGAATATTACATACCTTTTAATATTATGATATGAATATTTTTAAAAATGTAATCCCTCTCAATTATTAAAGGACATCTTTACCACCCTACTTCTCCTCACACCTAAAGCCTATCATCTCAACCAATATCTACAAAAAAATTACCCAAAACTCTTAGATTGATCTTATAGGTTATGGTCTCATAAAAATACTACTTTTCAATAGATTTATCCAAATAGAAAAGAAATTATCCCAAGGAGTAAGGTATGCATTCCTAGTTGCTTTCTCATTTCTATTCCTTTAAATTTTCTTTTTCTACCTCCACTAAGTCTATTATACTCATCCTAATATAACTAAATCAGTATAATTAGTATACTTAAATGTCATTATTTTTATATAATAACCAATATCTACCTTCTTCTCATCTATTAAAAAAAAATGATAATGGAACCCTTATTAAAGTTAGTTCACCACCACCATGGATGTCGTATTTAAATTTTCATCACTGCCTTACATGGGTGGTCCTAAAAATGAATTTAAGTGTTAAATATGATATTTATGACATGATTAATATTATATAAATATAAAATTTCCATTATAATAATGATATTAATAATAAAATACCATAGAGATTTTAACCACCCAAAACGATCATTTTGATAAATCTTTCATAATTTTAATCTATTTTAGATAATCTATTTAGATGTATAAATATTTTGATAATTTAATAATAAATAATATATAACTATATAATTATGGATATGATGAACCTATGAACATGGAATTATAACTAAAACTGTAATAGAAAAAAATACTAATTAAAACTACTAACAATCAGTGATCAATATTAACTAAAATTAAGTAATAAATATGTAATAAATGGATATAAAATATAAATTTTAAAGGTAGTACATAGGAATGGGGTTAATAAATATATGATTAATGATTATCAGTAAATTATATCAGAGGTTAGAGAGATTCCCACAAAGCAGGAATCCAAGGTAAGGTTTCTTTATCTCAATTTCAGTTCCTTGATACATGCTTCTAATTATGACCCAATTTCTTTTATATTTTGAAAATACTAAGATATTTAATTATTATATATAAAATAATTTCCTATTCTTGGGAGTTTCACTTTCATTTAATATCTCCATTTTCCTTATCCATTGACTCATAAATTACATAGGTCGTAAGGTTTGTTGTTAACTTAATTTAGTTTCACTGAGTAATAACCTTTATTATAGAACTTCATCGATACAAGATTTGTTTATTAAGCCCTATGATTTTATTATATTGTATTTAGTTTTATTTTTTTTTTTCTATATTTACATTTCTTTTTCATAAAATCATTTCTAAAGTATTCTTATTTCAAAAATTATGATGTCTGTAAGGTGTTTCCCATTTCAAAAATTCCATCATTGGGATATCTTTTCTAATATACACCTAATTTATTTATATGGTGTATTTATATAAACTTTAAAATATTATATCATGATAATATCTTTATTCATGTAATTTAAATTTCCTTTTCATTCTCTCACTTTAATGGGCCTTTGATCCAAATTTTATAAAAGTTGTAGTGATTTTTTTTACAATCTCACTTTGTTTTTCAGTTTTTTGTCAAAGTTACTATTTGAGTGAATTATATGTTTTTTCATTTTATTATCTATATTTAATGGTCCATTGATCTAAATGTTATAAAATATTTGGTGGTTTAATTTTCAATATCTCTTTATTTTTGAGATTCTTTATATCAAAGTTATTATTTAATGGAATTGTATGTTTTTTGTTATCTAAAAAACAATTTATTTTATGATTCTCTATTTATTTTTGTGTTCTACATGTCTCATTATCATTCCATTTCCATTTTGATCACAATTCTACAAAATTTTATCCATAAGTGAAACCGATCTTATCTTTTCTTTACAATCATGAATATTTTTCCTTCATGTCTATATTTTTTACAATGTTTTAAGAATGTTATTATATATACTTAAATTATTGTTTAAGGTTATTTTACACTATCTTTGACTTTATTTAAAATTATTTAAAAGGAATATTTTTAACATTTTCAGTATGAGTCATTTTTTACTTTCTTTACAAAAGTGTGAAAATAATCTCTTTTTTACATTTACCGCATGAACACATTTACCCACTTTTATTACCATTTTTCATAATGATTCTTCAACACTAAGTTTACATGTTTTTCAAAAGAAATTTCTATTACCATTTATTTGTGAATTTTTTCATTTTTTTAAAAAAAATTAATGTTTTAGAAGAAAAAATAAAGGTATTTTGTTCTACTTATGTATATTTTTATCTTATACTCCACATTTATTAGCCTTAACTTCATTTGTTTTCAGGGTTTCAATATTTGGAATTCTATTTAAATTTTTTTCAATGCCCTCTTTTTATACCTCTAAAATATATTTTTTAAGTTCCTTATAAGTTTCTTTCTACAACAAAATCTTTATGAAAATTGTTTTTATAATTTCACTTCCATTTTCCTCTCAAATTGTAAAATAACTATCTCCTTTAGAGTTATGTTTAATTTATTACCCTTAAAAATACCTTCTGATGTTTTTCTTTTAGGATATTAAACTTGTGGTATCAAATGATCCAATTATTGATCTCTTATTATGGTATATAATTTGAAAGTGTTAAGTAACCCATCTTCTTATAAAAACAAGTTCGTAATATCAACATCATCTAAGCATTATTATGCTCTACTTGAGATATTATCTAACAATACTATTTGTATTCTTTATCTAGATGTCATATGATCATGTTTTGTGGAAATTTTATGAAACACATTTCTTTATCATATGTTAACTATACTATAATGAGACTATGATTGTCTTCTTATGTAATAAACATATGTATGTACATAATATGATGTGATGGGTTGGATTATAATTATTCATCCTTACAATTAATTGGGTAATGTATTATATTTAATGATATAATATATATAATGGACTAGAGAGTTAACCAAATCCACTATGGGACTTTGTTCACTAATATATGTTTTCTTGGCTGTGATCATTGACTTATGATTATGATGCCATATTTTATGTTATTTTCAAATTATTATCATGTCATGGTCTTATTATATCTACTTATTTATTCCAAAATCATTATTTTATAATTCATGAAAAAGGATCCATGATTAAAAAGGTATGATAACTCTATTATGTGTTCTTGTACCTTGATTATAGTCTCATACCAACATGTTTATCTTATTCTCACTTATGATATTTGATTATTATCACTTATATTTACTCTTACTAAGTTTTTTTTATCACCCTTATTATGTTTACATTTACCCAAATTATGAAATAGAGTATTACATATGATATATCTAGAAGGTTTTCATGTCTTTATAATTTTTTGAGAGATGTTGAAGACTTATTATAAATTAATGAATCCTTGTTTTAGTGGAAAAAATTCCATTTGATGGGAAAGATATGGGTTTTTTTCATTTATGTTTTTTCTTGATTCTATAAACATTAAACCTAAAAGGTATTGGGTATATAAGTGACTCAGTATTTTTTATTGATATTATAATTATGGATGGTTAAGTTTTTGTCACTTCAGTCGATATCAAACTAGTATGAAAATAATATGATTTACCATCAAATTTAGGAGTGAGGATCTAGGGAAATCTCAGTTGGAATCAAATAATGGTTTAAATGAATTTAGAGGTTTGAATTTTTTTAGATGAGGATAATTGAAGATACATGTATTCCACCATTAGTAAATAATTTTAAGGTTGATCATAAGCTAAAATGAATATATTCTCCTTTTAATGTATTGTTTGATTGGATTTTAAGGTGAATAAAGATATTTTAGAGATTTTTAGTGGGTTTTTAGGAAGAATACATGATTGAAGTATAGATAGACCTTAGGGTTGGTATGTTATCTGATTTAGAGTTAATTATTCTTAATTAAGACAAAGGTTTAATTTGTTTTTGGAATATAAGATGAGATAACCATGGGGTTTTAAAATTAATCTAACTCTAAGAAAATTTAAATTATATTAATATCTTTTTGGGAGTATATATGATTAAGGTATATATTAATTTGAATTTTCATAATTTTTTTGGGGGAATAAAGTTAAGATTGAAATCCAAGAGTATAAGTTTTTATGGATTTTGGGTTTGAAATATAGTAAGAAAGATCTTGATAAATTTGGATTTAGTTATTTCTAGGGATTAGGTTTTTGATATTAAAAAGGTAAAACTAATAGAAACATAGGTTTAACTAAAAGGTTAAAAAGTTGATCCAATTATAGTTGAACTAAATTTATCTTGGGGATAAATGAAGTGTCAAAGTATAAGACACTTATAATTGAATTTTAAACTAATATTTATATCAATTATTATTATAACCGCCTCAGTTTTTATATTTTTATAAGTATGCGATCATAAAAATAAATTTAGGAAATTTATGTCTCTATAATATCCTAAGTCTTATAATTAATTATACTTGACATAAATGGTTTTGACAAATAAAAATCTAAAGGTATTCCTATTATGATAGAAAATTATTTTTTTAATAATATAAAATATAGTGTAGTTAATTTCTCATTTTGAAATTATATCATGAGTTATGATTATATTAAGAACACCCTTATATATTTTCATCAATGAGAGGAATTAAAATTAGCAGTTAGGGTGGTACCTGAGTGGAAAACCCTATAATCCTACATCTAAAAGACCCAAGTTCAAAACAAAGTAGGGGAAAATTTTAGAGTTAATGTAGCAGGGACCATAGTGGTTAGTATAGTAGTTTCTGTAACTACAGAACTATTCACCTGATTTGGGCCTACAATCCACATAATTGGGTATTCTTTACATAGGGACTTCAGGCCACCAAAGACATTCGGGCCATGGTCTTTCGAACCATAGGGCATATGGGCCATGAAGCGGTCAGATCAAAATACACAGAAGTAGGCCCTAGAAGAAGAATCAGAGCAAGTAGTGTCCACCAAAGAAAATGTTTCTAGACAGTGAATTAAGAGAGGTTTTGGAAACATCACCATCAGTACTATGAATTGTGCATATTTTCATGGGAAAATTCTAACTTATTAGACATGTGAGGTGGGGATATAGACATCATCAATGAAACATATGTTGGGTAGGGGTAGTTCCAATGTAGTCAGGTCTTTGGTCCTTCAGGTCATATGGTTCTTTTAAGTGTTCCCTCTCAACCCATTTAAAAAAGGGGATTATCCAAATAAATAAAAAACTAAGGCCTTCGGTCCATTCCAACTAGAGAAATTAAAATTGCAAGGACATTGTTTATTTCAAGGGGATAGAATGTAATACCCTAAGATTTAAGTATATGTTTTCCTTTAAATAAATACTATGTTGAATAGATTTTATCATATGAATAATTGAAATAAAATTAACCAAGATATATTTTAATTAAATGTGAAACATCATTAAGAATATTACAAGAAGATTGATAGATCAAGTAAATAAAAAATATAGTTAAAATAATTTATTCCTTGTATATTATTATTAGTGTTTTAAAGAATAATTTAATTTTTTATAATTGAATAAATATAAAGGATGTAATATAGATAATTAAATTTAATGGGATGTTATTAAAATAATTTAATATTTAAAAGTATATTTTTCAAATAAATTTTTTTAAGTCTTGTGTTTTTTATTAAATTGGTAAATTTTAAAGGATTATTATAATAAAATATTTCAATTCCCAAAAAATAAATTAACACTCATTTAATTGTTAATTTATATGAAATAAGATTAATAACAATTAAGTTTTAAAAAGTCATTTATTTTATAAAACGTTTTTCATTATATTTATGTTGTCATTTAAAATCTAAATTCTAAAATCTCATAATTTGAATTTGATAAAATGAAATTAATTTTTATATTAATTGTGTAAATTTTATCTTATGATACATTTTTGGTATTTTATGAAAAGGTTTATTTTTGGGTGAATAATACAAAATACAGTTTTATAAATATCGTAACTTTTATGACAGAATCGTGATATAAGAATGAATTAAAAATTTATAAAATATTTTTCTAGAACAAAGATGTATTTAAGAAGTAAAATAATGAATTTAAAAATAAAATTTTTAATTTCTAAACTTATGACTGACATTTTGAAACCAATGTCATAATTTATTCTAATAAAAAAATATTTTTGGTCTTTTCACTTTAATTAAGTATTCAAAATATTCCATTCGGTTTTTGATTGATTTTAATATAAAATAACTCTAATTTATTTTATCATAAACTAATAAATATCATGATTATTAATTTTATTTATAATAATGTTCCTAAATAAATATTTTTTTTCTTCTTAAAATACATTTTTCTAAAAGTTGTTTTTATTTCTTTATGTGTACTTACATTGATTTTAATTTTATTAATTTTAAAATTTTAATTAAATAAAATTAGTTTCCTATTTAGAAACATAATAACTAATATTAGTTAATAAGTTCAATTTAATTTTAGGGCATGAAAATAAGTTACCAAGGTAAAGATTAGTCTCCAAAATAAAAGTTAAAATGAGGAAAACGTGTTAAATCAAGAGTTAAAGTCTAAAAAAATCACCAAACATCATCTATAAATGAGTGGATAATGAATTTAAAGACCTTAAATTATTACATACTCGCTAATCATCAATATTGGGTCCACTTTTTTTTAATATTACATTCCTTTAAATATTAAGAAATCAATATTTATAAAAGTGTCACCCCTCTCACTTATAAAAGGACCCCTTCACCACCCCACTTATCCTCACAAATAAAGCATATTAGCTTGAAAAATATTTTCCAAAACCCTTTACCAACACTCTTATATTTTTTAGAGAGGTTCTAGTCCCATTAAAAGACCACATTTCAATAGTTTAATCCAATTAGTAATGGAGAGTATGGTAAGAACCCCTAGTCACTTTATCATTTCTATTCATTTAAATTTTATTATTCTACCTCCTATGATTATAGTATAACCATCCTATTATAATTAAATAAGTATAATTATTATAATTAAATGTTAATATGCTTATGGAATAACCATTACCTACCTTCCTCCAATCCATTCAAAAAAATGAAAATTTCTCCCATATTATGGTCGGTTCACATGCACTATGGATGGTGTATTCAAATTTTCATCAACACCTTACATAGATGGTTTTAAAAATAAATTTAATGAATAAATATTATATTTATAACATGATTAATATTTTTTAATTATAATTTTTTTTGTATTAATGATATTAACAATAAAAGACCATGGTGATTTTAACTTCCCAAAACAAGTATACTGAGATATATTTCATAATTTATATCTATTTTAGACAATCTATTAAGATATATAAATTTTATTATAATGTAATGATAAATAATCTATAAATATATTATTATATATATTATTAACTCATAAACATGGAATGGTAATCATAATCGTTACACTAAAATGGAAATGGAATGGTTAAAACTACTAACAATCAATGATCAATATTAACTAAAAATAATTTATCACTATATAATAAACGAAATGAATATAAAATATTAATATAAAATTTATTAAATATGAATAAGGTTCTGAAGAAGAATATTAATGAGTCTTAGTTTATTATATAGTATTTTAGAGCCGATCTGACTAAGCATGAATCCAAGGTAAGGGTTTTCTCAATTTAAATTTCTTAATACATGATTCTTGTTATATGAAAATTTACTTTTATATGGTATAAATACTTCCCCATTATCTTATTATATCTGAATAAATTTTTTATTATTGTTATTTTTAATTTCATTTAATCTATCCATTTTCCTTATCCTTCAACTCATACATTACCTAAGTCTTAAGGGTTGTTGTTAACTTAATTTACTTTCATTGAGTTATAACCTTTATTCTAGAACTTTATACTTATAAGTTTGGTTTCTTTAACAATATGATTTTAGTATATTTTATTTCCTATTTATTTTATGTGTATTTAAATTTATTTTCTCAAAAACACCTTTTTATAGGATTATTATTTCAAAAATTATGATGTCCATAAGGGGTTTCCCATCTCAATTTTTTTTTCTTTGAGATATGTTTTTTAATATGCACATATTTTCTTTATATGGTGTATTTATAGTCTATTTTAAATATTATATCATGATAATATATTTATTTATAGTGATTAAATTTATATTTCATGATATATTTTCCATGTTCCTTGGATCCAAATGTTATAAAATTTATTGGTTTTTTTCAATTACACTTTATTTTCAAGATTGTTTATATAAAAGTTCCTATTTAAGAGAATTGTATGTTATTTTTCATGGCCTAATATCCTTGTTCCATGAACATGGTCATATGGCCCCATGAATCTTCTATAATATACTTTTTTTCTTCTCAGTACACCATAGGCTATTAACCATTAGGTTCACTTATCAGAATAACAACTATCACTACAGGCTTTCAGTGTGTTTTATCCTCACTCACACATACCCTAGAAAACTTCCCAAAATTTCACCCATACTGACATTAATTTATACTAAGTATACTTAAATATGGATTTATAATTAGGTAGGATCCCAAAAATAAAGGTGACCATTATTAACAAGGGTAGTATTATTTATTATTTTAAGTATCACTTTTCAAGGGATGTTACACTCTCACCTACTTTAAATAAAAACGTCCTCGTTATGGACTCCAAACCTCAAACCTGGGAAATTAATATACACTTAAGTATGGTTATTGAATCTGATACCATTTTTCATGACCCAACCACCCTGGGCCACTAACATGGTCCTCTGACCCCATGGGTCTCTTGTGATACCACTATAGGATGTTGTCCATTAGGTTTACTTTATTAGACTAATGATTGTCTCCATAAGACAATACATGTTCTTTTAATGTGATTTATCCTCAATCACATGCACCCTAGGAAAATTCCCAAGAGTTCACCCATCCTAACACTACTCTAATATTAGTACACTTAACTATGGAGTTCTAATCAGGTTGGATCCCAAAAATAAAGGAACACCTTGTTGACATGGGTAATACCATTTATTAATTTTTGAAGTCTCAAGTTTCTTAGGATATTACACTAAATTCCATTTTTAAACACATAAAAATGTATGAAAATATAATAAAGATCTGGAACAATGACACCACACTACTAAGAAAACAACAATTGGTAAAATAAGAGGGATTATAAATTGAGAATAATTTACTTCAATAAACTCTTTAAATAATAAGCATAGGTTTTAAGGATATTAAAATAATTTTCTTTATGTTTAGTTTTATTAAATTATAATTTTTCCTAAGATAATTTTTCTCATAAATATATTGATAAATTCAAGCTAGTAAAATTAAAGGATTACTAGTTGAACTAAATGTGTAAAGGTCAAATGTGTTCAAACCTTGTTATTATTATTTTTAATACTTGGTTAGTGGAATATTAGTTATTCATTGATATTTATCAATGTTATTATTTTTATTTCTCTCTATTATTTATGTCTTAGAAATATGTATACCCTTTCTATGAATTATTAGAAACCATGGTTGATTGAATTTTGAGGGTTGTGTTAAGATGTTAATATTTTGATGTTAGAGGATCATTTTAGTAGATTATGGATAGTGTAGATAATTTGGGAAGGTTATAATGATGATTTATATTGGTTATATTAGATTATATCCTTATTATTATTTCCTTGCGATTTTTCACAAGAGGTCTCTAGTGTTCTTTTAGCTCTCAGTTATTTCTCAACACTGATTTTCATCAGCAGATGAATGGCCAAATGGATCAAACTATATAGAATTTTGAATACATTTTTCATGAATGAATTTTAGATTTTGTAGGCTCATTGGTACAACATATTCCATTGATTGGGTTTTCTTATAATAGCAGTTATCACTCTACAATTGGTGTGTCCCTATTAGAATTGTTATATGCCATGCCTCTTCGACCTTGGTCCAACACAACAATGATCAAAAAGGTCATCCATATAACACTTTAAATGGGGTCATACCAATGGGGGAGTGATAACTATTATTATAATAAAACTAAACCAATGGTATATATTTCACTCATGAACCTTAAAATTCTAGAATGCATGAAAAAAACATGTATTCCAAAGTTAGGATAGTCTCTCTATCTGGTCATCTATCTATAGATGAAAAGTAATTTTGAGGCACAAATGAAATATAAAAGAAACCTAAATACCTCTTCACACCCAAGAGGTGAAATGGGGATCATGATCAGAGATAATCATCTTTAGAGCCCCATGAATCCTCTCCATATACTCCAAGTCGTGGACTAGGGTGGGTGAAATGAAGAAGTGTATAGATCCTGAATTAATTAAATAATATACCTAAGTAAAATATAAATAGATAATATATCATATGATTTTTCACTCCCCTGTCATACCTAGGACCACCATAGACACCCAAAATATGGACATCTATAGTGTTTCAGATGTTAGGCTTTCCATGAACCAAAACTCCCAATGCACTATAGTTAGAGCACCTAAAAATTCCACCTCCCTCTACCCACAACACCAAAATGGTGGCCACTGTGGGTATTTCAAACCCTATGGTGTTCCTAGAATCCAAAACGAATTCCCTCCAAAACACCCATGGCCAGAATAGCCAACTCTTGTGTCTAAGCACCAAAACAACCTCCACCACACATATAACCATGGTGTGTTGGACCTATAAAGGGAAAAACTCCTTCTACACATCTAAAAACCTCCAAGATCACCCTTGACACCTACAAGGCCTGAGAAATCATATAGATAAGGGACTAGGAGGACCAAAACATTATATCAAATACCTCTCAAATGATTCTTTCCCTTGAAAATTAAAACAAAATCTAGGATGGAAATAAGAGGGAAAACATAAGTAACCATATCATGATATGCCTATCAAGTAAGTATATCATTATAATAAAGAAAAAACATCCATAATAAGTAAATCACAACATTTAAATTATCTCATAAAAAACTAGAATCATATATATCATCACAAAATCAATCATATAAACTCTAGATATTGAATTTTCAATTATAACTCAAACTCCCAAGTACATTCCTCTAAGATATCATGCCTCCATAGGACAAGAACCAAAGGGATATCATGCTTTCATAGCACCTTCTTTGGATGGTCTTGAATCTAAATGGACCATTAATCAAAGGTCGCATCATCTCCAATATCCATCTCACCCCATTCAATGACATGGGAATCATTATGGTGATATAAATAAATCTATGATATATAGAAAACATGAATATGGATCATATGTAGGTAAGTTCTAACTAATGTAAAATTTCACTGAATCACTTCAGTACCTCAAAAGGCCCAACAAATTGGGGAGAAATATTACTCTCATGACCAAACCTTCACTTCCCACAATAATGGGATACCTTCAAGAATATATTATCTCTAACATCAAACTCTATAGGCTTCCTCTTATTATCGGTATATGAATTCTGATGGTCCAAAGCCGCCTTTATCCTTAAATAACTTGGAATTTCTTATTTATATTATTGACCAATTCTAGTCCAAGAATAGTTGACTCATTAACCATGATCTATCACAATGGATATCAGCAAGGTCATCCATAAATTCTTTAAATGGGGTTATAACAATAGTGGAGTTACAACTGTTTTTATAAGAAAACTCAAACAATTATGGACGTTTCACCCATGATCCTCCAAAATCTAGAACTCATGCACATATCATTTCTTCTAAATTATGGATAATTTTTTTTGTTTGGAAATCTATCTATGGATGAAAAGTGGTGTGGAGGCATAGCTGAGAACCAAGTAAATACATGGATGATATCATTTTCAGGGGAAGATAGGTCATGGTGTAGGGCATGGATTATTTTTATATATACTTATGTAGCTTTTACTATATTCATGATTCTTTTTACATATATAGTTTTATATCATTAAATTAATTAAATCATTATAATATAATGAATAACATAGTATAAATACATTTTTTCAAAGTTTTTCATTATATTCCTCCACGGTACCCCTCCCAGACTGGTAGTGAAGTGGGTAGTGATCCCCTATATCTCACCTCTAATAGGCCATGGGTTGGAGACTATAAATGAGGGTATCATACACAAAAATGGTAGGCATTACCCTCAATAATCCTAGGAATAAAAGAAACATCCACAAATAAACTTTATTATATAATTAAAGAGTACATCGATATAATCTTAGTACATTACATGTCATATAGTGTGGAATGAAAAACTAGAAATAAAGTAATGAACTGATCATTTGATAGTGACCATGAACTCCAACAACTCACAAACAACCTCAAGAGCTAGTACCATCAGCTCGATCACCCACTCTCACCTGTTAACCTGAAAAACAGTTTTTATATATATAGGAGTGAGTATACAAGTATACTTAGTTGAATCCTCCCCAAAGCCTCTCATGAAAATGTGTAAGTATCATACTAAATCCTTGGTGAATAAATATAGAAACCAAATCATCACCTAATCAGGTATACTATGTTTTCATCCTCACTAAGGCCCACTCACCAAGTAATGCATAGAAGTTGATAACATCATATCGAAATAATATATATATATATATAAGGGTGCCTCACTACCATATCCCTACTAAACTAGTTTCCCTAAACCCCAATGGCTCACATCATGGTGCTCGTATCTCCTCCTAAGTCATCATTTAATGTGGGTTGGGCCTCGGCCCCACCTACCCCAATCCCGTGCAGTACACTATATATCATGTTAGGATTAGACCATATAACTATTTCATAATTATATCTTATACCTAGAGTATCTCAACACATCCACATTATCATCACATCTCATAACCCATTAGTAAGCTCAAAATACACCACAACTCACATACCATGCACTACACCTCAATCCATAATATCCCATGCATGAGTACACATGTAATAACTGAATCTATTATATCTAGAATACAATTATGTGTTATAACCTCAATCCACCATATACCACAAATATATTTCTTCATAATTGTAATCCATCATTGACCCTTTGAGCATATACCCTATGACAGAAATCCACCACAACCTAGGTATTTCTACATACATAGTCTTCTTAGAAGAGAGAGTAGGGTAGGGGGAGTAGTCAACCATTTTTTACCTTAACAACCTAGATGTTAAGAAACACCTAGAACCCATGTACAATATGGGTTTTGACCACCCCAAACAACTCAGCTGGTGGAGCATAATAAATCACAAAACATAATGATATAGATATCACTCAACCTTACTAGGGGAAAATACCTACCCTAGACTCGAGTTATAGCTATTATCCCACGTGACATCTAGGTTACCATCTATAGAACTAAACTATTAAATATCTAATCATAAAATCATCAAATGTTTCTCGTCGGGTTTATTAATCAATTTAACAATTATCATTTCCTTTATAAACCCATCATAAATCCTGGTTAATTTATTTCATAATCAACCAAAGAAAAAGGGATTTACATTCATTGTTATTTCAATTTCAGATTCATTAACAAGATCCCAATCATTTCCAAACAATATCATTCTTTCGATTTAACTTATCATTTACTCATCAAAACCCATTCCCATGGTTTATGCATAATTTTATTACCAATCCATATCCTATGTATTTTAAGACCTGACTTGAACAATCAATCCTGACGTCCACCTCAACACATCAAGTCATTGGGTAAGCCTCGATCTCAACCTATTCCATAAATCCTAGTATCATCCTGAACACTCCAATCACCATAATAACCTAGGTAATCCATCCCATCCCTCACTGAGAAAATTAACCATACCGGGTTCCAAATAAATTCATAGAAAGGGTTTTATCATATAAATACATGGAAGATAGAATAATTTCAACACAAAATATTCAAGGGAAAACTAAGAAATTAACTATAATGCATTAAATAAAAAAAATCATAACTTGGAATAAAATATCCCCAAACATTGATTCTAGAAAAAATCATTTTTATATCACCGCCTTTGATAACCAATTCATTATGCACAGGTTCAGAAATCAAGAACCTAAATTAAACAGTGGCTTACAATGACTAGTAAATCAAATTAATACACTTAATAAAGTCTCCATATTGCTTAACAATATTGGGGAATATATAAAAATTACATCAATTATTTCATTCTCTATATTCCTATAATTTTTCAATTTGATTACATCATTTTATTTTAAACATATTATCACAATCATCATCAGCTTAAAACATCTAATAGACATGATCATAAAAATTATTATCATAAAAAAAGTTACAAGGAAGAATTATATATTTCATTGATTTTTTCCATTCATTATCTTACTTTTTCTTACTTGATTTACATTTATTATCAATTTCATCATGACAAATTAATAAGGAAATCATAAATAAAAATTGAATCATGTGTACACACTGAATAGTAAATCACATAGAGAAATCATCGTATAATATGGATCAAATGCATGAAATCACATCATCCACTTCCCATTTATTTAATTTCATAATTTATCATTATTATATTCATTAAATATAATATAATATATTTACCCATGAAGCTAAACCATGATCAACCCCATACTTTCACAAGATAATAGATTTATTCTGATCCTTACAACTAAATAAATATTCAACATCACTTCTCACGAGCTAGAAGGAGGGGAAGATAAGTTCATAGCCTAGAACTCTTCAAAGACTCTAGTATGAATCACAATAGCAACCAATAAAAATATAAGGATAAAAATTGGCAGAAGTATCTCTCTCAAACTAAAGGGGAACCCCTAGTTGTGGTGGTGAGGGTCTCCATCTAACCTAGGTAATTTTGGGTCGATTTTTTTATTCTTACATTGAATGATCATTTGTTCCTTACCTACCAAGATTGGGGATCCTAATAGATCTCAAAACACAACATGATCTCCCTTTTTTGTATTAATGATGGGTGGGGATAGTTGTTGAGGGTAGTTTTGGGACTTTCTTTAGTTCTTCCCCTTTATTTTCTTGAGCTTCTTCCTCCTCATTCCCTCTTCCTTTATCTCTTAACCCAACTCAACCAGAGATGAATAGAGGTGTACCTTTAGTTTGATAGAGATCATTAATATTAGTTTTATCCCTCTGTTTTAAGTGGTTATCATTGTAATTTGAGATGGAGTCTTTGAATACTTCTAGGTTGTACAAATAATCTTACTCTCCTTCCATCTTGTGAGAATTATTTTTGAAGATTCCTTTATAGGTAGGGGTATGAATACTTATCTTATATTATGAAAGTGTGGGGGATTATAATTTATCTTCACGGGTAAATGGATAATATTTTATTTAATAAAGATAATAACCATAAATGATGAATTATAAGGAAGGGGAAGGGGATGATGTGATTTTATATTTTTTAGCCTTATTACATGATGGTTGTTTCAAGTGATTTACTGGGTAATGTGTATGCATGATTGTATATTTATTTATTCTTACCTTATTAATTTTTCATACTAAAATTGATAATAAATGTAAATCCAATAAGAAAAAGGAAGATAATGAATGGGAAAATTCAATTCAGTCTATAATTATTCCTTGTAACAATTTTGTATTATAATAGTTGTTATGATCGTGTATATTGTATTTTTAAAGCTGGTGTTAATTACTAGAATATTTTTAAAATGAAATGATATAATCAGATTGATAAATTAAGGAAGATAGATAATGGAATAATTAATGTGATTAATATATCTTCCTTGGAAATGTTAAGAAATGTTAATAATTTCTTGAGTATATTAATTCGATTTATTAGACACTATAAGTCACTATTTAATTTAAATTATTTCCTACAAAACTAGTGTATAATGAATTGGTTATCAAAGATGGTGATAAAAAAATTATGTTTACTGGAATCAATGTTTGGGGTTATTTCAAGCCTAGATATGTTTGATTTTTTCTTGAATTCATTTTGGTTATAGCCTTAATTACCCCTTAAATTTGATTCATTGAAATTATGTTAGATTCAATTTAATTATATGATATATCCCTTGATGTAAATTTTTGTAGAACTAGGTATGGTTGATTTCTATGGAAAGGGGAGGGATGAATTTCCCTGGTTGTGGTAGTGATGTAGGTGTTGGGGATTACACCGAGATTTATGGTGTAGGTTAATAGAAAGTATTACTTACTACATTTATCTGTTGAGGTAGATGTTAGGATTGATCATTTGGGTTGAGTCTTAGAATACATGATATATAGATTAGTAATCAAATTATTCTTCAACCCATGGGAAGTAGTGTTGATTCTGAAATGATATGTTAAATGAAACCATGATATGGTTTGGAAATTCTTGAGATCATGTTAATGTTATCTAGAATTGAAATGATAATGAATGTAAAGTCCTTTGGATTTGGATGGTTATAAAATAAATTAACCAGGTTCTATGATGAGTTTATAAAGGAGATTCAGATTGTTAAATTTCTTAATGAACATGATGAGGATTTATTATTGATTATATGCTTAGATCTTTAGTAGTTTAGTCATAGAGATGGTTGTTGGGATTTCATGTGGGGTGATAGTTATAGATCGAGTCTAGGGTGGGTATTTTCCACTATTGAGGTTGTTTTATATCTATATCATTATGTTCTATGATTTATTATACTTTACCAACTGAGTTGGTTGGGGTGGTTAATACATATATTAGACTTGGGTTCTAGGTGTTTCCTAATATCTAGGTTATAGTGGGAATAGATGGATGATTACTCCCCCTACCCCACTCTCTCCTTTGGGAAGACTACGTATGTGGACATACACAGGTTGTAGTGTCTATCTATTATAAGGTATGTGATCATAGGGGGTATGATGGATTATGGTTGTGATATACATATATATATTGGTTTTTGTGGCTTGATGTTATAGCACATACTTATATTCTAGTTATAAGGTGGTTGGTTATTATGGTTGTACTCATGAATGGGTTGTGATGACTTGAGTTGTAGTGAATAGTACGTGGATTGTAGCGGATTCTTAGATTAATACTGGGTTAAAAGATGTGATGATAATGTAGATGTGATGAGTTTCAGGGGTGAAATATGTGATGATTACATGGATATATGGTTCAATTTTAGCATGATATGTTGGACCCTAAGCGAGATTAGGGTAGGTAGGTCTGAGGCCCAAACCACATCAGAGGATGACTTGGGAGGAGATGATTGCACCAAGATGTGACTCATTGGGGTTTAGGGAGATTGGTTTAGTGGGAAATTGGTAGTGGGATACCCTCATATATATGTGTGTGTGTGTGTGTGTGTGTCATTTTAATATAATGTCACCATCTTATATGTGTTACTTGGTGAGTGATCCTTGGTGAGGATGGAAACATGGTATACCTAATGATAGGTTTTGGGGATGATCCTACTAAGTATACTTATATTATCACCCCTATATATATAATGTTTTTCAGGTTATTAGGTAAGAGTGGGTGATCGAGTTGATGATACTTACTTATTAGGTTGTTCATAAGCTGCTGGAGTTTGTGGTCATTGTTGCAAGAGTAGTTCATTGTCTTATAATTATGTACCATTTATTTATATAATGGAGTTTATTGGTGTATAATTCTTTTATTCCTATGATTATTGATGTTAATGTCATCCATTTTTGTGTTTGACGCCCTTGGTTCTAGTTTCCAACTTATGGCCTATTGAAGGCGGGCTTTGGGGAATCACTACCCACCTTCACTATCAACTAGGGAGGGGTACCGGTGAGGGTGGGTAGTGATAACTTTTTTCTCTAAAACCCAATTTATTTTCTTCTTATTTATTTATTTTTGGGTTTTACACAATTCAACCAAATTGGTCCCTATAATTGAAATTGAACTTGTATTCTCTTTACAACCAGAAATATTTTTCATCGATGTACATATTCATTATATTGTTTCAAGAATGTTCTTCATTATAATTCAATGATTATTTAAGGTCATTTTACATTATCTTTTACTTTATTTAAAAAGTTTTTAAAGGAATAATTTTAAAATTTTACACATGAGTAATTTTTTACTTTATTTACAAAAATGTGAAAATAATACCATTTTTAACATTTACCACATGAAATTATTTTCCTAATTTTATAACATTTTTTCTACTGAGGATTTATCTTTTAGTTTTCATAGTTTTTCAAAGTAATTTTTATCCCCATTTTTTTGTGAATTTTTTAATTTAAAAATAAATTTTAATGTTTTAGAAGAAAAAAATAGAGGGATTTCATTCCTCTTGTGTATCTTTTTATCTTTAAATCCATGTTTTTTATCCTTAATTTTATTTATTTTCAAGGTTTTAATATTTTTAATTATTTCAATGTCCTATTTTAATCCCTTTTAAATTATTTTTTGAAGTGAATTATAAGATTATTTTTACTACCATGTTAAAAATATTTATGAAAATTATTTTTTGAATTTCAATTTTGTTGTCCTCTAAAAATATATAATATTTATCTCATTTAGAGTATGATACATGTATTTCCCTCTAATTTCACTTATGATGTTTTTATTTTGGGTGATTGAACTTATGGCATCAAAAATCCAATTCTTGATCTCTTCCTATGGGATTTAATTCTAAAGTGTTAAGTAACTCATCTTCTTATAAAATTATTTTTTATTTATGTCAACATCCACTAATAATTATTATGATTTACTTGGGATTTTCTATAATGATACCATATATCTTCTTTTTATGGATGAAATATGATCATGTTTTATGGAAATATTAATGAAACCCATTTTTTCTCATTAGTCAACTATAATATGATGAAATTATGATTGTTTTCTTTTGTCTCACACATATGCATATACATACTATGATGTGATGGGTGGAACTAGAATTATAAAACCCTCCAATGCATTGGGTAATGGTTGATATCTCTTTAGATGACAATTAAGTTGATAGGGAGTAAACCCAATCCACTATCTCACACTGTCCACTAAATTATGTTATATTGGTAGTGATCCTTAACTTATGCTTATGATTTAATGTTTTATATTATTTTTATATTCTTATGATTTCATGATCCTATGATGTATACTTATTTATGATAAAATACTTATCTTATTATTCATTACTGAAGATCCATGTTTTAATAGGTATATTTTCTCTATGATGTGTTTATATACCTTGATTATGTTCATATACTCACATGTTTATATTATGCTCACTTATGATCTTATATCATTATCACTTAAGTTTACCCTTACTGATTGTTCAAGATCGCACTTATAATGTTTTAATTTCCCTGGGTTATAAATAATATTATTACATATGATATGTCTATAAGGGTTTCATGTGTGAAGGATTTTGTGGGTGATGTTGAAGACTTATTATAAATTGATGAATCATTTTTTAGTATAAAAAATGCTCATTTGATGGGAAATATATGAGTTTTGTTGGTTTAAGTTTTTCCTTAATTCTCTAAAAATATAAACCTAAAAGGTCTTGGTTATGTAAGAAACTTAATATTTATTATTTATGTTGTAATTATGGATGGTTAAGTTTGGGTCACTTCAATCAGTGTAAAACCGGTATAAA
Source organism: Viscum album (assembly GCA_963277665.1). Lineage (NCBI taxonomy): Eukaryota > Viridiplantae > Streptophyta > Magnoliopsida > Santalales > Viscaceae > Viscum > Viscum album. Next base: position 624,393,197 of record OY728132.1, read on the forward strand.
AATAATATGTTTTAAACATAAAATTCAGGAGTGTGGGTTTGGGGGCATCTTAGTTGGTATCAAAGTAGGTTTTAGATAACTCTAGAGGTTATGATGTTATTATATGAGGATAATTTATTATTTTTTATATCATAATGGTTTAATATGTTTAAGATTGATCATAATTTTAAAGGTATAGATACCCCTTGTTGGTCTTATGTGATTTTATTTTAAGGTGATTATTTATATTTTGGAGATTTTTATTGAGTTTTTAAGAAGAATACATGATTAAGGTATAGATAGAACTTTGGGTTTGCATGTGATCTGATTTCAATGTAATTATGATTAATTGGGATAAATGTTTAATTAATTTTTGGAATATAAGATGAGATAAATTGGGTATTGAAAAGTAATTTTATTTTAAGAAAATTCATATTAGATTAGTATATTTTTTGGAGTACATATGATTATGGTAAATATTAATTAGTCTGTGATAAATTTTTTTGGGGGATAAAAGTTAAGATAAAATTCTAGGAGCAAAGGTTTTCATGAATTTTGGGATTGAAATATAGTAATACATATCTTGATGAATTTGGGTTTAGTTATTTCTAGGGATTATGTTATTGATATTAAATGGGTGAGACTTATGGAAACCTGGGTTTAACTAAAAGAGTAATAGGTTGATCCAATTATAGTTGAGATGAATGTATCATGGGTTCAAATGAAGGTGTCGAAGGATAAGATACTTATGATTGATTTTTCATGTTAGTTTTTTTATCAATTATTATCATAACCATTTTAGTTTTATTATTTGGTTGAGTATAGGATCCCAAAAAAGAAACTGAGAAAGGTATGTCTCTTGAAAGTCCTAATTCTTATAAAAAAGTATATTTGGAACAAATGGTTGTAACAAATGAAAATATAAACATATTCCTATTATAAAGAAAAAATAAGTTTGTTATTATAACTGAAGATAGTGTGGTTAATTTCTCATTTGAAATTATATCATGAGTTATGATTATATTAGGAACACCTTCATATATTTTCATCGGTGAAAGAAATTAAAATTAAGAGGATGAAATTTATTTAAGGGGGTAGAATGTAACACCCTAATATTTTAGTGTGTGTTTTCTCTTAAATAAATACTATGTTGAATATCTTTTATCATATGAAATTCTGAACTAAAATGAAGCATGATATATTTTATTATAAAGTGAAATGTCATTAAGAAAATTACAAGAAGACTAAAACCTCAAGTAAATAAAAAAAGAAAAATAAAATAATTTATTACTTGAATGTTATTATTAGTTATTTAAAGAATAATTTTATGTATTTTATTTGAATCAATTTAAAGTATAGAAGATAAATAATTAAATTTAATGGGATGTGATTAAAATCATTTAATCTTAAAAAAGATATTTTTAAAAGAACCATTTTTTAAGTGTTGTGTATTTTTATTAAATTGATAAATTTTAAAGGATTAAAATAATAAAATATTTTAGTGTATAAAAAATATATTAACACTCCTTTTATTTTTAATTGATATTAAATAATATTAAGAACACATGATGTTTTAAAAGTTATTTTTTTCAAACGGTAATTCTTTATATTTTATTTTTTTCATTCAAAAGATAAATTACCAAATATTAAAAATTGAATTTGATAAAATAAAATTCATTTTTTTGATTCATAATTTTAAGATTATATTAGGTTGAATTTTTAGTATTTTTCTAAAAAAGTTTATTTTTAGGTGAATAGTACAAAATACGGTTTTTATGAATACCGTAACTTTTATGACATCACCGTGATATAGGCATGACTTAAAAATTTATGAAACCTTTTTATTCAATAAGGATTTATTTAAGAATTAAAATAATTCATTTAAAAATAATATATTTAATTTAGAATCCTATGATAGATATTTTGAAACCTATGTTATATTATATTCAAATAAAAAACTATTTTTGGTCCTTTTCCTTTAATTATGTATTCATAAGATTCCATTCGGTTAGGGATTGGTTTAAAAATAAAATAACTCTATTTAATTTAATAATTAACCAATAAATATTATTGGTATTATTTTTATTCATAATATTTGTTCTAAATAAGTATTTTATGCATAAAAATGAATTTTTCTAAAAAAATGTTTTATTGTGTTATGTGTATTTATATTGAAGTGAATTTTTATCACCTTTAGAAATTATATTCAAGAAAATTAATTTAATATTTAAAATAATTGTAATAAATATTATATTATAAGTTTAATTTAATTTTTAAGCATAAAAATAAGTTACCAAGGTAAAAATTAGCCATTATGGTAATGGTTAAAATGTGGTAAAGGTGTTAAATCAAGAGATAAAGTCTCAAAATATCACAAAAACTCATATATAAAGGGTTTTATGAGTGATTTAACGACCTTAAATTATATTATCCTCACTATTAATCAATTTTGGATTCACTTTACAGAATATGACATCACTTCTAGTATTAAGAAATCGATATTTACAACAATTTCACCCCTATTACCTATAAAAGGACCCATCACCACCCCAATTATCCTCACACATAAAGGATCTTAGATTAACCAATATACATTAAAATTATTTAAAAACACTCTTATTCACATCCTAGAGGTTATTTTCTCATTAAAATACCACTTTTTAATGGATTTATCTAATTAGAAAAGGAGTCATCCCAATGAGTAAAATAAGAACTTCTAATCACTTTCTCATTTTTATTCCTTAATATTTTATTCTTTTACCTCCTACAAGTCTATTATAACCATACTAATATAATTAAATCATTATAATTAGTATAACTAAATTTTATTATTTTTATTCAATAACCATTATCTACCTTCTTCTCATCTTATCAAAAAAATGAAAACGTCGTCATATTACGGTCTGTTCACTGCCACTATGAACGACGTATTTTAGTTTTAATCACCACCTTAAATTGATAGTTATAAAAATGGATTTAATGAATAAATATAATATTTATAAAATGATTAAAATTATATAAAAATAAATTTTCCATTATATTAATGATATTAACTATAAAAATATATCATTGATTTTCCAAAATAGATTTAAATTATATAATAACTATGTAATAAATAAATATAAAATACTAATATAAAAGGTAGTAAATATAAATAATGTTATTAAATAGATAATTAATTATTATTATTTTATTATACATGAGGTTAGATCATTTCGGGTAAAGCGGGAATCCAAGATAAGGGTTCTTTGTATCAATTTCATTTCCTTGATACATACTTCTTAGTATGCACCAATTTACTTTTATATGGTGTAAATACTACCCCATTGACTTCTTATATCTTAATTAATTTTTTATTCTTGGGTGTTTTACTTTTAATTAATTTCTCCCTTTTTCTTATCCTTTGACTCAAACATTACCTTAGTCATAAGGGTTTTTGTTAACTTAATTTAATTTTATTAAGTTATAAACTTTACTCTAAAACTTTATCCTTGTAAATTTTTTTTCTTATAGACTGTGATTATATTATATTTAATTTACTATTTATTTAATATGTATTTAAATTTAGTTCTCATAAACTCCTTTCTAAATGATTCTTATATCAAATTTCATGATGTTTGTAAGGGGTTTCTCGTCTCAAATTCCATTCTTTGAGATATGTTTTGTAATAAGAACCTACTATATTTATATGTTGTATTTATAGACCAATTTAAATATTATATCATGATAATATATTTAATAAGGGTATTAAAATTTATATTTTATGCTCTCTATTTCATGGGCATTTGATCCAAAATTCATAAAAGTCATAAGGGTTTCTTTTCCAATCTCACTTTTTTCCGTGATTATTTATGTCAAAGTTCCTGTTTGAGGGAATTATATGTTATTTTTCTCCAAAAAATCATTTATGTCATTCTTATCTATTTATTTTTAGGTTTTAAATTCCTTCTCATCATTTAATTTACCTTTGGTTCTCAATTAAACCAAAAGGTTTCCCATAAGTGAAACTGACCTTGTCTTCTTTTATGGTCAGGAATATTTTTCCTCCATGTCTATATTCTTCATATTGTTCCAAGAATGTTGTTCTATATAATTTAATGATTGTTCAAGTTAATTTTCCACTATCATTTTTTTCTTTAAAAAAAATTAAAATTAATCTTGTTAGCATTTTTTGTATGGTAAATTTTTTACTTTTTTTACAAAAATGTAAAAAGAATATCATTTTTAACATTTACCACATGAATTATTTATTTTACTTTTATAAAAATATACAAATGAGGCTTAATCATAAATTTTTCAAGTTTTTAAAAATTAATTTCTATCACCAATTTTTTGTAAATTTTTTATTGTAAACATAAAGGTTAATGATTTAGATGAAAAAATAAATGTATTTAATTACAAATGTGTCTATTTTTATCTTTGACTCCAAATTTTATTATCCTTAAATTCATTTATTTTCAAGTTTTTAATATTTTTAATTCTTTTAAATTAATTTTTTCAGTCTCCTCTAATCATCATTTTGAAATGGATTTTTGAAGTGATTTATAAGTTTATTTTTAATACCATGTTATAAAAGCTTTTTGAAAATTATTTTTTATAATTTCACTTCCATTTTTCTCTAAAAATATAAAATATATATCTTCTATGGAGATTTTTTTAATGTATTACCCTCTAAATAATATCATAATGTTTTTTTTTTGAGATATTGAACTTGTGGTATCAAGAAATCCAATTCTTGATCAATTTTTATGGGATATCATTCAAAGGTGTTCAATAAGACATCTTCTAATAAAAGTATTTTTAATTTATGTCAACATTATATTATCAATATTATGTTTCAATGAGGATACACTCTAATAGTACCATCCATATTCTTTCTTTGGATGGAATATGACTGTGTTTTTTGTAAATATTTATGAATCTTATTTCTTTATCATGGTTTAACTATGCTATAATGAAATGATGATTGTTTTTTTGTATGGAACACATATTCATGTACATATTATGATTTAATGGGTGGTTCTAGAATTATACAACCCTCTGATGCATTAGCTAATGTTTTATATCTTATGAGATGATATGTAAGGGATTGGGGTATAAAACCAATCCACAATTGTGATTTTTCCACTAATTTATGTTTTTTGAGCAGTGAGCCTTGAATTATTCTTATGATGTCATTTTTTATGTTGTTTCTACATTATTATGATTCCATGATCCTATGTTATATAATTATTTATATAAAAATCATTAAGTTATAATTCTTGAATTATGATCCATGTTTTAATGGGTGTGATTTCTTTATGATGTATCTATGTACCTTGGTTATGTTCTCATACCCACATGTTTATCTTATGAGATTTTATGATCTTTGATTGTTATCACTTATGTTTACCCTTACTGATCATTTGATATCACCCATATTATGTTTCCATTTCTCCAATTTATGAATAAGAGTATTTTGTATGATATGTATATAAGGGTTTCATGTGTATAGAATTTTGTGTGAGATGTCGAAGACTTAATATAAATTAAGGAATCCTTGGTTTAGTGGAAAAAATATCTATTTTATGGGAAATATATGGGTTCTTTTAGTATAATTTTTTTCCCTAAATCTATAAAACATTAAACCTAAAATTTATTAGGTATATAAGAAACAAAAAAATTTATATTGATACTGCAATTATGGATGGTTAAGTTTGGTTCACTTCATTTGATGTAAAACCAATATGAAAAGAATCTATTTTTAGAATAAAATCTAGGAGGGTAGGTCTCATGGAATCTTAGTTGGTATTAAATCAGGGTTTATATAAACTTATAGGTTAGTATGTTATTAGATAAATATAATTGAAAATTATGGATTTCATCATGGGTTAATAATTTTAAGGATGATCATAAGTTTAAATGCATAGATACCCCTTTTGAGGTCTTATGTCATTGTATTTTAAGTTAATTAATGATATTTTAGAGATTTTTATTAGGTTGTTAGGAATAATGAATGATTGAGGTATAGATGTACATTAGGGCTTGAATTTGATGTTATGTCGAGGTAACTGTGCTTAATCGGGACAAAGGGTTAATTGATTTTTGTCATATAATATGAGATAACCATGAGGATTGAAAAGTAATTTCATGTCAATAAAATTCATATTAGATTAATATTATTTTGGGAGTATATATTATTAACGTATAAATTAATTATTATGTGATTAATGTTGTTTATGGATAAAAAATAGGATTGAATTTGGGTGGTGTATATTTTAATTAATTTTGGGTTTGAAATTTAGTAAGAATGATCTTGATAAATTTGGGTTTAGTTATTTCTAGGGATTAGTTTATTGATATTAAAAGGGTGAAAAATATATTAAAAAACTAGGTTTAACTAAAAGGGTGATAGGTTTATCCAATTATAGTCGAATTGAATGTATCAAAGGTTGAAATAAATTTTTTAAAAGATAAGACACTTATAATTTATTTTTAATATTAATATGTTTATTGATTATTATTATAATTATTTTGGTTTTAGTATTTTGTGGAGCGCGTAATCATAAAAATGAAGTTGGGAAAGGTATGTTTCTAGAAACTATTAAGTCCTATGATGAAGTATGTTTGGAAAAAATGGTTGTTAGAATTAAAAATATATAAGTAAAAATGAGTTTTTTAAATCTTATCAAAGATAGGGGGTTAATTTCTCATTTGAAATTATGTCACGATCTATGACTATATTAAGAACAGCCTCATATATTTTCACCAGTGAGAGAAATTAAAATTGCGATAATGAAATTTATTTTAAGGGGGGGTAAATGTAAAACCTTGGGATTTTTAGTATGTTTTTTTATTTAAATAAATACTATATTGAGTATCTTATATCATATATAACACCAAACTAAAATGAAGCGTGATATATTTTTAAAAAATATAAAATACCATTGAGAAATTTACAAAAAGGGTAAAACCTCAAGTAAATAAAGAAATATTTAAATTTATTTATTTTATGAATATTATTATTAATGTTTTAAATAATTATGTAATTTGTTATAATTGGATAAATTTATAGGATATAATATAAATAATTAAATTTAATGGTATGTGATAAAAATCATTTAATGTTAAAAAAGATATTTTTCAAAGAAATGTTTTTTAAGTGTTGTATATTTTTTTTAAATTGATAACTTTTAAAAAATTATTTTGATATAATATTTCAATGTAAAAGTGAATAAATTAACACTCCTTTAGTTGGTGATTGATATTAAATAATATTAAGAACACTTAAGGTTTAAAAAGCCATTTTTTAAACAATTTTTCATTATATTATATGTTTTTATTTAAAATATAAATTTTAAAATTTTAAAATTTTAATTTTATAAAATGAACTTATTTTTTGGATTCATCTTATCAATATTATCTTCGGATAAATTTTTCGTATTTTTCTAAAATAGTTGATTTTTAGGTGAATAGTACAAAATACATTTTTTATGAATACAGAAACTTTTATGACATCATCATGATATAATAATGACTTAAAATTTTATAAAAAAAATCTCATAAAAATATTTATTTAAGGAGTAAAATTATTCCTTTAAAATAATATGTTAAATTTAGAAACCTATGATTGAAATTTTGGAACCTATGTTATATTTTATTCTAATAAGGAATTATTTTTTGCCCTTTTGCTTTAATTAAGTATTCACAAGATTACATTTGGTTTTAGATTCATTTTAAAATAAAATAAACCTTTTTTAATTAATCATAAAATAATAAATTGTATAGTTATTATCTTTATTCATGATCCTTGGCCCAAATATGCATTTTATGCTTAAAAATACATTTTTCTAAAAATTATTTTTATTGTGTTATGTGTACCTATATTGAAGTTAATTTTATCACCTTTAGAAATTGGATTAAATAAAATGAATTTAAAGTTTTTAATAAAAAAAATAAATATTATGTAATAATTTTAATATAATTTTATGGTATAAAAATAATTTACTAGGATAAAAATTAGTCAGCGCAGTAAAGGTTAAAATGAGGTAAAAGTGTTAAATCAAGAGGTAAAGTTTTCAAATATCACCAAAACTCATATATAAATGGGTTTATTAGGGATTTAAATACTTTAAACTATACTATCCTCACTAATCATAAATTTTTTATCCACTTTCCTTGAATATGATATCCATTTTAATGTCCTGAAATTAATATTTATATAAATTTAGCCCCTCTCACTTATAAAAGAACCCCTTCACCACCCTACTTATCACACACCTAAAACCTATTAGATCAAACAATACCTACCATAAACCTTTCCAAAAACTATCATAATAATCCTATAGGTTCAGTTATTATTAAAATACCACCTTTCAATGGATGAATTTGATTAGCAAATGATTTGTCCCATGGAGTATGGTAAGAACTCCTAGTCACTTTCTGATTTCTATTCCTTTAAATTTTATTCTTCTACCAATTACAAGAATATCATACTCATCCTAATATAATTAAATTAATATAATTGTTATACTTAAATGTTATTATATTTATGTAATAATCATTACCTACCTTCCTCTCATCAATTCAAAAAATGAAAATATCACCCATATTATGGTTGGTTCAATGATACCATGGACGATGTATTTCATTTTTCATCACCACCTTAAATGGATGGTTATAAAAAATAATTTAATGAATAAATATGATATTTATAACATGATTAATATTATGTAAATATAAATTATCAATTATATTAATGATATTAGTAGTAAAAATACTATAGTGATTTTAACCGCCCAAAACGGGCATACTGAGACATCTTTCATAATTTAAATATATTTTTGAAAAATATATTGATATGTATAAATTTTATACTAATATAATGATAAATAACCAATAAATATATAATTTTGGATATGATGAACACATGATCGTGAAATTATAACTAAAATTGTTGTATCAAAATAGAAAAGGAATGGTTAAAACTATTAACAATCAATGGTCAATATTGGATAAAAACAAGTAATAAATATGTAATAAATGAATATGAAATATTAATATAAAATATATTAAATATTAATAATGTTACTAAATAGATTATTAATGAGTCTTAGTTTCTTATACATAATTTTAGAGCACTCCTAACTAAATGGGAATCTAAGGTAAGGGTTCTTTTCCTCAATTTCAGTTCCTTGAGACATGCTTCTTGTTATGTGACAATTTACTTTTATATATTGTAAATAGTGAACTATTAACTTATTATATCTAAAATTATTTATCATTATTGTGAGTTTCACTTTTATTTAATCTCTACCTTTTCCATATCCTTCAACTCGTACATTACTATGTTCATAAGGGTTATTGTTAACTTAATTTACTTTCATTAAGTTATAACCATTATTCATGAACTTCATGCTTCTAAGTTTTGCTTATTCCACAATATGATTGTATTTTATTACATTTAAAATTTATTTTCCATGGATTTACATTTCTTTTTCATAAACACTTTTCCAAATGACTTGTATTTCAAAAATTATGATGTTTGTAAGAGTTTTCCATATTAAAATTTATTTTTTGTGATGTATTTTGTAATATACACCTAATTTATTTATATAGTGTATTTATATACCATTTTACATATTATATAATAATAATATATTTATTCATGGTATTTAAATTTTTATTTCATGATCTCTCTTTCAGGTTCCTTTGATATAAATGTTATAAAAGCGGTAAGGGTTTTTTTCCAATCTCACTTTATTTTTCAAATTGTTTATGTGAGAGTTATTATTTTAGGGAATTGAATGATATTTTTATATAAAAAACAATTTATTTCCTTCTTATATACTTATTTTGGGGTTTTAAATTCCTTTTTATCATTTCATTTACTTTTGGTTCATAATTAAACCAAAAGGTTTTCCGTAAGTAAAACTAACCATGTCTTTTATTTGTGATCGAGAATCTTTTTCCCCCATATTAATATTATTTATATTATTTCAAAAAAAATTATCTATAATTAAATTATTATTTAAGATCATTCTAAATTTTCTTTTAATTTATTTAAAAATATTTAAAATTTATCTGTTTAATATTTTCTACAAAGTATATTTTTGACATTCATTAAAAAAGTCTAAAAAGAATCTAATTTTTAACATCTACCACATAAAAATATTTTCTAAAATTTATTACCATTTTTATTAATGATAATTTATCTTCAAGTTTGCATGGTTTTCAAAAATAATTTATATTCCCATTTTTTGTGAATTTTTCATTTTCAAAATAAAGTTTAATTTTTTAAAAGAAAAAATAAAGGGATTTCATTCAACTTGTATATATTTTTATCTTCCACACAACATTTCTTTTTATTAAATTAATTTATTATCAAGGTTTCAATATTTTTAATTATTTTTAAAATAATTTTTTAAATGTACTCTTTTCATCACTTTGAAATGGATTTTTTAAGTGACTTATGAAGAACCTTTGTGATGTTTTGTTTTTAAAAAAAATTTATATTTTTGACCATTAATATTTTGTAAGATAATTTTTCTTAAAAACGGGTGAAAGTTGTTGAATGTTCTAAACCAACCATAAAGGGGGATAAAATTTTTATTTTTAAGTAAGTTATTTTTTGGATGTAGAGGAACAGATTGAGTAGAACCATATGTAGATTATCAGACTGAGCAGAACCGCTTGAAGAAGTTATCAAAAATATAAAGTTCTTGATTGGATTCTCCATCAGTCTCAGTTTCATCAGCATGGAGTTTAAGATTCATCATAAACAATGTTTATTATAAAGTCAGTAGATGCAGTGAAAGAAATTCAGAATGTTGATGAACCCTAAAAAGTTAGTTTTAAGGGAATCAGTAGTTAGATAGTTATTTACTTTCTAACCTTAAGTCAGATGATGCTTTTATGATCTTGGAGTTCTCATTAATCATGAAATATTCTCATGATAAAAGATTTTGAAGAAATAGAGGAATTATAAAGATTAAATCGATTCCCAAAAAACAAGATATGGTTTTTGAATGATTTGTGACACTGATAAGTAATCGTAATGAGAAGTGCATCATAATGAAAAAATCATCATAATAAGAAAGTGGAAGAATGATGAATTTTGAAGTTTTTTTCATATATTCTTAGTGAAGTCTCCATTGGATCAAGAATATCCACCGGTCCATTAGATTGATTGATCAACCGGATGATGATCAATAATTTTGTCAACCATTTTCATCAAAATACTTTTTTTTGTTTCAATTGGGTCAGTTTGAAAGAACAAAAAGTATTGTTTGTTTCACAAGTGGGTCAAGATTAATTGGACAAGAAGTGGTTCTGATTCATCAGACTGAAATTGACACCAATCCAACAAAGTGATACAGAGACTAATCTTATAGAAGAAGTATGAAACTGAAAGGTCATCAGACTCAGGCTAAGGAATTTAGGAACAATTAAAGAAAAGGTTAAATGTTGTGAAGAAATTTTCAAAATGTTTTCAAGAAGGTTTAAAGTCGATGATGAAGTGTTTCTAAGATGTGTTGATATATTTTTAAGTTTCAATAATGTTTATAGAAAAATAAAATTGATATAATTATAATGAAGTTACAATATTTTTTAAGGTGGAAATATTTAAAAGTTTCATCTCTTTCAGTTGATACAGAAATTAGTAATGAGAATATATTTTTTTTGTTTTCAAGTGATATTAATCATTGTAATGAGCAGTCTTCAGTCTTACATATGTTTCCATCATAATGAAAAAAATAATTATAAATAATTATTATAAAATTATGAAGTAATATGAAGTTGTTTAAAGATTCAAGAAGGATTGAGAATAATAAAGAAGAGTTGAGAAGATATGAAATAGTCAAATAAGAAGTTCAACTATGGGTAAATTTCTGAGGTTTTTGAATTTGAGTAAAAGGGAAAAAATAATATTCCTACCTTTGTCATTATAGGTTGCCTATAAATAGTTTTATAGTACATTCATAATTTGTATCCTTTTCACATGAAAAAAAGTCATAGTGCTATAGAGGTTGATTCAGTGTTTAAATCGAAGTTATTTCCAGATAGAGATCTCATTAGAAGATAATATAGTTGAAAGTTTTCTAAATACATTGAGGAAGATCGAACTAAGGAAGATCAGACTGAGAAGTTGAGCACAATTTGAGAAGTCCAATTTTAGAAAAGGGTTCATCATAATGAGTCCATCATAATGAGTTTATTGTAATTATCCAATAGGACTAATACAATAAAACCTAAGGTCGTCAGATTGAGGTTTCGAACAGAGTTTTTAAGAGAAAAAGTTTTTGTGACATTTTATTTTGTGGCTCAATTATTTGTAAGAAAACTTTGTAAACTAATAGGATTCAGTATAATCATTCTTATCAGATATAGAAGGTGTCTAATGGTATTTGACATAATTTTTATTCACTTATTCATTATATTGAATTTCCAGACCCACAGAAGTGGCTATAGAAATGATGTAGGTTCTCACACTAAGGCTAAAACTTGTAAATCTCATGTGATTTACTTGATTTCCTAATTTTATATGCATGAGTATTTAATAAAATATGATAAGGTAATGAAATTTAATGGGTTTTAGGGGTTAAGTTTATAAAAGTATTTAAACTTATAAAAAGTTAACAACTGATCCACCCCCCCCCCCTCAGTTGTTATTCTATCCTTTGTAACTTCAACTTATAAGTTTCTTTTTATAGTCGTGTTACAAAATATTTATGAAAATTATTTTTATAATATCAATTCCATTTTCCTTACAAACTCTAAAATATTTATCCCTTTTATAGTTATGTTAAATGTAATACCCTCTAAATTATCTTATGATGGTTTTATTTTGGTAGATTCCTCTAATGGCTTAAAGGCCTTTATTTTTTATTTATTTTGATAATATACCTTTCAAGGGGTGAGGTGGAACCCTTACAAGGCCTGTAGGCATAAGTATTACATGGACCATAGGCCTTAGAGTAATTCATTACCTGTAGACTTCAAACATTACATACAACCCAGAATAACTACTTGGAACTGATCCTCCCCAACATCTTCATCGTGAAATCATCTCTCCACCTTTTCATGGCTGTTCGGCTAGGCTTTTTTGTGCATGCACAGGCTTGTCCCGATGGCAGGTGTCATACCCTCTCATTCTTGCAATCTGTTTAGCTTCTGTTATGGTGAAAGCTCTTTGCTCCTCCTCCTTCTGAAGCTTGTTCCTTGTAGGTTCTATGGTTTTCATCTGCACTTAAGGTGGCATTAAGGCCTTGAGGTGGCCCGAAGGCCTTATTGACTCAGGGGGCCTGGGTGGCCCGAAGTCCTTAAAGGACTTGGGGACCAAATTGGTGGCCTGAAGGCCCAAACAGGGGAATATTCCTGGCTGCTATAGTGTTTTTCAAAAGTGTTAAATAGACTATATTATTATAAAAGTGTTTTTCATTTATGTCAACATCCTCTAATAATTCTGATTTTTCCCTGGGGATATTCTCTAATGATACCATCCATCTTCTTTATTTGGAAATCATATGATCATGTTTTTTATAAATCATTATGAAACTCATTTCTTTATCACAATTTAATTATACTATGATGAAATAATTATTTTTTTATTATGTTGAACACATATACATGCACATATTATGATGTGATTTATGGGTCCAGAATTATATATTCATTCAATGTATTGGGTAATATTTTATATCCCATGATATGATATTTAAGGGGTTTTGTAGTAAACTCAATCCACTATGTGTCTTTAGCTACTATGTGTCTTTATTCTAAAAACCTTATATTATAATTCATGACTGATGATCCATATTTTAATCGGAATGATTTCCCTATGATGTGTTCTTTTTCCTTGATTATTTTCTCATACCCATGTGTTTATATTATGCTCACTTATGATATTTAATAGTTATCACTTGTGTTTACCCTTACTAATAATTTGAGATCACCCTTATTATATTTCCATTTACTCAAGTTGTAAATAATATTATTACATATGATATGTATAGAAGGTTTTTATGTTTGTATAATTTTGTGTTAGATGTCAAATACTTATTTTAAAGTAATGAATCATTGGTTTAGTGGGAAAATTTCCTATTTTAAGGGAAAGAGATGGGTTTTGTTAGTTTATTTTTTTTTACTAATTCTCTAAAACTTTAAAACTAAAAGGTCTTGGGTATGTAATTGAATCAATATTTTTTATTTATATTGTAATTATGGATGGTAAATATTGGTCCACTTATGTCGGTATCAAACCGATATGAAAAAAAAATTATTTTTAGCATCAAATCCAGGAGTTTGGATTTGGGGGTGGATCAGCTGATATCAAATAAGGGTTTAGATGAATTTATAGGTTAGAATGTTATCATATAATGATAATTTAAGAGTTTTGTACACCGTTATGGGTCAATAATTTTAAGGTTAATTGTAATTTTAAAGGCATATATCCCCCTTTTGAGGTCATATGTGGTTTAATTTTAAGTTTATTAATGGTATTTAATAGATTTTTATTGTGTTTTTAGGAATAATACATGATTGAGGTATATATAGACCTTAGAGTTATTATGTGATCTAATATTGAGCTAATTATACTTAATAGGGATAAAATATTAATTAATTTTGGTAATATAAGATGAGATAACCTTAGGTATTGAAAAATAATTTGATGTCAAGGAAATTCATATTAGACTAATATATTTTTGGGTTATGTATGATTAAGGTTTATATTAATTGTTATTTGTTTAAATTTTTTTGGGGGAAAAAGTTAAGATTGAATTTTTGGAGAATAGGTTTTCATGAATTTTGGATTTGAAATGTAGTAAGAAAGATTTTGATAAATTTGGGTTTAGTTATTTCTAGGGATTAGGTTATTGATATTAAGATAGTGAAACTTATGGAAACCAAGGTTTAACTAAAAGGTTATCAGTTTGATCCAATTATATTTATATCAAATGTATCTTAGGTTAAAATTAAGGTGTAAAAGGATAAGACACTTATGATTGATTTTTTATATTAATATGTTTATCAATTATTATCATAACCATTTTGGTTTTAGTATTTAGTTGAGTACGGGATCATGAAAATGAAGTTGGGAAAGATATTTATCTAGAAACTCACAAGTCTCATAATGAATTATATTTGGAACAAATGGTTGTGAGAAATTAAAATCTAAACATATGCCTATTATGAGGAAAAAATGAGTTCTTTTCTCTTAACAAAGATAGCGTGGTTAATTTCTCATTTAAAATTGTATCATGAGTTATTAATATATTAATAACACCCTCGTATATTTTTAGCGGTGAGAGAAATTAAAATTTCAATGATGTAATCTATTTAAGGGAGGTATAATGTAACACCCTGATATTTTAGTATGTTTTTTCCTTTAAGTGAGTATTATGTTTAATATATTGTATCACAGGAAAAATTAAAATAAAAATAACCATGATATATTTTAATAAAATTTGAAATATTATTAAAAAAATACAAGAAGAGTAAAACCTCGTGTAAATAAAAAATATAGTTAAAATTATTTATTCCTTTCATATTATCATTAGCATTTTAAAGAATAATTTGATGTGTTGTAATTGAAATAATTTAAAGGATAAAAGATAAATAATTAAATTTAATGGGATGTTATTAGGCCTTTGTTCCACTAATCTCATCAACTATATAATGGCCATGTTCCATTGGTATTTTGATCTATGTAATTTTTCTCACTCAACGTGGTTAAAAAGGGGCATTATCCAAAAATAAAATAAAAAAATATAAGGCCTTAAATTCATTGCAAGTAAAGAACTATTTTTTTAAGTGTTGTGTATTTATATTAAATTGATTAATTTTAAATAATTTTCCATATAAAATATTTCAATGTGAAAAAAAAATATTAACACTCCTTTAATTGTTAATTTATATAAAATAAGATTAAGAACACTTAAGGTTTTAAAATCCATTTTTTTTAAATAGTTTTACATTATATTCTATATTTTAATTTAAAATACAAATTCCTAAATCATATAATTTTATTTTTATAAAATTAAATTCATTTTTGGATTAAAAATTTCAAGATTATGTAAGTATTTTTTTTGAGTATTTTTTTTGAAAATATTGATTTTTAGGTGAATAGTATAGAATATAGTTTTTACAAATACCAAAACTTTTATGGAATTATCATGATATAAGAATGAATTAAAAAATTATAAAGCTATTTTACCTACTAAATATTTATTTAAAGAGTGAAATAATTTATTTAAAAATAATATGTCAAATTTAGAAACCTATGATAGACATTTTGGAACCTATGTTATATTTTATTCTAATAAATAACTATTTTTTGTCCTTTTGATTTTATAAAGTATTCACAAGATGTCATTCGGTTTTGGATTGGATTGAAAATCAAATAAACCTAATTTATTTAATTATAAATAAATAAATATCAGGTTTATTAATTTTATTCATAATATTTGGCCTAAATAATTATTTTCTTCTTAAAAATATATTTTTCTAAAAATATTATTGCCTTATGTATACTTATATTTAATTCAAATTTTATTACCTCTATAAATTTGATTCAATAATATGAATTTAATTTTTTAAATTAGTATAATAAATATTAGGTAAAAATTTTAATTTAATTTTAGATCATAAAAATAAGTTACCAAGGTAAAAATTAGTCACCATGATAACGGTTAAAATGAGGTAAAAATATTAAATCAAGAGGTAAAGTCTCAAAATATCACCAAAAAACATCTATAAATGGGTTTATGAGGGATATAATAAAAATACCTTTTTATCCACAATAATATCAATTTTTTATCCAATTTTCCTCAAATATGAAATCCCTTTTAATATTAATAAATTGATATTTACAAAAAAACACCTCACTTATAAAAGGACCCCTTCACCACCCTATTTCTCCTCCCACATTAAGCCTATTATCTGGATCAATATCTACCAAAAACCTTTCACAACACTCTTATCCACTTTTTGGAGGTTCTTTTCTCATAAAAATACCACCTTACAATTCCTTAATCTAATTAGAAAATGAGTCATCTCAAGGAGTAAAGTAAGAACTCCTAGTAACTTTCTCATCTCTATTACTTTAATGATTATTCTTCTACCACCTCTAAGTATACCATACCCATAAAAATATAATTAAATCATTATTATTATTATACTAAAATTTTATCATTTTTATGGAATAATCATTATCTACATTCCTCTCATCCATTCAAAAAAATGAAAATGTCGCTTGTGTTATGGTCGGTTCACCACCACCATGGATGATGTATTTCATTTTCCATAATTTACTTACATATATCATTATAAAAATTAATTTAATGAATAAATATGGTATTTTTAAAACTATTAAGATTTTATGAAGATAAATTTTCCATTATATTAATGATATTAACAATAAAAATCCATAGTTGTTTTAACCGCCCAAAAACGAGCATACCAAAATATATTTTATAATTTAAATATATTTTGGAAAATATATTAATATGTGCAAAAAAATCTATTAGAGTGATAAATAATATATAAATCTATAATTATAGATATTAATAATTCATTAACATGGAATGATAATTGAAACTGTAACACCAAAATAGAAAAGGAAAAGTTAAAACTACTAATAGTCCATGATCAATATTAAATAAAAATAAGTAATAACTATATAATAAATGAATATAAAATATTTATAAAAAATATATTTAATATGATTAATATTATTATATGGATGATTAATTAGTCTTAGTTTATTATACAGTATGTTATAGCACCTATGAACAAGCAGGAATCCAAGGTAAGGGTTCTTTGTTTCAATTTCAGTTCTTTGAGACATGCTTCTTTTTTATGCACCAATTTACTTATATATAGTGTAAATACTTCCCTATTGACTTCTTATATCTGAAATAATTTTTTATTATTGGTATTTTTACTTTCATTTAATCCCTACCTTTTCCTTATCCTTTAACTCATACATTATCTAAGTCACAAGGGTTGTTATTAACTGAATTTAATTTCAGTGAGTTATAATATTTATTCTTGAACTTCATCCATATAACTTTGGTTTATTCTTATATACGATTGTATTGTTTTTTATTTTATCTTTATTTTATTTGGATTTACATTACCTTCTCATAAACTTCTTTCTAAAGGATTCTTATTTCAAAAATTACGATGTTCGTGAGGGGTTTCTCGTCTCAAATTTTCTTCTTTGAGATATATTTTGTAATATATACCAACTTTATTTATATGGTATATTTATAGACTCTTTAATATATTATATAATTATAATATCCTTATTAATGGTATTTATATTTTCATTTCACTCTCACTATTTAATAGGCCTTTGATCTAAATGTTATAAAATCTATAAGGGTTTCTTTTCCAATATCACTTTGTTTTCGAGATTTCTTATATAAAAATTATTATTTGAAGGAATTATATGTTATTTTTATATAAAAACCCATTTATTTAATTATTAAATATTTATTTTTGGTTTTTTCATTTCTTATTATCATTTAATTTCCATTTGTTTCACAATTAAACCAAAAGGTTTCCCATAAGTGAAACTGACCATGTATTTTATTTATGACTGAGAATATTTTTCCTCTATATCTATATTATTTATATTGT
This sequence comes from Viscum album, assembly GCA_963277665.1. Lineage (NCBI taxonomy): Eukaryota > Viridiplantae > Streptophyta > Magnoliopsida > Santalales > Viscaceae > Viscum > Viscum album. The sequence goes on from OY728132.1 coordinate 624,411,800, forward strand.
TTCAATAATATTCATACTTATATGTAAATTATTATTTAAGTTCATTTTTCACTATCTTTAACTATCATTAAAAAGGTTCAAAATGAATATTTTTAATGTTTTCTACATAGGTCATTTTTGACTTTCTTTAGAAAAGTATGAAAAGATTCTTGTTTTTAACATTTACTGCATAAACACAATTTCACATTTTTATTATAAGTTTTTCTAATGAGGTTACATATTAAATTTTTCATGGTTTTATAAATTAATTTATTATCCTATTTGTTTGTAAATTTTTTATTTTAAAAATAAGGGTTAATGTTTTAAATGAAAAATAAATAGATTTCATTCCACTTGTATATATTTTTATCTTCCACTTTGTATTTATTATCCTTAAATTCATTTGTTTTCATGTTTTCAATATTTCTAATTCTTTTTAAATTAATTTTTTCAATATCCTCTTTTTATCCCTTTGAAATGGATTTTTTAAGTGACTTAGAAGTTTATTTTTAAAACCATGTTACAAAATCTTATAAAAACTCTTTCTAGAATTTCACTTCCCTTTTACTCTAAAGCTCTAAAAGTTATATCTCCTTTAGTTTTATGTTTCATGTATTACCTTATAAATGCTCTTATGATGTTTTTATTCTGAGAGATTTTACTTTTGGTATCAAAATATCCAATTTTTGATCTTTTATTCTGGGATACCATTCGAAAGTGTTAAGTAACATATTTTCTTATAAAAGTGTTTTCATTTATGTCAACATACACTAATAATTTTTATTCTTCACTAGGTATATGATTTAATGATACCATCCATATTATTTCTTTGGATAGAATATGATCATGTTTTATGTAAATATTTATGAAACCCATTTCTTTATCATAGGTTAACTATGTTATGATGGAACTATGATTGTTTTCTTATATGGTGTGCATATACATTTACCTATTATGATGTGATGGGTGGAACCAGAATTGTAAATACCTCTAATTCATTGGGTAATACTTTATATCTTATGAGATGATATGTAAGGGACTTGGGAATAAACCCAATCCACTATGGGACTATATCCACTAAGTTATGATGTCTTGATAGTGAGCCTTAAATTATGCTTATGATGTCATGTTTTATATTATTTTCACATTCTCATGATGTAATGATCCTATGATGTCTACTTATTTATGCCAAAATCCTTATATTATAATTCATCATTGATGATCCATGTTTTACCAAGTATGATTTCGCTATTATGTGTTCTTGTACCTTGATTATGTTCTCATACCCACATATTTATTTTATGATCACTTATGATATTCAATTGTTATCACTTATGTTTACCCTTACAAAGCATTTGAGATCACCCTTATTATTTTTCAATTTCATTAGGTTGTGAAGAAGAGTATTTCATATTATATGACTAGAAGGTGTTCATGTGTGTATAATTTTGTGGGATATGTTGAAAAATTATTATAAGTTAAGGAATACTTGATTTAGTGGGAAAATTTACCATTTGATGGGAAAGATATGGGTTTTGATAGTTTAAGTTTTTTTTGTAATTCTCTAAAACACTAAACCCAAAATTTATTGGGTATTTATGTGACTCGATATTTATTATCAATATTATAATTATGTATGGTTAAGTTTGGGTCACTATAATCGGTATCAAATCAATATGAAAATAATATGTTTTTAGCATTAAATCCAGGAGTGTGGGTCTGAGGTCATCTCAATTTGTATAAAAGTAGGGTGTATATAACTTTTGAGGTTAGGATGTTATTATATGAGAATAACTTAAGAGTTTTTTATACCATCATGGGTTAATAATTTTATGGTTAATCTTCATTTTAAATGCATGGATACTCTTTTGAGGTCATATGTGATTAGATTTAAAGGTGATTAATGATATTTTATAGATTTTTATTGGGTTTTTATGAAGAATACATTATTTAGTTATAGATAGACCTTAGAGTTGGTATGTGATCTATTATCAAGGTAATTATGGTTAATTAGGATAAAGTGTAAATTGATTTTGGGAATATAATATGAGATAACCTTGGGGATTGAAAATTAATTTGATGTAAAGGAAATTCATATTATATTAATATCTTTTTAGGATATGTATAATTATTGTATATATTAATTGGTGTGCAATTAATATTTTTTAGGGATAAAAGTTAAGATATTTTGGGAGCATAGGTTTTCATGAATCTTGGGTTTTAAATATAGTAATAAATATCTTGATAAATTGGTTTTTAGTTATTTATAGGGATTAGGTTACTGGTATTAAGAGGGTGAAACGTATAGAAACTTAGGTTTAACTAAAAGGGTAACAGTTTGATCCAATTATATTCAAATTGAATGTATCTTGGGTTGAATTGATGGTTTCAAAGGATAATACACTTATGATTTATTTTTCATATTAATATTTTTATCAATTATTATCATACCCATTTTGGTTTTAGTATTTGGTTGAGTAAAGGATCATGAAAATGAATCTAGGAAAGGTATTTCTCTACAAACTCTGAAATCTTATAATAAAGTATATTTCAAAAAATGGTTTGGACAAATGAAAATATATACATATGCCTATTATGAGGGGAAAATGAGTTTTTTAGTCTTACCAAGGATAGTGTGGTTAATTTATCAATTGAAATTATAGAATGATTTATGACTATATTAAGAACACCCTCATATATATTCATTGGTGTGAGAAAGTAAAATTGTGAGGATGAAATTTATTTAAGGGCAGTAGAATGTAACTCCTCAAGATTTTAGTATGTATTTTAATTTAAATAAATAATTTGTTGAATATATTATATCAAACATGACACCAAACAAAAATTAATTGCAATATATTTTAATAAAATATGAAATACCATTAATAAATTCATAAGAAGAGTAAAATCTCAAGTGAATAAAAAAGATAGTTAAAATTATTTATTCCTTGCATATTATTATTAGTTTTTTAAAGAATAATTTTATGGTTTCTAATTGAATAAATTTAAAGGATATAATATAAATAATTAAATTTAATAGGATGTGATTAAAATCATATGATGTTAAAAAGGATATTTTTAATTCCACTTTTTTATATTTTTATCTTGCACTCCAAATTTATTATACTTAACTTAATTTATTTTCAAGGTGTCAATATTTGGAATTCTTATTAAATTTATTTTTTCAATATCCTATTTTCAAACCTTTCAAATAGATTTTTGAATTGTCTTGTAAGTTTCTTTTTATAATCATGTTATAAAATCTTTATGAAAATTCATTTTAGAATTTTACTTCCATTTTCTAATCAAACTTTAAAATGCCTATATTTTTTGGAGTTATGTTTCATATATCTTCCTATAAATACTCTTATTATGTTTTTATTTTGTTATATTTAACTTATGGTATCAAACGATACAATTCTTTATCTCTTTTTATGGGATACCATCCGAAAGCGTTATGTAACTCATCTTCTTATAAAAAAATTATTTATATCAATATCCTCTAATAATTATTATTCTTAACTGGGTATATTCTCTAATTATGATATCCATAATATTTATATGAATGGAATGTGATAATGTTTTATGTAAATATTTATGAAACTCATTTCTTTCTCACTGGTAAGTTGTGTTATGATCAAACCATGATTGTTTTCTTGTATGGAACATGTATAAATGTACATATTATGATGTGGTGAGTATGATAGAAATTATAAAACCCTTAAATTCATTGGGTAACATTTTATATCTCATGAGATGATATGTAAGGTGCATGGGAGTAAACCCAATCCATTGTGGTACTCTGTACACTAAGCTATGTTTCCTTGGTAGTGAGCCTTGAGTTATGCTTATGATTTCATGTTTTATATTGTTTACACATTCTTTTGATTCTATATCCATGTGATATCTACTTATTTATGCCAAATTCTATATGATATAATTCATGAATAATGATCCATATTTTAATGGGTATGATTTCCCTATGATGTGTTCTTGTACCTTGGTTATGTTCTTATGTCCACTTGTTTATCTTATGATCACTTACAATATTCAATTATTATCACTTATGTTTACCTGTACTGAGCATTTGACCTCATCCTTATTAGGTTTCCATTTCCCAGGTTTATAAAGAAGAGTATTAAGTATGATATGTATAGAATGGTTTTGTGTGTATAGAATTTTGTGGGAGATGTTGAAGATTTATTGTAAAGTAAGGAATCATTTATTTAGAGTGAAAAATAATCATTTGATGGGGAAGATATGGTTTTGTTGGTTAAAGTTTTTTTCTCTAATTTTATAAAACTTTAAACCAAAAAGTAATTCGGTTTGTAAGTGACTCGATATTTTTTATTGATATTTTAATTATGTATGGTTATGTTTGGGTCACTGCAGTCAGTATCAAACCAATATTAAAATAATGTGTTTTTAGTATCGAATCTAGGAGTACAGGTCTAAAGGTAGTGCAACTAGTATCAAAGTTGGGTTTAGATAACTTCATATGTTAGGATATTATCAAATTAAGATAATTAAAGAGTTTTGGATACAATTTTTGGTTAATAATTTAAAGGTTAATTATAAGTTTAAGGGCAAGGATACCTATTTTAAGGTTTTATGAGATTGGATTTTAAGGTGATTAGTGATATTTTGTATATTTTTATTGGGTTTTTAGGAAGAATACATGATTAAGTTATAATTGGCCATATGGTTGGTATTTGATATGATATTGAAAAAATTATGCTTAATTAGGATAAATAATTTATTTATTTAGGATTATAAGATGAGATAACCTTAGGGTTGAAAAATAATTTCAAATTAAGTAAATTCAGATTAGATTAATATATTTTTGTGGTATGTATAATTAAGTTATATATTTATTAGTGTGAGATTAATTTTGTTTGGGGATAAAATTAAATATTCAACTTTAAGAGCATATGTTTTCATTATATTTGGGTTTAAAATATAGTTATAAAAATCTTGAAAAGTTTAGGTTTAGTTATTTCTGGGGATTAGGTTATTTATATTAATAGGGTGATACTTATAGAAGCCTAAGTTTAACTAAAAGGGCAAAAAGTTAAACTGATTATAGTCAAATTGAATTTATCTTGGGTTTAAATGAAGGTTTCAACAGATAATACACTTATTATTGACTTTTCATATTAATATGTTTATCGATTATTATATAACCATTTTAGTTTTAGTATTTGGTTGAGTACAATATCATTAAAATAATGTTGGGAAGTGTATGTCTCTAGAAAATCCTAAGACTTATAACAAAGTATCTTTGGAACAAATGGTTGAAAAATGATAATATAAATATATTCCAATTATGAGAAAAAAAATATTTTTTTATTCTTACGTAAGATATTGTGGTTAATTTATCATTTGAAATTAGATCATAAGTTATGATTATCTTAAGAAAAACCTCATATATGTTCATTGGTGAGAGAAATTAAAATTTTGAGGATGCGATTTATTTAAGGGGGTAGAATGTAACACCCAAATATTTTAATATGTTTTTAAATTTAAATAAATACTTATTTTGATATATTTTATCATATTTAACACCAAACTAAAATAAATTGTGATATATTTTAATAAATGTGAAATAACATTAAGAAAATTACAAGAAGAGTAAAAGTAAATAAAAAAAGATTATTAAAATGATTTATTCATTGCATATTATTATTAGTTCTTTAAACAATAATTATATTTTTTATAATTGAATAAATTTAAAGGATATAAGATAAATAAATAAATTTAATGGGGTGTGACTAAAATCGTTTAATATTAAAAATTATATTTTTTCAAGAACATTTTTTTAAAAGAGTTATGTATTTTTTTAAAATTGATCACTTTTAAATGATTATTATTATAAAATATTTCAATGTGAAAAAAAATAGATTAAAAATCCTTTGATTGGTAATTGATATGAAATAAGATTAAGAATACTTAAGGTTTAAAATGTTATTTTTTTAAACAGTTTTTCATTGTATTTTATGTTTTAATTTAAAAGCTAAATTCTTAAATCATAGAATTTGAATTTGATAAAATGAAATTAATTTTTTGACTCATCATGTCAATATTATATTAAGACTACTTTTTTATGTTTTTCTGAAAATTTTTATTTTTAGTTGAATAGTATAAAAATACAGTTTTTAAGAATATCATTACTTTTATTGCATCCTCATTATATAAGAATGACTTTAAATTTATGAAACTTTTTTCTCATAGATATGTTTTTAAGGATTAAAATAATTCATTTAATAATAATATATTTAATTTATAAACCTATGATTGACATTTTGGTACCTATGTTATATTTTATTCTAATAAAAAACTACTTTTATTCATTTTTCTTTAAATAAGTATTCAAAAGATTCCATTTGGTTTTGGATTAGATTGAAAATAAAATAAAGATATTTTATTTAATTAGAAACCAATAAATATCATGGGTATTAATTTTATTAATAATATTTGTCCTAAATTAGTTTTTTATTCTTAAAAATGTATTTTTCTATAAAAAAAAATTATTGTGCTTTGTGCACTTGTGTTGAAGTTAATTATTTCACCTTTAGAAGTTGGATTAAATAAAATGAATTTAATATTTTTAATCATCGTAATCAATGATATTTAATAATATTAATTTAATTTTCAAGCATAAAAAATAAGTTACCACGATGAAAATTATTCATCGCGGTAAAAGTGAAAATGTGGTGAAAGTGTTAAATCAAGAGGTAAAGTATCAAAATATCACCAAGTATCATATTTAAATGATTTAATGATGGATTGAACAAAATTAACTTATATTATACTCACTAATCATCAATTTTGGATCCACTTTCCCTAAATATGACATCCCTTTTAATATTTAGAAATTAATATTTACATAAATGGAACCCATCTCACTTATAAAAGGACTCATTCGCCACCGCATTTATCCCACACCTAAAGACTTTTAGGTCAAAAAAATATATTCCAAAACCATTTACTAACACTATTAGACACATATTATGGGTTCTTGTCTCATAAAAATACCACCTTTAAATGGACTAATCTAATTAGCAAAGGAGTCATCCCAAGGATTATGGTAAGATATCATAGTCACTTTCTCAAAATATATTCCTTTAAATTTTATTCTTCTACCACCTACAATTATATTATACCCATCCAAATATAGTGACATCAGTATCATTAGTTTTCTAAAATATTATTATGTTGATGAAATAACCATTATATACCTTCCTCATATCCATCTGAAAAAATGAAAACATTGATTGTATTATGGTTGGTTCACCACCACCATGGACGATGTATTTCATTTTTCATCACCATCTTATATGGATGGTTTTAAAAATTAATTTAATGAATAAAATTGATATTTATAACATGATTAAGATTCTATAAATATAAATTTTTCATTATATTAATGATATTAATAATAAAATGACAGTGATTTTAACCTCACAAAATGAGCATACTAAGTCATTTTCATAATTCAAATATATTTTATAAAATCTATTGAGTTGTATAAATTTTTTTAGCTAGAATGATAAAGACTCTATAAATATATAATCATGGATATAATGAACTTGTGCAAGCTAAGTTAAATGTTCTAACCTAATTGATTATGATGATAAGTTGGAATTGTAAGGCCCAATGATGTGATAAAAATTAAAGATACTTCAAGAGGCAATGGGAGGTCATCACATCACATTAAAGGACTAAAATATTTTACCTTGCATGTATGGAGAAAATGTACCTATTATCACTCTTATTCAAGCCTAATAGTGATTCATGAATCCCAACCCTCAATGTCCCATGAATTTTGGAATCCTTACCGATGTGTAGATTCTATAATTGAATATTTGGACAACAAAGTAAAATCTAGTTGGCTAGGTGCATAAATTCAAGTTTAGTGGGCTATGGGTAGAAAAGAATGTGTTAGTATTCCATAAAGTCTTTAGTGGACTTTATCTTTTTGAATTCAAGGGGATAAGGTACGATTATTCTTTATGAATTTAGGGTATTAGACCATTAACCTTTTTTATCACCCTTTGGATATAAATAATCACCCCATGGCATTGTATTTTTATTCAAGTTTTTATTAGTGAAACTCTATGGGTTTATTATCTCTATTACAAGGAACCCCTTTATCTCCCTTGCACTTATTCATTATTACCTCATCAGTCTAATTATTAAATCAGTGATCCAAGATCATAAATCCCCTAATTTGTGTATCAACCTAAGTGTGTTTCTGTGTGGATTGGATACATCATCCCCACCACTTGAGTGTATTGTCTAAGTAATTATTCACACTTCTTATAGAATTTGTTGACTACTTGCATCAACTATATATATCCATCATCTTTCACTTGGCCCTAAACTGAATCCTTCCTTCATCATCCTATATTTTGAATATCGATCCAATCTGTGTATCATACATCAATTAGTATTAGAGTCACGGTTGACACATTATGAATATACCCCTTCATTTACATTACTTTAATCCATTACCCTTCTTATCTTTCCATATTATCCACCCATTCAAAAAAAACTCAAAAAAATCTTTGAAAACCTCCTAAATTGGACTGTATTGTGCAAGATTTAAATATTTATTTGAGCCAATTATTCATCCATATTATTTATATATTTTCATTTGATATATGTGATTTTTATCCCAAAAAAAGAAAAAAATAAAATTCTATCAACTCTTCATTTTATTATTTTGAAATTAAAGCACAAATTATTTCTTTGAGAGATTTTAAAAAAAACATCATAATATATGTTCATAATCTTGTGCATTAAAAGACTAAGCACAAATCATTTCGAGGAGATTTAAAAAAAGAAAAAAAGAAAAAAAATCATATCCAATTACTTATTCATCGCTTTGTTCTTTAAATTATTAGTGCATTACATTTCCATACATCACTTTATACTTTATTTTACTTCATCTCCATATTATATTTTTATCATTTTTTTATTATTATTATTTTATCTTGCACAATTAGCCAAAACCCATATACCACACATTTCCACCCTTTTCCACCTTGTACCCATATTTTATACCCTTATTTTCAACCCTTTACCATTTTATTACACTTTTCTACTCAAACTTATTGTGGTAATATATTCCCCCACACAATCTTGATTGGATAAGGATTAGAAGCATGTGATCTCCAAAAATGAGGTATTATATTTCATAATATCTTGGGATTTTAATTGAGCATTGAGAGTGGAGAGAAATAAGTAAAAACATTCTTAGTTTGTGAGTGTAAACATCATGTGTGTATGAGTATGTGTGTGCATATTATATGTGTGAGTGTGTATCCCTGTGTGTGTGACTATATAAATATTGTGTGTAAGATTTTGTATCCTTGTGTTTGTGAGTATGTACATCTTGTGTGTGTGAGTGTGTATCCTTTCATGTTTGTGTGTGTGTGTCTTTTTGAGTGTGAGTTTGAGTGTGTGTGTTTGTGTCCTTGCATGTATGTGTGTGTGTCTTAATGTGTTTGAGCATGTGTGTGTTTGTGTGTGTGTCCTCATGTTTTTGTTTGTGTTTCTTATCATGGAATAAGATCATGGGAAGAGAATCACTCATGCTAGTGAATAGGGAATTTGGAGTAGATCTCACACACTAGAATCTATGCAGCTCTAAATTAATGCTTTGGTGAGAAATTTCAATAATATTCTTGATAAGAATTTGGAGGTACTATATGATATGATTTAAAAGCTATAGAATTAACCAAGGTTCAGTATGATCCATGGTAACCCATTACACACTCTGGAACCATGTCACATGCCCATCATAGAGGAGGAGATGGAGAAATTTGATGATGATTTTGAGTATGTCCTGTAAAGGAGGAGGTGATTCAAACAACTTAGAGGGGTCCAAAGGAGACCACATGACAATAAAATACTTGAAGGTATTAAGGTGAAGGTCCCCACTTTTCAAGGAAAAAAGTAATCTAGAAGCATACTTGGAGTGGGAGATGTGGGTCATGCAAGTATTTTCATGTCATTCATATTTCAAGGAGAAAAGGTTAAAACTTTATTCCCTTGAATTTTCTAACTATGTGATAATTTTTTGGGATCAAATGAAAAAGGGGTATATCTTAATATAGAGGATACATGACCCATTCTTGGGAGAACTTTAATTTTTTGATGAGTAAGTGGTTTGTTCCTTCACATTTCCATAGAGATCTCCACAAAAATATTTAATGCCTCACCCAAGGGAGTAAGAGTATTGAAAATTACTATAAGGAGATTAAAATTTCCATGGTTTGAGAAAACATTGAGAAAGATTTGGAGGCAACCATGGAGTGGTTTTTATACAAACTTAATCAGGGGATTATCAATAAAGTGAAGATGTATCACCATGTAGAGATATAAGATATGATCCAAAAATCCACCAATATCAAGGAAAAAATCATAAGGGGGAGCAACATAAGGAAACACACTACCCCTTTCACTCTATGTAGAGATTAAAATGAGTGGATTGGAGAACCATCAAACCCAAAATAGGTTCTTGATAGTAAAAGTGACAAGGTAATTTTTCCATATAAGAAACCTACTTTTGAGGATAACCAAATAAGGAATTGAGGAATTAGATGTTTAAAATGTCAAGGAAGGGGTCACATCATTAGTGAATGTCCTAACCGGTGCACCATGACCATCAAAAATTATGAATAATGGGATACTGATAGAGAGATATCATAAGAAGATGAGGATTCCCCAAAAACCAATAATAGATAATATGCGTAAGATAGTGAGATTCTTACCACTAGTTGAGTTCTAAGCACACAAATGACCATTAAATAGAATCAGTGGGATAACCTTTTACATACATGTTGAAAGGCCCATGGTAAGGTATGTAGTGTTATTATTGATATAGGAAGTTGTAGAAATGTGGTGAGCACTGAGTTGGTAGAGAAGTTGATACTTCCAACTTTGAAGCACCAACATCCCTACCGATTTCAGTGGTTGAATTATTGTATAGGGATGAAGGTCACAAAATAGGTGAATTTATTATTCACTATCAATAAGTTAAAATATAGGGTATTGTGTGATGTAGTACCAATTAAGGTGTTTCTTTTACTTCTTGTAAGACCATGGAAATATGATTGGCATGTGAAAAATTAGGGTTTTCTAAACCATAATTATTTTATAATCCAATGGTAACCTATAAACCTCTTCACAATTTACCCTAAAAAATTTTTGGAAGATCACATTTTGAGAGATAACAAAAAATGAGTGATCAAGAAAAAATGAGGGAAAAGGAAAAAGGAGAGAATTAAGTAAGAGGAGAAAATGGGAGAAGAAAAAAATGGAGAGAAAAGAAAAATCAAGGGGGAAACGAATGTAATTGAGGAGAAAAAATTATTATTGGAAAAAAGGAGTGAGGTTAAGGAATATTTATTTTCATGAAAAACACTACTAGTACTCATTTACAAAGAGGTGTTTCTAAATACTAACAATTTATCCACTTTTCCAAATGTTGTTGATTCTTCATTGCAGGAGTATGATGGTATCTTTTTAGAAGATGTTCCACTAGGTTTTACACCCATTAAGGGTATTAATAATCAAATTGACCTCATACCCAAAGCATATAAACCGAACCTCCCTATATATCGCACCAACCTAAAGAAGACTAAATAAATTTAAAGACAAGTTAAAGAGATGTTAGACATGGGATATATCAGAGAGAGACTTAGTCCCTATGTTATATGGGTGCTTCTAGTGCCCAATAAGGATGGGACATGGAGAATTTTCATTGACTATAGATCCATCAATAACATCATGGTCAGGTATCATCATCTTATCCATAGGTTACATGATCTGATAAATGAATTATATGGATCAACTATTTTCTCAAAATTTTATTTAAAAAGTGGCTACCATAAAATTATTTTGAAAGAAGGAGATGAGTGTAAAACTTCATTTAAAACAAAACATTGACTTTATGAATGGTTATTCATGCCCTTTGGTCTCACCAATACACCTATCACAAGTATGAGGTTAATTAATCATGTGTTGATGCATATATTAGAGAAATTTTGGTAATTTAGTTTGATTATATTTTGGTATATAGTAAGATTTTTTAAGAACGTATAAATCACTTAAGAAAAGTCCTATATGTGTTAAAAAAAGAAAATTTGTTTGTAAAAAATGAAAAGTGTGAATTATTCCTCAATAAAAAATTTTTCCTTGTATTTTTTGTAGGCGGTGATGGAATTCAGGTAGATAGATCAAAACTATTTATAAGTGGTAGAGTCCAACCTTCATTGGATGGGTAAGAATTTTTCATGGGATTTCTAGTTTTTATAGAAGATTTTTGAAGGACTTCAGCACACTAGCAGCACTATTGAATGAGTTGAAAAATATGAATGTTCCTTTCAAATGGGGAACAACTCAGGAGAAGGATTTTTTGGTACTTAAAGAGAGACTCACCCACGCACCTCTAATTACATTCCCTAATTTTAGTAGGACCTCTGAGGTTGAATATGATGTGGTTGGAATTTGTATTAGTGGAGTAATCATGCAATAAGGTAAAATTATTACTTATTTTAGTGAGAAATTAAATGTCCCAACTCTAAATTATGTTACATATGATAAAGAATTGTATGCATTATTAAGAGTATTAAAAACATGGAAACGTTATCTTTAGCCTAAATAATATGTAATTCATTCTGATCATGAGTATTTTAAACACATCAAGATCTAACATAAGTTAAATATGAGGAATGATAGGTGGATATAATTTATTGACATATTTACATATCTCATCAAGCATATAAAGGGGAAAGAAAACATTATTATTGATGAACTTTCATGCAGCCATGCCCTTCTATATTTTTTAGATTCCAAACTCCTTGGTTTTTAATTAATTAAATATTCATATTCCATTGATAATGATTTTTTTGAATCTTTTAATCATTGTAAACCTAGAATTATTTGGGAAAAATCTATTTACGCAATGGATTTTTTCTTTTTTGTTGATAAACTTTGTATTCCCAATTTCTCAGTCTATTTACTTTTATTAAAAAACATATTCTGGAAGATTAATGTTACATTTTGGAATTTATAAAACATTAAGTGTTCTTAATGGTCATTTTTATTATCCTATAATATATAATTATGCTTAAAAGTTTGTAGGAAAATGCATTGAGTGACACAAAGTAAAATCTAAGTCAAACCCTAATGGGTTGTACCTACCCCTTCCTATCCCTAATTTCCCCTGGTAGGATATATCCATGGACTTTTTTTGGGAATAAAAAGGACCAATAGGGGGATAGATTTAATATTTGTTTTCATGGATAGGTTTTCTAAAATGGAATATCTTATTCCTTATTATAAAACTAATGATTCCTTTAATATTTCTCATTTGTTCTTTCATAAAATTATGAGGCTTCATGGGATACCTAGAAATATTATTTATAATTAAGATTCTAAATTCCATAGCTACTTCTGGAAGACCATGTAGAGTAATCTTGGGATGAATTTATTTTTTTTTTCTATCTCATATCATCCCCAAACTGATGTAAAAACTGAAGTGGTGAATAAGACATTTTCATCACACCTACGAATAACTATCAAACAGAATATGAAGAATTGGGGGAGTGTTTACCACATGTGGATTTTTCATATAATAGGTCCAAACATTCTACATCTCAATTTTCTCTATTTTAAATTGCTTATGGATTTAATATACTTTCCCATATTGATCTAGTTACTTTTATTTTGTAGGAAACAATGAATATTAATGGGAAAAGGTGTATAGAATTCATCAAGAAACATCATGAAAAGGAAAAAGAAAAATATTAAGATAATAATCTAGAAATACATTGATCATGCAAACAAGAGTCAAAAGAAAGTGTTTTTTGATCTCGGTGACCTAGTATAGCTTCACATGTAGAAGTAAAGGTTTCCTAACAAACAAAATCCCAAGCTCATGAAACAAGGATATGGACCTTTCCACATGCTCAAGATAATCAAAAGCAATGCCTACAAAATTGAATTTCCATGTGAGTATGGTTTCAGTGATATATTAAATGTTTATGATATTTCTCCTTTTTTTGGTGTAGATGATGAAGAGTCAAGGAATAATCCTTTTCAAGAGGGGGTGATGCGATCCCAGTCAAAGATGCTGAGTCGATTACTTGTGATGATGAGTTGGGGTTGTAAGGCTCAATGATGTGAGGAAGATTAAAGAGATTTAAAGAGGAAATAGGAGTCCATCTCACCACATTAAAGGCACAAAATATCTTACCTTACATGGATAGATAAAATGGGCCTATTGTTTCTCTTATTTAATCCCAATAGTGATGCATGAATCCCAAGCCTCAATGTTGCATGAATTTTAGAATCCTTCTCCACTTAAAATGGAATCTTTGTACAAAAAAAATAAAATTCAGTGGGTTAAGTACTCAAAGTCAAGTCTGGTGGTATATGGGTAAAAAGGAATGTGCTAATTTTCCATAAATTATTCATTAGAATTTATCTTTTTGAATTCAAGGTGACAAGGTAGGATTCAGATTTATGACTTTAGGGTATTAGACCCTTATCATTTTATATCACCCCTTGTATATAAATATCCACCCCATGGTATTTTATTTTCATTCAAGTTTTCATTAGTTATTCTCTAAATTGTGAAGAACCCCTTTATCTCCCTTACTTTTTTTCATTCTTGTCTTGTCAGTATACTTATTAGATTGGTGATCTAAGATCACAAAGCCCCCAATTCATGCCTCTACCCAAGGGTTTTTTTTTTGTGTATTATCTACCCCATCCCCATCACTTGATTGTATTGTCTAATTATTAGTTCATGTTCCTTATAGTTTTGGTTGACTAATTGCATCAACTATCCATATTCATCATTCGTCACTTATCCCAAAACATAATCCTTCATCCATCATCCTATGCTATGAATATTGGGTCACTAAACAAGTGGACTCATAGACAAATCAAAACATCAAGATTAAAAGTTCAAAAAATTTCAATCTCTTTTACCCACAAAATATTATGCTTCATTTTAAAATTCCAATTTTCAAAAACCATTTTCCTTCCACTCTCATTATTTCCAAAACAAGTACATGCACTCATGTATCATGTGCCCTACCTCGCCATCACTCTCATCACTCAAACAATCTGGTTAAATCTTTGATCAATTCTCATATACAAGCATGTTTACCATATGATTTTCATGAATTTTACATATAAACTAGTGGAAATAAAAAGAATGCACCAATCTCAAGGGATTCACATTAGGTTCAAATGTTTTTGAGGCTATGGGATGGTGGGTCATAAAAACAATTATGAACATTTTTAGAAAAAAGGAGGGATGGATCTTGAAATAAATACATGATAAGTGTCAATCCAAATGTCTCTATCAAACACTCACTCCACCATTCTTAAATTTTTGCTTGTCCCCGAGCATATAAAAATACAATGTTTCTTTTCTCAATAAATTTCTTTCTTTTTTGGACAAAACTCACTTAAATAAGATGGGTAGAAAAAACTGGTGAGTATCAACTCCAAACCCCCATGAAATAAATGTCAAACAATATCCCAAAGAAAGGTAAAAAATTAGTGTGTGCACTGTAGAATCTCAATGAAAGTAGGTCATATAGAAAACTCTCTAGATCCTAGAGTAATGGATCATCACTTTCATAGATACCCCAAAATAAAGGGTTGCCACATAATAACCATAAAAGTAATCATTGTTGAAACCAAAAAAATCTACACCCCCATATCAAAATACATGTAATAAATGTGGATACTATGAAATATAACACATATAATCATGACGGGATAATGTCGATCCATGTGCATCAAATGAATCACTTCCCATCAAATAACCCTCTCCATGAGTAAATCTCTCCCTCACACTTAGATTGAAAATCATCAAGAAAATATTCAAGAAATGATTAGGTAAGGGTAACAGTTCCAGGATCATCCTAAAAGGTTTATTCATGGATTATAAGGTATAAATTATGGATAAAATGTATGGGTGGATCAGTGGGTTAAAGGGTCTAAATAATCAAACAGATGCCTCGGTTATTTTAGTGAAACTTTAAAAATTCATATCACTTAGATAGAAAAATATGGAATGTTTTAGAAGAAAAAACATGGAAGAGATTCCTTGAAGAAAAATATAAATAGGAGATGGTGTAAAAATGGTCCATAATCCTCAAGTTATAGAAATAATATATTTTATATCATAGATTCACATGATTGCAAATAAGTTTCACATAAATAAACAAGTTACTGAAAAAAAAAATTGAAGCATGAAATAATATCAGCAATCATATAAATCTGGGTATTAAGGATCAAAGTATTCCAAATAGGAATCATGTGTTAAAACTACCTAGGGAAACAAGTGGTATGTTCCCAACTGTTTTATTGAAAAAATGCATCCATTTTCATGCAGTTTCAAAAGATGTTAAGAAAGTTAGTTATTTTTCATTTTAATTTTTTTTTTGAGTTAGTTATTTTACATAATGTTTTTGGAAGCATAAAATATGGAAAAAAGAAAACACTTACCTATATAAGCGAAAATAGACATGAAAATTATTCATGTATCTGATGAAGCTCTAGAAATCATATACCTATAAAATCTACACATGGACAGCACATACTCACGTCATATCAAAAAATTCACACCATAATCAAAATCATGTGTATGATAAAAATATGTATAATGAATTAAAATCCACTACTGTAGAGACCCGGTTTTTGGCCTAATAAGACTTAAAATATTTCTAAGAATATTTCCAAATCTAGGCGCTAAGACGGCGTGAAATTCAGAGGCTCGGTGTGCCTGGAATTAATTTTATAAAAATGTTAAGTGTTTTTATATTACGCACGCGTGGTTAACTAAAGAAAACGGGATATCTCTTAAATGGTTGATCGGATCAGAAATCTGAGACCGCGGTTGGGTCCGGAATGTAGTGTTTCCCTTGGGCGCAACATAAAATAAGTCGGCGCGGGATGTTCAGACCCCTCGCTCGTTGGAGATGTATTAAATGGATAAATTAAATTATTCATTTATTCATTTAATATCTCAAACCTGAATATCTCTAGAATAGGGACTCAGATGAAAAATATGAAGCCACCGATGATCTCAGAACATAGGTTTTACCCTAAGAAAGGTATAACCTTTGTCCGCATCGGGTGTTTGGCATATGCACCGTCACGGGAGAATAATTAAATAATTAAATAATTGTTTATTTAGTTATTTATTTTATTTATTTTAACCTAGAGAGAGGTTATAAATTATTTGTTTAGAGGGGGTTGGCCTCATAATTCATTTTGGCCAACGACAGTGAACCCTCCCTTCCTCTCCTCTCCTCTCCCTGTTGACGAACGACGATGAAGCCTCAGATCCAGGCGAATTGAAGAGCGAAAAACGAAACATCTTCTTCTCATCTTTGTGCAAGTGAGATCCTCGTCAACACCAAGTGGATCTTAATAAACGCGATCTTCACCAACGACCGATCCAAATTTGAGGTAGGATTTATCTTTTTGGATTCCTTACCCCGGATTAATTTCTCATGATGAAGGCGAATTAAATAAATTAATTCGTAGATCGATAAACAATTGATTGAATTAATTTTATTCATGTTTATCTTGAATTTGAATTTCTTGAAGCATGATAAATATTTAACTTTCAATTCCCCATGTTCTTGATTCTCAAGAATGATGGCCAAACTAACACGGCTATCGATCCGCACTTAGACCGTGATCCTTCTATATTCATTGTCCGCGCATTCTTCGCGTGTTCTTCATCCCCAAATAATTACGTGCGTTGGAAACTCAATGTTTCATTGAGCGCGACATATGGACACTAAGTTCTCGACCCAAGGATCACAAATCCACTTTCGTCTCTTTTTTCTGAGTTAAATCGAATCCGGAATGACGCACGGAAGGATCCCGTGCCGCGGGTCTGACGAGGGTTTTAGCGGTTCAAGGTGGCAGTTCGGTAAAGCGATCAGGCGGCCACGGAAATTGGGCAAG
Organism: Viscum album; assembly: GCA_963277665.1. NCBI lineage: Eukaryota > Viridiplantae > Streptophyta > Magnoliopsida > Santalales > Viscaceae > Viscum > Viscum album. Next base: position 624,429,791 of record OY728132.1, read on the forward strand.
GTAGATCCGGTGGCGTGTTAGGCGGATCCAAAATTTTGGAGCTGTGTGGAAGACCGGGCCAGTGCGAGTAGGGTGGTCCGACGAAGCCAGGTTGGCAAGGTGAGGCGGTCTGGTCAGCGAGACAATGCGGCATAGCAGGGGCGGTCCGGCGCGGCTGGTGCAGGCGGTGCGGCGGCGCGAGCGGGAGGCCGGGATGGAGGAAATCCGGAGGCGGCATATCCGGAGGAGGAGGCGGCCCGCGTGAAGGTCTGGACGGTAGGGTTTGGAGGAGAAGAAACCGTGAAAGTGAAATTTCGTGGGATAAGAAATAGATTGGAGAGAGAATAGAAAATTAGAGAAATAAATTAAGAGAAAAATAAAAAGAGAAATCAAAGTGATCGGGGCGTGAATGGAATGGATTCAAAGAAAAGAGGCGGTTTTATTTTGTTGGTTTGTGTATTTGGGTGGGAGAATTTAAGAAATTAAATTAAATTAAAAATAATAATAATATAATAATGTTATTATTATTTTCGTTGGGAAAACCGTATTTTGACGACATCTTTTTCATGTGACCTCGGTTTCACGAAATGTCAGTGGCAGTGTGACCCTTACATTGAGACGGAAATTATGAGCCCAATATTGGATGTATTTTTCAGGTTTTTGGATCGGGTACCCGAAACGCTCGGGAAATAATAGATTTAATATTATTATTAAATATTCAACCCGCCATAACTCATGTGTACGACATCCGATTGGCTTGCCATCAGTGGTGATGTAATCCTATCATTAATAAAGTATATTCAAGTATAATGTTGGATACTAAATTCTGGTTTGTGGATCGGGTCCACGAAACACCAAATAATATTATTATTATTATTATTACGGGATCTTGTATCCGACATATATCCCTCATACGTTGTCGGAATGACGAACCGTCTGCGACGTTGCAACCCTGGAATTAAGATGGATGTTTCAAGACCATTTATGGATATTTAAGTCGAGGTCGTGGAGTGGGACTCACGGGGCCCGGTTCGCGCGTGTTGCGGTGAAATGCAACTTTTTCACCGGCTATCTGTTTTGGACAAATGGGTAGTCCATCTCATGTGTTTTTCCGTATGGATCGCAACGGTGTGCCCGGTTTGGTTAATCGGTGTCGTTTGAAGTATGTCTGGGTTGGATCAAACATGAATCCAACCGGTCCCTCGGTACTAAAATTCCTATAACTTATAGATTGGGAATCAAATTGATGCACCGTCTGTTGTGTTGGAACCCTTATGACATGGCAGTCCTTCGGGTTACTCCCTTGTGGAACTTCATGGTGGTTGAGGTATGATCGAACTAGAGGAGCAGAACCAGGATGTTTCTTTTTGTAAGAGTTAGGATGGATACTCCCTTGATGACTCAAGGTGCGGGTATTCCTTACTCCTCTGCTCCGATAGAGACAGGACTCCCCACCTCATGAGTGTGGGTTCATTTCCCTCTGAGATGGTTTTCCTATCTTTGGAGTGGATACTCCACCACACGGCCAGACTAGGCAAGTTTCATGGGTCACCTTGTGTTCCGATTACACGGGTTGGAGTACATGGGTTGAGACCGTGTACGGGCACATGGCCAGCGTACATGGGGCATACCACTCTGTCACGACCCGACCCATACCAGGGCTCGAGCAGCAACTACCCCAAGCCCGCCTCCATAGGCCAGGGGCTGGCGACTAGCACCGAAGGCACAACAAACTCGGGGAGGCCTTTGCCTAAAAACTTGTACACACACATGCAGCTAACTCGATGCAAAAGTGCAGAGAAAAAGAAGAAAGAATGGTTCCACACTACTATAAAAAGGGAACCAAACAAAAATGCATCGAGTTAGCTGTGTGTGTTTGTACAGGTTCTTAGGCAAAGGCCTCCCTGAGTTTTTTGTGCCTTCGGCGCTAGTATCTAGCCCCTGGCCTACGGAGGCGGGCTTGGGGTAGTTGCTGCTCGAGCCCTGGTACAGGTCAGGTCGTGAAAGATTGGTATCAGAGGATCTTTGGGATACAGGGTACTTGGACCGTGTGCGGTGGTCGTAGCTTGGGATTCAGGAGTGGGACTCTTCCAGCTGTTGTACTTTTTCACCTGTTGTTGGGTTGTGGCATTTTTCTAGTTGGGTGTGTATTTTTGCCCCTTTCCCTTTCAGCATTACTTTTCTTGTACTTGTACTGTTAGAGGTCGATTCATTTTTGTTTAGTTCCCTTTTTATAGTAGTGTGGAACCATTCTTTTATCTTTTTATCTGCACTTTTTCATTGAGTTAACTGCGTGTGTGTGTACAGGTTCTTAGGCAAAGTCCTTCTCGAGTTTTTTGTGCCTTCGGCGCTAGTCGCCAGCCCCTAGCCTACGGAGGCGGGCTTGGTGTAGTTTCTGCTCGAGCCCTGGTATGGTTCACGTCATGACAGAGTGGTATCAAAGGCAGGTTCGACCCTTGGGACGTTGTTCGGACGTTTCCATAAAAATATTCTTGGTTGGGTTTAGGGCAACAGTTCCGATGTGTCTCGAGAGAGGCTTTCAGGCCAGGGAGTCCAGTGATGGTACGGGCGGCCAACGTATCCATTCACCAGGACCCTGATTACCCACTTGTCGACTTGGCACCCTGATACACCTGTTGCAGGGAACAATGGTACATGCATCATATAGGATTGAGTCTTTGACTGTCCTTCTCGAGTCATCTCCCCATCATTGTTGTTATATATAGATATGATCATCCGACCGCGATACTCCTTGATAACATTCAGGATGTATCCGCGATGACAGCCATCCAGGATACTAGCTACAGTTCGTGGCGACGATTTCGTGAGCGATGAGATCTCAGTTCAGGATCCATCATGTGAGCCCCTTTCTCCCGGTGGGCAGGTAACAGCACCCCTACCTGTTGAGAAGAATACAACCCCAACTGAGTAGGCTAAGGATGTGTAAAGGTTGAGCGCACTTCGTGAGTTCCAGCACCAGAGGTTTGGCTAGAAACGGTGGTCTGATGGTCTATAACGGTAGTTTCAGAGAGTAGACGTTTGATAGGGGACTCTTTAGAGAGATCTATGCTATCATAGTGCCCTTGTGAATCCCCACCTATGCCGAGGTGCTGGAGTAAGCACTGATGGTGGAGAGCTTCCTGTCACGCCATACACTTGGTTGTGGTAGTGAGCGCAACAGAGCTGAGATGTCTTTTACAGCTAGCAGACACCAGACGACGAGATATCAATGTAGGAGATCTTCTCTTGATCAGTCATAGGCATGTGGTCATATGGGACCCAGGAAGCACAACGAAATCAAGGTGTAAAAATCTCTCGGACTTGTGCACTCAAGTTGTGGTTGTGTAGCAGATTCCCTTAGCAGGAAGTGCGAGAAGTCCTGGACTCACTTGGTGCGGGAAGTTTCAGAGCAGATAACTTCCCTGCAGCTGACCCAAGTGGAACATGAGGGTATAACTTTTCTTCAGTCTATGGTATTGAATCCTTCACCTCTCGAGCGTGTAATAGAGTCTCAGTTGTGATTCATCGACTAGGAGATCATGTGTGACCATATATCCATAGGTGTTTCACCATATGGATATTCTGAAGGAGGGAATCACAAGACCATGTTCCAATGACAAACAATGATTCCAACTATGACATGGGATGTAGAGGTTCGGTCGGGGAGGAAAACTTCCCCCCGAGTTCTATCAAGTCGTTTGAGACTGTGCAAGGAGATGGCGAAGTTGCATACCGCCTTGCCTTACCCCAAATAGTTGGAGTGGATACACAACGTCGTATACGTGACACAACTGAAGAAATCCTTATGAGGTTGGACCACCCCTTTGGTCCACATTATTTGGCAGCACCGAAACGTACAGGTTTCCCTAGGAGCGGGAGAGCTAAGTGTGGGATCGGTATCCCGAGTGCTTTCCCTGGTTTTGCTTTTCGAGGATGAAAATATTGAAGGAGGGAATAATGTAGAGACCCGGTTTTTGTCCTAATAAGACTTTAAAATATTTTTAAGATTATTTCCAAAGCTGGGCGCTAATAAGGCGTGCAATTCAGAGGATCGGTGTGCCCGGAATTAATTTTATAAAAATGTTAAGTGTTTTTATATTATGCACGCGCGGTTAACTAAAGAAAATGAGATATCTCTTAAACGGTTGATCGGATCAAAAATCTGAGACTGCGGTTGGGTCCAGAATTTAGTGTTTCCCTTGGGTGCGACATAAAATAAGTCGGTGTGGGATGTTCGGACCCCTCGCTCGTTGGCGATGTATTAAATGGATAAATTAAATTATTAATTTATTCATTTAATATCTCAAACCTGAATATATCTAGAACAGGGAATCAGATGAAAAATCTGAGGCCACTGATGAGCTCAGAACGTAGGTTCTACCCTACGAAAGGTATAACCTTTGTTTGCATCGGGTGTTTGGCATATGCACCATCACGGGAGAATAATTAAATAATTAAATAATTGTTTATTTAGTTATTTATTTTATTTATTTTAACCAAGAGAGTGGTTATAAATTATTTGTTTAGAGGGGGTTGGCCTCATAATTCATTTTGGCCAACGACAGCAAACCCTCCCTTCCTCTCCTCTCCTCTCCCCGTTGACGAACAACGATGAAGCCTCGGATCCAGGAGAATCGAAGAGCGACGAACGAAACATCTTCTTCTCATCTTTGTGCAAGTGGGATCCTCATCAACACCGAGCGGATCTTGATGAACACGATCTTCACCAACTATCGATCCAAAATTGAGGTAGGATTTATCTTTGTGGATTCCTTGCCCCGGTTTAATTTCTCATGATGAACGTGAATTAAATAAATTAATTCGCGGACCGATAAACTATTGATTGAATTAATTTTCTTCATGTTTATCTTGAATTTGAATTTCTTGAAGCATGATAAATATTTAACTCTCAATTCCCCATGTTCTTGATTCTCAAGAACGATGGCCAAACTAACACAGCTATCGATCCTCACTTAGACCGCGATCCTTCTTTATTCATTGTTCGCGCATTCTTCGCGTGTTCTTCATCCCCAAATAATTACGCGTGCTGGAAACTCAATGTTTCATTGAGCGCAACATAAGGACGTGAATGTCTCGACCCAAGGATCACGAATCCACTTTCGTCTCTTTTTTCCGAGTTAAATCGAAGCTGGAATGATGCACGGAAGGATCCCGTGGCGCGGGTCCGACGAGGGTTTTGGCAGTTCAAGGTGGCAGTTCGGTGAAGCGATCAGGCGGCTGCGGAAGCTGGGAAAGGTAGTTTCAGTGGCGTGCGAGGCGGATCAGACGGTTTTGAGCTGTGTGGAAGACCAGGCCGGTGCGAGTAGGGTGGTCCGGCGAAGCCAGGTTGGCAAGGTGAGGCGGTCCGGTCAGCGGGGCAACGCGGCATAGCATGGGCGGTCCGGCGCGACTGGTGCAGGCGGTGCGGCGGCGCGAGCGGGAGGCCGGGACGGAGGAAGTCCGGAGGCGGCATATCCGACGGAGGAGGCAGCCCATGTGAAGGTCTGGACGTTAGGGTTTGGAGGAGAATAAACCGTGAAAGTGAAATTTGGGATAAGAAATAGATTGGAGAGAGAATAGAAAATTAGAGAAATAAATTAAAAGAAAAATAAAAAGAGAAATCAAAGTGATGGGGGCGTGAATGGCATGGATTCAAAGCAAAGAGGTGGTTTTATTTTGTTGGTGCGTGGATTTGGGTGGGAGAATTTAAGAAATTAAATTAAATTAAAAATAATAATAATATAATAATGTTATTATTATTTTCGTTGGAAAAACCGTATTTTGACGACATCTTTTTCGTGCGACCTCGGTTTCACGAACCGTCAGCGGCAGTGCGACCCTTACATTGAGATGGAAATTATGAGCCCAATATTAGATGTCTTTTTTGGGTTTTCATATCGGGTACCCGAAACGCTCAGGAAATAATAGATTTAATATTATTATTAAATCTTCGACCTGTCATAACTCATGTGTGCGACGTCCGATTGGATTGCCGTTAGTGGCGATGTAATCCTGTCATTAATACGGTTGATTCAAGTCTAATGTTAGATACTAAATTCTGGTTCATGGCTCGGGTCCACGAAACACCGAATAATATTATTATTATTATTATTACGGGATCTTGTATCCGACATATCTCCCTCATACGGTGTCGGAATGACGAACCGTCTGCGATGTTACGACCCTGGAATTAAGACAGATGTTTCAAGACCATTTATGGATATTTAAGTCGAGGTCGAGGAGTGGGCCCCATGAGGCCCGGTTCGCGCGTGTTGCAGTGAAATGCAACTTTTTCACCGGCTATCCGTTTTGGACAAATGGGTAGTCCATCTCGTGTTTTTTTCCGTATGGATCGCAACGGTGTGCCCGGTTTGGTTAACCGGTGTCGTTTGAAGTATGTCTGGGTTGGATCGAACACGAATCCAACCGGACCCTCGGTACTAAAATGACTATAACTTACATATTGGGCGTCAAATTGATGCATCGTCTGTTTTGTTGGAACCCTTATGACATGTAAGTCCTTTGGGTTACTCCCTTGTGAAACTTTGTGGCGGTTGAGGTATGATCGATAGCCAGATGAGCAGAACCAGGGTGTTTCTTTTTGTGAGAGTTTGGATGGCTACTCCCTTGATGACTCAAGGCGCGGGTATTCCTTACTCCTCTGCTCCGATAGAGATAGGTCTCCTAACCTCATGAGTGCGGGTTCGTTTTCCTCTGAGATGGTTTTCCTATCTTTGGAGTCGATACTCCACCACACAGCCAGACCAGGCCGGTTGCATGGGTCACCTTGTGTTCCGATTTTACGGGTTGGAGTACATGGGTTGAGACCATGTATGGGCACATGGCCAGCGTACACGGGGCGGACCCCAGATACTTTGACATGATGGGTGATCCTTTCTACATATTGTGTAGTTGCGTTTTACACGACCAGCCTTGCGACACGGGCCGTTGTACACGGGTAGTGCCCAGGTTCATAGGACACGGCGTGTAACCTTTTTACATGTCGTGTACTTTTCAGTACATGGCATGATCTTCTTTCCCACCGTATCTTGGACATCTTTCGTTTGGGTTAGTTCCCCTTCTTCTCGTTCTCCTAAAGGTCAGGCATCGTTTCCTTCTACAGGAGTATGATCCCTTCAGCAGTACTTTCTATGATAGAGTCGGCATCCCTCTGAGAGGCCCGAAGTGAGATCCTTTATCCATTCCTGGCCCTAGGTAGAGTCAGGAATCTACGTGACCAACTCTACCGGGCTTTGATCCTCTACCTAGCTGGTGAATCACCTAGCTGGTGAATCCAGATGAGTCGTGGTATCCGCCATGGCCCTGGCAGTGATCCTCATCTGTGTATCATGATCTTTCCCACTAAGAAGTGTGTCTCTCGTAATGAGTGCTTCTATCTATCATGATATTCCCACTCAGGAGTGTGTCTCCCATAATGATTGTAACTACCTCTCGTGATGTTTTCCGACGAACGGTACTTCTCAGACGGATGTCATCAGAGCTATCAGACTCATGGAGTGTGTTCTCCCGGAACGAGTACTTTGTGGGAATCTTCGAACTGGATCCCTAGCGTGGGTATGTAGTTGTGTAACTTGTATCTAGACTATAGGTCTGAGTTATGAGTATATCTAGTTACCCTAGGTATTTTTATGGGCATATACATGGTGTGAGATGTGAGATGAAGATCCTCTTACTCTATCGTTTGGGTTTATTTGAGCGATCATATCTATTATTGGGTGGAGCTGTACTCTTTTTGTTCACTCTTGTTGTACCTTGTTCTCTCTTACTTATCTCCTCTTTAGTACATCTCTTGTTGCTCTCTCGAGCCTTCGGGGCATCCTGCTGAGTATTCTTATACTCACCCCTGCTTGGGCTTTGCCCGCATTTGGCGTGCCCTTGCAGACGACAGATAGGTTGATCGTGACATCAGAGGAGCTTCGGGATACAGGGTGCTTGGACCACGTGCGGTGGTCATAGCTTGGGATTCAGGAGTGGGACTCTTCTAGCTGTTGTACTTTTTCACTTGTTGTCGGGTTGTGTCATTTTTCTAGTTGGGTGTGTATTTTTACCCTTTTCCCTTTCAGCATTACTTTTCTTGTACTTGTATTGTTAGAGGTCGATACATTTTTGTTTGGTTCCCTTTTTATAGTAGTGTGGAACCATTATTTCTTCTTTTTCTTTGCACTTTTTCATTGATTTAGCTGCGTGTGTGTGTACAGGTTCTTAGGAAAAGGCCTCCCCGAGTTTGTTGTGCCTTCGGCACTAGTCGCCAGCCCCTGGCCTACGGAGGCGGGCTTGGGGTAGTTGCTGCTCGAGCCCTGGTACGGGTTGGGTCGTGACAACTACAATTCCAGGAGAAAATAGATTACGATAAATGCATGCCATTTTATTAACTAATAAAAAAAATTAAATGATTCTAAATGCAGTGAAAGGAAAACAAACAAATGATGGGTTTCCTCCCATTGATCGCTAAGTTTAATTTTTATTCAACCAGATGTTGTTGAAACTCCACCAGGATTGAACGAAAATGTATACCATGAATCTTCTTCTTAATCAATGGGAGTTTGTAATCCATTCATTAAAAAATAAATTATCCTTCAAGTTGCACAATATCTTAATGGAAGCTTGTTAGAAAAATGGATGGGTTGAATGAAATGAAAATAGCTCAACTCTTAAGTGAATGAATATACCTTGTCTAAAGAAGGACTCACCGAATAATTGAAATTTGTAAAAATGGAATCATCATGATGATCAAGAACATTATATTTTTGAATTTCCACAAGATAATAAATGCCCTTACTAGAATCTTTTAGTAGTCATCTTATATCCATCATATCCTTGAATGCAGTATCTAGGTCAACGATGTATCCCAATCTTTTTTCACCACCAACCACTAGCACAAATAAATCCACTAGTTTCCAACTTAGTTTTTACTCGATGCATAGAGAAATTGGGGTGGGATCAATTGGATCAGGTGACTCCATTATGTCAAGAATGACCCCATTTTCAAAAATTTATTCTATATTGCATTTATCATAATTCTCCATTGGTACATGTTACACCATGAACTCAGTATCCTATAAGAAATATCATTATTCCATTGTTTCTATAAAATTATGAGTGTTCTCTACTACCAATGCTGACTAATTTTCTAACACTTTAAATTTTTCAGATGTCTTCATTTTGGAAAAAAAAAATCAGACTCACAAGGATTTTCATAAAGAGGTGATTCGATGTCATTTGAAGTGATGTCCTCTTGTGTGTGATAATTCATGCTATCTTGGCTCAATTCTGACTATATCATGGTAATTAAGGGACCTAGTTCAATGTCATATTCATCATAAAAAGGTGTAATTTGATAGACATTGAATGCATCCTTTTTCACTTTGGTATGGATGGGTTGTGAACTCACAAAAGGACATGAAATCACATTTTTGGATGGAACATTATGTTCAATAGAGTGGAATACTAATCTCTCGTATTCTTTAAATGTGATTATATTGGAAGAATTAAATTTTTATGGAGAGGAGTCGTCACCAGTATGATAAGAAGGTGTATCAATCAAAGCAGTCTCATCCTCAGAGTTAGAAAATGAATGTTTTTCAAATGAAACCTCTACTGCACTCTCCTCAAAAGAATTTCTCTGAATTAGATCATCAAGTGGTGGTGAGTTGACTAGTTGGACAAGATGATTTATTTTATTTCCTAAATTTTTCATTTGATTTTCAAGATCTTTCGTTTGATTTTCTAAATCTTTCGTTGAAGAAATTAACTTTTAATTACGTCCATCTTGAAGTTTAAACATCTTATTTGTCTTAATGATAGCATAATGCAACATGTGCTCAATTATTGAATCATTTTTTTCACATGAATTATCAAGTTCAAAATTTTTAGCAATTCTTTGACATTGAAAATGATCAAATGATGGGTAAGAACTAGAAGAAGAATATGGTGAAGGGTTTTCACAATGATCATGACATGGACTTGAATAAAAATTATTATAATAAAAAGGATTGCCTGGAGAGATCATGTGCGGTGAATCATTATATATCGTACCTTAAGTTGTGGTTGTGTAGGGTAGGTGTTGATTGTAGTTGTGTGATGTTTCCCACTCCATTCTAAACTTCTGGGTGTCTTGAAATTATCCACAATGAAAAATTCCCATATTAGTAAATTGAACCTTTTTTTTATTTATTTTTAACTTTTTTTTATTTTTGAACTAAATCACTCTTTTAAGGGAACTCCTAATGATACTATTCTCCCTAGAAATGGTACCATAAATTTGGTACATGCATCGCAAGTCCAATTTTCAAATTTATAAACCAACAAACTACTGTAGAAGCAGCGAGCAGGGTCAAACCACAGAGAGAATGTGAGTAGACAATAGGAATATCCTCTTGGAAGAAGGTTCAAGCATATGAGTTCTTAATGTGATTAACAACTAAAAAATTCTAAAAACTAAATAACTATTTAAAAAGTATCAATCAAATTAATTAAAATTATCATAGTGAACTAAATTAATCAATAACAAAAATAGGTGGAGATAGAAGTGTCAGAGTCATGACATTCGTTCAGGTGCATACAATGCCAATTATTCAATTTCCACATCCAAATATTTATTTATTTAATTATCAATAATTTCAAATTTAATAAAAATACTATCAAGTCTCACTCTTTTATGTTAAACAGTATTATAATTTTTACACAAATCATCCATCATTTCATTCTCTTTCCTGACGAATAATTTGTGCATCATTATAGCACTGAATCACTTGGTGAAATATAACAACCCATTTCTCACAAAGTCGAAGTATCTTCCTGCATTGGGTTTGATCGCATGAGATTACTTATTAGGTATCACTCAAGCAAGTTTGAAGGAGAGCGCATACAAAACATTAATTTTTCAATTAATATATTTATTTATTCAGAATTCGATCGTGTGTGATTAATAATTTTCTCACACACGTGATCGATTTTTGGATAAATAAATCTCTGATGATCTCCCACCTGAGATTAATTATTTGGTATCACATGAATGGACACCAAATTAAGTGTGTAGTGTACAAATGAAAATTATTTCAAATGCATATATAATTAATCAAATAAACATCCAACTAAAATATTAATTTAAAAATAAATCCAACATGAAAAATAAATTAATGGCATGAAATTGTCCTCATGTCCATCAACACTCTAACACGGAAGAATTATCCTACCATCGCAATTACATGACACCTAAAATAATAAACATAAGATATCATCATGCTTGTGTCATTTCTATGATCACCGCAAGCCACCACAGATGATCACCCAAAAATAATCATCCCTTCGCCGATCGTCGCAACATCTAAAAAATAATTGTGTTGGCCTAAACTCTCTTCGTGCAAATCACTCGCCACCATTAATGATCACAGCATGAAAATCATCACTTCATCAATCGTCGCAATATTGAATTGAGCCCTCACCTATGTCGATGTCACTCGCAATCAAAGATGGATCCTGGTCATGAATAACTTTGTGAAATAGGGAGGCATATAGGATGATGGTGTGGAGAAGGAGAGGATGTCGGTGTTGATGGTGGTGGCGCGATGGCATGGCCTCTGCTATTTTTCTGCTATGAAGGAGGTGTCGTCGGCAGCCTGCTGGTGAAGCAGCAGAGAGGAGGCATGCTGGTGTGCGCTACAGGAGGGGAGGTGTGCTAGTGGTTATGTGATACACCAGAGGGAGGTGAGGCTTACATGGAGGATGGGAGGGGTAGGGGATGGAGGGAGGGGGGTGGCGAGGTGGGAGGGGGATAGGGGAAGTGGGGGAAGAGGGCAGGGGAGAGGTGATAGGGGAAGGGGGAGAGAGGGAGGTGGTTTGGGGGGAGGGGGGAGCAGGGGAGGGCTGGTGAGGGGGGAAGGGGAGGGGAGGGGGAGGGGTTTGGAGAGAGGGGGAAGGAATAGGGGTGAGCGGGGGTGAAAGGGGGTTGGGGCGAGTTGGGGGTAGTAGGGGGAAGGGGAGTGCAGGTGGGGAGAGGGAGCAGGGACCGCTGGTGGCGTGCAGGCATGAGAGAAGGGGGGTGTAGGCATGGACCAGGTCTCCTCCGGATTTGCTGCTGAAGAAAATTTCAAAACAAAAACGAAAAACAAATTCAAAAATTCAAATTCAAAATCAAAACTCAACACTTAAATTTAAAATTCAAATTTTAAATTATTTAATTATCTAAAAGTTAAACAATAATAATAATAAAAAAATAATAAAATTATTAATAATAAAAATAATAATAAGTAAAATTATATAAATATATATTATATTTACAAGTCAAATTAATATAATTAATTAATTAATTAAACTAATAATAATAAAAACTAATATTAATTAAACTACTAAAAAATAAAATATTAAACATTAATAAAGTAAAAAATTAATAAAATCTAAAAAAATAAAAAATATTAATATAAAATTAACTAAAAACTATAAAATAACTAAAATGTTAAAAAAATACAAAAAAGAGCCTAAAAACACAAGAAGTGGTTAGAAAATTAATTAAAACTAAATTAAATTTTTATAAAAAAAAATGTTAGTGAAATCCATGTACATCATTATGTATCTCTCGTTATGAACTCATGGATATGGAATGATAACTGAAATTGTTACACCAAAACAGAAAAGGAATAGTTAAAACTACTAATGATCGAGGATCAGTATTAACTAAAAGTAAGTAATAACTATATAATAAATGAATATAAAAGATTAATATAAAGGTATAAAATATGAATAAGGATCTGAAATAGACGATTAAAGGGTCTCAGTTTATTATACAGGAGGCTAGATCATGTTCCACTAAGCAGGAATCCAAGTTAAGGGTTCTTTGTTTCAATTTCAGTTCCTTGAGACATGCTTCTTATTATGCACCAATTTACATGTATATAGTGTAAATATTTCCATATTTAATTCTTATATATAAAATCATTTTTTATTATTGGGAGTTTCACTTCCATTTAAGCTCCTCCTTTTCCTTATCTTTTGACTCGTGCATTACTTAGGTCATAAGGATTGTTGTTAACTTAATTTACTTTCATTGAGTTATAACCATTATTTTTGAAATTCATCCTTCTAAATTTGGTTTATTCAACCCTATGATTTTATTATATTGAATTTCCTCTTTATTTTCTAGGGATTTACATTTCTTTCTTATAAAATCCTTTCTAAAGGATTCTAATTTCAAAAATTATGATGTATGTGAGGGATTTCTTATCTCAAATTTTATTCTTTGAGATATGTTTTGTAATATGAACACACGTTCTTTATATGGTGTATTTATAGCCTATTTGGCATATTATATTATGATAATCTATTTATTCATGGTATTTAAATTTATATTTCATGCTCTCTCTTTCATGAAACTTTGATCCAAATGTTATAAAAGTTGTAAGGGTTTCTTTTCCAATCTCACTTTATTATCGAGATTTTTTATTCAAAGTTTCAATTTGAGGGAATTATATGTTATTTTTCTCTAAATACCTTTTTATTTCCTTCTCTTTTTATTTTTGTGTTTTACATTTCTTTTTATCATTCAATTTTCCTTCGGTTCGCGATTCAACTAAAAGGTTGCTCGTAAGTGAAACTGACCTTGTCTTTTCTTTACAGTTGGGAATCTTTTTCCTGCATGTCTATATTATTTATATTGTTTTAAGAATTCTATCATCTATACTTTAATGATTTTTTAAGGTCATCTTCCAATATATTTGAATTTCTTTAAAATGGTTTGAAATTAATATTTTTAATGTTTACCGCATAGGTCATTTTTTATGGTTTTCTATAGTAATTTCTCTGTAATTGTTTTCCCTGATGAGGCTTCATCTTTAAGTTTTCATAGTTTTACAAAGTAATTTGTATTCCAATTTTTTTTTGAATTTTTCATATTAAAAATAAAGGTTAATGTTTTGGAAGAAAAAACTAAGGCTTTTCATTCCACTTGTGTATATTTTTATCTTCTACACCACAATTATTATCCTTAACTTCATTTATTTTCAAGGTTTCAGTATTTGGAATTCTTTTTAAATTAAGTTTTTCAATGTTCTCTTTTTATCCCTTTGAAAAAAAAATTTGAAGTGACTTATAAGTTTCTTTTTATAATTGTGATATAACAGATTTATGAAAAATATTTTTAGAATTTCACTTCCATTTTTCTCACAAACTCTAAAAGATCTATCTCTTTTGGAGTTATGTTTTATGTATTACCCTCTAAATTCTCTTATGATGTTTTTATTTTGGGAGATTGAACTTTTGGTATCAAATGATACAATTCTTGATCTCTTCTTATGGGATACCATTCAAAAGTATTAAGTTACCCATATTCTTATAAAAGTGTTTTCCATTTATGTCAGTATTCTCTAATCATTCTTATGCTTCATTGGGGATATGATCTAATGATACCATTCATCTTCTTTCTCTAGATTTCATATGATCGTGGTTTTGTGTAAATATTTATAAAACTCATTTCTTTATCACATGTTAACTATGGTATGATGAAACTATAATTATTTTCTTATGTGACACACATATTCATGTACATATTATGATGTGATAGATAGGACCGAAATTATATATCCCTCTAATGCAATGGGTAGTGTTTTATATCTCATGAGATGATATGTAAGGGACTGGGGAGTAAACCCAATCCACTACAGGATTATATCCACTAAGTTATGTTGTTTGGGTAGTGAGCTTTGACTTATTCTTATGATGTCATGTTTTATGTTGTTGGCATATTCTTATGATGTTATGATCCTATGATATCTACTTCTTTAGACAAAATCCTTATGTTATAATTCATGATTGATGATCCATGTTTTAACGGGTATGTTTTCCCTAGGATGTGTTCTTATTCCTTGATTATGTTATCATGCCCACATGTTTATCTTATGTGCACTTATGATCTTCAATTGTTATCATTTATGTTTACCCTTACTGAGAGTTTAGGCTCACCCTTCTTATGTTTCTATTTCCTCAAGTCATAAAGAAGATTGTATGTATAGAAGGTTTTCATGTGTGTAGAATTTTGTGGGAGATGTTGAAGACTTATTATAAAGTAATGAATCCTTGGTTTAGTGGGAAAAATAACATTTTATGGGAAATATGGGTTTTGTTAGCTTTAGATTTTTTTAATAATTCTCTGAAACTCTAAACCTAAAAGATCTTGGGTATGTAAGCAGCTCATTATTTGTTATTGATATTATAATTATGGATAGTTATGTTTGGTTCACTTTAGTTGGTATCAAACCAGTGTGAAAATAATATGTTTTAGCATCAAATATGGGAGTGGGGGTCTGGGGGTGGCTCAATGTTGGAATCCTATAGGTAAGACTAACCTTGTGCATTCTTCAATCGCTGATATTCTTCGTTGGTTGTTGGTTTTACACTCTAAATCCCTAATTTGGGGTTTTGAACAAAAAATTTGACATTTTATGATTGAGGGTGAATTGGGTTGTAATATTGGAGGTATTAACTCTTATTAACACATGGTAAGTTTTCCCTAATTTATTTAACCATGCATTATGTGTTTTGTGTTTGATGTAGCATATCGGTTGATACTAAAGCACTAGTAGAAACAGCAATAATCGATTTTGTAGAGGAAGAGTGAAGGGGGGAAAGGGAAAATAAGAATAAGAAGAAGATCATAAGACACGAGATTTACATGGTTTGAGAATAATACCTACATCTATAGAGAGACAAAAGAATTCACTATTTTCTAGAGTAATATATAGGGTGCACTCTCATAGTTACAAAAACCTAGCTCGAAATGGGCTCATAAATAAATGAGGTGCTACAATAAATTGTGTTGCTAAAGTTACAAATCTGCATATTAATCCCATTGTACATGAGCCTCAGCCCAGTTGGTGAGGTATCCTTAAGTGCATCAACAAGACTCAGGTTCAAAACCAGGTAGAGGCATATTTCCCGAGGGGTACTATAGCAGGCACTATAGCAAGTACTATAGCAGTACTATACACTATAAGGGTACTGTACCAGGTACTATAGCAGTTACTATAGCAGGTAATGTTTGGTACTGTAGCAGCTGAAACTATTCACCTTGGGCCACCGGTTTGGGATTGGAGTCCTTAAGGCTTTCGGGCCACCCAGGCCTTCGGGTCAGTAGGTCTTTCGGGCCACCTTTAAAGCCTTCAGGACACCTCAAGGCCTTCGGGCCACATGCAATTACCCCAGACACACTACAAAAAAGGAGCAGCCCCAGAAGAGGATTCAGAGCAGGTACACTCACCAGAGCAAAACCAAATGGATTTTTCAGAATGAGAGGGTATGGCTATGCCATCAAAACCAGATTGTGCTTGCACGGGAAGCCTATCTAGACATCCATGCGAAGGTGGAGGGCTACTATCAGGATGCAGATGCTGGGGAGGAGCAGTTCCTTGTAGATAGTCTGGTTGAATTCCCTAAGACCTTTGGGTCATGTAATCTCCTAAGCCTACGAGCCACATAATCTCTGAGCCTACAGGCCTTGTAAGGGTTCCCCCTCATCCCTTGAAAGGGGGGTTATCAAAAATCAATAAAAATGAAGGCCTTCGGGCCATTCGTGCATATTAATCCCATTGTACTACAATATTGATGCCAGTAAGTCTATGAAGCTATGGTACCCATGTCACATGTTGTTACAGTACCATGTTAAAGTTCACACTATTAAAGTACCGTTATTGATATCATTAGTCAGTTCTTCTATAGTTGGTTAGCTATTCTATAGGTCAACCCAAAAGAATTGCAGGCTGGTGTACAGTATGGGTCACTATAAATTTGTCCTAACTTCATCCAATGGATCGAGCTCCACCAATCCAACACAGGCATGGGTAATCGATTCAGGGCGACCCAAACAAGATTTGAGAGGGTTTGGAATTGTACAATAAAATATATAGAGCATATTAGGAGTGGGATGATAATTCCACACATAGTGGGGTGATATTGGGATTGGTCGGTGACCACGTCTTATAACCCTTGGGATAGTTGTGTGCAATGAACTTCAAATGGCCTCTTTTGTTTATGTTAGAGGTTATAGCAAGTGTAGATAAAATGGGTGATGATTCGGTGATAGGATCACCTTTTGGGTTGAGATTGGTAAAGGGAGAAAGGTTTAGTCTTGGGACCTTAGGTTTCACCTTAGAGGTTAATAGAGAGCGTAATATGGGTTGAATTGTGAGAGTCCTTGTGAGGCCAAATGTGGAAAAGAGGATTAGTCCACAGAGAATTGGACTAATGGATCAATCACCCAGAAAATGGTTCTCTTAGGGGGGTAGTATGTGGAAAGGATTATGAAAGATCCTAAGGGCTATGAAATCTCCTTAGAGGTGATTGAGTGGATAGTGTAAGATTGAGTGTGGTCCCTTATGACTTGATGAGATAATCAATTTAGGGTAGGGGTAGATAATTGTTCATCATGAAAAAATTGAGGGTTGATGTGTGAGAATGATGATTTATGGTTTATGAGTCATATAATCATCAAATAAATGATCATTTAGTGTGATAATTTGTTCCCAAGATGGTCGAGCTTCGAGCATAGTGTATTTGGTTATGTGATGCATGTGATGTGAAGTTTATTAACTAATGGATCAGGTTGGTATGTCAGGATATAGGACACATGACATGTGTCGGTGTATAGGAAAGGGCTAGGATATTGGGCTATGTGATTCCATGTGATTGTTGTGTAATCCTAACTATAATGTAATGTCGGATGTATGTATGATTATTATCTTGAGGGTTCGGCTCAGAGGCTTGGGGTCGACACGTCTGTTATGACACCCCATGACGTGAATGTTATTGTGACAAGGGAGGTGGCTACATAGAATCATACTGTGGTGTAGATACTACTATGAAAAGGGAGGGAACTTTAAGTCATGACGTCTCGTGGTGTGGATGTTACTATGATAAAGGAGCTAGTTGTATGTTGTGACGTCTCATGGTGCGTCTTTTATTATGATAAGGGGGTCGGATCGTATGTCATGGTACCCTGTAGTGTATATAGTTGTTATGAAAAGGGGGTAGACACATGTTCCATGCCACTCAGTGATGTGGTTTATAAAGGGTATGGCTCATGGGAATTGAACGAAGCAAGTAGGTTCAAGCATTGTGGTGGTCGGGTAAGCAAACAAAGACTCGACTTGTGAATTTATTTGATGAGTGTTATGGATTACAAGTGAAATTGTACATTCAATCATATATATACATTGTGATGTATTTTAAGGGGTGTTTATGGTGTCCTAATGAGTTCCATACTCACATCATGTATGTGCACCTTGGTAGACGTGTAGATCTTATGTATGGAATGTAGGTCGACACAAAGGCTCGATGACATTAGTTTGAGCAGGAGTAGCTTGGCAAGATTGGGGAGAAGGTTTTAAGGTGAGGTTGAGGACCTTTTGGCATTGGAGTTTCCTGTATTTTATTTTATTTACCTTTTCAACTCATCATGTATATGATTAACCCATTGAGGACAATCTTTTGTGTTGTGTGATTGTATGATAGGGATGGGATCATATATTATCACATGGTGTATGTTGTTAATTATGTTTGGGATTTTTGGTTCCAAGTGCAGTGGAGGCATTGTGGTGGAGGGAGATATATTAAAATTTCATTTAATAATCGTTGCATGAAACCAAGAGTGATGATCTTGCACATCAAATTTATAATTAATTTATTTAATATTTGAAGAAATAAATACATGGGCTTAGGAACTTTCTTCGTTGATGATTATTGATCATCCTAAAAGGCCCTTATGGATTTCCTTCATTGCATTTGTGAGGATCCATGGGTAGAATCCCTCTAGAAACGATCCGCACATGCTTCAATGGTCTCTGATCAACATCACTTATTCTCCAGGTGCTAGCACGGAGAATCGAATATCTTACATTGTTCGTTCTTGATCAATTATTCTTTATTCTTGAAGAAATTATCTCTTGGGTTTCTCATTCTTAAGAGGGAGATAGGAGGAGGAGTTGAGAGAGAATTCATTGTGCACAACAATTCTCTATTCCCATATTTGGAATTGGTTTCGGATGAATTACACAATAGAAATAGTCGTCTATTTATAGAGGTGGGATTTCATTTACAAAATTTAATTGCATAACATCCATTAAATATAATTATAACCATTAATGAAATCTCATGTCACATAATAATATTATTATTATTATTATTTGGTGCGCCAGCTCGCAAAAAATGGATAAATAATATTTACCCGCTCGTAAATAATTATTTTATCACCAGACACGGTCTTGGTCCGTTCGAACTCCTCTTGCATTTATTGAAAACCCAAAAAAAAATTATTCTCTTAAATAAATATTTTATTCACAAACTAGTAAATAAATAATTATTAAATATTGAATAAAATAAATAAATAAATTTTATTAACAATCCAATGAATAAATATTTATTTAATTTATGTGATCAATATAACTTGAATAAAATTATTCCTCGGCCTTGAGAATAATATTTATTCCATTTATTAAATTCAAATCAAATTTTATCAAGACCAACAGAAGCACTTAGTGTGTGACCCTCTAGGGTTCTTTCTCGTTAGCGTTAGACAAGCTTGCCTAAAGTTCAATATTACTATCTAGCAATGGGTTAAGACACCCAAGACAAAGAACTTAAAGTCACAATGAAGACAACCACATACAAACACTCATTGTGTAATATAATCCCTTTATCACAATATCTCATCAAGCAGGTTGCATGATGGTGTCATCAACCTATATGTTTGATACATCATTCTTTGACTATCTGAAATAAACTCATCGTTACACTATGACCATGGAATTTAGGGAGACAGTTCTATTTCAATAAAAGGGACGAGATATCAGCTTTCATATAGATGGAAGGGACAAATCCTTCCTTGGCTTATCCATTAATAACATGTCATTCGTGATGCACCCAGGGTACCCTACTTCCTGCCAACATATGGCATGACGGTTTTTGTATGAAAATCTAAGTGTGTAATTTATGACATGCATTAATGATAATCTTAAATTCTAAGGACCATTACACACGCTCGCAGATAATAATATCTGATGACACCAAAACATATAGAATTCCTACCGGAGCATTTATTCTCATAATCTCCCTTCTTAAAGATTACCAAGTGTGAACTTCATGAGAAGAAGTCTCAACTACTTACGAGTACTCACACCTGATAGTCTATATATTATGTGTCCCATCATAGTATGTTATCCAACCATAGAACTATATTAAGAATATTTTCATAGCACTTCAAGGTTCTCATCATAGCGGAGAACTACTATGACCTTATCAATGCAACAAATACTCCAGGACATTATTACATTAAAGTCATGTAGAATAAGAATCGATATGTAATAAGATATTTATTTTAATATATAAAATATTAATGTAATCAAAGTAAAAATAGTTGGTTCTATGACACCAACTCTAACAAATTCCCACTTGGACTAGATTCAACTGTCTATGACTTTTAGTCCGCTAGACCTCACATGATAATCATGTTTCTACTGAGTCAAGGATTTAGTTAACGGGTCTTCCACATTGTCTTTTGTGGAAATACTACTCACTGCAACCTCACCTCTATGAGAAAAATCCCTCAAGAGATGATACTTTCAAAGTATGTGCTTCATCCATTGATGTGACCTTGGATATTTTGTGAGAGTCACCATTGCAGTATTATCACAATAGAGTGTGATAGGATCTTTACTATTAGGTACCACATCATGCTCTTGGAAAAAATTGTGCATCCAAACTGTATCTTTAGTTTCCTCAGAAGCCGCAATATACTCGGACTCTACTATAAAATTTGTGACCATAACCTACTTTGAGATCTTCCAACTCACAGCACCTCCATTCAAAGTGAATATGTATATCATTTATGACTTCATGTCATCTTAATCAGTTTGGAAACTAGAATCTTAATATCCTATGATGACTAGTTCCTCATCTCCTCCATAAACTAGGAACATATTCTTAGTACACCTCAGATACTTAAGGATAGTCTTGATTTTCATCCAATGGTGGTCACCTGGATCAACTTGATATCTGTCTACCACACTTAATGTGTAGGTGAGATCTATCCTAGTACATAGCATAGCATACATGACTGAAAAAATTACTGATGTGTATGAAATCCTTTCCATTCTATTTCTTTCCTCATGGGTATGAGTACATATTTTCTTGGAAAGATTAATTTCATGTGGCACTGGAAACAATCCCCTCTTGGATTGTTTCATACTGAATCTCTTCAGTATCTTGTCAATGTATGTACTTTGACTTAGGTCGAGAAACCTCTTGGATCTATCACGATGGATCTTGATCCCAAGAATATATGTTTTCTCGCCCAAGTCTTTCATGGAAAATAATTTATTCAACCATGCCTTAACATACTGTAAGATTGGTATTTCATTTCCAGTAAGTAATATGCCATCAACTTATACTATTAAGAAAACGATTTCACTCCCACTAAACCATTTGTAGACACATGGCTCACATTCGTTCTTTATAAAACCAAATTCCATTATGGCTTCATCAAAATGAATGTTCTATGACCTGGATTCTTGCTTTAATCCATAAATGGATTTTTGAAACTTTCATATCTTATTGGTATCCTTTGGAGTAACAAACCCTTCAGGTTGTGTCGTGTAGACATCTTCCTAAAGGTTCACATTTAGGAAGGCTGTTTTGAAATCTATTTTACAAATCTTATAGTCATGGTAAGACACAATGGAAAGTAAAATTCTGATGGATTTTAGCATTGCAACTGGTGAAAAGGTTTCATCATAGTCAATGCCTTAATGTTGTTTAAACCCTTTTACAACCAGTCGCACCTTATATGTACTAACTTGTCCTTCCATGTCTAGTTTCTTCTTGAATACTCATTTGCAACCAATAGTCTTTACATCCACAGGAGGATCTACCAAAATCCAGACTCGGTTTTGGTACATGAAATCCATTTCAGAATTCATGGCTTCTTACCACTTGGCAATATATGTTCCACTTACTGCTTCCTTGTAGGTTAGAGGGTCATTATTATCAACTAATAATGATTCTCCATCCTTGGTAACTAGAAAACCATATTGTTATGGTTCTCTAACCTATCTTGTACTCCTATTCAATACTTGTGTCTTTGGAATAGTTTCTTCTTCCATGGGGATTTGTGGAATCTGATCTTGTACCAACTCTTGTGTCCCTTGAGCCTTGACTTCACGAATTTTATCTCACTCCCACTATCTCTTTTGGAGATGTGATCCCTCTCAAGAAATATGATGTGTCTTTCCACTATAACCTTTTGTATGAGGGTTCGTATAGGTAATATCCTCTTGTTTCCTTGGGGTATCCTATGAAGGTGCACTTTGTGCCTCAGGGTGAAAGTTTGTTACCTAAATAGGCCTTAACAAGCGCTTCACTTCCCCACACATTTAAATTAGATAACATGGTTTTTCTTCCACTCCAAAATTTGTATGGAATTCCATTTATCGATTTAGTTGGTACTTGGTTTAGTATGTGTGTTATATTTTGTAATGCATATCCCCAAAAGGATAATGGAAGAATCACATGACTCGTCATTGATCTCACCATGACCAAAAAGGTGTGGACCCTCCTTTCAATTACACCATTCCATTGAGGCGTGTAAGGAAGAGTGAGTTGTGATAGGATTCCAAACTCCCATAATCAATGAAGTCTTGATTAAGATATTCTTCACCATGGTCTGAGCAGAGTTTCTTAATCTTCTTACCAAGATGGTTCTCAACTTCATTCTCGCATTCCTTGAATTTATCAAAAGAATCTGACTTATACCTCATTAAGTAAATATATCCATATCTACTAAAATCATCAGTAAAAGTTATGAAGTATGAGTACTCACCCATTGTTTCAACAGGAAATGGTCCACACACATCGGTATAAACTAATTCAAGAAGCTCTTTATCCCTTTCACTTTTCCCACTAAATAAGGATTTGATAATTTTCCCTTGTAAACATGCATGACATACACCAAATGGTTTTAGTTTGAAAGAATCTAAATATCCATCTTGATGTAATTTTGTCAAGCGTTTTCCATTTACATGACCTAGCCAGTGATGCCGAAGTTGGGTGTGGTATGAGTCATGCGAAATAACTTCGTTGTCAATTTTCATTACTTGGTTCATATAATCCAACATGTAAAGACCATTATGTAAATGTGTCTTACCATAACAAATGTTATCTTTATAAAAGAAGCAACATTTATTTCCAAATTTGAAAATGAGTCCATCTGTATCTAGTCTGGATATAGAAATAATGTTTTTGGTAACTGAAGGCACATAATAACAACCCTTCAAAACCAAGATCATTCTAGTTGGCAATGTAAGGTGGTAGTCCCCGATAGCTACAACAACAAGTTTAGCTTTTTTGGTTGCTCGTAGATCTACCTCCTCTCGGTCAATTTTTATGAATCTACTTGGTTCTTGTATTTGAATACATATGTGAGCACCAAAAGATATATCCAATACCCAATTTTTAAAAATAGATAAATTGAACTTGATAACAAATGCACTTGAAGATTCCTCTTGCTTCTTTAGCTGTGTGTATTTTTTTCTTCCAGTGGCCCTTATTGCCACATGTGAAACAGACATCATCATATTCGCTTGCTTCCCCTTTCATCTTCTTCTTCTTAGAAGGGAATGAAGAAGCTTTGGGCTTAAAGATCTTTGATTTCCCTTTCCACTTGTTCACCATAAGGACAAAAGGATTTTTTTCACTTCATATCTTTATCTACATGGTGAAAGAGGATAAGAAGATCTGACAGAGACTTCTCAATGTTGTTCACATTAAAATTCACAACAAAACTGGAGAAGTTTTGAGGGAGTGATGTCAGAATTAGATCGGTGCTCAGTTCTTCAGGGAGTTTAAACCCTAGAAACTCTAGGTGCTCAATGTAACCAATGAGCTTGACTATATGAGGCCCAGCTGGGGAACCCTCTCCAAGATTACTCTAAAAGAGCGCCTTGGAAATATCAAACCGTTCATGTCTAGCTCTCTCCTGGTAAAGACCACGAATGTTCTCAAGCATGCTATATACATCCATGTTTTCTAAGACTTCATGAGTTCACTAGACATAGATGAAAGTATCAAACATTGAACGTCGACCGCATCATTCATATATTTTTCATAGATTAGGAACTCTTCATCACTCACCTATTGAGCAGGTGGATCAGACATTGAGGGTTCTAGCACGTAAGATTTCCGTTCATGGCGTAGAACAAATTGAAGGTGTCTAAACCACTCCTGGAAGTTATTTCTAGTAAGAAGATTATCTTTATCCAATATTTATCATAGAGATAGTGTGGATGAAAAGCTTTTCATTTTATTCTACAATTAAAATATCATATTATTAGTACTTTTCTTGATTACAAATTTTGTGAGAAATAATAAATTAATTGATTTTATTAAATCTCACACTATTTTATCAAGTCTCAATATCCCTCACCATTGAACTTGGAATGTCTAGTTTCTAGGACATTCTGGTGGAAAGGATCCATATTCCCCTTTACATAACCTCAATAAGGGTTGGTCAAGCTATTTTGAAGGTATTTAGGTGGTCAAGTCTTTTCCAAATACGGGCTTGCAGCTCCTTGATCCGTTGAGTGGACTCCCCAATCTAGAAATCCTGACTTTGATTTTCTCAACACTTGCCTCCAAATTACACCAAGTCTAGCAAGGGTTACTCCTTTTGATGTGAAATGGTTAATTCAACCTGATACCTTCATAAGAACTCTCCTTATAAAAGTAAGTTCCCAATAAGGGTTGGTCAAACACATAGTTTTATTGAGTTTTGTTCCTAATCAAGTAATGGAAGGCTTAGTCTGACTTAATATTAGATTGAGAGATTTTATTTTATTATGCATAAATTTTGATCTTATTTTATCCTTTACATGTCTTGTTAATATTTAAGTGGATGTTTACTTAATTAATTAATCATGTTTGGATAAAACATTTATGCATAATCTATTTTATTTAAATTCTATCTTTTCATATTAATTCATTTATGTGATCGTGGTCTTGCATCAATAAATATAATTTTAATGCATTAGAAAGAAAATAAATAAATAAATAAATGACCTGATCGTGAGCTTATCTAATGGTTGATTTAATGAGAGGAAATTAAATCAACCTATAACCTAGGGGAAATAACTCATTATGCCAGACTTAGTATGAGCTACAGTATTTCACATGTCCATATGTGCATCACCAAGTTGGCGCCACTATGGTTCCATCTTGAACCGTCTTCACGCACCTTGGGATGCTCTATTAATTACAAATATTTATTACTCACACGCAGGTGAGGGGAACCAAAGGATTGATTAAAGGGAATTACATAAATATCTTTGGACGTGCAGGTCCTACATAATAATGGAGGGAGGGATGGCTCGCAGGGCATCTTTTAATTTAATAATAAATAATTGTAAAACCATGCAATAAATTTAATTAAATAAATTTTAACACATACATAGGTCTTGGTCAAAATCATGATCGGTTGTACATGCAACGAATACGCAAAAGGTAACTGGTTAAAATTCATTTCTTTATTCGTTCTTTATTATTAAGATGAATGTGCTTGTATTAATTAATTAATTAATTAATTAATTCTCTTTCATCTTAACGATCATCTGAACTTAATTGGAGATACCCATCAATTTGGAATTCATGTCAAATAAACGGAAAACCCATTAATGACATATTTATTACAGTAAATTAATTGAGCATTTAAAATCCTTTAAAACCATTATTAAATTGTCTTACACACAACGGTGTGTCAATCAATAAAATAAGGTTTTAATGCTGTAATTTTTCAAATTTAATATAGTTTTAATTTTTTTCATTAATGGGAGACTACTTGGCATGTACATCCAGCTACACACCATGTAGGTCGGTTGCCGTATATCCAAGTCACACACCTGGGGCTTCAGCGTGTTAACTCAGCCAGACTAGATGGTGTGTACATGCCAGCTACACACCCTATATTCGCTTGTCGAGTGCCAAGTTGGTCTGGTCAACACGCGGTGTGCAATAAAAGCACCGTGTGTTTTTAATTGCTTGGTGCATCTAGATACAATGCATATGGGTATACGGCGTGTGCTCCAGCCGCACGTCGTGTAACCCAGCTTTACCAACCAAAGATTTGACACTTCCTGATGAAATCTTCACTCGTTCTTCATTTGTTCTTAAATCTTTAAGAAAATTAAACACTGAATGAACACGATTAATATGTCAATAGCATGTTAATTCATATCGGATTAAAGAAGGAATAACATGAAATGAAAATCTAACCACGATTGTGCATAGATCAACAATCAAATAACTAATTATAAATTTAAATGTGACTGTTCTGATACTACTTGTTGGTTTCAGGCACAGTAGAAGCGTTGCGGTGGAGGGTGATATATTAAAAAAAATTAATAATCGTTGCCTGAAACCAAGAGCAAGGATCTTGCACGTCAAATTTATAATTAATTTATTTAATATCTGAAAAAATAAATACATGGGCTTAGAAAATTTCTTCGTTGATGATTATTGATAGTCCAAAAAGGCACTTCCGGATTGCCTTCATCACATTTATAAGGATCCAAGAGTAGAATTCCTCTAGTGGTGATCCACACGTGCTTTAATGGTCTCCGAGCAATGTCACTCATTCTCCAGATGCTAGTGCGATGAATCGAATGTCTTGTGTTGTTCATTCTTGATCGCTCGTTCTTCAGTCTTGAAGAAATTCTCTCTTGGGTTTCTCGTTCTTGAAAGGGAGAGAGGAGGAGTTAAGAGAAAATTTGTTTTGCGCATCAATTCTCTATTCCCAAACTTAGAATTGGTTTCGAATGAATTACACAATGGACATAGTAGTATATTTATAGAGCTGGGATTTCGGTTACAAAATTTAATTGCATAAAATTTATTAAATATAATTATAATCATTAATGAAATATCATGCCACATAATAATATTATTATTATTATTATTTTTTGGTGTGCCAACTCACGTAAAATGGATAAATAATATTTACCGGCACGTAAATAATTATTTTATCACCGGACACGGTCTTGGTCTGTTTGAACCCCTCTTGCATTTATTGAACGCCAAAATAAATATTTTATTCTCTTAAATAAATATTTTATTCATAAACTAGTAAATAAACATTTATTAAATATTCAATAAAATAAATAAATATATTTTATTCACAATCCGGTGAATAAATATTTATTTAATTTACGCGATCAATATAACTTGAATAAAATTATTCCTCAGTCTTGAAAATAATATTTATTCCATTAATTAAATTCAAATAGAATTTAATCGAGACTAACAGAAACACTTAGTGTATGACCCTCTAGGATTATTTCTCACTGGCATTAGGTGGGGTTGCCTAAAATTCAAGATTATTATCTAGCAATGGATCAAGGCACTCAAGAGAAAGAACTTAAAGTCGCAACGACGTCAACCACATACGAATGCTCACTATATAATATAATCTCTTTATCACAATATCTCATCAAGCAGGTTGCATGATGGTGTCATCAACCTATATGCTCAATACATCATTCTTTGATTATCTGAAATAAACTCGCTGTTACATCATGGCCATGAAATTTAGGGTGACGGTTCTATTTCAATTAAAGGGTCGAGATATCAACTTCCATAAAGATGGAAGAGGCAAATCCTTCCTTGACTTGTCCATTAATAACATGTCATTCGTGATGCACCCAACATACCCTACTTCCTGCCAACATATGGCGTGATGGTTTTCGTCATCAAATCTATGTGCGCGAGTTGTGACATGCATTAATGATAATCTTAAAGTCTAAGGAACATTACACACGCTTGCAGATAGGAATATTCAATGACACCAAAACATGTGGAATTCCTACCAGTGGGTATGTTCTCATAATCTCCCATCTTGGAGATTATCAAGTGCGAACTTCATAAGAAGAAGGATCATCTTCTTACTCGTACTCGTACCTGATGGTCTATATACCATGGGTCCCATCATAGTATGTTATCCAACCGCATAACTATATTAAGAATATTGTCATAGCACTTCAAGATTATCATCATAGCGGGGAACTACTATGACCTTATCAATGCGACAAATACTATAGGATATTATTACATTAAAGTCATGTAGAATAATGAACAATATGTAATAAGATGTTTAATTTAATACATCAAATATTCATATAATCAAAGTACAAACAGTTAGTTCTAGGACACCAACTCTAATAGGGCTTTCATTGTGATTTCATAGTTTTAATTCACTATTATGTGTTATGGATGTTTATATTAATGATTATCTGATTGAGGGTATAGTCTCTTCAACGATGATCATAGACTCTCGTCATTAGTCAGTAGTCTCTGACGTACAGATAGGCATTTAAGGTCACATGATGTTCCCCAACTCGAGCTCAGGCAGCTTGTGAATCAAGGGTGTTGGAACAGTGTAGCTCGATCCATTTTGGATGAAAATTGTGCCAAATGCTAGCGGCCCGGAATGTACACCAGGTCGTAACTCCGTGATGAGGTCGTTGGGGGTTGCATGGGGCAACACACCCCTGCTCCAAGGACCGAAGGCCCTCGATCCAAATTGGGGGCAACTATATCAATGATGACTTAATGTAGCAGAGCTGACCGGCGGCACCGACAGGGCACTGTAGCAGTGTGGACTTACTGTCGCAACATGCGACAAGTCAATATAACTTCGCGAACTTCCAACCACCAGTCACTGTAGCTCACTGACACTGTAGTAGTTTGGACTTGAGTTGTTGTGGCACTGTAGTAGTGCGGACTTTCTATGCGGTTAGTGGCACAGCACCATCATCTTCCTTTATGGGCTCATTCGAGCTAGGTTTTTTGTGTGTTGTGTGAAACTCTATATTCTCCTTGTAATTATGCTCCCGAATTAGTGAAGTTACTCTGCCTCTCTGTGGATGTAGGGATTTTTACCGAATCACGTAAATCACTGTGTCTGTGTTAATCTTTTTCTTCTTTTGTTTCTGTCTTTTCTTCATCTACAAACCTCTGTCGTTGTGACTCCCAACATTTCCACAACTGAGGGGGCATTAAAATATGCATCATCACAAGCACATTGCCACACAAATGGTCGTGCGTAGTTTTTTATGTGTGTGTGCACGCGTGCATGCGTGCGTGCGCGTGTGTGTGTAACATACTCAATAAGTCACCCGAAATACTGATCAATTCCTAGACTTCAAAAAATTATATGCAGTGAAATATATTCAGCTCATAGAACCCTAGCATCCCACCTTACCACACAATCAACATGGCTCATGAACTAAGGTCAGACTATCCAACCATGGGTCAATAGTTTAAGTCGGCCTAGTGTGTGTGTGTGCGCGCACGCGTGTGTGTGTGTGCGCGCACGTGTGTGTGCATGTGCATGTGTGTGTGCGTGTGTGTAACGTACTCAACAAGTCACCCTAAATACTAGTCAATTCCTAGACTTGGAAAAATTATATGCAGTGAAATATATTCAGCTCATAGAACCCTGCGCATCACACCTTACCACACAATCAACATGGCTCATGAACTAAGGTCGGACTATCCAACCATAGGTGAATAGTTTAACTCGGCCTAATGTGTGTATGTGTGCGCACGTGCACGTGTGCATGTGTGTAACATACTCAATAAGTCACCCTAAATACTGATAAATTCCTAGACTTGGAAAAATTATATGTTATGAAATATATTTAGCTCATAGAACCCTACGCATCCCACCTTACCACACAATCAACATGGCTCATGAACTAAGGTCGGACTATCCAACCATAGGTCAATAGTTTAACTCGACCTAATATTAGTCCCTGCAACTCACAACAATAAAACTCTCATTGAAAAAAAAATGTTAAGTGGATCCAATGTAATTAACACACATTAAAAGAGCAAACCACAATGGATCACATATAATCATAGTACCATGCTAGTCTCAAAACCCAACTTCGTTCATCACATGTTAACAGGATAAAAAAATTATAAAAGATTCCACCCATTAAATTATAAAATAGAGTGTTACATAATGTTGGAAGCATACGTAGACAAGTGAGTCAACTTTGTTAATCACTCATTGTTTGAGTGTATTAACAAGTGGAATATACCATCCAATATCACTATCATTCAAAGGATCTAGAAAATCGCCAACTTCATTCAAGGATTCCCTAAGACTCTACTTTTTTATTACTGTAGTCACAACGTTTCATAATCATTATGGTGGTCAAAAGTAACAAATATTATTGAAATGTCGAAGTAAACAATCATCTATTTAGTGTACTGGCTCCCTATTCCCCAAGAGAAATCTATCACCCTCAAGTCCATCAAACGACAAAGAACTCAATCCATACCATCAGCACAACACTGTCAAATAGAGGATCATGCTCATTAGAGTGTCCATTAGGTGGATGATCCACCTTTTTGAGATAATTTTACCACTATCATAACCAACATACCACAATTATTTCATCTCTAAATTTTCATTACACCAACACCAAAGGGAAGCAATTGCATATCTTGGCCCCAAACAAGGAGAAAAACACCTCCCTTAGGTCCATCATTCAACTAGGACCCAGTTCACACAAACTTTCCAAGTGTTCCATTATGTATTTGTATTATTATAAATAGATTCAACTGATTCAGAACTTTTGTGATGTGTAATCTATTAGGCAATACTTATTATAAAAACGTAAATAAAAGAGAAAATATGTGCTATGGCCATTTTTACAAAGATATAAAAGCTCATTTGTGACTGAAATGTACACATAACATGTGTTTTGTGCTACTCGAATGTGCCATACTTCATGCAAAATGCTTAACTAGAGTATAAATTATATTATGTGCTTTGGATTAGTCGAGAATTGTTGCAAAAGTCAACATTGAAGGCAAAATATGTGCTCATAGATTCTCATATTTACTACAATAAAATTAATCACATATCATATGTTTTTTTATTCTCGCATTTACTACAACGCATGAAAAAAATACATAATTGATGCATCACTTTTGTGTTGTCATATATTAGTCGCCAATTACTCTAGAAATTGAAATAAATGATATGTGCAAAACATGTGTTGTGTTACTCATATGTGTCGTTAAATGGGAGAATATGCGTTCTAACATTTTTTTAAAAAAAATCATAAATACACAAATTTATAATCAAACTTTCCACAATGATTGTGTTGCATGTTTAAGAGATGCATCATACAATATGAAAAACTCTTTAACAGAAGCAGAAATTGTGTTGGGTGTTTCATATCATCAAGTTTTTGATGTAAAAGTTAATATTAATGGAAGAATGTGTGTTCTAAGATTCCCAAAGCATTGAAATAATTCAAATTCCATAAAAATAATCGCAAAACATGTTTAATGTGATTCATATTTATTACAATGCATGAAAAAATATACAACTAATGCACAACTTTTGTGAAATGTTTTTTATTAGTCAATGTTTACTAAAAATTTGAAATATATGACAACATGTCTTCTAACATTTTTGCAATCATAAACAAACACAATTATGATCAAACTCTCCACAAAACATGTGTTTTGTGTTTCTAAGATGTATCATGCTCCATGTAAAACACTTTATAGAATCAAAAACTGCCCGGAGAGTGTTCTGTATTACTCAAATGTATCATATTAAATGGAAATATATATGTTACACCATTATTACAATCATAAATAAACCAAATTCTCATCAAACTCTCTACAGAACATGTGCCTTTATGAGATCATATTATATGGAAAACTTTTAAAAGAACTAGAAATTGTATTCTATGTTTTGGATTATTGTGGGAAGAATGTGTAATAAAATTCTCACGACATTGAAGCAATCCAAATTCCATAAAGTAATTACATAACATGTGGTATGCGATTCTCAAATTTACTACAATGCATAGAAAAATCATAATTGAAGAAAAACTATTGCATCGTGTTTTAATCATAAATAAAAGTATTTTTTGATTAAACTCTTCACAAAATATGTATTTTGTGTTTCTAAGATGTATCACATTACATGCAAAACTCTTAATAGAAGCATAAATTGATGAAGATCACGACACACATGCAACAAGGACTCGAAGGCAGACATGACATGGAAGGTGGAACGCGTTACAAAGAATTGAAAGCTCAATGACAAGAGATTAGAAGAATGAAGGGGGCCTTGTATGCAAAATTCTTAGTAGAAGAATATATTGTGTACATGTTTTGGATTAGTGAACAATTATTGTAAAAACCAATATTAAGGACAAAATACGTATTCTGAGATTGCAACAATGTTCAAGTAATTGAAATCTCATAAAAATAAACATAGAACTGTTCTGCGATTCCCATTGGGGACTATACACCTCAAGATTCATGGGGAAAGCAAGGGCAAACAAGCACCCAAAAACAGCAATCACATGAGCGTTGCAAATATGCATACATAAACTAAGAATCAACTTTGATCAAATCTCATAAAAACATGATTCAAGCAAAAACAAAATAGTATAGTATTATGGCATTATAAAATTTGATGGAGGAGAAACATGCACCTGCTCAAGAGATTTCAGGCTCAAAACCTTATCACAAGGCCTAGTATATTCAATTTTTCACTTTGGTGCTAAACATTTCAGTAAGACCTGTCTGATCAAAAACTTTACTCAAATCTACCCTATCTGAGACCACCCAAAAACACGTCTCATCCATGCAGCAATCGCAACCACCGTCATCAACATCACAATCCGTTTCGACGCCAAAACCCTCAGGTTCACCCTCACCCCATATCTTCGTATCAACCACACAACCCCCACACCCACCATCATAACCCAAGAACCGATCGAATACGCCACTTCCTTCACCATGTCCGCCGCCCCACAAACGTTATCTGCACCACCACCCGATATCTCCACATACCTCCATGACCAGCCCCACCCATCATCACCCACTTCACTCAACCCTAGACTCTCGTTCAGTTGAGCCGATACCCAGATGAGCAATTTCGCTAGCCATGAAATCTCATCATCGGTTACAGGGCGCATCATCGAGTCACCCGTGTCCAACATCCGTTGCTCACCCTTTCTCGGCTTAAATATGTCTTCACGGGATCGTGGATCCAATATTTCCTCCACTGCAATTGGCACCGGTTTCATGGTCAGGCCACCATACAAGTAGCTTAATTGGGTTTTCAGATGATCCAAACACTGGAGGTTGGATGACGGATTGTCCCGCGACATTGCTTGCAGTTCAGCTTCTGCCCGTAATATGAACAACTGCAATGACAGAATCATGATCCTCTGTTATAACCCATGTAAAACCAGTTTGTTCCAGCTTAAAAAAATAAGACTGCATTTGTTTTTAGAAAACATTTCTTGTTCTCTAGGTAAATGAAAACCATTTTATGAAAGTGTGCATGCTTTGATTCTGCGGATGAAAAATTTTAGCGAAAACACACCTGAAGTAGCAACTGCCCACCATGTTCATCTTCACCAAAGAGTCGCAGATCATTGTTCCAGTTCTCATGCAGGAAGGATCCATCGGCATTGCTCTCGCACAGGCCATACTCCCAGTCCTGGTCTCCCACATTTATTTATAAATTGTCATCAGAGGTGAAGTTAAAAATCCTGTTCCCAATTATTGCAAGAACATAATAACCTTACCAATGGACCTAAATGAAACATTCATGATGCAACATTTCAGATGTGATCAAAAAAGAAATGTCAAACATAAAAGCATCGTTAAACAAGTGCAGCACCATCAAATAATGCAAGGCACAAATGAATTTTAATCACCCTAATATCTATGATTAATGGAACTATTCTTCTCTCTCACATGGCATGACAACCACAGTTCAAGAAAGCAAGAAATGAACACGTATATATTATATGACCTTGTTTATGTTCTTCATTTTATGTTACCAAAAATATTTTCAAGACTTGTTATCTACCAATACTTCTATAAAACACCTTAATCATCTCATACGAATCTTCTCTTCTCATTGTGTTTTACATTTGGAGGACAAAGAAAAAAATTAATAAGAATTGTGAATCCAATGACTTGCATTGACTTAATCATGATGTGATGATTACAATTTTCCTCCCATATCCATCCA
Organism: Viscum album; assembly: GCA_963277665.1. Classification (NCBI taxonomy): domain Eukaryota; kingdom Viridiplantae; phylum Streptophyta; class Magnoliopsida; order Santalales; family Viscaceae; genus Viscum; species Viscum album. The sequence continues at coordinate 624,463,899 of OY728132.1, forward strand.
AAAAAATATATTTTGCTACTACGTAATTCAGCCAATTAGACCTTTGAATCAAGAAATGCCTTGGCCACACTAATAATCTTAAGAATAATTTGACAGAGTGTTTTTTTTTTTTTTTTTTGCAACAGACTTTTCTACTCATTCTTCAACGAAGACTGCTTTTTTACTTATAAGCATCATATAGCTTCTTTCATGTTTATTTTAATCTTGCCGTTATTTTCCATTGCTATGCCTAAGAATGTCAAAGCAATATTATTTTATCTTAGTCGATGTATGTCAAATAAGAGGAAATGAATGCTGTGACTGGTTTTGAAAAATACTTTCTGATTTCATTTTCTAAAAATGCATCGGAAAATGTGTTGCAAAATATTTGATATGGAAAAACAAGAAAGAGATTGATTTACAGCATAATGCATTTTCATTTTTCCAAAAACATGAAAACAATTTCATTTTCCAAAAACCTCTCATTTTCATTTTGATTTTCAAAAAAATGTTTGTCATTTACATAATTCAATACATTTTCAAATACATTTTTGAAAAATGAAACCATAAATATTTTCCAAAACCAAACAGAGTCAAAGCCACCCGCAATAATCAAACAAGGCAGCCAGTTTTTTTTAAAACGGAAACGCATTTAATAGGGGCATCACCAAGTGTTCCTGGTGAAGTGGCAAGTCAAATATGATGATATATTTTCTTTGGCCATCATAATGTGATCTATACGTGTTTTCATAGATCTTACAACTATTTTTGGTCAACATCTTTCTTCAAAATAACTTGAATGCAAGCTTGCTCAAGGAAAAATCTATGAAACAATGATTTGAGGTTGTGATTCCAAGAAAAACATAAAATTCTGTCTAAGAAATGCATTATATAATTTAAACTAATACACGCATTCATAGTTTTGTAATTTGATTTGAAATAGGAAAATATTACATCCATGATTTGGCATTTGATATGAACTATAACAAATATCATGTTGGTCATTTACTGTTTAACTTCCGCGCATGGAAATTGATATCTTTACAAATTTTGTTAGCAATAAAGTAGCATACTTTTTAAAATGATACTATTTCATCTGAAAAGAATAAATATTTTAGAAAATATCAATAAGGCGGGTTTTCCTAGGGCAAAGTCATTTGATACGGATCATACCATCTCTGTTAAAAATAATATGTTTGCTGTTGATGTAGCGAACCAATTTAGGAGTGAGACAAACACAACATACAAGGATGCAATGCAGAATTGCCAGGAAATTAAAGATGACTCGTAGTTGAAGATTATTATTTCAAAGCTCTGCAAGCATTGAACTAATAAAATATTCTGATGTTGACCAGACTATTTATCCTACTAATAAAAATCAATTACAAACTGTGTGATTTATGAAGTAAATCTAGTGGCTTGAAAGAATACAAAACAGATAATAAAAGCTTGGTTTGGCTTTGAGGGGGAATATAGAATTGATAAAATTAACTAATAACACTTCTATTTGTGTTAACGATACCCTTTTAGGATTAATAGGTATTACAATGATAACCAACCATTTACAATATTACAAATTCAATACTTGGTCTAAAGACCAATTTGTAGATATTTGCACAAAATCTCTACAGTAAATTAGAAACTGAAGATACATGATATATACAACCAAACATGAAGAGAAATGTTAAGTAATATTAATGGAGGCCAGTAAGAACAATTTAGACGTTTTAAAAAGATAAAGATCTTCCCAGAATTCAGTGAACATGGTACTATCTAGACCTGGAATGCAAGTGTCGAGAGTAACAAAAATTCAATTCATCCTCAGACCACATGAAAATATTGTGCACAAATAAGAAAAGGTAATTTACCTGCAACTGTTCACGAATTGATGGAACAAATCTGTGCAAGTTATTAAGCATAATCTTGCATGATTTAGCAGGTTTAGAGTGAAATACAGTATCTACACTCTTCAAAAGCTCAACAAACTCACTAGATGATGTCAATATGCTCATGACCTGTGAAAAAAGACACAGACAAAATTATATGATGAAAAATGAAGGAACAGAAACATCAGGCACAGGTAGAAAATATCAACTACTGATCAGGCCAAAAAATATCTAGCTACATATGGTCACAGTCCATCAAATGATTAATATCAAATCTTGCATTACCTAGAATTATAATATGGCTAAAGAAACTGAAGTCATTTAGTACAAAATGAAAGAAGTGAGTCGTAATTGGCTCAGAATGGTGTGCCACAAAGTTCAGATGGCACAGCATCCAACAATTCAACTGATCACCCACACCTACAAAAATGTAAGAGCGTCATTGATAGAGCTCGAGTATGAATTGCGTCAAACTGTAGAAGTAATCTCAATTGTATTCTCCGTAACCAGCATTTACAAAGAAGAAGACTCAAGAAGAAAGAAACAAGAATCTCCCCCGGGATCACTCCCCGAGGCCAAAGCCACTACCTTCGAACAACCACAGATGAACCGAAAGAAAAAATCAAAGACGTCCCTACCCCTACAGCCTTACCCGTATTTATTACTCCCCGGCTACCCCTACAGCCCCTGCAACCTAATAAAAGGGAAAGACAATTCGGCCCTTATTTAATCCCTCACCAAACACTGACAGCCCATACAGGGCCCCCCTGCCTATCATTCTCGCACGCTTGAAATTCCACCTTGTCCCCAAGGTAAACACCGAACCCTGACCAGACCTTCGCATTTCCTGATCTCGGATTATTCCCTGCACAATTAGCTCTCACTCAACATTCCTTGATCAGGAAATGAGTCTGGCCTTACTGCTAGGCTCATGTGTACCCACGGTACTTTCAATCTCCGGTCGCAAACCACCCAGGAAAAAACTAATATACCACAATTCTTCAAAACCTGGTATGCGCAGGGCAACTCGTTCGAATTCATCGACGTAGTCTCCCACCGAGCCATACTGTTTGACACCTTTCAACTGTTTCAATGGATCATTTTCCTGTGCGGTTCCAAATCGACAAAGGAGTTCTGCCTTCAACGCGTCCCACTCGAGGTTCGGCCACTGTGACAACAGTGACAACATCCAATGCTTGTTATGTGTCCGAGGTGTGTGTGTGAATTCGAACAAAGAATGGAACAGGTATAGCAGTATATTGAAACAGATATTACCAATTCTTCGGTATTACATCAATGGAGATACGAGATACAACAGTAGAATTTGGAGAGTCCTCCTCCAGATGGTTCGTCCTGTTGTAGCCAAGATGGAATCAGGAGCCTGCTGTATTCCTTTCTAACTGCATTCCCCAGCGCACAACTCCCCCTTCAAGTACTGGTCGAACGGCCCACTAGTCCCCACCAGGATTCCCCCTCCCCACGATCTCATGGGAGTTTCCCCTTTTTACCCTTCCGCTGGTAAGTGTGAAGGAAAGGTGGGCGGGGGACATAATTGGGACGCACCTCCTGCATTCCTAGGACCACATCTGGCCCCCCTGTGTCAAAAACAAAAGCATTGATGATAGCTGCAAAATTTTCCATAGTACGTTGAATCTGCTTGCATTGCCCTTGAGAGAGAGCTCGAGAACCATTGCTGAGGGTTATACCAAATGGTTTGGTAGGATGGACACGAATTTTTGCAAGTTTAATAAATCACCTCGAGATAAAGTTGTGGCTAGCCCCACTGTCCACTAACACCATAAGTGGAACCTCGGTGATATATCCAGCTAGCATCACTGAGTCAGCCCCAACCCCACCCATGTTACGCAGTTGTACTTGCTCCCCTATCCGCACTCTCGGCTGCCCATCAGGTGCTTCCTCTCCCTCCTCCAAACCTTCTCCTTCTGCTTTCTCCACATTCTCTTCCTCCGGCATCCTCTCGGGTTCCTCATATTCCCAAACCATCACCCGTAGGTGCTTGTCTGGGCACTTATGCATTGGCCCAAAGGGTTGTGCACGACGGAAACACAGCCCATTTTGTTTCCACTCTTCCCGCTCCTGTCAAGTGAGAGCTCGCACTCCTCCCCATCGGTCTTCCCCCACAGCTCCCTGCAATTCTTCATCTCGGCGTGTGCGTTCAACGACCGGGCGGTTTGTCGGTTGATTTGTTGTGGTAACCCCTGGATGTCGATGAATAGGTGGCCCCAAAGGTCGTGGTTGAGCTCCCCCCAACACCCCTTTGCTGATCAATTCCCTCTCTAACTTCCTTGCCAGAGTTATCATGCTGAATTTATTGGTTGGTTCATGTGTGGAAATTCGATTTTCGATCTTCGGACGCAATCCTCCCAAAAATAAACTCATATACCAGGCCTCAAGATTCAAGAACCTCAATGGATCCCCATCTGTATTTCTGCCGTACCGGTCCAACAACGCCGACTTGAAGGAATTCCAAGTTGTACATGATGTAACATTGTACCAGAATAAAAACCAATATAAGGACGTGCCTTCCATGCAGATTTGTGCATAGTGCAGTTTCATATCCTCCGGCATTTGATAAATCAGAAAGTACGTTTCAACCTTGGTAACCCATCCCAGAGGATCCTCTCCGAAGAACGTTGGTAGTTCCACCTTCCTCGCGACTCCTCGCAGCTCTTCCGACTAATCATTCACAACAACATTCGGAAAATTCTGCATGCGCCTCCCAGGCTCCGTGCTGCCAGATTCTCGGCGCTCGCCGATTTTCAGTTCGCCATGACTCTGCTTTCAACTTCCTGAACCGCACTCCCCAACGTGCGATTCCATTCCTTTCAACCTCTCTGTGGTAAAATCCTTCAGATCACGGACCTGTAGCAAGACACACTCCTCAACTTGTTGCGCTACATCAAGAACTACCCGTTGGCTATCGTTCTGCCCTCGCATCACCTTCTCCATATTTTCCTGTATAGATATCAGGGCAGCCTTGATGTTGTCCACAGACGACTCGATCGAAGCTACCTGGTTCTCCATTCGAATTTGCATAAAAGAAGTTTCCCTACCCTCAGACAGAGTTGTAACAAAAGGAAAGTGACAAGAGAAGATCGCCCAAGCTCAATAGCGCTTACCCCAGACTCGACCCTTGAGTTCCCCAGCGGAGTCGCCAAAGTTGTTATGTGTTCGAGGTGTGTGTGTGAATTCGAACAAAGAATGGAACAGGTATAACAGTATATTGAAACAGATATTACCAATTCCTCAGTATTACATCAATGGAGATAAGAGATACAGTAGTAAAATTTGGAGAGTCCTCCAGATGGTTCGTCCTGCTGTAGCCGAGATGGAATCAGGAGCCTGCCCACAGCCTCCCGCCTTTTCTGTTCCAACAAAATGTATTCCTTTCTAACTGTCTTCCCCAACGCTCAACTCCCCGTACTGGCCGAACAGCCCACTGGTCCCCACCAGGATTCCCCCTCCCCACAATCTCATGGGAGTTTCCCCTTTTTACCCTTCCACTGGTAAGTGTGAAGGAAAGGTGGGCGGGGGGGCATAATTGGGATGCACCTCCTGTTGGATTGGTGTAGCCCGATCCGGTTGGGCTGAATGCTTGTGCCCCGCAACTGTCGCGGGTCGAGCTCCGCGGTGAGCTCGTTGGGGGTTGCAGGGGGCAACGCGCCCCTGCTCCGGGGGTCCGAGGGCCGAAGGCTTCCGACCCATTTTTTTAGGCACCGTAGCATCTCTAACCACTGTAGCGGAGTTGACCGACCGACACCGACAGCCATTGTAGCAGTGCGGATTTCGGGGTCAACTGGATTGTAGCACTTTTGACTTCCAGCCGGCAACCACTGTAACGCTTTTGACAAAGCTGGTCGTCGTTCACTGTAGCGACGCGGACTCACTTTTCGAACAGTGATCGTCTTCTCTATTGTTTTATAGCCCATTTTCAGGCTAGGGTTACTACTGGAAAAAACCCTGTAATTTGTGCTCCCGATATAGTGAAATTCTACCTCTCCCATGGACGTAAGGATTATTCCCGAACCACGTAAATCGTTGTGTTCTTGTTGCTTTCCTTCTTTCGTTTTCTCGTTTCTGTCATTGTGACTCCCGACGATTCCACAACACCTCCTGGGTCAGGACCCGAACCCGTATTGTTAACAATGCTTCACTATCCCCTCCATGCACAGCTGAACTATCGACAAGCGTAAATTATTTCGAGTCTTGTGAATCATGAGGTAAGTCTCTGCTCGAGCGATCCACACTATAGGATCCTCACCAAAAAAATGACGACAGTTCTACTCGTCTGGCCAAGGTACTCAACTCAGGTTCCATCCCGTCTTCTCCAGCATTCGTTTCACAATTCAAATGTGATTTCAGTCCTAGTTCCTCACTCGGTGAATTTCGCCTAATGTTACTAAAGCTCGGATAAGCTCTTGCGTCGTCAGCCCGTACTGGATTTGACTTGATTTGTTCCGCGCCAATTTCCTCATGCTCTGGACAACATGTCGTCGAAACTTTCAACACATCCTCAGCTCACGCCTTCCACCCCGGCTCAGACTGCTGAACAGAGAGCTCATGCACCTATCATGTAAGAGCTACTAAATTCATCTGAATCTCCTCCATTCGGTTTTCCTGGTCGCGCGCTGGCCTTAAAGCTTCTGCAATCTTCGACTTCATTTGTTCCTACACCTACAGCATCTGTTCCGTCACCAATTCAATTGAAGCCACTCGAGTCTTCGTTTTTTGCGGCATTTAAAGGCTCCGAGTTCGCAATTCCTTTGACGCGCCTCTCTCAATGGAAGCACCAAAGCGATAGAGCTCAGGTATCAATTACATCAAACTGTAGAAGTAGTCTCAATTGTATTCTCCATAACTAGCATCGACAAGGAAGAACAGGACTCGAGAAGAAAGAAAGAAGAAACTCCCCTGAGATCATTGTAGGTTCCGAGCGAAGCGGAAGCGCGTTAGGTGGGTGTACCCAACTTTAATTTTTCCGTTAACAACGATCGATCCGAGATCTGTCACAATATAAAACGTCGGATCTTAGGAATAGAACGAAGAACGAAAGAAAGGAAAGGAGTCCTGGAACCGTAGAGGACCATGATATGTTAGTTATAATTAATTTAATTAAAAGACAAGAATTACCTTTAATGGAGTTCTTTCTCCGTTGATGTTTCCGATCACGATCCGATGTGATTCGTCGTTGCGTCATAGAATCGAAGTGTAGGATTCCTCTAGCGGTGATCCACACGTGCTCCACGTATCTCTAGACGTCGTCGAAGGGATCTCCGGGTGCTAGCGCGGAAGAGCATTCGCTTGCGATGTCCGCCTTTGATCGCCTTGAGAGCCGCTTGCAAAGCGCTCTCCTTGATCCGATTGAGGAGCATCTCTTTCGTAGCTTGAGACCGTTCTTGAAAGAAAAGAATTCTCTCTTGACTTGAGAGCTTTCTCTAGATTCGTTGTGCACAACCACAATAAAATGGTTAGGCTAATGAGAATTATATAATTGGGATTGTTAATTACTTAGAATAATAAAATAAATTAATTACCCGAAAACATTTATTAATTTCATTTAATTCTTAGTAAGACCTCATGTCTAATAATAACAGTTGACTATTATTATTACTTGACATGTGCTCAGCGAATTACACCTAATATTATTTAATTAATTAAATAATATTATTGATCACAAATCCCCAGAAAAACTACACGACGTGTATATTAATATACACAGCGTGTACTTTGGTTTTTCCATTTTCTTTATTTTCTCCACCACATTTATTAGACCTTGAATAATGGCTATTTATTTATTAAATAAATATTAATGCATTACTCGCTAATAAATATATAGATTATTTTGCCCACAATATATTATCACAAATAACTAGTGTCGAAATAAATGCGATCAAACATCCTCGAATAATTATTAAACCACAATCGGAAATAATCTTCATTCAACTTGTTAAATTAATATTTAACTGAGATACTCAGACACACTTAGTGTGTGACCCTCTAGGCCTCTTTCTCAGTGGCATTAGGCGGAGCCTGCCTAAAATCCAAGGTTAGCGTCTAGCAACACGCCAAGACACCCATAGAGAAAGAAGTTAACGCCGCAATGACGTGTCACCTCTTACGAACGCTTACCATGTAATGTAATCTCTTTGTCTCGATATCTCGAATCAAGCAGGTTGCATGCTGATGTCATCAACTCATGTGCTCGATTATTCTTTCTTTGACTTTTAAGAATTGAACTTGTTCATTCCTCACCATGGTCATGGATTTATTTAGGTTATATCAATTCCATCAAAGAGCCTGAGATATCAACTCTCATTATGAAACAGAAGGGACAAATCCTTTCTCGCATTATCTATTAACGCAGTATTACTTGTGACGCACCCAACATATCCTACCGCACTGCGAACAGTGTGTCGTCGCAGTTTTCGTCAATACATCTAAGTGCGCGAATTGTAATACCCATTAATAATAATCTTAAAGTCTAAGGACCAATACACACGTCCGCAGATAGGAACATCCAATGACACTATGAAATGTGGATTTCCTATTGGCGGGTCTCGTTCTCATAATATCCCTCTGGATATTACCAAGGGCGCACACCATGAGAAGGTGCCTCAAAGTTTTATGAGTCTTCACCCCTAATGGCGTGTATTATTTGTGTCCCTCAAATAACATCATCCGGCCATAGAACATATATTCAAGAACAGTGTTATGGTACTTTCGGGTTCTCATCATAGCAGGGATCCGCTATGACCTTTTAGTGCAACAGTTATCCTTAAGACATTATCACATGCATTGTCACGCAGAAGAACAATCAAGATGTTGTAAAATATTTATTAATGAATAAAGTACAAAGTAGTTGGTTCTAGGCCACCAACTCCAACAATCACTACACAAGGCCAAGGCCACACTGCCTTCGAACAGCCACAGCTGAACCAAAAGAAAATATCCAAGATGCCCCCACCCCTATAGTCTTACCCGTATTTATACTCCCCAACAGCCCTGCGACCTAATAAAAGGAAAAGACAGTTATGCCCTTATTTAATCCCTCATTGACATCCCATACAAGGCCCCTACCTATCAATCATGGATTCTTAAAAACTCTAAAGCTACATTTGGTACAAAGGAACACGAGCCTGGGAAAAGGAACGGTAAAAAAGTCATATTTGATACAAGGCTAAGGAAGAGACTCAGAGTTGGTTCCATCAGTACAAAGAAACAGGATTCTTCTCGATTTGTGGACATAATCAACCCCTATTTATGTATTATTGGTGTGAATATCCCTTACGATAGAAAAAACATACAATAATTTTCAATTAATATATATTTATATTATTGCCCCACGCAGGCAGCTGTGGTGGCAGGGGGTTGGGGGTTTGGGGCGGCAGTCGCGGGGTCGAGTCCCCGGGCCGGTTTGTTTTCTTGCGTGCATTGTAATAAAAATAGTTTATATTTATATTATTCAACATATGTCAATTTGGTGAGAAAAGGGGATTGACATCCAAGAGTTCTGAGATTTGAATCCTGGTAACCATCAAGTTACTATAACAGGTACAATTTGTGAGCCCTGTTTGCATATACTATTTGCGAATACAATTCATGGGTATCATAGTTATTTACGGCACATAGCACACAACGGCGATAAGAGACCCTGATACAAAAGCCCGCAACACACGGCGCGTGACAATATTATTTTGCGGTGCACAAAAGACATATGCATATATCAATAAAAACCTTAGACATTTTGAAATAAATCACAATTTCTGAAATATACAATACAAACAATTAAATATTCAAAACCATAAATCTCAACAAAAAAAACGCAATCAATAAAAATATATAATATACCATCACCCATCCAAAATAATTTCCAGAAAAACAAAAGGAAAATAGAATAAAAAATAAATATAAACCTAACATTTATATAATTAAAATAAATATGTAGAACAAAATTAAATTAAAAACATAATAGAAAAAAATATAGAAGGGGGCTGACACTAGGCAAGATAAACTTGAATTAAAAACAGAAAATAAAAATATATATATAATGGGTTTGCAGAACAGCCTGCCCTCGACAAAACATTCCTGGGTCAGAGCGCTCGAGAAAGTCTGGTTGGGTCGCTATGGTCAAAGTCGTATGGCACAGGCTGGATCGCTGCGATCGTTAGAAGAAGTAGAGGGTTTGTTGCTTGCGCAGCATAGAAAGGGAGGGTGAGTTGGCCACTTAAAAAAAAGGCAAAATAAGGATGGAGCGGTGGCACGTGCCACAATGCGCCATCCTAAATACGTCATGGCGTAGCCATTGCATGGCGCAGAGATGTGATAGATATCAATCGCAACTCCTAGAAGAGTGTATTCCAGGAAGGGCTAAAGGGTAATCACCATAGGATGAAGTGGTTAGAAGAGAGAGGGTATAGGGGAATATGTGGGGAATATGGTGTGGGTTGTGGGGAGTTAAGAAGTGGTTAAAGGAGAATCTATTGTGGGGCCCAAGGGGAACTAACAAGTAATTATTTAAGGGAAAGAAAGGGATATTGCTAGGGCGGTACGAATGACTTTCATGTTCAGGCTTCAGCGCAGCTGAAAAGGAGGGGTTTTGACCTTGGGCTTCAGGGAGCTATTCCTTGGAGCCTTCTTCTTCCTTGTCTCATTTAACTTTCTCCTTCTTCCTCTTCTCCCATCTGTATTTCTGTTCCTTTTTCTCTAAATACAAGAAACAAATTCTCTGTTTATATAACTTAGTCTGACCTGCCAGATTTCCTTCCGGGGGGGGGGGGGAAGCACGGCCTGAAGGTTACAGCGAAGGGGAGCACTGCCTGAAATGTAGTCGGATGAACCGCGCAACCATGGAGACCTATCACGAGCCTCATCTTGCTGGTTGGGAGCAGCACATGGACAGCCGTGACGCAACATTGTCCAGTCTGGCGTCGAGGGTGACTTCATTTACAACGGAGCAAGCCGAACATTTGAAAACTTTCACTCTTGGTGGACTGCCTAAAGAGGAAGCAGCAACACAAGGCGCCATGACCTCCAGAGGCATCTGAGCTACCTGAGGAGCAGTCGAAGGCACTTGGTGATTTGCGGGTGCAGGGGTGCGACGAAGCGAACCACGGATTGGAGAAGCGACCACAGCATGACACCAATCGACTGTCATTGGTCTCGAAGAAATCAAGCGCGCGATCCAGAGGGGGCAGCAATTGGGTGACACAGGCACAGCAGGCGCCCTGGATAATGAATATAACTGGTGTTGCACAAGACACGAGTCTGTTTGCTCAGGAAGTGCAGATACCAGTTTCTGACAGTAAGAATCCTAGCAAATGGATCTCAAATGCGGTATTGTATTCCCTCAGTCAGAAAATTCCGGGGGAATCGAAGATTTCCTATCTCTTGGGAAACGTACGGTCATCCAGAATTGACAAAATGAAATAGCCAAAGGCCCTGCCCGAGCTCCCAGTACGAAAGCTTTTCACCGGGCAACTAGTACAAACGGAAGACATCGATTCGGTTTTTGCAGGAGGTGATCGTGTTGTTCCTGGTGATTGGGCAGTTCGCGCGACAATGCCTGTCAGCATGCAAAAAGTTTGCAGTGGACTGCAAGTGCCATTTACTCAGCCCCGCATAGAAGGACCCGCTCAGCATTGGAATTTTTGTTTTCTAATTGTCCATATCAGTCCTCGGAGCATTGGAATTTATTTCTGTTTTCTAATTGTCCATATCAATCCTCGGTTGGCTACTGGGATGAGCTGCTCCGGAATATTGTGACGAAGGAGGGACTTAGGTGCCAGCTCCGTGGAGGAGGACCACGCAGCATTTTTGAGCAAGGAGGTGTATGGCAGTAGAAAATGCAAACCAAGTTTGGGCAGCAGCCAAGGTTTCAACAAACTAGCAAGGAGGGGGTGTTACAACTCACAAAGGCTCCAGCAAGGGCTCCGAAACAACTGGGTTGTTATGGCTATATGGGTTATGCAACGACCTGAACATTTATAAATAAAATCCATTTTGTGGTTAAATTAAATGTCTTATTAAGTAATTAAGTTATAGAAAACACATGTACTTCTTTGCTTTTTTGGAAATATTACATCTTATCGGATTTAAAAGACCGTTAAGCATCGTAACCGTTGATAATATAGCCGAGGTGATGGTCTCAACCAGTGGGATCAGGCCCTATGAAGCTCATTTATCAAAGCTTCCGAGAAAGATATCATCTCTGCGATTTGCCCTTGACCGAGCTCAAACCAAGATTCGACAACTAAAGGATTAGCGAAACCGTTTATAGGAGAAGTTCAAACTCATCGAGATCACGGCTCAAACCATGTTCGTCAAACCACCCCAAAAAAATCTCATTACCACGCACCTTATCCTTTGGCATTCAATGGTGTAATGTATCACGACCTTAATAGCATGAATATGTATATTTTATTTTCTATGAAATAATGATTATATTTATTCCTAATTGATTTTACTTTATAAATGATTAAATAATGAGTTTGATAAAAATCAAATTTCAATACGACAAAACTCAAATTGTATTTTTGGGTAATAAGCAATTTCAATTAAGGCATTCCTTTTAAAGAATTCATGAATTTTCAAAATAGATGATATTTTAATAAAATATTATAATTAAATAATATTTCTTAAGTATAGTTGATAATATGATTTTACAAAGTCAAAAATAATTTTTATAAGGGTCATGAAACTTTTATGGTCAAAAAAACCAATATTTTTCAATAAACGGAGATTTTGATTCAAAAATATAAATTCTCATATTTAGATATTTATTTGGATAAAATAAATATTATTTTTAAATTCAGCACGTCGAAATTATCTAAATGTAAATTTTTCATAATTTTCTGAGTCAAATTTTCAAGTAAATTAAATACTGTATAAATATACAGTATGTATTATGACATCATAATGACCCAAAAATGATGTAATATATGCCATAAAAGATATCCACGACCAAATCTATATTTACCCTTAAAAATAATGCGTTTTGAGGTTATTTGAGTAATTTTATAGTCTTTATGAATCCTCCAAAACCTATACTACATAATAAGGTTTTAAAATCAATTCTTTATGAACGCGACTAACTTCCACATCACCAAGGGTAATATTTTAATGAGTTCGGTTCTTGGCCATATAAAATAATGAAAATCACTGCTCTTTGCTAGAAATCATGGGCAAAAAACATGGGAAGATTTGTTGTTTTGAAAACTTTATTGTATAGAGTCCAAAACCTAAGTTTAGAAAATAATAAAGAATTCATCTCTCTTTTTCTATATAAACTCACGCAAACTTTCATTTCTCTTCACTCAAAAACCTTAGAGCACGTCTTCACTCTGTCTTTGCCTCTCTAGAGTCCTCCCAAGGTGTCTCCAAGCACTCAAGAAGCCCCTCTCATACTTTTGGAAACACCCTCTGAAGGCAAGGGATCATCTCCTCCTCTTTATTCAAACACCTTTATTTTATGTCTTGATTTCCAATTCCTAATGTTGGGATATGTTTTCTGCATCCCTCATATTGTCCATTTAATGACCAAATGATGAGAGACCTCATTCGCTCTCATTAAACTATTTTATGAATCTTTAAATACTGTCATTATGATGCAGAAATTTCACTGCGATTTTTCATACCAAACGATTGTGAAGTGAATTCTCGTACTCATTTCCACTCAAGGGTATTCACCTATATGTACTTATACTTCTTTGATTGTGGACTTCCATGTATAAAACCGACACTCCTTAATCGTGAGGTTACGTGCATTTCATGCATATATTTTAGAGTGTTTTAATACATTAATTTGCATAATATAATTGATATTCTTGACAATATTTAGAATGTTTAACTTGTTTTGTGATTTATGACAGGATACTACCAATATTCGTAAAAGGGGCAAAAAGAGATGATTATCGTGAGCTGGAGACACTTCGCACCACGACACCGGAGAAATGAAACTTTCGGAGCTGGAATTTCAAGATTCACATGGTGTAAACATTTCACGATGTGAAAACATTACAAGTCGTGGCACTCCTCAATTTATAGAACATTAAAACAAGTCGTGGATATTTCAAGGCCCCGAACATTACATGTCGTGAAACACTTACACGACGTGAAAGTGTCGGGACGGCTCAAAAAACGACCAGATTCGCCACAATTAAAGGTGTGGACCTTTTTGTGATCTCGAGATGACTTTATGACATGCATTAATGTCATTAAATGCTATACAAGTCCCAGGGGAGCCAATAAATAGAGTGTTAGGCTGCTGCTACTAGGAGATCCAAAGACCAAAGCTTGGAGCGAGAAGCTGCGTTGTGCAGGGTCCTCACCAGTTCGACATCTCCATTTTTTTTCTATATGTTCTCTTTTATTTTCTTCCTTCCCCCTTACTCCCTCGTCACTAGGATGAGGAGGTAAAACTCACCTTGTGCTAGGGTTATGCAGCCGAAGGGGGAAGGTATCGTTGGATTTATGTATTTTTATTCATGTTCTGGATTGTTGCAATTTGTTTATTCAATTTTAATCCTTTTCTTTTCTTTTCTTTTTATCATGACCATTGTTAATTGAATCTGAAAGGGCGTTTAAAATTGTGCAACTGGTTACACTGAATTGAGACATGACCATTGTCGCATTCAGGACAACCAGGTTTAAATATGTATCAAGACAAACTCGATTCGTCAAAACCCTAAATTATCGAACCAAGGAAAACAAGAGATTTTCATGTTGAGGAAGGGATGTCATGACCATTGGATCCATATCGTCTCAACTCCAACGCCAAACATGGATTAATCAATTTGTTTTCTAAAATTCAATTGCACCTGAACCCTGAAACTACAAAACTCAGACACACTTTCAAAATCTGATTTTTCCAAACAATCAATATGCTTTGTCTTCGTTCAGCTTCCTTCAAATCAATCAAACTCGTCTCTTCTTCACCTCTTTCTTCATTTTAATTAAATCAATTATTTTAAAAAACCTAATTAATCTAATTTCACTGTCTTTGTGGGTTCAACCTCGACCTGTTGCTATATTCATTTTAATTAATTAATTGTGCAGTTTGAGTTTTTATAAATTTTGTATTTTAATTACACTCATATGGAAATAACGACGCCCTTTGAGCCCGTCATGGGGTAAATACACATGAAAGACATTCTTATGTTATATAATCTATGTGGCATACTTACGCATGTACATTATATGATTATGATGGGTGCAACTCAGATAGCGCTTCAATGCATTGGGTAATGTTTTAATCACATGAGATGTCATGTAAGGTGCACGGGAGGTTATTCTAAGCACACTATGTTATGATTGTTGCGGAAATGCCAGGAAAAATGAAACGAAAAAACAATTCAGAGAAGAGTAAAAGGGAAAAAATAGAAAACAAAAGAAGAAGATCTTGGACACAAAAATTTATGTGGTTCGGGAAATGATCCCTACGTCCACAGAGAGGCAGAAATTTCACTATGATTCGGAAGCACAATTGCAAGGAGTTTCAGGGTTCACAAGCACCCAGAATCCTAGCCCGAAATGGGCTAATAAAGAAAATGAATCACTATTCCACCAACTATCAGAAAGTCCATTGTGCTACAATGAAAGGCGGCTGGAAGTCCACATCGCTACAGTGTCGCGACCCCCCAAGTCAAAAAGTGCTACAGTGGCTGGCGGCTGAAAGTCCATAGAGCTACAGTAGGCGTGTCAAAGGTCCACACTGCTACAGTGCTCTGTCGGGTCAGTCGGTCAGCTCTGCTACAGTGGTCAGAGTTGCTACATTGTCTAAAAATTTGGATCGAGGACCTTCGGCCCCCAAACCCTCAGAGCAGGGGCGCGTTGCCCCCTGCAACCCCCAACAAGCTCACCCGGGGCTGCGGAAGTTGCAGCCTGGTGCGCAGTATGGGTTGGAAGCATTCGACCCAAACATCATCGAAAATGGATCGGGCTAACCAATCCAATAATGATGTCTTGGTGGTTAACTTTGACTTATGCTTATGATGTCATGTTTTAAGTTATTATCACGTTCTCATGTTGTTTTGTTATCATGTTATATCATGTCTCATTGTTCATGATTATGATTCTCACCGCTTATGTTATATTGTTATGCCTCTTGGTTTACATGTATTGTTTTACCCTATGTCATGATTGTTTATTCTTTTACTGAGTTTTATAACTCACCCCTTTCTTATGTACGTCCTCAGGTTATCCCGTGCAGTTTTAGAGGGACGATGGATTTTAAAAGCATGTTGAGAAAGTTTTCAATAAAGTAGTTCTTTGTTTTATGATGTTATGTTATGTACTTAATCTCCCAAAGACACTAGGTCTCTAAGTGAAACTTTATGTAATAAATCATTAATTAATGTGTATTAAAGATATTGGTTGTCATAGGTTACCCGTGGGATCAGTATTTAACATACACACCAATTGTCAAGGATTTTCAGTGGCAGCGACTACCAAATCAGGGAAATTTCTTAAAGAACACTCCTAACATAAAGCTATATGGTATTCTAGCGGGGGGGAATCTTGGTTCGCATAACATTGTGATATACTCTAGCCAACAACCCAGAAAATCGGTTTATGCTGCATTTGATGACATTTTGTTACATATGGATGGGGCACTCATCTATGTTGGTCCTACACATGTGGATCCACTGGCTTCTCAAAATATTGGGTATCGATGCTCAGATCAGGAGAGAATAAATCATCTTGTATTTGAGAGGCGGGACTTGAAGGGAGGGAAGGTGCATCGATAAAAAACTCATCATCAAAAAGAAAGGAAGTTTGTGGAGGCAGTTCGGGTTGCTTCTAAAGCCTGCATGTATGCAGGTTTCTCGTGAGGGTCCTATAAATATAGCTCAGGCGAGGATGTCGTCATCAATAATATTTGGATCTGTTCTCTGGCAAATGGGATGGACACATACTTCCATACAAGACAGAATGGGATCACCCCAGGTTGCAGCGACAAACACTGCCATGGCTACACTCTCAAAAACTACTGGTTTAGTATTTTGATCTAGCCTGCAGAATACTTTCAAAGACAGCTCAGCGAGGAGGTATCCACCAACAAAAACCTATTTCCTTCCTCAGTCTTGAGGACAAGACTGATTTTCACAATGGGGGAAGTGATGGATACCAATCGCAGCTCCTGCAAGAGCTTATTCTAGGAAGGGCTAAAGGATAATCACCAATGGATAAAGTAGATAAAAGAGAGAGGGTATTGGGGAATATGTGAGGAATATGTTGTGGGCCATGAGAAGTTAGGAAGTGGTTAAAGGGGAATCTATTGTGGGGCCCAAGGGGAACTAACAAGTGGTTATATAAGGGAAAGAAAGGCATATTGTTGGGTCGGTACGAAGGAGTTCCTTGTTCAGGCTTCAGTGCAGCTGAAGAGGGAGGTTTCAGCCTTGGGCTTGAGGGAGCGATTCTTTGGAGAGCCTTATTTTTCCTTCTCTCATTTTACTCTCCTTATTCCTCTTCTTCCGCCTGTATTTCTGTTCCTTTTCTCTAAATACAAGAAACTGGTTCTATGTTTCTATCAGGGTGTATGGCATTGGTCATGGCGCGTCATGGCGTGTGTCATTAATAACTATGATGGATACTGTTTGAGTGAGCTATTTGCGAGTGTTGTTTGCAGGTAACATTTGCAAGTATTGTTTGTCAGCGTTGTTGGCAGGAGTTGTTTGCAGGACTGTTGTGGAACTGTGGCAGTATTATCATGGATTCACATGCAACAGGGTTACTCTCCAGAACTACCTTAAGCAAACCCCGCATACCAATACTCGGACCACTCCAAAGCAGGTCCTTAGGATTTGTTGGACCTTCAGGCCATTCACAAGCAAACCCGATCTTAAACAAACATCGTTGGGATCTTCGAGTCACTACCCAATAATGTTTGGCCTTGAAGGTCATCCCTCATAAATGTAAGGCATTCAGGTCACCCCTTAAAATGTACGATCTCTAGGTCACACCTCTAAATGTTAGGGTTTTCATGCCACCTCCAGATGTCATGACCCAGCCCCACCATGACCCCACCTAAATCAGAGGTGAAATTAGGAGTGGACCCTAAAATATGTCTCTGATGGGACATGGGTTGACAACTAGCACTGAGCGTATGAAAGTATTATATGGGAGGCATTGCGTTCTTTAATCTCATAAAAGAAAAGAGATTCACCAATCAACATCAAAAAACCAAAGATAAATAAAATAAAAACATCTCATGAATACTATGTAATATGCATGTAATGTCATACAAAATTTAAAAAACATAACATCTCCAAGGTTAATGCTAAGAAAAATAGAACAACTCCTAGGAAAATATCAGACTCTGCCACGACAATCACTGCATCACGAGCATACAAATATACTCAATAGGCTCCTCCTCGAGAACTCCCGTATTAATGTGGAATAAATATACTAAAGCTTCAGTGAATTGACACATGATCTCATCCCAAGTCAATCTACAAACTCATCTCACCACAAATCCACTCTCCAAATCCATATACAATATAAATATACTAAATCATGAAAATATAACAACAAAGGTACCTCGCACCCACTTTCCCTCTGATTTAGTCACTCTCACATCCTAACGGCATACATCTTGGCGCTCTCATCCCTTCTCATTCCACATACGAAAACATACCACAACTACAACCATATACCACAGTCACATGTCACATCCACCTCAAACCACAACCACATAATACCACACAACCACAACCACGATCGGTAGAGAGAGCAGGAGAGGGAGAGTGGTCAGTAATTCGTTCCACCTATATCTTAAATATCGGGGTTTACCCAGTACCCAAAGCCTAATATGCGCATCGGTTAGGTTACCCGACTTAAGTAGTGGTGTGTAGAAACAAAAAAAAAACATGAAATGATATATAATAACTCATAAATCCCGTCATGGGATTCACATCCTATCAAGTTACCTCTACAACCATCCCATGGTCACATGTCACTGTCACACAACTACCACTGCCACCTCTAACCACATAACAGAAGTCAACACACCAATCGCACAATTCTGCTTAGCAATTTACCACATCATTTGTTCCCCTCATTATCGTTTACCAATTTCCACATAATCCATTACCAACCGCTCACACAATTGATCAACCTCATTAAATGATTAATTCCAGCATCCCATAAGTAAATTTCACATCAAATTTTCTTCCCTGACAATCTTCTTTAAATCGTCCATTCGTTCATTCCATATCCATATCCATATCCAGGGCACAGGGCACAGCTAATATCATAAAGCTAGCTGCACCAAGCTTGTTTTCTACACATTTATATCATACTAAAACATGCTCATTATTCAAGCCATCTACCATAATAGCATAAGCCATAACAATCATGAAATAAATAATAACAAAAAATCACATGTGCCACATAAATCACACTTCCCTCCTAAGATTCAATTCATTTTATATAATTAAATCAATTTCATCTACTTACTCGAGTAATCCAAAGCATGATAATCCCACGTCAACAACAACAACAACAAAGAGAGTTCCCGGATCCCCTGTCTCGATTAATGCTCGAACCATCACATCGTCAAAGAACGATGCTCAGTACTCAAATCTCTCCATTCTTACGAACAATTTATACCATCAACCCATGTCAACATTTCATCGCATCAACACCTCAACCACGGTGCATGGATCCTCAAGGAAACAGAAGATAAATACAAGGAGAAAGGATCGAGGAAGGATTACCTCAATTCACGCAGATTCAGTCTCTCCAAGAAAAAATCAAGACTCGTTAAACAAGCACTCCAAGGCATCTAGAAAACTCTCACAACCGTCAAAATTAACCTAAGAAGAGAAGAAACCAAATGGAAAGGGAGAAATCACCCGACTTTTTAAGTAAAATAAAAAGGGAGGATCTGAAATCACAACCTAATGACTTGCATTAAGGCATAACGAGAGTCTGAAAATCACAGCGCAAAACCCCCTTATACCCCCTTAATTCTCACGGTTACCCATCTTTCAAATTCGATGATATCAAAACATATTAATACATAATGTATATCATTACGCCATAATTTTCAGGCCAATCCGAAATTCACGACACAGCCCAACTACAACATAATGCATAAACTATTTGAAAATCACAGCATAAAACTACGGCGTGATTTCCTTCCCTGCAACGTCCAATCATGACAACAAATTCCCCTCCGCATCCCACTACAGCGCAATTTAAACCAACATGATGCAATGATGGAAACCACAACACAGTGCAAAAATCATTATGGTCAACGAGACCCTTCCTCAGCTCCAACACTAAAGCAAAAATATTCAACCCTTGAACAAATCAAAATATAATGAAACCCATTGAGGCGTGATTTTCACATCAGATAAAGATTCACATCAAACTCCACTTCATAGCTTCCTCCTTCTCCAACTTCCCCAGCACGCAAAGGAAGGCTTACTCTTAAAATTCAAGCTTTCACACCTAATGTATACAAGCATGCGCGCGCAGACACACACACACACATATATATATATATGATTTAGCATATTCCATCACACATTTTTCATGCATACCAAACAAACTATTGACTCATCAATTTCTTAATTCCCTCTCTGGCACCTTTTTTATTGTCATCAAAAAAGTTTCTCTAGTTCCAAACATAACCTAGGTGGGGCGAGGATCACTCGTAACTCCATCCACACAATCTTCCAAGCAGTATTGCATCACCAATTCCTACATCCTTCAAAAGTTAAAAAATGGCATTTTCTATCCAAAAGCTACTTCATCAGCCTCTCCAACCGTTGACCATCACTAACCATTCATAGCTCGTGCAGTTGCTAGTCATTCTATGAAAATGATTTTACCATAAAGAATCTAAAAAACTATTTTTATTAGTAATCCTCCAAAAAAATTATCATAAAATAATTGATTGGCGTAAGCCATGCAAAAACTTTGACAACAAGTTGCAAGTGCTATTACAGATGATGTGAACGGCTACAAATACATAGAAAAGCTTTATGCCATGAAAATAATCAACAAGAGCATATCATAGTTCTATAATCTATAAGAAACAGTTACAAACACCTGATGAATAATCATATGATATATGGAATATACATCCCCTAAAGGGTGCAATGATGTTAAATAATCTAACTTAAAACTTTATAAAAATATATAAATTAAAGGTAAATTCTATGTACAATCCACATGAATTTCTATGCACATGATAAATCTTCAAAATTACAAGTTAATAAATTTAATATATTTTCAAGTGACTTGAATTTAACTTCCTAAAATATTCTTTATAAGTCGAAAAGGAAAAAAAAAAGCTATAAAATAGGAGATGTGGATGCTATCAAGTTGGAAGGAAACGGTGCTATCATACACAAAGTTTAAGCACCTTCGATAAAGCAATACAAAAGAATCTGAAATATAAAATTTCCAAGGATATAAGCTCAAGGGGTAAACATGAAATCATGGGAGATACCTATCAAAACAGTATTCTCTCTTGAGAAGAAAATAGAGTTTTGTGAGAAGGCTTGGATTTTTTACTTTGAATATTTTTAAAAATGAGGCCTATCTAGAAAGCTAGAAATTAATTATATGAGCAAACTTGAAAATACCCCCCCCCCCAACAGACTCTATGTCTTTGGTTGGATGCATTTGAGAGCAAAGGAGAAGCAGATTTTCCCTTCCCTCCGGCCATTGAGTTGGAAGATAGGATTTCCATAAAAACTCCAGCTTTTCTCTTGAAAGAAAAATTTGATGCCACTGAGACAAGAGAGAAAATGCTTGAAAACCCATAATAAAAAATAAAATAGCTGTATGTATTTAGTTTTATTTATTTTAAATTATAATATTTTAAGTATATTTATGATATATTTTTATTAATTATAATTTATTTTTTATTATCATAACATTGTTTTAATTATGTTAAATTGATTTCATTTTTAAACCAAACACTATCATTTTACTTCTCTCCTCTCCACTCTTTTTATTTACGTTGAATTAGTTTATGTCAACCAAAGAGACCTGTAATTTTGTACAAAAACTGTCCTAAGAGACTGAGAAATAATAGCACCTTTCTTAAGAAGATAGCATATCATTTGCAGCAAGTTAAACACCAAAATTCGGCCTTCTCCATCTTGGGATTTCAAACAAAAAATGGAACACGTGATGGAGAAATCAGATTACTTTTTTACTAAATTTTAAAATGCAGTTTTATCAGAAGTAAGATGACAAAGAGGCAGCGAGAACTATTTATTCCCACAAAGAAGAGAAAGATACCTTCGAAACCATCTGCACTATCACTTCTGGATCGGTGTGAAGAAATTTGTGTGCAAAGCCTATAAAATGCATGACCAAAGAACTGTAGAACAGATAGTTAGACAACACACAGCCTTCCCAGGAAGATGAATATCCAGAAGAAGATTTTGAGTCGAATTTTGAATCTTTTACCGACTTATCCAGAACCTCGTCGAGCTCTCCAGAATCATCTGCACCCACTTCCCAAGGTTCCATATAACAAATCCAAAGTGAAAACACTTCTGAAGCAACTTTCATGGAACTCCCCACAGGGTAAAACAGAAATGACCTCAGAATGAACCTGTACAATGGCCTCTGAATCCATGAGTTACAAGAGTGGGCATAAGGTGATGTCGATGCAGCATCCCTCGACATTGAAACATCATTTGAGTTTGAGATCCTCCACCTAGGGCTCCCAGAGACCTCAGAGGCATGGGATGCTTCTGTAACAGGTATCAAACTCATATTCATATACTTCACAAACCACTTCACAACCTCAGCCAAACCAGGAGTTGGGGGAGTTTCACCAAACAGCATCCGTAATGGAAAAGAAGCCCCAGATGACTTAAACACATGTGTGGACAATGGTGAAAAATCGTTGTGAACCAACCAAGAATGTATTAACGTATTGACAAAAAACTCAGCACGCAACGCGACCAAACCATCATAACCTGATGGGTAATGAAGAAGTGAACTTCGGTAAGGTTGATGAGCACTCAAATCACATAGTGGCACATAATGGCGAAGATATGAATAGAGAAGGCGGATGTACAAATTGGACTTAACCTTCTGGTCCAGTTTAGGTAGGCGTGAGTTGCTTGCAAACCCAGGAAACGGGGAAGCCCAGCTCTCCAGCTTGAATTTCCTACCTCTCCGAGATAGCCCCGCGTCAAAACTATCTGAATTGCCTCGATAAACCGGGTAATACGCAAACCAAAACATGTAATACTCGAACACGTTCAATTGAACCTGATAGGGTGAGCCACTGTTCGAGTCCTCCTTAACCCTGCCTTTAAATAAAGGGCACAAATCCGGCAAAAGATAGCCATCCCTATCGCTGGAAAGCAAAACCCTGACCCACTCCGGCAGCCGCTCGGTGGGGAAAACATATTTCACCAGAGAAAGACGGTCGACCGCAGAGACTGAAGACATCAACGCACCATTCGGGGAAAAGAGATCGAAAACCCTACCACGGAGATTGGCCTCACAGGACGTGGAGGCGAGGCCAATCCAGCCGCCGGAAGCGCTAGGTTTCGGCAGCGAGGTTGACGAGGGTGAGTCTTCGAAGCCGAAGGCCCTGCAGATAAAGGTGGGAAAAGCGAGGGAGAAGAACCACCGACTCTGGTCAGCGGAATGGTGGCGGAGGAAGGAGTCAACCGCGGAGCAGACAGCGGCGACCTCGTTAGGGGAGGAAGCGGCGTGGATTGCTGAGGCTAGCTCCTTGGAATTCTGCTGAACGTCCCCGGCGGCGTAGGTGGGGATCATGGCGCCTGCGACGGCGAGGAGAGAGATAGGAAGGCAAGCTAAGAATGGTTTCTTGTGTGTATCGCAGGGGGTGGAAGGGAAGGGAGTGAGAATTCAAATGGCAGACCTAAATGGCGCAAATGGCGCCTTTCCTGGGGCGAGGCGGGGTTTCCGAGCACACGTGGCCACCGAACGGACACGTGGAGTTGCTGAGAGAGAGAGAAAATGAGTTGCCATCAATAGAGGAATTCCCATTTTAATCCATGGCGATGGGCACCCAATGAGACTCGAAACTATACCTACATTGTTATGAATAATTATCATAGATATCATAAATCAAATATTAAAATGACTTTTCATTTATCAACAAAACCTCTTTAAATGGCTAAATTTTTCATATGTTCAACCATTCATTTTCTCCGATCATTGTTATTCCAACCGAGGCATTGCCCTCAATATATTCCAAAAAATAATAAATACCCACCAATCAACTTCATAGCATAAATAAACAACTATCTAGATGCATGAAATGTCATGTAATGTGAGAACATTGAAAATACTAAGAATAACGCCTAGGCAACGACCACAAACACCAACAGCTCTCGAACAACCACTGCAAGCTAGTAACGCCCGACTCGATCGTTGACGAACTCCTCTGAAAAACAGATTTATATATAGAGAGTGAGCATACAGATACACTCAATAGGATTCTCTCTGAAACCTCCTATGCAAATGTAGAAGAAGCATGATAGTGCCAAATAAATAAACAGATAAAACAACTTGTTACCTAAAATAGATGAACTACACTCCGACTTCACTAAGGTTCACTCACCAAGTAACGCACAAAAGTATGTAATATAACATCAAAAGTGTATATATGTGAAAGGTACCCCGCATCCACTTTCTCACTGAACTAATCACCCTAAACCCCAACGACATGCATCCCGGTGCTCTCACCCCCCCATAAGTCATGTCGCACACACGTGCAAGTTTATCACAATCATGACCACGTAATCACAACCACATCACATCATATATTGTGTACTATACACTGTAACTCAGGCCATTATAACTCATGCATAAGCACACAAATACATGTATACACTATGACCTTGAGTCACCACATTCCGTACATACATGTATGTCATAATCGAGAGCCATTACAACCCATACGAGCACATACCATATAAGAGCAAGCCACCACAACCCGTGTATGTCAATATATGTAGTCTACATATGGAGGAGAGAGTGAGGTATGGGGAGTATTCAGTCATTCGTATCTACAAAAAACTGGATGTTGGGAACACACTTGGGACCCAAGGCAAACATGGGCGCCAACTACCCCTACTGACTCAGGTGGTGGAGCATAAGAAGTAATAAAACATAACGATAGTATAACACACAACCAGTCTAAGAGCAATTATCCTATCCTAGACACGAACTATAGCTAGCGTCCCACATGATAACCTGACTGCAATTACTAGGGACTAGAAAGTCGAAACTCCTCCAAGAATAATGCATTAAAGTTCAACATCATTAATCATTTAGTAATTTAATAATCACCATTCACTTTATTTAACCACATCATAAATTCTGGTTTAACCATCCACATTAATATATCAAAAACAAGGTACTCATATTACCATCATTCTAATTTCAAGTTTCATCCCATGCTCTTAGAGAATTTATTCCAATTGATTCATGGTTCCCATTTAATATATCATAACCATCATCAAGACTCATGCCTATCGAACCAAATAGAAAAACAACCGTCAACAAAGTTCCCATTTATTTCAACTCGTGCCTATCGAACCAAATAGAAAAACAACTGACAACAAGGAAAAGCAGGCAAGCCCGACTCTAAACCCATGTCAACCAACCCAACAAGAAAAACATCCACCCATAAAGAAAGTGTTCAAGCCCAACTCTCAACTTATACCAAACCACATAACCATACTACATTCCACTTAAGTTCACAGTAAGAACCCTAATATTTTAAGCCATATACATGGAATCAAAACATATTTTCAACACAAAAAACTCATGGAAAAACTAAGACCATAACATCAAGGCACACAACATATAGAAATCAAAGTTAGGCTTTCAAACATCCTCAAACATTTATTTCTAACAAACAATATTTTTCTTCACCATATCGAATTAACTGATTCATTATGAGTAGTTTTCAACAATAAGAAACCAAACAATCAACAACTAAAACAAACTATAATCAATCAATGAACTTACTCAAAGCAAAACTTTCTAAGTTAAGTAGTTTTAAGAAAGAGTGAAAATCTAAATTCATGTGTCTCATTCATTATTCACTTGTCTTGTTATCTTTATGTTGTTATCTAGATTTCATTTATGTCAGATACATTAAGAAACAATAATAATCACAATATACTAAAACACGCTACCTATAAAATCACTTGAGAAAAACAATAATAAGTAAAGCATAATCACACATGGTCACAACACTCTTTCAATTCCCTTTAATTATTAAATTCTAGATAATTATCTTCATTAAGGTTAACTTCATCCATCTTGTGACACCTCGTGATTTTACCATGTATTTTTTTAGATATATATTGTGCTGAATAACTTGTTTTACATGCAACACTGAACTAAAAATGAACAGTAATAAATTTTATGGAGATAAAAGATTAGAATGAAAGATAAGCATTATGAGAATACAATATGAAACATCATTAAGAAAATTACAAGAGGAATAAAACCACAAGTAAATAAAAATACCACGAACTTAAAATATTTATCTCTGTGGTTTTCCATGAAGATCATAACCCCTTATTGCAACTATAGAAACAAGGAAAAGGATTATAAATATAGTAGACATATCGAGAGATAAGTAAATGAATAAAATTAACTGTTTTAGTAATGTATGTAATTCTATATATAGGAATGCAATCTGATCGTTATATATATGGTTGTTGGAAACATGGTCATTGGATACATGGTTGTTGAGAATATGGTTGTTAGATATATGGTTAAATTGATCACTTTTTAATAATGATTCTAATGTAATGATTCAATTAATAAAAAAATATATTAACACTTATTTAATTAGTAACTGATATGAAATAAGATTAAGAACACTTAATGTTTAAAAATTCATTTTTCCATAAAAACATTATATATATATATATTATGTTTTCAATTAAAAGTTAAATTTCTAATATTTAAAAATTGAATTATATTATATGAAGTTTATACTTCTAATCAGCGTGTTGAAATTATATAAGAAGGTCAATTTCATTTTTAGGCATAAAAATAAGCTACTAAGGTAAAAATTGAGTTACCATAGTAAAGGTAAAATAAGGTAAGAAGGGTTAAACTAGGTGGTAAAGACTTGAAATATCATTAAATATTATCTATAAATTAAATTTATGAGGATACTCATGACCCATATCCATTATTTTTCCACTTTGTATCCACTTTCCTTTTAAAATGACAACCTTACACCCTAAGAAATGAGTATTTGTAGAAATGCCACTCACAACTCACCTATTAAAAGAACACTTCCCATGCCCCTACAAACCCACCCAAACCATTTGGTTTTATCATACATATCTACCCATTCCCCCTTTCTCAAATCCTTCTTAGATTTTGGCATCTTCTGGTTCCAATTAGGAAGCTTAAACCATTCATTTCGAAGGAACTCATGCCGAGAAGGATCCGATTCATCAAAGTAAATACATATTTCTTCACCATTTTTTCAATTAACTCCTCATACCTATTATTTATAAATATAACCATAAAATTTAATGACATTATATTAACATCATTATGCTTTTGAGAAAATGATACTACTATTATATAACTCTAAACCCTACCCCATTCACCAGTATAACATGTTCTTGTTTGGGTCGGTTAAACCACCTGCATGAAAAATGTTATACCAACATCATAATTTTCATCATGAATAAATATAAAGATGTAAATACTGGTAATATATGATATTAAGGAGTAATTTATATCATGGATATGGTTCTAGAATCATGACAAAAAAAATGAATGGTCATTATGAAGCAACTTGTTGTTATCGGTGAATTACCCAAAACATGCTCTTTATGGATTCCATTCCCATGAACCATACCCATATATTTCATCAAATGAATACAGGACTGAATAAATCATTAGAATATAGTGATTCCATTTCCTTAAATAATCTTAGAATGATGAAGTTGGTATCAAATAATGAGGATCAACATCTAACATCTGATGATGAAAATAAACAATAAATAACTAATATATGTGTAACGAATGAATATAATTAAAGAGTGTAAAAAGTAATAGATATGCATAAGGTTCTTGAATAAGTTATTAATTTGGTTATATTTGTTATATTGGAGGTTAAATCACTTTCATCTAAGAAAACAAGTAATTTTAAGGGTTTCTTTATTAATCTAATTTTGAAATCAAGATTGTTTATGTTTGAACTTCCATCTAGAAAAATTATATATTATTCTCTCTAAAACTAATATATTTTATTCTATCCTACTTATTCATGGATTTTAAATGTATTCATACCATTTAACTTAATTTTGGTTCAAAATTCATTCAGAAGGATGTTTGTAAGTAGATAAGAACTTATCTTTTCTTTTTATCAGGAATCTTTCTCTTTCATGTACATATTATCTATATTGTTTTATAGATTCCCTTAAATTTAATTATACAATTTATTAAGGTAATTTTCAATGGAATCGACTTTCCTTGAAAATTTAATCTTCTTTTAACATTTTTGGTATAGTCGTTTTCTACCTAATTTGACCTTATTTATGAAGTGTGAAAGGGATATTCTTTTAAAAGTTTCATGTACTAATGTATTTTCTCATTATCTTCATAATTTTTCTTTAAGAAAATTCCTATACATATTTTCATGACCTTCCAAATAAATTTATATTACCTTTGTTTTATAAATTATTTTCTTTTAAAATAGAAGGTATTTAATATGTAAAGTGTATTTCTTATTATTTCTCAAAGTAATTCTTAATGCCCTTAAAAAGTGTTTTAAATCTATATCAATATCCTTTAATGGTTATTATGATTCACTAAGAATATACTCAAATGATACTACCCACCTTTTTTCTCTGGATAACTTATAGTAACGTCTTATTAAAGTTTTCATGAAACCCACTTATTTATCATGGGTTAATTAAGCTACGAGGGAATTAGAAATAATTTCATGTTCGTGTGTCATGTATATGTATGGTTTTTTCAGTATGTGATGGGTGAAACCAAAATTATACAGTCCTCCAATTCATTGGTGAAGATTGATATCTCATTATATGACATGTATGGGACTGGGGAGTGAACCCAATCCACTACAGGGCTTTGTCCACTGTGTTTATGGGAATGGGGGGGGGGGGGTGAACAAAATCCACTATGGGGATAAATCCATTGTTTGATGATGTTCTTGGCTATGGAAACCCAAGATAAACATACATAAATAATACATAAATAACATGGTTTAATTAATGCATTTCACAAATATTCACACAACCTAAGGACTTAATGTTTAATATCTTAGAGAACACACTACTAGAAATCTGGCCTTTCCCAATGCTTCTATACCAATGGTTTGTAAAAACCATTGGTATAGTTCCCCTTTCCCAACGGTTTGGCCAAACCGTTGGGAAAGCCCACTTTGAGGCCACTTTTCCCAACAATCTTGGCAAACCGTTGGGAAAAGTCCACTTTGTGGCCACCCTTCCCAATGGTTTGGCCAAAACGCTGGGATAGGTATACCCAAATATCAACCTTCCATCCAAAATTTCACCCAGAATCAAAGGATCTATACCAACGGTTGTCAAAACCGTTGGTATAGAGCTATACCAATGATTTTGACAACCGTTGGTATAGATTC
Source organism: Viscum album (assembly GCA_963277665.1). NCBI lineage: Eukaryota > Viridiplantae > Streptophyta > Magnoliopsida > Santalales > Viscaceae > Viscum > Viscum album. The sequence goes on from OY728132.1 coordinate 624,493,410, forward strand.
TTTGATTTTTTATCAGATCTTCTTACCGAGAACATTATATGAATCAAAATTTAAAATAATTATGAGAATAAATATATATATTTATGTAATTATGTTCACAAAAGTCATGTTAGGTTAGTGGTTAAGTCGTTCAATGATAAACTAGGGGTGCTGGGATCAAATCCCAGCGAATGTTTTTTTTTGAAATACATATACCAACGGTTCCATAACCGTTGGTATATATTTTCATATTACTTATACCAACGGTTTCCAAAACCGTTGGTATAGGTCTATACCAACGTTTTTCCCAAAACCATTGGTATATACCTATCCCAACGACTTACTTGGCAACGGTTCTCCAAACCGTTGGTATAGGCTATACCAACGGTTTGGAGGCCTATACCAACGATTACAAATCGTTGGTATAGGTTAGTTTTTCAGTAGTGACAGCTACATAAATATATTATTTTACAATAATTGTGAACATTTCTACATATTATGGTCCTATAAATCATCTTTTAGACATCTCATATGATATAATAATCTTCACAACCCAGGGAATGTAAAAATAAGAAAGGGGTGAGCTCGAATGCTTAGTAAGGTGAACTTATGAACTAGTCATAACTGTTAGATCATAAATATGAGGGAAAACATGAGCAAGGGGAAATATCAGATAAAAAGATCATGATATCATAAGTTAAAACCATAAAACTTGATTTATAATTAAGGATAATGGCATAGAAACATAATACCAAAGAAAGTTCATCCAAACATGGCTTAGAAACACATAATGAAAATCAAATAAAACATGAAATCATAACATAAGAAAGCAGAACATCTTTAGAACATGGAATATCATAAATTTTTGGAATTTATTGGAAATAAAGTAAACTTTATAGAAGTGGAAAAAACATAATCATATGAAAACATTGTGAACAAATCCAAGTACTTCCACCTTTTAATTTTGTGAACAAATCCAAGTTTTTCCACCCTTTAGTTTGTAAAAAATTCAAATATTCCCACACTTCATTGTATCATGAGATATAAAAACATAATCGATGCATTGGAGGGAGATATAGGACCCCACCCATTATCATACATACATATGAGTTCCAATTAAAATCAAATCATTCACCTTATCATAAATGACCCACGAGAATAAAATGGTTTCCATAACTTTTCCAAATGGCATCACATAAAAAACATGATCATTTGATACCAAAAACACAATATCCCATAACGAGTATTTAAGAAGAGGACATATAGGGTGATTTATGAAACATTAATCCATTGGATAAGAATCATTTGAAAATGGAATAATAATAAAAAAAGGGTTTTTCTAAAAAAGTGTTTTGTCATATCATCTTAAAAAGACGTGATTTTCAAGTCACTTTTTAAAATCCTTTTTTTGAAGATGAAGAGAAAAATTCTTAAAATATTAATTAAAAAATTAAATAACGATACTTTGATAATAAATAAAACATATGCCAAAAATGAAATGCATAAGGGAATGTTAGATCATGGAAAAGAAAACCCTTTTAAACACTTTAAAACACCTTTATCGAAAACCCACATCATTAAAAAGATAACGAAACCTTTGTTTTAAAAATTAATAAAGGGAAATAAAAGGATCATTTAAGATAAAAACATGGATATGGAAGAAAAATACAATAAAATAAATGAGAATTACTCTTAACAAAAATGCATTTTTGTGAAATAATAGAATCATAAAGGAGGAAAAATTTAGTGTGAAACATGATTTACCCATAAAATAAGGTTTAAATACAAAATAAAATCATAATAGGTCATAATAGATTAATCTTGAAAGATTTTAGTAAGAGAGGAGTGATTATGACTCGAGTAAAATATTTGAGTCATGAAAACCCCTTACCTTTATTCCCGCTTAGTTGAATGAACTATAAACACTTTTAAAACAAACATAAATATCTTAATATTATATTTAATAACTATATTAATACCTAAAAATATTTATAATTTTTATTTATAATCATTATCTACATGTATATTAGTTAGTTTTTGTCTATTTCCCCACATCGTGTGTTTATAGTTTTGATTGTTTGTACAAGTTTCGTAGAAGCATTGTCAGTATTCATTCTTTTCAAAATATTTATAATTAAAATTTCATTAATTTTACTATAATGTATGTATTATAATTATTTATGAAGTTACAATTTCAGTTTATGAGTATTTCACTCTTTATCCTTGAAAATGAAATCGATAAAAAGCAGACTTTGGTGATTCTCTTAACCAACAAAAGGTATTTTCTTAATTATTGAGTTAAATACAAATGCATATTTCCAAAGAAAAAACACAAATAATTATTTAAATGTTTATATAATATTATATCATTAATTATGTTTTCATATACATTCATAATATAATTTCACATCAATGTTAAATAATGTGGTCAAACTGACCCAAACATGAACATACCATGATTATTGATGATCATGAGGTGATTTAGTTGAAATATCATTACACCAGTATAAAAATGATATAATTTAGTGTTTATTATAATTATAAATAATAATTATAAATTAATTATAAGAATAATCAATGGATATGAATATTTTACATAATTTGAATAAAATATTTTCCTCTTTGTATGCTTGTTTTAAACAATTGAATTAACGATGATTGTTTGTTTACCATATCATTAATAGGATATCAAATTTGTAATAATATAAACTTAATTATATCATAAGCATAATATTTTTCTATTAAATACATTAACATGACCATCTATTTAAGGAAGTGATGAAAATAAAATGGAAATCAATCGTTCTATAGAGATGGTAGTCCACACGTATGCATGGTTGGTGATTTCATTTTACATAATGAGAGAAATATATAATATGTTTTATCATTTTAGAATTTAAAATATGTTATAAATATCATAATTATTTATTAAATTTAACATTAGGACCAACCATGTAAGGTAGTTAAGGAAAATGATACATGAAACTTTGTGGAGGTGGAAGTCCAAACACACACATGCATGAATGTCATTTTTACTCTTATCAAGGGAAAAGGGAAGGGTGGTTAAAGAATTTTACATAATTATAATAAATTATAAATATAATATTGATACTTATGTTATAATTTTAATATGGGTTATTTGAATTTTAGGAATAATAAGTGCACACAAAGAAATAGAAAAGAGAAAGAGAGGTTAGGAACTTATACCTCACTTCTTGGATTATCTCCTTTACAAAGGAGGTTAATCCCTTAAGGGGTGGTATTTTTAGAATACTAGAACCACTTTAAGGTGTATGGAAGTTTTTAGAAGATGGTTGGGTAGAGATTTTTCTAAACTTATGGGTTTTTGGTGGTGGGGAAGTGAGGAGAGGAGAGACCCTTTTATAAGAGAAAAAGGGTGTCATTTTTGTAAATACCCATAACTTTTCAATAATAGGAAGTCACTCCCAAGAAAAGTTATAGATACCTAGTTTTTTTTATTTTAATACTTTGAAATATTTCTACATATAATTTTGGATCCAAGAACTGAGAAGGCCTGCGATTCCGAGGTCCGGTGTGTCTGAAATTAATTTTATAAAAATATTAAATATATTTTATATTACACATGCATAGTTTCTTAAAGAAAATGAGATAAATATTAAATGGAATATTATATTATAAATTAGAGACCATGATTAAGTTTTTAATGTGTTGTTTACCCTAAGCACGATCTAAGATAGGTCAGTGTAGGGAGTTCAGATATCTCACCCGTTGGTGGTACGTTCAGTGAATTGATTAAATGTTCAATTTAATCAAATAACCTAATTTATTTTTTTCTTTAAATATATTATCATGTATATTTTCCCAAGGTTATCCTCATAACCCTAGTATCTTCAAGAGATTTATCCTCTCCTTCTGTTGGCATAATCACCTCAGACGATGGTGAATCTTTGGATCAAAGAATATCAGAGCATAGCGAACACAATGACTTACTTCAGTTGTTGGTGAGCACGTTCTTTTATGGGTAATGATCCAAATATATAGCTATGACTCATAAATTTTTGTATTAATTCCATTTTTATTAAATTTATTGAGCATATCAATCCCCTCATTTGGTCTGCACCAATTGTGACCTTTGCATGTGCCCACATATTGGAATTCATTTGTTTATTCTTTGGTTTTCTAACCTTGGATATCCCTATTCTTGATCGTTGAATAATAATGCTTGGAAATGATCAATACACATTTTTTTTGTGTCTTTACCCCTCAATTTCTTCATGTTCATCACCGTTTGGACACCATTATCCCAGTTCGACATTGTCGGGTGGTACCAAGCCTGATCAGACCCCCAAAATAGCAATGGTTTCATGTGCAAGGGACAAATAAATAAATCAAGGATAGATCTGGGTTATTTGTGGGTTGCGGGTGATTGTTTTGATGACCTTAGATCAAATATTCGATGAAGGAATAACTAGAGGTGTTCAGGGCGTGCGATGAACCCCCTAAGACCAATAGGTACCATTTTCCGGCCACCTGATGGCCAAAAATGACAATCCACAGCTAGATCCACCATATTTGGGAAGGAACAAGGTTATAATTGAAGCATAAAATATGGATATGAAGCATAGAGTTCTAATATGAGAAACTTTGAAAAACACAGCTACACGTCATATACCTTGATGAACACACGGCGTGTAGCCCCTAAGCTGCGACGACTAGGGTTTTGGAAATTTATAAGGATGACACATCATGTAGACTCCCTACATGTCATGTACCACTTACCCAAGTGAAAGAGCCATGTGGTAGATCATACGACTAGGCACACACCATATGCTCGAGTACATGGGCATGGACACATGGGTAGCACCCCGTGTGAAGAGGAATGTCGTGTACTATAGTATAAAAACACATGATGAAATACACAGACATGACCAAGCACATGGGAGGGACCCTGAGTGGTATGGGAACACCGTGTAGATCCCCCACATTCCATGTATCCCCACATGGTTGGAAATCTATTTACCTTCAGGGACATGACCAAGTGATAGAGTGGGACCACACGTAATGCGAGTCCCCTCACACATTGTGTACCCCTTGGCTCCTTTTTATTAAACTTCAATTTTTAATATCTTTTTTATTTGAACTCGAATTTTGGCCCACGAGTAGCCTATCCTGAATATTTTTCCATATAGAATGCAATAGTGCCCTTAATTTTTTTCTTTTGGGATATGATGTGAAATTTTTATGGTGTGGAACTTATTTAGGTGGCACCCAATGATGACAGTGATCAGATGGAGGATCACCAAATATACTAGAGTTGAACCTACCATTAGCTTGGGTGTGGGTCCTATACCTACTGAGTAGAACCACCTATTAGATAGGGAATGGGTCCTTGATGACTAGAGTGGAACCCCCCTGTCACACCGGGGCATGGGTACTTGACCTATAGAGTGGAATCCCCCATCAGCTTGGGTGCGGGTCCTCTACGAATACTTATCGAGTGCAACCCCCTATCAGATAGGGAGTGGGTACTCATGACACTAGAGTGGAACCCCCCTGACACATCAGGGCATAGGTCCTCTATAGATACCTACTGAGTGGAACCCCTTATCATCTTGGGCGTGGGTCCTCTATGTATACTTATCAAGTGGAACCCCCTATCAGATAGGGTGAGAGTCCTCGTGACAGTAGAGTGGAACCCCCCTGATGCATCAGGGTGTAGGTCCTATACAGATACCTATCGAGTGGAACCCCATATCAGATAGGGCATGGGTCCTCATGACACTAGAGTGGAACCCCCATCAGCTTGGGCACAAGTCCTTTATTAATACTTAAAAAGTGTAACCCCCCTAAAGCATTAGGGCACAGGTTCTCTACTTGAAGATTATGCCCCCTTAACCATGTGACATAGTGGTGAGGCGTGGGCCTTCACATGATTACTTCTGGGTAGGTGTGTGGGATATTGAGCATCATTGATGGGATTTTATAATTATTTGGGACTCTTTTTATAGGTTGAGCTACGAGATGGATATCCCATTGGTCTCTCATTTTGGCTTCTTTTGACTAAGAATATATATATATACACACATATATATACATACATATATATATATATATATATATCAGTATCCATACATTTGTATTTGGTTACTCTCCTTCCATGGGTTGTGAAGATGTGCAGGGTATGTCACATGATTTATGTGTTTAGCTTATCATGGTTGGATGAGGTTACTCTCCTACTATAGGTGGTAAATACTTGACATGCAGTCCATCTACACATCATGTTAATCTCCTTGTTCTCAGACAAGGTAACTCTTTCTCTTTCTTGGGTTGAGATGCATCCTTTTTAATATATACTATCTTTATATTCCTATTGTGTCTCTTACTACTCCCCTTTTCGGCTTTCAGGGCGTCCTACTAGGTATGCATATACTCACCCCTACACGGGATTTGTCCGCACATGTCATGTCTTATACAGATGACAAATAGGTCGATGATTACTTTAGAGGAGATTAGGGATACTGGGTGTTTATGACCGCATACAGTGGTCATATCCTGGAGATCAAGAGATGGGCTCTCTCAATACTTTACTTTTCTGTTTTGTCAGGTTGGGACATGTTTTTGGTTGGGCGTATATTTTTCCCCTTTACTTTTTAGTTTACATAATCGTACTCTTGTACACCCTAGAAGTTTTTCATGATTTGTTTAATTTCTAGATATTGTATCTTTTTAATTATTTTTCCTCTGCACTTCTGCATTGAGATAATTGTGTGTGCACCTATAGGTTTCTAGGAAAAGGCCTCCCTGTGTTAGTTGTGCCTTCGGTGCTGATCTACAGCCCCTGGCCTATAGATGCGGGCTTGGGGTAGTTGTGGATTGAGCCCCGGTTAGGTTTGGGTCATGAAATATTGGTATAAAAGGTGGTTTTATCCTTAGGATGATTTTTAAAGTAATCCCCTTATAAGGATTTGGTTGGGTTTAAGGAAATAGTGTTAAAGTGTTTTCAGTGCGGCTCTCAAGGCAGGGAATATAGTGATGGTACGAGCGACCAATGTATCCATTCACTAGGACCTTGACTACCTGTTAGTCGACTCGACATACCGAGACATTAGTTGTAGGGATTAATGGTACATGTAATATATATGATTAAGTATTTAAATTTCCTTATTGAGTTAACTCTCTATTTTTTATGTATATATATGCTCATCTAACCACGATACGTCTTGATAACTTTCAATATGCCTCCACGATGATAGCCAGTTAGAATATCAGTTCCAAATCATGATGAAAATACGATGAGTGATGAGGCCTCAATTCAAGGTATATAATGTGATCTTCTTCCTCTAGGTGTAATAGTAGAAACACCACCACTTGTTGATAAATAGATCATCCCAACAGCTAAGGATACATGTAGGCTTAGCACACTCTATGAGTTCGAGTGCCAGAGGCCGTTAAGGTTCTATGGTGATCCAAATCCTTAGGAAGTAGAGGATTATCTAGAGTTAGTGGTCCATGTATTTAGGACCATACGAACATTGATAGATCAAGTGGTTGAGATGGAAGCTAGCCATTTCTATGAAGTATTTGGGCACTGGTGGAGTCTCGTTGCCCAGATGCATGATGAGTCGATAATCTCATGGCCTGATTTCCAGCTATTATCCCATGAAGATTACTACCCCTATTTCTTACGCTTAGTTTAGATTTAGGATATTATAGATCTGTATTAGGGAGGGATGATAGTTTCCAAGTACACAATTAGGTTCACAAACCTTACACGGTACTCCCTTAACATGATCCGAGATGGATACTTCCACACACATAAGTTTGATCAAGGACTCTGTAAAGATATCTGTACTAGTGTGGTGACCTTGTACATCCCCACCTATACTAGAGTGTTGGAGTAGGCACTGGTGATAGATATATTCCTTTCATAGGGATTCCAGACAGCTGGAATATATAGTGGGCATCATAGGTTTGAGTCATCTATAGCAGCTAGCAGGTACTGGATGATAGGATCTCAACGCAGGAGACCTCCCCGTGATCAAACTCGGGTATGTGGTCCGAGGTAGTGTATATGATCAGGGAAATATGGATAGGGTAGGTTCTACACTTGTGACAGGAGAGGTCGCATGGTGCAAGACTACACAACCAGACATGCCGAGGAGCACAGGTAGACAGCTGACGGACCACCACAGCAAAGACAACATCATGTACAAGGATCTCCCAAGAGAGTTTAGGGAGTCCCCTAGAGAGGCAGAGCTAGTATAGGATGAGGAGAAGATATGGGTGGTGGACAACACTATGATATCCTTCCACAACCACCACTAGACAGCCCACGTTAGGCTTTGGGAGTTTGCGTCCGGGACCACAGACAATTGTAGGCTTTGAATACTTATGACCTTACAGCACACAAGATGATTAGATGTACGATATTTTTAATTTTTACTCTTAATTAAGTATTAGTAGACATATGTTCTAGTCATTCCTTCATCTCCATACTCATAGTATGATACATGGAGCTCCCAATTGAGGTGTTATCCCAATAGCTTCATCTTGAGGTTCCTGTAGGGAACACTTCTTCCACATCTTTTATCTATCGGTAGTGCAAGATATCGATTGGTGGAGAGAGGTTCATGTGGGACCTTTTGTTAATCATGATGGAACCCTATGATGTCATTTTGGGTATGGATTGTTTGTCCATGGTCCAAGCCCAGATTGAATGTCACTGCAGATGAGTCAGATACCTTTGTACTGATGGGATGAGATTCTCTTTTTTTGGTGAGAGAGATCTCATAGCAGGGAAAACGGGTTTTATGAGCAGGAAGATACAACCCATGACCCATCAGTTGGTGACTATATCCCTTGGTGTAGTAGGATCTTCAGTCATATGTATCCCTTCAACTGTGGAGGATTTCATGGACATCTTCCTCGAGGATGTACCTAAACTACCTTTGAGGTGGGAGATTAAGTTTTGTATTGACTTTCATCATGATACCACTCTGATATCTTCTATGTCATATCATATGACCCCTACCAATATTTGGGAGCAATGGATACATTTGGAGAAACTTCGAGAGAAGGGATTTACCAGGACTAATGTGTCCCCATGGGTATCTTTGATGTTGTTCATGAAAAAATAGATGAGATTTTGTGATTTTGCATTGATTATAATCATCTAAAATAGACCATGATAAAGAACACATAATCCTTACCAAGGATTGAAGACCTATTTGACCAGTTTTAAGGTGTGAGGTGGTTCTCAAAGATCAATCTCCAGTCCGATTATCACCAGTTGAGGGTTCATGAAGCTAATATTCCAAAGCCAGCATTCTGATGTCGCTATGGACACTAAAAGTTCCTGATGATTCTCTTTGGTATGATGAATTATCCTATGATGTTTATGGCTTTGATGAATCCAATATTCTAACCATGCTTGGACTAGTTTTTTGTTGTATTTACTAAAGACATACTCATCTACTCTACATCAGAGGAGGATCATGTAGAGTACTTGAGAATGGTTCAAGATTTTCTTCAAGAACATTAGCTTTATGGGAATCTCCCAAAGTGTCAGTTCTGGATTCATGAGATTCACTTTCTAGGGCATGTCATATATGAGCATGTTTTAGCCATGAACCTAGAAAATATTGATGTAGTTCTTTCTTGAGATCCACCCAAGATCATGTCATAGGTATAAAGCTTTCTTGGTTTGACAGGGTGCTACAAGTGGTTTGTGGAATAATTCTCCATGATTTCATCCCATTTGACCACCTTGATGTAGAAAGTATATCCTTTTACCTATATTGAGTAGTGATAGAGGGTCTTTAAAGAGTTTAGGTTGAGGTTGATGAGTGATCCTGTGTTGAGACTACTAAAGGAGGTCGTGTAGTATACAGTGTATTGCAATACCTCAAGAGCTGGGATTGGTAGTGTGTTGATGTAGTGGAAGGCAGTTATCACATATAGGTTGAGGTAGTTGAGACCCCATTAGATGAAATACATGACTCATAACCTAGATATGATAGTAGTAGACTTCTCCCTAAGTATGTGGAAACACTACCTTCTGGGAGAGTTCTTTGTAGTTTACTTAAACCACTAGAGTCTTAGGTACGTCTTCATGCAGAGTGACTTGAACCTAAGACAGTGGTTCTGGTTGGAGTTCCTAGAGGACTATAACTTCAATCTAGTCTATACTCCAGGGAATAGTAACATATTAGTAGATTCCCTTAGTAGGAAGTCCCATGCTCGCTTGGTTTAGGAGGCTTCTAAGAAGTTGGATTCTTTGCAGTTGACCCTAGTGGAGCAGGAGGATACAACTTTTCTTCAGTCGATGGTGTTGAATTCTCTACTTCTAGAGTGTGTGAGAGACTCCTAACTAAGTTACATTGACTGTGAGGTCTTTCATGACCATATATCCACTTGGGATTCACCAGATAGATATTCTGAAGGAGGGAATCATGCCATCTTTTTATAGGGATAAAAGGTGGTCCCAATCATGATGCGAGAGGAGGTGACATGAGAGTTCCACACATCTCCTTTGGTTGTACATCCTGGTGTGGGGAAGATGTATAAATACCTTTAGTAACAATTTTGGTGGTCTGACATGCGATAGAGCGTATCTAAGTTTATCTCTCAGTGCCTTATCTATTAGTAGGTGAAGGTTGAGCACCAGGCCCCAGCAGGTTTGTTGCAACCCCTTGATATCCTAAAGTGGAAGTGGGATTACATATCCATTGAATTTATGATAGGGATTCCATGTAAAATAAAGGTCCATGACACCATCCGAGTGATAGTTGACCAACTCTTGAAGTTGAAAAACTTTCTTTCTATTAGGGAGTAGTGTTCGATAGAGAGTTTGGGGCAGTTGTACATATGGAAGATCATTCTCCTTCATGCGGTACCCTCGACAATTGTATTCGATCATTATGTGTGTTTTACATCATGATTGTGGAGAGGACTAAATGAGGCATTCAAGACCCAAATGATGATGAGTAGAGCCTTTCACTCCATATAGATGGGAAAACTGAGTGCACTGTCCAAGTGTTGGAGGACATGTTAAGGACTTGTGTTTTAGACTTCGGTTGAAACTAGGAGGATCACTTTCCCCTAATAGATTTTTCATACAATAATAGATACCACTCTACTTTCAGCATAACACCCTTTGAGGACCTGTACGAGAGACCCTATAGGTCACATTTGTGCTGTAAAAAGATTGGAAAGACATTTTATTATGGGTGCAGAGTTGGTGTAGGTAACGATGAAGAAGGTCCAGAAAATCTGTGATCAGATGAGGATGGCCTAGAGCAGGTAAAAATCTTATGAATATTGCCATCACAAACCCTTGGAGTTCAACCAAGGAGACCACATTTTCCTAAGATTCTCCCCATGATGAGGATTGTGGAGGTTTGATTGGGGAGGCAAGTTATCCCCAAGGTTCAACGAGCCATTCGAGATTAGGTGCATGACGTCTTCCATGTGTCATAGCTGAGGAGATACATTCATGACCCTACGCACATCATCGACTGGGGTAATATGAACATTGAGGATAGATCCACTTTCACAGAGCACCCAATGGAGATCGAGGACTGATAGAAGATGACCCTACATGGATGGACCATCCCCTTAGTTCATGTGTTGTAATAGTATGGGAACATGCAGGAGAGTTGTTGGGGGAGGGATAGTTAGATGCAAGCTCAGTATCTTGAGTTGTTTGTGTATTTTTTCTTTTTGAGGATGAAAAGTTTTAAGTAGGGAATAATATAGAGAATAATTTTTTCCCTTGTAAGACTCTGAAATATTTCTACATATATTTTCGGAGTTAGACTCTGAGACGACATGCGATTCTGAGACCCGGTGTGCCCATAATTAATTATATAAAAATATTAAATATATTTTATATTACACGTGTGAAATTTCTTAAAGAAAATGATCTAACTCTTAAATGGAATCTCAAATCAGGCATTTGAGTTCATGGTTGAGTCTAGAATGTGTTATTTACCCTAGGAACGACCTAAGATAGGTTGGCGTGGGGCATTTAGATATCTCACCCATTGGAAATACATTTAGTGAAATTATTAAATATTTAATTTAATTAATTTAATTAAATAAACTGATTTATGATTTGATTTAAATATATCTTCATAGTGATTTGTATAGGGTTAGCCTCATAACCCTAGCACCATCAAGAGATTCCTCCTCTCCTTCCAATGGTTGAATTACCTCATACGATAGCGAATCTCTAGATCAGAGCAGATCAGAGCACAACGAATGAAACGACTTCCTTAAATCATTGGCGAGTGCATTATTCAAAGAATAATGATCCAAATCTCAATATAGGACTTGTAAATTTGCGGATTACATCCATTTTGATTGAATTGATCGAGAATATCAATCCCCTCTTTTAATTTGTGCCAATTGTGGCCTTTGTATGCACCCGCATATTGAAATTCATTTGTTTATTCCTTGGTTTTCTAACCCTGGATATCCCCGTTCTTGATCGTTGTCCAAGAACATTTGTCAATGATTGATAAACATTTTTTTTGTGCTTTTCCCCTCAATTGCTTCGCGTTCTTCACCGATTGGACCCTGCGGTCCTGGTTCGACATTACCGGGTGGTATAGAGCCTGATCAGACCTCCAGAATCGTAATAGATTCATATAAAAGGGATAGATTGTTGAATCAGGGATAAATCTAGGTTTTTTGTGGCTTGTGGGTGGTGGTTTTAATGATCAGAGATCAATTATTCAATGACAACATAATTGGAGGTGTGCGGGACATGAAACAAACCTCTGAAGGGAAACGAGTACCATTTTTCGGCCACCAGATGGTTGGAAAATGATGATCCACAGCCATATTCACCATTATTGGGAAGGAATGAGGCTGAAATCGAAGTAGAAAATCCAGATATGAAGTGTAGAGTTCAAATATGAGAAACCATGAAAAATGAGTCTGCATGTTGTGTACCGTGATGAATACATGGCGTGTAGCCCCTATGCTATGGAGACTAGGTTTTTGAGAATTTATAAGGATGGCATGCCGTGTAGACTTCCTACATGTCGTGTATCACTTCCCTAAGTGGACGATCCATGTGGCAGAGCACATGGCTAGGCACATGCTATGTGTTCGATTACACAACCACAACTAGAGACATGAGTGACACCCCATGTTAAGAGGCACACAATGTACTTTAGTACACAAACACGAGATGAAATACACGAACATGACCAAGCACATGGGAAGGACCCCGAGTGGCATGGGCATGCTGTGTAGATCCCCCACACATCATGTATCCCTACATGGTTGGCGAGTTTTGTACCTCCAAGGACATCACCAAGTGATGGAGTGGGACCACACGTCATTTGGATCCCCTCACATGTTGTGTACCCCTTGACTCCTTTTGAGGAAACTTTAATCTTTCATATCTCCTTCATTTGAAATTATATTTTGGCTCATTAGTATCCTATTCTGAGTGTTTTTCCTTGTAGAATGCAATAGTTCCATCTGTTGTTGATTTTGGGATATGATGTAAAATGTTCCAGGATTGGTTCTTATTTAGGTGTCACCTGACAACAATAATTATCAGGTGGAGGATCACCAGAGATACTAGAGTGGAACCCCCCATCAGATTAGGAACAGGTACTCTACCTACTGAGTGTAACCCCCCTAAAAGATAGGGATAGGGTCCTTGATGACCAGATTGGAACCCCCTATACACTAGGGCATGGGTCCTCGACCAATAGAGTGGATCCCCCAATCAGCTTGGGTGTGAGTCCTCTACCTACTGAGTGGAACCCCCCATCTGACAGGGTGCGAGTCCTTATGACACTAGTGGACCCACCATCAACTTGGGCATGAGTACTCTACTGATACTTATAGACTAGAACCCCCTATTGAATAGGGAGATAGTCCCCATGACACTAGAGTGAAACCCCCCTAGCGCATCAGGGCACAGGTCCTCTACAAATACCTACCAAGTGAAACCCTCTATTAGATGAGGCACGAGTCCTTATGACACTAGAGTGGAACCCCTTATCAAATTGGGTACGAGTCATCTACGAATACTTATAGAGTGGACCCCCCTAATGCACTAGGGAACGATTCCTCTACTTGGATATTATTACCCCTTGACTGTGAAACACAGTGACACGGTGTGGGCCTTCACACAATTACTTCTGGATAAAGGCATGAGATACTGGGCATCGTTGATGGGATTTTGAAACTGTTGGAGACTCTTTTTCTGGGCTGATATGTGAGATGGTGATCCACTTACTCTCTTGTTTGATCTTCTTTTTACTGGGTGTGTATATATATATATCAGTATCCATACCTTTGGATTTGGTTACTCTCCTACCATAGATTGTGAAGATGAATGGGGTATGTCACATGCTTTCTATGTTTAGCTTCTTGTGATTGGATGAGGTTACTCTCCTGCTATAGGTGGTAAAGACTGGACATGTAGTTCATCTACATATTGTGTTGAGACTCTTGTGCTTGGACGAGGTTACTCTTTCTTTTGATTAGGTTGAGTTGTATACTTTTTACTATCTACCATCTTTCTATTCATATTGGGTATCTTACTACTCCCCTTTTCAAATTTTAGGTCATCCTATTGGGTATGTATATACTCACCCCTACATGGGATTTGCTAGCATGTGTCGTGTCTTATGCAGATGGAAAATAGGTTGATAGCGACTTTAGAGGAGCTTAGGGATACTGGGTGCTTGTGATATCGTAAAATGGTTGTAGCTTGGATATCATAATCCATGCACTCTCAGCACATTACTTTTCATTTTTTTCAGGTTGGGACATGTTTCTGGTTGGACATGTATTTTTTCCCTTTACTTTTCAGTTTGCATTATCGTACTCGTGTACACCCTAGAGGTTTTGCATGCTTGATTTAATTTCTAACTGTTGCATATTTTTACTTTATTTTACTTCATATTTTTTTATTTATATGGTTGTGCGTGTGCATACAAGTTTTTAGGCAAAGGACTTCCCATGTTAGTTGTGCCTTTGGCACTAGTCGCTAACCCCTAGCCTATGAAGGTAGGCTTGGGGTAGTTACGGCTCAAGCCCTGATCAGGGTCAAGTCATGAAAAAGTGGCTCCAAAATTTGAGAAATAATGGGTTGGTAAATATATGATGCTGATATATCCCCAAACATGTTTTAAACATGTTTAAACACCTTTACCCCTTGAATTAATATTTTTTTCATTTTAGCTTTTACCGCGATAACTAGTTTTTACTTAAGGTAAGTTAACATCTATGCCTAAAGATAAATTAGATATTTATAGATAATTTGGACCCACTAATTCTAAATTTTAAATCCATTTTGTTTGGTTAAATTTCTAAAAGTTTTAAAAATTAATTTTAATATTATAAATGTATAATATACTAAAACAATTTTTGAAAAATATCACTTGAGTTATAAAATATCAATCATAGGTTTCTAAACTATAATAAATATTTTAAAATGTATAATTCCAATTATAAATATATTTTTTCAAGAAATTTTTTTTATAAATTTATTATTCATACTTATATATTAATAATGGCATAAAAATCCACAATATTAGTAAAAACAATATATTTCACTATTCACTTAAAATTATTTTTTTAAGAAAAATATAAGAAATTACTCCTAAGATAATATTATTATTCTAAACCCAAAAATTATATTCATTTTTTAAATTCAAATTCTAAAATTTATAATTTTATCTTTTAAATGAAAATACAAAATATAAAGAAAAACTATTTTTATTGAAAAAATATGTTTTAAACATTATGTACTCTTAAAATTACTTAATTCCAATTTATAATTTAAAGAATAATAATATATTAGATTTTATACTAAAATATTATATATTATTATTTAATATTGTTTGATTTAATTATTTGGATAAAATATACAATATTTTTAAAAGTTATATGAGAAAGAACAAATCATTTTAATATTAAATATCATTTATTCTTTATCCTATAAATGTAATATTTTTTGAATGATTAATATAATTTTATTTTCTAGAGGTATTTATTGTTCTTATTAATTTCTTAATAATATTCATATGATATGTATCAACCCATTTTAGTTCGGTGTTGTGTGTGAAACAAGCTATAAAAGGTAAAATTAATTTAGAGAAAAATATATATTACAAAATATAGGGTCCTTACATTCTACCCCATTAAAAATAATTTTTTCCTCAAAATTTTTATTACTAGTAAGGAAATAAGTGAGGGTGCTTTTTCCTCATTACATCCTATGGTTTCCACTTAGCTTCTTCAAACTTATGATTCCTCCATTGAACTCTGACCAAATGAGTGGTCTTTTTCTACAACACCTTATCTCTTCGATCCAAAATTTCCACTGGTTGTTCCTCATATGATTGATCTTACTTCAGTTGCATGGATTCTAAGTTTAGTACATGTTAAGGGTCATGTATGCACTTCCTTAAAAGTGATACATAGAACACTTCATGTAATTGGGAGAGTTCAAGAGGGAGTGCTAAGTGATAAGCTACTGCCTCGACATGATCAAGGTCTTAAAGGGACTAATGTACCTTGTGAAAAACTCCCCCTTTCTTCCCAAATATCATAACTTGCTTCCATGGAGATATCGAGAGGAATATATTGTCACCAGCTTCAAACTCTAGATCTCGTTGATGATTATCTTCATATCTGTTCTATCAACTTTGTACTACTTTAATATGACTTTTAATGGTTTAAAACTTCTCTAAAATTTCTTAAAAAATGTCAGGACCTATCCACTTTATCTATCCAACTTCATCCTATCATATTGGATACCTATATCTCTTCCCATATAGACCCTCATATGGTGCCATATGAATGCTACAATAGAAACAATTATTATATGATAACTATATCAAGGTGAGGTGTTGATCCTAACATCCTTGTAATTCCATCGAAACGAGATCTTAGTAGGGGTGTCCATGGGTCGGGTTAGGGAAAAAATTTCACCCGACCCAATAAAAAATGGTTGGTTTGTGTCATGGACATTTTTTTATAATGACTCGAACTGAACCAAACCAATATGGGTTGGGTTGGTCTGAGTCTATTAGGTCAGGTAAAGAAAAATTATAGGAAATAATAACAAAAATATCTGTAAAAATATTGATTAAATTAAAACTAAAAAAATTTAGAACATTTAAAATCTTCCAAATACAAACAAAACAACAATCCCTATTAATATTAATTCAAAAATTTAAAACATTTTTATTTAAAAAATAAGAAATACATCAGCACATGGATCACCCAAGCCAAAGGAAATAAATTAGGGATTGGTTGGTTTGGGTTATTATTTTGCTAACCCATAACCCAAACCAATCTGATTTTGACCCAAAAAAATTAAACTTACCCAAACAAACTTAAACTGACCCAAACCGACCCAAATTACCTGAGTTGGGTCAGGTTGATTAGGTTTGGTTGGGTTTGGACACCCCTAGACCTCAGTATATCCTCTGAAGTTTAGATGGTATTTTCAGACTATCCATATGTTTGAGGGTGATAGGCAATGCTGGAAATCAATTTTTTCTCCAATTATTTTTGAATAATTTTTTAGAACCTTAAGGTAAACCTCAGATCTTAATTAGATATAATGGATAGTGGCACCTCGTGTAGTCTTACCACTTCTCTTATGTATATCTTGAAGAATTGGTTAAGAGAAAAATATTCTTTAATAGTAATAAAATGCAATGGCTTTATAATATGATCGACTAAAAACCAAATGATTTTATGACCTTTAGATGTCCCAGGGAGTCTCACAAAAAAATATATGGAAATTTTTTCTCATTCCCATACTAATATAGGTAATGGTTAGTGTATAACATTATAATTTTTTCATTCAAAATTAACTTGTTAGCATACCAAGCTTCAAGATGTGTATTCTGTGATTTACCTCTTCATGTTATCCCTCCATTTTTTTGATTTTGATCATTATACATATTCATGTTTCCAAGATGAATAGATAAGGATAGGTTATTAACACCATCAAAAATTTACCTCTTTAGTTATGGTTTTTATGGGACAAATATTTGGGTTCCAAACCATATAAATCTGTCTTTATCAAATCTAAACTCTAGAATACTCACTACCTTTTTCTATAGTCATGCATTGTATTTATAAGATTCTTTGATCTCCACATGAACATATGGTTGAGCAATCATTTGTAAAAAATAGTATTTATCTCATTCCCTTATGATTCCAAGATTTATCCATTGAAAATCCATGAGTATTGAGTCTTTTTAAATCCTCATCATGGATAAGATAGAATAATCCTTCCTTTTTAGGAATCAACCACCTTATTTACCTTCCTAGGGTCATAATGTATTGAAAAATAACAGTCCTTGATCAATTCTAACTATCTCCTTTGGTTCATGTTCAATTTTTTTTGTGTGAATATATAATTTAATCTCTTATGGTCAATATAAATATCACACTTCTCACCGTAGAGATGATGCCGCAACATTTTCAATGCGAAGGCTACCACCTCCAGCTCCAAATCATGTGTTGGGTATTTCTACTTATTAGCCTTTAATTTATGTGATGAATCAGTAATTACCTTATTGTTCTTCATAATAACTTATCCTAAACCTGTCAAGGAAGTATCACTATATATCAAAAACCCTTCTTCACTGTAGGGTAGTGTAAGTATGGGTGTAGTAACCAATATCTTTTTAATATCTCTAAATATTTTCCTACACTCCACTTTCCAAAGGAACTTTACTCACTTCCATGTCAACTTGGTTAGTGAATTAAATAACCATGAGAAGTTTCTCACAAAATTTTGGCAGTATCTAGATAATCCAGGTAAACTCCAGATCACTGTCACAGAGGTTAGTCTTGGATATTTTTCAATCATGTATGTCTTTGATATGTATACAAATATACCCTCATCAATGATAACATGACCTACGAAGGATACTTTTTGTAGTGAAAATCCACACTTGATGAACTTGGAATATAATTTATCCTTTCATAAGGTCCTTAAAATGATTCTCAAATTCTCTTTATTTTCTTACTTACTCTTATAATATATGAGAATTTTATTAAAAAAGACTATCATAATTTGTCAATCTAATATATAAAGTCTCTACTTATCAAATTAAAAAATATAGTAGAATCATTTTTAATCCCAAATGACATCACTATAAATTCACAGTTTCCACAGCTTGTGCAGAAAACTATCTTGGGTATAGCTTCTCTCAATAACCTCAATTGATGATATCTGGATCGATGGTTAATCTTCGAGAAATATTGAGCTCCTCATAGTTGATTGAACAGATCATAAATACCAGGTAAAGGGTATTTGTTCTTGATTGTGATCTTGTTAAGTTCACGATACTCTTTGAAAATGTGCATTGATCCATCCTTCTTAACAAAAAGCACTAGTGCACCCTAGGGTGAAGCACTCAAGCATAAAAAACCCTTATCTAGATTATATTAAAGTTGGATATTTAATTATTAAATCTCAATGAGGGCCATTCTATAATGAATCTTTGAGATAGGTATGGGCCCAAGTATGAGATTGATTAAAAAATAAACCTCACACTCTAGGGGAAGATTGGACATCATCTGAAAAATACATCAGTATACTCCTGTATAATAGGAATAACATCAATTTCAACTTCATCCCCAATCATTTGAGCCAATAGTCCCTCATTGTTGGGTATCATAACCCATATTATGGAATTTTATTTTAAAGGGGTCTATTAATCATTATTATATAGATATTTGATCATAGGATGGTTGGGGATAGGAAATTAGGTCTCCTTATCCTAACAATTGATGTGTTCTCTATACAGGGATAACCAATCCATGCCCAAAATCATGTTATATTTAACCAAAGGTAGAATAAATAGATTTGTAGGAATTATCTTCCTACAAATCATGATTAAATAAGAGTTATATATCTTAGATTCTATCATCTCACTACCAGGGGTTTTTGCAAAAAGTTCATTATACAAGGTTTGAGGTGGTGAATCGATATTCTTAGTAAACTTATAAAATATAAAAGAATGTGAATAACGAAAATCAAATAAGAAATTTGTAGGTATAGAGTAGAGAATTAGTGTACCATGCACCACTTAATTATTATACACCACCTCAATAGTAGCGATGGAATACACTCTTCCTTTATCTCTTAATTTAAGAGGTTTCTAGGGACTATTTTCTTCAATAAATATGGGGTTAGGGCAGTGATTTTCATAGTTCCAAAACTCCTTTTAATTGAATCATTGAAGTGTAGGTGTCTCATTGTTCAAGGAATTTCATCATGTTAATTTTCCTCTTGAAACTACTTCGATATTTTTGTGAAATATAGTCGACCCTACCGCACTTAAAACACTTCCCAAACCCCTTGATGAAATTTCCTAGGTGATTCATCCCATATCTTTGACACATAGGTAGTTGGAATTTATTTCCCCCATGAGTCTTATCATTGAAGATTCCATGATGCTCCCCTTTATTTTCTTGTCCCTAAAACAATTAAAACCTCTAGTTTTCATCTCCACTTTTATCACACATAAAAAAAATTCTTTATAGATTCCAAAGTCTCTTATGGATAACACCCTTCAAATAATTGGTTTTAAGCCACTGGAGAAATGATTGATCTTGATTTCAGATTTAGAGATATAAATAGAGGCATAACTAATGAGCCTTATGAAGTTTAATTTATAAGTGACAACATACTCATCCTCATTTTGTTTCATCTTTGGGAATTCTCATTACATCATTGTGTGAAGAGTTTGGTGAAAGTTCTTGATGAAGAATACCTTTTTAACTCCTCTCATTCTAGATATTATAGTTTCTCCCTTTTCATTGTATTCTTAATGAGAGTCCACCACTTTTAATCCTATCATTTTATATGATATACAACCAAAATAAACTTATCATTCTATAATCATTGTAGAATGAAAAATATCTTTTCCATCACATTGATATATTGTTCAGAAAAAAGTGGATTAAAAGATCCACTAAACGAGGGTGGAAGTTTTTGTATGAAAGACTCGATATCAAGATACTTCTTGGTGTATTTGGGGGATCAACGTGATTTGAATTATCATTTATATCTTGAAATAGTTGGTTGATCATTACTATGAGGTTTTTTACACCAAATCCCATCCCCTTTGTTAGTTCATTCAAACAATCACTGTATTGTCTATCACAATTTTTATTAGATTAGTTCCTCATTTATGTAGGTTCCGGGCGCAGCGGAAGCGCGTTGGTGGGTTAACCCAACTTTAATTTTAACGTTAAACAACATTCAATTCGAGATCCATCACGATATAAAACGCCGAATCTTCGGAATAGAATGAAGAACGAAAAAGAAAAGAAGAGTCCTAGAACCCTTGAGATAGGATCATCATATGTTGATTATAATTAATTTAATTAATTCATAAGAATTACCTCGATGGAATTCTTTCTTCGTTGGAGTCTCCGGTCACGATCCTGTGATCCGTCATTGCATTGTAGAATCCAAGTACATGATTCCTCTATCGGTGATCCACACATGCTCCACTTATCTCTGGATGTCGCTAAAGGGATCTCCGGGTGCTAGCGTGGAAGAGCCTTCGCTTGCGATGTCCGCCTTCAACCGCCTTGATCCGGTGGTGGATCTTGCTTTCATAACTTGAAAGCGTTCTTGGTAGAAATGGAATTCTCTCTTGGCTTGAGAGTATTTCCAGATCCGTTGTGCACAAAAAAATGACTCTCCTCAATGAGCATAATGTAATTTGGGATTATAATACTTAGAATAATAAAATGAATTAATTTCCTGAAAGCATTTAATCATTTCATTTAATTCTTAGTAATAACCCATGTATTAATAATGACAATTGACCATCATTATTACTTGACATGCACCCAACATATTACATTTAATATCATTTAATTAAATAAACAATATTTTTCTCACGAATCCCGAAAAAAAACAAACTACACGGCGTGTATATAAATATACAGGGCGTGTACTTTTATTTTTCCATTTTATTTATTTCCTCCACCATATTTATTAGACCTTGAGTAATGGATATTTATTTCTTAAATAAATGTAACTGCATTACTCGCTAATAAATATATATATTATTTCGCCCACAATATATTCTCTCGAATAACTAGTGTCAAAATAAATGCGATCATGCATCCTTAAATAATTATTAAACCACAGTCGGTAATAATATTTATTTAACTTGTTAAATTAATATTTAACTGAGATACATGGACACACTCAGTGTGTGACCCTCTAGGCCTCTTTCTCAGTGGCATTAGGCGGAGCCTGCCTAAAGTCCAAGGTTAGCGTCTAGCAACACGCCAAGGCACCCATAGAGAAAGAAGTTAACACCGCAATGACGTGTCACCTCCTACGAACGCTTACCGTGTAATATAATCCCTTTGTCTCGATATCTCCAATCAAGCGGGTTGCATGCTAGTGCCATCAACCCATGTGCTCGATTATTCTTTCTTTGACTTCCTGAAATTGAACTCGCCCATACCTTACCATGGCCATGGATTTATTTAGGCTATATCAATTCCATCAAAGGGCCTGAGATATCTACTTCCGTTATGGAACAAAAGGGAAAAATCCTTTCTCACATTATCTATTAATGCAGTATTACTCGTGATGCACCCAACGTATCCTACCTCGCTACAAACAGTGTTTCATCACAGTTTTCATCAATACATCTAAGTGCACAAGTTGTAATACCTATTAATAATAATCTTAAAGTCTAAGGACCAATACACACGTCCACAGATAGGAACATCCAATGACACTATGAAATGTGGATTTCCTACTGGCGGGTATCATTCTCATAATATCCTCCTGGATATTACCAAGGGCGCACACCATGAGAATGTGCCTCAAAGTTTTATGAGTCCTCACCCCTAATGACCTGTATTATTTGTTTCCCTCAAATAATATCATCCGGTCATAGAAAATATATTCAAGAATAGTGTTATGGCACTTCCGGGTTCTCATCATAGCAGGGATCCGCTATGACCCATTAATGAAACAGCTGTTCTTAGGACATTATCACATGCATTTTCACGTAGAAGAACAATCAAGATGTGATAAGGAATTTATTAATGAATGAAGTACAAAGTAGTTGGTTCTAGGCCACCAACTCCAACAGACTCCCACTTGGACTAGAGCCAACTGCTAACAACCTTTAACCCGCTAGCTCTCACATGATATTCATGCTTATGCTGAGATAGGCCTTTAGTCATGGGGTCTGCCACATTCTCTTACATGGACACCTTGATCACTACAACTTCACCCCTTTGATAGAAATCCCTTAAGAGGTGATACTTCTAGAGTATGTGCTTTTTCCGTTGATGTGACCTTGGTTCTTTTGCAAGATCCACCACTGCAGTATTATCACAATAGAATGTAATGAGATCTTTACTACTAGGCACCACATCAAGCTCCTGGACAAAGTTCTGAATCCAGACGTCTTTCTTGGCTTCATCAGAAGCCGATATATACTTGGACTCCACTGTAGAATCGGCGACAACTGGCTGCTTTGAACTCTTCCAACTCACAGCTCCTCCATTGAGACATAAAACATATCCAGATTGCTAATTCAGATCATTCAGATCTGTCTGAAAACCAGCATCAGCATACCCTCTGATGACAAGATCTTCGTCTCCTCCATACACCAGGAACATATCCTTAGTTCTTCTCAGATACTTAAGGATAGTCTTAACAATAGTCCAATGCTGTTCTCCTGGATCTGCTTGATATCTTCCTACCATGCTCAGTGCATAGGCAACATCAAGCCTGGTACATAACATGACATACATGATGAATCCTATAACCGAAGCGTATGGGCTCTTACTCATCCTATCTTTCTCCTATTGTGTCTGGGGACACATTTTCTTAGAAAGACATAAGACATGTGACAGTGAAACCAATCCCCTCTTGGATTTTTCCATACTAAATCTCTTTAGTATCTGGTCAATGTATGTACCCTGACTTAGTCCAAGCAGCCTCTTGGATCTATCACAAATGATCTTGATCCCTAGAATGCAGGCTGCTTCTCCTAAGTCCTTCATGGAGAAACACTTGTTCAACCAGTCCTTAACTGACTGTAAGGCTGGTACGACGTTTCCAATAAGCAATATGTCATCAACATATACCACTAGGATGACGACCACATTCCCATTAAACCGCTTATAAACACATGGCTCACATTCATTCTTAATGAAACCAAATTCCTTTATGGCTTCATCAAATCGAATGTTCCATGACCTAGATGCTTGATTCAATCCATAAATGGATTTCTGCAACTTGCAAACCTGTTTGGATTCACCTGGTGTCACAAACCCTTCTGGTTGTGTCATATAGACATCTTCCTAAAGGTTCCCATTAAGGAATGCTATTTTGACATCCATCTTCCAAATATCGTAGTCATGGTAAGCTACTATGGCAAGTATGATTCTTATGGATTTAAACATGGCAACTGGCGAGAAGGTTTCATCATAGTCAATTCCTTGACGCTGTCTGAATCCTTTAGCCACTAGCCTTGCTTTATAGGTGCTAACTTGACCTTCCATGTCTAGATTTCTTTTGAATACACATTTGCATCCAACAGGCTTTACATCAACTGGCTCATCGACCAGAACCCAAACTTGGTTCTGATACATGGAATCCATCTCAGAATTCATAGCTTCTAGCCATCTTGCAGCTTCTGAGCTTTCTACTGCTTCCTTGTAAGAGATAAGTTCATCATTGTCCAACAATAATGATTCACCATCCTCGGTGACTAGGAAACCAAATCTCTCTGGTTCCCTTACCTCTCTTGAGCTCCTATGTAGTACTTGTGTTTCTGGAACCTCTTCCATGGGGACCTATGGAACTTGTTCCTGTACCAACTCCTGTATATCTTGAGCATCAACTTCGTCGAAGTCAATCTTTCTCCCACTATCCTTCTTGAGGATGTGTTCCCTCTCAAGAAAGACGGCTTGTATGGTGACAATCACTTTCTTGTCTTGAGGGTTATATAGGTAATATCCTTTCGTTTCCTTGGGATATCCTATAAAGAAACACTTCGTGCCCCGGGGTGCTAGTTTGTTGCCTGAGAAGGCCTTAACAAACGCCTCGCATCCCCATACATGTGTGTGCGACAAAGTAGGTTTCCTTCCATTCTATAACTCGGATGGAATTCCATTTTCTGCCTTAGTTGGTACTCGGTTTAATGTGTATGCTGCAGTTTGTAATGCATATCCCCAAAAGGATAATGGAAGATCCGCATGACTCATCATCGACCTCACCATGTACAACAAGGTGCGGTTCCTCCTTTCACTAACACCATTCCACTGTGGTGTATAAGGAGGAGTGAGTTGAGATAGAATCCCAGACTCCCGTAGAAGATCTATGAACTCTTGGTTCAGATATTCTCCACCTTGATCCGATCGAAGCTTCTTTATCTTCTTACCAAGATGATTCTATACTTCATTCTTGAATTCCTTAAATTTCTCTAAGCCTTCTAAATTATACCTCATTAATTAGACATAGCCATATCTACTCAAATCATCAGTAAAAGTAATGAAGTAAGAATATCCACCTCTAGCTTCTACTAAAAATGGTCCACATACATCCGTGTGTACCAATCCTACAATCTCTGTGGCCCTTTCACCTTGTCCACCAAAAGGCAGCTTGGTCATTTTTTCTTGTAAACAAGCATGACATATATCAAGTGGTTTTAGCTCAGTAGAGTCTAAATATCCATCTTGGCAGAGCTTTTTCAAGCGCTTCTCGTTCACATGACCAAGGCGGTGATTCCATAACTGGGTGATGTATGAGTCATGTGAGTTTGTTTCGTTATCGATTGCCAACACTTGGTTTTCGTAATTTAATACATACAAACCATTATTAAAATGTGCCATACCATAACATATGTTGTTCTTATAAAAGAGACAACACTTATTTCCAAACTTGAAAATAAATCCATCCATATCCAAACAAGATTCATAAATTATGTTATTGGTAACACTAGGCACAAAATAACAGTTTTGTAAAATCAAAATCATGCGAGTTGGCAATGAGAGGTGATAGTCTCCAATAGCCAACACAGATAGCCTTACACCATTGGCAGCTCGAAGATCCAACTCTCCTCTGGCGATCTTTCTAAATCTACTTGGTTCCTGCATTTGAATATAGATGTGAGCCCCACAAGCTATATCTAATACCCAATGTGTAGAAATAGAAAGATTGCACTCGATAACGAACGCACCTTTAGCGTCCCCATGCTTCTGGGTGCAGTTCCTCTTCCAGTGGCCCTGCTTTCCACATGAAAAACACACCGCCTCCCATTCCTTGCCCTGTCTCTGGATCTTCCCCTTCTTGGAGGGACGGTGATCGGGGGCTTCAGACCGTTTATAAGTCTTTGGCCCTTTTGCCTTGTCCTTACTTTTCTGGTTCACCATAAGGACCGCGGGTTTGTCACGCCCCATGTCCTTATCTACCTGGAGAATCAAGGTCAGAAGCTCAAATATAATCTTCTCATTGCTGCTCATATTATAGTTGACAATGAAGCTAGAGAAGGTCTTGGGCAGTGATGATAGGATGAGATCTGTACGCAACTCATCTGGGAATTTAATCCCTAAGATGTCCAGGAGTTCAATGTAGCCAATAAGCTTGACTACATGAGGCCCAGCTGGCGTAGACTCTCCAAGCTTCATGGTAAACAAAGAATTGGAGATCTCATACCTCTCCTGTCTCGCCTTCTCTTGGTAGAGATCTTTAAGGTGAGACATCATGCTATACGCGTCCATGTTTTCATGTTGCTTCAAGAGCTCATTAGACATGGCCGATAGCATGAAACACTGGATATCTGTGGCATCATCCATGTGTTTCATGTAGAGAGATAATTCCTCATCACTAGCCTCTTTCCCAGGTGCAACTGGAATAGGCTCTTCCAGCACATACAATTTCCTTTCATGGTGAAGGACGACGCGTAAACGCCTCTGCCACTCTTGGAAATTGGTGCTAGTGAGAAGGTTTTCTTTTTCGAGTATGGTGCGAAATGATATGTTTGAAGTCATTTTCTTACCGTTTCTACAAATTAAGATGAGTAAAGGTTTAGTACTTTATTACAAAAATTAAGACAAATAAATAAATTAATACTTATTAGTCTCCCACTATTTTATCGAAATCCAATAGCCCTCACCATTGACTTCGGAATATTCTGTTGCGTGAATATTCTAGTGGAAAAGATCTATATTTCCCTTTGCATTACCCCAACTAGGGTTCATCAATCAACTTGAAGGGTTTTAGGTAGGCATTCCAAATGCCAACTGCATTAACTCGCAGCTCCTTGATCCGCTGAGTGGACTCCCCAATCCTAAAATCCTTTTTTTGGATTTCCTCAACTTTTTCCTCTTGGTCACACCAAGTCCTGCTGTGGCAGTCAACCCTTGATGCGAACCAAGTCAAGTCAACCCAAAACCTTGAATTAGAATTCCCCGATAATTGAAAGCACCCCAACTAGGGTTGGTCAAGCACTTTGAGCTATGGTTCGATTCTAACCAAGATTATGGAAGGCTATATCGACTTAATATTTATTTTGAGGGATTTTATCCTTATACATAAATTGCCATTTTATTATCTTTGATTACATGCTTGTTAATATTAAGTGGGATATACTTAAGTGATTAACCATGTCTAAGATAATATTTACGCATAAGCTGGTTTTATTTTAGTTCCATCTTGCATGCTCGTTTAATTCATTAATTGTGTGATCGTGACAACACACCCACAATAAATAAACCATGCAACTGACAGAAATAAAATAAATGGTATGATCATGATCTTTTCTATTGGTTAGTTTATCTAGCGGTTGATAAACTAACCCAATACCTAGGGGAGAAACACCTTGAACCTTTCGGGTTCATGTTTACAGCTTTCCACCTGTCCACCTTTGTATCTCCTTGGATTGGTTTCACCTTGGCTCCTGACTTGAGCCACCTCCACTAGCTTGGGAGCTCCATCCATTACATATGCATTTATCTCACACGCAGGTGAGGGGTAAAAGGTGTTTTTAAATAAAAGAATCCTTGGGCGTGCATGCCCTACATATTAATGAGGAGATGGCTCACAGGCCAAAAAATTTAATTTAAATAAATAAATTAAAAGAAACCATTCACATACAAAGGTCTCGGTCTAGCTCATGACCATACATACATGCAACGATATTTATGAATAAATAAAACTAGCATTCAATTCTTTAATCATTCTTGTTTAAGATAAATCACGCTCGAATCAATTAATTATCTTTAATTAATCAATCCTTTTATCTTAAATCTTTTTTCTGAATTTCCTTGAGATTCTCATCCATCATAATTTTAAACAAATAAATTCATTTAAAATTATCCTTGTACGTAACTTGTACCTTGGAGGCAACCCGGTGAATTCCCATTTATTACGCAGATGTTAAATTAAACACATATATATAAAACACCTATCACGTGTTGTGCCTCAGCTTTACGCCTGCACCATGGTACACGTCTCAAGGGTTTGTATAATATAATAATAAATTTTAATAAATCTGCGTAATTTGGGTGAGTACACAACGTGTAGTTCTGACTGCACGACGTGTACTTTTCTTCACTGTCCATCCGAAGTACACGCCCGGGGACAGGGCATGTTAATGTACTTCGGAAATTTTCAGAGTACACAACGTGTACAGTGGGACACACGCCGTGTAGTTTCCACGTTACATGGTTTCCAGCCGGGAAGGCCGTGTACGGAGTACACGGACCAACCCTAACCCAAAGGGACTACACGCCGTGTTCATTGGACCACACAACATGTATTCTGGAAACCGTGTGCCACATGTTTATGGTCAACACACGGTGTCTTAAATTCTTAGAAAGAATCCAATACATGGCCTGATTTGGCAGATTAGTCAATGCATTGAACCTAGATTACACGACGTGTACTTCCGAATACACGCTGTGTATTCTGGTGTTATACTGCCAGAAACGTTTGGCTCCTCCAGATGAGTTCCTCTATTTTATTTTAATCAAAATTAAAAGAAAAATTTGTTTCTATGAGGTGAATGAGAAACGAGGGAGGAGGAACAGATCTCGATATTCAGATTTCCAGAACGATTAAACTTGAATTGAAATAACTAAATTATTAAATGTGTAAATTACCAACGAAAAACTAAATAATTATAATCAACGATATAACCGCTCTGATACCACTTGTAGGTTTCGGGCGCAGCGGAAGTGCGTTGGTGGGTTAACCCAACTTTAATTTTAATGTTAAACAACATTCAATTCGAGATCCGTCATGATATAAAACGCCAAATCTTCAGAATAGAACGAAGAACGAAAAAGAAAAGAAGAGTCCGGGAACCCTTGAGATAGGATCATCATATGTTGATTATAATTAATTTAATTAATTCATAAGAATTACCTCGATGGAATTCTTTCTTCGTTGGAGTCTCCGGTCACGATCCTGTGATCCGTCGTTGCGTTGTAGAATCCAAGTACAAGATTCCTCTAGCGGTGATCTACACGTGCTCCACGTATCTCTGGACGTCGCTGAAGGGATCTCCGGGTGCTAGCGCGGAAGAGCCTTCGCTTGCGATGTCCGCCTTCAACCGCCTTGATCCGGTGGAGGATCTTGCTTTCGTAACTTGAAAAAGTTCTTGGTGGAAAGGGAATTATCTCTTGGCTTGAGAGTATTTCCAGATCCATTGTGCACAATAAAATGGCTCTCCTCAATGAGCATAATGTAATTTGGGATTATAATACTTTGAATAATAAAATGAATTAATTGCCCGAAAGCATTTAATCATTTCATTTAATTCTTAGTAATACCCCATGTCTTAATAATGACAGTTGACCATCATTATTACTTGACATGCACCCAACATATTACATTTAATATCATTTAATTAAATCAACAATATTTTTCTCATGAATCCTGAAAAAAACAAACTACACGGTGTGTATATAAATATACACGGCGCGCACTTTTATTTTTCCATTTTATTTATTTCCTCCACCATATTTATTAGACCTTGAGTAATGGATATTTATTTCTTAAATAAATGTAACTGCATTACTCGCTAATAAATATATATATTATTTCACCCACAATATATTCTCTCGAATAACTAGTGTCGAAATAAATGCGATCATGCATCCTTAAATAATTATTAAACCACAGTCGAGAATAATATTTATTTAACTTGTTAAATTAATATTTAACTGAGATACATGGACACACTTAGTGTGTGACCCTCTAGGCCTCTTTCTCAGTGGCATTAGGCGGAGCCCGCCTAAAGTCCAAGGTTAGCGTCTAGCAACACGCCAAGGCACCCATAGAGAAAGAAGTTAACGCCGCAATGAGGTGTCACCTCCTACGAACGCTTACCGTGTAATATAATCCCTTTGTCTCGATATCTCCAATCAAGCGGGTTTCATGTTAGTGCCATCAACCCATGTGATCGATTATTCTTTTTTTGACTTCCCAGAATTGAACTCGCCCATACCTTACCATGGCCATGGATTTATTTAGGCTATATCAATTCCATCAAAGGGCCTGAGATATCTACTTCCTTTATGGAACATAAGGGACAAATCCTTTCTCGCATTATCTATTAATACAGTATTACTCGTGACGCACCCAACGTATCCTACCTCGCTGCGAACAGTGTGTCGTCACAATTTTCGTCAATACATCTAAGTGCGTGAGTTGTAATACCCATTAATAATAATCTTAAAGTCTAAGGACCAATACACAAATCCGCAGATAGGAACATCCAATGACACTATGAAATGTGGATTTCCTACTGGCGGGTCTCATTCTCATAATATCCTCCTGGATATTACCAAGGGCGCACACCATGAGAAGGTGCCTCAAATTTTTATGAGTCCTCACCCCTAATGACCTGTATTATTTGTGTCCCTCAAATAATATCATCCGGCCATAGAACATATATTCAAGAATAGTGTTATGGCACTTTCGGGTTCTCATCATAGTAGGGATCCACTATGACCCATTAATGCAACAGCTGTTCTTAGGACATTATCACATGCATTGTCACACAGAAGAACAATCAAGATATGATAAGGAATTTATTAATGAATAAAGTACAAAGTAGTTGGTTCTAGGCCACCAACTCCAACAATTTAAACCATTAATTCAAATAAAATAATGTTTAGGGACATAATTTAGTAAATGTACTAAGGTAAAGCTACGATTTTAGAATAAATAACTCATAAATGGTGTGCATAACCTAAATTATGAACTTATAGGCTTAAATATAGGTTATCCATGGTATTTTTTATGAGGTTTTCTAACTAAATTAGTTAACATCAAACTCAAATCATTTATTATGGTTTGTAAGTATAATGTGATTATCCAAATAATATCCCCTAGAAGTGTCAAACCAAGTGTGAAGTTAGGCCTCTTTTTTAAGCACCAGGTGATGATAGAGTTAATACCCAATATATCATTTTCAGAGTTATTACCCCTATGTACATTTATACCAGAGACTTCATCTACTTGTAGTATCTAGAAAGTGATGTAATTGCTAGTATAACCACACAATATGTACTTTACAAAAATGTAAGTATGTTATACTATACTTAGACTCATTCCTAGAGTTATCACTAAAGTTTTATAAACTAATCCCAAAAAATAACTAAACCCTACTTTGTTACGAACTATGGCGACCCAAGATAAAAATACATAAATAATACATTGATACCATGGTTTAATTAATACATATCACAAATAGTCTCACAACTTAAGGACCTAAAGGTTTAGTGTCTTAGAGATTGACTACATAAATATCTTATTCTACAACACTTATTAATATTTATCTATAACTATGATCCTCCAGACCCTGTTCTATACATCTTATATGATATAATATTTATAACTTGGGAATGGAAACATAAGAAAAGGGGAGCTCGAATGATCGATATGGGAAAATTATCAACTAGTTATAACCATTAGATCATAAATATGAGGAAAGATTGAGAAAAGGAGAAATATGAGATAAAAGATCATGGGATTATAAGTGACAATCATAAAACTTGATTGAGAATTAAGGATCATGGAATAAAAACATAATACCAAATAAAGGTAATCAAAATATGGCTTAGAAACACATGAGGAAAATAAAACAAAACCTAAAATCATAACATAAGAAATCAGAACATCTTTAGAGCATGGAGTATCATAAAAATTTGGAATTACTTACAAATAAAGTACATTTTAGAGAAGTGGCACAAAAATAAGCATAGGAAAACATTATGAACCAATCCAAATATGTCCACCCTTTAATTTTGTGAAAAAATCCTAGTTTTTATACCCTTTAGTTTGTGAAAAAATCCAAGTATTCCCACACTTCATTATCTCATGAGATATAAAACCATAACCAATGAATTAGAAGGAGATATATGACCCCACCCTTCATCATACATACATATGAGTTCCACTTAAAATCAAACAATTCATCTTATCATAAATAACCCTTAAGAAGAAAACGGGTTCCATAACTTTTCCAAATGGTATCACATAAAAAACATGATCATTTGATACAAAAAACACAATCACCTAAAATGAATATTTAAGAAGATAACATAGGGTAATTTATGAACCATTAATCCATTGTATAATAATCCTTAAAAAATTAAATATAAATCACAAAAAAATATTTTTCTTAAAAATCATTTCTTTATATCATCTTAAAAAGATATAATTTTCAAGTCACTTTCCAAAATAATTCTTTTGAAGATAAAGAGAAATATTCTTAAAGAATTAATTAAAAAAATCCAATAAATATACCATGATAAGAAATAAAACATATTTCAAAAACTAAATTCATAAGGGAAGACAATAAGATCATGGAAAAGAAAACCTTTTAAATATTTTAAAGCACCTTTATTAAAAACCCACGTCATTAAAATGATAACATTTTTTTTGAATGAATAAAGGGAAATAAAATGATCAATGGAGATAAAAAAAATTATTTTCCAATAGGTAAAGTATAATAGTGGTGTTAAGTAAAAACATGGATATAGAAGAAAAATACATTAAAAGAAATGGGAATTACTCTTAACAAAAATGCATTTTCATGAAATAATAGAATCATTAAGGAGGAAGAATTCAATGTGAAACATGATTAAACTATAAAATAAGGTAACATAACATGATAATAGGTTATAATAAATCAATATTTAAATATAATAGTCAAATATAAGTGATTATGACTTAAAGAAAATATTTGAGTTATGAAAATCCATTACCTTTATTCCTACTTAGTCGAACACGCTCTAAACTCATTTAAAACAAACACAACTATCTCAATATAATATTTTATAAAAATATTCATACCTAAAAATATTTATAATTTTTATTTATAATCATTATCTACATGTATATTAGTTATTTTTTTCCTATTTCCCCGCATCAGGTGTTTATAGTTTTGGTTGTCTATACATGTTTCATAGGAGCAATGTCAGCATTCATTCTTATTTAAAATTTAATCATTATTAGTTCATTAATGTTACTATAATTTATGACTTATAATTAATTATGATGTTTCAATTTCCCTTGATGAGTGTTTCACTCTTTATCCTTGAATATGAAATTGATAAAAAGTAGACTTCGATGGTTTTCTTAACCCACGAACGATGTTTTTATAATTATTGGGATAAATATTGATGTATCCTTTACAAAACCAAAAATAATAATTATTTAAATATTTATATCATATTTTATAAGTAATTTTGTTTTCATAGCTATCCATGATATAATTTCATAACATTGTTCACATAGGTGGTCAAACTGACCCAAACATGATCATACCATGATTATTGATGATTATGAGGCGATTTAGTTGAAATATCATTAAAATAATAAAATAATGATATAATTTAGTTTTTATTAGTTTAATATATCATAATTATAAAGTAATTATAATAATAAATAATGGATATTATAATATTACATAATACGAATAAAATATTTACCTCTTAATATGCTTATTTTAAACATTTGAATTAATGATGATCATTTGTTGACCATATCATTAATAGGTTCTCTAATTTCTTATAATAATAACTTAATGATATCATAAAAATATATTTATCCATTAAACTCATTATAATAACCATCCATGTAAGGAATTGATGAAAATAAAAACAGAAGTTAATCATTCCATAGAAGCGGTAGTCTATACGTACGCGTGGTTGGTGATTTTGTTTTCCATATAATGAGAGAAATGTACAATATGTTTTATCATTTTGTAATCTATAAAATGTTATAAATATCATAATTATTTATTAAATTCAATAATAGTACCAGTAGTGTAATGTTGTTAAGGAAAACAAAACATGACACATTGTGGAGGCAGTAGTCCACACACACACACGAATGTCAATTTTACTTTTCTTAAGGGAAATGGGGGAGGGTAGTTAAAGATTATAACATAATTATAATAACATATTAGTATAATATTTATACTTATTTTACCAATTTAATATTTTTTATTTTAATTTTAGGAAGAATAAGTGCACATAAAGAAATAGAAAAGATAAATAGAGGTTGGGAACTTATACCTCACTTCTTGGATTATCTTCTTTGAGAAGGGGATTAAGCCCTAGAGTGATAGTATTTTTAGAAGAAAAAATAATCATTAAGGTGTATAGGAGTGTTGAGGAGAGAGTTGAGAATATATTGGGTCGAATCTATGGGGTTGTGGTGTGTGGGGAAGTGAGGAGAGGAGATCCCCTTTTGTAAGATAAAATGGATGACATTTTTGTCAGTACCCATAGTTTTCAATAATGGGAAGTAAATCTCAAGGAAAGTGGCTCCAAAATTTGATAAATAATGGGGTGTGAAAAATACAAGATCAATATAACACCAACCATGATTTTTCACACATGTTTTAAACATGTTTCAACCCCTTACCCCTTGAATTATTACTCTTTCCATTTTAGCTTTTACCGTGGTAACTAGTTTTTACCTAAGGCAACTTAATATTTTTGATTAAAAATAAAGTAAACTTATTAGATAATTTGTAACTATTGGTTATAAATTTTAAATCCATTTTTCTGGTTCAATTTCCAAAAGTGTTAAAAATTAATTTTAATATAATAAATGTATAATGTATTAAAACAATTTTTGAGAAAAATATTACCTGAGTTCTAAAATATCAATCACAGTTTTGTAAACTATAATAAATATATTAAAATGAATAATTTAAATTATAAAATATATATTTTCCAATAATTTTTTTTATAAATTTCTAAGTCATAATTTCATACCTATAATGTCATAAAAAGTCACAATATTAGTAAAAACGGTATATTGCACTATTTATCAAAAAAATCAATTTTTTAGAAAAATACAACAATTAATCCTAATATAATAGTATTATTCTAAGTAAAAAAGTTATTTTATTTAAATTCAAATTATAAAATTTATAAATTTAGCTTTTAAATTAAAATACAAATTATAAAGAAAAACTACTTTTATTGAAAAAAGACATTTTAAACATTAAGTGTTCTTAATATTATTTCATATCAATTTTGAATTTAAATAATACTAATATATTAGTCTTGATAGTGAAATATTATATATTATTATTTAATATTGGTTTATTTAATTATTTATATAAAATATACAATACTTTTAAAATTTATACGAGAAAGAACAATTCATTTTAATATTAAATCTCATTAATTATTTATCCTCTAAATGTAAGAATTTTTGGACAATTAATATAATTTTATTTACCAGTGGTATTTATTATTCTCATATATTTCTGAATAATATTCATCTAATATGTCTCGAATCATTTTATTTTGATGTTTCATGTGAAATAAGCTATCGAAGGTAAAATTAATTTAGAGAAAAAAATATATTCCAAAATCTTGGGTTGCTATATTAGCAGTGTGTCTCAACAAAATAAATGATTTTCTATGCTTATGTATGTGCCCCATTCTTATTTATTTGTTATTTTTTGATGGTGCACGATTATTGACTCATGTTTCTACACTCTTATTACTCACGTATTATGTTATGTCAAAATCCTTATGTTGTGACCCATGATTTATGATTTATACTTTATTAGGTATGATTATCTTATATTATATCTATACATCTTGATTATTTTATCATACCCACATATTTTTTATTCTCACTTATGATCCTCAATTATTTTCTCTCATGTTTACCCTTACTGAGCATATAAGATCACCCTTTCCTATTTTCCCATTTCCCTAGGTTATGAAGAATATTATTACATATAAAATGTCTATAAGGGTATCATGTATAAAGAATATTTGTGGGAGATGTTAAATAGTGGTTGTAAAATAAGTTGATCATGCATCTTGTCTCCAAATAAACTAAACCTATTGGTTTTGGGGTGTATTTTATTGATATATGTAATTGATATTCATATAAAATAGTGCAATATACATGTTTTTTGTACTTTGTGTAAATACTAAGTAGCAGTTAGGTGCTATTAAGGGGGATGGGTGGATGGGTAAATTAGTAGTACACACTTTTTATGAATTCTCTATCATTAATCCAACCCCTTTAACTTGTTAAGGCATTAAATCCACTCAATAGTATCTCATAGACTCACATAATGTGAAATAGTAATGAGAGAGAGAGAGTGAGTGAGATCAGAACACGATATTTACAAGGTTCAACATAAAATCCTACTTCTTTCCATATTGGTTAGACACCCCAATATGAATTTTCCACTATAATCATATTATCATTTACAATGACTCATGGGTCCACACTAGTGTGATTGGTTACACCTCCAAATCACTTGTCTTCAACAGTAATTGGTTATACTCCCCAGTAGTAAATCCTCTAGTTGTGTCTAGTTAGCCTCCCTAATTACCAACTCTTATGTCGTGATTGATTAGAGACCCCAACCACGCACCACTTTTGAAACTTTTTAGACACCCTGGTCATAAGATCCAATTATTTGTGTTAATATAGTAGCAGAAAGATCTTTTTCTTTAGATGATCCTCTACCATGAGCCTCTAGGATCAGACTTACTCGTGTAAACATTAAATATCTTCAAAAGATGATTTGAACAAGATCTACTGGTCTTGAAACTCCTTCTAGATTTGGTTCAATCTAGATTCTCCTCAACTTTTAATACTTAGTCCTTTCTCCTTTAGGGACTCCTAGCTTTAGCTCAACTTCTTATCTCCTCAATATTGGATGTATCATTCTCTCAGAAATCTCTTCACAATAGTTATACAAGTTCTCAATTCATTATTCACTCATAATTACTTATTTATCTACCTATATATATTTATAATAAGATAATAATATTACATGAATATTTAGTTTCCATTCATATCTGGAAACTCCTCAATATTAGGTAGACATGGTCTTCTTTTATTCAAATTAATCAATAGATTTCATGATTTATTCGTCACTTTAATTATCATTTTAATCTTTATTTAAATCTTCCAAAGACTCGATCTTTTTTCCTTATGTGATATTAGATTATTACATGCTCATTAAAACACCCAAAAGGGTTTATTTTTCTTCCTTATTCACATAGTAAAATATTACCCACCTTTATTCTTTTCCACGGTTCATAACTATCCTCAATTATATCACCCTAAGACTCGAGTATATCCATAATATGATATTAAACATATCATAACTCTTTCAATACCTCAGTTCATTCTTCAAATCATAGTTCTTATAGATTTAAACCTTGTTTTCATGGTAGCATGCACTATTACCATGCATTTATTCTTCCCATGGTGTAAGAATAGTTTTCTGAGGCCTTCTCATTCGCTTATAGAAACTCACATGAATTTAATCTTATCTCACATGGATCACATTACTATGATATTTCTTCCACGATTTCCAGTTCAATTGGATCATCATATTTCCTTCCCAATCAATTTACATGAATACAAGAAACACTGCATTTATGTATGGTAAACTCATAGAAGGTCCGTACTCACTGAAGGTTTGTGCATATTTCATGTTCATATGCATGAAAGGTTTGTGATGATGGTTTCTCATACATATATATGGTTTGTGCAAGTTGATTCTAATAATTACAAAGATATGTGCTTATACTTGAGGAAGATCTATGTGTTATTTATACGGAATAATGGTTGATTCTTATACTCATGGACCACCCATACGATTAACATGAAAAAATGGATTTACTCTAGTCGATGCACCTCACAGAAGATCTTTTCTCCTCATCTGGCCAATCCACATTACCCATGGAAGTTTCACATACTTCATGTGATTAGTTTCACTTGTCTTCACTTCTTCCTTGTTGTAAACAACACTCTCCACTATTAGAACATGGTTTGAACCTTATAAAAAGATAAAAAATCATCAGATATAAATGCCACTATGTATTGAACTTATCCACTCTAGTTATTAAATATGTAGCTTCATGATTACTTTTCTATAAATCATGGTAGTACCTCAATCATCTTATGGACTTACATGGATGTTATATCAAGTATGAAATCCAATTCCATGCCAGGAATATATATCAATCCTCCAAGCATCATCATTACCACACTAAAAACATATTATACCATTAACAAAAAATTCAATACTCACTTATTAACAAAAATATACCCCTTTTATTTTTTTGGCAATACCATAACTCCTAAATGTCAATATGTGTGCTTGGATGAATTTTTTCTCCCAGTTATTAAAAAACAAATGTAATGGAATAATACATGGGTATTCTCATCTATTATTACACCTTTCAAGGCACTCATACTATTTTCCTATTTTTTATTTGTGATAAGGATGATACTACATGGTTGTATGTAACACCTCTATATTTTAAAATATATATTTTCTTTAAATAAAATGTAGGTGTTTAGTAGTTTTCGTTACCCGTAACCCCGAGGCTATATGAATTGTGATATAGTAAATTGTTATAATATAACTATTAAATTAGATGATATAAATAGTAATAACTAAATTATAAAATATATGTATAAAGTTTTTAAATAATGAAAATTTATTGATTAATTATTAATAAATAATTACGTGATTTTTAGTAAAATCATTATATGATTCAAAAATGTGTTTTCTTCAAAAATAATTTTTAGTGCATTTTCTGTGCACAAAAATTATAATTAATTGCTACTATTTTTAAAGATTTTATTTTATAAAATGAATATAATTTTTTAAATCAACACATTAATATTATCTTAGGGTAAATTTTTAGGATTTTTTTAAAAATATTTATTTTTTCAGTGAATAGTGAAAAATACTAATTTTTATAAAAACTATCATTTATTTTCAAGTAAAAGTATCACTATATTTTTAATTTATTATTAAAGTAACACAATTATCCTTTAATTATAAATAATATAATTAATTACATAATAATCATCATTATACTTGATTTTGGTATAAGTTTATTTCTGGACTTAAAAAATGCATTTTTCTAAAAACTGTTTTTATGCACATTGTGTTTTTATATTAATAAATTAAATTAATTTCTATTTATTAACGGTTTTAATTAAATTTATAGATTATATATTAAATCATATATTTTAACATTCATTTTATAGTTTTTACAAGGAAAGTAATAGAAGTAAATTATGTTTTATGCTTAAAAATTCATTTTTCAAAAACGAATTTTCGTTGCGGTTTGCACGCTTAATTAAAATTAAATTCTAAAAATTATAGGAATTTAATATGGTAAAATAAATTCCATATTTTTAATTATTATAATTAATATAATATAATATTATAAACTTATTTTTTCATTTTTAATTATAAAAACAGTAAAATTTTGTTACCACGATTAAGGTTAAAACGAGTTTACTAAGGGTTAAACCAAGAGATAAAGATAGGATTGCCACCAAAACCTGTATAATTATTATTAGTTAAAAATATTTAAACCCTATATTATCATAACTTTTAATAAATGTCCATTTTGATATAATTTCCCATAAAAGTGACCGTATATAATTGAAACCTTTTAAAAAATTCCACGTGTGCCCCTCCCCTCGCTTATAAAAGGGCACCTCTCCTCCTCCCTTAATCACACCATTTTAGCCTCCTAT
The DNA here is from genome assembly GCA_963277665.1 of Viscum album. Lineage (NCBI taxonomy): Eukaryota > Viridiplantae > Streptophyta > Magnoliopsida > Santalales > Viscaceae > Viscum > Viscum album. The sequence goes on from OY728132.1 coordinate 624,533,449, forward strand.
ATCAGAAAAAACCTACTTAAAAGACTTACTATAATCCTAAATGAATCTTATATCTTTTGGTATTCTCTTAAGACCAATCCTTTAAGGCTTAAGGTGTAAGTTAATGTATGCATTTCAATGAAGAGGTATAAATCTTAACCAAGTTCTTTCAATTTTATTTCTCCTTACACCTTCTATAAACTTTTTATATCCATAAAAATTTGATTAATATAGTAACATAAATATAATAATATATTATTATTATTATTTCATAACCATTTACCACCTCTTCTCAATCAAACGGGAGATGAAAGTATCATTCGTGCATATGTGTGGACTATCGCCTCCACGTAGCGATACGATTCATTTTCCATAACCATATTTCATGGATGGGTTTAATGTTTATATATATGATATTTATGACATAATTATTCTTCTATAATTATAATATCATATATAGCTTCTTACCTTCTAATCCATTGGTTAATGATAACGTCGCTCGCGTGTTTGTGTGGACTACCACATCTATGAATCGATGCGATTCATTTATCATTTTTGCTTTACTTGTATGGTAAAAATGAAAGATTTAATGAAAATATATGAAATTTATTATACAATAATTATTATATTAATTCGAATTATCATTTACCTTTCTTTCATTCCATCCACTGAAAATTGGAAACATCACTAGTGTGTACGAATGAATTACCGTCTCCACAAAGTGATGTAATTAATTTTTCATCAAAACTTAATAAAAATGGTTATAAATATGTATATAATGATTATATATTATAATTATATCATTAATAACATTATCGTGATGGATTAACCATGATCAAAGTTTAAGAACCATAACCGCCGAACTAAAACATAGATGAAAAATGAAGCAATTAACACCTGAAATGACGACTTTAATAGAGAATTATTAATAAAAGGGAATTGAAATGATATAAGTGGATAAAATATGATATTATATTTATTAATATTATTATTTTATATAATTATAATAAATTTAAATTTATTATATAGGAGGTTATAATGCTTATGAATCAAGTCAGACATAAGGTAAGAGTTTTGTCTCAAAACTTCCTTCTTTGAGATACATTTTATCTTATGCACCCAATTTATTTTAAATGGCGTATATAATGACAATTGAATATTTAATACCATTAATTATCCTCATTAATTTTATTTTAACTTCAACATAAATATCTAGTTCTTTCAATGATTTTTTATTAAAAAATTTCTTAAGCTGTAAGGGTTTCGTCTCAATTTCTCTCCATTGAGGCATGTTTTAATGCTATGCACGAATTTATTATTTATATGGTGAATATAATTATCAAGAATTTATTTTGGAATAATACATGATTTAATTTAAGGTATTTATAGAACCATATTATTTTCAATATTCAAATGACTTTTGTTTAAAAATTTATTAAAGTTGTAAGGGTTCTTCATCTCAATTTTGTTTTATTGAGACATGTTTGATGTTATGCACCTATCTTATTTTATGAGGTGTATATAATAACATATTGATATGTTGTATCATTAATATCCTCATTTACATGGTATTTAATGTTTAATTTTAAGTTATTTCTTTCATGGGTGTTATGATTCAAAAGTTACCACAAGGGTAAGGGTTTTATGTTACAATCCCATTTTTACGGGGATTATTTATGATAAAATATCTGATGAATAAATTATATAATCTATCTTTACCAAATATTATTTCTTTTCTCCTTTGATTATTTTTATATATTACATATTTTAATTTCATTTCCCTCTCTTTAAGTACTCAAGTTACTGAAAGAATATTTTTAAGGAAAACCGACCTTATTTTTCTATTCGTTCAGGAATATTTTCTTCCATCTCCATATTTTCTTTAAAAAAAATTCAAGTTTTTTTTAATATTCTAAAAATATTATTTAAATTAATTTTTAATTATATTTTAATTTATTTAACAAGTTTAAAAAAAATTCTTATCATTTTCTAAATGTGGTACTTTTGACTTTTTACCAAAAAAGTGAAAGGAATTTTTATTCTAAAGGGTTTTACTCGCCATCATGAATACTGTTTTATTTAAAGATTCATTTATAATTTTACTTTAATATTTTAAAATAAAATGTTTCCCTATTATTTTTGGATTTTTTTAGATTTTAAATAACTGATTTCAAATGAAAAGGGTATTTTCCTCAAGAAATGTTCTAATGGTCTTTTAAAGGTATTTTTATCTATAACAACATAATTTAAAATTTCTTATGATTTACTAGGGATATAATACAATGTTATCATATTTATTCTTTCTCTATATGTTTTGTGATTATGATTTTTCAATTTTTATGATTCCTATTTTATTTTAATGTGTTATTATTTGATGACATGACAAATGTTTTATGATCTCATGGCACATATATATATGGGTTTCATTATGTGATAGGTGGGAGTAGAATTATATATCCCTCCAATGCATTGGATAAATATGGATATCTCATGAGATAATAAGGACTAGAATGAGGATTAAACCTAGTTTAGTAAATGATTTTTTTCTAATAAGATAGCTTTGTGAGTGAACCTCAACTAATGAAATGATGAAATGAGGAGTGGTCCCAATACACTATGATAGTCTTAGTAGTGAGGCTTAACTAAGGAAATGGTTTTCTATACTTATGTGTATTCCATAAACTTATGTTTTGTGATTATAAAATGTTATCATGCCTTATGATTGATTATTTATGATTCTACACCCTTATGTATTATGTATTTTGATTGATAAAATTTTATTCCATGTTTCATTATTATGATCTATGAATTGATTGATGCTTCTTATATTTACCTTCCCCTTATTTTGGATAAAGGTTTTAAGTATTTTATTTATAAGAAGGGTGATAGTTGTGAAAAACTTAATGAGAAACGATTTCAATCATTTATGTACCAGTTATTTATGTTATCCATGTTTTCAAAGACACTAAAACTTTTTAGTTTTATCATGGATCATATTTATATTTAATGAATATTTTTTCTAATAAGATAAAATATTTATGTATGAAAAGTTTGGTTCACTATAAATGGCATCAAAGTAAGGTTTAGTCATTTTTAGAAACTAGGATGGGAAAAATTTAGTGAAAACCCTCAGGATAAGACTATATATAGGAGAACATCCTAGGTTATGGTAAATAAATGAGAATGGTTTCCCTAAGAAAATAAACCATTGTATAGATACTATAAGTGGACATGGTTTTTTCACAGATGCATATAGCAGTAATAAGCTCGAAAAGAGTTAGTCGAGCATATCTTGACCATCATTCTGGTGTATGGTGAATGATACCTTACTGTGCACATGGTTTGAAACTCTTAGGGGATATGCTTGGGTTAATTAACATTTCCTTTATAAACCATTGTAAATTATTTGAATAGATAATGACCATGGATAACATAGGTTAAAACTAAGATATTATAGATCAAAAAGAAGGTGTCATGGTTTAGACATCCTATTAATGATATTTCGTGATTATATGATAACTCATTACTGTTTCTCACACCATAATTTTAGTTTTAGTTAATGGATTAATCTAGGAGGAATCATGTTAACGTTGAATGTGATAGACAATGTAATTATTGTCTACATAAGTAACTAAATGAGACCGAATCTAGAATGATAAACTTTTTGTTTATGCCTAATAATATATCTCATTTTATTATTAACAACCTCAACTTGTGAGAGTTTCCTAACACACCAAATAAGATAAAAGGAGTTTCATGAAGACCATAGAGGAAAGAGGATTCAGCTTCCTACATGTCAAGAATGTGGTAAGAAACACCTAGGGAAATATATTAATGGAACAAGAAGATGTTTCGGGTGTGTAAAAGAAGAACATAAAGAAAGTAATTTATAAGGAAAAATGAAAAGTTTTGTTAATGCAATAGATGATAATAATGGTTTCCATAAGGTATTATCTAATAATAAATATTTTAAATGTGGAAATCATGGGTATTATACAAATAAATATCTTAGGAGGAAAGATCAAGAAGAGGATAAAAAAGGTTGTATGAGTATAGGTTTTATTATTGATGATAAAGTAACTATGAATAACATATGAAAGGAAGGAATTATTAAGGAATAAGATGACAGAGTCTGGTTAATGGTTTATGAAGGAAGTGAAATGATTTAAATATTTATATATTAGGATGCATGAATTGTGTTTTAGAAGTGTTTTATTAATGATATTTTGGTTATAAGAATCATGAAACATCTAAGGATTTTTCCACATTAGTTTTAATTTAAGGATTTACAGGAATATATTGATTGGTACTAATAACCTAGAAAAGTTATATGGTGGTAAGGTGATATTTTTGGAAAACACATGATTGAGGGATATATAAACCTTAATATGTTTCCGAGGTTGAGATAATAATGTTTAGTTGGTATAAAGAGCTGATTGATATTTATAAAGTAAATTGGATAGTATTAATGACCTTGTAATTGATTTGTGATTTGATGACAGAGTGATTTATGTAATATTTTATTAAGTTTATTACATTTTTTGATTTATGGAATATATTGGATAGTATATGATTTTATTTGATGAATAAGGATATAGTTATTTTTTTGGAAGCATATATGTTTTCATTGAGGTTTTATGGTGATTTGTGTTATTATCATGTTTTTGGAGAATATATGATAAAGGTATTCACATGTTTGGTATATAACATTAATAGATACTTTATATTGTTTGGGGATTAAAGTTAACTTTATTTTGGAACTTTATAATCATTTTTCTAAATTTTTTGGTTTCAAATTTGATCAAAAATATTTTGGATGAGACTTAAAGTTAACTATTTATGGAATGTTTTATGTTTAACTTTGGTTATTATTGTTGAGGTTTTAGGGATTAGCATAACATTACATCATATAAAGATTTATCCATATTGTATAACTTTTGCTAACCATTTTATTTTTGGTAAATATCTAGAGACCTAATGAATTAATTTTCACTATTTTATGGATCTTATGATCTATTAAAAGTTAATTTTATTTCTTCAAGAATCAAAATTTCATATTGTTCGAATATAGATTAAAAGTGGTAGAAGATAATTAAAACACACAATCAAAGGATGAAATTACATTTATGGATTTGAAGAAATAAATTATATTTTATCATATTCTATTGTAAAATAATTAATCAAATCTAGGAAAAATTATCTTGAAAATTAAAATATTTTCCTTTGTTATAATTATTTCCGAGGAGTTTATGGCCGTTTTCACCCCTCCATGATTTATGGTTTTGTGGTCATTAAATTTATTATTACCATGTTATATATTACTCCATATTATTATTTGGACATTATATTTACCCTAAATGTCTAAATTTTAAATTCATACTAATATTCTCCTTATCTTGGAACCCGATTGTGTGTTATTTCAGGTAACCTTTATGTTTTCCACATCCTCTTTTCAATGGAAGTTTCATTATCCCTTTGTACAATGTGGGTTTTCAATAAAGGAATTTTCATATATTGAACCTTTGATTAATGAGATAAAAATTATGAGGGAACAATTTATTTGTGGGGGTGGGGGTGATGTAACACCTATAGATTTTAGAATATATTTTTTCTTTAAATAAAATTTAAGTGTTTGATAGCTTTCTTTACATGAAACCCCGAGTCTATATGAACTGTGATATAGTAAACTATTATAAGCTAGCCATTAAATTAGAAGGAACGAATACTAATAATCACATTGTTAAAAAAATTTATAAAGTTTTTAATTAATTCAAATTTATAAATTAATGCATAATAAATAAGTACTCAATTTTAAGTAAAAATATTGGATGCTTCAAAAATGTGTTTTCTTTAAAAATAGTTTTTATTGTATTTTATGTGCAAATAAATTATAATTAATTTATATGATTTTTAGAAATTTTATTTAAGGAAATTAATATAATTTTTAAATTATTATTCCAATATTATTTTAGGGTGAATTTTTAATATTTTTCTAAAAAGATTTATTTTTCAATGAATAATGAAAAATACCATTTTTTGTAAAAATTATCTTTTATTTTCATGTAAAAGTACCATTGTGTTTTGAATTTGATTTTAAAGTAACATAATTATCATTTAATTATAAACAATTAAATTAATTATATAATAATAATCATTATACTTGATTTTGGTATAAGTTTATTTTTGGGCTTAAAAACATATTTTTCTAAAAATTGTTTTTATGCGCGCAATGTGTTTTTATCTTAATAAATTAAATTAATATAAATTTATTAATGGTTTTATTAAAATTTATATATTATATATTAAATAATATATTTTAATATTCATTTGATATTTTTTCAAGGAAATTAATGGAAGTAAATTATGTTTTATGCTTAAAAATTCATTTTTCGAAAATGGGTTTTCATTATGGTTTGCACGCTTAATTAAAATTAAATTATGAAAATTATAGAAATTTAACATATTAAAATGGATTAAATATTTTTAATAATCATAATTAATATAATACAATAGTTTGAACTTAATTTTTGGTCACAATGAATATTAAAAATAGTAAAAAAATCACCTTAGTTAAGGTTAAAGCGAGTTTACCGATGGGGGGGTTAAACTAAGAGATAAGGGTATTATTGACACAAATACCTATCTAATTTTTATTTTTTGAAGATATTTCGACCTTATATTATCATATATTTGAATCCCTATTCATGTGGATCCACTTTCCCATGAAAGTGACCATATATAATTGAAACCTTTTAAGAAATTCCATGTGTGTCCCTCCCATTACTTATAAAAGAGAAACTATCCTCCTACCTTATTCACACAATTTAAGACTTATATATCAGAAAATAATTGATTAAAATATTTTATATAATCATTTAATTAATCCTAGATCTTTTTTTCTTCTATTAAGACTAATCCTTCAAGTCTTAAGGTGTAATCCAAATGAGGTCTCTTAAAGAAGAGGTAAAAATATTAACCAAACTCTTTCAAATTTATTTCTTCTTACAAATTATCTAAACCTTTTTTATCAATAAAAACATGGTGAATACAGAATCATAAATATACTTATATGTTATTATGATTATATCACAACAATTTACCACATCTTCTTAATCAAATGGGAGATGAAAGTGTCGTTAATGCGTACATGTAGACTACTGCCTCCACATAGCAAAATAATTCATTTTCCATCACCATATTTCATGGATGGTTATTATGATGATTTTAATGTTTATATATGATATTTATGATATTATTATCCTTCAATAATTATAATATCATATCTAAATTCTTACCTTCCAATTCATTGGTAAACGACAATGTCGCTCGTGCGCACGTGTGGACTACCACCTCCACAAAGCGATATGATTTGTTTATCATTTATGATTTAATTGGATGCTAAAAAGGATATATTTAATGAAAATATATTATATTTATGATATAATAATTATTCTTTAAATCTTAATTATCAATTAACTTTATTTAATTTTATCCATTAAAAAGTGGAAACATCACTTGTGTGTACGTACGAATTACCGTCTCCACGAAGTGATGTAATTAATTTTTCATCACCACTTAATATGAATAGTTATAAATATGTATATAATGATTATATATTATAATTATATCATTAATAACATCATGTATATTGAGGAACCATTATCAATGTTCAATGATCATAACTATCTAACTAAAACATACATGAAAAACGAAGTAATTAATACCTAACATGACGACTTTAATAGAGAATTGTTAATAAAAGGGTATTGAAATGATATAAGTGGATAATATATAATATTATATGTATTAATATTGTTATTTTATATAATTATAATAAATTTAAATTTATTATACAGGGGGTTATATATCTTATAAATCAAGTTGGACATAAGGTAAGGGTTTCGTCTCAAAACTCCCTTCTTTGAGACACATGTCCTTTAATGAACCTAATTCATTTTAAATGGACTATATAATGACAATTGGATATTTAATGTCATGTATTATCATTATTCATGGTATTTTAACTTCAAATTAAATCTCTATTTCTTTCAATGTGTTTTTATTAAAATGTTTCTTAAGTCGTAAGGGTTTTGTCTCGATTTCTCTTCATTGTGACATGTTTTAATGTTATGAAAAAATTTATTATTTATATGGTGTATATTATTACCAATAATATATTTTTTAATAATATATGATTTAATTTATGTAATTTTTAAAATCATGTGATTTTCAAGCTTCCAATTACTTTCATTTCAAAAATTACTAAATTCGTAATAATTCTTCATCTCAATTTTGTTTCATTGAGACATGTTTGTTTTTATACACATATATTATTTAATGAGGTGTATCCAATGACACATTGATATTTTGTATCATTAATATCCTTATTTTCATGGTATTTAAAGTTTAATTTTATGTTATTTCTTTCATAGAGGTTATGATTCAAAAGTTACCATGACGGTAAGGGTTTTATGTTACAATCTCATTTTTACTAGGATTGTTTATGATTAAATTTTTTATGAAGAAATTATATGATATATATCTCTAAAATATCATTTATTTTAATCTCCTGTGGTTATTTTTGGATATTTCTGGGTTTTATTTAATTTTACCCTCTTTAAGCACTCAAGTGACCAAACAAATGTTTTTTAGGAAAACAAACCTTGTTTTTCTCATCAGCCGAGAATCTTTTATTTAAAATGTTTTTAAGAATTTTTTAATAATTATAAAAATATTATTTAAATAAAATTTTAACTATATTTTACTTTATTTAACAAGGTTTAAAAATAAATTTTCTTATCATTTTCCAAATATGGTACTTTTGAATTTTTACCGAAAATGTGAAAGTAATTTTTGTTTTTAATGTACACTACATGAAAAAATTTCCCCACCCTCATGAATACTCTTTTATTTTAACCTTAATTTATAATAATCCTTTATTTTTTTCAAAGAATTTTTTTTTCTTATTATATTTGGAAATTTTTTAGATTATAAATAAGTGATTTCAAATGAAAAGGGTATTTTACTCAAGAAATGTTTTAGTGATCTTTTATAGGTATTTTTATATATAACAACATCATTTGATGTTTCTTATGATTTATTTGGGATATGATACAAAGTTACCAAATTTATTCTTTATATGAATGGATAATGATTATGACTATGAAATGTTTATGAAAATCGTATCCTTTCTATGGGTTATGATTTAAAGATATGATGGATGTTTTATAATATTGTGGCACACATATATATGATTTTTATTATGTGATGGATGGGCCTAGAATTATATATCACTCTAATTAATTGGGTAAATATAGATATATTATTATATAATAAGTGTTTTAATGGGGGAGTGAACCCATTTCAGTAAGGGAATTTGTCTAATAACATCTTCTTGGGAGCGAACCTTGACTAAGGAAATAATAAAACATGGAGTGAACCCAATCCACTATGACAATCTTTCCAGTGATCCTTAAATAAGGAAATGATTTTCTATGATTATGTGTATTCCAAAAACTTATGTTTTATACTTATGATATTTTCTCATGGATCATGATTGATTATTGACAACTTTGAACTCTAATGTATTCTCTCTTTTGATTGATAAAACTTAATTTCATGTTTCATGATTATGATCTATGAATTTATGGGTATAATTTTATATTTTTAATCCCATGTTCTAATAACATTATGATTATAATATGATCACTTATGATCATTGATTGATATATCTTATGTTTACCCTTACCAAGATTATGAGATCACCCTTTCTTATGTTTCCCTTCCCCAGGTTATAGAGAAAGGTTTTAAGTATCTTATGTCTAAGAAGGGTTCTAGTTATAAAGAACTTAATGGGAAATGATGTAGATTATTTATGTACTAATTTTTTATTTATCTATGTCTCTAAAGACACTAAACCTTTATGGTTTTGGAATGTATCGTATTGATATATAATGAATATTTCACCTAATAAGATGTAGTATTTATGTATGAAAATTTTGAATCGCTATATTTTCTTAAGAATGTGCCTTTGATTATTCTACTCTAAGTATATGTGGGCTATCCTAGTGCAGAAAACAAGAGAGTTATAATCAATGTTGTCCATGTTGTCTATACACTACAATGCATGTGATCATGCTCAAAATATTCTCATTTCTTAAAAAGGGGTTTCATAAAACAAATTATTTTAAATGAAACATGAAACTTACACACATCTCAACAAACCATAAAAATAGTTCATGTTCAAGTCATGTAATTCATCCTTTTAATTATTCTATAATAAACCAATTCCCCCTTCAAAATAATATTGAATAAAATCACAACACAGGGTTATAAGTGTGATTTTTAAACCTCATTGTTTATTATTGTCAAATATTTCCAGAAATTCTAGATTTACCAGAGGTGGCAGGATGGAAAATTATTCTCATGATTTGACCCCCTTAAAGGCTATACTCTTTTTCTAAGTTAGAATAATTAAAAAATAAGAATAGGGAATAAGGAGGGACCTTTTAATTTATCAAAAGTAATAGTGAGACAAATAGATTATTCTCAATATAAGCCACTCTTTCCTTTCTAACCTAGCCTTTCATTTGTGTGAAACTTCCTTTTCTACTTTATTCATTTGAGCAAATGATGTTTTAAGGGATTTTATTTTGTTTTTAAATAGTTCCAATTATCTAGAAATCCATTTCAAGTACTTTCTAGTTGAATAAACTAACATTTTACACCTTTCACATAAGGAATCAACATTTAACTTTCCCTTCTCAAGTAGCTTTTCAACTTCTTCATAGGGAGTACCAAAAACCATATCGATCCTATTATCCCTTTCTTGGATTGAACCCCTTTTTTATTCCAACTTGCATATATTCACTTTATCTTTCATTTCCTAATTACAGAGGTCCATGATGTGTAATCTCTTTCCATAATAGAAGAATATCCTTTTTATGGATTCAAATCCTTCTTATCATCTTCCTATTTAGGATTTTCAGGTGATCACTTGTTTTTCTCTCCTATAGTTATATTTTACCTCTTTATTCAACTGCTTATTCATTTATTGTAGCCTTATTTTAGGAGTTTTATTCTATAGGTACATAACTAAATTAATTATAGTAATATTTATACAAGTTATGGTATTCAAAAAAATTATTCAAATGTTAAATTATTATTTTCACAGAAAAATTCTTTTATTTTTATACAATAAGTATTTTTTTACTTTTAACTTTCCCCACTTACTTTTGGCCTTATAAAATTTTTATAAGTTGAGTCATTATGATAATAATTTATGAATATATGCCCAAAACTCTAACAATACTAGCAATATTCTACAAACCTCCTTCTTTTACATGGAGGTGAATTCTATCCATATTTACAAGCATGATGTTTTTATACCTTTTCACTAACCTTTTGTGGTTTGATTGGGGATATGATTCTATTCTATATTTTCATCCTTAAAACATTGGTGTATTTACCATTATTTTTAGATGCCCTCATTTGTATAGTTTTTTAATTTTTTCCTGCACTTCCAAAAAAATTAGATTCAGTAAAAATTGCATGAATTAGATTACAGGAAACCTTTTTCACTAATAATGAAGTGAAATATTATTCACATGATCTTAAACTCTCTTTTACACTATTTTGAGTCTTCTTTGATGCACATTTACCTTCTAATTTCTGTGTGGAGTCATTACTTTTCTTAGCAGGTTGATAAGTTCTCACTCTTACTTCTTCAAGATCTTTCAGTTTGATTCTCAGCCTTAGATACTTCAAGTTGTGAATATTTTTCTAATCCTCAACCAATATCAACATATCTTCCCATTTCTATAACTTTTGAATTCTATTATCATGAATTTTTTTTACTTGTTACAACTGATTATCAAACTCTTTCACTCTATTCTCCTTAGTATCAAGTTGGGAAATCGTGACACTCATAGAGATTTTATGTAACCTTTCAAATGGATGGAATACTTCACTAAATATGGTATTAAATAATTCCTTATCATAAACTGATCTTTTCAAATCTTCAATAGCTTCAATATACTTTTCATTGAAAAGTGATACTATTTCATTTTTACTCTCACTAGATTGGTGAGGGTGTTATATACTCCAACCTTCTTAGCCAATTCCTATTCTATTGTATTAGTATCTTCTTCCAACTATGATTTATTATCCTAAAGTCCCTTCATAGTTATAAAGATACAATTTACTACTTCTTTGGGAAATTTATCTAGATGATATTGAATTTAAAAATGAAGATCACTAAGTGATATATCACCATCATAGCTTGAACTAGATTCAGTATAATAATCATAATCAAAATAATTATTAAAAATTATACCACTTTGATTACCTTCAGTTAGTGACGTATCTCCCTTTACTTTTCGATTCTTTTTCAGCTTCCTTGCCTCTAGATTCTTACTATTTTTCTGAGTCATAGAAGATATCTCCACATTTTTATCATTGTGAGCATATTACTTTTTCTTTATCCAAGGTAGCTTAAGATCTTCTTTAAATCTACACTTCATCAATGATAATAAAAACAACATGGAAAAAACTTTGGATATTAAAAGTGAACTTACTATAATACCACTTATAGAGACCAAAGACTAGTTAGGTACCACTGGGGGGGGGGGTGAATCAGTGGCACACTCTTTTTACAAATTATCTATCATTAATTAAACCTCTCAAACATATTAAGGTTTTAGAACCACTCAATATTATCTCATAGATCACCTCACGTGCAATAGTAATGAGAGAGAGAGAAGTATACAATATTTAGAAGGTTTGTTATAAAATCCCACTCCTTGATATGTTGGTTATACACCCCAATATATATTTTCCACTATAATATTATTATCAATTATAGTGTCTCTTAAGTTTATATGAGTGTTTATACCCCCAATCACCTATCCTCAACAACAATTGGTTATAATACCTAGTAGTTGATCATATAGTTGTGTATGATTATCATCCCCAACCACCAACTCTTCTACCATGATCAGTTAGAAACCCCATCCATGAGCCTCATTAGCAACTAGTTATACAACAAAGTCATAATCTTCTCTTATTTATGTTGATCCAATAATAGAAAGATCTCTTTATTCTTTAGATGATCATCCTCTATGATCTTATAGGATCATGATTTCTTGTATACACCTTCAAGGTCTTTAAAAACTTATTTGGACAATATTTATTGTTCTTAAAACTTCTTTTAGATTTAAGGCGATCTTGATTCGCCTCAGCTTAAAATAATCATGTCTATTTCTATAATGTCCTTGGCCCGATACTCCCTCATATGTCTAAGGTATTTTGGTTACATTGCCTCAAGTGAGCCTCCCTATACACCAAATGTTGATGAATATAAGTGAGGGTGTAAGGGATATAGTGGGGAGACTATTTCCTCTAGTATAGAGTTTAAATAATAGTGGAAATAATAACAGATTAGTGAAAATAGAAGAAACAATAAAATAATCAGTCATGAAACCACAATAGGATAAGAGCTAAAATTGAACAATACAAATAATAATAGAATCATGTAATAACAGACTGAGTGTAACTAAATAACATTCTAAATTAATAAAAGTAAAATTCTATAGGACTTGATAACAATGACTCTAAATCCTTGGTCATAAACCTCATGTTAGTCCCATCTCCAATCTCTAACCCATCCAGTGAGAAATCAATATACAGAGCCTCTTACCCTTGTCCAAACCCACATCTATGAAATCAGCTTGGGTACCAAATAACGGCCTGAACAGGGTGTGAGTATAACTCAGTAGGCCAACACCCACCATGTCTAAAAAAATCTAGTTTGAATATATAGTGCATGAAACAAAGTGACAATAGGGGTATTAATTAATCACATAATACATCACATCAAATAAAAACTACTGAACTTAAAGCTCTGGTTTGACACCTGGGTCTAGTCCAAACCTACTTCATCAAAATTAAAGATATATCTTTCAAGCGGTGGATCCTTCTATATTAGAAATGATCACCCAAACCATGACAGATTCTTCTACTCAGGATGAATCATCATCTCATGTCTCAAATAATCTTCTCACTGGGCTCCATGTTGTAAGTGTTTCTTATATATTCCCATATACACATCACCAAGGGGAAAGTAACCATATCACTAGGATCCATGAGAATTACCCATGATGGAGTTGCATACATATTCCCATGTTTACATCACCAATCATAAAGTAACCATCTCATCGAGCTCTATATGAATTACTCGTGCTGGAGTTGCTTACGTATTCCCATGTGCACATCAACAAGGGGAAATTAACCATCTCACCAGGCTTCATGTGAGTTCCCCATTCTAGAGTTTCTTATATCTTACCATGCGCACATCACTAAGGGGAAAGTAACCAAACACATCACATGGTGTATTCTCCTACCTCACCAGGGTTACATCTCATGAGATAGTGTATCAGCCCTTGGGAATCATGTCAGAAATCATCAAGCATAGAAATACAAATGAATATCATTATCAAGTGGTGTATTCTCCTATATAGTAATAATCAATGATATAATGCATAAAAACATCAAACAAGTCACAAGTCATTTTAAGAAGTATTAGTTAATCCATTTTATTACCAATTAATAATAATTTATTCTCAATGGGTGGATTATCTTGTATCAGGATGAATCACCCAAGCCATCCCATTACAGTTTCCATTTTCATACTTTATAGGTTATGACAATTCCTCACTATTAATTAAGTTTCAAATGATTTTCGTATAAAATTTGGTAGAAACGCATCTTCAGTGGAAGCAAGGCCTGGTCACAACACTAAGGACCCAATGAGATCCTTGGGAGGTATAAACTTGATATTTCCTTTCAAAGTAGTGATTTTACAATCTAATTTGGTCTTAGGTATGGTGTGATGGCATGAAAAAATTTATTGCACATACCAGGGGAATCAAAAAATAGACTAAAGGGAGTTGTTCTAGAGCACCCACCTTAAAAGAAGAGTAGATGAAAAAAATTACTCAATATCCATGGTACAACCCATTTACTAGTTCCTTTCACGGGAACCAAGAAACCACTAACAAAGAACATCCAAATATTGATCTAGTTTAGGACATTTGATCCAGGACTCTCCACATGGTAAAAAATGTTACAAGAAAGATATTTTTCACTATAAGGATTACTTCCGATCGTTAGGCCCAAAACACCAAGATCCAATAGAATGAGCTTTTGGATTGAAGAGGAACTGTTAGACATCATATGTGGAAAGGTCTAAAATTAGGAGAGAAAGGTATTCATTATCTTAATGCATGATAATCCTCTAAAGGTTTTTAAAATAGTCTAGGCACAACTAATCCAAAACATAAATAGGGAATTTATGTTGTGGATCCCTTGATTTACATATATGCTGAAAAACCCATTTCCTGGAATTAAAACTAAAAAATGGATTTACATCATAAATAAGGATTATGATGTAAACCTATGATTTAAAGATTGTTTTGGTTTTTCAGGATCTGTCCACATAAGAAATTTACGTCGTAAATATATAATTTATGTTATAATTTCGCTCTGCAATTTACCATTATCCACCCCTACAACACTTACCCAGAACCCGCCCAACTCATTTATAGGCTATCCAATCAAGGATTAAAAAAAGGAAAATTTAACCCTAAAAGGGTTACCAACACTTAAATAGAGACATACCTAGAAAAGATGAGATCTTACAAACTCCACACAATATAATAGTTTTCCCTAAGATATGCTCCATGTCATCTTGGTGGGAATCAAAAAATAAGTATAGACACTATTTTTTCATATTAGATTCTATCTCCCAAGTCTCTTATTGAAAACGAATATACTTCCACTGTACTCATACTAGAGGTACTGCCCTTCCTCAAAGGTTCTTATCACTATGGTCCACTATATGAATCAAATTCTCCTCAAAGGATTCATCAACATCCAACTCGACATCATCAACATCTATCACACGAGAAGGGTTAAAATGATACCTCAAAAGCTGAGACACATTAAAAACATCATGCATGGAACTATAACATTGTTGAAGGTTCATAGGGAACACTACTTGACCGACCCTTTCCACTATCTCAAATGGTCTGAAAAACCTGGGTTTTAACTTCCCATGTTTCCTAATACAATGTTCCCTCAGCCTAGATGACACCCAAATGAAAACATGATTACTAACCTCAAACTCTAGAGATCACATCTGATGGTAATTATATTATTTCTATTGACTATTCAAAACCACCAACCACTTCCTAATCAACTGAACCTGTTTAGATGTCTCCTGTACGAGACTAGGTCCAATGAGTGCTAATTCACCTGCCACTAACCAGTAAAAAATAAAATGACTTGACCTTCCATAAAAATCCTCAAAAGGGGACATATGGATTGATGCCTAAAGTCTATTGTTATATGTGAAATCCACCAGCACTAGATGTTTCTCTTGAGAACCACCAAAATCCAAAACATAGGCTCACAACATATCCTTTAGAATCTAAATCATCAATTCAGATTAGTCATTAGTCTGAGGATAATAGATTGTACTTAGAAGAAAATATAATCCCAAATATTTATAAAGACTTTGCAAGAATCGAGATATAAAATAAGGATATTAATTAGAAATGATTCTCCTTGAAACACCATGCAACTGAACTATCTCTCAAATGTAGAGACTACCCAGATCATCTATGGTGAAGGTCTCCCTTAGAGGGAAAAAGTGAACTAACTTCATTAGTCGATCCATGACCACCCATGCCTCATAATTCTTACAAGGTATCCTAGGTAATACTATCACAAAATCTATTGTGATATCATCCCACTTTTATTATGGAATAGTAAGTGGCTGCAACAACCCAATAGACCTATAATGCTTGTCCTTCACCTACTGATAGGTGTAATATCTCATATTAATCCCACTATATACTTATTTATTCCTAAACACCAGTAATTTATATGCAGATTAAGATACATCATTATCAGACCTGGATGTACTTCCATTTTAGAATCATGAAACTCTCGTATCAACTCATTGTGAAAACCCATAGGAACCCATACTTGGATATGGATAAGAAGAATATCACCACTGCCAAGAGACCATCTTGATGGTGGCTCCCCACCATATAAGTTATCCCTCAGAGTTATGCCCTTTGGATTAGACAACTGATCTATCTTGATTCAGTCTTGAATAATAGGTAATAGAGATGTCGAAGTCAGAGATACTAATATTTGGGACTCTTAAACATCTAGATTCATGACTATAAAGAGTTCCATCATTGACCACTCATCATAAGAATTATGCACTTCATCTGTATATTTCTTCTAGCTCAAATAATCATAAACTATGTTTCCATTTTCTAGAGTGTATACCAGCTCAAAATCAAAATATTGTAGATACTTAACCCACCTCATCTTTCTAAGGTTTAGGTATCACTGAGAAAATATATACTTGAGGCTCTTGTGGTTCGTTTACACCAAAAAACTTTTGACCAACAGATAGGGTCTTCAACATCTCAGGGTGTGTACCACCATAGTTAACTCCAAATCATGAGTAGGATAATTCCTCTCGCATGTAGTATCAGCCATCTAGAGCCATAAGTAACCAATCAAACCTCTTGCATTAGAACTTCTCTAAGTCTAACTCCAGATGTGTTACTGTACATGGTATATGCCTTACCTGACATGGGTAAGATGAGGATAGATGCTGAGTTAAACCTTCTCTTCAGCTCTTGGAAATCCCTATCACAAGCATCTAACCCAAAAATCTTTACCCCTTTCTTGGTTAGCCTAGACATCAGTGCTGCCAAATGGGAGAAGTCCTAGATGAAACACTAGTAGTAGCTTACTAAACCCAAAAAGCTCTTAATCTTGAATAATTTCTTAGGATGCTCCCAAGATACCATGGAAGAAACCTTCTCTGGGTCCACTAACACTCTATAATATGAGATAACATGTACTATAAAGTTCAATATATGAATCTAGAATTCACATTTATATAGATTTTCATAAAGCTGATGCTCTATCAACATACTCAAGATGATGTCAAGATTTTTGGCATGATCTTCTATGAATTTGGAGTAAAATAAGATGTATTTTATAAAAAATACCACAAAATTATCAAATAAATGATAGGAGATCCAATTCATTAAGGCCATGAATACTACAAGTGCATTCATCAGACTGAATGACATCATAATGAACTCATACAAGCCATAGCTACTCCCAAAAGTAGTCTGAGGTATGTTAGATGGTCTCACTTTACTGGTTCTTGGACATTATCTAGTTCATCCTCTGATAATCCACACATAAGTGCAAAGTATCACCATCCTTCTTGGTGAAAAGCATGGGATAACCCCACAAATAAGTACTAGTCCATATGAATCCTTTAGATTCTAGATCTTCCAACTGAACTTTCAACTCATGAAGCTCTACCGGCCCTATTCTATAAGGCAGGGTAGAAACTAGATCATCTACTTACACCAACTCAATCATAAACTTAATCTCCCACTTGGGTGGTAAGCTGAATAACTCTTCAGAAAAAATGTCATAAAATGGTTTACAACTGTAGGAAAAGTATCCTGTAACATTTTTACATCATTCAGAACAAGGAATGATATATCACTAAAAAATGATAATTAGCGATGTTTTAAAACATCATTAATTCATTTATCGATATTTCTTAAAAACACCAATAAATGAGGTATCACTAATTTAGCGACGTTTATAAATGTCATTATTCAGCGATACCTCATTTAACAACATTTTAAATAAATATCGCTATTTAGTTACACATCATTTTTTGAAGTTTTTTAGAAATATCATTATTTTTTTTTGAAATTCATAATTTTTCTAGTAATTTTTTTAAATGATGTGCATATTTTTTCTGGTTTTTGCCCGGGATCACCTACACACCCCCACTGTGCCCTCTCAGACCCTGATCACTGACCCCTCCCATTCCCACTAGCCTCCCTCTATCCTGCATTTCCCTACTATCCTACCCCTTCTGTACCCTGCATACCTTACCATTTGAGCTTGCCTACACACCCTCCACTACACCCTCCCGCACCCTGCTCACTACCCCCTCCCATTCCTACTACCCCTTCCATGCTCTCTCTCATAATCACGTACCCTACCTACTCCTACCATTCTCGCTAGCCTCCCTCTCTCCCATACTGCCCCACTAGCCTACCCCCATACCCTACGTACCCTACCACCTAGGCTCGCCTACACGCCCCCACTATTCCCTCCCACACCCACTCACTACCCCTTCTTGCTACCCCTTCCCTTATCCCTCCTATACTCACATACCCTACCTACCCATTCAACTCCCACAAGCCTCCCTCTCTCCTGCATTTCCCTACTAGCCTACCCCTCCCTTACCTTGTGTACCCTACCAACCCCCTCCCCCCTCCCGTCCTTCCACACCCATTCCCGTTAGCCTCCCTCTTTTGTATTTCCCCATAGACTACCCCTCTCATACCCCACATACCCTAACTACCCCACTCCCTATCTGCAGGGCTCCTGTACACGCCAAAGCCGAAGGGGTTAATAAAAATCAGGTGTTGAAGAGCATCAAACCATGAACCTCTCGGACCCCTCCCATACCCCGCATACCCTACCTACCCCTCCCATTCCCACCAGCCTTCCTCTCTCCCACACTGCCCCACTAGACTAACCCTATAGTACCCCGTGTACCCTACCACTCGGGCTCGCCTACATGCCCCCACTTCACCCTCCCGCACCCCGTTCACTACGCCCTCCTATTCCCGCTACCCCTACCTTGCTCCCTCCCGTATCCACACACCCTACCCACCCCTCCCATTTCCGCTAGCCTCCCTCTCTCACGCATTTCCCCACTAGCCTACCCCTCCCATACCCTGTGTACCCTACCAACCTCACTCCCTTTCTCTCTCATTCCCCTTTACCAATTCTTGCTCGCCTCCCTCTCCTACACTACCCCCTAGCCTACCCCTCCCGTACCCCGTGTACCCTGCCTACCCTGCTCCCTATCCACAAGGCTCCTGTGCATGGCAAAGTCGAAGGAGTTAATAAAAATTAGGCGATGAAGAGAATCGAACCATGAACCTCTCAGACCCCTTATCGAACACCTAACCAAATATCATATTGTTTATTTTATATTTTAATTATATTATTTGATATATATATATATATATTAGTATTTAAAAAATTAATATCTATATACATATATTAATATATATATATGTGTGTGTGTGTTTATATTTTATGTTTAAATATATATATATATATATATGTTTATATTTATTATATATATATATATGTGTGTGTGTGTTTATATTATATTTTATATGTTTATATTTTATGATTATTTATATGTTTATATAATATATATGTGTGTGTGTGTATAAATATATATGTGTACATATATATAATTATAATTATAAATTTACACACACACACACACAGATATATATATATATATATATATATATATATATATATATATAATTAGAAATGATTTAAAACACTGGTAAAAAATGCCACTAAAATAGTCATGTTTTCTTAAAAACTCGACAAAACTTAAAATATTTATTTATATTATGTTATATATATAAATAGATTTCAATATTAAAAAATTCATATTATATATATATATATTTATATTAATATACATATATTAATATATATATATATATGTTTAGATTTTAGATTTTAGATTTTAGATTTTATGTTTATATATATATGTATATATGTTTATATTATATTATATATATATATATGTTTATATTTTACATATATGTTCATATTTTATATTATATATATATGTTTATATTATATATATACATATTTTTATATATTTATATATGTGTTGATATTATATATATATATGTTTATGTTTTATATTATATATATATATATATGTTTATATTTTATGTATATATATACTATATATATGTTTATATATATATTTATATATATGTATGTATTTTCTATATATTATATGTTTATATTAATATATATATATATGTTTATATATATATACATATGTTTATATATATATATATATGCACGCGTGTGTAAATATATATATATGTATGTATACACACATATATATAATTAGCCACGTTTTAAAACACTGGTAAAAATGTCACTAAAATAGACACACTTTCTTAAAAATATGACTAAATTTAAAATATATATGTATTTTTATATATAAATATATGTATATATATTTATATATCTATATGTGTGTTTAGATATATATAAATACATATATTTATATATATATATGTTTATATATATGTGTCTGTATTTATACATATTAATATATTAATATATTTATATATCTAAATATATATTTACATCGATGCGGGGAAATGTGATATATATATATATATTTTTAGTGATGTTTCCTAAAAAATGTGTCTAAATTAGCGATGCTTTTGAAAAAACATCACTAAATTAGCAACACTTTTGAGGAAACATTGCCAAATTAGTAAAGTTTTTAGGAAATGTCGTTAAATTAACAATGTTTCCTAAAAAATATCACTAAATTACAATTTGTTTATAGTGTATGAGCCATGATACAAACCAATCTTCGCTAAATTGGTCTTGTATGACTAGCTTAAAGATATCACCCGCCTTGGTTAGTACAACTATCCCATTCTGGAGATATAGTGGTAACTATCCTCCGATAATAGTTTATATGAGCTTGGTACAAAACTAGCCAATCCATATTAAGGATCAAATCGAAACCTGTCATTTTCAGAACATATAGCTTCTAAAGGAAATAATAGCCACTAATTTAAAGAAAACACTCCTTGTAGTGCTTGATATTCTTTTATCACACTCTTAATGATATGTTACTGGTCACAACACCATCCAAGCACTCCACAACCACACCCAAACTATTTTTGAATTGATCATATATAAATGAATGTGATGCTCTTGTATTAAAAAAAAGTAAGGGTAGATGATACAAGAATTGTACCTTTGATAGTATAAGTTCTTGCATATAAACTATCTAGAGTATACTACATAACATACAACTGACTTGCCCCTCTATCTTGGGCTATAGTCTAACTCCCCTATACTTCTCCTACTGGATGGTACTGTCGCTCCTACACTGGGGCACCACATCTCTTACATCAGCCAAAACATCCAGTGGAACTCCAACTATCAGTTTTTTGAGGGGTAGCTGAGTCCCTCCCTGATTAAGGTGCCTATCCTACCCCTACCATTGATCTATTATAGAAAGCTCTTACGGAATCTATGGAGGTGACCGAACCTCTCACAAGCATGGAACTCTTTAGAACATAGGTTACATAACAAGGAGAACCTCAATAGGTGAAAATGACAGAGAACTACTGGCTCAAGGTTCCTTTGTACTTAGATTGACAAGTGAATTGACATAACATAACTTTTATTTCAATTATTTTTATCAGGTACATTAAGGGATTTCTTTTCATAGTTTATATTGGTAGATATATCACATGTAATCTATATATGTCCCTATCATGAAAAATTCATTTCAACATATATCCCTATGTTCTTAACATGATGCAAGCATACTCATCTTGTTCCATACCGACCCATGAGTAAAATCTCATAAAATAGTAATGTCACACAAGTGGATCACCCACGATGAAATTACATCAAAATCATAAAAAGAGAACAACAAGAACAAAAATCCTTCATTGGGATCTTAGTTTCCTCCCCACACATGGTTTAGATACACTCATGCATTTCTCATCACCAAGCCCCAACACATCCTAGTCTCCTTTCTAATTTTTCCAAATAGTAAAGAAACAAAAAAGAATATTGATACTCTAATACCACTTTGTAATTTCACTGACTCCATACTCACTCACATGCCTGAGCCAGTTTGGTTATATTACCTCATGTGTTCCTCCCTATATGCTAGAGGCTACCAACTAGCAGTGAGAGTGTGAGTGATATAGTGGGGATTCTATAAAAACTGGTATATAGTTTCAATAATAGCATAAATAATAACGAAATAGTAGAAATATGGGAAACAATAAAACAATTAGTCATGAAACCACAATAGGATAATGGCTAAAACTAAACAATTTAAATAATAATAGAATCATGTAATGACATGCTGAATATAACTAAATTACGTGATGAAGTCATAAAATTAAAATTCGAGAAGACTCGATGATAAAGACTTTAAATACCTGGTTCGAAACCCCATGTCAGTCCCATCTCCAATATCCAACACTTCCACCAATCAATCAATCAATATAAAGACTCTTTCCCTTTTCCAGACCTGCATCTATAAAATCTTCCCAGGTACTAAATGGTGGCCCGGACTCAGTGTGATTACAAATAAGTAGGCGGACACCCATGGTGTAAAAAAAATATAGTTTGAATATACAATACATGAAATAAAGCGATAATAAGGGTATTAATTAATCACATAACATGACACATCAAATAAAACCTACCGATCCTCGAGCTTTGAGTTAACACCCGAGATATGTCCAAACCTAATTTTGCATGATGAAAGATATCTTTATCAAGTGGTGGATCCTACCACCTCAAGACAGATCACCCAAAATCATGGAGTATTATCCTTCATAGGAAAAATAACTATCTCATTTATAAAATAATCTTCTCACTAGGATATATGTGATTTACCCATGCTGGAGTCACTTACGTCTTCCCATGTGAATATCACCAAGGGGAAAGTAACTATATCACTGGGATCCATGAGAATTACCCATGATGGATTCACTTATGCCTTTCCATGTGCACATAACCAAGGGGAAAGTAACCATATCACTAGAATCCATGAAAATTACCCATGTTGGAGTTTCTTACATCTTCCCATGTGCACATCACCAAGGGGAAATGAACCACCTCACTAGGCTCCATAGGAATTATCCATGCTAGAGTATTTTACATATTACCATGTGCACATCACTAAGGGAAAAGTACCTGTTCATATCACATGGCATATTCTCCTACATAGGAAAAATCACCGAGGTTATTCCTCACAAGATAGTATATCAACCTTCAGGCATCATGTCAGAAATCATCAAGCATATCAAGCCAAATGCATATCACATTCAAGTGGAGGATTCTCCTATCTAGGACGAATCATCGATGGAATGGATCAAAACATCAAACAAGTCACAAGTCACCTTAGGAAGTATTGGTCAATATATTCTACTACTAATTAATAATCATTTATTCTTAATGGGTGGATTCTCTTACATCAGGACAAATCACCCAAGTCATCTCATTCTAGTTTCTATTTTCATACTTTACATCTTATGCCAAGTCCTTACTGTTAATAAAATTTCAAATTATTTTCATATAAACCTAGGTAGGAACACCTCTTGGGTGTCCGTAAGGCCTATTCACAATGCCAAAGACCCAACATGATCCTTAGGAGGTATAAACATGATATTTCCTTTCAAAGAAGTGGTTTTCCAATCTAATTTATTCTCACAAATGGTGTACCAACATGATCTCATGTATTTCACATACTAGGGGAATCAAAAATAGACTAAAGGAAGTTGTTTAAGACCACCCACTAGAAAAGTATAGTAGAAACATAAAATTCATCAACATCTGTGGTACATCCATCTTACTCCTTCCTTTCAATGAAACCAAGAAACTACCAACAAAGAACATCCAAATCTTGATTTAGTTTTAGTATTACGATCTAGGGTTCTTCTCATGAGAAAATAGACGAGAAAAAAGGATACATTGAACCACGAGGATTAACTATGGTCGCTAGGCCCAGAATACCAAGATCTAATGGAACAAGCTTCTGGATTGAAGAGGAACTGTAAAATGTCATCTGTGGAAAAACCTACAATCAGGAGAGAAGGGAATTCATTATCTCAACGCACAACAAGCCACTGGAGGTTTTTAAAAAATATTTGGCATGAATTATTAATGATGAAAATATGAAATTTACTTCATGAACACCTTGATTTACATATACACTAAAAAACCCATTATATGTAATTAAAACTGAATAAAAACTGATTTTACATCTTAAATAAGGCTTATGACATAAACCTATGATTTATGAATTCTTTCAGTGTTGTGGGGTCATCTCAAACAAGAAATTTACATCATAAATATATAATTTATGCCATAAATTTACTTTGTAGCCTACCATTATACACCTCTAAAACACTTACCCAGAACCATCCCAACTTGTTTACAGACTCTCTAATCAAGGCTTAAATAAAAGACAACCATACCCTAAAAGGTTTACCAAAACTCAAAGAGAGAGATACCTGGAAAAGATAGAATATTACTAACAACTAGGCCCCACTAACAGCATAGACACCCCACCTTAACATGGCCATTAGGTTCTAGCCCTCCAGGCACCACCAATTGCCCCACAGACATATGGTCTCCTACTTAGGGCCCACCCTCATGCCCAAACGGGTTATTAGACTAATTGACTATCCCCATAGGACAAGACATTTTTTAGTGTGATTTTTCCTCACTTACACACACCTAGGGAAACTTCCCAAGAGCTCACCCATCTTTATCACTACTCCAATAAAATCATGCTTAACTATAGAATTTTAATCAAGTAGGCTCTTGAAAATAAAGGCGCACCCTGTTAACATGGGTAGTAATCCTTTTAACCCTTTAACATTTTGAGGTGTTACATTCACCCCCTTTAGAGAACAAAGTCCTCGTTATGATACCTATATATCAAACTAGGTAGTTCCATATCACTTCTAAATGGGTTCCTCCTTTAATACTAATGTAACAACTAGGCCTCACTTATAGCACATACACCCTGCCTTAATATGGTTGTTGGGTCCTGGACTGATAGGAACCACCAGTTTCCCCACAGACACATGAGCCCCTACATGGGGCTAAACTATATGCCTGAATGGGTTATTAGACTAATGACTATCCCCATATACCAACACATTTTCTTTTAGTGTGATTTTACCTCACTCAAAATCACCCTGAGAAACTTACCATGAGGTCACCCATCCTAATCACTACTCTAGGCCAAGAAATTAATTATGGAATTATAATTTGGAAGTCTCCTAATAAAAAATATCACCTTGTTGATAAGGGTAGTAACATTTAGCCTTTTAAAACTTTTACATTATGGGGTGTCACAATATCCTTCAGGGACTCCTAGCTTCAACTCAACTTTTTCTCTCCTTGATACTGAATATATCAGTCTCTTAGAAATCTATTCACACTATTTATGTGAGTTATAAATTATTCATTCACTCATAATTCATTCTTTTACAACCTATATATGTTTATAATCACATAATAATATTATGTTAATATTTACTTTCCATTTGTATTTTAAAACTCCTCAATCTTCAGCAGGTGTGATCTTCTTTTATTCAAATTAGTCAACATATTTACTAATTTATTCCTCACTTTAATTATCACATGAATATTCCTTTAAACCTTCTAAAGACTCATTATTTTTTTACTTATACAATATTAAATTATCACATGTTCATTCAAAACACAAAAATGATCTAGTTTTCTTCCTTCTTCACATGGTAAAATAATAACCACCTTCATTATTTTTCATGGCTCATAATTATCCTTAGTTAAATCACCCTAAGACTCGAGTGGATCCATCATTTGATATTAAATATTTCATAACTCTTTCATTGCCTCACTTCATTCCTCAAATAATGATGACTCTGGATTTAAACCTTGTTTTCAAGGAAATATGCATTATTATCACAAAATTATTCTTTCCATGGTGTAGGAACAATTTATTAAGGATTTATCATTCACTTATAAAAACTCACATGCATTTCCTCTTATCTCACATGTATCACATTACTATGATATTTCTTTCATAAAGTATAATTCAAGTGCATCATCATATTTCCTTCCCAATCGATTTACATGAATGCAAGTAATAATGTGTTTATATATGGTGAAATCATGAAAGGTCCATGCTCATGGAAGGTCTATGAAGAGTTCACACTCACACACTTGGAAGGTCCATGATAATGGTTTATCATACATAAAAAAGGTCTATGCAAGTTTATTCTCATACTTATGGAAGATCTGTGTTTATAATTATGGAATATTTATGCGTTCAACATATGGAATCATGGTTGATTCTTATACCCATGAAATATTCATGTTATTAAAATAGAAGAACAAATTTACTCTGGCCGATAAACCTCATGGAATATTTATGCTCCTCATCTAGTTGATCTACATTACCCATAGAAGGTTCATATACTTCATGTGGTCAATTCCACTTGTCTTTACTTCTTCCTTGTTGTAAAAAATGTAAAATATCCACTATTAGCACATGTATTGAACCTTATGAATAGATTAAAAATCATTATATATAAATCCCACTATGTATTTAACTTCTCCACTCAGGTTCTTCAAGCTATAACATCATGATTCCTTTTCCATAAATCATGGAAGTAACTTTATTATATTATGGAATTACATGGATGATATATCAAGCATGACATCCAATAACTTGTCATGAATCTATAAATCCTCCAAAAATCACCACCTCCACACTAAATACATGTTGAACCATTTAAAACAAATTAAATAATCACTTGGGCACAACAATTAGTCCATATATATTGGTATTAATGTGAGGTTTAATTATTCTTGAGGATTAGTTAATAAATAATAAGAGTATAGAACCTAAAGAAACCTATAATGAACTAAAAGTGATATAGAATGAACCTAAAATTTCAAAGTTTGAAATAAATTTGTTATAATTTAGGACATATTAAGATTGATTTTCTTTATCATATAATTTATTACTCTGATTAGTGCTTCTTGATACTCAAACAAACCTTTTTGGTTTTAGTCAATGACTAAAACTATAAGGAATTGAGCTTACAATGATTGCGATAGAAAATGAAATGATTTTCCCAATGAGAAGCCATAGGAGTTGAGTGAAAAATATCATCTCCATGATAACCCAACACTATCAAGCTATGAAAAACAACACAAATCATACTAAACTACCTAATACACCAAGGAATGAATAATTTCATATTGATTACTTCATTTGATAACTTCTACCCTCCTTTAGTGGGACTCTAACCCATTTATTATCGAGAAATGAATAAACATAATAGAAAATATATTTTATGTTATCCAGTGCTCATAACATGAAAAGTTTGTCATATTTTTTTATCATTTAGAAGGTTAAAGTTATCAATGGTGGAATCTCATTAAGAATACAAGGTTAGAGAAATAAATCAACTCCATGAAATGAGAGGGGTTTAAGAAGGTATTATTCAATAAATATTTTCTTTTAAATTTTCACACTAAAATGGAGAGGGAATACTTGGATCTAAAATAAAAGTAGGATGAATCCATTGGTACTTATAAAGTAAACTTCACAAGACTTTCATAGTATGCTTTTGGTTTTATCATTGACCCTAAAAGAAAAATTGATCATTTCTTTATTGGATTAAAACCAAGTATCTAAAAGGAATCATATATAAGTAATTTTGGTTGTTATGAAGGTATTTTTTGATGTGATATCATGGTGGAAATGGATATTGGAGACTACCATTATTCTTTTGGTTTTTTGGAGAATAATAATGGAAATTCAAATGTAAAACCCATATAGGAAAGAAAATTAATCTTCCTGTATATAAAAAATGTGGGAAGAAGCGTGGAGGAATTGCCTCAAAGGGATAGATAAATGCTTCAAGTGTGAAATAAAAGGTCATCAAGAATATTAATACTAAAGATATATTAAGAGGAAAACCAATTAAATGGATGAAAATAAAGATAAACTTAATTTACCAACCACACTCTAGTTCTTTATTTTTAAGGAGTATGGTAATTAATCCAACTAGTGTATAACAACCCACACTTTTCATACATAGATGTCACATCATAATAAATGAATATTAATTACATAACATAACAATAAATTCCAGAATCATATAGGTCTAGTGCCTTTAGAAACTTAGAAACATAAACAACTCATTCATAAGTGATCTACATCATCCCCCTCTAATTTCTTCCTAACAATCACCCTTATTAGACATATCATACATAATACCTTTCTTCACGACTTAGGGAATAGAACCATAATAAAGGGTGAGATCAGATGATCAGTAAGGGTAAAAAAGGTAGATATCAACTTAATATGAGCATAAGGGTATGAGAACACAAGAATGACATTTGAAAACCACACCCTGTATATCATAGATCATAAACTTGAGTCATGGAATAAATCACGGAAGTTTATAAGACATGAATCATAAATTAATCAAAGATAATGATCCATGAGAACATAATATTGTCATGAGATATAGATTTTTGGCATACACATAATAATAGAAAAACCTGTATTAAGGATACCCACCAAGACATTCATAACATGTTAGACTTGGGATAACCACTTCTATACTGACTTTAGCCTTGGGATAAACTCCTGAGTACCCTCTTTTTTGGGCTTAGTATAACCTATCATGTTCCCTCTTTTTTAGGCTTAGGATAACCTACCATGTACCCTTTGAGCTCAGAGAACATTAATCATTACCCAATGAATTTTAGAGAGATATAAGTCCCAACCTTAATGTAATCCATACATTCTAATGCCAAAAGATCATAAAAAATCCATCATATCATAACCCATTAAAATAAAATGGGTTTCATAAACATTTCATCATAACATAACATATATAAAGTAAATAGGTTTCATAATAATCCCATAAATTCATCATAACATAACTCATGGAAAATGAATGTGTTTCATAAACATCTCTTAATCATAATAAAAAAACATCCATAGAAATAATAAGGATGGTACAATTGGATCATATCCCTATAAAATCATAAGCAAAACCAAATTTTTTGTTGGTTATGAATAAAAATTCCATAAAATTATCACTAAAACATTCTTGAGGAAAATATCCTTTAAATTTTGAAAAAACTTCTTTAAAATATAAAAATTTATCAAATATTAAAGAAAAAAATTCTTTGAAAATAACCTTGTAAAATTTTAAAGGAACCTTTAAATCACTTAGTGTTTATGATGGTGGAAAATACCATTCTTGTCATACATGTTAAAATGAAATTTTCTTTCACATTTTCGATAAAAATTCAAGAGATACTTGTTTAGAAAACTACAAGAAGATTTATTTTTAACCATTTTGTAAAAATTAAAACATGGGTAAAAATGTATTTAAACAGTCATTAGAGAATATTGAAATTAAAACATTTTTATAAAACATGGACATAAAAGAAGAAGAGTTTTTTACCGAAGAGATAAATAAATTCAGTATTTCCTTAAAAACATTATTTTGGAATATCGAGTACATTAAGTGAGGAAAATGAAAAGGAAACATGTAATTTCAAGAAATAACCAGAGTATAAGAAAATTCATGAGTTTCTTGAGTGGTATATCATAATATAACACCATTAGAAGTATAATCATAAACAACCCCAATAAACAATGATATTGTAACATCAAAGCCTTACCACTTTGGTAACCTTTGAATCATAATCCACATGAAAGTAAGAACATTATATAGAAATGTAAATGACCATAAATTTCATAAGAAACATCATAAAATAAATTCATGGGTAGTATATACACCACAAAAAATAAATAAGTTGTGAATATGACATGTGTTTCATAGAAATAAAAGTGAGATGAAAATATCTTACCTTAAGTCTTGACTTCCTTCGTACACATTCGAACCTCCTGTATAATAAATACAGGTTTACTATACATGTATTATATAAACATAATTATATATATATACCATACCATATATTATTTATTTATAACCTTTTATTTTCTATTTATTAAAAATTCCTTGTTAAAATCACGTTTTGGGTAACAACTGCTTCATTTTTCATGTATGTTTTGGTTTGGTATTTTCGGTCCTTTTACTTTTATCATGGTTAAATTATCTCCATAATGTTAAAAATGATATAAATATCATATATATTCATTATATATGTATTAATAGTAATCCATTAAAGTTAGAGATAGAAAATGAATTACACCATTCATAGAGAAGGTAGGTCGTATGTATGCTCCATTTTCTCGACAGATGGAACAAAAAAAGGTAAATATTAGTTAAAATTTCTAGAATAATTTTTATATATTATATATTAATTTAATATATCCTTATCACCATCCAAGTTAAAATAAAATGAAAAATGTATCACATCTCTTTGTGGAGACGGTAGTCTACACGTACTCATGAGCGATGTTATCATTCCCCAAAGGATTGGAAGGTAAGAAGGTAAATGTGATATTATAAATATATTAGTATGATAATGTAATTAATATCATATATAAATATTAAATCCATAATTATCTCCAGATTTGGGAGGCAGTGATGGAAAATGAATTACATTGGTTCAGGAGGCAGTAGTCCACCATACACACGATCGACAATTTCATTTCCCACTTGATAGAAGAGAAGATATATGTAGGTAATTAAATTAACATCATAACATATCAATATATTTTAGATAATTATTTTATTATATCATCATTTTTGAATAATATTTGAAGGAGTTCAAGGAATAAAAAAAATGAAAATGCATGTTTAAGGAATATACCTCTTCTCCAGAGAACCACTTTAGGTTTACACCTAAAGACTTATTAGGAGGGTTTCATAATCAAAATAAGGAATCTAAGATGTGGACAGGGAATTAATTAATTAAATTTTCAAGGTATTTTATGAACTAAAGGGTTTTTAAGTGTTTATAGGAGAGGATAGAGGGTTCCATTTTATAAGTAGGGGAAATGATACACTTGGAATTTTTGAAAAGAAAAATGTGTACCCATGTTTTAAACATGAAAAATGTTAAAAAAATGAACCATTTAAAATATTATACGAGATAAGGTTGATATATTTTCATTAAATGGTATTTATATAAGTTTATAGTTCATTTTACTCTTGATATTTTTTATTTTAACCCCCAGTAAACCCGTTTTAACCTTAACGACGATAATTGATTTTTACTATTTTTACTATTTATTTTGAAAAAAATTAAGTTGAAATTATTATATAATATTAATTATTATTATTAAAAATATGTAATCTATTTTTTCAAATTCCATTAATATAATTAGAAAATTTTAATTTAAAATTAATCCCGCAGACACGATGAAAAAGCAGGTTTTAAAAGAGAAAATTTTCATAAGTATAAAAAGTTTTAATATAAAAATTCAATATGAAATTAATTCTAATGAACTAAATTGGATTAATAAATATATAATTTAACTAATTTTACTTTTAAAACCATATTAAAATAAAATGGATCTTCTAAATTCTGTAAACAAAAAGGCAGTTTTTAATAAAAATCAATATTTTTTACAATTCATTGAAAATTAATCTTTATAGAAAACTATCCAAAATTCAATAAAAGATAATTTTGACATGATGATTTAAAAAATTAAATCTATTTTTTCAAATAAATTTTCTAAAATTGGGAAAAATTACTTTTATTATTTTTTTACAAAAAGCAATAAAAACATTTTTTGATAAAATAGTATTTTTAAAACTTATAGAGACTTTACTAAAAATTAAGTACCTTTTTATCAATATGATTTATTTATATAAAAACATTATATTTAATTTTTAAAATTTGGTTATTCCTATTCATACCACCAAGTTTAATGTCTATGTTATAAGGATCATGTTTAAATAGTATATTGCGGTTCGTTAAAACTTAGTATTGCGTGTAACGCAAGCTATCAAAGAAATTAAATTTATTTGAAAAATAAATTTCATAAAAACTTAGGGTATTTGATAGTGAACCGATCCAAGGTTTAATGATGATAATATACATCAACAACCTCTAAATCCAAGGGATAAAGGGAAATCCTATGCAATTGTAACTACTAAAGTGGATCATGAAAATGAAGTGGTTAAAGGTACACTCATCTATAATGTCCCAGTTCTGGGTGCTGCCCAAAGGTGCCCCATACCCGGTTGGTCACATGGCCTCAAGTGCATTTACCTGAATGCTAGATGCTTCTAACTAGCAGTGAGGGCCTTGGGTATGATAGTGGGGAAACTATACCCTCATTGGCAGAGTAAGACAATAAAACAAACAGTAAATAGTAGCGGAAGCAGTAATACCATAAAATAAGTAAACAATGGAAGACTGATAGTAAATAAACAACTCGAGCACATATATAAATGATGCATGTCACATATGTCTAGGAAATCATCCAAACAATTCACAATGCTAGAAATACAACACTGAAACCAAATTACAGAAAAAAGTAAACTCCAACAGCATCACAAGCCTCAACTTAGTACCATGTTCTCTAGCTCCACAGTAATCAAGTACCCGATGAAGAAGGGTGCTTTACCTTATCTATACCTACAACCATATGATATATTTGGGTCCAAAAGCATGACCCAAATAGGGTGTGAGATGAATCTCAGTAGTCAACAACCAAAATATTTGTGCCTAACTGTCAGTGAGTATATATAGCAGGTAATATGCAGAAATGAAGCAATAAACTAGGAAGTACTCAAAAGTAAACAATCCTACAGTTTTCAATTATATTTATTTACATTTAATAATTATTCAAACTGTTGAATAAAGAAATACCAGGATCTATCCTAAGCTCTGTATCCCCTATGCAATAGAAAAACATATGTCCCAGAAGACCATCTAACAATCATGTAAAACTGATTCCAAGCTTGTGCTTTGGCTTGGTAAACTCATTACAATCAATCAATCACTCACAAGAAACCCTCTGGGAAAGTTCTCACAGTCTAACCCCTCCGGTTCAACATATCATCAATTCAATAAATATATAACAACCCTTTGAGAAATCTCACACAGTCTAACCCCTTTAGTCCCACAAAAACAAAGAATCTCTGAAGATGCACTCACCGTCAATTCCCCCTGTGATCTTTTAACGATAAACTACAGAATCTATGAGGAAGCACTCAATGTCCATTCCACATGTGGTCTCATAATGGTATACTATATAAAATTTTATGGAGCACTCACCATCAATTCCCCCTATGGTCTGGCAATGTAAAAAAATAACAGACACTTTGGGGAAGCCCTCAACATCAATTCCCCCTATGGTCTAACTACACTAGGTTATCGCAGCCCTATGTTTTAAAATCATGCACAAATGATGTCCAACATCCCAAATTAATCTTAACTACTATAAGGATAGGAAACTATAATGCATAACACATGAATTTAACAAGCAAAAAATAAGCAATCAATTCCAACCTAACAATCAAGGTAAGGAAACAAGGTCTACCTCATAGGCAACCTAGACCAAACAACCATAAACATTAAAAAAAGGAAATTCACCCATGAGGTGTCCCCTAAACATGAAATTTAGCATAATATATCAACAAAAAACCCTTAATCTATCAATGAATATAAGGAAGATGATAACAGGGTTCAATTACTTAACATGAAATACCCAAATCATGGGTAATCGTCACTTAGGCATATATAACTCAAATACAAACTCCTAAAGGAAACAAACCACCTACCTCGACATTGCATAATGAACACTCTTTAACTTCAGCCCTTGAATCAGCCTAGAATGTTTTAGATCTACAAAAAGGTCAAAAACGTTCAACCTTGAATAACTCGAGAGAGAGGATAAATCAAGAAGAGTTGATTTATTGAAAGAGAGAGCTCACTAGTGTGAATCCAACGCATTCAGTGGTACCTCAATCAGAGCTTGGATAGAGGAATGGGAGGCGTTCGAAGATAATCGTCCGTATGTCACTCTCCAGTATGAGACACGGGAAGAAGAAGGGAGTTCTGGAGATGAGATGTGACCCTGTTCCGATTAATCAAATAAAAAGAAAAGTATAGGGTGTTTTCATTTAATGTACATGATGTGTACATGCCTCAACCGCCCCCCACTTTAGGAAGTCCACATATCCATGTACTTGGCCATTACACGGCCAGTACATGGCTACCCATGGAAACTGGGTACATGACGTGTACTCATAAGTACACAACGTGTACTTAGAAAATTTTCCAACTCTTCCTTTTTCCTCAAAAACACCCGAAATCAAGATCCATACATGAAATGAAGATCTAGGTTCTTACAAACTTTCCCCTTAAAGTAATTCATCCCTGAATTTCCCTTGTAAGGGTGGTGAAGAAGAAACTTCAAACAACTCTAGCCACTAGGATCATATTTCATCCTCCCTCTCCCAAGTCTCATACTGTACTCACCTATGCTGCCAAAGCACCCATACCAGAGGAACATACTGGCCACAAAGAACCTTTGTACTGTGATCCACAATTCGTATAGGGTGCTCCTCAAAGGATGCATCCACCTATAACTCAACCTCCTCAGGTTGAAAAAAACATGACAGGTCTGAAAAGTAATGTTGTAGTTGAGAAACATGGAAGACGTCGTGCATAGCCCGGTATCTCTGAGGAAACTACAACCATTATGAAAATAGCCTGACTCTCTCCAAAACCTCAAATATCCCGACATATCTTGGTGAAATATTCCCTTGTCTCATAATCCTTTTGTGTCCCAACCTCAGTGTGACACGTAAGAAAACCTAATCCCTAACCTCGAACTCCAGAGGTTGTCTCCGTCGATCAACATAAGATTTATGACAAGATTGTGCAGTATTCATCCTCTTATGAATTAACTCCACCTGCTCAGTGGTCTCCTGGACAAGACAAGGTCCTAGTATAGCTGCCTCTCCTACCTCTAGCCAATATAGGGGTGATTGGTATGACCTACCGCACAAGGCCTCATAAGGTTCCATCTGAATCGTTTCCTAAAAACTGTCATTATAATAAAACTCCAATAGGGGTATATGTTTCTCCCAAGAACCCCAAAATCTAGGACTCATGCTCGAAGCATGTCCTCAAAAACCTAAATTGTGTGCTCAGACTAGACATCTTTCCGGGGATGGTAAGCTATACTCAAAAGTACCTGTGTACCCAAAGCCCTCTATAGCCCCTTCCAGACATGATAAGTAAATCAGGTGTCCCTGTCTGAAATGATAGAATGTGGAACCCCATGAAACCATAAAATCTCTCATATGCACAACCTTCCCAACTCATCAACACTGAATATCTCCTTGATCGGTAAGAAGTGTGCAATATTCATGAGTCTGTCAATGACAACCCAAACTGCATCATTTCCTCGAGATAATCTTGGTAAACCTGTCACAAAATCCATCACAACATCATTCCACTTCCACTTGGGAATGGGTAACTACTGTAAAAGTCCTGCTAGTCACTAATGCTCCACCTTCACCTGTTGACAGGTGAAAAATCTCATCACAAAACTAGAAACATCTCTCTTCATACCTGGACGTCAATACTAACAGTGTAGATCTTGATACATCTTGGTGACACTAGGATGAACTGTCCAAACTGAGGAATGAAAATCCTGCATCAACTTCTCATGTATATTTTCTGACACCCATACACGCCCATGAAAATGCAAGATCTCGTCCTCTCCTATGGTCCATCTAGGAGTAGGGTCCTCTCTTGACACACACTCCCATAGGATTAGGCCTTCATAATATGATAACTTTCTCATTCTCACTCGATCTAGAAGAGTATAGGTAACAACTATAGAATAAAGAAACGTCTACCCCTACCCGTCGTGCACCTCTAAATGCATCTTAGAGAACAGAGCCATAAGCTTCCACTCATTTATAACCTTCTAAACTGCCTATATCTAATTACTTTTACTCAATGCATTAGCCAATATATTTCCTTTCCCAGGCGTGTAGGAAATCTCAAAGTAAAAATACTGAAGGTACTCAAACCACCTTCACTGTCTCAAATTTAGATCACACTGAGTAAATATATACTTGAGACTTTTTTGGTCAGTGAAAACCACAAAATACTCTCCCAAAAGATAATGTCTCTAACAGTGAAAAGAATTCACATCTGAAGCTAACTCGAGATTGTGCATTAGGTAATTCCTCTCATGTGGCCTCAACTGTTGAGACTTATACACAATGACTCCTTACCCTTGCATGACCACTTCTACCAGCCCGATACCTGATGCATCATAGTAAACAGTGTAACTCTTGCCCGACTCTAAAAAAACTAGTATCAGTGCTAAAGTCAATCTCCCCTTCAGCTCCTGAATAGCCGAATCACAGGAATCTATCCACTATTACTTCACACCCTTCTTAGTCAGGCCCGTCAATGGTGCTGATAAGCATGAAAGGTCTTATATAAAATGTATGTAGTAACCAGCCAGCCCCAGAAAACTCTATACCTCAAAGATGTTCTTCATCTTCTCCCAAAAAACTACTACTCTCACTTTCTCTAAGTCTACTGATACTCCTGTCTCTGAGATAACATGACCCAATAAGTGAATCCGATCCATCCAAAAGTGTCATTTTGAGAGCTTAGCATATAAATTATGCTCTATCAGTGTACTCAAAATGATCTCAAGATGGGTGGCATAGTCATGTCAAGTGTGAGAGTACACCAAGATATCATCCACAGAAAAAACCACAAAGGAGTCCAAGTAAGGATGGAAAACTCAATTCATCAGTGCCATAAAAAATTTCAGCGCTTTTGTGAGACTGAACGACATAACCGCATACTCGTATAGACCATAACTACTCCAAAAGGATGTAAGAGGTATATATTATGGTCTAAAGTACAACTGATGATAACCGGATCTCAAGTCAGTCTTTGAGAACAGTCGAGCTCCTCGCAGTTTATCAAAGATATCATCAATCCCCGGTAAGGGATATCAGTTCTTGACTGTCAACTGGT
Source organism: Viscum album (assembly GCA_963277665.1). Lineage (NCBI taxonomy): Eukaryota > Viridiplantae > Streptophyta > Magnoliopsida > Santalales > Viscaceae > Viscum > Viscum album. Next base: position 624,571,132 of record OY728132.1, read on the forward strand.
TCAGCTTCTAATAATCCACACAAAGTCTGAGGGTACCATCTGCCTTCTTCACAAACAGGATAGAATAACCCCAAGGATAAGTACTGGGTTGGATAAAACCCTTTTCCTGTAACTCCTATAACTGATTCTTGAGCTCTTATAATTCTGGTGTAGCCATCCTATAAGGATGAATGGACACCGATGCCACTCCTGGCATAAGATCAATGAAAAAATATACCTCTCTATCTGGAGGTAAAACTAAAAAGTTTTCTGGAAATACATCTCTGAAACAATCCACCATTGGAGGAAAGTCCATCTATGAAGTCCCCTGGTCATCCAGATATAAACTAGAAATTTAGGCTATAAAAAATCCCAACCCATGATACTTGGGTTCAACTCTGCTTGCTTGGACATCCCATTCTCCCTTGTGTAGAAATGATCCACCCTCTGGTGATGTGAAACTCACCCTGCAACGATAGCAGTCAACAAAGGCCTAGAAAGATACTAACTAGTCCATTTTGAGAATGACGTTGAAGCCTGCCATCTCCAATACATAGAAGTAACATAAGAAGTGACACCTACCAAACTCAAGAGGGAACTACTTGCACCGACTTACACTAGATGTTCTAAGCCCCAATAGAGTGTATAGCATCACAAAATCCTTATAAGTAAAGATATAGAGCCCAATGATCTCCACAAAGGAAATGGATATAAAATTATGGGAAGCCCCTATATTGAAAAGAATATAAGCTAAAATTGAGGTAACTAGAATCGTATCTCTAATCATCGAGGGTTTGGGATCCTACTCCTACTAGGTCTGCTCCACTGCAAAAGTTTGACCTATACCAAAACCCAGTGACCCTACCTGACTACCCTGAGCTGATACAGCCTGCTGTCACCGAAAGCCTACAGACTGGCTACAACAGGCATGACCTCCTCCTCGGCCTGAATAGCCAGACAGAATCTAGTTCCCTGAATGATTAGAAACTAGCGGTCATGCTCCTGAATGTGGAGTCATAGTAAAACCCATATCACTAGCTGCTAGTGAGAAAAACCAGAAAAAATGCTGAAGATGTCCCATCTTTCCGCAAGCTTGGCACTCAACTGGGTCTCTCGGGCACTTAGGTCTCATATGTAAACTCTCACCACACTAGTAGCATACCACCTAGCTACATGAATAATTATCCCATCTACTCGGATCTTCGTGTATAGACTCCCTACAACGCTTCCTACTATCAGTCGGAGAAGTACCAACTCTGGATGCTGAACCGCACTGACTCATAGTGTAACATCCCAAGTAAGAAATGAGTAATATATATTTTTATCTATGTCTATTAATGAATTAGATAGTGTTTTAGAGGCTTAAAATGAAAATAAATCCAATCTTAAGCATGGAATACATTAATATTTTTAAAAGATTGTTTTACTGCCTTTTGATGGAAAACCATTTTTAAATCCATCTTTTGACAATTTTATAATCTATGTTTGTCAAAATAAACTTATTCTTTATGATTGGGACATCAAAATTTACTTTGTGTGAATTTTTGGTATTTTTCAGACAATGTTCATTTTTTTAATGAATAGTGAAAAATGCTGCATTTTACATCAAAACTGCTTTTTAATCTAATTTATTTATATGATTAGATTATCTTTTGAATTGGTTTTGAAGTGAAATTAGAATATATTTTTACCATTTAATCCAATGGTGGTCATTGGAATCAATTTCACTTTGAAATTGGACTTAAACTGGTGTCAATCTTTTGATACTTATTGTTTCATAAAAACACGCTATTTGTCATGACAACGGGAATTAATTATTAAATTAATTAATGTGACTTATATGTTTTGAATTTTGTAAATAGACTTCATTTTTGAATTCGAAATATCAAATATAGCTTAGGGTGAATTTTTGGTATTTTTCTGAAAAACTTCAATTTTTGATGAATAGTGAAACCACTAAGTGGTACTTATAAAAACTGATTTTTCGTTTAAATGAAATTTTACCACTTCTGTGTTTTGAATTTCAAAAATCCGACATAAATGGTTGTCATTAATAAGTAAAATTTGGTTCAATAAGATTAAAATAATTTTTTGGTGAATAGTAACTCTTAAGTTCTCGCGATTAGAGGTAATTAGTGTAGTTTAAGGTAAAAATAATGCTTTAATAAAATGAGATGAGCTTGAAACATGTACTACCCTCATTGGATGTGTCATGGCCGACCAATACAATCCATGTGTCAACTTGGGGACCCCATGGAGCCACTTTGGTTGGGAAATGACATAAATAACTTTTTATTTAATGTAAAAGTAAAAATAACACAAACATGAGATGTTTTACTAAAACAATTTTTACATGGGGTTATAAAGATCATATTTTTGATTATAAATAGTAATTTTAAATCTAAAAATATTTCCTACATAATAGTATTTTTTTTATAATTTTTATACTTTAAATAAATTAAATTATTTATGACATCATGATGATGCAGCGATGACCTCATTATTTAACGATTTAAATAAAATGGAATGATAATGTAAAATATAAGACCTACACATGGCCAAAACCTATTGGATGGGTGGATTTCGAACCCTTATCACCTTATCCTCGAAACACATTAATGTGGGACCTCTTAAATCCGAATACCATTTTAAAATAAAGTGACTTTTCTTTACCTTCCAAGAGTGCCCCTCCTCTCCTCTTATAAAAGGCCCCCACCTCTACCTCCTTACCCACACTCCCAAAGCCTTTGGCTCGGCCAAACACTGCCCATTTTGTCTCTCCACTTCCCTCTCTTACTCCTTAAAGCCTCACTTTGTGCAGAAGTCTTCCCAAGGAAGCCTTTGAGCTCAGACCAATGAGAGTTACCCGATTTTAAGGTAATGTCTTCACTTGAGTCCTTTTGTTTTATTTTTCTTCTCCAACCCCCTAAAATCTTTTTATTCTTTTCTTTTGTAACAAATAAAGTATCCTCAATATACTAGGATGTTTTTATAAGAAGTATTCGAGCTACACTTATACACACCTACATCTAATGGTTAAAGGACATACTGTTTCTGTGGATGGTGAATTTATGCCTCCCGAAACGATGATTGTTCAACATTCTTTTAACACCTTGAAAGGTGGCCATTAAGATGTCACTATATTTATATATGATATAGAATATGTTTATGTTTTCCTTAAGCTTCTGTATTTTTCATTTTGGGCATACCTTTATGGTTTCCATTATGGGTAAAAGCGATATCTTCATTTAAGGAAGTGCGGACTACCGCCCCCTCAAAGTGATTTGATTCGTTAAATACCATATGTGGGAAGTATAAAGTATGGAACTATGATATTATATATGATATTATACTGGAATTATAATATACCTTTATATAATTATGATTCCATTCTATAAAATACGAAATAGAAATGAAAGTAGTGTTCATGCGTACGTACGACTTACCGTCTCCATGAACGGTGCATTTTATTTCCTACCTCTAAATGATTATGTAATATTATAAATGAATGTATATACTGGATATATATGATATATACATAATGATTATAATTCTGGATATAATGGATACATGAACAACATGTAATTATAAAGGGTTTATTTTTGACTCAAGTACCAATGATCGTTAAAACGACCGTTATTAACTTAAATAATTACATAGTGTTCATGACATGGAAATAAGTGATATAAAAGGAATAATTAACTTGAAAAAGGTTCTTAAACAAGTAGAAATTAACTCAAGTTTATTATTCAGGAGATTAAAGAACGACCGAGTCAAGTCAGACCCGAGGTATGGGACTTCGTCTCAATCTCCTTTCATTGAGGCATATTTTGTTTTATACACAACCTTCTTTTATATGGTGTATAAACCCCTTTGACTTTTACATTTATTCAAAATGAATCTTTTTTATACAAAGCATTTACTAAACGACAAAAGGGAATGTTTTTGTCGTACGTATGCGGCGACAACGACTTCTCCGCCGCCGTGACCATTATTTGAGTTTTGGCTTCCTCTACAAGCCATACCTTCTTTTTAAAAGAAAAATAAATACCATGTTTTACTTTTATTTTATTTTGGTATTGAAAATGGTTTTCATAATGTTTTTATATCAATGTGTTGTATTGATATCTTGTGATTGAAAGGTGGAAATGTTATGTTTCCTTTATGCATGTTTTATGTGATACGATTATGTTGTGGTTCTTGGGCATTATTATGAAGACGGGTGGTTCCGTGATAAACTAAGGGCGGGTGAGCCCGATATAGCTCTCCAATGCATTGGGTAACGTGAAGGAGTGTAACGTTAAGGTTTCTCTGAAGAGATTTAGGGAATATACTGTGATGGGTATTCCAAACGTAACCAAGAGGGTTACTCCCTACGTAAGAATGTTATGAATGCCTCAAGTTACCTTTATGTCTTATGATTTCTATGATTTATTCATGATTTGATGAGGTATGTTAAAGTGCTTATGTTTTATGGGTAAAGTATGATTTCATTCTTATGTATATATGTACCCATGTTTCCTTTCCATATTTTTATATCCCTTACTGAGCTTTTTATGCTCATCCCAAGTTTTTTGAAATGTTTTTCACAGGTCAAGGGAAAGGTACATGATATGATGATAGTGTCAAGGAAGTGTCAAGAAAGAATCCATGTTTTATTTTAAATATGTTTCCATTTATGGGAAAGAAGAATATTATCTTTATGTAACCACTTTGTTTATATGTGTAATGTAATGCAAGTTTTATGATCTAATTCTCTAAAACTCTAAACCCGAAAAGATCCTCAATGTGTAATCTTGTAATAACTCAAGATTAAGTAAGGTTTAAGGCTGTGGCCTTATAGTTGGTATCAAAGGTCAGTTTAGATAACTTTAGGAGTTAGAATTCTATTAAATGATTATCCAAAAATATTTTTTTTATGGTCAAATTGAAGTGATATAGTATTTGAAGATTACCATGTTGCTTCATCTAAGACATGTTTGTTTAGAATGGTTTTCCGCAGAGGAAACAGGGAAGCAGTGCTAGGAAGGCATGCAAAAGGAAATAACCTTCCGAATCAGCATCCTGAGATGGTCGGAATTGGAACTGAACAGTTTGTTGCAGTAATGATGCAGTTGAATCAAGCGATAAATGGCGGTGGTATCCATACATGAGATCAGCCAGATTAACCGCATAGGAACATGTCAGTGGTGGAACATTTCATGAGGCCACATCCCTCATCATTCAGAGGATCATCTGATCCTGTGCTAGCTGAAGGGTGGATTAAGGCACTGGAGAAGATTTTTGATGTCATGGGGTGTTCAGACAATCAAAAGGTTAGTCTTGCTATTTATCGTTTGGAGGGTGAAGAAGATCAGTGGTGGTCGATGGTTAAAAATATCAGGGACGCTGATGAGATTGATGCTCTCGACTGGGATGAATTCAAAGGTATGTTTCTTGAGAAGTATTTTCCTAAGGCTGTTCGACTTAGGATGGAAAAGCAATTATTGGAATTGAGGCAAGAGAAAGACTCAGTGGCTGCCTATGAATAAAGGTTCACTCGATTGGCAAGGTATGCTCCAAATTTTATCCGAGACCTTGATAGTAAAATCAATCGTTTTTACTCAGGATTAAAGCCAAAATATCGAAGGAAATTAGCTTCTCGTGAGTTTAAAAGTTATGAAAATCTTGTTCAATGTGCTGAGAAGGTGGAAATGGAGTTTGCCGATGATCAAGTGTTCTATAACAACCAACAGAAGAAGAGACCGAGGTGGTAGGAGAAAGGTAAGAATTCTTCAAAAAAGTCTGACGGTAAGAAAACTAAGTTTCCAGTTTGTGATGAATGTGGAAAAAGGCATGATGGGGAATGTCTTCTGAATTCTGGAAAGTGCTACCGATGTGTTAAGATGGGACATAAGGCTCGTGATTGCACTGGAAAAGATCAGGGTGATGGTAAGACCAAATTTGATTTACAGTTAGTGAAATGTTATAAGTGCAATGAGATGGGTCACTATGCAAACGAGTGTCCGACAAAGAGCTTGAGTGATGGGAATCAGTTAGACTACAAGCAGAAAGGGGTGGTGAAATCCTTTGCAACTACTTCAGCAGATGTCAGGCCATCAAATGAAGTTGTATCAGGTAATTTGTTTGTTTTTTCAGATTATTCCAGTGTATTGTTTGATTCGGGGTCTACACATTCTTTCATCTCTGAAACCTTTTCTAGTAAAATGGGAATACCATCTCAAGAAATGACTCCTGAACTTTTGGTAAAAACACCTGGGGGAAATGTTAAGGCAAAAAGAATTTATAAGAATCTTCCTATCCTTATCTGTGGAAAGAACCTACTTTCAAACCTTATTGTTCTACCTCTAGTAGAGTTTGATGTTATCCTGGGTATGGATTGGCTCTCTATTTACCATGCTAAGATTGACTATAGAGCTAAAGAAGTTTCTTTTCAGAAAGAATTTCAGTTTGTGTACAAGAATGAACCCTTACTGTTGATAACTTATCAAGAGGCCAAGAAACTTGTAAAAGATGGAAATGAATGTTACCTTGCACACATTGTTGAAAACAAGGGAACTATTCAGATTAATGATGTGCCAGTGGTAAATGAGTATCCTGATGTTTTTCCTGACGAGTTGCGTGGAATAATACCAGACCGGGAAGTTGAGTTTACTGTTGACTTAGTTCTCGATGCTAATCCAATTTCAAAACCCCCTTATCGAATGGCTCAAATTGAACTATTAGAGTTGAAGGAGCAATTGCAAGATTTATTAGAGAAAGGTTTCATTCGACCTAGCACATCACCATGGGGTGGTCCTGTTTTATTTGTTAAAAAGAAAGATGGTTCAATGAGACTTTGCATTGATTATAGAGCCTTGAATAACATCACTGTTAAGAACAAATATCCTTTGCCTCATATCGATGATTTGTTTGATCAGCTCCAGGGAGCTCAGTATTTTTCAAAGATTGAATTGAGATCGGGGTACCATCAGCTGAAGGTAAAGGAAGAAGATGTTCCGAAGACCGCGTTCCGTACAAGATATGAACATTATGAATTTGTAGTAATGCCTTTTGGGCTAACCAATTCACCTGCTGTATTCATGGACTTAATGAATAGAATTTTCCACGAGTTCTTGGATAAGTTTGTGGTGGTTTTCATTGATGATATTTTGGTGTTTTCTAAAAGTAAAGAGGATCATGAAAGACATTTAAGTGTTATCTTGCAAACCTTAAAAGAAAAGAAACTGTATGGAAAATTCAGCAAGTGTGAGTTTTGGTTGCAACAAATTTCTTTCCTTGGTTATATTTTTTCTAAAGATGGGATAACTATTGATCCTGCAAAAACAAAGGTTGTTGAAGAATGGACAAGACCCACAAATGTAACTAAGATTCGTAGCTTCCTTGGTTTGACAGGCTATTATCGAAGGTTTGTTAGAAATTTTTCACGGTTATCTAGTCCAATGACTAAGCTAACTCGGAAGGGTGTTAAGTTTATCGGGACAAAAGAATGTGATGATTGTTTTCAGGAATTGAAAAGAAGATTGGTGAATGCACCAATTTTGGCACTACCTTCCAGGAATGGTGAGTTTGTTATATACAGTGATGCTTAATTGAAAGGACTTGGTTGTGTCCTAATGCAGAATGATCAAGTAATTGCTTATACTTCACGACAGTTGAAAACTCATGAGGTAAATTACCCTACACATGATTTGGAATTAGCTGCTGTTGTTTTCGCTTTAAAAATTTGGAGGCATCATTTGTATGGTGTAAAGTGTGAAATATATACTGATCACAAAAGTTTAAAGTATATATTCACTTAGAAAGAGTTAAACATGAGACAGAGGAGATGGCTGGAATTAATCAAGTATTATGATTGTACAATTCATTACCATCCGGGAAAAGCAAATAAAGTGGCTGATGCTTTGAGTCAAAAAAGTAATGCTTCATTAGCAATGTTGCGTTTGGAACGTGATCCTTTGGTTAAGGATTTGATGAACTTTGGAATAGAAGTTGTTGGTGCAGGAAGTTATTCTGTTTTGTTTCAGGTATCAGTGAGATCATCTCTATCAGATAGAATCAAGCAAGCACAGAAGTAAGACAATGAGTTGCAGAAAAAGGTAGAGCTGGTTCAGAAAGGTAAGTTGCCTGAATTCAACATTGATAATGATTGTGTTTTGAGATTTGGGAAGAGATTGTGTGTGCCTTGTGATTCATAGTTGAAGAGAGAGTTGTTATGTGAAGCTCATAGTTCCCCGTTTTCTGTTCATCCTGGCAGTACTAAGATGTACAGAGATCTGCGGGAGTATTACTGGTGGGATGGAATGAAAAGAGATATTGCTGATTTTACTGTGAAGTGTTTGACATATCAACATGTTAAAGCAGAGCGGCAGTTACCGCAAGGGATGCTTCATACTTTACCAGTGCCAGAGTGGAAATGGGAGAATATATCCATGGACTTTGTTGTGGGATTACCGAATACATCTCGAGGTAACAATGCAATCTGGGTTATTGTTGATCGCTTGACTAAATATGCTCATTTCCTTGCTATACGAGATACTTTTTACCTAGATCAACTTTCCCGTTTGTATCTTAAAGAGACAGTCAGGTTACATGGAGTTCCCCTCTCCATTGTATCTGATCGTGATCCCAGGTTCACTTCTAACTTTTGGAAAGGTCTTCAGAAGTCGTTGGGTACTGAATTAAATTTTAGTACAACTTTTCATCCTCAATCAGATGGGCAGTCAGAACGAACAATTCATACATTGGAGGATATGCTACATTCTTGCTCTATGGATTATCAGGGAAGTTGGGACCAACATCTTTCTTTGGTTGAATTTTCATATAATAACAGTTTTCATTCCAGTATACAGATGGCACCATTTCAGGCATTATATGGGAAGCGGTGTTGAACTCCAGATTTTTGGGATGAAGTGGGTGAAAGGAAGTTGATGGGACCAGAATTGGTAGAAGAGATGGCAGAAAAAGTTCAGCTGATTCAGAAGCACATGAGAACAGCTCAGAGCAGGCAGAAGAGTTATGCGGATAACCGGAGGAAGGATCTATCTTTCGAGGTAGGTGATCATGTTTTTCTCAAGTTTTCTCCTTGGAAAAGTGTGATGAGATTTGGTAAGAAAGGAAAGCTGAGTCCAAGGTTTATTGGACCATATGAAATTCTGGAGAGAGTTGGATCAGTTTCATACCGGGTGGCTTTACCTCCATGTTTATCTCAGGTACACAATGTTTTTCACGTTTCGATGTTGAGAAAGTATATGCCAGATCCATCTCATGTTTTGAGTCCAGAGGTAGTTCAACTGGAAGAGAACCTATCTTATGAGGAACAACCGGTCCAGATTCTTGACCACAGGGAGCAAGTGTTACGAAATAAGGTGATTAATCAGGTAAAGTTTTTGTGGAAAAACCACATGATGGAAGAGGCAACATGGGAATCTGAAAATGCAATGAGGGATAAATACCCCCATTTATTCGATAAGTAAATAAATTGTGGGGATGCAATTTTCAAAAGGGGGGAAGGATGTAACATCCCAAGTAAGTAATGAGTAATATATATTTTTATCTATGTCTATTAATGAATTAGATAGTGTTTTAGAGGCTTAAAATGAAAATAAATCCAATATTAAGCATGGAATACACTAATATTTTTAAAAGATTGTTTTACTGCCTTTTGATGGAAAACCATTTTTAAATCCATCTTTTGACAATTTTATAAGCTATTTTTTTCAAAATAAACTTATTATTTATGATTGGGACATCGAAATTTACTTTGTGTGAATTTTTGGTATTTTTCAGACAATGTTCATTTTTTTAATGAATAGTGAAAAATACTGCATTTTACATCAAAACTGCTTTTTAATCTAATTTATTTATATGATTAGATTATCTTTTTAATTGGTTTTGAAGTGAAATTAGAATATATTTTTACCATTTAATCCAACGGTGGTCATTGGAATCAATTTCACTTTGAAATTGGACTTAAACTGGTGTCAATCTTTTGATACTTATTGTTTCATAAAAACACGCTATTTGTCATGACAGCGGGGATTAATTATTAAATTAATTAACATGACTTATATGTTTTGAATTTTTTAAAATATACTTCATTTTTGAATTCGGAATATCAAATATAGCTTAGGGTGAATTTTTGGTATTTTTCTGAAAAACTTCAATTTTTGATGAATAGTGAAACCACTAAGTGGTACTTATAAAAACTGATTTTTCGTTTAAATGAAATTTTACCACTTCTGTGTTTTGAATTTCAAAAATCCGACATACATGGTTGTCATTAAGAAGTAAAATGTGGTTCAATGAGATTAAAATAATTTTTTGGTGAATAGTAACTCTTAAGTTCTTAATCGCGATTAGAGGTAATTAGTGTAGTTTAAGGTAAAAATAATGCTTTAATAAAATGAGATGAGATTGAAACATGTCCTACCCTCATTGGATGTGTCATGGCCGACCAAGAAAATCCATGGGTCAACTAGGAGACCCCATGGAGCCACTTTGGTTGAGAAATGACATAAATAACTTTTTATTTAATGTAAAAGTAAAAATGACACAAACATGAGATGTTTTACTAAAACAATTTTTACATGGGGTTATAAAGATCATATTTTTGATTATAAATAGTAATTGGAAATCTAAAAATATTTCCTACATCATAGTATTTTTTTTATAATTTTTAGACTTTAAATAAATTAAATTATTTATGACATCATGATGATGCAACGATGACCTCATTATTTAACGATTTAAATAAAATGGAATGATAATGTAAAATCTAAGACCTACACATGGCCAAAACCTATTGTATGGATGGATTTAGAACCCTTATCACCTTATCCTCGAAACACATCAATGTGGTACCTCTTAAATCCGAATACCATTTTAAAATAAAGTGACTTTTCTTTACCTTCCAAGAGTGCCCCTCCTCTCCTCTTATAAAAGGCCCCCACCTCTACCTCTTTACCCACACTCCCAAAGCCTTTGGATCAGCCAAACCCTACCCATTTTGTCTCTCCACTTTCCTCTCTTACTCCTTAAAGCCTAACTTTGGGCAGAAGTCTTCCCAAGGAATCCTTTGATCTCAAACCAAAGGGAGTTACCCGATTTTAAGGTAATGTCTTCACTTGAGTCCTTTTGTTTTATTTTACTTCTCAAACCCCTAAATTCTTTTTATTATTTTCTTTTGTAAAAAATCCAATATCCTCAATATACTAGTATGTTTTTATAATAAGGATTCGAGCTACACTTACACACACCTACATCTAATTGTTAAAGGACATACTGTTTCCGTGGATGGTGAATTTATGCCTCCCGAAACGATGATAGTTCAACATTCTTTTAACACCTTCAAAGGTGGAAATTAAGATGTCACTATATTTATATATGATATATAATATGTTTATGTTTTTTTTAAGCTTCTGTATTTTTCATTTTGGGCATACCTTTATGGTTTCCATTATGGGTAAACGCGATATATTCATTTAAGGAAGTGCGGACTACTGCCCCCTCAAAGTGATTTGATTCGTTAAATACCATATGTGGGATGTATAAAGGATGGAACTATGATATTATATATTATATTATACTATAATTATAATATACCTTTATATAATTATGATTCCATTCTATAAAATACGAAATAGAAATGAAAGTAGCGTTCATGCGTACGTACGACTTACCGTCTCCATGAACGGTGCATTTCATTTCTTACCTCTAAATGATTATGTAATATTATAAATTCATGTATATACTGGATATATATGATATATACATAATGATTATAATTCTGGATATAATGGATACATGAAAAACATGTAATTATAAAGGGTTTATTTTTGACTCAAGTACCAATGATCGTTAAAATGACCGTTATTAACTTAAATAATTACATAGTGTTCATGACATGGAAATAAGTGATATGAAAGGAATAATGAACTTGAAAAAGGTTCTTAAACAAGTAGAAATTAACTCAAGTTTATTATTCCTGATATTAAAGAACGACCGAGTCAATTCGGACCCGAGGTATGGGACTTCGTCTCAATCTCCTTTCATTGAGGCATATTTTGTTTTATACACAACCTTCTTTTATATGGTGTATAAACCCCTTTGAATTTTACGTTTATTCAAAAGGAATCTTTTTTATATGAAGCGTTTACTAAACGACAAAAGGGAATGTTTTTTTCGTATGTATGCGGCGACAACGACTTCTCCTCCACCGTGACCATTATTTGAGTTTCAGCTTCCTCTACACGCCATACCTTCTTTTTAAAAGAAAAATTAATACCATGTTTTACTTTTCTTTTATTTTGGTATTGAAAATGGTTTTCATAATGTTTTTATATAAATGTGTTGTATTGATATCTTGTGATTGAAAGGTGGAAATGTTATGTTTCCTTTATGCATGTTTTATGTGATACGATTATGTTGAGGTTCTTGGGCATTATTATGAAGACGGGTGGTTCCGTGATAAACTAAGGGCAGGTGAGCTCGATATAGCTCTCCAATGCATTGGGTAATGCGAAGGAGTGTAACGTTAAGGTTTCTCCGAAGAGATTTAGGGAATATACTGTGATGGGTATTCCAAACATAACCAAGAGGGTTACTCCCTACGTAAGAATGTTATGAATTACTCAAGTTACCTTTATGTCTTATGATTTCTATGATTTATTAATGATTTGATGAGGTATGTTAAAGTGCTTATGTTTTATGGGTAAAGTATGATTTCATTCTTATGTATATATGTACCCATGTTTCCTTTCCATATTTTTATATCCCTTACTGAGCTTTTTATGCTCATCCCAAGTTTTTTGAAATGTTTTTCACAGGTCAAGGGAAAGGTACATGATATGATGATAGTGTCAAGGAAGTGTCAAGAAAGAATCCATGTTTTATTTTAAATATGTTTCCATTGATGGGAAAGAAGAATACTATCTTTATGTAACCACTTTGTTTATATGTGGAATGTAATGAAAGTTTTATGATCTAATTCTCTAAAACTCTAAACCCGAAAAGATCCTCAATGTGTAATCTTGTAATAACTCAAGATTAAGTAAGGTTTAAGGCTGGGGCCTTATACACAGCTCCATACTCCCTCAGATTACACTCGGTTATCAACACCTAGTTGACTATAGAATATATGGAAGTCAACTTGAATATGTTAACCTAGGATCATATGTCATGTCTGATACCTTCCTCAAACTTTATAGCTAGAAATTACTCATCACCCCCCGAAATGGGTGCAAAGTGCTGCAGCTCTGTGAAGTGATAAAAATACTCCATGACTGAAAGAGTACCCTATTCCATACCCATGAACTCTCAGGATCGGTTGACCCTCAAGTTCTATGGGTACAAATAGTCATAGAAGGTCCACTGGAACTCATCCAAAGCCATAACTCGTTGGCGTCCCACCTGTGAGATAACATACCACCATCTCTTGGCGGAATCACATAACATGTACGTCGCGAGCTTCACCCTCCTCTCCGAAGGCGTCTCTAGATTCTCAAAGATAGACAAAATTTCTTCTAACCATGACTCTACATCCTGAGGTCCTCTATCCCCTGAGAAAGTGGGAGGATGATACTACTTAAAAACCCACGTCAACTCTACCATGGATGGGGCAGGATGTAGTGATCCCTAGTAGTTCTGCATAAACCTCATGAATCCTTATCGGAATTTTGCATCAACACCTATTTCTGGTATAACAACTGGTTTCATGAAAGGAACGACAGGAGGATCTACTGGTAGTCCCTGATCTTCCATTTCTGGTGTCTGATCGTTGCCTATATCTGGCGTACAACCGGAGGATGTCTCCGTGGAAAGACTCTACAAGGTCAAGAGCACACCTCAGTTCAAGATTATGAACGATTGAAACTTAAAATTGTAAGAAAGGAACATGAGAATAAAAAAATTCAAATTTTACAAAGTAGGGTTACACAGCATGTATGCCCTACACACGATGTGTTCCCTTAGTTTTCAACATGGGCATGTACCTTTTCCAAACCTGGTCATGTAACACCCCTACACATGGCATGTTCCTCCTGTGACACGGCGTGTACTTGAAATTTTTTCCTCCTGTCTGAGTTCTTCCACACGGCCAAACCACACGATTCTCTCCTGGGTAACACTACATGGCGTGTTCACCCTAAAAACAGCATGTACCACTAAAGTTCCAATCGCTTGTGTTGTTAGTCACACGGTTTGATACACAGTCAACTCTACACAACATGTAGGAACGAGACACAATGTGTACAACCTAAGTTTTATCCACCTGTGTCATTAGTCACACATCCAGATACATGGCCTCCTCAGCATGACGTGTGCTCTCAGCACATGGAATGTTCTACTCAAGTTTCCCAACCCCGCATCTCTTCTCACATAGTCAGTCACACGGTTTTAATACCACATGGTGTGTACATACAGTACACAACATGTACTTAAGAAAATTTGTATCTTCTAGAATAGAAAAACACATGGCATGTGTTCATAACACCACATGCCGTGTTGTTTGGGTTTCCAGATAGTAGGCCTCTGAAACTCCTACAAAACCCCTTAAAACATTAAAAATTTGTCCAAGGAATGAAAAATTCTGACCCATGAGAGCCCATACTCCCCTGAATCAAAGTTTGACATCCTATTCACATTACAACTTGACAAAATCAAATTAAAGTTGAACATGATCCACCAAATTTTGATCCAAGAGGGCTCATAACACCTCAGGGACCAAAGTTTGGAATTCATCCAAATGAAACTTTACAATTTCCAATACCCTATCAAAATAGCAGGTATCTATATCACAACATCTATCACAACAACATGCATATCTAGAACAACATCTATCACAACAACATGCATTCAAAAATGCATCCTAAATGACATGAAAAGAATGCATGACATGTGATATGTATCAAGTGCCTATATGATGCATGATATGACATACCCTCATCTCATTGAGTTTAAATAGAAATAGAACCTCAATAACATCAATTATAACATCACAATACAAGTGAATCACCCAAAAAAGAAATCAAATCAACTGTAACAATTGAAAAACTAGAAAAATGCAATATTCGAGGTAACTTGGATTTTACCTGTACATGAGTTAGCTACTCTCAGGCACAACTTATTAAAAACTACCTATTCCTTCCTATCCCTGTCTATAGGCTCCAAATAGTAAGACAAAGCAGAAAAAACCTGCTCTGATACCACTTTGTAACATCTCGGTTCTGGGTGCCGCCCAAAGGTACCCCGTATCTGATTGGTCACATGGACTCAAGTGCATTTCCTTGAATTCCAAAGGTTTCCGACTAGAAACGAGAGGATTGGGTGTGATAGTAGGGAATATATTCCCTCATTGACAGAGTAACATAGCTGAAAAAAAAACAAACAATAGCAAAAAATAGTAATACCATACAATAAGTAAACAATGGAAGTTTGATAGTAAATAAAAAACTGAAGCACATATATAAATAATGCATGTCACATATATCTAGAAAATCATCCTAACAAGTCACAATGATGGAAATACAACACTAAAACTAAATTACAGAAAATAGTAAACTCCAATAGCATCGCAAGCCTCAGCTTGGTTCCATGCTCTCTAGCTCTACAACAATCAAGTACCTGATGAAGACGGGCACTTTCCCTTATCTATACCTACAACAATATAATATGTTTGGGTCCAAAAGAATGACCCAAATAGGATGTGAGATGAATCCTAGTATGCAACCACCAAAAGATATATTCCTAAGTGTTAGTGAGTATATATAGCAGGTAATATGCAGAAATGAAGCAATAAACTAGGAAGTACTCAAAAGTAAAAAATACTACAAATTTCAATTACATTCATTTACATTTAATAATTATTTAAACCATTGAATAAAAAAATACTAGGATCTAGCCTAAGCTCTATATCCCTTATGTAATAGAAAAACATATGTCTTAGAAGACTATCTAACAATCATGTAAGACCTAGTCCAAGCTTGTGCTTTGTCTTGGCAGACTTGTCATAATTAATCAATCACTCAAAAGCAACCCTCTAGGAAATTTCTCACAGTATAACCCCTCTAGTTCAACATATCATCAATTAAATAAAGATATAAATACCCTCTAGTAAATCTCACACAGTCTAACCCCTTTGGTCCCAGAAAAACAAAGACTCTACGGGGAAGCACTCACCGTCAATTCCGCATGTGGTCTTTTAACAATAAACTAAAGACTCTCTAAGGAAGCACTCAACGTCCATTCACCCTATGGTATTGTAACGGTATACTATAGACACTCTGAGGTAGCACTCACTTCCAATCCCCCCTATGATCTTGAAATGTAAAAAAATAATAGACACTCTGGGGAATCCCTCAACGTCAATTCCCCCTTTGGTCTAACTACACCAGGTTCTCACAGCCCTGTGTAATACAATCATGCACAAAAGATATCCATCAGCCCAAATTAATATCAACTACTACAATTATAAGTATATACAATGAATAACATATACATTTAACAAGTATCAAATAATCAATCAATTCCAACCTAACAAGCAAGGAAAGGAAATAAGGTCTGCCTCATAGGAAACCTGGACCAAACGACCATAAACATTCAAACAAGGAAACACACCCATGAGGTGTCCCCTAAACATGCAATTTAGCATAATATATCAATGAAAAACCCTTAATATATTAATAAATATAAGGAAGATGATAACATGGTTCAATTCCTTAACACGAAATACCCAAATCATGGGTAATTGACACTTAGGCATATATAACTCAAATACAAAATCTGAAAGGCAACAAACCACCTACCTCGACGTATCACGATGAAAAATCTTTAACTTAGGCCCTTGAATCATACTAGAAAATTTTATATATATAAAAAGTTCGAAAACATTCAACTTTGAATAACTCAAGAGAGAGGAGAAATCAGGAAGAGAGGCTCTAGGGAAAGAGAGAGCTCACCAGTGGGAATCCAACACACTCAGTGATGCATCAATCAGAGCTCAGATGGAGGAACAAGAGGCGTTCGAAGATAATCAGCCATATGTCACTATCCTGTATGAGATACAGGAAGAAGAAGGGAGTTATAGAGATGATACGCGACCCCGGTCCAATTAATCAAATAAAAACAAAAGTACAGTGCATGTTCATTTAATGTACATGTCATGTACATGCCTCAACCAACCCCCGCTTTAGGTGGTCCACATGGCCATGTACTCAACAATTACATGGATAGTACATGACTACCCATGACAACTGGGTACAAGACATGTACTCATAAGTACACTGGTGTACTTAGAAAATTTCCAAACTCTTCTTTTTTCCTCAAAACACCCGAAATCAAGATCCATACCTGAAATGAAGATTCAGATTCTTAAAACATCATCCACTATATAACTAAAAATGTATTATTTGATTTTGTATATACCCAGTCCTTCATATATGGGAATTTTTATAAGATCATCAAATCGCCACCCCAATGGCTAGATATTGAATTATTATTGAAAACTTCTAATGGTATGATGATTTTATCCCGTGTCTATAACTTCTATTAGATAAAAGTTTGTGGGAATGTGATTCCTAAAAATATTATTATTCTCTATTTATTTGGATTTGATGTGATCTTGGGCATTAATTAGCTCTCTATATATATATCCTATATTAATTTTTGGGATAGGGAAGTCATATTTTATATCCCAAATCAACCCATGATCACATATCGATGCAATGATGACCATAAACTCTCTAAAGAAATTACTTCCATTATATGAGTCTTAATACCTAATAATGAGGGGTATTTATCTCAAATGGTTGGGGTGAAACTCAATATAGAGGATATTATAACTATGAAGGAATAAATTGATGTTTTTTTAAAGATTTGTCTGGGATTCCACCAAATCATGAGGTTTATCTTTCTATAGAACTCATACACAGTGATATTCATATATCAAAGAATCCTTATAGAATTTACTCAATTTAATTAGAGAAATTCAAGAAGAAACTCCAAGAGAATCTAGAAAAGGGTTTTATATGCCCAAGTACTTTACCATGGGGTGTACCAGTCCTCTTTATTAAGAATAATGATAGATTAATACATTTACGTATTGATTATCAGAAACTTAACAAAATCATGATCAAGATTAAGTATTCACTACCCTGTATTAATGAATTATTCAATCAAATAATAGGGGATCAATACTTCTTAAAGACTAACCTTAGACCTAAATATCATCAACTAATGGTGTAAAGAAAGTAAGTACCCAAGAAAACATTTTGTACAAGATATGGGAACTATGAATTCATAGTGATGTTATTTGGACTTAAAAATTCCACCACTATCTTCATGGATATGATGAATAGAGTATCTATATATTACCTCATTCAATTTTTTTCACACTCTGACCTGAAAATTTTCCATTATTTTATTTATTTTTGAACTCTTATTTAATTTTATTCCTTTCTGGGTTTCTTTCCCCTCGAATTGGGAGTTTTTGGGCATGAAATGTATATCGCATGGTTAAGGATCATGATTTTCTAAACCGTGCGGTAACCGTGTGACAACTTTTGTAGTTTTCGATAAATCCAATTGTACGATTGACACATGGTTTTCCAAACTGTGTGGCTAGCCCATGTGGGGTGATCTTGGAGCCCAGTAGAGGGCACACAGTTGGTGCACAATTTTCCAAACCGTGTGACCCAATCCATGCACTGCCAAGCCTTTTTTTAAAAAATTAAATTAATTAAATAAAAATAAAAATAAAAAAAACCTAATAAAACCCTCCCCCTCTTCCCCTACACTGCATGATGCACCCCTTACTCTTGGTCATGCGTGCTCCCCCCTTCCGGTGAGCCTCCCCTCTCTATGATTTCCATTGGATTTATCCATATTTCTCACTCAATCATTCGAGGTAAGGTATCTGGTTCTCTCTCATTATGCTTTCTGGTGATTTTCCCTCTCCCCATTTCCCCTCTTATCTCAATCAGACCCTAGGTCATGGGTTGACCAAAATTTGGTCTTTTATTCTATTTTTAGGTAATGCAGTGGGTCTCTTGAGAAATCTTCATCCATGTTTCAACATTCGCCACCAAAGGAGACATACTTAATCCCATTTTGGTTCATCCTCCATCGTTTGAGGTTGGTTTATTCCACCATTTTTTATGTTTTCAATTTTATTTAGAGTTTTTGGTGATTTTGGGTTCCTTTTAGGTTAATTAGATCATTTAGTGGATCCTTGAAGGTTTTCACACACATACATAGTTACACATATCTATATATATAAATTCTCCTTGTATATATTTCCTCATGGTGAGTGGAATATGTATATTGTATTAAGAGGTCAATATATATATAGGAATGTATGTGCATGCAAGTTTGGAGCGATCTTCATCAAAGGCATCAAGTGATGAATTTTTTTGGCTTGATTCTCTTCTTTTGAGGTAGGTTTCCCTATATATTAGCCTTTAAATTTAAATAATTTTTGATTTATTTATTTTCAAACCCTTATTTAATGATAATTAGTAATTTATGGCTTTTAGAATAAATGCTTCTTGTGAAATAGAGTGATTCCATCTTTATATTTGAATTTCATGATTTTTTTTATTAAATTTACATACTAAGTATTTGATAAAATTCCCCTTTGACCTTTATAAATGTGTTTTAGATTTAAAGTGGTGGCTTGGGTTTCTTGAATGGGTTTATAAGCGGATTATTGGTTTTTAAAGTGGTGTATGTTGGTTCTTTTAGAAATGGTTTGATGTTAAATGGTTTCTTGAGGTCTGTTTGGTACTTTAATAAAACAAGTTACTTAGAAAACTCTATTTGGGATTCACCTCTTGCCTTGTTGGATGTTTATGGGAATGGTTGGTCCTTAATCGGGACTTCCCTCACGCATTGGTGGTTAAAGGTAAAAGGGGGGAAAGTCCCTTGGGGTGATTCAGGGGTGACTGTTGTGTGTGTTTCTCATGTGTGATACATGTATACGTGGTTTCTTTCTCGTTTGGTTTGGTTGGATCACCCCATTTTTTATTTGTGACATGGTAACCTGACATAGCGAGTGATTTTTTGGTGAATGAATGTTTCACTAGTTTAGATTATGCACTGGATAGTGGCCCTTAGTATGGACTATCTACTTTGGGATTGTGCCCCTCGGTTAGGCCAGATATGGTGCGATCAAGCGTTTGGGTATTATGATGTCATCAGATAAGACGTGCCTTTAGGATGAGTCACATGTATAGTATGTTATAGATTATTCATGATCTCCTAGGTTCTCCTATGTATTTTGAAACATATTTATCTACAGAATATGATTGAGGTACATTGTTTGGTTGGTCACTCTTGCTTGATATTTTTCATTCCCCTTTTGTGATCATTGCTTTTTCTCCTTGTATTGTGCATCTCTTTGCTAAAGATGATAAAATGATTTTCAAATTTTTGTGGAAAAAGTTTTTTAAAAAGTTTTACACTACCTTCTTCTCTATACCTCTTTCTTTAAAAGGATAAAGCTTCTTTATTGGAAAAGAAAATGGTTTAAAATAAAAAGGGCAATGGACCATGATTTTATTTAAAGGGAAAATGTGTGAAAAACTTAATTTTATATATTGTAGTTCAAACCTAAATTTTTTGATTCTTTTGTTTAAAGGAAATTCATTTGGGAATAAATTACTTGGATATGCCTACTGAGTTTTAATACTCATACCTATACTTCATTATTGTTTTTAGTCCTAGGTGTAGGTTTCAACTTGATCTCAATCTCCATGGGCGATGTTGAATCTTGGGATCTTAGAGTGACCTGCGGGGTCATGTGGAGTTTTAATGGTCATCATGTTTAGTTAATTTTATTTTTAAGTTCTTTCTTAGTCATTCTATTTGGTTTATTTATTTTGGGCTTCTCATTTATTATTATACTATTTTTTATTTATATTGGGAGAAATTGTTTCCATATTGACTCTGTTGATGCCCTTGAAACTTTTCTCCAGCCTGGGAGGATTGGGAATGCCTCTCGGGACTTGTTGCGGGCCGGCTCTGGTGACCGGTTTTGGGTTGACCTACGTTGGTTTGTGAAAAAATGGTATCAGAGGATAAGTTCTTTTGAGGACCTAGCTTTTAGATTTCCCTTTTTTTTTTGGGATTTCAATGTAGATGGAGTAAGACTTTTGGAACTTGCAGTGTAGTTATGAAAAAGTGTTTGGAAAGCACTTTCTATACCAAACCTTGAGTTACTAGGGTAATTTGGATTTTTCTTGCTTTATTTATTTTTTATGGTTTGTTTGGTGTTTAGGAAAATGAAGCGAGAGTCAAGCTACTGGTCTTAGTTAGCTCGTACGGCCTAGAAAGCCATGTGGATCCAGGAGTATGGTCCCAAAAGACTCTCTGGGATGGTTATTTGATTAGCATATGGATTCCAACCATATAGCACAATCACCCATCGACACTATTTTCTCGTGGTGAGTTGTTTTGGGTTCTTTTGAGATTTTTGGATCTTTGAACTGTTTAGTGGTAGGTTGCTTTGTTTTTATTTAAGTTTTTCCTAAGATGGTTTTGGGGTGTTTTTATTTAGATTTTAAAATGATGTTTGGTTTTAAAAAATAGTGATTGGTTTATCAAAACCAAAACCAAAACTTTGAATCTTTTGGAGAGTGAAATGGTTTTTTTTGAAAATTAGAGTCATTTTGGAAATTTTTTTAGAGGATTTTGAAAGGTTTTTTAAGAAGTGAAATTGAAAAATTGAGTGTGGAATTTGAGAATGTTTTTTTTGATGATTATATGTGGTTTTAAAATTGGTTGGGGTATTTTTAAAGTGGTTTAGAAAGTGATAATTTTTCTTTTATTAAGACCTTGGTATTCCTATGAATGATCACATGTATGTATATGGATTTATGTATGTGGTAAGTGGATGGTTATTGGTATGTGTGGATGGGTTCTTGAGCTAGCAAAAAATGTATATATGTGAGGCTTTATAGAGTACCAATGATGGGTGTTTGATTCATAAGAATTGTTATGTTTTTTGAAAATGTTCTTCAATAAGGGAGGGAATTTCAATGTTTTAAATAGTGGGAGTGTGTGATACTGCCTTTTTGTGTTTGGATTTTTCCTTTTTGGGATTTGGCTTTGATGTGTTGAAGGTGTGATTAAAATTATGTTTTGATTTTGGCTTGTTGATTTGAAAATGAGACATGGAATTTTAATTTATGATATGTTTTGATTTGGTTTCATGATCCTTATTTTTAGATTATGTACCCGCTAAGTTCTAAGGTATTTTGAGAAGCATCTATGGGTTGTTATTTTATCGTGTGTCTTTCGCTTGATCAAGTCGTAGTTTATACATTTGATTTATCTGTTTCAGATATGGAGCCTTGTGGTTCTCAATATCAGCATTCAGAGGTTCTGAGAGTCAAACCATCCTCATTTCTTTGGGCAACCAAAGCTAAAGAAAGTTGAGGAATGGATGAGAAATATTGAGGAGATATTTGTTTAGCTTTAATCTCCTAAACCTCTCAAGCTTGATCTTACCACCTTCATGTTGGAAGGACTAAGTCGATAATGGTGGAAATCCATTATTCAGAACGAACCATGGAAGAATTAATCATGGGAATGCTTTAAGTCCTTATTCATCCAATAATACTTCCCCAATGACATGAGGATACTGATGGGTTCAACATTGTACTGTCTCAATAAGGTATATTCTATAGTGTTGGAGTATGCTAAGATCTTCGCCGAGATGGTGTCGTATCTCCCAAACCTTTCTAGAGATAAATTTTTGAAAGCTTGATTCTTTGAAAGGGGTATTAGATCTGAATTCCTTTAGTCAATACCTTATTTCCCTAACAATTATAAAGAATTAGTGAGGCAGGATGTTCAGGTCAAAGTTGGTTTAACTACTTCTGATCAGTTAAGAAAAGGTACAAAAAGGCCATTGTATTCTATCTCGCCAGATTCATCCAAGAGTAAGCTTTGGCTGTCTTTTTAGTGTGGAAAGCCTATACATAAGAAGTTTTCATGTCACAAAGAACCTAAGATCTGTCATACCTATGGATGTTTAGGTCATTTGTAATGGTTTTTCCAATGTGGTTCCAGGAAGTTACATGGATCCAGATCCACTCTCTTGAATAACCTTCTAGCTCAATTGGATAAACATAGCACTGAAGCAAGCTCAATCGGAAGCTTATTTTTTTTTGTAAATTCCCTTTTGTTATAATTAATTTAATATGTGGTACAGAATTATTTTGTTTATGGAGAATTATGTTGTAGGTATTTTGGGAACTTTTTTTAATGGGGATTTTTATTTAAAGTTCTTAATTTTGTTGATGTAGAATGGTGGTGTTTTTTGTCCCATGCTTCATTTATTTGTATTTTTCTAGTTTTCATTAGGTTTTGAGAGTTATTCTGGCTTGTGAGATCAATGTTTGTCTAGAATTCTAATATGGTGGGGAGGCCACCATGGGATAATCTCATGATGAACCCAAATTCTAGGTGTTCTTGTTGGATCACTTTCTTGTTTTTGATCCACCTGACCACAATCACAGTAGTTGGTTGACTTAGATAGTGGGTTGTGTAACAAATGATCATGGAAAATCCTGAACAAACCATGAATAGTTTCTTTGATGGTTTCTAGGTTAGGGGTTGGGGTGTTACTTGTTGGGTTGTGTTTATAACAAAGTGAGTATCTTCCTTGTAATCTCTTTGTTGTTTGTTTGAGATCTTGGGTCTTATGAGGTATCTTCCTTGGATGTTTAGCTCCTTTTGATGATGGTTTCATAGTTTTGGCTTTTGAATGGAATCGAGTGTTGGTTCTCTAGTATTAGAGTTTTCAGGTCTTTCCTTGGTTTTAGTTCATCCTTTCTTTGGTTTCGATCAACAAAATCTCTTAGGAATTTCTGGGGGAATAAAGTGTCAAGGTGGGGAGAATTATCACACCCCAAACTGACACTTTTCCTTTATTTTATTTATTTTTGAAATCCTATTTAATTTTATTTCTTTCCAGGTGTTTCCCCTTGAATTGGGAGTTTTTTGGTATTCAATGCATGTCACATGGTTAAGGCGTATGGTTTTCTAAACCGTGCGGTAACCATGTGATAACTTCTATAGTTTTTGACAGAGCCAACCACAGGGTTAGCACATGGTTTTCCAAACCACGAGGACATACTGTGCGGGGCACTCCAAGATCCCAGTAGAGGGCACACAGTTGGAACATGGTTTACCAAACCATGTGAACCAAATCTTGCGCTACCAAGTATTTTTTAAAACAAATTAATTAAATTAAAATTAAAAGAAAAAAAGAAAACCTAATCTAACCCTCTCCCCTCTTCCCCTATGCCACGCGACTCACCACCTTCCTCTTTCCCATGCACATTCCCCCCTTCTGGCGAGCCTCCCATATCCACGATTTTTATCAGATTTATCCATATTTCTCACTCAATCCTTTGAGGTAAGGTCTTTAGTTCCCTCTCCTTGTGTTTTCTAGTGATTTTTCCTCTCCCTGTTTCCCCTCTTATCTCAGCCGAACCCTAGGTTATGGGTTGACCGAATTTTAGTCCTTTATTCCATTTTTAGGGCATATGGTGGGTCTCTTAGGACATCTTAATCCATTTTTTGGCATCCACCACCAAATGAGAAGCACTTCGGCCCATTTCAGTTCATCCTCCATTGTTTGAGGTTGTTTTTTTCTACCCCTTTTATGGTTTCAATTTTATTTATAGTCAGTGATTTTGGGTTCCCTTTAGGTTAATTAGATCATTTGGTGGCTCCTAGAAGGTTTGCAGAAACATATATAGGTACATATATCTATATATATAAATCCTACTTATAGATATCCCCTCAATGCAAGGGGAATATGTACATTGGATTAAGGGGTCTATATATATATAGGAGTGTATGTGCATGAAAGTGTGGAGAGACCTTTGTCAAAGGTGTCAAGTGCTGAATTATTCAGCTTGATTATCTCCTTTTAAGGTAGGTTTCCCTATGAATTATCCTTTAGATTTAAAGAATTACCGATTTCTTGATTTTCAAACCCTTATTTAATGATAATTAGTAATATATGGATTTTAGAATATTTGCTTGTTGTGAAATAGAGTTATTTCCTCTTTGTATTTGAATTTCATGAAATTATTTATTAAATGTACATACTAAGTGTTTTATGAAATGCCCCTTTGGACTTTATAAATGTGTTTCAGATTTAAAATGGTGGCTTGGGTTTCTTGAATGAGTTTCTAAGTGGATTCTTGGTTTTGAAAGTGGTGTGTGTTGGTTCTTTTGGAAATAGTTTGGTTTTAAATGGTTAGTTGAAGCCCATTTGGTACTTTAATAAAATGAGTTACTTGGAAAAATCTCTCCGGGATCCACCTCTTGTCTTATTGGATGTTCATGGGAATGGGGATCTTCGAGTGGGACTTCCCTCATGCATTGGTGGTTAAATTTAAGAGGGGGGAAAGTCCCCTAGGGCGATTTGGGGGTAAATATTTTGTGTTTTTCTCATGTGTAATACATGTATATGTCGTTGGTTTCTTTTTCGTTTTGTTTGGATCACCCCCCATTTTTATTCATGACATGAGAACCTAGCATAGTGAGTGAATTTTCAGTGAATGATTATTGCACTAGTTTATATTACACACTGGCTAGTGGTCCTTAGTATGAACTATCTACTTTGGGATTGTGCCCCTCGGTCAAGCCAGGTAGGGTATGATCGAGCATTTGGGTGTTATGATATCATCGAGTAAGGCATGCCTTTAGGATGAGTCACATGTATATTATGTTCTAAATTATTCATGAGATCCCAGGTTCTCCCATGTACTTTTGAACTTAGTTATCTATGACATATGATTGAGGTGAATTGTTTAGTTGGTCACTCTTGCTTTCTATTTTTCATTACCCTTGTGTGATCATTGATTTTGTCTCCTTGTATGGTATATCTCTTTTCTAAAGGTGATAAAATGATTTTCAAATGTTTGTGGAAAAAGGTTTTTAAAATGTTTTACACTTCCTTATTCTCTATCCCTATTTCTTTAAAAAGTTGAAACTTCCTTCTTAGAAAAGAAAATGGTTTAAAAAAAGGGCAATGGACCATGATTTTATTTAAAGGGAAAATTTGTGAAAAAATTACTTTTATATATTATAGTTCAAACCTAAAATTGATGATTCTTTTGTTTAAAGGAAATGCATTTGGGAATAGATTACTTGGGCATGCCTATTGGGTTTTAATACTCATGCCTATACTACATTATTGTTTTTAGTCTCAGGTGCAAGTTTAAACTTGATCTTGATCACCATGGGCAATGTTGAGTCTTGGGATTGGAGAGTGACCCATGGGGTCACGTAGAGTTTTAGTGGTCATCAGGTTCAGTTAGTTTTATTTTTCAGTTCTTGCTTAGTCATTCTATTTGGTTTATTTATTTTGGGGTTCTATTTTATTATTAAGATAATTTTTTTATTTATATTGGGTGAAATCATTCCCATTGTAACTCTATTTATTTTCTTGAAACTTGTCGCCATCCCGAGAGGATTAGGAATGCCTCTCGGGCCTTGTCGTGGGCCATCTCAGGTGACCGCTTTGGGGTCGACATGGGTTTGTTTGTGACAATTTCTAGTAGTCTTTATAGATGATATTCTCATATGTTCTAAGAATAAAAAATAACATGGAGACTAGTTTAATATTATGCTGATTACCTTAATAAAGTATAAGTTTTATTCTAAATTTAGTGAGTGTAAATTCTATCTATAGAAAGTATAATTATTAGGTCATGTAATCACAAGTGAGTGTATATCTATAGATCCTTCAAAGATATAGGTGATTGAAGAATGAACTAGAACAACCACTATAATTAAGATCTATAGTTTTCTTGGATTGTATGGATACCATCGACACTTTGTGGGAAATTTATTAAGAATTTTAAATCCACTAAACAAGTTAACTCAGAAGGGAGTCAAGTTACTTTGGAAAAATTAATGTGAATAAAATTTTAAAGATCCTAAGTGAATATTAGTCATTATACTTATACTCACACTAACCTTTAGTGGAGAAGTATTTATAATATATAGTGATGAATTAAATAAGATGTTCCCTCATGTATAATGACATGGTGGTATGTTATACCTCATTTCAATTAAATATTCATGGAAAAAATTACCTGATGCATGATTTTGAGTTAACAATGGTAATAATTTCATTAAATATATAGAGGTATTACCCATGTGGTGAACTTTTTTAAATATATACTGATCAAAAGAGATTAATGTTGGGGAAAAAATCCTTAAGGTGACATTGTAATTTTTTTAGGATGGTTGTGTTTGTTGAAAAAGTTGGTCGACAAAGTTAGTTGTGAAGTTCCATCTTAGTTTTTAACAAAGTCTGTTGATAAATATCTAGGATAGTGGATGATTGTATGAGCTCAAATAATATATACCAAGATATGGTTTAAAGATATCCAAGAAATATGAGCATTGATGTATAGAATCAATGGAAGGTGTTCAAGAAGTTATACATATAAGGTGGTGATGTTTCTCAATGTTTACTAGATTTTTAGGGTCTAAAATTTGGAGGAATTATAGAGTTTTTTTTGATTCAATGAAAAGTTTTTCACTCAAGTAAAAAAGTTACATGAATAGGTGCCAAAGTTTTACAAAATTTCATGAAAATAAAATTTTGAGGCTACCTCATCTAAATACAGTAATGATAAGTGTTTTAAAAAAGTTATGTGGTTTCATGAAATTCAGAGTTGCATGAAGTAGACAAAGTTGTGAGAACTTGGTAAATATAGATGGAAGTTTCATGCTGGCAGTGAGTTGTGTGCTAAAGGAAAAGTTAAATTATTTAAGTTAGGTGAACCAAGAAATTTTCATGAAAGGTTGGTTGAAAATTAGGAAATTATGTGAAGGGTTGGTAATGATTATAAATATCCCCCTACCCCCTCATTTGAAGTGTATAACCCTTATAGAATATAAAGGCTTTGAAGTCATGTAATTATTGTGTAAATTTATTTCTTGCATAAAGCAATTATGTAAATATCAGTTGCATAGAGAAATGGTACTTGTTTCTATATGACCATGCGAACTTCATGAAATTCTAGGAAGTTTTTCAAAAGTTTGGATTTTCTCAAAATACTAAAAAGTTATGTGAAAATTTGGGAAGTTTCATGAAAGTGAAAGGTGAAAAAACCAAAAAAAGCTGCCCAGAAATTCTATGATAATTTAGAATTCATCAATTATATAAAAGAATAACTTCATGAAACACCTATTATGGTGTAATAAACATTGATTCAAGAAATAAAAGGATATATACTAAAGTAATAGTGACTAAAATTCAGTATAGTGAGCATTGAGCTTTCAATTCATGATTGGTAGTGGACCAGGGGGGATACCGAGTCTGCTCCAAACATTCTAACTACAATGCACTGTAGTGGATTTGGTACATTGTTATATAACCATTTATGCTCCTTAGAGTATCCCAGTAAGGGTTAACCAAGTAAAATTGTTTCGTATCATTCATGTTTTCATTTCAGTTTATATATGTCTATGAGAAGTAGGGAGAAGAGAGTTTTTTTACAAAGAAATAAGATCCAAAGGGGGAAGTATTTCAATCAGTCATACCCTGATTCACCCCACCTCTCAAGGTACTTAACATAGTGGGCAAGACAATTGGTATTAAATCAAAATGTTTAATTGAGTGATTCTCTCTCATTTGAATCCATGATAGTTTTCAATCACAAAGGGATTCCAATCTTCAAGTGAAACAATTTTCAATTGTAGAAGAATTGGATGAAACACTGATTTCGATCTTTAAATATAGATGTGTATATAAATTCTTTGCATGATATCTGGGTTATTATGGTTAGTGAGGCCTTATCATATGTTTAATGAAGATAATTAGATGCATATTATAGAAGAATCAATGATTTAGGGTACCCTTATCCAAAATAATCTCCATGAAAGTAATGTCATGAAAATCCTCACATTCCATGTGGGAAAAGTTGCTGAACACCTATAAAGGTGATTAAAAAGTTTTAGAATATAATTTTGAAGTTCTATGGAATAAGTATGAGGACTTGAGGATGGACCCTAAAGAATATATATATGCATTCTTTGATTGAGTAAATGTGATTGTGGACATGTGCAATCTCGAATAAATCCTTGATGACATGAAGATTGTCAGTTGTATCCTGAGAAGATTGCCACCCTGATCCAATCTAAAAGCCTCTGTACTGGAGAAAAAAGATCCAAAGGTGATGAAATTTGATATTTTTCATAGTATTATTATCACATATAATATGCTTAATGATGATAATGAGGCTATGAAAAATGGAAAGTCTAAGGAGGTGTAATTCATGGCCGTGAAGAAGCACACTATGGAGGGATAGTCAAGAAAAAGATGAAGTGGATGAAGTCATGACATTTCTATCCTCAAATATACAAAGGTTAAAAGTAAATCTTAAAGTGAAACTTCCACTCGTGTGATTTTGAAGTGAAAATATTAGACACCTTATAAAAAAGTGTCCTAAGAAGTTTCAAGAAGATAGTGAGGATGATGAAATTACCATGGATAAATATTCAACCAATTTAAAAGGTGGAAAAAACACTAAAAAATTATTTCAAGATGAATAACCTGCTTTTATAAGAAAATTATAGTTCAGAAGAAGCCGAGCCATAAGAAATTGAATATTGAAAAGAAAATTCTATGGTGGAAGTTGTGGGTAGTTTACAAACAAGGGTAGAGAGAGACACTGATAAAGGAGATGAGGAAGGAAGAGTTGATATCTAAGTTAATATTGATACCAACCTTAAAGAAATAGATGTTTAGGGATCCAAAATAAATAAATATAATGAAATGTTTCATGATTCCAAATTCTATATACAAAAGTAATAAGAGTGTAATGAACTGACACACTAGGGCCACCTGGCCAACAGAAGGCCGATCCATTACAACCCCAAGACCACCTCCAATAGGATAGGGTTCGATGAAAAGTATTGAGAAGGAAAAATGTAAATGGGAGTTCTTTTATTACTGTAATTTTACACACACACCCAACCATATTCATGCAATAATGCAGAGCTATAATAATAAAATACAATAACATCTAGAGTAAACCATGCATTCAATACCTCTAGGGAATAAATCAGAGAATGAAAGAATACAACCATTGAGTAAAGGAAAAAAATACATTCCCAATAAGATATTAAGTCCCAACCTAACAAAAATGGAATAGAAAATAGCTAAGATAGCTTGACTCCCAATATCCAAGCCCAACCACCATACACTACCTATACACCTAAGTATCACTATGCTCCACCAATGTCACTATTGAACTGTCTGTAGTATGAATAAGACATAAAACATGTGGGAAAATACCATGTAGGGGTGAGTATATACATACCCAATAAGACACCCAAAAAACCACAAAGGGAGCAATAAAGATATACATAGAAGTAGTCATCTCAACCCAAATCAAGAGAGAAACAAAACCCACCCACCCACCCACACACACATATATATATATATGCATATTAAGAAATCCATACAAGATAAAAATGGGATCTTTATCTCCCATCCCAACCTAGGATGATGAGTTTTCCTGTAGCCACAATGATCCATAATCGATTCCTAAAATCTCACGTGTCTACCTAAGAAAGCCATGTGGAGGACCCACACCTTACTACTACTCCAAAGCTCAAGGGGGAATAATCCTCAAAAGAGGAGTTTCTTCTTAGTAATATAATGGGGCTACACTCAAAAGATAGAGGACCCACACCCTAGTGAGACAGGGGGATTCCACTCAGTAGATAGTTAGAGGACCTATACCATAGTGTGTTAGGAGGGTGTCACTCAAAGCATGGAGGACTCGTGCCCTAGTACGATAGGGGGTGGTGACACTCAGTAGGTATTGATAGAGGAATTACACCCTAGTGTGTTAGGGGGTGATACTTAGTGGGTAAAGGGCCTATTCCCTGGTACGTCAGGGGGTTTCACTCAGTAGTTAGATATAAATAGAGAACCCATGCCCTAATATAATAGAGGGATGCCACTCTATATATAGATGAATCATGCCCTAATACAATGGGAGGTGGGTTCCACTTGGCGGGTAGAGGACCCGTGACCTATTTCCATATGATTTTACACTCAAACCATTGTAAAGAGTATGGGGGACCTACACCCTGGTACGATAGAGGGTTTTCAAAACCCGGACTTTCTCTCTAATGATCCCGCCCGATCACTATTATCATGAACTATCACCTAAAGAAGATCCATTCTTATAAAATCCCACATCTTATATCAAAATATACTACAAAGTATACCATCACATTCTATATGGAAAACTTATCATGATAGGATCCTTTGGTCTAAAATCTAAGTCCTTACAAAGGATATATGAGAGATATAAGTTACTAAGAAAACTACATGGTGTGCACCAGGGGTCACATAGAATGTGACCTCACCCATCCTCCTATTTGTTTCCTTTCCAATACATATATTAGTTGGTCATGTAGTAGTACACAGAGTGTATTCCTACTACACAATACCCTAGGCCCACCCTTATTCTCTAATCCATGCCCATGTACTTCGGGTTGTGCCCGTATACCTGGCCATGTACCTGGGCATTCTTGGGTATCGGGCCTTGCTCATGTACCTCTAGGTGTGACCGTGTACTCCCAAAGTACATGGTGTGTCCTCCTGCATGGGGTCCTGGATGTGTGTAGCTAGCACACATATTAGCTATCCAGGGAGGGTCACATGACGTGTGGACTTAACCACATGATGTACGATCCTTATCTTCCCCAAAACCCTAATGTCATAGCTAGGGGGATACAAAGAGTGTGTTTCTGGACTACATGCCATTTATTTGGGTTTTCCATAGAAACTAAAGTTCCTTCACGCATCATAATCGCACCACTATTGTTGTCATTTCTATTTTGAATCACACTGGGGGTCTCAGATCCAGGCCCATTTGTGCCAGATCTATCACTGGTGGCCAGATTCTAGCCACCTGAAACTTGTACGACCTTGCCCGTCACTCCGTTCCACGGTCAATGCCGCTCTAGATGTCAAATACACCGAGGTATCACCCTCATCCCATAAAACATCCCAATTCATCCATGAATCATCATCTCAATCGTATTTCTCCAATCCACCATGAATCCATAGGTTAGATCATGCTCAAACCAATCCTGGAAATTTTGAACCACAACCCCATGGGTCAATGACAAAGGAATCAAATAATGATGGGGATAAATACACAAAAATTAAGTAAAATACACCATTGTACAAACATTCTTAGAAAATGATTATAAAATGGTATATCCAGGGGTGAAACATGGAATAATAGATAAAATTAAATAAAAAATTTAATTCATCATAATTGGGCTCATGTGAAGGGAAGATAAATTGCATATCAAAAGAAGATTAATTATCCATGCTCAATATTTTTAATAAAAGGGGTGAACAACACAATTGATGAGACCTATCTTTATTATGGATTTATCATTGGTGAAGAATGTGTTCACCGGTGATGAGGATGATCCACTCCATTCACCACCTCTTAATCCACCTCGATCCAATCATCATTCGTCGTCCAATGCTGATCTGCTGGAAAAGAACGTCAGAGGATCCTATCTAATATCCCAAGGTTATGCGGCTAACCCTGGAGGATTTCCATAATAGGATATTTAAAGAGGAAATTATATTTTTGGGTATTAAATAAATAAATTAAATAAATAAATTAATTAATCCACTTAATGTACCCGCCAATAGTTGTGTCATCTGAACATCCTGCGCCAACAAAATTTAGGTTACGTCTAGAGTAAAACCCATGTTCTAGAATCAACAATGACTTCATATTTCCAATTAGAGGATCTGTTCAGGATATATTCCATTATTTATGAAAAATAGAACATGTGTCAGTTATAATGGCTCGAAGGCCTTCATTTTTTATTATTATTTTGATAATCCACCTTTCAAGGGGTGAGGTGGAACCCTTACAAGGCCCGAAGGATCATAAACAATTACATGACCCGTAGGTATTAGAGGGAATCACCCAGACAAGACAACTTGGAACTGATTCTCCCCAGCATATGTTATAAAATCAGCACTCCACCTTCACAGGGCTGGTCGGCTAGCTGTCCTATGCAAAGCTGCATAGGCCCAATACCGATAGAAAATCCATACCCTCTCATTATTCCAATTCCGGTTATCTCTGATCCAGTAAATGCGCCTACCCTGAATCCTAATCTAAATCTGTGTCCCATGTTGTATGACTGGTACTTCTTCATTCACATGGCCCAAAGGCCTTAGGGTGGCCCTAAGGCCTTAAGGTGGCCTAAAGGCCTTGAGAAACAACTGGCCTGAAAGCCTTGGGTGGCCCGAAAGCCTTACAGGACCCAAGGACCAAACTAGTAGCCCAAAGGCCCAAATGGATGAAGAGTTACAGATGCTATAGTACCGAATAGTGGCTACTACAGTACTTGCTATAGTGCCTACTACAGTACCAAACAGTGGATGCTACAATACTGCTACAGCCCCCCCCAGAATTTCACCTCCACCCGGATTTGATCTCAGGTCTCTTGGATGCACCTGTGGAGTCCTTACCAACCGGGATAAGGCTCATGTGCGTATGTGCGTATGTGTGATATTAATATATTTAGTATTTTTATAATATCAATAAAAGGCTCACCGGTCCTAGGAATCTCACACCGCCTCAACACCTACCTCTAAAAATATTCCTTAATATATTTAAAAGTCTTAAGAGGAAAATCATGATCACTAAATTATTCCCCATTTCAAGGATTTTCATCCTAAAAAGCATAATATAAACAAAAATATGAGGGTAAAAGCCTGTATCTGGCTCTCATGATCCCAGGATCTCTCTTGCACACTCTCGTTCTATCACAACACATAAAAAAGGGAATGGTTCATCCTCACAAGATTCTATTCTACCGATCCTCGATCACCATCATGTACTTTGTAAAGGTGGATTCATCCTCGATGTCCATCTCTCTATAGTCAATAATGTGCATAGAGTAATGGATGTATTTCATCATCTACGACACATGGAAGACGTCATGCACCCAATCCAACTATGAGGGTAGGGATAAGCGGTAAACAACCTTGCCAACCCTCCACAGGATCTCGAATGACCCAATGAACCTTGGGGACATCTTGAATCACTAGCCAAACATCTATTATAATCATCATGGAGAGGCTCTCAAGAAAACATAATCTCCTTGCTTGAAATCCAAGGGCCTATGATGATGATCAACTTAAAATTTCTTTTAGATTTGGGATGTCCTCATGCACTCTCAGATCACCTGAACCTTCTCTGTCATCACCTGCACTATCTCTATACCAACTAGATATGTCTCTCTAATATTAGTCCAGTATAAGGGTGACCTATGGGGTCTCCCGTATTGGGCATAGAAATGTGCTATGCCAATAATAGAGTGATAACTATTATTATAAGAAAAATACACCATTGGAAAGTGATACTCCTAGATCTAGTCAAAGTACAAAACACAAGCCCTCAAAATATCTTCTAACACTTGGATAGTGCACTAAGTCTTCTCATCCGTCTGAAGGTGAAACGTTGTACTCATCTACAACTGGATCCTAAATTACTCTTTCATGCCTCTCTACAACCATGACATAAATTGCACATCATGGTCAAAGAAAACTGTTAGAGTTTTCCCATGAAGTTGGATGATCTTTCACACATACAACTATCCTATAATTTCCATTGAACTACACTCCCTAATAGAAAGGAAGTGCACTGATTTAGTGAGTTGGTCAACTATCACCTAGATGGAATCATGGAATCTCTTCATCCATGGAAGTCTTATCACAATGTATATGGATTTTCCATCCCATTTCCACTCTAGGATCTCAAGAAGTTGTGTAAAACCTATCAGAACCTAGTGCTTCATCTTCACCTACTCACATGTGAGGCACCAAGAGAAGAACTCATCTATACTACACCTCATGCCATCCCACAAAAACTATAGCTAAAGGTATTTGTACATCTTTGCTATACCAAGATATACAAACTAGGGGGAAGTGTGAAACTCCCTCATCACCTCTTCACACAACATGAATGGAACTAAAATATATCCCTATAAAAGGATGACATACTCCCATCCTTAAAATAATCTATATAGTATATCCTTTGAGGATATCTAGTCATGAAGAACCTCATAGTCAATGTATCCCAACTATGCCTCTCTTACACATTGAAAAAGTATAGGAGTTACCACTATCGATTGAAAAAAAGTTTCACCCCTCTCCTCCACCAAGGTTAGCTGCAAAGAAGCCAACTACTCATATTTATCCTCCACCAAGCGAGAATGAGAATTCCAACTAAGAGAATCTTCCACCACGTTTCCCTTCATAGAATTTTAGACTATCTCAAAGTCACAGTCCTAGAGGAACTCCAACCAATTCCTTTATCTTAGGTTCAAATATCTTTGAGTGAAGATATACTTAATACTCTGGTGGTCTTATTAAACAACAAATCACTCACCAAGAAGATAGTGCCTCCATATATTCAGAGAAAATAATACTACTACCAACTCTAGGTTATGATTCATGTATTTTTTCTTATGAGGTTTCAATTTCCATAACCCATATGTGATAACTGCCTACCTCTATATCAACACGTAGCCAAGCCCAGCTCTAGAGGCATCACAAAACACTATGTACTCTAGATCCTACTAAAGTAGTATCAACATAGGTTCTTTGGTCAGACTCAAAATCAAATCCTTAAAGGATCTCTAATACTACTTGATCTAGGTAAAAAACTACCCTTTGTCTATCATGGTGGTCAAAAGGGATAAAATCCTAGATAATTCCACCACAAAACTCTTGTAGTACCCTTCCAATCCAAGAAAACTTCACACCTCCGATGTGATCTTGGGTGGCTCCCAAGAAATCACTACATCAACATTCTCTGGGTCTACAGATAATCCATGATTTTAAATTACATGCCACAAAAAAGTGAGCCTCGTGGATCTAGAATCGGTACTTTGAGAGTTCACTATAAATATGGTACTCCTAGAGTAAGTCTAGAAACATCCTCATAT
Source organism: Viscum album (assembly GCA_963277665.1). NCBI lineage: Eukaryota > Viridiplantae > Streptophyta > Magnoliopsida > Santalales > Viscaceae > Viscum > Viscum album. The sequence goes on from OY728132.1 coordinate 624,607,156, forward strand.
GATCTATATGTTCCTCCTATAATACATAGTAAATGATTATTCCATCAATTAAGACAACTAGAAATCAGTCCAAGTATGTATAGAAGATCCAGTTCATCAAATCCATAAATAATATGGGAGAATTCATCAAACCAAAAGGTATCAATATAAACTCATAATATCCGTAGTGCTATTGGAATGCCATATTTGGAATATGAGCCTCGTGAACCCTCAACTGGTGGTGGTTGGATCTGAGATCAATCTTCAAGAACTAACTTGTGCTTCACAACTGGTCAAAGAGGCCATCAATCCTTAGAAAGGGGTACTTGTTATTTATCATTACCTAATTCAAGAGATGATAATCAATACAAAGTTTCAAGATACCATATACCTTTTTTACAAAAAAACTATAGCTACCTAGGGGGACACATTGGGTATGATAAAAATTTTCTCTCGATGGTCATCCAACTTCACCCTCAACTCCCAAATCTTGGTAGGGGCCATCTGATATGTTGTAGAATATATCAGTGTGGTCTTGGGGTGTAGATCAATATAAAAGTCCATCTCTTGCATCAGAGGTAATGCCATAACATCCTTGGGGAAGACATCCATAAATTCCTCCATTACATATAGAATCCAGATGCTTGAATATCCTATTGTTCCAAGGTCCAAACTCACTAACTAATGGGTGATGGTCTATAACCTCCTACTCACAAGGCCCACTCACTTAGCTGTGAGATCTCTCTCACCCAAAAATGAGAATATCATCCGATATGTTCAAAGGAATCTAAACTACCTATGGTGATAGTTAATCTGGAATTGAACCATGGACAACTAGTCCATACCCAAGATAATGTCATATGGTTTCATCATGATGACTAGTAGGTCCCACGAGAAACTCTCTTTTCCGAGTGTCAACTTGAAATGCTGATGGATTAGTGATATTGAAGAATCAAACCTAGTTGGAAGATATAAAAAAACTTGATGGGATAATGTCTCAACATGGAGCTCTAACTCTCTCACAAGGGATACAAAAATGAAGGAGTGAATTGAACCGATGTCTATAAGTGTTGGAGAAAGTATATAAAATACATAGATCACACCTAATTTTATCTCATGGGATTTAGATTTATAATCCTCCATGGCCTAGAACTACCCATGGACCTGATCACTATCTCACTTAGCTTGGGATGGGTCGTTTGGTGGTGATGGTGGAAGTAAATCATAGTGTTCCCTCTACTAGTAGCTCCTCCTTTTAAAGCCCCACCTACTCCTCTACCAACACCACTTCCCTAGGGGCTTCCCTAACCACTCTTGGGAGAACCATTATCATGACACTACCTATGTCATGGTGGTCCATCCAATTCCTACCTTCCCTCCTCGGCATGTTAGGTCAGAAAATAACACGCCATGTGATCTCACCCATAACACGCATAACATCACCCCTCTATGGGATGACCAGGCACTCTATGAATTTTTTTACCACACGTCTACATGATTGAGACTGGCCATGCATAGGTATCCAATATTGAGACCCTACAGACTGGTGCCTGCTAGATGCTGCAGATGACTCATTCCCATGACGCCCACCACTAGCTCAAGTTTCTTGGAATCCATCTAAAAATAATCTCTCATAACTATAACCCTCTCTAAAACTACAACATAGGTGGGAATGCATAAGGGGACCAAAATGGAACAAATGGATTTGTGGAGACCCTTCTTGAACTTCCAAACTTAGAAGTGACCATCCTACACAATATTGAGGGAGTACCATGTAAGGTCAGTGAACCTCATGACATACTGAGCAACTGAAATATTACCATGATATAGCTCTAGAAGCTCCTAAATCTAAACTAATTGAAAAAACTATCGGTAATACTCCTCAATAAATAGCTTATGGAATTAATACCATGAGAGAACCATCTCATAACGAGTCTGCATGACTAGACTCCACTAGCACCTAGCTACTCCAGGGAAAATACTGGTTTCTAGCACAAACATCTAATCACTAAGGGTCCGTATGATCCTGAAGAATATGATAATCAACTCAATCCAACCCTCCATTTCTTGGGGATATGGATCACCATGAAACCTCAATGGCCTCTAGTTCTATAACTCTCATAGTGCGCTAAGATTTAATGAATCCTCATCCTTCCCTTATGATACTAACTACTACTGAACAGGTGGAGGTGCTGCTATCTACCCACCTAGAGGAAGTTCCTCATGGGATGGATCCCGAACTAAGGCCTTATCACTCATCAGATTGTCATCATGATCCTATTTTAGTAACCTTGTTATCTATCTTTATGGAGGAATCCTAAAAGTTTTCAAGATGTACCATGGTTAAATGAGCATATATATATTAGGAGATGACTCAATAAGGATAGTCAAAGGACTTGATCTTATATGATGCAAGTACCATTGTTCCCTGTAACCAATGTCTCGGTATGATGAGTCGAAAAGCAAGTGGTCAGAGTCCTAGTGTATAGATATTCCAGCCACCACACCAACATTGAGTTCCTTATCCTAAAATCCACACTTGACAAACTATGAAACCATTTCTCTAAGTCCCAACCAATTCCTCATAAGGTAAAAACTCCAAATACCATCCCAAGGTACAAACTTCTCTAATACCACTCTATAATGGCCTGACCCACCAAGGCCCACCTGTCTAGTAGAAGGATGATCTTTCACAACCCCAAGCCTTTCTCCAATTGGATAGGGGTTGGTGACAAGCACTGAGAAGGCATAATTTAAATGAGAGGCCTTTTCCTAGTGTACTTGTACTCATGCATCCAACCATCTCCATGTAGTAGTGCAGAGGTATAATAATAAAATACAACAACATCTAGAGTAAACAATGCATGTAATACCTATAGGGAATAAATCAGAGCATGAAAGAATGAAACTGAAGTATAAAGGGGAAAAATACTTTCCCAACCAGAGATGAAGTCCCAAATCGACAACAACTAGAATAGAAAATAACCAAGAGATCTTGTCTCCTGATCTCCAATCCTGACCACTGTACACAGCTTATGAACCTAAGTATCACTATGCTCCACCAATGTCACTACCAAACTATCCATCATCTAGATATGACATGACACATGCATATAAAGACCATGTGAGGGTGAGTATATACATACCTAGAAGGATGCCCTAAAAACCACAATGGGATAAATAGATAGATAAGATAGAAGTATCGAACTTAACCCAAAGAAAGATAGAAACCAAACCTATATATATATATATATATATATTCTCATTAATAAACCCATATGTAAGAGAAAAAGGATATCTATATCACAGCTATAGTACCCCAAGTCTCAAGTATGTAACCCTTTATTTATGTATTTTAAGCATGTAAAGTGTTTGGGTGAAGTTTGGGAGGGTTTAGAGTAATTTTGGAATGTTTTTGGGGATTTTTTGGAGGTTCAAGGTTTTAGAACAGTTATTAGAAACTATGAAACTCCTACATAAAATTGTGAAAAGTGAGATAGTGGATACTGGGTAGGTGCATGATTAGGCACATGGTTTTTTCAAACCGTGCAGCCATCTAAGAGAAACTATGCTTTTTTGGATAGAGAGATTCTGTATGGTTATAACATAGAATGTCTAACCATGCAATACAACCATGTGAGGTTTTTCTTAAGGCATATCCATTTTCATGGTTAGTGCACACTTTTTCTAACCATGCAATCTAACCATGCATCACAAAAAAGTTAGATCTAAAAATTATGGATCTAACTAAGTTTAGCCACTTAACCCCTCATTTTTTCTTTATTATGACCCAAAATCAGTTTTCTATCCTTCTAAAGGCTGTGGAGACTCTTACCTTTGATCCTAGAGTGATCTATTTGCAAATAATGGTACGTTGAAGCCTATATTCCTTGGTAAGTCTCTATTATTGGTGTTGTTCCTTAGATATTCTATTCTTACCTCTCTTGGATCCATAAATATAGTCCATTGGGGGATATATCTATGTTTTTTGATGCAAATATTGATGAAATTTAGTTGTTTTCATGTTAGGGAATGAGATTTAAGGTGGGTTTTTGGATATTCAACCCGATTTTGTTGAAGAATTTGTGTCTTTATTCATTTTCATCATTGTTTCTGAGGTAGGTGGCTTCACTATAGACTCCTATTATTATAACTTGAAGGATTGATTTCAAATTGGTCAAATTTCTTGAATTTGATTGTCAAATTGATGTGAAAAGCATGGAAGAAACCCTCTTTAGTGATGTTTTTTGGATTTGTGAAAATTGGTTGTTGTGAAAAGTGATTTTTTATGGATTTTAAAATGATGATTTTGAAATGTGAATTTATTTTGATTCATGGAAAAGGTTTGATGGTGATATTTTCAATAAAATATTTTTTTATTTAAATGGATTAAAATGGTTGATTTGGATTAGTTTTTGTCATAATGATTGGTGCGTGTGTTCATGTGCATTCAGGATGGATAAGGGTATGAAGTTTCTCTCATCAAAAGTAGGATAGATAAGGGTATGGACTTTCCCTCATCAAAATGGTTCACCAAGTGATGGATTAGTGAAAGTATGAATCACCACTCATGAGTATAGTGAGGTCCATGGTTTCATGCATGGTTTGATGTGTGGATATGTGTAATGTAATGTATTATACCAAAATGGGATTTGAAAAATGGTTTTAAAGTGTTGTTTGGTTACTTTCATTGAAAACTATTTTGGTTGGAAAACTATTTTGGTGTGAAACTAATTGTATTTGATACAAACCATTATTTTTTTAAAGTTTTTTATATAAATTATTTTATATAAATGTGATAACATGTTCTATCCTAGTGGTGTGAGTAGGGAAGTCATTTGGGGAAAGCCTACTGAGTTTCATTACTCACCCCTGCTTGGGTACTTTGGTGAGTTTGAAGATTTTGTTTATCAAGATATAGGTAATGGAAAAGTGTCTCATTTATTTAGTGATAAATTGTGATACTTTTGGTTTTATTGTAGATTTGGTGCTTGAAACATGTTGGGACCAATTGAGTTAGTGTCTTGGAGTCTTTGAGATTTGTTGGTTTTGCCTTCCACTTTATACTATGATATTGGTTTTTATTTTTTCTTTGTACTCTGGTATGGTTTTTTGTTGGTTTTGTTACTTATGATTTATATACATTACTTTCATGCATTATTTAGTGGTTGTTTGGTTATTGTATACGTGGTTTGGTTGTTTTAGTTTCAAAGTGAAAATCATCCCCTAACTATTTATGAGTCCCTTAACATTTATTGCCTGTGTTTGGTTTATTAGGGATGTCACCTAAGTCCAAGTAGAAATTTTGACTCATCTCAATCCAATGAGGAGGTTTAGGATGATATAAGTGGTATCAGTTTGTTTGATCCTTGGGTATCAGTTGTGTCAGTCTTGGAGTTGAAAATTCATTCTGGTTTAGTCCTTGAGTTGGGATGGTAGCAAGGCGTAGGATTGTTGGAACTTGAAATGTAGTGTATAAAAAGGCGTAGCTAACCTATTTATGCAGGACTTTAAGTTACCAGAGATTTTGATACATAAGTATTTTTGGATACACTTATAAAAGTTTTAGTCTCATTGTCATGGGTTTATCCAATGAGAAGATCATGACATGCATTGATAGAAATGACTTCCCACTAGGAGTACATATTTCATTTTGAGTAATGATTTATCATTTGGTATAAAAATATTTATTTTTGAAAAGTATTGAAAAATGTTTTCAAATGTGATATTTTTAAAATGGTATGATAGTGGTATTTTGAAAATGGTTTGATTTTCAAAAGCATTTCAAAAGCATGGTGGAGTTTTAAAAAATGGATTAAAAATGAAAAGTATGGAATTTTGGGAAAGACTTGTTGTGATAATTGTGATATGGTAAATTTAAAATTGTTAAGAATTTAATTTATAGAGAGTGAGACTTATGGATTTTTTTTTTGGTTATAGAAAATGGAATCTAGTAGGCATTGTAGAAACCAACTGAAAGAGGATACTGAGAATGTGGTTAAACCTAAGCCACAAGTGAACCAACAACTAGTTCAAAGTATTGTCCAGGATTTTTATTCCATGGATAGAGGGAACCTAAGGGATGAACCAAGGAAAGTGGATCATTCTGTTCAGTTCCAGAAGTAGAATCCACCCATCTTTTGGGGTGATTTCGAAACTAGAGAAGGAGTAGTTGTGACTAAATTGGAAGAATCAAAATTTCTATTTCCTTGGCACACCAACAGAGTTGAAAGTCAATTTGATGATGTATATATTGGAAGATCTTGCATGAAAGTGGTGGGATTTAGCAGTTTAGGCTAAACTGGATCAAGGAATTACATGGGAGGATTTTGAAGAATTTTTCAACAAACAATTCTATCCTCACACATTCAGGATTTCTAGAATGATAGAGTTTTTTAGCTTGAAGTAGGAGAACCTGTTAGTGATAGAGTATGTAGATAAATTTACGAATTTAGTTTTTTTTCACCTGAATTTACTGATAGTTCATCCTTTAAGGAACACATTTTTTAATGAGGGATAATATAAGAGATTCGCTCTAAGATTGTCATGCTTTGTATAATGGATCATACAGATTGTTCAATAGAGTGACGATGGAAGAAAGGTACATCTTAGGTATTATTGGTGGTGGAAGCATGTTGATACCTATAGGGAATGGTGGGAACTCTAATGCTAGGAATAAATAGAAGAGGGACACTTATTTTTAAGGTATTGGAATGACTCAGAATCAGGAGGCTAGATCGATGAATCTTCCTCCAAAACCAAAGGGTGAACTTGGATGTTTTCAACGTGGTTCATTATACTACATGAAGTGAGATTGTATGACATTACCTAGAGCATACCACAATTGAAACCAAATGGGAAATCTTCAACGCTATTGTCGTAGTGCTACATGGTCAGGTGTTTGGGACAAATATCATGTTTTTTAGATGTTTTATGCTTCTATGGGATGAAGTTAGTGGGATAACTATCTTCAGAAAAATTGTTCTAGCGATCATAATTCTAGGAATACTATGACTCCCCTGAAAGGGAAATCTCAACAGGGCAATAATAAACAAAGTGCAATGAGTAATCATTTATATGAAGCTGAGCAAGTGATTATGGATCGATGAAGAAAACATTTTAACAAAATTTATACTGTAAATCATTGTTTATAATCCCACCATAGTGTTATTGTATGGGTAATTGTCATGTTTTTATGTTTTATTGGTAATTTGAGCTTAAATGCAAAAAATGGTTAAATCAGGCATTTTGACAGATTATAATCATAAGGGTATTTTGGTCATAAAATTTAAATTATTATTCCAAATTGTGTGATTCTTTTTTTAAATCCTTGATTTATTTACTAAAACTTTTTCTTCTAGGACAGGGTCTTATTTTAGCATCTAGAGGCCCGAAAAAATCATTTAAGTCGGGAAATTTGCCGGGCGGACAGTGTGGACCTAACCTCTGTAATGGAATCATAAATAGATCTATACACCTCCAATTTAGGTACTTCCAGATTGATATGAAATATGATCCAATAATTAGCGTCCTTGATAAGTTTAAAGTTAAAATTCTATCATTATGGCATTATTTGAACACTACAAACAATTGGAATATGAAAGGTCTTCTCAGGAAGAAACAGTTCCATTGAGTAATTAATTCATACCATCTAAAGTACATGCCCAAAATGTCTCACATTTTGAGAAGAGACACTAAATAAAGTTGTAAACAAATTTTATTAAGGATACGACACGTGAATAGACTGTTTGGAGGGTGATAATTGTATGAGAATGTGAAGATTTGGAATTTGATGTGGCTCATGGACAAATTATATGTCTCAGAGTAAAATAATCATAACTCCTTCTTCTAGTGATCAATGATGATGAATTTTTTAGGGTGAATGTAGGAGATATTATATAAAAAATTCCATGAAGACAACTATTAAAAATTCATCAATTTAATGGGACATCCATGCAGAAAAATTTGGAGGATACTTTTTGGGAGAACTCTTTCACCTTTTCTCCCTATAAATATGTATCCACACCCCTTCTCAAAATATTGGAAGTTCTATGTGGCCATTTTCTATTATTTTGTAGTTTCTTTCCATTTTAATATCATTATTCATTTTTAATATATTTTTCTCTTATTCTTAATCTCATTCTCATTTTTTATCTTTTGTTTTCCGCCCCGTTCTTCTCTACTGCAATCTCTTGCATTCATGATCATGAGTAATTAACTCAAGGAAGTTCCCAAGGCATCTATCCAGTGTTAAAACCAAGTCATTATAAATTCATGTTTTTTGTTTCTTATTTTCTTAGAGTTAGTCTGAGGGGAATCTTAGTGGGAAAGGTGCCTTTGTGTCACCACTTTCCACCCGAGGCCTAGCTTTCTCTTCTACAATATTCTCCCACAATCGAGGAGGTGGATGTACAGTCTCTCAGTGATTGTTGAGTGAATTGTATATCCAAATCCATAGGTAGAAGAGTATTTTCATGCATATTATGGATAATTCTCATTAAGTATATTTGAATCTAACAAATACATGATGAAGGTTCACTCTGGATAATCTCATAGGGGGATCTTATTTCTCTCTAGAATAATTTTGCATCCATTCATTCTGTTTTCATTATGCATTTCATATTTACTTTTCATTATCTTACATCCTCATTTCTCAAACATCCAATTATTTAAGTTTTATTTCACAAATAAAAAAAATATAAAAAGTGGATTATAAGTAGTGATTGATTGACCACAATAGCTCCTCAAGAGAACAACCTAGGTCATCCCCTATGTTGTACTTAGTTATAAATATTTTTGATAGCACACACAATAATGCTTCATCAAATTAGAGCCATTTCTGGGGATCCAAGTGATTTTCATTCACTATTTTTATTGTAAATAACTTTTCTTTTATTAAAAAAAAACACAAAAAAATCTTAAATTTCAAAAAAAAAAAAACTTAAAAAAAAATCTTTGTTCATGATGTATTTTAATTAAAATTATTATTCATAGAATAAACAATATCAGGTGCTAGAAAATGTTTGTAATGATATTGATGCTCAATTTCAAAGGATTAGTGATAAAGTGAAAAATCTATAAAGCTAAATAGAATTTATTTCTGAATATGTATGCACATCCCTAGAGAAATTTGAACCTGATCCAGAACCTAAATCAAAATGAGTGGAGAAATAGATTTCACCAATATTTTTTTATGTTAAAGAACTTGAGGCAGGTGAAAATGAGATTCTAAAGGAATTAATCACATCATCCTACACTCATCCAGTGTTTGAGGAGGTCTCTGATGTACACATTCTAGATGATGCACTCATGGGAGATCAATATTTTTTGGAAGAATCCTGAAATATATTTATTAAAGATAACTTAAAACATCATCTTCTCATCCTTGATAATAAAACATCAAAAAATTTCTATCTCTCTCTTGCTTTTGAAGATAATGAAGAAGATTCACCTGTTGAGATTGAGTTTCCAATGGTCATGCCTGAAGAGATCAATTACCAAGCTTAATTACTTGAAAGGGAATATTTCTTTATTAATTCTTCATGTTTTAATATTATTCAAGAAAAATTGTTTTCTGATTTCTCTTTCTCTCAAATTTCTAATACATCACAAATTGAGGAGACATTGGATATTAAAGAAGAGACTGCCCAAGTGGTGGTGATTTAAGAAGAAGAGTTGGAAAATAATGTGGTGGTGAAACTACCTCCTAAACAACAATTTTCAAACCATATATAGGAGGACACCACACAAGTTAACAAGGAGCACCCCCATCTTCTACTCCCTCCCACTTCAAAACTCAAATTACATGTTTATTATTTCTTAGGGGTTGTGATATTTCTTATCTTATTTGGGTTACTATACTTTCATTGTTTAATTTTGGATATTGGGGAAAGGAACATGTGGTGGTTTATCTCAAATAAAACACAACCACCATTTTATTGGGTATAATCCACTGCAACTGATTGACCAGAGGTAGTGAAATTCTAGCACCCATATGGCGGTCTAAACCATGTTCTATCCTCTTTTACCTTTCTCTTTCTTTTTTTATTTATTTTTCTTATGATTTATTTTATTTCATGAATTCTAGGTCTATTGGAAATGTCTAAGAGCTTAACTTAAGGAATCCACTTCAAAAATAATATCAGGTTGTATCTTTTCTTACCTTGGCTTTTCTATCTTTATATTTATATTTTGTTGAGTTGAAATAAGGGGTAGTAAAATCTAAGTGTGGGGGGAGTGTAAACTTACTTATTTCTTATTGTGCACTTTTAATTTTTTTTCTTCAAATTTTTAGGATTTTTGAGCTTTAATGAATATTCTTATCACTTTTCACAAATAAATTGATTTTTAAAGAGTTGAAATGATTTTTGAAAGAATGGATTTTAAATGATTGTAGATATGATTTTTTTTCCTTGAATTGGATTATCAATAATTTTTATGAGTTTGAATGATTTTTGAAATCCATGCCCATGAAGCACTGAATAAAAATATTTTTCTTGTCCTATGAGGTATTCTAAACCAATTTGACTTATTCTTCACAATACCCACACTTTCTTGAGGGAAACATGTATTTTGTGTGAGAACCATAATTTGTGATTTTTCTCTTTCGAAGCTCTGGATTTTATGAAATGTTTTTAATATGATTGAGGCACTAATTTGGCTAGCCACATATTTACCTGAGACCAACCGTTACATTTATCATTCATAATCCCTTATATTCCATAAATTTCCTTATAGGTTTAAGCCACATTACAAGCTAATTTTTTCTTACCTACCAACACTTATTTTTTCATGGATATTTCAAGTTTGAGTGTGGGGGAAGGGCCTTTAGTGTGCGTTTATTGGGATGTGTATCATTTATGGGTGGTGTGAGTTGTGTGTAAACATTTTGGGTAGTGGATAATAAGATAACTGGTCACGTGTCATTATTTCATTGTGCTTTATTTGTTTCATCCATTTCTCCTTAAAAAAAAATGAAAAAATAAAGATGAACATGATTTTATCATTGTACGTTCTTTGATGACTCATTTCCCTCTAAAAAATAAAGGTCATGAATTTTCATTCATTCATTGTATTCAATTTTTAACTCATCCTCCATGAAAAAAAATAAAAAAAATGAAAATAAAGTTGTGCCTTTTTTGAGCTTTGCAAAAAAAAGGGAGAACATGAATGATATCATTCCTTGTAATCACAGATTGTATAATATAACATGTCATAAAAAATAGATGGTGTTGTGTTACATAATTTTAATGGTACTTGAGCTTCATCCTGTGTTTTCACTTGATTATTCATGAATTGTACTTAAGAGTCCAACCTCCTCTTTTCAGCTTTAAATGTTTTTCGATTATTTTCCCACCAACCCTAAGTCACAGAATTTACCTTGAAAAAGTCCTCATTCTTGAATTTATTTTCATGTTTCATTCTATAGAGAAATTATAATTGTCACAAGCCTATGGTGATACATGCTATTTCCAAGTATGAGCATAACTCCATATTTAATTTCTCTCGAGTGAAGAGTGACATAAAATTTAATGTGAGGTAGGTTGTGATTGTCCCATGGATGGATTTTTGAGGTTGAACAAATTTAAATGTGATAAATGAAAATTAGAGAGAATTTTTGTTCATAAAAGAGACATGATGAAATTCTATTTTTCATAAGATCATTGATATTTTCTCATTTTTGATTGTTGTGTGGATTTTGATTTGGATGTAAGATGATTGCCCATGAGTGAAATGGTTAACTGTGGGGGAGTGATGAAGACAATATTTTCATTTATTTTATAATATAAATCATTATTTATAATCCCAAAATAGTTTTATTTTATTGGTAATTACCATTTTTTTAGGTTTTAGTGGTAATTTGATCTTAAATGAAAAAATGGTTAAATCTAGCATTTTGACAGATTTTTATCATAGGGGTATTTTGGGCATAAAATTTAAATTATTATTCCAAATTGTGTGATTATTATTTTTTAAATACTTTATTTATTTACTACAACTTTTTATTCTGGGTTAAGGGTTTATTTGAGTATCTAGAGGCTCGAAAAAATCATTTAAGTTGGGAAATTTACCGGGAGGAGAGCGTGGACCCCACCTCCATAAAAAAATCATAAATCGATCTACACACCTCCAATTTAGACAATTATACCTGGAGATGAAATATTATTCAATAATTCACATACTTGATAAGTTTCAAGTCAAAATACTACCATTAAGGAATTATTTGAATGCTTAAACAAGTGGGATATGGAAGGTCTTCTTAGGTATAGACGGTTCCATTGAGTAATTAATTTATACAATCTGAAGTACATGTCCAAAATGTCTAATATTTTGTATAGAGATGCGAAATCAAGTGGGGAACAACTTTATTAAGGTTATAATGCCTGAAACAACCATTTGGAGGGTGATAATGGTATTAGAATGTGAAGATGTGGAATCTCATATGGCACATGGACGGATTAAATGTCTCAGAGTAAAATGGTCATGAATATGTATTCTGGTGCTCAATGATGATGAAATTTTGAGGGTGAATGTAGGAGATATTATGGAATAACTTTAATGAAGACAAATATTACAAATTAATAAATTTAATAGGACATCCACATAGAAACATTTAGAGGATACTTTTTGGGATAATTCTTTTACCTCCTCTCCCTATAAATATGTATCCACACCCCTTCTCAAAAATATTGGAACTTCTATGTGGCCATTTTATATTGTTGTTCAGTTTCTTTAAATTTTAATAGTATTATTAATTTTTAATATATTTTTCTATTATTATTAATCTCATTATCATTTTTTATCTTTTTTTCCCATCCCGTTCTTTTCCATTACGATTCTACAATATTTTTCCTCAGTCGAGGAGGTGGATGTGCGGTATCTCGGCAATCGTTGAGTGCATATTATATCTACACCTATAGGTATATGAGGATGTTAATTCATACTATGGATCATTCTCATTAAGTATATTTAAATATAACAAAGAGACGATGAAGGTTCACTCTAGATTATCTCCTCGAAGGATCTCCTTTCTTTCTAGTGTCATTTTGTCTCCATTAATTCTGTTTGTATTATGCATTGAATATTTAATTGTAATTATCTTGTATCCTCATGTTTGAAACATCCATTTATTTATGTTTTATTTCATAAATAAAAAAATATAAAAAAGTGAATTATAAGTAGTGATTTATTGATCGCAACACCTCCTCAAGAGAATGACCTATGTTAGACCTTATGCGGCACTTAGTTATAAATATTTTTGAGAGTGCACATGACAATGCTTCATCATGGATGATCAATATGAACCATCAATGGTAAGAGGTGAAATTATTTTGAATTATACCCTTATACAATATTTGTTTTATATGGGTTCATCCTATTCATTTATTGTTTCTCATGCTATTGATTTGTTGGGTTTTCATGTTGAGATGATGTCTTCTATTTTGAAACTTCAAACTCCTCTTAGTCATAGAGAATGTCAAGTAATTATGTGTAGAACATGTTCTATAACTATTTATGGAGGTTATTTGATATGGGATTTCTATATTCTTTAGATGTATTTCTATGACATAATTCTAGGTATGAATTGGCTGAAAATGTTAAAGGCTCACATCGATTATTATATGCGAAAGGTTAGTTTTACAAATGATGATGGTGTCTAGAATCAATTTAGAGAAGACATGAATGTAAGTGAAGTTTCAAAAATACTATTTTAACTAGAAATTAGAATGATCTCATACCAATTGGCAGCTTTGACCTTGGCATAGGTGAAAGAGATAAAGAATAGAAAATTTCCAATGGTTTTTGATCAATTTCCAGATGTTTTTCCTAAAAATTTCTCAGGGACACCACTCACAAGAGAAGTGTGGTTTATGATTGATCTCCTTATATGGACCAATCCTATTTCAATTATGTCTTATCATATGGTACCAATAGAATTAAGGGAATTTAAAGTGTAGTTGGAAGAGCTGATATTCAAAGGGTTCATTCGACTTAACATGTATCTATGGGAAACACCAATTTTGTTTGTCAAAAAGGTGAATAAAACTCTTCAAATATGTGTGGATTATCATAAGGTTAACCAAGTGATGATAAAGAATAATTATCCACTTCCATTAATTTATGATCCATTCAATCAATTGAGGGGATCCCAATGGTTCTCTAAAATTGAATTGCGATTAGGTTATCACCAATTGAAAGTTTGAAAGAATGATATTCCAAAGGCAACATTCAATAGTAGATATAGACACTATGAGTATATGGTTATGACTTTTGGTCTTAAGAATGCACCATCAGTCTTTTTGGAATTGATGAATTGGATATTTTAAAGATATCTGGATTCTTTTATGGTGGTGTTTTTGGATGACATATTGGTGTATTCAAGGAAAAGGGTTGAGCATGAGAAACACTTGGCAACAGTGTTGGGTATTTTGTAGCATCATTATATATAGGCCAAATTATCAAATTGTGATTTTTTGATACTAGAGGTATGTTTTCTTAACCATGTAATCTTTGAAAGAGGTGTTTATGTGGATCTAGAAAAATAGAGGCTATTATCTCTTGGAAACCACCAAATAATTTCTTTGAGATACGCAACATCCTTGGATTGGCTGTTTATTACCAAAGCTTTGTTTGTGACTTTTCATGACTAGATTCAATGATGAAATCTTTGAAAAGGAAAAACGTTCAATTTAAATGAAATTATGAATGTCTTAAGTATTTTCAAGAGCTAAAGGTTCGCCTTACATCAACATGGATCTTGATATTTCCGGAATCAGGATAAGGGTACGTGGTGTATTGTGATGCTTCAGGATATGGGTTGGGATATGTTATTATATATGGAGATCATGTTGTTGCTTATGGATCATGGTAGTTATGTTTCCATGATAAGGATTTCCCAACACATGATTTTGAGTTAGCTATCATAGTCCATGCTTTGAAGACTTGACGTCATTACCTCCTTGGTGAGAAATTTACAATGCTTACGAATCATAAGAGCTTGAAACACATTTTCTCACAAATGGATTTGAATATTAGAAAAAAAATATGGATGGATTATATATTAATTTTTGACTTTGACTTGATGTATACAATGGGTAAAGGCAATTTAGTGGAAGATTCATTAAGAAGAAAGTTATATGTTCAGTTGGAAAAAGAGGCTTTAAATTAGTGGCAGTTAATGTCGATCATAGACAACATGTACTTGGAATGTGAATAATGAGAAAATGTTGTGGTTTTATTTCTAGTTTATTTTATTCATAATTTAGTTGAGATATTTAAATAGGTACATACATCCGATTTATAATGTGTTGCGATGAGGTCGAAACTCAATGATGGTAAGACCAATGAGGGATGGAAACTGGATGAGAGTTTAGTTTTGTGGTTTCAAAATTGGATGGTTGTACCTATATCTTTTTAGGAACAAAATATTCATGATTAGCACCATTTTATATGGGATGTTCATACTGGAATATAGAATATGTATAAGGCATTGAAAGCAACGTTTTGATGGGTCAATAAGAAAAGGAAGGTGGATGAGTTTTTTTTGAGATGATTAAATTGTCTACAGATTAAAGTAGAACATTAGTGAAAAATAGGTATGTTGTAGTTTTTACCTATTCTAGTTTGGAAATGGGAAAATATAGTTGTGGATTTAGTAATAAGCCTCCCAAGAATGGTTTAGAAACATGATGTCATATGATTGATAGTATATCAACACACAAAGTTAGACCATTTCATCTCTATTCTTGAATATCATACGGTGGAGGAATTATCCAAAATCTATATATGAGAAGTGTTATATAGGCATGGAATACTAGTTTCGATAGTATCAGACCAAGATCTGAAGTTTATGTTTTGTTTCTCAAAATTCTTAAAGCAAACCCTCAAGGTTCAGTTGACTATGAGTATGATGTATCATCCTCAGACAAATGGGCAATCCAAAAGGATAATAAAAAAATTGGAATACATGATATGGGCTTGTGTAATGGATTTTGGTGACACATGTTAGGATCACATACCATTAGTGGAGTTCTCACATAACATCCATTAAAAGACTTGATTCATATGGTTTCTTTTAAAGCATTGTATGGGCATCCTTGTCATTCTCCATTTTGTTGGGTGAAAAAAGGTGATACTTCACTGGTTGGGTCGAGACTTATCCAATATACAATGGATAAGATTAAATTGATTAAGAAGAGAATGGATATGGCTTGAAGTCATCATAAATCACATGCAGATCATCATCAACAACCATTGTTGTTTGAGACGAGTGATCATGTGTTCTTGAGAATCTCCATCATCATTTTGTAAAGTAGGGAAATTTTTCTTCTCAATACATGAGACCTTTTAATACATTTCAATAGGTTGGTGAGTTGGTATATAGGTTGGATTTTTAACCATGATCTAGTGTAGTGCATAATGTGTTTCATGTATCTCAGTTGAAAATGTATCAGCCTGATCCTGACCATGTGATTCGATGAGATCACATTGACCTAGAGACGAATGCTTCATTGGTTTATATACTACTATAGATTGTGGATAGACAAGAGAAAGTATTTTATGGGAAAATAATCAGTCTAG
Source organism: Viscum album (assembly GCA_963277665.1). Taxonomy (NCBI): domain Eukaryota; kingdom Viridiplantae; phylum Streptophyta; class Magnoliopsida; order Santalales; family Viscaceae; genus Viscum; species Viscum album. Next base: position 624,623,716 of record OY728132.1, read on the forward strand.
TGTGGGGTTTTTGGAAATATGGTCAGATTCAGGAAGAAACCAGGAATGAGAGAAAGAAATGGCTGAGAAATGGCCCAAAATCTTTCAGGGAAATGGTGGTTTTCTACTTTCCAGGGATGGAAAGTCCCATGGTGGGGATAATTTATCACTATAGTTTTAAATTAAGTAACCATTTATTTATTTATTTTAAGTATGTAAAGTTTTTGGGTGAAGTTTGGGAGGGTTTATAGGACCTTTGAAATGTTTTGGGGTCTTTTATGGAGGTGAATAGTTTGAGAACGGTTACTAAAAACCGTGAAAATCCTACAGGAAATTGTGAAAAGTGAGACATAGGATACTAGGTAGGTGCATGATTAGGCATACCGTTTTTCCAAATCGTGTGGCCACCCAAGAGAAACCATGCTTTTTGAGACAGAGGGCTTCTACATGATTAGCGCATGGTTTGTCTAACAGTCTGAGACAACTGTGCGAGACACTTCTTAATATAGATTCATGTGCAAGGTTAGCACATGGTTTGCCTAACTGTGCAATCTAACCATGCACGATAAAAATTTAGATCAAAAAATTGTGGATCTAACCTTCTTTAGCCCCTCAACCCCTTGTTTTTCCTCTATTACAACCCTAACTTAGTTTTATCTCTTATCAAAGGCTGTTAGACTCTTCCCTTTGATCTGGGAGTGATCCATTGGAAAATCTTGGTGAGTTGAATCCTATATTCCTCGGTAAGTCTCCATTATTGGTGTTTTTTCTTATATATCATCTTCTTCCCTCTCTTGTATCCATATATCTAGTCCATTGGGAATAGATATATGTTTTTTGATTCCAATATTGATGATATTTGGATGTGTTTATATTAGGGAATGAGATCTAAGGTGGTTTTTTAGAGATCAAACCCAGTTTTGTTGAATAATTCATTCCATTCTTTGTTTTATTCATAGTTTATGAGGTAGGTGGATTCAATCTTAACTCCTCTTATTAGAACTTGAAATATTTATTTCAAATTGGTTGAATTTATTGAATTTGATTATGAAATTGATGTGAAAAGTATTTTAGGAACCCTCTTTAGTGATGGTTTGTGGATTTGTGAAAATTGGTTGTTGTGTAAAGTGATTTGTTTATGGATTTAAAAATGTTATTTTGTGTTCATGTGCATTTGGGACAGATAAGGGTATAATGTTTTCCCCATAAAAAGTGGGATGGATAAGGCTATGAACTTTTCCCAGTCAAAATGGTTCACCAAGTGAAAACTTGGTGAAATAATGACTCACCACTCATTAGTGTAGGGAGGTCTATAGTTTCACGCACTGTTAGATGTTTGGATATGTGGAATGTAATGGATTATTCCAAAATGGGATTTGAAAAATGGTTTCAAAGAGTTTTTTGGCTGCTTTAATTGAAAAGTGTTTTGGTTGGAAAACTATTTTGGTGTGAAACTACTTAGATTTGATATAAACTATTAAATATTTTTAAAGTGTTTTATATAAATTATTTTATATAAATGTGCTAAAATTTTCTATCCTAGTGGAATGAGTAGGGAATTAATTTGGGGAAAACCTACTGAGTTTCATTACTCACCCTCTGCTTGGTAACTTTGGTGTGTTTTCATATTTTTTTTATTGAGACACAGGTAAAGGAAAAATATCTCATTTCTTTAGTTATGAATCATGATACTTTGGGTTGTATTATGAATTTAGATCTTAGAGAATGGTGGGAGCAGTGGAGTTGGTGTCTTTGTGTCTTTGAGCATTGTTGATTTTTCCTTCCTTTTTATACCCAGATATTAGTTTTAGTTTCCATTTTATACTATGGAATGTTCTTTTGTTGGTTTAGTTACTTTTGAGTTGTATACATTATGTTCATGCATCATTTAGTGGTTTTTTTGTTATTTTATACCTATTTTTTTGTTTTAGTTTCAAAGAGAAATTATACCCCAACTTTTTATAAATCCCATGGAATTTATTGCTAGACTTTGGTGTCTTGAGGATGTCACCTAAGACCATGTAGAAATTTCACCTCACATCAAGCCAATGAGGAGTGGTGGGTTGTTACAAGATCCCATCCTAAGATGATGAGTCAGCCCGCAGCTCCAAAGTTCCATAATTTATGCCCAACATCTCCCGTGTCTGTATAAGAAATCCATGTGGAGGACCCACACCCCACCACTGCTCCACAACCTAGGGGGAACAATTTATAATATAGTACCCAACCCTAGTATGATAAGGGGATTCCACTCAAAACATAGATGACCCACACCCTAGTGCAATCTGGAGATTCCACTCAGTAAATAGTTAGAGGACCCACACCCTAGTGTGTCGGGGGGGGGGGTGCCACTTAAAGGATAGATGACCTATTCCCTAGTATGATAGGGGTTCCACTTGGTAGGTATTGATAGAGTACATGTTCCCTAGTGCATTAGGTTGGTTCCAATTAGTGGATAGAGGACCTGCAACCTCGTATGTCAGGGGGATTCCACTCAGTAGGTAGATATAAATAGAGGACCCACACCATAGTATGATAGGTGGATAACACTCTATACATGGAGGACCCACACCCTAGTATGATAGGGGGTTCCACTTGGTGGTTTGAGGACTTGCGCCCTACTGTCATAGGGGGTGCCACTCAAACTGGTTCAAGGAGTATGGGGGATGCACACCTTAGTACAACAAGGGGTTTCCAACCCCATCTACTCTCTCTAATGATCCCACCTGATCACTACCACCATCAAGCATCACCAAAAGAAGTGTCATGCTCAGAAAATTCCATGCCATATCTCAAAATCTACTATGAAGGATACCATCACATTCTATGTATAAACTTCATATGATAGGATACTCATGGGATAAAATATGAGTCTAGAATAAGTAGATATGGGTGGTAGAAGTTACTGAGAAAACTACATGGCATGTACCATGGGTCACACGACATGTGACCTCACCTGAAATCCTGGTCGTGTCCTTTCCATCACATGACTTGGCTGGACATGTAGTGATACATTACATGTAATCCTACTTCATGGCATGTATCAACCAATCAGGGATTTCCCATGTGTTCCAATTCATTCCCATGTACTTTGGGCCATACCCATGTACCTAGACGTGTACCAGTCCATGCCTAGGTACCGGTCCATGCCTGTATACCTCTGGCATGTCTCATGTACTCCTGAAGTACAAGACATGTCCTATTGAATGGGGTAATAGACATTGTCATATGGCACATAACTTAGCTACCCAAGGAGGGTTACATGGCGTGTGGACCCATCCATACAGTGCATGATCCTTATCTTCCGAGAAACTTTAGTGCCGCAGCCAAGGGCGGTTACACAGAGTGTGTTTCTGGATTACACGTCATGTAGTCATATTTTCTACAAAAACCCATTTTTCTTCACACATCATCATCATGTCACCATCACCATCTTTTCCACCACGAATCATGTTAGGGGTCATAGATCCAGGGCCTTCCGCGCTCGATCCATCACCGGTGGCCAAATTCTAACCACCTAAACCCCACACGACCTTTCCCATCACTCCGCTCTATGGTCTCTACCTCTCTGAGTGTAAAATCTACATAGGTATCATCCATATTCTTAAAAACATCCCAATTAATCCACAAATCATCATCTCAATCATCATTTTCCAATATACCATGAATTCGGGGGTTCAATTGAGCTCGAACCTACCCCAAAAATGTCAAACTATGACCCCATGGGCCAATAACAAAGAGTGAAATGAATAGTGGGGATAAATGTACAATAAAGAAGTAAAATACATTATTTTCCAAGTGTTATAAACCAAATATTATACAATAGGATATCCAAGGTAGAAATGTGTCATAAAAGATAAAATTAATTCAATTATTTAATTTATTAGAATTGGGATCATGTTAAGGGAAGATAAAATGTAGATTAATTATCCATGATCAATATTTTAATCAAATGGGAGAAAAAAATTTATGAACCCTACATTTATTATGGATTTTTCATTGGTGAATAATTCATTCTCCAATGATGAGGATGATCCATTGTATTCACTACCTCTTGATCCACCTCGATCCGATCATTGTTTGTCATCCGATGTCGATACGCTAATGAAGAACATCAAAGGCTCCACTCCAATCTCCCAGGGTTTTGAGGGTAACCCTAGGAAATTTTCATAATAGTATATTTTAATATGAAATTATGTTTTTGGGTATTAAATTAATGAATTAATTAATCCACTTAACATACCTACAAACAATTTACTCATACGAATGTCTAGTGATGACCAACTTTAGGTTATTCATATGGTATACCATATATTTTGGAATCAACTGTGGCCTTATATTTATAATCCAAGTCTCTTCTTAGGGGATATTATATTATTTTTGAAAAACTATGCACACATGATATTAATATATTTAATATTTTTATAGTATCAATATCAGGCTCATAAAGTCTCAAAATCTCGTGTCGTATCGACTCCTAGCTATGAAAATATACCTTAATATATTTAAAATTATTATAAAGAAAAAATTGGGTCACTATAAAGAGGAAAATTCAGATCTAAAGGCATAAATTGTAAAGATAAAATATATAATGCCATAAAACTCAAAGAATATTGTTGAGTACAAGCTCAAATTTAAATAAAAAACTAGAGTTATTGATGGTTTGACTAATATAATTAATGACCAGGTCAAACATATCAAAGTTCTAAGGGAGGGAGTTATCAGTCTATGAAAATGATTTGAAGACCAAGGAAGAATTTTGACTCCTTATACAGAATCAAGAAAATAAATCACACATGTGATAGAAAAATTAAAATTGAAGCACATAGGTCCATCAGAATAAGAAAAGGACTATCAATATAGGCAAAAGTAAAATCTAAATGACAAGGTTGATATGGGGATTGATTGTAAATAGAAATTAACAGTGGTTAATGCAAGATTCCAAGAACCCACTCCAAAGTTGAAGGTTGGTTTGGGTATGACTCATAAAATTAAAAGAACCCAAGGGAAAATTGGTACTACGGTTATCAAACACAGAACTATACCTCATATCAGGTGTTATTATTGAGAAAAAATAGGACATTGACAAAATGTTTTATCCATAGATAAAAGGTTCTGAAGGGAATAAGAGCAATAAAGGCTTCAAAACAGAGCTCAATATTCCATGGATTCTTTTGATGGTCACTATTTTTGGTGTGGATGATTTGGACATATGTCCATATATTTATCATAAAAATGTAAATGAATGTGACAAAGTATAACCAAAGTGATCATATGCAGAAAATTAATGATTTATCATGTTGAAGGTTGGTTTGGGTATGACTCATAAAATTCAAAGAACCCAAGGGAAAATTGGTACTACAGTTATCACACACAGAACTGTACCTCATATCAGGTGTTATTATTGAGAAAAAATAGGACATTGCCAAAAATTTCTATCCATAAATAAAAGGCTCTGAAGGGAATAAGTGCAATAAAGGCTGCCAAACAGAGCTCAATATTCCATGGATTATTTTGATGTTCACTATCTCTGTTGTGGATGATTTGGACATATGGCCATATATTTATCATAAAAATGTAAATGAATGTGACAAAGTATAACCAAAGTGATCATATGCAGAAAATCAATGATTCATCATGTGATATTAGAATGTAATATAGATTTTCAGCTTTGAAATATGAAGTTATTCCATCATACTCTGAATAATATCAATATTTCTAATCTATTTATATAAAGTAGCTGAAGTGGAGGGATGAAATTTACAGGTATAATATCATCGATGATTAGAAAACACCAGTAAAAATGAAGAGAATGAAGCCTATACAGAAAAAATCTTTCCAATAATAGGTAAAGCCAATTTTTTTTGACGAAGCTCTAAGAGATAAGAATTGGGTTTAGGTGATAAAAATAAAATATCGACCAAATAAAAAATAATCGGATGTGGGAGATTGTTTCGAAGTCGACAGATAAGAAAATCATTAGGACCAATTGATTCTTACATAATAAAATAAATAGAGAAAACACGGTGATTTTAAAAAAAGTATGATTGGTGTGAAAGGGGTATTCCTAGATTGAAGGAATCAATGTCGATGAGTCATTTACACTTGTGGAAAGGCTGGTGACAATTTTTTTTATGTTTATCCATTTCAGTGAAAAATTAGTTCAAGGTATTCTAGATGGATTTCAAGTTATAATTTATAAATATAGTTTTGAAAGAATAGGTGTACATAAAATAACCAAATGGTTTTCTTTTTCATTAATATGAGAATAAATCTTTTCAGCTGAAGAAGGATCTTTATGGGCTAAAGAAATCACTGAGAGTGCGATATTCAAGAATTGATCAATAATTTAAGAATCTTGGTTTCAAGTGTGATTTAGTTGATTACAATCTATTTTTTAATAATGAGAGTACTCAAAGGATGATGGAGCTAGTTCATGTGAATGATATAATATTTGGTGGATCAAATGAGTCATAATGAAAATAGTTTATAGAATTCATGAAGTGTGAGTTCAAAATTTCTATGATTAGAGAAGTGACATTCTTCCCTGGTTTGTAGGTTTTACAAGCAAGGAACGACACATTTATTTCACAATAAAAATATTCCAAGGAGGTTATAAAGATATTTGTAAGAGTATATTCCAAGGAGATGAAAAATTTAGTTTTTACCCAAATGAAACTTTCAAGGGGTGATGGAGAAAAAACAATAAATGTCATAGAATATAAGAAAATCATTTTGAATCTTGTTGTACTTAACAATGATATAAACCAATGTTGAGTTTTCCATATTCCAGGTGGTTGGATATCAAATTTATCCTAAGAAAATCCAATTTATTATGGTGAAAATATTACTATAGTATATCAAGGGAATAATGGAGTTTAATATTTTGTATAATAAAAAATATTAGTAAGAGTTATTGGGATATACAAATGAAGACTAGGCCAGTTTAGTAGATGATAGGAAGTCGATATTAGGTGGTGAATTTTATCTAGGTGGACTATGAATTTATTGGTTGAACAAGAAATAATATTTAATTTATTTTAGTACCATATAATCTAAATATATTGTGGCCACCTTGGGCCTCGCTGGGGACATGCGGCACGTAGGTGGGGAGGCCACCCCAATACCTCATTACCCAACAACACATTTTTAATTTCCCACGGGGCACAAGTGAGTTGGTTAAAGGTGGTGGCGTCCTGACCCCAAGGTTCCGGGTTCGAGTCATCGCAAGGCAACATGCACTATATGCTAATAAACCTATCGTGGGCCCCTCTAACCCGTTGGGAATTGGCCTAAACACAAGGATTGGCCACCTTGGGCCTCACTAGGGATGTGCAGCACACATGTGGGGAGGCCACCCCAATACCTCATTACCCAACAACACTTTTAAGACCAGATGATGGTTTCCGCCACTCTCTCTAGGGTTTCATCTATCCCCGCATGATATTTCTTCATTTGGCTTCGATCATATCTATGATAATGGTAGGATTCAATCCTGAATGAGATATTTCTCCTGAATCTGCAAATATTGAACCGAAAGTGGATGAAGTCCCCCTAGTTGAAAGAAAAAAGGGAATCTCCTTTCTCGAAGTGCTAAAAGGAGTTGAATGTTGCAACCCCACAACAACAAAGCTTCCTCTTTGTAGGAAACTTGAAGATGATAGATTTGTTGTCGATGTTGATCCATACGCTCTTCAGCAACGCATGCAACTCTGCAAGTTCTTACTCATGGGACTCATCTCATACCTCAAAGGTGACAAGTCATGGTCGAATCCAGATATGAAAATGAGGATCTCTCATATTTGGGGGACAACTGATTAGAAACTGGTGCCAATCAGAAAAGGATACTTTCATATGCTCTTAAAATCCCAATATGAGCTCGAATGAGTTTGGAGGTATGGAAATCTTCAGCTTAAACAAGGTTTTCTTCGCATTTCTAACTGGGATTACACCTTCAATCCGAATACCACAATGAACACCATGGTTTAGATATGGGTGCGACTTCACGGGCTTAACTGGTACTTCTGGCACCCAAAAATTCTCAATGACATCTCCTCTTGCACAGGTACGCCACTCAAAATTGACCCTCGCAATCTTAATGATGAGCTTGGTCTCTATGCGTGGGTGATGGTCGAGGTTGAAATAGCCTCCAAGCTCCAAGAAGTCATTTTCTTCAGCGTGAATGAATTCAAGACCGAGGTTCGGGTTGAGTGTGAATGAATGCCCCCTACTGTGAATACTGCAAAATCATGGGCCACTCACTGCTGAAATTTAGGGTTGTCAAGAGTCAGGTTGCCCCTACAGGTGAAGATGGATGAACTGATGTCAAATAGAAAAATAAAATTAAAGCCTCAATCTTAAGAAACCCGAAACCTGATAAAAAATCCTCGAAAGTCTGGGTGAAACACTCAAACTTCACATGTGAGATCTCGGGTGTTACCTGGGCAGACCAAGTGGAAGAGGAGGAAAACGATGATATAGATCTCTTCATATTGGAGGACATTGATCATTTAGTACTGGATGTATTCAATCACCCTTCCAATGGGGATCTTCATGACATCCCTGGCCCGATGGCCCCTGATGTCCAACTACAGCCTGCACTTGCTGGTCCCTCCTCAAAGCTCCAGTGTGAAAAGGACCCCATGCCAATGGACTCGGTTATAACAGATGCTCCTCTTACACCTCGGGATAGGAGGGATAATGGTGTTGAGCCTGTCCAGCATAAGGTTCATATTCCTACTCGAGTGAACCAGGAGAACAAAACAGGTTTGTTCACTTCTAATATTTCAGTTCCAATACATAATCAACACATGACAGTGAGCACACAACCGATTACTGATTCATGCACTGTCAATCCTTTGAATGTCAATTCGGATGAAATAAACTCAAAAGCATCAGCCAATGAATCTGTTAGAACAATAGAAAAATAGGCCTCACCTGTTATGTATATTACATCTCAGAACATAGGCTGTTTAATTGAAGTTGAGGGTGGCCCTTTGAACACTTCTCCGACCCATAAATCCCATGGAACTATAAAATATTGATTATTACCAAATGCTACTAACATCTTGTCTGATCCTTCTATGAGTAATCAGGACCACAAGGATCCTTTGGTCTCCTCTTAAAATCTTATAAGATCAAAGAGGAACAAAGGATCGAGTGGATCTAAGAAGAAAAAGGGGAACTCCCGCTCAAAACACAGGTCTTAATGGATTTTGTTTTTTGGAACTGTCAAGGCATAGCTAACGCTGATACTCTATCTATCCTAAAAAGGATTTTGATGACCCATAAACCAATTTTTTTTCTATATCTGAACCTAAAAATAATTAATCTTTGAATTATATGAATTTATCTTCTTTTGGTTATAATTTCCTTGATACCTGCAATAATGACAATGCTATTGACTCCCTTTGGGTTTTTTTCCACACCTCACTTTGAGATTTTACTGTTTACAATGTTTCTAATCAAATGATTACTTTTGAATTTACTTTCAATAACTTGCATTGCTTTTGTACCTTGGTCTATGATAACAATAGATACCAGGATCGTCGACCTCTTTGGAAAGTCCTCTCTAACTTAGCTTGCTCTATTAGGAGACCTGGTTAATCATTGGTGACTTTAATTCCATTCTTTCTCCCAGTGAGAAGCTTGGTCCCCCTCACTCTTTAATCTCTAATAGAGAATTTAGAGCCTCGATTGAAACCTATAATTTGACTGAAATAAACCTCTCAGGGGCCAAATACACCTGGTACAAGAGACACTACAACATAGTTGTTGCTAGTAAACTTGATAGGGCCTTCGTAAATGTGCCAACTTTGGATATCTGGGACACCATTTCCAGTATCACCTTACCTAATCTGAACTCGGATCACCATCTCATCCTTTTTAGTTTCCTATAAAAAAGAGAAAAACCCATCATTCCCTTCAAATTAAATAATGCTTGGTCTGTGAATTTGGAGTGCTCTCATCTCATACAAAATGGTTGTAAGTCTATGAATCATCACTAAGATGCTTTTTCTTATATCACCAAGCTAAAGCACCTCAAACATTGCCTTAAGGGTTGGTGTAGGGATAAATCTAATCAAATGGATAATGACATAACCTCTCTTGAGATTGAACTCAATCACATTCAAAACAACTCAACTTGCGCTGATTTTGCCTTAGACCCTCAGAATGAACTGAACATATCTATGAAACTTAACTCTCTTCTGATCCACAAAGACAACATGCGTAAACAAATTTTCAAAACTAAATAGATCTCTGATGGTGATAGAAACACTAAATTTTACAATTCCCTCCAGAGAGTTAGGAAAACCTATCATCCTTTATCCTTTATTAAAGACAATGAAACTCTCTTTGACTCATAAGAATCCATATCCAATCATGTGGTCTCCTACTTTCACAATACTTTCAATGTCCCTAATATTAATAAAGATCTCCTCCTTGGGATCATTTCAGTTTTGATCAATGAACAAGATAACCTCTTTCTTTTAAGCACCCTGCTGGATCATGAAATAAAATATACTGCCTTCAGCCTTAACTCAGATAATGCTCTAGGGCCTGATGGATTCAATAATGGTTTCTTCCAACAACATTGGGAGGTAATTCACATTGATGTTTGCAAGCTGGTTCGACACTTATTTTCTAATGGAGTCCTACCCCATGGACTCAATGCCCAATTACTGACTCTTATCCCTAAAGTGGCTAATGCATCTGAGCTACACCTCTTCCGCCCCATTTACCTCATTAACTATCTTTATAAAATCATTACCAAGCTCCTTGATAACAGGATTTATCCTCTACGTAACAAGATCATATCCTGGAACTAGTTTGGTTTCATCAAGGGTAGATCCATTCAAGATTGCATTTGCACTACCTCAGAATGCATTAAATCTCTTAATAAAAAGTCCAGAGGAGGGAATATTGCAATCAAACTTGACATTAAAAAAATCCTTTGACACTATCTATTGGAGCTTCATATTCAACATCCTTAAGGATTTTGGGTTCAATGATACTTTCATTGGTAGGATAAAATCCCTTTTCAACTTGGATTTTATCTCCATCCTTGTTAACGGTTCTCCTAAGGGATACTTCAAATGCTCAAAAGGGGTGAGACAAGGTGACCCTCTTTCTGCTATTCTATTTTCCATTGAGGAAGACTACCTTAGTAGGCTTCTTTCCTCCCTTGTTCACCAAAGAAAGCGGAAACCCATACAGGCTACTAGAAATATAGCTGTTCCGACCCATCTACTTTATGCCGATGACATTATTCTATTCCTTAATGGGGGTAGAAAAAATATCCTTAACCTCAAAAGGCCCTATCTCACTATAAAGAGGTATCTGGTCAATCTGTTAGTTGGAATAAATTATTTTTCTTTTTTGGGAAAACCTTCCCTCCTTCTAGAAAAGGTTTTATCATTGAAAGTCTTGGCATCAAAGAAAAATCCACCCCCTTTACCTATCTAGGAGTCCCCCTCTTTTGGGGTAGGCCTAACTCTATGTATTTCAATGCTGTTTTGGATCAAGTGACTAATCAAATGACTTATTAGAAAGGAAAATCCCTCTTCATGGCTGGAAGGATCTGCCTCGTAAAATCCACAATTATCTCCAAAATGGTTTAATCCCTATTGATATATAAATGGCCTAATAGTCTTATCAAAAAAGTTAATGGATACATCAAAAACTTTGTTTGGACTGGCAGTATTCTTGAAAGAAAGCTTGTTACTATCCCTTGGTCGACCCGCTGCAAACCTCTTGAAAGAGGCGGTCTTGGCATTAAAAATCACAAAATCTTTAATGAGGCTCTTCAAGCAAAGCTCACCTAGAGGTTGATCAATAATAAATCTGACTCCGTGGCCTTTATTCATAACATATTTCTGCAAAAACTTAAAAAAGGTCATTCTAGCTATCTAAATTATTCCCTCTAGCCATCCATTAGAAATACCAGTGTTGAAACCATGCATAACTCTAGATGGATGGTTAGTTCAGATTCCACTATGAATTTATGGCTTGACAACTGGATTGGAACCCCACTCATTTCCATGTTATCTCCTGATGCCCCTCTGGATAACATCAACCTCACCATAAAATATGTAATTCACTCTAGTCCATCTAATATCCTTGATCACATTATGCATGTTGTGGACAACTACCCCTATGTAAATGGGGATGATTTTTTTACTTGGGAGCCTACTCACAACGGTATTTTGGATTCCAAAAACTTCTATAACCTTTGTTTCACTAGCTTTGAACCCATTTTTTCATGGTTGAAGTTTTTTGATAGGCCTTGGATTAAACCTTCAAGCCTTAACCTTGTTTGGCGGATTGCCCATAAACGTATTCCTACAGAGGTTTGTCTTCAGTCCTTTGGTGTCTAACTATTCTCTCAATGTAAATTATGCCATCAACACAGGGAGGACACCAACCATCTTTTTTTGTCATGTGCTACAACCTCTGCTCTTTGGAATTATGTTACTGACCTATTTTACTGCAGATAGTTATCCTCTAACTCTATTTTCTTTCAGCTAAAACATTGTGTGGAACTTGAATCTTTGCAACAAATCAAGAACCTCTTCCTTTCCGCTGTTTCTGAGCTCCTACATGTGATTTGGTATGATAAAAACGCAATTATTCACAACAAATACTCATTGACTGAAAATTAATTTTTTTATTAAAGCATAAACCCCCTTTTAAGGGATGAAAGGGAACCCGACATGACATCAATGACTTAAAACAACCAAACCACCATGGTACAAGAGTTCAAGACAAAACAACACATTCAATCCTACACGGAAGAGCCCCTACCTAGCATAAAAAACATTAAGAAAATTTTTCTTAACATGATGGAAAACATCATCAACACAAATCACTTCATGATCCAGCCTCAACCAAGACACCAACCAGGCTAAATTCACCACGCTTACCAAGCCTCTACCCACCACTGTAGTTGCCAAAGTAATCAGAAGACGAACAAAAAAATGTAGCGCCATGCCATCATCACCTAGGACTAGATATCTCAGATCCACCTCAAAAGGACGTCACTGATGAAGGGATCTAGGACGCTCTAAAATAGAAATGCCTCTCTGGGCATGGATCCACTCAGAACGGGACCACAGGAACACCCTCAACGAAATCCAGTGTAAGAAAACCACAAAAGATACGAGAGAAAACACGCAAAAAGGAACAATCCAGCCACTACACATAAATAGAACCACAATTTCAAAGAAATCAACCAATATGTGGAAATAACTAGATTCAGACCTGTAGGAAGAGCACAAGACCGCCAGAAGCTAGAACCAAGAAGTCCCCCTCCCCTCCGCGTTTCACCTGCCGACATCAAACACGGAACTGACACAAAAAATTCTACGCCAGTCGAGACACCATCACCCACCATATCTGAATCCATCGCCCGCCATGTCGAATCCTTTGGCCTCTGAGATGCGCAAGGAGCCTCACCTGGGCAGACGAAGTTGGAAGCACTGAAAATCTCTTGCGCCAAGACGAGGGGAGATGACGCCAAGCTGAGAGCACCGGAAGCCTCACACACCGTCACGCCGAGATGAGGGGAATTTATGATTCTTCGATGGGTCAAAATTGATGGCATGCATACTAAGCCGAAGAAATCTCTTGAGGTGTTTTGGAAAGCACTGATTTCTGGATGGATCAAAATCAACATAGATGGAGCTTCCAGAGGAAAATCGGGTCCTACAGGATGTGGGTCCATTTTTAGAGACTCTCTCGGATGATGTCATGGATGCTTCTTTGGGAGCTTTGGCAATGCCTCTGCTCTTGAAGCAGAAATGATAGTGATGATTCAGTCCATTATTTTTTTCATGATTAAAGAATAGAACAACATCTGGATTGAAAGTGACTCCACCACCATTGTGCATGCTATTTGGAATGGGGTGATCCACCTTGCCTGGCCTCTTACCACACGCTGGTTGAACTGCCTCAATTCTCTTCTTGAAATCAGATACATTTCCACCCATACGTATCGTGAATCAAACATAGTGGTGAATGGAATTTCCAAAAAAGGATTCAACCAAGCTATGACATGGAGTGATACTTTGCCAGTTGACCTTTTCACTCACTTTTAAAGATATTGTAATAAGATACCATCATTCCACTTTCTGTAAATCATATTTTTTTTAATAAAGTGTGTCTTGGTCTCTGAATATTACTTTACCTTAAAAAAGTTAGATCATGTTCCTACAGAACTTCAGGTTGTAGAAATTATGAAAAAACCCAAGGAAGCATTTAAAAGACATCAGCCAGATCTCAAAGTCTAGTTTAACCCCCACACTTAAACAATGTGGATGTAAAACCCTCCATCCTTGAGGAATGTTTTGTTTCCCCCATGTGCTAATATGTGTTATTTAACATGATACACACCATAAAGAAGTGATCTTTGGGTTTTTTGAAAAAAGGGGGAGAATTTATGTTCATGAAATGGGGAGAAGATGATAGGGGGAGTAGAGAAATATATAGAGATTTATAAAATATGATGATTCTAAAGACATTCATTTAATAAAGATATACTATAGAAGATTTACCTATGGTTTCATGATGAAATAATTTTCCCAATGTGGTTGATGAAGTGGTTTTATCGAGAGCTACAATCTATACAAAAAATAGTTTTCAAATCATTAATATTACAACAATTATTAATTATGAACAACATTTGGTATCTAGAATGATAAGTTTTATTGATGAACTTTGCATGATACTATTTTTTATCATGTTTATCCTATATCATTTTGTCTTAGAGTATGTGTTGAGTAAATCTTTGATCTCTATTTGGAGTTTCAAGATTGAAATTTTGGTTGAAGAAGGAAGTATGTGAAGTTCTGTCAATGATATAGAAACAAAATGACTAAAGTGTTATCAAAGGGTGAAGAGTTTTCAAAAAAGCCGAAGGGAAATTTTTTTGGGAAAAAAATATTTCAAGGTGATGTTGCATTGTTTTTGGGATAGTTGTGTTTGTTGAAAAATCTGGTTAACAAAGTTTATTGTGAAGTTCCAACTTAGTTATTTACAAATTATGTTGATAAAGATTCAGTAAGGTGGAGAATTATACGATCTCGAAGTATATATATTGAGTGATGGGTTGAAACAATACAAGAAATATTAGCATCATGGTATGGAAGCTCTAGAATGTTTTCAGAAAGTTGTGTGTGTAAGGTGTCATTATTTCCCAATATTGTCCAAATTTTTGGGGTCCAAAATCTGGAGGAAAGGGGAAGGCATTTTTAATACAAAGGAAAATTTTTCACGCAAGTAAATAAGTTGTGTGAACATGTTCTAAATTTTTAGAAAGTTGTGTAAAAGTTAAGTTTCTAGGATGCCACATCAAAATATAGTAAAGGTTGTTATTTTGTGAAATTTCTATGGTTTTATGAAAGTTTGAGTTACATTAAGCAGATAGATTTATGTGAACCTAGTAAATACAAATAGAAGTTTTATGTTGGCATTGAGTTGTGTGCTAAACAAGATTTAGAATATTTGAAGTTCGATGAACTAGGAAAGTTGTGCACAAGGTCAATGGTGAATAAGGAAGCTCTTTGAAGGGTCAAGATTGCCTATAAATATGACCCTACCCTTTTATTTGAAGTGTATAACCCTTAGAGAATATCAGGGCTCTGAAGTCATGTAAGATTTTCATGAAGGTACTTATTGTGTGAAACAATTATGTAAATATTAGTTTCATGGAGAAAAGGTAAATATATATATATATATATAACCAAGTGAAATCTATGAAATTCTAGGAAGTTGTGCGAAATTTGGGAGTTTCACAATATACTAAAAAGTTGTACAAAAATTTTAGAAGTTACATGAAAGTTGTGCAAAGGTTTATTTAAAGTGAAATTTGCATGAACTAAAATAAGATACCTAGGAATTATACGGTAAAATGGAATTCATCATTTGGATAAAAGAAGAACATCATGACATACCTATTATGGTGTAAACAACATTGATTCAAGAAATCAAGGGATATATATTGAAGGAATAATGAGTACACTTTAACAGAGTAAATAATGAGCTTTCAATTCATGATTGGTAGTGAAACATGGAGATAGTGAGTCCACTTCCAACATTATAACAATAGTTCAATATATTGGATTTGGTACATTGACACATAAACTTTTTATACTCTATGGACTATCCTAGTTTAGGGTGAAACATGTAAAATTTATGTGTATTTTTCATGTTTTCATTTTAGTTTATACATTGCTATCAGAAATAGAGATAGGAGTGTTTTGGTTAATGATGTAACAAGATCCAAAGGAGAAAGTGTTTCAATTGTTCATACCCTGAACCACCCTCTGGGTACGTAACATAGTGGTTCCAACACTAAAAGTATATATTTTCACATAAATTGTTGAAGATGTTCCAAATGCGATGGTTGGAGTTGATCATGGACTATGATTGCTTAATATATTTCTATAATGGGAAGATAAAAAAGGTGGATGATGTTATGAGAAGAAAGGATCATGTTACTTTATCTATGATGAGGATTGAAAGAGTCTTAGTACTCATGGATTTACAAAGTATGGACCCTGAAATAATAAGGGAAGGTGAAAAATCTTATCTATCCCAAATGGATTCTCAACTATATATCCATATAAAGATAAAAGAGGCAAAAAAGAGAGAGGATATAGAGCTAAAAAAAAGGTAGGGAATATTCCAGAGTTCAACATTGTCAATGAAGTAATTATAAGATTCTATAAACAAATACATGTTCCATCAATACCTTAATTGAATAAGGATATGTTGGATGATACAAATAACTCATAATTATCTATCCATCCTAAAAGCACAAAGATGTATAGTGATCTCAAGAATCATTTCTGGTGGGATGACATGAAGAAGGAGAGTTTAGAGTATGTTTGTCAATGCTTGGTATGCCAGTAAGTTAAGGAAGAATGAAAAAAGTCTAACGGAATGATTCAAACATTACACATACTTATATGAAAATAGGATAACAATATCATGGATTTCATTATAGGACATACCATGACTTCAAAAGTCTATAATTCCATTTGGGTTATAGTTGATCAGCTTAAAAATTGAGTATATTTCATTACTGTTAGAGAAGATTTATCACTTGATAAACTTACCAAGATATACATAAAAGTAGTGGTAAGGCTTTATGGAGTACCACTCTCAATTATAACTGATTGAGATTCGAGATTTAACTCAAATTTATGGAGAAGTATTCAATAAAAATTAGATACAGAAATGAGTTTCAGCCTTGCTTATCATCCTTAGAATGGTCATCAATCTAAAATTACCATTAAAACTCTAGAGGAAATTCTAAAATCCCATTAAATGGATTTTAAAGAAGCTTGGGATCAACAAATTCCCCTGAAAGAGTTATCATATAAAAACAATTTCCATCATAGCATTCAAATGGAGCTGTATGAGGATATATTTAGGAAGTGGTGTAGAACTCCAACATGTTGGAATGAAATTAGAGATAATAATCTTCTCAGGATAGATATTTCTGAATAAATGTTATAGAATATTCAAACTGTAACATCCCGGATCTAGAAGCCACTCAAAGGCGCCCCGTACCTAGTTATCCACATGGACTCAAGCACATTTCCCCAAACACCAGAGGCTGTCGACTAGAAGTAAAAACCTGGGTGTGATAGTGGGGAAAATATGCCCTCATCGACAGAGTGTAACATAATGGAATAAAATAATACAAAGATAGTGAACGAAATAATACCATACAATAGGAGTGAACAACATGAGACTGATAATAAAAATATCCAGATGTCATAGAATACAAAGGATGATGCTCCATGTCACATGTTCTATAAAATATCCAAAATAATTTACACTATAGTAATACATGATATAAGTACCAAAGTACAAAAAAAGACAAAAGAAACTCATAAGCATTACAAGACTTGGCTTGGTCCCATGCTCTCCTGCTCCTAAACAACATATCAAGTACCTGTAGAAGGGTTATTACCCTTATCAACACCTGAAACAACATAATATTTTTGGGCCCAAAAACATGACCCAAACAAGGTGTGAGACTAAATCCCAGTAGGCAATCAACCAAGGTCTATTCCAATATATCAGTGAATATATATAACAGGCAATGTGTAATAGGGAAAATAATAAACTAGGAAGTACTTAAAAGTAAATAGTCCTACAAGTATTTGTTTCCATTTACATTCATTTATGTTCATTAGTAATTCAATTACATTAACTTATATAATTATTGGGATCTGGCCTAGGACCAATGATCCCTATATAAAAGTATGCCTAGAAGATGTCTCAAAAGATCCTCTAAACAAGTAATTGTGAAGACCGAATCCAAGATTGTGGTTTTGATGAGAAAAAATGTCATAAGTCATTCCATTCAATATTCAAATTATAAGTAAATGTCAACTCATGACATATAAATAGCTACCAATAGAGCCCGTCCTTGGAGTCCCTCATTGGATTGAAGGTTCTCTCAACATTTAAATAAAGTCTCCATGATCCCGACCACTACATCCATGACTCACTCGCGACTTAACATGATTATACCCTCTTTGAGTCCATCCATGGTCTTTTAACTGAGGCCATGGTTCACCCAAGGTATAAGGTACAATGTTCATATGTGTCCGAACTTTCCTTTTAACCTAAGGCTATGGATCTCCCATTGTTATTTATTCCTTTATCATTGTATATAAGAAGCAACACATGTAAATTTAACTATTACATGGATTTAACATCAATAACTCATGTGGGAAATTCATCTCACAAGAAAAACATGTAAATTAAACTATTATATGGATTAAAATTTAATCAACTTCATTTTGAACAACCCAACATGGGAATTTAAGGCATGCCTCATAGGAATCCTAGGCCAAATGACCATAAATAATAATTCACGGGAAAATACCCCCATGGGGTGGCCCTTAATCAAGGTAAACAACCCTAAACATGATTTAAAACCCTTAATAAATTACCTAAAAACAATATGAAATAGAAATAGACAATATTCATTCAAGTCGACACCCTAATAATGGGTGCACAACACTCCGGTACAAATATTAAACTTGAAAAATAACGAAAAGCACAATAACACCTACCTTGTGCTAGTATGACTCTCCTCATCCAACGCCGGCCTCTAATTTTACCTAGAATGGTGTATATATAAAAAATGAGCATAAAATATCAAGCCTTGATAACTAGGTCAAGAGAAGGAATCATGAAGAATGACTCAAGAGGAATCGAGAGTTAACTAAGGGGATTCTAACGCATTTTATGGTGTTAGAATTAGAGATCGGATGAAAAAATGGGAGGCCACACTTTCCTCGGATTACCTGGGCATGCTATTCGTCGAAGAGGGGTGAGTTCTATACGTTTTTACAAAAACAACGCTACTGCCCGATTTAATCAAAAAAATAAAAGTACATGACATGTAATGGAAACTACATTCCATGTCCATACAGATCCTAGCCATACCATTACATGGTGTGTACTAGGAAGTACATGGTGTGTGCCCATATTTCACAACATATTCTTGAAAGGAAACAGCGTGTAACACCCAGTTATGTCATGTAATAGGCCTGCTTCCAGCCCTTGACCTCTTTATCCTCCATTTCCTTAAGTACAAACTAAAAAGGAAAGATCCGAACCTCAAAGGAAGAACCAGGTTCTTACAAACTTCCCCTTAAAGATATTCATCCCTGATTTTTTCTTCCAAGGGTGGACAAGATTCGTCTGAGAAAAACTCTTTACACTGAGCATATACCTCTCGCTCCCAGGTATCATCCTCTAAACAGTCGTGCTACCATAGAACCCATACTAGAGGAACTGATCATCCTTGAATAACCTTCGTGCTCTTATCAACTATACATATTGGATGCTCCTCAAAGGATTGATTAAACTGAAGCTCAATATCTTCGGGCTGAAAAATGTGAGACGGGTCTGAGTGATAGCAGAGAAATTGAGAAATGTGGAAGACATCATACATGGATCAGTACCTCTGAGTCAACTGTAACTGATAGGAAACTGACTTGACTCTCTCCAGAATCTTGAACGACCCGATATATCTTGGTAAAATCTTACCCTGTCTCCTGATCCACCTTTGTCCCAACCTCAGTGAAACAAGAAATAAAACCCGATCCCGAACCTTGAACTCTAAAGGTCTTCTTCGACGATCGTCTTAATATTTATGATGAGACTTTGTAGTGGACATTTGCTTCTGAATCAACTGGACCTACTCAGAAGTCTCATGCACGAGACATGGTTCCAGTAAAGCTGCCTCACCTGCCTCTAACCAGCACAATTTATAATGATATGGACTACCATATAAAGCCTTGTAAGGTGCCATATATATCATCACCTGATAACTATTATCATAGGTTAATTCAACCAGAAGAATGTGCTTCTCCCAAGAGCCCCCAAAATACAGGACGCATGCTCAAAACATGTCCTCTAAAACCTCTGTCGTATTCTCTAACTGACCATCAGTCTGAGGGTGGTATGTTGTGCTTAGAAGCACCTGTATACCCAATATCCTCTGAGAACTATTCTAGAAATGAGATATAAAACGAGCATCCCTATCTGAAATGATAGAGTGTGGAACCCCATGCAGTTGTACCACCTCTCGGATATACAACTTCCTGAGATCATCCACATTGAAAGTTTCCTTTATTGGAAGGAAATGACCGACCTTCGTAATCTTGTAAAAAACAACCCACACAACATATTTACAACTATGCTACCTCAATATACCAGTCATGAAATACATCAAGAAATCATCCCATTTCTACTGTGTAATAGTTAACTGATGTAAAATCCCATATGGTCGCTGATGTTCTTCCTTCACTTGCTGACAGGTAGAACACCTCATAACAAAACTGGCTACCTATCTCTTCATATTTGGCCACCAATACTGATAAATTAAGTCACAGTGCATCTTGGTGACCTTCGAATGTACTTCCCAAGATGAAGCAGGAAACTCCCGCATCAACTCCTTGCGTATATCCACTAGAACCCAAACATGTCCATGTACACATAGTATCTCATCATCGCATAACATCCAACCATAAGTAGGGTCTTCACCTGACATACTCTCCAGTAGAACTAGGCCTTTGGAATCAGATAGCTATCTCATATTCACTATGTCCAGTAGGGTAGAGGTAACAACTAAGGATGAAATAAGCGTCTGTCTCTAGCTATCGTGCACCTCTAAATGCATCTCAAAGAATAACACCATTAGTTTCCACTCGCTAATGGACTACTGCACTACCTGTATCTGAGTCATCCTACTCTAAGAATCATCCACTGCATTGCCTTTCCCAGGTGTGTAGGCAAGATCTAAGTTGAAAGACTGAAGGTATTCCTCCAACCTTCATTGCCTCAAATTCATATCACACTGAGTGAAGATGTACTTGAGGATTTTGTGGTATGTGGACACCAAAAAATTCTCTCCAAATAGGTAATATATCCAACAAAAAAATCATGAACTACCACAGCTAACTTGAGGTTGTGCATATGGTAATTCCTTTCATGTGGATTCAATTGCCAAGACCCATATGCAATGACTTGTCCCCTTTGCATAAGCATTACTTCTAGATCGATACCCGATGCATCGCAGTACACAGTGTAACTTCTTCCTAGCTCTGGAAAAATCTGTATCGGTGCTGATGTCAATCTCCCTTTGATCTCCTGAAAGGCTATCTCATAGAGATATTCCCATACATACTTTTCACCCTTTTTAGTCAGTCCCATCAATGGTGTTGCTAAATGTGATAAATCCTATATGAAATGATTGTAGTAACCAGCCATCCCCAAGAAACTCTTCACCTCAAAGACGTTCTTAGGATGATCTTAGGAGACAACTTTTCTCACTTTCTATGGGTCCATTGATACTTCTATCTCTGAGATAATGTGACCCAAGAAGTGAATCTGATCCATACAAAAGTGGCATTTTGTGATCTTAGCATATAACTGATGCTCTCTCGGTGTACTCAAAATGATATCAAGATGTGTGGCCTGATCGTGTAGATTGTGATAATACACCAAGATATCCTACACAAAATCCACAAAGAAGAATTCCAGATAAATATGGAACACTCGGTACATCAGTTCCATGAAAACTGATGGCACGTTCGTGAGAACAAATGATATAACAAGACACTCAGACAAACCATACCTACTCCGAAAGGCTGTGTGAGGTATCTCTAATGATCTAATAGGAAAATGAGGATAACCGGATCTCAAGTCAATCTTTGATAAAACTTGATATCCTTGGAGATAATCGAAGAGATATTCTATTCAAAGCATAGGATACTGGGTTTTAACCATAAACTGGTTCAATTTCTGATAATCTACACATATCCTGAGGGTACTGTCCACCTTTTTTGCAAAAGGACTGAAAAACCCGAAGGAGAAGTACTGGGTCGGATGAAACCCTTAGCTTCCAAATCCTCTAGCTACCTCTTAAGCTTTTGCAACTATGTCGTAGCTATCCTGTAAGGAGAAATGGATACTGGTGCAGCTCCTGGAACTAGCTCGATAAAGAACTCTATCTCTCTCACCAGAGTTAAACCTAAAAATTCGTATGAGAAGACACCCCTAAAATGATCAACTACTAGAGGGAAATTCATCCGAAATGTTCCCTGGTCATCCAGATATAAAATCACAATCTGGGATATCATACCACCCAACCCATGATGCTCAAGTCCGTCTCGGATCGCCTGGACATCCCATTCACCTTTTTGTTGAAATGATTTCCCTCTGGTGACATAAAACTCACCCTTCAGCGATAACAATCGATAAAGTCTTGAAAGAAGACCAACCATTCCATTCCAAGAATGACATCAAAACCTATCATCTCTAAGACGTAGAGATCCCATATGAAGTGACACCCGAAAACCTCAAGGGGGAACTCCTTGCAATAATGCACACCTACCTTTCTAATCCCTAATAGAGTTTCTAGATTTATAACATCATCATAAATAAAAACACAGAGCCCAAGACTCTCCACAACAGGAACATATATGAAACTATGCGAATCCCTAGTATCAAAAAGTGCAGAAGATAAAACGTAGGTGACTAGAATAGTACATATGACAATAGAAGGTCCGCGATCCTACTCTTGCTGGGTTTGTTTCACTGTATAATTCTAAACTGTACTACGGTCCTATGACACATCCTGGCTACCCTGAGCTGATCCACCCTATTGTCACTGAAAACCTAGGTTCTGGCTACCACAACAATGACCACCACCTCATCTTTAATGTCCTGATGCATTCTAGTTACTTGACTAGTGATAAGATACTGACCCTTCTCCTGAATGTGGAGTCGGTGCAGATCCTCTCTCACTAGCTGCTAGTGGAAATGTCCCGCAACA
Organism: Viscum album; assembly: GCA_963277665.1. NCBI lineage: Eukaryota > Viridiplantae > Streptophyta > Magnoliopsida > Santalales > Viscaceae > Viscum > Viscum album. Next base: position 624,647,063 of record OY728132.1, read on the forward strand.
GCGTTGTAGATGGACCATCTTTCTATAATATTGGCACTCAAATGGGTCTATTGGACAATGTGGTTTTGTATGGACAACTCTTACACACTAGTAGCACCTCACTTAGCTACCTGAAGATACAGTTTTACTACTAGCATCACCACAAGAAGGCTCTAGACGACGCTTCATGCTAGAAATCGAAACTGTACTAGATCTCGGTGCCAAACCGCCCTGGATCACACCTCCAGATTGCCACATATTATGCTTGGTAATCAGTTCCTGATTCACTATAGAAGATATAATAGTTATTTGGAAGATATTTACCTACTATCGATTGTCATACCTGATACCATCCTCAAAACACCTATCCTTTAACAGATCATCACCCATCAAAATAGGTGCAAAGCGCTGGAGCTTGGTAAAGTGGGATGAGTAATCCATAACTAATAAAGTGCCCTACTTGAGATGCATAAAATCTCAGGATTTTTCAGCCTTTAGCATCTCAGGATATAAGTAATCATAGAATATTTTCTGAAAATATAACCAAGACATATCCCGATGACGTTCTGTCTATGTGATAACATCTCACCATCTTTTGGCGGAATCACACAACATATATGTAGCGAACTTGAACTTACACTCAAGAGGCATATCTAGGTGCTCAAATATTTATAACATGGACTCTAGCCATGACTCTACAACCTTCAATCCACTATCCCCCAAAAATGTGGGCGGATGCTGCTGCTGGAACACTCACATCAACTTTTCCATAGACGCAAAATGCTATGGTGTTCCCTGAATGGTTTGAATGAACTCATAAATCCTTCACAAAACTATGCATAAACACCTATGTTTGGTACAATAGCTGGTGCTACGATGGGCATGACTGTAGGATCCACTAGTAGACCATGTCCTACAATCTTCAGGGTATGATCATCTCTACTCTCCTAGCATACAACTAGAGGTCATCATGGAGGCATGAATCTATAAGGTCAAGCACACATCTCTATTCAAGTTCATTATCAAGTTTCATAGTTAAAGAGCATAAGAACTAAACAGAATAAGAAAACACTAAAAAATTAATAAAGATGAGTACACGACATGTAGAAACCATACACGTTGCATATACTTAATCTCTTACATGATCATGTACTCCCGCTGGCCTGGGTGTGTAAAAACCCTAGGTACATGGTGTGTTAGTCTAGTACACAGTTTGTACTCAAGTTCCCCCTCCTAGATATGTACTTGTACATAGCCAAATTCACATGGGGTTTATCTGGTTAAGACTACACTGTGTGTACCAAAAATATACGACCATGTACTTTTCCCAGACCATTATTCCATGTTCTTATTCACATGGTCGGACACAAAGTCACTCTCAACATGGCGTGTACACATAGTACATGGTGTGTACTTAAGAAAAGTTTTCTTCCTTAAAATAAGAACACATGAAGTATGTTCATAGCATCAAACACCATATTTTCTGGTTTTCTAGGAAGTAAACCTCTAAAACTTTCCTAGAACCCCCATTTTTAAAAAGTAAAATAACGGTATGCCAAATTCCGTTCTTTGGGGGCCCATACTCCCTAAGAATCAAAGTTTGGCATCCACATATAGCATATCATATCATGATTTAATATAAGGCCAAACTGTGATCCACCAAATTCGGATCCAAGAGGGCCCATACACCTTAGGGACCAAATTTTTGCATCCATCCAATCCAAACCATAATATTTACCAATACACCTATCACAACAGTAGGCATATCTATCAAAATACATATCACAACATCATGCATATTTAGCACAACATCTTTTACAACAACATGCAATCACTAATTCTCTCTAAATGGAATGATAAGAATGGATTGAATGTGATTTATAACAAGTTCCTATATAATGAATGAGATGGAATACCCTTATCTCATCATGTTGCAACAAAATAGAACCACATGATATTAATAATAAGATCACAATACAAGTGTGTCACCCAATGCTGAAGTCAAATCAACTCTAACAACTCAAAATCCAAAAATCACAATTCAATTTAAGGAAATTTGTCTTTTCCCTATACATGAGGCAGCTACTCCCAAGAACAATTCATTACCAAACTCCATTTACTTTCTATCCCTATATAATGTCACCAATAAGTAAGAAAAACCAGAAAATACTACCTCTGATACCACATTGTAACGTCCTAGATCAGGAAGCCACTCAAAGGTGCCCCATACCCAGTTGTCCACATGGCCTCGAGCGCATTTTCCATAACACTAGAGGTTTAAAACTAGTAGGGAGGGCCTGTGTGTGATAGTGGTGAAATTATTCCCTCATTGGAAGAGTATAACATAATGGAATAAAATAATATACAGATAGAGGAAACAGTAATACCATACAACAAGAGTAAATAATGGAATAATAATAATAAAAATAACCATATTTCATAGCATAAAAAGGATGATGCTTCATGTCACATGTTATAGAAAATATCCAAAATAGGTTACACTATATTAATACATGATATAAGTACCAAAGTTCAAAAAAAGACAAAAGAAACTCAGAAGTATTTCAAGCCTCAGTTTGGTCCCATGCTCTCCTACTCCTAAACAGCATATCAAGTACCTGTAGAAGGGTTCTTACTCTTATTGACACCTACAACAACATAATCTATTTTTTCCCAAAAACATGAACCAAATAGGGTGTGAGACTAAATCACACTAGACAACCACCCAAGGTCTGTTCCAATCCGTCAGTGTATATATATAATAGGAAGTGTGTAATAGGGAAAATAGTAAACTAGGAAGTACTCAAAAGTAAACAGTCCTAAAATTATTGGTTTTCATTTACGTTCATTTATTTTTGTTATCAATTCAATTACATTTAATTATATAAGTCTCAGGATCCATCCTAGTCCCAATGATCCCCATACAAAATTAATCCCAACAAATGTCTAAAAAGACCCTCTAAAAAAGTAATGGTGAAGAATGAATCCAAGCTTGTTCTTTGGATTAGAAAACTCATCATAATTAATTCCATTAAATATTCAAATTATAAGTAAATGTCAACTCATGACATATAAACAGCTTCCAATAGAGCCCTTCCCTGAAATCCCTCATTGGATTCAAGGTTCGCTCGACATTTAAATGAAGTTTCTATGAGCCCGAACACTACATCTGTGGATCGCTCATGAATTAGAATGATAATACCCTATTTTAGTTCATCCATGGTCTTTTAACCAAGGATATAGTTCACCCAAGGTATAAGGTGAAATAGTCATATGAGACCAACCTTTCCTTTTAACCTGAGGCTATGGCTCGCCCTTTTCTATATACGCCTTTATCATTTTATATAAGAAGCAACACATGTAAATTAAACTATTACATGGACTTAACATTAGTAACTCACATTGAAAATTCATCTCACAAGAAAAAAATGTAAATTAAACTATTTTATGGCTTAGCATTTAATCAAATTCATTTTGAACAACCCAAGACGGGAATGTAAGACATGCCTCATAGGTATCCTAGGAAAAATGACCAATAAACAACCATTCATGGGAAAACACACCCATGGGGTGGCCCTTAATCAAGGTAAATAGCTATAATAATGCTTTAAAACCCTTAATAAATTACCTAAAAACAATAAACAATAGAAATAGACAATATTCATTCAAGGTGACACCTTAATAATGGGTGCGTGGAACTCCGGCACAAATATTCAACTTGAAAATTAATAGAAGGCACGATACCACCTACCTCATGCTAGTACGACTCTCCTCATCCAGTGTTGAACTCTAATTTGACCTAGAATGAAGTAGATCTACTAAATGATCTTAAACTCTCAAGCCTCGATAACTAGGTCGATTGAATAAATCATGAAGAAAAACTCAAGAGGAATTGAGAGCTGGCCATGGGGATTCCAATGCATCCGACAGTGTTGTAATCGAATAAAGGACAAAGAAACGGTAGGCCACCCTATCCTCAGATCGCCTGGGTGCACTATTCATCTAAGAGGGGTGAGTTCTATACGTTTTTACAAAAATGAATATATTGCCCGATTTAATGAAAAAAGAGAAGTACAAAATGTGTATAGGAAATTACACACATGTACATATAGATATTGGCCATACCATTACATGGAATGTACTAGGAAGTACATAGCATGTGCCCATATTAAACAACATGTTCTTGAAAGGACACAGAGTGTAACACCTAGTTACATCATGTAACAGGCCTGCATCTAGCCCTTGACCTCTTTTTCTGCCATTTCCTTAAGTACAAACTGGAAAGGAAATATCCGTACCTCAAAGGAAGAACCGAGTTCTTTAAAATTTACCCCTCAAAGAAATTTGTCCCCAAATTTCCCTTCCAAGGGTGGACAAGATTTGTTTGAGAACAAATCTATCCATTGAGCACATACATCAGCCTCCTGCTCCCAGGTCTCATCCTGTAAATAGCCATGCTGCCATAACACCCATACTAGAGGAATTGACCAGCCTCAAAGAACCTTCATGCTCCTATCAACTATACGTATCATATGTTCCTCAAAGGATGAATCAACATGAATCACAATATCCTCAAGTTAAAAAACATGATATGGGTCTGAGTGATAGTAGCGCCACTGAGATATGTGGAAGAAATCATGCATTGATCGGTACCTCTGAGGTAACTTCAATCGATAGGTATCTGACCTGACTCTCTCGAGAATCTCGAATGACCTAAAATATCTTGGTGAAAGCTTACCCTATCTCCTGATCCACCTGTGTTCCAACCTTAGTGAAACATGAAAGAAAACCTGATCCTCGACCTCGAACTCTAGAGGTCATCTGCAAAGATTAAAGTAAGATTTATAAAAAGACTATGCAATGGCCATTCAATTATGAATCAACTGGACCTACTTAGAAGTCTCCTTCATGAGATGTGGTCCTAATAAAGCTACCTCACCTGCCTTCTACTAGCATAGGGGAGAAGGAAATGAGTTACTATATAAATCCTCATAATGTTCCATGTGTATCATCACCTGATAAATATTATTGTAGGAGAATTAAACTAGGGGAATGTTCTTCTCTGAAGATCCCATAAAATCCAGGATGCATGCTCACAACATGTCCTCTAGCACATGTATCATACGATCCGACTGACCATCAGTCTAAGGGTGGTATGACGTGCTCATAAGAACCTGTGTATCCAACTCCCTCTGAAAACTATGCCAGAAATGAGACGTAAACTAGAATATCTATGTGCAACAATAGAGAATATGACCTCATGTAGTCATACCACTTCTCGGATATACAACCTCCAAAGATCATCCACACTGAAATTTTCCTTGATCAGAAAGAAATGATCAACCTTCATAAGACCGTCAACAAAAACCCACACAACATCGTTACCTCTAGGTGATCACAGTAAACCAATCAGGAAATCCATCATGACACCATCCCATTTACACTCCGGAATAGGTAACTGCTGTAAAATACCAGCTGGTCACTGATGTTCTGCCTTCACCTACATACAGGAAGAACACCTCGTAACAAAATTTCCTATATCTCTCTTCATATTCAACCACCAATACTGACGATGTAAGTCACAATACATCTTGGTGACCCTTGGATGTACTACCCAAGATAAATCATAAAACTCTTGCATAAACTCCTCGTGTATATCCATTGGAACCCAAACACGTCCATGTACACACATAATCTCATCATCTCCTACTATCCAACTAGAAGGAGGGTCCTCACTTGACATAATCTCCTATAGAACTAGGCCTTCAGAATCCAATAGCTGCCTCATCTTCACTCTATCCAGTAGGTTAGAGGTAATAGTTAATGATGAAATAAACGTCTGTCCCTTTCTATCGTGCACCTCCAAGTGCATCTCAGAGAATAATTACATAAGCTCCCACTCGCTACTAGCCTGCTGAACTACCTGTATCTGAGTCCTCCTGCTCAAAGAATCGACCACTACATTGCCTTTTCTAGGCATGTAGGAAATCTAGAAGTCAAAAGAATGAAGGTTTTCCACCTACCTTCACTGCCTCAGATTCAAATCATGCTGAGTGAAGATGTACTTGAGGATTTTTTGGTCTATGTACAACACAAAATTATCTCCAAACAAGTAATGTCTCCAACAACACAAACCATGAACTACCACAACTAACTCAAGGTTATGCGTCAAGTAATTCCTCTCATGTGGCTTCAACTTCTAAGACCCATACATAAAGATTCACCCCCTTGAATAGGCATTTATCCTAGCCTAATACCTAATGCATTGCAGTACACATTGTAACTTCTTCCCAGCTTTGGAAAATTTAGTATTGAAACCAATTTAAATATCCCTTCCAGCTCCTAAAAGGCCTTCTCGTAGAAATATGCCCATACATAATTTTTACCCTTTTTAGTTAGGACCATCAATGATGCTACTAAACGTGAGAAATAATGTATGAAACACCTGTAGTAAATAGCCTACCTGAAGAAACTTCGCACCTTAAATAATTTTTAGGGATTCTCCCAGAAGAGTACTTCTCTAACTTTCTCTGGGTCTACTGATACTCATGTCTCTGAGATAATGTGACCCAGAAAGTGAATCTGATCCATCTATAAGTGGAATTTTGAAAGCTTAGAATATAACTGATGCTCTCTCCATACACTCAAAATCATCTCAAGATGTGTGGCATGGTCTTGTCGATTATGATAATACACCAAGATATCATCCAAAAAAACCACAATGAACAAGTCAAGATAAGGATGGAACACCTGTTTCATCATTTCTATGAAAACCACTGGCACATTCGTGAGACCTAATGACATAACAAGATACTCATACAAACCATACCTACTCTAGAAGGTTGTGTGAGGTATGTATGATGATCTAACATGCAACTAATGATAACCATATCTCAAGTAAATATTTGAGAAACCCAAGATACTCAGAGTGATCGAAGAGATATTCTATTCGCGAGAGAGGATACCAGTTCTTAACCATAAAATGGTTCAATTTTCGATAATCCACACATAACCTGGGGGTACTGTATGCCTTTTTACCAAAAAGGACCAGAAAAACCCACAGAGAAGTACTGAGTCGGATGAAACCCTTAGCTTCCAAATCCTCTAGTTGCCTCTTGATCTCTTATAACTCCATCACAACCATCCTGTAAGGAGAAATGGATACTGATGCAACTCCTGGAACTAGCTTGATAGAGAAATATTACTCTCTCACCAGAGGTAAACCTGAAAATTCCTCTGAGAAAACATCCCTAAAACAATCAACTACTTGAGGAAAATTCATCTAACTTGTTCCCTGGTCATTTAGATATAAAATCAAAATCTGTGATGTCATCCCTCCCTACCCACAATGCTTGGGTCCCACTCGGCTCACCTGGACATCCCATTCACCTTTGTGTTGAAACGATCCACCCTCTAGTGACATAAAACTCACCCTACAATGATAGCAATCGACAATGGATTGAAAGGAGACCAACTAGTCCATTATGAGGATGAAATCAAAACCAGTCATATCTAAGATGTAGAGATCCCATAAGAAGTGACAACCACCAAACTCAAAGGGGAACCCTTGTATTGATGTACACCTTCCATTCTAATCCTCAATGGAGTGTCTTGCTTCATAAAATCATAAGAAGTAAAAACACAAAGCCCAAGGCTCTACAAAATGAGAACAAATATGAAACTATGTGAATCCCCAATATCAAAAAGTATATAAGCTAAAACAGAGGTGACTAGAATAGTACCTTTGATAGTAGAAGGTACGTGATCCTTCCCCTACTGGGTCTATTTCACTACATAAGTCTGAACTGTACCATGGCCTTATGACACGACCTGGCTACCCTGAGCTAATACACCCTACTATCGCTACAAACTTGGGGTCTGACTATCATGAAAACAACAACCACCTTAGATTGAACGGCCTAATACATTCCAGTTTCCTGACTAGTGAGAATCTATTTACCCTTCTTCTAAATGATGAGTCTATGAAAATCATCTCTCACTTGTTGATAGTGGAAACGTCCTGCAGAAGAACTGTAGATGGCCTATCTTGCCACAAGATCAATACTCAACTAGGTCCATCGTAAAATTTGGTCATGTTTTCCCAACTCTTCCACACTGTTATCACCTAACTTGGATACTTGAAGATATGTTTTGACTACTAGTATCACTGTGAGAAGGCTCAAGATGATGCTTCCTACTACCAGTCGAAACGGTACCATATCTCAGTGCCGAACCACTCTGGTTTGAACATCCAGATTCCCTCAGATTACACTTGGTAATTAGCGCTTGATTCACTATTGCAGATACAATAGTTAGCTGGAAGATATTTACCTACGATCAGATGTCATACCTAAGACCATCCTCAAAATTACTAGCCTTTGACAGATCATCACCCATAAAAATAGGTACAAAGCACTAGATCTCAGTAAAACGGGACAAGTAATCCATAATTGATAAAGTGAACTACTCCAGATGAATAAGATCTCAAGATTTTTCAGTCCTTAGTATCTTGGGATAGAATTAATCATTGAAGGCTATCTAAAAATCTTCCCAATCCATATCTCGACAACATTCTGTTTGAGTGATAACATCCCACCATCTTTTGGTGGAATCACACAACATATATGTAGTGATCTTGACCCTCTACTTAGGAGGCATCTCCAGGTTCTCAATGATTGATAAAATGGCCTCTATCCATTACTCTATAGATTTCAGTCCACAATCGCCTAAAAATGTGGGTGGATGATGTTTCTCTAACACTCCCATTAGCTCTTCTATAGACGCGACAGACTGTGGTGTTCCCTGAAAGGTTTTCATAAACCTCACAAAGCCTTAAAAGAACTGTTCATTAGCACCTATATCTAGTAAAACAGTTGGTGCCACAACTAGCATGACTGGAGGATCCACTGTTAGCCCATGGCCTACCACCTCCGGGGTATGATCATCGCCACTATCCTGGCATACAACTGGAGGTCATCATGGAGGCATGACTCTACAAGGTCAAGCACACACCTCAGTTCAATTTCATTATCAAGGTTCACAGTTTAAGAGTATAAGAACTAAATAGGAGAAGAAAACCCTCAAAATTTGATAAAGATGAGTACACGACATGTAAAAACCATACACGATGTGTATAATTAAGCTCTTACATGGTAGTGTACTCCTGCTTTCCTGGGCATGTAAACATCCCAGGTACCTGGCATGTGATTCCGGTACACTGCATGTACTCAAGATTTCCTCTCCTGGCTATGTACTTGTACATGGACAGATTCACATGGAGTCTGTCTGGGTAAGACTACATGGTGTGTACCAAAAGTACACGGTCATGTACTTTTCCCAGACCATTATTTTGTGATCTTCTTCACACGTCCAGACACATGGTCACTTTCAACATGGTGTGTACACATAGCACACAATGTGTGGTTAAGAATAGTTTTCTTCCCGAACAGAAGAACACATGGTGTGTGTTCATAGCATCACACACTGTGTTGTCTACGTTTTTGGGCAGTAAACCTCTGAAACTTTCCCAAAAGCCCCATTTTTAAAAAGTAAAAAAACGGTATGCCAAATTCCATTACATGGGAGAACATAATCCCTAAAAATCAAGGTATTGAATCCATATATATTATATCATATCATGATTTAATACAAGTACGAATCGTGATCCACCAAATTCTGATTCAAGAGGTCCCATACACCTCAGAGACCAAAGTTTTTCATCCATCCAATTTGAACCATAATACGTACCAACACACCTATCACAATAACGACATAACTATCGTGGTACCCATCACAACAACATGCATATCTATCATGACATCTATCACAATAGCATGCAATCACTAATACTCTCTAAATGGCATGATAATAATACATGGCATGTGATTTCTAACAAGTGCCTATATGGTGCATGAGATGGAATAACCTCATATCATCGGGTTTCAAAAAAAATAGAACCACATGATATCAATAATAATAGAACAATAAAAGTTCATCACCTAATGGTGAAATAAAATCAACTATAATAACTCAAAATCCAAAAATCACAATTAAATTCAAAGTAATTTGGATTTTCCCAATACATGGGGCAACTACTCCCAAGCACAGTTTATTACCAAACTCCATTTACTTCCTATCCCTGTCTAATTTCACCAAACAGTAAGAAAAACTAGAAAAGACTGCCTCTGATACCACTTTGTAACATCCTGGACCCAGAAGCCACTCAAAGGTTCCCCATACCTAGTTGGCCACATGGACTCAAGCGATTTTCCCAAATTCCAGAGGCTGCCAACTAGCAGTGAGGGACTGGGTGTGATACTGGGGAAACTATGCCCTCATTGGAAGAGTGTAACACAATAGAATAAAATAAAATATAGATAGATGAAGTAGTAATACCATACAACAGGAGTAAACAACAGAAAACTGATAATAAAAATAACCAGATGTCATAGCATACAAAGGATGATGCTCCATGTCACATGTGCTAGAAAATAGACAAAATAGGTTACACTATAGTAATACATGATATAAGTACCATAGTACAAAAAAAGACAAAAGAAACTTAGAATCATTGAAAGCCTCACCTTGGTACCATGCTCTCCTACTCTTAAATAGCATATCAAGTACCTATATAAGGGTTCTTAACCTTATCAACACCTGAAACAACATAATCTGTTTGGGCCCAAAAACATGACCCAAATAGGGTGTGAAACTAAATCCCAGTAGGCAACCACCCATGGTATGCACCATTATACCAGTGAATATATGTAACAGGAAATGTGAAATAGGGAAAATAATAAACTAGAAAATACTCAAAAGTAAACAGTCATAAAAGTATTGGTTTCCATTTACATTCATTTATATTCATTATCAATTCAATTACATTGAATTATATAACTCTCAGGATCCAGCCTAGGCCTGATGATCCCCATACAAAAGTATGCCTAGAAGATGTCTTAAAAGACCCTCTAAACAAGTAATAGTGAAGACCAAATCCAAGCTTGTGCTTTGGCTTAGAAAAGGCATCATAATTCATTCCATTTGATATTCAAATTATAAGTAAATGTAAACTCATGACATATAAATAGATTCTAATAGATCCCATACTTGTAATCCCTTATTGGATTCAAGGTTCCCTCGACATTTAAATAAATTATCTATGAGCTCGACCACTAAATCTATGCCTCGCTCATGATTTTGCATGATAACACCTTCTTTGAGTCCATCCATGGTCTTTTAACTAAGGCCATGGTTCAACTAAGGTATAAGGTGCAATAGTCATATGAGCCTGACCTTTCATTTTAATATAAGGCTATGGATCTCCCATTTCTATTTATGACTTTATCATTTTATATAATAAGTAACACATGTAAATTAAACTATTATATGGATTTAACATCAATAAATCACGTGGGAAATTCATATCACAAGAAAAACATGTAAATTAAACTATTACACGACTTAATATTTAATCAACTTCATTTTGAACAACCCAAGATTGGAATGTAAGGCATGCCTCATGGGAATCCTAGTCTAAATGACTATAAACTATCATTCATAGGAAAACACACCCATGGGGTGGCCTTTAGTCAAGGTAAACAACCCTAAAAATTCTTTAAAACCCTTAATCAATTACCTAAAAAAATATTCAATAGAAACAATCAATATCCATTCAAGGAAACACCCTAATAATGGGTTTGCGGTACTCCAACACAAATATTCAACTTGACAATTAACAAAAGGAACGAGACCACCTACCTCATGATAGTATGAATCTCCTCATCCAATAATAACCTCTAATTTGACATAGAATGAAGTATATTTAAAAAATGAGCATAAAATCTCAAGTCTCAATTACCAGGTTAAGAGAAGAAATCATGAAGAATGGATTAAGAGGAATCGAGAGCTCACCGATGGGATTCTAATGCATCTGAAGATGTTCGAATCATAGAGAGGATGAAGAAATGGGAGGCCACCATATCCCCAGATTACTTGGGCATGCTATTTGTCGAAGAGGTGTGAGTTCTGTACGTTTTTACAAAAACAATGATACTGCCCGATTTAATGAAAAAAAAGAAAAGTAAACGGTGTATACTAAAAACTACAATCTGTGCCCGTACAGATCCTCGTCAAACCATTACGTGGCATGTATTGGAAAGTATGTGGTGTGTGACCATATTACATGATGTGTTCTTGAAAGGACATGACATGTAACACCTAGTTACATCGTGTAACAGGCCTGCAGCCAGCCCTTGAGCTCTTTTTCCTCCATTTCTTTAAGTACAAATTGAAAAGGAAAGATCTGTACCTCAAAGGAAGAACCGGGTTCTTACAAACTTCCCCCTTAAATAAATTCATCCCCGAATTGCCCTTCCAAGGGTGGAAAGGATTTTTCTGAGAACAACTTTTTCCACTGAACATGTACATCAACCTCCCTATCCTAGGTCTTATCCTATAAATAGTTATACCACCATATCACCCATACTAGAGGAACTGACCATCATCAAAGAACCTTCGTTCTTCTATCAACTATATGTATCAGATGCTACTCAAATGATCCATCAACCTGAAGCTCAACTTCCTCGGGCTGAAAAAACACGAGATGGGTATGAGTGATAGCGGCATAACTAAGATATTTGGAAGACTTCATGCATGTCTCAGTACCTCTGAGGTAATTGAAACCAATAGGAAACTAACCCGACTCTCTCCAGAATCTCAAACGGTCCAACATATCTCAGTGAAATCTTACCCTATCTTTTGATCCACCTGTGTCCCAACCTCGGTGAAACATGCAAGAAAAATCGATCCCCAACCTCAAACTCTAGAGGTTGTCTATAGTGATTGGTGTAAGATTTCTAATGAGACTTTACAGTGTAAATTCACTTCTGAATCAACTGGACCTGATCAGAAGTCTCCTGCCCGAGACATGGTCCCAGTAAAGCTGCCTCACCTACCTCTAACGGAACAGGGGAGAATGGCATAACCTACCATATAAATCCTCATAATGTGCCATTTGTATCATCTCCTGATAACTATTATTATAGGAAAATTTAACCAGGGGAATGTGCTTCTCCCAAGAGCCCCCAAAATCTAGGATGCATGCTCACAACTTATCCTCTAGCACCTATATCATACACTCTGAATGACTATCAGTCTGAGGGTGGTATTCTGTGCTCAGAAGCACCTATTTACCCAGCACCCTTTGAAAACTCTTCTAGAAATAAGACATAAAATGGGCATCCTTGTTTGAAATTATAGAGCATGGGACCCTGTGTAGTCATACCACCTCTTGGATATATAACCTCACGAGATCATCCACACTAAAATTTTATTTGATTGGAAAGAAATGAGTGAACTTCATAAGCCTGTTAACAAAAACCCACACATTATTATTACCTCTAGGAGACCTTGGTAAAACAGTCATGAAATCCATCACGTCATCATCCCATTTCTACTCCGAAATAGGTAACTGTTGTAAAAGACTAGCTGGTTGCTGATGTTCTGCCTTCACCTACTGACAGGTGGAACACCACATAACAAAACCGGCTACCTATCTCTTCATATTCGGCCACCAATACTGATGATGTAAGTCCCGATACATCTTGTTGACCCCTGAATGTACTGCCCAAGATGAAGCATGAAAATCCCACATCAACTCCTCGTGTATATCCACTGAAACCCAAACACATCCATATACACACAAGATCTCATCATATCCTACTATCCAACTAGAAGGAGGGTCCTCTCCTAACATACTATCCCATAGAAACAGGCCTTCAAAATCTGATAGCTACCTCATCTTAACTCTATCCAGTAGGGTAGAGGTAACAACTAAGGATGAAAGAAATATCTATCCCTACCTGTCGTGCACCTCCAAGTGTATCTTAGAGAATAACGCCATAAGCTGACACTCGCTATTGGTCTGCTACTTTCCTGTATCTAATTCCTCTTTCTCAAATCACTAGCCACTACATTGCCTTTCCCAAGCATATAGGAAAGCTTGAATTCAAAATACTGAAGGTATTCCCTCAACCTTCGCTTCCTCAGATTTAGATCATGATGAGTGAAGATGTACTTCAGGATTTTGTGGTCTTTGTACACCCAAAAATGATCTCCAAACAATTAATGTCTCCAATAGAACAAAGCATGAAATACCATAGCTAACTCAAGGTTTTGCGTCAAATAATTACTCTCATTTGTATTAAACTGTCGAGACCCATATGCAACGACTCGTCCCGCTTGCATAAGCACTACTCTTAGCCCGATACCTGATGTGCCGTAGTACATAATGTAACTCCTTCCTGGATCTAGAAAAAATCAGTATCAGTACCGATGTCAATCTCCATTTTAGATCCTTAAAGTACATTTTGAAGGAATCTTCCCACACATAATTTTCACCCTTTTTAGTCAGGCTCATCAATAGTGCTTCTAAATGTGAGAAATCCTGTATAAAAATCCTATAGTAACTATCCAACCCTAAGAAACTATGCACCTCAAAGACGTTCTTGGGAATCTCCCAGGAGACTACTGATTTCACTTTATCTTGGTCCATTGATACTCCTTTATCTAAGATAACATGACCTAAGAAGTGAATCTAATCCATCCAGAAGTGGAATTTTTCATGCTTAGCATATAACTAATACTCTCTCAGTGTACTCAAAATGATCTCAAGATGTGTGGCATGGTCATATCAATTTTGAGTATACACAAAGATATAATCCATAAAAACCACAATGAATGAGTCAAGATAAGGATGGAACACTCGGTTCATCAGTGCCACGAAAACCACTGGTTTGTTCATGAGATCGAATGACATAAAAAGATACTCATACAAAATATACCTACTTCAGAAGGATGTGCGAGGTATGTATGATGATCTAACACATAACTGATGATAATTGAATCTCAAGTCAATCTTTGATAAAACTTTATCTCCTTGGATATGATCAAATAGATCTTCTATTCGTGGTAGAGGATGCCAGTTCTTAACCATCAATTAGTTCAATTTCTGATAATCCATGCATAGCCTGAGGGTACCGTCCACTTTTTTCTCAAAAAGGACCAGAGAAGCCCAAGGAGAAGTACTAGGTTGGATGAAAAATTTAGCTTCCAAATCCTCTAGATGCCTCTTGAGTTCTTACAACTCTATCATAGCCATCCTGTAAGGAGGAATGGATAACAGTGAAACTCCTAGCACTAGATCGATAGATAACTCTACCCCTCTATCTAGAGGTAAAACTGAAAAGTCATCCGGGAAGACATCCTTGAAATTATTAACTACTTGAGGGAAATTCATCTGACAGGTTTTTTGGTCATCCAGATATAAACTCATATTCTGTGCTATCACCCCACCCAACCCATGATGCTCAGGTCCATCTCGGATTGCCTAAACATCCCATTCACCTTTTTGTTGAAACGATATTCCCTCTGGTGATGTAAAAGTCACCCTACAATGATAGAAATCAACAAAGACTTGAAAAGAGAAAAACTAGTCCATTTTGATAATGAAATCAAAAACTGTCATCTCTAATATGTAAAGATCCCATAGGAAGTGACACCCACCAACTTCAAGGGGGAACTCCTTGCACTGATGCACACCTACTGTTATAATACCTAATGGAGTGTCTAGATTTATAATATCATCAGAAGTAAAATCACAGAGCCCAAATCTCTCCACAACAGGCACATATATGAAACTATGTGAATACCTAGTATCAAAAAGTGAAGAAGCTAAAATAGATGTGACTAGAATAGTACCTCTGACGGTAGAAGGTTTGGGATCTTGCTCTTGTTGGGTTTGTTACACTGCATAAGTCTGACCTGTACTATGATCCTATGACATGGCATGGCTACCTTGAGCTGATCCACTCTACCGTCTCTACAAACCTGGGGTCTGGCTACCACGATAATGACCACTACCTCATCCTGAACAACTTGATGCATTCCAGTTCCCTGACTGGTGAGAAGCTACTGACCCTGCTCCAGAATGTGAAGTTAGTGAAGATCCTCTATCACTAGCTGCAGGTGGAAACGTCCCATAGAAGCACTGTATATGGCCCATCTTTCCACAATATCAGCACTCGACTGGGTCCATAAGAAAATGTGGTCTTATATTCCCAACTCTACCACACTGGTAGCACCTCACTTGGCTACCTAAAGATACTTTCTAACTACAAGAATCACTGCGAGAAGGCTCTAGAGGATGCTTCCTACTACCGGTCAAAACAGTACCATATCTTGGCGCCAAACCACCCTAGCTCGCACCTCAAGATTCCCTCAGATTATACTCAGTAATCATCACCTAATTCACTATAGTAGATATAGTATTCATCCAGAAGATATTTACCTATGATCAGATGTCATACCTAAGTCCATCCTCAAAACACCTAGCCTTTGATAGATCATCACCCATAAAAATATGTGTGAAGTGCTAAAGCTTAGTAAAGTAGGCCAAGTAATCCATAACTGATAAAGAGACCTGCTCTAGATACATAAACTCCTAGTCTTTTTCGGCTCTTAGCATCTCGAGATATAAGTAATCATAGAACACTATCTAAAAATATTCCCAAGCCATATCCTGACAATGTTCTATCTAAGTCATAACATCCCACCATATTTTTTTTGGAATCACACAACATATATGTAGCAAGATTGACCTTCCACTTAGGAGGCATATATAGGTGCTCAAATATCGATAACATGACCTCTATCCATGACTCTATAGCCTACGATCCACCATACCCCAAAAACATGAGTGAATTCAACTATTGGAACACTCTTGTTAGCTCTTCCATAGACACGATGAGCTGTGGTATTCCCTAAAAGGTTTTCATGAACCTTGTAAAGCCTTCACAGAACTGTGCATCAACACATGTGTTTGATACAATAGATGGTGCCCCAAATGGAATGATTGGAGGATTCACTGGTAACCCATGTCCTACCACCTCCGGGGTATAATCATCGCCAATCTCTTATCGTATAACTAGAGGTCATCATGGAGGCATGAATCTGCAAGGTCGGACACACACCTCAATTAAAGTTCATTATCAAGGTTCGCAGTTCAAGAGTGCAAGAACTAAAAAAGATAAGAAAACCCTCAAAAGTTAACAAAGATGAGTACACGACATGTATAAACCATACACATTGTGTATACTTAAGTTCTTACATGGCCGTGTACTCCCACTGGCCTGGGCATGTAAACACCCCAGGTACATGACGTGTACTCAAGTTTCCCCCTCTTGGATATATACTTATACACAGATAGATTCACATGGGGTCTATCTGGGCAAGACTACACGGTGTGTACCAAAAGTACATGGCTATGTACTTTTCCCAGACCATTATTCTTTGTTCTTATTCAAATGGATGGACACACAATCAATTTTAACACAACATGTACACATAGAACATAGTGTGTACTTAAGAATAGTTTTCTTCCAAAATAGAAGAACACATGTCATGTGTTCATATCATCACACACCGTGTTTTCTGGGTTTTCAGGCAGTAAACCTCTGAAACATTCCCAGAACCCCTATTTTTGAAAAGTAAAACAACAATATGCCAAATTACATTCCATGGGGGCCCATACTCCCTTCTATTCAAGGTTTGGCATCCATATATAGCATATCATATCATGATTTAATACAAGGCTGAACCATGATCCACCAAATTCTAATCCAAGAGGGCCCATACAACTCAGGGAGTAAAGTTTGTCATCCATCCAATTAGAATCATAATACGTACCAATACACCTATCACAACAGTAGGCATATCTATCATGATACCTATCAAAACAACATGCATATCTAACATGACATCTATCACAACAACATGAAATCACTAATGCTCTCTAAATGGCATGATAAGAATGCATGTCATGTGATTTATAACAAGTTCCTATATGATGCATGAGATGGAATACCCTCATCTCATCAGGTGGCAACAAAATAGAACCACATGATATCAATAATAACAACACAATACAAGTGTGTCACCCAATGGTGAAATAAAATCAACTGTAACAACTCAAAACCCAAAAATCACAATTCAGTTCAAGGAAATTTGGCTTTTCCATGTACACATGGCAGCTACTCCTAGGCATATTTTATTAACAAACTCCATTTCCTTCCTATCCCTATATAATGTCACCAAAAAGTAGTACAAACCAGAAAATACTACCTCTGATACCACTTTTTAACCTCTCGAATCCGTAAGTCACTCAAAGGTGCCCCGTACCCGATTGGCCACATAACCTCAAGTGCATTTCCCAAAATTCCAAAGGCTTCCAACTAGCAAGGAGGGCCTAGGTGTGATATTGGGGAAACTATTCCTTCATTGGCAGAGTATAACACATCAAAATAAAATAATATACAGATAGCAAAATCAGTAATACCATACAATAAGAGTAAAAAACGGAAGACTGATAATAAAAATAACCATATGTCATAGCACAAAAAATATGATGATCCATGTCACATGTTCTAGAAAACATCTAAAAAAATTTACACTATAGTAATACATGATATAAGTACCAAAGTACAAAAAAAAGACAAAAGAAACTCAGAAGCATCACAATCCTCGGCTTGGTCCCATACTCTCCTACTCCTAAACAGCATATCAAGTACCTGTAGAAGGGTTATTACCCTTATTGACTCTTGCAACAACATAATATGTTTGGGACCAAAAACATGACCCAAACACAGTGTGAGACTAAATCCTAGTAGGCAACCACCCAAGGTCTATGCCAATCTGTCATTGAATATATATAACAGCCAGTGTGCAATAGGAAAAATAGTAAATTAGGAAGTAATCAAAAGTAAATAGTCCTACAAGTATTGGTTTCCATTTACATTCATTTATGTACATTAAAAAATTCAATTACATTGAATTATATAAGTCTCAGGATCCAACCTAGGCCCGACGATCCCCATACAAAATTATGCCCAAAAGATGTCTCAAAAGACCCTCTAAACAAGTAATAGTGAATATTGAATCCAAGATTGTGCTTTGTCTTAAAAAAATCATCATAAGTCATTCCATTCGATATTCAAATTATAAGTAAATGTCAACTCATGACATATAAATAGCTTCCAATAGATCCCATCCTTGGAATCCCTCATTGGATTCAAGGTTTTCTCAACATTTAAATAAATTCTCAATGATCCTAACCACTATATCCATGGTTCTCTCATGACATAGAATGATAATACCCACTTTGAGTTCGTCCATGGTCTTTTAACCAAGTCCATGGTTCACCCAAGGTATAAGGTGCGATAGTCATATGAGCCCAACCTTTACTTTTAACATGAGGCTATGGCTTGCCCATTTCTATTTACAACTTTATCATTTTATATAAGAAGAAGCACATGTAAATTAAACTATTACATGGATTTAACATCAATAAATCAATTGGGAAATTCATCTCACAAGAAACAAATGTAAATTAAACTATTAAATGGATTATCATTTAATCAACTTCATTTTGAAAAACCCATGACGGTAATGTAAGACATGCCTCATAGACATCCTAGGACAAACGACCATAAACAATCATTCACGGGAAAACAAACCCATAGGGTGGCCCTTAATCAAGGTAAACAACTCTAAAAATTCTTTAAAACCCTTAATAAATTACCTAAAAACAATAGGAAATAGAAATAGACAACATTCATTCAAGGAAACACCCTAATAATGGGTGTGCGACACTCCAACATAAATATAAAACTTGACAATTAATGAAAGGCATGAGGCCACCTAAATCATGCTAGTATGACTATCCTCGTCCAGTGTCAACCTCTAATTTGACCTAGAATGGAGTAGATCTACAAAATGAGCATAAAATCTCAAGACTTGATAACAAGGTTGAGAGAAGAAATCATGAAGAATGGATCCAGAGGAATCGAGAGCTCACTGAGGGGATTCTAACGCATTCGACAATTTTAGAATCAGAGATCGGAAAACGAAATGGGAGGACAACCTATCCTCAGATTGCCTGGGTTCAATATTCATCGAAGAGGGGTGATTTCTATACGTTTTTACAAAAATGACTCTACTGCCCGATTTAATGAAAAAAGAAAAGTACATGGCGTGTGCTGGAAACTACACACCGTGTCCATACAGATCTTGGATAGACCATTACATGGAAAGTACTAGGAAGTACATATCATGTACCCATATTACATGGTGTGTTCTTGAAAGGAAATGATAGGTAACACCCATTTATGTCATGTAACAGGCCTGCAGCCAGCCCTTGACCTCTTTTTCTTCTATTTACTTAAGTACAAACTGAAAAGGAAAGATATGTACCTTAAAGGAAGAGCTGAGTTATTACCCAAACCATTCAATGATACATTAAAACTAAAAAAAGTGTACATAATAACTATTCTAATAATAATTAGTGAGGTTTGGTGTTTGAAATTGGAGACAAAGTATTCTTTTGAATATTATCAAATAATAGGGTTATGAAATTTGTGAAGAAAGGAAATTTTATCCCTAGGTACATCTCCCCTTCAAAATCCTTGACCATGTGGGGATGGTTTCTTGTCACCTCTCGCTTCCATTGAACCTCTACTAAGTTTATTATATGTTCTATGTATCACATTTGAGGAAGTATATACCTGACCCTTCACATGTACCAAACTTATATGTAGTACAAATTGAATATCACCTCTCTTATAAGAAAAAATTGGTAGAAAAATTGGATCATAAAGATAAAATACTTGGAAATAATACCACTTACTTGGTTGAAGTTCTATAAAGGAATCATAAGTTTGAGGAATATATATGGGAACCTAAATATGTAATGAGTTATAAGTACCCTCATTTTTTTCATCAGAGTAATGAAATTTTGAGGGTGAAATTATTTTAAGGGGGGTAGAATGTAACACCCCACTATTTTATTATATATTTTTCCTTTAAATAAATACCATGCTAAATAGCTTGTTTCACATGAAACATTTATCCAAAACAAACTTCAATACATTTTAATGATAGAAAATATTATATTGTAAAATAAACATTATATGAATACAATATGAAACATCATTAAGAAAAATACAAGAGGAATAAAACCACAAGAAAATAAAAAAACAAGAGCATAAAATCTTTATCCTCATGGTTTTACATTAATATAATAACCCAAATTGAAACTATTAAAATAATGAAAATAATTATAAATATAATAGACATGTTGAGAATGAATAAAATGATTGATTTTAGTAATGTATATAAGGCTTTATATATGAATGTAATCTGGCTGTTATATATATAGTCATTAAAAATATGGTCATTGGATATATAGTTGTTGGAAATATGGTTGTTAGTTATATTCAATGGTTATGTTGTATAATTGAAAATAATATAATTCAAAAATAATAAATAATTCTAGAATGAAATAAAAAGATAGTATTTAATTAAAATATTTTATTATAAAAATATATATTTTTATATTACATATTACTATTATTATCATCATCAATGAATAATTTGATGTATTTATAAAGTTTAAAGAAATATTCTAATACCTACATATTTATGAAATTTAATTTTTATAAGATAGATAATTAAATTTAAGGGGATGTGATTAAAATAATTTAATATTAAAAAAGGGGATATTTTTTAAATAACTGTTTTTAAAGGTTCATGTATTTTATCGTAAATAAATTAAATTGATCAATTTTTAATGAAAAATATAATATAAAATTTCAATTAATAAAAACATATATGAGAACTTATTTAATTACTAATTTATATGAAATGAGATTAAGAACACCTAATGTTTAAAAAGTTATTTTTTATAAAAATAGTTATATATATATATATATATAATAAATTTTAAATTAAAATTAAAATTTATAATATTTAGAAATTGAATTATATTAAAGGTATTTAAAATTTTTAACTATCATTTTGAAATTAGGTAGAAATGTCGCTTTCATTTTTAGGTCTAAAAATAAGTTATCGATGTAAAAACCGAGTTACCACGGTAAAGTTAAAATAAAGTAAAAAAGGGTAAAAATAAGTGATAATGACTTAAAATATCATAAAACCTTATCTTTAAATTTTTTTATGATAGAATTAATGAACCATATCCACTATTTGTTCACATTATATCCACTCAACTTTTAAAATGAAAACTATACACCTTTGGATATGAGTATTTGTGGAAATACCAATCAAAAATCACCTATAAAAGGAACCTTAATCTACCCCTACCAAACCACTAAAAACATTTAGTTATAAATTTAATATCCACCCATTTACCCACTACTAAATCTTTATTATACATTTGGTATTTTTAGTTCCCAGAATAAATCCTAAATCCTTTATTCTGAAGGAACCCGTGTCAAGGAGTGAATTCCTCAAAGTACCTAGTTGTTCACCGTATTTTTCAATTATATTATCATATAAACTGTTTATAAATCTTATAATACACTATAATGATACAATATTAACATTTTTATTCTTCTTAGAAAATTATACTATTATTATTTAACTTTAAATTCTTACTCATTCACTAGTATAACATGTTCTTGTTTGGGTCGGTTCAACCAACACATGAACGATGCTATACCAACACCATAATTTTCAACATGAATATGTAGGAAGACATTAATACTAGTAAAATATGATATTAATGAGTAATTTATTTCATTAATATGGTTATGTAAGTTTGACAAAAAATTAATGGTCATTATAAAGTAACTTGTTGTTATTTATAAATTACCCAAAACATGATCATTATGGATTTAATTATTGAGAACCATACCCACAATTTCTATAAAATGAACATGGTAATGGATAAATAATTGGAAAAAATTATTACACTACCTTGAATAATCAAAGAATGATGAAATTGGTATCAAATAATGATGATCGACATCGCCATTATGAAACTTATACAGAACAATCAAAATCACTAACATTCGATGATGAAAATAAACAATAACTAAAAAATATATGGGTAATGAATGATTTTGAAGAGTATAAAAGGTAATATATATGAATAAGGTTTTGAAATAAGAGATTAATATGGTTATGTTTATTATACACTAGGTTAAAATTATTTCATGGAAGTCTAGATTAAAGGTTAAAGTTTCTTTACCAATTTCATTTTAAAATTGATATTGTTTATATTTGAGCTTACATATGGGAAAATTATAACTAATTATATCTAAAACACATATATTTTATTCTCCTATGGTTATAAATTGAGTTTTTATTTATTCATCCCATTTAAATTTCCTTTGAGTCAAAATTCAACCAAAATATTTTTTGCAAGTTGATTCAACCTTATCTTTTATTTTAGTCAAAAATATTTCTCCTCTATGTCCATATTTGTCATGACCCGAACCAATGGGGCTTAATACAAAACTACCCCAATCCCACCTCCATAGACTAGGGGCTGGCAAAAATCATTGAAAGGCATAAATAATATGGGAGGATTTTCATAAGTACCTGTACACACACACACAACTATATCCATACATATGTGTAGGGGAATAATAATAAAATATTCAACATATAGAGTGAAAATCCCAAATATAAGCCTCTAGGGAGTACAAGATTACAACAATATAAACTGGAAAGTAAAAAAGTAATGAAATACATGCCCAACCAGAAAGATGTCCCAACCTAAAAAACTATAAAATTAAATGATGAGAGAGCCCAACGTCGAATCTCTAAGCTCCGACCACTGTAAATGGTCAAATTAAGAAGGGTATCCCTATAATCCTATGAAATCAACACTGACATGTCTGTAATATTCATAAGATAAAAAACATGCAGAAATATTCCATACAAGGGTGAGTACATAAATACCCAATAGGGTTCCCCAAAAGCTGAAGGGGGGGGGGGGGTAGTAAGAGACACGATAGGAATAAATAGCTCAACCCATAGTAAGAGAGTAAAAAAAATCCAACAACACTGATATATATATATATATATATATATATATTCTCAACAAAAGAAGAAAAAAAGAGATAAAAGGGATCTCCATCCCATATCACAACATAGAAAAAGTTTCCAACAGTTCGAATGTCCATCAATGATTTCTAACATGTCGCACATCTATTAGAAGAGACATCCAAGTTAAGACACACCTCGCCATTATGTCATATGGTCGAGGGGAAAAAATATCTAGGTAGATTAATCATGCCCTGGTACAATAGGAGGGTGTCACTTAAGTGTAGAGGACCCATTCTATGACTCCACAGGAGGGTACCAATTTATAGATAACCAGAGGACCCATGACCTGAATCTGCAGGAGGGTGCTACTTTAAAGGTCAAGGACCCATGCCCTATCTAGTAGAAGGTTTCCACTCAATAGTGTATAGAGGAACCATGCCCCATCTAAGAAGGAGGGTTCCACTCTAGTAATCGGTAGAGGACCCATTCCATGCCCAAAAAGAGGGTTCCACTCTAATAATTAGATAACTATAGGTCCCATGCCCTATCATGATAATATGGTGCCACTCTGATAGTAGATAACAGACATATGCTCTGTCCCAGTTGGAGGGTGCCACTCTAGAAGTCGATAGAGGACCCATACCCTCACCATTAGAAGGGTTCCACTCTAGTGGTCGATAGAGGACCCATTCCTTGCCCGATAGGATAGTGTCACTCTAGTATTCGATAGAGGACCCATGCCCTAACCAGTAGGAGGGTGGTAGTCTAGTATTACGGATGATCATTCCTAATCACTACCATTGTCGAGAATCACCTAAAGGAGTGTCACAATCGGAACATCTCACACTATATCTCAAAATCCACAAAAAAGGATACCATCACTATCTTTGTGAAAAATAATCAAGATAAGATACTTGCAGTACAAAATATGAGTCCAAATTAAGGAGATACGAGAGGTAAAAGTTTCCCAAAAAAGGATGTAGGGGTACATGACATGTAAGGGGACCCACCCGACATGTGTTCTTGATCTTTTTCATAGATGTTCCCCTAACGATACACATATTACTTTCCATGTATCCCTATATGGAATGTAAGGGGACTACACAGTGTGCCTCAGCCACTTGGGGTCCTTCCTGTGCCCCCGATCATATCCATGTAACCTTTCCCATGCCCACATACTTTGGTACACAATGTTTCCTCCTACAAGGGGTCCTTCCCATGCTCCTAGCTATGTCCATGTACTTTGGTACATGGCATGTCCTCCCACAAAGGGTCCTACCCAGGCTTCTGGATGTGTCCACATAATTCAGTACACGACATGTCTTTCCACACAGGGTCCTACCCATGTGCTTCACCACATGAATTGTCTACCTGGGGAGGGTCACATGTGGCCTAGACACATGACCTGTGATCATTAACTTTTCCAAATCCAAAGTGTTGTAGTTATATGGGTACTAGAAGACATATGTTTATACTAGTACACACAGTGTAGTTGGGTTTTTCACATAAAGTTAGATCTACTTTGCATGATCTAGATCCATGAATGTCTCTTTGAAAATTTCCTCTAAGCCACTAGAAATTGAAGGGAAGAGCCTCCATTCATCATTTCTGGCCATCTAGTGGTCAGAAATCAGATCTTCATCAGTTTTTTCAACTCCCATACACACCACCATTGATCGTGGTGCCTCATGTTGCCTCATAAAATTTCCAAAACTACAGTGGAATCAACCAAAACTCAAAAATAATCCCGATCCATTCTCTATTAGCTGATTTATTCACCACCTGTGAATCTACCACGTATCTAGGTGTATGATCACACTCGATCCCACCCGACAATGTCGAACTGAGACCCCATAGGCCAATCGATGAAGAACGTGAAACATGCTTAAGAATAAAGGCACACAAAAAAAGGTGAAACAATCACTGGAAAAGAATTATTGGCCAATGGATACAAATTAGGGAAGATTGGGTGAGAAAAATTGCACAACAGATATATAACCAATTGAAAATCGATATGCGAGCACATGTAAAGGTCCATAATAAACATATATTAAAGAAAAGAAGATGATCATGATCAATATTTTAATCAAATAGGTCATAATCCACATATGATGAGTCCCACATTGGTTCAGATCATTCGTCGATGAAGAACGCGCTCGCAAAAAAAATGAGAGAAGTTGTTATGTTTGCTGCACCTCAATTCACCTAGATTCGGAGGCTCGTTATCATCTGATCTTAATTCACCAATAGAGGGTGGAGGAAATATACTCTCAATAATCCCAAGGTTATATGGATAAACCTGGTGATCCTTTATAATGGTGTATTAATAGAGGTCTTAGAATTAGGTCATTTAATGAATTAATTAAATTAATTATTTAATTAATCCAATGAACTTACTATCAATAGTCACTTTATCCGAATGTCTCACACCAACCCTAGGTCTCACTTATGGTAAAACTCATGTTCTGGGTTCAACTGTGGTATTATATTTTTAATTTGAGTCTCCATTTAGGAGATATATCATTTTCTTTAAGAAACCATGCATGCGTAATATAGAATATATTTAATATTTTTATAAAATTAATTCCGAGTATGCCAGACCTCAGAATCACACACCGTCTTAGTACCTGAATTTGAAAATATTTGTAGATATATTCCATAGTATTACAAGGGAAAAATAGGGTCTCTAAATTATTCCCTCCTTTAATCTTTTCATCTTATAAAAGTAAAAACTAAACAAAAAGGTTGGTATATTGAGCCAACATCTACCTCTCCCACTCCAAAGAGCTCTCTTACATGCTCCTGTGCTTCCAAAACACACACACTAATGGGATGGTCCATCCATGTAGGGTCCTCTCCTGACAATCCTTGATCACCTTTCGGTTCTCCACAAAATTGGCTCTATCCTCAGTTTCCATCTAACCCTAATCAATAATGTGCATAGGGACATGCATGCATCTCCTAAGTTGGGAAACATGTATTATTTCGTACACTTGATCCAACTATGGGGTAGGGAGAGGTGGTAAGAAACCTCAACAACCCTCTATAATAACTCAAATGGCCTGATGCACCTTTGGGATAGGTTTCCTCCCCATTCGAATCTCTAGAATCTTCATCATGGGGAGACTCTGAGAAAAATGTGGTATCCCTACTCAAACTCCAAGGGCCTACAACATCGATCAATATATGATTTATGATTGATCTAGGATACCCTCATCCACTCATGAAAGACCTAGAACTTCTCTATTGATAAATGCACCATCTCTAGACTAATAAGAGATGTATTTCAATTCTTTGTACAATATAAGGCTAACCTATAGGGTCTCCCATAAAAGGCCTCAAAAGGTGTCATTCTGATATTATAGTGGTAAATATTATTGTACACAAACCCTACCAAAGGTAGGTTATCCTCCCAGCTCCGACTGAATTCTAATATGCAAGCCCTCAGCATATCCTCCAACACCTAGATAGTGTGCTTGGTCTTTCCATCTGTTTGGGGGTGGAAGGCTGTACTCATCCTCATCTAGGACTCGGATTCATCCTACAATATTTTCTACAACCATGACGTGAACCATGCATCACATTCAATGATAATAGTCTAGGTCATGCCATGAAGGTGTACGATCTCCCATATATACAACTTCCCTAAACTCTCCACCAAAATCTTCTCCATGATAGAAAGGAAGTGCACTTACTTCGTGAGTCAGTCAACTACCACCCAGATGGCGTCATGGAATCTTATTGTCTGTGGAATACCTATCATAAATTCCATGGATATGACATCCCATTTCTACTCTAAGATATCAATGGGATGTAACAAACCTGTTATAACCTAGTGCTCAAACTTCACTTGTTGATAGGTGAGACACCGAGAGATGAACTAAGCCAAGATCCATCTCATGGAAGCCCACCAAAACTATTAATGAAGTTCTCTATACATCCTCCCCACACTAGGATTTATTTTCAAAGGAGATGTGTGAAAATCTCTCATCACATCCTCCCTCATCATTATTGGGACCACTATCCATCCTTAGAAAAGGATGGCATGATTCCCTACTTCAAAATATCTATTGGGTGAATCTATTGAGGATATCTGGTCATGTAAGACCTCATAATCGATGTCTCCTAACTAAGACTCTCTCACACACTAGAGGAGTGGAGGAGTCAATGCCATCAAATGAAGAAAAGATGCACCATCCTTCTCAACCAGAGTTAGCTGTAAGGAAGCCAACTAATTAGACACCTCTTACACAAAATGAGACCGAGACTTCTTGACAAGGTAATCTGCCACCACTTTTCCCTTACTAAGATTATAAACTATCTCAAAGTCATAGTCATGTAGAAAATCAAACCAATACCTCTACCTTAGGTTCATGTCTCTTTGTGTGAATACATACCTAAGGATCTGATGGGTTGAGTAAATAATAAAGTACTCTCCTATAAGATAGTGTCTCCACATACTTAGAGTGAAGGCTATCACTTCCAACTCTATATCTTGAGTCACATAGTTATTCTCATGGGTTCTCAATTGTCTCGACCCATATACAATAACTTCCTCTCTCTATATCAACACGTAGCCATGCCCATCTCTATAGGAATTATAATAAACTATGTACTCCACACCCTCCTATGGTAGTCTCAAAATAGGATCACTATTTAGCATTATCCTTAACTCCTTGAAGGACCTCTAGAAATTCTAAGTCCAAGTAAATCGCTTCCCTTTCCACATTAGGTCAGTCACATGGGATGAAATCCTAAAGAATTCAACCAAAAACTTCCTGTAGTACCCCACCAAGCTAATAAATCTCAACACCCATGACATGCTCTTGGGTGGCTCCCAAGAAAGAATTGCATCGATATTTACTGAGCCCAAAACTAATCCATTCTTAGAAATGACATTCCCTATAAATTGAACCTCATAGATTCAAAACTGTCACTTCAAGATCTTACCACAAAGCTGGTTCTCTAGAAGAAAATCTAGGACCATTCTTAAGTGATCCGTTTGCTCCTCCTATGATACAGAGTATATGAGTATGTCATCAATTAAGACAACAAAAAATAGGTCCAAGAATGGCTGACATATATAGTTCATCAAATACATAAATACAATGGGAGAATTCATCACACTGAAGGGCATCACTAGGTTCTCATAGTGTCCATAGTGACATTAGAATGCCATCTTGAAAATATAAGCCTCACGAACTCTCAACTGGTGGTAGTCAGACTTGAGATAAATCTTTGAGAACCACCTTTCACCTAATAACTGATCAAATAGGTTGTAAATCCTTAAAAGGGTTACTTGTTCTTTATCATTTCTTAGTTTAGGTGAAGATGATCTACATAAATCTTCAAGATCCTATTTTCATTTTTCATGAATAACACTAGAGCTGACCATAGGGGGTACACTAGGTCTGATGAAACCCTTCTCTCAAAGGTCCTACAACTACAAATGTAGCTATTAAATCTCACCAGGGGCCATATGATCTTCCAAAAAATATATGAGATAAGTTTTGGGTTGAAATTCAGTGAATAACTTCATCTCACACTTCAAAGGTAGTCCCAGAACATCCTTAGGGAATATGTCTATAAAATATTCAATGAATAAAGAAATATAGATGCCTAAAGAGTATTCTAAACCTATGGATACACTCACTAACTAATGGGTGATGAGAAAAAATATCCTACTCGCAAACCCACTCATCCCTCCATGAGATATCTCTCATCGGCAAAGGATAATATCATACCATCAGTGAAAAGAAAACTAAATCATCTGCAATGATAGTCAATCTGGGATCAGACCATGGACAACCAATTTATACTCAAGATAGAATCATATGGTTTCATCATGATGACAAAAAGGTCCCATGAGAACCTCTCCCCACCAAACGATAGATCACACTACTGGAAGATAAAAAATATAGAGGAAGCATTCCCCGTAGGAACCTCAAGATAAAGCTGCTAGGATAAAGCTTCAACTGGGAGCTACAACTCTATCACTAGGAGTAAAGAGATGAAA
Organism: Viscum album; assembly: GCA_963277665.1. Lineage (NCBI taxonomy): Eukaryota > Viridiplantae > Streptophyta > Magnoliopsida > Santalales > Viscaceae > Viscum > Viscum album. The sequence continues at coordinate 624,676,962 of OY728132.1, forward strand.
AAAATGACTCATACATGTGTCTAATAATACTGAAGTGATAATAGAGTAAACTAAATCATAACTGTAATCATCTCATGTGCTATTGGGTCATATGCATCCATATCCTGCATCTATCTATGAACTCGACTGCCAGATCCTTGAGATTGACATGGGATTTCTAGAGGTGGTGGTGGAAGGATCTCATAGCATCATCCACCACCCATAGATCCTCCTCCTAGAGACCCACCTATTCCTATGCCAGCTCCAACTCCCTGGGGGCCAACCTTCCCTTACCTTGGAGATCCATTATGGTGTTGCCTCTACTATGGTAGTCCATTCGCTATCTGCCTGCGCTCTTCAGTATGTCGAGTTGGGAAATAATGTTCCATGTGAACTCACTCATAATATGAATAGAAACCACCCTCTCTAAGATTCCCTGGTCTTATGTGCTTTCCCTGACCATGTACCTGAGTCTAATCTTAGGAAGATATCCTGTGCCAAGATCCTTCCAATTGAAGCCTGATAGCCACTACAGACGACTCAGACCTATAACACCCACTACCAGATCCAACTTCCTGGCATCCCTATGATATGAAGCTCTCCATCACGAGAACCTAATCCAAAACCCATTCATAAGTGAGAATGAACAAGGGTAAAACAATGTCATATATGTCTCTATGGAGACCCTTCTCAAACTTTTGTTCCTGGAGGTAGCCACCCAGAATCATATCATGGGAGTACCATGTAAAGTCTATGAACCTCACAACATACTCATCCACTGTAATCCCTATCTATTTTAGATTTAGAATATCCTGAATTAAAACTAAGTGAAAGCATGAGGGGTAGTACTCCTCATAAAATAGATTCTCGAATTTGGGACATGAGAGTGTCGACTCATGATGCATATGCATAACTAGACTCTACCAACTCCCAACTGCTTCATGGAAAAGGGTAGATGTCATCACAACCAAATGATCAGTTGGTGTCTAGATAATTCTAAAAACATGGACCATTGACTGTATCCAATCCTCTTCCTCCTGGGGATTTGGATCACCGTGGAACCTCAGTGTCCTCCGACACTGGAACTTGCAGAGTGGTTGAGCCTGTGTTCATCCTCATATTTCCCTACAGGTATGATCTACTACTCAACAGGTGGGGGTGTTACTACCTATCCAAATCGAGGAAGAATCTCACATGATGGATCCTAAAATAAGGCCTCATCACTTATCAGATTGTCATCATGATTCTAAATCTGTAACCTGGCTAGTTGTCTTCACAGAGGCTTAATGAAAATTTAATCAAGACATAAAATGATTATATGAGCATATATATATATGCGGAGATGACTCTAGAAGGAAAATCAAAATACTAAATCATATATGATGCATGTACCATTTATCATTTCAACTAATGTCTCAGTATACACAGCTAATAAGAAGGTAGTCAGAGTCCTAGTGAATGGATGTGATGGCTACCTCACCAATATTGGGTTCCCTGGATTGAAAGCTATACTCAAAAAACTTTGACATTATTGACCTAAATCCCAACCGAATCCTCCTAAAGGGACAAATACAAACTCTATCACAAGGAATGTACTTCTCTGATACTAATATGTCATGAACCGACCCAATAGGTCTAGATCTGAAACTACCCCAAGACTTCCTCTATAGGAAAGGGGTCGACAACAAGTACTGAAAGGCATAACTGATATGGGATTCCTTTTCCTAAGTACCTATATGCACACACAAAACCATCTCCATGCAAAAGTTGATAAGAATATTAATAAAATATGAAACATCTTGAGTGAAAATCATGCATATAAACCTCTAGGTAATACAAGATCATGACAACATAAACTGGAGAGTAAAAGGGAAAAAATACACACCCAACCAAAAGGATGTCCTCACCTAAAAAAACTAGAAAAGTAAATACCAAGAGTGCCCAGCTCAAAATCTCAAAGCTCCGACCACCGTATTCTATTAAATGCACCAGGGTATCCTTATGATCCTCTTAAATATCTACTGAACTATTCGTCATTTTCATAAGACATGACACGTGCGGAAAACCTAGTAAAGGGTGAGTATATACATACCCATTAGGATGCCCCAAAAGATGAAGGGGGTGCAATAAAAGAAACAATAGGAATATACAACTCAACTCATGGAAAGAGAGTAATAAAATCCAGTAACATGGATATATATATATATATATATATATATATATATATATATTCTTAAAAAATAATCCCAAATGAGAGAGAAAGAGGATCTCCATCTCACATCCCAACCTTGGAAAAAGTTCCAGTAGTTCTAAAGTTCTATCAGTGATGCCCAACATCTCATGCATATGTCCAAAGAGACATCCAAGTCAAGCCACACCTCAGCACTATGTCACACAATCGAGGGGAATAATCTCTAGGTAGAGGTCCCATGCCCTGGTACAATAGAATGGCTCCAATCAAGGGTAGAGGACTCATGAACTGAATCTGTAGAAGGGTTCCACTTTGTAGATATCTAGAGGACCCATGCCTTGATGTTGTAGGAGGGTGACACTCTGAAGGACGAGGACATAATGCCCTGTCTAGTAGAAGGGTGACACTAAATAGTCGATAGAGGACCCATGCTTTGTCATGGGAAGAGGTTTACACTCTAGTAATTAGTAGAGGACCCATTCCTTGAAAAACATGAGGGTGAAAATTTAGTAATTAGATATATAGAGGATCCATTCCCTATACTGAAAAAAGTTTTCCACTCAAATAGTAGATAAAGGACCCATGCCCTGTCATAGTAGGAGGGTGCCACTTCGGAAGTCGATAGAGGACTCATGTCATACACAGTAGAAGGGTTCCACTCTAGTAGTCTATAGAGGACCCACAACCTACCTAGTAGGAGGGTTCCACTCTAGTTCACTATAGAGGATCTATGTCTTGGATAATAGGAGGGTGCCACTCTAGTGTCATTGATGATCCTACCCAATCACTTCCATCATTAAGCATCACCTAAAGGAGCGCCACACTCATAACATCTTGCATCATACCTAAAAATCCACTAAAAATACTACCATCACATTCTACATGAAAAAATACTCAGGATAAGATACTCATTGACCAAAATTTGAGTCTAAAACGAGGATATATGAGTCATAAGTTTCTTCAAAATTGAAGTAGGGGTACATAGTGTGTGGTCCCGCTCCGCTGCCTAACCATGTCCCTACCGATACATGGATTACTACCCATGTATCCCTACACAACATGTAAGGGTACTACATGGTGTAACTTAGCCACTCGGGGCCCTACTAATGCCCCTAGCCATGTTCGTGTAACCTTTCCCATGCCCTTATACTTCATTACATGGTGTTTCTTTCTCATACGAGGTCCTACCTATGCTCCTGGTCATGTCCGTGTACTTCGGTACATGGTGTGTCTTCCTACACGGGGTCCTTCCCATGTGCTCTGCCACATGGCCTGTCTACCCGGGGAGGGTCACATGATGTGTGACCCAACCACACAACATGCGATCCTTAAATTTTACAAAAACCTAGTGCTATAGCCATAGGGGTGCTACATAGTGTGTGTTTATCCTAGTACATGCCACGTAGTCAGGTTTTCACATAAATTTAGATCTTCTTAATGTGATACAGATCTGCAAATTTCTCTTCGAATCTCACCTCTAGGCCATCCGAAATAAAAGTGAGGAACCTATATTCATAATTTCTAGTCATTTGGTGGCTGAAAATCTAATATTTGTTGGTTCGTTAAACCCATGTATGCACCACCGTCACCCGTAGTACCTCCTAATACCTAACTATATCTCCAAAGCCATGGTGAAATCACAAAAAACTCACAAATCATCTCGATATATTCTTTATTTGTGAATTTGTTCACCACTCGTGAATCTTTCACATATCTGGGGGTCTGATCATGCTCGATCCTACCCGATAATATCAAATCGAGATCCCATAGGCCAATCAACGAAGAATGTGAAGAACGATTGGGAGAAAGACACAAAAAATGTGAAGAAATTATTGAAAAAATGTTCTTGACCAATAGATAAAAATTAGGGAATATTGGGTGAGAAACATGGCATAATAGATATATAACTAACTGATAATCGGGATGTAGGCACATGTAAAGGTTAATGATAAACACATATATAAGACATGAAGATGATCATGATCAATATTTTAATCAAATGGGGAATAATCTAAAAATGAAAATTCTTAACTTTATTTTGACCATTCATCAACGAATAACATGTTCTCTAATGAATGAGATAAGTCACTGTGTTCGCTGTGCCTTGATTCACCTGGATCCGGAGGCTCGTTATCACCTGATCTTGATTCTTCAATGGAGGGTGGAATAAATCTCATCTCAATGATCCTAGGGTTATGCATGTAACCTTATAGATCCTTCATAACATTGTATTAATAGAGGTTTTAGAATTAGGTCATTTAATGAATTAAGTAAATTAATTATTTAATTAATCCACCGTATGCACCTTTAAGGGACGCTTTATCTGAATGGTCTGTGCCAACCCATTTTAGGCCGAATAGTGTGAACCTCACATTACAGATTCATATGTGGTCTCATATTTTCAATTTGAGACTTTGTTTAGGAGATATCTAATTTTATTTAAGAAACCATGTACACATAATATAAATTATATTTAGTATTTTTATGAAATTAATTCTGGGCACACCGGGCCTCAGAATCGCACGTCGTCTTAGCACTTAGCTCTAAAAATATTTCTAGATATATCCCAAAGTATTATAAGGAAAAATAAAGGTCTATAAAATATTATATATATTATTTTATGGATTTATATATCTCTAATTATATTATTTATTTAGGTATTTTTCAATGGAATTAACTTTATTTTCTAAAGAAATCATCTTTCAATGTTTTTTCTACGATCATTTTACACCAACTTTGACATTGTTTACAAAGTGTGAAAAGAATATCTTTTTTAAATGTTTTCTATACTAACACATTTTCTTTCCATATTCTTTGGTTTTATTTAAGAGAATTAATTTCCAAGTTTTTATGGTTTTCCAAAGAAATTTCTATCCCCTTTTTTATAAATTACCAATACTTCCCCCATGAAAATTCATGAGCCTCTTAACATTTTTATTTAATAAAATAAAATAAGGAATTAACAAGTAATAATTTAGAGAATATAATGAGTTTGATAAATTGAAATGGAATGTTATGTAGAAAAAATTCAGGATAACCATTTTAAAGGTCACTAAGAAAATAGGAAAATTGAAAACTATAATTGAAGTTGTTAAATTTTGAGTTGCCTATTTAAATAAAATAAACCTAATTATATATGTAGATAATGGATGGTTTTGTAATTCAAAATTTTAATGATAAGTATCATTTATTAATGGCGAAATAATATTTTTATTTATAAATTTCGTTGAAATTAAAATAGAAAAATAGAAAAAATATCTTATGAAATTGATATATTTCACATGTAAAATAACATGTATTTAGATAAGATAAATTTGAGAGGATTAAACAAACATAAAATTATAAACAATTGAAACCAATAAAATTATCATTTAATAAATTATAAGTAAAAAAACCAAAATGTTTTACATTTATTAAAACAATATTGAATATATATATATATACACATACATTAATTTTAATTTAAATACGGGTTAATTAAATCGAGGCATATTATGTCAGAATAAAATCATGGTAAATGTCAAACCATTATAGAAAAAATGATTAAATGTCCTAATTATTTAGGAAGGATATTAAACAATATTGAATAAAATAATAATAAAATGTCGAATATGAAACAATTTATGAAAGAAAATTTAAAAATACATAAAATTATATAAAAATAAAGAAAATATATAAAAGTATCACAAGATCACTTAAAAAGATGTATGAATAGGGATTTAAATTTTAGTGACTAGTAAATAAAAAATATTTTGAAAAGAAATCATATATTTTTTGCATTCACTTAAAATTTATAACAAATTTTTTATATTCATAGTTTTTTTGAAGAACGACTATACTAAGACTCAAGAGGGGATGAATTGAGTTCTTGAAAATTTTCTTCACTTTTAAACCACCCATATCAAGGTATGTAGGTTTTGATCTTTTCTTAACTTAAATAAGTAACATAAATAAATAAAAAAATAAATGATTGAACATGAGCGATTTAAATTGGTTTGGGGGGTAAATATACTTTATTCCACACCACCAACACTCTACTACATGAGTTTGGTAATTTTCAATATACCAGCCCATTTTATGGTGGTTTCCTAGCTGAGTGTAAGTAGCTATTTTTTGTTATAAAGGTCCAAGAGATTTTAACTAGGATAAATATTTAAAAGACATATCCATATCCTTAGTATACTCAATTACAATGATTGAAGATAGAAATATATATGAATAAATGAATTTTAAAAAATGGTGTAACACACAGTTGCAAGTAGAAATTGACAGAAGATGAAGACACATCTAGAGAAGATGATAATATTTTAAGAGCATCTCTAGAAGTTATTTGATTGCAAAAGATAACCTTGTAATCATAAAAACTATAGATCAGATTAAAGTATTGTATTTTCAAGCATTTTATGAAGCACATATCATTTCTTTTCCATGTACACCCCCTTTTTCATGTAGTAAAAAACTCTTCTATTTATATCTTATATTCTTAATTTTAACTTATGTACACTCAATATTCCCAATAGTTGATTTGATAATCCTTTTGAAAAGTTAAAATTATAGGTATTTAATGGAATGTGTCCTTATTTTCCAAAAAATGGAATTAAGTTCTATAATAGAGATAGCATAAATCTTCTTTATTAGATATTTCCATTCTTGTCAAAAAATGCTTTGTCCAAATAAATATTTCCTTATTTGAAAAAAATCCTTTTATGAGGCATATAAAAACATAATTTGACTGATCAAAAGGTTACATCAACATTAAAGAGTATAATTATAATGATTCTATATAAGATAACTTGATCTTTGTAAGAAAAATACCCAGAAACACTATTCTCATAAGGTAATTCATCAAGAAGCTTCATAAGATAAAAAACCTTAGATCTTTGACTTTTGAGTCACTTAAGATAAATATATTGGATTTATTTTTTTCACAAAGTAACTCTATTTTATAAGATAAATTACTTCTATAACTTTCTTGACACCTGTGAGATAATTTATTTACGAAGGTCCTCTTTGTAAGATGAAATACTTTGACCGATTTTCCATATAAATTTTATTTTTGACTTTGAATTACTCATAGGATAATTTATATAATAAGTATGATACTTTAATTATGTTGTAAGATAGTTTTTGATGCTAAGATTCCATAAGATAAAATATTTTAGCATATTGAGATTTCAATTCAAGTACAGAGTCTTCTTCATTAGAGAATTATTTTACACGTAAGATAATCTTGGCATGTAAGAAAAAATGATTTTGATAGAAAATTGAATTATAGTGTTCAATGAATTTATTTGTGCTTTCATGGTAAAATATATTGACTCATTTTCCACATAATATAAATTCATTTAAATTTATTCCTTAATCAACTTACAATCCTTAGACATAAAATTATAAAACACAAAAGATAACTTGTCAGTAAATAAACAGGGATTTTATAAATCCTCAAAACATATAAACAACTGAGATATATTGGATCAACATAGGTCTATTCAATAATCTACCCCTTTTTTATGATTAAAAAACCAAAATCAAATAATCACCTAAGAAAATATATTATTTAGAAATTATTTTAAAATGATTTTTTTAAAAGTTGTGATCCATTCATCCAAAAAACTAAGTTTATGCTTACTTCTCACCTTAACGAGAATTGGGATTTTTTCTAGTTTCCATGAACAATGTTCAGTCTTACTTCTCCCCCATTTTGTGATATAAAAAAGAATGAGATAATTATAAAACATTTATTATTGAAAATGAACAAGTGTAAATAGTTAGAATACAAGAAAAACTTAATATGAATAGAATTTGGCATTTTATTGAAAGGAAAACAACATATTGAAGAAGAAAATGTAACATTATAAATATGTAAGAAAAAAGAAAAAAATAACAATGACAATAAAAATAATTGAAATAGAACAATAAAAGATAACAACAATGAATTGAAAATATTCAAGAAGCAAGTAAACATTAAATAAATTTTTTAAGAATTCAATTTAATTTAGAATGAATTAAAATTTTTACAAATCTAGGCCATAAAATATTAGTTAAACACCATATTAAAGAAAAAAATCAGTCCTATAGTGTATGATGATGTTTTTAGGGTTTTTTTTGAAGGATTGAGGATGGTCTGTAGGTAAGGATGAGGTAGGGAGAGGGGTGTTAACACTTTTGTTAGTAAGAACTCCCAATGGGGCATATGTGCCAAAGAACCTCCAATGTTATTTCTATCATGTGGTACTAATAATACTATGATAGCTTGAATTTTTTTAGAAGATTACTAATCATGATTAATGTCAAAAGATCTATGGCGGTGAAGGGAAACTTAGCTAATACAGTTTTCAAAGTTTCGACACTAATATTTAGAGTCTCCATTGAGTGTTTTTCTATTAGATCAAAGATCTATTTAAATATATAGGATGTGGAAGCATGATGATCAGATATGGAATTTCCCAAGGTATGTATGCCTTACAGATAAAATAGTTCATCTGTACACATTTCAATCTGTTTGACCGCATCCTTCTTGCATTAGTCAAGCGGGGTAGTGAAATAGTTCCATGTCTTCAAAGAAAAGTTTTCAAAATAGTTACACAAATCCCCTTTATTAGAATAATTGATAATTAAATTATTTAATAATTCATACTAATTATATAAAAAACTCACTAAATTGGAGATAGGTGTATATATAATAGGTACTACCTGAGATGTTTCACCACTAACAAACACTTTACCTTTGTAAACTACATGCTTCTATTTATGTTCAATAAAAACTTCTTCTTCTTCAAAATAAGATTTTGAGGACATGTTCCTCATTATTAGTTAATATAGGTGGACAAACTTGTATTCTAGCACTAATTTTTTTGGCCATGTATCTAACCATCCTTCATAATCTAGTGATAATGAAGCTTACATCTTTTTGAACTTTCATAGAAGCATCTGAGATTACTAGCACTTTCCCCTTAAGTAGAGTAATAATTTCCTTATGATATTGATCAACAATGGTCAAGGTGATTCATGGGATAATTGGAATACTCATAATCTTATTAACCAAAATACTTTGAATATATTATAAAATTTATCTTGAAATAATCTCACACTACATGGAGGTGATTACGACAGTCAATGTGTTTATTAATTAAGACATAACTTCCAATTTTTATTCAATTTAAACCTAATTTAAGGATATTTTTTATAAGAATTATCCATAATATTGATTCTAGTATTTATCTATAATATATTGGATCAAATATTTCATGCCATCTAAGTTAGATTTTGAAACAGTACTTTCAAAAAGAGTTCTGGCCTCTACACGAGACTCGATTAACTCACTTTTTATCTAATTAACTTCATAAATCAAATCATTATTAATTAAATGAGACCACTCATTAGAAATTTAAATATTATTTATAAGTATCTTAGAGGTACTATTATATATAAAAATAGGCTATGATACTTCTTGAGGTACTATGACCTCCCGATCTTCACATGCAGTTTTATTTCCTTTAACTTACTAAGTTACTTAAACTATGGTTACCTCTTCAACATGAGATGATTAATCATATTCTTTCCTTGGTTTCCTCTTAGATACAAAAAATTTAGCTTTATTATCATCCTATAAATTATCCCCATCATAACTAAAAACCTCATTACTGATAAAGAGGACAGTTTCCCTTTTAATCATTTGGATTTTCTTCGTAGGTAGAGACACTTTGAATAGAGGAATTGAAAAAACAGTAGTGGAGATGGGACTTTATTTACCAATACTGACCAAACTTGCAATGATGGAATACAAAAATTCTCTTGAGGTGGAAATATATAAAATATGAGGTTGAATGGTGGAAAGTGTGGGAGTATCCACAACAACATGACATGATTACTATTTCACTTCCGGCACAACTTCTTTCGATCTATCATCACAGAGATGGATATCATATGAAACAAAAAATCAGACTCTATATCATTTATCTACAAGAGTCGTAACATCTAAATTATCTTCTTGTATAGCCATGATTGTAATAGAATGTTCAGGTACCATAGTAGTAACTATTGTATGAGATAAATCCCCCTAAACTTGAGTAGGGTCTATGTCCATCTATTCTTATGCACTAAATAGAAAAAAATTCCTCACTGACAAGGTCCAGAAAAATCCAATATTTTTCAACACTCCAACACTCAAATTTGTTAACACATGGAAACAAGTAGTGGTAGTCTCATTCAAGCAGACACAATCTTTGAAAAAAAACCAACATTAATAACATTCTAAATAGATATAAGTTTACCATATTGTTTTGAATGTGGCATATGTACCTCATTATATAACATGCCAGATTAATGGGATTTTCTATCAAGAATAGATATAGAAAAGAAATTTCTTAAAACATGATTTTCTCAAACTTACTATTTCTTTGGGAAATTACCAATTTAATAAAATTCATTAGTACCTTCCTTTATAGTTCCATGTCCTTGAAAACTTTATTTTCAACATTCAACATACTGAATATGGATTTCATGATCTCTATAGGGATTAACTCATTAATGAAAATAAAAGAAATATTTAAATAAAAATGGCCTTCATACAGACATCTAAACTCTTTAGGCATTACTATTAATGACATCAAGAGATGCTTCTGATTTACTATTGTTGTAATAGGGTTTTCAAAATCCCCAAAATGAAACATGATGGTCTCATAAAGCACACAAAATTAATTCTTGAAGTAAAAATCTTTTTTATTCTCATCAAACACATATTTACATACTTGAAAATTAATAAAACTTTTAAGTAGCATATCCATCTGGTCAAGAAAACTAAAATCAACTTCTTATCCAATTAGCACTTTCTTCACCCACCTTGAGCACTTTGTGATGCTTATAGTAGCATTGTCTGATCACTTGGTTTTCCCCATGATTGAATAAGGTCTTTAGGATTAATTAAAAGAGGATTTGAGAGAAAATATATGAGATATATGTGGTTTTAAAAGGTTTCATGAAAAGTTTTAATTTTATTCCTTCATTTTAGGATAACGGAAGGGTCGCACAAAGTGATGTGAAAGTTTATCATGAAAATTACAGGCTACACATCACACTATGATACGATTAAATCTAAAATTATAGATCTAACTCTATGGTTGAATAAATAAAATAAAAATGTACTAAATATATATTATCATGCACCAAATTATGAAATAAATAAAATCTAATTAACTGAAATTAAGTCAACCTAATTAACATTTGATAAAATAAAATCTATCATTAGGCAAAGGTTTTTTGAAAATGTCTGCTAATTGATTTTATGTAAAAAAATCTAAATATACATCACTTTTTTGTTCACGATCTCTCAATAAATTATTTCTTAAATCTATGTGATTTTTTGTGTAATAGTTTATCAAATTCATCAAAATGTTGATAGCACTTGTGTTATCACATTTGATTAACACATAATTAAAATTGAATCCAAAATCTACCAGGATGTGTTTCATCCACAACACCTATGCACAAAAAATTTCAGCTACAATATACTCAACTTAGGTAATTAACAATGCAATAGAGTGTTGTTTCTTACTTGAACATGATATTAAGGATTTACCTAGAAAATGATAGGTTCGTGAGGTACTTTTCCTATCTAGTATACGCTCACCAAATTTAGTATTAGAGTATGAATTTAAATTAAAATCATAATTTATGAAAGGAGTAAAAAAAGAGAAATAGTTTATTTTAAATACCTTAAAATTCTTTTGGTGGTAGTTAAATGAGATTCTTTTATATTTGATTGAAACCTGGAATAAATACATACTGAGAACATAATGTTTGGACTTTTCTATAAGATAAATCAAGATCCTATTTATTCCTCTATATAACTTGTTGTAAAATGGTTTTACAGCCTCATTCAAGTCAAGTTTAATATTGTAACTCATAGGAGTTGAATAAGTCTTACCATTTTCAAGTACTAGCATTTTTAAAGTAAATTAATTATGTATTTTGGTTTAAAACATTTAAAAAATCTTTTTGACAAATTTTGAAAGTGATAAAATAGTTTAACTCAACCATCATGATCATTTCAAATTCTTTTTTCATAATTTTTGAAAATTCGTTACACAATTTTTGATTCGTTGACCAAAAAATAACATCATCCAAATATATTGTAATAATAAAATTACCTTTTGATGATTTTTTTCTTGAAAATATGGGGTCCAAAAATCCCACATTAAAACCATTTGATAAAATAAAATAAATTAATCTTCCATACCAGTATCTAGGTTCTTATTTAAATCCATAAATATCTTTGATATGTTTAAAAAATAGAATTTTGAAAACGGGGGTCTTCAAAACTAGGAGGTTGTTCAAAATAAACTTCATCTATTAAAAATATGTTTAAAAAAGTACATTTGACATCCATTGGATATAATTTTAAATTCATATGAGATGCATATGCTATTAGGATTCTAATAGATTCTAACTTATCTAAAAGGGAAAAGGTCTCTTCATAATATATTACTTCTTCTTTATTATACACTTTAGCTACTAGTCAAGACTTATTTCTAGTAATAACACCTTTATCATCCTATTTTCTCCTAAATACCCATTTAATTCCAATAACAGTGTACTTATAGAGACTAATTACCAATTTACATACCTTGTTCCTCTTAAACTGGTTTAACACTTATTACATTTCCAAACCCCAAATTTCATTAGCTAAGGATTCTTCTATGGTTTTAGGTTATAGTTAAGATAAAAAGGTAGAAGATTATAAAAGGTTTAATACACTTATTCTAGTCCTAAAACATATATCTATATCTCTTATAACGGTCTATATAGGATGGTCTTTGAGGTTTCTAGATTTTCTAGGAAACACAATTTCTGGTTCTTCAATATCAGTCCCTTCTGGTTCGAATTATTCTTTATCTTGTTCTATATAATCATTATTTTTGTTATAAAAAATAGTTTCAAGTTCAAGTTTGTCTATAAAATCACTCAATTCATAAATTTGAGTTTTCTTATTATAAAAAGTACCACTTTCACCAAACTTAACATGATTAGATTCTTTAACTATTTTTGAATTCTTATTCAAAATCATATAAGCTCTAGAAGTATTGGAATAACCTAGGAAGAATCATTCATCAACCTTTGGATTGAAATTACCAAGTTTTTACTTGGTGTTCAAGATATAAACCATATATCCAAACACTTTAAAGTACCCTACCTTTGGATTTTTATTACTCCATAACTCATAAGGTTTTTCTTTAAGATATGCCTTATTAGAACTCTGTTATGGACATAAAATGATGTATTAAAAACTTCCACCCAAAATTTAGTGGGAAAGTTATATTCACATAATATAGTCCTAATAATACCATGAAAGGTCTTATTCCCACTTTCAATGACATCATTATGTTGAGGTGTCCCGGAGGTAGAAAAAGTATGTTTAATACCATACTTTGATCAAAATGAATTAAATTAATGATTATAAATTCCCCTCCATGGAAACTTCTTAATGTCATAATTTTGGCATTCTTTTAATTCTACAGAAGTTTTAAAAAACTAATAAAAATAGAACATTCTTCACTTTTAAGTCTCAAGAAATAAACCCAAGTAAATATTGAAAAATCATCAACTAAAACATAAAAAATATTTTCTAGCTAATATTGCTATTATAGTAGGACTGAACAGATCTATATGGATGATTTCTAAGGTTTTATAAGTGGAAAACTCTTTAATTGGTTTAAAATATGTTTTATGTTACTTCCCCATTTAACATGCACCACACAGTCTCTTTTTATCAAATTTAAGATAAGGAAAATTAGAAATAAAATTTCTCATGGATAATTTTCTCAAGAAGTAAACATTACAATATCCAAGTATTATATTCCAAATAAAAGATTCATTAATTTCCATATTCAAAAAATTTACATTCTACCTACGGAAATAATTTATATTTAAAGTGTAGACATTTTCAATTATTTGTGCCTTAAAATTAAGAGATTTATTTTTAAAAACCAAGCAGACATTATTATAAATATCAATAGAATAAACTTTATAAAAAAGTTTAGAAATACTTATCAAGATATTCTCTAAATCTTCCACATAAAGAGATTTATTTATGATTATTGAATGCATATTTCAAATAGATCCAATTCCAAATATATTTCCTTTCACATTTTCACCAAATGTGACATGTCCTCCATTAATTTTAAATAGTGAGAGGATCTTAGAGAAGTCTCAACTTATATGATCTGAACAACCATTGTCCATGAGCCATTTTTTATTACAATTTATGTGGCATGTTCCCTAAAAAAATTAAATTTTTTTTTGGTGCCTAAACACTATTGAGTCTAGAAATGTTAGCTACAAATGATTTTGGAACCCAAACCTAATTGAATTTTTCAAAATTGAAACTAGAATTGAATAATTTTATGTAGATAATAGATTTTTTTCTTCCAAATATTTGTGGATTTCTTAGATATAATTCATTTTTGAAATGAACATTTATTGCATAGTAAAATCGAGTAATACTTGGAGCATTTTTATTTTTAAAGCTTGTTATAAAATAGTTTTTATAAATCTTGAGTTTTTCTACCTTGCTTCCTATATCATATTTTTATATTTTAGGTTAGTTTTTACTAAGTATTTTATTTAGGCAATACTAAACATTAGTAAAAACACTTATAGCATACTTTAGATCTTGAAATCATATTTTTAATTCCTTTATTTTTCTATCATGGGTGGAACAATTAGAAAAATACTCATAAAATTTTGCATTGAGTTCAAAAATTTCTTTATTTAAGACCTCCTTTTCTTTGAAAACAACAACAAATGATTTATTTAACATTTTTTATTTTTATTTAAATAATCGCAATGGTCTTCAAGAATAGAACACTATTCATTTAGTTATTCATAAGAGTAGTTTTTAGATTTAGCTTTAGGTGTTGAATAGTAAGAAGAATGTACCTAATTAAAGTGTACTATAAAGCACATGTTGGCCTTCTGATTTGAATTCACAACATTAGAATCTTAGCTGAAATTTTTACTAGAGTCCTCTAAGGCACTCCATGTATATTTCACCACATTATTAGATTTATTCTTATAACTAATATTCTTGATATAATTATTCTTAAACTTGTTATTATCTTATAGTTGAGGATAGTTAAGCTTTATTTCCATAAATTTCTTACACTCATAGCATCTAAATTCTTCAGAGTTTCCCTCATACTTATTTTACTTATTGAAGAGTTTTCTAAAATCTATTCTATTATTTTTTTTGAATTTTCTCAAAAACTGAGCAAGTTCATCATTTGATTATGAATGGAATGAGGTATCTTATTTTCCATATGTTTTAGAAATTTGTATACACTTATTATTCTTGTTATATTTTGAAGTAGGAAAATTTAGGGAAATATTTTACTTTTTAATAGGCTTATTCTCACTTGACTTAACTTCCATTTCAACTTCATACATAATATGTGTAATAATAAGATATTTTATTTTTAAGTATTTAATAGCTATAGATTTCCTAATGTTATCTGAAATTAAACTCCATCTGGGTGGTATAATTATAAGGATTTTCATAGCTTGATCTAGTTCATAAATAGGTTCCCATAAAGAAGAAACATTATTTACAACCTAAGTAAGTATTCTATTTAACTAAGAAATTCATTCTCCATCCATAATTATAAAAGTATCAAACTTAATATTGGTATTATTATATATAAGAGCTCTCCCATTATTAGTTACTTCATAAGTAATTGATACTATAATCCACATCTCATAAGATGTTGCAGATTGTAAGACTTAGTTTAACTCATTAGGACCTAGTACACATATGATAGTGTTCTTGGATTTAGAGTATAGATTATATCTATCTTCAATATCAATATCCCATGTTTCAGGTTCTATATTGGGAATTTAATCAGGATTCATTTCCTTTAAATAAACCTTTAAACCGAGGTTCTTCAAGTAGATTATCATTTGTGCCTTCCAGTAACCATAGTTTTCTCTATTTAAGAAGAGATCTTTTAACAGAGACATAACATTTTTGTTATTTTTCATTGAAACTATTTTATAAAATCTTTCAGTCTTCAACTATTTAGAGTTTAGAACTCAAGATTTAGAACCTATGATACTAATTTTGGTTAGATAATGACTATATTAAGACTCAGGGGGGGGTGAATTGAGTTCTTGAAAATTTATTCACTTTAAAACAACCATCTTAAAGGTATGTAGGTTATGATATTTTACTAAATTAAATAATAATTAGAGATATATTTATAGTGGTTTGGGGAACATATATCCCTTAGTCCACTCCACCAACACTCTACTTCATGAGTTTGGCAATTTTCACTATACCATCCCTTTTTCCGGGGACAACCCAGTTGAGGGCAAGTAGTTGTTACTTGTTAGAAATGTCTAAGAGATTTTAACTGGTATATACCTTTAAAAGACCTATCCACAATATTATAAGACTCATTTATAATGAGTACAAATAAAAATAGAGATGAATAAATTAATTTTGGAAAATAATGAAACACATAGTTATAGGAAACAACTGACAGAAGATTAAGACACATAGAGAGAATATGAGAATATTCTAAGAGGATATCTGGAAGTTATTTTATTGAAAAATATAATATTTTAATCACAAAAAAATGTATATAATCTTTATTTATTGTATTTTTGAGCTTTTTATGAAGAACATATCATTTATTTCCCATGTAGATCCCTTTTTCATACTACAACAAACTCTTCTATTTATATATTATCTTTTGAATTTGAACTTAAGAAAATTCAATAATCCCAATGGTCTATAGATAATACTTTTTGAAATATGAATTAATAGTCTCTTGATGGAATGTTTTCTTCATTTACAAAAATGGAATGAACTTCTATGGTAGAGATGGAAAAAATATTCTTTATCAGATCTTTCCATTATTATCAAAAAGAATCTTTGTCCAAATCAATCTTTCATTATTTAGACAACTCCTATTCCGATTCTTATAAAAACATAAGTTGAATTATCAAATGGTCACCCCAATGGTAAGGAGTAAAATCATAATGATTCTCTTAAGATAACTTGATCTTCATAAGATAAATGGCTAGAAACACTATTCTCATAAGATAATTAATCTAGTAGCTTTATAATATAAAACACCTTATATCTTTGACTTATAAATCATGTAAGGTAAATATATTATATTTAATATTTTCTTATAATACACTTATGCAACTTTCTTGATGTTCATAAGATAATTTATTTACAAAGGTCATCTTCATAAGATGAAACACTTTAAAGGATTTTTTGTTTGAATTTGATTTCTGACTTTGAATTCATTTTAGGATAATTTCTCTAATAGTTAAGATAATTTTCTTATATAGTAAGATAATTTTTATGCTAATATTTTGTAAGATAAAATATTTTAGCGTAGAATTGATATTTTAAAGAAAGTTTAGATATTTATTCATAAGAGAATTATTTTAAGTGTAAGATAATATTGGAATTTAAGATAAAATTATTTTGATAGAAAACTAAATTCCAGCATCAAATGAATTTATTAATTATTTTAGGATAAAATATATTGAATCATTATCCAAATAATATATATTCATTTAAATTTATTCATTAAACAACTAATAATCCTTAGAAATAAAATTTTGAAACAATTAAGATAAACTTGTTTGTAAATAAATATGGATTTTTGAATCATCAAAACATATAAACAACTAAGATGTGTTGAATCAACATAGGTCCATTCAACACATAGAACAATTTTATATATAAATGTTATTATGTATAAATTTAAATACTAAAAGTATAAAAAATTAAATAGAATAAAGTAACAAAACTACACATTACTCCAAGAAAATCACAAATGATCAATTTATTGATTAATTTAAAAAACTATAGAGGGATCTATCTCATTGTATTAAACTATAAAAAGAGGAACACCATTACCTCATGTACAAACTCATGAACCTTATCCTGAGGATATGATTATATGAATGGAATTAATGTGTAGTATATTCAAAATTTTAAATAATAATAATAAAAAATATAGTTTAATTTATAATGAAACTTAAAATCAAATATAATATCACATCAATATTTGAACATGGATATGCGGTTGAGAAGGTTTAATGGATAGTTTGAAACATAGATAAACAACTATAAATTTTGTAGATATCTAATTCCCACTATATATTTCTCTATAAGTAATATAAATTTGAACATCTAAGTGACTTTAGAATAAGTGAAGTCTCCTTAGGTGTCATAGGGCACAAACCATACCTTTTAAAATCATAATTACTTATATTTTCCTTCCACCAAGTTTAAGAATATCTATAATGAATAAATAGTAAAATCAAGTTATTACAACCTTAATTTTATATTTAAAAGGAAACAAAAATAAAAAATAAGTAGTTGGTCTTTGTATTAGTTTTTGAAGGAGATAAATCAGCTCATACTTGTAAAATCCCCCACTTGATATAGGTTGCAACCTTGAGGAAACCTAGAGAAGTCAAATATGTCCATTTTATATAGAATATGGAGTAATAATAATAATCCATTTTTCCTCAGAATTTGGATAATACTTCTTCCCAACTCCTCTATCTGGGATGTGAATCTTAATGCACTAAAATTAACCCTACACGACAACTTCTAAATCTCTAGTGACGAGCCATTATTTTCAAGTTTAGTTTCAAATTTGTTTACATGAAAAACTTTTTACTCTTTTATCATAGAAAGAATATTTGTGAAAAAAATTTAAAAAAGGAAAAGATTAAATAACATAGGAAAATAAGGCTGCATTGTAAAAAAAATGATATATGATACTAATTAACAAACATGATTCAAATAGTAAGAAATGTTGGAATGAGTTATGTGTTCAATGGAAAAGAAACCTCCCATTTCCACCATCTTTTTGAGTCTATGATGAATTTGTTTCTCTATGTGAACCTCATCCTTCATCTACTTGATGAAATGATCAATATCAAATATTCCATCGAATTCACTTTTAGGGAAAAAATATATTAAGCATGGATTTAAAAAATAGATCTCGATATCAATATTTGGGGTGAGATGCACCTGGGATCAGACCAAAAGTATGTTTTATGCAGTTAAGGAACTATAAGAGGGGAATTAAAGTTCCTTTAAACTAAAACCATGATACAAATATTTTTATAAAATAAAATATATAAAATCATTCTTCTAAAAATTTATATAGTAATGTAATAAAAAAGGGACATGACTCTATAGCAAACAATGAGTACTGGAATCTTCTTACAACAATTTACATTTGATTTAGATCTTTATTACATGAAACCATAAGACAATTATTCTTGTAAATTTTTAGCAAATTATAGGATTAGGCTTACTATATCTATGAGATAACAAAAATGACTTTCATCTCATAATTAGACTAAAATAATGTAAGGATATTTTTACCTAAATATCATTAAAAGGATTCATTAAAGAGAGCATCAAACCATATATTGGATAATATTGATCTCTATACTTAATCATTTTGGATTAACCTTAACATTAACTCTATAAATTAGTTTAAAAGGATAAATTAGAATAAAATCAATCATGTACATTAAATAACATTAAAATAGAAAAGGTTCAAATATTACTGATTAAATAATCGAGAAAAAAATATCAATTCATCAACATATATTATATTCACTAATGACTTGATTTACTCATGGTACTCTACCACTATAACACACCCTTATATAATATCCTCAATCTCATATTTGTACCAAAAACAAATTACAATAAGGTAAGAATAAATTTTTTAATTATGGAAAAGCGAAAAGGTAATGTAAATCAAACAAAGAAATAATTTTTAATTAAATAAAAGTAACTACCTAGCTCATGATGTTCCATTATAAACCATTTTGTTCACATGTTCAACCAATACCAAAATTATTTAACTAAAAATATTAAAACCATAACATCCTTTTTATTTCATGATAACCATTCACAACCAAAAATTAAGTGAGGTAAATGGATTTATATAGTACCCAATGAAACATTTATTTTTTAAATAATATAAATAGATAGAAGACATATTCAATCCTAGTAACACTTTTTGAATTTATTATTCCTTCTCCCCCTTTGGGCCTACCAAAAAACAAATTATATTAAAAATTTTAAATAATTAGAAAATATTTTCAAAAAAAAATAATAACACATATTTCGATAACATATATAATACATTTCAGAAGAATAAACAACACAAGGAAGAATAAAAAAATGCCACATAAATATTAATAGAACTTAAAAATAAAAAAATAATTTTACCCACTACCCCTTTCTACTTAAGACTGGCTAGGTTTCTTATCTTATGGAATTTATTTAACTTCTCCCATGATTGCGGTTAAATTATGTGAAAAATATGTCATAAATTCTTTCCTTTGTATCAAATATAGATTAAGGTACAATTACTCTATAGAAGATATATAATAGTTAGCATACTATTATTAATTATTATATGGAATACAAAACCTAACCTCCCTAAATAAACAAAGGGTTATGAAATAAAAAACATAGGTATAACCTAGAGATAAATGAAGAAACAATTCATGCTAATTTTCTATAATATTTGGTTAAATATGGGAATATATTCAATATAATTGACCTAACATGTTTAGAGAAAAAATTCATAAAAGTTATGCAATGAGTTAAGAAATATGAAATTTTCCAAACAATTGTTACAAAGAACAAAAGGACGACCTAAAGTAGTGGTGCCACCCTTAGTTTCTCTATATAAATTCCTCATTGAAATGGAAAATTAGGTGAATGGAAATAGAAAAATTGAATGATAATGAGAGATTTAAGGGGAAAAATAAAATTAAAGTATAATAGATAGAACCTGATATAGAGTTAAATGAGAAACATATGAAGTGGTGCTTTGTGAGATGAAAAATATTAAAAATAGATAGAGGCCAACATTGAGTCAAAAAGAAATGAAATCAAAGAAGGGTAAATGGAATCTTTAGCTGATAAAAGTGATTTAAAGATCAATTAGGGATTCTCAAGAATAAACGAGAGGGGGAAGGTGGAAAGGAAATAGATAAGTGAGGTTATGCATGCTTAACAAGTTGTGAGGTTGAAGAAAAACAAAGGGTCATTCATGAAGGAGATGGACCAAAATAGGATCAATCACAAACAAAACCCCATAATAGAGAATAGGGGAAAATAGTAGTGTTAATGAAACCATAGAATGAAGAATATGGGAAAATATGACAGCTTGGTTGGAGGGATAAGAGTGAGGGAAAGAGGTGCAATCATGGAGGCAAGGAGGTAGGGATAAATATTTGAGGATGTGGTAGTGGGTATGAGGCTAGAAGGTGGAGGAAGAGGTAGATATGTATAGGAAGAGATATGATAATGTGAGGAGGAAGAAATGAAATAGGTAAGATCAGAAGTTGGAGGGATAGAATAATGGATTAGGAAGAACTGAGTGGGGAAAAGCAGAGCAACAGTTTGGAGGAAAAACAAAAAATCTTGAGGTGACACATGTATGAAGGAAAATTAGAATTTAGTATAATAATATATTTTATTTTAAAATAAAATTTATTAAAAATATAAAAGTTATTTATTATTATTTCTTAAAGAAATTATTAATTCAATTAAAAGGTTTTTTTATATATGTTAATACCATTTTTTATTCTTCACTGAGAATATACTCTAATGATATTATCCACCTTCTTTCTCTAGATGAGATATGATAATGTATTATAAAAGTCTTCATGAAACCCATTTCTTTCCTATGATTTAATTAAGATATGATAGAATTAAGAATATTTTCCTATTCATGCGACATACATATGTATGATTTTTAATTATGTGATGGGTGGGTATAGAATTATATATACCTTCAATGCATTAGGTAAAGATTTAAATCTTATGAGATGATATATATGAGACTAGGGAGTGAAATGAATCCACTATGAAACTCTATCCAATATGTTTATGGGATTGGGTAGTTAACCTAATTCACCATGGGACTTAGTCCACTATGTGATGATGGTCTTGGAAGTGATACTTGACATAGGAAATTATTTCCTATGCTTATGTATATGATACATTATTATTCCTATATTATGTTTTCATGGATTATGATTGTTAACTCATGCTTCCAAAATCCTATTAATCATGTCATATGTTATTCTAAAAACCTTATGCTATAAACCCTGAGTTATGGTCTATGATTTATTGGGTATGATTATTTTATGTTATGTCCATGCACCTTGATTATGTTCTCATACCCACATGTTTATCTTATGCTCACTTATGATCCTTGATTGTTTTATTTCTTGTTTACCCTTATTAAACATATAAGCTCACCCTTTCCTATATTTTCATTTCTCCAGGTTATGTAGAGGATTATTATATATGATATGTCTACAAGGGAATCATGCATAAATAATATTTGTGGGTGTTTATGAGGAATTATTGTAAAATTAGATGATTATGGATCTAGTCTAGAAGGATACTAAACCTTTAGGTTTTGAGATGTGTTTTATTGTGATATGTAATGTATATTCATATAAAATGATGTAATATGAATATATGTTGTGCTTGGTTTGGATTTCTTCTACCCATTGAAGATAAGTCATGATAATCCCATACCAACACATACAATATGGATGATTCATTAATCCCATACCTTGATACAAATCTTCCAACATTACCTAAACAATAAAGGAATAATAGGCATGGATCTAAAAGTCACCACTCCTGTTAGGAACCCACAATTACTAAGGATATAATTACACCAAGAATCATCCATCAATCATCAATAAGAAATCAAAACAAGTTAATAAAATAGACCTATTATAACATGGAATGGGGTGACATGAGAGATCATGAACCAAAGGGGAAGAATGAAACTCGCCTTAGACCACCAAAAAGATGATATCTGGAAGTTTGAACTAAAGACAAGAAAAAGGGACTCAAGAGTCTCTAAATGAGAACCTTTGGTTTCCTAGGGTTATAAGAAATATATAGGTGGTAAGAGGAATTCAAAGGGAATCCCAAATTTATACTGGTTGGAATTTTACAACACTATGATGTAGTAGGGGTGAACACACCACGATGGTTGGAATTTTTAGAAAAAAAAACAACGAATCAGGGGTGTCTATGCTACAATAAGTCCAAGTAAACCCTACCTCAAGAAATCATGGCAGGAATACCCTATTTTATCTCCCATTTAAAACTTAGTCAACCCCTGATTTGATAAACCCAAGGAAGGGTTTTGGTGTATCCAAGAAACCATGCTGCAATGATCCCCAAATTAATAGACCCTAGGTACTTGACCTATAAACTCCATGGTGTAGCTAGGAAACCATGCAACAGTGAACCCTAAAATGATAGAACAAAAAAACCATCCACATATGGATCTATGGTGTGGCTCAGGAACCATGATTTAGGGATCTCTAGAATGGTAGAAACATTAAGACAAGCCATCTGGGGATCCACACAAAGACCATGGCCACATCATAAATTCCATTTGTATAAATTAAACCAAACTCCTAAAACAAAACCATTCCATAACTAAACCAACCACATCAAAATTCCTCTCTTCCAACTGAAATTACATCTCCAATAACACTTCCACTCCTCCATATTTTCCCTGATACCTCTAATCACCCAAAAAAATGGAAGGGCTTAGGAAGAACCCAAACCTCACATCAGATACCCCTTAAATGATTCTTGTCATTTAGAATCAAAACTAAACCTAGGAAGGAAGGGAAATCCCAAAGACAACCACCATGTGA
This sequence comes from Viscum album, assembly GCA_963277665.1. Taxonomy (NCBI): domain Eukaryota; kingdom Viridiplantae; phylum Streptophyta; class Magnoliopsida; order Santalales; family Viscaceae; genus Viscum; species Viscum album. Next base: position 624,700,897 of record OY728132.1, read on the forward strand.
GATACCACTCATGGATCCTACCATAAAATAAGAATAACCAAATTTCCATGAGAAAAGATCACATAACCACACAATATAATCCATCACATAAATCAATCAAAGTTATAAATATCATATAAAACAAAAAAAAATCATTTAAAAACCTGAGATATTGAGTGTTCATCAATGAATGGTGTTCCCAATTACACTCCTCCAATCCACTGTGTCACCACATGACATGAACCAAAGGAGTAACATGCCCATGAAACACCTTCTCCCAACAGTCCTTAATCTCAACAAGTCATTCCCCAGACATTGAATCTTCTTAAACATACAAATAACCCTAGTCAATGACATGATAATCCCCATGAAGATACCAATGAAGTTATGACACAAGGAAGAAATCATAAATCTATTTCATCTGTGGGGGGAGTGGTAATTGATATGAAACATCTCCAAAACATGATAACACCTCAAAGGGACTAATAGATCATGGAGGAAGCTTACTCCCATGACTAAACCTCTATTTCCCATAATGATAAAATACCTTCAAGAACACATGATATCTAACTTCAAACTATAGTGAACTCTACTTATGATCTACATAGAACTTCCAATGATCTTGAGCAACCTTCATCTTCTTAAGAATCACAAAAACCTTCTATATCATGCTCTACACCAATTCCATATTGAGAATAACCAAATCTCTGACCTCGACCCAACATAATAGAGATCAAAGAGGTTTACAATATAATTCTTCAAATGAATCGATACTAATAGTTGAGTGATGATTATCATTATAAAAAAGCTCAATGAAATTTAGGTTCTTCATGCATGATACTCTAAAATAAAAAACATATTCATGAAATATGTCTTTAAAAGTCTTGATAGTCTACTCTATATGACTACCCATCTATGGATGAAAATCTATGCTAAGGCGCAACTGGGAGAAAAAAGCAGGCTAAAGACTTCTCTATAATCAGGAGGTGAAACTAGGATCATGATCAAATATGATCATCTTTGAAACCCCATGGAGCCTCGCTGCCTCTTCCCGATACTTCCTTGATAGAACATATACCACACTCGACTCCTTAATTTATAAGAAGATAGATGAATTTTTCAAGAATTATACAATCACCCACGTAACATCATATACAACCTAAGTTTTAGGTAAGATGGTGGAAAAGTCCATTGATATTTCATCCCACTTCCACTAGGGAATATCAAGTGGTTGAAGTAAACCACCAGGGACATGATTCTCAGCCTTCATCTTCTAGTGGACTTTAAATCAAGATATGAACTTCACTACTGATCTATTCATCCCTAGACACTATAATTGACCTATAAGGGAATGATACATATTAGATACACCAAGATATATTTCCAAGTGAGAACTATGTAGATCATGAAGAACCATCTCTCGCATCATCAAAGGAATGAAGAGCCTCCCCTAAAATAACACTCGATTTTGACCATCCTCAGACCATTATTCGGTGAATTTTTATAAATAATATGATCTCGACAAACCTCTACCTCAAAACCCCCAAGCTAGGATTCATCTATCTGCCACACCAAATATGACTTTGATGGAAATATTCCCTAAAGATATTATAGATGTATATATGATATATTTATATAATTTATATCATATGGTATGATATAAATAGGCATAAATTATAACTATCATGAAAATTATAATTTTCATATATAAAGTGGTGTGTTATTTTATATGATATAGAGGATATAATTAGACTTGATAAAAGTATACTTCAATCATATTATATTATTAGGAATCAATCATATATGAAGTTTCATGGGTTGTTTGGGGATTATCATAAAGTATGATATAATACAATCATAGTGTTGAGTATCGATGGAATCAATACTCGTGGCATTATCACATCCCTTGTGGCCACCTAATACTTAAGGGTTAACATTCAATGCCTCCCACACATTAAGATATCATTAAAAAAGGGATATTTAGGGCCATAAATTTCATGATATGTTACTGAAGACATTACTTATACATTTATGAAATGTATGAGTGTTGGAATGACACAATTCATGAATTAAGGATAATCCCCATAACTTATATAAAGGAGACCATGCCCTTAGGCATGGTGCGTAACACCTTGATATCCACTTAGATAAAACTCTATCCTCTGTATGGATATCTCTTATTTCCTTCTTTGTTACCTGGATACTAGAATATCCTATAAATAAAATGAAGATCTCATCTAAAAGGTTTGGATGATTCTTAATAAATCATTAATACACCTTGGAGGAAAGAATCAAGCAATTGTTTCTAGGTGATCATTATCAAACATAGAAGCAAAATCAGTAACTGAGGAAGAAAAAGTAAATGTGTTCTTTATTAAATTTATGTTTTTGAGTTTCAGATGCATGAGGTTTCTTGGGATTTATGATTTCTATGTGTTTCTTCCATTAGATTAAGTGTTAATATATGTATATAGAACCATAAGTGGTACCAGATATGATCTATGTTGTTTGAATACTAAAAAACTTTGAATAATGATGTTTATTCTAATCGTATCACATATCATATTTAATTTGTTAAATATAATATGAAATTACATGTTATTGTATAATATCATTACATATGATATGAAATATCGTGATATGTTTTAAATTTTAGATTTTTCATCGATTGTATGTTATGATGCTCGCATATCATATAATACAACTACCAAACCTATTTTTAGAAAAGCATAGCATCGTACAACTCCTATGATATCCTGATCTATTCTTAAATATGATAGGGATATCATAGAAGGTGACATAGTTTTCTATAATAATATATGATTATATATTTCCTTAAATGATTATAATATTTACCGAAAAATATGATAGATTTTTTGAAATAGGATTACATGGGGAGAGACATAAATCATATCCTATGATTAAATTGAAATCATTAAATACAACATATTAAAAATAAATTTTTATTTATATTCAATCATAAATTAAACTATATATTTATAATTTTTTTATAAATAATATTAAAATGTAAATTAAGGAATATTTATTAATGTATAAAGTGTTCATAAATTAATTAATTTATAATTAATAAATAAATTTTTATGAAACATTTGTTAATAAATATTCCATAAATATTAAAAGTTAATATTAAATACCTATTAAAATTTTTATATGGAATATCCAATTGATTATAAATAAATTTTAAATATAGTAATTCAAATGGGTAATTTATAGAGTTTATAAATTAAAAAATATGGTATAATATAAAGTGTTTATATTTAAGAAAATAATAAAACGTTCATAATGATTAATTTGAAATTTTTAAATTAAACGAACCATATTTTAAAATTATTTTGAATATTATCAAGATAGTTTTGTTAAATTGATATGATCATGGTTTAAATAATGTTAAGCATACAATATTTAATTATGTAAATAGTTTTTTTAATAAATAATTGATTATTAAATGTTTATATCTCATGAAATATCATTTGTTTAAAATAATATTCCATATAAATAATAATATTAAATGTTTATATTATGGATATAAAGTATTTATATTTAAGTATCATGGAATTATATATTTAATTAACTAAAATTGTAAAGTGTTTATGACTAAGATTTGTTATATGAATTGTTTAAAAATTATTATCACTTGTTTAAATACTTGAAATGTTAATTTATTTAAAAGGACATTCCTTACTTTATTCATAATTATAAATTTTTTATATTATGATTTTTTGTGTATAATTTAGTTTATGAGATAAACTACATATAAAATTTTCAAGAACTGCATTACATGCTAGGTATGATTACATAATATTTAGTTTTCTTCTATCTTGACCTTGGTTTGTGATTGAAATTATGATATTGAAAATAGTTTTTGAATATATTCTATAAATTATCTATGGATTTGGGTTTAATCTTATGAATATTATCAATCTCATATAATTTTAAACCTTTATATGAAGAGTTTATATACCTTATACATGAGATACATTTAAATATGAGTAGATATGTTTGAATTCGATAATTGGATGAGTAACATGAACTGTGGGTTGTATAAAGAGTTACATATCAATATGATTTGAACATATTGGTTTTGTGGATGGAATATGATTCCAAAACTAAATAATTATAAGCATGCACACATAAAGGAAATAACATGATATAAGATAGTGATATTTAATCCCCTTATAAAAATTAATTGTTATATTCCTTCCAAAGTGACACTTGTCAAGTCCTTGATCATCTAATTGGGTAGTTTTGTTCTAAAGTCAAGTGCCCCAAGATTATCTTGTGTAAGGTAAACAAGTAATAAGGTGACCCCAATATCTAGGTGGCTTGTTCTTGGTGTTTTATTTGGGTTAAACTTGCTTTGAAACCCTGATGATTATGATACCTAATAAATAGATTTGGGTTTATCTACTTGATGAATTAGATAAGGAGTCATATATGATATAACTAAAAATTATTTTATACCAGATATAGTCATGGATTATTTATATGATTAACCGATATAATTAATGATAAAATATCGATATTGTATCACTAATGGATATGATGTATTTTTAAAAGGTTATAATTTTAGTGGGATAAAATTTAATAAAAGTCATTATTAAGTGGTAATAAAACTTGACACTCATATGATGAAATTTTTTTTTTAGATAAATATCATCATCATAAAAATTATTTTTGAGATCAATCCTTAGGATGGAGAATATTGATGTAAGAAACTTCTAAGACTAGTAACTTAAGAAAAGTTCTTAATGGAAAAAAAATTATTTGTTATAGAAAAAACTTCCCAAGTAACCAATTATTGAAGTTGTTTAAAAGGTGAATCTTTATTCTTATGAGAAACATAGGATGATTAAATTAAAGTTCAAATGGAATTAAATGAAAAAATACATAAGTAATTTTAGTTTCTACTCATATATTCAATATTATTGGATATGATAATGACTTGGAGAGACTAGAGGTATCATTTAGGATTTTTTTGGTTAAAGAATTCATCATATTATAATTTATGAAAATTTTCTAATAAGTTTAATGAATTCAAGAAATTGTTTCCCAATATTCTCAAGTGTTTATGATAAATAACCTAGGCATGTGATGTATAAATGTTGGTACTGTGTAAATAATACAAGTGGGTAAAATTTTAAACTAGAATAAGAAATGCCTTTTAAAGATGCCAAAAGTGTTTCTTCACGTAAAAAAATGATTTCATTGAAAAATAAATATAAAATCAATAAGGATAAATTATAATTCCATAAAATGTAATTATTTAAGATACCTAAAGGAGTTTATAAAACTCAATGGAATGTTCATGTTAGGTATTAGTGTTATAGAAGTTTATTCTTCCATTTTTAAGGGTATGTGATATCAAATGTATATTTTATAAGTATTTTAGATATATAGAAGTTTAAAATCAAGGGAATAGTTGATAAAGATTATAGTTTTTATTCAAGTGATGAAGCGAGAGTGACTATATTAGACATTTGAATTTTAAGGAATCTATCAAACTTAGACGTATCTTAGAAAAATATGTGTATATTTATCTTATTTCTATTATGTGGTAAACTAATTTATTCATTAACAATATTTTTTTTTGAAAAAAATTAGATGATTAATTGTATACACATGGTTTATGACTCATAAAAATTCTATAACATGTTTTTGAGGAGAAGATAAAGATAAAAATTCTTTATCTAGAAAAAAATGTTTATCCAAATGTTTGTTAAAATATAAGGGAAGATGTTTCTGCCACCCATCAATAGAATCTTTTAATAAAGTCTTATTTTTAGAAGAAAATTATCCAAACATGTAGAATACCATATATGATATATAAACATTAACTTTTTTTTTAAATATTTCTACTAAAAGGAAATAAGTGTTAATTGATAACATAAAGGAGTTTTTGTATCTTATCATGATATTCTGAATATAATATACTATCTAAGAGTCTAGTGAGAGTATGTTTGAACTTAGGGAATTTCAAAGTTAACAAATATATATTATACTAGTATAAAGTAATTGATTTTTGAATATATCCTAAAGAGTTTAGGATATGTGATGGTAAAGAAAAATTTAATTGTAACATTTAGTTACCATGAGAAAGTGAATACCACTATTTCTTAAAGGATTATTATAGTAAAAAATAAAGTGAATGTCAATTTATCTTAAAGGAGTTTAGGATGTGATGGTAAACAAGTATGTAAATAGTTACATTATTTCAAGTATTTTTTTATGGAAATAGTTTCAATAATGATGATGTTTAACATATAAATAACTATAATCAAACAATATAAGTTGACATAATAACATTTGATGTTGTGAAGTTAAGCAGTTTGAATATGTCCAAGGAGTTGAAATTTTAGAATATAGTTCCTAAATATCTATATTATTCAAACTATATTTCTTCATAGATGTTACTTACTAAAGATTTTATTGGGAGGTTTTTATAAAATGTTCATATATAGGCATGATGGTAATTATATATAGATATAATAAGTTAATGTTACCCCCAAAAGTGTAGCAAACATAAGGATGATCTGGTAGTTTATCATATAGGATATGATAGAATAGTGATTTTTGTTGGATTTTTTTAAGTATTCATAAAATAATATTAAGAATATAAAATGTATCATATAAAAGTAAATATCTATTTTATCATATGTTCACATTGGGTATATAAATGTATGTATAGATATGCATTTCATGAACTGTAATGAGAATTGAACTCTCATAGTATGAATTTGAGTTATCCTTAACCAATGTTCATCATGAATTATTATATCTTATGAAGAAATGTTAATGCTATCATGTATAGGATTCTCTTATTGAGATATATAATATAATCATGTGACACAAAAACAAAGGAAAATTTTCTTTATTTATGATAGATGACCCACTAAGTATACCACATGGAGTTTCATACACCATGTGTTTGGTATACTAGGGGTACATGAATCATATTAGGCCCCCATTACCTGAGGTTGGTGAGACACCTACCATGAGAAACTTCATATTTTAATACCTTTCTTATGAAAGTCATTTCAACTTAGCTAATTAAGGTGTGGTTGGGTGTGTTTGTAGTTATGTAATTGGTTGGAGCTCAACCAAAATGATATTTTTCCTCTTGAATGATAATTATAACACATGGTCCATTTATTGAGATAGAATGGGGACTATACATATGCAATTATATATTATATATGATGTTCTTATATATTCATATTAGGGGCTTGTGATGTGATCATTCATAAATGTGAATAACATGTGATGTATTCATCGAACAAGACAATCTATAATCAGAGAATCAAGAATGTATGAGTTGGATATATGAGTTTTACATACACTATGTCCCATGGTTACTCAATGTTTTGGAGAAAGGTAATGTATGATAATGCTGACCGACTGTTGTTAAGACAAGTTAAATTATTTATTCATTTTCCAACTTAAAATCAAGTATAACATTAAGTGGTCACAAACCCAAAATGAAGGTATATGAAAATATAAGAAACAAACACAAAGATAAGAAAGAAAAAAAAGTATTAAATGGTAGTAGTGATGATGATAAAGTTTTAAAAGTATAAAAAGTTCCTGAATTCAAATAAACTAGGACCTAAGGAGAAACATGTGATAAAGGTAGTGTAAAATTTGATTGACTGTTGTTAAATTGGTTTTCCTTTATTCTTGAGAAATTTGAAAATGGGTCTCCAATATTCAAAGATGTAACCAACACCCTTTATCAATAATATTAGTTCTCATCTAAATGAACTCAATAGTCTATCAAACACTAAGTTCACTAATCCAGATAGGAATGAAGTTTTGTTCATCAGGATCAAATTATCATTTTATCTTGATGAAAAACAACCCAGTGAAGAAAATATTCAATAATGAAGTAAAAGAAAGATTAAAACAATATTATACCCACCTTAAGAATTTATCCTATAATCATGTTTATAAAAATTGTATACATTAATGAATTAATAATACAAAAATAGGGAATAATAATGAAAAAGAAGTGATAGAAGAGTCTTCTTTATCGAGGAGATCCAATTTCCCAACTCCTAGTGCCACTAAGTTTCCTAGTTCTTCCTTTGGTTTATTTTTCTCTCAATATATTGTTTTTTAATGATCAATAATTCATATGAATGGTTCCTCCCCCTTTTGAATGTATATGCACACCATCTCTAATTTCTACATCTTATGGTCAGTACCTTAGATTGAATCATAGGTTTCCACATGGAACTAGTCACCATTGATAATCTTTCTCATGTGACTTCAATTGAGCTCTTTTTCATGTGTTGAAAAACTAATTTGGGTTCTTTATTATTTATTAAGCTTCCTTAGAATGATTTGATGAAGACCTCAAATTCACCTCCAGATTTTGAAAAATAAAAGTGGGCTTCACTGGTTTTGTAAATATCCTCCCGTTTAGTTTATCTTAAAATTCTATCTTGGACCCTAAAAGTATTACCTCAACACTCTTTACTGACAATTTTTATCATTTAAGTTGAAAATATGAGCCTTTCATCCATGTTATTTTCAACATTTCCTTTATTTAAATCACACCTTGGAATTCCATTCTCAATTTGTAGGCATGCTCGGTCTTCGACTGGTCTTTCTATGGTAAGGAAATAAAAAATTAATCTCCTCTATTAGTGTTCTAGGACCCTTGAACATTTTGACCTTATATAGACTACAATACGCTTCCTATAATTGTTTCACTAGTTTATAAATCATCAAATATTATATAAGAATTTTCTTGAGCATCTCACATCCATTGTCCCTTGAACTCTAAACCACATTAGTCAGGAAATTGAAAACACAACATCCTCATAAACTTGAACCTATATAGGTAATAAAACCAATGATCGAAAACTTGATTCTAGATTTAGACCAGTTCATCAGTTCCATTAGTTATTATCTTAATCAAGATTGGTTGTGTCTTGTATTTTGTTCTTCTATTCCAATTAGAAAATCTCTGCATCTTCTTTCTCGAATGATCTCATTTTCATGAGATGGTTTCAACATATAAAATACAGCTTCAACCCAAGTCAATCTCCCTTTTTAAGACTTTATTTTCTCATAAGTTTCATTAACCAGTCATCAAATACATGGGTTACACTCTCTTAATAACTTTGATTGTACTCAATTTGATTATGGTTCAGATTTATCTCTTCAGGTTCTATCTACGTTCATTGAACTAAGATTGGTTATTTAAGATTGGGTTGAGTTCTAGTATTTTATTTTCTTCTAGTATTTGTTCATTTTAACTCCTCGGTCCAGATCAGTTTCTATGGATTTGGTCAAGTAAAGAAGGGTAATATCCCCTTAGTGTATTCGAGTCCCCATTTATGCTCAATGAAGTAGGGAACATTATCCTTACGGTGATGACATGCTGTTTACATGGAAGATCACTTAATCCTTATGAGAATGAAAGGAAAATTCTTATGGTGGTGGTCTTTGCATGAAGATTATGTTTATGTAGGGGCATATCATTCTTATAGTGCTTAAAATATGATGCTTATGGTGACTAGAAAATGATGTGTAAGCAAGACTGATGTTTACATAGACACACTTTTCCAAATTCACCAGCCTTAATTAAATGATCTTTAAAAACTTGAAATTATATACTTACATAGATTTAACTATAGGAAAATTCAACACTTGATGAGATATATATCAATTAGAGAATCTCACATATGTGTTCAGTGTAATCTAAACCACATTGGTTTAGAAATTGAACACCCAACATCCTCATCAACTTGAATCTATACAGGGAATAAACCTAGTGATCAAAAACTTAATTCTATCTTCAGATCAGTTCCTCAGTGTCATTAGTTATTATCTTTATCAATCTTGGCCATATCTTGACTTTTTTTCTTTAATTAAGATTAGAAAGTCTCTACATCTTATTCATTAGGCGGTTTTGTTTTCATGAGATGGTGTTAACACAGAAAATCCAGCTTCGACCCAGGTCGATCTCCCTTGATAGAATTTCTTCACTCACAAGATTTGTTCATTAGTCATCAGAGTTATGGGTTACATTCTCTCAATAAATTTTATTTTCCTCAATTTGAGTATGGTTGGGATATATCTTCTCAGGTTTTGTGTCCCTTCTTCAAACTTAGATCAATTATTTGAGACTGGGTTGAATTCTAGGACTTTATTTCCTTTTGGTCGCTATTCAATTGATCTCCTTAGTCCTGACTGATTTCTATGTCTTTGTTCAAGAGAAGAAGGATAATCTCTGCATAGTGTATTTTAATCCCCATTTATGATCAATGTCATGGGGTATATTATCCTTATGGTGATGGAATGTTGTTTACATAGGAGAGAACTTAATCCTTATGAGAATGGAAAGATAATTCTTATAGTGGTGATCTCTACATGAAGATGATTTTTATGCAAGGGTATATCATGATTATAGTTCTTGAAAAATAATTCTTATGGTGACTAGAAAATGATGTGTATGTAGGAGTAATATTTACATAGGAACACTTTTCCAAATTCATCATCCTCAGTCAAATGATCTTTGCAAAATTGGAATTCCATACTTCTAGAGATCAAACAAAAGAAAAAGTCAACACTTGGTGAGACATATCAATTCAAATTATAAAATTAAACTTATAAAATATACTATAGTAATGAAATTATAGATTTCAAATGATGAATGTGTTCCTTAAAATGTCATTAAAAATATACACATGGAATAATGAAAGAATTATATCCAAATACTATTTTAGGAATCAACTTCAGAATGATAAAATAATGAATATAGTATTAAAACCATGCAAAATTTTAGATATAAAAGTACATGTAAATGAATAAAAAGATCAATTAATTTATTAAACACAAAAAACACCCATTTCCATTAAAATTTTATAAAATATAAAATTTTCATTAAAAATGATTAAGATTTAAAATATTATTGATTAAAGTGCATTTCATCATAAAAAATTTGAGGTTTTCATGAAAAAAATGTGAAAAAATGTATCAAATTAAGGCCACATAAAATTTCACCAAACTTAAATCATTGATTATCCTTAAAAAATCAATTCATCAAACTCAATGGAAGGAAATTAATCTTAAAAGTGAATTGTTTAAAAATTAAACTAAGAATTTATTTTAAAAAATATTTTACCCCCATGAAATCTCTCAAGTAAGTATGGATGATTGATCTACTCAAAATAAAATGTTTTGGAAAAAAGTTGGTTTTAGTCTTACAAAAGTGATTGATTTTAAATATTTTTAAAAGAATTAGACAAACTTCATTTTTCATTCATTTATTTTTCTAAACTTGTCTTTCTATCCATGGTGAACAGACTCACATATTTTAGCACAAAAAAATAATTAGTCACAACTAAATGGATGATCAAGTTTAATAATTAAAAGGAAACATAATTAACACATCCAATAGTTTTATCTTAAAGAATAAAAAACTCAACAAGGATTAGAAGTTCATTTTCTAGACTATTTAAATGAAAATTTTATAAGTTTAATTCCAATAAAAATATTTAAAATCAATTAATATTGTAAATCATAATTCCAAAATTTCACCACGAGAAATAATTTTTACCAGTGCAATGTAAATAATGGTACTTGATTGAACCCATGGAGAAGTAGAAATAATTAATCACTTAAATGAGTAAAAAAATCCTCAAATTGAATAAAAAATTATAACCATTGATTGTTTTTAATAATTTTAAGGAAAAAATAATATATTCTCAATGAATTATAGTTTAACATAATTAAAGACTCATCCTCCACACTAAAAACCCAAAACTTTCCCCAATGTTTAATTTCAAAGTGGTAGAAACAATTTAAAATAGATTTTTGGTTCAAAAAGGTTTTTCAAAAAGTTTAAAGAATGTTCATGGGTGAAATTGAAGTTCAATATAGTATGTTTCCAAAATTTACCAATAGTTTTCTAAAGTATATTTAAGGATGTTCATGTTTTTTATTCTTATGTACAAACTTATAAGTTTTCTAAATATCTCATCAAAATAGAATCATAGTTTGTGATCTTAGAGAGTGAAAACATTTTAACATGAATTTTATCTTCAATAAATTTATAACAATGGTGAATTACCTCCCCCCAAACACTTGGTTTCATGAAGTGGTAAACATAAAATAAAATAAAACACTCATGAAAAATTTTAACTAACTAAAAATCAAGATACAAGGATTCAACAGTAATAAAATGAGAAAATAAAGTGTAAACTTTAAAGATATAAATCCCCTAATTAAGGAATATTTTATATTTTAAGTGAAACCAAAGATAGTTTTCCTATTTCCTTAAGTAGACCCCCTCTATTTAGTATGATTTTAGTTCCTACAAGTTTAAAAAAATTAATATTATAGTATAACAGATTCATCTCAGAATAGAGAAAACCCAGCTTTCAGGTTTTAAGGAAGTGTGGTTTAGGTTGCTCCAACATGTAACTCCTTTTTGACTTGAAAACACTTGGAATTATTCTCTATTAAGTTTCATAAAAGGTTAATTATCTATAAAATCTAGGGTAACTATATTATTAATAGTTAGAAAATATGCATTTTTTTTGAATTCAAAGAAAAATAATACACACAAGGATAGCCATGGGTTAAATACCATGAAGCATTGAGTTTAAATTCCCATATTAGACTTTTTATTTTCTTAGTTTTCAAAGATAGATATGATATCCAATAACTTAGTTTTCCCTAAAAAATAATTCCTAACCCTTTTCCCATTAACTAAGAAAGACCTAGTTTCTTCTCATTTCAGCTCCACATCTCCATTAACTAACATTATTAGGATATTGAGTGATCTAAACCACTAGGACTTGATCTTACCATGGAAAATATTGATCCTAGAATTTAAAATCAACACTCTATATCCAACCTTAAAATCCCTATTCTAGATGATTGAGTTATTAAAAGCCTTTGTTCCTTAAATTTATATACTATAATTCTCATATGACTCTCTCATAACCCACTATAACTCACTCCACTCTAGCATTATTCTTTCTCCAGTAGATTTAAAATAAAAATTTGAAGCTTTAACAACCCAAAAATACTTTTCCTATAGTTCAACAGGTATGTTCCAGGATTTCAAAAAAATAAATTTATAAGGGGACATCCCAATAAGGGTCTTAAATTAAGTTCTATAGGCCCACATGATCCCATCCTGCTTCAAATACTATTCTTTTCTAGATCCAAAAAACAATTTTTTATAGAACCTATTTAAACTCCCAATTTGAAACCTCATATTAACCACTTGAATATGGATGATATGTGGTTCTATTTTTGTGCACATAACTATACTTTTCCATTAAGGCCTTGAATTTTAAGTTTACAAAGTGGGTTCTATTTTCAGTGATGAATTATTTGGGCACCCCAAATATGGAAAATATGTTTTTTCAGTGAATTTCAAAACACTATTATCTTAATTATTAGAAAGTGACACAACCATTATCCACTTGGACACGTAGTCTAAAACCACTAAAATATAATCATTCTTATGATAACATGAGAATGGTCTTGGTATGCACTATCAAAACATTTCAAATTTACAAATTTAAAAACCTATTAATTACTGTAGAAGCAGTGAGCAGGGTTGAACTACAAGGAGAATGTGTGTTGACACTAGTAATGACATATTCAAATAATGTTCAAGTATAATATTTTTTCATGCGATTAAAAACTAAAAATTCTAAAAATTAAATAACTAATTAAATGAACTAATACTAAACTAAGATAAGGTAGTGGGAAAATATGTAAGTGTTAGAGATGTGACACTCATTCCAGTGTATGTGATACAAATTATTTTTTTACCACATCTGAATATTTATATATAAAATCACCATATATTCCAAATTTAATTAAAATACTATCAAGTCTCATTTTTCAATGTTAGAAAACGCTTTAATATTTCTCACAAATTATTCAATGTCTCATTCTTTAATATCATGAACAAAACCTGATATGATTTAGTGCCCAATCACTTGGTAAAATGTTAATGATCGCTTCTCATGAATTCAATATACCTATCTGTTCTGGGTTTGCTCAAATAAGTTCACTTTTTAGGTATCACTTGTGAAAGTTTGAAGCGAAATCACAAAAAACAATAATTTTTTAATTAATATATATATATATATTTATTTATTTTTTTCTCATGCATGACTTACATTTATCTCATGCATTCAATAGAGTTCCAAAAAATAAATTCATTGATATTATTCCACTCATGATTACATATTATGTATAACAAAAATAAACATCAAATCATGTGTGAAGACCCCATATGAATTAAAGAAAACATAGATATAATTTAATAAATAAAAATACAACTAAAGTGAATTCAATTAGAAATCAGATATGGATAAATATAACCACATGAAATTAATACCACATTAATCACAACTCCAAAAAATGAAATCATCTAGCTATGATGAGAATACTGCCTAAAAAATAAAGAATATAAATCACTATGTTTGTTTTGAATCAAGTATCACTGATTCTGTCTTTGATAATCACCACATGAAAAAAAATTTCTTCTACAAGCACCAAAAAATCTAATAGAACCACCATGTACATTGTTTATGTGTGTAAACCACCTTCAATTATGAAATCAGTATGAATATCACATGAATGATGTCAAATCTCTTCAAAAAATACTATGAAAATAATACCACAGATGTTTTTCGTGCACCCGAATATTTGCAAGATGAACTATTAACTAACATACAAAGCTATAGATTGCATGATATGTAGTGATAACTTTTATCAAGGCTAAAAAAACTACTAATAAATGGGGTAATTTTATCATAGTTAGATAAAAGTGATGATAAAGTTCACTTTTTTCATCGCTAAAAAAAGCACTAAGAAAAGGGTACCCTTTATCAGTGTTTTTAGTGATGATAAAGGTTTCAATTTATTAGCACTTTTCTTAGCACTAATAAATGGCATAGTGAATAATTTAATTTATATATAAATATATATATATATATATGTGTGTATGTGTGTGTTTAAATATAATATATAAATATTATTTATATAACTTATAATAAAAAATTAGTAATAATATTTTTTTAATATTTTTATATAAAAAATCATCAAATTTATATTAATAAATAAAATTGTTTAATAGTATATTTATATAAATTAATTAAAAAAAATATATAATTAATATAAATATGGAATATTAATATTTTATTTAAACAATTATATAAATTTAAAAATGAATATATTTATTTATATATATGATTCATATTTGAATTTATATATTTATATTTATATTCAATAATTTAAAATATTCTCACATGTATTTGTATGTATATATATGCATGTGTATGCATATAGATGTATGTGTATGTCTGTATGTGCATGTTTGTATGTGATATATGTTATGTGTTGTGTTATTTGTGTGTGTTTGTTTTATGTACGTGTATGTTTATGCCTGTGCGTGTATATATGTGCATATCTGTGTGTGTTTTTGTGGATGTACATGCATCCATTTGTATGTGCATGTGTATGTATGCATATGTATGTGTATGTATGTGCATATAACTGTATGTATGTGTATGTGTATACATACATGTATTTGTATGCATGTGTATGTAATTGTATGTATGTGTATGTGTATACATACATGTATGTGTATGTATATGCATATGAATGTGTATGTGTATGTGTATGTGTATGTATGTTTATGTAGTATGTGCATGTATGCATATGTATTTATATGTATGTGCATGCATATGTATGTAATTTTATGTATGTGTATACATATATGTATGTTTATGTATATGTATATGCATGTGTATGTGTATGTGTATGTTTTTTTATGTGTATATTTATGCGTGTATGTGTATGTGTATGTGTATATGTGTATGTGTATGTGTATGTATATATGTATACATATGTATGTCTATGTGTATGTATGCGTATATGTGTGCATGTGTATGTGTATGTGTATGTGTATGTGTATATGTGTTTGTTTATGTGTACATATGTATGTCTATGCGTATGTATGTGTGTATGTGTATGTGTATGTGTATGTGTATGTGTATGTGTATGTGTATGTGTATGTGTATGTGTATGTGTATGTGTATGTGTATGTCTATGAGTATATATGTGTGTATTTGTATGTGTATGTTTCTATTATATGTGCATGTATGCATATGTATGTGTTTGAACGTGTATGTAATTGTATGTATGTGTATGTGTATACATACATGCATGTGTATGTGTATACATACATGTATGTGTGTGTGTATACATACATGTAAGTGTATGTGTATGAGTAGGTGTATGTGTATGAGTAGGTGTATGTGTATGTGTATCTATATATAAGTATGTGTATGTCTAGGTTTATGTATATTTGTATGTGTATGTATGTTTATATAATATGTGTATATGTATATATGTATGTGTATTTATGTGCATGCATGTGTATGTAACTGTATGTAAATGTTACTAATTAATTATATTTTTTATACAAGCAATATAATACTTATATCAATAATTAACAATAACATTATTTATTTATTTATTTATTTATATTCATTTTTATGTGCATGCAATTCTTGTATTAACGTTAAGAATTCATTTTTTGAGATCATGTAAAGCACATAAAGACATCACATGATTGTTATAGGATCTTGCAAAGAGATCATGCAAAGCGCATGAAGACAAGGAAGTTGAAAATGATGAAGGTATATTGTGGTCATTTGAAACCACACAACCACATGATTATCTTTGGATATTGCAACAGGGTCACATGAAGTACTAAAAGATAAAGAAATTGGCCACATGATTGTATTTGGATCTCATGATGGGATCATGTGTAGTGTATGATAGTCAGTGGATCTCATGATGGAATCTCGCTAAGTTCTAGAAGAAAATGTCACTAGCCACATGATTTTCATTAGATATCATGATGGGATCTTCTCTCACACTCAAAGACAATAATGATGACCATATGAATAACTTTCAACCTGTAGTAGATGATCATGCAAAGAAATCATGAAAAGCGCATGATATAGATTGTTTAGGCAGTGGAACGAATGACTATCCATTATTTGTAGAGTTAAGGTGGTGGATTTATGCCTATATATACCTCTAACCTATCTTTATGAAGTTAGAAAGTTTTCTTAAGTGGGTTGATTCAAAGATAAAGTATTTATTACGACCTGAAAAAAGTATTGCACCGGATTCCTGCGATCCATGTAATTGGAAGAAGGTCTCATGAAAGGATCTCATGAAGAAGTATCACAAAGTAAATTATGCACAGGGTGTTTGAATGCATAGGCATACATGTTTATATCTCACGATCTGTGTGATATGAAAAAGGTCTCATGATCTGTGTGATATGGAGGTCTTGCAATCCATGTGATTTGGAGGTCTCATGATCTGTATGATCTAAAGGTCTCACAAAAGGGGTCTCGCACCAGGATCTCATGTAAGGGGTTTCATGCTAGGAACTCAAAAAAGGGGTTACACACCAAGATCTCCTAAAATGGCTCACATGCCAGGGTCTCATGGAAGAATCTTGTGGATGAGTCTCAAACAACGATGGTTGTCATCTTATTGAAGAAACAAGAGATTAAAGACACACACAAGTGTGAATCAAATTAGAAATGATTTTTAGAAGAGTCTACAAGAGAATAAGTGTATTCACTTCAGAGAGAGAGAGATCACTTAGCTTTCAAATTTTGAATGGTTGTAAACTAGGTGGGAAAGTGAGTATTCTCCAAACATTTCAACAATAATGAGATTTAGTAGATTTGGTACATTATCACATTGCCTTTTTATGCTCCTTAGACTTAGTCCAATGTGGGTGAACTAAGTAAAATTGTTGTGTCCTATGCATGTTTGAATTTTTATTTATATTGTGTAATGGGAAGGATAGATAAGATATTTTTGTCTAATGATGAAACAAGATCTTAAGAGAAGGTTGTTTTAATCTATCATACCTTTATTCACCCCTATATTAGGGTATTTAAACTAGTTGGGATAACAATTGGTACCATATGAAAGGGTTAAAGTCAGAGTTTCTCTCTTAGTAGAATCAATGGAAGCTGTTAATCCTAAAGGAATTCTGATCTTTGATGGAAATAATTATTAGATATGGATGCATCAGATGTAATACTTCTTTCGATCATTAGGTATTGATGTGTTTAGATCTATAATGTATGGTATTTCATCCAGTGTGGAGAGTAGTGTTTTATCATAATATGACTCTAGATAATTGGATGTTGAGGCTAAAGTAATCAATACCTTAGGGGGAGATTTATCAAACCCAATCTATAAAAATGTGATGAGAAGTAAGCTATCACATTCCATGTGAGAAAACCTTCTAAATATCTATTAAGGTGATTCAAAATTTTGATATGCTAAACTAAAAGTTCCTTGGAACAAATATGAGGACCTTAAAATGCACCCTAATGAGACTATAAATGCATTTTTTGATCAGGTGAATGTTATTGTGGGAGACATGAGTGGTCTTGGAGAAATTTTATAAGATGTAAAGATCCTTAAGTGCATCATAAGAATACTTATACCTCAGTTTAATTATATAAAGTCTTTGTACTAGAGGATAAAGATCCAAAGGAGTTGAAAATTTATATCTTACATAGTACTATTTTTGCTTTTGAGATGATAAATGATAATAATAAATTTGTGGAAAAAAGGAATGTCTAAATAAGTGTAATTCAAGACCATGAATAATCTCTATCTAAACGATGGTAAGGAAGAATATATTGTGTATGCTGTTATTTCATTACTTTCCTCAAATCTTCAAAGAGGAAAAAGAAAGTTTAAAGGGAAACTTCCTCTTGCATGGTTTCATTGTGGAAAAGTCAATCATATTTCAGTAAAGTGTTTTAAGAAGTTTTATGATGATAATGAGGATGATGATGAAACTCCCAAGAAGAAGTATTCAGCTAGTATGAATGGAAAGAAGAATACTAAGATAAATTTCTTCAGAAAAAAGAATACTTTCACAAGAAAATGGATATTAAAAAGAATCTGAGGCCGAAGAGATGGAAGATATTAAGAATCTTGAAGAATATGATATGGTGTAAGTTGTAGGTAACTCTCAGAAAAGGGAAGGATGTTTCTATGATTAAGTAGAAGTTGAAGGAAGATTTTACCTCCAGTTTGAACTAGAAGCTGCTCTTGAATATATAGATATTTGGAGATCCAAAACAAAGAAATCTAATAGGGTGTTTCGTGATTCCAAACTCTATATGCAGTAGTAGAAAGAAGAGAATTCTAAGATGAATGATAAAATTGAAAATATCATATATGAAAATCTTGATAACTCTAAGAAATTCATTGATTTAAAACTCAAGGTTAAGGAAAAGATCAAGTTTATTAATAGTTTGGCTAAAAAAATAAAATATCAAGCCAGATGTATCAAATAAATTGAGGATGAAGTTATTGAATTATGAACAAAGGTTAAAAATTAAGATAAACTCTTGAATCCTAATATAATATTTGGAAAGTAGGTTTCACAGGTGATAGAAAAAGTGAAATTACAATTCAGAGGTCCAACAAAATACTCAAAGGAATATCTGGAGAAGAATTCATCATATTATAATGAAAATACTGGTATAAGAGTTAACCATAAATATAAAGTAGTAATGGTTTATGTCATACCACAAGATCCCACTACAAGGTTGAATATTGATTTGGGTATGAATCAGAATCAAAATATTTAGCGAACCCAAGGGAAAATCAGTGGTACAAAAATTATGCATAAGAATATACCTTGTATCAAGTGTTATTTCTATGGAAAGTTGGTACATTATCAAAATGTATGTTCTATATCCAAGAGGTACTAATGAGAATAATATAAATAGAGTGAAAAAATAGAGTTCAATATTCTTGGAATTATTTGTATGTTCGTTGTTTTTATTGTGGAGATTCAGGAACATGGACAGATATTACTCATCGACAATGTGGAGGAATGAACTAAAGTAGAACCAAAGCAGTTTCATGTAGTAGTTCAAGGGATCATTGAATGATCTAAGAACAAATAATAAATTTGAAGCACTGTAATATGATATTGGACCATCATACTCTGAGAAAGATCAAAAATATCATTCAACATCAATTATGAAGTCAAAGGCATGGATCCTAAAAAAAAGATATGAGTAAGTAGCGGTTGCATAGATTTCCTTTGATAGAAAATAAGAGTTTGGTGAATGGAATTTGTTATGATAAATATGGAATCATAATATTTTGAAATAATTAATGTCTAGAGATTATTGGATTGAGAAAATACAAGTTTGGGGGTAAAGATATGAGATGTGCATATTCCTTAGTTGTTGAAGGTCTTTGTCACAAATTTCTATTTTTAGTCAATTGTTCGACTCAGGACATGCTATAAGCTTTAAAAAAATGTGTACCATCAAGGGAAAATATAGAGAAATTGTTTTGCAAGGAAAGTTCACGAAGGGGAATCTCTACCTTGTGAGTGGAGAAGAAGATATGTGTTTTATATCTAAGGAAGAAGAAAATTAGTTGTGGCTTAATAGTCTTGGTCATTTGAGCTAATCATCCTTGGAAAATATTGTTAAATGTGATGTTGCTTAAGATTATCCTAAGTTATCATGTGATTGTACTCATTCATGTGATTATTGTCAACAAGGGAATATTACTTGAAATACATATAAGAAAAAAGATCAAAAGTCAATAAGAGTTATTGAACTAGTGCATATTGATGTATGTGAAACTATTTCACCAAGAGTTATTAACGAGGAGATATATTATGTCCTTTTCATTGGTGATTTTAGCATAATGACATGGGTTTCAACTATCACCCAATAGTATGAAGTGTTTATTTGCATAACACATTATCAAAGATAAGTTGAAAATATATTATATCAAAAGATTTGGAAGTTTTTAACTGAAAATGGAATAGAGTTCACAAATATCCAAGTATAGGATTATCTCGAAAAACATGGGATAAGGCACTATGTTTTAGTATTAATAATTATATAGTAGAATGGAGTGGTTGAGAGAAAAATTATGTTATCAAAAACATTTCTAGAATGATTCTTATCAATAAAGACCTTATTTTTTTGAAAAGTAGTAGTGTTGGCATCATTATAAATTAATAACAGAGCCTTATTGTGTCCAAAGGAAGAAATGAATCCATATGATCTGTGGTATGGAAATAATACAACATTGAAATACTTCTAATACATTATAATTAAGTGTTATATTCTTGATAAGGATAAATATATAATGTTTGAATCTTATGGAGATGAAGGGATATTTCTTGGATACTCAAGAAAAAGCAAAGCATATAATTGCTTCAATAAGTGTTTAGAAAAAATTATAAAGGGAAATTATGTTTTTGTGGTGGAAAATTAGTAGAATATTCAAAAAATACATTAATAGTCTTAGGAGGATAGTGATGAAGAGGTGAGTAGCTCAGGGGAACTGAAATTACCTTAGGTAGATTTAGAAGAAGGTTCAGATGATGAGCAGAGTGAACCTCTAAAGAAACCAAATAGCCGAGCCAAAATTGATAGGTGGAATATCATTAGGGATTACACAACTTCAGTGAATATGAAGAAGATAAAGAATCTAAAAAAATAATATTTCTAATCATAGGTAGATCCAAAGTGTTTAGAAGAAGCCTCAAGAGATGATATTTGGGTTCAAGAAATGAATGGATAACTTTATGAAATAGAATCAGACATGAGAGAATGTTTTGAGGACAATAAATAAGAATGTCATTGGGGCCAAATGGGTTTTCCTTAATAAGATGAAGGAAGATGAAAAAATAATAAAAAACAAAGCATTAATAGTATACAAAGGATACTCCCAAATAGTGGGTATTGATGTTGATGAAACATTTTCACTTATTGTAAGGTTGGATATAATTCAATTATTCTTGTCCATAGTAGTGTAAAGAAAATTAAATGTTTTCCAGATGAATGTCAAGTCATTATTTATGAATGGGGTTTTGGAATAAGAAGTTTATATTCAGTATCCATATATTTTTCTCAGTCATGGAGATGAGAATAGAGTTTTTCAGTTAAATAAGGCTCTATATGGATTGAAGTAGGCACCAAAATCATGGTATTCATGATTTGATTGGTATTTAAAGAAGCTTGATTTTTAGCATGGTGGAGTTGATTATAATCTCTATATCAATAATGATAGTAATCAAAGGATGATGGTTCTAGTATATGTCGATGACATAATATTTGGTGGTTCAAATGAATCATGGTGTAAATAGTTTATAGAATTCATGAAATGTGTGTTCAAAATGTCAATGATTGGAAAGTTAACATTTTTCCTTGGTTTATAGGTAACACAAGGAATACATGGGGAATTTATTCCTCAGTAAAAATATTCCAAGGATTTTATGATAATATTTTGGATGGAAAATTACAAAAAAACTCTGGTCGCTACATAGATGAACTTTTTAAGGGATGATGAAGGAAAATTAGTCAATATCACTGAATACAAATAGATCATTGGTAGTATATTACAATTAATAGTGACACGACATGATATTGTTTTTTCTACATTATAGGAAGAACATTATTAGATCAATCCCAATGAAATCCACTTACTTGTAGTGAAAATAATACATCAGTATATCAAGGGTACGATGGATTTTTTTTACTATATAATTAAAAATCTCAATAAGAGTTATTGGGATTTATAGATGAAGATTAGGATGATTTAACAGATAATCAAAAGTCAACATCAGGTGGTGCATTCTATCTTGAAAGACCATGTATTTCTTGGATAAGTAAGAAATAAGATTGTATTTCATTTATCACTACATAATATGAATATATTTTGTCTACTCAAGCTTTCACACAGTTATCATGGATGAATTAACAACTCGATGATATGGGAGTTGAAGTGAAATATCTGATCAGAATATATTTTGATAACTCAAGTTCTATAAATCTTATAAAAAATATATTCCATAACTCATATATGAAGAACATTAAAATAAAGTATCATTTTATCAATGAGAAGGTGGAGCATGGGCTTGTGAAGTTGGAGTATATGCCTACATAACTACAGGTTGCATATATTCTGATGAAGGCCTTACTAGAGAAGCATTTGAATGTCATTTAATAGTTCTTGGAGTTCAGTGGAATCCACACACTTAAACAATGTGGATATGGGTTCCCCTCTCCCTGAGTTATGGTGTGTTTTCCCCTATATATTGATTTGTGTTTTTTACTATGTTACAGACCACAAAGGAGTGATATTTGGGTTCATTAACAAAGGGGGAGAAAATGAATTAATCAAGATAGGGGAGAAGCTGATATTGGGAGCAGTGAAAGAGGGAGAGAATTAATTTTTATGATTCTAAAAATGCTCTATCAATGAATAATAATCATTCAAAGGAGTTTCCTTTGGGTTCACGATGCAATTAGTAAGCATGTGTGGATTAAGAAGAGAGCTAAAAAGTTTAGCCTGTTCTATATTTTGGCATCGAGAAGGTTTCTAGCAGAAGCTTTGAGAATGAAGTGATTCATTGATGAAATTTTTAGGATACTATTCTTTATCACGTTGATCTTGAGTAATGTGTCTTAGAGTATGTATTAAGGAAGTTATTGATCACTATCTAGGGTTATAGAAGGAAAATGGATTCACATGCGAATGATTTGTCAACAAGTTGGTTCTTTAAGATTATAAGTGTTGTCAAAAAAACCCAAAAGGGGAGATTTTTGGAAAAACATTCCTCTTGGTGGTTCCTTTGGTTTTATTGTGTTTGTTAACAATGTTTAAGATTATAAATGAAGGATAGTTGTCAAAGGTGGCATGAAAAGTGAGAAAAAAATGTTTGAACTAGTATCGAGGAGCATGAGATGTCTAATCTTATGAAGGGTGAGATTTATGATCTCACGGAGGGAGATATGCCTAATCTTGTAGAGTGTGGGATGTCTGATCTTTTGGAGTGAGATATGTCAGATCTCATGAGGCATGAGATGCCTGATATCACAAAGGGTGAGATGTATAATCTCATAAAGTGTGAGATTCCTAATCTCATGGAGCGTGAGATTTATGGTCTCATGGAGCGTGAATGTATGATCTTATGGAGGGTGAGATGTTTGATCTGATCTCATGAATCACCACACGATTTTAAAAATATCTTGAATTGAAATATTACAAGCACCTAAATACATCACATGACTATCATAGGATCTCAGGGAGAGATCATGTAAAGCGCATGAAGACAAGGAAGCTAGAAATGACAGAGGTATCTTGCAGTCATTCGAAATCATGCAACCACATGATTTTTCTTGGATCTCATGATAGGGTCATAAAAAGCACTAGAAGACAATGGCACTGGACACATGATTGTATTTGGATATCATTATGGGATCATGTGAAGTGCATGATTTTCAGTAGATCCCACAATGGGATCACACAAAGTGCTGGAAGACAATGTCACCAACCACATAATTTTCATTATATATCGCAATGGTATTTTGGGACACACTCAAAGACAATGGTGATGATCATGTGAAGAACTTGAAACATGTATTAGGTGATCATGGGAAGAGATCATATGAAGCCTGTGATAAAGATTATTGAGGTGGTGGAATAGACTATTGTCCACAATTTTTGGAGTTAAGGCAGTGGATTTATGCCTATAAATACCCTCTAACCCATTCTTACGAAGTTAGGAAGTTTTATTAATTGGTTTGATTCAAAGAAAAATTATTTTTCATGACCAGAAAAAATTCTTGTGCTAGAGTCTTGTGATCAACATAATTAGAAGAAGGTCTCACAAAATTATCTCATGAATAAGTCTCATGAATTGAATTATGCACAAGGTATTTTTATGCATAGGCATACCTATTGATATATCATGATCTACATGATCTTAATAAGGTCTCACAATCCATGTGATATGGAGGTATTGCGAAAGGGGTCTCACACTTGGATCTCATGCAAATGATCTCACACAAAGGGTCTCACTCTATGATCTCACGAAAGGGGTTATGTGTTATGATCTCATGAAAAGGTTTACGTGCTAGGGTCACATAGAAGAGTCTTGCAGAAGAGTCTCACACAAATTTGGTTGTTATCTTATTCATTAAATAAGATCATAAAGACACAAAAAAGTTTGAATCAACCCATAACTAATTTTCAAAAGATTTTACTAGAGGAGAAGTGCATTCACTTCAGAGAGAGTAGTGAGTTTTGAAATTGTGAATATTTTTAAACTGGGAGGGATATTTATTCTACTCCAAACATTGTAACAATAGTGAGCATTAGTGGATTTGGTACATCAGAACATTAACTTTGTATGCTTCTTGCGTGTATCTTAGTGAGGGTGAACCAAGTAAAATTGATGTGTCTTGTGCATGTTTTAATTTACATTTATACTATGAAATGGAAATCAGATAGAAGATAGTTTTTTCTAACAAAGAAACCAGATCCCAAGAGATTGTTTTTTTAACATTCCAAACCCTAATTCACCACCTTCTGAAGGTATTTAACCTAGTTGGGATAATAAAAGGGTATGTCAAAAAACAAAAGTTTTCCAGAAGGTTGTATCATGGAGCAATATATTTTTGAGGAAACCATTTAATTCTATACCGACTACCTACTCATTATGGAAGGCATTGTTTTACCAAAATCTCATCACACCAGGTGACTTGTGGGTGACATAATTACTAGAATAGATATCACCATAATTAATATTATTGATATGGAGCATGATCACCTTTACATTTTAGATAATATTTTATAGGTTGTACCATATGTTGAAACCCACAAAGTAATTCTTAGTAATTTTAGTCCATCAAGGAATGAAATTTAGATATCAAATTCATATAATCGATAGTTTATAGGATGGTTTTGAGACTGTATTCTTAAGAAAGAAACTAAAAATCCAAATTCAATTTTAGAATGACTTATATAGATTTCCATAGGACCAAGTGTGCATGTATTATCTTATAATGGTCATATAATTAATATTTATATGTTCTATAAAAAGGAACATGATGAACATAGTTCCATGAAAAATAGTGGAGTTACACTTGTGGCTGAAATGATGCATGTATCTAGTACCAAGGATAGAAATCCAATTTATGTGAATATGTCATACTTTGGAATCATCAAAAAAATATTGGTGTTGAATTATATAACATTACAAGTGATTATTTTTCAATCCAAGTGGTTTGATAACAAGATCATAGTAAAATCGATGAATTTGGATTAGTGAAAGTGGATTTTAGTAAGGAGGGGTATAAGGATAAAACATTAATAATGGAATCACATGTAGTAAAAATATTTTATATCCCAGATCCTATAAATAGAAAGTGGTCTATTATTCTACTATCGACCAAAACAACTAAAGGGTTATATGTGAATTCAACTAAGAATAACCCTTTCATTAGGACATCAAAATAATTTTTCATTAGACCCAATGTAGATGGGATATTGTATGTCATATGAGAGCACAATGAGAGTATTTAGATACTTAATATAGGGGTTAAATCTATTTAAGCTTTATAGAAAAAATAGAGTTCAATAGTCAGAGTATATTTTTTTGTAATATAAATTGTGTTACCTCATATTATTATCTGTTCACCAATACATTTATATAATATAAATAAAATATTCAACAAATTATATATATAATGGATTTTTCACATGTTTATGTTCATGATCTTGAGGAATAATTGGTTTCTCAAAATGATGATACTCCCAATACAGAGGAAAAAAAGTTTCTCCACATATCAATTCTACCAATTATGAGGAACAACTTAGTAATGATGTTGAATCCAAGGAAATGGTAGATGGTGAACAAACCATGTACCAAAAAAATAGTTTCATAATACATACATTTTAATAAAAATTATTAAGGAGAGATGTAGAGGCATAAAATTTGAGGTTGGAGGAATATACACGACCATCCTATTAATCCCAAAATGTCTATTTTCATTAGTTACATTGGGGTCACCACTAAAATTCATGTGACAATTGATGTAGATAAATGGAAATTTTTTTTCCTATAGTTAAGACACTAATTTGAGATGATATTAGGGTAAAATTATGATATACTTTCTTTATTTTACTAAAAAATAAAAATAATGAAATATTAATTTACTCTTCATTATCCCTTGAAGAGTGTATTTATACTAGATAAATGTCGAATGAAATTTGTGTTAATGGTCACCAAAAAGGCTCATAGAGGGTTTCAGACAATTCTCATGACGCATCATCTCAGGGAAACTAAAGGAAAAGTAAACCCACAACCACCACAGATGTATGCACACATGATAAACCAAGAAATGATGAATTCATTTATTAGTTGTCCCGATGAGGCATCTTTTTAGGTACATTGTGATTGGTAATACATTACATGAAAATACGTGTATTAATCACTTTGATTAAGAATTATTAATTTATAAAATATCATCTAAGTGCTAGAAATAAGTAATGTGCATCAAAACCAACGCAGCCCTACTGTAAATCAAGGATGGGGGGTGCTTCACTTGAAAAAATGGTTTTTATTTTAAATACATAATAATAATTTTATGTTTCAGGTAAAATTAACATAAATATGTTCCTTTTCTTATATATAGATTGATGAATCAAAATCTAAAGCCACTTCTATCCCATATCATGTGTTATGGAAGGATGATCATGTAAATAAATATGGAATACTAATAAATGAAAACACACAAAAAGTATGGAAAGAATGTATAAGTATGACATAATAAAAAATATTATTTAAATAAAAATTACATAAAAATGATAACATATTTTACTATATTTTTATCCATTTTATTCTTAATAATCATCATTGGTAGTACCTGATGAACGAGTACTTTATATGGTCTTGAAGAAGTAAGAACAATATGGTCACATCAGAGGTGTGAGTTTTGGAGTATCGCCCCAAATATATTATGAGAAAAGAAATGGACAAGGGGATACAGATAATAAAATAAAGGAGATACAAACACAGATAACTAATCTAGAAGAAATACTTAATTAGAAGTCTAAGTTTTTAGAGAATTTTATGGGAGGGAATCAAAGAGAAAGAAAAATATAACAAAAACCACTACATGGAGACCCCCTAGCCTTGAGGTGATGCATTCCCCTCAAAGGTATTCTTTAACAGAGGTAATAATTTTTTTTATAATTTTTTTGTAAAATGTAAATCAGGCAGACATGAATACCTTTCCTATAAAAATATTCTATAGGGTGAAAATGATTGTAAATTATATCAATCAGTACCCACCCATTGCCTTGTTGCAAGGGGTATAATGTATAATATCCAAGGAGATTTTTTAAATAAAAAAAACTTCAAAAAGGTCATGTGAGAGTGGGGATTCACACAACTCATGAAATGAGTGTCAATATACCTATTCCCCTTAATTATCTAGATGTTCACATAGTCAAAACTTCTATTGGAACTCTCATACCATGTCCATTTGATCTTATAAAATACATGTCAAAAATGTGGTATACTTTATAACTTATTTTTTACAAGAAACCATTAAACATTAATGAAAAAACTACTAAAACAAGGAATGTTATTAAAAGAAATAAAAGGAATATGATATGGAAGGTTTAATCAAAATAATCTAAAGGATCAACCAATTGATTAAAAAAACATTCAGAAAGTACCTTTACCCCACTAGTTCAATTTCTGCATTTACTAATATTAAAAGTTCATATAAATACAAAATTCAAAGATGGTGATATGGGCACTATTGAATTTTAAGAACAAATGTGTAGAGAGGTCATTACAAATTTTCTTCATTTCAATAATTTAGATAAAATACTCAAGCATGGATAACTAGGAGTTTTAGTTGTAAATATATACATGAGGTATGTTTTCATAATTTTTCTATCCAATAGTTGATCTACTATGTTAATTATAGTTAAACACTATTCATATTTTTTTTAGGAAAATCCATGAACAAAAATTCAGACTCATTAGTCCTCACACCACTTCTACACAAAAAGCTCATTTGAAGAATAGGAGTATTCAATAATAGTTGAAAAGCTAGCCACAATGTTTGAAAAAACTATTATAGATGATACACTCTTCTTAATACCCATGATGAAGGGGTAAAAATATACAATTTAATTATAAAAAATATATTTCCATTCCTTTCATTACTTATTCTTTTTTAGGGAGAATTGGTTATTCATTTCAATGAATTTGGATACTCCAAAGATTTATTTTTTGGATTCAATACAAATATACCCAATAAATCAACCACACATGATAGAATTTATCAAATTTTAATACAATATATGAAATTTTTTACAAATAAACTTCAAGTTATACATTTTATATTATGTTTTAATGAAACATTTTTTATGATAGGGCGATGTTTAAATATTATCCAAATAATGGAAGTGGAAAGTCCATGAGCATGGGAAGCCTACTGAATTCTACAAGTAGACAAGTATTAGGGTATATATAATAATATTTCTATATCAAAACATATATTAAAAAATTTACTTATTTTTCTCAATGTTTCCACAGTGTTTGAAACAAAATAATGACAAAGATTTTGGTTATTATATTTTCAAATTTATGAAAGATATCGTATTCCATCAACAAACTTGCATTCCCAAAGAGGTATTTCTGATGATAATTACAATTTAATTTGAAATATTTATTAATCCTTTATTTATATTTTTCTAATACTACTAGGACCACTAATAGTACATGTATTAAAAATAGGAAATAGATTTGTTTATAAATGAATGAGAAGAATACATAGTGTTAGAATGTATGTAGACATCATGAATAAGTGACTTCTTACTACTTATTTAGTTAATTATATCATAATTTTATAATTTTTTTTTATTTAATTTCCTTATCATTTTTATTTAATATTTATTTAGTTAATTTTTATAAATATCATGAAGTAATAGCTTTATTGAGAACAGTTTTTTCTTCGACCATTCTGTGCTCTATAAGAGCACACAATGATTGGATAAAAATCAATTATCGATAAAGTCTTCATTAAGGATGATGAAATCAAGTACTATTTATTCTACTCATATATATATTGGTTGTTTATTTGATCTATTTATGTTCAGTAGTTTTTGTTTTCAATTTATAAATGACTTAAAATGTGTGTTTTCAGTTTAAATAGACATTTTAGTTAAGAATGTGTGTCACTCACTAAAAAAAACAAAAACTGAAATTGTATTGATACTTTTTTTAAAATGATCCATAAGTAATTTTTGATTTATAGGAATCATCTACACCTAAATCTGACATATATTCTTGTTGGTATGACTCAAAGTGTTTATTTTTATTTAAAATCAAAATTTTAGTTTGAAACACACTATGCATACTCAAAACCAAGAAAATGTGCTCTAATTGTATTTAAACTTTTGTAAAATGATCAATAAATCATTTTTGACATGTAATAATCAACCTCACATCAACCTGACATATGGTTTGGTCAGTATGACTTAAAGTGTGTGTTTTTATTTAAAATTGACATTTTAGTTCAAAAGACACATGACATACTAAAAAAAAGAAAACAAATTCATATTATTTTAATACTTTAGGAAAATGATCCATTAATCATTTGTGACATGCATGAATTAGCCATACCTTTATCCGACACATGGTGTGACCAATTTGACTCAAATTTCATTTTTTTATTAAAAATTACATTTTAGTAAAAGACTTAAGTCACTAACTAAAAACCAAGAAATTGTGCTTGAATTGTCTTGATACCATTAGATAATGATCCATAAGTCATTTATGATGTGTTATAATCAACCTAAATTTAATCCAATACATGGTGTGACTGATATGACTCAAAGTGTGTGTTTTTAGTTTAAAATGACATTTTAGTTAAATTTTTTTGTCACTAACAGAAAACCAAGAAAACATGATAAAATTATATTTATACTTTTATAAAATGATCTAAAAAACATTTCTAGCATATATTATTTAGCCAGATGTCAATATAACACATGGTTTGGCTGGTATGACTCAAAGTGCATGTTTTTAGTTTAAAAATGACATTTTAGATAAAAATGTTTCACTTACTAAAAATAGAAAAAAACACTCATATAGTCTTGATATTTTTTGGAATTATTAATAATCCATTTTTATGTGTTGGAATCAGCTGTACGTCAATCCAACACACGATATTAATGATATGAATCAAAGTTAATGTTTTTAGTTTAAAAATGTAATTTTAAATAAAAACATGCGTCACTCACAAAAAAATTATAAAACACACTCATATTATCTTAATAGTTTTAGAAAAGGATCCATAAATAATTTTTATGTGTAAGAATCAATTGTACATAAATCTGACACACAGTGTGGTAGGTATGACTCAAAGTGAATGATTTTATTTAAATTGACATTTTAGTTCAAACACACACTTTATATACTAAAAAATAAAGACATTTCACTCATACTATCTTGATACTTTTGGAAAATGATCCATATGTCATTTTTAACTTGTAGTAATCAAACGCACATCAATTCGACACACGGTGTGGTCAGTATGACTCAAAGTGTGTGCTTTTATTTAAAATTTACATTTTAGTTCAAAATATGTGTGATGTACTCAAAACAAAGAAAACATATTTAGATTATTTTTACAATTCAAGAAAATGATCCAAAATTTATTTTTAAAATATAAGAATCAATCATACCCCAATATAATAAATGATGTGATTGGTATAACTTGAAATGTGTGTTTTCAGTTTAAAAATGACATTTTCATTAAAAATGGTGTCAATCACTAAAAACCAATAAAACACACTCATATGGTCTTGATAATTTATTAAAAAACTCACAATTCATTTTTATGTGTATGAATCATCTTCATGTCAATCCTAACACATGATATAATTGGTATGACTCAATGTGCATGTTTTTAGTTTAAAAATGATATTTTAGTTAAAAACATGTGCCACTCCGTGAAAACTAAACAAACAGACTCAAGATATCTTGATACTTTTGGAAAATGATCCATAATTCATTATTGATGTGTAATAATTAGTCACATGTTAATTTGAAACACTGTGTGGCCAATATGACTCAAAGTATGTGTTTTTAGTTTAAAAATGTCATTTTAGTTAAAAACATGTGTCACTCACTGAAAACTAAGCAAAAACACTTGTATTATCTTGATAATTTATTAAAACGATCCATAAGTTATTTTTTATGTGTAAGAATCAACCAAATATCAATCTTATGCATGATGTGATCAGTATGACTAAAAGTGCATATTTTTATTTAAAATTTACATTTTAGTTCAAAACATGCATCACATACTCAAAAAATGAGAAAATGATCTCAAATTATCTTCATAATTTATTACAATGATCCATAAATCATTTTTAATGTGTAGTAATTGATCACACATCAATCTGATGCATGGTATGAATAATATGGCTCAAAGTGTGTGCTTTTATTTAAAATCAACATTTTAGTTCAAAAGACCCTTGACATACTCAAAATTGAGAAAATACAATTAGTTTGTCTTAAAACTTTTGGAAAATGATCCAGATGACATTTGTAACATGTAGGGATCAACCTCACCTCTATCTGATACACAATGTGATATATATGACTCGAAATGTGTGTTCTCAGTTAAAAATGTGTGTCACTCACTAAAAACCGAGAAAAAACTATTTTATTATCTTAATACTTTATAAAAAAAATACATAAGTCATTTTTGATGTGTAAGAATCATCTGAATGTCAATTCAACACACAATGTGTCTGGTATGACTCAAAGTGCGTGTTTTCATTCTAAAAATGGAATTTTAGTTAAAAACATGTGCCACTCATAGAAAACCTAGAAAACATGCTAATTCTATCTTGGTATTTTATAAAAATGATCCATAAATCATTTGTGATATGTATGAATTAACCTTACATCAATCTAACACACGGTGTGTCTGATATAACTCAAAGTACATATTTTTATTTAAATCTATAATTGTAGTTCAAAAAATATCATATACTTAAAACCAAGAAAATGTGATCATGTTATCTTTATACTATAGGAAAATGATCCATAAATCATTTGTGATATATAGGAATCAACCACACATTAATCTGACATATGATGTGCTTGAGATAACTCAAAATGTACATTTTTAGTTTTAAAGTGACCTTTTATTAATGCATTATTTTATATTCATGTTTAATTTTTTTCTTTATTATATTACTGATATAATATTTTTTTTATATAGGGACACTCTTTTTCTTGAGTGTGGGTGATTTTTTTGGTAACTGGTAGCATTATTGGGCTCTTTTGAGAGAGGGTCATGATCTAAAGATAATAAAACATTAATATTTTTTAATTTATTGTTGTTTGTGATAAATTTTACAAACCAATGTTATTGTACCAACAAATGTTTAAAATGTTTGTAATATAATTTTTTTCTTGTATTTATGATGCAAATTTAATTGAAATTAAATTTTTTATTTGCTACACTACCACAGACTGCGTGATATTCGGCACTAGCCATTATCAATGATAGAAAAAAAGTACTAATAAAGGGGAGAATTTTATCAGTTCTCATAAAAAACATTGATAAAATGGTACCCTTGTCAATTTTTTTTCTAGCATTGATAAAAGTCTCCTTTTTATCAGCACTGATAAACGTGACACCTTTATCACCACCTTTTGTTTAGTACTGATAAAGTTCGTAGTGAGTAATTTAATTAATACATAAATATTTATATTAAAATAAGTATATGTACATAAATATAATATATAAATATGATTTATATAACTTTTAATAAAAAAATTAATCTTATTTTTATAATTTTATATATAAAAAATTATCAAATTTATATTAGTTAAAATGTTTGATAGTATATTTATATTCATTAATTAAAAAATGTGTAAATAATTAAAATAGATATAATATAATAATATTTTATTTAAACAATTATATAATATATAAAAGAATATATTTATTTAAATATATATTTATATTGATATTAAATAATTTAAAATATACGAACATGTATAACTATATGTATGTATGTGTATGTGTGTGTATGTGTGTATGGATGTGTGTGTGTAAATGTGTATGTGTACATATGTATGTCTATCATGTATACATATATGTGTGTGTGCAAGTCTGTTTGTTGATTTAATATTATTTATTCTTTTTTAATATCTCCCAATTTTTAGTATTTTCTATATTTATTCATTTTTAATATTTATTTATTTTGATCTACTCATCATGAATATATGTGTGTGTTTAATTTAATTTTTCGATTTCATTTTATTATTAATATTTTTTATAGTGAATATAATTCATTTTTAATAATTTTGTTATTTATATAATTAATATCATCTATTTATTTATTGTTATTCATTTTTTATGTGTGTGTAATTCATGTAAATGTTATAAATTCACCTTTTTAAATATTTTTGTAATTTATTTAATTTTATTTATTCATTTTTAATATCAATCCATTTATTATTATAAAATCATTAATAATGTTGAAAATATAGTTATAAAAATAAATTTATAATTAAATATTTATAAAGAAATATATTTATAAATGTATATTTACTATATTTATAAAAATTTATTTTTATAATTATATATATATATATAATTTTTTTAAAATATTTATATAATTATAAATAAATAATTATATATTTAAATAATTATAAAATTGTAATAAATACATTTCTTATATTTATAATTATATATAATTATATATAAATAAATAAATATTTATAAATATATTTAATTATAATTATAATTATAAATACATATTAATAGTTCTTTTAATATATTTATAATTATACAAATAATTATTTATTTATAATTATATTTATAAATACATATTTACAATTTTTTAAATATATTTATAATTATATAAATGTTTATTTCTAGTTATATAAATTTATATTTATTTATAATTATATACATTTAATTTTTTTAATTATATTAATTATATTAATTATATTATTTAATATTTATCAACACTTTTCTAGTGCTGATAAATTCCTCTCTTTATCAGTGCTAGAAAAGAACTGATAAAGAGGTCTTTTATCAGTGCTTATTATTTTAACATGAATAAAACCTCTCTTTATCAACACTTTTTTATAAGCATTGATAAAACCCTTCGCTCTCTTATAAATTTAACCCTAACTAAATTGATTCTCTTATGTTGTTCAAGCTCTCATAGAACTGAAACATCTCCGCCACATGCTCCCCTCACTACTGCTCTCCCTCTCCATCATGTGATCTCCCTTACTCTCCCTCAGATGAATTGACACTTTCAAATCCCATGGTATGTGACTTCTTATCCACCGTTCAAGCTTTCAGTTTTTTTAGTTCTTCTTTAAGTGTTTTTAATTTTCCCTAAGGATTTGAATGACACATCACCTCCCTTGCACATACCTAATATGACACCACCATCACACACTAATTGGATATCACTTGGTTTACTTTATCATTTGAAAGGAGTGTAAAATTTTGGGTGACCGATACTTGTCATACGTGACATTTCATCACCGAAAAGTGCCTGTCCCCAAAAATTTCCCACTCCTTCCACATCTTGAGGTAATTTTGAAGTGAGGGATTGGATCTAACTTCAAATACGAGGGAGAAGAATCTAAGTTCTAGGTATCCTTCCCACTCTCATGGATTAAAATAAAACAATTCTTCTTATTTTCTTCCATTAACAGACAAAAGAACCATAATCCATTTAATATTTTCACTGTTGTGAACATCTGCTAATCCCACTGGGAAATAATTATCAATAAATTTTTAAATCAATAACCCCACCTCTAATTTACTTTATGTTTCAACTTCAGTACCATAATCACCACTTTAATCATCATATAATTTAGATAATAAATATATGTTTTTGATTTTTTAGAATTTATTATCCATTCTCTATGAGGGAAAATTTAGGTTTCTAATTTTTTTTTGTTTTATTCTTATGTGAAATTCTTGTTAAATCGTATTAATTTTCACTTTCATTTTCTATAAAAATAGGAAAATTGGTAGTGAAGAGTACAATATATCCACATTTAAATCACTTCAATGGAATGATATATTACTAATTTACTTTTCCTTTTTGAACACTCCTTAAAACATGTATCAAAAATTTGAGGATTGATTTTATATATATTTATAAATTTTTCATTTTTATCCATTGAGGCTTCATCCCAACCATGTGAATTGTTTAAATTTAAAGCATTTATAAAACCCCAATTATATTGTTCTTATTCTTTTCTAATATCTTGGGATCCCCAGCCTAATATTTATGGTTCATTGGATTTAAATTCAATAGTTTCTTCAAATGTTGAGTTATAAAGACCATGTGATTAGGCCCTATCAATGTTTTCATCATTTAACAAAAGCTAAAATTTAGATCCTAATAATCTTATCATCAAAACACCACCTATCCTACCATATACCAAGTGAATAAATGAATAAGCATCAACTCCTCCCTCATATTGTACTCCCACCTAAAAAAGTTACAAAAACCATCTTTGATCTCTATGTTTTTTAATAGATAAAAATTTAATTATATTCTTGAAACTTTATAGATATTACACATTACTTTCCTTTAGTGATTCCCACCACTACAAAACAATCTCAATACACATCATCCAACTCTTATTATCTTAGAAAAATGACTTCATGCAGTTTAAAATATTTTTTAAGAATGACCTTTTATGGGTTCCAAGCTCAGAACATATGTGTATTTATTTATTTTTCTTAAATATTAATATTAATTAATAAAATAGGTTGGATATGAATCGAAAATGGATGGATTCCAATCATATGAGAAAAGTGTATGAGTATGGGGTGAAAGAGTTAAACAAATTTTCAAAAGATCATGCACACGACCCTTCTTAAATCTTTTTTATGTGATCATGATCTTGTTATTCAAGAATAATTAGTTCTAAGGAGTTGGAGGAACACTTGATTTGTCATGAAATAAATCGACGTTATAAATTTTGGACTAAAAATAGTGAAAAAACTGAATGTAGCTAGTTACTAGGATACCATTACATTTTATGGATCATCTTATATGATTACAAGTGTGAACAATAAAGAAGACCGTATTGAGGATATGGTTATAAGTGTGAATTATGATGAAGATTGTATTAAGAAAATGACAATGACATTTGAAGATAAACTTCATGATTGTAAAAAATTGTTTAAAAAGCTAATGAGTTGTGAAATGACACCATTGTATGATGAATATACTAAATATACAACATTGTCAGCCATACTGAGGCTATATAATTTAAAAGCTAGCAACAGATGGAGTGATGTTAGTTTTACTGAACTACATTCTCTCTTGAATGATATGATCATAGAATATAATGAGATTCCTTTCTGAAAATATAATGTTAAATGAATGATACATTCAATGGGTATGATCTCTAAAAGAATACATGCATGTCTAAATGATTATATACTATTTCTCAAGGACCAAAAATCACTTAAAAATTTATCAAAGTGTGGTGATTCTCGATACAAGAAAGATGAATCAGGTCTTATAAAAGTTGTATGGTACTTTCCAACAATTCCAAGGTTTAGAAGCCTATATGAAAGTAAGGAGACTATAAGACAATTGATGTAATATACAAATGCAAGAAATAAATATGGGAACCTTCTTCACCCAAAAGTCTCTCCTTAATGAAAAAAATTGACCATGAGTATCCTAAATTTGGAAATGAGCGAAGAAACCTTCATCTTGTTCTATCTACAGATGGAGTGAATCATTTTTGTTTTCAAATCATCCCTCATAGTATATGGATAGTTATGTTGGTAAATTATAACTTACCACTATGTTTATGCATGAAATGAAAAAACATTATGTTATCTCTGCTTATATTTAGACAAAAACAACTGGGTAATGATATTGATGTTTATTTGGATCCATTGATCAAATATTTGAAATTATTATAGTGTTTAAGTGTTACATTGTATGATAATTATAGAAATGAATATTTCATGTTGAAATCCATGCATTCTTGATTGATAAATTAATTTTCTACTTATGAAAATTTTCCAGGCTATAGCATTAAAGGAACTCAAGGTCGTCCCATTTTTGAACAAGGTACACAGTCAATTAGGTTGAAAAATTTATCAAAAACTATGTTTCTAGTATATCACATATTTCGAACCCTAGAGATATAAGTTCTAATCTTGGATGACATTATTTTATGGGAGTTTATAAGAAGGCAAAACATAGTCTCTTCTAACAGGTGATCAACTGTTTGAGAAAGTAAAATATATGGATACTAATTTTGGTAAACCTTTTTTGAAATTTTTTATAAAAACCAGTTGAAAAAATAGAATAGTTTTTTTTAATTACCAGACTAGAAATTTTTGTATGTCAGAAATTTTCTTGATTTTATGCATGTGGGAAAAAATGTATGTGATAGTGTCATTGAAACATTACTAAATGCACCTAAAAAAATAAAGGATGGAATTAAGGCTAGGTTGGACATGATTAAAATTATGATATGGGAAGTGTTGGAGCCAGTGAAGAGTGAAAAGAATAATTTTATTCTTCCAGCTACTTACACTCTTTCCAAGAAAGATAGATATATGTTTTTCAGCTTCTTGAATGATGTAAATGTTTTTGAGGGGTATTCATCAAATATCAAGAATATCATGTCAATGAATCTTTTAAAGTTAAAGGGTCTGAAATCACATGAATGTCATGTTTTGATGCAAGATATAATGCCTATAGCTTTAAGTTTCATTTTTCCAATAATTCTCATCATACATTAACCAAGATCTATTTATTTTTCAAAGATTCATGAAACAAATTTATAAACATGGAAAAATTTCCAACGATGGAAAATTAAATTTCTGTCATATTATTTTAATTGGATATTATCTTCTCTCCGCTTTGATATAATGGTTCACTTTATGGTTCATTTTGTAAGAGATATGTTAATATATGGTCCTATACATTATATATAGATATACCCCATTGAATGATATAAAAATATTTTGAAAGTGTATTTCAAAAATCAATGTTATTCAGAAGGTTGTATTTTAGACAGATCTGTTGATGAGGAAACCATTGAATTTAGTATCAATTATCTATTCGATGTAGAAATCATTAGTCTAACAAAATCTCATCACATAAGGTGGATTTTTGGTGAAGGAATTTTTATAATAGATGTTGTCACAAATACTATTACAAAGCGGAAGCAGGCTCAACTTTACATTTTTCATAATAGTTTAGAGGTTGCACCATTTTTTAAAACCCACAAATTAATCTTAGGAATTTGAATCCATCAAGGGATGAAAGTTGGATATCAAATACACATAATAAAAAATTATAGGATGGTTTTCAGACCATATTTTTAAGGAGTTAACTACAAATCAAGATTCCATTTCAGAAAGAATTTGATTTCTAGACATAAGACCAAGTGTACATGTATTATATTATAAGGGTTATGTAATTAATGGTTATACATTCTATAAAAATGAACATGATTAATGAAATACCATAAAAAATAGTGTAGTTACACTTGTGTCTAAAGTGATTCATGTATCTGATAAAAAGAATATAAATCCAATTTATGCGAATATGTTATACTTTAGCATCATCAAACAAATATGGGAGTTGGATTATACAACATTTTAAGTGTTTATTTTTTAATGAAAGTGGGTTAATAATAGGAGTGCAGTTAAAATATATTAATTGGGATTTATAAAGGTGTATTTTAGTAAGGAAGGGCACACTGATGAACCATTTATAATGGAATCATAGTCAGTATAAGTATTTTATGTTCTAAATCCTACAAACTAAAAGTGGTAAATTTTCCAATTATAAACCAAAACCACTAAAGTTTCATATGTCAATTCAACTGAGGATGAACCTTTCATTGGGATTTCATAATCATTTCACAGCGGTCCCAATATATAAGAGGTATTATATATCATAGGAGACCATAATGAGGGGGTTTGGATACTTGAAATATGGGTCAAATCCCTTTAAACTTTTAAAAAAAGGAGGGTTTTATAATTAGGTTATAATTTTTTGTAATATACATTGCATTGACTCATATAATTATCTATTCACTACCACATTTACATAATCTAAATTAAATGTTCAACCACTTCTATTGATAATGACTTCTACACAAGTAGATGCTCCCGATACTGAGGAACAACATGTTTCTTAACATGATAATGCTCTTTATACAGAGGAACAACAAGTTTCTACACATTTTTATGCTACCAATCCATTTGAACGATATATTTAGGATTTTAAAGCTAATTTAATGGTATACTATGAAAAAATAGTCTCCTAGAAAAAACAGGATCACCATAGTGTGACAGTGTTAGAAAAAATTATTAAGGTGAGAAACAAAGGAATAAAATTAAAGGTTGGATGGAATGCATGTGTTGATCCTGGATAACCCCCACAAGTCCATGTTCAGTAATTATGTAAAGACCCCAAACCCAGTAGCCCAGAGTTAAGGCCTTACTTTATTACATTAGTATAATAAACAATGAAGTCACATCCCGATGGACTGAATAGTTTAGTAGCATTGGAAAACCAAATATAAACATAATATTTACATTACAAATTGAAAGGAAAAACAACATAGAAACTCCATTGGAAACATCCTTAAACACCCATATTATCCCGAAAAGTCATTCATAATATACATCTTTGCATCCTAAGGAAAAATAAAACATAAGGATGGGGTGATCTCAAATTCTCAGTAAGGGTAATGAATACAACAAAAGATTATTATTAACAATAATAAAATGTGAATAAATACAAATACATTCCATTAAAACATAATCTTGAGCATAATATGGTGGGAATATAAACTAATCAAATAATTCCATTTAATTAATCACATGATAATGAAACTTAACCATGGATATTCTACTGGTTGAATAATCACATGGAATATCAATAACTAATCTAATAATGATATAATTGATAATGTTGGACATCTAAAACATACCATTGAGGCCTCGACCATGAATACTGAAAATAAATGGTTAAGGTCTCATCCAAATCCATATCTAAAAATAAATGGGCATGGCCTTGACCAAGTCCACATATGTTTTATTTCATGAGACCTACCCATGAATCAAGGGAATATAGTGGCCCCTTCCCATCACATACTAAGTCTAATGAATTCATCATATGAATGGGGTTAAACATAAACAACATATACATATGAAATGTAAATAACTTTCCCCAATCAATAAACATAATCACTAACCATTCTGAGTAATATGGTAAATGGTATGAAGATAGCACATCCAAAGTCAAAATGATCATAAAAAATTAAATAAAATATGGTATATGATATTATAAAATGTAAATACCAATTAAAAAAACTCTAATAAAATCATCAAGAAATTCTTGATAGAAATACCCTTTTTTTACTTTACTAAGAAGAGTTCTTTTGAAAAAATTGTTTGTATTTGTCATAAAATCATATTGTAAACATGTATATGATAGAAAATAAAAGGGAATAAAAATAAAATAATATTTTATGCATAAATTATTTCCAACTCAAGTGAATATGTGTAAAAAGAGAACTTAAGAATTATTATAAATGAGTGGATTTAACGCGGTTTAAGGTTAAGTACTAAAGATTATTTAAAAAATACAAAGGAATAATTTTGGATAAAACTATAAATGAAAAAAATATATTTTTTCATGATAAAATGAGTTATTTTAGTAAAATAATAGTGACTTAAAACAGATTATGGAGTTAACTTGAAAATGGGTAAGAAAATGGACAGTT
The DNA here is from genome assembly GCA_963277665.1 of Viscum album. Lineage (NCBI taxonomy): Eukaryota > Viridiplantae > Streptophyta > Magnoliopsida > Santalales > Viscaceae > Viscum > Viscum album. The sequence goes on from OY728132.1 coordinate 624,742,625, forward strand.
CCCTTAAATTGGACTTGCATATTGGGAAGAATTGAGAAGGGAACCTTATAAAATCATGTATTTCCCATAAAAGAAAGATGAAATGATCTGGATACACGAGTTTGGAATATTTAAAGAGAATTTATAATAAGTATATAAAAATAAAGAATAATTAAATTAGGATAAAGAGATAGAATGCGTGACTGAGATGAAAAATTGAAGTTCGAGGAGAATCCCTTACCACTTTGAAAATAATCAGACCGCATGACTGATAAAATTAATAAAAATTCAATGAAACAATTAATACCATGAAAATAAATATATTAATGATATGAAACATAAAATTGAAGTATAAATACACCACACATGAGAAATAGTGGTGAATAAGGAATATCTCACCGAAATGAAAGTGAGATGATAAAACCCTTACCTTATGCCTGAAAGTGTTCTTCACTTTCCCTTAATGTAATTTATAATAAAAATAGATTCATTAATAATTTAATTAAAAACCTATTCAACAAGTATTTAATTTAATATAATTTTATTAAGTTTATTTATGGACTTTTTGATGAGTTATGAGATTCAATTTCATTATTCAAGAGTGTTTGTTTCCTTGGTTTTCATGATTGGTTCACTTGTATACATGTATGATAGATCATGTAAAATGGGAATAGTTATCCATAATTGAAGTTATATTATATTAATTTAATTAATTTATATTTAATGGTCTTATATATAATTTTTTTCATATATGATGATTTTTCATTAGATAAAGTGTTAATGATAACCATTTAGATTATTTTGGTGTTTTCTCAATATCATGAACTAGTTTTTCTTATGTATCAATATTATGTATGTATACTGGAAAAAATAACATTAAATAAGTTTTATAATATATATTAAAGTCTAATTTAACCATGAAAATGGATTTATTATTATAATTGAAGGTGGAATTGAAAAATGAAAACTCATCGTCGATGAAGGCGGTAAATCGGCACCTCACAGACGATGTTTTCATTTTTAGAATAAAAAGAGGAAGAGAAGAGAATTGATGGTTGACATTACATTAACATAATAAAATTATAGTATATATATAAGTAAATAGATTTATCATGAATTTTTTGATAGATGAGGTAAGGAAAGGATAATAAAGAAAATAAATTGAAAGAAAATTAAAAGAACAAAATGGGATTTTACCTCTTGAATTCCTCTCCTGGAGAACCTCCTTAAGGAACTTTGAAATGACATTTTTGGTGAGAAAAGAAAGACCAAAACGCGGGGGAGAGGTTTGGGAGAGGTATTTTGTATAAATTGTATAATATTCAAGGATTTTGAGGTGTGGTAAGAAGAGGTGGTGTGGGGTGGTATTTATAGTGGAGGAGAGGGGTGTTTTTGAATATTTTATTCATTTGTTTATTATTTTGGCTCAAGACTATGAATAGTTTTTATTCCTATGACTAAATATATTAAATAGAGAAGTATAGTTCTATATTATGGTGCTTAAATCATATATGACTCAATAAATAGTATATTTAACTTATAATGTATATATATAACGTAAATTACCATATTTCTCTATTCACAAAAAAATCAACTATTTTAGAAAAATACCAAAAATTCACCCTAACCATTTTTTGACGTGTAGAATTCAAAAACAAAATCCATTTTTTAAAAATAATTTTATAAATAAGGGAAATTTATTTTTAATTAAAATCATTTATTTATTCAAAAAATACCAATTTAAAAATTATAACCGATTTTATGACACCTATTAAAAAATTAATTAAGGTCTCATAAAATTATCATATAATCATAAGACAAAAAAATATTAATTTATGAATCTATTTTATGATTTTTTTTATTTTATTGATTATATTAATTATAAAATTGATAATAAATATTTATGTTTCAAAAAAATATCAACACCTAATTTATCATTTTAAAACATTTATTTACTCATTATATGAAGTAAATATGCCATATTTTCATTTATTAGATACCCAAATTTTATTTATGCTTTCATAGGTGAAGTTACTATTCTATTGTTAATATTAATATTCCTAATGGTCACATTACTATTCCAACAATCAAATTTAATAGTATATTACGATTTTAAACTCAGTGTTTCGTGAAGCATAAACTATTGAAGATATTAAATTTTAAAAGAGACATACCATAAGATCTTGGGGTGTTACATTCTACCCTCCTATAAAAGTTTCATCCTTTAAATTTCTAGAGTGACACCTCATGAAAATATTTGGGTAGTTCTTCATCATAATTTCCTCTGGTTCCCACGCTGCCTATTCAATTTTATGATTTTTTCAAAGTACCTTTACCATCCAAGTCATCCGATTCCTCAACAACTATTATTTAATGTCCATAATATGGATAGGCTCTTCAAAGTAAGATAAATCAGGTTACAATTCTATTCCTTCAAAGCGAGGACATGTGTTGGGTCTAGCATATACTTAACAAAGAGATGTGGAACACATTGTGTACTTTAGAAAGGATAGGTGGCATCACAAAACAATAAGCCATAACTCCAATTATCTATAGGATTTTGAAAGGTCCAATGTATCTAGTGATTAGTTTCCCTTTTTTCCAAATCTTATAACACCCTTCCATAGAGATACCTTCATGAAGATATGATCTCTTAATTGAAACTTCAAATCCTTACACCATTTATCGATATAGCTTTTTTGTCTACTTTGAGTTTCTTTGATATGAGTTTGGATAGTATTTACCTTTTCTATTATTTCCTCCACAGGTTTTGGTCTTATGAGATTCATTGCACCAACTTTATCCCAATAAGTTGGAGTATGACATATATTTCCACATAATGCTTCATATGGTTCTATTTGAATACTTTAATGGAAACTATTATTGTAGGAAAACTCTACCAAAGGTAAATTATTATCCCACATACCTTGAAAGTCAAGTGAGAATGATATCAACATGTATTCTAATGTTTTAATAGTCCTTTCAAACTGCCCATCAAATTAAGGGTGATATACAGTTCTCAAACGAAGATCATTATCCAAATATTTTTGAATAATTTTCTAGAATATTTATTTAAATCATGGATTCATATCATACACAATTGAAAGAGGTGCTCCATCAAGTCTTACAAATTAATTAATATAATATTGTGAAATGAGATCTAGTGGAAAATCCTCCCTTATAACAAGAAAATGTGAAGATTTGGTAAGTCAATAAAAAATTACCCATATTTCATCATTATTTATTGGATTTTTTGGTAATCAAGTGAAAAAATCCATAATTATAATACTATTTCCATATAGTAATAGGAAGAGTTTTCATGAATACTCTATGATGTTGTCTTTTTGATTTTACATGTTGACTGAATAAAATTTTTGATACATAATCAGCAATTTCCCGCTTCAAATTATCCCACCAGAAATGTTCCTTCAAATATCTATACATCTTAGTGCTATTGGGGTGTATAGAGAAATTCGAGCTATAAGCATCGTATAATAATTCCCTTTTTAGCTCAGGTATAGAGGGAAAATAAAAACTCTTCCCAAATTTCATAATTCTATACTCATACATAAAGTCTAATAATTTCCCATCATTCATATATTTAATTTTATTTTGAAGATTATTATCATCAGAATGAGAACATTTAATTCTTTCTAATAAATATTGTTTGGAAACCATTTGAAAAGTAGTGATGTTTCACCTTTCTTAATAATTACCATATCCATCTTCACTAGATTCATGAACACAAAACCCCTTTCAATCCTCATTTTTTTAGAACTACATGATCCTTACTTCTCAATGAATCTTCTACATGATTTTCCTTCCCTAGGTGATAGTGTATTGAACAATCATAATCCTTGAGCATCTCAATCCATCATCTTAGCCTCATATTGAGTTATTTATTTGAGAAGATATATTTCAAACTCTTATGATATTTATATATCTCATATCTTTCACCATAGAGATTGTATCTCTATATCATCATAGAAAATATTATAGCCGCTAACTCATAATCATGAATTAGATAGTTCTGTTCATGAGTGTTTAACTACCTTAATGCATAGAAAATAGCTATATCATTATCTATAAGGACACAACAAAGTCCTTTCTTTTATTCATTACTATAAATTACAAATACACCATTTTCTAATGGTAGATTCAAGATTAGAGAATTAACTAATATCCTATTCAATTCTTAAAATCATTCTTTAAATTTCTTTTTTAAAATAAACTTAATCCCTTTATGAATAAGCTTGGTTGATGGGTTTGATAATTGGGAAAAATTAGGAAGGAAATATCAACATTAACCTGCTGAAACAATGAAACTACATACCTTGATTATATTCGTTGGAGTGGGAAATTCTTGAACTTTCTTTGTCTTCACTGGATCAATTGAGATTCCATCCTTAGAGACAACATGTATAAGAAAAAAAACAATTTGAAGCCAAAATTCACACTTTATAAACTTACCATATAACTCTTTTCTTATAAGAGTCTCCAGAACAATATGTAAGTGGTTATCATGGTCCTCATAGATTTTGGAATATATCAATATATCATCAATAAATACCACAAAAAAATCACAAAGATATTCCTTGAAAAATCTATTCATTAGATACATAAAAATAGAGGGTGCATTAGTCAATCTAAATGAAATTACTGTAAACTCATAATGTTCATACATAGTTTAGAATGATGTCTTTGGAATATATTCCTTACTCATACATAATTAACGATATCAAGTTCGAAGGTCAATCTTTGAAATATATTGAGATCTATGAGGCTGATCAAATAAATCATCAATGCGAGGTAGATGATTCTTGTTATTTATTGTAATATCATTGATTTCTCTATAGTCGATGAAAAAACCTCATGGATCCATCTTTCTTTTTAATAAAGAGAACATAGGATCCCCATAAAGAAACACAAGGGTGAATAAATACCTTATTAATCAAATCCTCTAGTTGTTTCTTCTACTCCAATAATTCCATAGTGGCAATTATATAAGGAGTCTTTGATATTGGCCTTGCATCTAGGACTAAATCAATAAAAAACTCAACTTCCCACTCTAGAGGATTCACTAGTAAATAATATGTAAATACATCAATGTATTCCTATACAATATATATGTACTCAATTTTAAGATTTCTTTCCTCATCCATAGATGATATGTTCTCTTCTTCACCAATAATTTCATTTAGAAGATCTATTGGAGGTGGATCCATATATGAATCAGATGCTGAAGTCTCCCCTCTAAAGATGATAAATTCCGTACCTTAATCATGAATCATAATTTCATTCTCTTTTAAATAATTTTTTTCATTATATTTCAAAATCTAATCCATACCAAGGATTATATAAAAATCAACCATAGGTATGATGATAAAATTAGTAATTAGAGAATGTTTATATGTCATAATAGAAATTGATCGACACATATTTATTGTAATAAGGTTTCCACTAGGAGTCTTCACTAAAAACTCCCTTATTAATGTAAATTGAAAATATATAATTATTAAATAAAATTTTAATTATATAAAGTAATGTGATGATCCAAAATTAAATAAATATTTAGCTAAATTTGAAGATATGAATAAAGTACCTACCACCACATCATTAAGAACTTCAACCTTAGCTGTTGTGATTTTATAAGATTTTCCTTGACCTTGTGGCCTTTTTTGAGGATATTTTCCTTGATTCTTTGGAAAATAATTTTCATAGTATACCATATCCCTAAAATTTTAGCATTGAACATTGGTATCTTCTTTATTTCACTTGAAATTGTGATCATGATGGCCTTTCTCACCACACTTGAAGCAAACTAATTTTCCTTTTAAGTAGGCACCAGGGTGTTTCCTTCCACAAGTATCAAATATTGTAAAATTCCCTTTTTTATTCTTCCCTTTATCCATTATTTGATCCTCCACCCTCTTCTTATATTTTTCCCTTAATGTCCTAAAACTTAGATAATTATTTATCTATCTTGATAACACATGCGACTATATCTTTGTATGATGAGAATATTTGGGAGACCAGTGCCCTCTATAGGAATGGTTTTAACCCATAAAATAATTAATCAATATTTATCTTTGAATTATGTATATAATCCATAACATGACTTGCTAACCTTGTAAAGTTGGATTTAGACTTGACAATGTTTTCATCCTCTTTTTGTCTCAGACTCAAGAATTTCATTTCCATATCCACTCAATGTTCATGAGGGAAATAATTTTCTTATAAAGTTTCCATAAAATCCTTCCATTCCATATTCAAAATTTATTTCTCCTCCTTTTTGTTTTGAATAAATTAACACCATTGATCAACATCTCCTGAGAGACAATAATCTGTCATGATAACCTTCTCCCTTTTATTACCTCCCAATTTAAGAAACATCTTCTCTAAGGAACTTATCCATTTCTTAGCTACAAATGGATTTGTAGTCCCATTTAATGAAGGAGGATGTTGTCACATAAATCGATCTAAAATTATTACACTGAATTGTGGATCAGGATGCTCCATGTGATTAAGGTTATTTACCATAATCTGAGTTAGTTTTCCTAGTATAGTTAGAAGTTTCTTAACTCCAGTTTCATCTCCCACTCCAACATCATTATCTTTCATAGGAGGTAAATTCCTACATGAAATATGTGCGTTAATACAATTTCCATTCCTTTAACTAGGCACCATTTATAAAAAATTATATACACTAAATTAGGTTATGAATCATAATGAATAATTTTGAACTAGAAAAATAATTAATATAAAACGAAAATTTATGCATATCTAATCATAAACGTGGTTTATTTGGGTACATATTTACTTTTAAATCCTTCATAATGGTTTATAAAAAAATGTGAATTATCCTAAGCATATCCCCTAAAAGTTTCAAACCAGGTGCGCAGTAAGGCCCATTGTAAAGTACCAGTTTATGTCATGTTAGGACCAACACACCCTATTGGAGTTATTACCCCTAGGTACATATGTTCCAAAACTACATCCACTTGTAGTATCCAGACATGGATGTATTTCTATGAAGACCCAAAAAATCTATACCTTACCAAAATTCTAGTATTTTCTTCTATGATTATCCTCAAAATATATCTTAGGGTTATGTTCCCTAATCAATGTTTTATAAATATAGTATCTAAAGTTTCTACTAAACTTCCACTGATACCAAAAGTAAAGACCCCGACCTTAGTAGCTCAGAGTCAGTGTCTTACTTTATTACATTGGTATAATAAACAAGGGAGTCACATCCTGAAGTACTGAATAATTTAGTAGATTTATAAAAAAAGATACAAAAATAAGCTTTAAATTACAACTTGAAAGAAAAAAACATATATTTTTTTGTAAACATCCTTAAACTCGTAGATTATCCCTACAATTCATTCATAATATACATCTTCACATCCTAGGGAAAAATAAAACATAAGGGGTGATCTTAGATGCTCAGTAAGGGTAATAAATATAGCTAAATATTATCATAAATTGTAATACAAGGTGAATAAATACATACACATTATATTAAAACATAATCTTGAGTATAATATTTAAGGAATATAAACTAATCAATTAATACCATTTAAATAATCACACGAGAATGAAACTTAACCATGGATATTATACTAGTAAAATAATCACATGAAGTATTAATAACTAATATTATAATAATGGAATTCATAATACTATAAATATAAAACATATTGTTGAGGACTCAACCAAGACACCCGAAAATAAATGGTTAAGGACTTAGCCAAATCTATATTTGAAAATAAATGGGTAAGGCCTCAACTAAGTCCATATCTATTTTGTCTCATGAGACCTACCGATGAATTGAGGGGATATATAGGGACCCAAATATCACTTAATAAGTCTAATTCATTCCTAATATGAATGGGGTGAAACATAAACAATATATTCATATGAAATTTAAATAGCATTCCCCAATTAGTAAATATAATCACTAACCATTCTGAGTAATTTGGTGAATGGTATCAAGATAGCACATTCATAGTCAAAATAATCATAAAACTTTTAATAAAATGTGGTATATGATATAATAAAAGGTCAATACCAATTAAGAATAATATTAAATAGAGGATGTTAAAATAGATTAAAATAATCTAATAAAATCATTGAGTAATTCTTGATAGAAATACCCTTTTTTACTTTGTAAAGAAGAGTTCTTTTGGAAAAATAATTTGTATTTGTCAAAAAATAAGATTGTAAACATTTATATCCTTGAAAATAAAATGAACATACAATGAAATTATATTTTATGCATAAATTATTTCAAAGTGAAGTGAAAACATATAAAAATATCATTTAAGAAACATTAGAAATGAGCCTCTTTAGTGCAGTTTAAGGGAAAAACTAAAGTGTCTTAAAAAGGACAGAGGAATAATTTTTGTATAAAAGAAGAAATGAAAAAATATAGTTTTTCATGATAAAATTAGGTATTTTAGAAAAATAACGGTGGATTAAAATAGATTATGGAGTGATTATGAAAATGGGTAAGAAACTGGGAAGTTCCCTTAAACCAGGCTTGCATATTGGGAAGAATTGAGATGGAAACCTTATAAAATCATGTATTTACCATAAAATAAAAATGAAATTATATGGATACATGAGTTTGGAACATTTAAACATAATATATATTAATTATATAATAAGAAATAATAATTACACTGTGGTAAAGAGAGATAATTCTTAACCTAAATTAAAAATGGTAGTTCAGGGTAAGTCCCTTACCACTTTGAAAATGGTCAAACTGTATGACCCATAAAATTAATGAACATTAAATGAAACATTTAATGACATGATAATAAAGATATTAATGATATGAAACATCAAATGGAAGTATAAATACACCACCCATGAGAAATAGTGATGAATAAGGCATATCTTATAGAAATGAAAGTGAGGTGAAAAAACCCTTACTTTATGTCTAAAAGTGTTTTGAACTTGCACTTAATGTCCTGGATAATGAAATTAAATTTATTAATAATTTAATTAAGAACCTATTAAACATGTATTTTATTTATTATAATTTTATTATATTCATTTGTGTTCTTTTTGATGAGTTATGAGATTCAATTTCAATGTTTGGGAGTGTTCGTTTCCCTAGTTTTCATGATTTTCTCACTTTTATACATGTACGAAATATCACTTGAAATAAGAATAGTTATCAAGAATTTAAATAATATGTTATTAATGAAATTACATGATATTTAATGGTATTATAAATCATTTCCCTGCATATATGATAATGATTCATTAGATAAAGCGTTAATGATAACCATTTAGATTATTTTGGCATTTTTTGATCATCATGAACTAGTTTTGTCTTATGTATTAATATTATGTATATATAATGGGTAAAGAACATTAAATGAGTTTTATTAAATATAATAAATTATTTTTTAACCATAAAAAAGGTTTTATGACCATATTTGAAGGTGTAATTGAAAAATGAAACTCATTCTTCTGGAAGTCGGTAAATCGGCACCTCACGGATGAAGCTTTGATTTTTAGAATAAAAAGGGGAAGATAAGAGAATTTTTGGTTGATATTAAATTAACATAATAAAATTATATTATATATAATATAATGTAGTTATCATTCATGTTTGGATAGATGAGTTGGGGAATGGATAAGAATGAAAAGAAATTGAAGGAAAATTAAAAGAACAAAAGGGGATTTTACCTCTTGAATTCCTCTCCTTGAGAACCTCCTTAAGGAGATTTGAAATGGTATTTTGGGTGAGACAAACATGAAAAAAACATGGGGGAGATGTTTTGGAGAAGGATTGGGTAGAAATTGGACACGATTCAAGGATTTGGAGGTGTGAGGATAATAGGTGGCGAGAAGTGATATTTATAGTGGAGGAGAGGTATGTTTTTTGAATATTTTATTCATTTTTTTATTATCTTGGATCAAGACTATGAATAGTTTTGATTACCATGAATAAATACAGTAAAAAGAGAAGGATAGTTTTATATTATGGTAATTAAATCATCAACGAATCAAGAAATAATGTATTTAACTTATAATGTATATATATATCATAAATTACTGTATTTCATTATTCACAAAAAATTCAACTATTTTAGAAAAACACCTAAAATTCTCCCTAACTATTTTTTAATGTTTAGAATTAAAAAATAAACTGATTTTTTTGAAAATAATTTTCTAAATATGGAAAATTTATTTTTAATTAAAATCATTCATAAATTTTAAAAATACCAATTTAAAAATTATAATTGATTTTATGACACTTTGAAAAATTAATTAAGGTCTCCTAAAATTATATTATAATCATAAGAAACTAAAATATAAATTTATTAATCTATTTTATGAAAATAAATTTTATTTTAAATAATTATATTAATTATAAAAATAAAAACAAATATTTATGTTTAACAAAAGTACCAACACTTAATTTATCATTTTTAAAACATTTATTTACTTATCCCATGATGTAAATATGATATTTTTTAATTTATAAAATACCCAAGTTTTATTTATACTTTCATAGGTAAAGTTACTATTTTATTGGTCATATTACTATTCCTAATGATAAAATTGCTATTCCAATGGTCATATTTAATAGTATATTATGATTTTAAACTCATTGTTGCATGAAACATAAACTATTTAAGATATTAAATTTTAAAAGAGACATACCATAAGATTTTGGGATGTTATAAGATATATTTGGATCACCAATCAAATTTATATTTTGATTGATGTAGATTCATGGCACAATATTGTTCCCATGATTAAGGTACTAATTTTGGAATAAACTAGGGTAACATCATATGATATACTTTCTTTATTTTACTAAAGAATAAAATAATGAAATGTTTATTTATTCTTCATTATCCCTTAAGACTGCATTTATAATAGATGAATTCTGAATAAAATTTGTATTAATACTCACTAGAATATCTCATAGAGGTTATCAAAAAAATTTTATGAAGTATAATCTTAAATATGTTGAAGGGAAAATAAAGTCTCATCCACCACATATGTATGAAAACATGATAAATGAACTAGCGTGGGATGCATTTATTGGTCATTATGAGGGGAAATCCTTTCAGGTATATTATGATTGGTAATACATTGCTTGAAAATATGTGCATTAATCACTTTGATTAATAAATTTTAATTTATGAAACAACAACTAAGTACTAAAAAATAAAAAACATACAGGAAAACCAACATACCCCTACCATAAAGTAAGGATGGGGTATGTTTCACTTGAAAATAATCATATGTATTTTAAATCTATAGTTTTTATTTTACGTTACATGCAACAATAACATGATTTTGTTCTTTATTTTATATGCATATTGATGAATCTAAATCCAAATCCACTTCCATCCCACATCATGTGCTATATAAAGAGTAACATGTAAATAAAAACAAGATACTACTAGATGAAAAAAAGTGTGGGAATCATGTGTAACTATTGTATAATATTTTTTTCTTTAAATCAATATTATATAATAATTATTACTTACTTATATATATATTTTTACTGAATTGGACACAATAATTATCATTAGTTGTAATAGATGAACAACTAATATTAGTGGCTTTGAAGGGGCTAGAACAATATGATTTTTTCAGAGGTGTTGATTTGGGGGGTGTCACCCTGAACATATTTTTATGAAAGAAATGAATAGGGGTATAAAGATAAAAAAATGGAGGCCATGTAGACATGATTAGCTACTCAAGAAGAAAAAATTAATTAGTAGTTCGAGTTGTTACAAAATTTTATGGTAATGAATCAAATAGAAGAAACAACACAACAATAACCACTACATGAAGACCACCACCATATTTGAGGTGAGCCATTCCCCTCAAAGGGATATCTTAGAAGAGGTAATAAATATTTTTATAATTGTTTATATTAAATGTGAACCAAGCAGACACTGTTACCTTTCCGGTATTGATATTCTATAGAATAAAAATGATTGCGATTTATATCTATCAACACCCACCCATCACCTTGTTGTGAGGGGTACCATATACAATATCCAAGGAGATATTCTATACAAAAAAACTTCAAATAAATAACTTGAGAGTGGGAATTAATGTAGCTCATGAGGAAAGTGCTGAGCTACCTATTCCACTTAATGATTCAAATATTCATACAATCAATTTTGTTATTGGAACTTTCAAAGCATTTCTGTTAAATATTGTAAAAATACATGTCGACAAAGAGGTATTACTTTCCAATTTATTTTTTATAAAAAACATTAAAAATTAATTAAAAAATAATGAACCAATGAATGTTATTACAAAAAGAAAAAGATAAGGGGTTTAAATAGAAGGTAAAATAAAAACTTTCTAAAGGATCAACCAAATAATAAAAAATATATTCAAAAATTACCTTTATCCCACATATTCAACTTCCACATTTACTAACATTAAAGGTTTATGCAGATAAAACGTCAATAAGTCGTGGTATGACCATAATTGTTTTTAAGAACAGATGTATGTAGGGGTCATTACATACTATATTAGTCTATAGAATATAAATAAAATCCTCAAGAATGAATGGTTAGGATTCTCAGTTGTAAATTTGCACATGAGGTGTGTTTTCATGATTTGTTTTTCAAATAGTTGATCTAATTTTTAAATTATGACTAAATACTATTAATAATTATTATCAGTGTATATATCAATACTATTTGAAGGGAAAACCCGATAAATAGAAATTTGGAATCATTAGTTGTCACATCACTTCTACACAACTATTCTCATTGGAATTAAAGAAATATAAAGTAATATTGAAAAAACTATCCATAATGTTTGAAATCAAACTTATAGATGATATACTCTTAAAAATACCCACAATATAGGGGTAAAACTCTACAATTTAATCACATAAAATATATTTTTATTCCTTTCATTACTCATTCCTTTTTTAGACAATATTGGTTACTCATTTCAATCAATTTTATACTCCAAATATTTATCTTCTGGACTCAATTCATAGATACCCAAAAAATCGACCACACATGATAATTTTTATCAATTTCTAATATAGCACATAACATATTTTACAAATAAAAATCAAGTTATACATTTTAAATTATGTTTTAATGAATTTTTTTATGATTATGTAGTGTTTAAATATCATCAAAATCAGGGAATGAGGATAGTCCATGATCGCAAAAATCTTATAGACTTTCATAAATGGATAATTATTAGGGTATATATAATAACATTGTACTATAAAAACATATATAAAACAAATTACTTATTTTTATCAATGTTTCTACAATTCCTAGAAAAAAATTATGGTAAATATTGTGGTTATTATGTTTAAAAATTCATGAAAGATATCATATTCCATAAAAAAACTAACATCCTCAAAGAGGTATTTCCAATGATAATTACAATTTCATTTAAAATATTTATTAATCCATTGTTTATTTATATTTTTCCAGTATTTCTAGGACTATTGAAATTCCACATATTCACAAGAGAAAATGGATTTTTTAGAAATGAATGGGAAGAATACATAGTGTCAGATTGTATACAGACACCATAAATATGTGACTTACTATTACTTATTTAGTAAAATTTCACACCATTTTATCTACTTTTATTATTTTAATTTACTTATTATTTTTATCTGATACTTGTTTTTTTTAAATTTCATAGATATCATTCACTCAATAATCCTCACCTCAATCCGATACATAGTATGCTCGATATGACTTTATGTGCATGTTTTTAGTTTATAATGGAAATTTTAGTTCAAAATAGACATAAAATACTCAAAAATTATCAAACACATTTATAATATTTTTATAATTTAGACTAATGATCGATAAGTCATTTTTATGTATATGAATTGTAAGCACCTCAATATAATACACGGTGTGCCCGACATGACTCAAAGCATACGTTATGAGTTTAAAATTGAAATTTTAGATTAAAACACGTGTCAATCACTAAAAAATAATAAAAAATGCTCATAGGAACTTGATAATTTAGTAAAATGATTCATATGTCATTTGTGATATGTAGAAATCAGTCTCATGTAAAACTGACACATGATGTGACCAACATTACTCAAAGTGCGTGTTTTTAGTTTAAAATGCCATTTTAGTAAAAACGACATATTAAATTCTCAAAACCAAGAAAATTCATTAGGATTGTTTTGATACATTAGGGAAATTATCATTAAGTCATTTTTGATATGTATAAATTAACTGCATGTTAATTTGTTGCATGATGTGGCCAGTATGACTCAATGTGCACTTTTATTTAAAATTGAAATTTTAGTTTAAAAAATAAGTCACATACTCAAAAATAAGAAAACACATTAATATTGTTTTGATAATTTATTAAAATGATCCATTAATCATTTTTGATGTGTAGGAATCATCCACACCTCAATCTAACATACAGTGTGCTCAGTATGACTCAAAGTGTATGTTGTCAGTTTAAAATTGACATTTAAGTTAAAAAACGTGTTTCACTCCATGAAAAACAAGAAAAAAAATGATATTTATATCTTGATACATTAGAAAAATGATTCATAAACAATTTTTTATGTGTAGTAATCAGTCTCTAGTCAAACCAACACACAATGTGACAAGTATGACTCAAAGTGAATTTATTCGGTTTAAAATGAAATCTTAGTAAAAAAGGAACATGAAATACTAAAAATTGATAAAATTATTTAATTTTGTTTTTATACATTAGTAAAATTATCCTTATGTTCATTTTAAGGTATAAGAATCAACTGCACGTCAATCTGACGCACACTGTGACCGGTATGACTCCAAGTGTGTTTTTATTTAAAATTTACATTTTAGTTAAAAAAATAATCACATAATTAAAAATGAGAAAAAAAATTATAATTGTTTTGATACATAAAAAAACTGATACATAAATCATTTGTGATACATAATAATTATCTACACCTCATTCCAATACACAGTGTTCCCAACATGACTCAAAGTGTATGTTATTAGTTTAAAATTGACATTTTAGTTTCAAACACATATCACTCACTGAAAACCTAAAAAATGTGCTCTAATTGTATTTATACTTTAGGAAAATGATTCACAAGTCATTTTTTATGTGTAATAATCATTATCAAATCAAACCGACATAAGATGTGATCAGTATAGGTCAAAGTGTGTGTTTTCAGTTTAAATTGAAAACTTAGAAAAAAAAGACATGTGGCACACTCAAAACTAATAAAACACATCCATATTGTTTTGATACTTTATGGAAATTATACTTAATTCATTTTTGATGTGTAGGAATCAACCAAACAATAATATGATGCACGGTGTGACCGAAATGACTCTAAGTATGCCTTTTTTATTTAAAATTGAAATCTAGTTCAAAATACATTTCACATAATCAAAACGATAAAAACACATTTATATTATTTTTATATTTTATTAAAATAATATATAAGACATTCGTGACATGTAGCAATAAACCACACCTCAATCTGATACATGGTTCACCCCTAATGACTCAAAGTGTCTTTTATCAGTTTAAAATTGACATTTTTTTGTTGAAAACAGGGGTCACTCGCTAAAAATCATGCAAACACACTCATAATATATTTATAATTTAGTAAAATTATTAATAAGTCATTTTTGACATGTAGGAATCATTTTGACATAAAAAAAACACACAATGTGACCAGTATGACTCAAAGTGCGCGTTTACAGTTTCAAATGACATTTTAGTAAAAACTACACGTGACATACTCAAAATAAAAAAATGGATTCATATTGTTTTTATACTTTATGAAAACGACCCTTAAGTAATTTTTTATTTTTAGGATTCAATCTCAAATCAATTCGACGCATGGTGTGATCAGTATGACTCCAATTGTGTTTTTATTTAAAATTGAAATTTTAGTTAAAAACACAATTCATGAACTCAAAACTAAGAAAATTAATTAATATTGTTTTAATAATTTATTAAAATGATCCATAAATAATTTTTGTGTGTGTAGGAATTAGCCTTACCATAATCCAATTAATGGTGTTCCCGGTATGATTCAAAGTGCATGTTATCAATTTAAAATTGATATTTTAGTTCAAAACATATTCCACACACAGAAAACTAAGAAAAAAGATCATATTTTATTGATAATTTATGGAAACAATTCATTAGTAATTTTTGACAAGTAGGAATTAGTCTCACGTCAAATCGACACATGATGTGACCAATATAACTCAAAGGGAATTTTTTTAGTTTAAATTGACATTTTAGTAAAAAAGAGATGTGATATACTCAAAACTGAAAAATTCTTTTATATTGTTTTGATAATTTATTAAAATGATCCTTAAGTCATTTTTGACATGTAAGAATCAACCACTCATCAATCTGATGCATGGAGTTACCACTATGACTCCAAGTGTGTCTTTTTATTTAAAACTGTCATTTTAGCTCAAAACACATATCACATACTAAAAACCAATAAAACACATTTATATTGTTTTTATAATTTATTTCAATGAAACATAAGTCATTTTTTACATGTATGAATCATCCTAACCACAATCTGATAAACGGTGTGTGCGATATGACTCAAAGTGTCCATTATGAGTTTAAAATTGACATTTTACTTCAAAAGGTGTTTCACTCACTAAAAACTAAGAAAAAATGATCAAATTATATTAATAATTTAGAAAAATGATTAACAATTAATTTTTGAGGTGTAGTAATTATACACACATAAAAATAACACACAATGTGACCATTATGACTCAAAGCCGTGTTTTTAGTTTAAAATGGAATTTTAGTAAAAAAGACACATGACATTCTCAAAATTGAAAAAATTCATTCATTTTTTTTGATAATTTAGGAAAATTATCCTTAATTCATTTGTGATGTGTAGGAATTATCCATACATCAATCCGACACATGATGTGACTGGTATAACTCTAGGCGCGTTTTAATTAAAATTGACATTTTAGTTCAAAACAAAAGTCACATACTCAAAACTAAGAAAATACATTCATATTGTTTTGAAATTTTAATAAAAATATCCATAAATAATTTTCGATATGTAAGAATAAACTACACCTTGATTTGATACACTGTGTTCTCAGTATGACTCAAAGTGTATGCGATCAGTTCAAAATTGACATTTTAGTTCAAAACACACATGACATAGTCAAAAATGATAAAAACACATTCAGATTATTTTGATACGTTAGAAGAACAATACATAAGTCATTTTTGATGTGTAGGAATCATCATCACCTAAATCTGATACATGGTGTGACTGATATGACTCAAATTGTGTGGTTTCAGTTTAAAAATTAAATTTTATTAATATATTGTTTCATATTTATGTTTAATTTATTTATTTGTTGTATTACTAACTTAAGAATTCATTTCTTATACTTTGGGATTATTTTTCTAAAATTCGGGTGGTTTGTTTAGCAACTGATACCATGATCAAGATTTTTTGAGAGTGGGTTGGGTACCAAAGACAATGAAACTATTAATGTTTTCAAATTTTTGTGTTAAATTATACTTGTTGATGTAATTGTACAAAAAAATTATTGAAATATATATAATATAGTGTTTTTTTATTTTATTTTTTATGTAATGTTTATACCAATTAAATTATAAATTTTCTAAATACCTATATTTATTACTAGAGGGTGCTGTAATTTTAACAGCACATTGTAGTAGTTTGTCCTTTATCAGCACTATTTCTATAGCACTGATAAAATGACCCTTTATTAGTACTTTTATAGTGCTGATAAAGACCCCCATAATGGATCTTATGACAATATAACTTTTTTAGCAATGTTAAAGGATTTTTATAGCACTATCTATAGGCCGATCTGTAGTAGTGATGTTGTATTACACTGTAATTTTAGATTCACACTGCGGTGACATGAATTTTATCAGCTCTAGGAATAATTCTAATGAATATTCATCTTATATACGTTGAAAATGCAGTGATAAAAGTGTTTTTAGAACTAATTAAGGTCCCTTTTATCAGTTCTATATTTAACAATGATAAAAGTTGTCAGCTTTTAAAGGTTCTTATAACATCAGTGCCTTTTCATGTTGATGAAGGCTATTTCTACCATTGTTAACCTCATATCAGTAGTAGTGATATTATACGGTATGGTATGATATAGACCTTGTTTTGGTGTTTATGTGGACAACTGCTGCACAAGTGAGGGAGTGTGAATGAGGCTATGAATAAGAGATGTATAGAGGTGATCGAGGTTAGCAGCTAGTGAAGAGAGGGGGGTTCTTGAGTTTGTGTAGAGAAATAGTGAAGGTAGACATGTAGGGAATTAGTGAGATGGATTTTTGGATGTAATGAAAGGTGGCTATTTGGTCATCACATCACGCCCGGTGTGAGGGTGATGGTGAATCCAGTGAACGGATGGAGATCCCTCAATTGTTGCTAGGGTTTCACGCTAAGAAGAAGCAAATAACCTAAAAATAATAAAACTATTAAACTCATTAATTAAAACTAAGTTAAAATTTTATAAAAAATGTTAGAAAAATATTCATGCCTCAAATCTCTCACACTTAAACTTTTTCACTCCAAGGGAAAAATGATAAAAAAAAACACATGAATGGAACCTTATAAAACCAGAACAACAAAATCATAAGTTCAAAAATTTTCAACATTCTCCCCCATAAAATATCAAGCTTTGTTTAAAATCCTAATTTTTAAAAATAATTTTCCTTCTACTCACATTATTTCCAAAACAAATATATACACTAATTCATCAACATGAACTACCTTTCGATCACTCTCATGCTCAAAAGAATTATGATCGAATCTATTCTCAATTATCATACACATTATTCCTTACCATATGCTTGTTTCTAATTTAATATCTATACAAGTGGAAATAAAAAATAATTCATTGATCTTGAGGGATTCACATTAGGTTCAAATTTTATCTGAGGCTATGGGATGGTGGGTCATAAATAATTGATAGTTTTGAAAAAAATGAGGCTTGAATCTTTAAATAAATGCATGGTAAATGACAATCAAAATGTTTCCCTAAAAACCTCACACCCACACACTTAAAAAATAACTTTTCTCCAAGAAAATTATAATATTGACTCATAATATAAACAAGGGAATATAAATCACTAAAACAATAGAAACATAAACATGAGAGTATCACCTCAAAAACCCCATGAAATAGATACAAGACAAAATATCATAGAAAAATTACACAAGTAACACATAATATATAGAAACTCAATGAATATAGGTCATACAAAAAATCTCTATCTCCTGGAGTAATGGGTTATCACTTTTATAGGTATCCCTGAAGGTGAGAGTCATCACGTAATAACCAAAAATGTATTCATTATTAGATAAAAAATAATTTACATTCTAATATAAAAATACAAGCAATGATTCGAGCTACTTTAAAATAAAACACATGTAACATGATGATATAATATATATCCATGTGTATCAAATGACTCATTATCCCTCAAACAACCCTCTTTATGAATAACTTCCCCCACACTTAGATTCAAAATGATCATGCATATATTCAGGAGATGGGTAGGGAAAGGTATCAATTATGGATCATCCTAAAAAGCATTATTAATGGATTCTAAGGGATACACAATGAAGAAGATTCAATGGTGGATCAGTAGGTCAATGTGGATAAATAAAATAAACAAACTCCTCAGTCATGTTAGCTCATATTTCAAAAATCCTATCACTTTTATAGATAAATATGATAAGTTCTAGACAATATAACATGATCAATATTAAATCAAGAAAAAGAGAAATAATAAGTGGTATAAAAAGGGTCCATATCCATCTTGAGTATGGAAATACAATGTTGGACTATAAATACCCCAACCCTAGTAGCCTATAGTTGGTAGTTTATTTATTACATTAGTGATGGATAAAAGAGGTCACATCCCAATGGACTGAATAATTTAGTAGTATTAGAAAACTAGATACATACTTGAAATTCATATTACATTTTAAAGATTAAAATACAACAAATAATTTTATTTGAGAACACCACTATTCTCTATAGAACATCCCTATATATCAATCATAATTCATTTACTAGCATCCTTGGAAAAGAAAAAATAATAAAGGGGTGAGATACATGCTAAGTAAGGGTATTCATATAGTAAAACCTATCAGGAATACATAAGGAATAATAAACATGGAAAGGTAAATAACTAAAAAAAATTCCATTTAATCAATCTCTTGAACATGAAAAATAATATGACATGAATAACAGATGATCAAAATAATTTCATATAATTAATCACATAATCTTGAAACTTATCCATGGATATTATAACTAATAAAATAATCACAAGGATATCAATAAATAATATCATAATAAGGGAATTAATAATGATGGAAATTATAACCATACTATCAATGAATCATTCCAAGAAATATTATATAAATGGGTATGGATTTAGCTAAAAACCCAAACTAGTTTGTATCATGAGACCTACTGATACATTGAGGGGCTATAGAAGGCCACACCCATCACTTAGTAAGTCTAGTGCATTTCTCATATAAAAGGAGAGAAACATAATCAATGTAAACATTTTTATTAAATAAATAACATACAAAATGTAAATAATTTTCCCAATTAATAAACATAATCAATATAAATATTTTCATTGTAAAAATAGCATAAAAATGTTAATACTTTCCCAAATCAATATACATAATCATAAACCATCCAAAGTACTATGGTGAATGGTATTAAAATAGTACATCCTAGTCAAAATGATAATAAAAAATTCATATAAATAATAAAGATTATATTACTACAACATTTTCCCAATGTATCATAAAGGTAAAATGTGAGTTGTTGTCGTTGATGAATAAATATATCATAAAAATTACATGAAAAACATTTTTGAAGAAAATATCTTGTTCACTTTGAAAATGAAATTAAAAAAATTAAAAAAATTATAAAATATTTGGAAAAAATATTTTTTAAAAAATAAACTTGTAAAGGAATATTAAAAATAATAAGGGGTTGTGTTATTAGGTAATTCCATATATGTCATATAAGATAAAAAACATTCTTTTCAAATTGTTGTAAAAAGGTTAAAATTACATCATTCAGAAATCATCAAAAAGATTCCTTTAGAACCATTTTTGTAAAAATTGAAACATGGATAAAAATTCATTTAATAAATAATTTATAGGATGTTAAAAACATTTTTGAAAACATTTCTGGAAGACATGGATATGGAAGAAAAAGGATTTTCGACCTAAGAGGGAAATAAAGTCGGACTTTATTAAAAACTTTTTATCAATAAGTTTTAGTAACAAAGATAGGAAAATGGTACTATCACCTGAAACATTCATGACTAAACATAGGGGAAGAAAATATATTTATTTTAAGATTTAAATACCAAATAATTCCCCCAAGGGATACTTAATCATAAACAATTTTGAATAATTATGAGATTGTGAAATAAACCCTTGCCGCTTTGGTAACTATTGAATCATAAACCCCATGAAGTAAATAAATTCAAATGAAACTTTAAATAACACAAAGGTAAATATATTCATGGTATAAAATATAAAAGGGGTAGTATTTACACCAAAAAAATAAATAATTGGTGAATATGACATATGTCCCCCAAAAGTAAAAGTGATACGGGGAAACCTTACATGTTTTGGTAACTTTTGAATCATAAACCCCATGAAAGAATAATTTTAAAAGAAACTTTAAATATTATTATAATAACTAAATTAATTATATAACATTTTAATGGGTTTGTGTATACACCTTGTAAAAGAATATAGGTTCATAACATAAAAAATTTCCCAAAGAAGACAATTTGAGACAAAAATCCCTTACCTCGAGTTCGATTTCCTTCGTACATGTCCAAAACTAATGTATAGTGAATATAAGATTGTTATAAAAATATTAGATAACAATAATAATATATATCATACCATCTATTATTTTATTATAAATTTTTATCACCTTTTTATTAATAATTCATTATTAAAAACATTATTTTGGGTGATAATTACTTCGTTTTTCACATATATTTTGGTTTGGTAGTTTCAGTATTTGTAATTTGATCATTATTCTATAATATATATAATTATAAACATGATAAAGATATCATATATATTTATTATATAAGTATTTATAATAATATATAAATGTTATAGATATAAAAATGAGTTACACCATTCATGGAGACGACATGCCATACGTATGCATGAATGATGTTTTCATTTTTTAACAGATAAAATGAAAGAAAGTTAAATAATATTTCAACTTTATATAATAATTATTATATCATATATATCATATATATTTATTAAATATATCCTTCTTACCATCTATTTCAAAATAAAATGAAAAACGTTTCACATCACATTGTGGAGGCAATAGTCCACACGTACGCACGAGCGACGTTATCGTATTCCAAAGGATTAGAAGGTAAGATAGTAGATGTGATATTATAATTCTAGAAGTATAATTATTTCAAAAATATAAAAAATATACATTAAATATATCATTATATCCATCCATGAGAGGTGATGATGGAAAATTAATTACATCGATTCGTCAGGCGGTAGTCTGCCTTACACACGATCGACGATTTCATTTGACATTTCATGGAAGAAGAGATAGTTATAGATTATTAAATTAACATAATAAAATCTAGGTATATTTAAGATAATTTTATCATTATTTTATCATTGTTGGAGAAATTTTTAAGGGGTTATAGAAATAAATAAAACAAATATGCATAGTTAATAACTATACCTCTTCTTTGGAGAACATCATCAGGTTTATAATAAAAGCCTTCATAGATTAGTTTTTTAATAAAAAAATTTATGAAATGTTTAGAGATTTAATTAATATATTTTGGTATATATTTCCCAATAAAAGGTCTTTATAAGTGTGAATAGAAAAGGAGAGGGTGTGACCTTTGATAAGTGTGGGGGAAAGATACACTTGGAATTTTTAAAAATAATAAATCGAAACCACATTTTTATCATGATAAAAGGCTCCAAAATTGATTATTATTAAAAAATTTAGGGTATAAGGACTAAATATGGATATAAAATAGGAATTAGACAAGTTTTTAGGTCATTTTAACCCTTATCTTCTTAGTTTAACTCCTAGGTAAACCAGTTTTACCTTAACCGCATTAATTATTTTTTATTTTTTTATTATTCATTATGAAAAAAATAATTTGTAATTATTAAATAATATAAATTATTTTTATTCCAAATATGGAATTCATTTTTTCAAATGAAAATTATAAAAGTGGAAAAACTTATTTTAAAATTAAACCTACAGACACGACAAAAAAACAGTTTTCCAAAGGAAATGTTTTCAAAAGTATAAAAAGTTTTTGTATTAGCATTGAATATATAATTAATTAAAAAAAAATAAATTTGATTAATTATAGTATAATTGAAATAATTTTAATTTTAATATAAATTTAAAACAAAATTAAACTTGTAATTTTTTTAAATGAAAAGACAATTTCAATAAAAATCAGTATTTTTTTTACTATTCATAGAAAAATAACATTTTCAGAAAATTATAAAAAATTTGTAATGCCCTGACCCCAGTTACCCAGAGTCGGTGCTTTATTACATAACATTATCATGATCACAAAAGATCAAGTCTCGAAAGACCGATTAGTTTAGTAGCCTTGGAAATCACTAGATACATTCATAAAGTTTACATTACACCATAAAGTGAAAAACTACAATAATATAGTCTCCATAGTCCACACTCATATCCCCTTCATACTATCCCTGCAGGTTAGTCATAAAATATTTCTTCACATCCAGGGAAAAATAAAACATAGAAAGGGGTGAGATCAGGTGCTCAGTAAGGATAACAATATAGCGAAAAAATTCATAAATAAGCATAAACATTTAAGGCAATGTATAAGTAAAAAAAAGTCTTTTAAACTTGAACTTTAGAATAATATGGAAAAAATAAAATGAAATAATTTCTTTTACTTATTCCCATGGATATTCTACTAATCTAATAATCACATGCAATATCAATAACCACTTTCATAATGATGGAATGCATAATGCCATACTATCATAACCACATAGTCAAGGCCTTGTGCCAAGACTAAAAATAAGATTTTGTCAAGGAGATGTGACAAGACACTAGTTTGTCTCATGAGACCTACCGATGCATCAAGGAGCTATATAAGGCTCCACCCGTCACTTATTAAGTCCAATGCATCCCTCATATGAACAGGTTTAAACATAACATAAACATTCGTATTAAAACTAGCATACGAAATGTCAATACTTTCTCCATAAACCATGAATGGTATAAAAAATAACACATCCACATTAAAGCATATAACAAAACCTTCAATACAATATGGATGTTTTTTATCATAATAAATCAACTTCAAATAAGCTTAAAATCCATCAAAGGATGTTGACATAGATGAAATCAAAACTATTTGAGAGAAATATCTCTTTTTTTGAAATCATTTAAAAGTCACATAATTATAAAATAAAAAATTTACTTTGAAAATATGCTTATAATCTTGTAAGGGAAGATTCATAGATTTTAAAATGGTGGAAAATAGCCACACCCGTCGTATAAGTTAAAAAAATAAATTCTTACCTTAATTCTATCAAAAAGGTTAAAAAAGACCTTGTTTGGAAAACGACAGAAAGATTCCTTTATAAACTTCTTATAAAAAGTAAAAAAAGGGTATAAATGACTTTAAAACATAGTCTGTAAAATATTAAGAATGATTTGAAATACATTTTTAAGAAACATGGATGTGGATGATAAAGAGGTCTGAGTAGATAATTACGTATAAACATCCTCAGATAATGAAGAGATTGTGAAATAAACCCTTACCTTGTAATTTTCCTTGGTCGAGGGTAGGTTAACCTCTTGTATAACAGTTAAATCATTGTTATTAAATTATACAAGAATCATATACATAAATATGATATCATATAATATCTTTTAATATTGGTTTGTTAATAATATTTTAGTATTATCGTCGTTTCAAGTGTTCACTTACTCGTTTTCTTTTATATGTTTTGTTACATAAACTGTGTTTTTATCCATAGGTTGTATCTTATTCATATAAAAAATGATATCAAGTCCTTAAAAATTATTTTTAATCATCAAATGAAATTATTCTTGAATGGATACAATGGGGAATGAATCTCATCACGTTTGTGGAGATGGTAGTCCGTACGTCGCACGAACGCTACTTCCATTTCATTTTTCATTTTAAAAGGAATAAAAACCAAATTATACATAGGTATATTATTATTATAGTATAATATAATATCTTATATTTGTTACTTAAGTTCATTAACACCATCATTTATACGTTCCATGTATGGTATGAACGAGTCATATCACTTTGAGGGGACGGTAGTCCGCACTTCCTCAAATGAAATTATGGTATATATATACAACATGAATCAAATAATGGTATGCTATAAAATGGAATTAAAGAAGATTATATATAAAATAAATATTATTAATATCATATTTAATTATATTTCCATCATAATGACCACCATGAGAGGTGGTAGGAGATAATTGAACAATCATCGTTTCGTGAGGCGTTTGGTTGCCATCCACAGAAACATTATGTTCTTCAACCATTAGATGGAGGTGTGTGTAAGTTTAGTTTGAATACTTCTCATAAAATTATCCTAGTATATTTATTATACTGGTTTTTTTACAAAAAGAAAAGAATAAGAAGAGTTTAGGGGTTGGAGAAGTAAAATAAAAGAAAAGATGCTAAGAGAAATCATTACCTTTAATTTGGGTAACTCCCTTTGGTTTGAACCAAAAAGGACTCTGGAAGTGCCTTATGCCTAAGGTAAGGATTATAATAGTAGGAGAGGGATTTAGGGAGGTTAATTGGGTAGAGTTTGGATGAGCCAAAAGGCTTTAGAGTTGTGAGGAATTGGTTAGAAGTGGTTTCCTTTTATAAGGGGGAGGAGGGGATCTTTAGGGAAAACTTAAATTATTAATTTATAATAAATTCATATTCAGTTTCTAATGGATCCAAATTGGATTATTCAAATTATAAGGTGATTATGGGTCTAAATCCTTTCATCCAATAGATTTTAGACAGGTTTGTGTCACTATATTAACCTTATCATTTATATTTAACTCTTAGTTAAGTAGTTTGACATTTACCATGTCACTTTGTATTTTTATATTATATGGTTAATAAACTTATGATATAATTACAAGAGACCCCAAAGTGGTCCATTAATGATACTCCTGTCAGTATATAAGTCCTTTGTCCGAACATTATATTTTTAGGAATAAAATATGAATTAATAATATAATATTTGTTTTAAAAACTCTTTTATGTCAATTTTGACACTATTTAATAATTTATTTTTGTTAAAGTCTTAAAAACTTTATTAATTATAAAAAAATTAATTTAAGAAATACTAACATGTCATATTAATAAATAAAATTCGTGTATGGCATCAAAACTTTCAAATTATATTTATTTTAATATTTATAATACCAATTATTTGATTCATTCATTAATAAGGAAAATACTGCATCATTATTGTGTCATAAATAAATTTAATTATTCAATGTCTAAAAATTATAAATAAAATACCATTATTTATTAAATATTTTTATCTTTCTAATGAATATTTATAGTCTAAAATATAAGATATATAACCCTATCTAAAAGTTTTTTTTCTAAAAGATATATGCTTATGTAATTTTTGTTTTTACTTTAACTTAATTAATATAAAGTGTCATTATCACTTACAAGTGGATACATGGGGTCCCAAAATCAAGAAAAATATTATCATGGTTGTAAATTTATCAACCAATAGGGTTAGGACATGTTTTAGGGTAATTTATTATTATTATAATATTATTTTTTACCCTTATTTACCGGATTTACCCTTTAACCACTGTAAATAAAATATTTACCTAAGTAATTATTCAAAATGTATAAAAATAAAAGTTACATATTTAAACAATTAGGACCTCCTAATTCTAAATATATAATCCATTTTTATAAATTCAAAACACAGAAGTGGCAGTAATTAATTTAAAATTAATTCCCGTTGTTAAAATAAAAAGCGTGATTTAAGAGATAATAACTATCAAAAGATTGACACTTGGTTATGTCCAGTTTAAATGTGAATTTATATCCAATGAACAAAATTGGATTAAATGGTAAAAATGTAATCTAATTATACTATAAAATCACTAAAATTCATAATTTATCACTATTAATTATTTCGACTAAAAAAGTTGTTTTTAATTAAAATTTAGTAATTTTCACTATTCATCAAAATCTGAAATTTATCAGAATAGTACCAAAAATTCACCCTAAGCTAATTTAGATATTCCAAATCCAAAAATGAAGTCCATTTTGAAAGGTAAAATGTATAAAATTTCAAAAAGTGGGTATTACTATTCATAACGGCTAGTTTGATTGGTTGTGGTGTGTGTTAGAACTCAAAGTTGCATACAACACACACTACTGTATTATTCAAAGAGAAGTGTACTGTGGAAGTTTGGGGTTTTAAATTCTCCCCTCCTTCAAATAATTTCGTCCTCGAAATTTCTAGAATACTACCACATGAAAAGACTCGGGTGGTTCTTCATTATAAGTTCCTCGGGTTCCCACATTGCCTCTTCCATCTTATGGTTTCTCCATAAAACTTTTACCAGATGAGTCGTCCGGTTTCTCAGCACTTGTTCTCTGGTATCAAGAATCCTGATGGGATCTTCACAATATGATAGATCGGGTTCCAGTTCTACTTCCTCATAGGTGAGTACATGCGTTGGTCCAGACATGTATTTTTCTCAACAATGATACGTGGAACACATTGTGAACTTTGGAGAGACTTGGCAGCATTGCCAAATGATAAGATATAGCCCCTATTCGTTCTAGAATTTCAAAAGGTCCGATGTACCTGGGACTCAATTTACCTTTCTTACCGAAATGTATAACTCCCTTCCATGGAGATACCTTTAAGAAAACATGACCTCCTTCCTGAAATTCCAAATCCTTCCTTCGGTTATCAGCATAGCTCTTCTGCCTGATTTGAGCTGCTTTGATGTGGTTTTGGATTACCTTCACCTTTTCGATCGTTTCCTCCACCAGTTCTAGGACTATGAGTTTTCTTTCACCAATATCATCCCAACAGGTTGGTGTGCGATATCCCTTTCCATATAAAGCTTCATACGGTGCCATCCGAATACTTGAATGGAAGCTATTGTTATAGGAAAATTCCATGAGAGGTAAATATTGATCCCACATAACCTAAAAGTCGAGTGAGCAAGATCTCAACATGTCTTCTAAGGTTTGAATAGTCCATTCTGATTGTCCATCAGTTTGGGGGTGGTAGAAAGTGCTCAAATGAAGTTTAGTATCAAGGTATTTCTAAAGACTTTTCCAGAATCTTGAAGTAAAACAGGGATCACGATCCAAAACAATTGATAGGGGTAATCCATGAAGTCTCAAAACTTCATTAATATATAGTTTTTCTAGGAGTTCAAGTGTTAGATCTTCTCTTATAGAAATAAAATGTGCTGACTTGGTAAGACTATCAACAATGACCCATATTGCATAGTTCCTTCTATGAGTCTTTGGTAGCCCCATGACAAAGTCCATCATAATATTATCCCATTCCACTCCGGTATGGGAAGAGGTTGCATGACTCCTCCATACTGTTTCCATCCAGCTTTAACTTGTTGACAAACCATACATCTTGACACAAAATCAGCAATCTCCCTCTTCATGTTGTCCCACCAAAAATGTTCCCTCAAATCTATATACATTTTGGTGATCCCAGTGTGTATAGAGAAATTGGGACTATGAGCATTGTCCAACAATTCCCTTTTTAGATCAGGAATATCGGGAACACAAAGTCTCTTCCCAAATTTCAAAATTCAATCTTCATATACAAAGTCACTCAATCTTCCATCATTCAAAACTTTAATCTTATTTTGAAACTCTTCATCATTAGTCTAAGAACTCTTAATCCTTTCTAGTAAATATGGTTTGGAAACCATTTGAAAAAGTATTGATGTTTCACCTTCCATGGTGATTCCTATATCCATCTTAACTAGATCCATGTATATAGGATTCTTTTCAACTCTAATATTGTTCAAAACTCCATGATCCTTTATACTCAAAGAATCTTCCACCTTATTTGCCTTCCCCGAGTGGTAGTGTATCGTGCAATTTTAATCCTTGAGTAATTCAAGCCATCTCCTTTGCCTCATGTTGAGTTCTTTTTGTGAGAAAATATACTTCAAACTCTTGTGATCAGTATAAATCTCACATTTCTCACCATAGAGATAGTGTATCTAAATCTTCAAAGAAAATATTACAGCTGCTAACTCAAGATCATGAGTAGGATAGTTTTTCTCATGAATTTTCAGCTGTCGTGATGGATAGGAAATAACTCTATCATTCTGCATAAGGACACAACCAAGTCCTTTCTTCAATGCATCACTATAAATAACAAGCCCATCATTCCCTAATGGTAGAGTCAATATAGGAGCATTGACTAATCTTCTCTTAAGTTATTCAAAATATTCTTCACACTCTTTTGTCCAAACAAATTTTACCCCTTTATGTGTGAGCTTCGTTAATGGGTTAGCCAATCGGGAAAAATTCTGGACGAAGCGCCGATAATAACCTACTAAACCAATAAAACTGCGTACCTCGGTTATACTCGTTGGTGATGGACATTCTTGGATTGCTCTTGTCTTATAAGAATCAACAGAGATTCCATCCTTAGAGACAATATGGCCAAGAAAACAGATCTCCTGAAGCCAGAATTCACACTTTCTAAACTTCCCATATAATTCATGTCTTCTAAGAGTCTTCAGGATAATGCGCAAGTGATTTTCATGATCTTAATAGCTTTTGAAGTATACCAAGATATCATCAATAAATACCACCACAAATCATTGAGATATTCCTTGAAAACTCTGTTCATTAGATCCATGAATATAGAGGGTGTATTAGTCAGCCCAAAAGGCATTACTATAAACTCGTAATGCCCGTACCTGGTTCGAAATGCTGTCTTCGGAATGTCTTCCTTCTTTACACACAACTAATGGTATCCAGATCGAAGGTCAATCTTTGAAAAGTATTGAGATCCATGTAGTTGGTCAAATAAATCATCAATATGAGGTAGGGGATACTTGTTCTTTATTGTTATATCATTGATTTCCCTGTAGTCAATACGTAACCTCATAGATCCATCTCTCTTTTTAACAAAAAGGATAGGGGATCCCCATGGAGAAACACTAGGGTGAATAAATCCCTTATTACTCAATTAATCTAGTTGTTTCTTTAGTTCAACTAATTCCACAGGGTCCATTCTATAAGGGGTCTTCGATATAGTCCTTGAACTAGGAATTAAATCAATGGAAAACTCAATTTCTTATTCTGGAGGATGTCTAGGTAAATCTTCCGGAAACACATTTACATATTCTTTCACAATAGGTACATCCTCTATTTGAACATTCCTTTCCTCACCCACAATTATTTAATTCTCTTCCTCCCCGATAATTGAATTTAGTTGAGCTACTGGGGGTGGATCTAGATAAGAATTAGGTGGTGACGATTCTGCTCTAAAGATAAGGTGTTCCTTATCATCATCATCAAAAATCGTAACCTCCTTCTTCTTAAAATAAATCTTCACATCATGGTATGAAATCCAATCTATACCGAGGATTATATCAAATTCAATCATGGGTATGATGATGAGATCAGCAGATAAAGAACATTTATATGCTCTAATGGGGACTGATTCATAGAACTTTGTAGAAATGATACCCCCCTTAGAAGTTTTGATTGACAACTCCCTTGTTAAATCAAATTAGAAATATCTAATTTTCTTAGAAAACTGGTAAGATATGAAACAATGCGATGATCCAGAATCAGATAAAGCATTGGGTAAACTTGAGGAAACCATTAAATTACCTGCCACCATGTATTTCAGAGCTTCTACCTCAGCAGTAGTGATAGCATAAGCTTGACCTTGATCCCTTGGCCTTTTCTGAGGTAAGTTTACCTAACGATTAGGACATTCATTTTCATAATGTCCTATCTCCCTGCAATTGTAGCATTGAACATTAGTAGCTTCTTTCTTCCCCTTGCAATCACGAGCTTGGTGGCCTTTTTCACCACACTTGTAATAGACTCCCATTCCTTTCAAGAAAGTACCAGGGTGTTTCTTCCCACATTTACTGCAGGATGGATATTCAATTTTTCCCTTCTTCCCCTTATTTCCATTCCCATAGTGATCAGCAGATATCTTCTTCTCTTGCTTTGCCTTAAAGTCATAAGACTTAGGAAATTACTTTTCTGTATTGATAGCACATGAGACAATATCTTCATACGACGAGAAATATTGTGAGACTAATGCTGGATGGAGAAATGGTTTTAACCCATAAAAGAAATGATCAATCTTACTTCCTGGGTTATATATATAATCTGCTGCATGCCTTGCTAACCTTGTAAAGTTAGCCTCATACTTTGTGACATTCTCATCCTCCTTTTGTCTCAGACTCAGAAACTGTCTTTCCATATCTACTCGATGGTCACAAGGAAAGTATTTTTCTAAAAAAAGCTCTTTGAAATCCCTCCATTCCATATTTGATACCTCATCATCTTCCTTTGTGTTTTGAATCAATGACCACCATTGGTCAGCATCTCCAGTGAGGCAGTAAACTGCCATGATAACTTTTTCCTTTTAGCTACTCACCAAGGTGTGGAATATTTTCTCTAAGGAATTTATCCATTGGTCAGCTACTAATGGATTTTTAATACCATTTAATGTTGGTGGTTGTTGCCTCATGAAGCAATATAACATTGATCCTCCACGCTGTAGATCAGGGTGCTCCATACGGGTAAGGTTATTATTCATAACCTGAATGAGTTGTCCCAGAATGGTGATTAGCTGATCGACACCAGTTGCATCACTAGCTCCACTATAATTATCTTGAGCAGGAGGGAAATCCCTACATGGAGTGCGCGCATTGATATGGTTTCAATTCCTTCTACTAGGCACCATTTATAAACAATGGAATAAACTAGATCAGTTTATGAATCAAAATACATAAATCCATACTTGTAAAACACTTAATATAAATTGAACTATTCATGGATATAATCCATAATCATAAATTTTTTTTTTGAGAAATTATATACTCATAAACCCTTCATAATGGTTTGTAAAGAAAATGAGAATTATCCTAAGCATATCCCCTAGGAGTGTCGTAACCGAGAGTGCAGTAAGGCCCATTATTGTGCACTAGTTCTCGTTGAAGTCTGGCACAAAGTGGTGTTTTCGGGTTTTAACCCTAGGTACATCTGTTCCAAAGCCGCCTCTACCTGCTCATATCCAGACAGGGATGTATTGCTTGGAAAACTCACAAAATCTCTACAATACCAAAATTTTAGGAATTTCTTCTATACTAATTCTGAAATTCCATCTTAGGTCTATGTGTTCTAATCAGAGTTTATATAAATCTAGCTTCCAAGGTTTGTACTAAACTTCCTCTGATACCAACTGTAATGCCCTAACCCCGGTTACCCAGAGTTGGTTCATTATTACATAACATTGGCATAATCACAAAAGATCAAGTCTCGAAAGACCGATTAGTTTAGTTGCCCTGGAAATCACTAGATACATTCATAAAGTTTACATTACATCATAAAGTGAAAAACTAAAATAATATAGTCTCCATAGTCCACACTCACATCACCTTCAGACTATCCCTGCAGGTCAGTCATAAAATATTTCTTCACATCCTGGGAAAAATAAAACATAGAAAGGGGTGAGCTCAGATGCTCAGTAAGGATAACAATATAGCGGAAACTTTCATAAATAAGCATAAACATTTAAGGCAATGTATAACTAAAACAAAATCCTTTTAAACTTGAACTTCAGCATAATGTGGAAAAAATAAAATTAAATAATGCCATTTACTTATTCACATGGATATTCTACTAATCAAATAATCACATACAATATCAATAACAACTTTCATAATGATGGAATGCATAATTCCAGACTATAATAACCACATAGTCAAAGCCTTATACCAAGACTAAAAATAAGATTTTGTCAAGGCCTTGTGCCAAGACACTAGTTTGTCTTATGAGACCTACCGATGCATCGAGGAACTATAGCGGGCTCCACCCGTCACTTATTAAGTCCAATGCATTCCTCATATGAACATGTTTAAACATAACATAAACATTCGTATTAAAACTAGCATATGAAATGTCAATACTTTCTCCATAAACCATGAATGGTATAAAAAACAACATATCCACAGTCAAACATATCACAAAACCTTGAATACAATATGGATGTTTTGTATCATAATAAATCAACTTCAAATAAGATTAAAATCCATCAAAGGATGTTGACATAGATGAAATCAAAACTATTTGAGAAAATTATCTATTTTTTTGAAATCATTTAAAAGTCACATAATTATAAAATAAAAAATTTACTTTGAAAAGATATTTATAAGATTATTAGGTAAGATTCAAAGATTTTACAACGGTGGAAAATAACCACACCAGCCGTATAAGTTAAAAAAAAGACATTCTTACCTTAATTCTGTCGAAAAGGTTAAAAAGGACCTTGTTTGGAAAACGACAGAAAGATTCCTTTATAAACTTATTATAAAAAGTCAAAAAAGGGTATAAATGACTTTAACCTATAGTCTATCAAATAGTAAGAATTATTTGAAATACATTTTTAAAAAACATGGATGTGGGTGATAAAGAGGTCCTAGTAGATAATTATGTATAAAAAACCTCGGATAATGAAGAGATTGTGAAATAAACCCTTACCTTGTAATTTTCCTTGGTCGAGGGTAGGTTAACCTCCTGTATAATAGTTAAATAATTATTATTAAATTATAAAAGAATCATATACATAAATATGATATCATATAATATCTTTTAATATTGCTTTGTTAAAATATTTTCGTATTATAGCCGTTTCAGGTGTTCACTTACTCGTTTTCTTTTATATGTTTTGTTACATAAGCCATGTTTCTTATCCATAGGTTGTATCTTATTCATATACAAAATAATATCAAGTCCTTAAACACTATTTTTAATCATAAAATGAAATTATTCTTGAATGGATACGATGGGGAATGAATCTCATCGCGTTCATGGAGACGGTAGTCCGTACGTACGCACGAACGCTACTTCCATTTCATTTTTCATTTTAAAAGGAATAAAAAACAAATGATAAATAGGTATATTATTATTCCAGTATAATATAATATATTATATGTGTTACTTAAGTTCATTAACACTATCATTTATACGTTCCATGTATGGTATGAACGAGTCATATCACTTTGAGGGGGCGGTAGTCCGCACTTCCTCAAATGAAATTATTGTATATATATACAACATGAAACGAATAATGGTATGCTATAAAATGGAATTATAGAAGCTTATATAGAAAATAAATATCATTAATATCATATTTAATTATAGTTCCATCATAGTGGCCACCATGAGAGGTGGTAGGAGATAATTGAACAATCATCGTTTCATGAGGCGTTTGGTTTCCATCCACAGAAACATTATGTTCTTCACCCATTAGATGGAGGTGTGTGTAAGTGTAGTTCGAATAATTCTCATAAAAATATCCTAGTATATTGAGTATAATGGTGTTGTTACAAAAGAAAAGAATAATAAGAGTTTATGGGTTGGATAAATAAAATAAAAGAAAATAAGCTAAGAGAAATCGTTACCTTTAATTTGGGTATCTCCCTTTGGTTTGAACCAAAAAGGACTCTTGAAGTGCCTTCTGCCTAAGTTAAGGATTATAGAATGAGGATATGGATGTATGGAGATTAATTGGGTGGATTTTGGACGAGAAAAAAGGCTTTAGAGGTGTGAGGAATTGGTTAGAAGTGGTGTCCTTTTATAAGGGGGAGGAGGGGCTCTTTAGAAAAAACTTAAAGTATTAATTTTTAATAAATTCATATTCAGTTTATAATAGATCAAAAGTGTATTATTAAAAGTATAAGGTAGATATGGTTCTAAATCCTTTCATCCAATAGATTTTAGACAGTTTTGAGTCACTATATTAACCTTATCATTTATATTTAACTCTTAGTTAAATGGTTTGACATTTACCATGTCACTTTGTATTTTTATATTATATGGTTAATAAACTTACTATATACTTCTAAGAGCCCCCCAAGTGGTACATTAATGATACACATATCATTATATAAGTCCTTTGACCAAAACTTAGATTTTTAGGAATAAAATATGAATTAATAATATAATATTTTTTTAAAAACCCTTTTATGTCAATTTTAACACTATTTAATAATTTATTTTTGTTAAAGTCTTAAAAACTTTATTAATTCTAAAAAAAATCATTTAAGAAATAATAAAATGTCATATTAATCAATAAAATTCTTTTATGGAATCAAAACTTTCAATTTATATTTATTT
Source organism: Viscum album (assembly GCA_963277665.1). Classification (NCBI taxonomy): domain Eukaryota; kingdom Viridiplantae; phylum Streptophyta; class Magnoliopsida; order Santalales; family Viscaceae; genus Viscum; species Viscum album. The sequence goes on from OY728132.1 coordinate 624,778,121, forward strand.
TAATATTTATAATACCGATTATTTTATTCTTTCATTAATAAGGAAAATACTGCATCATTATTGTGTCATAAATAAATTTAATTATTAAATGTCTAAAAATTATAAATAAAATACCATTATGTATTAAATCTTTTTATATTTCTAATGAATATTTATATTTGAAAATATAACATATATAACCCTATGTAAAAATTGTTTTTCTAAAAGATATATGCTTATGTAATTTTTGTTTTTACTTTAACTTAATTAATATAAAGTGTCATTATCACTTACAAGTGGATCCATGGGGTCAAAAAATTGACCCAAATATGACCATGGTAGGAAATGTATCAACCAATATGATTAGGACACGTTTTAGGGTAATTTATTATTATTATAAAATTATTTGTTTACCCTTATTTACCATATTTTCCCTTTAACCACGGTAAATATTTTATTTACCGAAGTAATTTTTCAAAATGTCTAAAAATAAAAGTTACCTATTTACACAATTTGGAACTCACAATTCTTAATATTTAATCCATTTTTCTAAATTAAAAACACAGAAGTGGTAGTAATTAATTTAAAATTAATTCCTGTTTTTAAAACAAAAAGCGTGTTTTTAAGAGATAATAACTATCAAAAGATTGACACTTGCTTATGTCCAGTTTAAATGTGAATTTATTTCCAATAAACAAAATTGGATTAAATGGTAAAAATATAATCTAATTATACTATAAAATCACTCAAATTCATAATTTATCACTATTAATTATTTCGATTAAAAAGGTTGTTTTTAATTAAAATTTAGTAATTTTCACTATTCATCAAAATATGAAAGTTATTAGAAAAGTATAAAAAATTCACCCTAAGCTAATTTAGATATTCCTAATCGAAAAATTAAGTCCATTTTTAAAGATAAAATGTATAAAATTTCAAAAAGTGGGTATTACTATTCATAACGGCTAGTTTGATTGGTTGTGGTGTGTGTTAGAACTCGAAGTTGCGTACAACACACGCTACTGTATTATTCAAAGAGAAGCGTACCATGGAAGTTTGGGGTGTTACAAAATTAATTATATTAATATTTTGAAATGTTTATTTATAAAATAAATTTTATTTTTTCAAATAATTTCTTTAAAATTGGAAAAAATTAATTTTAAATGTGTGCAAAACACGAAGAAACCACTTTTTAGAAAAAAGACAGTTTTTAAGAATAAAAATGGGTTTACTATTTTCTCAAGCTTAGAAAAAATATTAGATGAATTATAAAATTTTTATTAAATACATAATATATAAATTTCATTAAAATCATTAACCAATAGAGATTAATTTAATTTACTATGATAATAACATATTGTTCCCATGAAACAGTTTTTTTTTTAAAATATTTATTTTAATTTCAAATGATTTTTGTTTTTATTTATAATAAATTAATAACTAATGAATTTATTTTATACATATTTAAACCATATAATTTTCATAATTTAGTTATTCCTATTCATATCCACCATTTTAATGGCTAGGTTATAATAGTCATATTTAAACAATATATTTCATGGGTCATTTAACTTAGTGTTTCATGTTATAAACGCTATCAAATATAATGTTCTTACTTTAAAATATTAGGGTGGTGTGTATAAAAATTTATCAAATATATTAAATTTATTTAAAATAAATATATTATAAAGTCTAAGGGTGTTATATTCTTACCTCCGTCAATAAATTGCATCCTAAAATTTTGAACTTGCACTTGTAAAACAAGGGTTTGATATTTGAAAATTCCTTTTGTTGAAAACCCACATCGTAACAACATTAATAAAACTTCCTCTTAAAAATAGGTAATGGGAATTTGAAGTTCATATAGAATAAAACATAACTGGGTTTCCAAGTAAGAAAAAAATTATAGGATGTGAAAATATGGACATAGAAGAAAAGTGTAAACAATTATGAAGAGTGATAGAGATAATTGATCATAATAAATTAAATGATCAAGATAAAGTCAATAACCAGAAATTCACAAATATGTGATGAAAATTAAGGTAATAGGATAAGTTTTTTATTTCAATATCATTTTTCCTAAAGTTAAGGGATTATTTTTTTATCATGATAGAGAAAAATAGAAAATATAATTACATAATATCTTTTTTATTTCATAAGAAAAACTTCATTCTTTGGTTGTGCTTTGATAAATTTCATATTTATTTCTTACACCAATAAATGAGTATCCAAAATGGATTTTTTATACCTGAATCACTAAAATTAACTTTTAATAGATCATATGAACCATAAAATATTTACAAGTCTTCCCGTCTATGTCTAAATATTCACCAAAATCAAAATGGTTAGCGCAAGTTATCTAATATAATACATTAATATATAAAACATAAATAGTAAACCCAAATCTATACTTATTCTATCCTATAATTTTTTAGCCTTAAGACTCCTCCAAAATACATTTTACCAATTTCAATGTCCAAAAATTTAGAAGTAAGGTCACTAAATTTCCAAAATCAACTTAATGTTAGATTCCCAAAATAATATAAAGTAGATATTAATGTCACATACCAAATTTTGAATACCTTAATCACCATAAAACCTTGATGAAAATATGAGTTCTTCAAAAAAAAAATCCTCTCCTTATTCCTTAAATAAAATATTAGATTATCAAATATATTCTATAATTCAAAAAATACAGCAAACTCTAGAAAAGATAACAAAAATATCAAATAACTAAATAATTTCAAAGTCATTAATACTATCCCATAAAAATATATTTATCATTATTATCTCAACATCAAGAACCTATAAAGGTTTGTCTTACCTCAATCATGTGTTTTCAAAAAAGATCAACTTTCTACTAAATCATTTTTATTATTCATCGTTATTGTTCAACATATGTTTTCAAATCATTATAGAAAAACTACTACAGTACAATAATTTTACATTTCATGATTCTTATAATGAGAATATAATTGATAAAATAATTCTAAAATATAATTCTTGAATCCAAATTTATAAGTAATTTATTCCATTTCAACTGTATTAATATGATAATCTTGACCTTGATCCGTTAGCTTCATCTGAGGTATATTCCCATGATGCTTGGGGAACTTGTTTGCAGAGTTCCCCATCTTCTTACTATTAAAGAATTTAACATTAGAGGTTTCTTTATTACCCTTTCATTTATTCCCCTGATGAACTTTCTCTACATATTTGAATAGAACTCCCATTCCTTTCAAGAAAGTACTAGGGTATTTCTTTCCACAATTATCACATGTGGAAAAATTCTTCTTTCCCTTCTTCACCTTATCTATTTTTCTCTAGAATTCTTTTCTTCTATTGATTCCCTTCAATTCCGTAAGAATTTGATAATTTTTTCTCTGTCTTGATAGAATATGATACTATTTACTCATATGATGAGAATGTTTTGTATATTAGTGGCCTTCTAAGGATTAGATTAATCCCATCAAAGAAATGTTCAATATTACTCTTTGGATTACTTATATAGTCTGCAACATGCCTGTCTAAACTTGTAAATTTAGCTTCATACTTAGAAACATTTTCCTCTTCCATTTGTCTTAGAATCGGGAATTGTCTCTATATATCTTCTCATTGATCATGAGAAAAATATTTTTCCAAGAAGAGTTCCTTAAAATCCTTCCACTCCATGTTTAATATTTCTTTATCATCCTCAGTGTTTTTAACCAATGACCACCATTGATCTTCATCCCTTGAGAGGTGATAAAATTCCATAAAAATCTTCTCTCTTTCATTACTCCCCAAAGAAAGAAATATCTTCTTTAAGTAACTTATCCATTAATCAGCTAAAAATAGATTTTTAGTCCCATTAAATGATGGAGGTTGCTGACACATGGAGAATTATAACATTGTTACACAATGTTTTGGATTAGTAGACTGCTCCATATGGGTGATTTTGTTATATATAACCCAAGTCATCTTCTCCAATATAGTTATAATTTGATTATATCTAGCTCCGTCTACATTATATTACCTAGGAGGGAAATCCTTACATGGATTATGAACATTGACATGGTTTACATTCCTTCCACTATGTGAAATTTATAAACAATGACATATACTAGATTTGTTCATAACATTATAAATCATAATGTATAATTTAAAAACTAATGACACACTGAACATAAATTGAAGAATTTATGCATAGATAATATTATAATCATAATATGGATATCTTTGAAAATGTTCTCAAGTAATAATTGTTTTTTAAATCCTTCATAATTGTTTGTAAAGAAAATATGAATTAACCCATGCATATCCCCTAGGAGTGTCAAACTAAGTGTGCAATGAGGCCAGTTGTCATGCATCGAGTAATGATCGAATCAAATACAAATTCACCCTTTTCTGATTTTTTCCCCTCGGTATATCTGTTCTATATCCACATCCACTTTTAGTATCCAAATAGGGATGCATTTTTAGTAAATACACATAATCTATACCTTACCATAACTTTAGGATGTTATAATATACTTAAAATTATCCTCAAAGTCAGTCAAAGGGGTATGTCCTCTAATATATAATTTCTTAAATCTAGTTTACAAGGTTTATACTAAAATTTCTCTAATACCAACAATAAATAACCCGAACCTAGTAGCCTAGAGTTAGTAGTTACTTTATTATATTAGTGATAAATACATTCAATCATATCCCAAATGATAGAATAATTTAGGAATATAGGAAAACTAGATACATACTTGAAATTCACATTACATTTGAAAACTTAAAATACAATATAGAATTTTATTTGAGGAAACAACTATTACTTTTAGAATATCCCTTCATATCAATCATAATACATTTCTTGGAATCCTAGGGAAAGGAAACATAAGAAATGGTGAGTTGTAATGCTTAGTAAGGGTATACATACAACAAAGGATATCATGAATACCTAAGACATAACCAATATAGAAAGGTAAATAACTAAAAAAAATTCCATTTAACCAATAACATGATCATGAATAATCATATGAAAAGAATAAATGGTGATTAAAATAATTACATATAAATAGTCACATAAGCTTGAAACTTATCCATGGATATTCTAACTAATCGAATAATCACACGAACATCAATAACTAATATTGTAATGAGGGAATGCATAATTTTGGATATAATAACCATACCATCAAGGCCTCATTCCAATATATACTATATAAATGAATAAGTAATTGACTAAAAAACTATCTATTTTGTCTCATGGGACCTACCGATGCATCGATGAGCTATAGCGAGCCCCGCCCATCACTTACTAAGTCCTATGCATTCCTCATATGAAAGGGGAGAATCATAATCATCATAAAAATTAATATTTAAAAAATAATATATGAAATGTTAATAATTCCCCTAATCAATAAACATAATAAAAATAAAAATTCATATTGTAAAACTATAAAAAAATGGTAATACTTTCCCTAACCAATAAACATAATCATAAACAATCTAGAGAACTATGATGAATGATGTAAAAATAGTACATCCCTATCAAATTGATCATAAATAATTTGGATAAATAATAAGGATGTTATTATTACAAAATTTTCCCAATGTATCATAAAGGTAAAATGAGATTTGATATTATTAATGAATAAAAATAGTATAAAAATTCCATTAAAAACATTCTTGAGGAAAATAACTTTTTTTCACTTTGAAAATGAATTTAAAAAACAAAAATTTCTAGAATATTAGGGAAACAATTATTTAAATTTAACATTGTAATTTTTTAAAGGAATATTAAAAAAATGAGGGGTCATGATAACAAGTAATTTTGTACATGCTATATAAGTTAAAAAAACATTTTCTCATACTACTGTAAAAATGTTAAAAGTGCCTCATTCAGAAGTTGAAAATAAGATTCATGTCAATACACTTTGTAAAAAGTAAAAAATGTGTAAAAATATATTTAATAAATCATTTTGATTAATTTAAAAACATTTTTGAAAACATTTTTTGAAAACATCGATATGGAAGAAAAATGTTTTTTGAACAAAGAGAGAAATAAAGTCATATTTTCTTAAAAATATTTCTCAATAATTTTAGGTACTAAAGAGAGGAAAATTGTACTATTACATGAAAATTTCATGAATATCCAGAGGAAAATAAAATATATTTAATTTAATATGGAAATTCCAACAATTCCCCTAAGGGATAATTAAGCATAAATAATCCCGATTAATGATGAGATTGTGAAATATTCACTTACCACTTTGATAACTATTGAATCGTAAGCCCCATGAAATAAATAACCTAAAATGAAACTTTTAATACCATTAAAATAAATATATTCATGTTATAACATATCAAAGTGGTAGTATATACACCACATAAAATAAATAATTGGTGAATATGGAATATGTCCCATGGAAGTAAAAGTGATATGGGAAACCCCTTACATGATTTAGTAATTTTTGAATTATAAACCCCATGAAAGAATAAATTTAAACAAAACTTTAAATATAATTATAATAATTAAATTCATGATATAAAATTTCAAAAATTATTTATATACACTTCATAAAATAAGATGGGTGCATAACATAACATATGTCCCAACAAATACAATTTGAGACAAAAATCCCTTACCTCAGGTCCCATTTCTTTTGTACGTGTCCGAAACTCATGTATAATGAATTTATAATTATTATAAATATATTAAAGAACAATAATAATATATATCATACCATATATAATTTTTTTATAACTTTTTTTTACCCATTTATTAATAGCTATTTATTAAAAACACTATTCTTGGTGATAACTGCTTCCTTTTTCATGTATGTTTTGGCTTCATAGTTTTAGTCCTTATACATTGATCATGGTTATATCATATAAATAATTATAAAAATGTTATATATATCATGTATATTAATTATATAATTATTTAGAATAATCCATAAATTTCATTGATAGAAAAATGAGTTACATCGTTCATAGAGATGGTAGGTCGTACATATGCATAAACACTGTTTTTATTTTTTAATGGATAGAATGAAATAAAATTAAATGATATTTCACCTTAAAATAACCACTATTATATCATATATATAATATATATTTATTAAATCTATCCTCACTACCATTAATGTCAAAATAAAATGAAATACATTTTACATCGCTTCATGGAGGTAGTAGTCCACAAGTACGCACTAACGACATTATTGTTTTATAAAGGATTAAAGGGTTAGAATTTAGATGTGATATTATAATTATATAAGTATAATTATTTCATAAATAACACACACACACACACACATTAAATCCATCATTATATCTAGTTGTGATAGGTGGTGATATAAAATGAATTACTTCAGTTCACGAGGTAGTTGTCCATCGTACACACTATCGATGGTTTCTTTTCACATGTAATGTAAGATGAGATTAATATAGGTTATTAAATTAAAATAATTACATATAATTATATGTAATATACTTGTGTTACTATTTTAGCATATTTGGAGAATGTTTTGAGGAGTTAAAGGAAGAAATAAAATGAAGATACATGGTTAAGAATTATACCTCTTCTTCGGAGAACCTCTTGAGGTTTATAAAAAGGACTATAGGTAATGGGGATGGATTTAAATAAGGTATTTGGGAGGTATTATCTGAACCAAAGGTATTCAGAAGTTTGAAGAGGATATGAGGGGGGTTCCCTATTATAAGTAGGGGTAAGGACACACTTAGAATATTTGAAAATAATAAATTATACCCACATTTTTATCATGAAAAAGGATCGAAAATGGATCATTGTAAAACTTTATAATATATATAGTCAAATTATGTCCATTAAATAGGATTTTTAAAAGTTTTTTTGTGTAATTTTAACCCTTATCTTCTTAGTTTAACCCCAAGTAAACCCATTTTAACCTTAACCGTGATAATTAATTTTTACTATTTTTACAATTAATTATGAAAAAAATTAATCTTATATTATAAATAATTTTAATTATGATGATTAAAAATATTTAATTCATTTTTTCAAATTCAAATCACAAAATTGATAGAATTTAATTTAAAATTAAACCCACCAACACAATGAAAAAATGGTTTTCCAAAGGAAAGGTTCTCAAAAGTATAAAATGTTTTTGTATTAAAATAAAACATATAATTGAATATAATGAATTAAATTAGATTAATTATAATATAATTAAACTAATTTTACTTTTAAAACAATTTTAAAACAAAATAAAATTTTTAAACGCTTTAAACGAAAAGGCATTTTTCAATAAAAATCAGTATTTTTTACTATTCATCCAAAAAATAGTCTATTCAGAAAATTATAAAAAACTAATCATAAGATTATTTTGAAATGACTATTTCAAAAATTAAGTTTATTTTTTGAAATAAATTTTATAAAAGTGTATAATTTTAATTTAAAATAAGTGCGCAAAACATCACAAAACTGTTTTTAGGATAAGACACAGTTTTAGGCATAAAAATGAGTTTATTCTTTTATCATGATTATAAAAAATATTAAGTTGATGATAAAACATTTTATTTAATATATAATATAAAAAATTCAATAAAATCATTCAATAATATCAATTAATTTAATTTATTAATATAAGAAAACATTTCATGCAAAAAAAATTTAAAAAAAATATTTCATTTACTTTATTATTTTTTATTATTTATAATAAACTAATAACCAATGTATTTATTTTATACATGTGTAAAATATAAAATTTTCATAATTTGTTTATTCCTATTAATACCCTCTATTTTATCGACTATGTTATAATAGTTATATTTAGATAATATATTTCATGGGTCATTTAGCTTGGTGTTGTGTGTTGCATATACTATCAAACACAATGTTCTTATTTTAAAATATTGGGGTTACATGTATCACACGTTGTCAAAGAGGTTAAATTTATTTAAAATAAATATATCATAAAGTCTTTGAGTGTTACATGGACAACATAGACATTCATGAGTGAAAATAAGTGTCTAAAAAAACACAAGTTTTAGATTTTTTTCCAACACATGGAATGATACCAGAAATCATCTAAATAATAGTATAAATAATCAAATGATTTTGACCATGAATCATGTACTTATACTGATTGGGAAAAAAAGTGGCGTGTCCCTAACTATTTTACTACAAAAATACTATATCTTTCATGAGAGTTCAACAATTACAAGGGCATTGATTTTTTTGATGTTTTTTATTTTATTTTTTAAGTTATTAATTAGATATGTTACATGGAATTTTTGGAAGTGTAAATAAAATATGGCAAAAAATCTAGCACTTCCCTAAATAATTATAGGTATAATTAGAGAGGATACCAATATACCATAAAGCTCTATAAATGATATATCTATAAAATATACACATAGATACAATACATATCCACATCATATCATAAGGATAACACCAAAATAAAAAGATAACATGAATGAAAATAAATATACATGATAAATTCAAATATATTGTGGTTCCCTGAGAAAATATTACTAATTATGTGTTTTCTCCCATTAATGGATAGTTTTACTTCACCTTCATCTAGTCATTGATGACAGTCCATCAAGATCAAATGGAAATGTATACCACACATATGATTCTTCATCAATAGAAGTGTTACATGAATTCCTTGAGATAATACTTATCCTGTAAAAAACACAATATCTGAATGGAAACTTGTTAGAGAAATGGATGGGTGTAATGATATAAAAATAACCCAAATCGAAGGATGATAAATAAACCTTGTGTGAATAAAAACTCATTAAATAATGAGAATTTGGGTATGGTACATAAACATGAAGACCAATAAGATTACCTCTTTAAATGTGCACAAGATAATATATTTCATTACCAAAATATTTTATTGATATATTTTTATACATCACATCCTTGAATTTACTTCCTGGTAAAATCATGTAACTTGGTTTTTTCACCAATGCTGGAAATCACAGGTAATTTAAATGGTTTTAAACACAATTCATGAATCACAATTTCTTTGATTACTCATAGGTCAAGAGTTTGGTTAACATATATGGATATTTCAAGTTAAGTTCTGTTTAAATCATTTCATGGAGCAAGAGGGACAAGATCAAGGGCAGTAGGGAACTTCTTGATGTAAAAAATAATATTCTCTCGCAATTTTATTCAATATTTCCCCCATAATATTTTAGCATTAGCACATGTGTCAGCACAAACTATAAATCATCCAATAAATACCATTATCAAACTATTTCTAGAATGTTTTGGGTGTCATATACCACTATTACTAATTGGTTTTCCGAATCTTGAAATGTTTCTATTGTTTCTATTTTTTAAAATTTTCCCAACTCACAATAATGATCAAATAGAGGTGATTTAAGGTTATTTGAAGTGATTTTCTCTATTTTGTGGAAATACATGGTGTATTGATTCAATTAAAACTTTATCATAGAAAACAAGGGTCCCAAATCAATGTAATCTTAATACTTGAAGGAATTTTCATCCTTAAAAGGTGGAATTTGATATACATCAAAGAAATACTATCTCACATTCGGGAATAAGGGTTGTGAACTCATAGAATATGGACATGGAATTACATTTTCTGAGGAACCATTATTTTTGAAAGTGTGTAATACTTGGATCTAATGTTCTTGAAATGTGATTATATTTGAAGAATCAAGTTGCTATGGACATTATTGATCTATGGAATGATAAGAAGAAGAATTAATCAAAGAGGACTCATCATTAGAATCAGGAAATTGATGTTGTTCATATGGAAATTACACTACACATCCCTCATAATAATTATTTAGTTTAAACATTAAATAGTAGTGAGGAGACTAAATTGACTATTTGACTCATTTGATTTTCTAGATTTCTCATTGTAGAAATCAAAAATGCGTTGTATTATTCAATAATTTTAATTGTGGAAACCAAATTTGTAACATCCTAGCTCGAATAAATAGGTCCGAGCTAGAGTTCCACATGACCTCAAATGTACCTCCTCATATGCCAAAGGATGTTGGATAATAGTAAGGGCCTAAGTAAAGTTATGGGGAGACTATACCCTCAATCATAATGCATGATAAAAACTTTATAACCAAATATATAATTATTATAAAATCAGAGTAATTGGAAACCAACATCATACCATCTATATGATGAATATGAAAACAAAACACTTAACAGTAATACCTGAATATAGGTCACTAATCACCCATCTGTCCAATGACATATATAAATAAATAAAATAAAAAAAGTATCAAGAGGCTCTAAACCTAACTCCAAGACTCAGCTCTTCCTAGTCTCCAGACTCATATTGAGCTATCTTGATCAATGATCATCCTAGGCTTTAGCTCAACTTATAGTTATAACAAGTGAAGGATTCTCGGGTACCCAAGTGCCATATCCACCCAAGCAAGGAGTGAGTACAACTCATTAAGGAACCACCAACACAGACCAATACCTAAATGATAAACATGCAGTGTACATCCATGTTATAAGATTAATAGGGAATACATAAATTTCATACTCATAACATATAATCACCAATACCCAAATAAGTATAAAATACCCATATATCGAACAATCATGTGTTTACTAAGATTCCAAAACCCATAGATGTACCTGATTTAACACAATGATAGTAAGTATATCAATGTATATCACCACAAGTTACAAGACATGCCTTAAGTCCCAGTATTGGTTGGCACCCTACGCTTGTCAGACTTGTCCCCAAGTTCTACCTTTGAGGATATGCCACATGCCCCACCCTAATGATGATTATTATTTGGAACACCACATGCCCCACCCTAATTTGGGTCATTTTTAGGAACACCACACACCCCACCCTAATGGAGGTCGTTATCCACAAATAATGGTAAATCCCACCTTACATGTTTTATATAATTGGATAATCACATCACCTCTACATGGAAATCCCCCAATTTGGCCTATATATGATAGATCCTAAATTACCATACATGGTCTACTCCTATCCCAATATGGAGGTTCATGATCTGACCCATACCATCAAATAAGTCATAGTATGTTTCCATTATCATGCTGTCATGATCACCCTCTAATGGACCGTCTCACCAAAACTGAGTATCCTGAACATCCTATTACCTGAAGTAAGGTTCCACAAGATATAAAATACCACAAACAATACATATCATAGAAAGGAATAATAAATCATACCATGAAAAAATATCAAGAGACTATACACAAATCATATGATCACATATCAAATAGGGTTTCATGGGATACTCATGTGCACACGTGTGATCAAGGCATCAAACATGGTATCAATGATCTATATATCATGTAGCACAATAAAAAATCAAGAGGTTCCCTGTAATATAAAGAACACATTTGTGATCTAGACTCTACCATAAACAGATGACATAAATCCTATGCACAAGGGTCAGTAGTGGCCCTTGTCACTTTTTTCATCTACATTATGAATGGTTCTTTTAATTAATTAAGACTTAAGGATCATTAATTAATTAAGCATTACTTATTATTCATAACACATTATGAAATTGGGGGTAATTATACCAAGGTTTAAAACCTCTTATTACATTACAATACACTATGTATAATACCATATAGTAGAGTACACATAACCACCTACCTCATGCAAAGTCAACTCCTATCCAAGCAAATCCTAGCTACTTTATCTGCTTCATCCAAGTCTATTCGAACTCCATAAATTTAGATGAGGTTATAACTCATTCCCAATAATCCAAATCAATTAATTATAACTAAATGATAATTAATTAAATTATTAGAAGAAATTTATAACCAAATTTTAAAGGAATATTAGTTGAAAGACTTATCGGGTATCACTTCTAACTAGATCCATGACCAAACACCCACAGAAGGTCCATAACACACATCCGAAATTACTCTAGGAAAATTCCCTATTTCACAAAAACAAAACAAAGACAAAATTGATATAATTAAATTGTAAACCTTAGAATTAATTAACCCATGTAATGTACCTTAGTCAAAAAATCATCCAATGAAGTTAGACCACTTCCGAAACACTTCTGATTCTAAGACAAGCACAACCCCCAAATCAATTCCATGGTCTAATGGATGATTACATTAAAATTGACCCAAAAAAATAAAAGAGATCACCATGGTACATACCTTAAATGAAATTCACAACAACAGAACATGTTTATCTTCATGGGACATCCTCTAGCCAAGACAATCCAAAGCCCTGTCATTCTAATAAAATTCTATCAAGATCTAATGGAATTGTCATCCAATTATCTAAATGATATCATAACAAGAATTAATCAATGATCAAGATGATCAAGGGGAGGAGTATACAAGGATAAATGATATATAAAAAGGATCATAAGGGACCATAATTACCAAGAGTATCATCCACAAAGAATGAAATAATGATCCTCCACCACACAAAGAAGAAGGAGGCCAAGATTGATGAATAACGAAGGTTATCACCTTGATTCAACATAATTTTGCATCTAGATCCACCCCAGATCAAGGGGATATCATGGAAAGAATAATATAAGAGCGGATGACTGAATGGATCATAGAAATGTGATCCATGTATGTAGAACTTGAGGGGTCCTTAGTGGATAAAAGGACTAAAAGGCCCCTGAAAAAGAAGTGCCCAATGTTCCCCATCGACCACTCGGTGTAGCTTCACTGGCTGGTCAGTGAGTCCTACTAGGTAGCAAGACTACTTACCAACCCACTGATTACCTGATGGATATAGTAACATCCATGGATTCTCTAGGCCTCCTTTACTCTAATTTTGAGCCTCAGGTCAACCTCCAAGCACTTTCTCAAGATATGCAAACAGGTCTCACCTCAGTTCGATGCCCAATTATCTAAAAAAGCCATCCACCAGAAGAAAAGTTCAAAATTGTTCTAAAATTAATTACTTATAATGATTCACTTCATTATAATCTACCTACTATATCACTTATCATTATCGAGATTTTTTTTCATGATGCGAATCACACCTTCCAATCTGCCTCGATCATCATCCTAAAGGATTTCTCCATGTTTCAATTCCAAATGCCAAATCACCACCGCCAGGACACACTCATTATTTCATGACCATCATGATATTTCAACATGAATGATATCATGAACAATAGAAGTTGAGACAAAAGTTAATTGTTGACTAACATCAAGATAACGATCACAACATTCATCTAACTCAACTTGTTGTGACATCTTCAACTAATTCCTCATGAAGTATCATGGTGATACCATCCATATAAATCATCATATGATATAATATTCCAATAGTCTAATGATATTACAAGTATATTTCTGTTCTATCATGCTCGATCAAACACATGACATAGGTTATAAGTCGATACCAAACCTCATTTCTGGTTTTTGATCCAAACCAATGAGTCTCTACCAACCAACACAACCTTAACACACCAAAATTTCTATAAGAAACCAAATTATCAATAACCACCTTAGTTTTACCAATTATTATGAGATTTACGTGGTTCTAACCCACCACATACAATTTTATATAGAAACACCAGTCGATACTTTTCCTTATGGCTGATTTCCTATAAAGGTTCTCAAACTCAATAAATAATACTCCACAAATGCAATAATCATGATGAATTAATACTTAGAGAAATAATTAAATTGATCTAATATACTTACTAAAGTTTGAGATAAATTCAAATGAATTTTCCTAATCGATTCATTAACCACTTGCACCAACCCCAAGGCTCTCAAACATACTCCAACACACCAATGATCTTACTTCCTCTTGGTTCACACTGATTTTCCCCAGATTCCTAATCCCAAATCTAGTCTCTATAGAATGATATATTTGAATCAAACATAAGTAATAGATAGTATAACCAAATACTCTCAATTTTGTTACACATTAGTCTTTTGGAGTCTCCACGATCATCCAATGGCCAATCCTACACAACCCTTACCACAAGAGAGGTCATTTTACATGTGACCAGGTTGATTCTCTCCACCACAGGAGTATCATTATATTCACCTCACAATGATTAAATTGTTTTAACTAGAACCTAATAAGTCAATCCACAAATGCAATGACTAAGCGTGACTAACTCTTCATTCTCGATTTTCAAGGCACTAAGCACTACAAACACCTGGATTACCTAGAATTAAATTCATTGCATCCAATAATCCATTATCAATGTGTGTAACATTATTTAGCATGCTAGGAATGGTTTACAACTTTTAACCCAGAATGTCTCATCCCCTCATGTAAGATGTTACACCTAACCATGACATCTCCATCAAAGAAAATCTTTGGTTGACCACCCAATGGTACCCAGAACCATTGCCAATATCATCTCTTTCTACAGAGTCATCTCCACACACAATAACCTATGATCTTCCAAGAATTGAAAGCTTCATTCCAAATGCACTGGTTTCTAACTCCAAGGGTGACCCTAATCTGAAAACATCAATGACCTATACCACTAGCTCTTCTGGGTTCATCAACAAAACCTAAAACATTTTCAACGGTCCATTCACCACCCAACTTTCACCAGTTTAAACAAACTTTTGTGTAACTATAGAATGAACATTCACACATTAAGGATTCCCCAATGAGTCATTATAACACCAATATTACTCCAAAAAAGGCAAATTTGCACCGAGTCATGGATCTTTAGGACAAGAATCGCATGCCTCCTCAGTTTTCTAGACAAAAAGGTTCCAGATCCACCAAACTCGAGAAATCTCAGTGCTTCTATTTATAATTGTAATCCATTTAATACTAATATTATCATTCAACACATTCCACATAGGTTTCAGTTTAAGACATTGAGTATCCAACAACACTCTAACCCTCCAAGGCCGGACCAATTAGGATTTCTACTCAGAGTCTAATGAGAGTTTCATTCCAAACTAATGGTCCAGACAACCCCTGATCCTACCCTTGATGCCACAAGCTTTGAAGCACTCTGAAACCCAACCTTGTATCCCGAGTACTAGCACTCAAGGTGCTATATACTCCAGGGTTGTAGGGAAAATTTCATTAAAACTTCCTTAAATCCTTCCAAAGGATACTCACATGCTCATGGAATTTTAGTTAATGAAAACCACCCCTAAGGAATTAACCTTGACTATTACTTTATAAGAAATATTATCACTTAGGTTACCTTCACATAGTAGGAGACACCAGTTCCCTAGTAACCAAAGTCAAATTTATAAGGATACAAGGTCTTATAAAATACCCGTAAAAGGTTTCACTTAGTGTCAAAACTCATGGAACATCATATAGGCACATCTCTACTGATATGATATGAAAAATTATATCTTAGACCAACCACATTGAGGAAAAAATGCATGGTTCTATTAAACATAATGCCAATGGGTTCTAGATGGATAAATCTATATAGGATATAGTTGTCACCATAATTAACTAGATCTATCTAATGGATACTTGCACAAGATTCTTACTAAGTCAAATAATTCTCTATAATGTCCTAACTAGGAACATTGCATCGCCAGTGCATAGAAATAATATATCTTCATAATTTTCATCATCACCATCATCATTGTCATCATTTTATTTTCCCAGGTGCACTACAACATAGTCTCACACGGCCTGCTATTAGAAGTATACACACATAGGGGTTTGGTTGAATAAAATGTCACAAATAAATCATATGTGAAAACATAGCACACGTTTTTTACACTAAATCTGGTGAGTCCTCATCCACTAGCACAATAACATACAAGAATCATATATATCATGAGAAACCTACATGAAAAATATGATTCATGTGATGCCTCTTGATTATACAACCAATATTTAAATCCATATGAAATCACAAACCTCAAAATACATGTGCATCCCATAAGGTGAAATCATATAATGATAATAGTGCAAACCGAGAACATCAATCTCATACCCTGATAACCTAGACTTCTCTTGAGAAGTGTGTTCACAATGCACTAGATCACATTTCATCACAAGATCCAACACATTCCTATGTCTCCTGTCTACCAACTCCTCATATCAAGATAATAAAACACCTCTGATACCATTTTGTAACATCCAAACCTGAATCACTGGGTATGATTTAGAGTTTCACATGGACTCAAACACGCATCTGCGTATGGTATTGGATAATGACAAGTAGTGAGGGTCTAAGTAAATTCATGAGGAGAATATATCTCAATCAGAGTACATGATGAAAAATAAATAACCAAATATGTAATCTGTATACAATCAGAGGAAGAAGAAACCGATAACATATCATATGTATGAATAAATGTGGAAACAAAAAGATCAACAATCATTCCTAAATATAGGACATTGATCACCCACTGGTATGATCACATATACAAATAAAGAAAAGAAAAAAGTTACTAATAATCTATGTAACCAACTCCAAGCCTCACCTTATTTTAGTCTTCAAAATCATAGTGAGCTATCTTTCTCAATGATAAATCCAGCCCTCAAACCAACTTGTACCTATAAAAAGTGAGGGATTCATGGGTACTAAAGTATCATGGTTTCTTGGGAAAGGTGTGAGTATAACTCAACAGGGAACCACCAATGTGGTCTAGTACCTAATAAGTAAAAATACAGTTTATGTGCATGTAATAATCTTAGAAAAAAATAAAGAGGTAATAAATATAATCACTAATGTACAAACAGGAAAATGACACCCATATACTAAGAATTCATGCACTTACCAAGATTCCACAACCCCCGAATGTAAATGATTCAACACAATGCTAATTAAAATGTCAATGTCTGTCACCAAAAATCACAAAACATGCCTCAAATACCAATGTCAATTAGAACCCTATTCCCATTAGTCCTGTCCTCAAGTTCTGCCTTTGAGGATATGCCACACACCTCACCCTGGTAGTGGTCATTAATAAGAACACTGCATGTAACACCCCAAGCTTCCACGGTACGTTTCCCTTCGAATAATGCGATAGCGTGTGTTGTACGCAACCTCGAGTTCTAACACACACCACAACTAATTAAACTAGCCGTTGTGAATACTAATACCTACTTTTTGAAATTATATATATTTTATATTTGAAAATGGACTTCATTTTTGGATTCGTAATATCAAAATTAGCCTAGGGTGAAATTTTGGTACATTTCAGATAACTTTCATATTTTGATGAATAGTGAAAATTACTAAATTTTAATTAAAAACAACTTTTTTAATCAAAATAATTAATAGTGATAAATTGTGAATTTGAGTGGTTTTAAAGTATATTTAGAATATATTTTTACCATTTAATATAATTTTGGTCATTGGACATAATTTTACAATTAAACCGAACATAAACAAGTGTCAATCTTTTGATAGTTATTACCTCTTAAAAACACGCTTTTTGTTTTGACAGCGGGAATTAATTTTAAATTAATTTCTGCCACTTCTGTGTTTTCAATTTAGGAAAATGGATTACATATTTGGAATCAGGATGCCCAAATTATGTAAATAGGTAACTTTTATTTTTACACATTTTGAATAATTACTGCGGTAAATATTTTATTTACCATGGTTAAAGGGTAAATCCGGTAAATAAGGGTTAAAAAAATAATATTATAATAATACTAAATTACCCTAAAACGTGTCTTAACCCTATTGGTTGATACATGGTCGACCATGGGAATCTTTGGGTCTGTTTTGGGACCCCATGGATCCACTTGTAAGTGATAATGACACATTATATTAATAAAGTTAAAATAAAAATAAAAATGGCATAAGCTTACATCTTTTAGAAGAACAATTTTTACATAGGGTTATACATGTTGGATTTTCGATTATAAATATTCATTAGAAATATAAAAAGATTTTCTACATAAGGATATTTTATTTATAATTTTTAGACATCAAATAATTTAAATTATTAATGACACAATAATGATGCAATGTTTACCTCATTAATAAATCATTTAAATAAATAAGATTATAATGATTAAAATATTATCTAAAACCTGTCCAATTCTTATTGGATGATGTTATTTAGAATATGAGTCATCTTATATTCGACCTCAATGATTTTTGGACCATTATAAACCGAATACAAATATATTATAAAGTAATACTTTCACACTTTCCTAAAGAGCCCCTCCTCTCCCTTATAAAAGGAGACCACTTATACTCATTCCTCACACCTCTCAAGCCACTTGGCTCGTCCAAACTCTGACCAACTAAGCTCCCCACATCCCTCTCCTCCTCCTTGAAGCTTACCCTTAGGCAGAAAGCATTTCAAGAAGTCCTTTGGTTCCAACCAAAGTGAGTTACCTAAATTAAAGGTAACGATTTCTCTTAAATTATTTTCATTTATTTTGCTTCTCCAACCCCCAAACTCTTTTTATTTCCTTTCTTTTGTAACAAAACCAGTATCCTAAATATACTAGTATGTTGTTATAAGAAGGATTAAAACTACACATACACACAACTCCATCTAATGGATGATGAACATAATGTTTCTGTGGATGGCAAACTAACGCCTCACGAAACGATGATTGTTCAAATACATCTTACCGCCTCTCATGGTGGCCATTATGATGGAACTGTAATTAAATATGATATTAATGATATATATTTTATATATAAGCTTCTGTAATTCCATTTTATTTCATACCATTATTTGTTTCATGTTGTATATACATACGATAATTTCATTTGAGGAAGTGCGGACTACCGCCCCCTTAAAATGATATGACTCGTTCATACCACACATGGAACGTATAAAGGATGGTGTTAATGAACTTAAGTAACATATATAAAATATTATATTATATTGGAATAGTAATATACCTATGTATCATTTGTATTCGATTCTTTTAAAATAAAAATTAAATGGAAGTAGCGTTCGTGCGTACGTACGGACTACCGTCTCCACGAACGCGATGAGATTCATTCTCCATCGTATCCATTCAAGTATAATTATCATTTAATGATTTAAAAATGATGTTTAAGGACTTGATATCATTCTGGATATGAATAAGATACAACAAACATGACTTATGTAACAAAACATATAAAAGAAAATGAGTAAGTTAACACACGAAACGACGATAATACTAAGATATTATCAAATCAATATTAAAAGATCATATATGATATCATATTAATGTATATGATTCTTTTATAATTTAATAACAATTATTTCACCATTATACAGGAGGTTAACCTACCCCAACCAAGGAAAAGTACAAGGTAAGGGTTTACTTTACAACCTCTTCATTATCCAAGGTTGTTTATACGTAATAATCTACTGGGATATCTTTATCATCCACATCCATGTTTCTTAAAAATGTATTTCAAAACATTTTTACTATTTACAAGAATATGGGTTAAAGTCATTTATACCCTTGTTTGACTTTTTATAAGAGGTTTATAAAGGAATCTTTCTGTCGTTTTCAAAACAAGGTCCTTTTTAACCTTTTCGACAGAATTGAGGTAAGAATGTTTTTTTTAACTTATACGGCGGGTGCGGTTATTTTACGCCGTTATAAAATCTTCAAAGATTTCCTTATAAGCTTATAAGAATATTTTCAAAGAAAATGTTTTATTTTATATGGATCTTAAATGATTTCAAAATAAAAGGAGATATTTCTTTAAAAAGAATTTTGATTTCATCTACGTCAACATCCTTTGATGGATTTTAAGATTATTTGAAGTTGATTTATTATGATACAAAACTTCTATATTGTGTTGAAGGTTTTGTGATATGTTTGACTATGGATGTGCTATTTTTATACCATTCATAGTTTATGGTGAAATTATTGACATTTCGTATGCTAGTTTTAATACGAATGTTTATGTTATGTTTAAACCTTTTCATATGGGAATGCATTGGACTTAATAAGTGACGGGTGGAGCCCGCTATAGCTCCTCGATGCATCGGTAGGTCTCATGAGACAAACTAGTGTCTTGGCACAAGGCCTTGACAAAATCTTATTTGTAGTCTTGGCACGAGGCCTTGGCTATGTGGTTATGATAGTCTGGCATTATGCATTCCAACATTATGAAAGTGGTTATTGATTTTTCATGTGATTATTCGATTAGTAGAATATCCATGTGAATAAGTAAATGGCATTATTTCATTTTAATTTTTCCATACTATGTTGAAGTTCATGTTTAAAAGGCTTTTGTTTTAGTAATTCATTGCCTTAAATGTTTATGCTTATTTTGAATGTTCCGCTATATTGTTATCCTTACTGGGCATTTGAGCTCACCCCTTTTCTATGTTTTATTTTTCCCAGGTAGTGAAGAAGTAAATTATGATTGACTTGCAGGGATATTATGAGGGGTTAATAGTGTGGATATGAAGACTTTGTTTTTGTAGTAGTTTTTCACTTTGAAATGTAATGTAAAACTTTATGAATATATCTAGTGTTTCCAAGGCTACTAAACCAATCGGTCTTTCGAGATTTGATCTTTCTTGTGATCATGCCAATGTTATGAAGTAATGCACCGACTCTGGGTAGCTGGGGTCGGGGCATTACAGTTGGTATCAGAGGAAGTTTAGTACAAACCTTGGAATCTATATTTAGATAAACTCTGATTAGAGCACGTAGACCTAAGATGAACTTTGAGGATTAGTATAGAAGAACTTCCTAGAATTTTGGTATTGTAGAGATTTTGTGAGTTTTCTGAGCAATACATCCCTGTCTGGATACGAGCAGGTAGAGGCGGCTCTGGCACAGATGTACCTAGGGGTAAAACCCGAAAACACCGCTTTGAGCTAGACTCGAACGGGAACTGGTGCACGACAACGGGCCTTGCTGCACTCTTGGTTACGACACTCCCGGGGGATATGCTTAGGATAACTCTCATTTTCTTTACAAATCATTATGAAGGGTTTATGAGTATATACTTCCTCAAAGAAAACATTTTTATGATTATGGATTATATCCATAAATAGTTCAATTTATGTTAAGTGTTTTATAAGTATGGGATTATGTATTTTGATTCATAAACTGATCTAGTTTATGCCATTGTTTAGAAATGGCGCCTAGTGGAAGAAATGGAAACCGTATCAATGCACGCACTCCATGTAGGGATTTCCCTCCTGCTCAAGATAATTATAGTGGGGCTGGTGATGCAACTGGTGCTGATCAGCTAATCACCATACTGGGACAACTTACTCAGGTTATGAATAATAACCTTACCCGTATGGAGCACCCTGATCCGCAGCGTGGAGGATAAATGTTAGATCGATTCATGAGGCAACAACCACCAACTTTCAACGGGAATACAAATCCATTAGTAGCTGAGCAATGGATATTTTCCCTAGAAAAAATATTTCAGGCTTTGGGGAGCAGTGAAAGGGAAAAAGTTATCATGGCAGTTTACCGCCTCACTGGAGATGCTGATCAATGGTGGTCATTGATTCAAAACATGAAGGAAGATGATGAAGTATCAAATATGGAATGGAGGGAGTTCAAAGATCTGTTTTTAGAAAAATACTTCCCTCGCGACCATCGAGCGGATATGGAAAGGCAATTTCTAAGTCTGAGACAAAAGGAGGATGATAATGTCACAAAGTATGAGGCTAACTTTACAAGGTTAGCGAGGTATGCTGGAGATTATATACGCAACCCAAGAAGTAAGATTGATCGTTTATTTGATGGGTTAAAACCATTTCTCCGTCGAGCATTAGTCTCACAATCCTTTTCATCGTACGAAGACATTGTCTCATGTGCTATCAAGACCGAAAAGGAATTCTCTAAGTCTTATGAATTTAAAGCGAAGCAAGAGAAGAAGAGACCTGCTGATCAATCTGGGAATGGAAATAAGGGGAAGAAGGGAAAGGTTGAATATCCATCTTGTGGTAAATGTGGGAAGAAACACCCCGGTGCTTGCCTGAAGGGAATGGGAGTCTGTTACAAGTGTGGTGAAAAAGGCCACCAAGCTCATGATTGCAAGGGGAAGAAGGAAGCTACCAACGTTCAGTGCTACAATTGCAGGGAGATGGGGCATTATGCAAATGCATGTCCTAAGCGTCAGGAGAACTTACCTCAGAAAAGGCCAAGGGATCAAGGCTAGGCTTATGCTATCACTACTGCTGAGGTAGAAGCTCCGAAAGACGTGGTGGCAGGTAATTTAATGATTTCCTCAAGTTTAGCAAATGCATTATTTGATTCTGGATCATCGCATTGTTTCATATCTTCACAGTTTGCTAAGAAAATTAGATATTTCCAATTTGATTTAATAAGGGAGTTGTCAGCCAAAACTCCTAAGGGAAGTATCGTTGCAACAAAGTTTTGTGAATCAGTCCCCATTAGAGCACATAAATTTTCTTTATCTGCTGATCTCATCGTCATACCTATGATTGAGTTTGATATAATCCTCGGTATGGACTGGCTTTCGGACTATGATGCGAAGATTTATTGTAAGAAGAAAGAGGTTACGATTCTTGATGATAATGATAAGGAACACCTTATTTTTAGAGCAGAATCGTCACCACCTAATTCTTATTTAGATCCACCCCCAGTAGCTCAACTTAATTCAATTATTGGGGAGGAAGAGAATGAAATAACTGTCAGTGAGGAAAGTAATGTTCAAATAGAGGATGTACCTGTTGTGAAAGAATTTGTAGATGTATTTCCGGAAGATTTACCTGGACATCCTCCAGAACGAGAAGTTGAGTTTTCCATTGATTTGATTCCTGGATCAAGGCCTATATCGAAGACCCCTTATAGAATGGCCACTGTAGAGTTAGTCGAACTAAAGAAACAACTAGAGGAATTGAGTAATAAGGGATTTATTCGCCCTAGTGTTTCTCCATGGGGATCCCCTGTTCTTTTTGTTAAAAAGAAAGATGGATCTATGAGGTTATGTATCGACTACAGGGAGATCAATGCTATAACGATAAAGAACAAGTATCCCCTACCTCGTATTGATGATTTATTTGACCAACTGCATGGAGCTCAATACTTTTCAAAGATTGACCTTCGATCTGGATACCATCAGTTGTGTGTGAAGAAGGAAGACATTCCGAAGACAGCATTTAGAACCAGGTACGGGCATTACGAGTTTACTGTAATGCCGTTTGGATTGACTAATGCACCCTCTGTATTCATGGATCTGATGAATAGAGTTTTCAAGGAGTATCTCGATGAATTTGTGGTGGTATTTATTGATGATATCTTGGTATACTCCAAAACCTACGAAGATCATGAAAATCACTTGCGCATTATCTTGAAGACTCTGAGGAGGCATGAATTATATGGAAAGTTTAGCAAGTGTGAATTCTAGCTTCAGGAGATTTCTTTTCTTGGCCATATTGTCTCTAAAGATGGAATCTCTGTTGATCCTTCTAAGACCAAAGCAATCCAAGAATGGCCAGCACCTACGAGTATAACTGAGGTACGTAGTTTTATTGGCTTGGCAGGTTATTATCGACGTTTCGTCCAGAATTTTGCCCGATTGGCTAACCCATTAACGAAGCTCACACGTAAAGGGGTTAAATTTGTTTGGACAAAAGAGTGTGAAGAATGTTTCGAAGAACTGAAGAGAAGATTAGTCAATGATCCTATATTAACTCTACCATTGGGGAATGATGGGTTCGTTATTTATAGTGATGCATCAAAGAAAGGACTTGGTTGTGTCCTTATGCAGAATGATATAGTTATTGCCTATGCATCACGACAGTTGAAAATTCATGAACAAAACTATCCTACTCATGATCTTGAGTTAGCAGCTGTGATATTTGCTTTGAAGATATGGAGGCACTACCTCTATGGTGAAAAATGTGAGATTTATACTGATCACAAGAGTCTGAAGTATATTTTCGCACAAAAAGAACTCAACATGAGGCAAAGGAGATGGCTTGAATTACTCAAGGATTATGATTGCACGATACACTACCACCCGGGGAAAGCAAACAAAGTAGAAGATGCTTTGAGCAGAAAAGACCATGGAGTTCTGAACATGATGAGAATTGAAAGGGATCCAATTTTCATGGATCTAGAGAAGATGGACATGGGAATAACCAGGGAAGGTGAAACATCAATGATTTTTCAAATGGTTGCCAAACCATCTTTACTAGAAAGGATTAAGAGTTCCCAGACCGATGATGAAGAATTTTAGAAGAAGATTAAAGCTGTGAATGATGGGAGATTGAGAGACTTTGTGTATGAAGATGGAATTTTGAAATTCGGGAAGAGACTTTGTGTTCCCAATATACCTAATCTAAAAAGGGAATTGCTGGATGACGCTCATAGTTCCAATTTTTCTATTCACCCTGGGAGCACCAAAATGTATAGAGATTTGAAGGAACATTTTTGGTGGGACAACATGAAGAGGGAGATTGCTGATTTTGTGTCAAGATGTATGGTTTGTCAACAAGTGAAAGCTGGAAGGCAACAGCCTGGAGGAGTCATGCAACCTCTTCCCATACCGGAGTGGAAATGGGACAATATTACGATGGACTTTGTCATGGGGCTACCAAAGACTCCTAGAAGGAACGATGCAATATGGGTTATTGTTGATCGTCTTACCAAGTCAGCACATTTTCTTGCTATAAGAGAAGATCTACCCCTGGAACGTCTAGCAAGACTATACATTAATGAAGTTGTGAGACTTCATGGAGTTCCCCTATCGATTGTTTCTGATCGTGATCCCCGTTTTACTTCAAGATTTTGGAAAAGTCTTCAGAAATCCCTGGATACTGAACTTCATTTGAGCACTGCTTACCACCCTCAGAAAGACGGACAATCAGAACGGACTATTCAGACCTTAGAAGACATGTTGAGATCTTGCTCACTTGATTTTCAGGGTATGTGGGATCAATATTTACCACTAGTAGAATTTTCCTATAACAATAGCTTCCATTCGAGTATTCAGATGGCACCATATGAAGCGTTATACGGAAAGAGATGTCGTACACCAACCTGTTGGGATGACGTTGGTGAAAGAAAACTTGTAGGCCCAGAACTGGTGGAGGAAACGATGGAAAAGGTGAAGGTAATCCAAAATCACATCAAAGCAGCTCAAAGTAGGCAGAAGAGCTATGCCGATAATCGAAGGAAGGATTTGGAATTTCAGGCCGGTGATCATGTTTTCCTAAAGGTATCTCCATGGAAGGGAGTCATACGTTTTGGTAAGAAAGGTAAATTGAGTCCCAGGTACATCGGACCTTTCGAAATTCTAGAACGAATTGGGGCTGTAGCTTACCGATTGGCAATGCCGCCAAGTCTCTCCAAAGTTCACGATGTGTTCCACGTATCTCTGTTGAGAAAATACATGCCTGACCCAACGCATGTACTCACCTATGAGGAATTAGAATTGGAACCTGATCTTTCCTATTGTGAAGAGCCCGTCAGGATTCTTGATACAAGAGAACAAGTACTGAGAAACCGGACGACGCGTCTGGTAAAAGTTTTGTGGAGAAACCATAAGATGGAAGAGGCAACGTGGGAACCCGAGGAACTTATGATGAAGAACCACCCGAGTCTTTTCATGTAATAAGTATTCTAGAAATTGCGAGGACGAAATTATTTGAAGGAGGGGAGAATGTAACACCCCAAGCTTCCACGGTACGTTTCCCTTCGAATAATGCGATAGCGTGTGTTGTACGCAACCTCGAGTTCTAACACACACCACAACTAATTAAACTAGCCGTTGTGAATACTAATACCTACTTTTTGAAATTATATATATTTTATATTTGAAAATGGACTTCATTTTTGGATTCGGAAT
The DNA here is from genome assembly GCA_963277665.1 of Viscum album. Taxonomy (NCBI): domain Eukaryota; kingdom Viridiplantae; phylum Streptophyta; class Magnoliopsida; order Santalales; family Viscaceae; genus Viscum; species Viscum album. The sequence continues at coordinate 624,804,776 of OY728132.1, forward strand.
ATCAAAATTAGCCTAGGGTGAAATTTTGGTACATTTCGGATAACTTTCATATTTTGATGAATAGTGAAAATTACTAAATTTTAATTAAAAACAACTTTTTTAATCAAAATAATTAATAGTGATAAATTGTGAATTTGAGTGGTTTTAAAGTATATTTAGAATATATTTTTACCATTTAATATAATGTTGGTCATTGGACATAATTTTACAATTAAACCGAACATAAACAAGTGTCAATCTTTTGATAGTTATTACCTCTTAAAAACACGCTTTTTGTTTTGACAACGGGAATTAATTTTAAATTAATTTCTGCCACTTCTGTGTTTTGAATTTCGGAAAATGGATTCCATATTTGGAATCAGGATGTCCAAATTATGTAAATAGGTAACTTTTATTTTTACACATTTTGAATAATTACTGCGGTAAATATTTTATTTACCATGGTTAAAGGGTAAATCCGGTAAATAAGGGTAAAAAAAATAATATTATAATAATACTAAATTACCCTAAAACGTGTCTTAACCCTATTGGTTGATACATGGTCGACCATGGGCATCTTTGGGTCTGTTTTGGGACCCCATGGATCCACTTGTAAGTGATAATGACACATTATATTAATAAAGTTAAAATAAAAATAAAAATGGCATAAGCTTACATCTTTTAGAAGAACAATTTTTACATAGGGTTATACATGTTGGATTTTCGATTATAAATATTCATTAGAAAGATAAAAAGATTTCCTACATAATGATATTTTATTTATAATTTTTAGACATCAAATAATTTAAATTATTAATGACACAATAATGATGCAATGTTTACCTCATTAATAAATCATTTAAATAAATAAGATTATAATGATTAAAATATTATCTAAAACCTGTCCAATTCTTATTGGTTGATGTTATTTAGAATATGAGTCATCTTATCTTCGACCTCAATGATTTTTGGACCATTATAAACCGAATAAAAATATATTATAAAGTAATACTTTCACACTTTCCTAAAGAGCCCCTCATCTCCCTTATAAAAGGAGACCACTTCTACTCATTCCTCACACCTCTCAAGCCACTTGGCTCGTCCAAACTCTGCCCAAATAAGCTCCCCACATCCCTCTCCTCCTCCTTGAAGCTTACCCTTAGGCAGAAAGCATTTCAAGAAGTCCTTTGGTTCCAACCAAAGTGAGTTACCTAAATTAAAGGTAACGATTTCTCTTAAATTATTTTCATTTATTTTGCTTCTCCAAACCCCAAACTCTTTTTATTTCCTTTCTTTTGTAACAACACCAGTATCCTAAATATACTAGGATGTTTTTATAAGAAGGATTCAAACTACACATACACACAACTCCATCTAATGGATGATGAACATAATGTTTCTGTGGATGGAAAACTAACGCCTCACGAAACGATGATTGTTCAAATACATCTTACCGCCTCTCATGGTGGCCATTATGATGGAACTGTAATTAAATATGATATTAATGATATATATTTTATATATAATCTTCTGTAATTCCATTTTATTTCATACCATTATTCGTTTCATGTTGTATATACATACGATAATTTCATTTGAGGAAGTGCGGACTACTGCCCCCTTAAAATGATATGACTCGTTCATACCACACATGGAACGTATAAAGGATGGTGTTAATGAACTTAAGTAACATATATAAAATATTATATTATACTGGAATAGTAATATACCTATGTATCATTTGGATTCGATTCTTTTAAAATAAAAATTAAATGGAAGTAGCGTTCGTGCGTACGTACGGACTACCGTCTCCACGAACGCGATGGGATTCATTCTCCATCGTATCCATTCAAGTATAATTATCATTTAATGATTTAAAAATGATGTTTAAGGACTTGATATCATTCTGGATATGAATAAGATACAACAAACATGACTTATGTAACAAAACATATAAAAGAAAATGAGTAAGTTAACACACGAAACGACGATAATACTAAGATATTATCAAATCAATATTAAAAGATCATATATGATATCATATTAATGTATATGATTCTTTTATAATTTAATAACAATTATTTCACCATTATACAGGAGGTTAACCTACCCCAACCAAGGAAAAGTACAAGGTAAGGGTTTACTTTACAACATCTTCATTATCCAAGGTTGTTTATACGTAATAATCTACTGGGATATCTTTATCATCCACATCCATGTTTCTTAAAAATGTATTTCAAAACATTTTTACTATTTACAAGAATATGGGTTAAAGTCATTTATACCCTTGTTTGACTTTTTATAAGAGGTTTATAAAGGAATCTTTCCGTCGTTTTCAAAACAAGGTCCTTTTTAACCTTTTCGACAGAATTGAGGTAAGAATGTTTTTTTAACTTATACGGCGGGTGCGGTTATTTTACGCCGTTATAAAATCTTCAAAGCTTTCCTTACAAGCTTATAAGAATATTTTCAAATAAAATGTTTTATTTTATATGGATCTTAAATGATTTCAAAATAAAAGGAGATATTTCTTTAAAAAGAATTTTGATTTCATCTACGTCAACATCCTTTGATGGATTTTAAGATTATTTGAAGTTGATTTATTATGATACAAAACTTCTATATTGTATTGAAGGTTTTGTGATATGTTTGACTATGGATGTGCTATTTTTATACCATTCATAGTTTATGGTGAAATTATTGACATTTCGTATGCTAGTTTTAATACTAATGTTTATGTTATGTTTAAACCTTTTCATATGGGAATGCATTGGACTTAATAAGTGACGGGTGGAGCCCGCTATAGCTCCTCGATGCATCGGTAGGTCTCATGAGACAAACTAGTGTCTTGGCACAAGGCCTTGACAAAATATTATTTGTAGTCTTGGCACGAGGCCTTGGCTATGTGGTTATGATAGTCTGGCATTATGCATTCCAACATTATGAAAGTGGTTATTGATTTTGCATGTGATTATTCGATTAGTAGAATATCCATGTGAATAAGTAAATGACATTATTTCATTTTACTTTTGCCATACTATGTTGAAGTTCATGTTTAAAAGGCTTTTGTTTTAGTAATTCATTGCCTTAAATGTTTATGCTTATTTTGAATGTTCCGCTATATTGTTATCCTTACTGGGAATTTGAGCTCACCCCTTTTCTATGTTTTATTTTTCCCAGGTAGTGAAGAAGTAAATTATGATTGACTTGCAGGGATATTATGAGGGGTTAATAGTGTGGATATGAATACTTTGTTGTTGTAGTAGTTTTTCACTTTGAAATTTAATGTAAAACTTTATGAATATATCTAGTGTTTCCAAGGCTACTAAACCAATTGGTCTTTCGAGATTTTATCTTTCTTGTGATCATGCCAATGTTACGAAGTAATGCACCGACTTTGGGTAGCTGGGGTCGGGGCGTTACACTGCATGCCCCAAACTTATTGTGTTCTTTATTAGGAACAACATACACCCCACCCTGATGGTGGATTTTATTAGGAACACCACATGCCCCACCTCAATGGTCATCATCATCAGGAACACCTCACACCCCACCCTGACAGTGGTCGTTATCCTCATATGATGGTAAGTCCCACCTAACATTTTTTATGCGACTGGATAATCACATCACCCCTGCATGGCATTATCCCACTTAATCCTATAGTCAGTGGGTTATAAATTCCTATATATGGTCTACTCTGACACCAATATACATGTTTGTGATTTTACTCATAACATCAAACGATCCATAGTACTTAGCCATTATCATGTCATTATGCTCACCCTCTAAGGGGTCATCTCGTCAAAACTAAGAATCCTGAATATATTGTTATGTGAATCAAGGTTACACAAACTATAAAATACAACTAACATTATATATCATAGTGGGTAACAATAGGGAATACCAATAATAGTTCTCAAGAGGCTACATGCAAATCATATGATCACATATCAAACAAGATTTCATGGGCTAATCATGAACATGCCTGTGATCAAGGCATTAAACATGGTCTCATTACTCTAGGTATCATGTAGCACAACCAGACATTGAGAGGGTCCATGTAATCTCAGGCACACACTAGTGATCAAGCCTCGATCATTAATGACTGACATTAAGATAGTGCACAAGGGTCCATTGTGGCCCTTGGAACTTTGTTCAGTTACATTAGGCATGGATCATTTAATTAATTAAGACTTAAATATAATTAATTAATTAAGAATTACTTGTTATTCATAATACATTATGAATTTAAGGGGTTTTCTACCATGGTGGAAAAACTTATATCACATTCCAATATCGTGTGCATAATACCATATGGTGGAGTACAAAAGACTACCAACCTCAAGAAGATTTAACAACCATCTAAGAAAATCCCAACTGCCTTTTCTGAGTTATCCAAGTCCATTTAGACTCCATCAATCTCCATGAGGTTCTAACTCATACCCATGAATCCAAATTAATTCATTATAACTAAATAATAATTAACTAAATAATTAAAAGAAACATATAACTAAAAGAGAAATACATACTATCCAAAATACTTATCGGGTATCACTGCTTAACCAGAACCATGACCAACCACCCATGGAAGGCCGATAACACACATTTGAAATTATTCGAAGAAAAATCCATATAGCACGATAATGAAATAAAGATCAGTTTAATATATTTATATTGGAACCCTTAGAAGAAATAAACCTAAGTGATATACCTTTTATGAAATGTTGTCTAACAGAGTTCAGCAACTCTTAGCACACTCCTGATTCTAAGATGAGAAAAATCCCCAAATCAATTCCATAGTCTAGTGGCCAATTCAACTAAAATAAACCAAAAACCCTAAAATAGACCACCAAGGTACATACCTTCATTGAAACTCTGAACACCCACACATGTTCATCATCATGGGACATCCTTTATCCAAGATGGTCAAAATACTCATCATTATTGGAAAATTCCTTAAATATCCAATAAAACTGTTATCCAATTATCTAATTGAGATCATGAAATGAATTAATCGATGAACCAATTGATCAATGGGGATAAGATTCAGGGATAATTAAGACATAAAATTATCATAAGGGAAAAGAATTACCAATAGGATCATTCAGGATGAATGGAATAATGATCCACCCCACACGAGGAAGAAATAGGCCAAAAATGATGAATAATGAAGGATATCACTTGTATTTTCCATAATTTTGCATCTAGATCCACCCTGGATCAAGGGGATATCATGGAGGGAGGGAGGGAAGAGTGGATGGTCAAATGGATCTTAGAAATTCAAGACAAGTATTTAAAACCTAAGGGGGAATCCATGGATAAAAGAACCAAAAATACCCTTTCAAAATAAGGAATTAAAATGACCGTCCAGTCGATGAATTATGCTAGGTAGTAGAGCAACCACCTATCCCACCAGCTAGCTGGTGGTAGCAACGATAGCTCTAAATTCTCCAAGACTCCCCTGATATAATTATGATCCTTTATTCTCTCTCAAATATTTCATTCAAGTTCAAAAACACATCTTCCAGATGTTCAAATAGGCCACAATGTGGTTCAACACCTGATTATCAAAATGAGGAATCCACTGGATGAAAATTTCAAACTTACTCTAAAATTCATTACTTATAATGACCTAGGTCATTAAAAAATTTTCATTACATTATTCTTGAAGTTCAAACCTTTTATTTACCTCATTTAATAATAGTAAATAGTGTGTGATCAAATATTGAAGTGTTTGTCTCACATAATGATTGATAGAATCGAGTAACCTCCTCTAGTATGAAAGATGCTTCATGTTCTACCATATTTTAAGACCAAGCACATGAGATTTTATTTTTTTAAATGCCTTAAAACCCATATATAGAGTATGAATTACTTGGTTCTGCATTTTTAGGAATACCTCGACATTAAGAATAATCACATGGTGGGTATGAATTATCAAAATATGGTGAAACAATCCCATGAATCATGTCATTGATTTGAATAATAATCATTAAAATAAATATAATTACCTATATAATTCATGGGTGGTGAAAAATTGGAATTCATACCATGCATTGTGGGTGGGAAGAGTGGCGGTTTATTGTAAACAAGTGGTTCCCATGCCATCCTAAACTCATAAGTGTCTTTAATTTTATTTTAATAAAAAAAGTACCTAAAATAGTAAGTTAAAACTTTTTTTTTACTTTTTATGTGTTTTTATTGTTAATGCTAATCACTATCTTTAGAGGATCTCCTAATTCTAATATTCTCCCTGGAAACAGTGCTAGAAATTTGGCATGTGGATTTGTGATATGCCAAATTTATAAACTTATAAAACCTACTAATTACTATAGAAATGGTGAGTAGGGTCTAACCACAAGGAGAATGTTTATAGAAACTAGTAGTAACCTCTTCAAATAATGTTTAGGTAGAAGAATGTTGCATGTGATTAAAAACTAAAAATTATAAAAATTAAACTACTACTTAAATGAAATAAGACTAAAATAAGGTAAGGAAACATGTGGAGATGAAAGTGTCGGAGTTGTTACTTTTGTTCCAATTCTTGTGATGGAAATCATTTTATTCCCACATCTAAATATTTAATCATCTAATTACCACTTATTTTAAATTTAATTTAAATAATATCAAGTCTCATTATCAGATGTTAGACCATACTTTAATATTTCTCACTAATTATTAAATGTACCATTATCTTGTGTTATAAACAATTCATGAGATGATTTAATACTAAATCACTTGGTGAAATATCAAGACCCATTTATTATAAATTCAAGATACCTATATATGTTGGTTTGCTAACATAAGTTCACATTTTAGGTATTTCTCACACAAGTTTAGAGAGGAATCACAAAAAATACCAATGATTCAATTAATATATATATTTATTCAAAATTTTCTCACTCGTGACTTAGGATTCTCTTACACATGCAATTGAGTTTTGAAAAAAATAAATTCTTTGATGTTCTCCCTCTCTTGATCACTTATTAAGTATCACACAAACAAGCACTAAAGCATGTTTTAATACCCCGCATGATTTAAATAAACCCCAAATATAATTTAATAATTAATAATTATACTAAAATTAATTCAATTGGAAATCAAACATGGATAAAATATAATGACATGGAATTACTATCACGTTAAGCACAACTCTGACAAAATAAAATTAGCCAACCATGACAACAACATGGTATAAAAAATAAAGAATATAAATCAACATGTTCATGTCGAAGAAATTATAATTGTAAGTCATTATTGATGATATATACATGAAAAATTAACTTTACTTATCATAAGGAAATCAAAGAGAACCACCACACACATCTTAAATATGCACGAACCACCACTAATTATATACATGACAAAAATATCATTAGAATGCTGCAAGGTTGAATAACTTTTTTGGTATTTTCTCTCTCTCCCTTGGTGTACTCCCCATGGTGAAGAGTGATAAATCTCTAAAATGGACAACATATCCTCCTCAGGCACACAAATCCTAAGCACTCCATCATTAAACCTCCTAAACAATAATAGTTCATCACAAAAGTAGTAATTAAGGTTTAAAATGTTTTTTTCTCTGATTTTTTATGATACCACTTATCATCACTCCAGTAGAAAGGAAATTAGAATTTTTTTAATACCAAAATTTTATTAGCTAAAACTAAAAGTAATTATTTGTTTAGGAATAAATAATTCATATATCTATGGCCATCATTTGAAGTGCTAGAAAACCTTGATAGGTGGTCATCCACTGCATTTTCATCTCTTTCTTTATCCCTAATTTCTAATTCAGATTCATAGAATAAGAGGAACCATATCATCAGTATTGGTTTTTCATATTTCTTTTGTATTAGGTAATCTAGGGAATCATGGTTAGTAAAGACTATAATTTTGGATCCAATCAAACTTCTCAAGATAAAAAAAAACTTCCAAGAATTCTTTCTCATTCATGGTTTAATTCTCATAGGAATTATCTAGAAGTCTACTAGTAGAGTTCACCACATGTAATATCTTGTCCTTACTTTGACCTAAAGCATCTCCAATAGTATGATCACTAATATCACACATTAACTCAAAGGGAAACTTCCAATCAGTGATAATGATTATGGGTGATGATATTAGTTTCTCTTTAAAATTTTTGAATGAATCTAAGCACTTTTCATAAAAATGGTGATTCCTTGAATATTAGGGAGAAAAGGGGCCTTGTGATCTTATAAAACTCCTTTGTGAACCTCCAGTAAAAATTAATATTCCATAAAAATATTGTAACACCCTTAACATTTTCAAAAAAGGGTAGTTTTTGAATCAAATCTATATCAGCATTATAAACTTAAATACCCATCTTGTATTCCTTATGACTAATAAAAATTCCCTTAGTGACCATGAATTTTCATTTCTTCCAACTTAGAACAAGACTAGTATCTTGAAATATTTCCAAAACCAGTTTCAAATTCTCAAGACAGTTATCAAATGTGTTTCCAACTATTGAAAAATAATCCAAAAATACCTCAATAATCCTCCCAATCATGTCTGAAAATATATCCATCATACATCTTTGAAAGGTATTTGGTGAACCACAAAATCTAAAAAGCATTATCTGGTAAGAAAATATTCCAAATAAACATGTGAATACTGTCTTCTCATGATACTTTGGGGATATGAGAATCAAATTATAAGGAAAATAACCATCTATAAAATAGAATAACTCATTCCTAGTTATTCTCTCAATCATTTGGTCCAAGAATTATATAGGGAAATGGTCTTTTATAGTGGCTAAATTGAGATTAATGTAGTCAATACAGACTTTCCATTTTTATTCTTTATAACTTAAATGATTATCTTTTTCATTAGTGATAAAAATTAAACCCCCTTCTTAGGAACCACTTGGGATGGGTTGACCCAAGGGATATCTGAGATAGGGAAGATAATTCCAGAATTTAGTAGTTTAATCACTTCTTCCCTAATAACCTATTTCATATTGGGATTTATCCTCCTTTTCCCCTTAACCTTTGAATTATTTTTAGGCTCCATAGGAATATTATACACGAAAAATGAAGGAATGATCCTCTTGATATCAGTTATGCTCCAACAATGGAAGTTTTATATCTCTTCAATACAACCAATAAATTTTCCTCTTGATTTTACCTAACTCGGTAAAGATGATAACTAGAAGTGTGGAGTTATCACCTAGAAATGAGTATTTCAGGTGAGATATAAGTGGTTTAATCTCTAACTATGGAACTTATTATCTAGAATGTAGAGTCTTTGGCTGAGGCAGTCTATGGTCTTCAATGTTTTTCTTAAATTAAGTGTGAAAGTTGTATAATACCTTCTCCTCACCATTTTCCAAAGTGGACAAATCATTAAACTCCAATTCTAGGTCTATCCTGAGAATATTTTTCTCATAAAATTTATCAAGGTATTCCAAAAAATCACTCTCAAACTCATCTAAGTTATCCTTCTCCTTTAACTAATTCCCAAACATCTTTTAGTGGGTGTGGGTCCTTTTTAATTTTTAAATACATTGAATTATTTATTTTGTTCTCCAAATTTAAAGATCAATTTTCCCTTAGATACATGAATCAAAACTCTTATTGTGGATATGAAAGGTCATATTCATATATGAGGGAAATTAAAATCACACTCCATGTATATAATAATAAAATCAATTGGTAATTTTTTTCCAACTCCTACTAGTATATCCTAATTGGATCAGTGATGGATGGGTCAACCAACTGAAGAACAATCGTAGTGGGTTACAGTTCTCCTAAAATCAACTATTGAAATTGTGAGTAAGGGATCAAGTTTATACTAGAACTAATTTTATATAAACAATTGAGTTAGACACTATTCCCAGAAGTTCATAGGATGGAAAATCTATCAGGATCTTTGAGCCCATGTGGTATTTTATATTGAAGGAAAAAAATTTACTCTTCAGTGAGGTTGTAAGTGGAAAATCCCTACAAGATTTTTCTAAAACAATCATTTTCACCATTTTAATATATTACGAGACTTGAAATAAATCTATAAGGAATAATATATTTATATGAATATTTTTAAATATCTTAAAGATATTGAGTAGTTCAGGTTCTTGATTATTTTTCCTAAATTTTGATGGAAAATTAAGTACGGGGAAAGATTATTCAAAACTATAGGTATTCTCCCTCAAGTTATTTCACAATATTTTCATTTTATTTTTTTTCTTTACTTTCAGATATTTTTCATCTTTTTTAACATGTAGAAAACATTTTTTATTTTAGTTTCATCATGGTTTTATAGAGTCACATTTTTCTAGATTTTGGTGTCTTGATTCTTTCAAAATTTCAGGCAGGGTTGTCCTAGTATCATTTCTATCTTCTTGATGAGTTTTTAAAACACTCTATGTAGTAAAAACCATTAAGTTCCCCAAAAGATTAACTAATATTGTTCTAGGAAGATTACCTTTGTATCTAGTATTTATGTCTCTAGCTAGATGTATCATTTTTAATTCTATGCTTTGCATCCTAGATTTGTTTGAGAATTATTTGAGTCATATTGAGCTCTTTTTGAATAAAATTCAACTTTTTGTGAGTCAAAATTAACTATAAACTAATTGAACATACCGTTTACTTATTTTTGATAATTAGAGGTTTAAAACTTATGTTGGTTTTGAAAATAGGGCCTTTATTGTGGTGGAAGTCCATGGGTAGCAGGTTGTCATGACATTCCTTTCTCTCTTCGAGATAGTTTGAAATGATTTTTATAGACTAGGTTGTAGTTATTGAAAAATGAGTCATATATAGATTGTGTCCTAGAACCATACCCTACAAATTATTTATTTTTTAGATATTGGGATTGCATGACAATGTTTGGGTAGCAAAATCTAGAATACCCAAACATATCACATTGATGGCATTGCTCCCTAAGAGTTTGGTTTTTGTTTTGGAATTCAAATTGATTAACATTTTTCCTAGAATTATGATTCATAGTGGATTGGATTTGGTCTACCATTTCAATAAGTTTTGAATGTATTTATAATCCTGAACCAGTGATGTGCTCTCCCCCTCTTACTTTCCTTCTCCTAGAATCTTTGTGTTGTGAATTAAGGGCAATAATGTTATAAATCTGTCTTAATTCCTCATATGTTTTTTTCAGTGTAATTATCTACAACATATTGGTCCACCAAATTATTATTTGAAGGTGAAAAACCTTCATAAAAGACCTCTATGAGAAAGTGGATAGAGAGCTGGTTGTGGGGACACATCTTGAGAAAGTCTATAAACCAATCCCAAGCTTCATAAAAATTCTCTTAATCCTCTTGACATAAACTAGTAATTTTATTCCTTAACTCGTACTTAAGTCTCATAGGATAAAATTTCATGACAAATGAGTTGTAGACTTGTTCTTAGGTTTCAAATATATTTTCATTTAGGGATAAAAAGTTTTTCTTGACATTCCATTTAAGACAAAAAGGGAATAATCACATTTTTAGATCATTCTCACTCCTCCCTTGAAGTGGTGGTAGAAGAACTATATTATAGAAATATCTAATTAAGGTTAAGGGGTCCTCATTATGTAATCCATGGAATGCAGGTAACATAGAAATATTGAACTAATTAATCTCATAGTTTCAGTCTCTAGGAGTAAGCCTAATTGGTAATGGGTTTCCTAACACTTAAAGGAGTTGGTACTGCCTTGTCCGAGGCCTTCCAAAATTTTATTGAATGCTTTGTTCATTATTAATAAGAGGTATCTCTTTTAAATTTTCAATTTCAATTTTATATTTTCTTATAGAACTCAATTATTTGTTAATTTTAGGAATTATGAGCTATTTGTTCCTTGGATATGATCTAGTGTACATGCAAAACAAAATTCAGAGATGTTTAGTAGGGCACACAACATTTTTTTTTGAAAAATAGTTTTGATATTTTCTTGGTTGAATCAAGTATTCCCCAAAAATGATGCCAAAATTTGACCAGATGCTGTTGAGATAAGTCAACTTATTTATTTATTTTCCTACTTAAAACTAGTATAAAAACAAGTAATATTGATCCCATAAAGAAGGTGTGTGAAAATACAAGAAACAGACTAAAAAACAAGAAAAAAAAACAAAACAAGGGTGAAATGGAAGAAGTAATGATGATGAAGTTTGAAAAGTGAATAAAGTAGTTTGAATTTTGAAAAAAGTTAGTGAATTCTAAGAAACTCGGACTAAAGAAAAAATATGTGATAAAGGTAGGGGAAAATTTGATTAACTGTTGTTAAATTGGTTTTTCTTTATTCTTAAGAAACAAGTAAAATAAGTCTCCAATATTCAAAGATTTTACCAATACCCTATATTGAGAATGATAGAACTTGACAAGATGAGCTTAGCAGTCTATCAACCACTGATTTCACTAAGATAAAGAGGAATGAAGTTGAGTTCATCAAGATTAAATTTTCATTTGATCTTGATGAACAATTACCTAGTGAATAAAAGATTCAAGAAATAAGTAAAAGTATGAAAATATATAAATCTTATTCTCCCTTAATAATTTATATTAAAACCATTTTCATAATAATTTAATACATCAATAAATTAATAAAAAAACAATAATGGATAATAATGAAGAATAAGGGTGAGAGGAGTCTTCTCTGTTTTAGAGCTCTAATTTCCCACCTCTTAGTGCTGCTGAGTCTCCTAGTTCATGGCCCAATCCTCTCACAATATCTTAATATGTGAATGATTGATTAATAAAATACATTGGTCCTCCCCATTTGGACTTCCATTCTCAATTAATAGGCATAATCAGTCTTTGGATGGTCTTTATATTCCAATATAATTAAACATTAATCTCCTCCATCAGTGTTCTGAGATCCTCAAATAGTTTGACCTTCCATAGACTAGAATATGATTCTTAAGGTTGTTTCACTAGTTCATCACTCATAAACTATTCTATGGATCTTATAGGAATTTTTTCAAGTATCTCATGCATGATTTCCCTTGAACTCTAAACCACATCAATGAGAAAATTAGACACCAAACATCTTCATCAACTTGAACCTACCAGCGATCGAAAACATGATTCCATATTCAGCTTATTTCATCAGTGTCTTCAGTTATCATCTTCATCAAGCTCAGCCATAGATTTTCATCCTTTATTCAATTTAGATCAGACAATTTGAACATATTTTTCCACTAAAAATCCTATTTTCATCAAATAGCATTAACACATAAAATCCAGCTTCTGCCTAGGTCGATCTCCCTCACCAGAATTGCTTCATTCCATAGTCATTAGAGGTTTGAGTTATATTCTCTTAACATCTTCAATTATCCTCAATTAAAGTATGTTTAGGCTTGATCTCTTCAGGTTATTTCTCTATTCATCAAACTTGGATATATTCTTTGATCTTGGGCCGAGTTCTCAGATTCCATCTCCTTCTAATCATCGTTTGGTCAAGCTCCTCAGTCCTGATTGGTTTCCTTGGCTTAGGTCAAGAGAAGAAGGGTGATCTACACTAGGTGTATTTGAATCCCTGTTTATGTGTGATGAAGTGGGGTGCTTCATCCTTTTTATGAAGGGGTGTTCCATTTTATATGATATATATTAATAGCACTGGGAAGGGGGGAAATAAAATGAAAATTCTACTCTAAACCAGCATGAAATAACTTGGTGTGACTCAAACCCAAATAGTTACGGGGAGGGGGATGTATCATTTTCTATTAGCAATCAATTATACATAAAGTTTCATAGATTGCATTGAGATTATGGTAGAGTATGATATAATCCAATTGTAGTGATGAGTAAAAAATAAATCTATACTCTTAGCACAATCATAAACCTTATAGCCACCTGAATGTTAAGGGTAAAGATTCGATGTCTCCTACGTGTTATGATATTATTAAACAAGGGAGCGTTAAGGCCATCAGTTGCATGGGATGCGACCAAAGATATTAATTATATGTTTATGAAACTTACAAGTAATTGAATGATGTGGTTCATGGCTCAATGACATCCCCCATAGCTTATATAAAGGATATGAATCCCATAGTCCTAGTACGCCACTTCTTGTGATCCTCTTGGATGAGATTTTATCCTCTCTAAAGATCTATCTCATTTCCTTCTCTATTACCTGGATACTAGAATATCCTGTAAATGAAATGAAGATCCGGTCCATTAGGTTTTGACGATTTTTTCCAACTTGATGATACACTTTATAGGGAAGAATCATATGATTGTTCCTAGGTGATCATTATCAAACATAAAAGTAGCAACAATAAGAGAGGAAAAAAAGGCACGTGCGTTCTTCATTCCAGTTTATGGTTTTTAGTTTTAAATTCATGGAGTTTCTTGGGATTTATGAGTTCTATGTGTTTATGCCATTAGATTAAGTGCCAATATATGCATATAGACCCATCAGACTATATGATCATCTGATAACGACACCCTCTACCATCAACTTATTGTATATCAAGGTGCATCACAAAGAGCTCCACCATCACTATCCAAATATCGCTGTACTAATACATATCACTGCGTGACTTCCTACTCCATTCATTATCCAAAACATTACCTTTACCCGATGTATATGAAATATTGAAATCACAATATTGTAATAATTCCATACACTATCTCTATCAAAAGTTTAAATCATGTTGGGATAGGATATATCTCAAAATATTGTGATTTTTAAAAACCAAAAGGCATTAATTGATGAGGTAATGATGACACAACTTCAAAGAAAACACCACCTATGCAAGATCAAGATCATGGGTTGCATAGTTACGCTCATGAGACCATAATTGATGAGATCCATAAGATATGACTATTCTATACTGCATCAGAATGCGACATATGCTAAGATACGAAGTGCCACAATAAACCTCAAACATAACACCCTCACTACTACACGCAAGGCCTGTAATAGCGTTATAATAGGGATTTTTAGTGAAAAAAATCATTGATAATCATAACATCCATAAAAACCCTATTCCTTTATTAGTGTTTTTATTTAGGACTGATAAAAGGACATACTGCTACCGTGTGCTGTTAAAATTATAGCACATTGCAGTAGAAAAATGAGGGAGAAAATAGAGGGAGAAAATAGAGAAATCAAATAAAAAATTTAATTACAATAAAATTTACAACACAAATACAAGAAAAAACACTATATTATTGACATTTAAAACATTAGTTTATACAATTACATGAGTAAGTACAATTTATTATAGATAGTCAAAAAAATTAATGTTCATTTGTCTTTGGCCCCCGACCCCTAGTCATGATATTAGTTTCTAAACAAACTAACCCTGCTCGAGCAAAAGAATGAACTTGTATAAGAAAACAATTATTATGTTAGTAATACTATAAATAAATAAATTAAAAAAAAGTGTAAATTTTAAACTAAAAACATATACTTTGAGTCATACCAGACATATCATGTATCAGATTGATTTGCGGTTGATTCTTACACGTCACACAATTTATTTTTTATTCTCAAAATAAGGTGCTCTTGAATTAGATCACATCTAGGGTGATGAAAAACACAATACAGATGTGATACAATTCAATAGAACTTTATTTTTGTGAACAATCCTTCAACTATCATGCCATTTTTTCGTCTTCAAGCATTATCTCTATGAAAATTAACTAAATAAGTATCAGATAAAAAGGATAAAAAAATTAATTAACTAATATAAAATAAAATGATGGGAAAACAATCTAAGTTTTTTATGCTCAGTTTTTTCATTGTGATGCACGTTTTAAAAAAATGACACTTATATGTTGAAAACATGAAATTTGAGTCATACTGACCATATCGT
Organism: Viscum album; assembly: GCA_963277665.1. NCBI lineage: Eukaryota > Viridiplantae > Streptophyta > Magnoliopsida > Santalales > Viscaceae > Viscum > Viscum album. The sequence goes on from OY728132.1 coordinate 624,820,539, forward strand.
GTGTTAGATTTATGTGTGGTCAATTTCTACACATCAAAAATGAAATATAGGTCATTTTTCTAAATTTTAAAAATAGTCTGAGCTTGTTTTTTCATTTTTGTCTAGTAACATATGTTTTAAAATAAAATGACACCTTTATATTGAAAACACACACTCTGAGTCATATTGGCCATTTCTTGTGTCAGATTGATGTTCCATAGATTATTACGAGTCAAAAATGAATTATGGACATTTGTCCTAAATTTTGAAAACAATCTGATATTATTTTCTCAGTTTTGGATATTTGATGTGTGTTTTAAACTAAAATGATATATTTTTATTGAAAACTTCCACTTTGATTCATACCGACCACATCGTGTGTCGTATGGGAATTTGATCAATTCCTACATATGGAAAATGAATTATGGATCATTTTCTTAATGTTTGAAAACAATCCAATCTCGTTTTCTCATTTTTAGAAATGTGACATTCATTTTAAACTAAAATGGAACTTTTATATTAAAATCACATGTTTGGATTCATACCAACCACATCAGGTGTTTTATTAATGTGCGATCAATTCCTATATATTAAAAATAAATTATGGATTGTTTTCCTGATGTTTGAAAAAAATCCGATCTCATTCATAGAATCTCTTTACTATTTTCAGGTAGTCACAAACCCCTCTTTTGATCATGCTTTGGTTTGGTTTTGTTTAGGGGTGTTTCAATTGAAAATTTTGAAAATTTTAGAAGTTCTTAGGTTTTTCACATTTAGCTAGAAATTTTTCAAACCATGATCCCACCAAGGATAAACCGTGAACCCCCCTCCTAGCAGGGGTGCATGTCTTAGCCGCATAGTTTTACAAACAGTGTGGCCCTGCCTAGATAACCATGCACACAACTTTTAATTAATCCAAAAATTGAATAAAAATTTACCAATCCCATATTTTCGCCCCTGATTGTCCCTAACTTTAGGTTGAACATTTTCTTAGGTATTTGGATCTCTCAAGATCCAATTTTGGATCCTCCAAACCCCTTCTGAAGTGATTTGAAGCATGTTGATCCTCATTTGATCCTTTTTTGGTAAGAGTTCTTATCCCATTCTATATATACAACTCTATATTATCTCTTCTATAGGGTTGTTATATATCTTTATTATTGGAGGATCTAATCCCCGTTGTTTTAGATCTTGAATCTTGGTTTAATTCTCGGATCTCCTTTGTCGATGTTCTTCATTGGAGTTTCCTATTGCAGGTGTTATGATTCATGATCCTGTAATCCCGAGGTAAGTGGTTTAATTTATGAATGGAAAATTAATTCAACCTATAATTGGTTAAATTTTTTATTTATTTCATTGAAATTTTGAAAAACCCAATTCTAGAGAATTGGGAATTGATTTTGATTTGGCATGAGAAATTTGGAAAAACCTCTAATTCCAGTGAATTGGGGTGGTATTTGGATTTGATTGAAATTGTTGAAATTTGATTTTGTGAAATTAAATTGTAGAATTGATATATGAAATTTATTTCAAATTAGTATTTGAGAAATATGGATTAAATTGTTTTGATATAAACCCATTGGTTTTATCTTGAAAAAGGCATGATTTTATTAAAAACTGTTTTTTAAATGAAAATTGGCATATTGAAATGAAAAATGGGTTGAATTTTATTTTGAACAATTTTGAAATAAATTACCCATTATTTATTGTTGTTTGAGATCATGAAAACCTAGGTAGTTAGTGAGTTAGTTGGTAAAGCCACGCTAGGATGGGAATTCCCAAGCAATAGATTGACGCTTTATAACTTTAACATAAACATATTGGCAGATCTTATCCTAAGTAGGATGTTGGTTAGTACTCTTTGACCAGTGTCAAAGGGACATGTGTGTACATTTCCGTTTTTATTATATAAGTTTATGAGGATATTATAACCTAACACTTTCGTACCTCTTGGAAAATTACCATATTTCTCAATGTTAATGTTTTTATATGCATTCCATTGCTTGTTAACTATCTTACACATGCCTTTTGAATTTATATAAACTATTTTATAGGAAATGTTTATTTAACCCATTGTTTATAAATGTTTCCATCATTTGAAATGCAAAATATTATTTTTTTAAATATGATTTTGAAATTATTTCATATTAATTTAAAAATTTAAAAATTTATTTGGTTAATTTTTTTGGCATCTTGTTATGGAATCCTTAGTGAGACCCTATTGGGATTTTAGTTCACACCAAAACGGTGCCTTTGAGAGTTTGTATATTTACTCCTATAAGGTTTGAGCAAGGGGAAAATACCACTTGGAGGTGGTAGTTGCTATTGATCTTTGGGCTTTGAACTACTGTGTCCATTGGGACTTGGGCTCACTATTATATTCCTATTTTCTCGTACTTTGATGATATACTCTGGGTTGTTCATGTAACGACCCAAAATTTTATCTATGGAAATTCCCTTATTATAATTATGTAATATAGTATAAACCTCATATAATCACTTTGATAACATAATAAAAACGTTATAAATGACAAATGAATGGAATAATAGGTATTTCTAAAAGTTAAATAACTTATACCAATGGAATAGTAACTTAACCTTTGGAATAGTAATGTAACCATTATGAATAGTAAATTTATCAATTAAATAGTAACCTCACCCATGAAAGTATAAATAAAATTTAGTTATCTTATAAATTAAAATATGATATAATAATATCATGGTGTAAGTAAATAAACATTTTAGAAATGATAACACTACTAGAAATTTAGGCTATAGCCATGATTTATAATCATGGCTATTGGTCCTAAAACCATTCATATAGATAATAGCCATGGTTTGGGGAACCGTGCCTCCATTTGGTGTGGAAATAGGTCCACAACTATATCCATGGTTTAAACCGTTGCTATAGACCTATAGCCATGATTTATACCATGGCACGAGACCTATATCCACGATTTGGAACAGTGGTTATAGCTCATTCCATTGAGAGCTACAACCATAATTTTAAATCATGGATATATCTCTAGTTTCACATTGAAAATTGTGGCATTAGACCTATAACCACAGTTTCCACCATGTAACTTGAGCTATAGTCGTAGTTTAGAACCTTGGTTGTAGATTTCAATATAATAACTTATAGTCATGATTCCAAACCGTGGATATAGGATAATATCCATAGTTCAAATCATTGCAATAGGTCTAATGCCACAGATTTGAACCATGGCTATAGTCTACACTTTCTAGAAAACAATTCTGGGAATCTTAGCTTGCACAAATATTGTCATTGGTTCAAGTAAGTTTATTTATGTTGGGGAAAAAGAAAATATTGATATTTACCACATTAAATCCATCAACATGATTTCATAAAAGATAAAAACAATCCTCAAATATATAGAATTACACTCTACAAGAACCATACTATCCATTTCAATGCCCCCGTTGAGGACTCACTTGACTTGTGCCGTTATTCACACCTGCCATTCAGAAACCTTAGTTTCTTATGGCCTTCTGAACCCAACCCACAAGCCCTTACTGGATGCGTTCTTCAAATATTTCCCTCTTAAATGAAGTTCACATCTTTATTCCACAAAAACAAGAAAAATATAGGCAAGAATTATTCATTTTTCCTCAACTAATGCTTGGATACCTAAATTATTTACCTAAGTAACAACAGAATAGAGTGGGAGGGTGTTGTAACAATAGAAGAATTGAATGAATGACCTGAAAAATGTTACACATTCACTTCCAGTAGATAAAATATCCAAAGTAAAATAAAATAAAGTGTAAATACCCTAACCTCAGTAGTCCAGAGCCAATGCTTTACTTTATTATGTTGTAATAGATAAAAGTCTCGAATCCCATCCCGAATGACCAATCAATAGTAGTTTTAGAATCTAGAATACATACATACATTTTTCATTACAACGTGAAATGAAACACATCATAGAGAATCCTTTGGAAACACCCTTATTCTTCTAGATTATATTTTCATGCCATTCATAAAATTCATCTTGGCATCCTGGAGAAAATAAACATAATAAAGGGGTGAGCTCAGATACTCAATAAGGGTAACTAACTCATCAAAAGAATAAAAATAAACCATAATGTAAGGTGAATAATTAAAAACACTTGCTACAAAAACTTAAGCATAATATGGTAGGGACAAAAACTAATTAAATAATACCATATAAATAATCACATAAAAATGATACTTACCCATGTATATTCTACTAGTCGAATAATCACATGGAATATCAAATACTAATATCATAACGAGGGAATGAATAATTCATGACTTCATAAACATACTATCAAGTATTTGTCTAAGAAACCATACATAATCAGGTAAGACATTATCCCATACCCAAACTAGTTTGTTTCATGAGACCTACCAATTCACCAAGGGGCTATAGAAGGCCCCACATGACACTTACTAATTCCAATGAATTACTCATATGAAAAGGGTGAAATATAATCAAAATATACATTAATATTGAAACTAAATTATTAAATGTAAATAACTTTCCCCAATCTATAAACATAATCACTAATAATTCTAAGTAGTATGGTGAATGATATAAAGATAGCACAACCACAGTCAAACTTATTATAAACCATTTAATAAAATATGATGGATGATAAAAATAATAGATAAACCTTAATAAAGAATAAAATTCAATAGAGGTGTTTAAATAGTTGAAAATACTGTAATAAAATCATCAAGTAATTCCTGAAAGAAATAACTTTTTTACTTTGTAAAGAAGAGTTCTTTTAGAAAAATCATTTGTATTTTTCATTATTGTTTCTATAAAACCAGATATGAAAAAATATATTTATTCATGAAAAACGTAGTGATTTTATAAAAATAATGGTTTCTTAAAACATATTATGGATAATACTTGAAAATGGGTAAAAAAATCAAGACGTTACCTTTAATTGAGCTTGCGTGTCGGGAAGAAATGAGAAGGGAAGCTTGTAAAACATGTATTTTTTCACAAAATAATGATGAAATGATCATAATTTATAATAATTATATAAAATAAATTAATAATTATATTGGTGAATATAGTAATAAAGCGTAACCCAAATGAAAATGGATGTTCAGGAAGAAAACCCTTACCTTATGTTCGAATGTGTTATAAACTTGACCTTAAATTCCTATATAATCAAATTATATCCATTTATTAATTAAATAATAACCTTATCTAGATGTATTTGATTTTTTATAATTTTATTAAGTTCATTTATGGACTTATTGATGAGTTATAAGATACAATTTTATTTCATAGGAGCATTCGTTTCATTGGTTTTCACTATCGATATACTTGTATATGAGTATGGAAGTTCACATGGAATGAATATAATTCTACAAAATTAAATTTATATGATATTAATTAACATAAAAAATATTAAATTTTTATTTAATTCATTTGGTTATATGGTATTATGACGAGTCATTAGATAAAGCATTAGTGATAATTATTTTGATTATTTAGGTGGTTTTTTTATCGTCACAAACTACTTTTGTCATATGAATTAATATTATGTATATATACTAGTTATAGAACATTAAATAGATTTTAATATATATATTATAGTTTTTTAACCATAAAATGGTTTCATTACCATCCTTGAATTAGAAATTGAAGAAAAAATCCATCATCCACGATGGTTGTAAATCGACACCTCACAGATGATGATTTTGTTTTTAAAATAAAAGAGATAGAGAAAGGAGTTTGAAGAAGGTTATTCCATTAATATGATATAATTTTTGTATATATATGATACTAGAGTTATTATTCTCATTTTTATAGAGTATGTGAGAAGATAATAATAAAACAAATGAACTTTGAAAATAAATTAAAAGGAAAATGAAGATGATTTTACCTCTTGAATACTCCTCCTTGAGAAATTTTCTAAGTGGATTGGTTTTAGTATTTTGTTAAGACCAAGAGATCCTAGACATGGGGAAAAGGATTCGGGAGAGTATTGGGTAAAAATTTGACAATATTCAAGGCTTAGAGGTGTGAGGAGAAGTGGTGATGAGGGGTGGTATTTATAGTGGAGGAGAGGAGTGATTTTTGAATATTTCATCATTTGTTTATTATTTTAGCTCAAAAATATGAATAGTTTGAGAATTATCATAAAATATATTAAGATAATTAAGTTAATTTTGAGATTATGGTGCTTACATCATTCATGACTCAAGGAATACTATATTTAACTTATATTGTATTTATATCGTAAAGTACCATATTTTATTATTCATTAAAAATTCAAGTATTTTAGAAAAATCCCAAAAATTAACCCTAAACAATTTTTTAAATTTATAATTCAAAAATTATCTCCATTTTATGAATTTTTTTTATAAATATGAGAAATTTAATTTTTATTCAAAATCACCAATTACTAAAAAAATACAGATTTTTAATTTATAATTGATTTTATAATACTTTGAAAAATTAACTAAGGTATCATAAAACTATAATATAGTCATATGTCAATAAAATATTATTTCATAAACACATTTTATGAAAATGAATTTTCTTTTCAATTATTTTATTAGTTATATAATTGTAATTAAATATTTACGACTCACAAAAATACCATCACTTAATTAATAATTTTTTAAAATATTCATTTACTTGTACTGTGATATAATTATATCATAATTTCATTTATAAGATTCCTAAATTTTATTTTTAATTTCATGGGTGAGGTTACTATTCATTTGGTCAGTTTACTATTTATAAGGGTCATATAAATATTCCTAAGGTCAAGTTATTATTTCATCAGTATAAGTTCCTTAACTTCTAGAAATATCCATTATTTCATTCATTCTTCATTTATAAAGTTTTTATTGTGTTATATAAATAATTTTATGCGATATATACTATATGAAATAAACATAATAAGGGAAATATCATTTATCGAATTTTGGGTCATTACATGCAGGGTAAGATCTTACTCGATAACTAGTCTGGGAATAATGAACCTAGACTTTCCCATAACGCATGATTCAAATCCATATTGAACCTGTAAATCAGTTGTAACCACAGTTTTTTATGAAGAACCAAAAAAGTGTATGGAGTAAAATACTTTATTTACCCATATCCAGAAGAATAAATCCAACTCAAAAGAATTATGGAACAAGATTATGTGAATCAGTATAAGCATAATTTTTTGGTGGTAGAACCAGTAGTCATCCGATGGTTGAACCACCAAATATCATTCAATAGATACATGTTTCTTAACAAATTCATGGGATAACTCATTAATCACATGATACATTTTAGTACCCATAGAAATTAAAATATTCTATAGAGGTTAACTATCAACAATCATTAAAATGGTAATGACAGTGCATGAGAATGTGCATCGTCATTAGATCATTAAAATGATATGTTACAATACTAACTGCAAAGGGAACAAAGGATATACAAAAATATGCATGTCAACCTTAGTATTAAAATAATAATGTTTAATATTTTTAAACCAAGGATATTCATTTACATATACAAAAAAACATCACTGGTACTTTGGTACATTCCCTAGGATTTCATATCATAGTTCATGGGTTTAATTTTTGTATATCATTATTTTAAATTTGATCTTTTTTCCATCTTTATTAACATTAGGGTTATCTACCTTAAATAACATTATCTCACACATAAATACATGAAATAATTGGAAAAAGTTTTATTTTTTATTTTAAAATTCTTCCTCCTCACTACTCTCTTGTTCTCTCCCCAATTCAATTCTTCATTTAAGTGCAAGTGTTTTTTAGTAATAGAACAAACACCACTTATTTTTTCTAACTACATATCATAAGTGATAAATGATATAATAAGTTTTCAAAAAATGGTGTCAAATTAATTTTAAGAATTAATATGTGAAGATTATAGATCATATAATATAAAATCATAATAGTTTTAGGGTTGAAATGTAGACCCATGCCACTCCCATCTAGGTGGGACTAATATTATTGTAGTTACAACATGAAATTGAATTAGTTTTAGGAATATTAAATTAGAAAACTTTTCTACATCCGTGTGTGTGGGAGACAAGGTGATAAATAAATAATAAAGAGCATCAAGCATGAAAGAAATAATAAGATTACCAGAAACATTAAGGAACAACAAATTCACCACAAATAACCATAGATACCAACTGTAATTGAAGAGACATAGTGAATAACAAAAGAAAATAATATTTCTTAATTCATGTCAAGAATGGAAATTTTTTTTTACAATGATGAAAAATTCAGGCCTAAAACTCCTTAACATATCCCTAATTAAGAGAAGATTTGAAAATTTTAGGAATCCCTAATTAACAGAAGCTTTAGAAAATTTAGAAAAAAAACATTATTTATGGTAGATTAATCACCTAATTCCAACAACTTTCTTGAAATCTAATTCAAGGGAACACATCATGTAATTATAAGAATTAAACTTCGGGTTACCCCTGCAATGGGTCTATAGGAAAATCCAATTCTCATCACTAAATGAACTAAGGATATTTTAAAAAACATCAAAGTACTTAAATTTACCATGATAAACCCAAGTCGTGGTGAGGTATAATTAGACTGGTTCACAGAAGCATAGAATTTCTTGAAAATTATTGATGAAAAATAAATAGAATATTTACACCCCTACATAAAATAGTGGTTTAACAACAACTATTATTTATCAAGAATAAATACCTGCTTAAAAAATAGTATTTTCTCAAGCACATACCTACATGAAAATAATATTTATGAAAGTCCATATATTGAGACAATAATAGAAACACCCTTTTTAATATATACTTGCTCAGATTGATCATAATAGTTGATCAAGAACATGCCTTATTAAATATATAACATAAAAATAGCAGTTTTTCAAGAAAATATATACCTTCTTGCATTTCTCATAGAAATTTCTCAAGAACATGTCTAATTGAATATATAAATAACATAAAACAATGGTTTTTCAACATTTATTATTTAAATAAGTTGCATAAAATAATTTTTTCTAATGTGAAACATTTCTACATAATCACTTGTCAGAGGATGAGGGTGGTATATTATGAGTATGTGTGATGTTCAACATATGAATTTGTATCATGTTAGGTGTCTGGTAATAGGTCTACTATAACAACATATAACGGCATAATAATCATGGATAAATGGATACAATATCTAGATATACTAATTACTATAATTTGTATATTATTCGTTAGACACCTAATATATGTAGAGTATAGAGGTACTCCTTGAGCATGGTATGTATGAGTTAATATCCTTTTATTTTTAAGATAAGGGAATGTTAGGATTCCTATGCATGTGGTAAAAAGGATTAGTAGTCATGGTCTAGGGTTGGAAAAAGTGTTTCACTGTGACTGGGAGTATTATCCTAAAATTATACTACTATATGTTATACATATTACTCTGAGGGGGATATTTTAAATTTTATTTAAAAAGAAATTTTCTTATTATTTATGGTGTATGAAATGTTTTTGTTTCATGTCCTTTGTATTATTCTTATTAGGGAGATCCATGGATTTTTTGTCCCTATTTTACTACTTTAACACTTCATATTAGTTATGAGGGATTTTATTTTTTCTATTAATTGTGTGGAACGAGATCATTGATGAGTGTTCATTTCAGAAATATTGTGATACCCTAATTTAAATCCTCTTTTCATGAAAGACCAATATAAACAATATAAAATTTCAATATCAATATCATCAAAAAAAAACAAAACTATATGATAAAATTCAATTTATAAACAGAGAATAAAATTTAAATTTGAAATGTACCTCAGTATCAGTATCACCAGAACCATCACGACACATGGAAACAAGTTCATTCTCGATCAATGTTATCCCATGAATTCCCATTGAAGTTCCTACATGAAGATATATGGTAAATGTAACAAAAATATTAAATTCACTATTATGAAAAAACATATAGAACCCCAAAATAGTATATATAAATACATTCTTGGTGATGAGTAATAAAGAGAATAACAGAGTGTAAAAATTTCACTAAAGTAGTTAACAAGGGATTATATATGTAAATGATACATATGGGGTGAGTAATAGTAGATAAAGAGTCATAATATAGATACAATACATGAAATTTCAATATAAAAAGTTATAAATAATAAGAAGTTAGTTGGGCATACAAATAGTAAGAGATACCTTAAGACATTGAAAATTTGGAATATATTAGGTTGGGAGAATACAATGGTGTAGAATATACTTGATATAATTTAAAGCATCAAATATTCCTAAAATAATTTTAATTGTAATTATTAAATCTTGAAGCTCATATATATTTAAAGTGTATCATTTAACTATAGTAAAAAAAGCATGTATGAGTATTATACTTCTTTTACACCCTTGTTGAGAATCTATAAAATCTCTATTCTATAGAAGTAGCTTGGGAATTGAAATTCATGTATGACATAATTGCAATGATTTGATAAGGAGTACAATGAAATTATGATATTCAAAAATGCAAATCTATAACATATTATGAAATAAAAAATCTAGAAAACATTTTTAAATTAGATTGTAAATACTAAAATCAACATCCAATGTATTTAAGTCTATTATAAAAAACTTCCCAAGATGCAAGACCATACTAATATGAGTATAGTACTATATTAAATAAGAATTTTGGAAAAAATGAATAAGTAATATACAAATAAAACTATAAAAATTTTAATATTAAAATACAACATCATGTAATAGAATTGCATGGCTTAAGGTAGGGGTGACACTCCTATTAGATATCCCATGACCTAAAACATCATTAACTAATTTAAAATATAATCACTTAAACATCAATAACTAAATAGAAATATAAAGTGAATTAATTCTCTTTTAATGAGTTTTTAATATAAGTGATAGATGAAATAAATTATTAAATATCGTTAATAACAATTTTCACTCTTGAAAGCAGATCCTCATTCTTATGCTTATGAATGGAAGAAATTAATCCTTATTCATACATTGAAATCAATAAAAATATGAATATAAAATAAAATAGGACTATTTATATGAATTAACACTAGTATTATGAAATATACACCAACCTTAGGTTTAAAATATAATGTTAATATGACTACTGTTCCTCCAACCCCACCTTAACCCACCTCCAAAATAGAAAAATACAATCAAATCACAAATAAAGATTTCATCAACGAGACATAAAAAATATTTCATAAATGAACCTATGGTAGTTATTTAGTTTTATAAATTTCCACAGAAATTTATTTTATCAATTCTTCCTGGAAGATAAAAGGGGAAAAAACGTAAACACCATGAACCTTATCAAAGTAACATGATGGGGGGATCACTAACCTCATATATTTAAAGATCATGTTATATATTGAAAATTTTAACCTTTTGGTCAACATTAATATTTTGTAGTTGTAGATAAAAAAACAATAAAATTCAATATAAAGCTGAAATATCACTATTGTACTCATTAGGTATTTCCACTGAAATTTATTACCATGGTTTGAAACTATGGAAATATATCAGTAGCCATGGTTTCCTCCATTGAAATTGGTCTAATTCCATGGTTGAAACTATGACAATAGGCATATTTCAATGGTTTAAAACCATGGCTAAAACATACACTTTATAGAAAAAAATACATGTACTGCCACAGTTGTAAACTAGGGCTATATATTAGTTCTCAGAAAAAATAGAGCTTCTACACCTTGCACCCTACTGCACGTTGAGCCTTTCCATAATTGGACTTGGAACTCCAAGTAATAAAACATAAAAGAGAAATATTTACTCCCCCATGCCTTCAAATCCAAAACCATATTACTTCATGTGTTGGGTTGAGGGTGTTTTGGGGCCCGACCTGACCAAAAAAGATTAGGTTGGGTCACATACTTCGCGAGAACCTGACTTAACCCAACACAACCCATTAGGGTTGGGTTATTGAACAAATGGCCAAAACCCCCCACCCCCTGCAACATCCCCCAATAGACTCACCCCAGTCCCCTATAGTAGCCCCATATCCACCAACAAAGTAACCCCCAACCCCTGTAGTTTCCCCCCATCCCCACTAGCCAAGCAACCCCTAACCCCCCCAGACCCAGACCCGACCCAATACATTGGGTGGGTTTCAACAAAAAAAATACAATTTCAAAATGAAGAAAAAAAATTAAGTGGTATCCAAAAAATGCTGCATCATCCAAGAAAACGCAGACCAAAATGAAAAACAAAACAAGGGAAACAACACCGTCTAAAATGTAGTGGTATCTAAAAATTCAGCAACATCCAAATAAATGTAGTGACATACAACCCAAAAATGAAGCAATGAAGTAGCCGGAAAAATATAAACAAGAAGGAAGGTAAAAAACTCTATAAATTGGAGCATAAATTCTTAAAAAATTCAAAAACCAAACAAAAAAACGGTGGAATACAATTAAAAATACAACAAAATAGGGGAAAAAGAGGTGTAAAGTTCATAATAACATGGGTAAGGGTAGCCAACCTATTACCTAAGAAATAAAATTCATAAATGTGATCCCTTAAAATTTGTATTAACACCATCAGGAATAATCATGTTCTTTCTCTTCACCTTCAAGTAATTAGTGTGACTAAACTTGGTAAACCCTCACTTCTTGCTAAAAATTGGAATAAAATGCATTAACTGAAACATCATTATCTTTTCATTATTTTTATTTCATTTAGTACATGTGAACCAAAAAGAGCCTTATATCCTAATGGAGTAGTTTACTCTACCCTAAAAGTAACTCATAAAATATAGAAAATATTTAAATAAATTTAGCGAAAGAAACAAATCAACACTTCCAGACAATATCTTTTCCATTATATCCTATAATAAAAAAAATATTCCAAAATAAATGTACAATAAAAAAATCATTAAATTAAACTACTTTCACATAAAAGGGTAGACAAATCATTCAACTTTTTTGAAAAGAAAAGATATATTACAAAATAAAAATTATTTTTCACTATTAATACCATTACACTTCAAACACTACAACAAAAAGCATGTGGATTAAGAAAGAAGGATGACTGTGAGCGGGAAGAGTATGGTTTTTAGAAAGGGTAGGGGTCAGCTCACATGGGTCCTACTCATAGAAGGTCTCGGCTGCAACACTCATATGTGGTCCACTCATATAAGTAAAAGAAGGAATAGTTTATAGAAAAAACATTTAACATATTTAGTATATAAAAAGAAGAAAAAATAGGTTCAAAAATTTATTAACACATATGGTTAGAGGTGCATTGGAAGAGGTAGGGAGACCACCTTAGAGCAGTGTTAGTGGGGAGGTGTGGTGGACATGTCGGAGGAGGAGGATACAATTATATATAATAATAATAATAAAACTTAACTACTATAGAAACATACACCATAATACAATAATTCAATATATGTAGAAACAAGCAGACACATCAAAATACAATTCAATATAACAATAATAAAACTTAACTACATAATAAAATTCAACATATAAATAAACCAAAAATAGAGTTTACATAAAAATTGAGACTCAATATCAGTATCATCAAGACCACAATAACCCCCATCTAAACCTCCTATAGAAACACGATCACCACCTCACACACCACCAACATCATCACCACCACCGCCACTATCATCAGCATTGGCATCAACATCAACATCAACATCAGCACTAACACCATCCCTAACACTGGAAGGAGTAGAGGAATCTATATAAATAGAACACATCGACATCAAACATGAATAAAAAACTGTATCATATTCTAGTGGAATTGTATAAGAAGTATACATAGATTTCATTATATATTCATTTATCATCTTTTGACGCTGATTCTCTTCTTCTCTTTTTGAGATGATTTTTCTTGTTCTATTGCGGTATTCATTTGTTCCACTATAACCATACCAGAACTAGTACTCAAAGATTTTTTTGGAAGACTAGTATCTAGATGGTACAATCTTCTCCCTAGGTCGATAACACACTCTTCCATGATGCTCATCTCCTAATACTTGATGCAAATGATCATTAAGACCCAAATTGTTGGGTTATTTTTGTAGCAATTCCCCCAAATAAATCCATTGAATATAATATAACATAAATTAAAATTATAGAATAATATAAAGAATAAAATTCAGTAAAAATTAATTAAATTTAAATATACTTACAATCATATCCTGAGTGTCGCTATTTACCACAATACCATATATTTTTTTCCTACTTTTATAAAATAAGGTAGAGAGAGGAACGTGAAACTTGATATTAAATTCCTTATTTTGAAATAAAATTAAGCAACATTAGAATCCCATTTGAATATTTTAGGCATAAGTGATTTGATTTTTTATATAATCCATAAATCATAAATGCACAATTGAAGCCCATTTGAATATTTTAAATGTTAAATTACATGTTCTTGAACATGATCTAGGAGTGAAGTGTGTCCAAGAGTATGAATTTATTTAATTAAACTCTTGGGTATGAAACCCGTTTAAATAATTTTTCCATTTCATAATTTTAGCCAATCAATAGATTAGTATTTCATTACACTCTTATTTATTTTATTTATGTCTGATTTATCCTATAAATAAGAAATTATATAATTATATTAAAATAAATAAAATAAGTAATTTATACTTTAAAAATAGTTTTCAAATAAATAAATGATTATATATATAAATTTAACTAATACCTTAAACTTTGGGATCTTCTAATAGTTGATCATCTCTCTGTATTGTGATATTGGGCAATCATGAAGGATCAACATTTCTTAAAACGTCATATGAACTCTCTCTTTCCAACCAGCATACATTTCATACTTATAGGCTAATCACATATCACCTGATCTATTAACCTTGAAACCTTGTAATTTTTTCCACCAAGAAAATTATATTGAAGCTGCATTGGAAAAAATATTTGTTAAGAAAATATTATAAATTAATATATATAATAGTTGATTAACAATACTTACTCAAATCTATACTTAGGAATTGTTCTTTATTTTTTCTCCAACCTCCCTCCAACTTATTTGTTTAACTGGAATGATGTTTCTATATTTATAAAGTGTTACTATAAACATTTTACATTCCTTAACATTTTTTCAATTATAGAATTGTACTCATTGTTTTGAACCATGATATTCATGTGTTGATTCCAGACCTCTCTCATTTTTGTGTGTCCTCGTCATCTGGTGGAGGCTGTAGCTAATCATCGAAAATAATTTTTAACGGAAAATGATTTATATGAATTTTCCATTAATTACTATCATTAATGTTTAAACATATACTGATAGATGAGGGATCTATTGAAACTTGAAGTGCTGCATCTAGAGGAGGGGGAGTGGCCTCTGTAGTAGGTGGGATATCTATAGTAGGAGTACTCTGTATAGTCGATGATGATAAGTGTACTGATTGAGGAAAAAAACCTGATGGATGTCTATATATAGAAAAATGTGGATATAGATATATAAATGATAGCGGGATATATGGGGTGCAGTGCCCTAAATAGTGAAAGGTAGGAATAGGTAATAAGGAGGGATGATATCTTGAGAACTACCATCTTGTGTGGGTGCAGGCAGTAAGGGATATGAAAAAGGTGGTATAGAAAATATAAAGATGGAATAATCAGTGGATGACCTCCTAGTGAGCGAAATAGGATGAAGTGAGGATGCACTAAATGACCGCCTGATGAATGAAGAAACATATTGGTAGGCTGAACTATAGAATCAGTCATACTAGTAAACTCCACCATACTATCAACCTCCGCAGCATAATCCAACCATCTCCTTGATGATGTTGCCTAAAATAAAATGCATGATGAAATAAAATGAATGATAACATGATAAATAATATGAAAGAACATAATATTCAAACATAAATTATACTTATAGTGGTGACCAGAGGAGACATGCCTAAATCTATGATATGTTGTTCATTTCTCTGTATTATTATTCTTCTAACATCATTATAATTAGGCATGTTGACCTAGAAATTTAAAATTATATTCTAATATAAGTAGAAATAATGAAAATTTTAAATAATACAACTGTAACATAAATCAATGAGATACATTTTGAAAACCATTTATATTTCTTCAATTTGTGTAATTTTACTTTAAAAATTTATCATGTTTAGATATTATGTGTCTCATAAGGGGAATGATATTGGGCATTATATTACATGTACTACCCTTCCAATGATCAATTAAGATCACTCTCCTTGTATTTTTAATATTAATTTAGCCAACAGAATATCCCATTTTCCATGAAATTAAACATTTATTGGGTTAGTTTTGCTGAATGTAGGGGCTTTGTTTTTCATGAATGAGAATTTTATTTTTAAGGAAATATCAATTAATGATTTAGGATTAAAATTAATACATTCAAATCCTCTCTTAGAGAAATGGAAAAAGTAAATTCTCTAATATAGAGGTTGATATCAAAAAATCTTAGCATGCCCATTTACAATGTTAGGATAGATTTATCACTCTTGAGAATTTTTCAAATGAATAAAATTAACTTCTTACTAAGTTTGAAAGTATACTCAATACAAAGAAGAAAATTTTTCTAGAGAAAATGAATTTTATATTTCTAAAATATGTTAATAATAACTCTATGTTCTTTAATATTCTGGATAAGGAGAGGATGAATAAAAACAGTCATCTTCTATTGTTTTTGATGGGGATACCATTAATAATGAGGGGGATATATCTAATTCTCTAGTTAGAAACTTCAATTACCTCTTTAACCAGTAGGGTTTGGATGTTGAATACATAGTTCTGGAGGATGACTTTGATAATGGTGTCACTGATATGAAAATTTCATTTCTTACTACATTTCCTGTAGAGGAGATATTAACAAGATTTTACCTTCTTGAATGGTGATAGTTTAGTTAGTATGGATTGTTATACTAATAGTTTTTTTATAATATTTTTAGATTTCATGCATATTGAGATCACCTAAGTCACTCAAGATTTTTTTCAGAATGGAGTTTTTGCTTCCATAGACAAACTCTTGGTTTAATATCCTTATCCCTAAGAGATATAATTCTATAGAAGTGTGTGGATATAGATCCATTTGGTTTGGTAATACCTTTAAAAATATCATTAGTAATTTCAGGGAAATGATATTGGGTGATATTTCTAATATGCTTTTTTCTCTTAACCAATGTGGGTTTATCCCAGGGACAATGGTTCAAGAGTGTTATTTCAAAACATTTGAATGTGTCAATATTATTCAACTTGGTAGTTATATGGGTAAGTCCTTATATTAGGTAGGCTAGTTCTATCTTGTTAATTCAATTATTATATCATTTTTTCAGGTGCTTTTCATATCTATGAATAACCTATGTATTTGTGGAAGAAGATTTAAAATTACATCCATAATTTTATTTGGAATGGTAGTATATATGAGAAAGATTGTGAATGTTTCATGGGTAATGTGTGTTAATTTAACTGGATTTGGTTTCCTTGATATTAATAAACTGAGAATCTAATGATTCCATAAACGTTGTGTTTCTTTAACATTTACATTGAAAACCTGCTACTCCAATACACTTTCATAAGGATAGGTTATTTTTAAGAATTTATAAAGGGATTTTTTTTGTAAATAATAAATCTTATAGAAAACCTTGTGTAACTCATACAGGTTAGTTATGAAGTAGGTAAATGGGTTCCTCTTAGGTAATTTGTTCTAAATTTATGGAGTACAAATTGGTTTGTTACACATGTTGATCAATCTTGATCGATTATATAATATCTATATCATTTTATAATTGGATAATATATTAATAAGATCATTCATATTGAAGAGAATATTTCACATAAATTTGTAGATCATATTCATTATTATATTTTTAGTAGTAAATACCACTACCTTTGATTATTTATTAAGTTAGGTGGCCTCACTACTGAACATTATTATTATTATCTATCTAGATTTTTTGATTCACCTCTAGTGTATCTTTGTAAATTTAAGAATAAATTCATTCAACCCTTGATATTTATTTTAATTTAGAACATCTGGAATAATTTATAACAAACATATGATCACCTTATTATTATAGGTTTTGAATCTCTTTTCTATCACATAATCTCTATCAATTATAGAGAGGGGTTTTTACCTTATTTTAAATTTTATTCCTTGAGTACTGCAATATATCATCTCCTAGATTTTCTCTAGTAATATTACTAAAGTTGTTTTAGTCCCTTTTTATGTTTTTTCATATATTATAAAATCTAACTACTCATTTTAAACTTTTTCTCATTTTTCTATGGTTGAATTAAGTAGTAAAAAAAAAGTTTCAAAAATTTTTAATTAAGGAGGACTAATACTTGGTTGTACAAATTATAACTCTTTCTTCATTGTATGAATTAATTCTCATTTCTAAATTCACACTAATGCAAGTTCAATAGTCATTCACCCAAAATTTCAGATTGAATGTTGTGAACATGACCTGTATATTTGTAGTAATATATTTGGAATCTACTTGTCATCAAAAAGAATATTACGGGAACATAAAAAAATCTGTATTTCATTTCAAAAAGCATTATTTAGTTTAATGTTTGATATTTTTAATTTATAGTCAACATGTTATTTAAAAAAATCATCATATATCATGAAAATGCATGGGGGAAATACTAGTTAATTTGATATCATGTATGATTTAAAAAAACACATAATATTACAATAATATCAGGTAAATAATTACAAATGTTCTAACTCTATGTGTACATTATGACAATTTTTGGTTCACAGTCTATTCTGACAATTGAATCATCCATGTAATCAAATGAAACATTTTAATAAATACCGAAAGGTTCATACAAAAAATCATTATCATACATGAATTCATCAAAAATATGTCTAGGAATGACATCAACAATAACGCCAAATTGTTTTTTAACGGGTCAGTTACATAAAACACCTATCTGTCTTGTGTTTTAAGAATATAAGTTTTATAAGTATGAAGCTATTGGTTTATATTAATCACTCTAAATATATAGTTATCTATATGCACCCATTTCCATTTCATTGAATCAAACCACCTGTATTTCATCATTGTGACACCACCATGTGCATAATAATCTAATAAAATGAATCTTTAAACAACACCGTAATATGATATATTTTATGATTGAGTCTTCCTATCTGATGGACTCACATAACAATCTATTGTAGTGATTATCATGACACCATTATGCTGTGTTGTCATTTGTGTTTCATGACTATTGATAATGAATTTAAATCCATTAAAAACCATTGCCTTAAAATCACGTACCACACTGTTTAGACAAAAGAAAATCACTATTATTTCATCTGATACATCAATTATTTGTAAATTTAAAACTTGAAAGATACCAATATCAAATATTAAATAGATACCTATGATTATGTTATGAGGAAAAAAATAAATATATTACCTTTGAATTTAATCAAGAAGTAAATTCTTTGCTATGAAATTATCCCTTCCTCTAAATAGATAGATAATGATGTATCATTTTTATAATTTCTAAATGATCTCTAAAAATACAAAATCTTTAAAATGTCAAAAGATATAAAGAAATTACATAATGAAAAAAATTCACATTAGTTTTCTTACTTGATGCTATCATCAAGCACACTATAGTTGAATAATAATGTATAATGATCCATTTCACACTCTTCCCTAATTAAAGTACATAACAAGTACAATCCAGATATCCCCCCTATTTTGGGAAGTGATGGAAATGTAGGCTCAATGGAACCATATTGATCATATTCAGTTATCATTATTCAATTAGACCTCGTAGTGATGTTATCCAAGTACGATGAACAAGAATCCATGAATTCTTTTTCTAAACAACCTTTCACAATAGAGCCATTGGTATGATATTTATTTATCACATAATATTTCCATGTAAACACCACTGTTTATTTTGGATACATCCACCAAATCAAAATAGGACCACCAAAAAGAACTTTTGCAGGAGGTTTCATAGTTAGATGTAACATACATGTGAAAAGTGATAGTGGGGAAAATTTTCTCCAAGATGCAAAGAATAATCAGTGAATCTCTCTATAATTTATGAAAAACACTTCTACTCAGTCTTTTAGTACAAAGGTCCTGATAAAAATGAAATAAATTAATCACAACAACTCTAAAATTATGTGAAAGTAAATGTCGAATGTGAATGGGAATCAACTAATGTAACAAGAAATGGTAATCATGGGTTTTAAGTGATTTTAGTTTCATATCTTGTGTATTCACCCTTTTCGAAATGTTTCTTGAATAACCATCTGTAACCTTCAAAATTTCCGAAATTGAAAGAAATTATTTTTCTCTGATTTTGTCATCAAATAATAGAAAAGGGAACTTTACACTTATTTTGACCAATTAAATTAGGATGAAGTCTTTCTCTTATACCCCAATCCATCAAATCATGACATGACCACAAATCATCCTTTATTTTTTACTTTAACATTTAAAAGAGTAGAAAGTAACATATCACAAATATTTTTCTTAATATGAATTACATCCAAACAATGACATAATAAATTCAATGACTAATATGAAAAATCAAAAAATATACTTTTCTTTATTGAATTACTATTGGAATTTGAATTAACATGATTTCACTTTATGATATTTGATTGATTTTTTTCCATGAACATAATTCAAACCATCAAGTTATGTAACAATATAATTCCTCAAAATTCATTGAGGTGTTTCATCTATCTCGATGAAATTATCAAAATGTCTCTGATTTTTCATGTATGGATGATCCATCAGTAGAAATCATCGATTCCCTATGAAGCTGAAAGTTCATCAAAACTTTAATCTCCAGGAATGTGTATTTTTCATAAAAATAGGGCAGGATAGTTTACCTTTTCTACTACAACTAGACATCATTCTATATGTAGGGAAATCATTTATCATCCATAATAAAGCTGCATGAAATATAAAGTACTTCTTCTTGAATGCATCATATGATTTCACACCAACAATACAAAGCTCATTTAACTCATCTATTAATGGCTGCAAGTATGTCAATATAATTTATAGGATCACTATTTCCAGATATCAATATAATCATGATAGTAAATGACTTCTTAATACACATCCATCAATGAAATTTATAAATGTGAATGAAAACATTCCAAGTATTGTGTATAGTATGCATTTGGAAAAATGGGTTGAAACCATCACAGAATAATCCCAATATAATATTTCGTGAGTCAGCTACAAAATCAGGATGTAACCTATCAAATTTCTTCCAAGAAAAACCATTTATAGAATTCACTATTTTATTTTTATCCTTATTTATTTCATCTTCATGTCATCTCATATTCCTCACCATTTTTTATGACATGAAAAGTTTTTAAAGCTCAGGAATTAAAGGGAAGTGACACATCAATTTATCTGGTATATGAGATTGAGTTCCTTCTTTATTAGTCTTCCACCTTAATGTACCACATTATTTTCATTAACTCAACTCTGTATTTTATTTTAAGAATAGAAAATAGTCTTTGGGACATGAATAAATCTTAGTAGACAAAAATACAAATATCTCAACAAACTTTGATACCATGTAATCATTTTCTAGAATACATACATAATCATATAAAAAATCCTTAATAAATGTATGGATATAGTCAACTATAATATTACTAAATCCATACATTACCTTCCCATGATATAATTGGATTAAAAAGTCAAGTTTATTCATTTTTCCAAATGCCTGATATACCAGAGTATTTACATCTTCCATCATCTTTATAACACTCTCAACATCATTATTCTGATCAATAGACGAAAACTGTGTTTCATTATTCAATTTCTATTTCACTGTTCTACATGAGAAGGTGGATTCAGAAAAAAATGTAAACTGATCAGAAATCAAATTTTTTATACCAATCCTTTCAGCTAAATCAATGTGATTCTCGACTTGAGATTTTTCTTCATTTTGATACCACATATAATATTTTTTTGGAAACCATGTTTAGTGATATGGTAACTCAATTCATCACGATTTAACCATGGTTTCCAGCACAATAAAAACATGGGCATTGAAACAATCCTCCATCTAAAACATTATTGAATGAAAATTCAAAAAAAAATATTATAACTCCTCCTAAAACTCATCAGTGATATGATAAATGTTGTACATCTAACTTATATCTATCCTAAGACAAAAAACATGTTCATAAAAATATGACAACAAATATATTAAATGGAAATTAAAATAATATATGTACACACTCCTAGGAGATATCATATATTGTTG
Organism: Viscum album; assembly: GCA_963277665.1. Classification (NCBI taxonomy): domain Eukaryota; kingdom Viridiplantae; phylum Streptophyta; class Magnoliopsida; order Santalales; family Viscaceae; genus Viscum; species Viscum album. Next base: position 624,842,777 of record OY728132.1, read on the forward strand.
AGTTCAATCTATTTTTCATATACATTACATAATGTATATGTTTCTCTAATTAAATAATTATGGTTATTGAATTATAGCCCTGTTATCAGGGTTATTTACGTCTCATGGCACATATGAAGATAAGGGCCTCCAACGCAAAAGCTCATGCGCAACACACAATGAGTGGAAAATATTAAATTGTGACACACAAAGGGAATATAATCATATTTAAATAATAATAAATAACAAGTTAGATGATATGATTTCTAGTTGTGTTTGGTCATGGCACTCAATCAATGAATGACATAGAGTCTGGGGAGGAAGGAGGGGCATCACTTGACTTACAAAAGGGTGTTTTAATAAAGTATTTTAATAAAGGTGGGTTATCCAGTTAAAAAAGGTGCAAAAAAATTAGTATGTAATAATGGAATGCACAACAACACATCATGCCATGGCGCAAAATAGAACATGCCACAACATTCCATCTCAATTGGGAAATTGCACAAGCATTTCATTAAATAATGGAGCGCCATGGCGTGAACCATTAATAACTATGACTATTATGGAGATTTTCTTTTTCATTAGAATATTTTGGTGATTATTTTTTGAATATATAACTTCATAGTTGTCAAATGAACACAGCGCAGTAAGACACCTATGACACTTTAGGATGTGTTGTGAGGCACACACCTCTTGAATGAATCCCTATATCTTGATACATTATTCTTATTTATTTCTGTCAAACTCTATTTCATATATTCTAATACACTATGTTTTGTTTTTTATATTCCTATTCTCTAATTAATTAAAATAAAAAATTACATGCTTTGAAATCTTTATAATATGATACCTTGATACTTATATCCTATAAACTAACAAACGATATTATATATTCCAAGAAACTACGATGGTGAAGAATGGATGGTATCAATTAAAGGGGAGAAACTAAAGAAGTCCAATCTTCTAAAAAGTATTCATTTCAAAATAATCTATAATTCGAGATGGATTTTATGTAATTGAAGAAAAAGGTTTATATACTTTATTAAAAATCTAATTGAACATCCCTATGAGAATGAAAATCAAAAGTAATATTACATGGTGGTTTATTTATGATTTTTTTGTCTAAATGTTTCACTTTTTTTATCTACACCAGGATAGCCCAAGTAGACATAGAGTTTTATAGTTGATGGTCAATTTCAAGGAAAATTGTGATGACACCCTTCTCACATGAAAATAATTAAAAACATGGAAATTGGATGAATTCATTGAGAGAAGACGAGTTTCTTAAAATTAGAAGAGATTGATATGAGAATTCCATCCATTGTAATTTTTTACATAATTATGGGTATGAAGTTAATTTAAAGGTTTCCCTAAAATTATAAAAATGAGGGAGACCAACTTTCAATCCTTTTTATTTACTGTTAATTAGGTGGTGAAGTATTGGATTAAATCTTAAGAAAATTTATAATTTAAAACTAATTTAAAGGGTTAGATTGATGTTCACTTGGATGTGTAAAGATAATGTTTTAATTTTTATCATTTAGCGAGAATAAATTTATTTTGGAAATTTATATTGTAATATTCCATTAAAGTTTCAAAAGAGAAAGTGGATTAAGATAGAAAAGGAAAGTAAATAAACTACCCATAGAATATGGATAATGAATCCGGTTACGGGGTGAGAAATCAATTACATGTTATTATTTTTTAACTATTCTTCATGTAAAGGTAAAGTACCAAGGATTTATAACCACCACATACAACATTTAAAAAGTGGATGAGGTGCTAGCTATTTTGTAAAATGTGTGAGATGTTGTTAAAACATGTTTAAACTAGTTTGAATAGGATATTAAAGTGATATATCTATTGAGAAACCATAAAATATATATCACACAAAGAGGATTATAAATATAAGTGTTTAATAACACTTGAATTAATTTATGAGAAGAGTGGATATGGAATGAAGTTAGTTTTTGTAGCTCTGCATTAATTTGAAGAAAACCAGAATTTTGAAGCTAAGGATGAAAAATGGCTTTGTCTGGAGAACTGTGTATGAATTATTTCCCTATTATATGTTAGTATAATATATTATGTTTGTAATTATAATTTATACCATTAAAAACCATCATATAGTGTGGCTGAGTTGAAATATATTAATGTTTTTTTCTATGTAAGCATTATCCATGTTTACGTAAACATCATTTTGACTCTATGTATACAAAATCTAGATGAGTGGTCATAAATCCTTATCAAGACAATCAAAATCTTGGCCTATGCAGACATAATTATCTCTCTATGTAATCATGATTTAGTTTTGTGTAAGAATGAAATAATCTACGTTGACATCAACACTTACAGAAATTATAATTTTCTACTGAGTGAAATACAAAGTTTCTAGATTTTATAATCTAAATATATTATCCATTGTAATAATTCAAAATTCCCTAACATTAAAAACATTAATTAGGGTTTTTGATTGATGTAAAAAAATTATTACAGCTTATGATTAAGCTTGGCGATAAAGATCAAATAAAGAATGAGAATACAAGAGACTTTTTAAAGTCTCAAAATTGTGTTTCTACATAGAATAAAAAAAACAACTTTAGAGAAATAATTAAATTAGTGAAATCATGTGAAAATATTAGATTTATTTTTTATTAGAAACAATACCAAAATACAAACTTTATTCCTAATAAAAAATATCTATACTTAAATCTCTCTCTCACATGAGCATAAAAAAGGAAAGGTAGATTAAATAGAATTACAGGTAGCCTCTATCCAGTTTTTGTGGATAAATTATCAAAATTTAAACTTGTATATAGAAAAAATTGAATTACTGAGATTAATTACTAAATAAAAATAGAATATCTACCATCCGATGCACTATCAAATATAAACCTGAAAATTCTCAATGAAGAGCAGCTCTATGTGATGAAATCAATGTGAGAAAAATGTAAACATAGATCTAAAATATCAATGAAAATATAATATGAGCAACATAAAATGACTTAAAATCTAGTTCTTATTGTTGATATTATGAGATATAATGCCTGGTAGAAACCTAGTTGGGATAGCATATTTGGGTTTTTTCTAAAACCCTTCGATGTGAAAAAGATAAAATAGCCTCGATGGGTAGCATAAGACGCATGCCAGATGAGAAGGTGGGGAGGCCTCCTAGAAGAAGAGTAATTAGTGAGGTGATATGTTTGAGTTCAGTGGCAGCATTGGGGGATGAGAGTCATGGAGAGGAGATCTCACGGTCTTATTGGGTGGCAGTAGGAGGTGGGTTCATGAGGGGTAGTGTTGGGGGAAGAGGGACAGGGAGAGGAGAGATCGCAAGGGGAAGCGTCAAGGGAAGAAGGTCAAGGAGAAGAGAGCTTGTGGAGGAATATAGTCACGTAGAGGAGAGGGTTGGGGAGAGGATATCTCTCTAGGGAAGAGGGTCATGTAGAGGAGAGGGTATAATGGGAGGGTGTCACAGAGGAGGAAGCCGACTTGATCAACCCTATTTCCATGATCCTTAGTAAACAGTGGAATAAAATACCCATATATCTATGATTTTAATTAAATTGTGGATATAAATTAAGCTATAGACACGTTCCTATAAAATCTTGGCTATAAGTCCGTGGCTATAGATAATTTTTCTAGTAGTGTAAATTAAGTGTTGGAATTTTTAAAAAACATAAATGTTTATTTATAATTTTATAATAAATATAATTATTTAAAAGAAATTTTATTTTCATAAAATAGATTCAAAAATTAATTTTTTTTCTTATTATTATAACATAATTTTATGAGACCTTAATTATTTTTTTTAAAGTGTTATAAAATCAGTTATAATTTTAAAATTGATATTTTTCAAGTAAATGATGATTTTAATTAAAAATTAAATTTATCATATTTAGTAAATTATTTTCATAAAACGGAGTTCATTTTTTAATTCTACACATCGAAAAATGGTAAGTGTAATTTTTTTGGTTTTTTCTAAAATACTTGAATTTTTAGTGAATAGTGAAATATGATAATTTACGATAAAAATTAAGTATATGAATTATTAAGTCATAGATGATGTATGGATTATGTAAGATCATAATATAGAAATATCCTTCATTATTTTAATATATATAGTGATAAGTATCAAAATATTCATATTCTTGAGCAAAAATAATAAACCAATGTTAAAAAAAAGAGAAAACACCCCTCTCCTCCCCTATAAATACCACCTCTCACCACCTCTTCTCCTCACACCTTCCAAGCATTGAAGATTATAAAAGTTCTGCCCAATAATCTTCCCAATAATCTCACCCACATCCATGAGACCTTGTTACCATCAAAATACACAACCCTTTTTCCTAAGGAGGTTCTCAAGGAGGAGAAATTCATGAGGTAAAATCTTATTTCTTTTTGTTTTTTTATTTTTAATTTCATTTATTTTATTTTCCTATCCTCAAATACACCCACCCAAGAGGTATGATAACACTAATATATTTTATATACTATAATTTTATTATGTTAATGTGATAATTCATCTTTTAATTTCTTACCATTTCCTTTTATTTTAAAAATAAAAATATCATCTCTGGTGTGTCGATTTACCGCCACTGTGGACGATGCATTTTCATTTTTCATTACTGAATTCTAGGCTAGTAATAAAACCAAAATTATGGTTAAATAAGACTCTATTATACATATTATAATTTATATAATGTTTTGGAGGTAATATATAAATATGAAATTAAATAAAATGATATGAGTTCATGATGGTTGTAAAATTCTCCAAATAAATTAAATCAATTTTATTAGATATTTATCTAATGATTCATGCTCATAAAATATATTCAAATGATATATAAGATCATTTATTCTTTTTAAAGTTCATTAATAACATATAATTTCAATTTTGGACAACTATACCAATTTTATACGAAATTCCATACTCAAATAAAAGTGAATCGATCATGAAAACCAAGAAAATGAACACTCTCGAACAATAAAATTAAACTCTATAACTCATCAAGAAGACCATAAATGAACTTAATAAAACTATAATGAATAAAATTACTATATAAAAGGTTATATATTTTTTAATTAATGAATTTAATTTTATTATCTAGGATATCAAAGTTAATAAATCATTCAGACATACAGTAATGGGAATTCTCAAACCCAACTCTCTTTCTTTAGGTTTTCCCTTTTTCACTCAATTTTTAGTATGGATGTTCATTTAATGTTCCTTAAATATCATATATTTTTACTTCCCTTTTCTTTTCTTGGATATAAATGTTTATAATATTGTCTTATGACAAATGAAAATATTTTTCCAAAATAAATCTTCTTTCAAAAAATATATCTTTTACTTCCAGTGAGATTGATTCTTCCTCACTCAAGATTGACGATTCTTATACCAATTATTTTATTACCTCTTTATTTTGGGAACCCAAAAGTGTATTCATGAATGTATTCTTTATGAAATGAAACCCATTCCTTTCTATGGGTTATTTTATGTCGAATATTGATATACATTTTATGTGGCATGCATGATAATGTAAATGTTATGATATGACAGTTGAGACCGAAATTATATAGTGCATGTAAATGTTATGATGTGATGGGTGTGCCCACAATTATATAGTGATCCAATTCATTGGGTAATGTGATGAATCTCATGAGGTAAAGTTCAATATGCATGAACATGATTAAAGATTTGTTCACAACTATGTGTGGTATTTGACCACTAAGGCATGATGTTTAATTTTTATGCATTACCACATTCAATGCCTTTGTCTAATGTTTCCTCTCATGATTATGATGTTATAAGGATGATTATCCTCACCTATGTTATATTGATTCATGTTCTTATCTATCCTCTTATTGGGATTTTAGTTCACTCCTTTTTATGTATATCCTCAGGTGATTAATTATACCAAGGAGAACACGAGGGTTAATAAGAAGCTAGATAAGAAGGAATTAAATAAATGTTTATGTTTTATTATATAAAAGTTTTGTATACTCCTAATTTTATCAAGACACCAAACCTTTTGATCCTGATTTTGTAACACTATTATGATTTTTATCTTTAAAATGACGTAATATTAATGTAATAAAAATTAGGTTTTCTATAGTTCATACCTATTTGACTTTTGGTACAGTTCTCATTCTAGAGTTTTCTTTTGAGCATACTGAATTTTTTATGTTTCTTCCATAATTCTTGCAGAAAAATAATTCCCACTTTTATGTTGTTTGATTCCAGGTTCTTGTCTCTAACTTGTGGAGATCGGGAATTCTCTTCAGGCCATGTCGGGATCAGCTCAGTTATTAGGATCCCAGGGTATCTGGGATGGTTCATGACAAAGTGGTATCAAAGGGAAGGTTAAACATCTTTCCTTGATGTTAGTATGCAGTTGTGAATTCTTATCGGAACTTAGGAGGTAGTTGTGATTGAGTTCATGGAAACCTCTCACCATAATGAGACTTCAGTCACTAGGGGTAGTTTGGGTAAGACATCTTGAGGATTAGTTATAGTCTTTTCCCTGCTTCTGACTTGGATAGATTAAAATCTAAATCTTGTTTACCTATCTGTTGGGATTAATTTCTCTTGTTTCTCTATTTGAGTGTCAATCTGATGTCTTCATTATTGTTTGATGATGTTGTGTAGCATCATTCCTTTGAGAAGATGTGCAAATCAGATCTAGGAGGAAGCTATTTATGAACCTTTACAAGGGAATCCTCTCATGGATCATAATCTGGTTGAAGTCATTGCGTATTCTGTCCAAGATCTCGGATAGATCCTACACCAGTTCTGATTTAGGCTTCAGTTTTGGAATCTCATAGAGATGTTTTAGATAATTTTGCTCAGGAGTTCCTTCACCATAATCCACTAGAGTTTAAAGTATCCAATGATCCTTAAGAGGCTAAGTAATGGTTGAGTATGATCGAGAATTTGTTTGAGTTCTTAGAGACACTTGATGAAATTAAGGTGAAGTGTTCCACCTTTGTGATGGAGGTACCGAGCATGAGATGGTAGTACATGATGGTGATATCAAATAATCATGAGTTCCTAGAGTGGAAATACTTTAAATATATTTTCACTAACTAATTCTATCCAAAGTTGATTGTATTTTCCAAGGATATAGAGTTTTTCACACTCGATCAGGTTAACAAGACCGTGAAATATTATGCAAATTGTTTTATTGAGATTGTGAATTTTGACATGAAATTTTGTCAAATGAGAAAATGATGACTCAAAGGTTTGAGGTGGGGATTTTATATGATATTATTTCTTAGTTTTTATTGATTAATATGCATTATTATTCCGATGTGCTATAGAGTGTTGATATTTGAAATGAACCTGGATGGTATGTCAGGGTTGATGGGAGTTCCTTTTTCTTATAGTGGAAATTACATTAATTCTTATAAAGGGGAGAGGAATCATGATTATTCTCATGGTGGTTCTTGACAAAAAGGTTTTTATATACCTCTTATAGTACCCAGAAGAGGACCTATGATTTATTACTAGTGTGGAAAACTTGGGCACTCAAAATAAGTTTTCACCGAGGAACCCAAAATATGTGGTTTCTGCAGCCACTCAAGTTACCTGAAAAATTTCTTCCAAGTCCATTACACTCTATATAGTAGAATATGATCATCAAAACCTAATAAAACTACAGTTCAATCATATGATTCACGAACAAAGGGCTTCTATCCATAGGCATCTAGAATAAAGCTTCTTCATGCAGTGGAAGAGTCTTCAGAAGAAGTATATACAAGTCTGGAGACTGCGAGAGGCACCATCAATATAGATTTATCATTAATGACTACTTTATTTAATATTGGTTCATCTTATTAATTTTTAAACTTGTGTTTTTAATATGATAAATCTTCATACGTAGATTTTATCTTATGCGATGAATATTACTACAACCCTTGGAATGAAGAGAGAGAAGGGTGTCCATAGTCCTGCTTTTGTTTTCTCGTTGTTAGACATTGATCTTTCTTGGGATTTTTTGGTTCTCAACATGAAACCTATTTGAGTCATATTCGGGATGAATTGGATCATTTCCAATAAAACTCAAATTGATTGTTATCTTTGATGGTTCTCCTTTACTACCCCCGATGGGGTTTTATGTATATTTTAGGGATAATGGGACCCAAGATCGAGTAGAGCCATACATTATTATCTAGAGTGGGGAAATGATATTTGTGTTTGATTATGATATGAAGCAATAATATTTGAGTGGTGATCTCTCTCCAGTTTTCATCGAGTTTCCTGATGTTTTTATTTCTCAATTCTATGGTTTTCCACCAGTAAGGAAGAAATAATTTTCTATTGATTTAGTGATGGGTACTTAGCCGATATCTATTACCTCTTACTACATGAAACTGGATGAAATGAAAGCGTTTAAGACTTATTTGGATGATATTTTAGAGATAGAATTTATATGATGTAGTGTGTCACCTTGGGCGATGCCTTTTCTCTTTTTTAGGAAAACTGATGGGTCACTTAACCTTTGTGCTGATTAAAGAAAATTCAATAAATTTATGGTAAATAAAAAGTATCTATTTCCATATATTAATGATTTATTTGACCATTTGAAAGGGGTGAAGTGGTTTTTGACTATTTACCTTCAATTTGGTTACCATAAGTTGAGAATAAAAGCACCTGACATTCAGAAGACCTTTTTCGGAGATGGTATGACCATTATGAGTACCTTGTCATGCCTTTTGGTCTAACCAATTCTCTAGAAGTCTTTATGGATTTAATGAATAGAATATTCCATGAGTATCTTGATACCTTCATGGTGATATTTGTGGAATACATCCTTGTTTACTATAAGTCTGAGTAGGATCATGTGAATCATCTGAGAGTAGTTTTGGAAATGTTGATATGTCACTGACTTTATTCCAAGATAACAAAATGTAATTTATAGATCCGAGAAGTGAGTTTCTTGGGATATGTGGTGTTGTAACATGGTATTTCAATTGATCCTAAAAAGGTTAAAGTTTTTATGACATGGTAGAATCCATCAAATGTTTTTTATATTTGAAGATTATTGGGTTTAGCTGGCTATTATCACCAGTTTGTAAAGGACCTCTCAATGTTGGCTTCGCTAATTACTGATCTAACTAAGAAGGGAGTAAAGTTTTCTTAGGATGAAAAATTTCAAGGTTATTTTGTTGAGATAAAATGTATTTTGACTACTATATTGTTTTTTACTCTTCTAGAGGCTGGGAAGGGGTATGTGGTCTTCCATGATGCATCAGGTTCAGGTTTGGGATGTGTTCTTATATAGGGTGATAATGTCATTGCTTATGGCTCTCAAAAACTTAAGACACACGAGAAGAAGTACCAAACCCATGATATTGAACTTGCATTCATGATGCATGCACTTAAGAGTTGGTGACACTACCTTTTCAGATAATGGTTTAACATGTATTCCAACCACAAGATCTTGAGTTATATCTTCTCTCAAAAATATTTTAATCTCCACCATAGGTGTTGAGTGGAATACCTGCAATATTTCTACTTCAACATTTCCTATATCTTGGGGAAAGGGAACATCACCATGGATGCTTTTAGTATGAATATTATGAATTAGGCCATAAAATAATCATTGGAAGAGTGGAACTTTATGGTTCTCTTTGCACAGTTTCATATTGGAGTTCAAAAAATTAGGGGCCTAGGTTTCTTTGGCCAGTGTTTAGTTAACCTCCACTCTTCTCTAGATAATTATTCAATAACAACATCTTGATGATTAATTTCATATAATTAGAGACTCTATTTATGGTTGGGAGACCATGGATGAGTGGTTGTTCTCCATAGAGGGTATCCTATGTTTGCAGAATTGGTATATTATACCTTTTCCTATCATAAAAGTTATGATGGGGGATTTCTATAGTTCCCAGTGGGAAGTTCACCCAAGAACCATGAAAATGTTATATGATATAAGTCATAGATTATAGTGTCCATGTATGAGATGGGGCATTGCTTATTTTTTTATCTTGTTGTTATACTTTGTAACAGGTCAAGGTTGAGAAATAGAAACCTTCAGGTTTGCTTCAACCACTTCCAATGATGAATTGGAAGTGGGATGAGATATTTATGGAATTTTTGGTTGGGTTTCCTCGTACTGAGAGAAATAAGAATTTTATATAGTTCGTGATCGATATGATGAATAAATCGGCTCACTTTATACCCATTCATGATACAACCAATGTTGATAAGTTGGAAAATCCCTATGTGAAAGATATTTTTTAGTTTCATGGAGTTCCAACTTCTATAATTTTTGATAAAGATACTTGTTTTAATTCCTTATTTTGGAGAGGCCTACAAGAGGCACTAAGATCTAAAGTTCATTTGAGTATGAAATACCATCAACAGTCAGATGGAAAAACATAAAGAGTTATACAAATTCTTGAGGATATGCTTTTTGCTTGTGTACTCGACTTTGGTGGATCTTGTGATGACCATCTGGGACTGGTTGAGTTTTCTTATAAAAATAGTTAGTTGGATATGATTAGAATGGATCCTTTTGAGGCCTTTTATAGTTAAACCTTTAAATCTTTATTGTGTTAGTCGAAGATCCGTGAATGTTCCGTAGTTGTATTGGGTTTGTTTCAAGAGACAATAACAAATATCCAGTTGGTTTGTCAGATAATGTTGAAGGCATAGAGTTGGTATAAATCTTATGCTGATATTCATCATAGAACATTGTAATTTTTTAGTTGGTGATCAGGTGTTCTTGAAAGTTTCACCTCATATGGGTCATCGATGGCTTGTGAGGCAAGGGGAAATTACTCCTCGTTTTGTGTGACCTTTTGAGGTTACTGAACAGGTGGAGAAATTTGGTTACTATTTATCACTTCCACCATAGATGACATCAATACATAACATGTTCCATGTATCTTGGCTACAAAAATATCTTTCTAATCCATCTCATGTTCTGAGTTGGAGTGATCTTTATGTTGAGACTAATTTATCTATGATTGAGCATCCTATCAAGATAGTTGATTTTGAAACCAAGGTACTTCATGGGAGGATGATACCTTTGGTTTGAGTTCTATGATAGCATGGTTCTGATACTCATGAGACATGGGAGAGAGGGAGAGGCACATATGAGAGAGAAATGACATCATCTTTTTGACATGGAAGCTTGTTAATAGGATTTCTGGGGACATAAAGTTTCTATGGTGGGGAGGTTTTAACATCATGTTACTATTTTCAGATACTCCTAAACCCATATTTTGATCATGACTTGGTTGGGTTTTATTTAGGGCTGTTTCGAGGGAAAATTTTGAAAATTTTGGAAGTTCTTGGGTTATGCATTATTTTTACATGATTTACCTAAACCATGCGACCTGCTAGTGAAAACTTAGGCAGTGGGGGTTTTCATGGTTAGCGCATGGTTTGTCGAACCATGAGCCCACCAAGGATAGTTGTGAAACTCCACTAGCAAGGGTGAACAACTAGGGAACACAATTTGACAAATAGTGTGGTCCTGTCCAGCTAACCATGCATACAACATTTAATTAATCCAAAAATTGATTAAAAATTTTCCAAACATGTATTTTAACCCATTTCAACCCTAACTCAAGGATAAACATTTTCCTAGGTATTTGGGTCTCCCAATATCCAATTTTGGCTCCTCCAAACCCCTTATGAAGTGATTTGATGCATGGTGATCATTATTCAATCCTTATCTGGTAAGAGTTATTTTCTAGTTCTCTATATCCCACTCTAATATTTGACCTCCCTAGGTATTTTAGATATATGTATTGGTAGAGGATCTAATCCCCATTGTTTTAGATGTTGAATCTGGGTTTGATTCTCCGATATCCTTTGTCGACGTTCTTCAATGGAGTTTCCCATTACTGGTGTGGTGATTGGTGATCCCGTGATCCCAAGGTAGTTGGTTCCATTTATGATTGTCTAATTAATTTAACATAGAATTTCTTGAATGTTTAATTAATTTCAATGAACTTGTGAAAAACCCAATTCTATTGAATTGGGGTTTGATTTTGATATCTCATGAGAGATTGGGAAAACTCCCCGATTCCAGGGAATTGGGATGGTATTTGGATTTGATGGAAATTTTAAAAAATTTATTTTATGAAATTAAATTGTGAAATTTATATGTGAAATTGATTTCAAATTGGTATTTGAGAAATACAGATTAAATTATTTTTATATAAACCCATTGTTTTTATCCTGGAAATGGCAGGATTTGATCAAAAACCTGTTTTGGTTTTTAAATGGAAATTGGAATATTGAAATGAAAAAATGGGTTGAATTGTATTTTTAATAGTTTTGAAATAAATTACCCATTATTGATTATTGTTTTAGCACATGAAAGTCTAGGTAGTTAGTGAGTTATTAGGAACAAACACACTAGGATGGGAATTACCTAGAAATATAATGATTCTTTAGAACTCTAACATAAACATATTGGCATATCTTATCATTAGTAGGATGTTGGTTAGTCCTATTTGACCAGGTCAATGGGATGTGTGTGTGCATTTCTGTTTTCATTATATAAGTGTGTGAGGATCACATAACCTGAAACTATCATACCTCTTGGTAGATGACCATGTTTCTCATTGTTAATGTTTTGATATATATTTCATTTCTTGTAAACTATTTTACACGTGGCTTGAGAATTTATATAAACTGTTTTATATGAAATGTTTTTTAATCCATTATTTAGAAATGTTTCCATCTTTTGAAATGTAAAGCCTTCTTTTTTTTAATATAATTATGAAATTATATACCTATTTATTTGAAAATTGAAATCTTTATTTGGTTAATTAATTTGGAATCATGTTATCGAATCATTAGTTATACCTAATGTGATTTTAGATCACAACCTACCTATGACTTTGGGTTTTTGTAGATTTCCTCCTACCAGGTTCGAGAAAGGGGAAATCACAACTTTGAGGTGGTAGTTAATATTGATCTTTGGGTTTTGTTATGTTGTGTCCATTGAGACTTGGGTTGACTGTTATCTTACTATTTTAGGGTACTTTGATGATGTAATTTTGATTGGTTATACTTATTTGAATTATATAATAGTTATCCCTACGGAGTTTTCTTTTGAGCATACTAACTTGTTTCTGTATCTTTCACTGTTCTTATAGAAAAATCATTCCCACTTTCATGATGTTTGATTCCAGGTGCTGGTTTCCAACTTGTGGGGATTGGGAACACCCTTTAGGCCTTGTCGAGATCGGCTCATTTATTAGGGTACTAGGGTATATAGGCTATTTTGTGACATCATTTTCTTGGTTTTGACTATTTGATGCGTATTTTAAACTAAAATGATACATTTGTATTGAAAACACAAACTTTGACTCATACTGACCACATCAAGAATCATATGATCTCATTTTCTCAGTTTTTTCTATGTGATGAGTTTTAAACTAAAACAACATTTTTATATTGAAAACACATTCTTCGAGTCATATCGGCCACATTGTATGTTGGATTGGTGTGCAGTCAATTCCTACACATGAAAAAATAATTATGGATCTTTTTTCTAAAGTTTTGAAAACAATATAAGCTATTTTTCTTTTTTAGGAGATGTGACAAATGTTTTAAACTAAAATGAGATGTTTATATTGAAAACATGCACTTCGAGTCACATTGACCACATTGGGTATCATATTGATGTACGGTCAATTCCTACACATCACAAATAAATTATATATATATATATATATATTATAATGTTTTAAATCAATCCAAGTCTATTTCCTCGGTTTTTCTATTTGATACATGTTTTAAACAGAAATGACACTTTCGTATTGAAAACACGCACTTCGAGTCGTACCGACCACATCAGGTGTCAGACTGATGTGTGGTCAATTCCTAAATGTCATGAATTATGGATTTATTTCCTAAATTTTGAAAATAATATGAGCTCATTTTATCAATTTTGGCTATGTGATGTGTTTTAAACAAAAACGACACATTTGTTTTAAAAACACTCACTTTCACTCATAATGACCACATCATGTGTCAGATTGATGTGAAGTCAATTATTACATGTCATAAATTAATTATGTATAGTTTTACTAAATTTTAGAAACAAAATTATCTCATTTTCTTGGTTTTGGTGATGTGACATGGGTTTTAAACTAAAATGGAACTTTTGTATTGAAAACACGCACTTCAAGCCATACCAACCACATCGGGTGTCAGATTGATATGCGATCAATCACTATATGTTACAAATAAATTATCAATTATTCTACTAAATTTTGAAAACACTACTAGTTAATTTTCTATGTTTTGGCTATTTGATGCATGTTTTAAACTAAAATGACACTTTTTTATTGAAAAGATGCACTTCGAGTCATACTGAACACATCAGGTGTCAGATTGATATGTAATCGATTCCTAAAAGTCACAAGTGAATTATAGATCGTTTTTATAAAGTCTGAAAACATTTTGATTTAATTTTCTCCATTTTTTCTATATGAGGTATTTTAAACTAAAATGAAACTTTTATATTCAAAACATGTACTTCGAGTCATAACAACCACATCATGTGTGAAATTGGTGTGTGGTCAATTATTACATGTGAAAAATGAATTATGGTTTGTTTTTATAAAGTTTAAAAATAATAAAATCTTATTTTCTTGGTTTTGGAAACGTGATATGGATTTTAAACTAAAATGACACTTTTATATTGAAAAAACACAATTCAAGTCATACCGAACATATTTGGTGTCTGATTATTGTGAAACCAATTTCTATACATAAAAAATAGATTATTGATAATTTTTATAAATTTTGAAAACAATATGATCTTGTTTACTTTTTTTTGTATATTTTATGCATATTTTAAACTAAATGACACCTTTGTATGGAAACCACACAATTTGAGTCATACTAACCACTTAGGGTGTTATATTGATGTGTGGTTGATTATTACATGTAAAAAATGAATTACAGATCATTTTATAATTTTTTAAAATAATATGAGCATATCTTCTTGGTTTTGGATAAGTGATTCATTTTGAACTAAAATGAAACTTTTATATTGCAAACACATTCTTTGAGTTATACAGACTTGATTGTGTGTCAAATTGGTATATAATAAATTCATAAATATGAAAATGAATTATGTATTGTTTTCATAAATTTTAAAAATAACATAGGCTCATTTTCTTAGTTTTGGTGATATGACAAACATTTTAAACTAAAATGAATCTTTTGTATTAAAAACACATACTTTGAGTCATACCGGCCACATCAGGTGTCAGATTGATGTGAAATCAATTTCTACATGTCAAAAATGAATTATAAACTGTTTTTAAAAAAGTTTTAAAACAAGAATATCTCATTTTCTTGGTTTTGGATATTTGAAATGTGTTTTAAACTAAAATAACACTTTTGTATTGAAAACACGGACATTGTGTCAAACCTACCACATCAGTTGTCAGATTGATGTATGGTTGATTCCTACATGTCACAAATGAATTATGGATCATTTTCCTAATGTTTCAAAGTAATATGATTTTGTTTTCTCAGTTTTACTTATGTGATGTGTTTTAAACTAAAATGACAATTTTATATTGAAAACACATAATTCGAGTCATACTAACTAAATCGTGTTTCAAATTGGTGTATAATCAATTCATATACATTAAAAACGAATAATGGGTATTTTTACTGAAGTTTAAAAATAATATTAGATTGTTTTATTAGTTTTGGTGATGTGACATTGTGTTTTAAACTAAAATAACACTTTTGTATTGAAAACACACACTTTGAGTCATACTGACCACATCAAGTGTTGGATTTATTTGTGGTCGATTAGTATATGTAAAAAATGAATTATAGACCATTTTCATAATGATTAAAAACAATCTGACATCATTTTCTTATTTTTTCTATTTGATGTGTTTTTTAATCTAAAATGAAACTTTTGTATTGAAAACAATTACTTTGAGTCATACAGAACACATCAAGATTTAGATTGATGTGGGGTAGATTCCTACATGTCACAAATAAAATATAGATAGTTTTCATAAGGTTTGAAAATAATAGAATATTTTCTTCTCAGTTTTGGATATGTGATAGGTTTTAAACTAAAATGTCATTTTTATTGAAAATACATACTTTGAGTCAAACCAACCACATCATGTGTTGGATTGGAATGAAGTGAATTCGTATACATGAAAAATGAAAAATGAATTATGTATTTTTTTCCTAAAGTTTGAAAACAATAAGATCTTTTTTGCTCAATTTTGGAGATGTAACATGCGTTTTAAACTAAAATAGCACTTTTATATTGAAAACATGCACTTCGAGTCATACCGACCACATAGAGTGTTAGATTGATGTATAATCAACTCCTACAAATCAAAAATGAATTATAGATTGTTTTACTAATATTTAAAAAAAATCATCTCGTTTTATCAGTTGTGGAAATGTGAAACATGTTTTAAACTAAAATGAAACTTTTATATCGAAAACAAGTACTTCGAGTCATACTGACCACATCGGGTGTCATATTAATGTATTGTCGATTCCTATATGTGAAAAATGAATTTTGGATTATTTTACTAAAGTTTGAAAATAATCTAAGTTTTTTGTCAATTTTGGATACATGATGTGTGTTTTAAAATAAATAACACTTTTCTATTGAAAACACATACTTAGAGTCATAACAACCACATTGGGCATCAGATTTATATTTAATCAATTCCTACATGTCAAAAATTAATTATGGATATTTTTTCTAAAGTTTAAAAACAAATGATATCCTTTTCTTGGTTTTGACTTTGTGATATGTGTTTTAAAATAAAATGACACTTTTGTATTGAAAACATGCACTTTGAGTCATACTTACCACAATATGTGGTAGATTGATGTGTGGTCAATTCCTACTTGTAAAAAATGACTTATGGACCACTATACTAAAATATCAAAACAATATGAATTTTTTTATTGGTTTTTAGCATGTGATGAGTGTTTTAAACTAATATGTATATTTATCAAAATAAGTATAAGATAACAATGATAAGTAAATTAACTAAAAAAAGTAGATAAAATTATAATAAAATTTAAAAAAATAATAAGTCTGAAGTCACCTCTTCATGATGAATATATATATTCTAACACCATGTATTCTACCCATTCATTTCTAAAAAAATTGGTTTCCTTTATTATACTTATCCTTGAGAAACAGATCAAAAATCATATATAAAAATTCTGATACTAATGATTTACATCCAAAATATACTTCTATAGTCATATACCATAATAGATCACAAAAATAATATGCAATCACCTAGATTTTATGTTATAAATTTTTTTGACACCATGTACTCTTCCCACTCATCTCTAAAAAAAATTCTTCTTCTTTTGAGTATAAATATTTTTGGAAATCTTGGTATTATTGAAAAAATACAAACAAATAAATGATTAAAAAATATTTTTAAGGTGGTTTTAATTACCTTTATAAATTACCAGTTTGAGGATACAAGTCTTTTGATGGTATATGGTATCTTTCAAAAATTTAAAAATGTAATATCCACAATTTTTTTATCTTAATTCGAACATTGTAAAAAAATTGACCAAAATAAGTAAATTATTTTAAAATTTGTTTTGATAGTTAATAATTCAATATATACCTTAATTAATTTTCATTTAAAGAAATCTATAGGATTTTTATGTTCAGTGACCGACCTCATACCATGATTTAGCCTATATTTATAGATCACCCTATCATAAAAAATTCTTGTTATTACAAAAAATGAAACATAAAATTAGAAGTTTATCTATAAAATATCGGTCACAATTCATTACAAATTCACAATACACATCATGTGTGGTCTGTTTTATGGAAATCCATGCATTGGATCGAAAAATAAATATTTGTGGTATTGAAATTGATTATGATCAATATCCAATTATTCTTAAAAAAACAAGATCAAATAAGTAATAATTTTTTTTATATGATTAGATAGTAGAGTTTTACCTCTGTATTGTAGGCATCTAGAAGAGTCTTTCATCTATAATTTTCTTCTAAAACAGCTCACTTAGTTCAAATTTTTTATTATAAATTTCTCTCACTTCCATAGAAATTAATTGTGTAGAAATGATATAAGGATTAATTAATCCAAATCTTGCTTTGTAGGGGTTTCCCTTTATATAGTATTAATATAAACTCCTATAGAAAATATTAATATTTATTAAATTTAATGGACACAATATATCATTTTTTGGATATAAGTATTATGAAAATATACCTCATGTATGTATTAAAAACTGAGACTCCCTACCATTCAAACTTGGGAATCTCATTTATACTCTTGAGACCAACAACTCCTGTAATGAAATTTCTAAATATTTTTTCTTCATATAGAATAAAGGAATTATCTCTATATTTGAATGTGGTGGTTTCATGATCTTATAATATTAATATATGATGTAGTGTAACTAGCAAAGAGAAGGTAATCCTGAAAGGCCGCTTTGTTTTCTTGACCGATTCACTATATGGTATTGTTCAAACTTCCATTTCCCCATTGTTTTATCTCTCTGTAATACCATACCTCACTTTAAATTTTTATTCATCAACTATTAAATGTTTTTAATTTGAAAACATTGTTAAGGAAATACCTAATTTATATTTATAAAATTATATTCCCATTTTATAAAAGTTCCAATAGCATCATCAAAAATTGTAATATCCGGATCATTAAGTGAAATAAGAAACACATCACTCAACTCATGAGATACTTCAATCCCCGCTCTCATGTGATCTTTTGGGAGTTATTTTTTGTGTAGAATGTCTCCCTGGAATATGAAACTCAATGCTCAGCTCTTGATCTATATCAATTGACACATTCATTCCTACTATAACTCCAATATAAATAATGAACATTGACTGATTGGGTTCAATAGGTTGTCTGTGTTGATTCCATCCAACCTTAAATTTTTTACTCCTTCTTTTTCCTTGATAATTTTAGTAAACATAGTGATGATATTCCATTCTTTTTTTCATAAACATGTTGTTGATCCCCTAAAATTCTATAGTTTTATCATCAATTGTATATTATTCCCTGAGATTGGTAACATCACCATGTACATAAGTCTTCATCTATATGAGTAGTCAAATATTTAATTTAGATTATGTTAACATAGAAGAGAATACATAATATTATGAGAAAAAACATAGTATATTTAAATCCACTTTAACCTACTCATTGAACTCTCTTTATTTTCATTAAAGGTTATAGGGATTTGTCTCCTCTATTTAGAGTCTAAATATCCTTTTTGTGGTCCCCTTTAACGTACAAGAGATTGTCTACATTGGGACCACCATGAAATAATTATGATCTCCCAATGAAAGGGTCATTCTAAATTAAATTTTCAACTGACCCTAAAATTGTTTAACTTTTCGGCAGGAAAACTGAACAATTCTTATTTTCTAGATCTAAGACATAAAATACATGCACTGATTATGTTTATATTATGAATGACTCATCCACATACCCTTTCACACTGAAATTCACATTCATGAATCCCATTTCATCAACTTACACTTCACTCTTATTGTCGACCCATTTAAAATGGAAAAACAACACTTGAAATGTGGTATAATACAACTCGTATATCTATTTGATGATGACTAAATATGAAACATTCACATAAATTAGACCCCTATCCTTGGAAAAAGATATGTGCATCGCTTCCACTATAAGCGCAACTGCACTGTTTTTAGTTATACTATGGTTATTATATTATTTTTTATATAATTTATAAATATTAATTACAATACTAGTGTAAGATATATAATTTTAATTTGGTCCTCTGGATGCCCATAAATGTCATTTGGTAATTGATTTTTTATTTTCAAATAAATCCATATAAATATGATCTTGGAATTATCCTATAAACTATTGATTATGTGTATTTGACATCCATCCTTCATCCCTTGATGGATTCAAATGATTGAGAATTTTTTTAAGGGATTCAACATATGGATCAATATATTTACTATTATGTAAAATGTTAAGGCGATATTTCTCCCACTCTTTGACGGTAATTGTAAAAATATCTATTCCAGAAATCCCTTCACCAATAAGGTGTCTGTTGTGATGAGACTTTGGGAGACTGATGCTATCAATATATGATAGGTAATCAGTATAGAAATCAATAAATTATTTAACAATATATCATTATTCAATACAACCTTTTGTCTAAATTGGATTCCTGATGTACCCTTACAAAATATTCATATACCGTTCAATGTGGTACATCTATCTGTAATGGATAAGACCATCCATCCAACGACTCAAAGGCCTTAAATTTTTTATTTATTATAATAGAACCCCATTTTAATGGAAGATGGGGTAACCCAAGACGAATCCATCAACATAATACATAACACGACCCAAATATATTAAAAATTATAACCAGACTGACAAAATGGAGCTACCCCTCCCCAGCATATGATCGTGAAGAATTTCTCCACCGTTGCATGTCAGTTCAGAAAGAAAGTGTCCTGTGTAAAATCATAGGTCTGATCTAGTGGCTGATTCCATACCCTCTCCAAAAAACAAATCCTAAAAGCTATGCAAAGATGAATAGATAGCTCTGGAACCTCCTCTAGGACATGTTATATATGGTAAAATCCAAGTGAAAACCAATATACCTCACAAAAAACCATTCCAAATCACCAACAACCACATAAAACACTACAGAAATCCACTATAATAGAATGAATAAATCAACTATGAAACCAGCACAACATCCTGCATAAATCCACAATCACCATGTAAACTATAACATCACGATTGAAGTCCCCGACCATAACTCATCTCGAATCAAGAACCCATCCACCATGAAACCTTCACCGGTCATTGGAATCAAGGCCGAAACCCCACCTCCATCCCATCCCCAACTATCCACGAATTCCATAGTAATGAAGAGCCACATCAGAGTCCGAATCGTGCATGAGAAGCATAAAGGAGGAGCAGGAAGCCTCCAACGATGGAGACGCCGCAAAAATCCATAAGAACTTTGATCATCAAAGTAATAATAACAAAACCCCTTTATAACCAAGTGTACCATCATTTGAGCCATTATATCAAAGACTGATGGTGGGAAGAACATCTCTAATTCACATAAAATGTCTACAATATCCTTATTCATGATTGGAAACTTCACTAGGTCTATAAATTTACTGAATATGGATTTAAAAAAGAAGCATAATTTGGTTAATGTATATCATTAAGTTTTAGTCAGAATGAAATGTAAAGCGATGAGCATCAAATATTTCATCAAAACATGACAATCGTGTGATTTTAATCACTATAATTTCAAATTTTATCATTTAAATGACTTTATTGATATTTTATGAATATCCCTATAGAACTTTTAAACCATTAAGAAAAATGAAAAATTGAAAATTTTCTTGTCTGGATAGTGTGTAAGCCACTGGAGGAAGAAAACTCTACCTTTCACCCTTCACCAGTGCTAACTCATCCCTTATCCCCATTCCAATCATTTCCAACTGAGACTTAATTCCATATTTTTATTTTTAAGGAACATATAGTAACATGCTAATAACACTATTAAATAGTTTTTTTTCTACATACATGACATCAAGAAAATGTAAGACATACAAACAATTGTAGTATGATATTTCAAAGAAAATTGATATATTTTTTCAACCTAATTTTTTACGGTTTTTTAAAAATGGTTTACTAAAAATATTGTTAATCTATTTTGATTTATCTAATATTTGATCACCTATTAGTAGAGATGGCGTTGTACCTTTTTTGGTATTCCCATCGAATGTTGTCATCCAGGATTGGTGTTTATGTCATCAAGGTAAAAAATTTAGATGTACTAAAAACATAGTCTTTGAGGAATATTTATACCAAACTAAGTGTGTTTATCCTTGAAAAATGGTACACCCTAACATTCCTTTAATACTATAGCCCAAAAAACTTATATAAGTAGAAATTTCATTTATCATCTCAAACAACATGGCCCACAATGTGAATTATTCACTTCTATGAGAATCATACATTGTAACACTTGTATCCCAGATCAATTTCATAACTCCAATGAATGGATACAAATATACATCAATATAATCATCAGGTTTTTTTGGTCTAGATATATGAAGAGACAACATAATGTATTTGTACTTTATGCATAACCATGGCCTCAAGTTATAATTTACTAACATAAATAGCCATGTACTATAAGTACTACTCTATACACCAAATAGATTCATTCCATATATATATATAATGTAAGATCGAAGTTTCTCAGCTCATTTCTAAATTCAGGATACTCATAATCAATTTTCTTCGGCTGAGGAGAGTCTGTTGGATGCATAGCTTCCCGTCTGTAATTCTTGTAACTGTGTGCCATGTCAATTTTCTAACAGTTTACAAATATCCCTACAGTCTTATAAAACATAGAATGATAGTAAAGCATCATAAAACTTTTAAATGACTTGATTTATCTTTATTTTATCGATTCATTCCAAACTTAGGTAATTTAATGACTAAATCATAGTCCTTGAGAAACAATATGAAATAATTTGGATAAGAATATTTATTTTTTAGGGATCATTCCTATTGAATGTGGAATTTTTTTATCATCATATATTTGATAAGGAATTTCATTTTCTTCTGGTAGAATATAATTTAGGAGACCAAGTATTCTATAAAGCTGGTGTTTCTCCATCCACTACCAACTTTCAAATTATATAACTTTAATAAATCTGACAATGTTGTGTATTTAGTACAACTGATATAGAATGGTCTCTTAGTACATCTATTTAACTTCTCATTTTTTTGACAATCATGAAGTTCATCTTAAAATTTCACTGTCATTTCTTACATATAATCTCCATCATCATTTACACTATTATTCATATCAATTGATATATACCACAATATCATCCCAATCAGTGTGCATGTTTAATTTTTTACTTGTGTTTAGTCCAACATTTATCGATTTGATAGATTCTATGAAAAATAAAATGATCTTTTAACTCTTTTGGACTAATTTTTATTGAATAAAAATAATGTAAACATAGACAAATTATTTGAGAAGGGATGTATGAATACTCTATTGAAAACTTGATGAACTATTTAACTCCATCTTCATACTATTTTGTCATACGATTAAAATGCATCCATTTTCGATTCATATCCATCCTATTAGGCTCATAAAATATTAATTTTTTACAAAAAAAGAAATAAAAAAACCTAAGATATTCATAATAATAGGAGAAATCTATAGATAATTCTAATTAGAGGAACCCAACATTCAAATGTTATTAGTTATGATTCAGGACAAGTTATCATTTTACAAAAATGTGACATAAAAAAACAACCTAGGGTAAATATGTTTTTTTGTTCAAGTTATTTATTTCAGGTTGTGTAGGACAAAAAGGTGGTAACAAATATATTGGAAAACAAAATTTATTTATTTTTGGATGTCATAATTCACTTAGAAATTCCTATCATTGTTTTTCATTTAATTGTGACTTGGATTTCAATTTTTTTTAAATATATTTCCTCGAAACATACATGGTAATGTAATCACTATATTTTGACACATGGTCATGGATCTTGTAATTTCATGAAAGGAATGGATGAAACTGTTATTGATAATATAAGTGAAGTTGGATTCCATGTTACTCTTTTTTTCTGTATATTATTCTAGACCATTTATTATAGGAATACCAACAAATATATTTGTACTATAACCCACTGAAGAATGCCTATTTCAAAAATAGTAGAGTTATAAATCTTAGGTATATTTCACATATAATATAATATCCAAAAGCTCTATTAAATTTCCTTAAAAAAATACTTTCCATTAATAAACATTCCAAAAAAAACTCAGTTAATATAGATTTTAAATAATTGAGATCCAAAACGTTCTGATTCCACCTCAAACACTGATACTGATCACTATAAGCTATCTACCACATTTAGTATTCAAAACATTCATAGGTATATCCATATAAGTATACTCATTTTTAATAAAATCCATACCACATGTATGGTTATGGGATATTATAATAAAATGTATTTAATTCTTCTATAATATTATAATCTTGTATATGTCTGAGATAAATTTGTTTTAAATTATAAATTTTTATGGGTGACACTCAAACCATTCCTAATGATACAAATTATATAAAAATAATACTAATATTATGTACATGGATTAATCAAAATAAATAATACTATAAATAAGAATATGAAACTTATATATACCCACACTCGTTAAACCATGACTAAAATTTTCCTTATCCACACTTTATATTTAAGGTAACTAGATAAGAAAATGAATATGAAAAATCATTTTCTCAACATCTATATTAACCAAGGAAAAATCACAACACATTCAATCCTAGGAGTACTATTTTAATACAAAAATAAATAGAACACTATAAAACACCTTAAAATCTACCTAGGAATTTACCGGTCCATTATATAAATATTTACCAGAATATAAGGTGAAAATAGGTTGAATAAAAAAAATGATTTTGTGTCCTAACATAATGGGGAAACCCCATACCATTTCAACTCCATATGAACATTATATAAACCTTATAGTATTATATAAAAAATTATATACCTCAAACCATAAATATTTACATGATTATATCCTTAATACTTAAAATAAAACACATGATAAATCCTTATAAAAAACCCATTTAATAGTTCTCTAAAATAATAAATAAGCTTAATCAAAACTATGTATTTAAATATAAAACAAAATATGTTTTTAACTCTAAAAAAAATTTAATTCAATGTTTATTTTCACAAAAAATGACCATTTTCCCATTTAATCATGTAATCCCTTTAGAAATCAATTTTATAAAACCATTAACTATTCATATTCATTTTAAAACCCATTTCATTGAATCAACTATGAAACCATTTCATAGAAATCACTAAAAAATAATAAAATTTAATTACCATCCTATTTTTCAATTTCAAAACCACCAAAATACACTCTTCCTTTTAAACGATTTTCAAAATCAATAGTAAAAAACTATATTTAGTTTTGAATCTAATTAGCCAAAATACAAAATTTTATAGAAGTATAAAATCTAACTTAAAAAGATACATATAAAAACAACTCCCCCAAAAAGAAAAAAAAAACATATTCATTACTTTTAATAAAATTATACTAATTCTTATTAATGTTTTGGAACAACCAACTAATAAACACATCACTGAAATAAAAATTATAAATTTCATTATGTGATGATAAATGGATTATAATTAGAAAATTTCAATTTAATTCACAAGTCTCTAATATCTAAATAATTAAATCAAGTTTAAATAAAATAATAATTAAATAAATAGGATTTCTATTTATCACACATTTATATCAATTCAATAAGAAGAATAATGAATATACACTTCATATCACATCTATAAATTGATTTACTTATAATTTTTTCTATAATAATCATCATAGGAAATCATCCTTATAAAAAATATTAAATAATATAATAATGATTTGTGTAAAATTATATATTAAATGGTAAAATTTTGAATCAAATCTCCCACTGGCCTGACATACAAAACAAGCCATTCAACAAAAATTTGAGACAATAATGGCAGCGAGGATGCCAATAAGGGAGAGGGGGAGGCTTTCTATTTTAGTTGGATGAGGGAGTGGAAGATGATAAAATGGTGGTTGTCATAGGGATACTTTTCTATGGTGAGTGGTCAGGTCGGGCCGAAGATAGTGATGGTGACGAGGCAAGGTGGCAGAAAGAAAGAAATAAAGGAGAAATAATAACATGGTTTGGACCAAGTATGCATGAGATAGGTGATAAAAGACACTAATAAATGAGAGAGGAGGATAAATAATAACATACCATATATTTTGGAGAGTTTATTCATTCAAGAGAAGGTTGAGGGGGAGCAGCGATAGAGCTAAACTTCCATGAGAGTTTTAATAGTTTGGGGGAAATTAGTTCAGTTAGGGTTTTATTTAAAAGACAGAGAATGGTTTTATCAACATTAAAATAATAAGCACTGATAAAATACCTCTTTATCAGCATTAAACAAGCACTAATGAAATATATCTTTATCAGTTCTAAAAAAGCACTAATGAAGACCTATATAATTAATTTTAATAACATAATTGATATAATTAAAAAAAAAATTTATATAATTATAAATATGTAAAAAGATGTAAATGTATACAATTATAAATATATTAAAATAATTGTAGATAAGTATTTATAAAAATAATTATAGATATATATTTAAAATTATAATTATAAATAAATATATTTTTAAATATATTTTTAAATATTTGTATATAATTATATATATATATATATTTAATAAATAAATATATATATATAGTAAATATATTCATTATCTCAATATACTTATTATTATTTTATAATTATTTAAATATACAATTATTTATTTATAATTATTAATATATAGTTTTATAAATATAGTAAATATACATTTACAAATATACTTATTTATAAATATTTATTTACAAATATATTTTTAACTTTATTAATAAATATATAATCTTAAATTCATGAATGTTAAAAATGAGTGAAATTGAATAATTAAAAATGAACAGACTTTAAAAATATTAAAAAAATTAATCAGTTTTATTAATTATAAAGATTTAAAAAAATATGGATATATATTGTAATGATGATGAATACATATTGAAAATATTAAAACATAGTAAATAAATATACATAAATACATATTATAAAATGATTAAAATCCAAAAAACTAAAAAATAAAAAATATTAAAAATGAATAAATAATACTAACTCAAATAATTTTAGAAAAAAATAAATAAAATTTACCAACTAAAAACAAAATATATTAAATAAATTATGTTAATAAATAAAATTTTAAAATGAATATTAAAATTTAAATAAATTACATAAATATTAGGTGTTTTTTGTTTCTATATAAGATTTCATTAATTACGTAAATATATATGTGTGTGAAATTAATGTGTATATATATACAAGTTTGATATATGTTAAATTGAACAATAGAATTATATAATATGAAGTGTCTATTAATGAAATAAATAATAATAAGAATGAATAATTTTAAAAAATGAATAAATGTTTTTAATTATATGGATAATTTTAAAAAAATAGAAAATGAGTATTTATATATGTTAAAATGAAAATGAATACATATTAAATATATAAATTACAACCAAAGAAATAAATGCCTCAATATTTGAAGGATCTACAACTTCTCCTCACCAATATAAAATATGTACCAAGAAATTAACCTCATAAGCCTAAAATATACACTTCAATAGTTTCCAAAATAGCCGATGATGAAAAGGACCTCCAAAATGGCTCACAAATACTCTAGATATCACTCTTTAAACTCATAATAAACAAGGATGTCATAAATAAACACCTCCATAAAATGATTAAGAAACTCACTGAATAAAAAGTTCATCAATCCCCCGAACATAGTGGCTGAATTCATGACACTAAAAATTATCTCTATGAAATCATAATGCCCATAACAGCATCTGAAGGAAGTATTAAAAATATCCTCACCCTTTACTCACATATGATGATATACTAACCAAAAATAAATTTTTAATAATTATCTATCTCCCTTTATATGATCAAATACATCATCAATCTTGGAATTATGATAGTGGTTCTTCATTGTTTCTTGGTTCAAGAGATGAAAATCGATAAACAGTCATAGAATGTCATCATCCTTCTTCAAAAACAACATTGGACCACCCCAAGATGACACATTAGGATGAATAAAACCTCTATGTAAAATTTCATCAATTTGAATTCATATCTCCCTCAACTCAAATGAAAAAAATCTTATATAGAGGCATCAATATCAGAGAAATACTTGACTGTAACTCTATCCCGAACTCAATTTCACATCAAGGGGGTATCATTAAAACCTATTTAATAAATAAATCAGTGTACTCTTATACAACTATAGTAAATTACACCAAATAATCCTCCACTAAACTCAACACAAAAAAACTATCAAAGAAGATAGGGACCTCACATTCCTTTGAGAAATTTTAAGATCTCACTCACCAATGAATGCAACAGGCTCACCACTAAGATTATAGAATATAACTCACCTCTTTCATAAATCAAAAATATCCTTTACTAAATACATCCAATACATGAAAACTATGACATCATATGAAAATATCCTTAAACATAATAAATCTTCTTAAGAGTTATGATTTTCTAAAATCATCTCAAAATCAGTGTACACATCACAAAATCTAACTTGGACTCTAACAAGAGTAGTTAATACCAAGGTTATTGGAAGTCACTCCTATAACGATCCAAACATTTATTAATGAAAATTAATTTTGATCTATTTAAATATCTTATTATGTAAAATGTTTAGATTAAACATATGAAATTACTTGGTTTTATGTTTTTTGATTTTATAATACCATTAAGGTTTGTTACCGTTACTAATATAGATGTTGAACAATGATCACATGATTAATATAAATACAGGGCTTTAAAAAATCCAATTTACCCAGAAAAAGGAAGCGATGACCTCATCCAGTAGAATTTCTACATATGAATCCCATTTTTCATAGCTTATAAAGGAGGTGGTTTCACTGGGCTTCACTCTTGACCAAACCCAAGTCGAGCTTCAACACGTAAACTTAAAAGAAACCACCTACCAGAGAAGTAAAATTCGATAGATATTACCACTCGAGCAATGTTATTTGAGCCTCCCCAAGAGTCTGTCACCATCTCACACCTTACCCTTAGGTATTATGCAGGTGTTATAAGGGGTTAGGTAACAAGACACTAGAACAATGATTATGTGCTTTATTTTTTTTATAAATAATATACATTCATTTCATTATGGTTACTTTGTAAATGGGTTTTAAAGAAAAAATAGTATTTTTAGTTAATATTCAATTAAGAAATCTATTTTTGATGAATTAATGGATCTTTGTAATTAAATAATATTTTAATAAAATATTATTATTACTAAATTAATTTTTGTTAAATATAAATGATCGTATAATTTTTATGAATACAATTGTAATTTTTATTAAGGTTTGAAAACTGTTTTCTTCAAAACCCATGAATTTTCGATAAATGTTGGTTTTTATTTTAAAATTGAAAATTAAAATATATATAAAAATATTTAGATATAATTAATATTATTTTTGGAATCCGGATGTCAAAACTTTCCAACGGTGAACTTTTCATAATTTTCTAAGAGAATCGATTTTTTGGGTAAAAATTAAATACTATTTAAATATATAATGTGTTTTATGACCTTATAATGACCCAATAGAGATGTAATAAAATACTATAAATGAGATGTTCAGAAAATATATGTTTTAAATTTAATATAATGTGATTTTAGGCTTATTTTATTTATTTTAAAAAGCCTTAGTGGACCCTCCAAGATTTATAAACCATTTTAACATTTTAAAATGATTTCCTTGAGAGTGTGACTCAACTACACATAATAAAGCATCATATTTTAATAATTTAGGACATTGGCCTTATAGAATAATGTTTTACACTCCCCTTTTTTAATAACCATGGGAAAAACTATGGGTTGGTTTGTGGTTTTGATTAGTTTAATGTGTGGTGTCCAAAACCTAAATAATAAAGAATTCCCTCTCCTTTCCTATATAAACCCACTCAATATCTCATTAATATTCACTAAAAACATTTATATCTCTACCAACCTCTGCCCTCCTTTTTCTAGAATCCTCTAAAGGTGCCCCAAGCTCCCAAGAATCCTCTCTCAATCCTCTTCCAAGCCTTTGGATCACACTTCCAAGTAAGGGATTTCTTCCTTTCTCATTTTTGTCCAAATTTCATTATGTTGTTATACCATTTTATTCAATTAAAAATGCTGGGGTATGATTTAGAACCTCACCCATACTACCCTTATTACGTTTCAATGATTATATACCTCATTATCTCTCATTAATTCCTCCCATTTACACCCATTACCATGTTAAAATTCTGTAAGGAATTCCTCTCTTTTCATTTACATTCAAGCAATAATTTTGTATTATGAATATAAATTTCATTACATATGTTGGTACATGTATCTATATGACCCCATTACTGTAAATTTAATTTAAATATTATGAGACACCAATTTATCTTTCATCAACCATTTTTATGAATTCTTATGTCATGTCATTATACTGCCGAAATTGTAAAACAATTTTCTAATCCAAAGTCATCATGTAGTGAAAACCATGACCATTTATATATAAAGGGTATTGAACTTTATTCAAATTTAATTATTGATTATAGAGTTTCATGTTTGAATTCCACATTTATTTTATTTTGGAATAAATGATGATTTTTAATGAATCCATGTTATATGATCCATGTGGCACAATTATGCATGAAATGAAATGATTAAGAAGGATGCACCCTGATAGCACTCCAATACATTGGGTAAATATTAGTATCATGATACATTAAGTAGAATGAATGTTTACTCATGATAATTCAAGTTAAATGAGGGTTTACTCTTACTCCATATGCAATTATCCTTGGCTCATGCTAATATCTTGTTAAATGTTGTTGCCACATTTCCATGTTATAATAATCATGCTATATTAGGAATTTATGTTCATGTTTCTCTTGTGCTCAATTGATATGACTATTGCCTAAAATGTACTATATTATTTATGTTATGACTTTTTTACTCCCTTAATGGGCTTTATAGCTCACCATTTTCTTATGCATGTCCTCAGGTTATCCCATACAATGCTAAGTACGAAGGAATGTTGTGGTCATGTAAAAGAAGTTTTAAATAAAGATGTTGGGTTTTATGTTCTAAGTTTTTATTTAATGTTACTAATTTTCCAAGACACTAGACCTTTCGATCCTCAGAGTTGTATTAAGTGAATTTTTATGTAATAAATCATGTTTAAGTGTGTAATAAAGATCAGGGTTGTTATAGTTTGTATCAAAGGATGGGTTTAGTTATTTTTGGGATTAGGATTAGAAAAACCCTAGTGAAAGTCTTAGGGATAATAATAAGTATAATAAAAACATCCCTAAATTTTGGTGAGTATTTAGTAAGTGGTTTATCAAGAAAATACATCCCAGTTTGGATAGAAGCAGGTATAGGTAGATCTGACACAAATGTATCTAGGGGTAAAACCTGAAAACACCACTTTGAGCTAGAATCAAACGGGAACTGGTGCATGAAAATAGGCCTTACTGCACTCTTGGTTATGACACTCCCATGGGATATTATTTGGTAAATTCATAAGCTTAGTATGAACCATTATTAAGGGAATAAAAAAATTACGCTAAGAATATATGTTGGTAAGTATATCATGGGTAACATATATTGAAGCCTATAAATTCATAAGTTATGGAAATAAATGTAATTTATAAGTTATCCCTTTTGGTATTTGGATTCCCCTTTATGTGTTACCCCCTAACTTTCCTTTTATTCTAGAAAATGGCTGGTAATAGGAGGAATCAGGCTAACAACCGATGTGAAGATCAATGTGACGACTGTTCTAATGAAATTCCCAACCCAATGGGAGCGAGAATCATAAAATTTGTCATAATAATCTCTTAGTTAAATCATGTTTTGAATAGAAAGATGGGTCAAGAGGAACATCCACCCCCCCCCCCTAAGAAAGGAAAAGTTGAAATCGAGAGCTTCATGAGACAAATACCTCCTACTTTTAATGGATCATCTGATCCCTCAATTGTCAAACAATGGACCAAATCCATTGAAAAGATCTTCTCAAACATTCAATGTTCTGAACAAGAGAAATTTATTCTGAATGCTTATTATATGGAGGGTGAAGCTGATAAATGGTGGACATTGATAAAAAATACAAATCCTGATGAGGATATTAAGGTGTTTGAATGGAAGGATTTTTAGAAAATGTTTCTCGATAAATATTTTCCACACACCCTCTGAATTAAGATGGGAATTAACTCCCTTTCCCTCAATCAAAAAGATGAAAAATTCATTGGAGCGTATGAGGAAAACTTCACAAGGATTTCATGATATGCATATGTCTTTGGTGTTACCTCCGAATGTAAGGTTGACTACTTCTTTGGTGGGATAAAACTTAGATTGTGGAAAGCCCTAGCGATCCGCAAGTTTGACAGCTATAAGGAAAATGTCTGATGTGACCTCAAAGTGGAAATAGTGATCAGAAAATCTCAT
Organism: Viscum album; assembly: GCA_963277665.1. Lineage (NCBI taxonomy): Eukaryota > Viridiplantae > Streptophyta > Magnoliopsida > Santalales > Viscaceae > Viscum > Viscum album. The sequence goes on from OY728132.1 coordinate 624,874,967, forward strand.
GGGTATCATGGGGATAAGAACAGGAAAGAGAAATTTAATTTTGGTGGTCCAATGGATAAATCCAATGGTGCTAAGAAATTAAAGCACCCCGTTTTCCAAAGGTGCGGAAAGAAGCACCCCAAAAATTTCCTGAAGGGGATGATGAAATGATTTAGGTGTGGAAGAGAAGGGCACCTGATGATTAACTATTGACAAGAAAAACCTGATGCTGTGACAGAGGAGAGGAATGCTCTGTTCGACCCTCAACACATTGTTCATTTCTTTAACTACAAAGAACCATGACACTTGGAAAACTTGTTCCCTAAGCCAAGGGTTTTCAGAGGCAACCAACAAACTTCAAGGCAGCAAGGGAGATCTTTTTCCATCACTACCGCTGAAGATAACCCCAAAAACGAAGTGGTGACAGGTACTATAGTTATTCATTCTAGAATAGAAAATGTACTTTTTGATTTTGGTTCTACACATTCTTTTATATCCCAAAAGTTTAGTAGAACAATCCCAATAACACCATAAATTATGGAAGTAAAGATATCGGTGAGAACGACAAATGGGTAAATCATTGCAACCCATGAATATAACTCCTCCCCTATTACAATTTGTAGATTTAACTTCCCAGTGAACCTCATCATACTCCCTATGGTGGAATTTGATGAAATTGTTGGCATGGATTGGCTTTCCTTATATAGAGCCAACATAAATTGTTGTGATAGGGAAATCACTCTCCATATGGTGAATCAACCCCCGATTCTGTACAAGTGTAAGGAGGAGGATGAATATTCTTTAGAACCATCATCTCAAGAATGGATATTACTACCCTATGATCATTCATATCTTTCTCAGATGATTAAGTCTAAGGAAGAAACCCTCCTTGAAGACATTCCTGTTGTGAGGGAATTCGCTAAAGTGTTTTCGAGGAATTGTCTAGTCTTCCTCCTAGAAGAGATGTTGAATTCTTAATTAATATTATACTTGGGGAATTTCCAATATACAAGACTCTGTATATAATAGATGTTGTAGAGCTTTAGGAGCTTAAGAAACAACTACAAGAAAATCTGGAAAAGGGTTTATATTCCCAAGTGCTTCACCATAGGGTGCACCAGTCCTCTTCGTCAAGAAGAAGGATGGGTCAATGCGCTCTTCATTAATTATTGCATGCTCAACAAAATCACAATAAAAAACACGTATCCTTTTCCAAAAATTTATTACTTATTCGATCAGCTACATGGAGCACAATACTTCTCCATGGTGGATTCCTGGTCGAGATATTACCAAGTAAGGGTGAAGAAGTAGGATATCCCCAAGACTGCTTTTCATACATGGCACGGGCACTATTAATTCATAGTAATTCCTTTAGGACTCACTAATCCTCCAAAAATCTTTACGGACTTGATGAGTAGAGTCTTTAGAGATTACCTCATGAAATTTTTGGTAGTATTTATAGACGATATTATAATATACTCCAAAACCAAGGAGAAGCGCGAGGAGTATCTAAGCACTATACTAGAGACCTTGAGAAAATAGAATCTCTATGAAAAGTACATAAATGTGATTTATTGTTGAATTAATTCTCATTCTTGGGTCATATCATTACAAGAAATGATATATCTATGGATCCCTCTAAGACAACTGCAATTGAGGGATGGTCAAGGCCAACATCGGTAATGGATATCTGTAGCTTCCTGGGATTAGCTATATATTATCGCCAATTTTTGAGAAATTTCTCATGATTTTCAAACCCTCTTACCAAACTAACTCAGAAGGGACTAAAGTTTTCTTGGAGTGATGAATGTGAAGAGAGCTTCAAGGAGTTGAAAAGGAGGCTTATCACTGCACTCATTCTCACACTACCCGTATGTGGAAAACTTTTTATGGTATTCATTGATGCTTTTAAGAAGGGAATGAGCTGTGTTTTGATGAAAAATGACAAATTCATTGCCTATGATTCAAGGAAATTGAAAGTTCATGAGAAAAACTATCCAACACATGATTTATATTTGGCTGTAGTAATCTTTACTTTGAAAATTTGACGACATTATCTCTTTGGGGAGAATTGTGAAATATATACGGATCACAAAAGCCTCAAGTATATATTCACACATAAAGAGATGAATATATGCCAACGAAGATGGTTAAAGGTGATCAAAGACTATTACTTCTCAATCCATTACCAACCTAGGAAATCAAAATAGGTGGCAGATGATCTAATCAGAAAGGACCCAGTGATTCTATCATTGATGAGAATTGAAATGTAGAGACCCCAAACTTGAAGTACATGGACATTACATTACTTTTGCGGAATACTTAATACATAAGAAAACCAACACTCAAGGACAGTAATAGTTTAGTGTCTTTAGAAACTCAGAACATAATCTTCTAATCATGGTGAAAGATCTTCGACATCTCCCATAAAGATATTCCCCTTTTGTTTTCTTACCTAAAAACTTTCTTTATATCCTGGGGAAAATAAAACATATAAAGTGTGATCTCAAATGCTCAGTGAGGGTAATCATGGAGAAAATAAAACAAACCATATACATTTGAACTTAAAAACATGAACATAATGTTTAAACATCAAAATATTGAGCAATGACATAAAACATGGCAGTACATAAGGCATAGATCATAATGGAACATCAATAATCATAAAATAGCATGGGAATAAATAATATAATTGTGGATAACCATTAAGAACATGATATTATTTCCATAGTAGCCAAGGCATTGCTGCCAAGACCATCTTAGTGGACAAAGTCCCTTCTGAATCGAGTTCAATCCTCATTCCAGTCCTATATCACTGAACTAGATTAACTTACCATTCCATCCATTTCTATCTCAGGAGATATAAATCTTTACCCAATGCATTGGAGGGAGATATAGGTCCCAACCATCTCATAATGAAATCATTCTTACTTGTGCCACAAAATAAACATAATTCATTCATCATAACCCAAAGAATAAAATGGGTTTCATAAACATCATCCCATCATAAAGTAATCCATATAAAAAAATGGATATCATTTCATCATAAGAATAATCAAACCATGTAAATAATAGATACATTATACTTCATACATAATCATAATGTCATCTTAGATGGAAAATAGTTTTGAAAAAACACTTGAAATGAATTCTTAAGGAAAATATCCTTTCTTCTTCAAAATCATTTTCTTTTCACAAAATTCCATTCAATTTTAAAAGAAAAGGATTTTGTTGAAAAAAATCATGAAATCTTGTAGAGTAATCTTAATGAAGAAAAGGCGTTATGAAACCGTAAATATTCATTTATGCCGTATAAGTTAAAAAACATTCTTCTCGTACTTTTGCCGGAAAAGTCAAAAAGTACCTCGTAAAAGAAAGATTCCTTACATACCATGTAGTAAAATTTAAAAATGGGTAAAAATTACTTTAAACATACATGAAACCATTTTTCGAAAACAAGGACATGGATGATAAATATAGCCCCATTAAATACTTACAAATAAACAATCTCGGATAAAAACGAGATTGGAAAAGTTATCCCTTACCTTATGTCCGATATGCTTCGTATGTATCCAAACATCTTGTATAATGATTTAAATAATGTCATTTACTTATTATAGAATCATATTAATTGTTATTATATAATATATGGTTCACTTAGTTATTTATATTACCCGTTCATTTGTCAATTCCATGTTAAAGTAGCGTTTTAGGTAAAATCATTTCATTTATCGTACATGTTTGGACTTGTTGTTCTTGATATTATTATTACTTATATCATGATTTACTTACTTCTAGAATTTAAAAAATGATTTATATATCATATATATTAAGTATATATATATAATAGATAGATAAATGAAATGAAACACACCATTCATGGAGACGGTAGGCCGTACGTACGCATGAACACTGTTTTCCTTTCCTTATTGAATTGAATGGAAGTAAGTAGATGAAATATATATATATATATACATAAATACAGTAGATTTATCATATAATATATTTCATTATTATTCATTATATATACTTTATAATCATTCTTTATTGGTTAACAAGGAGAATGAATCTCATCACGTCGTGGAGACAGTAATCCATACGTACGCACGAGCGGTGATATCATTCCCATAATTACTGAATGGAATTAGAGTGGATGATATAATTTATCAGAATCAGTATGATGTTATAATAACCATATATAGTTATTCCTTACACCATTATATCCATCCAAGTAAGGTGGTGGTGAAAAAACAGATTACACCACGACGTGGAGATGGTATTCCGTACGCATGCACACGCGGTGATTTCATTTTCCGTAGGCTGGATAGTAGGTGAAATGGTGTTGTTTCATATTTATAATAACATATAAGTTTATTAGTGATACTGATGTTATTACTTTATAATGAAACAACTAAATAAGAAGAATCTGAAGAAGAAAGAAACTTGAAATAATCGGTAGAAGAGATTACCTCTTCTTCGACGCACCTATTTTAAGCTTCCTCTTAAAAGACTAAAGTTGGTCTTTTGAGAAGACCAGAACATCCATAATGTTGCTAGGTAATTGGAGAAGATAAATGGGTAGGGTTTGGATGAGATTTAAGGTTCAAAGTGTTGTGAAGAGGAGAGGGAGGAGGTGCCCTTATATAGGAGAGGAGAGGGGCACTTTTGGAAACCTTAAAAATATTAATTAATAATAAAATGAAAACCCACTTAAAAACATCAAAAAATGACTCAATTCGAATATGAGATGAGATAGGATTGTAATATAATCATTCAATAAAATCTAGACATGCTTTATGTTTATTTTAAACCTTATCAACTTGATTTATCATTATTTAATCTATTTAATTTTATTTGTGGTAATAAACTTCTAAATTTTAAATTGTTAAAAATACATACTTAAATGTTGTAAATTTAAAATAATTAGATAATTTATAACCATTTAGACCATATAAGTTTCAATTTGTATTTTTTAAATATTTTTGTGATTTTTAAATAATTTAATAATATGTTATCTTTATAAAATATTAATAGTGTCAATTTTGACACTATTCATTTTTTGACTTTAAATAAAAACCAAACATAATATATGTTCAAAACAAAATATATAATAGATTTTTAAAATTTAATATTAATAAAAAAAATCACGGGGAACATTAATTTGTTCATATATTATTTATTTTAATATTTTTAAAACCATTTATTTGGTATATCTCTTAATAAAATATTTACTACAAAATTTTTGTATAATTATTTAATAAACTTATTTGTTGCATAAAAATTAAAAATAAAATCTTATGATGAAGTTAAATATAATAAATTTCATAATAATATTTTTACTTGAATTTATCATCTTAAAATCACAACATTTAAACTGTTATATTTATTAATTTATGAAGGTTACATCTTTGACATCATTTAAAATAAAATAATATAAATGTCATAATTTGTTTTTTAAAGCTCAAAATGGTCCACAAATCGACCCTCGGATTCTTAGGGTATATATATACTCTACCAATAATTTTTGGTGAAGTTTATGGTCCTTTCGATAGGTATTGTTATTTTAATAAAAACTATATTATTGATTTTTCATTGAATAAACAATTTCTGCATCACTATTGTGTCACCATTAATGACAATTATTTAATCCCTAAAAATTATAAATAAATTCTCATGATGTAGATAATTTTATTAGATTTCTGGATACTATTAATGTTTGAATATTCATGAAGTTTATCACTAAATTAAAATTATTATACTTATAAGATTTAAGAGAGTGATATGTTGTCACTTTCTTTGGTTTTAATAACAATTAAATTATTTTCATAGTTAAAAGTCCATAAAATTAATATAATCCGACCCTTAGGTGATATGGGTCGACTTTTAGTCATCCAATAGAATTTTTTCATGTGTTAGGGTAATTTTATAATCTTAGGTTTACCCTTAATTACCCGATTTATCTTTAACTGAAGTAAATAAAAATTAGCGTAGTTACTATTCATAATATCAAAAAAAAGTAACCTATTTACATAATTTGTACCCAATGAATCCAAATATGGAATCCATTTTTCATAATTCAAAACACAGAATTTTCAGTAATTAAATTAATATTTATCCCGTTGTTAAGAAAACGAGTTTTAAAAGTTAAAATATTTCCAAAGATTGAAATGTTTTTACCTATGAATTCAAAGTAAAATTAATGGTAATGACATACACTATATTATATGGTAAAAATATATTCTATTTATACTTTAAAACCATTAAATATTATAATTTATTCATATAAATTATTGTGATGAAAAAAGTTGTTTTTAATTAAAATATAGCACGTTTTTACTATTCATTAATATATGAATGTTATCAGAATAATATGAAAAATTTATCCAAAGTAAAATTTTATATCCTGATTCCAAAGAAGAATTTTATTTTGTAAAATAGATGTTATAAAAATGTCAAAAACTAGATTTAAAGTGGGTGCACCATCAAAAGGTGACAAAACTATATTTTTTAAGAAATACTTATTTTACCCGAAAAATTTATTTTGTTCTCATACCTTGTTATAGAAAATGTGTAAGATGAATAATAATGTTATAAAATTCAAAATTTAGTTAATACTATTCATAAATGCTAGTCCATAATGATATTATAGCAATATATCGTTGTTTAGTGAAACCTGATATTGCATACTACAAATGCTATCAAGGAAGGTCGCGATTGCATGTAATGCAAGCCAAGTCAGGGATGCGTGTAGTGAAAGATCCCTTTGGTGTAGCGTACAACACAATAAATCAATGAAATTAAAAAGAATAATTCTCATAAAATTCCAGGTTGTTACATTCTACCCCCCTTAAAATGAATTTCGCCCTCGAAATTCGTCGGGGTTATAAATGGTTTACTACTTGAAAGTTTCTTTCATGGAAACCTATATCGTAAAAAGGAACACTAAAACTTAATTTTAAAAAGTGAAGTATGAAACATAACGGATACCCAAAGTAACTCATCACTGGGTTTCCACGTAGGAGAACATAGGTGAAAATATGGATATGGAAGAGAAATATAACCATCAAGTTCTAATGGAGAGCGGTAGAGAACATGGCTATGAAAAAGCCAACAATCACAAAGCCATAAATTTGTGATGATCTAAGGTACCATCTGATTCATCGTATATGAGGACACTAAGACAACATTTTTGGTTTTCAAGATCATTTCCCTAAAGTTGAAGAATTTTAATTAGAATAAATACTTACTTTATTTCGGTACAATCTCACCATTGCTCATGCCTTGAACAATTTCCACTTCATCTCTTAAAGAAATGAAGTTGAATTTGTCATTCATGAAGTGTTAGTAGATCATGTGATAGAATGATGGGTAATTCCATCTGTCTCAAACAAAAGGTTAGCAAAGGTTATCAAATATACATAAGTCCATCTATGGTGAGGTTAATCTTATATGATTCCAAAAATGGACTTATACTTCATATATCATACCGATTAATAAAATAAAACTAGTTTCTACTAACCAGGGACTTCCTGTAGGCCAGTGGTAGGCGATAAAGGCTTGTCGCACTTCGGTTGTGGGTTCGATTCCCGCATCCTTGTCTGATGTGACGGGTTGTCGCCCATCCTACGGGTCGTCTTTTTTCTAAAACTATACTGTTATAACATATAAAAAAGTTCTAGCCTTAAACAATACTATCTGATGTCCAACTTAATGCATTCCAACCTTTAGGCTTATCAGAAATACTTCTGTCCAATCTCATAGTATAAAGAATATTACTACTAGAAAGGTCATCTACCAAGCATGTGAATACCATCATTTATCCCCCATATATCATAAGATATATCTTGTTGGTAAAATTCCAAACATTTGAATTCCTTAATCATTTATTCTATTGAAAAAATGAATACCCATTGACCTTTATTGAAAACATGAATGCTGTAAAAAAGATAACTATTTCCATATACCAAAATCCCGAAAATTCTATATACTCAAACCATGATATCACTTAGTCCTTAAATCAATCATGATCTCATGAATACTATAAAACATATTATTTTCTCCTCATCCATTCATTATGTGCATATCATCTACTTTCCAAAAATATCTAAATAACCATTCATGGTTATCGGTACCATTCAACATATACTTTCAAATACTTTAGGAAAAAAATAGTGTAACAATCCTTAGATGTGTCTTTATTCCATAGTACCATTACCTATAAAACATAACTCTTGATACACATAAATCATTCCACTACCATCTTAAACCATTGACCAAGCTTGAACAATTATTTCATCTCACATATCATTTGTAGTCTCTTCATCATTACCAACATAAATACTACCCATATGACCATGCTGATTCTCTTCACAAGACATTACCTTAGGGAATTTGTTTGCCTAATGCACATACATTCCACATTTAAAACATTTAATCATTGTTGATGTCATAGAAATACAATTATCCTTGTCCATGGTATTAACTGAACCTTTTCTTTTACACTTACCGGATCTATGCCCTTCTTTTCCAAACCCAAAGCATCTTCATGTTCCTTTGAAACATTCTCCTTGATGCCTCTTCCCATATGATTTACATGATGGAAATAGAACTTTCTTTCCTTTAAGATCATAATGAAACTCCACCTATCTCTTATTAGTGAAGTTAGGAAACTTACCAAAGTTGATATTATTGATCATATTATGATATTTCTGATTAGGCATAATAATGATGTTTTCACTTCCAAATCCCATTTAATTTTGTTGTTAATGAATAATATCATTCCATTGTCCATCATATCCTCCATTATCGTGAATCTTTCTGTTTCCAGCCATTTTCTAAAACCCAAAAAGAATAGTGTGAGAGGCAAAAATCATGCTAGGAAAACAACATAATAAAGGGGGAGTACCTTCCATATATAACATCTTAGGATTCATTCTAAGATTGTTAACTTAATTCTAGGACTATAAACTATACGAATAGTTAACCTTAGATACATCCCTAGACATACCTTATAAATATCTCTAGGGATTTCACTAAAGTTTTCGCATCCTAGTTTCCAAAGGTTAACTAAACCTTTCCTCTGATACCAACTGCAGAGACCCCAAACTTGAAGTATATGAACATTACATTACTTTTTCATAATACTTAATACATAACAAAAACCAACACTCAAGGACCGTAATAGTTTAGTGTCTTTGGAAACTCGGAACATAATCTTCTAATCATGGTGAAAGATCTTCAACATCTCCCATAAAGATCTTCACCTTTTGTTTTCTTACCTAAAACCTTTCTTTATATCCTGGGGAAAAGGAAACATATAAAGGGTGAGCTAAAATTCTCAGTAAGGGTAAGCATGGATAAAATAAAACAAGCCATATACATTTGAACTTAAAAACATGAACATAATGTTTAAACATCAAAATCTTGAGCAATGACATAAAACATGGCAGTACGTAATGCATAGATCATAATGGAACATCAATCATAATAAAATAGCATGGGAATAAATCATATAATTATGTAAAACCATTAAGCACATGATATGATTTCTATAGTAGCCAAGGAATTGCTGCCAAGACCATCTTAGTGGACAAAGTCCCTTTCTGAATCGAGTTCACTCCTCGTTCCAGTCATGTATCACTGAACCATATTAACTTACCATTCCACCCATGTCTATCTCATGAGATATAAATCTTTACCCAATTAATTGGAGGGAGATATAGGTCCTACCCATATCATAATGAAATCATTCTTACTTGTGCCACAAAATAAACATAATTCATTCATCGTAACTCAAAGAATAAAATGGGTTTCATAAACATCATCCCATCATAATGTAATACATATAAAAAATGGATATTATTTCATCATAAGAAGAATAAAAACATGTAAATAATAGATAAATTATACTTGAAACATAATCATAATGTCATCTTAGATGGAAAATAGTTTTGACAAAACACTTGAAATTAACTCTTGAGGAAAATATCCTTTCTTCTTCAAAATCATTTTTTTTCACAAAATTCCATTCAATTTTAAAAGAAAAGGATTTTGTTGAAAATAATCCTGAAATCTTGTAGAGTAATATTAATGAAGAAAAAGCGTTATGAAACCATAAATATTCATTCATTCCGTATAAGTTAAAAAACATTCTTCTCGTACTTTTGCCGGAAAAGTCAAAAAGTACCTCGTAAAAGAAAGATTACTTACATACCATGTAGTAAGATTAAAAAATGGGTAAAAAGGACTTTAAAAATACATGAAAACATTTTTATAAAACAGGGACATGGATGATAAATATAACCCCATTAAATACTTACGAATAAACAATCTCGGATAAAAACGAGATTGGAAAAGTTATCCCTTACCTTATGTCCGATATGCTTTGTATGTATCTGAACATCCGGTATAATGATTTAAATAATGTAATTTACTTATTAAAAAATCATATTCATTGTTATTATATCATATATGGTTCACTTAGGTATTTATATTACCCATTCATTTGTTAATTCCATGTTAATGTAGCGTTTTGGGTAAAATCATTTCATTTATCGTACGTGTTTGGACTTATTGTTCTTGATATTATTATTACTTATATCATGATTTACTTACTTAAAAAATGTAAAAAATGATTTATATATCATATATATTCTGTATATATATATATAATAGATAGATAAATGAAATGAAACACACCGTTCATGGAGACGGTAGGCCGTACGTACGCATGAACGTTGTTTTCCTTTCCTTATTGACTTGAATGGAAGTAAGTAGATGATATATATATATATACATAAATAAAGTAGCCTTATCATATAATATATTTCATTATTATTAATTATATATACTTTATAATAATTCTTGATTGGTTAACATGGAGAATGAATCTCATCGCGTCGTGGAGACGGTAATCCGTACGTACGCACGAGCGGTGATATTGTTCCCATAATTATTGAATGGAATTGGAGTGGATGATATAATTTATCAGAATCAGTATGATGTTATAATAACTATATATAGTTATTCTTTACACCATTATACCCATCCAAGTAAGGTGGTGGTGGAAAAACAGATTACACCGCGGCGTGGAGACGATATTCCGTACGTACGCACGCGCAGTGATTTTATTTTCCGTAGGATGGATAGAAGGTGAAATGGGGTTGTTTCATATTTATAATAAAATATCAGTATATTAGTGATACTGATTTTATTACTTTATAATGAAACAACTAAATAAGAATAAGTTGAAGAAGAAAGAAACTTGAAAGAATCGGTAGAAGAGATTACCTCTTCTTCGACGCACCTCTTTTAAGCTTCCTCTTAAGAGACTAGAGTTGGTCTTTTGAGAAGACCAGAACCTCCAGAATGTTTCTAGGGAATTGGATAAGATAAATTTTCAGGGTTTGGCCAATCTTGAAGGCTAAAAGTGTTGTGAAGAGGAGATAGATGAGGTTCCCTTATATAGGAGAGGAGAGGGGCACTTTTGGAAACCTTAAAAATATTAATTAATAATAAAATGAAACCCCACTTAAAAACCTCAAAAAATGACTCAATTAGAATATGATATGAGATAGGATTGTAATATCATTAGCCAATAAAATTTAGACATGTTTTATGTCTATTTTAAACCTTATCAACTTGATTTATCATTATTTAATCTATTTAATTTTATTTGTGGTAATAAACTTCTAAATTTTAAATTGTTATAAATACAAACTTAAATGTTGTAAATTTACAATAATTGGATACTTTATAACCATTTGGACCATCTAATTTTAAATTTGTAGTTTTTAAATATTTTTGTGATTTTTAAATAATTTAATAATGTGCTATTTTTATAAAATATCAATAGTGTCAATTTTGACACTATTCATTATTTGAATTTAAATAAAAACCACACAGAATATATGTTCAAACCAAAATATATAATAGATTACTAAAATGTCATATTAATCAGAAAAATTCATGTGGCACATTAATTTGTTCATATATTATTTATTTTAATATTTTTAAAACTATTTATTTGGTATATCTCTTAATAAAATAATTACTACAACATTTTTGTATATTTATTTAATATAATTATTTGTTGAAAAAAATTAAAAATGAAATCCTATGATGAATATAAATATAATAAATTTCATAATAATATTTTTACTTGAATTTATCATCTTAAAATCACAACATTTAAATTGTTATATTTATTAAATTATGAAGGTGACATCTTTGACATCATTTAAAATAAAATAATATAAATGTCATAATCGGTTTTATAAGGATATAAATGGTCCAAAAATCGACCCTTGGATGATTAGGGTATATATATACTCGACCAATAATGTTTGGTCAAGTTTCTGGTCCTTTTGATAGGTATTATTATTTTAATAAAAACTATATTATTGATTTTTTACTAAATAAACAATTTCTGCATCATTATTGTGTCACCATTAATGACAATTATTTAATCCCTAAAAATTATAAATAAATTCTCATGATTTATATAATTTTATTATATTTCTGGAGACTATTCATGTCCAAAGTTTTATGAAGTTTATCACTAAATTAAAATTATTATACTTATAAGATTTAAGAGAGTGACATGTTTTCACTTTCTTTGGTTTTAATAATAATTAAATTATTTTCATGGTAAAAAGTCCATAAAATGAATATAATCTGACCTTAGGTGATATGGGTCAACTTTTAGTCATCCAATAGAATTTTGGAATGTGTTTGAGTAACTTTATAATCTTAGGTTTACCCTTAATTACCCGATTTATCTTTAACTAAAGTAAATAAAAATTACCATAGTTACTATTCATAATATCAAAAAAAAAAGTAAACTATTAACATAATTTGGACCCACTTAATCCAAATATGGAATCCATTTTTCAAAATTAAAAACACAGAAGTTGCAATCATTAAATTAAAATTTATCCCGTTGTTAAGAAAACAGGTTTTAAAAGTTAAAATATTGCCAAAGATTGAAATGTTTTTACATATGAATTCAATGTAAAATTAATGGTAATGACATACACTATATTAAATGGTAAAAATATATTCTATTTATACTTTAAAACCATTAAATATTATAATTTATCCATATAAATTATTGCGATGAAAAAATTTGTTTTTAATTAAAATATAGCGTGTTTTTACTATTCATTAAAATATGAATGTTATCAGAATAATATGAAAATTTTATCCAAAGTAAATTTTTATATCCCAATTCTAAAGAAGAATTTTATTTTGTCAAATTGAACTTATAAAATTATCAAAAACTAGATTTAAAGTGGGTGCGCCATCAAAAGGCGCCAAAAGTGTATTTTTTGAAAAATACTTATTTTACCCGAAAAATTTATTTTGTTCTCATACCATGTTCTAGAAAATGTGTAAGATGAATAATAATGTTATAAAATTCAAAATGTAGGTAATACTATTCATAACGGCTAGTCCATAATAATATTATAACAATATATTGTTGTTTAGTGAAACCCGGTATTGCGTACTACAAACGCTATCGAGGAAGGTCACGATTGCGTGTCATGCAAGCCAAGTTAGGGATGCATGTTGTAGAGACCCAAAGCTTAACTTACATGTAAATTACATTACTTTTGCAGAATACTTAATACATAACAAAAACAGACACACAAGGACCGTAATAGTTTAGTGTCTTTGGAAACTTGGAACGTAATCTTCTAATCGTGGTGAAAGATCTTCAAAATCTCCCATAAAGATATTCCACTTTTTGTTTTATTACCTAAAACCTTTATTTATATCCTGGGGAAAAAACATAAAAGTGTGAGCTCAAATGCTCAGTAAGGGTAAACAAAAGAAATATCAATCACATCATATTCACAAGAACATAACAATTTAGAAATCTTACCCTACAAAAGAGATCATAATTTCATAACATGGGATAAATCATGGTAGTGAAATGTAATCCTAATAATCATAACATAAAACATGAAACTTTGTGGCATTCACACATAATCATAGATAATCATTTCTTATTAGTGAAGATTCATTTCTAAGACTATCTTAGTGGACAAAGTCCATTTCTGAACCGAGTTCACTCCTCGTTTAAGTCCTGTTTTACTGAACCGGTTTAACCTGCCGTTCCAGCCATGTCTATCTCATGAGATATAAAATCTTTACCCAATGCATTGGAGGGAGATATAGGTCCCACCCATCTCATAATGAAACCAGTCTTATGTGTGCCACAAAATCGTAAATCATACATCATTGCATAACCCATGTAATAAAAATGGGAATCTTAAACATCATGACATCATAAAACAATTCATATAAGATAAAGGAATTCATAAAAATAATTCCATCACAACATAATCAAATCAATGTAATAATAGGGATAAAAACTGAACCCTATATTATCTTAGATGGAAAATAATTTTGATAAAACACTTGAACTCCATTCTTGAGGAAAATATCCTTTCTACTTCAAATTTTTTTTCCTTTTTTAACATTTCATACAATTTTAAACTAAAAGAAGTTGTTTAAAAATAAAATTGAAAACTTGTAAAGGAATATTCTTGGAAATAATGTTTTAAAAATCCATTCATGCCGTATAAGTTAAAAAAAACATTCTTCGTACTTTTGTCAGAAAAGTCAAAAAGTACCTCGTACGAAAAATGACAAAAGATTCCTTTCATATACTTTACTAAAAACTCAACGAAGGGTAAAATTAGATTTAAAAAATTTTAGGTGGATGGAAATAATATTACATATTGAGGAAACATGGATGTGGATGATAAAATACACCCCAGTAAATACCAAAGTATAAACAATCTCAGATAAAAATGAGATTGTGATATTTCCCTTACCTTAGGTCTGATTTGCTTCGTAAGTGTCCGAACCTCCTGTATAATGATTTAAATAATGTCATTGAATTATTCCAGAATCATAATAATTGTTATTATATCATATATGGTTCACTTTTGACTTTATATTACCCGTTCTTTTGTAAATTCCATGTTAAAGAGCGTTTTGGGTAAAATTGTTTCATTTGTCGTCCGTGTTTTGACTTGTAATAATTCATATGATTAATTAGATCATGATTACTTAATTACAGAATATAAAACATGATATATATATATATAATATATTCAGAATATACATAAATATAATAAATCAGTAAATGGAAAGAAATACACCGTTCATGGAGACGGTAGGCCGTACATATGCATGAACGCTGTTTTCATTTCCTTATTGAGGTGAATGGAATTAAGTAGATGACATACATATATATACACATAAATACAGTATCATTATTATTTCATATATTTCATGATTACTTATTATATATACTTTATAATCATTCATGAATGGTTAACGTGGAGAATGGATCTCATCGCGTCGTGGAGACGGTAGTCCGTACGTACGCACGAGCGATGATATCATTCTCATGATCATGGGACTGTATTGGAGTGTATGTATACTATTTCAGAATAAATATCACTTTAAAATAATCATATATAGTTATTATTTACACCATTATACCCATCCAAGTAAGGTGGTGGTGGAAAATAGATTACACCACGGCGTGGAGACGGTATTCCGTACGTACGCACGTGCGGTGATTTCGTTTTCCGTAGGATGGATAGATGGTGAAATAGAGTTGTTTCATACTTATAATAACATATCAGTATATTATTTATACTGATGTTATTACTTGATAATGAAACAACCTAAGAAGAAGAAGTGGAAGAAGAAATAATGTTGAAAGAATCGGTAACGGACATTACCTCTTCTTTGAAGTGGCCCTTTGAGTCCTCTTCTTAGGGCACTAAAATTGGTCTTTGAAGAATACCAGGACCTCTAGGATGTTTCTAGGGAAGTGGGGAAGTGAAATGGTCAGGGGTTGGACGTGCTTGAAGGCTCGAAGTGGTGTGAGGAAGAGGGGGAGGAGGTGCCCTTTTATAAGGGAGGAGAGGGGCACCTTTGGAATAACTAAATATATTATTTTATTATAAAGCCAAATTCGGTTTTAAATAGCTCCAAATTGATTTATTTTGAAGCTAAGGTGGGGATGGGTCGAAATCCTCTCATCAAATAGAATTTAGACAAGTTTAGGTCATTATACTAACCTTATCTTTTAGTTTTAACTCTTAGTTAATTAGATTGACATTTACCGTGACACTTTGAATTTTTATATTATATAGTTAATAAACTTACCATATACATCCAGAAGACCCCCAAGTGATCCATTAATGATACACCTATCATTATATAAGTATCGTGGCCGAACCTTAGATTTTTAGGAATAAAATAACAATCAATAATATAATATTTGTTTTAAAAATTATTTTATGTCAATTTTGACACTATTCAATAATTGATTTTTGTGAAACTCATAATAGAATGATTACTTCGACAAAAGTTAATTAAATCAATCCTAACATTCCATATTAACCTAGAAAATTAGTTTAATTCATAAAAAGTCTGAAATTATATTTATTTGGGTATTTATAATATCAATTATTCTAATTTTTCACTATTATGGTAATTACTGCATCATCATTGTGTCATAAATAAATTAATTTATTTAATGTATAAAAATTATAAATAAAATATCATTATGTAGGAAATCTTATTATATTTCTAATGAATATTTACAATCGAATATATCTTATGCATAACCCTATATTAAAAATGTTTTAGTAAATAAACTTTGATTTTAACTCTTTTAACTCTTCTTTGAATTAAATAATAATAAATGTCCTAATCTAATACAAGTGGGCCTAAATGGTCATATTTTATTCCTAAGGTTGTTTTTGGTCGAATTAATCTTATCCAATAGAATTAGGACATGTTTTAGGGTAATAATAATATCATTTTTACCCTTAATTACCCTATTTACTTTTAACCGTGGTAAAAAAAGTAAAAAGTTACTATTCACCAAAAATTATTTTCATCTTATTGAACCACATTTTACTTACTGACATCAACCTTGTCTCTCGGATTTTTGAAATTCCATTCACAGAAGTGGTAAAATTATATTTTATGAAAAATTCATTTTTTTAACTACCACTTAGTGGTTTCACTATTCATCAAAAAATGAAAGTTTCTAGAAAAATACCAAAAATTAGGCCTAAGCTATATTTGATATTATGAACTCAAAATTGATGTCTATTTTACCAAATTCAAAACATATCATTTGCATTAATTAATTTAAAAATTAATTTCCGTCGTCAACACAAATAGCGTGTTCTTAAGAGATAATAACTATCAAAAGATTGACACTAGTTTATGTCTGGTTTAAATGTGAAATTACATCCAATGACCAAAATTGTATTAAATTGTAAAAATATATTCTAAATATACTTTAAAACCAAAAAAATTAATAATTTATCACTATTAATTATTTCGATTAAAAAAGTTGTTTTTAATTAAAATTTAGTAATTTTCACTATTCATCAGAATATGAAAGTTATCTGAAAAGTACCAAAATTTCACCCTAAGCTAATTTAGATATTCCGAATCTAAAAATGAAGTCCATTTTGAAAAACAAAATTTACAAAATTTCAAAAAGTGGTTATTACTATTCATAATGGCTAGTTTTAATAATATTTTAATAGCATATCGTTGTTTAGCGAAACTTGGTATTGTGTAGAACACACGCTATCGTGGAAGGCCGCACTTGCGTGTAATGCAAGGCAAGTCTAGGATGCGTGTTGTGAAAGATCCTTTTGGTGTATCATACAACACAAGACATTAATGAAATTAAAAAGAATATTTTTTGTAAAATCTTAGGGTGTTACATTCTACCCCCCTTAAAATGAATTTCGCCCTCGAAATTCGTCGGGGTTATAAATGGTTTACTACTCGAAAGTTTCTTTAATAGAAACCCACATCGTAAAAAGGAATACCAAAACATGGCTTTAAAAACTAAAGTATGAAATGTAACGGTTACCCAAATTAACTCATCACTAGGTTTCCACGTAGGAGAACATAGGTGAAAATATGGATATGGAAGAAAAATCTAACCATCAGGTTCTGATGGAGAGTGGTAGATAACATGGCTATGAAAAAGCCAACAATCACAAAGCTATAGATTTGTGATGATCTAAGGTACCATCTGATTCATCAGATATAAGGGAACTAGGACAACATTTTTGGTTTTCAAGATCATTTCCCTAAAGTTGATGAATTAAAAGAAATACTTACATGATTTTGGTACAATCTCACTGTTGTTCGTGAATTGAACAATTTCCACTTCATACCTTAAATAAATGAAGTTGAATTTGTTATTCGTGATGTGTTAGCAGATCATGTGATAGAATGATGGGTCATTCCATCTCTTTCAAACAAAAGGTTAGCAAAAGTTATAAGTCCATATTATGGTTAGATTAATCGTATATGGTTCCAAAAATGAACTTATACTTCATATATCATACCTCTTAATAAAATAAAATAAGTTTCTACTAACCAGGGACTTCCTATAGGCCAGTGGTAGGCGATAAAGGCCAGTCACATTTCGGTTGTGGGTTCAATTCCCACAGCCTTGTCCGACGCGATGGGCTGTCGCCCGTCCTGCAGGTTGTCCTTTTTCTAAAACTATATTACTATAACATCCCATCAATAATATCGAAAAAAATTCTATCCTTAAACAATACTAACTTATGTCCAACATAATCCATTCCAATGTTTAGGCTTATCCATAATACTGCAGTCCACTCTCATAATATAGTGAAAATGATTACCAGATATTTAATACCATCGTTGATCCCCATATATCATAAGATATTTCTTGTTGGTCAAATTACAAACATGTGAATACCTTAATAATGTATTCTCTTGAAGAATGAATACCGATTAGTGAAAACATGAATGCAGTCAAAAGTTAACTCTTTCCACATACCAAAATGCAAAAATTCTATATACTCAAACCATGATATAACCTTCTCCTTATATCAGTCATGATCTCATGAATACGGTCAAACATTTCATTTCCTCGTTTTCCTTTCCTTATGCGCATATCATCTTTTTTTCCAAAAATATCTCAATCACATTCCATGGTTACCGGTACCATTGAAAACCACAATATACCAATACATAAATATTCCAATATTCCACGATACTATATACAACATTATTTTGGAATCCCATTACATAAACACTTAATCATTCCACCACATTTTTGTCATATTCATCATCGCCAATAGTGATCGCATGTGACTTCCCTTTGTCCTTTGCCTTAAGTGGTAGCTCACGTCGATCATCACTGACCCTTGGATTAGGGAATTTATTAGCATAATACCCCATTTCCTTGCACTTGAAGCATTGAAGTGTAGTAGGTTCATTCTGTGTATCCCTTCCTTTGTTTGCATCAGTAGACATCTTCTTCCCATCATTGCGGCATTCAAATGCCTGATGACCTTCCTTTCCACATTTGAAACATTTACTTGTCCCTTTAAGACAATCTCCACCATGCTTCTTTCCACACTTTGAGCATAGGGAAACATTCATCTTCTTTTCACCATTATTCTGAGATTTCTCCTAGAACTCCATCTTTCGTTTCTTCTCAAAACTATGAGATGGATAAGTAACACCAACTTCCATTTCTACCTTGATAGCACAACACACAATTTCATCATAGCTACTGAAGTATCTTATAGCTAATGCCCTTCGAAGATTTGGTTTTAAGCCACTGAAGAATCGATCAACTTTACTTTCAGGTTGGATGATAAATCCAGATGCATACCTGGAAAGCCTTGTAAAATTTGCTTCATATATACCAACAGATTCATCATCCTTTTGCTTTAGTTCAAGAAACTCCCTCTCTATCATTGTTCGAAGAATACGATGGAAGTACTTATTGAAAAATAAGTTCTTGAACTTGTCCCATTCAATGGACTCAATTTCATATCTTGGCCTTGTATTCTTGATAAGATTCCACCATTGATCAGCTTCACCTTCCAAACGATATACTGCTAAGATGACTTTATCATGTTCAGAACATTGAAGAACTGAAAATATCTTTTTAGTAGTACTGATCCATTGTTCAGCATCAAGTGGATCAGAAGACCCACTGAAAGAAGGTAGACGTTGCCTCATGAAGGACTCAATAGAATATTGTTCCCTTATCTGCTCATTTGGAAGTCCAGAATGATTCATAGCTTATGTAAGTATTGCAATAAGATTTTGCACTCCATCTCCCATAACATTTGTTTGTTCAGGAGGACAATCATTGCATTGTCCATTACATTGATCAACACGCTTCCTTCGGGTTCCAGCCATCGTCTAAAACCCAAAAAGAATAGTGTGAGAGGTAAAAATCACGCTAGGGAAAACAATATAATAAAGGGGGAGTACCTTCAATATCTAACATCTTAGGTTAAATTCTAAGATCGTTACCATAGTTCTAGGACTATATCCTATACATATACTTATCCTTAGGGACATCCCTAGACATACCTTAGAAATATCTCTAGGGATCTCACTAACGTTTTCGCATCCTAGTTCCCAAAGGTTGACTAAACCTTTCCTCTGATACCAACTGTAGAGACCCAAAGATTAACATACATGGACATTACATTACTTTTGCGGAATACTTAATACATAACAAAAACAGACACACAAGGACCGTAATAGTTTAGTGTCTTTGGAAACTTGGAACGTAATATTCTAATCGTGGTGAAAGATCTTCAAAATATCCCATAAAGATCTTCCACTTTTTGTTTACTTACCTAAAACCTTTATTTATATCCTGGGGAAAAAACATAAAAGGGTGAGCTCAAATGCTCAGTAAGGGTAAACAAATAAAATATCAATCACATCATATTCATAAGAATATAACAATTTGGAAATCTTACCCTGCAAAAGAGATCATAATTTCATAACATGGGATAAATCATGGTAGTGAAATGTAATCCCAATAATTATAACATAAAACATGAAAGTTTGTGGCATGAACACATAATCATAGAGAATCATTTCTTATTAGTCAAGACTCATTACCAAGACTATCTTAGTGGACAAATTCCATTTCTGAACCGAGTTCGCTCCTCGTTTCCGTCCTCTTTTACTGAACAGGTTTAACCTGCCATTCCAGCCATGTCTATCTCATGAGATATAAAATCTTTACCCAATGAATTGGAGGGAGATATAGGTCCCACCCATCTCATAATGAAACCATTCTTATGTGTGCCACAAAATCATAAATTATACATCATTGCATAACCCATGTAATAAAAATGAGAATCTTAAACATCATGACATCATAAAACAATTCATTTAATATAAAGGAATTCATAAAAATAATTCCATCACAACAAAATCAAATCAATGTAATAATAGGGATAAAAACAGAACCCTATATTATCTTAGATGGAAAATAATTTTGATAAAACACTTGAACTCCATTCTTGAGGAAAATATATTTTCTACTTCAAAAACATTTTCCTTTTTTAACATGTCATACAATTTTAAACTAAAAGAAGTTGTTTAAAAATAAACTTGAAAACTTGTAAAGGAAGATTCTTGGAAATAATGTTTTAAAAATCCATTCATGCCGTATAAGTTAAAAAAAACATTCTTCGTACTTTTGTTGGAAAAGTCAAAAAGTACCTCGTACGAAAAACGACAAAAGATTCCTTTCATATAATTTACTAAAAACACAACAAAGGGTAAAATTGGATTTAAAAAATTGTAGGTGGATGGAAATAATATTACATATTGAGGAAACATGTATGTGGATGATAAAATACACCCTAGTAAATACCAAAGTATAAACAATCTTGGATAAAAATGAGATTGTGATATTTCCCTTACCTTAGGTCTGATTTTCTTCGTAAGTGTCTGAACCTCCTGTATAATGATTTAAATAATGTCATTTCCTTATTCCAGAATCATACTCATTGTTATGATATCATATATAGTTCACTTATCACTTTATATTACCCGTTCTTTTGTAAATTCCATGTTAAAGAGCATTTTGGGTAAAATTGTTTCATTTGTCGTCCGTGTTTTGACTTGTAATTATTCATATGATTACTTAGATCATGATTACTTAATTCCAGAATATAAAACATGATTTATATATAATATATATTCATAATATACATATATATAATAAATCAGTAAATGGAAAGAAATACACCGTTCATGGAGACGGTAGGCCGTACGTACGCATGAACACTGTTTTCGTTTCCTTATTGAGTTGAATGGAATTAAGTAGATGACATACATATATATACACATAAATCCAGTATCATTATTATTTCATATATTTCATGATTACTTATTATATATACTTTATAATCATTCATGAATGGTTAACGTGGAGAATGAATCTGATCGCGTCGTGGAGACGGTAGTCCGTACGTACGCACGAGCGATGATATCGTTCTCATGATCGTGGGACTGTATTGGAGTGTATGTATACTATTTCAGAATCAATATCACTTTAAAATAATCATATATAGTTATTATTTACACCATTATACCCATCCAAGTAAGGTGGTGGTGGAAAATAAATTACACCACAGCGTGGAGACGGTATTCCCTACGTACGCACGCGCGGTGATTTTGTTTTCCGTAGGATGGATAAATGGTGAAATAGGGTTGTTTCATACTTATAATAACATATAAGTATATTAGTGATACTGATGTTATTACTTCATAATGAAACAACCTAAGAAGAAGAAGTGGAAGAAGAAATAATGTTGAAAGAATCGGTAACAGACATTACCTCTTCTTTGAAGCGGCTCTTTGAGTCCTCTTCTTAGGGAACTAAAATTGGTCTTTTAAGAAGACCAGGACCTCTAGAATGTCTCTAGGGAAGTGGGGAAGTGAAATGGGCAGGGTTTGTTCGATCTTGAAGTCTCAAAGTGGTGTGAGGAAGAGGGGGAGGAAGTGCCCTTTTATAAGGGAGGAGAGGGGCACCTTTGGAATAACTAAAAATATTATTTTGTTATAAATACAATTTCGGTTTTAAATAGCTCCAAATTGATTTATTTCGAATATAAGGTGGTTATGGGTTGAAATACTCTCATACAATAGAATTTAGA
This sequence comes from Viscum album, assembly GCA_963277665.1. Taxonomy (NCBI): domain Eukaryota; kingdom Viridiplantae; phylum Streptophyta; class Magnoliopsida; order Santalales; family Viscaceae; genus Viscum; species Viscum album. The sequence goes on from OY728132.1 coordinate 624,897,976, forward strand.
CAAGTTTAGGTCATTATACTAACCTTATCTTTTAGTTTTAACTCTTAGTTAATTAGATTGACATTTACCATGACACTTTGTATTTTTATATTATATAGTTAATAAACTTACCATATACATCCAAGAGACCCCCAAGTGGTCCATTAATGATACACCTATCATGATATAAGTATCTTGGCCGAACCTTAGATTTTTAGGAATAAAATAACAATCAATAATATAATATTTGTTTTAACAATTATTTTATGTCAATTTTGACACTATTCAATAGTTGATTTTTGTGAAACTCATAACAGAATGATTACTTCGACAAAAGTTAATTAAATCAATCCTAACATTCCATATTAACCTAGAAAATTAGTGTAATTTATAAAAAGTCTGAAATTATTTTTATTTGGGTATTTATAATATCAATTATTCTAATTTTTCACTATTATGGTAATTACTGCATCATCATTGTGTCATAAATAAATTAATTTATTTAATGCATAAAAATTATAAATAAAATATCATTATGTAGGAAATTTTATTATATTTATAATTAATATTTACAACCGAATTTATCTTATGCATAACCCTATATTAAAAATATTTTACTAAATAAACTTTGATTTTAACTCTTTTAACTCTTCTTTGAATTAAATAATAATAAATGTCCTAATCTAATTCAAGTGTGCATAAATGGTCATATTTTATTCCTAAGGTTGTTTTTGGTCGAATTAATCTTATCGAATAGAATTAGGACATGTGTTAGGGTAATAATAATATCATTTTTACCCTTAATTACCCTATTTACTTTTAACCGTGGTAAAAAAAAGTAAAAAGTTACTATTCACCAAAAATTATTTCCATCTCATTGAACCAAATTTTACTTAATGACATCAAACTTGTATCTCGGATTTTTGAAATTCCATTCACAGAAGCGGTAAAATTAAGTTTTATGAAAAATTTATTTTTTTAACTACCACTTAGTGGTTTCACTATTCATCAAAAAATGAAAGTTTCCAGAAAAATACCAAAAATTGGACCTAAGCTATATTTGATATTATAAACTCAAAAATGATGTCTATTTTACCAAATTCAAAACATATCAGGTGCATTAATTAATTTAAAAATTAATTCCCATCGTCAACACAAATAGCGTGTTCTTAAGAGATAATAACTATCAAAAGATTGACACTTGTTTATGTCTGGTTTAAATGTGAAATTACATCCAATGACCAACATTGTATTAAATTGTAAAAATATATTCTAAATATACTTTAAAACCACAAAAATTAATAATTTATCACTATTAATTATTTCGATTAAAAAAGTTCTTTTTAATTAAAATTTAGTAATTTTCACTATTCATCAGAATATGAAAGTTATCCGAAAAGTACCAAAATTTCACCCTAAGCTAATTTCGATATTCCGAATCTAAAAATGAAGTCCATTTTGAAAAAACAAATTTAAAAAATTTCAAATAGTGGTTATTACTATTCATAACGGCTAGTTTTAATAATATTTTAATAGCATGTCGTTGTTTAGTGAAACTTGGTATTGCGTACAACACACGCTATCGTGGAAGGTCGCGCTTGCGTGCAATGCAAGCCAAGTCAGGGATGCATGTTGTGCAAGCTCCTTTTAGTGTAGCATACAACACAAGACATTAATGAAATTAAAAAGAATATTTTTCGTAAAATCTTGGGGTGTTACACATGTAGTGCAAGATCCCTTTGGTGTAGCGTATAACACAAGACATCAATGAAATTAAAAAGAATAATTCTCATAAAATCTCAGGTTGTTACATGAAAAGGATCCAATCTTCTTAGATTTGATGAAGATGGAAATGAGAATCATAATGAAGGGAACATAATCAATCCTTTCCCAAATGATTGCTCAAATATCTATTTTGGAAAGGATAAAGGATGCTAAAAAAGATAATGTGGTAATTCAGAAGAAAGTGGAAACTATTAGAAAAAATAAATCCTTGGAGTTCATTGCTAACGAAGAAGGAATTGTGAGATTTGGGACAAGACTATGTGTTCCATCAAATCTGGAGTTAAAGAATGAACTTTTGGATGATGCACATAGTTCTAATTTCTCTATTCACCTAGGAAACACAAATATGTATTGAGATCTCTGAGATAATTTTTGGTGGGATAACGTGAATAAGGATATCATTGAGTATACATCAAAGTTCCTTGTATGTCATCAAGTGAAGGCTAAGCGGCATAAGTCTAAGGGGATGATGAAACCATTACCCATACCAGCATGTAAATGGGAGAACATCACCATGGACTTTATCACCGGAATTCCAAATACATCCAAAGGAAACAATGTTATTTGGGTTGTTGTGGATCATCTTAAAAATACTTCACACTTCATTGAAATTAGAGAGGATTTTTTATTGGATCAACTGACACAGATATATATCATAGAAGTGGTAAGGATTAATGGAGTACCACTATCTCTTGTATCAGATCAAGATCCAAGATTCACCAATATGTTCTGGAAGAGTCTTCAACATGCTCTGAATACTGAGCTGAAATTTAGTATGGCTTATCATCCTCAAACTGATGGCCAATTTGAGCAGACTATCCAAAAAATTGAGGACATGTTGAGAGCATGCTCGATGGACTTAAAATGAGGATGAGATCAACATATTCCTATGGTTGAGTTTTCTTACAATAACAGTTTCCACTCAATCATCCAAATGACTCCTTATGAATCCCTTTATGGGAAGAAGTGAAAAACACTGGCATGTTGGGATGAAGTTAGGGAGCGAAAAATCGTAGGTCTAGAAATGGTCGAAGAAATGGTGGAGAGGTTAAGACTATACAAAAACACATTAAATATGCTCAAAGTCGACAAAAGAATTATGCTGATAATAGTTGATGAGACCTAGAGTTTGATGTCGGAGACATGATATTCCTCCACATATCACCATGGAATAGAGTTATGAGATTTGGGAAGAATTGAAAGCATAGTACAAGGTACATCAACCCTTTTGAGATCCTTGGTTGCATTGGAACAGTGACCTATCAATTCGAACTCCCACCAAACCCATCTCAAATACATAATGTATTCCATGTATCACTCTTGAGGAAGTACATACCTGACCCATCACATGTACTCAATCCATAGGTGGTACCATTGGAGAATAACCTCTCCTATGAAGAGAACCGAGTGAAGATCTTAGATCATAAGGATAAAGTTATATGAAATAAGATAATGCCCCTTGTCAAGGTGTTGTGGTGAAACCACAAGTTTGAAGAAGAAACATGGGAATCAGAGGAATTGATGAAGTAGAGTTACCCTCATCTATTTTAGTATTGGAAAAGGAAATTTTGAGGGTGAAATTTCTTAAGAGGGGAAGAATGTAACAACCAAAACTTTTATTAATGAAAATTTCTCTTGATCTATTTAAATTTATTATTATGTAAAATGGATATATTAAACATATGCACTTCCTTGATTTTATATTTTTGGATTTTAAAATAATGTTAAGAATTTTTACCATTGATAATATAGTTGTTGAACAGTGATCACATGATTAGTATAAATATAGGGCTTTAAAAAATCCAATTTATTCAGAAAATAGGAAGTGATGGCCTCATATAGTAGAATTGCTCCATACGAAGCCCATTTTTCGGAGATTAGAAAGGAGTTGGCGTCACTGGGCTTCTCTCTTGACTAATCCCAAGTCATGCTTGAACACATTAAGCTTTAATGGAACCACCTATGGTATAATTGTAAGTTAATAGAGATTACCACCTGGGCAATGTTATCTAAGCCTCCCCAAGAGTCTGTCACCATCACACACCTTACCCTCAGGTATTATGCAGGTGTTATAAGGGGTTATGTAACAAGACCCTAAATCTATTATTATGTGCTTTATTTTTTGTATAAAAAATATACATTCATTTCATTATGGTTACTTTTTAAATGGGTTTTAAAGCACAAATAGTATTTTTTAGTTAATATTTAATTAATAAATATACTTTTTATGGATTAAAATATTTTTGGAATTAAATAATATTTTACTAAAATATTATTATTACTAAATTACTTTTTATTAAATATAAATGATCGTAATGTTTTTATGAATACAATTGTAATTTTTATTAAGGTTTGAAAATTATTTTTGCCAAAACCCATGAATTTTCAATAAATGTCAGTTTTTATTTTAAAAGTGAAAATGAACATATTTAAAAAAATATTTAGATAAAATGAATATTATTTTTGGAATCAGGATGTCAAAATATTTCAATGGTTAATTTTTCATAATTTTCTGAGACAGCCGAATTTTTGGGTAAATATTAAATACTGTTTACATATATAATGTGTTTTATGACATCATAATGATCCAATAGTGATGTAATAAAATACTATAAATGGTATGTTCATAAAATATAAGTTTTAAATTTAAAATAATTTGATTTTAGGTTTTTTTTGATTTATTTTATAGATCCTTAGTGGACCCTCCAAGACTTATAAAACATTTTAACATTTTAAAATGATTTCCTTGAGAGTGCGACTTACCTCCACATAAGAAAGACTAATATTTTAATAAGTTCGGCCATTTGAATTATAAAATAATTTTTTCCACTCCTCTTTTTCAAAAACCAAGGGAAAAAATCATGGGTTAGTTTTTGGTTTTGATTAGTTTAATGTGTGGTGTCCAAAACCTAAATAATAAAGAATTCCCTCTCCTTTCCTATATAAACCCACCCAATATCCGATTCATCTTCACTCAAAACCTTTGGATATCAACCAAAATCTGACCTCCACTCTCTATAATCCTCCCAAGTCACCCCAATCTCCTAATAATCCTCTCTCAAGCCTCTCCCAAGCCTTTGGATCATACTTCCAAGTAAGGGATTTCTTCCTTTCTCATATTTGTCCAAATTTCATTATGTTGTTATACCATTTTTTTCAATAAAAAATGTTTGGGTATGATTTTTTCACCTCCCCCATACTTCCCTCATTATTTTTTAATGATTATAGACCTCTTTATCTCTCATTAATTCCTTCCATGTACACCCGTTATCATGCCAAAATTACGTAAGGAATTTATCTCTTCTCATTTACATTCAAGCAATTCTTTTGTATTATGAATCTAAATTCTATTAAATATGTTAGGACATGTATCTATATGACCCAATTACTATACATTTCATGTTAATATTATGAGAAAACCCTTTCTCTCTCATCAACCATTTTTATGAATTCTTATGTCATATCGTTATGCTGTTGAAATTGCACCGCGATTTTCCAAGCCAAAGTCATTGTGTAGTAAACACCATGCCCATTTCTCTATCCAGAGTATTCACATTTATTCCAATTTACTTATTTATTATAGAGTTTCATGTATGAATTCTATATTCCTTTATCGCGGAATAAATTATTATGTTTAATGAATTCATGTTATATGATTCATGTGGCACACTTATGCATAAAATGAAATGATTAAGAAGGGTGTGCCCTGATAGCACTCTAAAGAATTGGGTAAATATTGGTATCATGATACGTTAAGTAAAATGAGGGTTTACTCATTCTAATTCAAGTGAAATTAGGGTTTACTCATGCTCTATGTGCATTTATCCTTGTCTCATGCTAATATCTTATTAAATGTTGTTTCCACATTTACATGTTATGATAATCATGATATATCAGGCCTTTATGTTCTTGTTTCTCTTGTGCTCCATTGATATGACTATTGCCTAACAAGTAATATATTCTTCATTTTATGGATTTTTTACTCCCTTAACAGGATTTATAGATCACCATTTTCTTATGAATGTCCTCAGTTTATCCCATGCAATGCTAAGTACGAAGGAATGTTGTGGTCATGTAAAAGAAGTTTTCAATAAAGATGATGGGTTTTATGTTCTAAGTTGTTATGTAATGTTCTTAATTGACTAAGACACTAGACCTCTCGATCATCAAAGTTGTCTTAAGTGAAACTTTATGTAATAAATCATGTTTAAGTGGGTAATAAAGATAAGGGTTACTATATATCCACTTTAATTCTTAGATCATAAACTTGGGAGAGTTAAATGAAAGAGTTTGTAGCTCTTAAATTAAAAAAACATATAACCAAATAGAATATAAATAGATGATACCTCACACAATGTCTGTCTTTCTTGGATTTTTTAACATATAGGAATTCATTTAAGTAAGTTTTACTCCATGACCTCTCTATCCCTAATGATGACCACCACCATTTCCATGCTCTGATCACTATCCCTAAGGAAGAGGGGAATCACAGGTTTTTCCTCTTCTCACCTATTTTTTGATCATAACTTGTAGAACTCTACTGTTACTACTACCTTATAGGATAATGTTACAACAACTGACATGAAGAAGGTTGAAATATCCATTCTAACTACCGAGGAATGTTAATCACTCAAGCTTCTGATGTCCATGACCTCCTTATAAAAAAACCATATCCGATCTCTTGATGGGGTTCTAAGAACATCCTCTTCCAGTGAAACTAGATGAAGAAGGATGAAATATACTTCCCACTATCTGATACTTTGACTGACCAAGAATTTGAGAATCTATATCCCTATATTGAATCCTTGAAGAGTCTTAAAGACTCCCTTACCAAGATTTTTTAGTCATAACAACATCCTCTCAATAACCACTGCCTTCTCCGTCACCTTGATATACATTGAAAACATGAACAAGGATACTTATTGCTGGATCTATAGATGAAATGCCTCCTCCAAATGCATCACCTTATCCTCCTTATATTATATAAGGTTTGAGTTATAATAGTGAATTATCTTATAAAAAAACTAAATTTCACACACCAGAACTCCCATGGAAGTGAGTAAGAATCACTTTTAAGTAAGATTCCTTAGAATTCAAGTAAAGAAACTATTATTTAAATTTATCATGAACATTCTTCCATGAAACTGCTGGCTCCTCATAATCATTGAGAAATAAAAAATAGCAATAGAGAGTAGATAAATGAAACATAATGACATCCAATGGAACCAAGTGCTCCCTTAGAGAATAGATAAAACTAAATGAAATACTTAACTCCTATAACCTCACCCTAATATTTTATTCTAAAATGAATCCTTTATAATTCTATAGGATTTTGTACTAAAACACTTGAAGCTTCTTCTTATAAGTTTCATTATCATCGATCTCAACTCTATGATGATGTGATAGCATATCTCTATGAACATCATCAGCATGAAACCAATGAGGAATTCAACCTAGAGATATACCGACAAAATAGTAAACCATTATATATTCCCTTATAGTAACTCTTGTTTTTCTCTATAAGACTTTGGAATATTCCAAGGAATATTTTTAAAGGCAAGCTCCAATATTGTACTAGACTATGTGTCTTAGTGATCACAGAATTGGTATTATAAAACTATTAAACATATTAATATCTTGGGCACATATTTTTCCTAAAAAGGTAAAATAAATTCCAAAAAAAATCATTGAATCGGAAATATGAGACAAAAACTGAGTCTAGAATGCAGTGTTTACCATAGACACAACCTAAAGTTAGTCGACACCTGACGTTCATATGAGGCAGCCATTGACGGGTATATTAAGTGGATTAATTAATAAATTAATTTAATGAATTCATTTAATACCCATAACATAATCTTATCTATATATTTTCTTATATATAAATTCACCAGAGTTATCTGTATAACCCTGGGATCTTTGAGAGGGGCTTTGGAACATTTATCATTGGAAAATCATAATTGGATGATGAACGATGATCAAATACTGGTGGATCTATAGACAAAAAATGTAGCAGGTCTTCTCCATCATTGAAGAATGCGTTATTCACAAATTATTGATCTATAGTCAAGCTAGGGACCTTAAATTGTGTTTTCTTCCATTGATTAAAAGTTTGAACATGGATTTTATCTTATATTATTTGATTTGCGATTTCATACCCTTCCCAAGAGCTCATTTGGATATGTTAAATTATAAAATAAATTTTTTCTTATTTTTCCTAGACAACAGACATGATTTCCTTGATCTTGTGATATTTGGCCATGAATTATTGGATAATTATGGTCATACCTATTTTTATGTGTATTTCTCCCCACTATTCTTTGAATTCTTCATTGTTGACCCATGGGGTCATAGTTCAACATTTTCGAGTGGGTTTGAGTGTGATAGAACACCCAAATTCATGGTGGTTTGGTGAATGGAGTTTGGGATGGTTATTTTCAAGTGATTGGGATGTTTTTTGGGTGATAACTATATGAATTTGAGATTTGGAGCAACTGAGACATGATGAAGGAGTAATGAGCGAAGCTGTGAGGGGTTTGGGTGAGCGTAACCTGACCAGTAAGGATGGATTGGGCACAAAATACCCCATATATAATACCTCCAATGTGATTTGTAGAGGGAATAGTGGTAAAGGTGAAGTGAAAATGATGCATGAAGAAACTTTGTTTTTTTTTGAAAAACCTGACTACATGACGTGTTGTCTAGGAACACACACCAAGTAGCCCAACCCAACTATGATGACTAGGGTTTTATGGAAGATAAGGATTGCAAACCATGTGTCTAGGACCACATGTTATGTGACCCTACCTAGATGGATGATCTGTGTTTCAGATGCACACTTCCAAGAACGTTTATGGGAGGACATTCCATGTACTTTTGGAGTACAAAGGCATGGGATGGTACCTAGGCATAGCCAAGTATATGGCCAAGTACAGGGCATGGCCCAATAGACATAGGCATTACTAGGATAACATGGGTAGGCTCTAGGTGGTTGATACATGTAGTGTGGGCCCTCTTACATGCCATGTATAGTGACATCGCCTCTGACCCATGTTCAGAGGAGAACACAACCATGAAGTGGAGTAAGACCACACACTGTGTGGACCTCATACACGTCGTGTACCCCTATGAGAAACTTCCACCTTACATATCTATTTTGTATGGACTCATATTATGGCCAAAAAGTAGGTTATCCTAATTATTTTTCCATCTAAAATGATATGGTATCCATTTTATTGGCTTTTTTATATATGACGTGGAATGTTCCGAGCATAATATTTCTTTATGAGACACTCTATGATGGAAGTGATCATGTGGGATCATCAGAGAGATGTTAGGGTTGGAAACCCCCTTGTTGCATTAGGGTGTGGTTCCACCATACTCCTTGCATTGGTTTGAGCGGTACCCCAAGGAAGACTAGGGAGTGGGTCCTCTACCCACTGAGTGACACCCCCTAACATTCTAGGGTGCAAGTCCTCTACCCACCGAGTGGAACCCCCCCCCTGATGCTCTAAGTCACATGTATTTTACCAATACCTACCATGTGTTACCTCATATTTTATTAGGGTGAGGGTCCTCTATACATTCTTTGATATAAATCCCACTAATGCACCCGTGCATATGTCCTCTATATGCCTAGTTCCACCCACCATGACACACTAGGGTTTCATTCCTCTATACATCAAGTGGAACCCCCTAACGCCCCAGGGCATGGGTCCTCTATAGAAGATTATGCCCCTGAATATGGAGCACATTGGGGAGGTGTGAGTCCTCTATATAGATTCTTGTGAGGTCACACAAGATGCTTGGACTAGAGATAGTTCCCCCTTGATTTTGGAGTGTAGTGGTGAGGTGTAGGTCCTCCAGATCATATATTTTATGGATATACGAGATGATGGACATTGTAGATGGAACTTTGGGTAGGAAGACTCATCATTATTAGCTAGGTTGTGGAGATGTAGATCCCCTTTCTCTCTCATTTGGGCTTCTTGTTGGGCATATCTAGTTGTTTATGGTTGTTGTATCCATTTTTGATCGACATGACTTCACTAGGTTGAGATGAATAATTTTTTCATGTCTTTTATTTTGACCTCTTTGGTTTTTAGATAATCCTAATAGGTATGTATATAATCACCCCTGTATGGGATCTACCCACACATGTCATGTATTATACTAACAACATATAGATCAATGGTGTTTTTGGTGGAGCATAGGGACAATTAGGTTCACAGGTCATGTACAGTGGTCAGGCTTCGAGATCAGGAGTTGATATCTCTTAACTTTATTTTCTTCCAGTTGTTGTCATGTTGGGACTTCATTTCTAACTGGGTGTGTATTTTTCCCCTTTACACCTTGGTTGTATTATATTGTACTCTGATTTATTCCATAGAGTTTATTACATGCATTCTCTATATCTAGATGCCAAAGTATTTACTTTATATTCATCTTCACAACTACATGGAGATGGTTGAGTGTGTTTTTACATGTACATTAGGTAAAGGCCTCCCATTTTATTTATTCTTTCTCCGTGATTTTCCCCAAACTATGGCATATTTGAGGCGAGCTTGGGGTTGCAACGACTTAACCTTTCGTAGGCCCGGTGGGCCCCAGTAGGTCAAGTCATTTCAGAGTGTTATCTATGATGGTTCATCCATATGATGATGATTGGAGTTCTCCCATTATGAGGATTCGTTAGGGCTTAAGGAAACAATTTAAGAGTGTTTTGAGTATAACTTTCAGACTAGGGAACTCAGTGTTGGTGTAGTGGATGACATATCCATACACCTAGACTCTAACTACCTACTTGTCGACTCAACATATCGAGACATCAGTTGAAGGGAACTCAGTACATCCTCACAATCCTTTTTTTTATTTTTCAAAAACAACTTTTTGGATAAGTGGGAACCATACATAAAGGTCCAACTCAACAGCCACACACACCCATGATAAGAAACACACAACCAAGTTTTGAAATTCAAAATCAAAAACATCCAACATCAACCTCGAGCCACGCACCAGAGTCACATGACCACCTCGATCCACAAAATGACATCCACCCGCATCACCCAGTAACTTTTCTTGCTTTCAACCATCATCAGAGTCGGTAAAAATCCTTCATTTTTGTCACCACCATCCATCGCCGCCGGGTCTAATGACAGGAACAATCAAAAAACCAGAAAGACCATTCCACCTTTCAACCTCTTCATCATCGACATTCTTCACTGCTGTCGTTAATTTGCTGCCGATAACTCCAATGTTTCCAACATAAAAAAATAATAACCAACATCCCATACAAACCAACGCTGATGAATCAGTCTCCCTCCCGAAGCCGAACACTGCTCAACCGCACCTCCCAGAACCTCCTCAAAGACTCACGAACTACACTGAACGGGAAGGGAGCGCAGGACCAGGACGCCAGAGCAGGGTTGAGAGGGTGTGAGCCTTGGCAGGGGACCAAAAACTACAAAATCCCCTTCAAAGCAACGAACCAGAAACATGGATTTGAGAGATAAAGATAGAGAGAGAGAGAAAAACAGAACCCAAAAAGCACCGAAAATAGATGAAGCCTAGTAGAAGAGAAGACAAGGATAAAGTCTAAGACGAACCCGAATTGAGGCTGTTGCTATCCCCCCTCCAACACCATCCCAAGTAGGCCCAAATCCCGAGTCAAACTCGACCAAAATGGAGTCGAATGCAAAGGGTAGACCTGCAAGGGCAGTGGAGAAGCCAGATGCTAGAAATTGCCACTGGAGCTGACCCAAGCCATATAAAGCACCCACACATTGTCCCAGGATGGGGGTCCGATGTTCAGGGTTAAGACTGAAAGAGGGACGGTAGCAACGATCAATGTCCACACTAGCAATACGCATCAGACGAAGGAAACCATCTAGGATTTTAAGACAATTTCATGATAATGACAAGTTGAGTGATGAGGCATCGTTTCATTGACCTACCCATGAGGTAAATTTCTTTAGGTGGGCATCAAGTAGTGCTACCACCTATTGAGCATCACGTGGATCCTTTAGTGGATCAGGTAGATGATCGTCCGTGTGTTGAGTTATCAATAGTTCTAGTAGGAAAAGATGATGGTATGTACAAGTTTAGTGTGTTATATGAATTAAAAAAATAGAGACTGTTGAGGTTACATGATGACACAAATCCTCATAAATTAAAGGTTTGACTCGAGGAAGTGGTTTATGTTTTTTGACTTATGCAGACCCCGACTGATTAGATGGTTGTGTTGGCCGCCGGTATTCTTAACGGAGAAGTTATTATCTCCAAAGGTACTAAAAGATGATTAACCTATGATTAATTTTTATTACGAGTTTTAGAGATAGATATTTTATAGGTTTCATGGTGATCTAGACTCCCCCTTATCATGTGGTAGAGGACTAGTACATGCTTATATTGTCGATGAACCACTTGGATAGAACCCCTTCTGATGGTGGACAACGTGGTGAGAATTATCTAGGGTGATATGGGGAATCAGTATAACCTTGTGTTGGTAATATTTGATGTGGATTTAGAAATACAATAAATAGGGACACTTCCCCCACATAGAAACGTTCTTCTGATGTGGTTCAAAACCATGAGGGTGAGTGAGTACTGCCAAAATTGGATAGTGTTGAAGTGTGGAAGATAAGTTCCTTGAATTGTATATTTGAGATAATTCTTATGGGAAGGTGTTGAAGTAATCCATGGTTAAAGAGAATAAGTAGGCAAGGGGGAAGATGAATTCAAGCAATGGAGGCTTATGACCCTGAGGCTCCAAGCGTGCTTGAGGTGCAACCCACATATTCTCTATTCTGGTTGTAGTTTTGGTGGACAGTCACAATCCAATTTCCATGGATGTATCCACTGTTTGAGACCTAGGGATACCAATGCGGGGCCTTTTTCCTCAATCCTTGTGCTAGTGGCTCATGAAGAGAGGATCAATGATCACACATTTCTATCGATGGTGTAACCTAACTTTGAGAGGACAGAGGGCCTCACATGAAATTTTTTCTTAGCATTAGTGGGAACCTATGATGTTTTCCTTGATATGGGATGGTTTTTTGCCATCCATGATCTGAAAAATTCTACTAGTGAGTTTAGTGGTTCATCTGTTTTTTTGGGATGGAGTTTTTTGTTTTGATAAGGAGTGATCCTCGACCAGGGCATGATGATCTCATTCATAGGAGGTTACAACTACTTCCTAATAATTTGTCTAGTATTACCATTTCAGTAGTAGATGTTATGAACATTATTTTTCATACAATGGTGGAGGAGTATAAGGGAGTCCATATTGAGGATGTTTTGGGTTTACCTCCCCATCAAGTGTTTATTTTATGCTTGGATCTATACTGGGGATGACCTGATATATTTACTATAATATCATATGACCCCGTGTAGCTGTGAGAGATAGAGGTTCCATTGAAGGTGTCATGACCCATCCTCGGGGCCTGTGCCGTGACTACCCCAAGCCCGCCTTCCATAGGCCAGGGGCTGGCGACTAGAACCAAGGTGTAAATACCGGTAAAAAGGGAAGGCATTGCCTTTGTAAAGTAAACAAGCACCACAGAGTAAGCAAGCGGAAAAAGTAAACACTAAGTAAAAACTGAGTACAACTGTAAGTGAGGAAAGTAAGTGGGCCAGTATACAAACCAAAACTGAAAGTAAAGTACAACACGAAAGGGAAAACAACAACTGAAAAGTAAAAGCCACTATGCCGAGCTATCCACTGGAAATCCCACCTGATGGGTGGGTACAGATAGCTCCAATACTCCACAGGTCCCGCCGTCCGCTCCGAGTGCGTCCCGCCCAGTGGTCCACCTCCAGGTACCGTCCTACTTTGCAAGCCTCAACCACGATCAACGCTGTCTATCATTTGCAACCAACACAACGTAGTGTGGGCATAGCCGGTGCAGGGGTGAGTATAAGCTACTCAGTAGGGACCCCGAGACCCCCGAAGGTCTCCCAAAATCCACAAAGGATAAACCACAATGGAAAGATACAATCACGAAGTAACAACCGAAACTGCTTAGGTATATGACCATACATATACCTAAGTCATCAATTCCAATACGCTCCAACCTTCGAGCCCAAGTACAACCCAGTCCACACAGGAAAGTATACGTATTCCACACAGGAAAGCAAACGTAATCCACACAGGATAGCACAACACAATCCACACAAACAAGTAAACATGATTCAACTCACACAGGTATACTTCTTCAAAAGACGATAGAGATGATCACTGATCCATCTAAGTCATCGGACCCACAAAGGATCGATAGGTATTAACCCCCACAAAGACCCACACAGGATCGGACCCACACAGGATCTGTAGGCGCTGGCTCACACAGAACCGCTGAGCGCCGACCCACACAGGATCGGACCCACACAGGATCGGTAGCACTGATCCACATAGGATCGCTGAGTGTTGTAGTCGTCGCCGTCGAATCCACTGAGGATCTCTGTACAGTCGTCGTCGTCACAGTAGCAGTCGCAGCCAGCACTAGGGTTCCCGCACACAACAAGCTCATTCGGGAGGGTCCGCTCCACGAGCCAAGAGGCTGATACATCACCTGACACATAGTCTAGAGTTGATGTATCCAAAAGTTCCGTATCGTCAACAGGAACTCAACATCGCAGACGGCGCGTCAATCGGACGCCCGGTCTGAGAGTTATTGGCTTTTTCGTCCCAGGGGCCCGGTTGGTTTTTAAGGGAAAACCAACCCGACCGTTCTCCACCTGTGTCCAAACCTCGAGCGGAGTATGCTAAAAGATCTGTCTAACTAAGAGAAACTCAACAAAGTCGACGGCACGTCAATCGGACGTCCGTAGCTCAAGATGTGAGCGTTTCCGCTCCGAGGGCCCGGTTGGTTTCGTGTACGAACCAACCCGACCGAACTGAAAGTATTCTGAAACCTTAAGTGCGATATACCGAAATGACCTTCGCGATCCAAGGATTGCATCACCGCTGACGACGTGTCGTTTGGAGGTCCGTAACCCGAGTTATGGGCATTTGAACCCAAACAGTCCGATAACGGGGGTTTCGGGCCCGGACCGACCCGGCCCCAGACCCCCCGGTCGGCCCGGACCCGGTCGACCCGCCCCGGCGCGGCCTGGCGCGGCCGGGCCCGGCCCGACGCAGCCCGGTCTGGCGCGGCCCGGCCCGGCCTGGCGGACCGGCAGGTCACAACACACTGCCGGCTCGGCCAGTGGCCGAGCCGTTTCGGCAAAGGGGGGGCGCCTACCCCCCTGTGTAACCGCGCCCCCCCCCCGGTTTTTGGGGGCCGTTTGGAAAACTAGCCGAGGTAATTTAATTCCCCCGGTTCCTCCTCTTCCGGCCGGCCCGACCTGGCCGGCCAGTTCGCGCTCAATGGGACTGGCAATGGTCGGCCCCCTTCTGGCTCCGACGCCGGTGGCCCGGTCTGGCCTCCGGTCACCTTGCTCCGCCGTGGCCCGGAACCGGCTGCGGACCTTATCGTCCGGCGCGGTGCGATGACACCGCGCCCCTCCGCCGCGGCCCCGCTCCGGCCGTGACATCTTTGGTTTTCTTCGACGCGGCGCGATGGTGGCGTGTCCTTGAATTTCTTTCCACGACACGGCGCGACGACGCCACGCATTTTCCTTTCTCTTGATTCCGCGTGGTGCGATGGCACCACGCCTTCCCGTACCAACCACAAAGAAACCAACACGAAAAATAAGGAGGAGGGTCGGCCGTGTTTGTGCGGTCCGACCCCCTCGCGTTATTCGATAACAATTGGTTTTAATCCATGAAGATCATCAAGTTGGTATTCACGAACAATTAAATAAATAAAACCCCTACCTCGGTTTCAAGAACGGTGTACGTCAACAAGCCGCGGAAGACGAGCGTCGCGGAGGTCGGGCGTCGCAGAAAAAGAACGTCGACGTCGCGAAGCAAGGATTCGAAGTCGTTGACGGAGATTAATCGCGGGAAACTGTCGCGGAAGAGACGACACATAAGAAGAACGTCGCGTCGCGGATACGGCGTCGCGGAAGAACCGTTGCAGAAAGAGATGTCGATTCCGTTGTCATCGAGGTGCGTCCGAAGAGGAAACGTCGCGGAAGAAGTTATCCGCGTTCTTCGGTGGAGATGTTCTTCGTTGAAGAAGAAGATGTTATTCCCAAAACCTCTCAATGACAAAATCTAACAACCCAAATAAAATAAGTTCCTTTCTTATTTTATTAACACAAAAACTCTTTTGAATTTCAAGAGTTTGAAATTCAATTAACCACACACAACTGACCTCATTAAACTTATTACATTAAAGTCATAAGTTATAACTTAAGTTAACAAAATTAAAGTGGGAGTTGAGGGGGGTTTTAGAGGATATGAAGGGGTGGGGTTCATGTGGGCCCCAAAACCCTCCTAACCTCCCAAGGGAGGTTGGGTGGTTACAAAAATTACATCAAGAACTAAACACTTAGAGTAAAAATAATAAAAATTGTAGAGTAATTAAAAAATAAACTTCCACAATTTTTATCATCAACACTCGTGTAAACGCATCTCCGGAACAGGAGTTCCTAAGAAACTACTGGCACTGCGGTTCCATTGGTGCCCTCGGAATTCGATTCCGGGCACCAGTTCAAAAGTTAGAAATTCCGACTTGTTCGTTCACTGAACGTACCCGAGCTAAACTTCGGAAATTGATTCCGGGCACACCGGGCCTCAGAATCAGGTGCCATCAGAAACCGCGTTCTTGTAAAGTTCTAAAAAAATTAAGAAAACATTTCCATTGAATTTTATGGGTCTTTACATTACTCCCACCTCAGGGCTTTACGTCCCCGTAAAGATACATCATAACTAGGGAAACCAATGTGGGTACTGTGCACGCATCTGATCCTCCCGCTCCCAAGTGCTCTCCTAAAGGTTCCCATGCTGCCATCTGATGCACACTAGAGGAATCGACCGTCCACGTAGGACCCGCTCCTGTCGATCCTCGATCTCCACTGGGACTTCCGCAAAAGTCTCCCCATCGTCAACGTCAAGCTCCCCATGGTCAATGATATGCATTGGGTCGTGCACGTATCTCCTCAGCTGAGACACGTGGTAGACGTCGTGCACCCGGTGCAACTGAGGTGGTAGAGCCAGGCGATAAACCACCTTTCCAATCCTGCTGAGGACCTGGAAGGGTCTGATGAAGCGCGGAGATAACTTGCCGCCTCGGCCAAATCTCCGAAATCCACGTCGAGGTGAGACACACAAGAAGACGTGGTCGCCATCCTCGAACTCTAGTGGCCTCCGCCTCCTGTCAGCGTATGACTTCTGCCGGCTCTGAGCTGTCCTCATCCGCTCCTGGATGACCTGGACCTTCTCTGTCGTGGCCTAAACCATCTCCAGTCCCACAAGTGCTGGCTCCCCAGGGTCTGTCCAGCACAAAGGAGATCTGCAAGGTCGCCCGTACAACGCCTCGTACAGTGCCATCCCGATGGTGGAGTGGTAGCTGTTGTTGTACGCAAACTCCACCAAGGGTAGGTGGTCCTCCCAGCTATGACCAAAGTCAAGGACACATGCGCGGAACATGTCCTTTAGAGTCTGAATGGTCATCTCCGTCTGACCATCCGTCTGAGGGTGAAAGACTGTGCTCAGACGTAGCTGCGTCCCGAACGCCTCCTGCAACCCCTTCCAAATCCGGGAAGTAAAGCGAGAATCTCGATCGGAGACGATAGATGATGGCACACCATGAAACAAAACAATCTCTTAAACGTAAAGACATCCCAATCTCTCCACTGAGCCCTACTCTCTGATGAGTAAGAAGTGAGCCGACTTGGTGAGTCGGTCGACAATCACCCAGATGGAGTCGTGACCTCTTGAAGTGCGTGGAAGTCCAGTCACGAAGTCCATAGATATCCCGTCCCACTTCCACTCCGGGACCTCCAAGGGCTGTACCAAGCCTGCTGGTACTTGATGCTCTGCCTTCACCTGATGGCAGGTGAGGCATCGAGAAATGAACTCTGCCACAACCTTCTTCATGCCTAGCCACTGGTGCTTTCGTCTGAGATCCTGGTACATCTTCTCCACTCCGGGATGTACTGCCAAGAGAGAAGTGTGAAACTCTCTCAGCACCTCCTCCCGTAAAGCAACTGGTACCAAGGTACGTCCTCTGAAAAGGATGTCATGCTCTACTCCAAAGGAAAAACCATCAGGTGCCTGTCCTGAGGATATCTGTGCACGTCGCGTCTCACAGTCAGCGTCCCCATGCTGTGCCTCTCTGACTTGCTGTAGTAGTGGAGGAGTGACTGTGAGAGACTGAAGGAAAGGTGCTTCATCTCTATCCACGAAGGATATCTGCAAAGAGGCTAGCTGCTCTGTCGCCTCCTCAAGTAGCTGAATGCCCGTCCTCCTGCTGAGGGCATCGGCTACCACGTTCCCATTCCCATGAGTATAGACTATCTCAAAGTCATAGTCCTAGAGGAACTCAAGCCATCGCTGCTGTCTCAGATTCAGATCCTTTTGAGAGAAGATGTATCTGAGACTCTGATGGTCAGAAAAGACTGTAAAGCGCTCGCCCATCAGATAGTGTCGCCATGTCTTCAGAGCGAAGACCACTGCTGCTAACTCCAGGTCATGGGTAGCATAGTTATGCTCATGCGACCTCAACTGAAGTGATCCATAGGTGATAACTGCCCGCTCCTGCATCAGGACACAACCGAGTCCGGTCCCTGATGCATCGCAGTAGACTACGTACCCTACTCCCTCCTCAGGCAACCTCAAGATAGGTGTGCTGGTCAATCTCTGTCTCAGCTCCTGGAAGCTCTGCTGACATATGTCTAACCACACGAAGGGTTTCCACTTCTTTGTAAAATATGAGAGTGGTGCTGCAACTCTGGAGAAGTCTGGCACAAATCTCCGGTAGTATCCAGCTAGTCCCAAGAAACTCCGCACCTCCGTCACACTTCTGGGTGGCTCCTAAGCTAACACTGCCTCGATCTTCGCAGGATCCACTGCAACTCCCACCTCAGAGATTATGTGTCCCATGAAGTGGACCTCACGTATCCAGAACTGGCACTTCAAGAGCTTACCATAAAGCTGGTGATCTCGGAGTGTGTCTAGTACAACCCGTAAGTGGTAGGCGTGCTCCTCTTTAGTCGTCGAGTAAATCAAAATGTCGTCGATGAAGACCACGACAAATCGATCGAGGTATGGATGAAAGATCCTGTTCATGAGGGCCATGAACACTACTGAAGCATTGGTTATGCCGAATGGCATAACCAAGAACTCATAGTGGCCATACCGACATCTGAAGGTCGTCTTCTGCACGTCCTCGTCTCGAACTCTGAGCTAGTGACAGCCTGACCTGAGGTCTATCTTCGAGAACCACCGTGCTCCCTTGAGCTGATCAAAGAGGTCATCAATTCTCGGTAGCGGATACTTGTTCCTCACTGTCACCTGGTTCAGGCGATGATAGTTGACACACAGTCACAAGCTCCCATCCGCCTTCTTGGCGAACAATATCGGGGAAGCCCAGGTTGAAACACAGGGTCAGATGAACCCCTTGCCCTACAAGTCCTCCAACTGTACCCGTAGCTCTCGAAGCTCAGCGGGGGCCATCCGATATGCTGGAGTCGATATCGGGGCTGTCTCAGGGTACAAGTCAATATAAAAGTCTACCTCTCTACAAGGAGGTATCCCTGGAACGTCGTCGGGGAAGACGTCTGCAAACTGATCCACCACTGCAGGAAAACCAGGACTCTGCACGTCAACTGCTCCTAGGATGAGGCTAGCCAACTGATGAGTGATGGGCTGTCCTCTCCTCCGCGAAAGTCCATCCTGTGATGAAAAGGCTCCCTTCTCGCCAGTGAAGGTGAACCTACTCCCGTCAGTGCGTACACATCGCACCTTGCGCCTAAAACAGTCAATCTGTGCATGGACCGTGGATAACCAATCCATGCCCAAGATGACGTCGTAAGGCCTCGACGCCGCTACAAGAAGATCCCAGCCGAAGCTCTCACCTCCTAGAGTAAGCTCACACTGCTGGCACCAGTGCGTAATCGTCGAGTCTGCTCCCGTAGGAGTCTCTAGCCGTAAGGATCGAGCCAACAGCTCTGTCGGAATCTCCGAGCTCCGAACAAGGGCAACGGCTATGAAAGAGTGACTCGATCCTCTGTCTATAAGTACTTCAGCAAGGGTGGAATAGAAATAGATAGTACCTCGAATCATCTCGGACGCGTCGTGGTCGTAGGCCTCCGCTGCCTGGAGTTGTGCCTGTCTCTACCCGCCAACTCCCGTTGGTCGGGGTGGACCTCCTGGTGGTGGTGGTGGTAGAGCCTCAAAGCGTCGCCCACCACCTGCTGCTCGGCCAGCTCCTCTACCTCGTCCACCTCCTCCCTGCAGACCGCCACGGTCGACCCTCTGCCTCTGCCTCAGTGGTCCCTCAACCGTATGCTACTCCTCAGCACGGCGGGTCGGGAAACCATGAGCCATGTGGCCCTGCCCGCCGCACGAGTAGAACTGTTTGCCTCTCGAAAGACTGGCTCTGCGCTGTGTGCCCCGCACTGCTGAGCCAGTGTCCTGAGGTTGTCTGCCTGAGGGTCTGGTCTGCCTGGACCCAAGAGTCGTCCGTCGACTGCCTGCTTCAGAATACTCTGCTACGTGCCACCCTGTGGTGGGTCTCGGCGTTGGTGTAGACTGAGCAAGAAATCTCTCGATCAAAAGGGCCCGCTCCAGTACTCATGTCTGAGTCGGAATGCTGAGGGAGATCAGCGATGCCCTGATCTCATGTCTCAATCCCTGCTCAAAGGTCCGGGCCCAGAAGAATGGGTCCCGTACCATGTCTGTCGAGTAGCGTGAGAGATCGATAAATCTCGCTGAGTACTGGGTGACCATCATGCTGCCCTTCCGCAGCTGAAGAAGCTCCTGGATGCGCACCACACGGAGGGTGGCTGGGAAAAACTTTGAGCAGAAGAGGCTCTCAAAGTCTGTCCAGAGTAGAGATGCCTCATTATGCACCTGGAGCATCAAGCTCCACCATCGGCCCACTGCTGCGTGCAGTAGGCTCGCAGCGAGGATCACCATGAGGTCTGCTGGTGTCCTCACTGGCCTGAAAACTCGTACGACTTCCTCCAGCCAGTCCTCGGCTGCCTGGGGGTCCGTCTCCCCGAGGAACCTGGGTGGTCGCTGGTGCAGAAACTCATGAAGTGCACTAAGGCGACGTGCATCGTCAGTAGCTGGTGCTGGAAGCATCAGTGGCTCGGCGGGTAGAGCTACTGCCGGTGCCACTGCTGACAAAGGGCCCTGCACCGAGGCCTCGTCGCTCGGTGGGCTGTCGTCACGCTCGAATCTCCGAACCCTAGCTGGCTGCCGTCATGGGGCCATCCTGAAAAGGAAACAGGTGCGCCACGATCAGAACAGTATACCTGGTGAGCTGATACAAAGTAATCACAAAGAAAACTTGAAACACACATGCAACCAATGTTTTCATGCATTAAGTCGGAAATCAGAAGTCAGGGTCCTGGTGTACGGATATGTCGGCCGCCGCACCAACACTGGAATCCCTGGACTGATAACCACACTCAATATAGTAAACACTATTGCTTCACATAGAAAAGATCCAAGTCCGCGGTAGAACCGAACTCCTCTGATACCAATTTGTCACGACCCGTCCTCGGGGCCCGTGCCGTGACTACCCCAAGCCCGACTTCCATAGGCCAGGGGCTGGCAACTATCACCAAGGCGTAAATCCCGGTAAAAAGGGAAGGCATTTCCTTTGTAAAGTAAACAAGCACCACAGAGTAAGCAAGCGGAAAAAGTAAACACTAAGTACAAACTGAGTACAACTGTAAGTACGGAAAGTAAGTGGACCAGTATACAAACCCAAACTGAAAGTAAAGTACAACTCGAAAGGGAAAACAGCAACTGAAAAGTAAAAGCCTCTACGCCGAGCTGTCCACTGTAAATCCCACCTGAAGGGTGGGTACAGAGAGCTCCAATGCTCCACAGGTCCCGCCGTCTGCTCCGAGTGCGTCCCACCCAGTGGTCCACCTCCAGGTACCGTCCTGCTCTGCAAGCCTCAACCACGATCAACACTATCAATCGTCTGCAACCAACACAACGTAGTGCGGGCATAGCCTGTGCAGGGGTGAGTATAACCTACTCAGTAGGGACCCCGAGACCCCCGAAGGACTCCCAAAATCCAGAAAGGATAAACCACATCGGAAAGATACAATCACGAAGTAACAACCGACACTGCTTAGGTATATGACCATACATATACCTAACTCATCAATTCCAATACGCTCCAACCTCCGAGCCCAATTACAACCCAGTCCACATAGGAAAGTATACGTATTCCACACAGGAAAGCAAACGTAATCCACACAGGATAGCACAACACAATCCACACAGAAAAGTAAACAAGATTCATCTCACACAGGTATACTTCTTCGAAAGACGATAGAGATGATCACTGATCCATCTAAGTCGTCGGACCCACAAAGGATCGATAGGTACTAACCCCCGCAAAGACCCACACAGGATCGGACCCACACAAGATCTGTAGGCGCTGGCTCACATAGAACCGCTGAGCGCTGACCCACATAGGATCGGACCCACACAGGATCGGTAGCACTGATCCACATAGGATCACTGAGTGTTGTAGTCGTCGCCGTCGAATCCATTGAGGATCTCTATACAGTCGTCGTCGTCACAGTAGCAGTCGCAGCCAGCACTAGGGTTCCCGCACACAGCAAGCTCGTTCGGGAGGGTCCGCTCCACGAGCCGAGAGGCTGATACATCAACTGACATATAGTCCATAGTTTATGTATCCAAAAGTTCTGTATCGTCAATAGGAACTCAACGTCGCAGACGGCGCGTCAATCAGACGCCCGGTCTGAGAGTTATTGGATTTTTCGTCCTAGGGGCCCGGTTGGTTTTTAAGGAAAAACCAACCCGACCGTTCTCCACCTGCCTCCAAACCTCAGGTGGAGTATTCCAAAAGATCTGTATCACTAAGAGGAACTCAACAAAGTCGACGACATGTCAATCGGACGTCCGTAGCTCATGATATGAGCGTTTCCGCTCCGAGGGCCCGATTGGTTTCGTGTACGAACCAACCCGGCCGAACTCAAAGTATTCCAAAACCTTTAGTGCGATATACCGAAACGACTGTCTCGATCCAAGGATCTCATCGCCGCTGACGGCGCATCGTTTAGAGGTCCTTAGCCTGAGTTATGGGCATTTGAACCCAAACAGTCCGATAACGGGGGTTTCGGGCCCAGACCGACCCGGCCCCAGACCCCCCGGTCGGCCCGGACTGGGTCGACCCGCCTCGGTCCGGGTCGGTCCGGCCCGACGCGGCCCGGTCCGGCTGGGCGCGGACCGGCTGGGCATAGCGCGCTGCCGGCTCGGCCAGTGGCCGAGCCGTTTCGGCAAAGGGGGGGGGGGGGGGCTGCCCCCCTGTGTAACCGCGGCCCCCCCGGTTTTTGGGGGCCGTTTGGAAAACAAGCCGGGGGAATTTAATTCCCCCAGTTCCTCCTCTTCCAGCCGGCCCGACCTGGCCGGCCAGTTCCAGCTCAATGGGACTGGCAATGGCCGACCCCCTTCCGGCTCCAACGCCGGTGGCCCGGTCCGGCCGCCGGTCACCTTGCTCCGCCGCGGCCCGGAACCGACCGCGACCCTTGTCGTCCGGTGCGGTGCGACGGCACCGCGCCCCTCCGCCGCGGCCCCGCTCCGGCCGCGGCCCCACTCCAGCCGCGACCCCGCTCCGGCCGCGGCGTCTTCGGTTTTCTTCGACGCGGCGCGACGGCGGCACGGCGCGACGACGCCGTGCATTTTCCTTTCTCTTGATTCCGTGTGGTGCGACGGCCCCACGCCTTCCCGTACCAACCACAAAGAAACCAACACGAAAAATAAGGAGGAGGGTCGGCCGTGTTTGTGCGGTCCGACCCCCTTGCGTTATTCGATAACAATTGGTTTTAATCCATGAAGATCATCAAGTTGGTATTCACGAACAATTAAATAAATAAAACCCCTACCTCGGTTTCAAGAACGATGTACATCAACGAGCCGTGGAAGACGATCGTCGCGGAGGTCGGGCATCGCGGAAAAAGAACGTCGACGTCGCGAAGCAAGGATTCAAAGTCGTTGACGGAGATTCGTCGTGGAAAACCGTCGCGGAAGAGATGATGCAAAAGAAGAACGTCGCGTCGCGGATACGGCGTCGCGGAAGATCCGTTGCGGAAAGAGACGTCGATTCTGTTGTCGTCGAGGTGCGTCCGAAGAGGAAACGTCGCGGAAGAAGTTCTCCGCGTTCTTCATCGGAGATGTTCTTCGTTGAAGAAGAAGATGTTCTTCCCAAAACCTCTCAATGACAAACTCTAACAACCCATATAAAATAAGTTCCTTTATTATTTTATTAACACAACAACTCTTTTGAATTTCAAGAGTTTGAAATTCAATTAACCACACACAACTCACCTCATTAAACTTATTACATTAAAGTCAGAAGTTATAACTTAAGTTAACAAAATTAAAGTGGTAGTTGAGGGGGTTTTAGAGGATATGAAGGGGTGGGGTTCGTGTGGGCCCCACCACCCTCATAACCTCCCAAGGGAGGTTGGGTGGTTACCCAACTTCCATCAAGAACGAAACACTTAGAGTAAAAATAATAAAAATTGTAGAGTAATTAAAAAATAAACTTCCACAATTTTTATCATCAACACTCGTGTAAATGCATCTCCGGAACAGGAGTTCCTAAGCAACTACCAGCGCTGCGGTTCCATTGGTGCCCTTGGAATTCGATTCCGGGTACCGGTTCAAAAGTTAGAAATTCCCACTCGTTCGTTCACTGAACGTACCCGAGCTAAACTTCGGAAATTGATTCCGGGCACACTGGGCCTCGGAATCAGGTGCCGTCAAAAACCGCGTTCTTGTAAAATTCCAAAGAAAATTAAGAAAAAATTTCCCTTGAATTTTACGGGTCTTTACAGAAGGAGTATACAGGGAAGGGTATTCGTAAGACCTAGTGTGTTTTCCTAGGTATCCATGTATTTTTTTTCTATGAGGTGAATGAGAGATTGAGGTAAAGTATGGATTGGTGTCACATGAGTAGGTGACTATCTAGAAGGAGTATCCACCCCTAGAATCATTGAAATATTTTCCCAGTGGATGGAGGAAAAGAGGATCTTAGATTTTGACCTCAGTATGAGTTATCACTAGGTCTAAGTTATTGAGGTAGATGTACCGAGAAAGGATTCCTAGAGAACCTGTTCTTACTTTGAGTTCTCGGTGATACCCTCTATCATGTCGAACTCCCTAGAAAAGTTCACGAGACTCATGAAATGGATCCTCAACTATTCGTAGATTAATTCATGGTAGCCCTATGTGATGACACCCTTATGTACTCTATGTCAAAGGTAGAGCACATGATACACTTGTAGATAGTTCCGGATGTTATTAGAGAGTACTATCTTCATGGGTACCCCTCATGGGGAAAATCCCATATTTTGAAGGTCCATTTCATGTGATATGTCTTCTTAGAAACTAGAGTGATAGTGGACCCAACAAAGGCTAAGATAGTGCTATATTGAGAGCCACTCTAGGGATTATATGTGGTAAAAGATTCTCATTGTGATATTTTCCATATGTTGTTGTCAAGAGAGGTGACATAGTAGTTGAACTCTTTGTAGTTGGATCTTGTGGGTGAGGATGATGTAGCATACCTCCAATTTATTGTTGTTACCCCTATGCTTCTTTAGCGAGTCAAGGAGGCACAACCTGGGGATATCGATTGGGAGGTCTTTCATAACTATATATAAACTACACAAGTTCCTAAAATATTTCCTAAATGTGGTAAGAAAAACATTTTTTGTTCAATTATGGTCGGTGGAACCATTATTCTATATGAAAAGGTATTAAGGAGGTTTTTTTACATTATCATTACACCTGGGAGTAGGGTGGTTGTACAATGATCCTCAAACTTTAGGTTTGGCAGCTAAGGACTTTTCAGCTTGCTGATGAGTTTAACTCTTGAAGTCTCACCTACCTATAGTTGGAGACTAAGGTGACTGGTGGAAGTGAAAATGGGATGATACATTTTTGGTTCTTGTGATGGGGTTTCCCTGATTATGATAGATCATTATGCTTCTTGAGTGATCATAGATAGAATCACTAGGTTGAACCACTTTTTAACCATCTGATAGTAGAGATTAGAGGAGGGTTTAGGATGCTTTTGCATGTCAGAGGTAGTATAGCTTCATGGAATTCTATTGACGGTTATTTAGACCATGATGCTTGCTTCACATCACAATTATTAAAAGGGTGTATGAGGCCTCTGGGACTCAGCTGTGCTTGAGCACATTTTTTATACCCTATAAATATGACTCGATAGAGTGGAACATTTAGGTTATGTATAACATGCTTCGAGATTTCATGTTAGTTTTGAGCCATATCGAGGATGATCGACTACCATTGGTGGAGTGTTCATCACAATATTTATCACTCCACCACCAATGTTACACCATTTTAGGCTATGTATAGGTGACCCTTCAGCTTACCAGTACACTCATCAGAGCCAATGGGAGTCAATGCTTATAGGACTATGGTTGGTGTTAGTGATAATTGGGAAAATGGGTGTAGTTCATTCAAGGGTTGATGAGGATTGGATGAAAAATATCAGGTGTCCTTTGTGGACTAATGATGGTGGCCTTTATAGTTTTATTAGGAGATAATATGCTATGAGATATCTATCCATATTGAGCATCATAGGGATTTTCCAAGATGGAAGGATATATCTAAGGATCAGAGGCTCTTTCTCCAGTTACTATTGTATGTTAGAAAGGTGGTCTACCACTTGACCCTATGATTTTAATTAGACTAGGTGCTTAGTGTTTTACACTTTTCACAGTTGAGGAGATGTGTGCACAACTCGTTGAAAAATGTCGAGCCAGATAAGATGGGCGCAAGGTGTGGAGATGCCTTTTGAGGTACCTAGAGGTGGTTGTGAACTGGCTTGGGAAAACCCATTGTGGGCATGTGGTTCTCCTTGTTTCATGTTGCAAATATAATAAGAGAATGTAGGAGATCTCTTGGCTGTGGGAGAGCCAGATTGAAGCTCAATATCCCTATTTTTTTTGTTTAGCTTGTTCTTTTTAGGGTTAAAAATCATTGAATGGAGGAATAATGTAGTGAATCTAGTTTTTATGTGTAATACTTTGGAATATTCTAAGGAATATTTTTGGATCCAAACACATGAATGATATTGTAGAGACCCAAAGCTTGACGTACATGGACATTACATTATTTTTGCAGAATACTTGATACATAACGAAAACAGACACACAAGGACCGTAATAGTTTAGTGTCTTTGGAAACTCGGAACAAAATCTTCTAATCGTGGTGAAAGATCTTCAATATCTTCCATAAAGATCTTCCCCTTTTTGATTTCTTACCTAAAACCTTTCTTTAAATCCTGGGGAAAAGAAAACATATAAAAGGGTGAGCTCAAATGCTCAATAAGGGTAAGCATGGAGAAAATAAAACAAATCATATACATTTGAACTTAAATACATGAACATAATGTTTAAACATCAAGATCTTGAGCAATGACATAAAACATGGAATTACATAAGGCATAGATCATAAAAAAAACATTAATCCTGATAAAATAGCATGAGAATAAAACATGTAATTGTGTCAACCATTAAGAACATGTTATGATTTCCATAGTAGCCAAGGCATTGCTGCCAAGACCATCTTAGTGGACAATGTCCCTTTCTGAATCGAGTTCACTCCTCGTTTCAGTCCTGTAACACTGAACCAGATTAAATTACCATTCCGGCCATGTCTATCTCATGAGATATAAATATTTACCCAATGCATTGGAGGGAGATATAGGTCCCACCCATCTCATAATGAAATCATTCTTACTTGTGCCACAAAACAAACTTGAAACATTCATCATAACCCAAAGAATAAAATGGGTTTCATAAACATCATCCCATCATCACATAATCCATATAAAACAAATGGATATTTCATCATAAGAAATATGAAACCATGTAAATTATAGAGACATTATACTTGAAACATACACATATGAAATAATGTCATCTTAGATGGAAAATGGTTTTGATAAAACACTTGAAATGAATTTTTGAGTAAAATATCCTTTCTTATTCAAAATCATTTTCTTTTCACAAAATTCCATGAAATTTTAAAATAAAAGGATTTTTTTGAAAATAGTCATAAAATCATGTAGATTAAGCTTCATGAAAATAAGTTTTTATAAAACCTTAAAAATCCGTTCATGCCGTATAAGTTAAATAAAACATTCTCCTCGTACTTTTAACATAAAAGTCAAAAAGTACCACGTATGGTATACAAAAGCAAGATTCCTTCCATAACACAAAGTAAAAGTAAATATGGGTAAAAATGACTTTAAAAATAAATGTAATAATATTAAACACTATATGAAAACATTTTTATGGACATGGATGAAAAATATAACCCCAGTAAATACTTACGAATATGCAACCTCAGATAAAAATGAGATTGCAAAATTATCCCTTACCTTAGGTCCGATATGCTTTGTACATATCCGAATCTCCTGTATAATGATTTAAATAATGTCATTTACTTATTAAATAATCATATTCATTGTTATTATGTCATATATGGTTCACTTATGACTTTATATTACATGTTCTTTTGTAAATTCCATGTAAAAGAGCGTTTTGGGTAAAATCGTTTCATTTGTCGTCCGTGTTTTGACTTGTAATTATTTATATGATTACTTAGATCATAATTACTTAATTCAAGAATATAAAACATGACTTATATATAATATATATTCAGAATATACATATATATAATAGATCGATAAATGGAAATAAATACATCGTTCATGGAGACGGTAGGTCGTACGTACGCATGAACACTGTTTTCGTTTCCTTATTGAATTGAATGGAATTAAGTAGATGACATACATATATATATACATAAATCCAGTAGAATTATTATGTCATATATTTCATGATTATTTATTATATATACTTTATAATCATTCTTGAATTGTTAACATGGAAAATGAATCTCATCACGTCGTGGAGACGGTAGTCCGTACGTACGCACGAACGATGATATCATTCCCATGATCATGGAATTGTATTAAAGTGTTTGTGTAATATTTCAGAATAATTATCAATTTACAATAATCATATATAGTTATTTATTTACACCATTATACCCATCCAAGTAAGTTGGTGGTGGAAAAAAGATTACACCATGGTGTGGAGACGGTATTCCGTACGTATGCACACGTGGTGATTTTGTTTTCCATAGGATGGATAGATGGTGAAATAGAGTTGTTTAATATATATAATAACATATAAGTATATGAGTGATAATTATGTTATTACTTCATAATTAAAAAACTAAAGAAGAAGAAGAAGAAGAAGAAATAAATTTGAAAGAATCGGTAACGGGTATTACCTCTTCTTCGACACGACTCTTTGAAATCTCCTCTCATGGCACTTAGATTGGTCTTTGAAGAAGAAAATGACCTATAAAATATTTCTAGGGAAGTTGAGAAGGTAAATGGGTAGGTTTTTGCTGATCTTGAAGGCTAAAAGTTGTGTAAAGATGAAATGGAGGAGGTGCCCTTTTATAAGGGAGGAGAGGGGCACCTTTGGAATCCTCAAAAATATTAGTTTAATATAAATTCAAACCCCACATAAAAACCACCAAAAATTACTCAATTATAATATGAGAATATATAGGGTTGTAATATCATCAAGCAATCAAATTTAGACATGTTTTGATTTTATTTTAAACCTTATCATTTTGATTTATCCTTATTTAATCTATTTAATTTTATTTTTGGTAATAAAATTCTAAATTTTAAATGGTTATAAATAATCACTTATGTGTTGTGAATTTTCCATAATTGGATAATTTATGAAATTTTAGACTATATAAATTTAAATTTATAATTTGTAAATATTTTTGTGATTTTTAAACAATTTAATAATATGTTATTTTTTTAAAATAACAATAGTGTCACTTTTGACACTATTAATTTATTTGAATTTAAATAAAATCCACACATAGGATATATTTGAACTAAAATATTTAATAGGTTCCTAACATGTCATATTAATCTAGAAAATTAGTGTAGAACATTAAATAGTTAATATAATATTTATTTTACTATTTGTAAAACCATTTATTTGATATTTCTCTTAATAAAATAATTACTAATTTTTTTGTATAATTATTAAATATACTTATTTTTTGTATAAAAATTAAAAATAAAATACTAGGATGAAGATAAATCTTATATCTTTCATAAAAATATTTTCAGTCAGATTTATCTTCTAAAACACCCAACTTTTAAAATGTTATATTTATTAGATTATGAAGGTGACAACTTTGACATCATTTAAAATAAAAAAAAAGTGTCATAATCACTTTTATAAGACTCCAAACGGTCATATATTCGGTCATTGGATGCTTATGGTGTATATATAATCTACCAATAAGTTTTGGTCAGGTTTTTGGGTCTTTTAACATGTAATACTATTTCAATAAAAACAATATTATTGGTTTTTCACTAAATAAATAATTTCTGCATCATTAATGTATAAGCTAATAAAGTAATTAAATAACTCTTAAAAATTAAAAATAAATTACCATGATAAAGAAAAACATTTTATCTTTCAAATGAGTATTTATAACCGAATTTATATTCTTTATAACCTTGTATTAAAAATACTTTAATTATTAAAGTTTGAATGAGACATATTTCACTTTATTTTAAATAAAATAAACTAAACGTCATAATCAAATACAAGTGGGTTCCAATGGATTAAATTTCGACCAAAACATGTCATAGGACGAAATATAATCATCCAATTATATTAAGACAAGTGTTAGGGTAATTTTATAATATTATATTTACCCTCAATTACCCGATTTACCTTTAATTATGGTAAATAAAATTTACCGTAGTTACTATTCATAGTGCCCAAAAATAAAAAGTAGCCTATTAACATAATTTGGACCTACTGAATCCAAATATGGAATCCATTTTTCCAAATTCAATATACATTAGTTTCAGAAATTAAATTAAAATTAATCCCGTTGTCCAAAGAAAACGGATTTTTGTTTAAAACATTGCAAAAGATTGAATTGATTTAACGTACAAATTCAATGTAAAATCAATGATAATGACATAAATTATATTAAATGGTAAAAATATATTATATTTATACTTTAAAACCATTCAATGTTATAATTTATCCATATAAATTATTACGATGAAAAAAGTTGTTTTTAATTAAAA
Source organism: Viscum album (assembly GCA_963277665.1). Classification (NCBI taxonomy): domain Eukaryota; kingdom Viridiplantae; phylum Streptophyta; class Magnoliopsida; order Santalales; family Viscaceae; genus Viscum; species Viscum album. The sequence goes on from OY728132.1 coordinate 624,929,028, forward strand.
TATAGGATGTTTTTACTATTCATTAAAATATAAAAGTTATCAGAAAAATATCAAAAATTTATCCAAAGTAAATTTTTATATCTTGATCACAAAGAAGAATTTTATTTTTTCAAATTGAACTTATAAAAATTCCAAAAACTATATTTAAAGTGGGTGCGCCATCAAAAGGCGGCAAAACTACATTTTATAAAAAATACTTATTTTACCTGAAACAATTATTTTGTTCTCATACCATGTTCTAGAAAATGTGTAAGATTTAATAATAATGTTATAAAATTAAAAATGTGGTTAATAATATTAATAATGGCTAGTTAATAACAATATTATAACCATATATCGTTGTTTAGTGAAACCCGGTATTGCGTACAGCACACGCTATCGAAGAAGGTCGCGATTGCGTGTAATGCATGCCAAGTCAGGGTTGCGTGTAGTGCAAGATTCCTTTTTTATTGAATATAGTAGAATCCAAATATATTTCATTTATATATTGAATATATATATATATATATATACACATATATATATACACTCAATGTTGCGAACTTGAAATTGTGTGTAACACGATCCAAGAATAGTGTTGTGTATACTGCAAACTAATACGGTGTTACGTATAATACAAGATAATCTTGGTGTAGTGTAAAATAGAAGATATGAAAGAAATTAAAAAGAATATATCTTATAAAATCTCAGGGTGTTACAGATATAAGATTCTATGATCTGGTGAGTCTAGAATTGGTATTATAAAAATATTAAACATATTAACATCACTCACGCATAGTTTTCATGAAAAATTATAATAACTTATAAATAGAGAATCATATTGGAAATATGATACCAACATTGGGTCTGGAATGTGGTGTTTACTCTAGGAGTGACCTAAAGTTGGTTAGTGCTAGATGTTTATATAAGACAACTGTTGGTGGGTACATTAAGTGGATCAGTTAATTAATTAATTAATTAATTAATTTAATACTCATTAACTAATCTCCCCTATATAATTGTTGCTATAGAAATTATCCAGGGTTATCCACATAACCCTAGTATCTTTTAGAGAAGACTTAGAGCATTCATCATTGTTGAATTAGAATCAGACAATGAATGATGATCATATTTAGGTGGATCAACCGACAATGAATGCAATAGGTCTTCTCCATTTCTGGTGAACGTTTTCTTCGCCATCGATCAATCCATAATCAATTCGGGGAACACAAATTATAATTTTGTACCTTTATTAAATGTTTTAGAATGTATTTTATATCATATTATATGATCTATGATTTTGTAACCTTCATATGACTTCATTTGATTAAGTTAAATTGTTGACTCAATTTATTCTTATTTTTCACAGCCAACACCCATGGATTCCATAATCTTTTGATAATTGGAAAATAATTCTTGGACAAAAATAGTTATACCTTTGTTTATCTGAATTAATCCCCACTATTATTCAAATTATTCATTGTTGTCCAATAGGGTCACAGTTTGACATTTCTAGGTAGGTTCAACCATGATAGAACCCCTGCATTCGTGATGGTTTGAAGAATGGGGTTTGGAATGATGATTTTTGGATGAACCAAGTGATTTTATAGTGATACATTCATGGATCTAAGATCTATAGTGGATAAGGAACAACATAAGAGCGATGAGAGAAGTCTTGTGGGGTTCAGGTGGTCAGAATTTGGCCACCAAGGACGGATCAAGCATAGATGGCCCAAGACTTGAGACCCCTCGAATGATTTGCGGTAAGAATGGTGGTGGAAGTTTCCTAATAATGATGCATGAAGAAACGCGGGTTTCTAAAAAAACTCGAATAAATTACTTCTAGTCTAGGAACACACACTGTATAGCCCCACCTAGTTATGACAACTAGGGTTTTGGGGAAGATAAGGATCCAACATCGTGTGGATGGGATGGAATGCCACGTTACCCCTAGGTGGCTGAGTTGTGTTCTATCTACACACAGTTAGGACTTCATCTGAAGGGAAACACCGTGTACTATTAGAGTGCACGAGAATGGTCAAATGCCTAGGAATGAACAGGTACATGACCATACACATAGGCATAGATTGAATAACATAGGCATGACTAGGAGCACAGGGTCAGGCCCTGGGTAGCTGAGACACACTATGTGGGCCCCCTACATTCCATTTATAGTGAAATAAACTTTGATCCATGTCTATAAGAGAAACAATCCTAACATTGGAGTGGTACCACACAACATGTAGACCCCATACACATCGTGTAACCCCATAATAAACTTCAACCTTACATATCTTATTTGTCTTGAATCATATTTTTTTCCTACGAGTAGTCTATACTGAGTAGTTTTCTATATAGAATACCATAGTATATTTTTTAGTGGATTTCATTATATGATGCAGAATGTTCCAAGCATGATTCCTTTTTAGGTGATGGTTGATAATGAAAGTGATTTGTGGGATCATATGAGAGAGTTCGTTGTTGGAAACCCCCCTATTTCATTATGGTACAGGTCCCCCATACTCCTTGAATTGGTTTGAGTTTCACCCCTTAATAGACTAGGGTGTGGGTCCTCTACCAACTGAGTGGAACACCCCTGAAATACTAGGGAATGTATCCTCTACCCATAGAATTACACCCCATGACACACTAGGGTGCGAGTCCTCTATAGACACCTAGTAAGTGGAACCCCTATCATATTAGTGAATGATTCTTTTATCCATACTTTTAATGGAATCCCCCTAATACACTAGGTAATGGGTCCTCTGTAAGTCGAGTGGAACCCCCTTGATGTACCAAGGCGTGGGTCCTCTATATGCTGAGTGACACCCCCTAATGCACTAGGTCATGGGTTCTCGTTAGAAGATTGTCCCCCTTTTGCTATGGAGAAAAATGATGAGGTGTGGGTCCTACACACAAATTCTTAAAAGGTCATGAAATATTATTGTACTAGAGATAGTTCACCATTTATTATGTAGCGTAGTGGTGAGTCGTGGGCCCTACACCCCATATATTGTATGAATATGTGAGATTCTAGACATAAGATATGAAACTTTAGAGATGTAGGTATATTCATCATTATTATATGGGCTATAGAGATGTATATCTTCTTTATCTCTCATTTGGGCTTCTTGTTGATCATATCTGGTTATTTATAGTTGTTATCTTAGTTTCTGATTGACATGCCTTCATTGTGTTTATATGAATACTTTTATCATGTCTTTTATTGATCCCTCTTGATTTTTAGGGTGTTATACTAGGTATGTATATAATTACCCCAATATGGGATTTTCCCACACATGTCATGTATTATGTAGGTGATGAACAAATTAGTGATGTTTTCGATGGATCATAGGGATACACTGATGCATAGGCCTCATATGGTGGTCGTTCTTAGTGATCAAGATCCAATCTCTCTCTGCTTTATTTTCTTCCAATTTTTGTTAGGTTGGGACTTAATTTATGGTTTGGAATGAATTTTTACCCTTTAGACCTTGTTTATATTCTGTTTTACTCTGATATATTCCCTAGAGTTTATTTCATTATTGGTTTATCTCTAGATGTTACAGTATTTACTTTATATTCCTCTATACTACTGTATGGAGATGGTTAGGTGCGTTCATATAGGTATATTAGGTAAAGACCTACCATTTTAGTTATGTCATCTTGAAACTTGTCACCAGCCCATGGCAAATTAAATGTGGGCTTGAGTTTGTGATAACTTGGCCTTCCACCAACCAGGAAGGCCTTGATGGGTTGGGTCACTACATCCCTAAACCCATAATATATAATAATTGTGATTAATTAATTAAATTTTATACTAAAACCCATATACTAACCAAATTAAATACAGGCATAAAAAATCATGCTTCATTATACTTACTTAGGTATTTTCCCTATTATCAGTGTCACTTTTCTTAGTACATTCAGTAAACTTAAGGTCCTTATGTCAGATCACATGCCTCCCCCCTGAAATATTGTATTCTAGCTGATCTCCCTTGATTATGTTGCATACTAAGTTCAACTGATACTGCTTCCATTATGACCCATGAAATACTCACCGGTACTTATCCTTAAGATCCATCTTATCTCTCAACAAAAATCTTTGATACTACTCTGTCATGACCCCCCTCCACTATTAACCCTCTTGGGAAAGTAGTGAAGATATAAGTGACCCCCAAATCTCATCTCCAATAGGCCACCTGTTGGAGACTAGCACCGATGGTATAAAAATGCATAAAATGGGGAGGAGGTATTACCCTAAATATATTTCAGTAAATGATAAACATCAAATGATCAAATCCACAACCCAAAAAAAAATTATACTAAGATATTAAATTTCATACATTGTGGAAATAATGAAAAAACTAGGAACAACTCCTAGGAAATAACCAAAAACACTAGAAACTCTTGAATAACCATTATAATCTAGTAAACCTGGCTTGATCATTGAATAACTCCCATGAACATGAATATATATATATAGGGTGAGCATACAAATATACTCAATAAGTTCCTCCCAAAAACCTCTTGTGACAATGTAAAATATGCATACTAAATCCCAAATAATAAATAGATAAATAAACTCATTACCTAAATTAGACAAACTACAACCCAACCTCACTAAGGGTTGATCACCAAGTAACACAATATCAAAATCATATATATTTTAAAGGTACACTACATCCACTTTCCCATGAAAATAGTCTCTCTAAACTTTCATGATGCATGTCTTGGTGCTCCCATATACACCACAAGTTATTCTGCTGACCCCTGTAAGTATATCACAACCATGTCCACATAATCAAAACCATATCATTTCACATCCCATATACTATAAATTATACCTCAATCCATTACAAAACCTGCATAAGTACACAAATATAGGTATACACTATAAACTTCAGCCACCAAAACTGATATATATGTATATTATAACCGAGATCTATTATAGCCCGTATAAAAACATACCTCATAACAATAATCCACCACAACCCGAGTATGTCAACATACATAATCCATTTATGATGAAGAGAGATAGGGTAGGGAGAGTATTCAGCCATCTGTATCTATGATAACCTAGATATTGGGAACACACCAAGTGTCAAAGGACATTATTGGTGTGAATTTTCCCCACTAACTTGGGTAGTGGAGCATAAGAAATATCATAACATAATGATAGTATAATGCACAAATAGTGTAACGTAAACTATTCTACCTTAGACTCATACTATAGATCATATACCACCGGACAACTCGATTGCTATCATTAAGAACTAGAAGTTGCAACTCCTATAAGTATACAAGTATAAAATTCATCATCATTTATCATTTAGTAATTTAATAATTACCATTATCTTTATTTAACCACATCATAAATTTTGGTTTAACCATCTGCATTAATTTATCAAAATCCAAGGTACTCTTATAATCATTATTTAAATTTTTGATTTCATCCTATGATAGTAGAGAATTTATTCCAAAAAATTCATGGTTTCTATTTTATATATCATACCATTATAAATACCCATCCCCATCAATTAATTACAATTCATTACCATTATATAATCTCAGGTGTTTTATGACTCAAACTAAACTAATATCAAGGAAGAGATATACCCAAAAGAAATAAGAATCCCACAACAAGTGAAAACTAAGCATGGTAAAAACAACAATAAAAATGAAAAATTATAATTCTCAACTTGTTCCAACTAAACCAACTATAAAAACAACCACCAATACGGTAAATTGGGAAATCATTAATCAAAACATGTATCAACCAACCCAACAAGCGAAACAACCACCCACAAGGCAAGAAGGAAATCCCAACTATCAACCTATACCAAATCATATAATTCCACATAAATTCATAGTACGATCCATTATATTATAAGGTATATACATTGAAGTAAATCATATTTTTAGAATAAAAATATCAAGGAGAAACCAACCATAACATCAAGGCATACAATATAAAGAAATTAAATCATGGCTTTAAAACATCCTCAAAAATTTATTTCTTGTAATTTTTTTTCACATGACATATTAAATTAACCAATTAATTATGATCATGTTTAAATAATAAAAAACCTAATAACAAAAATCTGATAATAGATATAATAAATTAATGAACTTACTCAAAGAAATAATTTTCAAGCTAAATAAAATCTCAAATCATGTACCACATTCATTATTCACTTGGATTTCCATATATACATAATTATACAGTTTTTGTTAATGTAAAATATTATAAGGAATAACAATAATTACAATATACTAAAAAAAACTATTAATTCAATCACTTGAGGTAACCAATCATCAGTAAAGTATAATCACATAATATCACAACACCCATCCAATACCCTTAAAGTATTAAATTGTGGACAATTATCTTCATTATGGTCAACTTTAGTAAACTAACCGTTGAAGATAAATCATGTTAATCCCACACCAATATATAAAACAAGGATAATTAATTAATCCCATACCTTGATATAAAGTATCTAGCATTCCCTGAACAATAATTAAATAATAGATACAGATCTCTAAATAACCACTCAATGAGGAACCATAGATTCATTTAGATATATTTATACCAAGAGTAATCCATAAATTTTTGATAAGTAACCACACAAATAGAATAAAAAAATATGCCATAACATTGCATTATTGGATGTGAGAGAGAAAGAACCAAAGGGTAAAATGGAAACCCACCTTAGATCACTAACTAGTTAATATATATAATCTAGGGGATAAAGAAAAGTAAAAGGGAGTTAAGAGTCTCCAAAAGAGAAACTTTAGTTCCCTAGGGTTTGAAGAAAGAGGGACAAAATATGAGGAATTCGAAGGGACTCTAAAATTTATGCCAGATAGAATTTTAAAACACCATGGAATGACATGAGTGGTTACACTACAATGGTTGGAATTTTTATAAAAACCATGGTGTTGCAGGGCGTACACCACAACAGGTCCAAGTCAAGCCTCCCTCTATAAATAACTATGTGAATCCACCCTTATATATCCATTTTACATATTATCTAACCCATGATATGGTAAACCCCAAGAAGGGAAATGTAACAACCAAAACACCATGACATATTAACCCCCAAAATGGTTGAGCCAAGGAAGTCAAACGCCAAACTCCATGGCATAGCTAAGAAACCACGTTGTTGCGACCCATAAAATGACATAATACAAAAACTATCCATATAGGTATCCATTATGTAGCTCAAGAACCATGATATATCTGTCTCCAAAATGGAAGAACTATAAAGTCAATGGTCACACCATAAAGGCTAACTATATAAATTAAACCAAACTATAGAAAGTACACTACACTACAACCAAACCAACCATGCTGTAACACCTCTCCCCCAAATTAAATTTAAGCTCCAGTAGTACTTACACTCTTCCATCCTTCCCTAGATACCTCCAATCACCTAAAAACACAAAGTAAGAGCTTAAAAAGAACTGATCTCTTATAATAATGATCATATTCTTCACATAGTACACCATGATGAAGCTACCTAAATTATCATAAGATAATTCTTATGATAATTATTGCATGATAAATGTATGTCTCATGTTTTTATAGATATTATTATAGAATTATCCTTTATGTTCACATAATCTCCACTCATCTGAAGAGATATATCTATAATTTTTATGATAAATCTTAAGATAATTCTTACATGAAAATTCATGTATCATGACTTTACAGATATTATTCTAGTATTATCATTCATGTGGTCATAATCTACACTCATATGAAGAGAAGTTTCTATAAGTAAAATTTATTTTATATGTAATATATTGTTATATTTAATTTTATCTCCCTTAAAAACCAAGAAAAAATATGAATTATTTTCTCAATATTTTTGTGTGTGAGAAAATAATGACCGATCGAGGAGCATTAATAACTTACAACTATAAAATTTCACTCAATTACCTAAATTGAATGTGATTGGTTATTATTGAAATTATATTAATAATCAATGTGGTTGATTTCAAGATATACATCATTCAAACTGCTGTAGATTTGGGATTTATCAATGCACAAAATCTCTTTTATGAGTGTTTTTAAAAGTGTCGATGGTGCAAAAACTATTGTATGATTTTATATTTTATCATCAAAATTTTTAGTGCTGATAAAATCTCTATTTATCAATTATAAAACTAGAACAAAAAAAGTTCTTATCATTATTAGATTTGGTGATGGTAAAATATATATCTATTATTTTAGTGTGCTTCTATATGCACAACACACTATAATATCTAATATTAGTCCAAAAAATATCCTTTATATTATAAAAATTAAAAATATTTTCATATAATAAACATTATATTTATATCTGACCATTTGAATATGTAACACTCTAACTCGAGATTCATTGAACCAATGCACCAAGATGATGCACCATATGACCTAAAGAAGGCCTCCCCATATGCTAGAGGCTGCTGAATAGTAGTGAGAGTTTATAGGTGGCACAATGGGGAGACTATACCATCTTTACCAGAGTGTGCAACACATAAGTAAATCAATAAATTAGATAAACCCCCATAGATAAAATCACATCCAAGCAAATAAATATTAGTTTATAAATAACCAAATCTCATCCCATGTAATATCATAATGATTCTCCATACATATATGATGGAATAATAGTCAAAAAATTAAATCCAACCCAAACATAAATAAAAGTAACAAAACTAAAAGAGAACATATGTAATAGCCCGAGCTTCCACGATACGCTTCTCATTCAATAATGCAATAGCTTGCATTCTACGCAAGTTCGAGTTCTAACACACCGCGACTAATCAAAGTAGCCATTATGAATAGTAATAACCACTTTTTAAATTTATAGAAATTTTATATTTCAAAATTGGCTTCATTTTTGTATTCGTAATATCGAAATTAGCCTATGTTGAATTTTTTGTAATTTTCTGAGAACTTCCAATTTTTTATGAATAGTGAAAAATACTTAAAAAAAACTTTTTTAATCAAAATAATTTATAGTGATAAATTATACTATTGAGTGGTTTTAAAGTATAATTAGAATATATTTTTACCATTTTATCCAGTGGTGTTAATTAGAATTAATTTCACTTTGAAATTGGACATAAACAATTGTCAATCTTTTGATATATATTGTTTCTTAAAAACACGCTATTTGTTGTGACATCGGGAATTACTTATAAAATTAATTAATGAAACTTATATGTTTGGAATTTTTCAAAATAGACATCATTTTTGAATTCATAATATCAATTATATCTTAGGGTAAAATTTTGGCATTGTTCTGAAAAACACCAATTTTTGATGAATAGTGAAACCACTAAGTGGTAGTTAAATAACTGATTTTTCGTTTAAATGAAATATTACCACTTCTGTGATTTGATTTTCAAAAATATGAAATACATGGTTTTCATTAGGAAGTAAAATGTGGTTCAATGGTATTAAAATAATTTTTTGGGGAATAGTAACTTTTAAGTTTAATTAATCGCGATTAAAGGTAATTAGTGAAATTTAAGGTAAAATTGGTATTATAAAAATATGAAATGACCTTTACACTTGTCCTACCTCTATTTTATGAGTCATGGACGACCAAGAAAATCCATGGGTCAACTTGGGGACTCCATGGAGCCACTTTTGTAGGAAAATGACATAAATAACTTTTATTTAAAGTTAAAATAAAAATGTCACAAACATAAGTTGTTTTACTAAAACAATTTCTAAATGGGGTCATACAAGTCATATTTTTGACTATAAATATTAATTAGAAATCTAAAAACATTTCCTACATCATGATATTTTTTTTATAATTTTTAGACATTAAATAAATTAAATTATTTATGACACCATGATGATGCAGCGATTACCTCATTAATTAACGATTTAAATAAAATGAAAAGATAATGTAAAATCTAAGGCTTACACTTGTCAAAAACCTATTAGATGAGTATATTTCGAACCCTTATCACCTTATCCTAGAATTATATCAGTGTGGGACCTTTAAAATCCGAAACTCATTATATAATAAAGTAACATTTCATTACTTTCCAAAAGTGCCCCTCCTATCCACTTATAAAAGGCCCCCACCACTACCACCTTACTCACACTTTCAAAGCCTTTTGGCTCCGCCAACCTCTGCCCAAATACTCTCCCAAATTCCCTCCCTTACTCCTAGAAGCCTAAATTTGGGCAGAATTCTTCCCAAGGAAGCCTTTGGCTCAAATAAAAAGAGTTACCCAATTTTAAGGAGGTTAATGAACGGTCGAGTCAAGACAGGATGCAAGGTAAGGGAATTTCTTAAACCAATTTCAATTCATTGGGTTAATCTCCTACTTTAAAACTATGTTATGATATTATTATGTCATATCTTGTATTTTTACTTTCTTTATGTGTACTTATATTGAATACACATAATAGATCTATTTTATTTAAAAAAATGATATTGGTAAGGACTTCGTCTCAATCTCCTTTCATTGAGGCATATTTTGTTTTATACACAACTTTCTTTTATACGGTGTATAAACCTCTTTGACTTTTATGTTTATTCAAAAGAAATCTTTTTATACGAAGCGTTTACTAAACGAAAAAGGGAATGTTTTTGTCGTACGTATGCGGCGACAACGAATTCTCCGCCGCCGTGACCATTATTTGAGTTTCGGCTTCCTCTACAAGCCATAACTTTTTTTTAAAATAAAAATAAATACCATGTTTTACTTTTCTTTTATTTTAGTATTTAAAATGGTTTTGAAAGTGTTTTTATTATATCAATGTGTTGTATTGATATCTTGTGATTGAAATGTGGAAATGTTATGTTTCCTTTATGCATGTTTTATGTGATACGATTATGTTATGGTTTATGATATGTTTGAACCTGTTAATATGAGGAATGAATTGGACTTAATAAGTGATGGGTGGAGCCCGCTATAGCTCCTCGATGCATCGACAGGTCTCATGAGACAAACTAGTGTCTTATCACGAGGCCTTGACAAAATCTTATTTGTGGTCTTGGCACGATGCCTTGGCTACGTGGTTATGATAGTTTGGAATTATGCATTCCATCATTATGAAAGTGGTTATTGATATTGCATGTGATTATTCGACCAGTAGAATATCCATGTTAAGAAGTAAATTGCATTATCTCATTTTACTTTTTCCATATTATGTTGAAGTTCAAGTTTAAAAGGCTTTTTTTAGTTATACATTGCCTTAAATGTTTATGTTTATTGATGAAAGCTTATGCTATATTGTTATCCTTAATGAGCATCTGAGCTCACCCCTTTCAATGTTTTAATTTTTCCAGGATGTGATTAGTATTATAGGAATGACCTGCAGGGATAGTCTGAAGGGGATATGAGTGTGGAAAATGGAGACTATGTTATTGTAGTTTTCACTTTGTGATGTAATGTAACATTTATGAATGTATCTAGTGTTTCCAAGGCTACTAAACTAATCGGTCTTTCGAGACTTGATCTTTTGTGTCATGCCAATGTTGCGAAGTAATGCACCGACACTGGGTAACTAGGGTCGGGGCATTACAGTTGGTATCAGAGGCAGTTTAGTACTAACCTTGGAAGCTAGATTTATAAAAACTATGATTAAAGGACATAGCCTGAAGATAGACTTTAAGGATTAGTATAGACGAACTTCCTAGAATTTTGGTATTATAGAGATTTTGTGAGTTTTACAAGCAATACATCCCTGTCTGGATACGAGCAGGTAGAGGCAGCTCTGACATAGATGTACCTAGGGGTAAAAATCGAAAACACCGCTTTGAGCTAGACTCGAACGGGAACTGGTGCACGACAACGGGCCTTGCTGCACTCTTGGTTACGACACTCTCGGGGGATATGCTTAGGATAATTCTCATTTTCTTTACAAACCACTATGAAGGGTTATGGGTATATACCTCCTCAAAGAAAACATTTGTTTTTATGATTATATATTATATCCATAAATAGTTCAATTTATGTAAAGTGTTTTACAAGTATGGAATTATGTATTTTAATTCATAAACTAATCTAGTTTATGCCATTGTTTAGAAATGGCGCCTAGTGGAAAGAATGGAAACTGTATCAATGCATGCACTCCATTTAGGGATTGCCCTCCTACTCAAGATAATTATTGTGGAGTTGGATATACAACTGGTGCTGATCAGCTTATTACCATACTGGGACAACTCACTCAGGTTATGAATAACAACCTTGCTCGTATGGATCACCATGATCCGCAACGTGGAGGATCAATGTTAGACCACTTCATGAGGCAAAAACCACCAACATTTAATGGGGGTACAAATCCATTTGTAGATGAGAAATGGATAAACTCCGTAGAGAAAATATTCCATGCCTTGGGGAGTAGCGAAAGGGAGAAGGTTATCATGGAAGTTTACCGCCTCACTGGAGATGCCGATCAATAGTGGTCATTGATTCAAAATACAATGGAAGATGAAGAAGTATCAAGTATGGAATGGAGAGAGTTCAAAGATCTTTTCTTAGAAAAATACTTTCCACATGACCATCGAGCAGATATGGAAAGGCAATTTCTGAGTCTGAGACAAAAGGAGGATGAGAATGTCGCAAAGTATGAGGATAACTTTACAAGGTTAGCGAGGCATGCAGCAGATTATATAGGTAACCCAAGAAGTAATATTGATCGTTTCTTTGATGGGTTAAAACCATTTCTCCATCGAGCTTTAGTATCACAATCTTTCTCAACATACGAAGATATAGTCTTGTGTGCTATCAAGACAGAAAAGGAATTCTCTAAGTCTTATGACAATAAAGTAAAGCAAGAGAAGAAGAGAACGGTGGAACAAGAGACGGATAAAGGGAAAAAGGGAAAGAAGGATTTTCCATTATGTGATAATTGTGGGAAGAATCACCCTGGTACTTGCCTAAAAGGAATGAGAGTTTGTTATAAATGTGGAGAAAAAGGTCACCAGGCGCGCGATTGCAAGGGAAAGAAAGAGGATATCAATGTTGAATGCTACAATTGTAGAGAAATGGGGCATTATGCAAATTAATGTCCTAAGCATCAGGGAAATTACCTCAGAAAAGTCCAAGGGATCAAGGCCAATCTTATGCTGTGACTACAGTTGAAGCAGAATAATTAATGTATTGGTGCTTTTGGACTCATGGATTATATTCTGGTTATTAGAATAATGTGATATATATATAAGGATTGTACTGCAGTACATGTTGATTTCATTAAGGTTTTATTATGATGAAGGAAATCATATTTTTGCATTTGACAATAAGAGAAACTTTACCTTGTCTAAGGAATCTGATGTTACAATTGATTTTGGAATTTAGAGACCTTTTAGAGAAAGTCTGGACAGAGGTATTTTGGATAACTATAAAGGTTGGAATGGATTAAGTTGATCTTTGGATAGTATTGTTTAAGGTTAAAACATTTATGAAGATTATTTTTGGAATATTATAATACTATAGTTTTAGGAAAAGGACAACCTGCAGGGTGGGGCAAAACCCGTCGCGTCAGACAAAGATGTAGGAATAAAACCCACAACCATAGTGCGATAGGCCTTTATTTCCAACCACTAGCCTACAGGAAGTCCCTGGTTATTACGAAATAGTTTTCCTAATCTAAATGGTATGTGGTAATATTTGGAACCTTATACAATTAGGATAAATAGAATATTTTTGCGTTCTATTACCTTTTAGAGTGAAAGATGGGTTTATGGTAAAAATTTATTAAAGAATGAAAGTCTACATGACAAGTAAGTACATTTCCTTACATTCTTAGTAAATCTCCTAAATAAATTCCTCAACTTTATAAAAGGTAACTTAAAACAAAAATTTTGCTGGTTAAATTTTCTAACTGGGGATTCAATGACTGTTTAACCAATCACAAGTTTGTGATTTTCTTGTGGTTAAATTTCTCCTAATCCTGTTTTCTACAACTCTCCATCAGACCTTGATGGTTTGTTTTTCTTCCATATCCATATTTTCATAGAATCCTAGTATGGGCTATCTCGGGTGACCTTTGTACTTATCTTTCTTTCTTTTAAAGTTATATTTTTATTAACCTTATTTCCGATGTGGGTTTTCCACAAAGGTATTTTCTATTTTCAACCTTTTTTTTTCAAAGAAAAATTTCAAATTGCGAGGACGCAATTTATAGAAGGAGGGGAGAATGTAACACCCTGAGCTTCCACGATACACTTCTCATTCAATAATGGAATAGCTTGCATTGTACGCAAGTTCGAGTTCTAACACACCGCGACTAATCAAAGTAGCCGTTATGAATAGTAATAACCACTTTTTAAATTTATAGAAATTTTATATTTCAAAATGGACTTCATTTTTGTATTTGTAATATCAAAATTATCCAATGTTGAATTTTTTGTAATTTTCTGAGAACTTCCAATTTTTTATGAATAATGAAAAATACTTAAATTTTTTTTTTAATCAGAAATAATTTATAGTGATAAATTATACTATTGAGTGGTTTTAAAGTATAATTAGAATATATTTTTACCATTTTATCCAATGGTGTTAATTAGAATTAATTTCACTTTGAAATTGGACATAAACAATTGTCAATCTTTTGATATATATTGTTTTTCTTAAAAACACGCTATTTGTTGTGACAGCGGGAATTACTTATAAAATTAATTAATGCAACTTATATGTTTGGAATTTTTCAAAATAGACATCATTTTTGAATTCATAATATCAATTATAGCTTAGGGTAAAATTTTGGCATTGTTCTGAAAAACTTCAATTTTTGATGAATAGTGAAACCACTAAGTGGTAGTTAAATAACAGATTTTTCGTTTAAATGAAATATTACCATTTCTGTGATTTTATTTTCAAAAATCCGACATACATGGTTGTCATTAGGAAGTAAAATGTGGTTCAATGGGATTAAAATAATTTTTTGGTGAATAATAACTTTTAAGTTTAATTAATCGCGATTAAAGGTAATTAGGAAATTTAAGGTAAAATTGGTATTATAAAAATATGAAATGACCTTTAAACTTGTCCTAACTCTATTGGATGAGTCATGGACGACCCAGACAATCCATGAGTCAACTTGGGGACCCCATGGAGCCACTTTGGTAGGAAAATGACATAAGTAACTTTTATTTAAAGTTAAAATAAAAATGTCACAAACATAAGTTGTTTTACTAAAACAATTTTTAAATGGGGTTATAGAAGTCATATGTTTGACTATAAATATTCATTAGAAATCTAAAAATATTTCCTACATCATGATATTTTTTTTATAATTTTTAGACATTAAATAAATTAAATTATTTATGACACCATGATGATGCCGCGATTACCTCATTAATTAACGATTTAAATAAAATGAAAAGATAATGTAAAATCCAAGGCATACACTTGTCAAAAACCTATTGGATGAGTATATTTAGAACCCTTATAACCTTATACTATAATTATATAAGTGTGGGATCTTTAAAATCCGAAACTCATTATATAATAAAGTAACATTTCATTACTTTCCAAAAGTGCCCCTCCTCTCCACTTATAAAAGGCCCCCACCACTACCACCTTACTCACACTTTCAAAGCCTTTTGGCTCGGACAAACTCTGCTCAAATACTCTCCCAACTTACCTACCTTACTCCTAGAAGCCTCACATTGGGCAGAATTCTTCCCAAGGAATCCTTTGGCTCAAATAAAAAGAGTTACCCAATTTTAAGGAGGTTAAAGAACGGTCGAGTCAAGACAGGACGCAAGGTAAGGGAATTTCTTAACCCAATTTCTATTCTTTGGATTAATCTCCTACTTTCAAACTATGTTATGATATTATTATGTCATATATTGTATTTGTAATTTCTTTATGTGTACTTATATTGAATACACATAATAGATCTATTTTATTTAAAAAAATGATCTTGGTAAGGACTTCGTCTCAATCTCCTTTCATTGAGGCATATTTTGTTTTATACACAACTTTCTTTTATATGGTGTATAAACCCCTTTCACTTTTACGTTTATTCAAAAGGAATATTTTTATACGAAGCATTTACTAAACGACAAAAGGGAATGTTTTTATCGTACGTATGCGGCGACAACGACTTCTCCGCCGCCGTGACCATTATTTGAGTTTCAGCTTCCTCTACAAGCCATACCTTTTTTTAAAATAAAAATAAATACCATGTTTTAATTTTCTTTTATTTTGGTATTGAAAATGGTTTTGAAAGTGTTTTTATCATATCAATGTGTTGTATTGATATCTTGTGATTGAAATGTGGAAATGTTATGTTTCCTTTATGCATGTTTTATGTGACACGATTATATTATGGTTTATGATATGTTTAAACCTGTTCATATGAGGAATGAATTGGACTTAATAAGTGACGGGTGGAGCCCCCTATATCTCCTCGATGCATCTACAGGTCTCATGAGACAAACTAGTGTCTTGGCACGAGGCTTTGACAAAATCTTATTTGTGGTCTTGGCACGAGGCCTTGGCTACGTGGTTATGATAGTCTGGCATTATGCATTCCATCATTATAAAAGTGGTTATTGATATTGCATGTGATTATTTGACCAGTAGAATATCCATGTGAAGAAGTAAATTGCATTATCTCATTTTACTTTTGCCATATTATGTTGAAGTTCAAGTTTAAAAGGCTTTTGTTTTAGTTATACATTGCCTTAAATGTTTATGTTTATTGATGAAAGATTCCACTATATTGTTATCCTTACTGAGCATCTGAGCTCACCCCTTTCAATGTTTTAATTTTTCCAGGATGTGAGGAAGTATTATAGGAATGACCTGCATGGATAGTCTGAAGGGGATATGAGTGTGGAAAATGGAGACTATGTTATTGTAGTTTTCACTTTGTGATGTAATGTAACATTTATGAACGTATCTAGTGTTTACAAGGCTACTAAACTAATCGGTCTTTCGAGACTTGATATTTTGTGATCATGCCAATGTTGCGAAGTAATGCACCGACTCTGGGTAACTGGGGTCGGGGCGTTACAACATAAACCCTGGAATTCTTGAGATCTAGCTTAGATTATAACTCTAGACTCTATCATAAATATACAATTATCCAGCACCAACCTTAGGCCATGCCCTAGACCTATAACTAGTAACCAAAGAGCATCTTCTCAGGTACCCATGTTTCATGGTGGCCTGATAAGGGTGTGAGTGTAACTTATTAATCCACCACCAATGGTGTATAATGAAAATATAGTTTGTTAGTGTAAAGAATAAAGGTGTTAAATAAATAAAAGATACAATAATAATAATAATAAATTGAAATAAATAGAACTTGTTCAAACGTCAGGTTTCACAGGGACAACCCAGGTCGACCCTACCTACTTCAGCCATTGCTGATATCTCTGAACTCGATAGAAGCATAATTTATCAACTTGTTTCCAAGGGGAAATATTATGTAAACCATAATCAAGTGGACCAAGAGGAATACATGAGTCTCAAATGGGAATTACCTTATAACAATATCCAATAAAAATCATTGGTTAGGTCTGAACTCAAGGGACCACCCTCAAAATTCAGAAACACAACTCGATTGGAATCCCAACTCACACCTAAGGAATTCCATAACAATAATAATTGATTTGAATATAGGGATCTAATACTATGAAATTAAATATGGGATTCCCTTAAGAGTACATTTCATTAATCCATCGAATTTGAAAAATGCAGACATTACTCGAATCCAAGGGGGGGACGCCTCATGGAATTCATAGTAATGAATCTATATAAAATCCACTGACCTGGTTAAGGCATTTCATAGCATTGTAACTTATTGAATCCAAGGGTTCTTCTACTCAAAGAATTCACATGAGTCCCCAAGTATAATCTAAGGCTTATCCATGGAATTCTACACCAATACACATCATGTGGAATCCAAGGATCTTTACAAGGAATTATAATTCTCATATATAATTCCAATAATATCAAAAGGTCAATATGCCCATATAAATAGAACAAAAATTAACACTTTTAACCAAGATCACCACTTTGGTTAAATTCTCATAATATCCATTTTAACATTTTATTTTAAGACATCCATTTAATTTAAAACATAATTCCATTAAATAATTTCACTCACCATGATCATGATTTAATTCAATTCATAATTCTATTTATGATTCCAAATCCACAAGAACTACTAATTACTAAGGGTCATCCTAGGAAAATAACATCTCAATTAAACCACTAAACTATTAAGGGAATCCCTAGTTCACCCAATTCCCTGGATCTAGCACAACTCATAAATTTAATGGTTAATATAATGGTATACCCATGCTAACATGTTTTTCTAGGTCCAAATAGGTTTTTAGAACATATCTAATGAGAAAATAAATTTAAATTAATCATTAGGTAAATCATCTCAAAAGTTGACATGAATAAACAAACCAAAATTCAGTATGGCAGAAATAACATAAGGTAAAATAAATTATACACCTTATATCAACCTTGGAGAGTCCCACTCAACCAATATCAACCTTTGGTTCAAGCTGAAATGAGAGAAAATGACGAAGAAGAAAAAAAACCTAAATATAGGGAATAACCCACATAAATGATATAACTGATTCAAAGTTAATAGAAAATAATAATAGAGGCTTGAAGAGTGAAATAATCACCAATAAATTTTTAACACATACAATAATGAGTAAAAGATACTAAAATTGGAGGATAACCACCATGTCAAAGGATAGGGGAAGAAGACCTCCTACACTGTTAGAAATGGCCTTAATACTGGATATTTTAGAGTAAATAAGAAAGGGGGAAATGGGGTTAAATAAACCATTCCACCCTATTAAGAAAATGGAAAATTTGGACCACTAACTGACAAATGTTGGGATCACTAGCTAGTTGGAAAGCCCAGGTAGCTAGTGGCCTCTGTCCGGCTAGACGGTGGCACTGTAGCCAATTGGATACATTCCATGACAACCTATTGAGCTTCTTGAGTGCTCTCAATACCTCCAAAACACCTGAAACATCTCAAACCAACACTAAAACGTCTATTTTTAGGGGTTACAACTATTGGAAATTGAATAAAATTTTTTGTTGAAAAAATGACCCCTCCAATAAATGAAACTAATGTTTTCCTAAAAAATAAAACACCCATATAGATATGTGGATTTACAATATCCACACCATAAGATAGATTATACTCAATTCATACTCCTAAGAAAAACTGATCATTGAACCATGAATGAAATATTCATATTCCACTAAATACAGTCACACAAAAACCATACCAAAACACTTCACCTATTAGAAGAACATCGACCTGTGCACCACGTTTCTATCCAATAAATCAATCAAAACATGATTCCACACTACTGGTTTCATCCATTAAAACTTGATTCAACAACACCCCACTCCACAGGTTGATGTCACCAGTCTACACTATACCACATTCACTCAAAACTGCATCCTAAAAATGCATTCTCCCTTATGAGACCATCTAAATAATGAGGCATCACTTCAACCCTAACATTATAATTCCACATAAAACTCTAAAGTATAACCAAAATAGTACACCTCTCGATACTAATATTCACTTCAAATACATGGCAGCCATCTAAAACTACTGGTCAGTAACCTTAAACGTCCTAATTCCAACCAAAACTGAACAACTGACACCCTCACCTGGGTGTTCTATGAGAATTGAACCCTCACCCATTGGGTTCATCAACATCTCATTCCAAAAGTTCAATGAAGACCTCTTAAAACAATCACCACATTCTCAACTAGTCCATGGTGTGATTCCCACCATAGAATATCCTTACTACTGGTTTATAAGCACAAACTTAGATAATAACCACTACACTTTTACTACGTCACTCTGATTAAGTCACCAATCCAAAAATAGATTTAGGTTTTATTACTACAACATTTTCCCACATGAACGCCTTTCAAGCTAAGACAAACCACCCCTAGGTATTTTTTCTAGATATGTCTACATAAGGTTCTAAACCATAACAACCAACTCCCAAACAACACACCGATCAAAAAATGGTACAAATCCTTACTCCAAAACCTGAACTAAACTGAAGAGTTACACTATCCCTCTCTACAAGACCCATAAATGACATTTTCCCCTAGAATCATGGTTCAAGACTCAACTAACCTGTCATATCTAACTCATCATGTACATTCACAAGTGAAAAAAACACATGAAAATTCACCAGTTTACCACCACAAACTCTCGACTGTACTTACTAACACATCACTGATCATGTTTCCCTTTAAACCAGAGACAACCCATGACCATCTGAAACAAGATTATTAAGGTGAAACCCAAACCTTCAATAAAAATTCATAGTTAAACTACCCCCAACTGAACTTTTCATTATGATCTACCATGAGCACCGATCACCCATCAATCAGATCGACTCTTCAATAATTTATAAAATGTCATGGTCCATCATACATGCTCAAAAATCATCTGATGATATATCTAAATTCACTTCTGGAATTCCATATAGAATCTTGATAAATTAGATCCACTAAACCAATGACTAGCCTCACTACACTGTCAATATCTTAACATAACTCCAAACCTTCCATGATTGTTTTGACACTCCTGAACAAGGAGCGTACTTATCATCACCCATGGAACAAAACTTATGATCTCCATGACCCATGTTCTATGTATCACAAAAAAAAACAGTTAGATGTGGTCGTCCCGCTGAAACCCAATAACTAGACATGATACATCAACCATCACCCATCTTTATCTTATAATAATGTCATCCAAGGCATCCATTTAAACCTTATTCAAGATGAGGGTTGCAACCCTAAATAGACTGTGGTATAATCCCCCCTACAAGAATTCACTTATACCACCCATTGAACAAACCACATTAGGATTAAACATATGAAATAGAATTCTTTTGAGCCACACTCACCCACAACACTAACCCCATATGCCTCCATTAATAGTAAATAGTATTGAAAGTGCTAGGACACCTTGATATTTCATAGAATAACTAAAACCTAAAAGGATACATCTTAACTCACAACAAAGTATGAAGAAACTATGCTTGAAAATATCAATAATTCATTGACCATATCACTTTGAGTGGAACCTTTTGATTGAAATTGACATGGTTCCATGACTCTCCATCAAGCAGTCATGAACCTATTCCCAACATGACACTACCATAATTTAATTACTCAAGCTCCTTTAATACATATAAAATTCACCATCAATTAATAAATGGTCTATTTCACTCAACTCAACCAAAAAAACTTACGTGTAGCTAACACATACCACCTTTATCACAAGAAAAACAGCGGACAATTGCTCTAAAGCCAACCGACCCCATCACCTCAACAACATTACACCCCTCAAACCAATGCTTTATGTATTGATTTATCTATAAACAAAAGGGACACAAACTCTCCCAGTAACCACTTCTAACCCACAACTTTCAATACCTTGAGTTGTACAATGTTGAGACCTACTCACAAGACGGTTCAAGAACCCGACCAAGCTATAACTCACCTCATGTCCACCCATTAGTCGGGTGTCATTCTATCACAAATATTTTAACAACAAACCCTATATAACATAATGAATCAAAATTTCATGGGTCCAGGAATCAAACTAATCTATCCTTCATAAAAAATTCTAGACACCATGAGTACTAACACACACGGTGTACAAACCCCAAAAGATAAGATAACCCACAAGTTTTTTTCAAACCATTCTCAAGGAATTCCCAAGGCATTTCCATGCCTAAACTACAAGCCCCAAGGAATACCTCAATACTCAGTCCCAAACTAGAGAATTTCACTATGCTTGAAGAAACCTATACCTTCATATATGGGTCCATCATTGACCACACCATTGAAACCCTACAATAAGGTAATCAGCTAGGTATCCAAAATATCCCACCTTCAAAGACTAACCTTAAAAGTAATGGTGCGCGAACACTTAGTGCTCTTCCTCAAAAAATGAAAGGATTATATAGCACTGAAACCACAAAATTGATAACACCTCACATGTATCAATTCTATAAGTTGAATATTCTTCCCAATATTCAACCGACTATCCCAACAAAAGAACAGGTCAAACCCTTTCATGGATCACCTTCATAGATCGCTAAACATCAAGTCACTAAGAACTAGGGTCACATATAAGGGTCACTAGGTCCTTCCACCTCGACCAAACACTAGAAAACATAAATCTAGAGCCCTTAAGAAATAACCTCAAACACGTATCAAGATCACATGGAACATATCAGGCCAAAACTATCCATTTATCTCAATGTTACCACAAAAATAAACACACACACACACACACTATAAAGGAATCAAAAAATTGAGCTTAATATCTATCCTGAAATACCCATAACTAGAGTTAACAACCATCACACAAGGTCAAAACAAAAGAACTCCTCAATCCCGAACCACCAATCAAGATACAAACCTACATCCTAGAAGACCCACATTTTCTCATAATTTCAATGGGTTATATTTATAAGTTTCCTTGGCTTGGTTAAATAAGATTGCATTAAAAATTTATGAAGGAAAACACCTGATAGGTTTCTTAATAACATTTTATTTAACCAAAACCATGTTTTAAATCGATCGAGGCCACTTATACACATACATTTAGGTCCTTATCAAACTTTAAGGTTCTCATTAATTATAAAAGATCATTTATAAAGTGTTTTTATATGAGGACTTAATCAAAAGTTATAGAGGAAAACACACCTTAAGTTGTTATTGGAACCTCATTGAATTTAAACCATATAAACTTAAAATTATGAAGTTAGAATCCATCATTTATAAGGATTCACATTTCAAACCATTACATTTTCATAAAATTTATATGTTTAACCATTCACCACTTATTCAGATATAAAAAACCTGGCATGGTTAGATATGATTTCATTCACAACTTATAGAGGAAAATGATTTATAAGTTACCTACTTTCACCATATTTAACCAGATACACCACTTTAAGAATCCATTTATACCTTCCTAAGATTTATGAGAGGTTACTATAAGAGATTTCTAAGTATAATTCCACCATACACCTATATGTGAGAAACACCATATATATGGATAAAAAAACTTTAAATAAATAACACTTCTCAATCCTTTAGAATTTATAGGAAGATATAAATCACCAATAGTCATAATCCATAGATAGTAAATAAACATAACACATGTAACTGTTAGGAAACTATCAATCACAGGAAATATAAAAATGAAATATAAATCTTATGTGACTAGAATGATGTACGAACTCATACAACTCCTCTTACCATACTGACCAAAAGTAAAAATCCCATAAATTAATAAAATCACACCTAAGTGCACCACTCAAGGTGTAAATAAATCAACTGTAAAAGAATAAATTAAGAAAAAAATTACCATCCTTGAAAACATGGATTTTCCCCATATGTGGGGCTGTAGCACCCATAAATGAGATTATTACCAAGCTTGAACAATATCCCAGTCTCATATATACAATGCCCAAACTGTAAGACAAAAGAAAAAATGGCTCTGATACCATTTTAAAATTCCCTGACCTAGGATCCACTGAACTGGTTCCCTAATCTAGTGTTCCACATGGCCTCAAGTGAGACTCCCCATATGCTAGAGGCTATCGACTAACAAAAAGGGTCTATAGGTGGTATAGTGGGAATACTATAACCTATTTAACAATGTGCGCAACATAGAATTAAATCAATATATTATATTAAACCCTATAGATAACATCATATATAGTTAAATAACCAGTAAATATTAAATAACCAAATCTCATCCCATGCGATCTCATAATGATATTCCCTATATATAGGAAAGTATACATAATAATCAATAAGTATAAAAATAAAAAACATAAATAAAAGTAACAAAACCAAAAGATAACATATCTCGTATAATTTTCAAGCTCTATCCTAGATCCCAGATCCAAACTCTATCCTAGCTATACAATTATCCAGCATCATCCTTGAGCTATGCCCTGAACTTGTAACCTATAACCAAGGAGCATATTCTTGGGTACCTAAGTGTGATGGTATCCCAAGAAGGGTGTGAGTATAACTCATTAGTTTACCACTAATAGTGACTCATTCAAATCCAATATGATATCATAAAGTATAAAGGTGTGAAATAAATAAACGTGATAGTAACAATAACAGGATGGAGAAAAAAATATAACCTGGTCGAACCTTAGGACTCTTAGGGAAAACCAAGGTCGACACTACCTTCTTTGACCATTACTGAAATCTATGAACTTAGTGGATGTAACACCCTAATATTTTGTGAAATATATATTTTTAAATTAATTTAATCTTTTTTATTTCACACAACACTGAAAATAGTTTATTTTTTTAAAATCATTATGTTTTAGTTGCATTATACACAACACCAAGTTAATTGTGCACTAAAACTAACATAAAATTTATATTTATCTAAATTTAACACCACAATTAGAATACATTTCATGCAAGACTAAATTTCCTCTGTGGCCTGCATAACATGCAAGAGAAAAGGTTACCGAACAATAATATATTACTAAAAATATTTTTATTTAATATAATAATATATAACCTACCCATGAAATTAGATTTTATGAATATTATTAACTAACTTATGATAATATGTGGTTTTCACAAAATATAAAATGAATGAATTAATTATAAATTATTTATAGATGAATATAATAACCAATTGAATATAAAGGGAGTATTTTTATAGAAAACTATTATTATGCTCAAAAAGTTGTTTTAAAAATAATAAATTAAATTAATTACTATTATTAAGTAATTTTAATTTAATATATTTTTTATATATTCACGTAAATATTTTTTATATGCATCCAATATATTTTATAGGCATTAGATAAGAATAAACCGAATATTATATATAAAAACCTATATTTTTATTAAGAAAAATTTACCGCCTTTTAATGGAGAACCTATTTTAAATCTAAATTTTGGAACATAAATAAATATTATATGTAAAAATAAACTTAATTTTGACATATAATAAAAAAAGTTATTTTATGGGGAATTTTTTGTTTTTTCTGTAAAGCTTCATTTTTTAATGAATAGTGAAAATACTAAAATATAACTCAAAACTATTTTTTCATCTAATTTATTTATATAGTTAAATTATTTTTTATGCTTGTTTTAAAGTTTAATTAGATTAGTTTTTATAAATAAATCCAATTTAGGTCATTTTAATCAATTTCACTTTGAAATTGGCTATAAAAAATATAAAACTTTTGAATGTTTTTACTTTTAAAACCCGCATTGTCATCTTGTCTACACGATTAAATTAAAATAATTTTTTACACTTATATGACCTATAAACTTGTAAAAAATCCATTTTATGGCCATATTTCTACCTTATACTCCATTAGTTCTACTTTTGACCATTAATGGGTCCAATTTCAATAAAAACACATGTGTAGGGTTTTTATTTTCCAAAATATTACAACAGCGTCACTCGTCCTCCACTCTAAAAGGCCTCCTCTCCTCCCACTTACTCACAACCCTCAAGAAAAATTGGATTGACTGAAATATTCCCAAATAGATACCCAAAATCCATCACTTCCTCCTGAATCCTACCTTTGGGAATAAAGAAATACAAGGAAGTCCTTTGGTGAAAACCAATACAAGTTACCCAAAGAAGAGGTAACATTCTTCCACACGATCCTTTATTTTATTTTCTTTCTCCACCCCCCAAATATCATTATTTAATTATTTTATAATAACACAAGTATCATTAATATAGTAGGATTTTTGTATGATAAGGGTTCGACCTACACTTACACACACTTCCATTTAATGGGTAACAAACATACTGTTTACGTGTACAAAGAACTACTGCATCATGAAATGATAATTGTTCATTTTTACTTTACCGTCGTCTATCATGGTGGAAATTATTATGAAGACACTATTTATATATGATATATATGATATTTTTAATGTCTTTATTCTTCTGCAATTTTTATTTTGAACATACCATTATGCTTTCCATCTTGTGTAAATACAATAATTTCATTTGAGGAAGTGTGGAATACCACCCCTCAAAGGGATGTGATTCATTGACACACTACATAGAATGAATTAAGGATCAGTTTGCATAATAATTATACTATAATAATTCTACAATAATTCTATATAGAATGAATTAAGGATCTGTTTAGTGAACCTATATGATATATATTACATAATAATTATACTATAATGATATTATATACATCTATACATATATGTCACTTACTCATTTTCTTTCAATACGATAATAAAACAGAAAGAACATTCATGCGTACGTACGACCTATCGTCTCCATGAACAGTGTATTCCATTTCATATTTATATATTATACAGATTATTATAATACAAATATAATGAATATAAATGATATTTATATCGCGATTTACATTATGTAAATCATGAAATAAGTATAAGGACTAAATATATAACAAATTAAGACACAAGCGAAAAACAAAGTGAATATTATCCGAAGCGTAACCTTAACATGAAATTTTTTAACAAGAGGGTAATATAAATTCATAATAAAACCATATATGGTATTATATATAATAATATGGTTTTATAAAATATTTATAATAAAATTAAATTTATTATACTGGGATTTTGAACAAGTGCGACGAGAGTCAATACATAAGGTAAGGGAGCTTCATCTCACTCTCTTTTTTCTGTGATATTCATGCCTTATTCACTGCTCACTTATTTTCTGTGATGTATATAATGACTATGAATGTATTATATTCCTATTATAATTAAATATATGGGTATTTACAAAACCATTTCATGATCTTTCTTTCATGAGGTTTAAGTTTCAAAACTTACCAAATCGGTAAAGTAATTTTGTCTCAATTTTTCTTATTTGAGACACATGCCATATTATACAATTATATTTTTATATAAGGTGTATAAAATTTATTAAACATGTTATAAAAATAATCTCATTATTTTAATGATATTTTAAAGCTCCATGTAATTTAATTTTCCTACACAGGGAGTATGATTCAAAGCTACCAAGTGGTAAGAGTTTATTGAAACATTCTCATCGCTTTTCGAGATTGTTTATGTTTATGATTCCTTGGTGAAATATTATGATCCACATCTCAAGAACATTCATGAATTTTATTATAATTTCTTTATTCATGATATATTCATTAATTGGTACCATTTTTCACTCTTTGGTACATAATATAGTTAAGAATGTGTTTTTAAGAAAGCCCGACTTTACCCTCTCTTTGGTCGGAAATTTGTGTTCCTTCAAAAACATGTTTTCTAAAATGTTTACAAGAATATTATACTATTCTCATATAATATATAAAATAAAATTTTAACCCTTTTGTATTTAACCAATGTTTTCAAAGGAATATTTGTATTTCTTTCCAAAAAAGTATTTTTCTATCCCTTTTAATGTGAAAAAGGAATGTTCTTTTTACCTCATACAACATGTAAAGATTTACGAACTGTAATTTCTTTGAATCTTCCTTTCTATGTTTAAAAGGATAATTTTTAAGATTTTTTTTTAAAAAGGGATTTTAAAATAAATGTATTTTAAAAGGTTTTCAATCTTGTTTTATAAGTTTTCAAGGTAAAAGAGTTTTCAAAAGGTTTTCAAGCTTCTCTATAAGTTTTCAAAGGAAAAAGGATTATAATTTTTTTTTTCAGTGCTTACTTTATAAGTTTTCAAGTTTATTTTCATGAAAATGGGTTTCAAAAGGTTTTATGTTTTAATAAGTATTTTTAAAAGGAGAAAGGATAATTTACTCATGAAGTGTTTTTAAAATATCATTCAAAATTATTTTTTGTCTAAGATAACATCCATTGGTGTTACTCATGCCTTTAGGGGGAAATTAATAAATGTTTCGATTCATTTTATTTCTCTAAAAAGTTTAAATTTTATGGCATTATGTCTACCAAATATGTTTATCTTTTACAATTTATATTATTTTAAAACCATCTTCTTTCAAAGGTTATTCTTTCGATGAAATGATTATGAAACTTGTATATTTTTCCACAGTTTATGACATGATTACATGTTTATGATACCCATTTCATTTTGTGGGCTATGTTATGGATATTTTTTTTATGATTTTATGGATCATGTAGGTATGATTTTATTATGAGATGAGTGAGACCTATATATCACTCTAGTGTTTTGGGTAAATATTTATATCTCATGAGATAGAAATGACTGGAATGAGGATTGAAATTAGTTTAGTATTACAGGGTTGGAATAAGGAGTGAACTCAGTTTAGTAATACAAGGATGAAATGGGGAGTGAACCCAATTTAGTAAAGGAATTTTCCCACTAATATGGCCTTGGAAGTGATGCCTTGACTACTATGGAAATCATATTATATGATTATGTGTTTTCCATAATTCCATGTATTATTCCTATGTTATGATTTCATGGATTATGTTCTTTATTTCCTTATGTTTCATGTCATATGAACTACCAATATTTATTCTATGTTTCATGTTTATTATCTTTGAAATGTAGGACATGATCTTCAATTTTCATGATCATGTTATCATACTCTTATTATCAAGATTATGTTTACATCTCTTCCTTTTTTACCCTTACTGAGCATCTGATCTCACCCATTTTTTATGTTTCTTTTTCCCTGGGTTATGAAGAAACATATTATGTTTGATGTGTCTAAGAAGGGTTCTATTCCATAAGAACCTAGTGGTAGATAATGTATCTCATTTATGCACCAATGTTTATGTTTCCAAGTTTCTAATAGCACTAGACTAATACAACCTTTAGGTGTCTATTTTTTTAATGTTTTATGTATTCCACAAATCTGATGTAATGTTAATGTATGTAAATATTGGATCATTATAGTGTAAGAATAATGTATCAACTTGGTTCCAAGGAGAACTATTGAGGAAATAATAATCAAGTGGCCCAAGGTGAATCCACAAGTCTCACATTGGAATTCCCTCCTAGAAATATTCAATAAAAATCATCAGTCTAGTATGAACTCAAGGGATCGCCCTTGAAATTTAGAAACATGGATCAATTAGAATCCTTGATCACACATGAGGCACTCCATACCAATAATAATTAGACAATTTTAGGGATCTCATCCCATGACATTAAACAAGGTATTTCCTTACAAATACATGATATTAATATGTGGTATTCTATAAATGTAGACATTACCCAGATCCAAGGGGCCACCCCATGTCATTCATTGTAATGAATCTATATATAATACACTAGCTTGTTCGAGAAATTATATAGAATATGACCTTAATAAGTCCAAATACATTTCAACTCTAATTATACAAAAGTGTCCCATAGTGGAATTCAAGGATCCTCCATGGCATTTCACATTAATACACATCAGAGGAAATCTATGGATATTTTTAAGTCATTCCAATTACCATATAAAATTATAATAATATCAATAGGTTAATATCCACATATAAACACAATGAAAAGTAACAATTTTAACCAAGATCACCACTTTGGTTCAATTAATATAACAAAAATTCTAATTTTTTTTTCCAAGACCACTATTTAATCCAAAACATAATTATATTAAATAAATATAATTTCCAAGATCATGATTTAATTCAGTTCACAATTTACTTTATTATTCCACATCCAAAATCAATACCATTTCCTAAAGGTCATACTAGGAAAGTGAAATCTCAACTAAACCACTAAAATACCAAGGGAGACCCTAGGTCACCCAATATAGTTCACCAAATTGATGGCCCTAGCCTCACCCATCACTTAAATTATTTCAACAAGGGTCTACCCATGCCAACACATTTATCTAGGTACACGGGGGTTTTCAAATCATCTCTAAGGTGATAATCAATTTAATTCAATTATTTGGTTTAACATATGATAAGATGATGTGACTACACAAAATAAAACACAATACAATGGAAAGTCTTTATGTGAAAATAAATTAGAACACCTACATTAAATTTGGGGAGAACCACTCATATTATATTAACCTTTGGTTTGAGTCAAAATGAGAGAAAATAAAAAAGAAAAAAAACTCCCTGAAGATAGGTTATAATCCACATAAACTACATAATAGATTTATATAACAAGAGTAAATAATAACGGAGGTTAGAGGAGTGTTAAAATCACTAATATCATTCTAATTTATCTGAAAATGAGGGAAATAGACCAAGATTAGAGGATAATCACCATGTTCAAGAAGAGGGGAAGAAGGCTTCCTCCACTACTAGAAATGGCTATAATACTTTCCATTTATGAGTGTATAAGAAAGGGAGGAGAGGGAATTAAGTGAACCTTTTTACACTCTTAAAAAAGGGTAAATGGGACCGCTATAAATCTAATGAGCCCAGGCAGAACCCCTATCACACTAGAAGGAAACTGCCTGATTGGTGGCCTCCAGGTGGTTAACTGGTTGCACTAAAACTTTTTAGCTACATTCCATGACCACATCCTGAGTTTTTTGAGCATTCTTGAGACCTCTCAAACCTCTAGAGAACCTCAAACCAATCCCAAAAAGTATCTATTGAGGGGTTCCAACTCTCAAAACTCATATCTAGATTTTGGTTGAAAATTGACCACAACACTAAGAAACACTCAAGACTTATTCAAAAACCAAAAACCCATATGGACATAGGGTTTTATAGAATACAAATGAATTCAAATAGAAATATCACAATTTTATTTTATATATAAAATTATTTACAAAAAATTACAGTTTCCAAAAAACTCAAAATGAGTTGAATCAATAGGATACCATCTTCATGGATTAAACCAATCCTATAGAAAATAATAATGTACCTATAATAAAAATAAATATTTATTATATTAATGTTAAATAAATTAAAAATAAAAATTATACAATGATGAATTAATAAATCATAAATAAAATGGATAAAATAAATGGTAACACATAATAAATAAATAAAATAGATAACATAACACTTAATATATATATATATATATATATATTACAAAGTATAATAATAATCCAAGCAATTTTTCTTTTTTTGAGTATGTGAAACATGCTTTGAACTATAATATCTATCACTTTTAAACTGAAAACATGAACCATTGGTCATATCAGCCACATCACGCATTAGACTAACATAAGGTTAATTTATATATTCCATAAATGAATCGTAGGTTGTTACCTAAAGAATCATGATAATCCAATCAATTTTTCTCAGTTTTGAGTTTGTGATGCATAATTTGAATTAAAATGTAACTTTTAAACAAAAAAACATGCACTCACATTCATACCAGCCACACCATGAGTAAGATTTATATGAAATTAATTCCTATACTTTAAAAATTAATCATGTATCATTTTTAAAAGGATCATCATAATTTGAGCATTTTTTCCTAGTTTTGATCACATGTCACATGTTTTTAACTAAAATATCTATTTTAAATGAAAACACACACTCTTAGTCATAAAAGTTACACCATATGTTAGATTTATTTGAGGTTAATAACTATAGATAAAAAATGATTCATAGTTTTTTATCATAGAGTATCAAGATAATTTAGGTTTGTTTTATCGGTTTTGAGTATATTATGTATGTTTGGAACTGAAATATCACTTTTAAAATAAAAACATATGGTTTTAATTATACTAGACACACCATGTATCAAATTGATGTGTAGTTAATTCTCATTAGTAATTAATAAACCATATATTTTCCCTATAAAGTATCATGATAATCCGAGCATGTTTTCCATGTTTTGAGTATGTGATGCATGTTTTGAACTAAAAATCACTTTTTAACTGAAACCTTGCAATTTTATTTATAACAAACACACTATGTATCATATTTCAATTAGGTTAATTTAGAAAAGTCACAAATGAATCATAGATAATTTTCCTAAATTATCATGAAAATATGAGTATATTTTCTTGATTTTGAGTACATGACACTTGTTTTGGTTTGAAATGTGTCTTTTTAACTAAAAACACACACTATCAATCATAATAGTTACAAAATGAATCATATTGGTATAAAATCAATTAATACACCTCAATAATGAACCATGGTTCATTTTACTAAAGCATAATGATAATATAAGCATGTTTTCTTTATTTTGAGTGTGTGATGCACATTTTGAACTAAAATATATGTCACTTATAAAGTGAATACACAAACTTTTGGTCATATTAGCCACACCATGTGTTAAATTTATGTGAGTTTAATTTTTATATTTCAAAAATAAATTAAGGATAATATTTTTAATTAATTAAATTTTCTTGGTTTTGAGTATGTGATGCATGATTTGAACTGAAATGTCACTTCTAAACTAAAAACACACACTCTCAGTCATACAAGCCACATCATGCACTAGATTTAGATGCAGTTAATTTAGATATATAAAAAATGAATCATGGTTCACTAAAATAAATTATCATGATGATCAGATCAAGTTTTCTTGGTTTTGAGTTTGTGACATGTGTTTTGAACTAAAATGTCACTTTTAACGAAGGCATGCACTTTCAGTCCTACCATCCACACCCTATATTGGATTGATGTGAGGTTAATTATTACATGTAAAAAATGGTTCATGAATCATTTTCCTAATTTATTATGACAATATGAGCGTGTTTTCTCTATTTTAAGTATGTGACATGCATTTTGAACTAAAATGTATCTTTTAAACTAAAAACATTCATTTTATATTATACCGGATAAACTATGTTAGATTGACATGGGACTAATTCTTATAGGTAAAAAATGAACCATAGAACATTTTAATAAATTATTATGAAAATATGAGTGCATTTTCTTAGTTTTGAGTATGTAACCATGTTTTGAACTAAAATGTCACCCTTTAACTGAAAACATGTACTATCAGTTATACCAGACATAATGTGAATCTAATTGATGTTTGGTTAATTTCCATACATCACAAATAAATCACATATCATTTTACTAAATTATTATAAGAAATTGAGCACGTTTTCATATTTTTGAGTTTGTGATGAATGTTTTGAACTAAAATAGTACTTTTAAATGGATACACACACTCTCGTTCATACTGGACACACTACGTGTTAGATTGAAAATTGGTTAATTACTACATATAAAAACTGAATAACCCATAATTTTTATAAATTATCTTAAAAATATAATATAATTTGACCAGTTTTCACTATGTAATGTATATTTTGAACTAAAATTTTAGTTTTTAATTGAATACATGAATTTTGAAATCATGTAACTAAAAAAATGGAGATAAATATCTTCTCATGAATGAATATAGGAACATACAAATATAAAGAACAATACTAAATTGTCCAACAATTTCATAATTGTAATATAAAAAAATGAAATAAAAAATATGTCATTAAAATTGTATTAATTATAGAACATGAATAATTATATTTTTATTATAAAATCTCATATATAAATTTGAATCAAAGTCTCCAAAAAAAAATAACGTGGGCATGATATTGTTAATAACTAGATGGTAGTTTCTATCAACTGCAATCTCCACACCATGTCACATGATTTTGTTTATATGGACATATCTCTTTAACATTTTAATTATCAACGATGACGATAATTAATATGAAAAAGATATATGTTCATACAAAATGAACTCAAGTCACTTGGTGTCATGGTTACAATTGATAGAAACTTTCAACTATTTATTAATAATCTCATACTCACACAATTAGTGTACCCTTTTTTAGTCACTGATATTCTTTTAATTCTGTAATTCATTCAATATTTTTGGTCATCTAAAAAGATTTTAATCACATGAAACTATAATAAATTTTACTAATACTGATAGTAATTGTTAAAAAATCAACTAAATAATTATTTGATGATGTAACTCTTCATGATGTCTAAAAAAATTACAAATGTGATAGGAAAATACCCCTTCATGATGTCTGCAAACATTCTGATACCATGTAAGCTATGCACTCATTCCAAAATAAATCTATTTCTTTTTTTGAATACACAAATTATTAATTGTATTGGTATCACTAGTACAAAAATTATTTAATATGATACATCTATAACATTGGTTACAAAAAAACTAACATTATAAACAGGGTTTTACATCGGTTACTAGATAAACAACATAAAAAACCATCTTTCTATTTTTTAGGAATAAGTTGTAAGATTAAATACATAAAACAATGTTTAAAAAGAATTCCCATTCCTCACCATCACTGTCCTCACTGCTTCCCTCACTCACTATTTTCACCACCACATTCACTCAACACTACTACTACCATCACCATCATAATCACCTTCACCACCATCCCTATCCATTTTTGTTCTCTCCATTTTTTAATTCTATATATTTTACTTCTAGTTAAAATTTCCCATTAACTCTAAGGTATTTTTCATTTACTGATTAATTATTACATGAATATTTTATTTCCTGGATGATAAAAACCTTATTATAATAACTAGTAAA
Organism: Viscum album; assembly: GCA_963277665.1. Classification (NCBI taxonomy): domain Eukaryota; kingdom Viridiplantae; phylum Streptophyta; class Magnoliopsida; order Santalales; family Viscaceae; genus Viscum; species Viscum album. The sequence continues at coordinate 624,963,436 of OY728132.1, forward strand.
TCATATAATGATTATTTGATGATGATGTGTTTAGGGATTGTTGGTTTCTTGAAATGTATTGAAATGTTTTCCTGATTTAATTGTCATATAAGATTAAATGTTGAATGTATATTAGATTATGTACAATTTACCATGCTATAAAATTGGTGGTTCTAAGATAGAGTTAAAGGTTTCACTATAGTAGTTGAGTCTGTGAAGTTTTTATACTCCCCAAGAAAGAGGCCATTGCACTCAAAGTGTTTATTTCTATGTGATTTACATGATGAATATATATTTATATAATCCATTATGTTACAAAATATGGTGTCCAAATGAGTAGAAACAATGATTGTTGGTGGAATAAGGGATTGAACGTTACTATATAATGATTCTATAACAGTAAACTATTAAATTTTTTTTCAAAATGAATAATTAATCAGCACATCTAATTATTATATAATAGGTCATATAATTATTTACCTGTTAAGTCACTCATTAGCTTCCAATTCTCATATAGAAACAAGTTTATTATTTTAATATTTCATTAACTATATCAATTCATGTCCTAAATTCAATCTTATTTTTCTCACGTTGTTATCCTTTGGAAAAAAAAAATTTACTCTAATTCACATGACATAGTTATATTATATAGAAACACATTAAAACAAATGGTATTTTAAAAATAATTACTTCATTTATGCTTTGATATTAATATAAAAACTCCTTATTTAGCTAATTAAAATATAGTAAAGGACATCCCTTTCTAAACAAACACTAGAATTTCATTATTATTAAACTTTGGAATGTTTCTATATATCATGACTATTGTAATTTCATGTTTTCTAACACTTTCATATTAGGTATTATGAGTGAAATATATTTTTTTTTATTTTTTTTACATTTAACAATAACAAAGGACACTGCATAAATATTTCTCTTAGTATATGGCATTGTCATTATCCTAATTTTTATTTTCTTATATTTTCTATTATAAATAGAAAAGTTTTCATCAACTATTATATTTTAATTCTAAAACTTTTTTTTATATTCACATTGCATATGTTAAAACTATAAAAATATTATTAAGACTAAAAAATAATTTGGTCATTTATAATATAACATATCTTTATATATTAGGGAAAAAATAGAGATATAATTACCAAATTTAATAATAAAAATAATGAATAATTGTGTTTTATTAGTGGCCAGTATTTTAAAATAAATTTTAAGGTTTTAACTTATATAAAATTCATCGACATGGTTTGTTCCATATAGAACAATTCTGATGAAGGAATATAGGAAATTAATACTTTAACAATATCTTAATATTACAGGCACCATATATTTATATTATGTTTAACATTCAGATTTTATAATATTTTAGATATACTATTTGTAATTTTGTTTTTTATTTAAGTCACCTATTTTAATAAATATTATATATTAATTGTTTTTTTAGATTCATTTGTATAGTTTTCTAATTAATATTTTTTTTAAAAATGTTAGATACACTATTTATAATTTGATAAAGAGTTTGAATTCTTTTATTTTGTTTTGTCTGTATTATTTTCCAATTTCTATTCAAATATATTTGAAACAATTGTATTTGTATAATATTTTAGTTAAGTATGTTTTTCTATCCATGTCATTTCATATCTGATAAACATTGTCAACTTTTATTAGTATTATAGTTACCAACTTAAACTAATGTGAATAAAAATGTGTTTAATTTAGTTTCATTATATTTGTATCATTTTTGGATTTTTTATATAATTTTATATATAAATGATAAATTGTATAGTGTTTTACTAATTGTTTATTAATTTGATATGTAAGAAAATTTCTGATCAAATATTTGAGTCACATAAATCTTTTATAAAGGATCCTACACATACTTATGCTGAGGAGACTCCTCATTATTCCAAATATGATCCTTTTACTTTTAAAGAGAAATAGAAGGATTATATAGTTAGTAAACCTGGAATCACATGTTTATCTAAATTATTAGTTACTCATATTCAGGACCAAAATATAATTATCGAGTTTGATAACAATTTTAATTCTACAGGTCTAAATGTCTAAAAATTTAAAAATTTTATATCTTTTCAATATCAATTGAAAGTTAGCATTTTGATTTCTAATTGGAGAAGTGTTGACTAGACGACACTATCTCAGTTATGAGAGACCATTTTGGTAAGCTCATTTATTTTTATTTTATTTATCATGATTTTATTAGTAATTTAGTTTATTTCCTTCTCATCAGATGACATATGATATACCCATAACTATAGAATTTTGGAGTTGATGTTTATATATTTCCTCTACATGGTGGAGAGATCTTAAATCCATTCTAATTGCAGATTTCATTTTTGGTGAAATGAAAAATGTAAATACTTGTAATATATATGGCTTTATAGATGAAGATACATGGAAAAATTATATTATAAGTAGACAACATGAATCATTTTTTGTAAATACAATTGATTTTTTTAAATGTATCTTTTTATAGTCCTTAAACATGATCATATAAATATTTTTTTTATTAATTAATATGAGTTGAGGAGATATCATTATAATATTAAATTAAAACAAATATACTCTCATAATTTTTCACATAGATAACATACATTGTTGAAATAATAGATGATGGAAAAAAATATAAAAAAATGAAATCTGAGTCATTAATCTCTATATAGACTTCCCCTTATTCTCATAGATAGATATAAAAAATGGAAAATGGGTTGGATGTCAAAAAAGAGAAAATATATTATATTTTAGGTGAAGTCTCACTATAAAAAATAGCATATTAGCGATGAGTTTTTAAAGGGGTTATGGAAAAACCCCTCTAAATTAATTTTAGAGGAGGTTTTTCACAACCCCCACTAATCATCAAATTTATTTGGGATTTACAAACCCTTTGAAAATATTTATTATTTTTTGAACATTTGGTTGGATTTTAGATGCAACTATATCAAAATCGCTGCTAATTTAATAATTAGTGGCCCTATATATGTTAATTTAGATTTTATAGGTGCCATATATCTATCTATAAATATATATTATATTAGTTTAGATATTAGAGGATATATATATATATATATATATAATGGAATTTGTTTTTTAAAATAGAAATTGTGGGGGTTCACAACCCCCTATAATCTTGTAAATTAGAGGGGTTTTTGAACCCCATCTAATTGAAAAAATTAGAAGGGGTTCGTGGACCACCTATAATGCCTTATATTTGAGGGGTTTTGAACCTCGTCTAGTTTAATAAATTATAAGTGGTTTTGGACCCTATATAATTTAAGAAATTAATGGGGGTTTTGAACTCCCTCTAATATATTACATTGGAGGGGGTTTTTGAACCCCATCTAATTTATGACATTAGAGGGGGTTTTTAACTCCTTCTAATTTAATATATTGAAGGGGTTTGTGAATCACCACTAATTTATGAAATTATATTGGGTTTTCAACCCCTTATAATTCATGAAATTAGAGGGGGTTCTCTAATATATGACATTAAAGGGGGGGTTCTAAACCCCTTTTAATGTATGACATTAGAGGAGGTTCTAAATCCCTTCTAATTTAATATATTAAAGGAGGTTGTGAACCCCCTATAATTTATGACATTATATCATGTTTTAAACCCCCTTTAATTCAATAAATTAGAGGGGTTTTTTGAACTGCCACTAATCCTTTTGATTGGGGGGGGGGGGGGTTGACCCTCTAAATATATATTTTTTAAAATAAATCATATATAAATTCAAATTTTATAATCTATATGTGTGAATGAAAATGCATGTGTATATATATATATATATATATTACACTAACACATTATATAAATTTATTTAAATACATTATAAACACATACACACACATATAAAGACATTATATAAATACTTTAAATAAATACTTATACATATAAAAAAATTAATACATATATAAATATTAGTATACATGATTTAAATATAATTATAAATATATTTATTCAAATATAATATATATATATAGCTTTACAAATAATATACATTTATATTATGATTTATATTATATATATTAAATTAAATACATTTATATTATATTATGTATATAAATATATATAATATAGGAAAAATTAAATATAAATATAAATAAATATAATATATTAGAAAATTTTTATTATATATAAATTTATATATATTATATAATTATTATATATAAATTTTAGTATACCATATCAATTATAAATTTATTTAGTGTATATATATATTATTTAATTATATGATATATTTATAATTATAAGAATGTATTTAATTTTGTGTGTATATATATGTGTGTAAATGATTTAATATAAATGTATATAATTACATATATAAATATATAATCTAAATTTATTTAATATAATATATGTAAAATACAAATCATAAAATATATAAATGTACAATATTTTTAAAATAAACATATAATTTTTATAGTTTAAAAAATATGTGTAATAATAATAATAATTATTAATATTATTGTTACACACACAAACACACATATATATATATACACTTATATGTATATAAAAATAATTATATATATATATATATTATAATTATATTAGATATATAAATATTATATAAATACATAAATACACACAAACATAGAAATAAAAATATATTTATAAATATTTGTATAAATATATATTTACAAATGTAAATATAAATATTTATATATATTATTATAAATTTATATATAAATATTATACACAAATAAATTATATAAAAACATATATACGATCTAATATTAATATATCTAAATAAATATAAACTATTGTATATAATAATTGGAAATCCATTCGCCTTAGTGGTTCAGGATCTCATTGATACCCTCATATCCCACTATTCAAATCCCGGTTGGGGAGATTTTTAATCCTGTGATGTTTGGGGAACTCCCTCCACCCGTGATGGTGGGCCCATAGATTCCTGAGTTTGTTTGGGCCAGCGTACATGTGTGGGCCTGGGGATATGTTTGGGGGTGCCCTGGGGGGGGGGGTCATGGGACTTGTGGGTTATCATGCAGGGGACAGACTGGTTTGCGAGTTGTCAGGGGTGTGTCTTGGGGTGCCTTGGGGTTATCAAGGGGGTGTCCGGCTGGTGCTCTACGGAGTTATACTGGGCCATTTGGGGTTGTCAGGAGGTGTCCAGCCAAAGCTCTATGGTGTTTTCCAAGGGCATCTTGGGTGGTCCTTGGGAGCACTTAAGGTTGTCAAGAGGGGTGCCTAGGGTTGTCAAGAGGGTGCCTAGGGTAGTCAGTAGTGGGAGCGCCTAAGTGATTTGAAAAAATAGAAGTTTAGGGGTGTTTATGCTATAAACTTCACTAAAATGGAAATTTTGAAACTCAATTAAAGTCAGTTATATTCACCCTTAATATTAGAGGAGTTTATAATCACCTATAATCCACTGTTTAGAGTGGATTATAGGTGACATTAGAGTGGGTTAAAACCCCCTCCAATTTAACCACTCCTAAATTCAAACCTACTTTACCTACAATTACCAAAAATTTCTTCTAATTAAAGTAGGAAACCACTTTATAAGATATTATGGTTAACCGACACTAAGGTGTTTAGAGGGTGTTATAACCCCCTATAAAGGAAAAAATAACCCCTTCTAATCACCCTATTTTTTTTTGTAGTGTCTTTAGTTGAAAAGATTGTAAGAAGTTATTTAAGTTATTTTTTTTCTCTATATATTTTTGAAATTCACTAATAAAATTTCTAAATATTTAATACAATATTCCCTTAAGGATAAATGAATAAAAGAGACCTTTATACCTAATGGTGAGACTGATATTTTTACGGTTACATTTGGGAATCCTAAACCCTTGGGTTGTGTGTGAGGGTATGTAATGAGTTTATTAATTAAAAAAGGTTTTGGTATTTCTGAAACTTATTTGAGGGAGGAAGTTTGTAAAGGTAAACAAACATTTTAGAAGCTAAGTTTAAGAAAATGGGTGAGACAATGTAGGAGAGGATTAGATCATCGGTACAGTCAATGTTTTCTAACATTAAGAGACAAATTGAGGCTATATAACCCACTCCTCAACCTCTATCTGAACATAATACCCCTCACCTCCTCTATAGATTCCCATATTCTATGATTTATATATTTAGGATCCCTGATATGATATTATTATATATGAGATCATATAGTATATTGGGGATACCCTACATCATCAATAGATAAATATATATCAGCTCAGGGTAATAGTACAAGATATTATCGATGCATCAACTAGAGTAACATTTCATATTAATGAGGTTTAAATAGATGGAAAAAGTGTCTGACATTTTTTAATTCATACATCTCAACTTTTTCAAGAACATACCAGTGAGTTATGCATAAATTACACCCTTTATTTTATATTTTTTTTATTTTTTTAATATATATATGTATATATTATAGGAATATTTTAAATGTAAATACATGTTGTATAAAAATCAAAAACACATTAAAACCTCATCATCTTTTCATCTTATTTATTAATGACTTTCTAGATTATCACAATATGAATTTATGTTGCGAAATACTTATGTAGTTTCAATGACAGCTGAAATTTTTGGACACAATAATACGGTGATAATTTTTAAGGGATATCATAGAGCTTATAACTATAGATATATTGGGTCTCATAGTGATGTAAATCTATCCAATATAAATCGAATTCCATATTTATTTCAATTATGTCAACTTAATCTAAATTTATACTTATGTTTTTTTATTAGTTATCTTTGTAAAATTTTTATTTAGTATGAAACAACATCAGTTCATAGATTCATGGGCACACGATTTATTTATTCTATATCCTAGAGAATGAATGATGATGTAAGATCAAATTATAGATATCTTAAAGATTTTATAATGATGCAATAATGTATTGGATGATTCATTATATCCAAGGGTATGAAACATATATTTCATAAAGTGTAATTCATATTTATAAAAAACCACTCATATTATATTTTTTTATATCAGTGGCCATTAGATGTTGGGTGTCTTTTGTCCACATGAAAGGAAAGCTTACTGGTTATGATCCATTTATGGGTACATGTGAGAAAACTTCAAAGAAGTATTAGATATGTAAGTTTTATTATTTTAATACTTATATATTATAACAATACTATATTTATTTTATAATTTTCATTTTTAAATACTGAATGAGATCACTATAACAATAAAATGAAAAAGAGGAAAACAAAATAAAATATGTGTGCACATAGGTGACTTCATTTTTAAGTATTATAATTAACAAAATACTTAAAATATTAATTTCAATTGATAAATTCTTTTAAAAAAGAAATTTCATCAACAAAAAGGAGTAAGATAATGTGGATATTATGTCTTACGATTTACATATGAAATAATAACAATTAAAACAAATAAAAATTTCGACAAGGTTAGATTTTATTATAACATTTACTTTTAACTATATTAACTTTATATTGAAAAAAATGTTGGATATTTTGTTTTATAATTTGTAGCTTTTCGATGATCCTCACCCTTATGATAAAAATTATTTGAATCATATCTAAGAAGAATGGACATTTTATTTTTCAACATTAATTCTATTTTATTTTATTTATATTCTAAAATATTAAACTTTAATTGTAAAGTGGTTGTAATTTGAAACAAGTTGTGATGTAAATATTTGTTATAAAATTTTACATTGGTGATATTTTTTTGATGATATTCTTACATTTTAGATCCATTGGGTTTGATTTATATAAGTTGGGTTTGTGTATTTTAAAAAAAATAAAAAAATAATTTTTTCATTTGTTATTTAGTAATCGACATAAAAAACATTTCACATGGGTTACATTATAATTAAGGTGAAATTTTATGAAATTTTAGGCTCTCAGGGTAATCTATACATTATTTATGAAGTTAAACATTATTGAATGATTATTTTGACATTAGTTATAATAGCTGATGTAAATAAATATATTTTATAATGCTTAAAACAATATATCTCAATAACCAATGTTAAAAAATAGAAAAATTTGACATTAAAAACACTTTTTTTGTAGTAGTGTATTACTGAAAAAATGTATATAAATAAAAATTTTATGATTATTTTAAATGAAATTATATTTATCTTCATAAATACATCTCTAGGGATAATAGTTTTTGGATATAATATGATATCTTTTATAAATTTAAAAATATAATAACCACAATCAATATGATTACTTTGTTTTAGACACTACAGAAACATTGAGAAATATAAGTAATTTGTTTTGATATATGTTTTGATAGTAAAAAATTATTATTTATACATTAATAATAATCTATTTATAGAGACCCATATGTTTCAAGTGAACATTGATTATCCTTTTACCATGGTTTTGATGATAAATTAATCACACACCATCATAAAAAAATTATCATTAAAACATAATATAAAATAGATAATTTGATGTTTATTTGTAAAATATTTAATACTGTGTATTAAAAATTCTTAATAGACGTCATGTGTTTTTGATTTATTGGATATCCAAACATTAGAACTAAAAAAATATATCTTTGGAGTATCCAAATAAATCACAAAGAGCATCAAATGAGTCTTAAAAAACAAAAAGGAATAAGTAATGAAAAAAGGAAAATATGTTTAATATGATTAGAGTATAGAGATTTACCATATAATTATTGGTATTAAAAATATTATGTAATCTGTTATTTTATTTTCAAACATCACAATTACTTGGTGTGCATTACTAAAAATTTATCTTCCACCATTAATTTTTTTTCTATATAAGTGACATGAGAACTAATAAATCCAAAATTTTATTTTCATATTATTTCCTTTAAATTTTTATGATATAAACCCATCTAGAAAATATGAATAATATTAAACTATAATAAACATAGTAGATCAATTATTAGAAAAAAAATTATAAAAATTACCTTATGTATACATTAACTGTAAAATCCACGATCCCAGTAGTCTAAAGACAATGTATAACATTGGTGATAGATATAAGCAATCACATACCAAATAAATGAAAAGTTTAGTAGTATTGGTAAACAAGATACATACTTGAGTCTTACATTACATATGAAAATAGGAAATAAAGAATATTGAATGTAAAAATTTGGAACCATTACACTCATTCAAATTATTATTCTTCATACCTTGGGGAAAGAAAAAAAAGGTGAGCTCAAATCCTCAGTAAGAGTTACTTATAACATAAGTTATTAGGATTAAATAAGGCATAATCAAAATAGCAAGGTAAATAACTAAAAAAACATTCCATTTAATCAATAATTTGACTAACATAATTGGATAAGGCATAATAAATATGTCAAGGTAAATAACTGAACACACAATCCATTTAATCAATAACTTGACTATCATAATTTGATAAGGAATAATCAGTATAGAAAGGTAAATAACTGAACACACATTCTATTTAATCAATAACTTGAGAAAAAAATGCATCCAAGGATAATATCAATACAATAATCTCATGGATAATAAAAAATGAATCCTTAATGAATGAAATTCTTAATATTTATGTTAGGATATCATAAATCATGATATATTTACCGTTAATACCTTTCACAAGACATTTTAAAACTATTGGAAAACCCATTTCATACAAGCTTACTAATTATCCTCATGAGACTATCAATGCATCAAGGGGACATATAATTCTAGGACCCACTTGTCACATAATGTCCAACACATTCCTCATATATATAATTATTTAGTTAATTTAGGAACAATATTTCTCAACAATAAATGTCCCTATTGAATAAAAAATATAGAATATCAATATTTCCCCAATCAATCATAAAAATTTAAAATAAAAAAACTATATTTAGAAATTCTATATGGTTTAAGTGATAATCATATATATAATACATATATTTAGGGGAAGTGTAATGTTAAATTATCATAATAAAGTGAATATTTTAAGGGAAATATAATGATTACAAAAACTAATCAAGAAATAGAAGGTCAATAATTTACCTAGTCAAACTGAAGGTTGATATCATTAAAACATATCCCTAGTGGAGTATATATAAAATAAATGGTTGTTATCATTGATGAATATAAATACCATAAAATATCTTTAAAGCATTTCTTGTGGAAAATACCCTTTTCACTTTGAAAAAAACCTTTATAACTAGAAATTTCTAGATTAATAGAAAAAAATTCTTTGAAAAGAACCTTGTAAACTTGTAAAGGAAGTTGCAAAGCGATGAGTGGTCATGATAGAAAAAAGGTTCCATTCACAATGAGTACATTGAAAAAAGATTCCTTTCACATTTTTATAAGAAAGAAAATAGTACCTTGTTTGGAAAATGATGATAAGATTACCCTTTATATTTTTTAGAAAGAAAATTATGGGTAAAAATTAATTTAAATAATCATAGTAAAACATTTTATGAATTTTTTATAGAAAACATAGATTTGGATAAAAAATTATTTTAGACCAAAGAGAGAAATGAAATAGTATTTTATTAAAAATATTTATTTATCATTTTAAGTAACAAAGTGAGAAAAATTGTGTTATAACTTGAAGAATTCATGAATAACAAAAGGAGAATAAAATCAAAGGGGTTTATTAGATATAGTCATATAATTTACATCAATGTAAATTCAAGTATAAACAAGCCTAATTAAAATGAGATTGAAACATAAATCTATTACCACTTTGGTAACATTTGAATCATAATCCCCATAAAAGGAATAACATTAAATAAAACATTAAATAGAATTAATATAAATAGAATAATGATATAACATATCAAATGAGTATTAGTTATACCTCATAAAATAAGATATGTGTATAACATGACATATATCCCACATAAGGCAATTTTAGACGAGAAACCATTACAATGATCATAACGTTAAAGTAATAATTAATCAACGAATCGATTATATGTATAAAATTTAAATTCACACAAAAAAGTGTAAATTAAGGATAATATAATAAAAATTAATTATGAATTATTCATGATATTAAGTGATAAATGGGTAGTATATACACCATATAAATAAATTATATTCATAACATTACAATATGCATCATTGAAATGTAATTGAGACAAAATCTACCCTTTTAGTTGAACATGATTTATCTTAATTTATAATGGTTCTAACAATGTTATTAATTTATACCATAACCATATTAATTTTATAGTATCATATATGTTCCTATTATAACATATTACCACCTGTTTGTTAAAAATATTTTATTTTTATTATTTTTTCAGGTGTTAATTTTCTTATTTTCTCATGCGTGTTTAGTCATGAAAGTTATGGTGATTGTGTATAAGATATAGTTACATAATATACAAAATTATTTTAATTTTTTAAATATCATATTTAATATTTTGGATTCATTTTTTAAATAATCATTTAATTGTGTACATTGAAAATGTGTCACTTCTCTTTGTGGAGATGGTAGGATGCACATATACACAAGCGATAATATCATTCCCTTAATGGGTGAAAGGGTATGGAAGTGGATGGTATATTAATTTTATAGAATTAATATCATGTCATGTGTATTATATATATTCATTACTTACATAATTATTACTAACCTTGAGAGTCGGTGATGGAAAAAAAATTACATTAGTTTGCGAGATGGTAGTCTGTCGTACACATGAGCGATGAACTTGTTTACCTTTTGATGGAGAAGAAGATGGATAAATATTATACAATAAAAATAATAATATCTTAGAATATTTTAGATACTTTTGTTATTATATTGTAATTTTTATGACATAATTAAAGGTGGAAAAATAATAAATAAAAAGAAAGAGCTTAATGAAGATAAATACCATTTCTTAGAAAAACATCATTTGGATATCTTGTTAAAAACCCTAGGGTTGGAATTTTTGGAAGAAAAACACATATATAATGTGGTTAATGATGTTGGGTAGATATTTATATAGTTATTCTTTTAACCAATTGGTTTTTTATGTGTGTAAAGGATAGGATATGGGGAACCCTTTTATAAGGGAGGGTGAGTGACATTCTTATAAATATCCAAAAGTATACAATAATGGGAAGTCACTCTCAAGAAGAGTGCCTAAAAAATTGATAAAGAAAGGAGTATAGGAGATATAAGGATTATGTAGACCTATAAAATTAAAAATAAATATGTTATAATCATGTTATTAAATATACCAATTTATTTTAACTCCTAGTAAACCGTTGTTAACATTAACCATGATAACATATTTTTACTATTTTTACTATTAATTATGGAAGAAAATAAAGTTAAAATTGTTATTAAATATTAATTATTATGATTCAAAATATTTAATCCATTTTATCAAATAAAATTCACATAATTAGAATAATTTAATTTAAATTTTAACCTACAAATGTGTTGAAAAATAGTTTTTGAAAAAATGTATTTTTCAAGAATAATATGATCTTATAATAACTGTATGAAAAGTAATAATAATTAAATTAATTTAAATTAATATTTATATATATAAAATATAAATTTAATTTAAAAAATTCCTCATTTGGTTTTATTTTAATTAGTTAAAATGGAAAAACATTATATACTTTAAAACAGTTTTCAGAAAAAACATGTTTTAAAGCCTAAAAATAAACTTATATTAAAATCCATTTTAAAAACGATTTAAATGTAATTAATTGAATAAATAATAATAAATAATACTTATATTATATTTAAATCATATTAAAATAATAATGGGACTTTTAAATTATTTAATTTATTAAAAATAAATGACAATTTTACAAAAAATCAGTATTTTTCACTATTCAGTGAAAAATAAATATTTTATGAGAAATACCAAAAACTTTAACCTAAGTTAATATAGATATAATTATTTCCTAAATTATTCTATATTTATAAATTTACATTTCTAAAATATCCAAAAATTAATTATAATATTTTTCTTAGAAAAAATAATAAAAATCATTTTTGAAGGAAATATATTTTTTTGTAGAATAAATTATAATTATTAAAAGTTGAGTTCTTATTTATTAATAATTTATAAATAAATTAATATTTGGTAGTAACTCTATAAATATTTTATAAATTAGTTAATCCTATTCATACCTTCCAATTTGACGGATATGTTATAATATTCATATTTAAATAATATATTTCATGGGTGGTTTAAGCTTGGTGTAGTGTGTCATATACGATATAAAACATAATGTTATTATTTTAATATATTAGGGTTTCATGTACCAAGATATATCAAATAGTTTAAATTAATTTAAAATAAATATACTGTAAAATTTGGGATGTTACATTCTCTCCGCCTTCAATAAATTGCGGCCCCACAATTTAAACTTGTACTTAGAAATTGAGGGTTTGATATTTGAAAATTTATTTTTTGAGAACCCACATAATAAAAAGGGATAATAAAAATTCCTCTTAAAATAGGGAAAGGTTATTAATAACATCATCTAGAATAACACATAACTAGGTTCTCATATATAAGAACATTGGTGGTAAGTGAAAATAAAAGCATGGAAGAAAAGTGAAAATAATTTTAGAGAGTGATAGAGATAATTGATCATAAGAAAGTGAATGATCTAGAATATTTTAATTACAAAAAACCATAAATCTATGATGAGATAAAATCCAATTAATTCATCAGATATTAATGTAATATGATAACATTTTTATTTTAATATTATTTCCTAGAATCAGTGGATTCATTTACTATCAAGATATAGAACTCCATAAAATATAATTACTTGATATATTTTTATTTTATAATCACAATTTCATCCATTTATTATGCTTAAATCAATTTTTTCTTCATTTTTTACTCTAGGAAATTATCATAAAAGATGATTTTTAATTCCTAAATCACTAAAATAAACTTTTAACATATTACATAATCCACAAAATGATATCAATATATTTCTCTAGTCATTAATAAAATCAAAATGACTAGAACTTATCATCCAATATGGGTAATATAATACATTAATCTCTAAAATCACAATTTTAACACCCAAAATTCAACTTAATTCATTATATAAGTATATATTATTCAAATCATTTAAGTAAAAAAATGTCATACTTATCATTACATCACATTGGATAGTAGTAGGAACCGCACCCTTATCATCCTTCAGTTGTGGGTTCAAGCCCCGTAACCTTGACGGATGTGACGGGTTGTCACCCAACATGAAGGTTTTTCTTTTTCAAAAACAATATTAATATAATTCCTATACCATTAAATTTTTTTGATAAACCATAATTAACACAAAATCAAAGATAATATAAACCTTACTGGTTACCAATACCTTTAATCTTATGTCCAAAAAAATGTAAAACATTATTTCTTAAATAGATTTTTCATATTCAAAACCAATGGGTTTTATTTCCATAAATGTCTACCAAAATATCCTTAATATTGATAAAATCCAATCATAGAAAACCTCAAAAATGGTGTTTAAGACATTAAAAATATGATTAACCTTAAACTCATAAACCCATAATGGTATCCATAACCATTTGGTTAATCTTACATGAAGACATATATTCTTCCAAAATAAACATAATCCTTAGATGTTTCATAATTCTTATAACAAAAATACCATTAGTAAAAATACTCCTTCCACATAGTTCTTCAATCCCAATACATAAATTCTTCAACCCTTATACTTCAACATAGTTCCTTTATTGGTCTAGAAGTTAACCTTTAAAATATGGCATTGACTCAAATAATTCACAGTTTCCCAACATTTAAGACAATGAAATATAAATGGATTACTAGGATGAAATTTATTTTTCTCCACTAAACTCCTCACTTTTAATTAGTAATTCATTTATCTATGCCCTTCTCCACACATAAAACATTTTATTATTCCTTTGAGATATTATTTTGGGTGTTTCTCTTTACATTTCCAATATAAAAGAAATCAACCCTATTTTCCCATATAGTCTCCAACACTAGATCTATTATAGGACTCCATCCTTCTATTATTTTGGGAGTCTAATAGTTGGTTAAGTTATAAATTGTTAATCATATATCATGATAAATGATTAGGCATAATCATGATATATTTCACTATAGTCATCATCCCATTTGGTTTCTTATAATCACCACATTGTCCATCATATTTAATGTTAACATGATTCCTTCAAGTTCTAGCCATTTACTAAAATAAAAAATCGTAGTGTGAGCAATGATAATCATACTTGGAAAACCATATAATCATTTATAGGATACCTAAATCGTGACAAATTCTTTTCAATCTAAGACACCTTAGGTTTAACCTTGGTCACTCAATTTCATCTTCTATTAAAATTATTTATAATGTTTCATAAATAAAATGTTAATTATCCAAAGCATATCCAATTAGTGTTTAAAACTAGGTGCCCTGTAAGGCCCATTATTGTGCATTGGGTGATGATCAATTCATATCCCAATATACCCTTTCTGGAGTTATTACCCATAGGTATAACTGTACTAAAACCATGTCCACTTATAGTATCCAGAATAGGATGTATTTCTATGAAAACCATATAATCTATTCCTTAAATGTTTTAGGATGTTCTCATATACTTATCTTCAAATTCTATCATAGGGTTATGTTCCCAAATCTATGTTTTTTTAAATATAGTTCCTAAGGTTTCTACTGAATTTTCTCTGATACCAAATATATATTCCCTAAACCCTGTATCCAAGAGCAGGTGTATAATTTATTAAATTAGTGCTAAATATAAGTGATCACATCCCAATGGACCATATAGTTTTGTAGTCTTAGTAAAACCGATACATACTTAAATCTTTTATTAAATTTGAAAACATGAAATACAATATAGTGAAAGTAAAAATTCCACATCCTTCAACTCATTTAAATAATTATTTTTCATATCCAGGGGACACGAAACAAAATAAGGGTGATATAAAATGATTATTAATGATAAATTACAATGGAACATATCCTCCTCCAATGGCCCAAAGGCCTTCAATTTTTATTGATTTTTGATAATCCACCTTTCAAGGGGTGAGGTGGAACCCTTAAAAGGCCCGTAGGCATAAGTATTACACGGCCTGTAGGCCTTAGAGAAATTCATTGCCCGTAGGCTTAAAACATTACAAAAAACCCAGAGTAACTACTTGGAACTGCTCCTCCCCTAGCATCTTCATCGTGAAATCAGCTCTCCACCATCGCATGGCTGTTTGGATAGGCATTCCCATGCATGCACAATCTTGTCCCAATGACAGGTGCCATACCCTCTCATTATTTCAATTCGTTTAGCTTCTGTTGTGGTGAAATCTCCTTGCTAATCCTTCTTGTAGAGATTGTTCCTTTCAGATTGTCTAGTTTGCATCTCCACTAAGGTGGCCCGAAGGCCTTGAGGTGGCCCAAAGGCCTTACTAACCCGAAGACCTGGGTGGCCCGAAGGCCTTACAGGACTCAGGGACTAAATTGGTGGTTTGAAGGCCCAAACAGGGGCATATTCCCTACTGCTACAGTGCCAAACAGTGCCTGCTACAGTTCCCGCTACAGTACCTACTACAGTACTACTACAGTACTTCTACAGTACCCTCTGAAATTCTGCCTTCGCCTGGATTTGAACCCTGGTCGCTTGGATGCACTTACGAATTCTTTACCAACTAGGCTAAGGCTCATGTGGAAAATGGAACATATCATAAATCAGTAATACATAATCAATATAAAAAGGTAAATATCTAAAAACACATTGTATTTAATCAATAACTTAGCTATAAAAATTGGATAAAGCATAATCAATATGGAAAGTTAAATAAATGAACACACATTACATTTAATCAATAACTTGAATATCATAATTAGATAAGAAAAAAATCAATATTCCATGGTAAATAACTGAACAAACATTCCATTTATCAATAACTTCAGCACTTAATGAATCCATAGATAATATCAATGCAATAATATCATGGATAATAATAACTAAACTCTTAATGAAGGAAATGATTAATATTACAAATCATGATCTCAAACATCATGATATATATACCATTAATACCTTTCAAAATATAGATTAAAAATATGGGTAAAAACTCATTTAATTCCATCTTACTGGTTTGACTCATCAGATTATTGATATATCGAGGGGCAATAAAATTCCAGGCCCCATCCATCACTGCATGTCCAATAAATTTCTCATATATATAGCGATTTAATTAATTTATAAACAATATGACTTGTCAATAAATGTTTGTATTAAATACACAGTACAGAATATCAATATTTCCTTAGTCAATCATATAACATTCAAAGTAAAAAACAATATGTATAAATGATATACGGTTTAAGTAATAAGTATATGAATAATATGGATATTTAAGGAAATTGTAATGTCTAATTATCAGAAAAAAGTAAATATTTCAAGGGAATGTTAATTATTAAAAATATTATTTAAGAAAGATAATGTTAATAAATTCCCTAGTCAAACTGATTATAAAACATCTAGAGAAATAATAAATATGCTATCATTAAAACATATCCCTAGTGGAGTATATTTAAAATAAAGGTTTATTGTCATTGATGAATTTAAATACCATAAAAATATCGTTAAAAACATTCTTGAGGAAAACACCATTTTCACGTTGAAAATCACTTATAAATTCTACAAATTTAAAAAATATTAGTAAAAAGATTCTCTTAAAAGATCCTTATAAACTTGTAAATTAATCTACAAAGCGATGAGTGGTCATGATGGAATAAAGTTTCCATTCATGCAAATTAAATTAAAAATAAAGACTCCTTTCACATTTTTATAAGGAAGTCAACTATACCTTGTTTAGAAAATTATAGGAATATTAATTTTTAAAACAATTTGTAAAAATAAAATTATGAGTTAAAATGAAATTGAAAAATCATGGAGAAATATTTTTTGAAATCATTTTTAGAAAACAAGGATTTGAAAAAAAAATAATTTTTGAATGTAGAGAGAAATGGAATTAGGTTTTATTAAAAACATTTTCTCAATAATTTTAAGTACAAAAGAGAGGAAAATGGAATAATTACTTGAAAAATTCCTGAATAAATAGAGTATGATAAAATGAAATGGTTTTACTAGACAATGATCAAATTGTTTCCTTTAATGAAAATTCAAGTATAAATAATCTTGATTAGAATGAGACTGAAACATATATATCATACGACTTTGGTAACATTTGAATCGTCAACCCAATGAAAGGAATAACATCAAATGAAACATTAAATACCATTAATATAAAAATATTCATTATATAACATATAAAATAAGTATTAGATAAACCTAATAAAATAAGATATGTGTATAACATGACATATGCCCCAAAGAAGACAATTTGAGATGAGAAACCCTTATAATTATCATAACGTTGATGTGAGAATTAGTAAATGAATAGATTATGTTTATAAAATTTAAAAATACATAAAATAAGTGCAAATAAAACATAATATAATCAAAATTAATTACACATATAATATTATAATATCAAAGACAGTGAAGAAGTAATATAACCCAATGAAAAGAAATTGAGTTATGAAATTCATTACCACTTGGAAATTTTAATGTCAAACCCCCTTGGGTGAAATAATTAAAATTTAAAATTAAAATATTATTAATTATGAATCATTCCTTATTTTACAATAAAATGGGGTTGTATATGCACCATACAAAGAAATTAGGTGCATAACAATACAATATGTATCAATGAAAGGAAATTGAGATAAAATTTATTACTTCACGCTTCATTTTGGTTAAACATGATTTAACCCCATGTATAATGGTTTTAAGAATGTTATTAATTTATATAAAAACAATATTAATGTTTATAATATCATATATGATCCTATTATAACATATTACCAACCATTTATGAACAATATTTTATTTTTATTATTGTTTCAGGTGTTAATTGCCTGGTATTCTAATGTGTGTTTTTTCATGAAAGTTATGGTTATTATTTATAGGATATAATTACATAATAAAGATAATCTTATTAATTTTATAAATATAATTTTTTCTTATTTTATTCATTTTTAAAACCATACTTGAAATTTGTACGTGGAAAATGAGTCACATCACATCATGGAGACGACAGACCAACCTATGCACGAGCGACGATATCATTATTTTACCAGGTGAAAGGGTAAAAAAGTGGATGATATATTAATTTTTTGTAATTAATATAATGTAATAAATATTATATATATTAATTATTACTATCATTATGACTATCCATGTGAGTCGATGATGGAAAACAAATTACATCGGTTTGCGAGGTGGTAGTCCGTCGTGCACACGAGCGATGGATTTGTTTCCCATTTGATGGAGAAGGTTATGGATAAATATTATAAAATAAATAAAATAAAATATTAGTTTATTTTAGAAACTAGTGTTATTATATTGGAAGTTTTAAGATATAATTGAAGGTGAAATATTAGAATTAAAAAGAAATATCGTAGTGAAGACCACTACCTTATCTTAGAAGAATCTCCTTTGGATATCTTATTATAGACTCTGGAGTTGGTATTTTGGGAAGTACATAACCTATAGAATAATGATAAGGATTTTTTTGAGACATTTTTTTCAATTATGGAAAAAAAATTGGTTGCGGAAGTGTGGAAGGTAGAGGAGGGTGGGTTCCCTTTTATAAGGGAGGAGGAGTAACATTCTTATAAATACCCAAAACAATTTAATAATGGGAAGTCACTCTCAAGGAAGTTCCACTAAAATTGATAAATAAATGAGGGGGTGATATATAAGGCCTATAAAATCCTCTATAATTAAAAATATTTTTTAAAACAATTTATTCCATTTACCACTTTTGTGTAACCCCCTGATAAATCTGTTTTAACATTATCCATGGTAACAAATTTTTATTATTTTTACTATTCATTATGACCAAAAATAAAATTAATATTATTATATAATATTTATTAGTATGATTCCAAATATTTAATCCAACTAATCAAATTTAATTCTCATAGGTAACATAATATAATTTAAAATTAAACCCACATACATGTCGAAGAAACAAGTTTTCAAGAAATATATTTTTCAAGTATAAGATGATATTATAATAACTATAGGAAAAGTGATCATAATTAAATTAAATTAAATTAATATATATTAATATATAGATATATAATATATACATTTAATTTATATAATTTTTAATTATTGGTTATTCTAATTAGTTAAAATGGAGAAACATTATGCACTTTAAAATAGTTTTTAGAAAAAATGTGTTTTAAAGCCTAAAAATAAAATTAAATTTAAAATATAGTATACATATGATTTAAATGTAAATAATTTAATTAAATATAAATAAATAAATATTATTTTACTTTGAAATTATATTAAAATAATAATGGTACTTTTAAATTACTTAATTTATTAAAAAGAAATGACAGTTTTACAAAAAATCAGTATTTTTCACTATTCAATAAAAAATAAATATTTTCTAAAAATATCAAAATTTAACCCTAATTTAATATAAATTTGATGACTTAAAAAATTATGTTCATTTTATAAAATAAAATTTCTAAATTATTCAAACATTATTTATAATATTTTCTCACAAAAATTTAATATTTTTTTCAAGGAAACATATTTTTTTGTAGAATAAAAAATCATTATTCAAAGACGATTGATTATTTATTAACAGTTTATAAATAAATTTATATTGGGTAGTAACTTTATATATATTTCATAAAGTATTTAAACCTATTAATACCAATTAAATTAATGACTAGGTTAACAATCATATTTAAAAAATATATTTCACAGGTCATTTAAGCTCGGTGTTGTGTGTCGTATATGCTATTGAACATAATGTTATTCCTTTAAAATATCATGGTTTCATATAATTAAAGCTATAAAAAAGATTTAATTTATTTAAAATAAATATACTATAAAATCTTAGGGTGTTACATTCATAACCATGGCTCTTAACCATTAATTCTTGAGAATTTATTTTATTTTCTCAAGACCAATCATGTTAGTAATGAATTATCTATACATTTTTTATTTATATTAAATGTAATTAAAATTATTATTTTTTAATCTGTATGAGTATGAAACTATAATTTAAAAAAAATTATTAGTGGAATTGGTGGGGTAAAGGCACTATTTGTATGTTCTTTCGATCTATTGGTTGATCCTTTGTATTTTCTAGGCCTAACCTTTTGTCTCACCTTATGTGTCTCCTTCTCTAACAATATACCTTTGTTATGAAATTTTTTTATTAATTTTAAATGTTTTTTCATATAGAATAAATTTAAAACTACATAACTTATCATAATAATATATATTTGTAAGATTAAATGATCACACCATGAATATTTTAATCAAAATTTTGATAGTGTGAACATCAAGATCATCAAGGGGAATAGGTTGCTCAATTCTTGGATCATGAGATATATTAGTCCCCACTCTCATATGATCTTTTGGAATTTTTTTATTATATATAATATCACCTTTTATATTTTACACTATACCTCTCATAAAAGTATGATGAGAAGTTATTGATAGATATAAATCACAGTCAATTCCACCCTATAGAAATTTAGTACAAGAAAGGTATCAGTAGTTGTTTCATTCAAATTTAGAAGAAACTATTATAAAAAAATAGATTATTTTGGCTATGATAGGACTTTGAGAGGAATGGATAACCCTATAACTAGGGGGTGTGTCTCTTCATGTTGTGATTCTTGTTGTGTCGATTTCTCTCATTAATCTATTTGAAGAAATTGGGTTACTATACCAGCCTTCTAACTAACTTTTTATGTTAGAGTATCTATCCAGGCCTATATATTTTTCATTATAACATGTGTATATTATTGTGTATTTTCTTTCTCAAAGATTTATTATCATGATGCTCCAAAACTCCTACCTATAACATGACCATACTGTTCTAGATTCTTCAAATACATTGAAATTAGTTGTCCTTTGTGTGGAGACTCGAACCCAGAAGCTCAGTGCCAGTGTCTACTATCAATTATATATTAGTTAATTGGGAATAAAATTACATTAAACACACACACACACCACACACATAGGCTGGAAAAGAAGGTCATAGCCCCCCGAGGGATATCCCACCCATCAAGCCTTATTTATTCAATACATGGCCCGAAGACCCAGTGGGAATGAAACTCATTACATGGCCAGAAGGACAAAAAACTTTCTTGAAGGCTTAGTGAAACATCATACCTGCATAATTCCTTCATAATAATTTGTCTTCATCATGACTATGTCACTTCTTACCTGCATCATGGCTGCACCATCGGCTGACAGTAGAAGTTTTCTCCCACCCAAATTTTAACCCGGGTCTGATGCAGGATTACAGGGAGCCATTACTACTTGAATAATACCCAAACTAAAAATTTCTTATATGGGTAATGAGGTGTATTTGGTCACCACACCACTCTTATTCTGGGACCAATCCACCACACACATGCCACAAAACCCAGCTAATTTCGAGTGTGGTAGGACTCAAACATGAGCCAATTTCATTTCAAGGGAGCGTCCACCCTACATGGTACCACTAAGATAAAACGAGTCAACTTTCTACTATCAATTAAGTTAAAATGATTATATGTAATTAATATTTGAAAGGCTAATTAGTTTAGTAGTCTTGGTAAAATATATACATAAATGAGTCTTTTATTACAAATGACTACACTAATTATAACATAATTTTTTCTTATACTTAAAAAATTCAAGGATAAATCTAATACATCTAGTAAAGCTAAGTATATCTTTCATGGTAAACTTCTTAGATTCCTTGGAAAAAATACATAATAAGGTTGATCTCAAATTCTCATTAAGGAAAAAATATAGTGAAAGAAATAATGAATAAATGAGAATAATTAATATGGAAAGGTAAATAACTGAACACACAATCCATGTAATAAATAAATTGAATAGAAGTACATAAGAAATATGGAAAGGTAATAACTAGAAATACATTCCATTAAAATAACTGGATAAGTAAAAATAAATATTTCAAGGAAAGAAACTAAAACACATACCAAAAATCAATGAACTGAAATGAACTATATCTATAGATATATCGACGCAAAACCTCATGGGTGAATAATAACTAAAACCAGTAAGAGGGAAATTCTTATTTTTTGGACATCATGTCTATGGCACATGAAAACCTATTACCATTAAGAGCTTTCACAAGACGGTTTAAAACCAAGGGTAGAAACACATTTACACAACTATTTGTATCATGAGAACATTTTGATGCATCGAGGAGCTATAAAAAGTTTGGGCTCCACCTATAATTTTCAGTATAAAACATTCCACATTTTGAATAATAAAAAATAAAAAATATGCCTTATCAGTTAACTATATTGAATGAGAAATACAGATTTATCAATAATTCCCTATTTAAGCACCGTATGTAAAATGCTGTATGGTTTAGGAAATAATAATATTCATAGTAAATGGTATGAATAATTAGAAGAAACTCAATGCCCAATGATCATATGAAATTGAATATTTCAGGAGGACTAAAAAATAAATCAAGGAAGTCAATTTAAATACTATCCTTGGCCAATTAAATCATAAACCATCCAGAAGAAGAATAAGTATGGTATTAATACAAAAAATTTAATGTGGGGTAAAAATAGATATTTTTGTCATTTATGAAATAAAAGAAAAACTTTTAATAATATTCTTGAGAAAAATATCATTTTTCTTTTGAAAACCCTTTTGAAAATAATTTTATTTGAAAATAACTTTTAAAAACATTTTATTTAAAAGTAAACCTTTTAAACTTTAAAAGGAAGATTAAAATAAATGATAGTAGATAAATCTATAGAAGTCGTACGAGGTAAAAATAATATTCTTTTTGTATGAAAAAAGGTTAGAAAATGCCTCATTCGAAAAGTGAAAAGATGATTCCTTTAAAAAAATTAGTAAAAGGAAAAGGGGTAAAAATGTCTTTACCAAATAATTTAAAAACATCTTTTGAAAACATTTTAATAAAACATGATTTTTAGAAGAAAATAGGTTCTCTGACTAAAGAAAGAAATAATGTCAAGTTTTTTGAAAAACATTTTCTAAAACAATTTGAGTACCAAATAATTGAATATTGGTACTAATATTGAAAATGTTTATTAATAAATAGAGTATAATGAAAGGTTTTATTTCAAAATGGTTATATAATTTTCTCAAAGGGAAATTCCATTGAAAGATCATTAAAGATATAGTTAAGGAAAACAATCTTTAAAAATTCCAAAATGTCCCATACCACCTTGAAACATTTTAAATCATAAACCTCACGAAGGAGTAATATTAAATGAAATAATTAAATAACATTAAGGTAAGGGGATTAATGATAAAATATAACAATAGGGTTAGTAGATACACCACACAAAATATATAAGTGGTGAGCATTACATTTATCTCAAGGATGTAAAAAGTAAGAGGAGAATACCTTATATATGAATTGAAAGACCCAAAAGTAATAATCATAAATTAAAAAATATAAATACCATGAATATAAAATAATTTATGATATTACATGTCAATGTGTAATTATGTACACCATATATAAATAATTAGGTGCACAACACTAAAGTATGCCTCACAGCAAGAAAAGTGAGACAAGAGTCTCTTACCTTGAGTTTCCTTTCAGTTGAACATCCTTTAAATTAATATATAATAAAATTATGTTAATTTTATACTTTATTAATAACATTTTCATTTTTATCCTTAATTTTATTTCACTTTTTACTATGTTTTCTAAATCTACTTAAACAATTAAGTTTACGTCGGGTGTTTTGACCAAATTCAGTTCATGTTTTAAAAACAACTTTTGTAGGTAAACTATGGTCAAAGGGGACATTATATAACATATATAGAATAAAAATAATTATATAATTAATATATTTATACATAAATTATAAATTTAAAATCAATTATTAAATAAAATTATGAAAAATTAATCAACATTACGATCATGAAGATGGTAGGCTGTATGTACTCATGAGTAATGTTCTTATTTTTCAATGACTGTTATGGAAAGAAGGTAAGTATCCCTATATATTTACATAATGATTATTATAACATAAATACCATATTATTTAATCATATTTACTAATATATATAATTAATATTATGAAAAAAGGAATCACATCATGTCTAGGAGGTAGCAGTCCACACATCTATAAATGACATCATCACTTTTTATCTGCATGAAAGAGAAATAAAGAAAATGTTATATATATATATATATATATTTACAAATATATAATTATGTAATTAAGATCATATTTTTTTATGTCACATATGTTTAATTATATTCATCTTTTATATATTCCTTGTATCTTGTGAATAAATCACTTCGCTTTGAGGGGGCGATAGTCCACACTTCCCCAAACGATGTTATCATATTAACTTAAAATGGAAATTATTAAATTTATGTGTTATAAAAGGATTAAATAAGTATAAATACATAATAAATATATTATATGACATTAAAAATAGAGTTTAAATCATAATGGCTACCATGATAGGTAGTAAGGTAAAAATAAACAATCATCGTTTCATGATGCATTAGTTCATGGTTCACATAAAAAATATATTTGTTACCCATTAGATGAAGGTGTGTGTATGTGTAGGTATAAACCTTAGAATAAAAAAATCCTAGAATATTTAGGATACTGGTTTTGTTATAAAATAAATTAATAAGAATATTATAGGGGGTGTATAATGGAAATAAAACTAAAAATATTGATAGAAGATGTTACCTCTTAATTAGGTTACTTCTTTTAGTTTACACCAAAATGATTCTTTGGATGGATTTATTCCAAAATATAGGATTCTAGGTATAGGTTCGGGATGTTGGGAGACTATTTGGTAATATGTTTTCTGAAAATAAGTGGTTTTATAGGTGTGAATAAGTGGGAGAGGTGGTTTCCTTTTATAAGGAAGGGAAAGGACTCACATTGAATTTTTGGAAATAAGGTAGGTATACACATGTTATTACCTAATAGAATGTCATAAAAAACCATAGAAACTGAATAATGTTAGATTTATGGTCTAAATATGTCCATAAAATAGGTTTTTGACAAGTTTATAGCTCATTTGGCTCCCTAATATTAAGGTTTAGTCCCTTATTAATCTTAATTTGACCTTAAACACTATGATTAATTTTTGATCACTTTTACTAATATTTTCGGTCAAAAATTAACATGGTTTTATTAGAAACTAAATACCATCATGATTAAAATTATTTATGTCCGTTTTATGAAATTCAATTCATAGAAGTGGTAAAATTAAGATTAATTCTAACCTCACAGATGGACGAATTAACTGGTTTTAGTAGAAAAATGTTCAAAAGATTGTTAAGTTGTTATATTCAATTTGAAAGTGAAATTGATTATAATGAACTAAATTATATTAATATATTTATAATTCGTGTAATTTTTCTTTAAAAAAATTTAAAATACAATTTAACATTAATAATTATTTAAACAAAAAGGTTATATTTACATAAAGTGTAGTATTTTTCACTATTCATCAAAAAATAAAGTTTCTCCAAAAATACCAAAAAATAACCCTAAGATAATTTTGATATTATGAATTAAAAAATAAAGTTTATTTTGTCAAATTAAATTCATTAATGTGTCAAAATTCATATTTAAAATTGGCGTTCCATCAAAAGGAAGCAATAATGCCTTAATAAAAATATAGGGTTTGTTCTTATCTAATGCTTTATCAAATCAATTGGATGAATATCAAAAATATATTATTAAATATATAACATATTTATATTTCATTAAAATTATTAAATAATTTTATTTAATTATGTTTATTAATACAAAAATCCTTTGGAAGCATAAAAATAATAATATTTCCTTTTATATACAATTGGTTCTTATTTTCATTTCTCATTAATTGATAATCGATGAATTAATTTTTGATTTATATAAACCATAACTTTTCATAAGTTAGTTAATAATATTCATAACCTCTAACATAACTTCTAGGTAATATATTGTTATATTAAATAATATTTTTTATAATAATACAATGTTATTTGGTGAAACTTTGTCTTGCGTTTAACACAAGCTATTAAGGAAGGTCACTCTTACATGTAACAAAAGCTATCAAGGAAGGTCTCTCTAGCATGTAACACAAGCTTTCTTGGTGTTTCATGCATTACAAGAAATATAATTTTTTTAAATTTATTTAAAATAGTAAATATATAGTAGAGTCTCAAGATATTATATTCCCTTACACGTTTGGTGTTGCACACCATACACAATATCACTTACAAGGTTATTTTTTTATAATTTAGGGGTGTTACATTCTACCAACAAAATAAAATTACATTCTCACAATTTAAACTCGAGCTTGGTGATATATTGTTTGTATTTCATATTTTTAAATCCCACATTCTGAGAAGTGTTCGTAAAACATCCTCCAGAAAAGAGAGAATGAGAAGTACAGAGGTCACATGGACTGCCATGTAACTAGGTATATAGATAAGATAACATTAGTGGAAATTAGAGATACATGCTTAGAGGAAAACCATAAATTTTTATAGGGAGTGAATAAGGTAATCAAACACAAACAATTGAATTATTAATGGAAATTTGAGGGCCTCAAATCCATAAATCTAGGATTATTTAAAAGACCATTGGTTCAACATAAATTAAGGTATTATGAATTTTCTTTATTTCTAATTCATTTTCCTAATTTTGGGTAATTATTTTACTGATAATGAAATATTATTACTTGATAGGTTTCAATTTAATATGAACAATCCTAACTTTTTTTATGCTCTGATCAAATTCAAATTCATGAAGTAATTCACAAAATAGATTTCTAAAAATTAACATTGAGGTATAAAGAACTAAAATAAAATTTTAAAGGATCATAAGGTCTATAAAAGTGTGAAAAGTCTAACTATTTTCCTTTAAATATCTTATAAAACCAATATGGTTAATATATTAATCCCTAATTATCAAATGTGATACATCTGGTTCATGCTTAACATTTATTTGTCAAATTTTTTAAATAAAAAAATGAAAAATTAATGAGGATATTGCATTGGTCAGTGGTTGTAATGAAACCCTTATCATCCTTCGGTCATGGGTTCAAGACCTGTAGCCTTTCCAGACTTGATTGGTTATCACCTAACATACATTTTTTCCATTTCTAAAACCAAATTAATATAATTTTTAAAATAAATATGATGGAAATCCTTGAAATAAGGTTAATCTCTAAATATTTTTTTAACTAAGGGTTTTAATACAAACCCAATACATAAATAGTTCGTCCGCTTATTTCTACATAGATCCTTCCTTGATCTAGTGTTTATCCATAATATCATTTATAGGATTTCTAAACCATTACACCATATTTTTAATTTAAAAGACATTAGGTTTAACCAAGGATATACATTGTCAAATTCCATCAAAATTATTCATAATGGTTTATAAAGAAAACATGGATTATCCTAAGCCTATCCCATAAGAGTATCAAACCAGGTGTGAAATAAGGACCGTTTTCATGTACTAGGTTACCCCGAGTCAGGCCTGGAACACCTTGTCAAAGTTGCTACTCCTAGGTACATATGTGCAAGAACCACATCCACTTGTAGTATCCAGACTGAGATGTATTGTTATAAATAACCACATAATCAATACTTTACAAAAATTATAGTGTTTTCATCTATACTTATCCTCAAATTCTACCTCAGGGCTACGTTATCTAATCTATGTTTTCCTAAATCTAGTTCCCAAGGTTTCTATACAACTTTATTTGATACAAACTGTAGAGAACAAACCCCAGAATCTTGCTGCTGGTGTCTTCTATCAATTACATTAGAATGATTACAAGGAATGAAGCCCTGAAGGACTGATTGGTTTAGTAGTCTTAGTAAACCATACACATAAATGAGTCTTTTATTACAAATGACTACACTAATTACAATATTTTTTTTCTTCTAAAAAAATTTCTGGAAAACTCTAATCCATCCTGTTTATCCCTACATATCATTCATGGTATTCTTATTATATTACTAGGGAATGAAACATAATAAGGTTGAAGTAAAATTCTCAAAAAGGAAAAAATATATTTTAAATAATAATGTATCAATGAGAATAATCAATATGGAAAGGTAAATAACTAAAAACACAAGCCATGTAATCAATAAACTGAATGGAATTACATAAGAAATATGAAATTGTAATAACTGGAAATACATTCCATTCAAATAATCAGATGAAGAAAAATTAATATGTAAATTTAAGAAACTAAAACACATTCCATAAATCAATGAATTGAAATGAACTATATCCATAGATATGTCGACAAAAAATCTCATGGATGAATAACAACTGAAACTATTATGAGGGAAATGATTAATTGTTAGACGTCATATCTGAGGAAAATGAAGACCTGTTTCCATAAATAAATTCCAGAAGATAGTTTAAAACGAAGGGTAGAAACCCATTTTCAAAACTATTTTTCTCACGAGAACTTGTCGATGCATTGAGGAGCTATATAAAGTCTGGGCTCCACCTGTCATTTCTAGTCCAAAAAATTCCTCATTTTGAATAATCAGAATAAATAATATGCCTTATCAATTAACTATACTGAATGATAAATATTGATTTATCAATAGTTCCCCATTTAAACACCTTATGCAATATGGTATATGGTTTAGGAAATAGTAATATCCATGATAAATGGTATGGATAATTATAAGAAATTCAATGCTCAATGATCATATGAAATTGGATATTTTAAGGGGACTAACAAATAAATCAAAGAAGTGAATGTGAATATTATTCTTGGATAAATCATTCATAAACCATCTAGTGGAATAATAAGTATGGTATCAATACAAAAAACCACATGTGAAGTGAAAATAGAGGGTAGTTTTTGTTGATGAAATACAATAATAACTTTTAAAAATAATCCTGAGGAAAATATCCTTTTCTTTTAAAAAACATTTTGAAAACATTTTTCTTTGAAAATATATTTTGAAAACATTTTCTTTAAAAATAAATCTTTTAAACTATCAAAGGAGGATTCAAATAAATTATGGAGGATAAATCCCTACAAGCTATATGAGGTAAAAAGTATATTCCTTTTGTATGACAAAAGGTTAGAAAATGACTCATTAGGAAAGTGACAAGAAGATTCCATTTAAAAAATTGGTAAAAGATAAAAAGGGGTAAAAATATCATTACCTAATAATTTTAAAAACATTTTTGTAAAACTTTTTAATTAAACATGGTTTTTAGAAGAAGATTGGTTCTCCGACTAAACAGAGAAATAAATTTGAGTTTTTTGGAAAACAATTTCTAAAAGATTTTGAGTTCCAAATAATTTAAGATCATCACTAAAATTTAAAATGGTTATTAATAACTAGTGGATAATCAAATGGTTTATTTAACAATGGTTATATAATTTCTTCAAATAGAAATTTCATTGAAAGATCATTAAAGATATAGCTGAGGAAAATAATCTTCAAACATTCCAAATTGTCCCACACCACATTGAAATTTTTTAAATAATAAACCAAAATTAATGAATAATATTAAATAAAAGACTTAAATTCCATTAAGGTAAGATTATTAATGATAAAATATAACAATAGGGGTAGTAGATACACCAGAGAAAATATATAAGTGGTGAACATGTCATTTATCTCAGGGATGTAAAAAGTGAGAGGAGAATCCCTTACATATGAATTAAAAGACCCAAAATCAATAATCATCAATTTAAACATATAAATACCATTAATATAAAATAATTGATGATATTACATGTAAATGTGGAAGTATGGACACCATATATAAGAAATTTGGTGCACAACAATAAAGTATGCCTCATGGAAAGAAAAGTCCGACAAGAGTCCCTTACCTTGAGTTTCCTTTTGATTGAACATCATTTAAGTTCCTATATAATAAAATTATGTTAATTTAATACTTGATTCATAACCATATTCGAGTTTATCATTACTTTTATTTCACTTATTACTATTATTTTTACAACTAATTAAACAATTAAGTTTACATTGGGTGTTTTGACCAAATTCAGTTCATATTAAAAAAAAAACTTTTGTAGGTCAACTATTATGAAAGGGAAAATTATATAACATATAAAGAATAAATATAATGACATAATTATTATATTTATAAATCAATTATACCTTTTAAATCAATCATTAAATAAAGTTATGAAAAATTAATCAGTGTTACAATGATTGATACAGTAGGTCGTACATACGAATGAGTAATGTTATTATTTTTCAATGATTGTTATGGAAAGAAGGTAAGTAACCCCATATATTTACATAATTATCATTATACCATAAATAACATATTAGTTAATAATATTTACTAATATATATAATTTTTGTGATGAAAAAGGAATAACATCATGCCGAGGAGGCGGTAGTCCACACATCCACGAATGCCATTTTTACTTTTTAAGTGTGTTGAAGGAAAATAAAGATAATGATATATATAAATATATATATAAAGGTAATTATGTTATGAATATCATATTTATGTTTTTTATGTCCCATATTTATATTTATATTCATCCTTATATACATTCCATGGATCGTGAGAATGAATCACGTTGTTATGAGGGGCGGTAGTCCACACTTCCTCAAATTATGTTACCATATTAACGTAAAATGTGAAGTGTTAAATGTATTTGTTTTAAAATGATTATAAATGTTTAAAGACATAATAAATATCTTATATAACATTCAAAAATAGTGTTTCCATCATAATTTCCACCATGATAGGCAGTAAGGAAAAAATGAACAATCATCATTTCGTGAGGCATTAGTTCACCATTCACATAAACATTATGCTTGTTACTGATTAGATGGAGGTGTGTGTATGTGTACGTATAACCATTAGAATAAAAACATCCAGGTATATTTAGGATACTATTTCTATTATAAATAAATTAATAAGAAGAGTATAGGGGGTGGATAATGGAAGTGAAACTAAAAAGCTTGAGAGAGAATTTACCTCTTAATCAGGTTACTTATTTTGGTTTACACCAAAAGGCTTCCTTGGAAAAATTTATGCCCAAAGAGATGCTTATAGGTATATATGAGGAAATTCTGGAGACTATTTGGGTAGATCTTGTCTGATCCTAATAGGGTTTAGATATGTGAAGAAGTGAGAGAGGTGGTAGACTTTTACAGGGAAGGAAAAGGTCTCCCTTGGAATTGTTGGAAAGAAGTTGGGTATACCAATGTTATTATATAATAAAAAGTCATAAAAAACCATCCAAACAAAATAATGGAAGGTTCATGGTCTAAATATGTCCATACAATGGGATTTGGAAAAGTGTCTAGGTCATTTTGGCTCATAAGATTATGGTTTAACACCCAATCACTATAAGAAAATCACCGAGTAGTAAATATATATTTTGATTTGGTGGTAGTTTAAACCTCTGTTACATGATTCTACAATAGTTTCAAGAAACATAAATTAAATCATTTTTCAGAATCCAATAGGCAGAGGTTAGAATTTTCGCTAAATCCCAAATTTTTTTCAACCACAAAACCACTGCTAAAACGATTAGAACCGCTGCTAAATAAAATATTATAGTGGTAATTTTAACCACTATGAATAAAAATATTCTACATGTTGTAGTGGTTTAAACCATCGCTAAATGTTGATTTAAAAAAAATTAAAGTTTAGATTCTACATCCCTAGAACTACCAGAAAAAACAAATTCAAACCAAGTGTATCACCTATCAGTAGAACACAAAATCACTATAAGAAGCACACAAAATCACACATATATAACAAATATGTCATGAACAAAAAAGTATATTAGTTTACATCCAACCATAAATGGTTTCAGGTCTGTGTAAAAAATAATACATCAATAAACCCTCTCATTACATATTAGTTCACGGCATCAAAAATACCATTAATCATAACCAGATGAACTATGCTCGTCACCCTCTCCATATCCATATGAATCTTCATCTCCATCTCTACTTCCTGCTACCAGAACCTGTAAGAAAATAATATTGAAAATTAAAAACTATTTTATATTTACATTTAAACATAAAACCAATAAATGTTTGTGAACTAAATGATTTTAAAATTTTGTGATTTACCTTCTCACCACCAATCATCAATGCAATATCACTGGGGACAGGTCTAGTCGTATTATGATATAAATCAACAAACTCCTTCAATTTCCACATTTGTGCTATAACATCAATAATGAGAAAGTGAAAAAACATCTGCATAAATAGATTAATTTTGAAAAAATTAGAATTTAATAACATAATGACATTCAATTA
The DNA here is from genome assembly GCA_963277665.1 of Viscum album. Taxonomy (NCBI): domain Eukaryota; kingdom Viridiplantae; phylum Streptophyta; class Magnoliopsida; order Santalales; family Viscaceae; genus Viscum; species Viscum album. Next base: position 624,996,717 of record OY728132.1, read on the forward strand.
CACCATAATGTATTAAAATTATATTTATCTATGAATCAAAAACTTCATTTTCCAAGATAAAGGTATATGTATCCAATCATCATTTATAATCAGATGGGAAACCAACCCCACCGTAATCTAAGCTAGAATCTAGAAAAATAATCCCACATCATCATCCATAGGGACCCCATAGTAGTAAAATGGGACAACTACCTTTAGTCTTTTCAGATAAAAATCATCTAAACTTTTCATATTTTTCTTCGTAGTAGAATTATTTCCATCTTTTACGAAAAAATAGTTAGTTATATAAAAAATGCAATAACTTTATTTATATTAAAATATGTACCTGTAACAGTCACTCTCCAATATCCTCATAAAGATCCAAGAGTGTACTGCTTCCTCACTATTGAGGGTCAACTAGTATCAATATAATGCTTCCTCCTTGGTATTCCTATCATTTAATCAAATAAAAGTAACTTTAGAACATATATCTCAAAAAATTCATGCAGAAAAATAAGAAATGGTAAAAGATACACAATAATGAAAACAAAATATTCATAAATATGATAATTAATGACTTCACAAATTACATAAGTGTTTTATAAATGAATGGATGAATGCACATACAATCATATTCTCCGTCAATCATGTCATTTTATAGCTCCATCATTACTTCATCTACTTTATCCACCCTTGAAAGAATAATATTTTAAATATCAAGATGGAAAAACAAGTCCTCTTCATTTTGTTGATGGGATTCAATGTCAGAGGTAAAATATTCCACTTTATCACCCATATCATACACGTCTCTTTGTTTTATGTGAGAAAATACACTCCACTATTCATCTGCAACATCTTCCACATAATATACCATTTTTACTTGTGATGATAAGATATATGGATCATATAATTCATGTTCACCAACATCAATCAAGTGATAGAATTTAACATAACTAAATTGTAAGGAATATCTTTTAACACCCCTAATAAAATTGACCCAATTTCATTTGAATAGAACAACTAAAAAATTCATGTGGTAGTTTAATTCGAAAATATCATTAAACTTTAAATAGTATCCCACTTTGTAAAATGTAAATATAAAACTATTATGTGTTTTCAAACCCTCCTCCTAATCGACTGTAAAAAATTTAAATCCATTCACATTATAATCATTGAACTTTCTAACTTGTTTTAGAGGACCTCTTGCAAGAAACGTAAAATATCTTGAAAACTCATCTCAAGTATCCCTATTCATGATCTACAAAAATTAATATACATTATTAGATTTAAAAAATATATGTGTCAACCTAATATCTATACTGATTTTAATATTTATGAACTTACACGTTATAAAAACCATTTTAAAACATCTTTATTAACTGATTTTGTTATATCTTTCTCATTTAATTCTCAGACTCTTATTCTTATCTTTTTTTTATCCTAACCTCTTAAATAAATGGATATGCAGTTTTACTATTCAACAAGACATATCTATGTGTCTGTGATAATTCCATTTCTATTAGTGTAACATTTGAGCTCCTCCCAACTGATCATCCAATAGAAGGAATTATTTTTTATTTCCCATGTAGTTGATACAAGTCGATGTGTCATCAACACATCCAAAAGGTACAAAAAAATATCCTTCATATATGGAGCCTTTAGTTTGAGATGTATTTTTCATGTATGATTTCAAATGACCAATATATCTGTGAAATAAAAGAAAAAAACATAATTGTGTATTTAATTAAGTGCCAATAAATGTTTACTTAAATAAAAAACATATTAATAAAGTACCTCTCAATTGGATACATCCATCGATAATGTATGGGGCCTCCTAATTTAGCATCCCCAACCAAATACACTATTAAATACGTCATGGAATTAAAAAATGATGGATTTAAGATCATATACATTGCACAAAGTTTTAATAAAAATATCTCCTAAAGGTTGTAAAGATAAAATGGTTATAGAGTTTTCTCACATAGTTGTCTAAATAATGTGAAAAATTGAATTACAACAGGAGTAATCTTTTTAGGTAATAATGTTCACAATGTCAACGGTAGCAACTACTGTAATAAAATATGTGAATCATGAATTTTCAATCCATGTAACCTACAATGATTTAAGTCAACACACATTGATATGTTATTTGAATACCCATCAGATACCTTGATATGTTTTAAAATTTTAAGGACTGTATCTTTATCTCTATTTTTCATTGTAAAAATTTCCAAAGCATAATTTCCATTATCATCTGGTCAGAGATCATGATTTATGTTCATTAATTGTAAGTATTTTTGACCATTGAGATTATCCTTTAATTTTCCATGCTCATTAATTAATGTAAAGATCAAATTTTCACAAAAAATATTCTCAATATGTATCACCTTAATATTATACCAGAACAAATTAAATTCCCAAAACAAAAGTTTTAAGAAAATAATTTTTTCTTTCATTATTGTATTCCAATTTCACTTAACGATTCACTTTTAACTCATTTCCCACTATCATTCAAATGATACATATTCCCAAATTCTATTTCAACATTTCCAAGTTGTGCCAATATTTCAGAACTAGTCAAAAACATCTAAGGTGGTCTATGATCAACAGAACCATTTAATTTTGACTTCTTTAACTGAAATCTATGTGATGTGTCGAGAAATATTCGATGAAATAAGAAGAAACATTTTCTACTATGAGTTAGTCATTTAGGCTCAAAATAAAAGTTACAAACAGGACATAACAAACTCGTGTAAGTGTTCCAACCAGCTAAATTCTCAAGTCCAGGGAATCCACTAATGGTCCACATTAGAGAAGCTTTCATTTTGAACATTTTTCTAGAATATACATCATATGTCTCAACATCATTTCTCCATAACTCCTGTAATTCTTCAATTAAAGGATGCAAGTATACATCAATATCATTTCTAGAATTTTTTTTTATAGGAATAATTATCAAAATGATAAAATAATTTGGTTGAATACACATACAAATAGGCATATTGTAAGGGATGAAAACAACCAGAAAAATGCTATAATTAGTGTTCAAAGTCCCAAATTGGTTGAATCCATTGACAACCAATCCCAATCAAACATTCTTAGGATCAGATGATAAATATGGATGTAATGAATCAAATTTCTTCTATTATTTTAAATCTATTAGATGTCACATTTACCCATCATTATTATTATCTACATAATTCCACTTCATGTGTTTGACAGTTTTTTGATGACATGAATAATCTTTACAGTTGAGGATTTAAAGGAAAGTAACAAAAAACCATTGCATGTTTGTTCTTTCTCTCCTTCATCATATTAGTATCGTGATTCAGATTTCCAACATCACACATTAACTTCCATCTAAAAGAATGATTTTTTTTCAACCCTATCTACTTGAATCCTCTCCCTAATAAAGAATATAATAATTAGGACACATATGTATTTTTTTATAATTTAGACCATGCTTGTTATCAAAAATTTTCAAATTCTAAAAAGTATCATGAATCTTTAATTCAAGAAATGCAACATACAACAATTATAATTTCATGGACATCGCCTTATTTTAAATCCATATAAGAATTTGATATTGTAAAAATTTATTAGAAAAGAATGTTTTGAATATTTCAAACACCAACTATACAACTCTTTATTTCCATCATTAACTAAACAATGAAATTCATCTATCTTCTCAGTGAAGTTTTCTCTTACATTAGTCTCCATATAATCAAGAGGAGGATCCAATGATATGTTACAATATTGATATGGTTGTCTTATATTCTAAAAAACATCAACCATCATATTTCTATTTTTATCACTCTCAACTAGTTGTCTTTATGTGTTTTAGATGTTGATGTTGTTGTCTTGCAATGTTGAATGCATCGTTAATAAGGTTTCTTCATTTTATTGTCCATTTTTGATGAAGTTGGGTTCTCATTATGTCGATTGGTGTTAGTGATCAAAGTTTATGTAATTTTTGATTATCCATTCTAAATCCAACACAAATATTGAGAAGGTAATTTCTTCAATATAAAGTGTTCATAAACTTCATCTCTCTTCAACCATCTTTTAAATTTTCATTTAGGACATGGGCATCTTATTCTCCCATCAACAGATTGATTGTAAATTTTAAAATCTAAAAAATCCTCCAAAACCTTAGCATACTGAGGTGTGTTCCTCAATTATTTAATCCAACTTTTATCTATATATATCACAATGTGACTACAAATTATTTAAATAAAATTAAAAAACATAACTATTAATAAATTGGAAAAGAGTTAAATAGAATTGAAAAAACTACAACACAAGTATTTATAAGAAGAGTCATATCACTAATAGAGGGGATTTCACATAATGGTTCACTATCATTTCTATTGGTGGAGAAACTAGTGAATAAATCACTTAAATTTTCTAGTTTAAGGGCTTACTTTGTGTTAGGAATCATTAAATTTCCTATAGATGTAACTAGATGTTATTCTACTAAATTTGTATTATTAAATGCTGAAGTTATCATAATATGATAACTTAATAATTAGTAAATTATTATTTGATTATATTCAATGTTCTAAAAATTACCTCTACCAATATAACTAGTCCAAGATCATTAATTTATGTTCAATGATTAAATTGAAATATGGTTATAAATGTCTTCTATAATTAATTCCTAAACGAATAAGTCTTCTAAATATCCTTAATTAACATCTCCAATAAAAAAAGAAATATCAATACTATTTGAGAGAAAATCATGTTAAAGAAAAATTCTCAATAATTTGTTATGGTGATCAAACAGATTCACCAAAAATACACAAAAAATGGGATATAATGTATAATGTTTATTTATGATACTGTATTTTTAGTATGATTGGGTATTCCTATTCCAAAACCATACATAGTACTATGTGATCTGATAAATACATATGCTAAATAATGAATCCTTTTAAAAAGGATAATAGTAATCCATAACGTCCAGTTATGAGGAAAATGGTGTGTAAAAGAGTTACATTTTTCATTTAAAACCCATTAAGAAACCCATGAGGAAAAATACATGTTTAAATACATTTTTAATAAAAATATTCTTTTAAGAAATCATTGAAAAAAGTATCATAATATAATTTCAATAATTGATATTGAAAATATGAGTTTGTTCCATGTACCTATGAGGAATACATCATATCAAGTAAGATACATTGGTAAAAAATGTACTTCATAACAATCAAATAGATATAATAAAGGAGTTAAAATGTGGAAATTCTAGTGTCGAGTAACTTTAAAGTGATCAAAGATACATAAAAACTACCAATTCCAAGTTTTGAGTTCTTATATTACTGAATAGTCCTAGGTCTATTAGTGATACCATCAAAGATAAGAAAAATCTAATAATGACTTTCTACATTCAAATTTTGTATCTACTATATACATAAGCTTACCGACTCATATAACACATGCTTCCTCGTTACATGTCCCATGAATAAATTCAAATTTCTAGCTAGATTATAGTTGGGGTGTGTGTCTATAAAATCATAGAATAAATATACACTTTCTCATCATTCCACCGAGGATTCCCCTTGACCAATCAAAGTGATGAGTGATATTTCAAGAATTAGAGATCCAAATAATGATTATCAATGGAATAAACATGAACAATCAACATTCTAATAGATACAAAGTTTATATATCTCCCCACCAAAACCACTATTTCTACAACCATTATATTTTTCACCAAGAACCATCCATCATGGAAAATCATCAGTAAAGGATTCATCAATAATTTATCAAATAAGATAATTTACATTACAAATTTCCAAATGGTTCTTTATGGAAAAAAATGTTGGTAAAAAATTACTTTATAAACAAAATAAAATATTTTATTCAAAAATTAGTTTTATAAAACCCAATGATACTCATTTCCTTTAAAAATGGTTTTACTGTGTTGAAAGGGACTTTGATGAAGGAATGTGAAAATGATATGAAATGCATTCAATGTTTTGAAATACTATATGATAAACCATTAAAAACAAATCATTGAATATTTTTCTTTAAATCATTAAAAAACACATTTAAAGGAAACACACACTTTAAATCATGTGGAATTAACATTAGTGGATAAAAATTATTTTATTAAAAGAAACTATTTATTTTGATAATGAAATCCACCATGATTGGTGAAAAAACCTAATATTATTTCAAAACAAAGGATTAAATCACTATATGAATGCATCCATTTCAAAAAAAATTTCTTAAAAATGAGTCATTTTTGGTTAAAAATTGATTAATTAGTCATAATAAATCTCAAATGGAATAAATTATAATTCTTTCAGTAAATGAATTAAAAGAAGAAGAAATTACATAAAAACACCTACCTCAAGACTGGAATAATAATACATTGATGGTCTAAAACCAATAAAGAAGAAGGAACCTACATTAAAAATTTGAGGAGAGGGACCGGAATCAGGGAGATGACTAGGGGATAAATGGTAGCGAAGGTTCAGGGGATAGAGAGCTCGGTTGCTAAGGATCGGGATCGGGGGGATTGGGGGTGCGGGTGAGGGGGTGTCAGCGGCTCAAAATCAGGAAGGGGGTGTCGATAGGGGAAGCGGGTGTCAGTGGATTATGATTGGGACTCGGTGTCAATGGGGGAAAGTGGTATTAGTGGCTCATGATTGGATCAGTGGTGAGGGTCTAGGGATTTGGGGGATCAGGGGTGGGGGTGTCGGGTTTGAGGGGGTGAGGGGGTGTCGGGGGGAAGAAGTGTCACGATTAAAAAAATCTAAAATTTTTTGTGATAGTTTTCAAAAAACATAAATGAAATTATTTAAAAAAAAATTTAGTGGTTGTTTCAGAAACTTCCTATAAAAAACTACCACGAATTGCTGCTTTTGATGCAGTGAATTAAGCTTAATTTGACCTTAATCATAGTGATTAATTTTAATCACTTTTACTAATATTTTTGGGAAAAAATTAACTTTGTATTATTAGAATATAAATATAATCCTTATTAAAATGGTTTATATCAATTTTTATATATTTAATTCACAAAAGTGGAAAAATTAAGATTAATGCAAATCTCAAAGAGGGATAAATTAACTGGTTTTAGTAGAAATTTTTTCAAATGATTATTAAGTTTTTATATTAAAATAGAAAGTGAAATTGATTTTAATAAACTAAATTGTATTAATATATATATAATTAATCTAATGTGACTTTATAAAAATTTAAAATAAAATTAAACATTAATATTTATTTAAAAAAAATATAGTTTTTAACAAAAATGTTGTATTTTTCACTATTAATCAAAAAATAAAGTTTCTCAGAAAAATACCAAAAATTCACCCTAAGTTAATTTCGATATTATGAATTCAAAAATTAATTTTATTTTATCAAATTAAATTCATAAATATTTTAAAATTAAGATTTAAAATAGGTGTGCGATCAAAAGGTTGTAAAAATACATTAATAAAAATATAGGGTTTTATGTGTGAAATAAGATTTGTTCTTATCTTTTTCTTAATCAAATCAATTGAATGAATATAAAAAATATACTATTAAATATATAACATTTATATTTCATTAAAAAAAATTAACTAATTGTATTTAATTATGTTTATTTAGACAAAACTCCTTTAAAATCCAAAAAATAATAATATTTCTATTTATATCCAATCGGTTATTATTTTCATTCCTCCTTAATTGATAACCCATGAATAAATTTTATATTTATATAAACCATAAATTTTAATAAGTTAGTTAATACTATTCATAACCATTGACATAATGACTAGGTTTTTTTTGAAAAGGCGGTGTCTCAGTCAAAGACCAAGACACAATTTATTGAAAAAAGAAGAAATTACATGAGTCTGAAATAAAAAATCTTATTACAATCCCTTTCATAATAAGGGAGAATCTCAACAGGCATATCCTCCTTCCATGTAATGCCCTGTCTGATTTCTATATTGGTAAACCATCAGCAACCATGTTTGCTTCACGAAAGGTATGCGTGACAATGTAGTTTATCTCAAGAAGCGAAGCTAGGAATCTCATCCAGAGGGTAGTGAGAGGAAAAGTAATAAGGAAAACTCCATTCTAAATCTCCTGGACAATGGTGGTTGAGTCACTCTCAATATAGATGTTGTTCTAGCCCTCTTTCTTGATAAAGTCCACAACATGAATCACACACATCATTTCTTCCTGCAAGGACAAGGTCGTACCATTGGTGCCAAAGAAGCATCTATGACACTACCCAATAAAATATCTGAAGATAGAACCACAACCAGAAGGCCCTGTATTTCCTTTTGAGGCTCCATTAACATGAACTTTAATCCATCCTAGAATTAGATTTTTTCAGAACACTTCAATTGTGCGCCTCAGTTTCCTGTAGATACCATCAACTCTAAGATAATAAAGGATCTCAAAATCACCAAAAGAGTTGTCACAAAAAAAATTTCTCTATAGAAGCGGAATCTGTAATGACAATTACAATTTGTGTCCAACTTGCATTAAGACTGAATGAGTAATTATCGTGGATAATGGCATTTCTATCATACCAGATCATGTAGAGGAGCTCTGCAACCGCCGCTAAGAATAGGTTCTTGATTTGCTGTGAAGAGTCAAGCTCCACACAATGTTTTAATTTAGAACTAATAGAGTTGGAGTGTAACCATATACATCCAAAAAAGTCAGTAATATAATCCCAAAGTGCTGAATCCATAACACAAGACAAAAATAGATGGTTATCATCTTCTCTATGATGGTGGAAAAAGTGTCACTTAGAACAAAGTTGGATTCCAAAATATCGATGACAAACCTCAGTGGGAACATAGTTATGGGCAATACGCCAAACAAGATTTATTCTCGATGGCTTAATCTAGGTCTTAACAAAATATTTTAACCAAACAAAGTAGAGATCTAGAATTGCGAGATTGTGATTGTAAAAACTTTTTGAGTCAAGAACCCCATTGTGAGCAGACTCCCATATAAAAAAATCATCAACATTAGCATAAGAGTAATTGTTAATAAGAAAATGTTATTTGATGAAATTTGGTCTTTCATGTAACGAAAACTATCAAGGAAAGTCACTTTTGCATGTAACAAAAGCTATCGAGGAAGGTTGCTATTGTTTGTAACACAAGCTATCTTAATATTGTGTTCATTAAAAGAAATATCATTTGTTGAATTTATTTAAAATCGTATATATATAGTAAAGTATTGGGATTTTATATTCTCTTACACGTTTGGTGTCATGTTTCATACATGCTATCACATAAGAGGTTATTACTTTAGAATTTTTTAGTGCTACACTTTGGTTATAGTAGATAGTGATTTTTATGTCTAAACTGAATAGAAAATATAAGAAAATATGTAGTCATTTTTATATAATACTATTTTATATTAGAAATTTTTCTATTATGTCATACTTACTCATGATTCTAATAATTTCTATGTGTTTTCATCTCCTAGTTGTCCCTTTTTTAATTACATGAGTATCCTTTCATAACACATGATGTAAGATGAAAGTGTATTGAGATTTCAATTCATTAATCTATATATAAACAAAGGAACCTAATTATACCATTTTTTCATATCACATTTTTTTTCTATAGATTTAAAATAAATAATTTTTTTCAAGTTATGTGCACATCATTGTTGCTTTATGGTGGGTATACTATGGTCTAAAATCAGGTTTTTTATTTTCTAAACTTATTTAATGTTTCATAAATTAATTATTATTAGTCAAAGTGATTAATACATATAGTTTTAAATAAAATAATATCAATTAAAAATTACCTTAAATGATTCCTCCTCTTAATTTCTAATGAAATAATTGTAGGTTACTTGGTTTATGATTTGTGTATATATAAATGGTGGGTGGGATTTTACTTTTCGTTTAACATCCCCAAGTTTATGTTTTATAATAAGTGTCCAAAATTCCTTATGAGACTTTAAAATGACCATTAGTACACATTTCATCTAAAAACCATCTAATATAAATAAACTATTAAAGGGATACTGAAGAGTAAATCAATGTTTCATTATTTTTTTTTTCTGAAAAATAGAGAAAGTGGATCATAATGTTACCCTAATTTGTTCCCAAATTGTTTCTTTTAATGCATTGACAACATCATTCCACTTATCTATATTAACCACTACATGAATTTGAGTAATAAAATCAATGTAACTAATTAACATGGAACTTTTGGGTTTAATAGGTTGATCATGCACATTATATCCAACCTCAAATTTTTTACCTTTACTACACACCTTAATAATTTTTACTAACACTATCACGCTACAATACTATTGTATTTCTTCAAACTTAACTATTTTCCCACTTGATCAACTTTAGGTTGTTTCTCACCTCTTGAATATTTTTCTACTTATAACATTGCTCAATATTAATGTCATTTCTACATTTTCCCTCAAGATTGGTAGAATCAACATGTTCAAAAGATATTATCCACATAAATACTTAAAAAATTAATTTAGATTATGTAAATATAGTAATGAACACATAATATTATGAGGAAACACATTATATAAAAAAAATTAAATAGAGACATTTGACTTAATCATTGAACTCTTTTTTCTGTTAAAGGATGAAGGGGTTTGACCCCACTATCAAGTATCTGCATCCCCTTATTGTGGTCTCCTCTAATATATAAGACACCGTCTAACTGGGAACATCATGAAATGATTTTTAAATTCTAATTAAAGGGCTATCTTTAATGATATTTTTATTTTTCTCTACAGTTTCTTTAGTCCCTAAAATATATTTAACCAATTTGTGTTTGTATAATCTAATGAATAAAATACTTTGACTGCCTATGATGACATTATGAATGGTTCATATTTATACTTTTCATTACTGAAATTCAATTTTACAAATATCAATTCATTAATTTTAACTTCACTCTTATTATCAACCCATTTACATCAAAAAAAACTTGGAATGTTATATAATATAACTTTCCTATTTTTTTATGATGAAAATGTATGAAATATTTTCATAAATTGTATTTCTATCCTTGGTACAAGATACACATATCACTTTCTCCATAAGAGTAACTCTTCTATTTTACATCATACCATGTTTATCCTATTACTTTGTACAGAACATGTTACTATTAATTACATAAACATTGTAACATAATACTTGTACACTAGATCCATTGGTTATCCAAAGAAGTCATTATGAAATTGAAATAGTGTTTTTAGATAACTACTTAAAAATATGGTATTGAAACCATCCTATAAATGATTGATCATGCAAATTAGATATCCAGATTTTAACCCATGGTGGATTCAAATAACTGGGAATTACTTTGTGAGGTTCAAAATATGATGAAACCTCTATAATGTTATGTAAAATATAAAGTTAATCCCACTCCCACTCCATAATGGTAATTGAAACAATATCTCTTCCAAAAATTCATTCACCCACAGAGCACCAAATGTGAAGGGATTTTGGGAGACCAATGTTATCCATATTATACATCTAGTTAGTATATAATTCAATGGATTCTTTGACAATATATGACTCTAAAATAAAAACTTATTGAAAATTGTGATTTTTATTTACCCTTAAAAAATATTCACATATCATTCAATGGTGTACATCTATATATAATCTACATGACCACATAATCAAATATCTCTAACTAAGTGAACCATAAATCTTGGACAAAACATCTCCAAAAACCATATTATGGGGTTGTGTTTGCAAATTTATTAACCGTATCGAATAAAAATCTTCTCAAGAAGGTGGATGATCCACATGGATGTAGTGGCAGGAACCACCGTTCAATGTAACTCTAATTTGTAGAGGTGTCTTGGCTGTGTAGAGGTCGATCTAGTAACCTCTTCTCAATATAACTACATTTCATGGAGGTTGAGGTAGAAAACTCTTCATTGTGTATGTATGTTTATAGAACACCCCTCACATCGTGAAGTCATAATATTTCACAAATGACCCTATTTTCACAAATTTTAGCCCCTTTAATTCATCGGGGATATAAATTCCTCCTAATGTATGACTTTTCAAAGGATGTAACCTTTAGAATTTTAGCAAAATCTATGAATTCAAAGAACTCTAACATTTGCAAGCTAAAGAGAATATGGATTTCCCAAGGTAGATATCTTTTAAAAAACCTCATTCCATGGGTTTTTTGAGAACCTCAACCCATGGTGTTGATGCCTTTCATGAAGGTCCATGTTTTTTGCATAAGAAGAAATCCCTTTGTGGCTCTTGGGGTTTTAAGAGATAATTATCCTTTGTGAAACCAACCCATGGGAACCAATAATTCACACTGATGTAGGGTCACACTATTTATTGAAACATGAATTTTCATGAGACCCATGTTCTTTGTGAATACCATAAATTTTGAGAAACCCCAACCTTTAAAAAATCTATCCTCCATGCCTCTCTATGGTGAATCCTTTTAGAAAACACCCTTTAATGAAAGTTGAGTGCCCATGGCCCTGTATCCATCTATAACTGGTTTATCCACACCCCAAATTCCCATGCGACTGATATCATCAATCCTTGTGTCCTCCCCTTTCACTTCATTCTTGGCCTCAACCATTAACTTTCCTTTTGATCCAAATAATTGTCCCCTAATTCTTCATAATAATAAAAATTGGCACCCTAACATTGGGAACCCTAATTTACACTCTTCTATGGTAGTGTTTATTCTATTCCCCACCCATAGGCACATGAATAGTAGACAAGTAAGCCCTAGAGGAGGAATCATTAATGGAAACTGTCGGTATTTCCTGGTAGAGAGGAATTTTTCTAGATATTCATCTCCCACTTTGAAATAGTCTCCCTGGGTGTAGGCCCTACCAACATCCAAGCTACATGATGTAAAACTAGACATCCCAACATCATAGTCATATAAAATTAAACCTCATGATAACTTCCTCAGTACATGATGTTGAAATGTAGCCCTACCATGTGTTATGAACATTAGATTCCCTATGTATGATCATTATGAGATACTACCTTTTTCCCCACCATAGGATTATCCTCCCACTTTGGTTAGCTTCCATTCATAAGCAACACACCATCCCTTCTGGATGCTCTTTCCATGATATGAGCATCCTTACCACAAGATGTTAAACTACATGGACCGATCCTATCACATGACCTTAAACTGTGGCATCAAACTACATGGGTTTTGATCCCTATATACTAATAGGGTACATAATAAATCTCTATTAGGTTCAATCCTAGCATATAAAAAAATATGGCACAACTCCCTAAGGTTCAATATAGACATCTAGATACACATGAGGTACCACCATGAGGTTCAATCATTAGACCCCAACATCACTATGAAATCACAAGTGTGAAATCTTTCCTCCATGGGGACACACATAACCAAATCTGAAGTGTGAAATCCTTCCCACCCTAGGGTAACACTTAAAAAATACCAGGTATCAAATCTTCTACCTGGGGACACAATTAACCAAACCCTCATGTGTGAAATCTTCCCCCATGGGGACACATTTAACCAAACCCCTAAGTGTGGTCATCTTCCCCCACGGGGACACACTTACCCATCCACCATTCCCCAAAAGATAATAAAACTTGTGGAACACCTAAACATAATCTATATCCTATACAATAAACATGGGATACATATGGTATAAAGCCTCTGATTTTTTTATACCCCTAGCATCAACTAATGCGTGGTTGGAATGGGATACGTTAGGTTCCACACCTAATATGATTTACATGAAATATTCCCTCCAATAGAGGATGAAATTTTTAATTCCCAATATTCCCAATGTCCATAGATACCCAGACACGACCAATATTACTATCTACCCTAACTAAAGTTGGATACCCTGTCATGACATAAACAACACAATTAACTGGTTTCCACCTTAAAATCTAATTGGGAATGATTTTCAAAAACATGAATTATATTTTTGAGGGATACCTATACTAGGTGAAAAGATCTAAATAGGAATACATGGAAGGAGGAACTAATATCCCATCATCCTGTTTTGATCATGGAACTGATGTTTCCAACCATGGTGATGAAACCCACCCACTTTTAGAAAGTGGGAATATGGGGTAAGAAAAAAACATCATCATATCGATGTGCAACCCTGATGAAAACGCGTTGGAAACAAAAATGGTGAAACCGATGTAAAAGTCTTCTCCTTCAACTACGAGAACTAGTAAAATTAGGAAACCATTAGATTTTTCATGTCACCAGATCCAGATAATTGGTTCTAGGTCCCACCTAATGAGCAATGGGCCCAATATAAAACTCATGTGTGACTTTTGGAAGATAACATTGGGTATCCCTAGTATGTGACATCACCAATATAGATTATTTCTTTAATTCCGAAAGAATGGAAACTATTGGGGCATTAGGTATCACCTTCATAAAATATTTACTGAATAATGATTCAATGTACTTTATTTAAATTAAGATGTAGAAGATCGATGATCTAACACCAACAGGAGTAGGGGGAAGAAAGGGGAATGTTGGTAAAGAAACTCCACACAACTATGTTCCTTCCCAGAAAACCACCATGACTTCAGCTACTGGTAACCCAAACCCCATATCACCCTCCAAAATCATCCAAAGAAGGGTTATAAACACCCTTTTTCATCAATAAAAACAATAAGTGGTCATTCCCACTATGGATATGGCCCTCCAGGCTCTCGAAGCATTAGAAACTTACTAACACCATTTCCCTCTAAGAGTTGTGCAGGGGAAATCACCACCATTCCAATAGAAAAATTATTAGGAAGCCTATTTATGGAGTGTTAAAATATCTAAACCCTATGCCAAGGATGTAGTGGATGTTTGATTTTTATGAATCATGGCCATTTCTCAAGATCTACTAAGGAGGTCTCCCACCTGGTTGCATCAACACCAACACCGAATAATCCCACATGTCATCGAGTAGATCAAATCATTCCTCACTATGCTAGTACTGGTCCAAAATATCTAGTGCTAACACTGGGATAAGTCCCATAACATTTCTTAACAAATGGAATCTTATACATCTCTAGTGTCCCTCTCTGCCACCGGTGTATCCCATAAAATTCCCACAACTACTGAGCGGGAATCCATCTTCCCCTGATTGGGATCAAGACCTCATCCACCTCTTAGGAAGGTTGGGTTGAATCAATCTTTCTTTGACACTATCGAAAACTATTATGGGCCATTGTGTTATGAATCATTTCAATTCAGAGTTCTTCCCTGCACTACCAGCTACCATTATAAAGGTCCTCCCTATACTGAAAATATGCCTTGCTCCAAAGATCCATCCCACGGAAAGAGAGTGAAAAACCACCATAGGGGTCATACCCATAGTGTATTTTTCCACACGTGTAAAGGAAACACAATTGAATCTCAATAACATGCACTTGGAGAAGTCTCACACCATTAGAGAAAGGACCCTAGGAAGCATCGTTTCATTGTCGACCTCTCAAATTTTGAGATGACTAATGACTTGATGAGGGAACCTTCACCCTTACTACTAAAGATAGGGGTATAAGACCTTATATTGAGGCTTACGATCCCTGAAGTCATGTTCCAAAATATCCCTAAATACCTCCATAGGTACATATAGGTTAAATAAGTTTTATCCTCCTTCCAAGGACTCATAGTGCAATTGTCTTCATCACTATCAGTTTCCCTCCTCTCAACCCCACAATAAAAGTTGGTGATACATCAGGGTAAGGTTAACACCCTTATATTATGGTTAATACTCTACTAATTCCCAAAGAGATACTTATAATTTCTCACATGAGGAGGTTGTAAACACCCCATCCTATATGGATATGATCTTGATGTTGTTTCCGCCTCTGAGAGACATTCTAATATGTAGTGGAAATTTGTACTGCGTAACACCCCATATCTCAGTAAATCAGTAGAAAATATGATTTTCATCAGTGCTACCACAAGTTTCTTAGCCTGTACCAATTGGATATTGGGATAACCGGGAGTAAGATCATCATATTTATAATGAACTATAGGACTTATGGAGACTCTTGACCACTGACTAGTTACTAGTCATGTTCAAGTGACTAAAACCTCAAACATTTTCATTCCAATGTCCCTCATTGAGAACCAAGTAGTTTTTTTATTCCAAAATATTTGGGCAACATTCAACCAAATTTGAGATCATCAACTGATCTACCCAAGAATCCATAAGAACCTTGATGACATACACCAATAGTGTAAGAGGGTTGAGATCACATCACTCCCAATAGATTAGTGACTTGAATCATTTGGTTACTTCCAGAATATCTAGAAAACATGCATCAATATCCTTACTATACACTAATAATTCATGGTAGATTCATATCAAAACATTTATATCAGAGGATTGGGGTAGTATGCTCCCCCTATTTCAGCCATATCCCATGGAAATAATGGGATTGTTAATTCATACTATCCACCGATAGTGAATGTTATCCTATATCCACTACCACAGTGAATGAGTTCACTATTGATCCTCCTAAGGATCAAAGAAACTTGACTGCCGATATTGGGCATGATTGGGAGAACCCACTCCATGGGACATCATTATACCAATCAAGTCTACCAACAGGCACCCATACTTGGCAACAAAGATTTGTGTTGGTCCTTTTGAGTCCCCAAATGAGAAATTTCCTCCTACTTGTCAATATATCGAAAAAGGTAGGGGGCCCACTGAGATTAATTATACATCTGAGATTATTCCAGAGACCAAGTTAGATGCCAAGTTGAATGCTATTATCTAGGATATAGAGGGTTACAATAGGCTTACTATAGATATTATGTCTGAGTACTCGGGTCGTGATAATGCCAAATTGGATCCCATATCTACTCTAGTTTCATACTCGATCCTTCTTAACTCAGCATCCAGATTTGAACTAGGTGTCCCCATGTATCCAATTAGGGTAGAAGTTAGGGGATATAGAAAACCACTGATATATGAGTCATCCACTTCATATTATAAGGGCATCTATCCATATAGAGATCAAGGCCGTAGAATCTCCTAGGTCGATGAGATGGTCATAGCACTGGTGACCAAAAATGTGACACCCCTATTTCACGATATTGTTATTTTCATGTTATTTTAAGAATTAGAGTCCATGGTTGGGTTTCCCTAGAGTTCCAGATTGGAACATGGAATTTTTTTAGGTTTTTACATGATGAACAGTTAAGGTGTACGATTAGAGGGAAACCATGTGACCTCCCTTCACAAGGATCCTTTATAGTTAATTTTGAACTATGAATGGGTTTTCATCATGGGTTGTTCATAGTAAATTACAAATGGTGTGACCCCTATGATAAAGTGTGTGAGGTTCATGGTGTTTCTGAGGTGTTCTAGAAGACTTGCACACAGTTTGGTAAACCATGTGGAAAGCATAAAAGTGGATCTGTAGTTATTAATAAAGAAATTTTCACAAATTACAAATGGGTTTTCAAATAGTTAAGGTAACACCAAGAGGCCGTGTGAGGCTTGGGGTGATTTTGGAGTGAGTAACATAGTTTTTTAATAGTTCGGCCTCTTAGTAGGAACCACGCGACCTAGATTTTTTGGGGGGCAGTGGAACTCGCTTGGTTGGTGCAGAGTTTTCCTAACCATGTGAGTTTCCATGGTGTTTAAAATATTGGGATTTCCCAAAACTCTATCCTCTATTTAAAGAAGGTTTCACCCCTAAATCTACCCATTTGTGTTGGTCGACCCCTAGGGTACTTGGAGTAGTTACACCTTCGTTATCCCTTGGATCCTTGGTTTACTTTGGTGTTTTCCAAGAAGATTTTAGGTGTGTTCTTCCTCTCTTCCATCATTCCTTCTCCATATCTTCTATATTGGTTTGTAATTCCCCATGAACCCTAGGTATCATGCAGTTTGATTTTAGGGTTCTCGATGGGTCTAATGATGAGTATTTTGGTGTTTAAGGATTGTAGAAACCATTGTTTTTCCCATTATCATGGTCACCGTTGAAGGAAACATGTTCTGAGGTGGTTCAGATTGGTTTCTACTTCATTTAGGTAGGTGTTACTAAGAAATTTTTTCATTTTAGAATTAAAATTTTTATTACTCTTTATAAATTCTTATTTTATGAAAGTATTATTATATGTGATTGTCGTGTGGTCTTTTGAAACCATTTAATTTAGTTTCATGCTTGGAATAATTTATTTTACATGCGAATTACATGTTTAATTGTTTAAAATAGAATGTTTTATTATTATAACATTATTGTGAAATAGAATATTGATTTTTAACTTTTTTTAAGTTGTTAAATGGGATATTACCTGGTTTTGGCTTTCAATGAGTGAAAATAATGTCTTAAAGGAAATTTGGGTTTGAAGTGAGGTGTTGACCTCTAAATGATTTGTAAAAAAGGGTTGTTTCATTATATATAAAATGGTGATTTAAAATGTATGTTTGTTTTACCCCTTGTAAATTTACATGGTGTATTTTTTTAAATGGTTTAATGGGAAATGGTTTGACTTTTGGACTCATTTTGGTTTTCAGAGGGAAAGACCGTTGTGAAAGGAAAAATTTATAATGTTTTTAAAAGTAATGGTTGATTTCTTGGAAACACTTAAAATGGTTTAAGTAGTTCTTATGAAATGTTTTATGGAAAATAAGGTCTTTGTATATGTTTTGGATTTTCAAATAATATAGACTTTGTGTATAGGGGTGGCTTTGAAATGTTTTAAATTCATGGTTGTTTTCAATCATTTTACAAAATGTGTTTGGAAAGTATCATATGAAATGTGAAAGGGCTTGGCATTCAAATATGTGTTTTGGTATTAAAGGACCATTTGGAATGCTATTTTTTTAAATGTCATAGGTGAAATATACTCCTTGATTTACCCTTTCTTGCATACCCCTTGTGTGGGTTTTTGACCACTATGTTATTCTTATTTCTTCCCTTGTGTGGGAATGTTTTTGTCATGCCGAGTATGAACGTTATTTGTATGGGGTTCTTCATTATTTGGTGTTAGGGGTGAGGGTAGTTATGGTCATGCCTTTTGGGTGGACTTAGATTGTTTTAAATATGCCTCACTTACTTTATTGTTCATGCAATTTTGGTTATTAAATTGAATATCTATCTTGTTCCTCCAGTTGGTTAACATGCTGCTAGTTTCCCAACATACGTGCTTGGTACAAGGGCTAGGTGGGGTATTTTCATTATAATTATTCTTCTTGGGGAAATTAGATGATAGTATGGATTTACCACATGTCAATAGCTAGTTAGGATGGTTATACCCAGATAAGGATAGATTCTTGGTATGTTAGTGAGTTTAGGTAGCACCACGACACATTCGTTTTCATAGTGAGTTATTTATTGAGGGGAGTTTTATCTAGTGATTGATTATATCATTTCCTATTATTTATTTGATACAAAACTTTCCTTGATTATTTCACATTTTTTTATTCCTTATAATTCATTTTTTTTGTTCTTAACCCATGTAAGTAGGATTTTATCCTTTGAAAATAAGTTTTCAAAGATGTACGTATAACTATTTTGAAATAAAAGACTATTTTGTGAGTTCTTGTAGTGAAATTATAAATGGTATTTGGGATTTAAATATGGATTCATCTAGTGAAATATTTTGAAGCAACAAATTTCCTTTAGACAAAACCTGTGTGAGTTGTTCTTGGGAAATGTTAATAGTGTGTATAGTTATGAAATGGCTTTGGATGATGGATTTGTTTTAAAAAAAGTTTGTTTTCATTTTTGGGAAAAAAGGGAAAATGTTTTGAAATTTTATTGTGGAATTGTTTTGAGTTCCATGCATTTTAGATATGTAAATATTACTATCTATATTTATTTTCAAAATAGAATTAGTGAATTTCATTATGAAATGAATTGATTTGTTTTGGTGGGTTGTGGTGACCTACTAGGATTTTTAGCTCATGACTATAAGATTTTAGGTTCTAGGTTCTCGGTTGAATCCATATTGTTCATTATGGTTGATGTGGGGTGTGTTGGGAAGTGGTAAAAAACTAGAGGTTATGTGGAGTTAGTTTCCAGAATGGCTTAACTTATTTGTATTATTAAAGTTTTATTTTTGGTTTAGTTTTTCCTATTTTTTCCCAACCATATGTATCTATTTTTTATAAATGCGGTTTATTTTTATGAAAATTGTTTGGATTATGGTATTTGGTTATGACCTGTTAGAATTCTTTTTTACTTACTTCCACTATTGTATCTCTAATTTTTGGAAAAAACCATTCCCAAAGGAGTTCTTTTGATGACCATGAGCTTTTTGTAAAGCATCCTGTTACCATTCATTAGGAATTACTTGTCCTACAGTCTTGGTTTTTTTGGTTTTGGGTTCTTCAATAGAATATTGGTTTTATTCTATCTTCTAGTAAATTTTATGCCATGTAATGGGATTTACCTAAGTGTATTTGTTATCAGGAATATTCCATGAAAATTTTTCAGGGCCTGAAAACTTATAAGCCCTGTATTTGAAATTCATGATGTTTAATGGTTGAAAATAAAATTTCAATAATATTCAATTCTTTTTTCAGCATATGAATCCTTCATGGATTACATGACATGAACCAGGGTTACATGCCATGTAAATATTTATGTTGGCAGTTTTAAGTGTGATGTGCATCTGATTTTATTTTTTTCAACATTTATCCCTCCCTTTAATGACCTAGATCCTTACCCAAGTAAATTTAGGTCCTCCAAAACCTTTCCTTGGTGGATAGAAGTGGTCTTGACCTCAAGTGATCTCCTTTGGGTAATTTGATATCCTATCATGTGTTTTCGTATGGTATATCATTATATCCTACTTGTAGTGTGAATATATCATTATGTAATGGATTGATCTAAAATTCGTTTCATTTTATCTTGATTATAGGTTGTGTTCCAAGGTCTTATGTACCTTTGTTCTTCATTTTAAAGTTCCATTGCGGGTGTTTATTTCTTGATTTTTTCTAAAAGGTAGGTGGTTCCAAAATCCTTTTCCCTAAAACTGAAACCCGAAGTCTCTTGATTAAATTGTAATGAATTTTTTATTATATTAAAAATCTGGAAATGCGAAGGTTTTATTTTTGATTTAAATTGGGCATTGTAATTAAGAAAAACCCCAATTTCAATGGAATTGAAATTTTGGGGTGGATTTAAGAAAAATGATGGCTTGATTTAGAAATCATTTTGATGAAATTATTTGAAGATTGATATTGAGATAAAAGAGAATTTTGAAATGGGATTTAAAATGTCATGAAATGAAGAAAACACCTAATTTTCTTTTGAAATAGAAAATTCATGTTGAAAATTGAAATTGGGAAATTTTATATTAATTTTTTTAAATGGTTGATTTCCAATTTTTCTGATATAATTTTAACTTAAATGGGAGAGAATGTAATTTTCCCTTAAGAGGGAGTGAATATAATTTTACCTTACATGGAATTGGAAATAAATTTACCTTAAGTGGGACTGGATGTAGTTTTCCCTTAAGTGGGAGTGGATGATAGTAATTTACCCTTAAGTGGGGTTGTATTTGGTTGATTTGATACAAATGTCATTGATTTATGGAACCGTTTTATTTATGCTAGTTTAATTATATAAAATGTTTTATATAAAATGTTCATTTAAGCATGTTTTAAAGTTGTTTGTTATACCTACCATATATTTTAATGAAATCATGTTTTTTTAAATATACAAATGAAATATTATGTCTAGTTTTATTTATATTGGTATCATGATTGGTTTATTGTTTTAGAAACAATTATGGAAGAGTTGGTGAGACCCTACTAGGAATTATTTCTCACACCCTACCTTTTCCTTTAGGTGTTTGTGGATTTTATTATTCCAAGACTAAGCACAGGTAAATCACCTCTTTGAGGTGGTGGATGTTATTTATCCTTTGGGCTCATAGTGATAGAGGTGACCAGTGGAAAAGTTATCCACTTATTGCATGGGATGTTTTAGTTTTTTCTTGTCAGATATTGAGTACTTTGAGGATGTATAACTTTGGGTTTTATTATACCTATTTCATTAATAGCACTTTGTCCCTTTATATCATTGTTCATTATGAATTTTATATTTATCTTCATTTGTTATTGTGGAAAATTCATTCCATCTTTTATCTTGTATGATGCCAAGTTCTAGCCGGAAACCCATGGGGATCCAGAACGCCCTTCAATCCATGTTAGTACCAGCTCGGGTATCAGGGTACTAGGGTATCTGCGATGGTTTTTTATAAATTGGTATCATAGGTTTAGGCTAATCATGTTTCCTTGATGTTATTATCTAGTTTAATAAGTCTTGATGGGACTTAGGAGGTAGTTGGGAGCAAGTTTCTATCCTGTTATCACTACAACGAGCATTAAGTCACCAATGGTGTTTAGGGAATGGCGTCTTGAGGAATAATTTGATATAATTCTAGTCTTTTCCAAAAACAAAATTTGGTGTGTTGGAATACAAATATATAAATATTATCTGATGTAATTGATATTTCTATTGATCTTGTTTGAGTCATTATTTTGAGTAATATTCTAATGTCTTCAGTGTTTTCTATTGATGTTTTGTATCATTATGCCTTCAGGAAGATGTTTGAATCATCCCTAGAAGGAAGATGTTGATTAGAAATAGTGATAAAACCATAAAATGGAAAAAAATCATGTTTATATTGTTGTGAATACTATCCAAGAACAGGGAAATTTACCTACAATCATTCCTTCTCAAAATCCAGTTGTCGGGCCTCAAAGGGATGAATCTCAGAATTAGGTTCAAGATTTTCTTCTCCATAAGACTCCAGTGTTTCAATTCTCTAATAATCCTCCAGAGACTGAGGATTAGTTGAGAAATATAGATCTTATATTTTATTTCTTGGAAAAACCTAATTCAATTAAGGTGAAATGTGCAACCTCTAAGCTAGAAGGGCCTTGTAGGAGATGGTGGGATTCGATGGTAACAACATAGAAGCATGTGGTCTTAGAGTGGAGGGAATTTAGAATAATTTTCACTAATTGATTCTATCTATATTCTATGGTAATTGCTAAGGCTATGGAGTTTTTTTTAGCATCCATCAGGCTGACAAGACCATTATGGTGGACGCAATCTTCTTTTCCTAGCTTGTACAGTTTTCAACTGAGATTATATCAAATGAGAAAATGAAGACTCAACGGTTTTAGATGGGTCTCTTACTTGACATCCATTTAGATATTTTATTACTGAATATCACCTCATATACTTCTTATAATCTTTTTTTTTGTGATGTATTCTTCTATGTAGTGTTTTTTCCTTATGAGTTTCATTGTTTTTTGGGCTTCATCCCTCCATAAAGGAGTTACACCTTCTTGGTCTGGCATGATTTCAATGATATTTTATGAATACTGTGGGTTTTTAGATGCTTTTCTGAACCATTTCACAACCATTTCAGGGTTTATTTACCCCGGACTTGATTACTTCTGGAACAGTTAGCTTGAATGAGATAGTTTTTGCCTCTTGGATGTTTTATTTTTATTTTTAGTGATGGGCAATTTGGTGAAAGTGAGCTCACTGTTTTTCCTTCATGGATCCTAGATAGCGGGCTTGAAGATTTCTTTGTTTTGAATCACTATATTATACATCTAATGGGTTCTTTTCCCTTGGTGGAATATTTTTTCTATCACTCAATGGGTAGAAACTAATTCCCCCTTCTAGAGGAATTTTTTTGATAGATTGATGATTAGACTTAGACGTTTTTTTACAACTCAAGATTTTGGTTTGTTTCTCTTTGAAGACTCAACTAGTATCCCCCCTCAATCCCATACATGTGTATTCTCTTTAAAACTCATTATTTTTTATAACTTTTTATTATTTTAATAACTTCCTTTTGTTCATGAATTGGGTGACCAATTCATGTCACCAATTTTATAAAAAAAACTGATGTATTGGATAGGTTGTTAATAGTTAATCTTGAAATTTATAGTATGTTAGGGTTTATGGGAGTTTCTTTTTCTCCTAGTGGTGGTTTCATTGAGTTACTTTAAACTAAAGAGTAATCATGATGATCCTCGTAGTGGTTCTCGACTGTATACATCCTTTAGACCTATTGTAGTTCCTGGAAGATGGCCTTTGACTTTCTTCTAGTGTGTCATGGTTGGTTATTCGAGATGTGTTTGCACTGAGGAACCAAATATCTATAGTTATTGTGGTCACTTAGGGCACTTATAGAAATTCTTACATTTATTTTCTACCCTATACAGTGGCATGGGATAATCAACAATTTAAAATACTATGGTGGAATAAGATTCTCTGAGATCTAATGGGTTCTAGTCATAGGAATCTGGAATGAAGCTTCTTCAAGTAGTGGAAGAGTCTTTAGGGGAAGCTGGTACAGGTCTAACGTCTGTAAGAGTTACCATCACTACAACTTTATATTTAGTGACTATTTTATTGGATACTAGTGCATCTCATTCATTTATATCAAATTTTATTGTGGACCTACTAAATCTTCCTATAAAGATTTTTTTCTTATGTGAAGGATATTACTACACCCTTCAGAACGAAGAGAGAGAAAGATCTATGTTGTCTTGCTTGTGTATTATCTTTATTAGAGATTGATTTTACCTAGATTTTTTTGGATATCAACATAAAACATCTTGATGTCATTTTTGGGATGGATTGGATCACTGACAATAAGGCCCGAATTGACTGTTATCTTCAATGGAGATCCTTTACTACACCAGATGGGGTAAGCCGAATCTTTTAGGAAGAATGGAAAATGAGGTCCATTATATCTAGAACTTATTATCCATAGTTGGAAAAATTAATATCAATGTTTTATTTTGATCTGTAGTAGGAGTCTTTGAGCGATGATATCACTATAGTTGTTGTCGATTTTCTTAGCATTTTTACATGTTTTTCCTTAGTATACCACTGATAAGAGAGGTATAGTTTTTTATTGACTTAGATCATGGAATTAAAATAGTGTTTATTCCTTCTTAACATATGGAATTAGTTGAACTAAATGAGTGGATTACTCAGTTATATGATCTCGTAGAGAAAGGATTCAGACTCATGAGTGTGTCACCTTGGGCAGCGCCTGTTCTCTTTGTAAAGAAAGATGATAGAACACTTTTCCTTTGGGTTGATTACTGAAAATTTTATCAAGTTATGGTAAGGAATAAATATTATTTTCCATATATTGATGATCTATTTCACCAATTAAAATGGGTGAAGTAATTCTCAGTGATTGATCTTCGATCTGGTTACCACCAATTAAAAATAAAATTATTTGAAATTTAGAAGAATTCCTTGAGAATCAGATATAGTCACTTTGATTATTTTTTCCCTTTGGCCTCACCAATGATCCTGAAGTCTTCATGTATTTTATGAACATGTTTTCCATGAGTATCTTGATGTGTTCATTATAGTATTTTTGGATAGAATCTTGGTTTACATTAAAACCAAGGAGGATCATGTGTGTCATTTGAGATAAATTTTGGAAATGTTTAGAAATAACTACATTTATTCCAATCTATCAAAATGTAACTTTTGGATTTCGAAGGTGAAGTTCTTGGGACACATGGTCTTAGAACATGGGATCCCACTTGACCCTAGTAAGGTGAAAACTAATTTTACATAGGAACAACCATGAATTGTTTTTTATATTTAAATATTTTTGTTTTTACCTAGGTATTACCATTAAGTTGTATAGTATTTCTCTCAGATGGATTCTCTAATGACCACTCTCACTTGGAAGGGAGTGAATTTTCACTGGATGATAAATGATAGAGTTATTATTTTGAACTAAAATGTCTTTTGACTTATATGATGGTGATGAATTTTCCAAAGGTCTGACATAGCTATATGGTCTTCTGTAATGCATCAGGTTCAGTTTTGGGTTGTGTACTTATGTTGGGTGATCATATAGTTGCTTATGGATTCAGATAGCTTATTCCACATGAGAAGAATTATATTAACCATGGCCTTGAACTCCAAGTAGTGATTCTTGCACTTATGAGTTGGAATCATTAACTTTTTATAGAATTTTTACCATGTATTAAAACAACAAAATCTTGAATTATATCTTCTCTCAAAAAAATATAAATCTCCATCAAAGGCATTGGTTAGAGTACCAATATCCTTTTTATTTCAATATTTTCTATACCCTAGGTAAAGGTAATGTTGTCATTAATGATTTGATCTAGAAGCTTCCATCCCAGGTTGTGAAAGAATCATCAGAATAGTGGAACTTGGTGGTTATTTTTGCATAGTTTCATTTAGGATTCTAACAGGAAGAGTCCAAGGTTATCTTGGAAAATGTTCTGTTGAACTCCTCTCTTCTCAAGAAGATTATTAAGTAGCATCATCTTGATAATATAGTTCATAGCATTAGGGAATCTATTTATGGAGTTGAGACCATTACTAAGTGGTCATTCTCTATAGAGGGTATTCTATGTTTTTCAAATTATTTTGTTGTGCCTTTATTCATGAGGAAATATATAATAGGGTATTTCAATAATTACCATTCGGATATGCACCAATGAATCAAAAATATATTTTATGATATGAATTGATGATTTTGGTGTCCAGGTATGAGGTGGGACATCACTAACTTTGTTTCATGTTGTTATACTTTTCAATAGGTTAAGGATTAGCACTAGAGACCCTCAGGTTTACTTCATCCACTTCTAGTGCTGAATTAGAAGTGGGATGAAATTTATATGGACCTTTTTGTTGTGTTTACATGTATCCCTCAAAAGAACAATGTGATATGTTTTATGATCGATCAACAGACCAAATTTGCTCACTTATTACTCATTTGGGATACAAACAAATTTCAGGAGTTAGGAAATCTATATGTGAAATAGATTATACATTTGTAAGAAGTTCCACCTACTATTATATCTAATAGAGATCCCAGTTTTACCTCTCATTTTTGGAGTGAACTTCAGGAGGTGATGGGACCTCAGGTTCTTTTGAGTACGGTATACCATCCACAGACGAATGAACTGACAAAGTGAACTTTATAGATTATTAATGATTTTCTATGTTCCTATGTTCCTAACTTTGGGGGATCTTGGGATGACCATTTGGTAATGTTTTAATTTTATTATAACAATAGTTACTTGTTTGGGATTATAATGGATCCTTTTCAGACCTTGTATAATCTCCACATTTCTAGTTGGAGATTGGAGAAAATTCCTTGGTTGGGATGAGTCTGGTACAAGAGAAAAAAAACAAAGATTCAGTTGGTCCATCATACAATGTTGAAAAAATAGATCCAATACAAATCTTATGCTGATCATCATCAGAGACCGTTGGATTTATGTGTTGGTGATTTGGTATTCTTGAGATCATCACCTCGGTTGGGACACTAATGGATTGGGAGTCAAGGGAATCTTTATCCTAGTTCAATGGGACATTTTTAGGTTGCTGAGAAGGTGGATAAAGTGGCACACCATTTAGCACTACCAATACATTTGATGTTGATACATAATTTTTTTCATGTATCATATCATTGGAAGTATCTTTTTGATCCATATCATGTCTTAGGATGAGAAGATATTGATGTTGAGCCTAATATATCTGTGAGTGAGCATCCAATCAGGATTGTTGACTTTGAGAAAAAGTTACTTTGTGGGTGGGAGATAAATTTGGTATGTGTGTTATGACAGTATATTTCTGATTCTCATGATAAATGGGAGTATGGGGTACTTATTAGAGATAAGTATCCTCATCTCTTTGAAATGGAAAATTCTTCATAGGATTTACGGGGACAAATATTTTTTATGGTGTGGAGGTTGTAACATTATGTTACCTTTCATAAGGTGTGCCTTATATTTTGGTCTTGGGTTTATTTTTGGTTTTGGGTTTTTAGTAGAATATGGGGTTTTTACTGTCTTATGGGTAACTATACACTGTGTAAAGGGATTAAACACTATGTATTTATTTCCAAGAAAATTCCATGAGGATTTTGTACGGTCTGAAAATTTACAATCTTTTTATTTAAAATTCACAATGTGTAAAGGTTGAAAATAATATATTAATAAAATGAAATTCTTTTTTAGTGTATGTGGCTTTTGTGGATTACATGATGTGAATCAGGGTTACACACCATGTATATATCAAGGTAAGTGGTTTTAAGTGTGTTATACAAAATATTTTCTTTTGTTTTGACCTAAATATCTCCCTCTAAGGACCCACATCATTCCCTAAGAAAATTTGGATCCTTTAAACCCATTCTTTAATGGGTAGAAGAGGCTATAAAATTATTAGATCTTATTCATGTAAGTGGATCTTCGGTAGCATGTTTTATTCTAGTCTCTCATTCCATCCTCCTTGGAGTATGAATAGATCAGTATATAATGTAGGGATCGAAATTCCATTTTCTTGGATCTTGATTCTAGGTTGTGTTCCTAGGTCTTCCATGCCTTTTTTCTTCTTTGGCGAGTCCTATTTTAGGTGTTGATTTATTTATCATTGATTAAAGGTAGGTGGTTCTATAATTATCTTCCCTAAAATTGAAACATAAAATTTATTGATTATATTGAAATTAATTTTTGATTGTCTCAAAAATATAAAATTGTGAATGTTTGATATTTGATTTGAATTGGGCATGTAAATTGAGAAAAACCCTAAATATAATTGAAATTTTGGAGTGAATTTATGAAAAATGAGGGATTTATTTAAAAACCATTCTGCTGAAATGATTTAATGATTGATATTGAGAAAAAATATTAAATTGAAAGGGTATTTGAAATGGAATGAGATGATGAAAACCTATTATTTGGTTTTGAAATGGAAAAGGCATGATGAGAACTGAAATTGAGAAATTGTATTTTAAATTTTTTTAAAATGACTGATTTCCAATTTTTATGATATGATTTCATATTAAGAGGGAGTGGATGTAATTTCCCTTTAAGTGGTAGTGTATTAAATTCTCCCTTAAGTAGGAGTGATGTAATTCTCCCTTAAATGGTATTGGATGTAGTTTTTCCTTAAACGAGAGTGGATGAAAGTGATCTTTCCTTAAGTGGGGGTTGTTATTGTTTGATTTGATACACATTCCCTTGATTTATAGCATTGTTTTATTCATATTAGCTGATTTATGTAAATTATTTTATATCAAATTTTCATTTGATCCTATATGAAAGTTGTTTGATACAACTTCCACCTATTTAAATGAAAGAATGTTTTGTTTTAAATATTCAAATTAAATTTCATGACTAGTTTTATTTATATTGATATCATGATTGTTTATTTTTTGGAAATAATTATGGAACAATTAGTGAAAACCTACTGGGATTTATAGCTCACACCATACCTTTGACTTCGGTAATTTGAATATTTTCTTATGACATATCCAAGAAAAGGGAAATCACCTCTTTAAGGAGGTATATGTTCTTGATCCTTTGGTATTAGAGTTATAAAGGAGACCAATGGATATTTTATCCTCTAGTTGAATGGTATTTTTGAATTTTATCTTATCAGATGTTAAGTAATTTGATGATATACTTATTTGGGTTTTGTTATACCTATTTCATTTTTAGTACTTTCTCTCTTTGGAGTGTTTTGAATACTGAAATGTATCTTTATCTTTCACTACCTTTAGGAAAAATTCATTCCCTCTTTTATCTTTTATGATTCTAGATGCCAGTACCAAACCCATGGGGATTAGGAAAAAACTTTAGACCATGTTAGTGTTGGGTTGGGTATCAAGGTACTAGGGTACCTGAATTTTTTTGTGAGATGTTAGTAACTTGTGGGGATCAAAATTTCCTTCAGGCATTATGATAGGCTAGGTTAGTTCCATGTTCGATGGTAGACCGATCCGGTTCATTACAAAATGGTATTGAAGATTTGGGGTTTCCTTTAGTATGAACCTAATATTCTTGTGTATAATTTTTTATTTGTGGATAACCTTGTAGAAATATGATTAAGGTTTTCAAATCTTGAGAGGTAAGGGTGGGGAGAGTCTAGATAGCTCCCGCTTATCCCAAACCTCATGATTTTATGGGTTGTTGGATTTAAATTTGTGAATTCAAGGTTTCTTTTAACTATTTATTGTGTTTTATTATGTGATTTACATTTTTGAGTCCCCTTTGACTGTTGAATTATATTGGGGACCACTCTTTATCTTTAAGGTGGAAGAGAGCTTGAGACACACAATTAGCTCACATGGCCTGGGAAGCCAGGTGGTGCATGTGTTGTCGATTTTAACCCCTTTTTCAAGTTTTATTGCATGGTTGAAACCCAGTTTTCCAAACCATGGTGTTCAAAGAATGCATAACACTAATTTTACTTGGATATCCTATTTAGCCTCATCTTTATTTTTTATTTCTCTAAAACTGGTTCTCACTTTCTATGGGTGGGATGAGGAGTGTTTTACCTTTTGGGATGTGGTGCATGATCCTTTGCTTATTTTTCATGATCCTTTGATTATTGTTTCTCCAATTGTGATTTTGTGCCTTTTCATGGACTCATCTTGGCTTTGGAAACCTTGTTTTGAAAAAATAGTGAGATTTTTGTTTAATTTTTTATTTTCAAAATTCGTATTTTGAACAATGTTGATGTTTTAATTCCCATGGTTTTATGATTTTTTTATAAAAGTAGAGATTTCTCTTCTTATATTTGGAAAGTGAAGTGTTTTAAAGATAATTTGTGTTTTTGAAACAATATTGGAGAGTTTTTTGAAAACGGGAATTGTATTTTAAAAATAATTTTTGGATGCTCAGTTTTAAAAGTGGAAATTGTTTTTGAAAGGAATTTTGTGGTTTTACTTGTTTGGTGTAATGTGTATATTCCACCAAGGGGGTTTTGTTTTAAATATTTTTCTGTCTTGTATTTTTTATGAACCCATTAGTGGAAGATGGTTTTAAAATTCCTCAGAGAAATAGCGAGTTTCAAAAGAAATATTTCTTTGATGTGTTATTTGTGTGCCTTGTTTGAGGGATCTTATAGTCTATTTGATTCCTCACTTGTGAAGGAATCACTTGGTTTTTGTTTTGAGACATAACATGAGAATGTTATTCTATATGTTGTTATTTATCCCTAGAATAGTTGAAATGGTTTCACTAGTTATGGTGCCTAACCAGAATCTGAGTGGAGGGGTGGATGTGGAACCTTCATTTATCTTTTAAGAAAAGAGGTTGTTTAAAGAGACTGAGGTGATCCCAAATCCTCTTGGTTCCTCATCTGCTACATGAAGAAGTTTATTAAGATTCATTTCATGAAGTTCATCTATTGTGTTTTGTGTGTGGATTTTCCCCTTTTTTGGGTGTTCCTTGTGGATGATACTTTTTGGGATGTTATAATGGATGGTTTTAATGCTATTTTGTGGCATGTTTTTATCCTGTTTAGGATTTTGTTCCCACTCTCAGGCCATCTTGGGTGTTTTTTGGATGGTATGTGAGTTCTATTTTTATTATCCTCATTGCTTGGGTAATACTTTCATACTGATAGTGCCTTGTGCCTATTCTTTATTCTAAACTTAGTGGTGCTCTTTTTTTTTTGAATTTTGAGAGACCTTTGGTTGCACGATTGGGTAACAAGGGTGTGTGTTTTCCTAGTTTATTGTGGTATACTAAGTAGTGTGTGGAGGTGATCCTTTTATATTATTCACCTTGTGAGTGTGATACAAGATTTTACCCTCGGTTATTCACATGTTTCATGACCAAGGTGAGTTTTCATTTCATTATTTTGAGACTCTTTGGTTGTTCCTAGTTCCTTTGGTTTGGGAAGTTTTTGTAGTTGAGAGTATCTTACTCCTTTAGTTGATCATTTTTTCGTTGTTTTAGGATGCATTCCCAATAGTGGTTCTTTTGTTCAACCATGTTAGATGAACTCTAAATAGCGGGGATACTATTTTAGAGTAATTATGAATGGTGGGGAGAACATGTTAGGTATCTCATTCTTTATAGGTCATCCTATATAAGTTTCATGTTTAGTTCTTCTTAGAGACATTTGGTTCTATTATGGTTGATTAGTTTGATCATTTTTAAGTATATAGTTTGCTAGATTTGAGGTTAATCTAAGTTTTGTGGCTCATTTGGCCAGATCCTTCATTAATATTCTATTTTTGGGGGTAGAAAGTGGCATAGTGGGGATTTTGTGACACCCCATGTCACAATTTCATGCTATTTTGAGTAGTGGAGGTCGTAGTTTCATTTCCCTAGAGTTTCAGATCAAAACATTAAAATTACTGAGTTTTTATACTATTCATGGTTAAGGTGCATGGTTAGAGGGAAACTACATGGTCTACCTTTATGAGGAGCCTTTGCATATCATTTTGAATTGCACATAGTTTTCAGCACGAGTTGCACATAGTTAAGTCAAAATTGTGCAACCCTAAGGAGAAAGTGGGTGGGATCTTTGGTGTATTTTATGTGTGGTGCATGAATTTCACATGATTTAGTAAATGGGCATCAAGTGTGTAGGTGTATTCGTAGGTTTAAACACATCAATTTTCATGGATTTAACACAGTTTGAAAATTGTGTGGGTCACCCCAAGAGGCTGTGTGAGTCTTGGGGTGATTCTGGAGTTAGGAACATAGTTTTTTAACCATGCAGCCTATAATGAAGAAACACATAGTTTAGGATTTTTAAGACGTAGTGGAACTTTCATAGTTGATGCACATTTTTCCAAACCATGGGGCCAAATTGGGTAAGTTGTCCAAGTGTTTAAAATCTCAGGATTTCACAAAATTGCCTCCTTTATTTTAAATATTTTTTACCCATATTCTCCCCATTTGTATCATCCAACCCTAGGGTAATTAGAGGAGCTACAACTTCTTCTACCCTTGATTTATTGGATCCCTTTGGTCTCTTCCAAGATGATTTGAGCGTGTTATTATTCTATTTCTCTCTTTATTCCTTCTCCCTCTATTATCTCTTTTTTTTGGATTTCCCTATGAACCCAAGGTATCATGTGGTTTTATTTTAGGGTTCTAGGTGGGTCTAATGATGGGGATTTTGGTGTGTAGGGGTTTTAGTCACCATTGCTTGTACCATGGGTGTGGTCACCATTGAAGGAGACATGTTCTAAGGTGGTTCAAGTTGGTTTCCAATTCATTGAGGTAGGTTTTACTATGTAATTGTTTCATCATGGAATTCTAAGTATGATTTCAATTTATAAATTATCATTTCATGAAAGTATGATTATATGTGATAGTCGTGTGGTGTCTTGAAACCATTTATTTGAGTTTTATTCTTAGCATAATTGGTTTTACATGTGAATTCCATGTTTTATTTCTTTAAATAGAATATTTTATTATTATAATATTCTTGTGAAATGTCTTATCAAATTTGGGAATGTTTTTTAAGTTGTGAAATGGGATTTGACCTGGTTTTGGTTTTCAATGAGTGAAAATAATGTTTTTAATGGAATTTGGTTTTAAAGTAAGGTGTTGACCTCTAAATGGTCTATAAAAATGGGGTGTTTAAATGTATTTAAAATTGTGATTTAAATTTTTGTGTGTTTTAACCCTGGTAAAATTCGATGGTGGCTAGTTTTAAATGGTTTAATGGTAAATGTTTGGCCTTTTGGAATCCTCTTGGTTTTCAAAGAGAAAGATCCTTATGAAGGGGAAACATTAAAATGTTTTAAAATAAGTAGGTGATTTATTTAGACCTATTTAAATTATTTAAGTGGTGTTTATAAAATTTTTGATGGAAAAGAAGGGATTTGGACTTGTTTCTGATTTTTGAATAAGATAACCCATGTGTAAAGGAGGATTTGAAATGTTTTAAATGCTTGGGTGTTTTCTATAATTTTCCAAATGGAGTTTGGAATGTATCTTATGAAATATGAAATGGAATGGAATTCCAAGCTATGTTTTGGTTTTAAATTCTCATTTGGAACATTTTTTTAAATAGAATTGGTTAAATACAATCCTTGATTTCCCATTTCTTATATACCCTCATGTGAGTTTATAATCATTATGTGATTCTTGTTGTTCCGCTTGTGTGGGAATGTGGTTGTTATGTCTTGTGCGCATGTTATGTACACATAATTCTTCATCATTGAGTGTTAGGGGAGAGGGTAGTTTGGTTATTCCTTATTTTTATACTTGTATTTTTTCACTATAACTCACTTTCATTATTATTCATGGGATGTCTGGTAGAAAATGAAAGATCTAGATTAATCCTCTAGTTGGTTCACACACTACTAGTTTCCCATTAGTCGTTCTAGGCACATGATCTAGGTGGGGTTTTTCATTAAAATTATGATTGTGTGGGATAATTGGATGATGATATTGACTTAGAATATATAGATAACTATTTTAGGTGGTTATACCAAAATATATTTAGATTCTTTTCATGTTAGTGACTTTAGGTAGGACAATGACACATTTTTTTCTCAGTGAGTTAATGATTGAGGGGAGTTTGATATAGTTATTTGTTGTATCTTTTCCCCTAATTTCTTTTATATAAGACCTTCATTGCTTATGTTTCATTTTTTATGCCTTGTGATACATATATGGTGACTTTTTGTTGTTCCTATCCCATGTAAATTGGGTTGTTTCCTTTAAAAACTAGTTTTTAAAGATGTTTGGAAAACCATTTTGAAATGAAATACTCTTGTACGATTTATTGTGGTGAATTTCTAAATGGGTTTTTGGGTTTTAAAGATTGATTAGTTCAGTAATTTTTTTAATGTAACCATTTTCAGTTCGATGAAATTTGAGTGAGTTGTTTTTTGAGAAATGTTAACCATGTGTGTAGTTTTAAAATTGTTTTGGCCAAAGGATTTGTTTTTAAAAATGTCTGTGTTTGGTTTTTTGGAAATAAATGGATTTTTTTTAAAGTGGATTATGGATTTTTTTGATTTACATGAATTGTAGATATATAAATATTAATTTATAGCTTTATTTTCAAACTACCATTAGTTAATTTTATTATGAAAATAATTACTTAGTTTTAGTGGGTTATGGTGACCTAATAGGTTTTTTAGCTCACGTAGGTAAAATTTTATGTTCTAGGTTATCATTTATAACCTTATTGGTCGTCATGAAAGATGTGGGTGATTTGGTCAGTGGTGAGAAACTGGAGGTTTCATAGAGTTGGTTTTGAGTCTGGCTCGAGTTATTTGGTTTATTATAGTTTTCTTTTTGTTATATTTGTTCTTACTTTGTTCTGCATGCTTTTATCTCTTTGTTTATGAATAATTATTATCTTTAAGCAAATGGGTTAGATAAAGGTAATTGGTTATAACCTGTTAGCATGTTTTTTATTTATTTCCATGGTTTTATCTCTGATTTGGGGAAAAAATTCCCAAACGGGTTCATTTGATACCCAAGCACTTTTCGCTAGCCTGTGGGGATCGAGAATGCCTTTCGAGACTTGTGAAGGTCCAGGACAGTTTCCATTTTAGTGGTTTCTCAGCCCTGTTTGTTACAAAATGGTATCAAAGGTTTGAGTGTTCCTTTAGTTGGAACCTAATATTCTTGTATATCTCTTATTATTTGTTGATATCTTGGTAGAAATATGATTATGGCTATTGAATATTGAGAGGTAAGTGTGGGGAGAGTCTAGCTAGATCTTTCTTATCACGAACCTCAAATCTCCATGTTTTTTTTGAATTGTAAATTCAAGGTTGTTTTTAGCGAATTAGTGGTTCATAATGTGATTGAAATTATTAAGTCCCATCTGACTATTGAGTGATATTGGGGGACACTCTTTGGCTTTGAGGTGGAAGGGAAATAGAGCCACACAGTTATCTCACATAGCCTAGGAAACCGTGTGGTGCCTGTCTGGATGAGTATGTACTTTTTTCAAGGTGTATTACATGGTTGAAACCCATTTTCCCAAAACATAGTGTTCAAGGCATGAATAATTTTTTTACCCAATTATAAAATTTTTAATACTTTTAAATATGGATTTATCCAAAGGTGGTTTTCACTTTCTTAATGTGGGATGATTAGTGTTTTTTCCCTTTTGGGATGTGGTTCGTGAATATTTTATTGATATTTATATTATTCTTGTGTTCTGTTGGCTTTGGAAACCTTTTTTTGGAAAATAAAGGGTTTTTTTGAAAATTTTTATTTTCAAACTTGGTATTATGAATAAATAGCAAGAGTAAATTCCCATGGTTTTATGAAATGTTTTATTAATTTGGTGGTTTCCCTTGTTTTATTTATAAAATGAAGTGTTTTAAAGGGAATTTGGGTTTTTGAAACATGCTTGGAGAGTATTTTGAAAAAGGGAAACCCATTTTGAATTTTTTTGGATGCTTTGTTTTCAAAGTAGAAATGTATTTTGAAAATAATTTTGTGGTTTTCTTCATTTAGGATAATGTGGGTGTTCACCGATGTGGTTTTTTTAAATCTTATTTTGTCTTACTTTGTGAATGCACCCCTTGGTGGTAGGCAGTTTCAGAATTCCTTAGTCAAATAGTGGTTTTCAAAATAAAAGTTTCTTTGATTTGTTTTTTGTGTGCCTCGTTTGATGGTTACTGTAGTGGATTTGATTCCTTTCTTATAAAAGAATCACTTGGTTTTTTTGATACATAACTTGAGGTAGTTCATGTCTATGTTGTTTTTGTTATCCAGAATGGTTGAAATTTTTTCTCTAGTTCTGGTGCCTTCCTTGACTCCAAGTGGAGTAGTGGATGGGGAACCTTCATTTATCTTTGAAGTAAATATGTGGTTGAAAGAGATTGATATAATTTTAAATTCTCTTACTTCCTCCCTTTTAGTGTGAGGGAAGTTTTGTAAGCTTGGTTTCACATGTTTAGATTATTTTGGTTGGTTTTTGTCGATGTTTTTACCATTTTAGGGATGTTATTTGTGAACGATTCCATTTGGGATATTCATATTGATGGTTTGAATTCTATTTTATGGAAAGTTTTACTCTATTGAGGAATATTCCCCCACTCTCCCACCCCATTGTGTGTTTTGTGTCTAGGTTATGAGTGCCGTTTTTAAGCCACGTTTCTTGGAAAATCCTTTCTTAGTAATAGTGGGTTGTGCCTATTATTTTGGATGAGCCTAGTGGTGCTCATTATTTAGACTTGAGATAGGCCTTTGGGTGGATGATTGGGTGACAAGGGTGTGTGTTTTCCCAATTGAGTACATTATGCTAACTAGTGTGTGACATTGATACTTTTATTAAATACATTGTGTGAGGGTGATATAATGTTTAAAAATAGGATATCTGCATGTATTATGACCCAAGGAGAGTGCTCATGATTTTTTATGGATTTCATAGTTTTTCATATTTCTGTTGGGTTGGGAAGTGTTTATGGTTGAGAGTTTCTTCCTCTTATAATTGATCGATTGTTAGTTGCTCGAGGATGAATTCCCAGTAGTGGATCTTTTTTTCCACCATGTTAGATGAACTTTAAAGGGTGGGGAGATCATTTTATAGGAATTATAAATAGTGGGGGTGACCATGTTAGGTATCCCATGATTTTTAGGATTTCTTGTTTGATATTCTTGTTGTGGTTCTACTTGGAGAAATTTTATTCTCTTATAGTTGATCAGTTTGATCATTTTTGAGGATCTCAGCTACTATAATTGAGGTTAAGATGAGTTTTGTGGATCATTTAGTCAGGTCCTTTTGTAATCTTCTATTTCCATCGTTTTCCATTTTGATTGGGACTTTATGGGTGTATAAATTATAATGGTGGGGAGTTTGTGACACCCCAAGCCACAATCTTTTTTTTTCACATTATTTTGAGAAGTCGAGGTTTGAGTTACATTTCCTTAGAGTTATGTATCAAAACATGGAAACTTTTGAGGTTTCCCACTGTGAATGGTTAGATTGAAATCATGCATCCTCCCTTCATGGGGATCATTTGTAGTTCATTTTAAAAATCATTAGATTTTTCAGAATAGATTGCACCTGGTTGAGCCCAAACTATACAAACCCTAATAGAAATTGTTTGGGGTCCTTAGTGTATTTGAGGTGTATTACATGACTTGTGCATAGTTTAGTAAACCATGAAACAATCATGCGGTTGGATCTGTATTTTTTAATAAAGAAATTTCTGAAGCTTATTCATGTTTTTCATACCATACAAGGAACCCTGAGAGGCCATGCGAGGCTTGGGATGATTCTAGAGTGAGGTGTATGGTTTTTTAGACCAAGTAACCTCTCAAGAGAAACTATTATAAGGAATTGACCTTAATTATTACATATTCAAATGTTTTTGAACTAGAATTGAAATTCTTAAAATTTTTAGGATCTTCTTGGTTTAGTGTTTTAGAGAATTAGGAAAAACTCTTACAAAGTAAACTCATACAGTACAAGTGGACACTTATACTCAGTATCCATTTTTCTAAAAATAAAAACATTTTAAAATAAACCATATATTATTTTCAAGATAATTATTCACAATTTTCATCTTGATGTCATTATTTTCCCTAATATTCCTTAAAACCAATGAATTTTTTTTCAAAAACATGGAATGACCGTAAAAAACTTAGTAAGGGACCTAAAAAAAGAAAAATCTTAGTCCAATGAAAACCCATAAAAAAATTTCTTAAAAACATAAATTTTTACCATGGAAGAGGAATAATCTTATAAAAAATATCCACATATTACATTTTTAAAATAAAATTATTTTAATGAAAACTAATTAGTAAGAATATAAAATTCATGTAGGTTCCTTGGTACATCATCATCATAGAACCCTTACAAATTGTAATGACCATACGATCAACTTCCAATATAATTATCAAGAGAATAAAATCATTACCTAATGCAATGGAGTGATATCTAGGAACACCCATCATATAAGCTATAATGGTATCACCTGATGCTATCTAGGTGCACCCATCATATAAGATATAATTGGCTCACTCGATGCTATCTGGTGACACACATTGTAAATAATATAAAAGGACCATATCACGAATAAACCCTTTAAAAACTATTTTAAACACATTTAGGAAAACAATTTTGGATTTAAAAAACCCTTTTATTTTAAAAATAACTTTTAAAATATAAAAACCAAAAACATTATAGTGAAACCATTTTCTTTGAAAAGAATTGTGAAAACTTATACAGGAAAAATTAAATCATTTAAGCGTTATGAAAGAGGGATAATCTTCTCATTTAGTATAAGTTAAAAACATTCCTTTAGACTTTTGTAAAAATAGTTGAAATATAATCTTTAAAAGAATATTTTTTTAAAGAAAGTCCCTTACATAAAAGCTTAAAAAGAATCATTATTTACGACATTTGATAGAAATTCAAAATTTTCATTTTTAAAAAATTTATGCCCATAAAAATATATTAATAAAAATCATTTAAAAAATATGGACATGAAAAAGAAATATTTAGAAATAAAATATTTAAAATATTTAAAATGCGGTTTTTTAGTTATAGAGTCCCTTACATTGAGATCGACTCATAATGTACATTATTTAACATACTGAATAATAAACTTAGGTTAATTATTTACTTTCTTGAGAAACCTTTTCAATTTTATTACTATTTTTATTTCAATTATTACCATGTTATAAAAATTACTTAATTAGGTAAGTTTACCTTGGAAACTTTGACGATATTTGGTTCATAAGTCTAGAATGACCTTGGTTGGCTGACTGTTGTAAAATAGATAAGCATTGAATCATCTACAGAATAATATTCATGGTATAATTATCAATTTTAAACATTAATTATAATTTTAAATCCAACTATGGAATATGGTTATGAAAAATGAACTATGTTAAAATCCTAGAGACGGTGGGCTATACATACCCATGCATAAATTTTTCTTTTTTCAGGGATCATTATTGAATAAAGTTGAGTATTATTTTATTTTTAAAAAATTATAATAATATCATATATATATATATAATATTAGTTATACACTTATATATATCATCCATGTGATTTGGTGACTAAAAACTAATCACATTTTTTCATATAGGTGGTAGTCTACACGTACGCACGAACGATGTTATCATTTTTCTATGCATAGAAAGGTAAGAATGTAAATTATATATTATCTTTTAACAATGATAAGTATTTCATTAATATAATATATAAATATTAATTACATCATTATAACCGGTCTTGATAGATGGTTATAGAAATCGAATTACATAGGTTTGTGGGGGCGTTAGTCCACCATACACATGAATGATTAATTATTTTTCCATTTGATTGAAGTGATGATGGATATAGGTCATGCACCCAATAAAATAAAATTTAAGTATATTTAGGGAAATTTATTTATTATTCTATAATGGTTGAGGAATTTTTTAGGGATGTGTAAGAATAAATAAAACAAAAATTATTAATTAAAAACAATACTTCTTCTTCAGACAATCTCATTTTCTTAACACCTTGAGACAAAAAGGTCAATGTTATGCCTAAAATAAGACCTCTAGAAAGTGGTGAGATATTATAATAAGATATTTTATTATATATTTTCTTATGAAAATAGGTATTTAAGTGTGACGATTAGAGAAGAACATGCTTCATTTTATAAGAGAGGGGAAAGAGTACATTTGAAATTTCTCAAAATATCAAAATATAATAAGGCTATTCTAGAGAAGAAAACTTCAAAATGTCCTATAAATTAATTTAGGATTAAATTTTAGAACATATT
Source organism: Viscum album (assembly GCA_963277665.1). Taxonomy (NCBI): domain Eukaryota; kingdom Viridiplantae; phylum Streptophyta; class Magnoliopsida; order Santalales; family Viscaceae; genus Viscum; species Viscum album. The sequence goes on from OY728132.1 coordinate 625,037,177, forward strand.
TTATCCTCTTTGGTTTTTTTAATAATTTAATAAAATATTAATTCCATAAAATATCATTATTTTCAAATTTTATACTATTCATTACTTTGGCATTAGAAACATCAAAACTACAAGTAAAATTTAAACAAAAAATTGTATTATATCCTAAAAATTTAAAGGTCATAAAGAAATTTTTTGGATCACATTAATTATATCAGATGATATTTAATTTAATATTTTTAATATCATTTATTTGATTTTTCCATTAATTAAATAATTACTGCATCAATGTTGTGAAATATTTTAAGGTAATAATTTATTCCATAAAAATTAAAAATAAATTACCATGATGATGATAAATATTTTATATTTCAAAATAATATTTATAGTTGAACATATATTCAAGATAACAACATATTAAAAATGTTATACTTAATAAAAACAATTGTGTGACATGTTTGGATTTTCTTTAAATAAAATACTATAAAAGAATTATTATAAACCAAGTGGCTCCAAAAATTCATAAATTTGACCCATGGATGATTATATTAAATATATAATCATCCAATAGAATTTTGGAAAGTTTAAGTGTCATTTTATAGTCCTCAGTGTTGCATAATCATTAAAGGTAATTATTTCTTATATAAAAATCAAAAATAAATAAATATAATAAAAATAAATCAATCAAGCTCAATATAATCCTTTATATTTGTTAATTATGTATATTTAATCATATCAATTCCAATAAAACTTTTTGAATTTGTTAATTTGACTTTTCTTGCCTTGTTTAAGCATTGCACAATTTTTTGGATAAGATCCTTGTTATATAACTCCAAAATTAGAAATTATCATTCTAAATCATAATTTATTGATTATATTTAATAAAAAGGTAACTTAAAGACTTTTTACCTCTCAATTATAAGCTATATGACACCAAAATTTTCTTTTACAATGCTATGCAAGCACTTCATCAACATGGAAAATGATTTTCATATTAATCATGAAATAAACTATAATTTACATGTTTTTAAATTATTTTTGTATTATATTTATATTATAACATCATAAATGAGTCATATACATATGTTTAATAATTTTTTTTATCATAATTTTTTCTTGAAAATATCACAAAATATACCGTATTATATGAGAAATTGTATCTTTTACTATTGACCAAAAATTTAACCTTTTTTGAAAATTCTTAAAATTTTACCATAAAATAATTTTGATATGATGATTTAAAAAATGAATTTCATTTTATGAACTAAATTATCTAAAACCTCCATAAATTATTTATAATATTCATTCTTGAGAAATAATAAAAATCATTTTTGAAGAAAACATATTTTTAAAGATTAAAAAAACTTTATTAAAAATTATGTTTATTATTTTAAAAAAATTTAAAAATAAATTTATATTTATTAAGACCTATATATTTATTTTATAAATATTTTAATGGCTATATATTTATTTTATAAATCACTTAATACCTATATATTTATTTCACAATTTTGTTATTCCTATTTATACTTTCCAAAATAATGGTTAGGTTATCCCGAACACATTTTAATAATAATATTTAGTTGTTAATTTTACCTCGATGTTTACTATCTTGTATGCTATTAAAAATAATGTTTCCTTTTAAAAAATCATTATGTTACATTCTCTCCCCCTTATGGAAATTGCGTCCTTTCAATTTTGAACTTGGTCTTGGCGATAAGGGTTTACATTTTCAAAATACCATTATTGAAAACCCACATCATAAAAAGAATCAATAAAGCATCCACTTAATACGAGAGAAAAGGAAATTATAAAGGTTGTATGGAGTAACACATACTAGGTTTCCAAGTAGGAGATCATAAGTGGACAGTGAAAATATGGATATGGGAGAGAAAACTAACTCCCAAGGACTGATAGAAAGTGATAGAGAACATGGTCATGAGAAAGTTAATCATCACCAAACCATAAATATGTGATGGGTTAAAAGTCCATTGATTTATATATTAGAAAATTAAATGAAGAAATTTTTTATTTCAAAATACCTTTCCTTGAGTTGAGGAATTCCATTTCTATATATACTAATAACCTAGGAAAATATTTTTAAAAAGAAGAATTTCATCTGTTAATCAATTTGGACCACAAAATCATCTTTTTCTCCAAACTATAAGTATGAATTTTTCATTCCCAATGCATTAAAACCGACTTCTATAGATCAAAAAATCAAAAAAAAGATAAAAATACTTTCCTCCTATATTTAGACATTTACCAAAACCAAAATGGTTCTTATAAGATATGATAATTACCCAAAAATAATAAATTTTTAAATAAAGAAAAACTACCTTAATATACACAATTTAATAGAAATACCCAAAGTTCAACTTAGATCATTTGATAAATAATTTTCCTTAAAATATATCAAAAATAATCTAGATAAAGATTGAAACCCAAAAATATAAAGGATTTGATCACATATTATTCCATGATAAATTTAACATTTACCTCCCAAAATAACATCAATCAGTCTTAATATCTAATATCAAAAATTTAATTTCCCAAATCACATAATATCCAAGTATACTAATCATGTAAATAATTTAAATCACCATAAATCCACAGTATGATCATATATACTTATAAAATTTAATTCATCCTTTATTCCTAAAATAAAATCCCATAGTATTCTTTTTTCCTTAATCATATAGGGTTCCCAAAATAGTGAATGTATTCCGAAATAACATTAATCACTTGACACAAATAAATTTATAATCCTATGGTTATTTATTCGATAAAACATTTATTATAAAAATGAACTTAACCTTTATCTATCAGATATTTTAAATAAAAAATCATACTAATCAGGACATCATGTAGGAAAATGGTAGGCGATTCATCCTTGTCACCCTTAGGTTGTGGGTTCAATTCTCACAGCCTTGTCAGATGCGATGGGTTGTCACCCATCATGGGGGCTGTCCTTTTTTTAAAACTATATTAATATAATAATTATAACATTAACAAAGATGTGAGAAACATCCCAAAAAATAAACTTAATATGTTCATCATTAAAGAAATATTTCAAACTCAATATTATGTCATACCTTTCATTTTTTATCCCAAAAAATAATAACCCATAATAACCTTAAAAAAATAAATGTCTCTAAAAAATACCATTACCCACCTTAAAATATTAAAACTTAAAGACTAAAAATGAGTTTCTTAAACATAGAACTTATGATCAAACTTTAAAATTATAAACGTACGATGGTATCCAACACTCTTAAGATAACCTCTCATGAAAACATCATAATATCCAAAGTTTTCTAAACCCTCTTCTAGCACCAATTGTATGTACACAACCTTCATCATTATATATTCATGTGTTTTTGAACTAGAATTCACATTCATAAAATTTCAATGATTATTTTGGTTTAGAGTTTTAAAGAATTATAAAAAAATCTTATAAATTAAACCCATACATTAAAATTGGACACTTGTATTTTGTTTACATTTTATACCAAACAAGAAATGTTAAAATAAAAGATGGTTTCTTTTCAAGAAAAATATTCACAATTTTAATCTTGACCTTATCCTTTTCCTTAATCTTCTTTAAGCACTACTAAAATCATTTTAAAAACATGGTATGAGCACAAAAAATTTGAGTAAGGGGTATAAGAGAAGAAAACTATTAGTATAATGAAAACCCATACAAAATTTTTATTAAAAACATACTTTTTTACCTTGAAAAAGAAAAAATATTTTCAAAAATATCATTATATTACCTTTTTAAAATAAAAATATTTTCATAAAAACTGATTAGGAAGCATATAATATTCATGTTTGTGCCTTCGAACATATTCATAAAAAACCCTTATAGAACCCTTACAAATTGGAAAAACTATATGGTTGTCTTAAATTATAATTATCCTTTGAAAAAAATTGTTACCCAATGCATTAGAGCACTATCTGGGTGCACCCATCATATAAGCTATAATAGGATCACCCGATGCTATCTAGGTGCACCCATTTTAAATAATATCCAAGGATAATATCATGAATAAAACCCTTGAAAACTATTTTAAACCCATTTTTAAAACTCTTTTGGATATTAAAATACCATTTTCTTGTAAAAATAACTTTTAAAATAAAAAAACCACACACATAATAATGAAACCATTTTCTTTTACAAGAACCATGAAAAATTAAAATTAAAACATTAAATCATTAACGTGTCATAAATTCAGGAATATCCACTCATGTTGTATCAGTTAAAAAACATTCCTATAGAATTTTGTAAAAGGATCTCCAAGAGAAACGTTAAAAGAAGGTATTTTTAAAATAAATTCCCTTACATAAAACCTTAAAAAGATTTTATTTTGTAAAAATTAATGATAAATTATAAAATTACCTTTAAAAAAAATTTATTTCATTATAAATACATTCATAAAAATAATTTTAAAAATATGTAAATGAAAGATAAATAGTTATAAAATAAATCCTTAAAAAATTTAAAATGAGGTTTTTAGTTAAAGAGTCCCTTACCTTGGGTCAGACATATCTTGAATATTATATTTATTATTAAATAATAGGATTTAGTAAATTATTTACTTTATTTAGAACAATTTTAAATCTTATTATTCCTTTTATTTCACTTATTACCATTTTATAACAATTACTTTATTATTTAGGTTTACATTGGATGCTTTGACGATATTCAATTCATAAGTGTAGAATGACTTTGGTAGGTTGTCTATGGTTAAATAGATTATAATTAAATAATATATAGAATAATATTCATGAAAAAATTATCAATTTTATATATTAATTATACTTCTAAATCCAACAATGAAATATGGTTTTGAAAAATGAACTACGTTAAAATCTTATAGACGGTAAGCTGTATATATGCATGCGTAACGTTTTCAATTTTCAATGATAATTATGGAAATAAGGTAAATAATAATTTATATTTACATAAAAACGATAATATCATATATATCGTATTAATTATATACTTATATATGTCATCCATGTGATGTGGTGATGAAAAATAAATCACATCGCTTCGTAGAGGTGGTTGTCCACACGTAGGCATGAATGACGTAACCATTTTTTTGTGCATGAAAAGGTAAGAAAATAAATGATATATTATATTTTCATAATGATAAATATGTCATTAACATCATATATAAACATTACTTCCATCATTATAAAGAGTCTTTAGAGATGCTGATGGAAAACAGATTACATTGAATTGCGAGGTGGTAGTCAATCATACACACAAATGATTAATTATTTTCCCATTGGATGGAAGTGGAGATGGATATAGATAATTCACCTAACATGATAAAATTTTAGAATATTTAGGATACTATAGTTATTACTTTATCATCATTTTATAAGTTTTGAGGGATGTGTAAGAAAAAAATAGAAATACTAGATTAGAAATGACACCTATTCTTTAGATAATATCATTTTCTTAACACCTTAATACAATAAAGGTTGGTTCTTTGCCTAAACTAAGACCTGTAGAAAGAGAGGAGTTATTCTAGGAATATATTTGATAAGGGATTTTCTGAACCAAATAGGTTTCTAATTGTGTGATAAGATAATAAAAACTTCTCTTTTATAAGAGAGTGGAAGGACACTCTTGGAATTTCTCAAAATATTAAAATATAATAAAGCTATTCTAGATACAAAGTCTTATAAATGGCCTATAAATTCATAGGGTATTAAATTTTTAACCATATATTATCCCATTTTTTATTATTTATGATTTTTAAATAATTTAATAAAATAAAAATTCCATAAAATATCATTATTGTTAAATTTGATAGTATTCATTACTTTGACATTAAAAAATCAATACAAAAAGTATAATTCAAAAAAATATTTTCTCATATCATACAAATTAAAAATTCATCAAGAAAGTTTTTGGATCAAATTAATCATATTAAATCATATTTATTTTAATATATTTAATATCATTTGTTATATTTTTCTATTAATTAAATAATTTCGTCATCAATGTCATGCAATCTTTTTAAGTAATTATTTATTACTTAAAAATTAAAAATAAATCCCTATTATGAATATAAATCATTTATATTTCAAAATAATATTTATGGTTGATAATATATTCTATAAAACCACATATTAAAAAATTTATACCTATTAAAAACAATAGTGTAACATGTTTGAATTTTCATTGAATAGAATACTATAAAAGACTTAATGTCAGACAAGTGGCACCGAAAGGTAAATATTTGACCCATGGATGATTATGGTTTAAAATTACTCATCTAATAGAATTGGGGAAAGTGTTAGGATCATTTTCCAGTCTTTATTATTTTAATTTTAGAGTTTTCAAAAAATTATTTTATTGATTTTTGTTCTACTTTCACAAGAACCGCGTCAGTATTGTATAATCATTGAAGGTAATTATTTAATATATAAAAATTAAAAATAAATTAATAGCATTAAAATAATTAAATTATTCAATATATAATCCTTTATATTATTTCATTATGTATATCTAATAATATCCTTGCCAAGACAACTTATTTAATTTTTAATTTGACTTTTCTTGACTTCCACAAGCATTGCACAATTATTTGGAAAATATTCTTGTTATATAACTTAAAAATTAAAAATTATAAGTATAAATCGTCATTTATAGATGATATTTAATAAAAGGTTCATAAAAATACTTTTTACTTCTCCATTATAAGCTATAAGACACCAAATTTGACTTTTCCAATGCTGTGCAAGCATTGTATTAGTATTGAAAATGATTTTCATATTTATCATGAAATAAATTATTATTTACAGGTTATAAGATTATTTTTTAGAATATTTATATTATAATATCATAAATTAGTCTTTAAATAAGTTTAATAATTTTTTATGTCATAATTTTCTCTTGACGATATTAGAAAAGATACCACATTTTATAAAAAACTATACTTTTTTACTATTTATCAAAATTTGGTTTTTTTAGAAAATTCTAAAAATTTTATCATAGGATAATAATGATATTATGATTTGAAAAATGATGTTCATTTTACAAAATATTTTTTTTAAACTCCTAAAAATTAATTATAATATTCATTCATGAAAAATAATAAAAATACATTTTGTAGAAAATATACTTAAGAAGATTAAAAATGACTTTATTAAAAAATATATTCATTATTTTATAATCATTTAACAATAAATCTATATTTATTAATAACTATATATTTATTTCATAAATCTTTTAAGACCTATATATATTTTATAAATTCGTTAAGACCTGTATATTTATTTCAAAAATTAGTTATTCATATTCATACCCGCCAAATTAACCACCAAGTGATAACAATCATATTTAAATAATAATATTTAGTGGCTCATTTAAGATCAATGTGGTGTAACTTATACAATATTTAACATAGTTTTTCATTTTAAAAACTTGTGGTTTTTTTAAAAATATATGACTTTGAATTTTTTGGAGGTAGTGGAACCCACAAGGTTGGGGAAAAATTTTCCAAACCCTACAACCAAACTAGGAATATTGTCCAGGTGTTTAAAATCATGGTATTTCCAAAAATTCCCTCCTCGATTTTAAGGGTTTTTTCATTATAAGGCCCCATCCTTAAACATTATATATTCAAGTATTTTTTAACAAGAATTAAAATTTTGGGATCTTTTTAGTTTATAATTTTAGAGAATTAGGAAAAACTCTTACAAAAATAAACCCATACATTCCAAGTGGAAACTTTTAATCAGTATCCATTTTTACAACCAAATAAAAAATTATAAAAAAACATGGTTTATTTCCAGGATATAACATTAAAATTTTCATCTTATCCTCATTTTTTCTCTACTCATCCTTTAACCTTGTGAAAAACATTTTAAAACTATGGATGGGCTCAAAAGGATATGCAAGGGACATAAAAAAAGAAAAAAATGAGTCTAGTGAAAAACATGAACACCCATTTAATGTTATTTGAGTGAATAAATGAAAAAAATCACATAAACAACACACATATGTTTTCCTCAAAGAAAATAATTAAAACCAATAACAATCAATTAAAACTCCTTTAGGTGACTTGGAGCATAATATTCATAAAACTCTTTTAATTAGAATAACCATACAGACGACAACCATTATTATTATTACCCAATTAATTAGAGATTTATAATGGGTAGCACCCTTCATATTATCTATAACGGTCTCACCCGTGAGCTATAATGAGGATTATCACTTCGTATAAGCTATATCGGGCACACCCATGAGCTATGATGGGGCTCAAACCTTAGTATAAGCTGCATCGGGCTCACCCATGATCATTAATTGGGATAAACCCTTCATATAAGCTGAATAAATCTCACCCATTTAATATAATTATCAATTAACATTTCATGAATAAAATAATTTTATCATAAAACCCTTTGAAAAACCTTTTTAATCCAATATGAAAAACACTTTCATATAAAAATACTGTTTTCTTTTAAAAAACCATTTTCAATTCTCAAATAAACAAATAGGAAAAAAAAGACCTTAACTTAAGATAACATGTATGATTTAAAATTAATCTAAAAATTATATAATAGTCATAGTGGTGGAGAATTCGTTTCCCCTCTATACATTAATAATAGAACATTCATTTTGTCATTTGTTGAAATGTTCAGTATAAAACATTTAAAAAGATTCCTTTTTGAAAAAACATGAATAAAAGATAAAATAGACATAAAATTTATTTTATAATCCCTTTTATATTCATTTTAACATATAAAATAACATCAATAATATAGACATATAGGAAAATACTTTGAAATAAAATCATTAAATATTTAAAAAGAGAATTTTAAATCAAGGTGTCTCATACTACTTTGAAATTTTTGAATCATAATACCCATAAAGGAATAAAATTTAAGAAAACATTAAATAATATGATAATAAATAAATTCATGATATTACATGTCAAATGGGATGTATATACGACTCATAAAAGAGGGTAGGTGTATAACATCAAAATATGCCTCAATAAAAAGAGATTTAGACGAAGTCACTTACCTTGAGTCCGAGTTGTTACATACAATATTTGTATTCCAAGATAATAAAATTAGGCTAATTATTTAATTTCTTGAGAAAATTTTTAAACATTATTTTTACTTTTATATCAATTATTATCATATTATAACAATTACTTAATTATTTATGTTCACGTCATACGTTTTGATGATATTCGGTACTTGAGTCCAAAATGAATTTGATATGATGTAAACAGTCAAATTGGTCATTATTCCATAATATCTATAATATTATTCATGAAATAATAATCACTTTTATAAATATATTATTCATTTAAATCCATCCATTACATATGGATAAGAAAAACAAACTATATTACAATCATGGAGACGGTGAGTTGTACGTACACATGAGTAATGCTTCCATTTTTCAATGATCCTTATGGAAACAAGGTAAGTATTAGTTTATATTTACATAATAATCATAACATCACTAATATAATATTAATCATTTAAATACACTTATATATATCATCCATATAACGTGGTGATGAAAAAAAATCACATTGCTTTGTAGAGGTGATAGTTCACACATACGCACGAAGGACATTATCATTTTTATGTGCATGAAAAGGTAAGAAAAAATGATATATTATATTTTAATAATGATAAATATGTCATTAATATCATATATAAACATTAATTCAATCATAATAACTAGTCTTGAGAGACAATTAGGGAAAATGAATTTCATCAGTTCACGAGGAGGTTATTCACCATACACAGAGCCGATGAATTTGTTTACCATTTGATAGAAGTGGGAGTGTAATTAGGTGATTATATTAACATAATAAAATATAATTATCTTTATTATACTATATTTATTATTTTATCATATTTTAATAATATTTCAATGAATTTAAATAAGAAATAAAATATAAATACTTGATTAAAAATGATACATCTTCCTCGGACCACCCCCTTTTCTTAACACCTTATGACCACTAAAGATGGTTTTTAGCCTAAAATAAGATATATAGAATGTAGGGAGGGATGATAGGAATAGATTTTGCAGTATATTGTCCAAATAATTGGTTTTTAGAAATGAAGAAAAGATAAAAAGAGGTTCCCTTTTATAATAGATTAGAGGGGCACTCTTGGGATTCCTTAAAATATTAAAGAAACATAAATTAATTTTCTATTCCAAATGGATCAAATATGGTTTGTTTAATATATATGATGATTTTGGGTCGAAATAAATTCATCAAATGAAAATTAGACAAGTTTTTACTATTCTTTAACCCTCAACCTTTTGTTTTAACCCTTATTAAACCTTTTTAATTGTTACCAAGACAACATGTGCTTTTACTCTTGAAGGGTTAATATTGTTACTATAAAATAAAAAACAAAAAAATGGATAATTGAAGAAATTTTAAACATTATTTCAATTATTTGGATGAAATATATATTTTTATGAATTTTATATCATTTAACAAAATGTTATTTTTTTAAAAATATCATTAATGTCAATATTGATACTATTTATTACATTGCTTTTTAAAAATTTCATAACAACATGATATATTTGAAAAATATATTTTAAGACATTAATAACATTTAAAATTTATTTATAATTTTTATGGATGACATTAATTATTTAAAATTATATTTATTTTAATATGTTCAATTTCATTTATTTGATATTTTCATTAATTAAACAATTACTGCGTCATCATTATGTCAACATTTACGGTAATTATTTTATCACTTAAAAATTATAAATAAATTACCCTGATTTAGATAAATATTTTAGATTTATAATTAATATTTATAGTCAAATATATGTTTTAAATAACCTTATATTAAAAATGTTATTGTAATTGAAACATAAGTATGACATCTTTGATTTTTCATTAAAATAAAATACTATATAGGGATTAAAGTCATCCAAGTGGCTTCAAGAGGTCATAAAATTGGACCAATTATGATTTTTGTTAAAAATTAATCATCCAATAAAATTAGGACAAGTTTTAGGGTAATTTTATAATATTATTTTTACCCTTAATTACCCAATTTTCCCTTAATCGTGGTAATTTAATTTTTTTTTAAACTTACTATTCATATTATATAGAAATAAAATGGACCTATTTAATAAATTTGTAAAATTTTAATTAAAAATATGAAATCCAATTTTCAATATTCAAAATACATAATTTTCTAAAATTAATTTAAAATTAATCATATTGATGGAACGAGAAAACATGTTATTAAAGTTAAAACGTTCAAAAGATTGAAATGTTTTTATATCCAAATACCAAGTGAAATTGATTAAAATAAACTAAATTGGATTAAATGATATAAAATAGATCTAATTTTATTTTATAACCAATCAAAAATATAATTTAACACTATTAATTATTTAGAAAAACATTTGTTTTCAATTAGAATTCAGTATTTTTCACTATTCATCAAAATATGAAACTTATCGGAAAAATACCAAAAATTCAACCAAGGTAATTTTTTATATTATTATTTAGAATAAAAAATTTATTTTTTCAAATATAATTTATAAAAGTTTCTAAAAATAAATTTAAAATAAGAGCATCATTAAAAGGAAATAAAATTGTATTTTTAGAAAAATACAGCTTTTTAATGCGTAAAATTAGATTTCTTCTTATCTTAATCCTATAAAACTTATTGGATGAATTTAAAAATATTTTATTGAATATATAATATATATATTTAATTAATATATTTCACTAATGTTGATTAATTTAATTTATCATGATAAAATTTCATTATGGTCATAAAAATAATTCTTTTATAAATACTCATCTTTTATATTCAATTGGTTTTTATTTTAATTTATAATTAATTTTTAACCATTGAATTCATTATATAAATATGTTTAAACCAAATTTACATAATTTATTTAATCTTTTTTATACCCTCCATTCTAACAGATAGGTTATAATGATAACATTTAAATAATAATATTTAGTAGTCCATTTAAGCTTGATGTGGTGATATTGTATGCTATCAAACATAATATTTAATTTTAAAAAACTAGATATGTTACATTCAACCTATATTCTCTCCATTTGCATCAATCAACTCCGAGGGGCATGGAAGATCCCCACCTTCTTCCTCCCTTGGATTCTTGTCTTCCTTTGGTGTTTTCTAAGTGGATTTGATGTGCATTCTTCCTTTATTTCCCTCATCCATCCTTTTTACTCTCTTCTCTATTTGTTTGGATTTACAAAGGAACCATAGGTATCATTTAGTTTTATTTTAGTGTTTTGGGTAGGTTTAATTATTAGTCTTTTGGTGTCTAAGGGTTGTAGGCACCGTTTCTTATCCTGTGGGTGTGGTCACCATTGAAGGCAACATGTTATGTGGTGGTTCAGATTAGTTTATGATTCATTGAGGTGGGTGTTACTATAAAATTGTTTCATCTTGGATCTATAAGTATTATTACTCTTTATAGAATCTCATTTAATTAAAGTCTGATTATATGTGATATATATGTTGTTTTTTAAAACCATTTCATTGAGTTTTATGCTTTTCATAATTGGTTTTACATATGTATTCCATGTTTTATTATTTAAAACGGAATGTTTCATTAATCTAAGATTCTTGTGAAATGACTTATGGATTTTTAAAATGTTTTTTAAGTTTAAAAATGGGATTTGACACAGTTTTGGTTTTCAATGAGTGTAAATTATTTTTTGAAGGGAATTTGGTTATAAAGTGGGGTGTTGACCTATAAATGGTTTATAAAAAAGGTTTTTTTCAATGTATTTAAAATGGTTATTTGAAATCTGTGTGAGGTTTACCCAATTTGAAATTCCATGGTGGCTTATTTTAAATGGTTTAATGGGAAATGGTTGGCCTTTTGGCCTCATTTTTGTTTCAAAGAGAAATACCCTTGTGAAAGGGAAACTTTGAAATGTTTTAAAAGAAATAGTGATTTATTTGGACCTCATTGTAACACCCAAAGGTTTCATAGTACATTATCTCTTTAAAGAAATTCAATATCTTGCACCTCATGCAACACCGAGTTCAAGTACACGACAACTTACCAAAATAACTATTCAAAAGCAATTATGAATACTATTAACTAAATTTTGAATTTTATATATTTCATATAATTTTAACATACATATTATGTATTTCTTACACATAATATAAGAACAAATTCATTTTTTTCAGATAAAGGAAGTATTTTTAAAAAAAATGCAATTTTACCGCATTTTAATGGTGAACCTTTTTAAAATCCAATATTTGACACTTTTATATATTCAATTTGACAAAATAAACTTTTTATTTAGAATTGGGACATAATAATTTAGTTTCAATAAATTTTTGGTGTTTTTTTGATAACTTTCATATACGGGTGAATAGTGAAAAATACTAAATTTTAATTGAATTTTTTTTAATCAGAATAATTTATAGTGTTCAATTATACATTTGAATAGTTTGGAAGTGTTATTAGATTATATTTTTACCATTTAATCTAATTTTGGTCATTGTAATTAATTTCACTTTGAAATTATACATAAACAAGTGTCAATATTTTGATAATTATTCTTTCTTAAAAACACGCTATTTGTTTTGACAACGAGAATTAATTTTAAATTAATTAATGAAACTTATAGGATTTTAATTTGGTAAAACAGTTATAATTTTTTAATTCAAAAAATCAAATATACCTTAGGCTTAATTTTTGGCATTTTTCTGAAAAACTTCAATTTTTGATGAATAATAAAATAACTTAGAAGTTGTTAAAAAAATGAATTTTTCATTTAAATGAAATTTTACCACTTCTGTGAATTTAATTTTGAAAATCCGACATACATGTTTATCATTATTAAGTAAAATTTGGTTCAATAATATGAAAATAATTTTTGGTGAATAGTACCTTTTGACTTTTATTTACACCGGTTAAAGGTATATAAGATAATTTAAGGTAAAAAGAATATTATAATAATACAAAATTACCTTAAAACTTGTCCTAACATTATTGTATGAGTCATGGCCAACCATGGTTATCCTTGGGTAGATTTTGGACCCTATATAGCCACTTAATAATGATAATGAAACTTTATTTTAATTAATTTAAAGTAAAGACAAAAATAACATTAACAAATATCTTTTAGTATATAAAATTTTACAAGGGGTTATATAAGTCATATTTTCAACTATAAATATTCATTGGAAATATAAAATAATTTCCTACATTATGGTATTTTTTTATAATTTTAGAGATTAAATAAATTAAATTATTTATGACACAAAAATGATGCAGTGTTTACCTCATTAATAAATGATTTAGAAAAATAAGATTATTAATATTAAAACAATATCCAAAACCTATCCAATTATTATTGGATTATTTTATTTCAAACATGAGTCATCTTATTTTTTTTCTTTAATGAGTTTTTGACCTTTTGAAAATGAAGATAATTTTTTAATAAAATAACATTTTCAAACTTTCCTAAAGAGCCCCTCCACTCCCTTATAAAAGGACACCACTTCTAATCCATTTCTCACACCTCTCAAACCCCTTGTATCATCCTACCACTACCTAAAAAATCTCTAAAGGTCCCTCTCTTCCACCTAGAAGCCTTACCTTAGGCATAAGTCACTTCAAGAAGTCTTTTTGGTTCATACCAAAGGGAGTTACCCAAATTAAAGGTAATGGTTTCTCTTAACTTCTTTTCTTTTATTTTACATCTCCAACTCCTAAAATCTTTTTATTACTTTATTTTATAACAAAAACAGTATCCTAAATATATTATTATGTTTTTATGAGAATTATTTGAACTACACTTACACACACCTCCATCAAATGGGTAAAAAACTTACTGTTTCTGTGGATGCCAAACTAACGCCTCACAAAACGACGATTGTTCAATTATCTCCTACTGCCTCTCATGGTGGCCATTAAGATGGAACTATATTTATATATGATATATATTATGTTTATGTTTTATTTATGATTATGTATTTTCCATTTATAGCATTACTTTATGGTTTCCATTAAGATTAAAACGCTATAATTTCATTTGAGGATGTGCGGACTACCGCCCCCTCAAAGTGATATGACTCGTTAATGACTTATGTGGGATGCATAAATGATGGAGTTAATGATATTATATATGATATTATACTGGAATTATAATATAACTATGTATCATTATGTTTTAATTCCATTAAAATACAAAATATATATGAAAGTAGCATTCATGCGTACGTACGACTTACCATCTCTATAAATGGTGCATTTCATTTCTTATCTGAAAATGTTTTGTAATGTTATAAATACATATATATAATGGAAATATAATATATGTATATATATTATATATAAATCATGTATATTATTCTGGAGATAATGTACATTTGACTATAGAGAAAAATTGTAATTATAACAAGTTCATTTTTGACTCAAGTTCTGAACATTGATAAAATATCCAATATGAACTCAAATAATTAAATAATTGTTATAGCAAGGAACTAAGTGATATAAAAGGAATAATAAATTTGAAAAATTTTCTTAATCAATTAGAAATTAACTTAATTTTATTATTCAGGAAGAACAAGGAACATACAAGACAAGTCAGACTTGAGGTAAGGGGTTTCTTATCTCACTTTTAATTCCGTGAGATTTCCATTGTTCACCACAAATTTATTACATGTGGTGTATTGTGTATTGAAATTTTATATATACTATAATGATTCTATTTATAATCATGTTATTCTATGAATCATTTAATATTTATTAACTATTGGTCATACGACTCAATTGAGTACAACGTGGTAAGGGTTTTTCATCTCACTTTTTATTCCCATGAGATTCATGCTATATTAGACACTATTTCCTTTTGTGTGGTGTATATACTACCCATGATTGTATTCTTGGTGTAATATAACTTAATTTTTTGGTATTTACATCTTCATTGTATGATCCTTCTTTCATGGGGTGTATGTTTCTTGAGTTACCAAAACGGTAAGGGAATTTCAAATTTCAATTTCCACTCATTGGGATTTATGCATACTTCATTGATTATTTTACTCTAATATTATGTGTGGAATCACTATTTATTATTTATGTAGTAATTTACACACCCCGTTGTGTGGATATACTTTTTATACACATAATCACTCCATTTATAATTTCTCTAGTCATTGATATGAACTTGATAAGAGTAATCTTAACTCAATTTCCATTCATTGAGTAAAACATCCAAGTCATTGGGTTAGTTTTTTCAAGAATATGTGTCGATGTCATCTGATTGATTTACACTGAATATCCAATCGTAAAGTGTATTTATATGTGTCACACATAATTATGTCGTTGATTTATCCTTAAACTAAGGATACAATCCTTATAAAGGTTTTCATCTCAATTTACATTCCATTGAGGCTTCTTTGTTGTTATACGCCAATTAACATTTATATGGTGTATATAATGTATTTTGACATAGTATATCATGAATCCCTTTATTCTCATGATATTATAAAGTTTTTATTACTTTAATTATTTGTATTCAAGTGTCTATCTTTTTGTTAGGAACTTTATCTAAAATATCCTATAAATCTTTTAAAGATTTATTCTTCTAAATCTTTCTTATTAATGTACCTGTTTCAAAAAATGGTTTTAAGGATTTATTTATATGAACATTAATTATTTAAAATTAAAATTATTTTTACAAGTTTCAATGTGGTATGAGACACTTTGATTAAAAAATCTATTTTAAATGGATTCTTGATAAATAGTGTGACTTTTAAATATTTTCAAGAAAAAGGGGGATATTTCTCTCAAAAAGTTTTGATGAATATCTTCATCTTTGTCAATATCCTTTATTATTATCAATTTTGGTTAATATATTATAATAAAATCTTCCATATTGTATTGAATGTGTTATATTTGACTGCGGATGTGCTATTTTTATACCATTCATGGTTTATGGATAAATTATTGACATTTCGTATTCTAGTTTTAATACGAATATTTATGTTATGTTAAAACCTTTTCATATGAGGAATGAATTGGACTTAGTAAGTGATGGGTGGAGCCAACTATATCTTCTCAATGCATTGGTAGGTATCATGATACAAACTAGTGTCTTGGAACAAGGCCTTGACAAAATCTTATTTTTAGTCTTGGAATGAGGCCTTGAATATGTGTTTATGATGTCCGGTATTATGAATTACATCATTAAGAGTTTAGATATTGATATTTCATATGGTTATTCGACTAGTAAAATACCCATGACTATGTTTTATTATGGAATTATTTACTCATCTCATATTCCTGCCATAAAGTGTTCATGTTTATTATTTGTAAAGGTATGTGTTTTAAATTATTCACTATGACTAATGTTTATTCTGTCTTCCGCTATATTGATTAATCTTACTGATCATTTGAGCTCACCCATTTCTTATGTTTAATTTTCCCATGATATGAAAAATTTAGTTATGAGTGACTTTCAAGCATAATCTAGGAAGCTTAGATGTTTCTAATGGAAAAAATTAGTGTTGTTTTTCTTTTCATGTTGTAATGTTGAACTTATGTATGTATATTTTTTCCAAGACTACTAAACTGATTGGTCCTTTGGGACTTGATTCCTTGTAATCATGCCAATGTCTTAAAATAATGCATCGGCTCTTGAATTCTGGGGTCGGGGCATTACAGTTAGTATCAGAGGAAGTTTAGTAAAAACCATGGAAACTAGATTTAGATAAACTATGATTAGAGCACATTACCCTGATATCAACTTTGAGGCATAGTATAGAAGAACTTCCTATAATTTTAGTAATATAGAGATTTTGTGTATTTTCCAAAGAATACATCACTGTCTGGATATGAGTTGGTAGAGGCAGCTCTGGCACAGATGTACCTAGGAGTGAAAACTCTGACAAGGAGTTTCGGGATTGACCTAGGGTATCCTGGTACACAACAATGAGCCTTGCTGTACTCTTGGTTATGACACTCCCGGGGGATATGCTTAGCATAATTTACATTTTATTTACAAACCTATTTGAAGGATTTTAATATAAGATGAGAATAAATGAACTTGGTTAATCCTAAGGTGTTTTAAATTTAAAATATGTTTTCATGATATTCTCTAAATGATTTTATGACTATTGTTACTCACATAATGATTTCAAGTTTTAGTCAATGGATAGATTCCAAGGAAGTCATAGTAACTTTGAGCATGATGTACATGGTGGGAATAGTGGTGGAAATGACCAAAAAAATGGAATGTTGATTGGTGTAAAAGATATTATGTTCATTCCAAATCAGGTTTCCAAAAATATGATCAACAATATATATATTTACCAACTCCAAGACTCAGCAAAGAAGAGAAAGGTGATAAATGATAAGAGCTCCAACAGTGGAGACCATGGTGAAAAGAAACCTCAATTTCCATAATGTAGTAAATATGGAAGGAGACACCCAGGAAAGTGTCTCAATAGAACAAAGAAATGCTTTATGTGTGGGAAAGAAGGACATAAATTAAAGAATTGCTAAGGAAAAATGAAGAGTAATATGGAAGAAAATAAAAATAGTCCCAAGAATCAATTTACAGTCATTTGCCGTAAATGTAGGGGACCTGGCCATTACCCGAGTGAATTCCCTATACTATAGGATATCCTCTTGGTCAAGGAAGAAGCTATGTGGAAATAAATGGATGACGAAATGTTTAAAAGTATTAGTGCTCTTTATTGATGGGATTACTTTGAAAGACTTTTCTCTTGTATGTGTAACCCTACAGTTTGTCATGTGAAAATGATATTTGAGGAAAAATTATCTTTTCTCTCGTGGATATAGTTATAAATAACCATTTGGTTTTATATGATCCATTAGTTTGAGGCAATTAAAAGTTATTAAATTTTGGGATAAAAATGCGATGTATGAGATAACATTTGTGGTTAAATTATGTTATGGTTATTTTGAGGAATTTATCTCATTTTGGTAATGTTATAAAATATAGTTTTGTAAAAAGGACAACATGAAGACTGTGTGACAACCCTTCACGTCGGAAAAAGCTGTGGGAATCGAACCCACAACCAGAGTGCGATTGGGATTTATCACCTACCACTGGACTACGTGAAGTCCCTGGTTAGTGTGACTAATTATTTTTAGTTAAATGATTTTATTTAGTTTATTTTAGACCTTATGTATTATCAAATAGATATCCTTATTATAGGAAAATGATTTGGTGATTAAATGATAAATGTTATTTTGGAAGACGTTCGGTCTGTTGGGAACACTATATGCCTAAGGAAAATAGAATACTATGGGATTTCATTTGAGGAGTAATGGTGGATATATTTCTATGTTTTTATTGTGTATTTATATAAATTTGGGTTATTTATGGAAATGATTAACCTATCATAGAGAATATGTGATTAGGTTAATTACTTTTAAGTATGTGACATTAAGAGTAGTTGATGTTATTTGGAGATACAATTTAAAGTGGAAGACTATGTAATAAAGTTTTTCTATGTTTTAGGTTTCAATCTTAGTTAGGATTATATTTAAGGATTTTAAGGACAATTTTTCATTGAAGTATATTTTTTGAACTTTGGGTATTGTTTGTTTAAATTTTGGAGAATAAGAGTAGTATTTTTTTTCTATAAAGGATTGTCCTTTTTGGGGATCATTTGATCATGTACTAACCATTTTGGTATTGTTTAATGTTTAATGACAAGGAAAATATATAGTTCATTGTTTGTGGATTATATGATTCTCTATAAGTTGATTATAGCGCTTCAGGTGTAACCAAGTTATCTTGAATACTCATCGTTTGGAGAAAAGATGAGTTTGTGGTAGAAATTTATTAATTGATGAAACTATACATGTAAAGTAAGTATATCTCCTTATACTCTTAGTCAATATCATAAATAAATTCCTCATAATTATGAAAAGTAACTTAAAACAAAAACGTTGTTTGTTTACTTTTCCTACTGGGTAATGAAAGACCTTTCAACCCATCACAAGTTTACGACTCTCATATCGTTAAATTTCTCCTAACAATATTCTTGATCACTCTCCATTAGAACTTGATGATTATTTTTCTCTTCCATATCCATGTTTTCCTATATGGAACCCTAGTATGTTAAATTTTTGGTAACCTTCATACTTAACTTTATTTATTTTAAAATAGAGGCCTCATTAATCCATTTTTGATGTGGGATTTCAACTAAGATATTTTGAAATGTCAAAACCCAAATTTTTAATTCTGAGATTAAATTGTGAGGACACAATTTATTTAAGTAGGGGAGAATTTAACACCCTAAGGTTTCATAGTATGTTATCTCTTTAAAGTAATTCAATAGCTTCCACCTCACACAACACCGAGTTTAAGTGCATGAAGACTTACCAATATAGCTGTTAAAAAGCAGTTATGAATATTATTAACTAAATTTTGAATTTTATATATTTCATATAATTTTAACATTCATATTATGTATTTATTCGACATAATATAAGAATAAATTCATTTTTTTTTTCAGATAAAGGAAGTATTTAAAAAAAAGCAATTTTACTGCCTTTTAATGGTGAACCTTTTTTAAATCCAATATTTAACACTTTTATATATTCAATTTGACAAAATAAACTTCTTATTTATAATGGAGACATAAAAATTTTGTTTTGATAAATTTTTGGTCTTTTTCTGATAACTTTCATATTTGGGTGAATAGTAAAAAATACTAAATTTTAATTGAAAACAACTTTTTTAATCAAAATAATTTATAGTGTTCAATTATAACTTTGAATGGTTTGAAAGTATAATTAGATTATATTTTTACCATTTAATTCAATGTTGGTCATTGAAATTAATTTCACTTTGAAGTTATACATAAACAAATGTCAATATTTTGATAGTTATTCTTTCTTAAAAACACTATTTGTTTTGACAACGGAAACAAATTTTAAATTAATTAATTCAACTTATATGTTTTGAATTTGGTAAAATAAACATAATTTTTGAATTTGGAATATAAAATAAAGATTAGGCTGAATTTTTTGTATTTTTCTGAACACTTCAATTTTTGAGGAATAGTAAAACCACTTAGTAGTACTTAAAAAACTGACTTTTTCATTTAAATGAAATTTTACCGCTTCTGTGAATTGAATTTCTAAAATCCAACGTACATTTTAGTTAATAGTAAGTAAATTTTGTTCAATAAGATGAAAATATTTTTTTGGTGAATAGTAACTTTTGACTTTTATTTACCGCGGTTAAAGGTAAATAAGGTAATTCAAGGTAAATAGAATATTATAACAATAAAAAATTACCTTAAAACTTGTCCTAAACTTATTGGATGAGTCATAGCCAACCATGGGAATCCGTGGGTCTATTTTGGGACCCCATGGAGTGACTTAAGAATGATAATGAAACTTTATTTTAATTAACATAAATTAAAAACAAAAATGACATTAACAAATATCTTTTAGTATATCAATTTTTACATGGAGTTATATAAGTCATTTATTTGAATAAAAATATTAATTAGAAATCTAAAAAGATTTCTTACATTATCATATTTTTTATAATTTTTATACATCAAATATATTAAATTATTTATGACAAAATAAAGATGCAGTATTTACCTCATTAATAAATGATTTAAATAAATACGATTATTAATATTAAAACAATATCCAAAACCTATCCAATTATTATTGGATGATTTTATTTCAAACACGAGTCATCTTATATTATACTTTAATGAGTTTTGGACCTTTTTAAACTAAAGATATGTTTATAATAAAATAATATTTTCAAACATTCCTAAAGAGCCCCTCCTCTCCCTTATAAAAGGACACCACTTCTAACCCATTCCTCACACCTCTAAAGCCCCTTGTATCATACAAAACCTACAGAAATAAGCTCTCAAGATCCCTATATTCCATTTATAAGCCTTTCCTTAGGCAAAATTCACTTCAAGAAGTCCGTTTGGTTCATACCAAAGGGAGTTACCCAAATTAAAGGTAATGGTTTCTCTTAACTTTTTTAATTTTATTTTACTTCTCCAACCCCTAAAATATTTTTATTACTTTATTTTATAGAAACAACATTATCCTAAATATACTATAATTTTGTTATGATAAGTATTCTAACTACACTTACACACACCTCCATCTAATGGGTAAAGAACATACTGTTTCTATGGATGGAAAACTAACGCCTCACGAAACGATGATTGTTCAATTATCTCCTACCACCTCTCATGGAGTCCATTAAGATGGAACTATATTAATATATGATATATATTAGGTTTGTGTTTTCTTTATTCTTATGTATTTTCCATTTATATCATTCCTTTATGGTTTCCATTGTGGGTAAAACGCGATAATTTCATTTGAGGAAGTGAGGACTACTGCCCCCTCAAAGTGATATGACTCGTTAATTCCTTATGTGGGACATATAAAGGATGGAGTTAATGATATTATATATTATATTATACTTTAATTATAATATACCTATGTATAATTATGTTTTAATTCCATTAAAATACAAAATAGAAATGAAAGTAGCGTTCATGCGTATGTACGACTTACCGTCTCCATGAACAGTGTATTTCATTTATTATATACAAATGTTATATACTGTTATAAATAAATATATATACTGGAAATATAATATATATATGATATCTAAATCATGTATATCCTTCTGGAGATAATGTAATTTTTACCACATGGAAAATTTATAATTATAACAAGTTCATTTTTGACTCAAGTTCCAAACATCGATAAAATATCCAATACGAACTCAAATAACTAAGTAATTGTTATAGAAATGTAATAAGTGATATAAAAGGAATAAAAAACATGAAAAATCTTCTTAATAAATTATAAATTAACTTAATTTTATTATTTCAGAAGAAAAAAGAATATACAAGACAAGTCAGACTTGAGGTAAGGGGTTTCTTATCTCACTTTTAATTCCGTGAGCTTTCCATTGTTCGCCAAAAATTTAATACATGTGGTGTATTGTGTACTACCATTTGATATATTGTATCATGATTCTATTTATAGTAATGTTATTATGTGAATCATTTTATGGTTATTAACTATTGTTCATATGACTCGATTGAGTACAACGTGGTAAGAGTTTTTCATCTCACTTTTTATTCTCGTGAGATTCATGATATATTAGCCACTATTTACTTTTGTGTGGTATATGTACTACCCATGATTTTATTCTAGGTGTAACATACTATAATTTATTGGTTTTTACATATTCATTATATGATCCTTCTTTCAATGGGTGTATGTTTCTGGAGTTACCAAATCGGTAAGGGAATTTCAAATTTCAATTTCCACTCAATGGGCTTTACGCATACTTCATTGATTATTTTACTCCAAGATTATGTATGGAATCAGTATTTATTATTTATGTAGTAATTTACACTACCCTTTTTGTGGATATAATTTTGATACACATAATCCCTCCATTTATAATTTCTCAAGTCACTGATATGAACTTGATAAGAGTAATCTTAACTCAATTTCCATTCATTGAGTTAAACATCGAAGTCATTGGTGTTGTTTTTTCAAGAATATGCGTGAATGTCCTCTGATTGATTTACACTGAATATCAAATCATATATATTGTATTTATATTTGTCACACATAATTATGTCGTTGATTCATCCTTAACCTAAGGATACGGTCTTTACAAGGGTTTTCATCTCAATTTACATTCCATTGAGACTTCTTTGTTGTTATACGCCAATTAACTTTTATATGGTGTATATAATGTTTTTTGAAATAGTATATCATGAATCCATTTATTCTTATGATATTATAAATTTTGTATTACCTTAGTTATTTTCATTCAAATGTTTTCCTTTTGGTTAGAAACTCTAACTAAAATATCATTTAAATGTTTAAAAGATTTATTCTTCTAAATGTTTATTATTAATGTTCATTTTTTAAAAATGGTTTTAAGGATTTATTTATATGGACATTAATTCTTTAAAATTAAAATTATTTTTAAAAGTTTCAATGTTGTATGGGACACTTTGATTCAAAAATCTATTTTAAACAGTTTCTTGATAAATAATGTGACTTTTAAATGTTTTCAAGAAAAGGGGGGATATTTCTATCAAATAGTTTTGATGAATATATTCATATATGTAAATATCCTTCATTAATATTGATTTAGGTTTATATATTATAATAAAATCTTCTATATTTCATTGAATTAGTTATTTTTGACTGTGGATGTGTAATTTTTATCCCATTCATGGTTTATGGATAGAGTATTGACATTTTGTATGCTAGTTTTAATATGAATGTTTATGTTATGTTTAAACCTTTTCATGTGAAGAATTCATTGGACTTAGTAAGTGATGGGTGGAGCCCACTATATATCCTCGATGCATCAGTAGGTTTCATGAGAAAAACCGGTGTCTTGGCACAAGACCATGACAAAATCTTATTTGTAGTCTTGGCAGGAGGCCTTGACTATGTGTTTATGGTGTCCAAAATTATGAATTCCATCATTATGAGATTAGATATTGATATTTCATGTGGTTATTAAACTATTAGAATAACCATGAATATGTTTTATTGTGGCATTATTTACTCAGCTCATATTCCTGCCATAAAGTTTTCATGTTTATTATTTGTAAAGGCACGCGTTTTCAATTATTCACCATGCCTAGTGTTTATGTTATCTACCACTGTATTTCTTACTCTTACTAAGCATTTGAGCTCAACCATTTCTTATGTTTCATTTTTCTAGGATATGATGAAGTTAGTGATGAGTGACTTTCAAGCATAATCAAGGAAGATTGGATGTTTCTAAAGGAATAAATTAGTGTTTTTTTTCTTTTCAAGTTGTAATGTTGAACTTATGTATGTATATTATTTCCAAGACTACAAAACTAATTGATAATTCAGGACTTGATTACTTGTAATCATGCCAATGTATTAAAATAATGCACCAGGTCCTGGATTCTGGGGTCAAGGAGTTACACTAATAAAAGTATTTAAGTGGTCTTTATGAAATGTTCGATAGAAAAGAAGGCATTTGTTCATGTTTTTGATTTTTAAATAAGAGAGCCCATGTGTTGGGTTGAATTTGAATTGTTTTAAATTATTGGTTTTTTCCATCATTTTCCAAATACTGTTTAGAAATTATGTTATAAAATGTGAAAGGAATTAGAATTATGAGTAGTGTTTTGGTTTTAAGGGCCTATTTGAAACTTTTTTAAATGGAATTTATGAAAAATACTCCTTTATTTCCACTTTATTGCGCACCCCTCGTGTGGGTTTTTGATCACTATGTGATGCTTGTTGTTTTCCTTGTCTGGGAATATTCTTTTTATTCTTCTGGTACATGTTATGTATACAAGGATCTTTATCATTGAGTTTAATGGGTGAGGGTAGTTATTGTTATTACTTGTGGGTAGAATAGGGTTTTTTCACTATGCCTCACTTCCTTTATTTGTCATGGTATGACATGTACTAAATGGAAGATGCAGCTTGTACCTCTAATTGGTTCACACACCGCTAGTTAACCACCATTCTTGTTAGGTATAAGGGATAGGTTGGGGTTTTTTATCCCAATGATGATTGTGTGGGATAATTGGATGATGAAATGGACTTAGTATATGATGGTAGCTAGTTTGGGTGGTTATACCCATATACGGTTATATTCTTGGAATGTTAGTGACTTCAGTTAGGACCATCACACATTTATCTTCTCAATGAGTTATTAATTGTGGGGAGTTTGATATGGTGATTTATTATATCATTACACCTGATTTATATGATATAGAACCTTCTTTGATCATGTTTCATTTTTTATGCCATATTATACATATTAGGTGCCTATTTGTTATGCTTAAATAATAAAAGGTGGGTTTCTTCCTTTAAAAATGATTTTTCAAAGATGTTTGGAAAACTGTTTTGAAATGAAAGACTCTTATGTGAGTTATTATAATGAATTTATAAATGGGTTTTGGGTATTAACGAAATATTAATCCAGTGAAATGTTTTAAATTATATTTTTTCATTTATTGAAAACCAGTGTAAGTTCTATTTGAAAACTTTTAAGGAGGCATTTAGTTTTGAAACAGATTTTACGGATGGATTTTTAAAAAAAACTGTATGTCATCGATTTTGGGAGTCAAAGGAAAAACGTTTTGAAGGTGGATTATATAATTATTTGGATTTTAATGCATTGTTGATATGTAAATCGTAGTTTATAGAATTATTTTCAAACTAGAATTAGTGAATTTACTTATGAAATGAATTTCATAGTTTTTGTGGGTTTTGATGAACCACTAGGACACTTATCTCATGTCGAAAAAATTTTTAGTTTCAATTTCTCAGTTGGATTCTTGTTATTTTTCATGGTCGAGGTAGGATGAGTTGGGTGATGGAGAGAAACTAAAGATATCATGTAGTAGGTTTTGGGACTGAATCGAGTTGTTTGGTTTTTTATGGATTTCTTTTCTGTTTAATTTTTTTCCTTCTATGACCTGCCTGCCTGTATCTCTTTGTTTATTAATGCCGTTTATGTTTATACAAATGGGTTAGATCATGGTAGTTAGTTATGTCATGTTATCATGTTGTTTATTTATTTATGCTGTTGTATATCTAATTTTGGAAAAAACCATTCCCAAAGGAGGTCATTTGATTCCTAGGGTCTTTTCGCTAGCCTATGGGGATTGGGAATGCCCTTCGGGCCTTGTGACGGGCCGGGTTGGGTGCCATGTTCAGTGGTATCCTGGGCTGGTTCATTATGAAAAAATCCTTAGATTTTATTAAAAAAAATTTAAAATTAATTTATATTTATAGATAGAATTTTATTATACACAAAAATGAGTTTATCTTTTGTTACATACAAAAATATGTTTATTTGATAGCATGCATGACACGCAACACTGACCTTCAGTGAACCATGAAACAATATTATTTTAAATATGAATATCATAAACTAACAATTAAAAATGTGGATATGAATAATATTAAAATTTTATGAAATACAAATTTTTGTATAATTTTACTTATAAATTCTTAGTAAATAACGATTCAAATTTTAGTAAAGTAATTATTATGATAAAAAACATTTTTTCTTCTAGAATGATTATTATTACTTTTTATGAGAAAATATTATAATTAATTTATAGAGATATTAGATTTTTTTTGATAATATGAGCTAGTTTTTTTAAATCATCATATTGAAATTAACTCATAGTGAAATTTTGGGATTTTTTTGTAAAACTATCATTTCTTTTCAATAAATTTAGTTATTTAAATTCCCCATATATTTTTTAAAGTAACATATGTATTATTTATTTATATTTAATCCAAATAATTAGTTATTAATCAAATTTATATTGAATTTTAGTATAAGTTAATTTTTGGGTTTAAAAGGGGGTTTTTTCTTAAAATTGTTTTAAAGTGCTTAACTTTTCTTCATTTTTATTAATTAAAATAGTCCCTAATGAGGAATGTTTTAAATAAAATGTATGTATTATATATCAATAAATTTTAATTTATATTCATACCATATTTATTATTGGAAATAGAGTTAATATAAAACCACATTTGTGCTTGAAAAATACACTTATCAAAATACCACTTTTTCATCGCGTCAGCGAATTTTGTTTTAAAATTAATTTTTTTAAATTCTAGAAAATTTATTTGAACAAATATTGCTAATTTTTTTGAATCATCATGTAAAAATTATATTAGGTTTAATTTTTGATAATTTTTGGAAAATATTGTTTTAATGAATAGTGAAAAATACAGAATTTTAATTAAAAACTGCCATTTTGTTTAAAGTATTTATAAAGTTAAATAATATTTTAAATTATTTTTAAAGATAAATTAGTTAAATTTTATATATATTAATCCAATTTAGGTCATTTTAATAGATTCTATATTTAAATTATATATAAAATCTTGGTAAAATTTTGAAGATTTTCTCATTGAAAACCCATTTTTTCATCAAGTCTGCAAGATTAATTTTAAATTAAATTTTTTAAATTGAATGAAATTAATTTTAAAAAAATTTATTTCATATTTGGAATCAAAATAAATTATATTATATATTAATTTCACCTTTATCATTAACAAAAAAATAGTGAAAATAGTGAAAATTAATTATCGCGATTAAGGTAAAAATGAGTTTCTGGGGGGGGGGGTTAAACTAAAATGATAAGGGTTAAAATGACCTAAAAACTTGTCTAAAATATATTATATAACCATATTTGGACCATATAATGTATAATTATCAATAATAATTCATTTTTTTACCCTTATATTATGTAAAAAACATGGGTACACCGTTTTATTATAAAAAATTACAAGTGTGCCACTCACCTCACTTATAGAAGGACACCCTCTCTCCTCTCTTCCTCACACCTTAAAAATATTTTGGTTCAAATAATAATTGAAAAAATGACATCCCAAATTCCCTTATATAATCCAATAAGCCTTATTTTTACCATAAACCCATCCTAGGAAGGTTTTTGGTGAAAACCTAAGGAGGTTACCTGAAGAAGTGGCAACGTTTTCAACGATCACTTTTATTTTATTTCTTTCTACACCACCATAAATTATTATCAAACCATGATTATATAATAACAAAATTTAATTAAATATACTGATATTTTATTATGTTAATGACATGATCTACAACCATATACACTTCCATCAAATGGGTTACGAATTCATTGTTTTTGTGTACGACATACTACAACCTCATAAACTGATGTCATTCATTTTTCCATTACTACCTCTCATGGTTGGGTATTATGATCGATATAAAGTATATATATGATATTTATATCTTAATTATAACTATGTATTAATTAAATCATATATAACATTTTTAATTTCCATTCTTAGGGGATACAATAACATCACTCTTTTGTGCAGCGAACTACCGCCTAACAAAGTGATGTGTTTCACTTTTACTAATTATTTACATGGAATATAATAAGGATAAATTTAACAAAAATATGTAATATAATTGAAATAAAAATGACATTAATTACATATTTATAATTATATAAAGACAATATATCCTTTTATTTCTTACCTTTTTACTCACTAAAAGATGATAACGTCGTTTGTGTACGTGTGGACTACCACCTTCACGAAGAGATGTGACTCTCTTTTCATCACCACAAAACATGGATTATATTTATAAGTATATTTTAAAAAATATGGTATTTATAATATTATTATAATTATTTAATGAAAATTATCTTTGAAGAATGGAAATGTTACTCATGCGTATGTACGACCTACTGTCTCCCTGATTGTAACATACTTCATTTCTGAAAACCATCTTCCATGATTGGTCTTAAAATTATAATTGATGTATAAATATGATAATTATTTCATTATTATTTTTCTGTATATTATGTAACCATGATCAAATTAAGAGAACTGAAAATAAAAAATCAAAATGAATATGAAGAAAATGGATTATTACATGAAATATGTCTTTACCATTGAATTGTTAAAAAACAAGTAATATAAAGACATAAGTAAATCATATATGGAATGATATATATAAGTATAGTTTTGTAATATATTTATAATAAAATTATATTTATTATATATGAGGTTCAAACATTTATGAATGAAGTCGAGTCTTAAGGTAAGGGATTTCTAGTCTCTCATTTATTTTTGAGCGACATATGAAAATTCACCCCTCATTTAATTTTTGAGGTGTATATACTACCTCTTTGACATTTTATATAATTAATAAACTTATTTTAATAGAATTTAAAGTTTATTTTTATGTTATTATTTATTGGGGCTTACCATTCAAAAGATTACTAAAGCGGTAAGGGATTTCTGTCTTACATTTATTTTCTATGAGACAGAATCCATTTTCACCATCTGTTTCTTTTATGTAGTGTATATATTGACCATGAATTTATTTTACAATTATAATGTAACACCCTGAACCCAGTTACCCAGAGTCAGTGAATTATTACATAACATTGTCATGATCACAAAAGATCAAGTCTCAAAAGACCAATTAGTTTAGTATCCTTGGAAGTACGAGATACATTCATAATGTTTACATTACATCATAAAATGAAAAAATACAACAAAAATGTTTCCATAGACCACACTCATATCCCTTCAAACTATCCCTATAGTTCAGTCATAAAATGCATCTTCACATCTGGGGAAAAATAAAACATAGAAAGGGGTGAGCTCTGATGCTCAGTAAGGATAACAATATAGCAGAAACTTTCATAAATAAGCATAAACATTTAAGGAAATGTATAAGACTAAAACAAAAGCCATTTAAACTTGAACTTAAACATAATATGGAAAAGATAAAATCAAATAATTCCATTTACTTACTCACATGGATATTCTACTAGTCGAATAATCACATGCAATATCAATAACCACTTTCATAATGATGCAATGCATAATGCCAGACTTTCATAACCACATAGTCAAGGTTTTGTGCCAAGACTAAAAATAAAATTTTGTCAAGGCCTTGTTCCAAGACACTAGTTTGTCTAATGAGACCTACCGATGCATCGAGGAGCTATAGCGGGCTCCACCCTTCACTTACTAAGTCCAATGCATTCCCATATGAAAAGGTTTAAACATAACATAAACATTCATATTAAAACTGGCATACGAAATGTTAATACTTTATCCATAAATCATGAATGGTATGAAATAAAACATCCACAGTCAAACATATCACAAAACCTTCAATACAATATAGAAGTTTTTTACCATAATAAATTAACTTCAAAAAAACATAAAATCCATCGAAGGATGTTGACATAGATGAAATCAAAACTATTTGAGAGAAATATCTCTTTTTTGAAATTAATTAAAAGTCATATAATTATAAAAGAAAACATTTACTTTGAAAATATTCTTATAATATTGTAAGGTAATCTTCGATGATTTTATAATGGCGGAAAATATCCACACCCACCGTATAAGTTAAAAAAAAGACATTCTTACCTTAATTTTATCGAAAAGGTTAAAAATGACCTTTTTTGGAAAATGACAGATATATTCCTTTATAAACATATTATAAAAGTCAAAAGGGTATAAATTACTTTATCCTATAGTATATAAAATAGTAAGAATGTTTTTAAATATATTTTTAAGAAACATGGATGTGGATGATAAAGAGGTCACAATAGATACTTACGTAAAAACAACCTCGAATAATAAAGAGATTGTGAAATTAAACCTTATCTTATACTTTTCCTTGGTCAAGGGTAGGTTAACTTCCTATATAATGGTGAAATAATTGTTATTAAATTATACAAGAATCATATACATTAATATGATATCATATATGATCTTTTAACATTTCTTTGTTAATAATATCTTAGTATTATCATTGTTTCAGGTGTTAACAGATTCGTTTTCCTTTATATTCTTTATTATGTGAGTCATATTAGTTTTGGATGGGATGTATCTTATTCATAAACATAATTATATCATGTCTTTAAACTTTATTTTTAATCATCTAATGAAAGTTAGTCTTGAATGGATACGACGGGGAATGAATCTCATCGCGTTCGTGGAGACGGTAAACCGTACGTACGTACGAGCGACAAAATCATTCTTTTGATATTAAAATAATATATAATTGGATGGTATATCATATATACAGAATCATTATCATGTTATATTTATTATTTAAATCAATTACACATCATTATTATACCCATCCAAATAATAATGTATTGAATAACAATTTCACCAGGACGTGGAGACGGTAAGCCGTACATACGCACGTATGGTGACATGTCATTCAAAGGATGGATAGAATAATGATTTTTTTTGTACCATATTTATAATAAAATCACATTATATATAAGATACCGGAGTTATTATTTTAGAATGGAAACAATAAAGAAAAAGGAAGTGGAAGAAGAAAGGAACTTGAAAGAGGTGGTGAGATATTTACCTCTTCTCTGGGTTCTTCCTTTTGATTTGATCAAAAGGGATCCTTAGGTTGGATTTATGACTAAAGTAAGTCCTATAGTATTAAGGGAGTATATTTGAGAGGGTATTTAGGTAGGGTTTTACTGATACAAATGACTTTGAAGGTGTGAATTAGACAGAAGGGGGAGTGCCCTTTTATAAGAGGGGTGAGGGGCACCTTAGGAAAAGCTAGAAATATTATTTTATAATAAAATAATTTTCGGTTTATAATGGATCCAAAGTATATTATTTAAAGTATAAGGTGGGGATGGGTAAAAAAACACTCAACCAATAGGTTTTAGACAGATTTGGGTCATTATATTAACCTAATCTTTTAGACATAACTCGTAGTTAAATAGTTTGACATTTATCTTGTCTCTTTGTATTTTTATATTATATGGTTAATAAACCTAATATATACTTTCAAGATAACCCCAAGTGGTTAATTAATGACACACCTATAATTATATTTGTCCTTAGACCGAACCTTAGATTTTTAAGAATATAATATCAATTAATAATATAATATTTGTTTTAAAAACTCTTTTATGTCAATTTTGACACTATTTGGTATTTTGTTATTTCTAAATTCATAACAACATTATTACTTAGCAAAAAATTCTTATAACAAACCTTAACATGTCATAATAACCTAAAAAATTAGTGTAATTCATAAAAAGTCTCAAATTACATTTATTTTGATATTTATAATATCAATTATTATAATATTTCATTAATTAGGTAATTACTGCATCATCATTGTGTCATAAATAATTTAAATTATTTAATGTATAAAAAATATAAATAAAATACAATTATGTAGGAAATATTTTTATCTTTATAATGAATATTTATAGTTTAATTTATATTATGTATAACCCTATATTAAAAATGTTATAGATATTAAACATTGATTGTAACTCTTTTAAATCTTATTTAAATAAAATAATAATAAATGTCCTAATCTAATACAAGTGGACCTAAAGGATCATATATTATTACTAAGGTTGTTTTTGGTTGAATTATTCTTATCCAATAGAATTAGGACATGTGTTAGGGTAATATTAATATCATTTTTAACTTTAATTACCCTATTTACTTTTAACCGTGGTTAATAAAAGTAAAAAGTTACTATTCACAAAAAAATTATTTTCATCTTATTGAACCAAATTTTACATATTGATATCAACTGTGTCTCTCGGATTTTTGAAATTCAACTCACAGAAGTGGTAAAATTATGTTTTATGCAAATTTGAAAAAGCTCCTAGGAGGTGGGTAAAAGACGGTAAAAAGTTCAATAAAATTTTTATATATCTAAACTTATTATAAAATGAATCTAATGAATTAAATTAAACATATATAAGTATTATGTATCTATTTTGACCTAAAATAATTTTAAATAAAATAAATAACTATTTAAATAAAAAGTCGGTTTTAAATAATAACTCAGTGTTTTTCACTATTCTTCAAAAATTGAATGTTTTCAGAAAAATAACAAAAATTTACCCTAAGATAATTTTGATATTCCGAATTAAAAAATGATTTCTATTTTACCAAATTCAAAATATAGAAGTTTCATTTATTAATTTAAAATTAATTCCCATTTTTAAAACCAAAAAGCTTGTTTTTAAGATATAATAACTATCAAAAGATTGACACTTGTTTATGTTCAATTTTAAAGTTAAAATTACGTACAATGACCATAATTGGATTAAATGGTAAAAATATAATCTATTTATACTTCCAAAACATTAAAATGTATAATTTAACACTGTAAATTATTTTTATTAAAAAACTTGTTTTCAGTTAAAATATAGAATTTTTCACTATTCACCCAAATATGAAAGTTATCATAAAAACACCAAAAATTTATTGAAACTAAATTCTTATGTCTCGATTCTAAAGAAGAAGTTTATTTTGTAAAATTGAATATATAAAAGTTTCAAATATTGTATTCAAAAATGGTTCGCCATTAAAAGGAGGTAATTTTTTTTTGAAAAATACTTCTTTCATCTGAAAAAATGAATTTGTTCTTACATTATATCTAAAAAACTCATAATATGGATTCTAAAATTACATGAATTATATTAAGATCAAAATTGAGTTAATACTATTCATAAACGATTTTGAACGGCTAGTTTGGTAAGTCATGGTGCACTTGAACTCGGTGTTGCGTGTAGTGCAAGTTATTGAATTACTATGAAATCTCAGGGTGTTACTTTCTTCCCTCATTCAATAACTTTCATACTCACAATTTAAATTTTTTTTTGAAAATAAAAGGTTGAAAATAGAAAATACCTTTGTTGGAAAACCCACATCAAAAATTGGGTTAACAAAATTTAGTCTTAATAAGAGGAAAATGGGAATGAAAAAGTCACACAAAATTATGATCTCGATTAGGAGAACATTGGTGGAAATTAGAGATACATGATTTAAGGAAAAACATAAATATTTATAGTGAGTGATTGAGGTCATCAGTCACAAACAATTGTAAAATTGAGGGCCTCAAAGCCATCAATATATGATGATATAAAATATCATCGGTTCAAGAAAACATAAGGTATTATGATAACACATTTTTTGTTTTAAGATCCCTTACCTAAACCTTAAGAATTAATTTCTTCATAGATTAATAGAATAATGAAAAAAGAATATATACTTTACAAGTATAGTTCCATCCATTAACTAATTTCTACCACAAACATATCTTTCAATCTAAAAGATAATAGAACTTAAAAAAATATTTTATTTATCCTATTCGTATAGGGTTCCAAAAAAAATTTATAATTCATCTACCGAACCTTTCAAAAACTACATTATTCAATACAGGATATCATGTGAGCTAGTGGTAGGTGATACACCCTTATTGCCCTTCGGTTGCGGGTTCATGTCTCGTGGCCTTGTCGGATGCGACGGGTTGCTGCCCAACCTCCAGGTTGTCCTTTTTATGGAAATCATAAATTAATCTCAAACTAGAATTATCCAAGATACTTCTGTCCAAACTCATAGCCCAAAATTTATAAGGAAGGTAAACATAATGAAGATCCTTTTTCCTATGTAATAACATGTAAAACCCTTCATCATGTATTCTTTTAAAACATTTCAACATCCTAAATTACCATAAAACCTTATTGATTACATTCATGCTCCCTTATTCCTTATAGAATACTGGATATACACCTTCTATCAAAAAATGTTGTAAACTCCAACAATAATGGAATATACAAATCATTAATCAGTTTTAAGGTAGTCAAGAATATCCAATATAATTTATCCAAATCAATCATATTCCAAAAATCACTACCTCAGTATTAGGACCATATTATGGTTTATCATTCTCTCAACCATATATTTTCCACAAAAATTAACCTGCTATTGAGTCACATTTCTTGGTTCCAAACAATCTCAATTCCTTAATTAAATAGTACTGCAGTACAATCCTTATATACTCTATAATTCTTATAACATGTACATCATTAATACAATACTCAAATGACACAATACATTAATAACAACGTAAGAAATCTAATCAATCCTCTTAATCTAAGGTAGTATCATACCCTTATTATTATCCAATAGCAGGATTTGAGGTATACTCTGATGATTTGGACATTGATTCACGTAGTGTCCCAACTCCTTGTAGATGAAGAATTGTACATTTGAAACCTTTTTCTTACCTTTGAAATCATGTACTTGGTGTCATTTTTCTCCACACTTATAACAAACTCTCAATATCTTTATGAATTTACCAAGGTGATTCTTTCCATAGTTATCACATATGGGAAAATATTTTTTTCCCTCTTCCCTTTATCCATCTTTCTCTCTTCCATCCTTTTATTCTCTTTCTTCCCTTCAAATCCATAGTACTCAGATAATTCTTTACTTATCTTATTAACACATGATACTATTTTTTCATATTTTTAAGAATACATGGGAGACTATTTCCCTTCTAAATGTTGGCTTAATACCTTGAAATATACGATCCTTCTAACACTTTGGATCATACATATTACTGGAGTTCACATTCCTTCTACTGGGAACCATTTCTATACAATGGCATACACTATGTCATATTATGCATTGCAATGAATATTTCCAAAATTGTAAAATACCGAACGTAAATTGAACAGTTTATGGATATAATCTATAATCATAAAAATGTTTTCTTTGAGGAAGTATATACTCATAATCCCTTCATAATGGTTTTTAAAGAAAATGAGAAATATCCTAAGCATATCCCTCGGGAGTGTCGTAACCAAGAGTGTAGCAAGGCCTTTTGTCATGCACCAGTTCCTGTTCGAGTCTAGCTCAAAGCGGTGTTTTATGGTTTTACCCCAAGGTACGTCTATGCCAGAGCCGCCTCTACCTTCTCGTATCAAGACAGAGATGTATTTTCTTGGAAAACTCACAAAATCTATACAACACAAAAATTCTAATAAGTTCTTCTATACTAATCCTCAATGTCTATCTTAGGGTAATGTGCTCTAATCAGAGTTTGTCGAAATCTAGATTCCAAGGTTTGTACTAAACTTCCTATGATACCAACTGTAATGCCCCAAACCCAGTTACCCCGAGTTGGTGCATTATTATATAACATTATCATGATCACAAAAGATCAAGTCTCGAAAGACCGATTACATTAGTATCATTAGAAGTACTAGATACATTCATAAGGTTTACATTACATCATAAAATGAAAAACTACAACAAAAATTTTTCTATAGACCACACTCATATCCCCTCAGACTATCCCTACAGGTCAGTCATAAAATACTTCTTCACATCCTGGGAAAAATAAAACATAGAAAGGGGTGATCTCAGATGATCAGTAAGGATAACAATATAGTGGAAACTTTCATAAATAAGAATAAACATTTAATGAAATTTATAAGATTAAAACAAAATCCTTTTAAACTTTAACTTCAGCATAATACGAAAAAGATAAAATTTAATAATTCCATTTACTTACTCACATGGATATTATACTAGTAGAATAATCACATGCAATATCAATAGCCACTTTCATAATGATAGAATGCATAATTCCAGACTTTCATAACCACATAGTCAAGGTTTTGTGCCAAGACTAAAAATAAGATTTTGTCAAGGCCTTGTGTCAAGACACTAGTTTGTCTCATGAGACCTACTAATGCATCAAGGAGCTATATCAGGCTCCACCCATCACTTACTAAGTCCAATTCTTTCCCATATTAAAAGGTTTAAACATAACATAAACATTCATATTAAAATTGGCATACAAAATGTCAATAATTTATCCATAAACCATGAATGGTATGAAATAACACATCCATAGTCAAACATATCACAAAAACTTCATTACAATATGGAAGTTTTGTATCATTATAAATTAGCTTCAAACAAACTTAAAATCCATCAAACGATATTGAAATAGATGAAATCAAAACTATTAGAGAGAAATATATATTTTTTGAAATCATTTAAACGTCACATAATTATAGAAGAAAACATTTAATTTAAAAATATTCTTATAAGCTTGTAAGGGAAGCTTCAACAATTTTATAACGGTGGAAAATAGCCGCACCCGCCGTATAAGTTAAAAAAATACATTCTTAACTTAATTTTGTCGAAAAGGATAAAAATGACCTTGTTTGGAAAAGGACGAATAGATTCATTTATAAACATCTTATAAAATTCAAACAAAGGTATAAATTACATTATCCTATAGTCTATAAAATAGTAAGAATGTTTTGAAATACATTTTTAAGAAACATAAATGTGTATGATAAAGAGGTCCTAGTATATACTTATGTAAAAATAACCTCGGATAATAAAGAGATTGTGAAATTAACATTTACCTTGTACTTTTCCTTGGTCAATGGTAGGTTAAACTATTGTATAATGGTGAAATAATTGTTATTAAATTATACAAGAATCATATACATTAATACGATTTAATATATGATCTTTTAACATTGCTTTGTTAATAATATCTTAGTATTATCATTGTTTTGGGTGTTAACAAATTCATTTTACTTTATATTATTTGTTATGTGAGCCATAATTATTATGGACGGGATGTATCTTATTCATACCCAAAATTATATCAAGTCTTTAAACTTTTTTTTAATCATCTAATGAATGTTAGTCTTGAATGGATATGATGGGGATGAATCTCATCGCATTCGTGGAGACGGTAAACCGTACGTACACATGAGCGAAAATATCATTCTTTTGATATTAAAATAATATATAATTGGATGTTATATCATATATAAAGAATAATTATCATGTTATATTTATTATTTAAATCAATTACACATCATTATTATAACCATCCAAATAATAATTTATTGAATAACAATTACACCACGACGTGGAGACGGTAAGCCGTACGTACGCACGTACGGTGACATGTCATTCAAAGGATGAATAGAATAATGAATTTGGTTGTACCATATTTATAATAACATCATAGTATATAGAATATACTTGATTTATTATTTCATAATGGAAAAAATAAAGAAAAATGAATTGGAAGAAGAAAGGAACTTGAAAGAGGTGGTGAGATATTTACCTCTTCTTCGGGTTCTTCCTTTTGATTTGATCAAAAGGGATCCTTAGATTGGATTTCTGAATTAAGAAAGGCCTATAGGATGAAAGTAGAATATTTTAGAGGGTATTTGGGCAGGGGTTTGCAGAGCCAAATAGCTTTGATGGTGTGAATTAGAGAGAAGGGGGAGTGACCTTTTATAAGAGTGGTGAGGGGAACCTTAGGAAAAGATAGAAATATTATTTTATAATAAAATAATTTTCAGTTTAATATGGCTCAAAAGTGGATTATTTAACGTCTATGGTGGGTATGGGTCAGAAAAAACTCAAACAATAGGTTTTAGATAGGTTTGGGTCATTATATTAACCTTATCTTTTAGACTTAACTCTTAGTAAAATAGTTTGACATTTACCATGTCTCTTTGTATTTTTATATTATATGGTTAATAAACTTACTATATACTTCCAAGAGAACCCCAAGTGGTTAATTAATGATACAACTATCATTATATAAGTCCTTTGGATGAACCTTAAATTTTTAGTAATAGAATATCAATTAATAATATAATATTTGTTTTGAAAACTCTTTTATGTCAATTTTGACACTATTTGATATTTTGTTTTTTCTAAATTTATTACAGCATTGTTACTTCAAAATTTGTTTATCTAACCAACCTTAACTTGTAATATTAACCTAGAAAATTAGTATCATTCCCAAAAATCTGAAATTACATTTATTTGGATATTTATAATATTAATTATTTTAATATTTCATTAATTATGTAATTACTGCATCATCACTGTGTCATAAATAATTTAAATTATTTAATGTCTAAAAAATATAAATAAAATACTATTATGTAAGAAATATTTTTAGATTTTTAATTAATATTTATAGTCGAATTTATCTTATATATAACTCTATATTAAAAATGTTTTGGATATTAAACATTTATTTTAACTCTTTTAACTCTTCTTTAAATAAAATAATAATAAATGTTTTAATCTAATCCATGCAGACCTAAAGGATCATATTTTATTCCTAAGGTTGTTTTTGGTCGAATTATACTTATCCAATAGAATTAGGACACATGTTAGGGTAATATTAATATTATTTTTACCTTTAATTACCCTATTTACTTTTAACCGTTGTAAATAAAAGTAAAAGGTTACTATTCACAAAAATTATTTTCATCTTATTGAACCACGTTTTAATTACTAATATCATCCGTGTCTCTTGGATTTTTGAAATTCAACTCACAGAAGTGGTAAAAGAATGTTTTATGCAAATTTTCAAAAGCTCATAGGAGGTGGGTAAAAGACGGTAAAAAGTTCAATAAAATTTTTATATATCTAAACTTATTATAAAATGACTCCAATTAATTACATTGAACTTATATAGGTATTATGTATCTATTTTGACCTAAAATAAATTTAAACAAAATAAATAAATATTTAAATAAAAAGTCAGTTTTAAACAATTACTTAGTGCTTTTCACTATTCTTCAAAAATTGAATGTTTTCAGAAAAATACAACAAATTAACCCTAAGCTAACTTTGATATTCCAAATTAAAAAATGAATTATATTTTACCAAATTCAAAACATTGAAGTTTTATTTATTAATTTAAAATTAATTCCTGTTGTCAAAACCAAAAATCATTTTTTTAAGAAATAATAACCATCAAAAGATTGACACTTCTTTATATTCAATTTGAAAGTTAAATTACTTACAATGACCAGCATTGGATTAAATGGTTAAAATATAATCTATTTATACTTAAAAACCATTAAAATTTATAATTTAACACTATAAATTATTTTGATTAAAAAAGTTGTTTTCAGTTAAAATATAGTATTTTTCACTATTCACCCAAATATGAAAGTTATCAGAAAATACAAAATATTTATTGAAACTAAATTCTTATGTCTCGATTCTATAGAAGAAGTTTTTTTTGTAAAATTGAATATGTAAAAGTTTCAAATATTGGATTTAAAAATGGTTCACCATTAAAAGGCGGTAAAATTGCATTTTTTTAAAAATACTTCTTTCATCTGAAAAAATGAATTTTTTCTTACATTATGTCTAAGAAACTAATAATATGGATTGTAAAATTATAAGGATTATATAAAGTTCAAAATTCAGTAAATACTATTCATAACCGATTTTGAACGGCTAGTTTGGTAAGTCGTGGTGCACTTGAACTCGATGTTACGTGTAATGCACATTATTGAATTACTATGATATCTTGGGGTGTTACATATACTACTTAAAATTATGGGGACTTAAATATCCATTTTAGGACCTCTATTTAATGGGGTTTATGGTTCAAAAAATTAACAAAACGATAAGATATTTTTATCTCAGTATGCCTTCTTTGGATATATGTTATGGTATATACCTATTTTATTTTAGGAGGTGTATATACTATCCCTTTGACATGTTATCTATTGAATATAATTATATTAATGGTATTATTAGATTAATTTAATTTTATTCCTTCATTGGGAAAATGATTAAATGTTACCAAAGTGGTAAAGATTTTATGTTACAATCTGATTATTTATTGGGATTGTTTATGATTATGTTTCTGATGATAAAATACTATGATCCATATCTCATTTAACTCACGAATTTTTTAATCCTCTAGTTATTTCATGAGAATAATGTTTTCCATTCATTTCCTTCTCTCTATGTACTCTATATTTTAAAAGACTATTTTTAAGAAAAATCATTTTTTCAGTCGAAAAACCTTTTTCTTCCAAATCCCTATTTTCAAAAAAAATTAATATTATTAAATTGGCTTATTAAAGAAATTTTTACTCTTTACGTTTTTAAGGTAATCTTCATGTAATTTTAAAAAACAATTCCTATTTGGATTTTACCAAAAATTTTAAAAGAGTCTTTATTTTTAACATGGATGGCATGAATAATATTTATCACTATCATGACCACTCAAATATTTAAAGCTTCTCTTTTAAGTTTTTGAAGGTTATTTTCAAAGAAAAGGATTTTCAAAATGTTTTATGTTTTAAAAAGTATTTTTCAAAGTGGAAATTATATCTTTTACAAGAAATGTTTTAAATTATTTTTAAAGGTTCCTTTATAATATTTCAAATTTATTTTCAAAGAAATGAATTTCAAAAATATTTTATAAATATTAGTTTTTAAATGAGATTTCAAAAAAAAATATTATTATGAAGAAATGTTATAAGTTATACATTGAAATAATTATACATTTAAGATGAAATCCATTAATGTAAATTATGCTTTGTTTGTGATATGAATTAAAGATACAATTTTTTTTATCTAAATGGTTTATCATGAAGATATTTTTTTGAAACCCATTTATCTTCCACGGGTCATACCATGATAAAATTATTATTAAACCTTCTTCTTTTTCCATGAGTTATGCTATGATGAAATAATAAAATGATTAGGAAGATGGTCACTTTTCCATAGGCTATGATATGATGAAATGTTTATGAAGCCCATTTAATTTCATAGTTTATGATATTGTAAATCTTTTATAATCTTATGGCACACATACGTATTATTTTCACTATGTGATGGGTAGGACCTATATCTCTCTTTAATGGATTGGGTAATGATAAATGTTCTTCGAGATCATAGGGTACATGAGTGGTTAACCCAATACTAAAAACGAAGGTAAACAAGTGGTTAGCCAAGCCAAAAAATAGGGTTCACTGGTGTTTATCCCAAGCCCGAAGCAGGTAAAAAATGGTTAGCCCAAGACTAACATGTTATGAATGTCTTGGTAAGTAGCCTTTACATAAGGTTTAATATGATTATTCTTTTTCCACATATTTTTGTCTTATTATAATATTATGTTCTCATGAACACTTTTCTTTGATTTTATTATGATTCATGTCTTATGAACCACCAAACTTTATTCAATGGATCAATTTTATGATCTTTAATATATAGGGTATGGTTTTGAAATGTTATGATCATGTTCTCATACCATTATTCTCATGTTATACTTACTTATCTCCCTTATTTAACCTTACTGAGAATTTAATTTCACCCAT
The DNA here is from genome assembly GCA_963277665.1 of Viscum album. NCBI lineage: Eukaryota > Viridiplantae > Streptophyta > Magnoliopsida > Santalales > Viscaceae > Viscum > Viscum album. The sequence continues at coordinate 625,079,735 of OY728132.1, forward strand.
TCTTATGTTTCCTTTCCCCAACTTATGAAGAAAAGTTTATAAGTAGGAGTACTAAAGAGAGAAAATAGTTATGCGGGTCATTGAATATCTTTCATGAATTAAGAATATTGTGTTTTGAGTTTAAAAAGGCACTAAAATATTATAGTACTCAAGCATGTGTTTTTTTAATGTAATGAATATTCACCTAAAAATATTTTTATCCATGTATGTGAGTCTTGGGTCACTATAGTTGGTATGAGAAGAATTGTTTAGTTAACATTTGGAAAATATGATGAAAAAAATTTAGTGATGTCACTAGAGATATTTCAAAATATATGTATAGGGACGTATATGAGGATAAATATAAGGGTGATTCAAAGTATAAGAAAATGTCCTGGAATTTTGGTAAAGGATAGGGTGAGTGGTTTCTAAGAAATTATATCTCTACCTGGATACTATAAGTAGACATAGATCTGATTCAGAGGTACCTAAAGGTAATAAATCTAAATAGGATACATTGAAATGGACTCAATCGTTACATGGTTCTTGAAAATATGCCTTGTTGCAACCCTAGTTTGACACTACCACGGGATATGCTTTGGAAATTCAGAAACTCTTTATGAGCCATCAAGAAGTATTTAATTAGATAATGACCATGAATGACATAGGTTAAACCTATGGTTTTGATAGAACTAATATTTTCATCATTTTTAATTTGTATCTAAATGATTTAATCCCTACCAATTTATCAATTTTAGTTGATTTTAATCATTTTTTGATATTCGGTGTGTATTGGGGTAAAATGTGAAAATATCCTAATTTTGGAATTTTTAGATATTTTTATCACTTATGTATTTCAAGCATAAATTTTAAAATATTTATTCAATTGGAGGAATTATTTTTATATGATTCTTTAATTCATTTAATTAAACTAATTATAATGGATCCAGAGAAAAATATAACTTCATTAGAACCAAAAAATTAATCAATTTGAAAAATATTTTTACCTAATTGAACGGACCCCACCATGGTAAATGAGGCATAAATCAGGATAAATTCATTAAATTTTAGAGATTATAAATGAATTTAAAATAGGAACAAACATAGAATTTGTCCAATGAATTTTATGGAGATATTATCTCGTTAATGAGGCCATTGAATAATCCAAAGTGTAGAAAGATCTAGGGTATCCTTAGCTAGAAAAAGTGTGACTAATTAATTATGACATAACTTATGTTATAAAAATCAAAAAAATTTGAAATTTGGAGGGTTGATAGAATTTTTTGACACAAATTATAATAAGGATCCTTAGAGATATTCTTCTATATGTGGGGTAGAATAAGAGAAAACTTTTAGAGGGTCGATTTCAGAGGAGAATCCATTGCACCCATTTCTATTCTTATTTTATTATTTAAGTTTTATTATTTTGTTTAGTTTTATCCATTTTTGTAATTTAATTTAATTTAATTTATATAAATTAATTCATGAATGGTTTTTATTTAAAAATATTTCATCCTCCATTATTTTCCATTTTTTCGTCTTCTTTTCTTCTGTTCTTATTCCTCTTCTTTTATTTTTATTTTGTGATTTCATGTGTGTGTTTCTTTTTATCCTTTTATAATCCTCATTATTTTTATTTATTTTCTATTCTTCTATCATTATTTCTTTCCATAGTGACCTTTTACCCTAAATAATTTGGTTCAAACTCGAGGCTTGGCTTAGGGGAGGTAAGTGTTGTTTCCATTCCATTCTATGCTTAAATTATTAGTATTTATTTGTGTTTATAGTGATCAATGGTGATGATCACGGGTGTGACAATTTTACACCATGAAACTGAACTCAAACCCATTTCTATAATTTTATTAAATAATTTATCTCCCTTCTATTTGATATAAGATTTTCATACGATGATGTTTATCCATTCAGTAGATGTAATGGCATATGATATAACCAAATCCTGGAATATTCCATACTCTTGATTGAGGTGTTCCATCTAATTTTATTAAAGGAAGAGGTAGAATTAATATTTTTAAAGGCATTTTAGATTTCACACCTCTAAATAAAATAATTGTAATTCATCAATGAGATTATATAACTAAATTATCAAACAATATTTAAACAACAACAAGGATAATGATAGAACCCATAAACCAAACCAAAAAGGATAAGTTTATTTTTTTATAATAACATTAAGTCATTTCATGTTAGTTTTATCATTTCACTTATCTTTTAATTTTTATTTTATTTCATAGAAATAATAAAAAGGCAAAAATAATTAGTTTTGGTGAATTAAATTAAGTAAGTAAATAATTGAGAAATCCCCTCAAATGAGACGACCTTGGTTAGATTTTGTGCAGTATTAGAAAAATAAATTTGTTTTTTCAACACCCTACGATAGGTATGAACTCAAAACTGATTTTTCAGGGAGGTAATAATTAGTTTTATTATATTTTTATATTTTCAAATTTTCATAGTTTTCATTGCTTAAAAACCATAAGAAATTATTTTTTCATGATGTATCTAAATTTTTATTATTTTTCATAGGAAGATTACTCGTAGGTGTAGTATCAAGAAAAAGAAGTTGATAATGGTGATATAAATAATCTGGTGAAAATGATTAGTGATACTCTAGATTGCTTGAGGACAAAAATGGAAAGAGAATTTGACTATGTTCATACATTGATGAAGAAAACAGAACCCGAGCAACTAATGGGAGATCAAAAAGATTTGGTAAATTTTTGAAGAAACAAATGATCTTCATAATGAAAAAGATCGAATAACATTAAAGGAAGACACTACCGAAGTGGTGGAATTTGAAGAAGAGATAAAGTATCCCAACTACCTGCCTCTATCAAATGAGATCCAACTCCAATAGACACTCACCACTGAGGAAAATATTGAACCAGAACCAACTCAGAGAGATGATCTTATTTTGAATTATTTCCTTTATGACTTGATTCAATCTGATTTGAGTATCACTCCTTATTATTTTGAATTTTTAGATTTGGTTAATTCTTGTTATTCCTAAGAGGAAGATGAAGTAAACACACATGAACCCACTAAGGAAAAAATGGAGCACCATGGTTTTTAGGTACATGCATTTGAGGAATCCCATGAAGTGATCCAAGTAGATGAACTCAAAGAAATATAGACAACAGATGATCATATTGAAATAGAGAAATAACTTATTAATAATTAAAAATTAAATTTTCTTCAAATAAAATACCTGATAACTTTCTCTTTAAATATTTAATTCATGAAAAAAATTTTGATCCTCCACTAGAAAAATAAGGAAATGTTTCACAAGTTACAACCAAGGAAGAAGATGACCTATACTTTATCCTACCCCTTCCATGCAAGCTATACATATTTTTTAAGGGGGAGGATATGGTATACTATATCCATAGATCATTCCTCACTAAGAAGGAATAATTAGAGGTTGGGAAAATCCACATGTGGTGGTTCAAATCCAAGAAGCTTCATCTAGTAACTGACTTTGGATAACAGTTGGTACTACCCAATAGAGGTAGTAAAAATCCAGGGCCCACTTGGGGGATTTTCACAGACCAATATGGGATTCCATCCAACCTGACACCTAGACTGACTCATGGCATGGCCCTAAGCACGTTCCAGATTTCCACAGGCTAGAAACCAGTTCTTGGTTATCAACAACATTATTTTGGAGCGATTTTACCCATTTTATAAGCATAAAAAATTGACAAAAATAAAAAACACAATAATAAATAACTAAGTCATAACAAGGCATAACAAATTTCAAATTCAAGTTTACAACTTTAAACAAAACTAAAAAAACTACAATATAAAGGAAACAATGTTGCTATCCCAAAAACCTCTATTAAACAAGAGGATCAGCATCCTTAAGAAACCACCACGAATACTTGTAAGAGAAGACCACTAGAAACCTGAACCACCATCATGATACATCTTTCCTTTACCTAAGTCAAACATAACCAAGTCTACATACACCCAAAGTTTTATGCAGGGTGTGAGACAAATCCCAATAGGATATCACCCAATAAAAGATATTCCATGCCAAAACATTGTTAGAAAAATAAACACAAAATTTTTATAAAAAGAAAATCTAAAGAAATTTTTATAGAAAATATTTTCTGAAAACATTATTTACTTTTGAAATAACAAACAAAGTATACATTATGATGATGGTAGGTCTGATATAAAAGAATTACTAAGTCACGGGAAAACCCTATAGTACCTAGCTAAAATGGGAGACTAGGAACCTCGTATCTTGGTGAAACGTGGTATAACAACCATAACCTACAACATTATCATGAACAAGATACTATAGGGGAACAAACCCTAGGGTCTATTGGTTTCCAATCATCATAATAGTTTAGTTTGTGTTTAAATCATCAATCATGCTAGATGAATCCGAGCCAAGACACATTTGAGTCAACTAGAATACTAGTCCTAGTCCACCCACCTAGATACCTAGGTTTCCCTTTGTGCTCAATTTTCATTTCACGTATCACATAGATCACTACATTTTTATGCACACATTCCAATAAATATAAACACACTTGATAAATCACCATTTCCACAACCAAATCACTTTCAAATCCAAACACACACCAATACAATTTCTAGACATGTCTCACACCACTTTCACCATTTATTAAGACACTTTCCAAATTCATAAAACACATTAAAGAAACACAACAAGGGAGGAAACTTTAAATAAAACCAATTTACTTTATAAAAAACATTTTCAATCCATATTCATATCAAATCTCTTTAAAAACACCTTTTACATCACACACATAAATCATGGAACACCCTTATAAGTCATAGAAATAATTTTAAAATCATTAAACAATACTTAATCCTGGAACCACCTACCTAAAGTGAAGAAACTTCTAGAAATCATTTCTAAACCACACTCTCACCACCAAGGGAACCTATAAAGGAAATATTTAACCCAAAAGAACTTTTTAACCCTATAAGTTAAGATCCAACCCTAAATAGGTCACCCAACCTACTAGAGAACAAAAACCCAAAGAAGTATGAAAATAACCCCTATAAAAGAGGAATGAATCAATGGATAAGGACCCTTAATTTGAGAATATTGGAGAAAAACACCAAAATCACCTCAAAATTGAGGTACAAGGGAGAAAAGAGGAGGGTTGGAGGCACCTAGGGCGAAGAATTTTTAATGGGGAAGAAAAAAGGGGAAGTTGGGGTAAAATCCTGAGAGGACACGATCATCATTTTTAAAATTTTAATGATCTTAACATGGAATATGGTTTTACCACAAAGTTTACCAAACCATAGAGAAAAAATTAACCCCTAACTTTAAAAGAGGGAAATTACACATAGTTTTCCCACATATTCTCTAAACTGTGTTCCAACCATGTGGATAGCCTATGTCTAAAAATGGCACTTGGCCACACAATTTTCTGGGCAAGGGTGGACAGTTTAGAAAAACATGTTCCAACCATGCACCACCTAATGTTAACAAAAAACTAATATTTTTCACTAAAAATCATTGGAAAACTCACGTATAAACATAAGATCAATAATAAATAGAATAATAACTCAAAATAAAATCACGGATGTGACAATTATCCCCACCAAGAAAAATTTCCACCCAAAAAAAGTCACTCCAAAGCATGATCATATAATAAAAACAGACATTCCACATAAACCTAATATTTTCTCTACCAATTCTCTTGCACATAATTTACATGATACCAAAAAATTGAAATAAATGGAAGAGACTTCCTATAAATAACTTTCTCCTAAGAATCCACAATCCATATTGGTCACTCAAACATAGACAAATCAGGCTCCAATTCCAACTCTTCCCAATTAAATAAATGAGACTGATCTGGGTTGTAAATTTTCAACCGAGAAACATGGAATACATCATGAATTTATTTTTATTTTGAGGTAAAATCACACCAATATTCCACTTTACTAATCCATTTGGTATCCTTGAAAGGACCAATGTACCTAACCACCAGCTTTCCTTGCTTACCCAAACAATGATGACCCAAAAGAGGTTCGACCTTCAGGAACACCCAATCACCCAAAAGAAACTAAAATTCATAGAGACTTTGATTGGAATAAGAATTGTAGTGACTATGAGAAATCAAAAAACACTGCTTGATCAGCTTGAAATTATCATAAGTCTCTTGCACAAGGATCAGTCCTAATAATGATGTCTCACCCACCTCAGCCCAACACAATAGAAACCAACACAACATACCATAAAGTGAAATCAAAACAATCCATTAGAATTGAGGATTGGAAACTATTGTTATATGAAAACTCAACCAATCAAAAATTTCTATCCCAGGAACCTCCAAAATCTAACACACATTCCTTGATCTTGTCTTCCAAAATCTGATTCTCCCACTTTGTCTAACCATCCATTTGGGGATGGTATGTCGTGCTCAACTTGATATATGACCCCTTTGCCTCCTCAAGTAATTACCAAATCCATGAGGTAAAATTGGGGTCCATATCATAAATAATCACTAAAAACACACTATTAATCCTCACAAACTCTTGAAAAAAATTGAACCAACTCATCCACTTTGGTTAAATCTCTGATTGGAATGAAGTGGGATGATTTGTTCAGACATTAAATCACTACCCAAATGGAGTTCCTCCTCCAGGGTGTATTATGTAATCCAACAATAAAATTCACAGTGATCTTGTCCCAATTCCAGGTAGGAATGGGTAGCGTTTAAAGAAAATCATAGGGTCTTTGATCCTCTACTTTAACCATCAGACATGTATATCACTACGATATGAAGTTAGATATATCTCGCCTCATGCCTTGATGCCAAAAATATTGGCTCAAATCATAGAACATATTGGTATCACCAGGATGAATGGACTACTAAGAATTATGACTATCATGTATCACCACCTTTATCATAGATAACGACACTAAAAAGCAACCCTTTAAACACAAATCTCCCTCAGGATACAACTACCAATCACAAGGTGTCTCCCCACCATTAAGAAATTGCATAGACTATCGAAACAACTCATCACTAGGTTTCTCCCACTGAATCTACTCTTGGAGTGAGGGTGTCAGTTGAACATTGGCAAAGAACACACCCCCACTATGCTCCTTGGTCTCCAGGGGCATCTGAGTAAAGATCCCCATCAAGGTCCACTCATCACTGGACTCTTTCAACACCTGCACTAGAAATCTTCTACTCAAAGCATATTCCACAACATTACCTTTTCCTAGAATATAGACTATATCAAAATTAAACCCTTGAAGGTACTCAACCTAATGATGCTACCTCAAATTTTGATCTTTCTGGGAGAAAATGTAGTCCAAGATCTTAGGATCATAATATACTACAAACTTCTTCCTAAAAAGATAACAGTTCCACTTCTTCAAGGCATGCATTAATTCTTATAATTACAATTAATGGTTTGCTTATTTTCTTTGTGTGGTCAGAGTTGGCGATAACTATAAGCCACCACAAGGTCACCTTGAAAAATCACTCACCCAAGATCCATACATGACGCATCAAAACAAACCACAAAACCCTTTCCTAATTTCTTCATGATCAAGACATGAGCGGTGGTCAACCACAATATAAGATCTTTAAAGGACTCCTCACACATTGGGATCCATTCAAACCTCACCCCTTTTTGGGTGAGTGCTGTTATTGATGAAGCAAGCCATGGAAAGTCTCGAACAAACCACCTGTAATACCCTACAAATACTAGAAATCTTCTGATCTCAAAAACATTATTTAGACTCTCCCACGAATTAACTAGACTAATATTATTACTATCCACCAAAAACCCTTATTTTGAGATCTCATGACCCAGAAAATTCGCTTCCATGATCCAGAAGGTGAACATGAAAAAATTTTCATATATACAATGTTTTTGGAGAGTTACCAGAACAATCATCAAATGATTCTATTGATGCTCCTCCATTAAAAAATAGTCCAGGATGTCATCCATGAATACCAAAAAATAAATGAGTCTAGGTACTGGTAAAACACCATGTTCATGAGTTCCATAACAACCACTGAATCATTTGTTAACCCAAAATGCATGAACACAAACTCAAAATGGACGTCCCTACTTTAGAAGGATATTTTCGAAACATCCACCTCTTTAACTCTAACTTGGTGATAACCAGAACAAAAATTAATTTTGGAAAATCACCTTAACCCATTAATTTGATCAAAAATATCATCAATATAGGGTAATGGATACTTGTTCTTGATCATCACCTTATCCAGTTTCTAGTAATCAATACATAATCTAAGAGATCCATCAGCCTTTTTCCAAACAGAAATGGTGCAACCCAAGGTAAGACACTCAAGTGAATCAATCCTTAAATCATCAACCTATACCTTTAATTCCCTCAACTCGGTGGGCGATATATGGTATGAGGGAAGAGATATTAGTTGTGTTCTCGGTGCCAAATCAATCAAGAAATTAAAATCATGCTTTGACATAAAAACCAAAAAATCCTCTAGAATTTTTTTTGGAAACTCATCCACCACAGAAGGTAATCCACTATCAGGAGCACCACTATATTCCTCTAACATGGGTGATGATAACTTAAAGATTATATTTCCCAATTCTAGAATTAGAGGCCCAGCATGTCCCGACCACAGATCCCATTCACCATTAAAAACAAGGGTACTTCTATCAGGGGCCATGAAACTAACTCGACGCTTATAAAAATTGATGTGCGCCTAAAAATGAACCATTCAATATATACCATGGATTATTTCAAAGTGGACCATCTCCAAAACAAGAAAATCCCATTCCAACTTGACCCCTAACATGGTGAGTGCATGATATGAAAACCTAAAACCCTACTCTTTCTTCCTACTAATCGATGTTAACAACTCCATAAAATATGGAATAATATTAGTTGGTAATTTTAACACATCAAAATGATGGGTAGAGATAAATGAAATAGATGCACCAGTGTCAAATAAAATGATAGATAAGGATAATGTAATAAAAATAGTACCTCGAACTATTGTAGGTCCCACATCTGATCCTACCCATACCTAGTCCACAACATGAAGATTCCTTATCTTGTCCTGATCCTGAGGATAAACAATAGCCTATAGTTTAGATATAAAATGAATCTATATAGAAGTTGATACAAACCTAATTCCTTGGCCACTAAACCGAGAACCCACTGACCTGGATGGTTCTGACTGGATGGACATCCCCTAAGAATCCACTGATCCTACACCACTCTGATATGGGTGCATGACTTTGAAAAATGATGACAGTGTCCCATAACTCCACATTAGTGATATAGTTTGGGAGAAGATGTGCACACATGTCGTATGTGCCCTGCCTTCCCACATTGATGACACATGACCAATCCAATATCAAAATCCATAGATAAAAACAAACAAGAAGGATGTCCTAAACTACCACCTCCCTTCTTCCTATTCTCATCCCACTTACTCTCATTATCTGATGAACTGACACTACCCATAGTTGGCACTAATACTTGGATGCCAGGATGGTCACTTCAGTCAATCTATACAATCATATAATGATCGAATACCTCAGTACAAGTCTTTAGCTTTAACAAAAATACATGAGATCATATTTTTGGCCAAAACCCCCAATCAAACCTCTGAGATTTCATCTGCTCGTTGGAAATGACCTTGGGTGCTTACCGAACAAGATCGGTGAAGCAATTAGCATATTCAATCAAAAACAAATCTCCTTCACTAATCTCCATAAACTACTAGGATCTGGAATAGTCCAATACCCCAGGACCATATTTCTCGTTGAAAAAAAACTTTAAGTCTTTCCAACCCATCTTTTTGTGCTTTCCAAATTGCACCATTGAGTCCCACCACTTCTGACTGGGACCTTCCAACATGAATAAATAACATTTCACCCCAAAAGTCTCAGGAGTACCGAGTAAATCTAACAACAACTCTATATTCTCAAGACACTACTTTGTTTCCTGAGGTTCTATGTTGCATTGAAAATAAGTAGGATTGTTCTTAAGGAACTCATGAGTTTTTTCTTTACCAGGACTCGGTTCGGTTTCTCTAACTTGAGTAGGACCAGAGCCCACACATTGTCCTAAATCATGGACAACCCAAACCAAAACTTCCTATAATCACAACCACTACCCATTTTTTGATAAGAAGTCTCTGGGGAGTCATTTGTTTCTATAATAAGAAACAATAGTAATTAAAGACCATCAATACAACAATTCTAAAAATTTTCAGAAAAATAAATAAATCTTGAACACATTCATAACTCAAAACATAACAATGTTAATCACAATAACAAGGCAACTAAACCAGAACAATTCACCCCAACCTAGTGTCCATATATAGTCTGCATCTTGTACATCTCACCTGGAGGACAAATCAAGTAAAATACCAACATACCATGGTGACTAGATTCCTATTATGAGGTGTGCTGGCCAGACACCCTATTCACTACCAGAACATAAAACCTCAAATATCATAGCACCGATGTATCTAGACTCATCCCAAAATAACTTGACCCAAAAGAGTGTGACATAATCTGATACCATTTTTTCATGAACCAAGCTGGGATGTCATCCAACCTGACACCCATCCTGGCTCAGGGCATGGGCTGAAGGGAATTCTTAATCCCCACAGGCTGTAAAACAGTTCCTGGGTATCAATAACATGCTTTGAAAATGATTTAATCCATTTTTATGAGCATAAAAAATCAAAAAAATAAATGTCACAATAATAAATAACCAAGTAAAAACAAGGCATAAACACTTTTAGATTCAACTTTACAACTTTAAACAAAACTAAAAAAATAAAAAAAATAAAGGGAACAACACTACTATCCCAAAAACCTCCATGCAACAAGAGGATTATCATCCTCAATCCACCACCACCAACACCTACAAGAGAATACCACTACACGATACATATTTCCTTTACCCGAGTCAAACATAACCAATTCTACATGCACCCAAAGGTGTATGCTTGGTGTGAGTCAAATCTCAGTAGGATGCTACCCAACAAAAGATATTCCATACCAAAACATTATAATACAAATCAACATGAATGTTTTATAAAAATAAAAGCTATTAAAATTTTTATAAATTTTTTTAAAGGAAGACATGATATTATTTTGAAATAACCAAAAAAGGGAATCGTATGCCAATGGTGGGTATAATATCACAAATGACCACTAAGTCACAAGAAAAACCTATAGGCACTATCTAAAATGGGACACTAGAAACCTAATATCTCGGTGAAACAGGGTATAGAAACTATAACCCACAACATTCTCATGCACAAGACATAAGAGGGGAATGCATCCCAATGGCTAGGGGTTTCCTATCATCATCATAATTTAGTTAGTTTTGAAATTGTTAATCCTACTAGATAAATCTAGGCTAAGCCACTTCCAATTCAACTAGAATACTAGTCCTAATCCGCCCAAATAGATATCTAGTATTCCCTTCATACTCAATTTTCATTTCACATATCACATAGATCACTAAATTCACATTCACACATGCCAATAAATATAAAAAAACTTGATAAATCACCATTTACACAACCAAAACCACTTTTAAATCAAAACACACACCATAACCATTTTTAGACATGTCTTGAACAACTTTAACAATTTATTAAGACACTTCCCAAATTCATAAAACACATTAAAGAAACACAACAAGGAATCACACTTTAGATAAAACCAATTTACATTAGAAAAATAATTTTCAATCCATACTCATATCAAATCCCTTTAACAAACCTTCCACATCACATAAATAAATCACATAAAACCCATAGAAGTCATAATAAGAATTTAAAAATCATAAAAAATGATTAAGCATGGAACCACATACCTCAAGTGTATAAACATACAGAAATCAATTCTAAACAAAAATCACACCACCAAGGGACCCTATAAAGGAAATATTGAACCAAAAACATCACGATTGAAACCTAATAATAAATATATAACCCTAAATAGGTCACCCGACTAGATGGATAACAAAAACCCCAAGAAAGAGGAAGTGGAACCCTAGAAAAGAAGAATAAATCAAAGGAGAAGGACACTTACTTGAAGTATCTTGGAGAAACCAAACCAAAATAACCTCAAAATGGAGGTAAAAGGGAGAAAGGAGGAGGGTTGGAGGCACTGAGGGTGAAGAATACGAAGTGGGGAATAAAAATAAAGAATTTTTAGGTTAAATCCCAAGAGGAAACAACCATAATTTTTAAATTTTTAAGGACCTGGACATGGCGCATAGTTTTCCCACATGGTTTTCCAAACCAAACAGCAAATGCGCACTAGTCACTTTTCAAGAGGGATATGCTACATGGTTTTCGGACAAGATCTCCAAACCATGCACACACTATCGGTTCTTCTATTTAAAAAAATGGCCCTTGGCCACATGGATTTTTGGGTAAGGGTGCACATTTTTTCAAACCATTCCCCAACTATGTACCACTTGCTTTTGACGCAAAACATACCATTTTTCACTAAAACACCGGAGAAACTCAAGTATGAACATATGATCAATAATAAATATAATAATACCTCAATGTAAAACCATTTATGTAATGGGGATTATACTAATACTTATACTTTAACTTTTTTTTATAAGAATATGGATTTCAATTTTAGTTTTTGGAATTAGTTTAGCATGAATCCCACTCCCTCTTATGTTTTTTCGATTAAATGACATGATCCTTGTACTTAATTGAGTAATTATATTTTTTAGGTTCATAGTGACATAATGTAACCTCTCAAATAGTAGAGGAAGAGGACTAAAGATTCATTTCCAAAGAGAGTTCTCTTTTATGATTATCTTTTAAAATATCTATATTTGTTTCCAACAACATGTTTTGATCATTGAACTGGAAAATTGCATGCCCAAATTTGAATTTATGTTTTACTTGAATTTTCTTGGAGAAATGAGTTTCTTGGGAATATTGTGATTTCATGTTTTAGATTTAGATTTTAATAAAATTAAATAAATAAAATGAATAATTGGATGATTAAAGTGATGAATTAATATTAATATTAGGACTCGTGATTTTAGAGAATTAATTTATTCATGTAAATGAAATTTACCTAAAATTTTTAAAGCATTGAATTTCTGAAATTGATGTGAATTTATTTTTTATTATTAGTTATTACTTGATTGATTATACAAAATCATATGTTCTATTCTTGAGAGGATTTCTAGAAAAAATAATTCTTATTTTATTCTTGATTATATTTCTTGAGTGATATTGGGACATGCCACCTACTAAAACATTCATTTAAACATTCCAAAGCGATGAATATGCAAAAACACTTTTAAAATTATTGAATCATATTTTGAAAATACCATATCCTTAAATTCCACCTTTATATCAATCTTTGTTAACCCATAAATATCATGAATAACCTTGTTAGGAATGAGCCATGTTTCAAGCCATTTTTACCAATTCTTACCTTACTCTTGGTAACTACATGATATTTTAACGTTCAAGTGTTATAGTGAAGGGAGTTTTAAATAAAGGGATGAAATTAATTATAAGGAAAAAGTGTGGGGGATCTATATATTATTATATATAATTTGTTTGAGTCATTCAATATACTTTATTATTTTCCATTCATGGAAAAAAGGAAAAAAAGAATGGGTTATGACTTAGAAGAATAAAAAATCACCATCACTAGATCTATGGTTTTTTATCATAAATGGTTATGTGGTGTATGTGATGTTAATTCTAAGAATAAATTTTGAAAAATTAAAAAAACTAAAAAAATTACTACAAAAAAATGTAAAAAAGTAGAGAAAATTTCAATAGGGTGAAAAACTCATTCATTATGATCTGCTTTTATCCTGACCTTACTTTGAATTTGGGGAAAGTGGAAGTTGTTATAATTTTAAGGAGAGAGTGTCATTATAATTTCACTTTTATATCAAAATTCATAATTTAAGATATTATCCTTCTTCTTGATCCTTGATTTTTAAAACATAAATTCATACCAAACTTAAGCCTCTCATTAATTTGATCCTTTAATGAATGTATTCATGATTTCATGTGTATTTATTCTTTAAAAATTGGTGAGAATAGATAACTATGGATACAGATAATGTTTTCATGATATTAGAATAAATATACTATAATTTTATCATGATTTATGAAAAAAAAGAATCCATTATGAGGTAGGTCATGTTTTGGCATGTTTAATAATAATGAATTGAGGATCTTAAATGGATTAAGGGAGAAATTATAAAATTTATAAAAGGGGAAAAATATAATTATTGAGTTTATTTTTTCTTTGAAATTTTATAAATTAAATTTATATTTTATGAGGTTTTTTGAAAATTTTATTTGACACTAAAAATTGTTTGGTTCTATTGGTTTGAAATTTGAATATTGGTAACATTGTGCCCTCTAAATTCATTTTTGAGATTTTATACTTGAGTAAAAGTATAGTTTAAGTGTTGTATAATTGATAGAGATAAAATTTTAATCACTTTTAATAAGTATTTAAATTATTTAATCCCTCCCAAATTACCAATTTGAGTTGATTTGCATTATTTTTTGATTTTAGGTGTGTTTTGGGGTAAAATGTGAAAATTGTTAAATTATGGGATTTTATCAAATTTTTATCACTTTTGTATTTTGTTAATAACTTTTAAAATATTAATACAATTTGAGTAATTATTTTTTTAAGATTATTTAATTTGTGGGATTCAATATCATCTTCTGTAGGAAGAGAAAATTAAAACTCCCATGGCAAAAAAAAAACCAAGTTGAAAAATATTTCTGGATGAAACAATGGAACCCACCTTAGTAAATGAGGAATAACTCAGGATAAAGACCTATGATTGAGGATATTAAAAATTTATTTTAAAGAGAACAATATTATTCATTTTTTTCATTGAATTTTATGGAGATATTATCTCATTAATGCAGCCATTAAATGATCCAAATTAAAGGAAGATTTAGGGAATCTTCAACCAAAAAAGGTGTGACTCATTAATTATGTCATAAATTATTTTATATGAATCTAAAGACTTTGAAATTCATAGTGTCGATAGAAAATTAAATTTTCCATAGCTTATAATAATAAACCTTGGAGAGATTCGTCTATATTGTGGGTATAAACAGATCCAACCTTTGGAGGAAAGATTCTAGAGGAGAAGCTGCTACACCCATTTATATTTTTATTTTATTTATTATTTTTTTATACTTATCCCTTATTTAATTTAATTAAATTTCTTTCATATAAATTAATCCATGCATAGTTTTTATTTCAAAGTGTTCAACCCATATTATTTTCTCTATTCTTCTCATTTTTTTTCTTTTTTCCTCTTCTATTTTTATTTTGTGGTTTCATGTGTGTTTTTTTCTTCTTTTAATTTAATAATCCTCATTATTTTTATTTATTTTCCTTTATTATATTATTATTTATTTCCAAAGTTTCATATTACACTAAAAAAATGAGGGGCTAACCCAAGGCTTGTGCCGGGGGAGGTAAGTGGTGTTTCTCTTCCATTTCACGCTTAAAGTCCTTTGTATTATTTATCTTTGTGGTAAGCTGCATTTTTGTTTAAGGGTGTGGTGATTTTACACCCTGAAATTGAAATAAAACAAATTTAAAGACTTTTATTAAATATTTACCTCCCTTTTACTGGATACAAGATCTTCATATAATGGATTTGGTCTATTTAGTGGATGAAATGACATACAATGGGGCCAGGTCCTGGAAGATGTAAGACTCTCGATTGAGGTGTTCCATTAACCTTGATTAAAGAAGAATATGGAATTAATATTTTTAATGGTTTTCAACATTTCACACCATGAAATACAATAATAGTAATTCATGCACGAGATCTCATAATTGAATTATCAAACTAAATTTAAGCACTAACAAGGAGAATAATTGAACCCATAAACTAAACCACAAAGACCAAGTTGTTTATTTTCCAATCAAAATCTATCATTAGATGTTCCTTTTATAATTTTAGTTATCTTATAAAATTTCATTTATTTCATATAAATAATAAAAAGAAAAAAAATATTTCGTCTAAGTGAAATATATTAAATAAGTGAACAACTGATAATTCTTCTAAAGAGAGACAACCCTAGTTAGCCTCTGTGCTATATTGGGGAAATAATTTTTATTTTTCCACACACTATGATAGATGTTAACTAAAGTTTCAAATATTAAAAAGAGGATGTCATGATCATGTCTTTTTTTACTATGAAAACTACAACTCACACTATGTTTTTTGGTTTTAGTCAATGGATGGAACCAGAATGAACTAGGTTAAAATCGAATGTGATAGACAATTATTTGATGAGTAGACAAATGGGATGATGATTAGAGTAAATGATATTTTGATTTTTCCTAATCAATTATCATGGAACATTATTAACAATGTACACCTTAACCAACTCTTGAAACCACCAAAGAAGAGAAGGATAGTGTTCACCAAGAGTCTGGGTAGTAGAGATCATGGAGGAAAGAATATTCAATTTCATATATGTCGAGAATGTGAGAAGAATCACTCAAGTGAATGTATCATAGGGATAAGAAGATGTTTTGGGTGTGGTAAGGAAGAATAAAAACAAGTAAATGCAAAGGAAAAATGAAAATATTTGTTAACACAATATATGTCGCAATGGTCTCCCTAATGTATAATCAATTATTAAATGTTTAAAATATAGAAGGTATGGGAATTATATAAACTAATGTCCTAAGGGCGAAGCTCATGAAGAGAATTATAAAATTTATATGAGTAACAGTTATATTGATGATTATGAAGATACTATAAATGATATATGAAAGGAAAGAAGTGTTAAGAAATCAGAGAAAGATTTGTAGTTAATGGTTTGAGAAGTAAGTTGGATGATTGAAATGATTATGTATTGGAATTAAAGATTTATGAATCATGAAATATATAATGATTGTTTATTATAAGTGTTTCATTAAGGATTTCAAAGAATAATTTGAATAGAATAATAACCTAGAAAGTGATATCTAATAGAAAACACATGATTAAGGGAAGAAAACACTTAATATATTCTTGAGGTTGAGAAAATGGTTTTTAGTTTAAATAAAGAGATGGTTGATATGGATATGGTAAATTTTATAGTATTGATGTCCTCATAAATGATAAATTATTTGTTCAAAAAGTGGTTTATGTTATCATTGATGGAGTCTACAACATTATTGGATCTATAGAATATGTTAAAAATATAGAGTTTTAATCAAGGAATGAGGAAGAATGCATGTTTTTTATAGAGGTTTTATAGTAATTTTGGTATTTACCAAGATTTAGAAGAATATATGACCAAGGTATTCAAATATTGGAAATGTGAACATTAAGAGCTGCATAATGATATTTATAGGATTAATATTGAGTTTAGGAAATTTATTTACCTTTTTAAATTTTTAATTTTAGAAGGGAAATAAGGTCTTCCATTTATGGAATGGTTTAAGTTGAACTTTGGATGTGGTTTTAGATATTAACTTTTTACTTCACCACATGAAGATTTTTCTATATTGGATAACCAGTGGTAAAATTTTCTTAACTTGGGATAGAAGTAATGAATTATCTTTCATTTATGTGTTTCATTTATTTCTTCATATATGAAAAATAAATCTCTTAGACTAAGTGATGAAGTGGAAATTGGTCAAGGCACAACAAAAGGATGAAATTGTGCCTATGAAATAAAAATATATCAAGTAATTAAATTTTAACATGTTATTGGTCTAGATAGAAAACGAATTCCCAAACATTAGTAAAAAGATATTGAAATAATTTTTTTCCTGCTATCATCATTTTTATGATATAAGTAACTTTTTCATGACTCTTTGGTTTACGGATTTATGATTGTTAACTTTTTCTTGAACACATTCACTATCACTATTAATCTATATTTGGGAATTATTTTTCACTTTTATGTCCATGTTTTCACTTCCCACCTATGTTCTCATATGTGGAAACCTAGTTTTGAGTTACTTTTGGTATACTTTATGTTTCCATCTTTACCATAAGGGAAGATTTATTATTTATTTGTACGATATGGGTCTCTATGAAGGAATTTTCAAATGAAAAACCTTTGATGATTGGAAAAAAATTCAAACACTTCAACAAAACACATATTTAACAGCGTTGAAATTTATCACTATTAAAAAATGCACTGATAAAATCCATCTTTATCAGCACTAAAATAAGCATCGATAAAGGGAACTATTTATCATCACTTCTTTTAGCACTGACAAATGGTAACCCTTATCAATGATTTATTTTAGAAATGATAAATATTCCCATTTATAAGTGCTAAAAATAAAGCACTAATAAAGGGAACCATTTATCAGCACTTTCTTTAGAGCTGATAAAAGTTAACCTTTATCAGTGATTTATTTTATCACTAATAAAGGTCCATAATAAAATGATATAAGTAAACAAATAAAAACATTTTTTTTAAATTTTTATTAATTAAATAAATATTATTAAAAATTAAAAAATTAAAAATACATAAAAATACATTTTATAAATTAATAAATAGTATATATTACATATATAGTTATGTAAAATTAATAAAATGAAATAATTAAAGAAATAAAAATTTAAAATGAGTAAATTAAGAAAAATACAAAAAAGTTTATTAATTAAATAATTATAGATAAAAATGAATAAATTTAATATACATATATAGATTATAAATATTAAAAAATATCATATATTAAGTATAGATATATAAAATGAATAAATTGTAATAGTTAAACAAAAATTTTTAAAAAAATTATAAAATTATTTAAAAATTTGTTAATGAAACAATTATTAATAATAATGATTAAGTATAATATATATATTAATTATAAATAGAAATAAATAATATTAATTATATCTAATGAATAAAATGTTAATTAAAGACATATTAATGTCTAATTCATTTTAAATGTTGTTTGAATTTTCAATTTAACATATATCAAACGCCATGTTTTACATTGATTTCACATACAAATATAAATATAAATAAATAAATATATAATAAATGCATTTTTATATACAAATAAACACACAAATATATTCACGCAATATATACAAACACATACACCTAATATTTATGTAATTTATTCAAATTTTTGTATATTTTAGAATTTCATTATAATAAGATACAATTAATATATTATGTTTGTAATTAATCAATTTTAATTTTTTAATTTTGTATACTATTATAGTTAGGGTATTCATTCTTATTTGGTTCATTTTATTTTTGAATTTGAACATTTTATATTATTTATTTATATATATTTATTAAAAATATTTTAGTATTTTCAATATGTATTCATCTTAACTTCAATATATATATATATATATATCCATATTTTTTTAATAATTTATATTTAATTAATAAAACATATCCATTTTTCAATATTTTCAAAGTATAGTTATTTTGAATTATTCAATTCACTTATATTTAAAAAGCATGTATTTAAGATTATATGTCCACTAATAATGTTAGAAATATATTTTAAAGTAAATATTTATAAATTAATATATTTATAAATTTATATATTTATAATTATTATATATAAATAATTATTATTTCTAAAATATGTATTTATGAAATTATAAATTAAAAATTTTATATATTTCAATAACTCTAAAATTATAAAAAAATATTTAAATAATTAAAAAAATATATCTTTTATCGGCGCTAAAGTTTTAATGCTGGTAATGGTAATATTTATAAGCTTTTTTTAGCACTGATAAAGATCATTCTTTATCAATGATAAATATTGTTGAAAGAAATATTTATCAGAGCTAAAATGTTACCACTCATAAAGATGTATTTTATCATTGCTTATTAATTTATCACTGATGAAAGGGATATTTATCAGTTATTTTCTGAAAGTTCTGTTAAAAATGTCACCAATATTTTTAAAAGAACCCTAACCATGACTCAATCACTCACAATTCTCAAGATCTCTCAGAACTCCTTTGATACCAGTGAGACTCCTCTACGTTCCCTCAGAAAAATCAAGGATAAAATCTAATGTATGTTATTTTTCACTTTTCCTCTATCACTGTTTTATTTTTTTGGTTTTTCATTTTTCATTTTTTTTCATTTTTGCGATGTTCTTAACCATGAAAAACCCCTACTTATCAGTTCATGTCCACTGAAATACAACTAGTGGTTCTATTTCATCCTTTTCCTCCACTGAAAATGGTTTTAAAGAAAGAGAAGGATGTTTTCATATGGTAAGGACATTCTACATATGTGTATGTGCCTGCATGGATAAATAAAATATATTTTACACCACATACTATTGCATAGGTAATGTTGTCTATATGCCTTATCCTCGACAGAAGACTTTAGTGATTGGGAAGTGTGTTTGAGGTGATGTGATGACATGAATTGGGAACTATTTGTGTATACTATGTCAAAAATGTTACAAAACGGAATCAGAGTGATACTAGGGATATTGATATTGATTATTTCCAAAAGAAAAAACTTTCCAGACATAACAAATAACCATAAATATAACTGGATAGCATAATTATGTTTGATACGTTAGTTACCATATGAAGTCTATTTTTTTCCTTGACCTATATTCTCAAGTTTCATGCCTCTTATTTAGGAGATGATAGGTAGGAATTGGTAAGAATATATGAAATTTCATGTTATTATGTGTTCTTGATTAATTTGTTTTCTTGAATCAATTATAAATTTATATTAACAGAAACATGAATAATAAATAAATTGTGTATTTTTATTTACATATCAGTGATGATTACGTTTATATAACTCATTAATTGATTGAGTTTATTTAGTAACCCCCTCTATCGATACTATTAGTTAGTTGTTTCATAATTATTTTTAAAAGAATGCTTCTAACATATTTTAAATTATATTTAAAGTATGAAAAGTCTTATTAAAAAGAAAATGAATGAGAGAGAGGGTAATTAGGTTCACATGTAATATAGATTATTTTAATGTAAATTTATGAAAGATTATTATTTTTTGGAAGGGTAAAATTATGTGAATCTCTACATTAATATAGAATATGTGACCACTTTAACCCCTATAACTCTATAGGAAGAAGAAAATAAACATTTTCTATATTCTATAACTTATATTGATCCTCATGTCCTAGTGGTAAATTTATATATACTTCAATCTATGAGGTATAATTTTCAATGACGGGAACAAATAATATCTATGGTTCCTCTAAGATATTATAGTAAATATCATAAAAAAAAATTAAGAATGCATTGAGAAGATCCATTTCATTTATAATAGTAAAAAAAATTCTTGATCAATACTATGAATAAGTAAAAAAAATTAGCCTTTAAGGGGATGTATGTTATTAGAGGGATCTTATGGTGGATTAAAAAATATCCAAAATTGGAAGGTGAGGAATCCTTGAGTAGACATAGGTTATGTTGAATATATCAAGGGTGAGATTCATTTCTTCAAGACCATTAGAGTGGAGGTATTCCAATTCCTCTTCAATGAAAGATACTTTTTGAGTGATCTCCTCAGTGTAGGTTCTTAGGACACTTTAATCCTTTTCGCCTATTTGATGTGAAACATTTATATTGATGGGGTTAGTCAAGGAACCTCCAATGGTCCTTTCGAGATATTCCTTCTAGGCATGGTCATTAAATATTATTAGTGGATTATTTATGGCTGAGTAGTCTATAGATGATTCTAGATAGGGTTATTCTATAGTGATAAGTACAATAATTGAATATTATACTCTTATTAATGGTCTTAGGATATATAAGCTTCCTATTATTTATTTGTGAGTATCTTATATTTCATCTGAGATTGGGATTATAACTTATTCGTAATTTTATTCACATCAATATTCTCTATAATTAAACATATGGAGAAAGATTAATTTCTATCAATTTTATCTATGATTATATATATATATATCTCACTTTACTATACCTACACAATGCCACCCCTACTCTATAAACTCATTCTATCTTCATAAGAGACCACTATAAACTGCATCTCTATCCACTATTGTGAAAGAAGCATACAACGCAAAATAGTAATAATAAACATAAATAAATTTTCATAAAAAATAACAGTGCATTTCACAAATAAGGTTGTGTAAATAAGGATTCATTTTTGTTAGATAGATATATAATACAATACCCTCCATGTTTATAAGTCCACAATTTCAAGCATCTTGCATGAAAATTGTCAGTCTTGAATAGAGATATAATACATCAACACTACAATACAACTAACCTTCACTACCAATATTTAATCTTTCCTTATATGCTTGATTCCCTTCAATCTCTTGATGACGGATTAGAATCCCTCTTTCAAAGTATCCTTCATCCCATTGTTGTGGTTCAAAATTTCCTTGATGACATACCTCCCAGTCAAATTGTATTTATTAATCTTTATCAAATCCACTACCATGGATTTAATACTATATCTACCAAATCATTCTACAATGTTTTTATCCTTTCATCCTCCTTATTTTCTACTTCCCTAAAATATTAAAAATAACACTGAAAAAATAATCAAAACATAATGAATGATTTTTTTAGTTTCTTGATATGAATTTTCTTATATGGCTCACTTAGTTACTTTTGACAAAACTTCATAAAAATTTACTTTTATTTTGAGTTAGTTCACACTGGATCCTATTAAATCTCCTGAGTTAAGAATAATTGGATTAGAATATTACTATAATGAGTTACCTCCTATAAAAACTCATGTTGTAAGAGAAATGAAAAAAACATGCCAAAACCACCTTTTGATTCTCTTCCCCTTCAGCCTTGATAAATTTAAAAGGGATCCAATCTAACTCTCGAAGGTAGTTCCCCCAAAATGATTATAGTACTCCAACCCTATTTTTAGCTTTATCTCCAGGATACTTTCTCTTAGTAGCTCAAAAAAATGGTCGGTTTTCAAGCTCTCCCATTCACCTCACACCAATTCCCCCACAAGTTTTATCTCCTCTATGCCCTATTAAAAAAGAAACATTTTAGAGGAAGTGGAAAACAATAAATGTTTATGAGTAGAAGTAAGCATCTGTGATTAGAACTCATGTGGATTTAAAAGTTCCTTCATTTATTTTTGTAATGTAATATGTTAGAATCCAAAATTAAAATTGCATTTAATTTATTTTTGAACCTCAATGGAAACTCAACTTTTATCTCTCGAATAGTTATTATTGAATTTTGATGCTGGAGACTCATCCCCCATCCCTTCTATATTGTTTGAACTAATCGAAGTAGTAGTAATCCAAAATGATCACTGGTACATGGTATGGGACGAATCTTGGTTAGAGTAGTTCAAGAAACATAGGCACATGTTCAAAAAATATGGGAGATAAATATAAAACAACAAAATTCAATAATAACTCTTTAAGAGGAATGTCATCACAGAATTATGGAACCATAATGATTGGAGGAAGGATAGTTTTAAAGAGGGAGTCCAATCCATCATCAAGATATGGGAAGGAATACACGTCTAACGATGGATTAAATAAAAGTAGTGAAGGTTAGTTGTATTAAAGAATTTAGGTATTATATCACTATTCTATACAGAAACAATTTTCAGGCGAGATGCATGAAATTGTGAACTTTTATTCATAGAGTGTATTGTATTATTATTATTTAAGCCAAATTAAATTTTTGACTACTAATGTAGACAATGTCTTCTACAAATGATAATGTTTCCAATCTAGAGAAATATTAGACTATTAATGATGAAACTTCGAAATTATTAGGGGATCAGTAACATGTTAAAAAAACAATAATAGTGAAGCATCATAGTGGTGAATAAAATTATCAAGGAAATAAGCCAGGGTATAAAATTTTAGGTTTTTTGTAATCAATGAATCCAACCTATTAACCTCAATAAGTCAATGTTAATTAGTTATCTTGGGGTAACAATGATGATGAATGTGCTGATTGATATTGATTTATGGTGCCACGTCAAACCTATAATGACTGAAATAATTTGAAAATATATAACGGTAATGTTATAGTATACTTTCTATATTTTATTGAAAATTATATAATGAAACGTTGATTTAATTTTCATTATTTCTTACATAATTTGTTTCTTTTAGAATATTTCTATAATAATTTTGTCTTAATGGCTTCTAGAAAAGCTTATAGAGGCTTCCAAACTCATTTTACAAAGTTAAATGATAAAGATGTTGAGGGGAAAATAAATCCCCACCCACCACTTAGTTATGAACACATTATAAAGCTGAAAACATGGACTTCTGTCATCAATCATTGCAATGTGAAATCATTTTAGGTGCATTGAGGTCGATAATATATTATTTGAAATTATTTTTTATCCAACTTGATTCAAAATTGTTAATTTATGAAACAAAAAAAGAGTGATAAAAATAAAAACATGCAACAAAACTAATGTACCCCTATCGCAAACCAATGACGTGGTCCACTTCATTTGAGAAGAGATTGGTATATATTTTTAATCAATAATAAAAATTTAATTATGTGACATGAAACAACATATATTTCTATTTGTATATGAAAATAGT
Source organism: Viscum album (assembly GCA_963277665.1). Classification (NCBI taxonomy): domain Eukaryota; kingdom Viridiplantae; phylum Streptophyta; class Magnoliopsida; order Santalales; family Viscaceae; genus Viscum; species Viscum album. The sequence continues at coordinate 625,104,257 of OY728132.1, forward strand.
TGAATCAAAATATAAAACCACTTCCATCTAACATCATGTGTTATGGAAGGAGACTCGTGTAAATAAGGAGGGTAAAATAGTTGATGAAAACACAAAAATAGTATTGGAAGTATGTGTAAGTATATAATAATTGTAATTTTGTTTGATTTACGATAATATTACATAAAAAATATATTTATGTTCATATTTTTTATATGGATTAGTCACAAGAATTAGCAACAACTATACCATTAGAAACGCTACTTTTAGTAGATTTGTATCGACCTGAACAATATGATCATGTTATAGGATTAGGTGAACATATTTTGAGAAGATAAAACCACATGAAGATACATATAACATGGTTATATGATTAAAGACACAAATAGACTCACTATAAGATATTATTTTATGTTTTGGTCTGACAAACTAATGTATACTAAATGATCACAATGAACTAGCGGTGGAGAAAAGATCCCCACATTAACAAAATAACCTCACTATCTTTGTGTCTAGTCATTCTTCCCAACCACATACCTCACCCAGGATAATAATATTTTTCATTACTATTTCCCTTTAATTTAAATAAAAAAACTTCTGATAACTTTATATCACTAAAATTCTACAGGGTACAGTTTGTATGTGATTTGTATCTATAAACACCCTTGTACCACTGTTTTGTGATGGGTACAATTTATAATATCTCAAGAGACAAGATACACAATCTAAACATACCAAAAGGTCACTTGATGGTGGGAATTTATGTAGCTTATGAGCTGACTATTTAGTTTCCTGCTCCACTTGTTGGTTTCAATATTATAATGGGGGAAGTTTCTATTGGAGCTTTCATATATTGGATGTCTAATCTTATAAAGATACATGAGATACATCTTTAACAAAGTTTTTCAAACGAAAACATGTAATAGTTGATGATAAAAGGTCTTAAGTGAGGTATGACATTATATATGGATAAAGTGGCAGAGAAATGGAAGGTCAGATCAAGAAAATCTACAGAATCAACCAAGAAAAAAAAACAACCTTCCAAGAGTTATTTCTCCTTGCTAATTCCAGAGTAATATTTATTATCATTGCAACATGATATAGAGACCACATTTAAAGATAAAAAACTTTGTCTTACATTGAATATGAAGAATAAATATATTGATATTCATTGACATAAATAATTGGTCTCGAGACTGTAAATGAGATTCTCAAGCATGAATTACTGGGCGTTTTAGACTTTAATACATACATAAGGTACATTTTCATAACACATCTATCCAAATAGTGAGATAATGTGTTTATTAAAGTTAATAATTAGTCATATTTTTTATATGCGTTTATATCACAACTATATAAATGGAAGATCATGTGAATCTTAATTTGGATTCATTAATCCCTGTATCATTTCAATGCCAAAACTTACTTTGAATGAGAAATAAATTAAGAAGATAAAAGATGAGTTACTCAAAGAGTTCAATAAAAAATTATCAAATGAAAAACTCTTTTTGATGCCTAAAATTTAAAGGTAAAACTCTACAATCTAATAAAATAAAATATATTTTTAAAGTTTTCATTACTTAATTGGTTTTATTTTTTTAGGACACACCATATACTAATATTAGTCAATATTGACACATAGAATATTTATTTTTTGAATCTGATGTATGGATATGCCACCAACTGACCACATATGATGTTTACTATGAATATGTAATACATTTCAATCAATATTTTATAGATGAACTTTGAATTATTTGTTCAGTTTGTGTTTTAATACGAATCTTATTATGATAGGGCAGTCACTCAATACATGATATATCATGGCACAAAGTTAGTTTCTGAAGGGATAAAGCCTATGGATTACTATAAATGTAAAAAAATTAACGTATATCTATAAATATTTAACTATAAAAACATTTTAAAACAATTTACTTATTTTTTCCAATGTTTCTGTAGTGTTCAAAACAAGATAATGACATTGATTGTGGATATTATATTTTCAAATTTATGAGATAAATCCTAAATCATTAAAAGAAAAACATCCCCCAATAGGTAAATTTCAAACATAATTACAATTTCATTAAATAAATTTAAAAATAATTTTCTTCTATATATTATCGGTACTATCAGCATTTCTGATAACCTATTTACTCAAAAAAGAAATTAATTTATTTAGAGATGAGTGGGAAGCATACTTTTTGTTAGAATATATTTCAACAAAAAATTTAGGTGAATACATTATATGTTTGTGATCTATTATGAGTTATAACCTTCTAAAGATATTTAGGTGTGAAGCAGTAGTGTCAAAATTCTTATATATTATTTTTGGCCTCTTTATCAAGGGGAAGTATAATAGAGGAAATCAATTTTTCTAGAAATGATGACATGAAAACAATAAAATTGTTGGGAAATAGAAGAGGTATAAGTGGAGGTGGAGGTAGAGGCAAAGGAAGAGGTGGACGGAGAGTCAGAGGTAGTGGATGAGGTAGAGGTGGAAGTAGAGGCTGAGTTAGACTAAGAGTAAAATTTGGAGACTGACATGGAGGAAGAGGCATAGGTAATGACCGAGGTGGATACTAAGGTGAATGAGTAAAAGAAGCGTTGACTGTAAAATAATAAAATTGTTGGGAAGTGAAGTAGAATAAGGATCATACCATGATAGTGTTTGAGAACACTTATTTAAAAGTGAACAAAATTTTTTCACTTAATATAAGAGCCATTTTTCAGGTGTTTCAGGTTACTTATTGAAATAATTTATTTCACCACTTGTTTAAGTGATTTTAATATAGGGCAGTAATCTACCTGTAAGATCATTCTGTATTAGAAGCTTTAATTTCTACACAAGTGTCATTAAAAAAACATATGTAAAACTCCCAATCATCAAAAAGGTATATAATCCAACTTAAATGTTTTAATAAATATGTTTGTAATTAATCACCAATATTAGAAAGTGTATGAAAGAACTATTGGAGGAAAACGATCATTAATAAACCATGGTCATCTAGGAGGGATAGTATCAAAGTGTCTAGTATCAGTTAAAATTTTACATTTTAATACAAAAAATAATCACTCACTAAAAACCAATTAAATAGACTTGGATTGTATTTATAATTTGGGAAAATTATTCATAATTAATTTATGATGTGTATGAATTAGTTTCATGTCAAACACACACATGATTCCACCTATATGGCACAAATTGTTTGTTTCTAGTTTAAAATGACATTTTAGTAAAGAATACAAGTGGCATACTCAAAACTGAGAAAATGAATTATTATTGTTTTAATACTTTAGGAAAATGATCCATAAGTCATTTGAGATGTGTATGAATTAGCCTCACCTCAATCTGATGCATGGTGTGACCGATAAGACTCCAAGTGCATCTTTTTATTTAAAATTGTCATTAATTTTAGTGAAAAAACAACTAACATACTAAAAAATGAGAAAAAGCATTCATATTATTATTTTTACTTTATGAAAATGATCCATAGGTAATTTTTGACATGTAAGAATTATCCACACCTCAATCTGACACATGGTGTGATGGGTATGACTGCAAGTGCGTCTTTTTATTCAAAAGTGACATTAATTTTTGTTAAAAATATAACTTACATACTCAAAACTAAGAAAACACATTAATATTGTTTTTTTACTTTAGGAAAATTATACATAAGTCATTTTGGATGTGTAGGAATTAGTCTCACCAAAATCTGATGCACGGTGTAACTGGTATGACTCCAAGTGTGTCTTTTTATTCAAAATTGATATTAATTTTAGTGAAAAAAATGTCTCATAGACTCCAAACTAAGAAACGAAATTCACATTGTTTTGTAACTTTGGGAGAAGAATCCATAATTAATTTTTGATGTATAGAAATCATTTTTTCCTCAATAAAACACAGAGTGTGACATATATGACTCCAAGTGTGTCTTTTTATTCATAATTAACATTAATTTTTGTGAAAAAACAACTGACATAATAAAAATAAAGAAAACACATGCCTATTGTTTTATTACTTTAATAAAATGATATATAAGTCATTTATAACATGTAGGAATAATCATCACCTCAATTTAATTCACTGTGTGACCGATATGACCCCAAGTACTCGTTATGAGTTTAAAATTAATATTTTAATACAAAAAAGTGTTGCTCACTAAAGACTGAGAAAACACGCTCTAATTTTCTTGATAATTTTGTAAAACAATTTATAATTAATTTATGAAATTTATGAATTACTATCATGTAAAAAACACACACGATTCTACCTATATGGCTCAAAGTTTTTGTTTTTGTTTTAAAATGACATTTTAGTAAAAAACACATGTAACATACTCAAAACCAAGTAAATGCATTCTGATTAGTTTTATACTTTATTAAAACTATCCATAAGTCATTTGGGGTATGTATAAATTATCCTAACTTCAATATGATGCATACTGTGACTGGTAAGACTCAAAGTGTGTCATTTTATTCAAAATTGACAATAATTTTAGTAAAAAAAAACAACTGACATACTCAAAACCAAGAAAAGAAATTCAAATTGTTTTGGTGCTTATGATCCATATGTTATTTTTGATGTGTAGAAATCAGAAGAACCTAAATTAGATTCACGATGTGATCGGTATGACTCCAAGTGTGTCTTTTTATTAAAAAATGACATTAATTTTATTAAAAAACAACTGACATACTCAAAATAGAGAAAACACACTCAGATTGTTTTGATACTTGAAGAAAATGATCCATAAGTCATTTGTGGAAGGTAAGAATTAGTCACACCTAAATTCAACCCATGGTGTGACTGGTATGACTCTAATTATGCCTTTTTATTCAAAATTTACATTAAATTTATTAAAAAAACAACTGACATACTCAATAATAGTGTTTTTTTTTATTTTTGTTAGAAATTTTATTTTATTTAATTTCCGAATTTGTATCTTATTTTGGTATTTTTTTTCTATTTCTAGTAATGTAGTTTTTTGTTACAACACACTACACCTGTTTCTGGTGTTGTGGTGTGTTGTAGCATCACACTACCATTTTCCCCTTTATGAGCACTACTAAATGCATTGATAAAGGATCCCTTTATCATTACTTCGAAAAGTGCTGATAAAGACCCATTTAATGATGCTTTAAAAAGTTATGATAAAATAATCTTTATCAGGACTTCTAAAATCATGGATAAAGGGTATCTTTTTCAATTCTAAATAATAGTGCTGATAAATGACGTATTTTATGATCACTTTTAAAAGTTATGATAAAAGTATGATTTATTAGGGATTTTATTTTCAATGATATAGATACCCTTAATCAATATTTTTCTTTCCCTGATAAAATCCTTAACCTTTTAACTGCGCTAAGGTAGTCATCACTTTTCTAATGCTGATAAAGTCATATTCTAGCACTGTTAAAGGCTTATTTTGTAGCAGTGAAGGGAGAAATTCATTTTCATGGGGTTGAATGTAACATGGAAATGTTTTAAGAAATACATTTTTTTCAAATTAATTTAAAATATTAGATTTCTTTCATTATAAATAACACTGATTTTATTTTACGTCACACGCAACAATGCGTTTCTTCAATAGCATGCATGACACACAACACTGATCTTCAACGGACGATGAAATAATATTATTTTAAATATAAAAATTATAACCTATATGTTAAATAGGTGGGTATGAATAATATTAATGAATTAATTAAATATAAATTTAAATATAAATTTATTTATAAATTCTTAGTAAATAATCAATCAATTTTTAGTTAAGTAATTGTATTCATAAAAATTTGGTTTCTTCAAGTATGATTATTATTGATTTTTATGAGAAAATATCATAACCAATTTATCAAGATATTAGAATTTATTTGATAAAATGACCTTAATTTTTTAAATCATCATATCAAAATTAACTCATGGTGAAATTTCAGGATTTTTTAGAAAATTTTGATGTTTCAGTGAATAGTTTAAAATTCTGATTTTTGTAAAATATTTATTTATTTTCAATAAATTAATTAATTTAAATTCCCCAATTGTGTTTTAAAGTAAAATAATTATTATTTATTAATATTTAATCCAATTAATTAATTTTTAATCATCTTTATATTTTATTTTAGTATAATTTTATTTTTGGATTTAAAAAGGTTTTTTTCTTCTGAAAACTGTTTTAAAGTGCATAATGTTTCTCCATTTTGATTAATTAAAATAATAAATAATGAGTAATTTTTAAATTAAATTTATATATTATATATCAATAAATTTTAATTGGGATTCATACAATGATTATTATTAGATATAGAGTTGATACAAAATCTTCTTGTGCTTAAAAAATACATTAATTGTAAACTAGTTTTTTCACTAGGTCTGTAGGTTTTATTTTAAATTTAATTTTTCCCAATTTTATAAAATTTCTTTTCATAAATAAATTTAATTTTTTAAATTATCATTTCAAAATTATATTAGGTTTAGTTTTTGATAATTTTCTGAAAAGATTAATTTTTTGATGAATAGTGAAAAATATTAAATTTTAATTGAAAACTATCTTTTTGTTTAATTTTTTAATGAAGTTAGATTATATTTTAAACTAGTTTTAATGTGAAATTATTTAAATTATATATATATATATATATATATATATATATTAATACAATTTAGGTCATTGGAATCAATTTCATATTGAAATTTGATATAAGAACTTGGTTAAATTTTCTACATTTTCTCCTTGAAACCCCTCTTTCGTTTCACGTTTGTAGGTTTAATTTTAAATTAAAATATTTTAATTTTAAAAATTAAATCTGGAAAAGTATATTCAATATTTATAATAATCATAATTTCATTTTTATAATAATTTCGACATAACTTTTAGCCAAAATTTATAATGAAAGTAGTAAAAATTAATTACAACGGTTAAGGTAAAAATGGGTTTACCAGAGTGTTAAAATAAAAATATAAGGTTTAAAATGACATAAAAGCATGAATAAAACATATTTTATGGAATAATTTCTAACCTAAAATTTATAAATATTTATAATACTCTATTGTGGACCCTTGTGGCTTGTGAAAAATGTAGGTACACATTTTTCTTCTCAAAAATTACAAGTGTGCCACTCACCTCACCTATAAAAGGAAACTCCATATCCTCTCTTACTCACACCTTAAAAAACTTATGGTTTGTACAATACCATCCCCAGTAACTTATGAACTTCTATATTCTCATCATATAATCCTTATTTTTGTTATAAATCTAATCTATGATGGCTTTTGGTGCAAAGAAAAAGAGGTTACCTGAAGAAGTGGAAATGTTCTTTAACAATCGATTTTATTTTATTTCTTTCTCCAACTAATTAAATTATTATTAAAACACATAATGATATGTTTTTATGTTAATTTCATTAAATAAAAGTAGATAAAATTCCACAAAATGGGTTATGAAATCATCATTCGTGTGTACGGTGGACTATCACCTCGCGAACTGATGTCATTCGTCTTTCCATTACCACCTCTCATGGTTGGGTATGATGATGGGTATAAAGTACATATATGATATTTATAACATAATTATAACACTATATTCATTATATCATATATAACTTTATTACTTTACATTCCATAGGGGATGTGATAACGTTGCTCGCGTGTACGACAGACTACCACCTCGTGAAGCAATGTGATTCATCTTCAATAATGATTGACATGGAAGATAATAAAGATAAATTTAATGAATATATGTTATATTAATGAAATAATTATTATATTAATGTCATATTTATCATCATATAATTATAATATATTATTTTATTTCTTACCTTTTCACTCACTAAAAGATGATAACATCATTCGTGTACGCGTTGATTACCGCCTTCACGAAGTGATGTGACTCTATTTTCATCACCACACCACATGGATGATATTTATAAGTTCACTTAAATAGATAATATAATATTTATGATATTATTATAATTATTTAAAGATAATATATTACTCATTTAATTTCTATAATGATCATTGAAAAATGTAAATGTTACTAATGCGTATGTACGACCTACCATATCTATGATCATAACATACTTCATTTTTCAAAAACATATTTCATAATTAGTATTAAAAGTATAATTTATGTATAAATATTATAATTATGTAATTATTATTATTGTGTATAGTATGGAACTATGATTAATGTAATTGGACCGAAAATAACAAATCAAAACATATACGAAATACAAAGCGGTTATTACTAGAAAAATGACTTTAACATGGAATTGTTAATAAATGGGTAGTAAAAATACATAAGTAAACCTTATATGATATATATATATATATATAATTTTTGTTCTATGATTAATTTATAATAAACTTATAATTATTATAAAATTTCATTGAATGTGTATTGAGGATATTGAGACTTAAGGTAAGAGAATTCTAGTCCCTCACTTATTTCTAAGAGACATATGAAAATTAACCCCTAATTTTTTTTTGTGGTGTATATAGTTCTCCTTTTAAATGATATATCACAAATATATTTATTTTCATTACATTTAATGTTTCATTTTATGTTATACTTTTTGGGGGATTATGATTCAAAATATTACTAAAGCATTAAGGGATTTCCCACACACATTTATTTTTTGTAAGACACAATCCATTTTCACCATGTGTTTATTTTATGTAGTGTATATAATTCCCATGAATATAATTTATTATAATTATCCTTAAAATTAAGGTTACTTAAATATCCATTTTAGGATATCCCTTTCATGGGGTTTACGGTTCAAAAATTTCCAAAGCAGTAAAGGATTCTTGTCTTAATTTTCCTTCCTTGAGACATATGTTATGGTATACACCTATCTTCTTTTATGAGGTGTATATAATATCAATTTGACATGATATATCATGAATCTAATTATTCTAATTATATTATATTATTAATTTAATTTTATTATTTCATGTTCCTTATGATTCAAATTTTCCAAAGTGGAAATCTTTTATTTTACAATCTCATCTTTTATTGAGATTTTTATGATTATTCTTCTGATGACAAAATATTATCATTAAAATATTAATAAAATCATGAATTTTATTCTCTGATAGTTTTTTCATGATAATACATGTTTCCCTTCATTTTAATTCCCCTATATACTCATGAGTTTAAAAGAATTGTTTTTCATAAAAATCATATTTTCATTCAAAAACCATTTTTCTAAAAAATCAATGTTTTTTGAAAATGATTTAAAAAATGTTTTAACATTATTTAGTTGGTTTATCAAAGAAATGTTTACACATTTATGAATTTTTAAAAATTTATTTGAATAAAATTTCCTTTTCATTTTCCAAACAATTTATGTTTGGCTTTGACCAAAAATGTGAAAATAATATTTGTTTTTAACATGCATGACATGAACAATATTTCTCACTTCCAAAACCACCAAAATATTTTAAGCTTCCCTTACATGTTCTCAGGGTTATTTTCAAAGAAAATATTCTTAGATGATTTTATGTCTTATAAAGTTATTTTTCAAAAATAGAAAGGATATTTTTCTCAAAAAAAATTTTAAATGATTTTTAAAGATTACTTTATAATATTGAAAATTTATTTTCTAGGAAAACTATTTCAAAAATATATTATAAATCATAGTTTTAAAAAATATTTTAAAAGAAAAGTTATTTTCATCATAAAATTTTCTAAGTGATATTTAAAAATCATTCATCTTATAAGATGACATCCTTTGATGTAACTTCTTCTTTTCTAAGGATATGAAACAAGGATACCATTATTATTATTTATTTGAGTGTTTTATCAAGACAATATGTTAATGAAACCCATTTATATTCCATAGGTTATACCATGATAAAATTCTTATAAAACCCGATTATTTTTCCATGGTTATAATATGAAGAAATGATAAAATGATTCTAAAACATCTCTATTTTCCATAGTTTATGATATAATGAAATGATTATAAAACCCATTTCATTTCATGGTTTATGATATGATGAATGTTTTATGATCTTATGAAACAAAAATGTATGATTTTCACAATATGTTAGGTGGGACCTATAACTTCATAAAATTAATTGGGTAATGATAAATGTTATACCATATTAGATAATACTTGGGTGGTTATCCCAAGATAAAAAATGAGGGTACACAGGTGGTTATCCCAAGCTTGAAAAATAGGGTACATGGGGGGCTATCCCAAGTTCGAAATAGGTACATGGGTAGTTATCCCAATCCCAACATGTTATGAATGTCTTGGTTGGTATCCTTAACCTAACATTTTCTATGATGTTTTCTACACATATCTATGTCTTAATCTAATATTAGTCCCTCATGGATCGTGTTAATTGATTTCATTATGATTTATGTCTTATTAACTTTCACCCTTTATGACATGAATCATGATTATGATCTTTGAAATGTAGGGTAAAGTTTTTAAATTTTCTGATTTTTTTCTCGTACCCTTATTCTAATGTTATGCTTATATATCTCCCTTGTTTACCCTTATTTATAATCTAAGATCACCCTTTATTATGTTTCCTTTCCCCAAGTTATGAATAATAGTTTTCAAGTAGGTTTACTAAAGGGGTAAGATCTTTATGAAATACATTAAAGATCTTTCATGAATTAAGAATATTGGGTACTATGTTTCCAATGGAACTAAACTATTATGGTCCTCATGAATGTGTATGTGTAATGTAATTAATATTCATCTAAAAAGATTTAATATCCATGTGTTAGAGTCTTTATTCTCTATAGTTACAACAAATACTCACCAAGATGATGTGATAGTTGCTCTCACCACCCACCTTGAGGCCATGGAAATGAGATAAGTGTCAATTCCACCCAAGGGATAGTCGTATCTGGTATGGGTAAACCAGATTCACCTTCTACCGAAATCTAGAAATTTGATATTCACCTTATTCAATGGTATGGGTGATCCACTGTGACATCTGACTTGATTCTCCTGAAGGTGAAACCCAATTTTAAGGACTTTAGAACAAGAAGAATATGGTGACACTATTTTTTCGTACATTACTATTACATAATTTTAAAGATAAACAATATAATAGTGTTACAAAATTAGGATCCATAGGTTTTTTTGTCTTGTGAAAATTAGGACTATACAACACTTTTACATAACAAAACATAAAAATTTTTGTAATTCCTTCTTCTCTAGTGTCATATTGGTCCTCGTGTTCTCTTTAGTACAAGTAATCGCCTGAGGATATACATCAAAAAGGGGTGACCTAAAAGACCAATAAAAGGATAGATAATAACATGAATCAATATAACATGTGTGAGAATGATCATTATCATAACACCGCAATCATAAGTGTAAACATTAGATAAAGTCATGCAATGTGGAAATTCATAAAAATGAAATATCATGTATTAGTGGTCAAATACCACACATATTTGTTAAAAAATCAAGAATCATGTTCATGCATATTTCACTTTAGCTCATGAGATTCATCACATTACCCAATTCATTAGATTACTGTATAATTCTGATCACACCCATCACATCATAACATTTATATAATTCCAAGCACACCCGTCACATCATAACATTTACATTATCATGCATGCCACCTAGAATGTATATCAATCTTGGTCATAAAATAACCCATGGAATGGAATGTGTTTCATTTAATAAAGAATACATTAATGAGTAAAATTTTTGTTTCCCAAAAGAAATATGGAATAACACAAATGGTATAATAATCATAAATCTTGATTGAGGAAGAAACAATCTCGTGAAAAGTAAAAGACGTATTTTTGGAAAGAATAGTTCTTTTAGAAAAATCCTTGAATTTGTAATAAAAGTATATTGGAAACATGTATATCCTAGAAAATCAAATGTAAGGAAAAATAAATGATATTTATGCAACATTAATGAAAAATCTATACAAAAAATGTAGTGAATGAGGTAAAACCAAAAGAAAGAGAGTCAGGTTCGAGAATTCCCCTTACCATATATTCGAATGCTTTCTTCACATTAATATTCTGAATAATAAAATTAAATATATTAATTAAAAAATAAAAAACCTTTTATATGTGAATTTTATTCATTATAGTTTTATTATGTTCTTTTATAGTCATTTTAATGAGTTATTGTGTTTAATTTTATTGTTCAAGTGTGTTCGTTTCTGTGGTTTTCATGATTGGTTCGCTTGTATATGAGTATAAAAGTTCATGTAAAATTGGAATAGTTATCCAAAATAAAAATTATATGTTATTAAAGAAATTTTATAATAATAAATGATCTTATATATCATTTTTTATATGGTATGAGGATGAATCATTAGATAAATACCCAATGAAAATGATTTAATTTATTTGGAAGATTTTATGACCATCATGAACTCATATCATTTAATTTAATATCATGATCATATAATATTTACTGAAAATTATATAACTTATATTATGTATAATATAATATTATTTAATTATAACTATGATTTTATGACCATCCTTGAAGGTGGTAGTGAAAAATGAAAATGCATTGTCCACAGTGGCGGTAAATCGACACACCACAGACGATATTTTAATTTTTAGAATAAAAGAAAAACGTATAAGATTTGAAGATTAATTATTCCATTAACGAAATAAAATACTAGAATATAAAATATACTATATTTATCATTCCTCTTGGATAGGTGGAGGTGAGTAAAATAAAATAAAAGAAAAAGAAAGAAGATTTTATATCTTGAATTTATCATACTTGAGAACCTCCTTAGGGAAATGGGTTGGTATTTTGATGATACCAAGGACTAACAGACATGTGGGTGTCTCTTGGGTAAATTATTGGGTAGAAATTTTACAAGATTAAATTTTTGGAAGGTGTGAGGAGAAGAGGTGGTATTTATAGGGGAGGAGAGGGGTGTTTTCTCATTATTTTCTTCATTAGTTTATTATTTTGGCTCAAGACTCTGAATAGTTTGAGACTTATCACTATATATATTAAAATAATGAATTAAATTTAGATATTTTGGTCTTAAATAATTTATACATTATCTACAAATCAATAATTCATGTATTTAGTTTTTATTGTAAATTATCATATTTTATTATTCACCAAGAATTCAAGTATTTTAGAAAAATCACAGAAAATAACCCTACCCATTTTTCAACATTTAGAATTAAAAAATTAACTCCATTTTATGAAAATAATTTTATAAATATTAGAAATTTAATTTTTAATTAAAACCTTCATTTACTTGGAAAATATCAATTTTAAAATTATAACTGATTTTATAACACATTAAAAAATTAATTAATGTCTCATAAAATTATATTATAATCATAAGACTAAAAAATGTTAATATATGAATATAATTTATTAAAATAAATGTTATTTTAAATAGTTATATTAATTATAAAATTATAAATAATCATTTATGCTTTATAAAAATTTCAACACTTAATTTATCATTTCTAAAATGTTTATTTACTTATACCATGATTTATTAGATCATATTTTCATTTATAAGATACCTAAATTTTATTTATTCTTTCATGTATGATGCTACTATTCAATTGGATGGTTTACTATTCATAAAGATCACATTACCATTCCAAATTTTAAGTTACAATTTCATTGGTATAACTTCCCCAACTTCAAGAAATAACTCTTATTCTATTCATTTGTAATTTAAAAATTTTGTATTATGTTATAAAAGTGATTTTATATGGTTTATAATATATGAAATATTTATAAGAATTGAATTATTATTGATAATATTTTGGGTCATTACATTATTCCCCCCTTATGAAATTTCACCATCGAAATTTCATTTTTCATACTATGGTGAAAATAAGAAGGGTACTTATACTTCATCGCTTCCTCTAGTTCCCATATTTCCTCTTTATACATATGGTTCTACCATATTACTTTGACCCAATGAGTATTATATTTGCGTAGGAATTTATCTCAATAGTTCAAGATCTTCATCGACTACTGCTTGTAAGAGAGATCATTTTCCAACTGTAGTACCTATGGATTTAGTACATGTGAGAGATATGGTATGTTTAAGATCTTCATAGACTGCCTTGATGTGTTGTGGAATGGTTATAACCTTCTATACCATTTCTTTAACTATTTTAGGTCCTATAATCTTATGTTAACCAACTTCATCCCAACACACTGGTGTTCTACATCTCTTCCCATAAAGGGCTTCATATAGAGACATTGGGATGCTCAAGTGGAAACTATTATTGTAAGAGAACACAACCAGTGGGAGATTATGGTCCCATACTCTTTGAAGTCCATAGAATATTGTCTCAAAATTTGTTCCAATGTCTGAATAGTCAACTCAAATTGGACATCAATTTTATTATGATAAACCATATTGATGTTTAGCTTAGTTTTTAGAACATGTTGGAGAATTTTTCAGAACTTTGAGGTGAATCTCAGATCTGGATTAGATATAATAAATAGTGGTACTCCTTGTATCCTTACCACTTCTTTGATGTATATCAATGCAAGTTAATCAAGTGATATATCCTCTCAAATTGTGATAAATTGAGGTGTCTTTATAATAAAATCCACAACAACCCATATAGCATTGTTTCCTACGGATGTCTTCAGATGTACATTGATAAAGTATATGGTGATGTTTTCCCATTTCCATGTTGGTATACGCAATGGTTGCATCATCCCCTTAGAATTTTATCTTTCATCCTTCACATGCTGACATACCACGAACTTTGATGTATATTCAGTGATTTATTTCTTCATATTATCACACCAATAGTTCTCTTGGAGATCTCGTTGCATCTTTGTGCTCCCTGGATGAATAGAGATGGTTGAGCTACATGCATCATTCAGAATCTATTTCTTTATCTCTAGATCATATTGTACACATAGTCATGACCCAAATCTTATAACTCCTTCCTCATCGATTTTAAACTATGATTATTTCTCCTTTCATATATCTTCCACCTTCTTATGAATTTCCACATCATTTTTTGAGCATTAATTATTTTCTCCTTAAGTGATGGTTGAGTAATTATTTGAGAAAGGATAGATAACATTACTTTCTTAATGATTTTCATTATATAACCTTTTAAAATATAATAATATTGGATCCTTCTCAATTCTCATCATTGATAATTTTGTTGGATCCTTTATACTAAGAGCATCCCCCACTTTATTCTCTTTTCAAGGATGATAGTGGATTGAGTAGTCATAAAACTCAATGAGATATAACCATATTAATTGGTTCATATTAATCTCATTTGGTGTGAATATCTATTTCAGGATCTTATGATTAGTATATATTTTACACTTATCCCTAAAGATATAATGTTACTAGATTTTCATTGAAAAGATCGCAACTGCTAACTCCAGATCATGAATGAGATAGTTTTTCTCATAAATATTCAACTAAGTTGAGGCTTAGGTTATCAATTTATGATCATGCATTAGTATATAGCCTAATCCTTTATTTAATGTAATGTTTTATGCCACCAAGATTTTTCTTCTTATCAGAAGTGTGAGTACCAGTGCAGTGACAAGCCTCTTTTCTAAATCTTTGAAGAAATCTTCATATTCACTAGTCCATACAAAATTTTATCCCTTTCGAGTCATCTTGGTTAGTGGGTTTGAAAATCATGATATATTCTTCAAAAATAATTGGTAATACCCAACTAGACCAAGTAAACATCAGATCTCTTCTACAGATGTTGTCATGGGCTCCTCTTTGATTGCCTGGGTCTTAGAAGGGTCCATATATATTCCTTTGTTGGTGATTACATTCCCCAAGAATGATACTTCCTCCACATAGAATTCAAATTTACAGTTCTTTTCATAAAGTTTCTCCCTTCAAAAAATTTTTAGTATGATCTTCAAAAACTCTTCATATTCCTCCTTGCTCTGGGAGTATATCAGAATATCATCAATAAAGACTACCAAAAATTTTTCAAGTTAATTTATAAATAATATATTCATTAATTCCATGAATATTTCTTGAGAATTAGTGAGTTCTAAAGGCATCACTATGAACTCATAGTGTCCATACCTCATTCGAAAGGTAGTCTTAGAAATATATTCCTCCCTGACCTTTAATTGGTGACATCCCGACCAAAGGTCCACATTATAAAAATAATTTGCCCCATGTAGCTTATCGAACAATTCATCAATCCTTGGAAGGGGATACTTGTTCTTTAACATGATTTTTTTTGTGCTCATGATAATCAATTCATAGGCACATTGATCCATCCTTATTCTTGATAAAGAGGATTGGTGTACCCCATGGTGAAGCACTCAGGGCATCTAAAACCCTTATCCATATTCTATTGTAACTAATTTTTGAGTTCCTCCAACTCAATGGTGGCCATTATATAAGGCGTATTTGATATACATAAAAATCCAAGAATTATTTCAATAGATAAATCAACATCTTAGTCCAGAAGAAGACCAAGAAATTATTTGGGGAACAAATTAGTGTAGTATCTTACAATGGTCCTATCTTTGAGTATGATTCTCTCATTTTTATCAATAATTTGAGCTAGATATACATGATCATAAGAAAATAATATCCACACTTGAGATGATGATTCTAAACAATATTCAGCTTCCTCCTTACACTTGTACAGAATTATAGGATGATTTGGGATGTGAAGAGTGATCTCCATTTCCTAAAAATTGATGTTGGATTTGAATAAATATAGCCAATACATTCCTAAAATAACATAAAACTCCACCAAAGTAAGTATGACCAAATTTTCATTGAGGTTCAATCCAAAAACATTAACCGAGTATGAGTTATATACTTTGGATGAAATAATTTACCTATTTTCTATTCGCATAGATAACTCAACCTCCATGTTTTCAAGTGGTGTTTGAATAGTTTTACTAAACTTGCAAGATATGAAAGAATTATTAGAACCAAAATCAAATAGTATGTTCTCTATTATTGAATGAATAACCATCATAACAATCAACACATCATTTTCAGGCTCCATCTCATTATTATTTATGGCATACAATTTCCCTTGATCATTTGGATTTGGTGGCTGCTAACACTGATTACCCTCAATAACTTGAGGTTTAGTGCACTTTCTTGCATAATTCCATTTATCCCTATAATTTAAGTATTTAACCATTGGGGGTGCTCTGCTTTCCTCAAAAAAATTATCCTACTTCCTAAGGTCTTTTCAAAATTCATGGGCTCAACGGCCTTATCTTTCACACTTATAGAATTCCCTCACCCCCTTAAGGTAGTTCTCATGATGCTTCTTCCCAAATTTTAACATGTGTATAGTTGAGATTTCTTTCCAAAATTTCCATTAGATCCACCAACTCTAAAATTCATTTTTCATTTCTTATCACCGTAGCCTTGGTACCACTCACCAAACTCCATCTCCACTCTGAGAGTACATCGAAAAACTTCTATAAAACTCCCAAATTCATGAATTTATAGATCCTTTAAAAGATTTGGTTTTAAACAACTAAAGAATATATCATTTTTGATAATAATAACCAAGGAATACCTTGAAAGCCTTGTGAAATATTCTTCATATGCCGTGATAGATTCACCTTTATTTTTTTAAGATCTAATAATTCTCTCTCCATTTTTTTAGGAAGAGTTCGAGGGAAATACTTGTTAAGAAACATTATTTTAATGTATTCCCACTACATCACTTCAATTTATTCTTTTGGACTGGTTTTCTTAATAAATAACCCCCATTGATCAACCTCTCTATCTAGATTGTAAATGTCCAGAGTCACCTTCTTCAAATCAGAACAACGAAGCACATAATAGATCCTCTCCATTGATTTTACCCATTATTCCACAACCAGTGGATCAGAATACCCACTAAATTTCGATGTTCATTGATGCATAAAAGACTCGATATCCTGTTTTTCATTCTTAGGTGAATGATGATATTCCACATTACTTATGTTATTTTTCATAGCCTGAGATAGCTGGGTAATAATCACCATGAAATTTTTATCTCCACCTCCCAATGTATTTGGGATGTCATTCATCCAATCATTTCATAGTCCCTCACATGGGTTTTTAGTTTTTTTTCTATGGTTTCCCAAAATTTTATAAAATAGAATAGGTTTGAACAAAACATAATTCAACAATCCATGAATAAATAATTTATTCCATTTTTTAATTAACATTAAAGGCTTATCTTATGGGATCCCTATATTTATAATTTTATAAAATAAAGCTTCTTCAGTGCTTTTATATACTTAGTCTCATACTAATGGTTTTCACTAATGTTCTATATTAATAATTCCCAAATTAACTCAACCATGCTCTGATACCAACTATATTGACCCTATTTTTTCTTACATTACTATTACATCATATTAAATATAAACAACATAATAGAGTTACAAAAACCCAGATCCAAGTGTTTAGTGTCTTGGGAATATTATGACTATAAAAAACTATTACCTAATAAAACATAAAAAAATATTAAATTAATTATTCTTTAGCATATTATTGGCCCTCTTATTCTCCTTAGTACCAGTAATCACCTGAGGATATACATCAAAAAGGGGTGAGTTCAAATCCTCGTAAGAGCATAGATAAGAACATGAATCAATAATACATGGGTGAGAATAATCATTATCATAACATCATAATCATGAGAGGAAACATTAGATAAAGGAAAGGAATATGAAAATGAATAAAAATGAAACATCATGTAATAGTGGTCAAATACCACACATAGTTATGAACAAAGGTAATATCATTTTCATACATATTTCACTTTACCTCATTAGATTCATCACATTAACTAATGCATTGAAGCGCTATATAATTATGGGTGTACCTATCACATCTTAAAACTTACATACACTATATAATTCAAATCTCACAAATCAAATCATAACATTTATATTATCATGAATTCCACAAAGATTTTATATCAATCCTGGGCATAAAATAAGCCATGGAAAGGAATGGGTTTTATTTCATAAAGAATACTTTCATGAATTGACTTTTGGGTTCCCAAAATAAAGAGGGTATACCATAATTAGTATAAGAATCATAAAAATTTAGTGAGGAAGAAAAAATCTCATGATAATTAAAATATTTATTTTTTGAAAGAAGAGTTCTATTGAAAAAATCATTTCATTTTTCCTAAAACCATATTGGGAACATTTATATCCCAGAAAGGAAAAGGGAAGGAAAAAATAAATGATATTTAAGGAACATTAAAGAAACATCGATAATAAATTGAAATTATTTGTTATTAATTAACTTTTAGATGGATAAATGGTATTATATATCATCTTTTTATATAGCATGGTGATGAATCATTATATAAATAGGTAATGAAAATGGTTTAATTTCTATAGAATATTTTACGACCATCATAAACTCATATAATTTTATTTAATATCATGTTTATATATTGATTCTAGAACATTATATTACTTATAATATATATAATATAATCTTATTCAACTATAATTATGGTTTTATGACCATCCCGGAACATGGTAGTGAAAAATAAAAATGCATTGTACATGGTGGTGGTAAATCAAGACACCACAAATGATATTTTCATTTTTAGAATAGAAAGAAAAGGGAAGAAATTAGAAGATGAATTATTACATTAACATAATAACATTAAATTATATAAATTATACTAGAGTTATAATTCATCTTGTATAATAGGAGTTGAGTAAAAGAAAAGAAATGAAATTGAAAATAAAATTATAGAAGAATAAATAGGATTTTACATCTTGAATTTCTCCTTGTTGAGAACCTCATTAAGGAAATTATTTTGGTCTTTTTATGAGACCAAGAAATCAAAGATGTGGAGGAGGGGATTTGGAAGAGTATTGGGTAAAACATGGACAATATTAAAGGCTTGAAAGGTGTGAGTAGAATAGGTGGTGAGGGGTGGTATTTATAAGGGGGAGATGAGTGTTTTCTCATCATTTTATTCATTAGTTTATTATTTTGGATCAAGACTATGAATAGTTTCAGACTTATCACTAAATATATTAAAATAATGAAGGAGAGTAATTTTTTTTTGTTATTACATTATATATACATCATCTATGACTGAATAATTCAAGTATTTATTTATTATTGTAGATTGACATATTTTACCAATCATAAAAAATTCATGTATTTTAGAAAAATTCAAGTATTTTAGAAAAAATCCAAAAAAATCACACTAATAATTTATTATTGTCTAAATTATGAAATTAACTCCATTATATGAAAATAATTTTCTAATTATGAGAAATTTAATTTTTAATTAAAATCATCATTTACTTAGAAAATACCGATTTTAAAATTATAACAGATTTTATAACACTTTAAAATTTTAATTTAGGTATCATAGAATTTTCTTATAATAATAAGACAAAAAACATTAATTTATGAATCAATTTTATGAAAATAAATTTTTTTAATAAATATATTAATTATAAAATTATAAATAAACATTTATGTTTTATAAAAATACTAACACTTAATTTATCATTTCTAAAACATTTATTATCTTATACCATGATATAATTATATCAAGTTTTCATTTATAAGATACCTAAATTTTATTTGTATTTTCAAGAGTGAGTTTTCTATTCAATTGGCCAGTTTAATATTCATAAGGGTTGCATTACTATTCCAAAGGTCAAGTTACTATTCCATTGGTATAGATTCCTTAACTTATAGAAATACCTCTTATTCCATTAATTCATCATTTATAATGTTTTTATTGTGTTCTAAAAGTGCTTTTATGTGGTTTATAATATATGTAATAATTATAAGATGGAAATTTCCATTGATAAAATTTTTGTTTGTTACATTCTTCAATATTTAGAAAATTACTCCCTCAAAATTTCATTTTACATAATTTGGTGAAAACAAGTGAGGGTAATTCTACTTCATTTCTCCCTCTAGTTCCCATGTTTCATCTTCATACTTATGGTTCCACCATAGTAATTTGACAAGGTGAGTAGTCTTTTGCATATGAATTTATCTCTATGGTCCAAGATCTTCACTAGATGCTCCTCATAAGAGTGATCATTTTCTAACTATACAAACTCTAGATTCAGTTCATATGACGGATTTTGTAGGTACTTTATCAAGAGGGATACATAAAATACATCGTGTACTTGAGACATGGTTGATGGAAGTTTTAATTGATAGGACACAACTCTGACATGATAAAGGATCTCAAAGGGGCTGATGTACACTTTACTCACCTTTCCATTCTTCCCAAATCTCATGATCCTCTTTCATAAAAATATGTAGAGGAATACCATGTCTCTAAACTTAAACTCTAGGTCCCATTAATGATTGTTTTCATACCAATTCTATCGAATTTGGGATTCCTTGATGTTATGCCTAATTATTTTCACATTTTCTATCATTTCAGGTCCTAGTAGCTTATGATCACCTTCTTCATCTCAACATGATGGCATTATGTATCTTTTCTCATAAAGGGATTTATATTGAGCCATTTAGATGCTCTATTAGAAACAATTATTGTAATAGAACTTGTCCAAATGTAGATGTTGGTACCATCCTATTTTGAAGTCCATTGAACATTCTCTCAACATGTATTCTAGTGTCTTAATAGCCTTCCCATATTGGACATCAGTTTGAGGATGATAAGCCATACTGAAGTTTATCTTAGTGTTTAGAGCATGATTGAGACTTTTCCAGAACATGGAGGTGAATCACAGATCTCAATAAGATACAATCAATAGTGATAATCCCTGAAGCCTTACCACTTATCTGATGTATATCCATGCAATTTGATTTATGGAGAAGTCCTATCGAATTGTGATAAAGTGAGTTGTATTTTTAATATGATCCACAAAAACCCATATAGTATTGTTTCCACTAGATTTCTTGAAAAGGTTGGTGACAAAGTCCATGGGGATGTTTTTGCGATTTCCAAGTTGGTCTGGGTAATGGTTGCATCATACCCTTAGTATTTTTCTTCTCAGCCTAAAATTACTAACATAATAGGAACTTTGATGTATATTCATGGATATCCTTCTTCATATTTTCCCACCAATTGTTCCCTCAGAGATCTTGATACATCTTTATGCTCACTGGGTTATTAGAGAAGGTTGAGCTATGTGCATCATTTAGAAGCTCTTTCTTTATCTCTGGATCAGATGGTACACATAATTATGACCCAAATATTACGAATCCTTACTCATAAATTTTAAACTCTAAGGATATGTCATTTCTAATAACTTCCACCTTATTTTTAATTTTCACATAATTTCTTTTAGAATTCTTTATTTTCTTCATAAGGAATAGTTGAGAAATCATTTGAGAAAGTATTGATGATGTTTGTTTCATAATAATTCACATGCATATCCTTTGAAAATATATGAATATTGTATCCTTCTCAATTGTAATCATTAATAATGTTCTAAGATCCTTTCTACTTACAACATCCACATATTTATTCAATTTTCCAAGATGGTAGTGGATTGAGCAGTCATAATCCTTGATAATATCTAATCATCTTCCATTTCACATATTAATATCCATCTATGTGAATATATATTGGAGGCTATTATGATCAGTATATATTTCATACTTTTCCCCATAGAGATAATGCCGCCAGATTTTCCACACAAATATTACAACTTCTAAATCCAGATCATGCGTCAGATAGTTTTGATCATGGATTTTCAACTGCCTTGAGCCATAGACCATCACTTTATCATTTTTTATCTGTCAAAATCCTAGTCCCTTCTTTTATTCATCAGTGTATACTAGAAGTAGTTCCTCGCTTATTGGAAGCATGAACTCTAGTGCAGTGATAAGCCTCTCCTTTAACCCTTTGAAGCAATCTTCACATTCACTGGTATAGAAAGTTTTTTCTCCCTATTTATTCATCTTGGTTAGTGGGTTCAATAATCATGATAATTTCTTCACAAATTTCAATTAATACCCATATAGACCTAGTAAACTATGGATATCAATTATAGATGTTTTCCTAGGACACTCTTCAATTTCCTTTGTCTTAAAAGGGTCTACAGACATTCTTTTGCTGGTGATAAAATTCCCCAATAATGATATTTCCTCCATTCACAAATCATATTTATTTTACATTTCATAAAGTTTCTCCCTTCTCAAAGTCTTAATCACGACATTCAAATTCTCATATTGTTCTTCCAATCTTTTGTAATATATAACAATATCATCAATAAAAAATACCATGAATTTTTTGAGGGAATCTCTAAAAACTCTTCTCATTAAGTCCGTGAATATTGATGGAGTATTAATGAGTCCCAAAGTCATCAATTTGAACTCATAATGTCCATACCTTATTCGAAAGGCAGTATTGAGAATATCATCCTTTTTTCCATTAATTAGTGATATCCCAACCGATGGTCCACCTTAGAGAAATACATGGACCCACACAGTTGACCGAACAAGTAATATATACAAGGAATGGGATAATTGTTCTTTATCATGATTTTGATGAGCTCAAAATAGTCAATATAGAGGAACATTGATCCATACTTCCTCTAGACTAAGAGGATTAGTGTATCCCATGGTGAAGAACTTAGGCATAAAAAACCCTTGTCAAGATTCTATGGTAACTACTTATTAAGTTCCTCAAACTAATTGGGGGAATTCTATAAGGTGTTATTGATATAGTTAGATCTAGGAATAACTTCATTTGAGAACTCAACATATCAGTCAAGAATATAATCAGTCAATTATTTAGGGAACACATTAGTGTAGTCCATCACAATGGGAATGTATTCAAGCATGATTCTTTCCTTTGTCTCAATCATTTTATCTAGATATTCTTACTCATAAGGAAATAATATCCACACTTGAGATGTTGATTTTGAGGGACATTCATCTTCATCCTTAAACTTATACAGAATTTGAGGATGATTTGGGATGTGAAGTGCAATCTCCCTTTCCAAACAATTGATGTCATCTTTTAAGAAAGATAGTCAATCCATGCCCAAAATAGCATCAACCTTCACCAATGTAAGTATGACAAGATTTTATAGGAGGTTCATTCCACAAAAATTAACCTGGAACAAGTTATATACTTTGGATGAAATATTTTCCCCATTTTATATTCTTAGAGATAACTCAACCTCCATATTTTGAGGTGGTGTTTGAATAGTTGTAATATACTTTAATGATATGAAATAATGCATAGAACTAGAATGAAATAGTACATTCAATATTCTTTAATTAATAACCAACATACCTTACACCACATCATTCTCAAGATACACCTTATTAGCAGTGACGGTATGCAATTTTTCTTACTCCTTTGTCTTTGGTGGCTACTGATGCTGATTACCCTTGAGAACTCAAGTTTTAGTTCACTTGCTTTCATAGTGTCGTTGCTTCTTATAATTGGAGCATTTAACCATAGGTGGTTCACTCCTTTAATCTACCACATTGTACTACTTCATCTATCTTTTCAAAATTCATGATCTTGGTGACTTTCTCTCCCACACTTATAGCATTTCTCCATCCCTTTGAAGTATTTCCCATGATTCTTCTTCCCACATTTTTGAAATGTGAGTGGTTGATATTTCTTTCCACCATTTTCATTATATCCACTATCTTAAAACTCCATATTTAGTTTGTTATCACCATAAACTTGGGACCACACTCCAAAATCCATCTTTACTTTTAGATTAGATCAAAAAACTTATTCATAACTCCCAACGTCTCAAATTTCTTGAGCCCTTTGATTTTTTGGTTTTAAACCACTAAAAAATCTATCTATTTTGCTGTCATTTTTTATAACAAAACCCAAGGCATACCTTGCAGGCCTTGTGAAATTTTATTTATAATACATGATAGATTCAAAATCCTTTTTCATCATTTCTAATAATTCTCTCTCCATTTTTATATAAAGAGTTCTAGGGAAATACTTGTTAAGAAACATTATCTTAAAGTCTTTCCACTCAATATCTTTAATTTCGTCCTTCGAATTGTTATTAATCAATTCTGACTATGGATCATCCTCTCCTGTAATGCCCCGACCCCTCTAGACTGAATATGGTGACTTACTTGTTATATTTTCAAGGTATAAGGAATGAAAATAGATAAGGAATGATCAATTTATTAGTCTTGAAGAAAATAGATACATATATGTAAATCAAATTACATTATAAAAGGTTACAAAATACAAAACATAAAAAAAAAATAAAAACTACATCCATAGAAACTAAAAAAATAATATCCTTTTCATCAGCTATTAAAGGTAAACAATTAAAAGGGGTGAGGTTAAATGATTAGTAAGTTTTAGAAATAGCGGAATCATGACTAAATAATAACTGAATCATAAACAATTTGACATATCAATATGGCATGGTGAATAAATGAAAATTCACACCATTAATAAATTGAGAATAAAACTGCATCCAAAGATTTTCTCATAGTGAATATATCATGGATAGTAATAAATGATAATGAATGAAGAGAATTATTATTAATTGGATATCATTTATATGGCACATGATACCATAATACGGTAAAAACGGTTTAGTTCTATGGGTAGGAACCCGTCTGATATTTGGAAATAAACTCGAAGGGTTTGTCGCCAACTGATTTGTCTCATGAGACCTACCGATGCATCAAGGGACTGTAGAAAGACCCACCATAAATTTTATATAAATCATTCTTTATACATAGATTCAAAACAATAGAAACATGACTTTACATTATCCGTATAGAGTAGAGGATATAGATTCATCAATATTTCCGCAGTCAAAATAACATTCAAAATAAATATTGTAAGTAAAATGAAAAATGACTTAGATAATAATCATATCCATGATATGATAATATGGATATTTAAATGTAACATAATTTTAATTAAAATGTGATATAAAATGGGCATTAGGTACACCACATAAGAAAGAGTAGGTGAATAATACTAAGCAAGTCACAATGAAGTGAAAATTGAGACCAAACTCGTTACCACGTTATAATCAATTGATTCGTATGGAAAAATATTAATAACCACCAGATGAATAATATAATACCATTAATATAAATAGAATAATGATAATATATATCTAATGGTAGTAAAATTATGCCACATATAATAAATAATAGGCAAACAAAGTAAATTCCACAGAATTGAAAGTGAGATGAGAAAACCCCTTACAAACATTTTGGTCTGGTAACGAGTGTTCTTGTGAGGGATTAATGAGAGGTAAATGGGTATCTAATTATTTATATGTGATAAGTGCAGTATGGGGGAGGTGCAAAAACATACCCCATCATTAGGCATTAAAAATAAAAGAGCAAAACATAGGGGAGATTCTTGAACAAAAGTGAGAGAGAGAATCACATACCTTATGCTTGAAGATGTTCTTGATTATTCTTAACAACCTGAATAATAAAATTTAGATTCATTAATTAATAATTCCATAACCTCATAAAAATTTAATTGATATGTTATGACCTTATTAGGTTCATTAATGGCCTTTTTGGTGGTTTAAGAGATTCAATTTTGTTGTTTTAGTAGCATTTTCTTCTTTGGATTTCATGATCCGTTTACTTGAATTCATTAATGAATGTTTATTTGAAATATGATTAAACATCGAGAATTGTTAATATAAATTATTAGTGACATTAAAAAAATATAAATTATCTGATAATTATTATTGTTATATACCATTAGGATGACTCATTCGATGAGTTAAAAATAAACGGTTGGATTTGGTTTGGCGGTTTTGTGCACAATAAACTTGTTTTGTATTATTATTCCATATTAAGAATGTGTAAGGATTAAAGAACATTAATCAAGATAAAATACATATAAAATGACCCAGTTCAACCATTGAAAAGGTTTCATGACCAGTATTAAAGATATTAATGCAAACTGATAACCCATCTTCCTTGAGTGTGATAAATCAACACATCTCAGAAGATGTTTGCATTTATTTTATAAAAGGATGGGAAAAGAGAGATTATGATGAAGTATTCCATTAGCATAATAAAAATACAGTAAATTTAAGGTATTGGAATTATCATGGATTTTGGATGAGGGGAGGTGAGAAGGGAGAACAAAGGAAATGAACTTCGTAAAAGAAATTGAATGAAAAGAGAAGAAAGGTTCACCTCTTGAGTACTCCTCCTTGAGAATCTTTTTAAGGCCTTTGTTTTTTGCCTTTTGATTATACCAGAAGGTCTTGGAATTGGGGAGAGGACTTGGGATGAGTTTTTGGTATAATTTAGTCAAGGCTTGAAGCTTGAGTGGTGTGGGAGGAAGAGGGGTGAGGGGTGGTTTATATAGTGGAGGGGCGAGCAGTTTTCTTAATATTATAATTATTAATTTATTATTTCCCCTCAAGACAAGAAATATTGAGTATTCCATGACCAATAATAGTAATATATGTATGTGAGTTCGATATTTGGGTGCTTATATCACTCATGATTCTAGTAATAGTTAATTTAAATTATAATGTATTTGTACGGTAAATTTATGTATTTTACTATTCACAAAAATTCAAGTAATTCAGAAAAATCCCAAAATTTCACCCTAACCATTTTTTGACGTGTAGAATCCAAAAATTAATTCCATTTTTTTAAAATAACTTTGCATTTATGATTAATTAAATATGTAATTAAATCATTATTTAATCGAAATATATAAACACTTAAAATATTTATCTTCATTTTTAAGGTGCCTAAATTCATTTATACACTCAAGGGTATGGATACCATTCATAAGAGTCATATTCTTATTCATAAAGGTAAGATAATTTTCATAAAGGTAGGTTACTATTCATAAGGGTAGGTTACTATTTACCAAAAATTAAGTTAATTCTATCAAACTCAAAATATCATCCAGAACACAAGCGTGTATGTCAGATTTTTAAAATTCAAATCACAGAGCTGGAAAATTTAAGTTTAATGGCTAGGTTTTGGCTATCTCCTATAAGTAACCAAGTTTTGTTCCACAGAGGCTCCATGATTCATGAAATATAACCTATCTAGTGAATACTATGTTTTTAAGAGAAACATACCATAAAATATGTGGGTGGTTCTTCTTCATAACATCCTCAGGTTCCCATGTCGCTTCCTCCATATTCTGGTTCCTCCAAAGAACCTTTACTAGAAAAGTTGACCGATTTCTCAATACCCGCTCCCTTGTATCAAGAATCCTAATAGGCTTATCACAGTATCAAAAATCAGGTTACAGTTCTATTTCTTCATAGGTGAGTACATACATTAGGTCTGGCATGTATTTCTTAAATAATGAAACATAAAACACATCATGAACTTTGGAGAGACTTGAAGGCATTGCTAAACGGTAAGCTACATCTCTGATTTTTTCCAAAATTTCAAATGGTTCATTGTAACTGGGGATCAATTTCCCTTTCTTACCAAACCTTAAGACACCCATCCATGGAGATACATTCATAAATACATGATCTCCCACTTGGAATTCCAAATCCTTTCTCCGGTTTTCAGCATAACTCTTCTGCCTACTTCGGGCCACTTTAATATGGGCTTGGATTTTCATCACCTTTGCTGAGGTATCTTCAATAATTATTGGGCCTATAAGTTTCCTCTCACCAAATTCCTCCCAACAAGTTGGAGTTCGACATCTCTTTCCATATAATTCTTCATATGGAGCCATTTGAATACTAGAATGGAAACTATTGTTGTAGGAAAA
Source organism: Viscum album (assembly GCA_963277665.1). Taxonomy (NCBI): domain Eukaryota; kingdom Viridiplantae; phylum Streptophyta; class Magnoliopsida; order Santalales; family Viscaceae; genus Viscum; species Viscum album. The sequence continues at coordinate 625,132,873 of OY728132.1, forward strand.
TTCCACCAATGGGGAGTATTGATCCCACATACCTTGGAAGTCAAGAGAGAATGACCTCATCATGTCTTATAGAGTTTGAATAGTCCTTTTAGACTATTCGACGATTTGGGGGTGATAAGTCGTACTCATATAAAGCTAAATATTCAAATTCTTCTGGAGACTTTTCCCAAATTTTGAGGTAAACCAGGGATCTCGATCGGACACAATCGATAGCAGTGCATGATGAAGTCTTACAACATCATTAATATAAAGTCTTGACAAGTGTTCAAGTGGTAAATCCTCTCTTATAGGATGGAAATGTGCTTATTTTGTGAGACGATCAACAATTATCCAAATTGAATCATTTCTTCTAGGTGTCATCAGAAGTCCGGTGAAAAAATCCATCATAATATTATCCCACTTATACATAAGAATAGGTAGAGGTTGCATCACTCCTCTGGGATGTTGTCTCTCAGCCTTCCCTTACTGACACCTTAACACATAGTCAGCAATTTCACAATTTATATTACCCCACCAAAAATATTCTTTCAGATCTCTATATATCTTTATGATACCCAGGTGTATAGAGAAATTTGAGCTATAAGCATCATCTAATAGTTCCCTTTTTAGCTAAGGTTATGATGGGACACATAAAATCTTCCCAAACATCAAAACTCCTTCCTCATACATGAAGTTTTCCAGTCTCCCATCCTTAATAGCAATAATTTTCTTGTGTAGATTCTCATCATCATATTGAGATCTTTTTGTCTTCTCTAATAAAGATGGTTTAGAAATCATTTGAAGGAGGAAAGATGTTTATCCTACCTTAACAATTCCCATATCCATCTTCAGTAGATCCATGAATATAGGATCTCTTTCAATCCTCATTTGGGTCAAGAGTCTGTGATCTTTCCTGCTTAATGCATCTGCCACCTTATTTTCCTTTCTCGGGTGGTAGTGTATTGAAAAATCATAATCTTTTAATAACTCTAGCAATAACCTTTGCCTCATGTTGAGTTATTTTTGTGTGAATGTGTATTTAAAAATTTTGTGGTCTGTATAAATCAAAAATCTTTCTCCCTGGATATAATGTCTCTATATTTTCAGAGCAAATATTACGAATGCTTACTCAAGATCATGAGTTGGATAATTTTGATCATTAGTCTTAAACTATCTTGATGCATAAGAAATAACTTTACCGTTTTCATAAGGACGCAACCTAGACCAATATTTGATGCATCTTTGTATATTACAAATCCATCACTTTTGGATGGAAGAGTCAAAATTAGAGAATTGACCAATATTCTTTTCAATTCATCGAAGCATTCTGTACAATATTTTGTCCACACAAACTTAACTTCTTTATGTGTGAGCCTGGTCAGTGGGTTAACCAGTCAGGCAAAATTCTGAACGAAGCACCGATAGAAACCTGTTAAGCCAATAAAACTGCATACCTCAGTTATGTTTGTTGACATGGGATATTCTTGGATTGCCTTTTCTTTGCAGGATCAACTAGGATTCCATCCTTAAAGACAATATGGCCTAGAAAAAAAACTGATTGAAGCCAGAATTCTCAAATGATAAACTTCCTATATAATTCATTTCTTCTAAGAGTTTTTAGAATAATACAAAAGTGATCCTCATGGTCATCATATCATTTTGAGTATACCAAGATATTATCAATGAGTACCACAAAAAGTTATCAATATATTCCTTGTAAACTCTATACATTAGATCTATGAAAATATTTGGTGCATTAGTCAATCCAAAAGGCATCACAGTGAACTCGTAATGCCCATACTTGGTTCAAAATGTTATCTTAAGAATATCTTCCTTCCTCATACATAGCTGATGATATCCGGATCTAATTTCAATCTTCGAAAATTATTGAGATCCATGAATTTGATTAGATAAATCATCATTCCGAGGTAGAGGGTACTTATTCTTTATTGTAATAGCATTGATTTCCCTATAATCAATACATAGCCTCAAGGATCCGTCTTTCTTCTTAAAGAAGAGGACAAGGGCTCCCCATGGAGAAACACTAGGTTGAATAAATATATTTTCACTCAATTCCTATACTTGTTTATTTAGATCCACTAATTCCATAGCAGCCATTCTATAGGAATTATTTGATATAGGTCTTTCACAAGGAATTAAGTTAATAAAAAACTCAATTTCACGCTCTGGAGGATGTCCAGGTAAATCCTATGGAAATACATCAATGCATTCTTGCACTATATACAAATCTTCAATTTGAATATTTCTTTCCCCACCCATAGATATTGGGTTCTCTTCCTCTCTAAGAATTGTATTCAATAGAGCTACTGGGGGAGGATCTACATAAGAATTGGGTGGTGAGGTCTCTGAACTAAAAATAAAAGATTCTACACCATTTTAAAATATTGTAACTTCATTTTTCTTGCAATAAATCTTCACAACATAGTTTGATAGCTAATTCATACTGAGAATTATTCCAAAGTCATTCATTGGCATGACGATAAGATTAGAAACTAAAGCACATTTATGTGTCACTATGGGGACTAGTTGACATACCATTGTTTCAATGATGAATCCCCTTAGAGTTTTGACTGATAACTCCTTTATTAAATCAAATTGGACATGTCTAATTTTCTTGGAAAACTGGGAAGATATAAATGAATACGATGATCCAAAATCAAATAAAGTGTAGGATATGTTTGAGGAAACAATTAAAGTACTTGCCACCACATCATTAGGAACTTCAACTTTGGTAGTTGTAATCACATAAGCTATCCCTTGCTCTCTTGGATTTTTTAAGGCATGTTTCCTTGGCGTTTAGGAAACTCATTTGCATAGTGTCCCACATCTCTATAGTTGTAGTATTGAACATCATCAAATTGTTTCTTCTCCTTGCATTCATGAGACAGAAGACCCTTTTCTCCACAATTATAACAGACTCCCATGCCTTTCAGGAATTTCCCGAGATGATTCTTTCCACAGTTCTCGCATAATGGAAATTTCTTCATTCCCTTGTTCTTATTTGGAACATCACCATTCCCCTGGTTATCAGTGTACTAATTTTTATATTGGTTTTCCTTGAAAAAATTTGATCTAGAAAATTTCTTCTCTGTTTTGATGGCACTTGATACAATTTCATCATATGATGAAAATATTTGAGAAGCCAGTGACCTTTGAAGACTTGGCTTAAGATCTTCAAAGAAATGATCAATCTTGTATACCGGGTCACATATGTAATCTATGACATACCTGGATAGCCTTGTGAAGGTAGCCTCATACTCTGTAACACTATCTTCTTCCCTTTTCTTTAAGATAAGGAATTTTTTCTTCATTTTGGTTCGCTGCTCACAAGGGAAATATTTTCCGAAGAATATTTCCTTAAAATTCATCCATTGAATATCTTCTATTTCTTCTTCCTCCATGGTATTCTGAATAAAGGACCACCATTGATCAGCATCTCCCTTAAGACAATATACTGCCAACACTACCTTTTCGTTTTTATTGCATCTTAATGCCATTAATATCTTTTCAAGGGACTTGATCCACTTCTCAGCAACCATGAGATTAGTAGCCTGTTGAATGTTGAGGGATTTTTCCGCATGAAACAATCCAACATAGGTGTGGAATGGTTATTATTTACAACCTGAGTAAGCTACCCCAATATGGTCATGATCTGATCTGCTCCAACAATAACTGTGTTGACTTACTCAATGGGAAGATCCCTACACTGTCCATGAGTATTGATTCCCCTTCTTCCATTAGATTCCATTTCTAAATAATTTAACACACTATATTAGTGTATGAATCATAATATATAATCTTAATTTTACAAAATAATTAACATAAATTGAGATCCTATGCATGGATAATACCATAATCAGAAAAATGGTTTCATTGAGGAATAATTTACATTTTAATCTTTCATAATGGTTTGTAAAGAAAAAAAGAATTATCTTAAGCATATACCCTGGGAGTTTCATAACCAAGAGTGAAACAAGGCCCATTTTCGTGTACCAGGATACCTCAATTCAAGCCCGAAACTCCTTATTGAAGCTTTCACTCCAAAGTACATTTGTGCCAAAACCACCTCTACCTGCTTGTATCCAGACAAGACTGAATTTGATATAAATATTCACATAATCTATTCCTAAAAAAATACAAGGAAATTATTTTATGTTTATCCTCAAATACTACCTTAGGTATTTTCTCTCTACTGTGTATTTCTTACTCTATTTTCCATGTTTTCTACTAAACTTCTTCTGATACCAACTGTAAGGCCTCAGAACCTCTAGACTGGGGCCAGTGCATTACTTGTTATATTGGAATGGATAGAATGAATGAAAATCCCAAAGGAACGATTAGTTTAATAGTATTGAAGAAACTAGATACATAGATGTAACTCAAATTACATTGTAAAAGGTTACAAAATACAAAACATAATAAAAACTAAAAATTGCATCCATAGAAACTCAATAAATGATCTACTCTTCATCACTAGTTGAAGGTAAACAATTGAAAGGGGTGAGCTCAAATGACCAGTAAGGGTTATAAATATGGGAAGTAGGAATCAATAATAACTGAATCATAAAAAATTTGACATATCAATATGGCGTGGTGAATAAATGAAAACTCATGCCATTTGTAAACTGAGAATGAAACTGCATCCATACATTTTTTCATAGTGAATATCTCATGGATAATAACAAATGATAATGAATAAAAAGAGTGATTATTAATTGTAAATCATTTATCTGAAACATGATACCATAATACCGTAAAAACGGTTTAGATCTATGGGTAGAAACTCGTCTGATATTTGGAAACAAACTCGAAGGGTTTTTCGCCAACTAATTTGTCTCATGAGACCTACCGATGTATCGAGGGGTTGTAGCTAGCCCCACCCACCTCTACATCCAAATAATTCTTTATACATAGACTCAACACAAGCTAAAAATGAATTTACATTATCTTTATAGAATAGAGGATACAGATTCATCAATATTTCCACAGTCAAAACAACATTCAAAATAAATACTGTAAGTAAAATGTTATACGTCTTAGAAAATAATCATATCCATGATATAAGGATATGGATATTCAAATGGAATATAATTTCAATTGAAAATTGATCTAAAATGGGAATTAGGTACACCACATAAGAAAGAGTAGGTGCCCAATACTAAGCAAGTCGCAATGAAGTGAAAATTGAGACAAATCTCATTACCACATTGTAATCAATTGAGTCATATGAGAAAAAGTTAATAACCATCAGATCAATCATAGAATACCATGAATATAAAGAGAATCATTATAATATATATCAATTGGAAGAACAAATATACCACATATAAGTAATAAGAGGTAAACAATGGAAATTGCACAGAATTGAAAGTGAGATAACTCATTTGAAGATAGTAATGCAAATTGAAAACCCATCTTCCTTGAGTGGGATAAATTAACACTTCTCGGACGGTGTTTGCATTTATTGTATAAAAGGAGAGAAAAAAGAGAGATTATGATGAAATATTCCATTAGCACAATGAAGATATAGTACATGTAAGTTAATGAAATTATCATGGCATTTGTATGAGGGGAGGTGATAAGGGAGAACAAAAGAATGTAACTTTGTAAAAGAAATTGAAAGAAAAAGAAGAAAGGTTCACCTCTTGAGTACTCCTCCTTGATAATCTCATTAAGGAATTTGTTTTTGGACTTTTGGTGAGACCAAAAGGTCTTGAACGTGAGGTGAGGTCTTGGGAAGAGTATTTGGTAGAATTTAGGAAAGTCTTGAAGCTTGAGTGGTGTGGGAGGAAGAGGGGGTGAGGTGTGGGTTATATAGTGGATGGGAGAGAAGTATTCTTAAATTATAATCATTAATTTATTATTTCCTATCAAGATAAGAAATAGTGAGTATTCCATGACCAAGAATAGTAATATATTCATGTGAGTTAGATATTTGGGTGCTTAGATCACTCATGATGCTAGGAATAGTTAATTTAAATTATAATGTATTTATACCGTAAATTAATGTATTTTACCATTCACAAAAAATTCAAGTATTTCAGAAAAATCCCAAAATTTCACCCTAACTGTTTTTCAACGTGTAGAATCCAAAAATGAAGTCCATTTTCCAAAAATAAATTTCGAAATATTATTAATTAAATATTTAATAAAATCATTATTTAGTTGAAATATATAAAAAGTTAAAACAGTCATCTTCATTTTTAAGGATCCTAAATTCATTTATACTCTCAAGGCTTTGGATACCATTCATAAGAGTAATACTAATATTCATAAGGGTAAGTTACTATTCATAAGGTTAAGTTACTATTCATATGGGTAGGTTACTATTCACCAAAAATTAAGTTAATTCTATCAAACTCTAAATATCATCTTGAACACAACCGTATATGTCAGATTTTTAAAATTTGAATCACAGAGTTGGAAATTTTAAGTTTAATGGCTAGGTTTTGGCTATATGCTATAAGTAACCAAGTTTTATTCCACATGGGCTCAATGATTCATGAAATATAAGATATCTAATTAATACAACGTTTTTAAGAGAATCATACCATAAAATATTTGGGTGGTTCTTCTTGATAACATCCTCAAGTTCCCATGTTGTTTAATCCATATTCTGGTTCCTCTAAAGATCCTTTACAAGATGAGTTGTCCAATTTCTCAATACCGACTCCCTTGTGTCAAGAATCCCGATAGGTTTTTCACAGTATGAAAAATCAGGTTCCGGTTCTATTTCTTCATAGGTGAGTACATGGCTTGGAGATCACATGTATTTTTTGAACAATGACACATGAAACACATCATGAACTTTGGAGAGACTTGGAGTAAATTCTAAACGGTAGGCTACAACTCTGATTCTTTCCAAAATTTCAAATGGTCTAATGTACTTGGGGCTCAATTTTCTTTTCTTAAAGAACCTTAAGACACCCTTATATAGAGATACTTTCAGAAAGACATGATCTCCCACTTGGAATCCCAAATCCTTTCTCCGGTTGTCAGTATAACTATTCTTCATACTTTGGGATGATTTAATATGGTCTTGGATTGTCTTCACCTTTGGCGTGGTCTCTTCAATAAGTTCTGGGCCTATAAGTTTTCTCTCACCAACTTCGTCCCAACAAGATGGAGTTCGACATCTCTTTCCATATAATGCTTCATATGGAGCCATTTGAATACTAGAATGGAAACTATTGTTGTAGGAAAATTCCACCAATGGAAAGTATTGATCCCACATACCTTGGAAGTCAAGAGAGCATGACCTCATCATGTCTTATAGAGTTTGAATAGTCCTTTTAGACTGTCTGTCGGTTTGAGAGTGATAAGTTGTACTGATATGAAGCTCATCATTCTAATCCTTCTGGAGACTTTTCGAGAATTTTGAGGTAAAACAGGGATCTAGATCAAACAAAATCGATAGTGGTGCACCATGAAGTCTTAAAACTTCATTTATATAATGTCTTGACAAGCGCGCAAGTGGTATATCCTCTATTGTAGGAAGAAAATTTTCTAATTTTGTGAGATGATCAATAATTACTTATATTGCATCATTTCTTCTAGGTTTCCTCGGTAGTCTGGTGAAAAAATCCATCGTAATATTATCCCACTTCCACATATGAATAGGTAGAGGTTTCATCACTCCTATGGGATGTTTTCTCTCAACCTTCCCTTGTTAAAAAATTAGACACCTTGACACATAGTCAACAATTTCACGATTCATATTATCCCACCAAAAATATTCCTGCAGATCTGTATACATATTTGTGCTCCCCAGGTTTATAGAGAAATTTGAGTTATGAGCATCATCTAATAATTCCCTTTTTAGCTCAGGTATTGATGGGACACATAACCACTTCCCAAAATTCAGAACTCCTTCTTCATACATAAAGTCTTCCAATCTCCCATCCTTAATGACAATAATTTTCTTGTACAGATTCTCATCATCAGATTAAGAGCCTTTTATCTTCTTTAATAATGATGGTTTAGCAACCATTTCAAGGACAAAAGATGTTTCCCATTTTTTAACAATGACCATATTCATCTTCAGTAGATCCATGAATATTGGATCTCTTTCAATCCTTATTTGGGTTAGGAGTCCGTGATCTTTCCTGCTTAATGCTTCTTCCAGCTTATTTGCCTTTCCTGGGTGGTAGTGTATTGAACAATCATAACCTTGGAGAAACTATAGCCATATCCTTTTCCTCAAGTTGAGTTCTTTTTTGTGTGAAAATGTATTTCAAACTGTTGTGGTCTGTATAAATCTCACATCTTTCTCCATAGAGATAATGTGTCCATATTTTCAGAGAAAAGATTACGACTGCTAACTCAAGATCATGATTTGGATAATTTTTCTCATGAGTCTTCAACTCTCTTGATGCATAAGCAATAAATTTATCATTTTTCATAAGGACACAACCCAGACCATTATTTGATGCATCACTGTATATTACAAATCCATCACATCCAGATGGAAGAGTCAAAATTAGAGCATTGACCAATCTTCTTTTCAATTCCTCAAAGCATTATGTACATTCTTTTTTCCACACAAACTTAACTCCTTTACATGTGAACTTGTTTGGAAGGTTATCCAGTCAAGTGAAATTATGAATGAAACGCCGATAGTAACCTGTTAAGCCAATAAAACCGCATACCTCAGTTATGTTTTTTGGCATGGGCCATTCTTTGATTTCCTTTGTCTTTGCATGATCAACTAGGATTCCATCGGTATAGAAAATGCGACCTATAAAATAAACTGCTTGAAGCCATAATTCACACTTTCTAAACTTCCCATATAATTCATTTCTTCTAAGAGTTTTCAGAATATTCCACAAGTTATCCTCATGGTCTTCATAGATTTTTGTGTATACCAAGATATCATCGATGAATACCACAACAAAGTTATCAAGATATTCCTTGAAAAATCTATTCATTAAATCCATGAAAATAGAGGGTGCATTAGTCCATCCAAAAGGCATCACAGTAAACTCATAATTCCCATACCTTGTTCGAAATGTTGTCTTAGGAATATCTTCCTTCCTCAAACGCAGCTGATGATATCCGGATCAAAGTTCAATCTTTGAAAAGTATTTATCTCCATGAATTTGATAAAATAAATCATCAATCCGAGGTATAGGATAATTATTCTTTATTTTAATAGCATTGATTTCCCTATTATCAATGCATAGCCTCATGGATCCATCTTTCTTCTTAACTAAGAAGACATGGGCTCCCCATGGAGAAACACAAGGTTGAATAAATGCCTTTTCACTCAATTACTCTTGTTGTTTATTTATATACAATAATTCCATAGTGGAAACTCTATAGGGTGTCTTTGATATAGGTCTTGCAATAAGAATTAAGTTGATAGAAATCTCAATTTCCCACTATGGAGGATGTCCAGGTAAATCCTATGAAAATACATCAATGTATTCTTGAACTATATGCACATATTAAATTTGAATATTTCTTTCCTCACCCATATATATTGGGTTCTCTTACTCTCCAAGAATTTCATTCAATATAGCTACTAGGGGAGGATCTAAATAAGAATTGGGTGGTGAGGTATCTGCTCTAAAAATAAGAGATTCTACACCATTTTCAAAAATTGAAACTTTATTTTTCTTGCAATAAATCTTCGTATCACAGTTTTAACAGCCAATTCATACTGAGAATTATGTCAAAGTCATTCATTAGTATAACGATAATATTAGAAACTAAATCGTGTTTATGTGTCACGAGGGGGACTAGTTGACATGCCTTTGTTGCAATGATGCATCCCCTAGAAGTTTTGACTAATAACTCCTTTATTAAATCAAATTAGGCATGTCTAATTTTCTTGGGAAACTGGGAAGATATAAATGAATGCAATGATCCAAAATCAAATAAAGTGGTGGCTAATTTTGACGAAACAATTAAATTACATGCCACCGTATCATTAGGAACTTTCAACTTCTGCAATTATAATCGCATAAGCTCTCCCTTGCTCTCTTGGCTTGTTCTGAGGCATGTTTCCTTGGAGTTTAGGAAACTCATTTTCATAGTGTCCCATATCTCTACAATTATAGAATTTAATATCATCAAATTGTTTCTTCCCCTTGCATTCATAAGATATATGACCCTTTTCTCCACAGTTATAGCAGACTCGCATGCCTTTCAAGAATTTCCCGAGATGATTCATTCCACAGTTCTCACATAATAAGAAATTCTTCATTCCCTTGTTCATATTTGGAGATCCACCTTTCCCCTAGTTATCAGAGTAACATTTTTTATCTTGGTTTCCATTGAACGAATTTGATCTAGGAAATTCCATCCCTATTTTGATTTCACTTGATACAATTTCATTATATGATGAAAATGTTTGAGAAGATAGTTACCATCAAAGAATTGGTTTAAGACCTTAAACGAAATGATCAATCTTGTCTTCCTAGTCAAGAAAAATAATCTATGACATACCTGGATAGCCTTGTGAAGGAAGCCTCATATTCTATAACACCGTCTTCTTCCCTTTTCTTTAAGCTAAGGATTTTCCTCTTCATTTAGGTTCATTGCTCACGAGGGAAATATTTTTCGAAAAAAATTTCCTTAAAAGTACTCCATTCCATATCTTCTATTTCTTATTCCTGTGTGGTATTCTGAATAAAGAACCACCATTGATCAGCGTCACCCATGAGACAATATACTACATGTACTACCTTTTCATTTTCATTGCATCTTAATTCAATAAATATCTTTTCAAGGGACTTGATCTACTACTAAGAAACCACTAGATTAGTAGTCCTGCTTAAATATGGGGGATTTTGCAACATGAAACGATCCAACATAGGTGTGGAATGGTTATTCGTTACAACCTGAGTAAGATATCCCAATATGGCCATGATCTGATCTTCTCTAACATTAACTGTATTGACTTTCTCAGTAGGGAGATCCCTACATTGCCCACGAGTATTGATTCCCCTTATTCTATTAGATGCCATTTCTAAATAATGGAACAAACTAGATTAGGGTATGAATCATAATGTATAATCATGATTTAACAAAATACTTAGCATAAATTGAGATCCTACGCATGGCTATCCTATAATCATAAAAACGGTTTCTTTGAGGAATAATTTAAATTTCAATCCTTCATAATGGATTGTAAAGAAAATTTGAATTATCCTAATCATATACCTTGGGAGTTTCGCAACCAAGAGTGCAGCAAGTCCCATTGTCATGTACTAGGATACCCCATGTCATGCCCAAAACTCTTTGTCAGAGCTTTCACTCCTAGGTACATCTGTGCCAGAGCCACCTCAACCTGCTCATATCCAGACAAGGATGTATTTTCTAAAAAGATTCACATAATCTATTCCTTATCGAAATACCAGGATGTTATTTTACATTTATCCTCAAATACTACCTTAGGTATTTGTTCCCTACTATAAATTTCCTAAAATAGTTCCCACGTTTTCTACTAAACTTCCTATGATACAAACTGTAACGCCCCGACCCCTATAGATTGGAGATGGTGTATTACTTGTTATATTGGAATGGTTAGAAGGAATGAAAATTCCAAAGATATAATCATTTTAGTAGTCTTAAAGAAACTAGATACATAAATATAACTCAAATTACATTGGAAATGATTAAAAAATACAAAACATAACAAAAACAAAAAAACTGCATCCAGAGAAACTCAATAAATGATATCCTCTTCATCACCGGTTGAAGGTAAAAAATTGGAAGGGGTGATCTCAAATGATTAGTAAGGTTTATAAATTGTGGAATCATGAATCAATAATAAATAAATCATAAACAATTTTACATTTCAATATGGCATGGTGAATAAATGAAAACTCACGCCATTAATAATCTGAGAGTGAAACTACAATAGATTTTTTCATAGTGAATATCTCATGGAAAGTAATAACTGATAATGAATAAAGAGAATGAATATTAATTGGATTTCATTTATCTGGAACATGATACTATAATACCTTAAAAACGTTTGAAAACTATGGGTAGAAACCTGTCTGATATTTGGAAACAAACTCGAAGGGTTTGTCGCCAACTGATTTGTCTCATTAGCCTTACCGATACATAGAGGGGCTATAGAGGGCCCCACCCACCTCTGGATCCAAAGAATTCTTTATACATAGATTCAACACAAGAGCAAAATTACTTTACATTATCCGTATAGAATAGATGATACAGATTAATCAATATTTCCACAGTCAAAACAACATTCCAAAAAAATATTGTAAGTAAAATAGTATACAACATAGAAAATAATCATATCCATGATATGAGAATATGGATATTTAAATAGAATATAATTTCAATTGAAAATTGATCTCAAATGGACATTAGGTACACCACATAAGAAATATTAGGTGCATAATACTAAGCAAGTCCCAATGAAGTGAAAATTGAGACAAAGCTCGTTACTACATTGTAATCATTTGAGTCATGTGAAAAAAAGTTAATAACCACTAGATGAATCATATAATACCATGAATATAAAAATAATTATGATAATATATATCAAATGGTAGTACAAATATACCACATATATGAAATAAGAGGCAAACAATGGAAATCCCACAGAATTGAAAGTGAGATGAGAAAACCCCTTACAAACATTTTTGCATGGTAACGAATGTTATTGTGAGGGATTAATGAGAGGTAAAGGGGTATCCCACTATTTATATGTCATAAAGGAAGTATTTGGGATGTGGGAAAACATACCCCATAATTTGGCATTAAAAATAAAAGAGCACAACATAGGAGAGATTCTTGAACAAAAGTGAGAGAGAGAATCCACTACCTTATGCTTGAAGGTGTTATTGATTGTTCTTAACGACCTGAATATTAAAATTTAGCTTTATTAATTAATAATTATAGAACTTAATCAACATGTAATTGATAATTTATGACCTTATTAGGTTAATTAATGGCCTTTTGATTCTTTAAGAGGTTCAAAGTTATTGTTTTGGTAGCATTTTCTTCTTTGGTTTTCATGATCTGTTTACTTGTATTCAAGAATGGATGTTTGTTTGAAATATGGTTAAACATCCCGAATTTTTAATATAAATTATTAGTTAGATTAGAGAGGTATAAATTATCTTATAATGATTCTGGTTATATACCATGAGGATGACTCATTCGATGAGTTAAAAATAAACGGTTGTATTTGGCTTGGTGGTTTTGTGCACAATAAACTTGTTTTGTATTATTTTTCCATATTATGAATTTGTAAGGATTACAGAACATTAATAAAGATAAAATAAATATATTATTACATTTTTCAACCATTGAAAAGGTTTCATGACCATTATTGAAGATAGTAATGCAAACTGAAAACCCGTATTCCTTGAGTGTGATAAATTAACACATCTCGGACGGTGTTTGCATTTATTGTATAAAAGGAGGGGAAAAAGAGAGATTATGATATAATATTCTATCAGCACAATAAAAATACAGTACATGTAAGGTAATATAATTATCATGGAATTTGGAATAAGGGAGGTGAGATGTGAGAACAAAAGAATGTAACTTTGTAAAAGAAATTTAAAGAAAAGAGAAGAAAGGTTCACCTCTTGAGTACTCATCCTTGAGAATCTCCTTAAGGCCTTTGTTTTTGGCCTTTTGGTGAGACCTGAAGGTCTTGGGCATGGGGAGAGGGATTGGGAAGAGTATTTGTCTAAATTTAGGCAATTCTTGAAGTTTGAGTGGTGTGTAAGGAAGAGGGGGTGAGGGGTGGTTTATATAGTGGTGGGGAGAGGAGTTTTCTTAATATTATAATCATTAATTTATTATTTTCTCTCAAGACAAGAAATAGTGAATATTCCATGACCAAGAAGAGTAATATATGAATGTGAGTTCAAGATTTGGGTGATTACATCACTCATGATTCTATTAATAGTTAATTTACATTATAATGTATTTATACGGTAAATTAATGTATTTTACTATTCATAAAAAATTCAAGTATTTCAGAAAAATCCCAAAATTTCACCCTAACCATTTTTAGACATGTAGAATAAAAAATGAAGTCCATTTTTCAAAAATATTTTTCTAAATATGATTCATTAAATATTTAATTAAATCATTATTTAATTGAAAAATATAAACACATAAAATATTCATCTTCATTTTTAAGGTGCCTAAATTCATTTATACTCACAATGGTATGAATACCATTAACAAGAGTCATATTAATATTCATAAGGGTATGTTACTTTTCATAATAGTAAGTTACTATTCATAAGGGTAGGTTAATATTCATAAGGGTAGGTTACTATTCACCGAAAATTAAGTTAATTCTATCAAACTCTAAATATCATCCTAAACACAACCGTGTATGTCAAATTTTTAAAATTTGAATCCCAGAGCTGGAAAATTTAAGTTTAATGGCTATGTTTTGGATATCTCTTATAAGTAACTACATTTTGTTCCACAGAGGCTTAGTGATTCATGAAATATAAGCTATCTAATGAATATAGTGTTTTTATGAGAAACATACTATAAAATGTTTGGGGTGCTACATCTCCATCTAGATGGTAAACGTCCAGATTCACCTTCAACATCTCAGAATAGTGAAGAAGAAAAAAGATATTCTTCATTGAGTTTTCCCATTATTTTGTGACTAGTGGATTAGAAGATCCATTAAATTTTTGTGGTCTTTACCTCATAAAAGGCTTGATAGATTGTTTCTACCTCTTAGGTGAATAAGGATGCTCTACACTATTAAGGTTATTGTTCGTAGACTGATATAGCTGGGTAAACATCACCATGAAATTTATAACTCCACCTTCCAAGACATTTAAGATGTCATCCAAGAAATCATTGCATTATCCCTAACATGGGTTATTGGCCTGGTTTATCCAAGTTCCCACCATTTTCTAGAATATAAAAGTTTAGAACAAAACATAAGTAAAAAATTCATGAATAAATAATTTATGACTTTGTAAAATTTACTTTAAAGGAATACCTTGTGGGATTCCTATGTTTATCGTCTTCTAAAACAAATCTTCTTCAGTTCTTTTATATACTTAGTATCATAATAAGAGTTTTCACTAATTTTCTCTAATCCTAATTCCTAAATAAACTAAACCGCACTTTGATACCAACTATAGAAACTCTACTTTTTATTGCATTACTATTACATCATTTTAAAGATAAATAACATAATTGTGTTACGAAACCTGGATAAAAAGGTTTAGGTATTGAGGAAATTAAGACTATACAAAACATTTACATAATAAAACATAAAAATTTATTTAATTCCTTATTCTGTAGATTCTTATTGGCCCTCGTGTTCCACATTGTAAAAGTAATCACCTGAGGATATACACCAAAAAGGGGTGTGATAAAGTCCTAGTAAGAGGATAGAAAATAACATGAATCAATATAACATGGGTGAGCATAATAATCATCAAAACATCATAATCATGAGAGAAAACATTATATAAAGGCATGGAATGTGGCAATTCATAAAAATAAAACATCATGTCTTAGTGGTCAAATACCACACATATTTGTGAACAAAGATAACATCATGTTCACACATATTTTAATTAACATAAGGAGATTCGTCACATTACCCAATTTAATGGAGTGTTATATAATTCCAGGAACATCCATCACATCATAACATTTACATGTAGTAAATAATTTTGGGCACACCCGTCACATCATAGTATTTACATTATCATGAATTCCACATAGAAAGTATATCAATCTTGGACATAAAATAACCCATAGAAAGAAATATGTTTCATTTAATAATCATACATTCATGAATAATAATTAGGGTTCCCAAAATAAAAAGGTAATAACATAATTGGTATAAGAATCGCCAATCTTGAGTGAGGAAGAAACAATCTCACAAGAAGTAAAAGATGTATTTTTGGAAAGAATAGTTATTTTGGAAAAATATTTTCATTTTCCATAAAACCATATTGGAAATATGCATATATCATAAAAGAAAATTAAGAAACAATAAATGATATTTAAGTAAAAATAAAGGAACATTCATTCTGAAAATGGATTGAAAGGGAAAACCCAAAGAAAGAGAGTTGGGTTTGAGAATTCCCCTTACCATATATCTGAACAATTTCATCAATTTAATATCCTGGATAATCAAATTAAATTCATTAATTATCAAATAAATAATATTATATACATGAATTTTATTCGTTATAGTTTTATTAACTTTATTTATGGCTTTTTGATGAGTTATAATGTTTAATTTCATTGCTCGGGGGTGTTTGTTTTCTTGGTTTTAATGATTGGTTTGCTTGTATATGAGTATAGAAGTTCTTGTAAAATTGGAAAAGTTATCCAAAATTGAAATTATATGTTATTAATGAATATTATTAATAATAAATTATCTTATATATCATTTTGTAATATGGTACTAGGATGAATCAATAGATAAATAGCTAATGAAAATGATTTAATTTATTTGGTGGATTTTACGTCCATCCTAAGCTCATATCATTTTATTTAATATCATTTTTATATATTGATTGTATAATATTATATAACTTATAATATGTATATTATAATATTATTTAACCATAATTATGGTTTTATGATGAGCCTTGAAGGAGGTAGTTGAAAATTAAAACACATCATCCACAGTGGTGGTAAAATGAAACACCACAAACGATATTTTCATTTTTAGAATAAAAGTGAAAAGAAGAAGATTAGAATATGAATTATTCCATTAACATAAAAAAAATATATTATATAAAAGGTACTAGATTTATAATGCCTCTTGGATAGGTGGGGGTGAGGATAGAAAAATAAAAAAATTAAAATTAAAATAAAATAAAATAAAAATAAAGAGGATTTTACCTCTTGAATTTATTCTCCTTGAGAACCTCCTTAGGGAAAAGGGTTTCGACTTTTTATGAGACCAAGGACTCTTGGAAGTGGGGGAGGGGATTAGGAAGAGTATTGATAAGAACATGGAAAATCATTAAGGCTTGGATGGTGTGAGGAGAAGATGTGGTGATGGGTGGTATTTATAGGGGAGGGGAGGAGTGTTTTCTCATTATTTTATTCATTAGTTTGTTATTTTGGCTCAAGAATATTCATATTTTGAGCTTTATTAATAAATATATTAACATAATTAAGTGTATTTATATATTTTAGGCTTAAATCATCTATACATAATCTAGTATTCTATAATTCATGTATTTACTTTTTATCGTAAATTAGCGTATTTTACTATTCACTAAAAAGTCATGTTTTTTAGAAAATTCCAAAAAATAACCCTAACAATTTTTCAAAATATATAATTTCAAAATGAAATTCATTTAATGTAAATAATTTTCTTAGTATGATAAATTTAATTTTTAATTAAAATCCTCATATACATGGAAAATACCGATTTTAAAATTATAACTAATTTTATAACACTTTAAAAAATTAATTAATTTCTCATAAAATTTTGTTATAATAATAATATCAAAAAAATTTAATTTATGAATCTATTTTATGAAAATAAATTTTATTTTAAATAATTATATTAATTATAAAATTATAAATAACCATTTATGTTTAATAAAAATACCAACACTTAATTTATAATTTCTAAAATGTTTATGTACTTATTCCATGATATAATTATATCATACTTTCATTTATAAGATAAATAAATTTTATTTATAATTTCATGGGTGATTTTACTATTCAATTGACCGGTTTACTATTCATAGTGGTCACATTACTATTCTAAAGGCCGAGTTACAATTATATTGATATATGTTCCTTAACTTATAGAAATACCTCTAATTACATTCATTCATGATTTATAAAGTATTATTGTGTTCTCATTGTGATTTTATGTTGTTTATATTATATGAAATAATTATAAGAAAGAAATTTCTATCAATAAAATGTTGGTCAATTACACGACATTTCATAAAAATACCATCTAAGACCCCCACATGATCTGGTAGTTATGCCATATGTGAAACCCTAAGCCTGCTTAAAATAGGATTGGGGCTGGTGACTAGAACCAATAAAGTTTAATACACACATGGTATAAAATTTCCAAATAAATATGCACACAAACATGTATTCTCAATAGAACATAACAATGCAATGAAAGAAATAATATCTATATAAAAAATAATATGCAGGCAAAAATGATCAAACATATATAATAGTACAAAAAATTAAAACTTAAAAAAAAATGTGATCCCGATATCCAAAAGTCAATACTGATATCGAATATTAGAAAACTTTTCCTCCAAATAATTCTAACTCAGTATATGAACACCAATTTTGTCTATCACTATAATGACCAAGAATTTTATCAATATAATTTATCATCTTATATAAATGTTTCATATTCAGTAATATAGTATTATATAAAGAACACACAACACATGATAAAACAAAAAACATTTCATTATATTAATTTGAAAATTTTATTCAGAGAATAAATATTTCTATAATATTTGAAAATATTACAATGAGATAAAAACTAGAGAACATGATAAATATAATATGAAAATTAGGATTTTCTTGATCCACTAGAATAACTTCACTCATGAACAAAACTATATAAATAAAACAAAACATCACTGACAAAATAATCATCTTTAAAATTCAAATATATGTATGCTTGATAGAAGTAAACTAAGAATGAATCAAATATGAGGTATTTATAAAATGTAGGGAACTATATGACCATTAAAAATATGACTGTTTGTATAGTAATATGGTCATTGGATTAGTAATCTGACCATTAGGAATAGTAACCTAAAAGTTAGAATAGTATCTTCACCTATGTAAGGGTAAACTAACATTTTGGTATCTTATAAAATGAAAATATGAAATATTTCTAGCCAGATACTTTTAAATAATTTTTTTTAAAATGATAAAATAACTATTTGTATTTTTTTTTTAAAAATACGATTTATTTGTATTTTTATAAAAAATATAATGATTTGATTTTTTTTCATAAATTGGTTTTATAAAAAAAATCTAAGTTAAATTTTAAAGACAATATAATTTTATGCTGCCACAAGTAAATTTTCAAGGGGTATGTAAATCGATCATGACATTAAAATTGATATTTTCAAATAAATAAATATTTTCATTAATAATAAAATTTGTTATGTTTAGAAAATTATTTTCATAAGGATTTAATTTTTGGAATTTAAATGTCAAATAAAGGTTAAAATTATTTTTTTGACATTTTTCTTAAATACTTGAATATTTTGTGAATAAAGAAATATGAAAAAATGTTTTATTTGACATTATAATCTAAATACAAGAATTTATAAGTCAAGACTGATGTAAGCCCATCTTATTTCAAACTCAAATGAACTATTTACTATATATGGTCACAAAATTTTTCACTATTTGAAATATTGATAAAAAAATCCCCTAAAAATCTACTTTTTTTATTTTTAAAAAATCCACTTTAGTTTATGTGGGAACCAACAACAAACCACCCACAAATCCAAAATCCAAATTAAGAGCCCAACATATTCAAAATTCACAAATTAAAACAAAAAACCACTGAGATAGGCTGACCGACCAAGATACATCAATCATGCCTCATACATCACACCTGATAAGAATTCATAATCCATGGAGCTGATAAAATCATGTTCTTGTCATAGGTCACATGTCATCATCCCCATCGCACCATCATCGATTCAACTCCGTCACAGATAGTAGGTACTACCACCTCCACTGATCCAAATCACTGAAAAACTAATAGAAACATTGAGGCTAGTGCCCTGGAATAACACTATAGAAAATGAAAAAAGATTCCAAAAAAATGGAGAGCATAGGATGATAGGTGGAAATAAATCATCATTGGCGTAAACTGTAAACTAGATAGACTTCATCAAGGCTTCCCACTTCACCAAATTACAACAAAAAACCACAATAATAACCAATACAAAACTAAAAGAAGAGAACTAATAGATCCATTAAATCCAACCATAGAGGAAGAAGATCAATAAACATAGGTTGAACTGTCAAGAACTCCATCGCACACCCAAAAATAAGATCCCAAAGCCTTCTTGAGAACGACCACACCAAACCAACCTGGGGAGGAGAAATGGGGCAAGAAACCGGAGCAGAGTTGAAGCGGGCTAGGGACTCAATAGCAGAGAACAATCTTTTCTAGGACTAATAATCTCTTCAGAAAACCCCAACATAAGAGAAAAAAACCACCACATCACCAGATCACCACAAGCCATGCCTCCCAAGATGCTGAGGACACCTTAGCCATCACATCCCAAGCCATCCCGGATAACAAGCACTTCAGACCTGACAGAGGTCAGAACATAGAAACAGATAGTAGGATAAGAGGAAGATGCACTGGAATATTCAATACAATGACATGACCATGAAGAAAATCAAATGAAATATTTGATAGACTGAATCCACTCAAACAAATAATGTCAATATGAAGGAGTAAGTCCAAACATGAACATAATGAAATACCACTAGAGTGAGAGAACCTAGGGCCAAAGGGAGAGGAGAGAAAATAAAAAATGAATAAGTAAAAATGAAAAGTAGTGGAGAGGGAGAGGATCCACCGTAGAGGAAACATGGCTCCCCCATCCAAATCACCACCAATGGGTGAACCATAGTGTGAGAGAAAGGAGAGTCCCAATTGATAAAGAATAATAAACTAATGATTATATTATAAAAAAACCTCTCCTACCCTTATAAAAACCACCCCTTCTCCTTACACATTATTTGACTCAGAGCCTTCCATATTTCTATACAACTATCTTCCCAACCCCCAACCCCACATCGACATAGTGTTGGTCACACGAAAAGAAAAAATCAAAACTCATTAAGGTGTTTATTAGGAGATGATGCCTAAGAGATAATATTCTAATTCTATCTCTTTTAGATTCATTTTTTTTCTTATACCTCCTCTTCATATCCCCCATCCAACATGACATAATGACTCCCAATTTATAAATATATTGTAATGTTATTTTTTAGTAGAATAATTATCATATAAACTATTATATTCTGTCTACATTATAAAAATGATAATGTTGTTCACATTATGATGGATTTACCGCCTCCATGAATAACATGCATCATCTTTCTCCACTGCATTCAAGTATGGTTATAGAATTATTATTGTTAAAAATAATTATAATAAGTATTTTATAACTTATTTTTGGATTTTATAATTTATTAATATCCTTTGAATTAAATAAATAAAATCTAGTTTTTGATTGATGGTAAAACCTCATAAATAAAATCATCGTATAATGACAAATTTTATACTGAATGATTCATACCCATTCTAGAACACATATAGATATTTGAAACCATTTCAATTTTAAGAAGCAAATTAATATTATTGAATTCCACTTTTGGAGTTATATTCCAATTTGACAAGAAACCCAATAATTATGCACATGTGATTTGACATTGGATCCATGAAATGAATTCTCTTTCATCAAATAAATTATAAATTATATCTATTTGAAATGGTGGTAAATAAATAAATTATAGTTATAGTTAATAAAATATAGATGTAAAAGGGTTTTAATTATGTAATTAATTAATCTAGTTTTATTTGTCTGGATGTTAAGTGCATGTGATTAATGATTCTAGAAAAAATGTAAGGGATCTATCAAAACCACCCTATTTTCTTTTTGCTATGAATATTATCTCTCTAACTAAATTTAAATATATATTTTATGCTACAAAATTCTTCTAAATTTTGTATATATATCTCTTACATATAAACCTATATTATCATCCCTTCCTTTTATGGGGTTATACATATTGTAAGTTCATTTCTCAAAAGTATTATTTAAAAATAAACCTGGTTATGGGGAAATTTTATAACCCTATATCCTTTTAAATAACATAATTTTAATGAATTTATTCCCATTTAGGATTTAATTAAATAATGAAATTTTTAGTTCTACCCATTTTGGTATACCAATGGTTTTCAAAGAAAATTCCATGTTCATTCTTTCATTAAAGGCCTTTAACTTATTCCTTAAAAAATCATTTTGAAAGTTAATTTCTATTCCAAATCCATTACCATTTCTCATGGAATTTTCTCTAAATGAACACCAAATTTGAGGCCTATGATTTTTCATTCAGATATTAACTTACAAAATATTAAATTACTTTATTTATTTTGAATCTTTATGATATCTCTTTTGATTTTTGGTATGAGGTAAGATTATTCATTCTATTTCCTTCTATGGGTAATTATTATGTTTATGCCTTGTGTTTGATTTCCATTTATAGAACACATAAGCATTTTCTTGTTATTATTTTTATTCCTAAATAGTTATCCAATGAATTGGGTAATGGTTATGTTTCATGAGATGATATGTATGAGATTATGGAGTAAACCTAATCTATGATGGGACTATGTCAACCATGTGATGTTCTCTTGGTGGTTAGTCTTCACTTATGGTTATGTCATGTTTCATGCTGTTTTTACATTCCTAGATTTCTATAATATTCATTTCTTTATCTTATTATCACATATGATTATTATATCTCCTTGTATTTTATGGTACAAAGTTATTCCTTTTTACTCGTATTTTTTGTCATGAACCACATTGTGATAGTTCAAAAAAAGAGTATAAATTTGAATTTTTACCCAGAGTGATGGTCAAGGGGAAAATGATAATTTCTAAAAACATGATATCTCAGATAATTTTTCTAATGACTCTATTGGTCTCATAATAGGGTTTTTTACCTTATAATATGATTTTGGGGGAATTCTGAGCTGTTTGAATTATACCCGACAATTTAATATTTAATTAATTAAATATTATTTATTCAAGCAACATCATTTAGTTATATATTCTATTAAAAGAATAAAATTTGAATTATGAATTCATATGTGAGTCCATAACATGGGTTTTTTTCCTAGATATGGTGTAACCTCACACTAGGATTCGAGGCTATGTCAGGTTACTTTTTATTCTCTATCTTCCTTTTTTTTATTTTCTTTCTTTATTTTTTCTTTTTATAATATTTTTTTTATTTTCTCTACGGTGTTTCACATATTACACTCCCATTTATTCCTTCAAAATATATAGATGAGGATATAAGAGAGGGTTATAAGAGTGTGAGAGGGAGAATGGGGCATTTCTGTGGAGCTCAGGTTGCATCAGAACATTGTGTAGTAACTACAGATCATGAATCGAACCAAAGCCTTGAGGTTTTTCTATGAGATATGAATTTTCAATTTTTCACCATAAAAACGAATATTTTAGCTGTTTTTAAGTTTTAATTTTGTTTTGGGGATGTTGAGGACCCCTAGAGGGTTGATCTGGTGGTTTTTGGATGAATCAGGGGGTTTTGTGTGCTATTGATGGATTTCTATTCTAGATATCTAGATCACACAATGTGTGGTTTCAGGAAACAAAATTGTGTGTTATTTCTATTTGGAAAAGATTACGTTTTTATAAGTACACATTGTGTACTTTAAGTACACTTAGGGTATTAGTGATTGGCCATATATTTGACCATGTGGCCATGTGCATGGGCAGTCAGAGCTATGAGGACTACACACTGTGTATCTTCAGTGCACCCTGTGTAGTGGTACTTGAACATGTAGCCAAGTACATTGTTAGATATATGTTTTAGACTACACAACATGTACTAGTAGTACATCTTTTTTATGGGACTCGGCCATGTTTCCATGTACTTGGGAAGAAACCCCATTTGAATGGTAATAGAAATGTATTAGTATACTGGAAGAAGTCATGACCATGTGCTAGTACATGGGAACACCCTGGGTGTTTCCTATCCACGTGTAAGTACATGGCCTGGTGAAACTATTAGGGTGAACTCCATGTACTTGGAAGAATAAAACATGTACTTTTTTCCATAAAGGGTTTTTCGGTATCTTTATGACCTAGACTCAGAATTGGACTTAAAAGTAGTCCATTTCGAGTGTTTTTTCTCATAGATCATAGTGGTGGAATCCTTTCAATTTTTAGAGTCCTTCTAGATGGTTTTTTGATTGGTAGATATTTTCTGGAAGAATTACTTTAAGGATATGGTTATAGAATCCTTTAAGGGGGCTGATTTGTGATTTTTGAGGCCAATGTGAGGGTGTTCACTTGTTTAACACCTTGGCATGATGATTATAGGAGAGTTTTCTCAAGGTTCATTGGATATATTCTTGTAGGTGGGATTGATTGAATTCTTGTAAGGAATAATTTTTTTTATTGTTTGATGTCTAGATTTTATTGTTTTGGGTCTAGACCGGTAGGAGCCTTTTGGGTTGGGATGATATTGTGAGATATTAGCTATATTTGGGTACTTCTGAGAAGATTTTGAGGGGAAGAGGGGAATGATTGAGTATTTCCTTTATATGCATGGTGTATTTTGTGGTTTTCCTTATTGGAAGCGTTCTATTTGCGGTATCCTTCTTGGCGGTGGGCCTTGAGGTTGCCCCTCTAGGAAGGTGGTCTTTGGGTTTGATTTGTGGGACCATCCATTTTTCCTTTGAGTGGTCACGACTTGAAGTTTAGCTTTTGGAGGATCCCCTTGTTGGGTTTTTGGTTTTTATAAGGTTTTGAGAACCATGGTGGTTCTCTATGTTTGGTTGGCCTATGAGATGGTCAATTCTAGTTTCACTAGTTTGGGTTGGTGGGTGTGGGTGTTATGCAAACCCATTGATTAAGATATGGATTGGATGTTGAGGTTGTTTTTATTTAGTATCGTGTGGGATAAGAGACATTTGAGAAAGTGTTGGACAAGGAATTGTCCCTGACGTTGATTATATTTATCTCCTCTACTGGTTGGCTAGTTTTTTTGAGGCTGGGTAGGGACTAATAAATGATATGGATGACTAAAACTACCCAAGTTTTGATTTTCGGTCAGGCAATGGTTCATGGACTTTGGAGTCCATATCACTCTCGAGGCTTGTTTTATATGTTTTTGAGGCATGTTCAGGTATCCCAATGATACAATAATAGGTATGTTCTGACCATCAGGTTCTGTATGACTTTTAGGCATGGTAGTATACTTCTGAGGTTGACAAGGGATCGCTAACTCCAGTTCATATTATACTATTTTTTTCTTAGTTTTTGGTACATTAAATTTATTATTTATAATCCTAGGATGAGATCCTAGGGTTGAGTATTTGTTTCTATACTTATATTTCACTTTTTATATCTTACTTGATCAGGAAGATGTGCTTAAAGTTGTGGTTACGCATGCAACACTTTTTAATTCCTATAAATTTGGCCAAAGTGAGGATATATTAAACCATAGATGTTAGGTTAGAAGTTGATGTTTTTTGTTTACCTTTTCCCCCTTTTTGGTTTATTTTTCTGTTTTTTACCTCTTATGTTGTTATTCATGTTTGGATAGGAAGTACATGATGCATGTTGTATAAACATGTTATGACATAAGATGTTAGGACCATTATTGGGGGTTAAATACTGAGATTTTTTTCTCACCCATGCATGTTAACATCAGTGTGCATGTTGAACTTATATCTGGTTTCAGGTTGAGCATGGGATGTGGTGGATCAGGTATATGCCTAGTGTTTCATGCTCGAGCGAGGTGGATCGTATGGAGTCTGAGGGTCGTGCTGTAGCTGTTCCATAGTCATTGAGATAAAAAATTTGGTTCATCTCAGAGTAGATATAGATCCTTTTGTATTTATTTTATTTATTTCAATTTTACTTGTGGTTGACCTATTGGGACACTAGTGTATGTATGCATTTTTTTGAGTTTGTATACAAGATTATATTTTTTTCTAGTTATTTCGGCTATGTATTTATTTATTTGTGATCAAATAGATATTCATAATTTTGTATGTGTTAGTTTATTTATGATATTATTAAAATATGATCTGAGGGAATAGTCTACCTGTTTTATAACATTAGTCCCTCATTAGTATGAGTCCTCTATAATACAAGAAAGTTCAATTGAGTCCTTGTTATGATCCATATCGGGTGACAGGTTGGGTCGACCTGATCCAGTTCATAAAAAATGGAATCAGAGGGTTCTTTTTCCTTGTCTTACTATTTTGTGGAGTTGGTAGAAAATAAATCAAAGAATGTGTCAGAGCCTGTGATGGATATTAATTAGGTTTTTCATGAACTCTAGTTTTATTGGAAATTATAAGTTAATAGGGTTGTGGGATTAGTTTTATTAGTTTGTGATATTATAGTTGTTTGATTTTCACCATGAGTGATACACTTATGTTTGTGAATTTTATGATTTATGTGTTTTTTCCTTTTTCTTGATAGAATGAGACCTATGTTAATGCATCATTCTAGGTATGTAGGATCCTCATGACATTTTCCTGAATGTTTTTGTTTTTACTAATGATGGAGGTTTATTTTTTTAAAGTGTCAGAAACTACTTATATAGTGTTTCCTCATATAAGTGCTTCATTGAATTCTACTCAACAAAACTATGATTTATTTTTATTCTAATTTAAGGTCACGTGGATACTTTAGTGGGGTGTTATCTAGTGTTGGAGATCAATCACCTTAATCAAGGGATTAAAGGTTTCCCTTCATGGTTGGCATGGGCATTGGGATGCCCTACTTCTGTTTCATGTTCATAGATCAATGAATATAAGGATTTATGAGAGATGTTTGTATTTGTATTGAGTTTCCACGAGGTTGTGGTGTCACTAGGAAAATATGTGTAGAGAATGATGATTCCTTTTGGCTTGTGAGGTAGAGCACCGAGAGTTCTCATGGGTTCTTGGCTAGTTTTATTATTGGTTGAGAGGGTGGGTTTGGTTGGATATCTTGACCTATTGGTATTGGTTACACTTTGGGTATCACAGTGAGAGCATGGTTTAGAGCTCTTGGTTTTGGATCAAATCCCATGTAGAGGGTGTTCATGTGGTCGATATTGGTATGAAAGAGATTCCTATTTTTGAAGAAAAGTGTCGAGGCTTCCATGGTTTGATGGAATTGGCCTACATGGGGAGTATGGTCAGTGGTTCATGGGAGTTAGAGTACATTATTTATCTCATGGTTCATTTTAGAAAAAATTTTGTGAGAGGTTTTTGGAGAATCACTCTTCCCTAAGGAGGAGAGTGTTGGTTTTCAAGGTATTTCAGAGAAATCCTTCTTGATAAATGGAATTTGGGTGTTGGTTAGGTGCATTGTTGGTTGGGTCATGAGGTTAGTGTTCAAGAATATATGTAAGAGTAAAACTTATTATGGGGAGTGAACCATTGGATTTAGTGGATTGTGTTTCTCATTTTAAAATGTTTGTTGAGTGTGAGGTAGTTGTTTCTCATGATATGGGAATGACTGATGGTTAGTGTTCTATGTCAGCACTCTGGTGTGATCAATTTTTACATGTCAATCCATTGTGTTTGGTAGTGGATAGATAATGGTCTATGGTGTTTGGTTTTTGGTTTAGGGTGATGATAAGGATACTCCAATGGTTGGGAGAATCATATCGGTCATGGTGAAATTCCCCTCAGGTTGGAGGTTTGGTGGCCACTGTGAGACCGTTCAATGGATGGTCGTCGTGGTGTTAGAAGCATCAGTAATCAGGATTAAGCTTGGTAGATGGTTAACCACTAAGGCCTTTCGGGGGTTACAGGAATTTATAGTGGGAAGTTTGTCACAAACCGCATCATGACAGTTTAAGAAAAATAGTGTAATCTTTTATTTTTTCTCTTGGGTAGTGTTTAAGTGGTAAAATAGTAATTTCTACTATCATGATATCTTAGGTGATTTTCTTGACCACTCCTTAGGACCTAGAATAGTATTTTTACTATAGTATAAGAGTTTTTTGGAATATTGAGCTATTCTATTTATGGGATAATATTTAAAATTTAATTAATTAAATATTATTTATTTATGTTGGTTCGTTCAGTGATGTATTTTGTTTTGAATTTGGATTTAAATTTATCATTCTTGGTTGAGTATATAATTATGGGTTTTTCTTAATTGAGGTGTAACCTCACTTCAAGCACTGGGGTCAGTCTAAATCCCTTTTTTTATGTCTCCTTTTTTTATTCTTCTTTTTAATTATCTTCTATTTTTATCTATTTTCATCTTTTATCTCAAGTGTTCCATGTACACCCCCCATTGAGGTTTCCTTTGGTTGAGAGAGAGGATAGGGGGAGGGGTGGTGTAGAGGAGGAGAAGGAGGCACTTCCATGGAGCTTCAGTCACACCTGATCGTCATGCAAAAACTAAGAATTATGAATCATAAAAAATCCCAATAGTTTACTCCCAAAGATAGAACATTTTTAATTTTTATCTTCTTAAATACTCATAGTTTAGTTATTTTTATGTTTCAATCTTCTGTTTGGGTTTTTGGGGACACCTAAAGTTCCAATCTGATGGTTTTCGAGAAAATTAGGAGGTATTGAGAAGTCTAGAGGGATTTATGTTCCTAAAATCCTAATCACATGACATATGGTTTGATAAACACACATCATGTGTTATTACTATTAATAGAAGATGATTTTTTATAAGTACAGACCATAAAATTTAATTATACACTATATATTAGGGATTAGGTATGTACCTATCCATGTGGCCATGTACATGGGAAGTCAAAGCATTGGGGAGCACACATCATGTATCATAGGTACACATGGTGTAATGTTACTTGCTCCTGTAGCCAATAAATTGGGTAGTTGGACATTTTAGACTACATGAAATATACTAGGAGTACATTTTGTGTGGTGAGGCTTGGCCATTTGGTTATGTACTTTGGAAAACACCCTGTGTGAAGGGGCATGTCCATCTAATAGTACAAGGGTAGTTTCCATGCCCATGTACTAGTACTAAGGTAGACCATGGGTGTTCCCTTGAAATGTTGATGTACATGGCTAGTTCTCCTTTGAAGTTTCACATTGTTTACTCAGAATTACATGTCGTCTGCTTTTTCTATGTTGGGTTTTTTGGTGTATTTATACAACATAGTTATATTTGGAATGAGGGTAGTCCATTCTATGTGTTTTTATCCTTAGATCATAGTGGTGGAATAATTTCGGTGTTGAAAAGCTGCATGGATTTTTTTATACGGGTATATTTATCCATGAGGATTTCTTTGAGAATGTGGGTCTAGAGTCCTTTCGGGTGTTCAGTTGTGAGTACTGAGGTCTATGTGAGAGTGTAGGTTTTTTGGCCACCTTTGCATGTATATTCTAGGTGTTCATTCTCAAGGATATTTGGTTGTATTGTGGGAGATATAATAGAGTGTATTATTTGATGGGATCATTTGTTCAGTTGTTCGAGGCCAAGATATGTGTTTTAGATCGGCAGGAGACTTTGTATTGGGAAGAAATCATGGAATTTTGTGTACAATTGGGAGCTTTCTAGAAGGGTTTGAGATTGTTTGGGGACCTATTTAAGGATTACCCTTATGAACATGGTGTGGATTTTGGTTTTCCTTCTGGGAGGGGGTTCTAGTTTAGGTTTTCTTTCATGGAGGTGTGGCTTGAGGTTTCTCTTCTAGGAAGGTGGTCTTTGGGTTTGATATGGAGGACTAGCCATGATTCCTTTGACTAGGCATGGCCTGATGTTTGGTTTTGTTAAGGGATCCCCTATTAGGGTTTCATATGTGTGATGAATTTTTTGGAACTATGGTGGTTTCCTTGTGCTTGGTTGGAATGTGATATGGTTAGTGTTGGTTTCATTAGTTTTGGATAGCGGGTGTGGGTGTTATCTAACCCTAGTGTTTGAGCTGTGTCATGGAGGTTTTAGAGTGTTATTCTGCTAGACTAGGTGAGAGAGGAGACCTTTTGGATACTACTGGATCATACATTGGATATAAATTTGATTTTGTTTCTCTACTCTACTGTTTGGACAGTTATTGTGAGGTGGGGGATAGAGAGATAATGGACGATCTGGATGAGTGAAATAACCCTTTTTTAGATTTTCACCCTGAATATGGTTTGTGGATCATGGATGTTATAATGCGTCTGGGTCCTAATATATACGATTTTGGGGCATGTTCAGGTTTCACGATGATGCGCTTAAAGGTTCTCACTGAAATGATGTTCTGTAAGACTTTTGGTCATGGTAGCATGCTCTCAAGATCGATAGGGGGTCCCTACCACCAGTTCAGATATTACCATTGAACTCATAGTTCCTAGTATATATGCTTCACTTTCTAGACTCCTAGTATTATATCCAGTGGTATATATTTCATTTCTATCCTTTCTTTGATATTTAGAGCTCTCTATTTATCAAGAGGATGTACTTGATGTTTTAGTCATGCGAGTGATGATCCATAATTCTTATAGCAATGTCTAGAGGAAGGATATATTTTTCTTTGGGTGTCATACTAGAACACAGGTTTTTTTGTTTCCATTTTTTGTTTATTTTTTATCTCTTATAAAGGAAATCACATTCATCTGGGACATACATGACATATTTTTCATGCACATGTTATGATAATAGATGTTAGGACCATAGTATGGGAGTGGTCTACAATGGTTTGTTTCTCACCTCAGCCATGTGAACCTCTGTGTACATGTAGAACTAATGTCTAATTTTAGGTTTAAAATGGGATATAGTGGATTAGGTGGTGGCCCAATGTTTCATGGCTGAGTGGGATAAATCATGTAGAGTTTGAGGTTTGTGTTAGAGCTTTTTAATAGCCACGGATACCTAGAATACTGTTTGGCTAGAACCAGTTGATCCATATGTATTTATTATCTGTATTTTTATTTTTATGTGGTTAGACCAATGGGTGAGCAGTTTATGTATGCTTTTTTACTTGAGTATATATGTAGCATTCCATTATTTATAGTCATTTTGTCGATTTATTTATTTTTGAACACTTTGATGTCTATTAAAGTCTATGTTTTTAGTTTATTTATACTATTATTACACTCACGACTTAGGGAATAGTCTCACCAATATATCCTATTAGGCTTTTAACTCTAATTAAAAGCCTTTTATGTACGGGGATGCACACATGAGACCTTATTTCAAGCTGTATTGGATGATGGGTTGGGTCAACCTGGGCTAGTTCATGATATGTCTGTTATCATATTTATTCCATTAATAGAATTTTTAACTTATCCCTTTTTTATGTATTCCCCAGGTTATCCTATTAAATTTTATAAGCTCAAATGTATTTATAATATAATTATAGAGATTAAGACAATGATTTTTTATTTTAGATTCATCTTGATGTTTTATGTACATCGTTTTCCAAATACACCAGGCCTCTAGATCTATGGGTTTCATTTATTGTATTTTTATATTAAAAATAATGTCGCATTATATGTAACATACTTGGGTAACTATGGTTGGTTTTAAAGAAAGGTACAGTTATATTGGGGGTTTAGGACTGAAATAATTCAGTGATAACTCTAGTGATAAGTCTAAGTAAAGAAAAATATCCTGAAATTATGTTAAAGTATAGAGCGAGTAGTTTCCAAGAAATTTCATCCCTTTCTATATTCTACATGTGAATGTGTCTTTAGAATAGATATTCCTAGGGGTAATAACCCTGACAGGTCTCATTGGGTATTAACTTTACCTGTTCCTAGATCATGAAAAAGATTCCTTTTTACACGCATGGTTTGATCCTCTAGGAGGCGATGCATTTGTAAATTCCCAAAATATTTAAGAACCATTATGAAGTACATTAATAGATTTTTAGGTTAGAAAACCTAGTAATAAAATTAACATGGATAACATAGAATAAAACATCAAGACTAGTAAGTTAGGATATAAATTTCATTTATAAGTTATTCATTTTGAGTTCAGAGTTCTCCTTTAATATACTTATTAGTTTAATTATAATCATCCCTATTTATTTTCCTTCATGTTAGTTAATGGAAAGAAACAAGAAGAGTCATGATAAAAACCAATGTGATAGGGAATTTTATGATTTCCTTAATGAGATACCTAACATAATAGGATGGGGGATGAGAATGTCATTACAATACTATCTTAGTTTAATCATGTTTTGAATATTAATTTGAATCATGTATAATACCATCCTTCTCATAAGTAAGAGAAAGTTGTGGTCGATTCCTTTATGAGAAAATGTCTTCACACATTTATTAGATCTTTTAATCCTCTTATTGTGGAAAAATGAATTAACTCTATTGAGAAGATATTTTATGTCCTCCAATGCTTAGAATAAGAGAAAGTATTACTAGTTGTTTACATCCTTGAGGGGAAGAAAATCAGTATTGGAAAATGATAAAAAACATGAATCCCAAAGAAGAAATCAATTATATGGAATGGGAAGGATTCAATAAAATATTTTCAATAAATATTTTACATAAACTCTCCATTTTGTAATGGGGAGGGATTTCCTCACATTGAATCAAAAGGAAGATGAACCTATCAGTGTGTATGAGGAAAACCTCACAAGTATCACACGATGCACCTATGGATTCTTAATTGAAAATGAATGAAAATTGGACTAATTATTTATTGGATTAAATCTAAGTATACTAAAAGCATTAGAATTATTTGATAGTAATGTAGATATTTTTTTTGTTTCATAAAGATTGATGTATATATTGGTGACTCTCACTTGTCTCATAAGGATGGAGATAAAAAGCCTAAAATAGATTTTTAATTCAAGAGGATATAAAAATAAAACCCACAAAGAAAAGAAAACCCAACTACCCACATGTTAAAAATGTTGGAAGAAACATCCTAAACCTACCTCAAGGGAATATATGGATGCTTCAAGTGTAGCAAATATGGTCATAAGGCTAATCAATGTTGGATCATGGGGAAGAAGCCCGTCAATTTAATGGAAGAAAATAAATTTAAGATCAACACATAGTCTATGGTTCAATGTTTCAACTATAAGGAACATGTGAATTATGAAAAACAATGAACTAATCCAACTATTATCAAAGAAAATCAAAGAAACCATTCTCTAAGTCCTAGAGTGTAAGAGAATATTATATCACAACTACCAAGGTGGACCCCGATAATGATATGGTGATAGGTATATTATTTATTCATTCAATAAAATTGTATGTATTATTTGACTATTATTCTATTCACTCTCTTATGTCTTTAAAGATGTGTAGAAATATTCAAAAACACCTCAAAACATAGGGGTTGATCTATATGTGAGAATATAAAATGAATAAATTACTATATCCCAAGTATATTACTCCTCACCCATCAATGTGTTTGGTTTAAATATCTTCAAAAATATTTTCATAGTACCTTTAGTGTAATTTAATACTATATTGGACATGTATTGTGTTCCCTTATATAAATCCAACATCAATTATTGGGAGTAGGAAATAACTCTTCAAATCCCATGTCATCCTAAAATTCTGTACAAGTGTAAGGATGATGATAAATCTCCTTCAAAATATTCTTCTCATTAATGGATATTATTTCCCTATGAGTAAGAATATATATTGCAATTTATTTAGAAAATAGGGAGAGTCATGCTTGAAGATGTTCCCATTGTGAGGGACTATACTGATGTTTACCCTAAAGAGTTACATTGACTTTATCCTAACTGATAGGTTGATTTTTCAATTGAACTTTTACCTGGATCCCAACCCATATACAAGATTCTATATTTAATGGACATTATTGAGTTTTAAGAACAGAACAACCTGTTACAATAGAATCTGGACAATGGTTTTATATACCCAAGTTCTTTACCATGGGGTGCATTGGCCCTATTTTTTAAAAAGTGGGATGGGTCAATTCACCTCTATATTTATTATCATGAACTCAACAAAGTCAAAATAAATAACATGTATCTTATTCTATAGATTGATGACTTATTTAATCAACTATGAATGTCCCAGTATATCTATAAGGTGAACCTTTAGTCAATTTATCACCAATTAAAGGTGGAGTAGGAGGATATTCCCAAAACTGGCTTTCAAATAAGGTTTTGACACTATGATTTCATAGTTATTCCCTATAGAATTTCTAATTCCATAGAAATAATCGTGGAAATAATGAATAGTGTCTTTAAATATTACCATAATAATTTTTTTTGTCTTTATAGATGATTTTATTATATAAACCATAAGAGAGTAGAAGCATGAGGGGAATTTGAATACAATACTATAGACTTTATAAAATAAGAAGATATATGAAAATTAAAATAATTGTGAGTTATAGATAGAGGAAGTATCCTTCTTGGATAATTTT
Organism: Viscum album; assembly: GCA_963277665.1. Classification (NCBI taxonomy): domain Eukaryota; kingdom Viridiplantae; phylum Streptophyta; class Magnoliopsida; order Santalales; family Viscaceae; genus Viscum; species Viscum album. Next base: position 625,166,955 of record OY728132.1, read on the forward strand.
ATCACCATAAAATGGATAACTATAGACCCTTATAGGAAAAAGGAAATTGAAGGATGGACTAGACTATAATTTTTAAGGAAGAATCTTAATATCTGTAAAATTAGATGGGTATTACTGATGATTTGTGTGAAACTTCTTGTGATTTTCAAACATTCTAACCAATATGACCGAAATGGGGGTAAAGTTTATTTGGAATAATAAATATAAAAATAGCCACAAGTAATTTAAAAATAGGCTTATCATTTCACCTAAACATATAGTAATCTCATTGGGGATATTTTTTAGTATACAATGATTATTTAATGAAAGGTTTGAGTTGAGTACTGATGTATAATGATATGTTGATAACCTACACCTTAATGAATTATAATGATGATGATAATAAATACCCAATGAATGATATAAATTTGGATGCAATGATCTTCCTAATGACCCCATCTTTACATAAATAAATTTTACATCCTTGTAGATAAATATTCAATATATTTCAAAAATACAATCCCAAGTAACAAAAAGGTTTAAATCCTTTGAATACTAGATACACAATATTTTTATTTCATTAAATTTCATCAATATATTCCAAAAATATATCAACATTTAGTACTCTTCATAGACATACCCTACTTAAAAACTTTATTCCTTACTTGGGGAAAGGAAACATAAAAAAGGGTTATCTCAAAGGCTTAGTAAGGATAATAAAGAGAAATATAAATAATCACTTAAAAATAACATGAGATTAACTCTATGAGACCATGAGATTAATATTTTTAAAACCATACCCTTCATAAAATATATCATAATCCTAAATCATGGCATAAATCATGGTAATTCATAAGACACAAATCAGTAATGAAATCAATGAGCATATTACATGAGAGAAAAACAAAGACATAGGAATATTGAAAAAAACATTAGCTTATAACATTGTGAACATGTATAAATAGAAACATGTTCACTAATTAAGTCTAGGACATGAAATCAGTCCATCAGATAATCTTATGGACAAAAAAACTAGGTCCAAACATAACCTTATGGACATGAAAATAGCTCCAAATGTATCCTTATAAACATGAAACTAGGTCTACACATAACCATATAGAAATGAATATAGGTCCACACATAACCTTATGCATATTAAAATAGGTCCACATATATCATTGTGAACCTTAAATAAGACTCACACATAACATAATTAACTCATCAGTTTTCCATATTTACCTAATGCATTAGAGAAATTTAATGGACCCAACAAACAAATAATCACAATCCATTATATAAATGACACAAAACATTAATCATAATAAAAAATAATTGAAAAATAATGGGTTTCATAAACATTTCAACATTTTATCATAGCATAAACCATAGAATAAAAACAAGTTTTATAAATATTTTTTTCATCATAATCATAAACACAAACCATTTAGAGAAAGAATAATGCAACATAATGACTTTTAAAAGTAGAATGGATTATTTTAAATTTTGTTAAACCCTTTTTAATTTTTTTTTTTGGAATACACTCTAGAAACGGATCCTTTAGGCTCTTCAGTTTACTACTAGGAGGAAAGGTAGCTAGGGTTTTGAGGCTGGATGCAGAACCAATTCATGAAGAAGATTCAATTATTAATGTGAATTAAACTCATTAAGTGACTGAAATTCATGACATTAATTGATATGGCCACAACCAATGGATTTTATATAGGATGCAAATATGTCATGACCCTTTTCAAAAGGGACATAACACCTCATTAAACCTATTTCCCCAATTTTACACAACAACGACTGTTGGGGGATCTCCCATCCCCCTCACTTATGATTTGTAATTACTCATTCATAGAATATCTGATTTGATCTCCATCAATCAAAATGAATCTATCTTTGTCAGATCTTTGATCCAATATCTTTTTTTTCATTTATCTCACCATAGGTAATTATAATCCATGTGAGCTGATATGCCTTTTTTAGGGTATTTGTATATTTATTTGATTTCTTCCAATCTAAACAAAATTAGAGACTAAAAAAATGGCGAGGAATCATATAGAAATATAATGTAGATGGTTTCATTATTTTCCCAAAATATCTAGTTATTTATATGTTCTGACACTATACAGTGCACTAGACTTTCCTATAATCTCTCAAAAAATGGAGTTTTGATTAAAAAATATTTAGGCTTATGTTTATATGTCTCGTGACACTTGTAGTCCTTATTGAGGGTTGAAAACCCTTCATAAAACCACCCATTAGGCTGTATTTCAAAATTTTATACAATAATGTGAGTTGATAATTATTATATTCACCTTTAGAGGTATGATACTCACCCCATGTAATTTAGAGGTTATGATTAATTAAATTATATGGATTAATTATACTTGATGGAATGAATTAATCCCAACATAGCCTTTTAATCCTTAGATATGTGATTGAACCAACTTATGAAGTGAGTTAGAGTTGTACTATATAAATGAAATGGTTAATTGAATCAAAAGTGATGTTTAAGGGTATTTTTAGACTGAGAGACCATAGCCCTTTGTTATTCCAAGATGAGGGTGTTACGTTAGTTCCAACTCAGAGACCATGATTGGACTCATCATGATTATTGAATTAAAATGAATTCTTAAATGTACTTATATGACATTATGGGTGATACATGGGCTCTCACATGAATGCCATGGATGAGCACACATAGACGGATGGATTATTATTATGACACAAGTGATGCTTTGGTTCCTTACATAAATTTTCAAAGATAGACTCCAAGGGTAGTGCTTATTATTATTCAATAAGTGACACTTTAGGTATTTACATTGGACACCAAGGATAGACTCAGAGGGAGACGAGTTTATACCATACCTACTGTAACAACATGGTTTCTATGAGTAATTCTAAGGATGAGCTTGAAGGTTGAAAGGTTCATAGTGAATCTGGAGTGATACTTAGGTTTATCTTGTTGAACGCCTTGGATAGGATCTAGAATCTAGTTAATAAAATGATTAATTAATTCAAATGATCCATCTTATAAGTTAAAGAACATAACTGGATTCAATAAATATGGTTTATAAATTATGATTGTGTTGTATTTCCTTTATCAATTGTAATGACATTGTACATGCTCATCCAATATACTGATATGATCCATGGAGGACACATTGGATATGATCCAGGTATCAAGCCTATATCATAAATAAAATCATAAATTGGTAATCATTCAGAGAAATTACAACTTAGGCTGAAGCATGTGGTATCATTTGAGTGTCACATTGGGAACTCGGACTAACATAGTAATTACATATTTCATTTACAATTATTATTATTACCTACAAATTGTATCTTTATATGTTTATGGACTGGATGGATTAGATGTCATTGGTGGTGGCCTACTGAGTATATCTCTCACCCTTTTCAGGTTTCCTCTTGGTACCTAGAATGAATTCAAGGATGCATGAAGGAAAAATAGAAAGAGATCTTGTTTGGATGGTTGATTTTTCTATAATAGGATGGAGTATGGGAGCAGAGGACTGAGATCATACTTGAGATTCTATGGAATATATCTTCTGATATTTTTTTTACAAAACATGTGGTATTTTATTTTTTCTCTATTTTTCTTATATTTACTTTTGGTATATAATTACAAGATTAGCATAATTTTGTATATGAGATTATATATGGCATCTTCCAGTTTATTTATTTTATCTAGATGATTTTTCTATTTAGCCGTTGGTTAATTATTTATTATGATTCCTATGTTTATTTAAATTATGATTCTTCTATGACCCACTTTGATCATGAGGGTATAGTCTCCCCACCTTACTACTATTAGAACCTTGATTTATGTTGGCAGATTATTTCATATGGTTAGGTGTTCTTGAGCCCATTTGGCTGCCAGTTTGGTTACTATTATCGAGTAATCCGGGTTACAACATCAAAAAATGGTATCAGGGAATTCTTTTACTTTTTTTTCTTACTATTTAGGTTATTAGAAAACATACTCTGAAAGTTTTCAAGTTTGGTAATGAACCTATTCCAAGGAGTAGCTAACCCATGATAAGGTAAAATCCAAATTACCTAGGAAGAAAATTGTGATGTTGTATTAGGAATATTATAGTTGTATTAATTTCACTATTGGGGGAACACATGACGTGTGGCATCAATTATAGTTGATACAGCTTCACTTTTACCCTTGGCTTGGAATGGCAAGGAGGTATTGGAATCATTCATTATTGTGGGCACATAGAGATTCACATGTCATGCATATGTCATCCCATATCAATTTTAATACATGAATTATATGTATAATATCATGGTTCCATGTTTATCTGTATACCATATTAAGGTATAGATACAACATGCTTGTTTTTAGTCCATGATTATGATATTATATCAATGTTTACTTGTATTATTTCTTTGTGATAGCATTCCTTATTGTAGAAATGACACAAGATTGGTTATTAAAGTGTTTGCGTCAACCTAAATGGAGTTACTCCATATAGCATGATAGTGGTGACATAATTAACCAATTTTTGAAATGTTTGATCCACATACCATTGTTTTTATGAGATAAAACATTTATAGTCTTGATTAAATGGGTGTCAATAACAATTTTATAAAGTGTATTTTCTTTTATAAACTGGGAATGGTATTCCATATAATAAAACCATCATATAAATTTTTTTTCATTTTAATATTAAATATAAACATCTAGTTGCAGTTACATGATGTTTCAATTACAATTTATAAATCAAGTACTCTATAAATTGGTAACAGTACATAATCTAATGAGACCACTTTATATACATAAATGAGCAGGAACTATTATCCTTAAAGATAAAATGAGATATTTACCATTAAATGGTGATTTCAATTACAAATTAAGGAATTTTTTCCTATATAACTTGCAATTAACACACTATATACTAGAACCTCAGATAAGAAACAAATAAATTGACCCTACCCTGAACTTAGCAGTGGGAAATAGGAAGTATCTCTTGGTATTCCTTATGGTCCTATACATCACCAGACCTAACTTTAGGAGCAAGAATAGAGGTGTGACTCTTATATAGGAAGGATTTTACTTGTCCTACTCATATATTTGTGATCAATATTTTTATGAAAAATATTATTAGGAGTGTGATTAGAATTTTTAGAGTTATTCCACCAAAAATTCCTTGTTTTATGTTCCCAGAGGGTGGTGATATCCATATACTAGAGGTGGTGGGACCTAATCCACTTGTATTACATCTAAACATTCCACTTGAGACACCTCTTGTAATTCATGACTAGGGAAATAAAACTATGTTTTGAGAGGGATTCTTATGGATCATGCGGTCTATGTAGTGATCCCCATGACCTTCCCCTATTATGGTAGAGTTTATGTGTGAGTTTTAGTAGTAGCATCCTACCACATCTTTAGGTGATGGTGGTCCACATGCTATTGAGTCAATGATGGAGTCCAAGCTATATGTCTTCAAGAATCCTGATACCACTCTAGATAAGAGAGTGCATCTCTCTACATATATTCTATAAGATTCTACCAAGTAGTGTTGGGGGGTTGTTACCCTGGTAAATCATCATCAGTATATGGCCTGGATGGATTTCCAATAGACCTTTTATAATTATTTTTATCACAGGACATTGTGGGATGACATAGCCAGAGATTTTATACACTTGGATTAGGGTGTTTTATCAGTTATGGACTACTCCACACATCTCTTGGAGCTCCTGTGTTTTTAATTAATTATTAAAGGTGATGAGTTATCTAGGTCTAGGAGATTTGAGGATAGTCTCAGTCATGACATTTGATAAATTTGTTTCCCAATACTTTGTATCTATCGCTATTATAGAGATCCTTATCCTTAATATTAAATATCTCTATAGCATAATGACACTAAATAACCTTGTAGGAATTCAATAAAAATGTGTATGCCTATTTAAGGAGTGACCCCTTTAGATAGGTGGGTATCATTTCTTATGGGACCCCTTTATTCTTGAGATGTAAGGGTTTGAAATCATTCTCAAAATGGACTGGTTAGTTCTTATCATTATTATGTTGATTTCTATCATGGTAAGGTATCTTTTTCATCACTGGAGAGTGATAGTTATATTCAGAGGTGTGAATGGAATATCCAAGAACTTATAGCAAGATATGAGATTTTTGAGCTATGTAGTGTGATATACTAGATTGCTATCCTTTATATGGAAGATCAAGAAACACATCAGGATGGTTTTCCTCCTACAGTAGATCATTTCAGGGACGTTTTACCTGAAAAATTTCTCGAACACCTCAAGATCGAGAGAGAGATTGGTAGATTTTATAATTGAGAAAGTTTTAGGAGCAGTACTGGTATTCATTCCACCTTATATAATGGATAATACTGATTTATAGTATCTCAAGAAGTATTTATAGGACTTGGAAGCTAAGATTTTTATATGGCCCAATACTTCCCCATGGGGTTCACCTATCCTTTTCACTAAGAAGGTGGTTGGTGCTCTTATGATTTTCATGGATTACCATTAGTTTAATTATCTTACGGTCAAGAATCGGTATTCACTGCCACATATAAATGGCATGTTCGACCAACTTTGCGGAGATAAGGTTTTCTCCAAGACATATTTGAGGTCGGGAAACCATCAAGTGTGTTTTTTACCATCATATATACCTCATATATAATTCTATAGTAGATATAGATTGTATAAGTATTTGATCATGCCATTCAGTCTCAAAAATTATTGAGTGATATTTATGGCTTTGATGAATTGGGTTTTCCAACTGTACTTGGATTCATTTGGGGTAATCTTCATAGATAACATCTTGTTGCACTCACATACTCGACACGATCATGACCAATATCATGATATCATTTTTAGCACACTAATATATCAATAGATGTATTATAATATCATAAAATTGTACTTTTGGAATGATAAAATCCACTTCTTAGATCATATTATCTCAAAGATTGGATTATAATTTGACTCATAGAAGGTGGGAGCCGATGTTTCCTAAGAGCATCCCAAGAATGTCATGTACATTCAAATATTCTTGGGGATGGGTGGATATTACATGTGATTTATATAGGATTTATCATGTCTTTCATCACCTCTCATAGGATTGACCAAGAAGGGTGTAGATTTCACATGGTTTGAAGCATGAAAACAAGACTTTATAGAGTTTGGGAGACTGAATTAAGGGCCAATCCAAATTTTACCTAAGATTGGCAGAGGTTACATGGTTTATTATGATGCATCAAGTATTGGGATTGGAGTTGTTCTAATGTAAGGAGATCAATTCTAGATATACAAGTCTAATGATTTGAAGCTTCATGAGCATAATCACCCACCAAACGATCTCAAGATAACTGTTGTGGTTCATGACTTGTGTTGTTCGAGGCATTAATTACAGGAAATAATTTTTTGGTGTCCACTGATAGTAAAATCCAGATATACATATTTAAATAGTGGGAAATGAATATCAATAAGTGATGATGGTTTGAATACATATATTTATTTTTCCTTTATCTTCCTTATATTCCATGTAAAGTCAATGTCGTTGTTGATGCTCTAAGATATAATTCTTAGGCACATGAAGTTCAAGAGGCTAGCAGTGAGCTTCAGTTGGTAGATATCCTTTCTAAGATACCCCTATAGGTCTAAGAGAATCAAGGAAAGCCTATTTTTATATCTTTATCCATGACTAATTTACTTCTGTATAGATTGAAGATGAGTCAAATTGATCCTAAGGGCTTGGTCTTACATGAGAGCATTGCAAGAGAGGACCCACCGCCTAGTTAGACTATTGAGGAGGATGAGGTATTGTGCATTCCTAGATGTGTTAGGGTTCTAGTAGAAATGTGATAGAAGTTTATGAGAGAGTCTCATGCTTCTGAATATTAGGTACATCTTATAATTATGGATATGTAATGTGACTTACACCACCAGTATTTATGGATTTGTATAAAAAGAGAGATAACCAGTTTTGTTAATTAGTGTTTCACCTATTAGTAGGTAATGGTATAACACTAGTGAAAAGTAAAGATTTTATAGTCACTTCTCATTCCTAAGTGTCAATAGGATGATGTCAATATTGATTTTTTAATGGGATAACATAGGCCACCATGAGGACCTGATGAAATTTGGATAATTGTAGATAGATTGACAAAGGATTCTAACTTCCTACCTATTAGAGAGACCTTCTTAGTAGGTAATTTTGGAAGGCTATATATCAAATAGATCATACACCTTCACAGACATCCAAATACTATCACATCAGATAACTACACTCATTTTAAATCATAGTTTTTGTAGGGATTGCAATGGTAAATGGGTTCATAGGTAATACTAAGTACAATATTTCACCCACAAGCTGCCAGTGAGTTTGATCGTATGATACATTAGTTGGAGTACATACACAGAGAATATGTCCTTGAATTTGGGGGTTATATAGAGGGAAACATACCTCTTACATAGTTATCTTACACTAACATCTTCCATATAACTATACAGATGGTTCCTTAGGATATTTTATACAGTATTTTATGTTGGTCACCCATGTGACAGTTGGAGGTATGAGAGGTAGTGATACTAGGACCTAATATCATTCAGGAAAATTCATAGTAGGTATAACATATCAAGATGTGTATGGATATATCTTAGCCTAGGAATAATTCATATTCCAATCAATGCTACTGACCATTAGAGTTCCCTGTGGGGGATCAGTTTTTCTTGTTTTTTCAGCTAGACTAGGCCATAGATAGATTTGAGGTGAAGGTTACATCATTGTGTTGGGAAATTCTAGATTCTAGAGTGATCTAGGTTAGTACCTTGTCAATTTTAGTTTTCTTGGAGGTACTGATCTAACCAAAAAATCTTCCACATATCTCAGTAACATCATTATCACTAAGAATCATCTCATATTCTTTATCCTGATGAGGTTTTGTTGGAGGTATATATATACTTAGAGGAGAATCCTATAAGTATCATTTATTAGAGCATGAATTCTCTCCAAGGTATGTTAGTTCCTCTAGTACGAGTGCTATGGAAGCATGGTCATGTATAGAGAAAGACCTGGGAGAAAGAGACCGATATATGTGCTCAGTTTCTAAGATGAGATATACCACTCTGGGAAGGGAAAATTGGGAAGGAGTTTATCTTAGGAGGGTAGGTTTTTATATCCCAACTTTCAATAGATCCATGGATTCATTTAAATTTGGTTAAATAATCATTATGTTTTTCTTTTCGACATAAACCCTAGAAACTGAGAATTTTGGCAAGTTGGTTTACTTTTGGGAGGAAAGGTAGCAAGGGACTGGAGCTTGGATACAAAACCAATTCATGATGTGAATTCAATTCACATCTTAAATGAAATTAATGATATAAATTGATCTGGCTAGACCCCATGAATTTTATATAGGATTTGAATATGTCACAACCCATTTAAATGGGCCAAAACTCCTTATTTAACATATTCACCCTCTTTTACAGACCAACATTCATCGATATAGCTATCACCCCTCACCTATGCTTTGGGATTAATCATTCATATGACATCAGATTTGATCATCATTGGTCACATTTGATCCTTCTCGTTAGATCATCGATCTTTGTTCTTCTTTTCTTCATTTATCACATTATATAGAATGCTACATCAATGTGATCTAATATGCCCCATTTTAAGGTTATTCATCTATTTATTAAATTAATCCTAATATAGACTGGATTTGAGGAATAAAAGGAAGAGGAATACATTACAAGTCTAAGGCAAGTGTTCTCATCATTTTACCTAAAATTCTAGTGATTTATATATTGAGTCATTGTGTTTTATGCCAAACATTCTGGTTTTCACCTCCTAAATAGTTTTTTCTTAAATAAAATTTACTAAATTATGTTTATATGTCTTTTAACACCTATAATCATCAATGATGGTTGAGAAACCCTTATAAAACCACCCGTAGGGTGTAGTTATAAGTTTTATAAGACAACCATGAGTTTCTTATGATTATATTCACTATTAGAGGTCTCATACTTTCCACCATGTAATTGGGAGGTTATTATTAATTAATTGAGATAGATTAATTGAACTGGAGGGAAATAATTAAGCATATCTAGGAATTTTAATCCTAGGATAATTGATTGAACCGCATTTTGAGGTGGTTTATACTTATCCAATATAAATAACATGAATAATTGAATTAAAAGTGATGTTGATGTGCATCGTTAGATAAAGAACCCATGACCATCAGTTATGTCATGATACGGGTGAGACATGGGTTCAAACATGGAATTCCATGGATGGACTCATTGAGCTTATTAAATTAAAAATAATTGTTTAATGGAATTACATCACTCATTAGGTGATACATTGTTTCTCACATAAATTCCATAGTTGGGAACACTTTGATTGATGGATTATTATAATTAAAAGACTAATACTTTGGTTATTTACATGGAATTATATATATAGATTCTAAGAGAAGTGTTTATTATTATTCCACGAGTGGAACTTAGGATCATTACATGGACCCCCCAAGAATAGACTAAGTGGTCTATAAATTTATACCATGACTAGAGTGACATCTGGGTTCCTATGAGGAATTCCATGGAAATAATTATATCTTAATGGATACATATTTCACTTAGAGTGATACATATGTTTCTCATGCACAACGTCTTATATGGGATTATTTTTTAGATTAATTAGTTGATTAATTAATTCAAATGACATGACTTCCAAGTCAATGAACATACTTGGATTCAGTCGATACATTTTATACATGATGGCACTGTAGAATTTCCTTTATCAAGTGTAATGACATTGGATGCATTCATTCTATATAATGATATGATCTATAGTGGAATCCTTGCCTATTCCCAAGTCTTGAGCCACTTTTATAAATAAAATCATAAATGCCTAATCATTTAGAGGCACTCCAGCTTAGGCTAAAGTAGGTAATATCGATTGAGTGTCCCATTGGGAACTCAGACAGACATGGGTATGAAATATTTCATTTAGGGTAATTATTATTACTCACACACTTCTTATTTTTATATTCATGGACTAGATGGCTTAGAAACTATTGGTGGTGGCCTACTATGTATTTCTCAGGACCTGTTCATACTATCACTTGGAACCCAATCAGACTACATGGACATAGCTAGGGACAACAGAAAGTGTCCTTCCATGAAAAAATAATTTTTCTATACTATGATAGAGTATAATAGAATAATACTGAGCTTATTCTCATGATGCTATGGGAGATATATTTTTATTTTTTTCATTTTACTATAGAATGTTGTATATTCTTGATGCTCTATTTTTATTATCTTCCCATTTTTTATATCATGACATGATCAACATAATATTTGATATGACATTAGTGATGGTTTTTACTAGTTTATATATGGTATCTAAATGATTTACTTATTCTAATACTTGTTATTTATTTTTTATACTTATTCTAATTATCGATATTATGATTATTTTGTAACCCAGTATGATCATGAGGTTATAGACTCTCCACCACACTCTTATCAGGCCCTCATTACTAGTCAGAAGCCTCTAGCATTAAAGGTGGTAATATTGAGGCCATGTGGCCACCAGTTTATTTACTATCATCGATTTATCTAGAATGAGACATCACAAATAAGTTCTGTAAAATTATATTATATACCTGGTAGAACACAAATGAAACAAAAGTATTTTTTCACTAGGGAATATAAATTTCATAAAAAATATCCCTTTTAATTTTTAATAAAATCATTAAAAAATAAAAATCTCTTAGATATTAAATAAAAAAATTTATTTTAAAAGAACCATGAAATTTTTTAAATTAGTTGTTTATCCAACGAGCGGTCCTAGTGGTGTGAAATACCATCCATTTCATACTTGTGAAAATAAATATTCCTTACATATTTTTAGTAAAAAATCAAAAATGTCTCATTCGGGAAATGATATGAAGGTTCCTTTTAAACCATAATGTAAAAATTAAAACATGGGTAAAAATGACTTTAAACCATCACATTATAATATTATAAAAGTACATTATTGAAAAAATAGAAATCATGGACATTGGAGAAAAAGGTTTTTCAACCAATGAGAGAAATTAAGTCAGTTTTCCTTAAAACATTCTTTTGGTATCTTTAGTTATTAAATTGTGGAAAATGAAAGGAAAAAATTATAATGACCTAGACCCCAGTATCCTGAAGTAATTTATTTACATTATTTCATTAGCATTGTTAAAATTAATCAAATCCAAAAGGAAAAAATAGTTTAATAGTTTTTTTAAACTGGATTACATACATGATACCCATATTTCATTTGGGAACGAAAATAAAGAATAACAAAATTAAAAGCTCAGTATCCTTGAAACTCATTCCAAGAATTCATCTTCATTTCATGGGACAAGGAAAAAAATAAGGGTGATCTCAAATGCTCAGTAAGGGTTATGTAAAAGAGAATAAATAGTGAATCAATGTGAATAATCAACATGGAAAGGTAAATAACTGCACACACATTCCATTTATATAACTGGATAAGGAAAAATCAATATGGAATGGTAAGTAGCTAAATCACATGACATTAAATCGATAAAATGAGAATGAATTAAATCCATATATAATTTCAAGGTGAAAATACTAGGGAAAAATTACTAAATCTAAATGATGGAAATTCTTGATTATTGGATTCCATGTTTCCTAGGTACATGATAACTTTACCATCATGGCCCTTCATTAGACTTTTTATAACATATTGGGTAAAAAACCATCTTATTGGGAAAATGATTTATCTTATGACACTACTAATTAATCAAGGGGAAATCTATAATCAGGACCCACCCATGTCATACATGTACAAATAATTACTCATATATCAAATAATAAATTTAATTAATGAACAATGTGCCTTATCAAATATATGTATTGAGTAAAAGATATATATTTATCAATATTTCCCCAGCTAATCAAATATCTTTCAAAGTCTACATCATATGTAAAAATGGTATATAGTTTAGGAGAAAATTATACAAATCACATAAGAGTATGGTTATTTAAAATAAATGTAGTTTCCAATGGATAATGGTTATAAGAAATTGATTGTTTCAATAGAAAGTTAAAAATCCAACAATAAAGTGAGATTGCAAAGATAACTTTTACCACTCGGTAATTTTCAAGTCAAATCCCTTGGATGTAAAACTTAAAAGTGAAATATAAAATAACTGGAATTATGAGTGAATAATGATATTAATTTACAAAGGGTTAGTATATAAACTATATTTAATTTAATTGGTTCATAATAACAAATTAGTCTCTATGGAATGTAAATTGAGGTGAAATCCCTTACCTTACACATCCTTTTGTTTAAAAACCCATTAAACTTACATATAATGGTTTTATAAAAGTTATAGACTTATAAAATGACCATATTAATATTTATAATATCATATATTATATTATTATAAAATCTAATTACTTTTTTGTTAATAATATTTCATTACTTTCACTATTTCAGGTGTCAGTTGCCTAATTTTTCAAGTATATTTTGTCATGTTATTTTTTGTTCCTATTACGAAGATCATGATTACATAATCTCAATAATGTAAATATTTTATATATTTATTGTATATGTATTTAGATTCATCCATAATATTTATTGATAAGGGATAAAATACACAATTCATGGAGATGGTAGGTCGTACCTTTGCATGAACGATGGTTCCATTTTCTTGTCATATTAAAAGAAAGAAAAGTTAATGATATATATGTATATTATAATTACAGTGTAAATTTTTTCATATATATCACATTTTTAAAACTGATCCTCAATACATTCCATGTAAGTAATGAATAAATCACATCACTTTTAGGAGGTAATATTCCACAATCCTCAAATGATGTTATCGTATTCCCACAAAATGAGAAGAATTAAGGTATGTATTATATAATAATTTCAGAATCATACATACATTATATATATCATATATATAATATAAAAATCATAAATCCATTATTATTATTAACCCTAAAATTTGGTAATGGAAGAATTAATGGCATCAGTTAATGGGGTTGTAGTCTGCTATACACACGAATGATGATTGTGTATCTCATTTGATGGAAGTGTGTGAAGTTTTAGGTTCTAGACTAAACATAAAACCATATAATTATATTTAATATGATTATTTTAATATATAATTATTATACAATAATAATTATAGGGGGTTATAAATAAATAAAACAAAAGTTCTCATTGAAGATTACCTATTTTTCGGGTAACTCCTTTTGGTTTGCAACAAAGGACATACTTGGTTTCCTTTATGAAAAATTTTAGGCTTTTAGAATGAGGAGAGGTATGTTGGGAGTTTATTTTTATATTATTTGGATGATACATAAGTCTTGATAGGTGCGAAGAAGTGTGGGGTGGGGGTGAGTTCTATTTTATAATGGAGGAGATGTGGAATTATTGTAAATACCAAAAGGTAAATACTATTGTGAGGTATCCCTTACACCATGTGCCTAAAATAATGACTCTTTTTAAAAAAATGGGTGACATGTTATAAATATGGCCATATTATGGGTTTTCGATAATATTCTATTCCATTTGTTCCCTAAAGATTCAATTTTAACCATTAAGTGAACTCATTTTCACCTTAATCGCTGTAATTAATTTCTATTTCATTCACTAATATTTTTTTTGAAAAAATATATTTACCTTACTATAAATTATAAATTATTATGATTACATGTATTTAATCCATTTTTTAAAATTAAAATCACATAAGTTATAGAAATTAATTTTAAATTAATCCCTCAGGCGGGATGAGAAAGCGAGTTTATAATGTGGAAATGTTCAAAAGTTCAATACATTTATATATATAAATTAAATATAAAGATGATTAAAATGAACTCAATTGGATTAATATATATAATTAATATAATTTTACTCTTAAAAAATTTTAATATATAATTTAACACTATAAATTATTTAGACTAAAAGTCAGTTGTCAAATAAAATTCAATACCTTTCACTATTCATAGAAAAATGAAACTTCAAAGAAAAATACCAAAAATTCAAATTAAGTTAATTTTTAAATTCCAATTTCAAAAAAGTGTTTTATTTTGAGATATTAAATTTATAAATGTTTCTAAATTTAGTTTTGAAAAAAGTCTTTCATTAAAAGGCAACAAAATTACCTTCAGAAAAATATTATTTTTTGTGCATAAAGTTGGATTTTCTATTTTATCATTCCTATCAAATCTATTTGATGAATGTAAAAAAATTACACAAATCTCAATAAGATAATTAACTAGTATTAATTTATTTAATTTATTCTAAATTAAATATATTGTAAATTTTTTGGGTGTTACATTATTCCCTCCTACATGTTATCCCAACTAGGTCAAATAACCCGAGAGGGGGGGGGGAATTAGGGTATGATAGATTAAAAAACTACCCCTTTGGATATTTTTTTGTTAAAAAAAACACCTTCTCACTCTTTCCAATAGAAAGGTATTAACAAAAATGAAATCATCCATGAGACACAACGATTTTAATTAGTTCACCCTCACTAGGTTACGTCTAAGGAGCATACAACGATAATGTTCCGGTGTACCAAATCCAATGAGGATCACTAAAAAAATATAAGGTTTGGGATAAATCTCTTTTATTCCTAGGATCACTACATTTACAATGTTTAGGGTCAGATCATTTATTTCCCAAGGGTCACTCTCTAACTCTCTTTTGATGGGTTACTTTCGGTGGAAAGGATCACCATATTCCTCTTCTATTTCTCACTACTCTGGAATAGATCCACACACAATTTATGGACATTTTGGTCCCTTCATTAACAATAATTAATTCATTCTCAAATGTAAGTAGATGCTCTATTGAGGTTATATTTTCACCCAGTAGATGAAATCCAATTTTCCTCATACTGTTAGTTTGTGATTTTTTTTCATTAACTATTTTAGACACTTCATGAAATTCCTTGTAATTACCACAAACTATCTTGAATCCTCCATGAACTACCTTGAATCCTCCATGAACTATGTTTCACTGCATAGAGAAAGAGATTCACGAACCACATTTTCTTCAAAGACTTTTTATGCTTCGTAGAATGATGATGTTTCAAAAACCACTTATACTTCATAGTCCTTTTTCATTTGAGAGCTATAGATCCCCAAAAACCCATTTCATGGAATCAATCCCTCGAAAACTACTGCCTCCTTCAGGGAATCCTCCCTTAGAATCTACTTCAGACTTCCCAAAATTTCTTCTAGTGATGATCTTATCTAATGAAATTCACTGTAATTAATGATGTGTTTTGGGATCTTTGTACAGGGAAATAAATACCACAAAATTCACTAATCAAAAATACCCAAAACTCTGATGTTGTATAGTTTTCACCATGAATTGTTATATGGTATTCATAGCTCATTAATCCTTTATAATTGAATATTTCATCCAAAAAAAATATTTTATGACAACCCTAATCACCTCCTCATTCTTCAAAGGACATGCCTCCTACAATCTGTCCTTACGATAGCTTCAAATCACCTCCCTCATCATCAAAACACCAATCTCCCTACAAAATCCTTGATGCTTTGCATATCATGGTACATGATCTGCATAACAATGCTATGTAGAAAAATTTTGCTTTATAATTCCACGGACCTCCTTTGGATTCAGTAAACTCCATGATTCGTAGTCCAAGAACTATGATTTGTGGTCCATGAACTATGGTATGTGAACTCCATTTCCCAAATCCTTTCCATAAAAACTCTTGATTTTGAAGACCAAAAATTTGGAAAGCACTAGAAAAATATACCACCTTCAATATCTGATTTGACGATACCAACCATAATGAAATGTGGTCATCTTTCATTGTCAATAAACAATATCACCCCAAAAGCACTAAGACGACACCTTGAAGGATTTTTTCAAACACTACAAAAATTGGGTCCTTGAAATTTTATGGATATTACATTCTAAACAGATGAGGGTAGTTCTTCTTCATAATATACTATGGTTCCCTTGTTACTTCCTTTATTTTTTAATTATTCTAGAGTACCTATATCAAAAGAGTCATCTGATTCCTCAATACATTCTCTATAGTGTCAAGAATCTTGATGACTTCTTCATAGTAAGATAAATCAGGGGTTAACTCTATTTTTTTCATAGGTGAGAATATATTTCTGGCCTAGCATGTACTTTCATAACAAAGATATGTGAAATAAATAATGTAATTTTTATAGGCTTGGATAAATTACTAAAATATTAGAAGCAAATACAGTCCTTTCTAGAATTTAAAAGGTTCTGACATACCTAGAGCTGATTTTCCCTTTATTACTAAACCTTATTTTACCCTTGCATGATGAAATATCATGAAAAACATTATCTACCACTTGGAACTCCAAATTTTCCATTCAATTAACGATATAAATATTTTTTATACTTTGAGATTCTATAATGTGATCCTAGATAGACATTTCATTTGTTGTTTTCCCTTAATAATCTTTGGGCTACAACTTTCTCTCACCAACATCATCCAAAAAAGTTGGAGTACAACATCTCTTTTCATATAATAGTTTACATGGCACTATTTAATTACATGGACAGAAACTATTATTATTGAAAACACAACTAGAGGTAATTAATGATCCAACATGCCATGAAAGTCAAGTGATCATGAACTCAACATTTTTTCCAATGTTTGAATTGTTCTTTTTAATTATCCATCAGTTTGAGGATAAATGTTGGTGCTCAAATGAATCAAGTATCAAGATCCTTAAAAATAATCTTATAGAATTTTGAGGTAAAACAGGGATCTAAATCTAAAACGATTGATACAGGTGCACCATAAAGTCTCATTGATTCATTAATATAGGGAATTTCAAGGTTTCCAAGTGGTAAATCTTATCTAATAGCGAGTAAATGTGTAAATTTGGTTGGGTGACCAATGATAACCCATATTACATTATTATTCCTAATAGTATTTAGTTTTTATATGAAAAAGTCTATAGTTACATAATCCCATTTCCATATAATAATAGGAATACATTTCATTAATCCTCTAGGATTCTACCTTAAAACTTCCACTCATTGACAAACCAAACATCTAGACAAATAATTACCAATTTTACGCTTCAGGTTATCCCACAAAAAATCTTCATTAAAATTCCTATACATATTTGTGATACTATGGTGTATAGATAAATTTTATCAATGAGAATCATAAAAAAATTCCATTTCTAGATCATTTATATATGGAACAAATAATACCTTTACAAATTTTAGAACACCATCTTGTTAAACGAAGTCTGTTACTTTCCCATCATTCCCAGATTTAATTTTCTTTTGAAATTTTTCATCATAAAATTGAGAATTATTTATCTTATATAATAAATATGGGATTTCAATCATTTGAAAAATTATTTATCTATCCCCTTAAATAGAAATTACCATGTCCGTCTTTACTATTTCCATGAACATAAGATCCCTCTCAATATTTATTTGGGTCATAATTCCATGATCTTTCCTACTCAATTCATCTATTGCCTTTTTTTTCATTTCCTAGGTGGTAGTGTATTTAGAAATCATAATACTTGAGTATTTAGAGCCATCTCCTTTGTATAATATTGATCTCTTTCTATTAAATGATATATTTCATAATTTTATGATCTGTGTATATCTCATATATTTCACCATAAATGAAATGTGTCTATATCGTAAATGCAAAGATTACATATACCAACTCATGATCATGAATTAGGTAGTTCTATACGTTAGTCTTTGATTGAATTTATGAATATGAAATAACTTTATCATTTTTCTTTTGGACACAAACCATGTCCCTTATCTGATGCATCACTATAAATCAAAAACCCATCACTTTCTAGTGGTAGAGTCAAAATCAAAGCATTGACCAATATCCTATTTAGTTCATCAAAAAATTCTTCACATTCCTATGTACAAAAAAACATAACCCCATTACATTTAATATTGGTTAAATGGTTTTCTAATCATGAATAATTATGAATGAATATCCTATTGTAACCAAGAAAACAAATGAAACTATGTACCTTAGTTATGTTTGTCGATGTAATCCATTATCTGACTACCTTTTTCTTTGAAGGATCAACTGAGATTTAATCCTAAAAGACATGTTAGAGAAAATAATCTTTTTGTAGATAGAAATATCACTTCCTAAATTTCCTATATAACTCTTCCCTTATAAGATTCTTAAGTTCAATCCATAAGTTGTCCTCATGGACCTTATATTTTATTGAGTAAACCAAAATATCATCAACTAATACAAAAAAATATATAGATATTATTTGAACACTCTGTTCATTATATCCATAAATATAGAGAGTGTATTATTCAAAAGCAATTCATTACTATAAACTTGTAATGTCTAAACCTCATTTGAAAGGTTTTCATCACGATTTCTTCATTTTTTACTCACAATTGGTTATACCCAAAACAAAGATCAATATTTGAAAAATATTACGATCCAAGAAGTTGATCAAATAATTCATAAATTTTAGGTTGAGGATACCTGTTCTTTATTTTATTAGTAGTTATTTATCTATAATCAATGTATAGACTCAGGGATCCATCTTTCTTATTAACAAAGAGAACATGGGATCCCTATAGGAAAACACTGGGGAGAATAAACCCCTTATCACCCAAAACATATAGTCACTTATTAAACTCTACTAGTTCCACATTGGCCATTTTATAGGGGGTATTTGATATTGGTCTTGCATCATGGATTAAATCGATATTAAATTCAACTTCATGCTCTTATGGATGTTTAGGCAATTCTTCAAGAAATACATCAATGTATTCTTATACAAATAGGTACATCCTTGATTTTAATATTACCTTCTTCATAACTAAATCCTTTTTCTTTTTCATTGAGAATATAATTCAATAGAGCTATTGGGGTGGATTTAGATATGAATCAGATGATGTCGTATCTTCTCTGAAGATAGGGAATTCTATATTTTCTCACAAATCGTAACTTCAATTATCTTGAAATAAATTTATACATCATATTTAAAAATAAAATTCATACCAAAGATTATATTTAAATCAGAAATAGACATGATAATAAGGTTAGAAAATAAACCATTTTTATGTGTCATAACGGGGACTACCTGACACATCTTTTTTTCAATTGGACTTCCCTTAGGGGTTTCTCCTAAAAACTCCCTTTTAAAACCAACATGTAAATGTATAATTTTCTTGGAAAAAATGGTGGATATAAAAGAGTGAGAGGATCCATAATAAAACAAATAACTATCAAAATTTGAATATGGGATTAATGTAGCTACCACCACATCATTGCTTACTTCCACCTCTATTGTAGTGATTTCAAAAGCTTGTCATTTTCCCCTTGGCCTCTTCTATGGTAGATTCTATTGATACTTAGGGGATTAGATTTTGTAATTACCCATATCCTTGAATTTATAAAACCTAATATTAGTGGTTTAATTCTATCCCTTCCATTATTTAACATGAAGTACCATTTCCCCACACTTATAATAAACTCCCATGCCCTTTAGGCATCTCCTAAGCTGCCACTTTCCACAGTTCTGACTTGATGGAAATTTGTTCATATTCATATTCTCTTTTGAATAATTACCTTTATATTGTTCCCATTAGACATATTATTATCTTTTTTTTCATATACATCTATTATTCAAAAAAATTCTTGTTTGTTTTTATGGAACATAATACTATTTCATCATGAGATTGCAAAGATAACTTTTACCACTTGGTAATTTTCAAGTCAAATGCCTTGGATAAGATAATTCAAAGTGAAACATAAAATTACATGAATAATGAGTGAATCATGATATTATATGATGAATGGTTTTTATATACACCACATTAAACTGAATTGCTTCATAATAACAATTAAGTCTCAATGGAATGTAAATTTAGACGAAATCCCTTACCTTGAACTCTCGTTTGATTGAATGACCTTTAAATTCAGGTATAATTATTTTAATAATGTTATTTACTTGTAATAGAACTATTTAAATATTTATAATATATAATATAATTTTTTTAAAATAACTTATTAACTATTTTTTAATAAACATTTATTATTTTCACTGTTCTGAGTGTTAATTACATAGTTTTTCAAGTGTGTTCTGACTTGTTATTTTTTATTCCTATTAAATCGATCATGTTTTAATATTATCATGAATTTAAAATATTATTTAAATATCATAAGTATTCATTATATATTTATTTAGAGTAATCTATAGTATTTAGTGATAGAGGATGAAATGCACCGTTCATGGAGACGGTAGGCCGTACGTACGGATGAACACCTCTTCCATTTTCTTTTAATAAAAAAAACAAAGAAAATTAATTGATATATATGTATATTATAATTCCCGTATATTTTTTGTGTCATATATATCAAATATTTTTATTAAAACCATCCTTAAAATATTCAATTTAAAGAGTTAATGAATCACATCGCTTTGAGGAGGCGGTAGTCCACACATCCACAAAGGATGTTATCATATTCCCACAAAATGGAATGCATGGAGGTATGTGTTATATACTAATTACAAAAGCCTAAATAAATTATAGATATCATATATATCACATATAAAAAGTAAATTCATCATTATTTCCAACTATAAAAGGTGGTAATGGAAGAACAAACGACATTGGTTTGCAAGGCGGTAGTCCAAAATACACACAGACGATGATTGTGTATCCCATTTGATGGAAGTGTGAGAGGTTTTATGTCATAAACATAACATATAAACATATAATTATATTGAATACAATTATTTTAGATATAATAAATATATAATAATAATTTAAGGGGTGTATAAAGAACTAAAACAAAAGTCCTCATTGAAAAATGTTACTTTTTCTTCAGATAACTCCTTTTGGTTTTCACCGAAGGACTTCGTTAGTTTAATTTCATCCAAAAGTGAGGCTTATAGTATTGATGGTTGGATATTTTTAGTTTATTTTGGCCAGGTTTGGATGAGACAAAATTATTTATAGGGTTGAATAAGTTAGAGGGGGTGAATGCCTTTTTATAGTGGAGGAGTGAGATTCTTGTAAATACAAATAGGTGAACACTATTGGGAGGTCTCTGTTACATCATATGACTTAAATAATGAATTTTTTTATAAAATAGAGTATATGGTCAATATATTTTCGTCCAATGGGTTTTTTAAAAGTTTTTAGGTCATTTTACTTTTAAGATTAATGTTTAATCACTTGGTAAGGTTATTTTTCACCTTAACTGCTATAATTAATTTTAATTGCTTTCACAAATTTTTCTGGTCAAACAATAATTTTAACATAATATAATTTATAATTTATTATAATTTAAAATATTTAGTTCATTTTTTAAATTCAAATCATAGAACTGGTTTAAATTAATTTAAAATTAATCCCACAGACAGGATGAGAAAGCGAGTTTTTAAAGCGAAAATATTCAAAAGTTTACAAAGTTTTAATATCTAAATTCATTATGAAAATTATTACAATGAACTAAATTATATTAATATATGTATAATTTATCTAATTTTTCATTAAAACCAATTCAAAATATAATTTAACAGTATATATTATTTAGAAGAATATTCGGTTTTCAATTAAAATTTTGTATTTTTCACCATTCATCAAAAATTGAAAGATCACAGAAAAATAAAAAAATGAAGATAAGTTAATTTTTACCTTCCTCTTTCAAAAGATAATTTTATTTTCTAAAATAAAATTTATAAAAGTGTTAAATTTTAGTTTAGAAATAATTATTCCATTAAATAGAAGAAAAAACGCCTTTAGAAAATTACATATTTTTATCCATAAAATTTGATTTGTTATTATATTAAACGTATCAAATATATTAAATGAATGTACAAACAGGTTATATAAATTTAATTAAGATAATACACTTGTATTAATTAATTTGATTTATTCTAATATAAATATAGTGTAATGACTTAGGGTGATACAAAAATTTATTCTTTTGAAATAACCAGAGAGGAAGAAATTTCATGAATTTATTATAATATATATCATAATATTTCATCATCAAGAAAATATTTATGAAAAATATTGATAAAAAATGAGATTATAAAACAAAAATCATTCCACTTTGGTAACTTTTGAATCATTATCCCCTTGAAATAATCAAAAATAGATTGATATTAATATCCCAAAATATTCATAAGATTAATCTTAAAAGAAATTCATTGGTAGTATTTACACCACACAAAAGAAACAAGTGGTCTATATGGCATGTTTCCCACATATATAAATGTGAAACAAAAATCTATCAACGCTTTGGTAAAATTTGAATTGTAAACCCCATGGAAGAATAAAATTAAATGAAACATTAAATATTATGGGAATAAATAAATTAATTATATAACATGTAATTTTGTATTTATATACACCTCATTAAATAATATATGTGCTTAACAAAACTTAAGTCATATCGAAGAAAATTTGAGATAAAATCCCATACTTTAAGTTTATAATTATTTTATATACATTTTAAACAACTATATAATAAATATTATATTATTATATGTATATTATAGAACCATAATAATATGTATCATACCATATATGATTTACTTAAAACCATTCATCTCCCTATTATAAATAATTCATTGTTTAAATCACATTTTGGGTAATAACTACTTCATTTTTCACGTGTATTTTGGTTTGTTATTTTTAATGTTTTTATATTGATCATTATTCCATCATATCTAGAATGTTAAAAATTATATAAAAAAGATATATATTCATTATATATGTATTTATAATAATCCATAATAATTATAGATTGAAAAATGAATCTAACCATTCATGGAGACTGTAGGCCATACATACACATTAACATTGTTTCCATTTTCTCAAAAAATGAAATGAAAGAATAGTAAATAATAATTCACCATTAAATAATAATTTTTATTTTATATATATTATACATATTCATTAAATATTTCCTTATTACCATCATTGTCAAAATAAAATGAATAATGTATCACATCACTTCGTGACGGAGGTAGTCCACACATAGGCATGAGTAACGTTATCATTTTCCAACAGATTGGAAGGAAAGATGGTAGAAGTGATATTATAATTAAGAATTATAATTATGTCATAAATTTAGTTTACATATGTTAAAACCATAATTATATATACCCATGAGATACGGAGGTGGAAAATGAATTACATCGGTTCGCGAGGCGATAATCTGACGTACACATGATCGATAGTTTTATTTCCCATTTGATGGAAGAAGAGATGGATGTTTGTTATAAAAATAACTTAATAATATATACATATATGGGATTTTATTATTTTATTATATCAACATATTTTAAGAATATGTTATGAAATTTTAGAAACAAATAAAATGAAATTTCTTGGTTAAGAATGATACTTCTTCTTCAGACAGCCTCCTCATATCCAAACTAAAAACCATTTTAATAGGGCATATTAATCAAAATAATTACTCTATAATTCTATTAGGGAATTAATTAATGGACTTGGGTAGTTATTTTCCTAACAAAAATTTCATTTGTGTGTTTAGAGGAGAGAATGGGAGATTTACATTCAAAAGTGGAGAAAGGAACCCACTTAGAACCCACTTGGAAATTTCCCAAAAGAATCCAAAATGAAAAATTCATTCCCAAGAAAAATGCCTCAAAATAAACATTGATTATAATATGGGACATGATAAAGATTATTTACAAAAATAAAATAGTATTTTGATAAGTTTTATTATAAATTTTTTTTCGTAACTTTTACTTTAACCCCAGTAAACTTGTTTTAACCTTAACCATGATTATTAATTATTAATGATTTCACTATTTATTATGACCAAAAATTATTTTATTGTTTTTAAATATTGTTAATTACATGGATTATAAATATAGAATCTATTTTAAAAAACATAATTTCAAAAGGTGGTATAATTTAATTTAAAATTAAACCTGCAAACACGATGAAAAAATGATTTTCCCAAGAAAAAAGTTATCATAAGTATAAAAAATATTTATATAAATAATGAACATATAATTGATCCCAATGACCTAGATTTTATTAATAATAATATAATTTAACTAATGTTACATTTTAAATTATATTAAAACAAAATGTAACTTTGTAAATTCTTTAAATGAAAAAGAGGTTTTTAATAAATCAATATTTTTCATTGTTCATTAAAAAAATAATATTATAAAAAATTTCTCAAAATTCACCCTAAGATAAATTTTAAATTAGGATTTAAAAAATTATATTGATTTTAGAAAAGAAATTCTAAGACTGGAAAATTTTAATTTTTAAATAAGTGTTTGGAATGCGGCGAAACCACTTATTATAAAATTACATTTGTAAAACATTAAACTGGATTTATTCTTATCCCATGCTTTGAAACTTTAATAGATGAATGATAAAATATTTGAATAAATATATAATATTTAATATGTAAATTCCATTAAAATCATTCACCAATAGTGAAAAATTTAATTTATTATGATAAAAATACTTCGTGCGCATAAAACTAATTTTTCAAAAAAATAATATTTTAATTTAGAATAATTTTTATTTTTATTTTAATAAGTTTATAGAAGTTGTATTTAATTTATTCATGTGTAAACTATATATTTTTCTTAACTTTGTTAGTATTTTTCATACCCACTAATTAAACAGCTAGGTTATGATGTTCATGTTTAAATAATAATATTAGTAGTTTATTATGGTTCAATAAAACTTGATGTTGCGTGTAAAACAAGATATCCGGAAAAGTAAATTTTTTTGAAAAAATTATTTCATAAAATCTCAAGGTGATACATTCACCCCCCAAATAAATTTCATCCTCAAAATTTAAACTTATTCTTGGTGGGCTTGACATTTGATAATTGATTTGTGGAAAATACACATCATAAAAAGGTTCAAAAATGCTTCCTCATGAATAGAGGGAAAATTAATTATTATGTTCATATATAATAACAAAAAACTAGGTTTCCAAATAGGAAAAAATTGGTAGGAAATGAAAATATGGACATAGAAAATAATTTTAATTCCCAATGATTAATAGGGAGTGATATGTAATATGTTCATTAGAAATTTAACAACCACAAAAATTGAAACATATGATGAGTTTAAAGACCATTGATTCATTAAATATGAAAGTAATAGAAAAAAAAAATTAATCTCAGAATCCTTTTCTGAATGATTTGGTGATTTTTTTATCAAGATAGAGAGCATTAGAAAATATAATTACATTATTTCTTTCTCTTTCATATACACAATCTCATCCTTTGGTTGTTCTTTGAAAAAATTACACTTCATCTCTTACTCCAAGAAATGAAGTTGATTTTTTTTGATGCTTAAAGAAATAATAGAAAAAAATATCCATAAAAGAATAATAAGTATTTCCTTCTATATCTCGTTATTATCAAAACCAAAAGGTTAGCACAATTTAAATAATATGGATATATATTCATATGATGAGATAATACATTAATCTATAAAACCTAATAAAAAGTTTAAATTAAACCATTACATAAATAATTAACCTTAAGACCTTTCCAAAATTCAATTTTTTTAAAAATAAGGTCACAAAATTTCCAAAATCAACATAACATTAATCCCTTAAATATCATAATGTAACTATTAATTTTGAAATACCAAATATTTTAATACCTTGGTAATTTATTCTCCTAAAACATAGTAATAATCAGAGTTACTAAACAAAACCTTAACAAAAACATAAATTCTTCCTTATTTCTTCAATAAAAAAAAATTTATTTAATATATTCCATAAATCCATAATTACTAAAAACTCCATCAATGATAACATCAAACACTTTGTCATAAAATCATTAATTTGTTCCATGGTCACCAACACTATCCAATTTACCTTATGAATATCAATCATCTCTTTACACCAACTAATCACTATTATCTCAATATCAAGAACATATTAATAGTTATATTTCTCTTAATCAGGTGTTTTCAATAAAATATCACCTTACCATTATATCAATTTTCTTGGTCTCCAATACTATTCAATATACTATTTAAATTCATTACTGAAGAATTTTTACAAAACAACCCTTATATACTTCATGATTCATATAAAATAATTCCTAAGGTCTAATACATAAACACTTCAATCATTCCACTTAATTATTAAACCATTAACTAGGGTTTAAAATCAAATTAATTAATACCTCATACCTTTAATATTCCATTTTAAGTCTCTTCATCATCAATATAAAAACAATTAATTTTATAACCTTGTTGATCATCTTCGTGATATTTCCCACTAGAAAAAATATTTTCATAATTTCTATACTATCCGAAATGAAAACATTCAATAATTGATGACACATTAGGGAAATCATTATTATCATCTATTGTGTTAACTAAACTTTTTTATTTTTCTTAGAAAATTACTTACTCCATACCCCACTTCTCTACACATAAAAAATTTTCTTGTTCCTTTGAGACATTACCTTTAGTTATTATAACCACATTATAAACATATAGAAAAATAAATCTTCTTTCCTTCTTGGTCTCTACCACCTGAGCTCTCAGAAAAATATTTCCTTATATTCTTTAGTAATTGTGACATTTGGTTAATATAAAAAGTTTTAAATCATATAATGTGATAAATGACTAGGAATAATCACAGAATACCTTACTATATTCATCATCCCATTTGGTTTCTCATCAACATAATTTCTATCACATTCAAAATTAACAAAGTTCCTTCTAGTTCTCTCCATTGAACAAAACCAAAAAACATTGTGTAAGAAACAATATTCATAATGTGAAACAATTTAATTAGAAAAAATAATATATTGGATGTCAAGATCCTAAAACCTTCTTCTCAATCTATGAAACCATAAAATTAACCAATGTAATCAATGATAATCATCTATTTAAATACTTTATACTATTTCATATATAAAATGTGAATTTACCAAAGCATATCCCCTAGGAGTTTCTAACCAGGTGTGCAATAAGGCTGGTTTGTTGTTTACAAAGTGACAATCGACTCAAATATAAAGGCTCCCTTTTCAGAGTTATTACACCTATATAAAACTATGTCAGAGTCACTTAAAATTATAGTATCTAAATAGGGATGTAATTTATTATAAAATCAAATAATCTCTTCCACACCAAAACTTTAATATGTTACCCTATACTAATAATTATCCCCAGGTTTTCTTCAATGTTTCCTAGCCCTAATATCTAAAAATTGACTAATCTACTACTCAGATACCAACTATAATGACATAGGATTTACATACATAAATATTATATATATTTTTTATTAATATTAAATAAATTTCAAAAAGACAAGCCTGAGGACCATAAACGTTTAGGGTATTTGAATAATAGATACAAAATTATTCTTTATTCAGGAAAGGTATTCAACATGTCCCACAAATATCTCCACATTTAGTTCTCTTCACATAAATAACCTACTTAAAACCTTTCATAAAAACTTTGGGAAAGAAAAAAATAATAAAGGGTGATCTCATATGCTTAATAAGGGTAAGAAAGGGATATATCAATAATCCATAAAACATAACATGTGTATAAGGGTAAGGTAACATGAACAAAAAATTTGAAAATCATACTTGGCATAACATATATCACAATCATGAATCATTTAATAAATCTTGGAAGTTCATAAGAAATGAATACTAAAGGAAATCAATGAAAATATTCCATGATAGAAAAACCTAGACATAGGAATTTGGAAAAAACATATGCTTATAACAGTGTGAACATGTAAAAATAAAATCATGTTAAATCATTAAGTTAAGGACATGAGACCATGACCTCACCAAAAACCATGGACAAGAAACCAGGTCCACACATAACCATATTGACATGAATCCATGTCTAAATATAACCTTATGGACATGAAAATAGTTCCAAACATAACCTTTTAGACATGAAACTAGGAACACACATAGCCTTATGGTCATGATACAAGGAATTTTTATAACATTGTAAACATGAAATCTAGTTCCTAAAAAACATAATAAACTCATGAGATATCTATATTTACCCAATTAATTTTAGGGCTCTAAAAAAACCAAATATCATGTAATCATAATCATTTCATATAAATTCCAAAAATCAAACATTCTAATTGTAACTGATGGAAAAGGAATGCATTTCATAAACATTTCAACATTTTGTCATAAAATAACCCCTATAAGATAAAATGGTTTCATAAACATCTAATAATCATAATCATAAACATAAAACATCTAGATAAATAATAATTATTGTTCTATTAAATCAATTTACTAGTATAACATATGAAACACTAAAGTTTTTTTATTTTATGAATAAAAATTCCATAAAAGTTCATTAAAACATTATTAAGGAAAATATCTTTTACATTTTAAAATAAATCCATTAAAATATAAATATCTCCCATATATTAAAGAAAACATTTTCTTTTTAAATAACCTTGGAAACATGTAAATTAATCTTTAAGTCATTGAGTGGCCATCATAGTGGGAAATACCATTCATGTCATACTTTTTAAAACAATGATTCCATTTATTTTTTTAGTAAAAAGTAAAAAGTTTCTTATTTATGAAACGAAAAGAAGATTGATTTTAAACCATTTTATAAAAATTTTAACAAGTTAAAAAATGGATTTAAACCATCATTGTATAATATTAGAAAAAAATTCTTTATTTTTTTAGAAAACATGGATATGAACAAAATGTTTTCGACAGAAGAGAGAAATAAAGTTAGTTTTTAAAAAAAATTATGTTGGTCTAATTTAATCCAAAATAGAGATAAATGACTAGAAAACATTTATTTTACATTAATTAATATAGGATAACAAAATTCATGAGTTTCTTGAATGATAGATCTTATTATTTCATCATCAGAAACATAATAATGAATAATCCTTATAAGAAATTATATTATAATGTAAAACCCTTAGCACTTTGGTAATTTTCGAATCATTATACCTATGAAATAAAAAAACATATAGTAATATGAATATTACAGAGTCTTTCATATATTAATCCTAAAATACATTCATGGTTAGTATATACAATACACGAAATAAAAATGTGGTGTATAAGGCTTGAGTTCTACATAAATAAATGTGATATAAAAATCACTTACTGCTTTGGTAACATTGGAATCATAATACACATGGGGGGATAATTTTAAATAAAACATTATATATCATGAAAATAAATAAATTCATTACATAAAATTTCAAATGGGTTGTATATACAACTCATAAAAGATGATATGTTCATTACATAATTTATATCCCAGAGAAGAAAATTTGATGCAAAATCCCTTACCTAAAGTCTTAAATTCCTTCGTACATATTAGAACCTCTTGTATAATGAATATAGGTTTGTTTTAAATATATTAATGAACCACACTCAAATGTATCATACCATATTTTATTTACTTTTAACCTTTCATAAACTTCTTATAAACAATTCTTTGTTAAAATCGTGTTTCAGGTAATAACTGCTTTATTTTTCCCATATGTTTTGGTTTGGTAGTTTCAGTCCTTTAAATTTGATCATGGTCACATAATCTCAATAATGTGAAACATAATATAAATATAACATATATTCATTACATGTGTATTTATAATAATCCATAAAAATTACAGATAAAAAATTGAATCACACCATTCATGGAGATGGTAGGCCATATGTATGCCTGAACATTGATTCCATTTTCTAGATGGATGAAATGAAAGAAAGTTAAATTATAATTATACTTTATTAAATAATTTATAAATAATATGTATTATATTTTTTCATTAAATCTATCCTTATTACCATCCATTTCAAAATTAAATGAAAAACACATCACAATGCTTCACGGAGGCGGTAGTCCACACGTACGCATGTACGACATTATCATTTTAAATGGATTGGAAGGAAAGAAGGTAAATGTGATATTATAATTCCAGATTTTTTTAATTATTTCATAAATATCATATAATTTTTTTAAATAAATATTTATATACATCCATGATAGGAAGTGATCGAAAATATATTACATCGATTCTCTAGACAATAGTCTGCCGTACACACAATCTACGATTTTGTTTCCCATTTCATGGATAAAGAGATGGATGTTGGTTATTAAAAAAACATAATAACATATAAGTATATGGGAGATATTTAATTTTTTTATATCATCTTATTTTAATAATATTTTAAGGGTTAAGAGGACTAAATAAAATAAAAATGCTCGTTTAAGAAAAATACATTTTCTTTAGTCAACGTCCTTAAGTTAGCACAAAACACCTTATTATGAGGGTTTCATAATAAAAATAATGCTTGTAGGAAATGGGGAAGGAATTAAGGAATGTATTTGGTAAGGTATTTTTTGAACCATAAATATATTTGAGTGTGGATTAAAGAAGATAGGAGATGTCCTTTTATAATTGGGGAAAGAGACCCAATGGGAAACTACACAGAAACTTTCCAAAAGAATCCAAAGTGATAAGGCCATCACCAATTAAAATGCGTCCAAATTACCATATAATATTATTTTGGAGAGTATAGGGTTTAAATATTTCCATAAAATAGTATTTATACAAGGCTTATTGGCAAACCTACCCATATATTTTCCTTTAACCCTTCGGTAAACCTGTTTTAACCTTAACCGCATTAATTAATTTTTATATTTTTTAATATTTATTCTGAAAAAATTAAGTTAGACTTATTAAATAATATAAATTATTATGATTACAAATATTTTATTTATTTTACTAAATTAAATTCACATTTGTTTTATAATTTAATTTAAAATTAAACCTGAAGGCATGATGAAAAATCCGGTTTCTGTAGATTTTGTTTTCATAAGTAGAAAAAGATTTTATATCAAAATTGAACATAAAATTGATTCTAATGAACTGAATTGGATTAATAATAATATAATTTAAATTATTTTACTTCTACGAAAATTTTAAATTAAACTGGAACTTTATAAATTCTCTAAATGAAAGGGACATTTTCAATAAAAATCAGTACTTTTCACTATTCCTTGAAAGATTATTCTTCTTAGGGAATTTTCAAAACATCACCCTAATATAATTTTTACATGTTCATTTAAAATATTAAATTAATTTTTTAAAATAAAATTTATATAATTATACAAAACTAGTTTTAAAATAAGTGTTTATAGCATGAAAAAACTGATTTTTATAAAAATACTTTTTTTAAACATAAAACTAGATTTATTCTTACCTCACTATAACACCCTAAATATTCTAAAAAATAATATTTTATTTGATAGAGAATAAAATCTCATGAAATTACGATATATTTAATATTCTAAATAAATTTTATTTATATTTAATATTTAAATGCATTCAATATCATGTTAGCTTGCATCACACACAACAATGAGTTTCTTCGATAGTTTACGTTACACGTAAAACATAGTTTTACCAAACAACAATATATAATTAAAATATTGGTATTTAATATAATAATACTTAACCTAGCTGTTAAATCAGATGTTATGAATATTATTAAATGAACTATTAAAATTTAAGGTTTACAAAACATAATATGAATTCATTGGTTAATAATTAACTATAAATGATAATATAAAAAAATTGAATATAAAAGATTTTTTATTTTTATTTGTATGCTCCCAATGATATTCTGAATTAATAAATTAAATTAATTATAATTAGTAAATGATATTAATGAAATATATATGTTATATATTCAATAAAACATTTTTCATATCCATCGAATATATTTTATAGTTATAAGATAAGAGTAAACCCAATATTACACATAAAAACCTATATTTTTCTAAAGGCAATTTTACTGCCTTTTAATAGAGAACGTACTTTAAATAATTTTTCTGAAACTTTTTATAAATTTTATATGTAAAAATATAATTCAATTTTAAAATTTTAATGTCAAATTTATCTTAGGGTTAATTTTAGGTTTTTTTGAGATGTTTCGTTTTTTTGATGAATAGTGAAATATAATGGATTTTAATTGAAACTAACTTTTTATCTAATTTATTTATATAGTTAAATTATGTTTTTAATTTTTTATTTAAGTATAAATAGATAAATTTTATATCATTTCATTCATTTTAGGTCAATTGAATCAATTTCACATTGAAATTGGATATAAAAACATCTCAATGTTTTGAACACTTTTACTTTAAAAAACTTATTTTATCATCCCCTCTGTGTGATTAATTTTAAATTAATTTATTCCACTTCTATGATTTGAATTTGGAAAAATGGAACTGATATTATTAATAATAAAAACTTCCAATTTCTAATAATTTTAACTTAGTTTTTAACCAAAAAATATTAGGGAATATAGGTAAAATTAATTACTATGAATACACTACTACAAATACAGCTTTTATCAGCGCTAAAAATGGACTTTAACAATGCTAGAAAAGCGCTATTAATGCTAGCAAAGATAAAGGGGGGTCTCCTTTATCAGTGCCTTTTTAAATCGCTGATAAAAGTTAAAAAAAGAAAAAAAAAATCCTACCAATCGGGGGGGCTTTTATAGCATTTGAGCCCCCCTTTTATAGCGCTTTTCCGCCCCCCTCCAGCACCCGTGCGCAACCCTCCACACTTTATCAGTTCTAGCCCCAGATTCACCCGTGCGTGCGAGTCCTTGCCTCCACCCGTATTTGATCTTGAGACCTCTCCCTGCGCGCCTTAAGCCTTTGTCACACCCCTATATTGATTTACTCTTCTATTAGTGATATATCTATTTATTTATATATATATTTAGTCATATTTATTCATATAGTAATATATATTTATATTAATATATATATATAGTTATATTAATATAAATATATAGTTATATTAATATATATATATATATATCTATAGTGATATTAATATATATATGTAGTTATATTAATATATATATATAGTTAGATTAATATATAGGTATATAAATATTCACATATTTGTATTTTAAATAAAATGGATATTAGTTATTATTTAGATTAAGATAATATATATTATATGTAAATATATTTTATTATTTATATTTATAATTAAATTTTTATGTGTGAATATATACAAAATATGTATATATTGTTATATATTTGATTATAAATAGCAGTGCATTATAAAAAACGATCAAATTTCAAAGAATTAATATTAATATGAATGTAATATCTTGTAATAAATTCAGTCCCCACGAAAAAAAGCAATAATACCCCCTTAAACGAGTCTGAAAATCCACAAAATGTTAAAAAATCCGGGTACCCCGACTAAATACTCTGTTTCGGAGGCATTATGGGACGTTTTTGGCCTCTCAAAAACCTATATTGGGGTCCACACAAGTCACAACATTGTATATATCGTCGTAGGCTTCGATTTGATATGTGGTAGAGCTCAAACGGACACCCGGATCAAAAGTTATGGTCGTTTGAAGTTCGAGTTGCGATTTTAACATATTTTGGATCTTTTTTTTAATTTTTTTTTTAATTTTTTTAGTCTTCAAATTGTTATTAAATTACTATTACACCATAATAATGAGAAAATTATTAATTAAAATTATTTTTTAAATTTATTTATAAGCTATTTTTACTAAATATATTATATATTAAGTGTAACTGTATATTTATAGTTATCTGAAATATATTTAAAATTATACTTAAAAAATATATATTATATTTATATAAATATAAATATATCTATATATTTAAATATTAATATATTTTGTTCAATAATTTTTTTTGTAAGTATAGCATTTATCAGCGCTACTAAAAAAATCGCTGATAAAGAGGTACCCTTTAACAACGCTAACAAAAGTGCTGTTAAAGGGAGTAGCTTTATCAGCGCTAAAAAAGCGCTGATAAAGGGGAACTTTTATTAGCGCTTTTTTTTATCACTGATAAAGGTACCCTTTATCAGCTTTTTTTAGCACTAATAAAGGTACCCCCTTTATTAGCGCTTTTTCATTAGCACCGATAAAGGGTGGCGCTGGCCTTGATCAGTTTTGTGGTAGTGATAAGGTAAACTTAAGCTTAACAAGGGACTAAACATTAAACTTATGAGGAAAAATGACCTACAAACTAGTCCAAAAGTTATTTTATGTCCATATTTAGATCATAAACTCCCTTTTCTATAATTTTTATCATTACTTGAGGCACATTATGTAAGGGAGACCTCTTAATAGTGTTTACATTTTTATGTTTATAAAAATGTCAATCCTCATGCACTATAAAAAATCACTCACCCCTCCAACTTATTCATTTATCTAAATCCCTTTGGATCATCCAAAGTCTTTCCAAATAATCTCCCAAAATCCCTCCCCTTATTCTAGAAGCATATATTTGGGCATAAATCCATCCAAGTAGGTCATTTTTCAAAAACCAAAAGGAGTTAGTTGAATAAGAGGTAACCTTGTTCAACTAACACTTTTGTTTCATTTTATTCTACACCCCTTATATTAATTTCATATAATGATTAAATAATAAAATAATTATCTTCAATATAATTATTTTTTGTTATTTTAAGTGTTCTACCATCAATTTCACCCATATCCATCAAATGGGATACAGAATCATCGTTCGTGTGTACGACAGACTACCACATTGTGATCAAATGTCACTAATTCTTCCATTTACCACATTTAAAGGTTGTAAATAATGATGGATTTATTTTTTATATATGATATATATGATATTTATAATTTAATTACAATTCATTAATTCTTATATAACTCATGTAACGCCCCAGGTTCAGGTGCCGCCCAGAGGTACCCTGTACCCGGTTGTTCACATGGCCTCAAGCACATTTACCCAAAATCCAGAGGCTGCCAACTAGTAGAAAGGGTCTTGGGTGTGATAGTGAGGAAACTATGCCCTCATTTGCAGAGTAATGTAGCGGAATGAAATAGATAACAGTATCAAAAGAAATAATAATACCATACAACAGTAAACATCGAAAGAATGGATTTAAATAAACAACAACATATATATATATATCAATAATTATTCATGTCACAAGTATCTAGGAAAGCATCCAAACACGTCACATTGATGGAATATAGTACTAAACCAAAGTATAAAGAAAAATAAGTAAACAACTCCAACAGCATCGTAAGCCTCATCTTGGTCCCATGCTCACTAGCTCCACAACACTCAAGTACCTCAAGTAGAAGGGAGATTTCCTTTATCTACACTTACAGCAATATAATCTATTTAGGCCCAAAAGTATGACCCAAAAAGGGTGTGAGATGAATACCAATAGGCAACCAACCAATGATCTGTGCCTAACAGTCAGTGAATATATATGGAGGTCAATAAGAAAAATTAAGCAATAAACATGGAAGTATACAAAAGTAAACAGTCCTACAGTTTTAGTTACATTCATTTAAATTCATCAATTATTCAAAAAAACGAAAACAATCAACCCTCTGGGAAGTTCTTACAGCCTATCCCCTCCGGTTCAACCCAAAAATCTGAAGTAACCCACGGGGTAAGTTCTCACAACCTAACACCTCTGGTTGAACTTATAAAAGGATATAAAGACCTCCTGGGTAGCTCACATGGTCTAACCCCTTTTGTCTCCTGAAAAAAAGAATCTATGAGGAATCACCCACTATCAATTACCCATATAGTCTTTTAACGGTAATCTATAAACATTTTGAGGAAGCACTCAACGTCAATTCCCCTTGTGGTCTCGTAATGCTAACTACAGAAACTTTGAGGGATCACTCAATGTAAATCCCCCCTATGGTCTCATAGTGTGAAAATGTATAACCGAAACTTTGGGTAAGCCCTAAAAGTCAATTCCCCCTATAGTCTCACTACACCAGGTTCCCACAGCCCTTTTTAAAGCAATCGTGCACAAATGATATTCAGAAGCCAAAGTAAACCTCAAGAATTTCTTGGATAAATAGCTAAAAAGCAGATCACATCATCAGATAATATCACTCCATCATAACAACACTAGGCATGGACAAAAAGTAGCATAATAGGAAAAAATATACTAAACGGTCAATATCAAAACATGGGAAAAAACGTCCATAACATGGAAAATAACCATATTTACAACCAAGATCCCTAACTCAAGCAAACAAGCATAGAAGGCATCAACAGGGTTAAAATCCCTAAACGCACAATAACCCAATCTTGGGTATTATGAACTTTTGAACATAAATTTAAAAGACTAACTACAGAAATGCACAAAACACCTACCTCAGCATTGTACAATCGATATACTCTGTCTTAGACCCTTGAATCAACCTAAAAATATGTAGATCTACAAAAACATCTAAAATTTTCAACCAAGGATATCTCACGAAATATGAGAAATAAAGGAATGGGGCTCTAGAAGACAGAAGAACTCACAGTGGCAATTCCAACGCAATCAATAATAGTTGATTCAGATGATGGATGGTTGATCGTGGGATCTGGAAAGAATCATCAGCTTCAGTTTCTCCTAGATGAGACGAGTTGAGAAGAAGATATTTTTGTGAAGGAGACGTGACCCCAGTCCAATATAAAATTAAAAAGAAAAGTACATGGAATGTCTTTTAAAAGTACACGGTGTGTATATGCAATTACTGAGGCCCACTTTAGTTGCTCTCTAGGTCACCCCACATGGCCCTATACTCAACCATCACACTACCAATACATAGTCACCCGCGATGACCAGGTACACGACATGTACTATTAAGTACACGACGTGTACTCCTAAAATCTCTATATTCTCCTCTTTTACTCAAAAAAACCAGAAAAGAAAAAACCCATACCTGAAAATAAGGACTGTATTCTTAAAAACGTCCCCCATTAAATAAATTCATCCTTGGATTTCCCTCAAAAGGTGGCGTAAAATAAGAATCCCCAAACAGGTCCAGCCACTACAATAACACATTGGCCTCTCTCTCCCAAGTATCATCATGTACTCGTCTGTGCTGGCATAGCACCCATACCAGAGGAACAGACCAGCCAGAGAGAACCTTTACACTGCAATCAACAATCCGGATATAATGATCCTCGAACTATGCGTCCAACTCCAGCTCAACCTCCTCAAGTTGAAAACATTAGAAGGGTCTGAGATGTAACGCCGTAACTGAGAAACATGGAAGGCATCGTGCATAGCCTGATTCATCTGAGGTAAATAAAACCGATAGGCAACTAACCCTACACTCTCTAAAACCTCAAACAGTCCCACATATCTCGGAAAAGGATTTCCCTATCACCTAATCCTTCTGTTCCCCAACCTCGGTGTGACATATAGGAAAACATGATCTCCAACCTATAACTCTAGTGGTCATCTTCATCGATTAGTATAAGGCTTCTATCATGACTTTGCAGTATCCATTCTCTTCCAAATCACTTCCACCAACTCTGTGGTCTCCTAAAAAAGACGAGGTTCCAACATAGATACCTCTCCTACCTACAACCAACATAAGGGTGATCGGCATGGCCTACCATAAAAAGCCTCATAAGGTGCCATATGAATAGTTTTTTGAAAACTATTATTGTCGGAAAAATCCACAAGAGGTATGTTCTTCTCCCAATAACCTCCAAAATCATGGATGCATACTCAAATAATGTCCTTCAGAACCTGTATCGTACACTCGGACTGGCCATTTTTCTGGGGATGGTAAGATGTACTCATAAGTACTAATATACCCAATGCCCTTTTCATTCCATGCCAGACCCGAGAAGTAAAATGGGAATCCTTGTATGAAATGATGGAGTGCAGAACCCCATGTAGACATATAATCACCCAGACATAAAAACTTCCTAGATCATCTACACTAAAGGTCTCCTTGATCGGCAAGAAGTGTGCAACCTCCGGGAGTCTATCAATGACAACCCAAAATGCATCGTTCCCTCGAGGCGGGCTCGATAAGTTTGTCACGAAGTCCATCGTGACATCATTACACTTCCACTCGAGAATGGGTAATTTCTACAAATGACCTACTGGTCGCTGATGCCACACCTTCACCTGCTGACAGGTGGAACACCTCACAACAAAGCCAACAACATCTCTCTTTATGTCTGGCCACCAATACTGATGGTGTTGATTTTGATACATCTTGGTGATACCAGGATGAACTGCCCAAACTAAATAGTGAAAATCCCACATTATCTCCTCGCATATGTCTACTAACACCCATAAACTCCCATAAAGATGCAATATCTCATCCTTTCCTAAGGTCCATCTAGGAACAAGGTCCTCTCCTGGCACACTCTCCTGTAGAACTAGGCCTTCAAAGTCGGATAGCTTCCTCATTCACAATCAATTAAGAAGAGTAGAGATACGACTATAGAAGGATGAAAGTCATCCCCTATCTGTTTTGCACATCCAAATTCATCTCAAAGAATATAGACACAAGTTTCAACTCACTACTGGCCTCTTGAACTGCCTGTATCTGAGTCCTCCTGCTCAATGAATCATCCATTGCATTGCCTTTCCCAGGTGTGTAGGCAAGATCAAAATCAAAGGATTGAAGGTAATCAACCCACCTTCGATGTCTCAAATTCAGGTCACACTGAGTGAAGATATACTTGAGAATTTTTTGGTCGGTGAAAACCCCAAAATGATATCCTAAAAGATAATGTCTCCAATAGCATAGAGCATGAACAACTACAGCCAACTCAAGATTGTGTGTTGGGTAATTCCTCTCATGGATCCTCGACTGTCGAGACCCGTACGCAATGACGCCTTCCCCCTTCATAAGAATTTATCCCAACCCAATACCTAATGCATAACAGTATACAATATAGCTCTTTCCTAGCTCTATAAATACTAGTATCAGTGCTGAAGTAAACCTGCCTTTCATCTCCTAAAAGGATGACTCACAATAATCTGACCATAGGTACTTCACACCCTTCTTAGTCAGGCCCGTAAGTGGTGTTTCTAAGCATGAAACGTTTCTTATATAGTGCATGTACTAACCAGCTAGTCCTAGAAAACACCGTACCTCAACAAAATTCTTCGGCTTCTCCTAGGAAACTATTGCTCTCACTTTCTCGGGGTCTACTGATACTCATGTCTCTGAGATAACAAGATCCAAGAAGTGAATTTGGTCCATCCCAAAGTGGCCTTTTGAGAGCTTAGCATATAAATGATGCTCTCTCAGGGTACTCAAAATGATCCCAAGATGTTTGGCATGTTCATGTCAAGTGTGAGAGTACACAAATATATCATCCATGAAGACCACCACAAAGGAATCCTAGTATGGATGGAACACTTGGTTCATTAGTTACATAAAAACTAAAGGCATTCTCATGAGACTGAATGGCATAACCACATACTTCTATAGACCATACCTGCTCTGAAAGGCTGTGAGAGGTACACGAGATGGTATAACATGAAACTGATGATAACTGGATATCAAGTTAATCTTCGAGAACACCCAGGATCCTCGAAGCTGATCAAATAGATCATCAATCCTCAGAAAGTGATATCGGTTCTTGACCATCAACTGGTTCAGCTTCCGATAATCCACACAAAGTTTGAGGGTACCATCCATATTTTTCTCAAAAAAGGACTAGAAAATACCAAGGAGAAGTACTGGGTTGGATGAAACCCTTTTCCTACAACTCCCCCAACTGCTTCTTGAGCTCCTGTAACTCTGGTTTAGCCATCCTATAAGGAGTAATTGACACCAGTGCAGCTCCTAACACAACCTCAATATAAAATTTCACCTCTTACTATGAAGGAAAACCTGAAAATTCCTCTGTAAAGACATCCCTAAAACAATTCAACGCTGGAGGAAAGTCCATCTGTGAAGTTCCTAGGTCATATAGATACAGACTAGCAATCTGGGATGTAACTCTTCCCAACCCATGATGCTCCGAACCCACTCTACTCTCCTGGACATCCCATTCTCCCTTATATAGAAACAAACTGCCCTAAAGTGATGTAAAACTCACCCTACGATGATAGAAATCGACAAAAGCCTGGTAGGTAACCAACCAGTCCATTTTGAGAAAGAAATCATAGCCTGCCATCTCTAGGACATAGAGGTCCTATAATAAGTGACTCCCACCAAACTCAAGAGGGCACTCCTTACACTAAAGTACACTAGTTGTTCTTGCATCCAACGGTGTGTCCAACATCATGACATTAGTTTAAGTAAAAATGAAGAGTCCAAGGCTCTCCAAAATAGCAATAGATATGAAACAATGGGAAACCCCTATATAGAAAAGTGAAGAAGCTAAAAATGAGTTAACTAGAGGCGTTCCTTAAACTATAGAGGGTTTGGGATCCTGATCTTGCTAGGTCTGCTGTACTGTAAATGTCTGGCCTGTACTGCGGCCATGTGACCCTGCCTGACAACTCTGAGCTGATCCACCCTGTTGTCACTGAAATCTTGTAGACTGGCTACCACGACTGTGACCTCCACCTCGGCATGAATGTCCAAAAAATGCCAGTTACCAGACTGATAAAAAACTAGTTTTCCTACTCCAGAACTAAGAGTCATAGAAGAACTTCTTTTACCAGCTACTGGTGAAAAGAACTGACAGAAATGCTGAAGATGACCCATATTGCCGCAAGATCATCACTAAACCGGGTCTCTCTGGCAATGCGGCCTCATATACCTACCTTTCCCACACTGGTACCATACCACCTAGATACCTGAAGGTATATCCCACCTACTCAAGTCTCTATGTATAGACTACTTATGGAGATTCCTACTAACAGCTATAGAAACACCAACTTTGGATGTTGAATCGCCTTGGACCACAGCTCCAGAATCCCTTAGGTTGTGCTCAGTGATCAGTGCCTGGTTTACTATAAAATAGATGGTCTTCAAGAAGAAGATGTTCACATAAGATCAGATGTCATTACTAAGACCATCCTCAAACTTCCTTGCTAGGAAAATCTCATCACCCCCTAGAATGGGTGCGAAGCGCTACAGCACTGTGAAGCGAAAAGAATACTCTATGACTGATAAAGTACCATGCTCCAAACTCATGAAATCTCTGGCTCGGTCGGATCTCAAAGTCTCCGGGTAGATGTAGTCATAGAAGGTTCATTGGAACTCATCCCAAACCATAACCTCCTGGCATCCCACCTGTGAGATCACATCCCACTGCCTCTTGGTGGAATCCCGAAGCATGTAGGTAGAGAAGTTCACCCTCCTCTCTAGAGGCATCTCCAGATGCTCGATGATCAATAACATGGATTCTAACTATGACTCTCCAGTTTGAGGTCATCCATCCTCTGAGAAGGTGAGAGGATGTTGCTGCTGAAAGAACCATGTCAACTCTGCCATAGACAGGTTAGGATGCAGTGCTCCCTAGAAGGTCTTCATAAACCTCATAAAGCCTTATCAAAACTATGCATTATCACTTGTGTCTGGTAATATGGCCGGTGCCAAGATGGGCATGATAGGAGGGTCTGCTGGTAATCCCCGATCAGCCATGTCTGGTGTTTGATCACTGACCTGAATCTGGCATACAACCGGAGGGCATCGTAGTGGAATGAATCTGCAAGTTCAAGAACACACCTAATTTCAAGATTATCAAGGACTGAATCATAAAAATGAAAGAGGGG
Source organism: Viscum album (assembly GCA_963277665.1). Lineage (NCBI taxonomy): Eukaryota > Viridiplantae > Streptophyta > Magnoliopsida > Santalales > Viscaceae > Viscum > Viscum album. The sequence goes on from OY728132.1 coordinate 625,209,518, forward strand.
AACATGATAAGGAAAGAATTCATGTTTTTCAAAATAGGGATACACGGCGTGTATGACCCCTACATGGAGTGTTCCTTTAAGCCTTCACATGGGCGTGTACTTCTGGAAACCTTGGTCGTGTAACACCCCATACACACGACGTGTTATCCCAAGACACAACGTGTACTTGAATTGTTTTCCACTGCCTTAGTTCTTCTGCACGACTAACCCACATGGTTCTCCTAGAATGAGACTACATGGCGTGTTTGTGCTAGACACATAATGTACTAGAAATATTTCACCAGTGAGTGTTGTTAGTCACAGGGTCTGATACATGGTTTACACTACATAGTGTGTTAAAGCTTGACACAGTGTGTATAACCAAAGTTTCATCCATCTGTGTCATTAGTCACATGGGTGGACACACAGTTCCTACAACATGGCGTTTACTTCCTATACACGACGTGTTCTTCCAAGGATCTCTCAACCCTAGGTCTCTGCCCACATAGCCAGTGACACAGTTAAAGACTATACAATGTGTACATATAGTACACATCATGTAATTAAGAAAAATAGTTCCTTCCCGAACAGAAGGATACATGGTGTGTATTCAGCAATACACACCACGTATTCTGGGGTTTTCCGAACAGTATGCCTCAAAAACTATTCTAGAACCTAGAAAAACACGGAAATTAACATTAAAGTGCCATATTACAATCGGTGGGGGCCCATACTCCCCTCTAATCAAATATTTACATCTTATAAATGTCATATAAAATCATAAAAGTGTAATGATCTACCAAATTATGATCCATAAGGGCTGATAACACCTCAAGAACCAATGTTTGGCATTCATCCAAAAGAAACCTTACACAATCCAATACCCTGTAAAATAGCAGGTATTCTATCAAGGAATCTATCACAACATCATGAATATCTATGACAACATCTATCACAACAACATGAAATCTGTAATATACCCTAAATGGAATGGAAGGAATGAATGAAATGTGATCTCTAAGAAGTTACTATACAATTCCTGAGATGGAATACCCTCATCCCATCGGGTTGCAACATAAATAGAACCTGAATATTATCAACGTTAATAGAATAAGACTTGTGAATCACCCAGTGGTGAAGTTAAATCAATCGTAAATTGAAAACCTAAAAAATTGAAATAATTGAGGTAAATTGGATTTTTTCTATACACGAGTCACCTAATCTTGGGTACAACTTATTACCAACTATGTATTCTATATTATCTCGGACTACAGGCTCCAAACAGTAATTCAAGAATAAAAGTGTCCCTTTGATACAACTTTGTAATGTCTCGATTTTGGGTGCCGACCAGAGTAGCACCATACCCGGTTGGTCACATGGCCTCAAGCACATTTCCCCAAACACCAGAGGCTACCAATTAGAAGCAAGGGTCATGGATATTATAGTGGGGAAACTATGCCGTTTTCGGTAGAGTAATTCAGCAGAAGGAAACAGATAACAGTATCGAAAGAAATAATAATACCATACAATAGTAAACAGCGGAATATTGGAAGTAAATAAACAACTACAACACACACACACACACACACACACACACATATATATATATATATAAATAATGATGCATCTCACAAGTTTCCTAGAAATCATCCAAACAATTCAAATTGCTGTAATTCAGTACTAAACCAAAGTAAAAAAGGAAAAAAAGTAAGCAAATCCAACAAAGTCGCAAGCCTCAGCCATGTCCCATGCTCCCTAGCTCCACAATAGTCAAGTACCTGATGTAGAATGACGATTGACCTTATCTATACTTGTAGAAATATAATCTGTTTAGGCCCAAAATCATGACCCAAATAGGGTGTGAGACGAATCCCAGTAAGAAACAAACCAAAGATCAGTGCCTAATAATTAGTAATTATATATGGATGGAAATAAGAAAAATGAAGCAATAAACAAGGAAGTTCTCAAAGGTAAACAATCATAAAGTTTCAATTACCTTCATTTACATTCGTAAATTATTCAACCAAGAGAAAACAAGTAACCCTATGGGTAGTTCTCACAACATAACTCCTTTGTTTCAAAAAAAAATCTCTAGTAACCCTCTGGGTAAGTTCCCATAGACTAACCCCTCAGGTTCAACTTATAAAAGTATATAACGACCTCCTGGGTAGCTCACATGGTCAAACCCTTTTTGTCTCATGCAAACAAAGACACTCTGAGGAATCACTCACCGCCAATTCCCCTATAGTCTTTTAACAGTAAACTATAGACTCTCTAAGGAAGAACTCAATGTCAATTCCCCCTCTGGTATTATAACGGTAACTATAGACACTCTGAGGGAGAACTCAACTCCAATCCACTCTATTGTCTCACAATATGATAAGGTATAACAGATACTCTAGGGAATCCCTCAATGTCAATTCCCCCCGGTGGTTTCACTTCAATAGGTTCGCATAACCCTATGTAAAGAAATTAGGCACAAACGATATTCGACATCTAAAGTAAAATTCAAGAACTACTAGGCTAAACAGTTAAAAACCATGTCACGAAATCAGATAATATCACTCCATCCCAACAATACTAGGCATGGAAAACAAGAAGCATAACATAAAAAATAGACAAAATGGTCAACATCAAAACAAGGTAAAACACCTCTAAATCATGTAAAATAACCCTCTTTACAACCAAGATCCCTAACATAAGAAAACAAGCATAACAGACATCAACTGGGTTAAAATCCCTAAACGCGCAATACCTAAATCTAGGGTATTGGGAAATTTTCAACATAAAATTCAAAGAATAACTATGTAAAGGCACAAACCACCTACCTCGGAGTTTTACGATCGTTATACTCTGGTATCGGCCCTTGAATCGGCCTAGAATGACACATATCTATTAAAATGACTAAAAAGTTCAACCAAGGATATCTCATGAAAGAGGAGAAATCAAGGGATGAGGCTCTAGAAGAAGGAATAAATCATTGTGGTGATTCCAATGCAATCGACTGCAGCTGATTCAGAGAACGTATGGTCGATCAGGGGTTCCAGGAAGAATCGTCGGCTTCGGTCGCTCTTAGACAAGACAAGCTGAGAAGAAGAGATTTTTGTGAATGAGAGGAAACCCCAATCCGATATAATAATTAAAAATAAAAATACCCAGTGTGTATTTAAAAAGTACACAGTGTGTATATTTATTTATCGAGACCCTCTTTAGGTGGTCTCCAAGTCACCCCACATGATCATGTACTCGACCGTCACACTGCCCGTACACAGTTGCCCGCGGCAACCGGGTACACGATATGTACTATTAAGTACATGGAGTGTACTCCTAAAATTTACATATTCTCATTTTTTTTCTCAAAACACCGGAAAATAAAAACCTACACTTGAAAACAAGGGTATTTTTCTTACAACTCATACCCTCATGCTTTCTATTTTGTGGTAATATGATAACATCGTTTGTGGACGTGTGTACTTCCCCCTCCTCAAAATGATGTGATTCGTTCATGATATACATGGAATATATAAAAAATGATATTAATAAAAATATGTGATATATATTACATAAATATGATACTATAATTTTAATATACATATACATGTATATCATTTACATTCCATTCTTTTAAATACAACAAGGAAATGGAAGTATCGTTCATGCGTACGTACGACCTACCGTCTTCATGAAGCGTGTATATCATTTCATATATCCAAACATTATGGATTATTATAAATAAATATATAATAAATATATATGATATTTAAATAATTTTTTAAATCCTAGAGATGATAAAATCATGACCGATATAAGAAGAACAAAAATAATAAGTCCAAACATACTCAAAAAACTAGACAATTAATAAACAAAAATAGTGAAAATAGTGAAAGATTATTAAAAATGGGTAGTAAGATATTATAAGAAGATAATATGTGTTTCATAAATATGATAATGTTTTAGTTATAAGTTAGTGAAATTCTTAAAACCATTATGCAGGATGTTAAATGATGTTCACTCAAAAGGATACACATGGTAATAGATTCTTTTCTCACTTTTCTTTCTATGTGCATACACAATTTTCACCACTTAATTATTTTGTGTGGTGTATATACTTATCATTTTGATATATTATATCATTAGTCATTTTGCAATCATGGTATTTAATCTTCTACTTTTAATTATCTCATGCAATGGGGTTTTAACATGAAAATTACTAGCTGGTAAAAGTTATCTCACAATCTCACTTTCTTTTGTGATTATTATCTTTCTCTTAAAAGAATTATTTTCTTAAAATATTATTTCATTGGAAACTATAATTTTTATGATATCCATATTTGTGTATAAAAAATATGATTATTTCTTAAACCATATACCATATTTACATACAGTTTTTACTTTGAATGTTATTTTATAAACTTTAAAATTATTGATACATATGTATCTTTTATTAAATATGAATATTTGATGTTAAAGAAAATTTATTATTAATTAAATAAATTATTCAATATATGAGTAATGCTTTGGACTGGTAGACATAGGTAGGGCCTGGTTATAAATAGCACCTTGATGTATCAGTAGTCTTATGATGAATTAGTTGTCCAAATTAGAGTCGTTTAAACATTCTTAAGAATATATCTTAATGGTATATTGGTTCATGTTATAGATACATGATCTTCAATATTAATGAATTTTCATAATTTAGAATTAATTTCCGTTATTATCCAGAGGATTTTCACTATGAACAAATCTATCGATGCATTTCATTTTCAGACTATTGATTAAATGGTATGTGTTTTAGTTATTTACCTTTCAATATTGATTATTCCTTATCCATTTATTTAAATAGAATGTGTTTTATATTATTTATATTTACATATTTTTTATGCACTTCCTTCTTATTTTATTGATTGTATGGTATGTGTTTTCAGTTATTTATCATGCCATAATGATTATTCTAATTGACTCATTATTTATTCCACTATACTTAACACTTATTGATCATTTAAGCTCACCATTATTTGGTTTTTTCCACTGTATTCCTAGAACTGTACTAAGAGAGATATTCAAGGATACTCTAGATATAATAATGTTATTATTATCCTCAAAAAAATTATGTTGTAATTTTTGTATTAATTTTATATACTAGACCTGTTTATGTGTCTAGTTTAACAAGACTACTAACCTATTTAGTTTGTTTGGAAGTGATTTATTTATATCTTATGATAATGTAATGGTAGAATGACACTGGATCTAGGCTTGGTGGGGTTGGGGTCACTACAGTTGGTATTAGAGAAGGTTTAGTAGAAACCTTTGGAACTAGATTTAGGAAAAGATAGAGTATAGAACATAACCCTAAGGTATAATTTGAGTATAAGTATATAAGAACATCCTAAAGTTTCAGTTAGATAGAGATTATGTGGTTTTCATAAAAATAGATCCCTAACTGGATACTACATGTGGATGTGGTTCTAGAATATATGTATCTAGGGGTAATAACTCTAAAATGGTGTGTCGGTCCTGACTTGAGTGTTACTAGGTACATGAAAATGGGCCTTACAACACATTTGGGTTGACACTCCTGGGGGGATATGATTTGGATAATTCACATTTTATTTATAAACCATTATGTAGGATTTGAATATATAATAAAAATAAATAACCTAGGTTAAAACTAAGTTTGAAAATAAGGTTTCATTAATTATATATCATATAAATTATTATACATTATCTCACTATGACTATTGTTAGTTACACTATGCTTTTTTGTTTTATTCAACGATTGGAACCCAAAGGATTCAAGGTAACATTGAACATGAATGGGAAGCTGGTGAAAATGAGAATATAAATGAGGTGTTTATCAAAGTAAGGATATAATCTTAATGCCTAATCAATTTTCCTAAAATATTATTAACAACATATACCTTAACAAACTCTCAGACTCACCAAAGAAGTGAAGGATATAGTTTTCTAAGAGCTAGAGTGGTGGAGACCATGTTGAAAAAAGGGTTGGATTTCTACCATTTAAGAAATGTGGAAGGATACACCTAGGAAAGTGTCCCAATGGAATAGAAAAATGCTTTATGTGTGGTAAATAAGGACATAAAACAAAGAGTTACTGAGGAGAAATGAAATATATGAATGAAGGAAATAAATCTCATCCTAAGGATCCATTTATGGTTTTTTGCCTTAAATGTGGGAAACATAGGCATTTACCAAGTCAATTACCTCTTCTAAAGGTTAAACTCAAGGTTAAGAAAGGAAATATGTGACAATAAATGGATGAAGTATTTATTTATTGGGGTTGTATAGAAAAAATTAGTTAAGATAATATTTAATGATTAAATTTAAAGGATATACATCATATATATTTTGGAAAATATATTAATATGGTTTTATAAGAAAAAAAACTACATGTTAGGTGACAACCCATCATGTTTGAAAAGGCCATGGGACATAAACCCCTGACCGAAACACAACAAGGGTTTAATTCCAACCACCATCCTATAAAATATCATAGTAAATATGTCAGTGTTTTTAGTTAAAACATTTGAAGAATAAATATTAATAATGGACCAATAGTGGTACATTTAAGGAATATTGATTAATTTATTAATCATATTGTATTTTTAGAATAGTTAGAGACAAATGGATATATTTTTCACTCTTTTATGGGCCTTAGGATCCTATAAAAGTGTATTTCAGTGCTTCAGACATCAAAGATAATTTTTTGATATCTATTTCTTAAAGTAATGGATGAATTATAAATTGATCAAAGCACAAAAAAAGTATGAAAATTGTTTTTATATAAATATTTTAAGTGAGTATATTTCGTTATATTATTAGGCAGTAAAATAATTACTCAACATTAGGAAAAAGATCTCGAAAAAAATTTCATCCTAATACCATCATTTTTTGTTGAACCGATGGACTTTTATATCATGAAATATTTATGGATTTCATTCCCTCAAATTTTAATTGATAATTCAATTATTTTTTATCAATGACCAAAATCACACCCTATAAATATTTATGCTTTTCCTCCAGGTATGTATTTCCAATTTCCACTAATGTTCTCATACTTAGAGATCTAGTTATATGTTAGGCCATGTGACCTATTTTACTTATAATTCTCTATTATTGAAAGGATATTTTATAAAATATTATAATTATGTTGGATTTAAACATTGTAAATATCAAAAAAATTATTTATAAGATCAATTTTAAATTTTGATGATGCAATCTATTTAAGGTGGGGAGAACGTAACACCCCAAAAATTCTAAAAGAGTCACTTTTATTTGATAGAGTATAACCTATCAAGAATTGATAGTATATTTAATATTTTAAATAAATGTAATATATTCTAAATCTTCAAATTAATGAAATAGTGAGTTAGAATACATTGCACACAATAACAAGTTTCTTCGATAGTTTACGTTACATTCAAGATCGAGTTTTACCGAACAACAACATATTATGAAAATAATATTATTTAATATAATAAGTATTCTCCCAAATATTAAATTATTGGATATGAATATTATTAACTAACATATTAATATATATGTTTTATAAAAACATAATATTAATTCATTTGTTAGTAATTAATTAGAAGCGAAAATATAAATTAATTGAATATAAATATTTTTTTTATTTTTATACTCCAAAAGAAATTTTGTATTGATAAATTAAATTAATTAACATTACTGAATGTTATTAATGAAATATATATGTTATATATTAAATAAAATATTTTTTTATATTCATCCAATATATTTTATAGTCATAAGTAAGACCAAACACAATATGACGCATAAAAACCTATATTTTTTAAACGGTGATTTTACTGCCTTTTAACGAAAAATCTATTTTAAATCCAATTATGGAACTTTTATAAATCTTATATGTCAGAATAAAATTAATTTTTAAAATAGGAACATGAAAGTTATCCTAGGATTATTTTTTGGTATTTTTCTGAGAAGTTTTATTTTTTTGTTGAATATAGACAAATATTGGATTTTAATTGAAAACATATTTTTCATCAAATTTATTTATTAGTTAAATTTTATTTATTTGTTTTTTAAGTATAATTAGATAAATTTTATATCATTTAATCAAATTTAGGTTATTTTAATCTATTTCACATTGAAATTGGTAATAAAAACATCTCAATCTTTGGAACATTTTTACTTTTAAAACCCACATTGTCATCTCGTCTATGAAATTAATTATAAATTAATTTCTACCACTTTTATGATTGGAATTATAAAAAATGGATTCTATATTTTTAATCATAATAATTTATAATTTATTATATATCCAATTATGTTTTTTTACCAAAAATACTAGTGACAATAGGTAAAATCATTTAATGAGATTAAGGTAAAATTAAGCTTAACAAGAGACTAAAAATTAAACTTATGAGAAAAATGACCTATAAACATTTTAAAAAGATATTGTATAACCATATTTCGAACATAACCTAACTTGTATGAAATTATGGACATTATTAGAGGCACATTACGTAAGGTAGATTTCACAATAGTGTTTACCTTTTTATATTTACAAGAATGCCACTCCTCCTCCATTATTAAAAGAAACTCACCCCTCTCATTTATTCACACATATCAAGACCTTTCAATCATCCTAAATCAAGCCAAATAAGATCCAAAAATCCCTTACCTAATACTTGAAGTTTTAATTTGTTCATAAATACATAAAAGGATGTTTTTTGATATAAACCAGAAGGAGTTACCCAAATTAGTGGTAACCTTTGTAAGAACCCGTGTTTTTCCGGATTGTAGTTTTGAGAAGAAATTTAAATTTTTGCAATTGGATGATCTTGAGGGGTAAAATGGTCATTTTACCCTACCATATGATCTCATATAATATTTCTAATAGCTCTTTTGTTCTTAGAATATGGATTTTCCCTTAGGACAAAAGTTTCGAGGAAATCTGAGCTGTTCAAAAATTAACGAAATATTTAATATTTAATATTATTAAATTAAATATTAAATTATTCATGTAGGTTTATTTGTCAGTAAATTTTAAATGGAGCATTATATTTAGATTTTATCTCTGCCATTGAGTCCGGAATGGGGAGTTTATCCTAGGGGAGGCATAAACTCCTGACGGGTGCTGGGGCCGGCCTAGACCCCTTTTTTTTCTTTTCCTTTTCTTTTCTTTTCTTCTTTCTGTTCTTTCCTCATCATCCTTGTGCATGTATCCTATGCCTCCCCCTAGTACATGACCTATGGGAGATATGGAGTTTGAGAAAGTGTAAAATTTTGGAGGCAAGATGGGTACCGATTCGAAGCTCTCGACGCGCTGAGTCGGCGTGCAGCAACCGGGAGCCGTGAAATCAACTGAAGCTTCCGCAGTTTCTGACCGAAGGTGGGTCCGTTTATGTTTTTACCATATATCCCCTTTAAAAATTTTGTTTTAAGTATTTAAATTCTTATATTTCTTGCTTGTAATCCCATGGGGCTCGATCTATTGTTTCGGGGGAGAAAACAGACGTTTCGGGCGTTTTCAGGGATTTCCTGCCCGAAAACCCAGAATACACGGCGTGTATTCCAGGGGTACACGCCATGTCTTATTAGAATTCAGGGAAGATTTAGTTTTCTTAAGTACACACTGTGTACTTTGAGTACACACCATGTAGTGGGTGGCCGTGTGACTGGTCATGTGAAATAGAACACAGAATAGTGGTTTTTTTGGAGTACACACCGTGTACAATAAGTACACGCCGTGTAGTGGTACATGGGCATGTATTTTAGTGAAAATGAACATGGGGTGACTTTTTGTGAATAGTAAACATCGTGTACAGTAAATTACATGCTGTGTACTATGACACAGGTAGGGTCAATGTGTTCTAGCAATGTGCTCGGGCCATGTACTACTCAGTTTAGTAGTTTTGGGGATATCTTGGGCTCTAGAAGTCAGAATTGGGTGGGTGAGTAGTCGATACGGAGTGTTTTTCCACATAGATCGCATTGGTGGAATCCATTTGACATTTAGAGGTAATATAAAGGGGGTATGGGGGTTTATATCTAAATGGAGGGGTTCTTCCTCTAGGTATCGAGTTCAATTGTCACTTGAGAGTGAGACTTGGCGTGGATGATAGGTTGGGTGTTCGGACCAACATAGTTAAGACCTTTATTAGGAGATAAGATATGAGATATCTCCTGTAACCTATGATTTAGAGACCATTTCCCTTGTGAGACGTTCCCTTATGGCCTATGAGGCTTTGAGACTGGGTACTTCTAAGGATCTCCTGAGGGATGCCTTCACCTGTGTGCTAAACTAGGGAGTCCCTTGTAGGATCTCTCTCTTGTTCTTACTTTGAAAGGAACCATGTTATGGAATGCCTATGTTTTCCTTCCTTTGAGGATATCGTGAATGATTCCTCCCTTTCTCTTCGCTAAGGATCCCGTGTTGGATGCCTTCACACGTGTTTACCTAGAGGATCCCGAGTATGATGTCTCCTCTGTGTTTGACTTGAGGGACTCAGCAGGTGCTCATTGTTTGACCGACCCTGAGTTGTTATGTCAGGTTTGGGTAGAGATGGTGATCGGGTGTCACCTTGAATCTCTTCTAAACTGGTGATCCCTTTTGGATTTGGATGTATTTTTGGGTTAGCCGTTCGGTCCACTAGCACTATTTGTTTATATCTGACTTGGTTTACTAATGATGTAGTGTTCACCAGAGGTGCTTCCTGGTTGGTGGCTACTGATCCTGACGCGAGACGTCTTTCTTCTTTATTTGGATGCCTACTTTTCCTTGTGTTTCTGAGTAGAGGTGTTTGATTGTAAATAGTGTATTTTACCATACTTTAGACTATTTTCCAAGTAGTTCTTGAGGATTACATTGGCCGATCCACGAGGCTACACTTGATTGACTTACAAAGGGCCATGAGAACCAGGTGTATAAACCATAGGGAGAATTGATGTTGAGGGCTTCTCTAGAGTGTCTTTATAATTATACGATGCGCGACCACAGGGGAAATTGACGTTGAGTGCTTCCCCAGAGTGTCTGTAGTTCCTCGACGTGGGAAATAGGGGGAATTGATGTTGAGTGCTTCCCTAGAGAGCCTTTAGTACGATACAAGACTATAGGGGGAATTGACGGTGCGTGCTTCCCCAAATAGTCTATTCTTTAGCTAAACCAGAGGGGTGAGACCATGTGTTCTCCCTAGAGGGTTTCTTGTGTTTCTAGGTTGGACCAAAGGGGATAGGCTGTGAGTACTTCCCAGAGGGTTACCTGTTGTGCTATCTGCTTACTTGTGTTTTATTGGTTGAACCAGGGGGGCAGGCTGTAAGTACTTCCTAGAGGGTTACTTGTTTTTGTTTAGCTTGTTCAGAGACAAAATTCCGTCATTGGCCGAAGAAGGTACATGTCGATGGGATTACAAACCTAGAGATCGACTTAATGATACATGGCTTGAGTGGCATGAATTCCAGCTCAATGCCATTGCACAGGATGTCCAGGAGATCGGGCTTATGGTCCCAAGGATTGAATTCTAATGTTGTTCTTGTTATTTGAATCACTTAATAATGAATATTCATATTTATGTATATGTGTATAGGTGTGACACTATAAATGTGTATGTATATAGATATAGACATCCATGGTGGCACTTTCATAGTTGACAAGGTTTACATACCCTAGGTTAGACTATGGTTTCACGTTTGGTTTAATTTTTTTGTTGTGTTCTAGCTAGGATGAGAACATTGATGTTGCATACACATAGCATCACAGTTATAGGTTGCTTGTCAGGGTGCCCTAATGAGATTATTTCTCACCCCTTCACGTGCACCTCATTGTACGTGTAGACCTTATGTCTGCTTTTCAGGTTGATCACGAGTTTCATGGTGGATAGGGTTGAGGCACAGTGTTTCATGATCGAGTGGAGCTGCTTGAGTGGTTCTACTGATCGGGCTGCTACAATTCAACAGTGTCTGGAGATCGGGTATGTGGATTGGCTGGGGTTAGTAGCAGAGCCCAGTACTTTTACTTTCTATTTCTTTTGTACTTGTATCTGTATGGTTGGCCCAGTGGATGACAAGTTTTATATTGTATTGCATAATTGTTCAGGATTTTACAACATTTTTACTATTACAGCTTGTTTTATTTCAGTTGTTTATTTCTATTGCACTCTGTTTACTTTCCACAGTGTATGATCCTTTTTTATTTCTTCTATTTTATTACTCTGGTATAAGGGAATAATCTCCTCACTATCACACCCTTGGCCCTCACTGCTAGTCGGCAGCCTTTGGCGTATGTAGAGGCCCGCTTGAGGCCTTGTGGAGAACCGACTCGGAGCACCGGTTTAGTGGCTTCTGGGTCAGGATGTTACAAAGTGGTATCAGAGGAGTTTTCTTTCCTAGTCTTTACTATTTGGGATATGGTAGACAATAGTATTTGGAATGCGCCGGAACCTGTCATGGATATCGGGCTGGTGCGTCCAGAACACTTGTTCCGGTAAGAAGTCCTTGTTTCCAGGGTGTGGTATTGCTGTTATGATTTTGCGATGTTACAGTTTTATGTGATTTTCACCTTGAGAAACACACTTGTTGGGTGGTGTTTTGATTTACTATGGATCTCTGACTCTTGGCCATTTGTAAGATTCTAGGGATGGATTTTGACTCTTGGCCGGCAAAGGCAAGAGGCGTCTCATGCATCATACTATGCATGTGGGATTCATAGCATATAGGCCTACTAGTGTGTGTTTTTACGGACGACTGAGACCTTTGGGTCTTCTTACACATACTTTTTACTCTGATGGTAGGTTATATGGATCTATGGGTCTTCTACTAGTGTGTGTTTTTGCTGATGACTGAGACCTTTGGGTCTTCTTACACATACTTTTTACTCTGATGGTAGGTTATGTGGTGTAGTGACCCCAGTTGGCCGACATGGCACATGATGCCTTTCTGTTTACCCCCTTTATTGGGTGTGGTTTCTTAGGTCTATGGTCATCTAGTCAAATCAATGAGCATAATGTCGATAGATACCAAGGCTTTTCTTGTGAACTGGATCTCCTTGTGGTATTTCTGTATACGAATACCCGATGAGTGTCAGTCAGTTTTTCTTCTACTTGGGTAGTGAAATCTAGGGAGTAGTTCCTTCTAAGGACACTCGAAGAGGATCGGGGCCCCAATAGGCTATGTTTTGGTTTTGACTTTTGTTGGTTGTTGTGATCTTTAACATATTCTGAGGGGTTGCGGATCTTTTGGAATATGTGTTTAGACCTTGTGACCCAGTTGTGGGGATTTTTCTGTAGGGCTAGGTGGAAGACCTAGATACCCTTGGTTTTGAATCAAACCCTTATAGTTCGATGTCTTTTCTGTTCTAGGTCAACTTGTGTGTGAAAGGTTGGCCAGTGTTTTCCAATGCCTTTTGGAGGTGTTTGTTTTTTTTTCGACTGGTTTCAACAAGAAGGCATGTTCAGGTGCCTAGCCTGGCCGACTAGTGTTTCTGATGTTGCTGTTGTAGGTGGCATTGTTTGAATCTAAATCAGTGAGTGGTCGGGTGCGATCCGAGGACCGATGTTTCATGACATTCTATGGACTTGGATCCCTTAAGTTGTTTTGGAATGTCCTTATGTTGTAGAGGTGACTTTGTGAAATTTCGGGTTACCGAGAAATGGTTGACCCATGCTTGAATATTGGTCGGGTTTTGGCAGGATGTTAGTGTGGCTCGGAGGGATCTAGGCATGCCTTTGGTGAAATCTTAGTGTACTCCTATAAGAGATGATCATGCGCTATCTTGATTCATCTTGAGTATGCTGAGAGAGCTTCGGCCCTACATCGAGCTCCTTTGTCTTTCTTAATGTTCATCCCTGTTGTGGATAGAACCTGTTCTAGTTTTTCTCTCGGAGTAGTGCAAGAAAATCCATATGGTGGGGAGTGCACCATTGGCCTTTTATGGGTGGTTTTACTTGTTTAGGTTAAACTACGTTGTTTTCTAGTGGGATTTTGGGCACATAGTTTCTTTTAAGACAACGATAAGGGTATTCCTATGGTGGGGAGTACCAGTTTGGTCATAGTTGAATGTCTTCTATGTAGAAGGTGGTTGTTAATACTATAAGGCTGGTTGTTGGATGGTCTAGATAGCTTGGTTTTGCAAATTCTTGGGTTATGATAATGGTTACAATTTCTTTCACTGGGATTCTTAGGGACGAGAAGGTTTATGGTCGGGAGTTTATAAGAATCTGTGTTTTTCCAGAATGTAGTTTTGAGCAGAAATTTAAATTTTTTCTATTAGATACTCCTGATGGGTAAAATGGTCATTTTCCCTACCATCTGATCTCAGATAATTTTTTTGACAGCTCCGTTGGTCCCGGAATATGGAATTTACCTTAGGACCAGAGTTTGAGGGAAATATAAGCAGTTTGAATTTTAACAGAATATTTAATATTTAATATTATTAAATTAAATATTAAATTATTTGTGTAGGTTCGTTTGTCTGTAACTTTTAAATGGAGCATCGGATTGAGATTCTATCTGCACTATTGAGTCTAGAAAGGGGAGTTTAGCATAGGGGAGGCATAAACTCATGTTGGGCGCTGGGGTCAGCCCAGACCCCTTTTTCTTCTTTTCCTTTTCTTTTCTTTTCTTCCTTCTCTTCTTTCCTCCTCCTCCTTGCGCACATTTCCTATGATTCCCCTTGGACATGAACTATGGGAGATGTGGAGTTTGAGAAAGAGGGAAACTTGGTAGGAAAGAAAAGTACCGATTCGAAGCTCCCGATGCACTAAGTTGGCGTGCAGCAACCGGGAGCCGTGAAATCAACCGAAGCTTCAGCAGTTTCTGCCTGAAGGTAGGGATGTTTTTGTTTTTGCCATAGATTCTATTTAAACACGTTGTTTTAAATCTTTAAAGCCTTATATTTCTTTATTGTAAGCCCATGGGGCTCGATCTGTTGTTTCGGGGGCGAAAACGGGCGTTTTGGGCGTTTTTAGGGATTTCCCGTTGGAAAACCCAGAAGACACGGCGTGTATTCCAGGGGTACATGCTGTGTGTTCTTCGCAGTCGGGGAAGACAAAGTTTTCTTAATTACATGACATGTACTTTGAGTACACTCCATGTAGTGGGTGGCCGTGTGATTAGTCGTGTGAAATAGAACATGGAATAATGGTTTTTTTAGTACATGTTGTGTACTATAAGTACACGTCGTGTAGTGGTACATGGGCATGTGTTTTAGTGAAAAAGAACATGGGGTGAATTTTTGTGAATAGTACATTCCATGTACAGTAAAGTACACACCTTTTATATTACATAGGCAGGCCAAATGTGTTATGGCCATGTGCTCTGGCCATGTATTACACAGTTTAGTAGCTTTGGGGATGTCATGGGCTCTGGAAGTCAGAATTGGGCATGTGAGTAGTCGATTCTGAGAGTTTTCCACGTAGATCGCAATGGTGGAATCCTTTTTCACATTTAGAGGTCATCTAAAGGGTGTTTGGGGGGGTCTATATAAATAGAGGGTTTCTTCCTCTAGTTATTGAGTTTAGTTTTCACCTGAGAGTGAGACATGGCGTGGATGATAGGTTGGGTTTTCGGACCAACTTAGTTGAGACCTTTATTTGGAGATGAGATATGATATATTTTCCGTAACCTATGTATTAGAGGACATTTCCCTTGTGAGACATTCTCTTCTGGCCTATGAGGCTTTGAGACCGGGTACTTCTAAGGATCCCCTGAGGGTTGCCTTTTCCTGTGTACTGACCTAGGGAGTCCCTTGTAGGATATCTCTCTTGTTATTCCATTGATAGTAACCACGTTATGGAATGCCTATATTGTCCTTCCTTTGAGGATCCTGTGTAGGATTCCTCCCTTCCTCTTCGCTAAGGATCCCGCGTTGGATGCCTTCGCTCCTGTTTACCCGGAGGATCTCGAGTATGATGACTCTTCTATGTTTGACTTGAGGGACCCAACAGGTGCTCATTGTTTGACTGAACCTGAGTTCTTATGTCGGGTTTGGGTAGAGTCGGTGTTCGGGTGTCACTTATAATCCGTGCCAAACTGGTGTTCCCTTCGGGATTTGGATGTATTGTTGGGTTGGGCGTTCTAGCCACCCGCACTATTTGTTTATATTTGACTTGGTTTGCTAATAATGTAGTGTTTACCAGAGGTGCTTCCTAGTTGGTGTGTAACACCCCAAGATTTTACGAAAAATATTTTTTTTAATTTCATTAATGTCTTGTGTTGTATGCTACACCAAAAGGAGCTTGCACAACACGCATCCCTGACTTGGCTTGCATTACACGCAAGCGCGACCTTCCACGATAGCGTGTGTTGTACGCAATACCATGTTTCGCTAAACAACGATATGCTATTAAAATATTATTAAAACTAGCCGTTATGAATAGTAATAACCACTTTTTGAAATTTTGTAATTTTTTTTTTCAAAATGGACTTCCATTTTTAGATTCGGAATATCGAAATTAGCTTAGGGTGAAATTTTGGTACTTTTCGAATAACTTTCGTATTCTGATGAATAGTGAAAATTACTAAATTTTAATTAAAAACAACTTTTTTAATCGAAATAATTAATAGTGATAAATTATTAATTTTAGTGGTTTTAAAGTATATTTAGAATATATTTTTACAATTTAATACAATGTTGGTCATTGGATGTAATTTCACATTTAATACAGACATAAACAAGTGTCAATATTTTGATAGTTATTATCTTTTGAGAACACGCTATTTTTGTTGACGACGGGAATTAATTTTTAAATTAATTAATGCAACTGATATGTTTTTAATATGGTAAAATAGACATCATTTTTGAGATCAAAATATCAAATTTATCTTAGGCCTAATTTTTAGTATTTTTCTAGAAACTTTCATTTTTTGATGAATAGTGAAACCACTAAGTGGTAGTTAAAAAAAATGAATTTTTCATAAAACCTTATTTTACTACTTCTGTGAATTGAATTTCAAAAATCCGAGAGACACGGTTGATTTCAGTAAGTAAAATGTGGTTCAATGAGATGAAAATAATTTTTGGTGAATAGTAACTTTTTACTTTTTTTACCACGGTTAACAGTAAATAGGGTAATTAAGGGTAAAAATGATATTATTATTACCCTAACACATGTCCTAATTCTATTGGATAAGATTAATTCGACCAAAAACAGCCTTAGGAATTCAATATGACCATTTAGGCCCACTTGGATTAGATTAGGACATTTATTATTATTTAATTCAAAGAAGAGTTAAAAGAGTTAAAATCAAAGTTTATTTACTAAAACATTTTTAATATAGGGTTATGCATAAGATAAATTCGATTTTAAATATTCATTCCAAAGCTAATAAGAGTTCCTACATAATTATATTTTATTTATAATTTTTATACATTAAATAAATTAATTTATTTATGACACAATGATGATGCGGTAATTACCATAATAGTTAAAAATTAGAATAATTGATATTATAAATACCCAAATAAATATAATTTCAGACTTTTTATGAATTAAACTAATTTTCTAGGTTAATATGGAATGTTTGTATTGATTTAATAAACTTTGGTCGAAGTAATCATTCTGTTATGAGTTTCACAAAAATCAACTATTGAATAGTGTCAAAATTGACATAAAATAATTTTTAAAACAAATATTATATTATTGATTGTTATTTTATTCATAAAAATCTAAGGTTCTGCCAAGATACTTATATCATGATATTTGTATCTTTAATGGACCACTTGGGGGTTTATTGAATGTATATGGTATGTTTATTAACTATATAATATAAAAATACAAAGTGTCATGGTAAATGTCAATCTAATTAACTAAGAGTTAAAACTAAAAGATAAGGTTAGTATAATGACATAAACTTGTCTTTATTATATTGGATGATAGGATTTCGACCCATCGCCACCTTAGATTTGAAATAAATTAATTTGGAGCTATTTAAAACCGAATTTGGCTTTACAATAAAATAATATTTTTAGTTATTTCAAAGGTGCCCCTCTCCTCCCTTATAAAAGGGCACCTCCTCCCCCTCTTCCTCACACCACTTTGAGCCTTCATGCTTGGCCAGAACCTGCCCATTTCACTTCCCCAATTCCCTAGAAACATCCTAGATTTCCTGGTCTTCTTCAAAGACCAATTGTAGTGCCCTAAGAAGAGGACTCAAAGAGTCGCTTCAAAGAAGAGGTAATGTCCGTTACTGATTCTTTCAACATTATTTCTTCTTCCACTTCTTCTTCTTAGGTTGTTTCATTATGAAGTAATAACATCAGTATCACTCATATACTGATATGTTATTATAAGTATGAAACAACCCTATTTCACCATCTATCCATCCTACGGAAAATGAAATCACCGCGCGTGCGTACGTACGGAATACTGTCTCCATGCTGTGGTGTAATCTATTTTCCACCACCACCTTACTTGGATGGGTATAATGGTTTAAATAATAACTATATATGATTATTTTAAAGTGATATTTATTCTGAAATAGTATACATACACTCCAATACATTCTCACGATCATGAGAACGATATCATCGCTCGTGCGTACGTACGGACTACCGTCTCCACGACGCAATGAGATTCATTCTCCACGTTAACCATTCATGAATGATTATAAAGTATATATAATAAGTAATCATGAAATATATGAAATAATAATGATACTGGATATATGTGTATATATATGTATGTCATCTACTTAATTCCATTCAACTCAATAAGGAAACGAAAACAGCGTTCATGCGTACGTACGGTCTACCGTCTCCATGAACGATGTATTTCTTTCCATTTACTGATTTATTATATATATGTATATTCTGAATATATATTATATATAAATCATGTTTTATATTCTGTAATTAATTAATCATGATCTAAGTAATCATATGAATAATTACAAGTCAAAACACAGACGATAAATGAAACAATTTTTCCCAAAACGCTCTTTAACATGGAATTTGCAAAAGAACGGGTAATATAAAGTCATAAGTGAACTATATATGATATAATAACAATGATTATGATTCTGGAATAAGTCAATGACATTATTTAAATCATTATACAGGAGGTTCAGACACTTATGAAGCAAATAAGACCTAAGCTAAGGGAAATATCACAATCTCATTTTTATCTGAGATTGTTTATACTTTGGTATTTACTGCGGTGTATTTTATCATCCACATCCATGTTTCCTCAATATGTAATATTATTTCCATCCACCTACAATTGTTTAAATCCAATTTTACCCTTCGTTGAGTTTTTAGTAAAGTATATGAAAGGAATCTTTTGTCGTTTTTCGTACGAGGTACTTTTTGACTTTTCCGACAAAAGTACGAAGAATGTTTTTTTAACTTATACGACATGAATGGATTTTTAAAACATTATTTCCAAGAAGCTTACTTTACTAGTTTTCAAGTTTATTTTTAAACAACTTCTTTTAGTTTAAAATTTTATGACATGTTAAAAAAGGAAAATGTTTTTGAAGTAGAAAGGATATTTTCCTCAAGAATGGAGTTCATGTGTTTTATCAAAATTATTTTCCATCTAAGATAATATAGGTTTCTGTTTTTATCCCTATTATTACATTGATTTGATTATGTTGTGATGGAATTATTTTTATGAATTCCTTTATCTTATATGAATTGTTTTATGATGTCATGATGTTTAAGATTCCCATTTTTATTACATGGGTTATGCAATGATGTATGATTTACGATTTTTTGGCACACATAAGAATGGTTTCATTATGAGATGGGTGGGACCTATATCTCCCTCCAATGCATTGGGTAAAGATTTTATATCTCATTAGATAGACATGGCTGGAATGGTAGGTTAAACCGGTTCAGTAAAACAGGACTGAAACGAGGAGTGAACTCGGTTCAGAAATAGACTTTATCCACTAAGATAGTCTTGGCAATGTGTCTTGAATAATAAGAAATTATTCTCTATGATTATGTGTTCATTCCACAAAGTTTCATGTTTTATGTTATGATTATTGGGATTACATTTCACTACCATGATTTATCCCATGTTATGAAATTATGATCTATTTTGCAGGGTAATATTTCCAAATTGCTATGTTCTTATGAATATGATGTGATTGATATTTATTTGGTTTACCCTTACTGAGCATTTGAGCTCACCCTTTTATGATTTTCCCCAGGATATAAATAAAGGTTTTAGGTAAGGAAACAAAAAGTGTAAGATATTTATGGGAGATTTTGAAGATCTTTCACCACGATTAGAAGATTACTTTCCAAGTTTCCAAAGACACTAAACTATTACGGTCCTTGTGTGTCTTTTTTTGTTATGTATTAAGTATTGTGCAAAAGTAATGTATTGTCCATGTACATTAAGCTTCGGGTCTCTACCATTGGTATCAGAGGAAAGGTTTAGTCAACCTTTGTAAACTAGGATGCGAAAACGTTAGTGAGATCCCTAGATATATTTCTAAGGTATGTCTAGGGATGTCCCTAAGGATAAGTATACTTATAGGATATAGTCCTAGAACTATGGTAACGATCATAGAATTTAACCTAAGATGTTAGATATTGAAGGTACTCCCCATTTATTATATTTTTTTCCCTAGTGTGATTTTTACCTCTCACACTATTCTTTTTGGGTTTTAGACGATGGCTGGAACCCGAAGGAACCGTGTTGATCAATGTAATAGACAATGCAATGATTGTCCTCCTGAACAAACAAATGTTATGGGAGATGGAGTGAAAAATATTATAGCTATACTTACACAAGATATGAATCATTCTGGACTTCCAAATGAGTAGAAAAGGGAACAATATTCTATTGAGTCCTTCATGAGGCAACACCCACCTTCTTTTAGTGGGTCTTCTGATCCACTTGTTGCTGAACAATGGATCAGTACTACTGAAAAGATATTTTCAGTTATTCAATGTTCTGAACATGATAAAGTCATCTTAGCAGTATATCTTTTGGAAGGTGAAGCTGATCAATGGTGGAATCTTATCAAGAATACAAGGCCAAGAGATGAATTTGAGTCCATGGAATGGGACGAGTTCAAGAACTTATTTTTCAATAAGTAATTCCCTTGTATTCTTCGAACAAATATGGAGAATGAGTTTCTTGAACTAAAGCAAAAGGATGATGAATCTGTTGGTATATTCGAAGCAAATTTTACAAGGCTTGCTAGGTATGCTTCTGGATTTATCATCCAACCTGAAAGTAAAGTTGATCGATTATTCAGTGGCTTAAAACCAAATCTTCGAAGGGCATTAGCTATAAGATACTTCAGTACCTATGAAGAAATTGTGTGTTGTGCTATCAAGGTAGAAATAGAAGTTGGTGTTACTTATCCATCTCATAGTTTTGACAAGAAACGAAAGATGGAGTTCAAGGAGAAATCTCAGAATAATTGTGAAAAGAAGATGAATGTTTACCTATGCTCAAAGTGTGGAAAGAAGCATGGTGGAGATTGTCTTAAAGGGACAAGTAAATGTTTCAAATGTGGAAAGGAAGGTCATCGGGAATTTGAATGCCGTAATGATGGGAAGAAGATGTCTACTAATGAAAACAAAGGAAGGGATACACAGAATGATCCTACTACACTTCAATGCTTAAAGTGCAAGGAAATGGGGGAATTATGCTAATAAATTCCCTAATCCAAGGGTTAGTGATGATCGACATGAGCAACCACTTAAGGCAAAGGACAAAGGGAAGTCACATGCGATCACTAGTGGTGATGTTGAATATGACAACAATGTGGTGGAATGATTAAGTGTTTATGTAATGGGATTCCAAAATAATGTTGTATATAGTATCGTGGAATATTGGAATATTTATGTATTGGTATATTGTGGTTTTCAATGGTACCGGTAACCATGGAATGTGATTGAGATATTTTTGGAAAAAAAGATGATATGCGCATAATGAAAGGAAAATGAGAAAATGAAATGTTTGACCGTATTCATGAGCTCATGACTGATATAAGGAGAAGGTTATATCATGGTTTGAGTATATATAATTTTTGGATTTTGGTATGTGGAAGGAGTTAACTTTTGACTGCATTCATGTTTTCACTAAGGTTCAATGGGTATTCATTCTTCAAGAGAATATATGATTAAGGTATTCACATGTTTGTAATTTGACCAACAAGACATATCTTATGATATATGGGGATCAATGATGGTATTAAATATCTGGTAATCATTTTCACTATATTATGAGAGTGGACTGCAATATTATGGATAAGCCTAAAGATTGTAATGGATTATGTTGGACATAAGTTAGTATTGTTTAAGGATAGAATTTTTTTCAATATTATTGATGGGATGTTATAGTAATATAGTTTTAGAAAAAGGACAACCTGCAGGAAACACTACTGGAAAACAGAGCTATACCCACGGTTTTGCAAAAAACCGTGGGTATAGGGTAGCTCTATACCCACGGTTTTGTCAAAACCGTGGGTATAGCTTAATTTTGAAGACCAATACCCACGGTTTTCCAAACCGTGGGTAGAAATGCATTTTTTTAAGACATATACCCACGGTTTGGCCCAAACCGTGGGTATAGAGATTGTTCGGATAACCTATACCCACGGTTCTTTAAAACCGTGGGCATTGGGGTAAACTTTTTTGAAGACCTATACCCACGGTTTTAAAGAACCGTGGGTATAGCTTTCCGCCATAAGGCGGGAAAAGAAAATTAGGCGGGAGCACCAAAAAAATTTGGCGGGGATATATTTTTTAACGGCTTATATTAATATATCTATAAACAAAAATATAAATTAACTAATTAGTTTCAGAGCTCGGTTGGTCCGTTCGGTAGTTACGTTGGCGAGTTTAGTATACTGATTCTGTGTTCGAATCTCGCCGCGGTTTTTTTTTAATTTAACATTGTATATTAATATATATAGAAAGACGTATATTAAAAACACGAATAAAAAATATATCCTAGTTGGTCCTTCCCCGTTGCGCTGCCGCGGGAAATACGGGTTCGAAACCCAGTGGGTGCAGACGCGAAACACGGGTATGTTTTTATAAAATTAAAATATTAAATATTAGTATATATATATTTATATATATATAACTTCATATAAAAATGGTGGTATAGTTGGTCTGATTGGGTGGCCCGTTCGGCTGCTGCTGCGCAAGACAGGGGTTCAAAACCTGTGCGCTTCATTTTTGAAAGACTATAAATCCCCACGGTTTGAGAACCGTGGGGTCAAATTCGTGCCAGCGTGGCCATGCACTTGCCACGCTGTGACTATCCTATTCCCACGGTTTCTGAAAACCGTGGGTATAGCCCAAACCCCCTATCCCGACGCCGTTCCAGCCCACGGTTCCCAAAACCGTGGGTATAGGCAAGTTTTCCAGTAGTGAAAGGCGACATCCCATCGCGTCGGACAAGGCTGTGGGAATTGAACCCACAACCGAAATGCGACTGGACTTTATCTCCTACCACTGGCCTACAGGAAGTCCCTGGTTAATAGAAACTAGTTTTATTTTATTAAGCGGTATGATATATGAAGTATAAGTTCATTTTTGGAACCATATACGATTAATCTAACCATAAGATGAACTTATAACTTTTGCTAACCTTTTGTTTGAAAGAGATGGAATGACCCATCATTCTATCACATGATCTGCTAACACATCACGAATAACAAATTCAACTTCATTTCTTTAAATTATGAAGTGGAAATTTTTCAATTCACGAACAACAGTGAGATTGTACGAAAATCATGTAAGTATTTCTTTTAATTCATCAACTTTAGGGAAATGATCTTGAAAACCAAAAATGTTATCCTAGTTCCCTTATATCTGATGAATCAGATGGTACCTTAGATCATCACAAATCTATAGCTTTGTGATTGTTGGCTTTTTTATAGCCATGTTCTCAACCACTCTCCATCAGAACCTGATGGTTAGATTTTTCTTCCATATCCATATTTTCACCTATGTTCTCCTACGTGGAAACCCAGTGATGAGTTAATTTGGGTAACCATTACATTTCATACTTTAGTTTTTAAAGTCATGTTTTGGTATTCCTTTTTACGATGTGGGTTTCTATTAAAGAAACTTTCGAGTAGTAAACCATTTATAACCCCGACGAATTTCGAGGGCGAAATTAATTTTAAGGGGGGTAGAATGTAACACCCCAAGATTTTACGAAAAATATTCTTTTTAATTTCATTAATGTCTTGTGTTATATGATACACCAAAAGGAGCTTTCACAACACGCAACCCTGACTTGGCTTGCATTACACGCAAGCGCGACCTTCCACGATAGCATGTGTTGTACGCAATACCATGTTTCGCTAAACAACGATATGCTATTAAAATATTATTAAAACTAGCCGTTATGAATAGTAATAACCACTTTTTGAAATTTTGTAAATTTTGTTTTTCAAAATGGACTTCATTTTTAGATTCGGAATATCGAAATTAGCTTAGGGTAAAATTTTGGTACTTTTCGGATAACTTTCATATTCTGATGAATAGTGAAAATTACTAAATTTTAATTAAAAACAACTTTTTTAATAGAAATAATTAATAATGATAAATTATTAATTTTAGTGGTTTTAAAGTATATTTAGAATATATTTTTACAATTTAATACAATGTTGGTCATTGGATGTAATTTCACATTTAAACCAGACATAAACAAGTGTCAATCTTCTGATAGTTATTATCTCTTAAGAACACGCTATTTGTGTTGACGACGAGAATTAATTTTTAAATTAATTAATGCAACTGATATGTTTTTAATTTGATAAAATAGACATCATTTTTGAGTTCATAAAATCAAATACAGCTTAGGCCTAATTTTTGGTATTTTTATGGAAACTTTCATTTTTTGATGAATAGTGATACCACTAAGTGGTAGTTAAAAAAATGAATTTTTCATAAAACATAATTTTACCGCTTCTGTAAATGGAATTTCAAAAATCTGAGAGACACGGTTGATGTCAGTAAGTAAAATGTGGTTCAATGAGATGAAAATAATTTTTGGTGAATAGTAACTTTTTACTTTTTTTTTACCACGGTTAAAAGTAAATAGGGTAATTAAGGGTAAAAATGATATTATTATTACCCTAACACATGTCATAATTCTATTGGATAAGATTAATTCGACCAAAAACAACCTTAGGAATAAAATATGACCATTTAGGCCCACTTGGATTAGATTAGGACATTTATTATTATTTAATTCAAAGAAGAGTTAAAAGAGTTAAAATCAAATTTTATTTACTAAAACATTTTTAATATAGGGTTATGAATAAGATAAATTCGATTGTAAATATTCATTAGAAAGCTAATATAATTTCCTATATAATAATATTTTATTTATAATTTTTACACTTTAAATAAATTAATTTATTTATTACACAATGATGATGCAGTAATTACCATAATAGTGAAAAATTAGAATAATTGATATTATAAATACCCAAATAAATATAATTTCAGACTTTTTATGATTTACACTAATTTTATAGGTTAATATGGTATGTTAGGATTGATTTAATTAACTTAGGTCGATGTAATCATTCTGATATGAGTTTCAAAAAAATAAACTATTGAATAGTGTCAAAATTGACATAAAATAATGCTTAAAACAAATATTATATTATTGATTGTTATTTTATTCCTAAAAATCTAAGGTTCGGCCAAGATACTTATATAATGATATATGTATCATTAATGGACCACTTGGGGGTTTCTTGTATGTATATGGTAATTTTATTAACTATATAATATAAAAATACAAAGTACCATGGTAAATGTCAATCTAATTAACTAAGAGTTAAAACGAAAAGATAAGGTTAGTATAATGACCTAAACTTGTCTAAATTATATTGGATGAGAGGATTTCGACCCATACCCACCTTAGCTTCGAAATAAATCAATTTGGAGCTATTTAAAACCGAATTTGGATTTATAATAAAATAATATTTTTAGTTATTCCAAAGGTTCCCCTCTCCTCCCTTATAAAAGGGCACCTCCTCCCCCTCTTCCTCACACCACTTTGAGCCTTCAAGATCTGCCAAACCCTGCCCATTTCACTTCCCCACTTCCCTAGAAACTTCCTAGAGGTCCTGTTCTTATTCAAAGACCAATTTTAGAGCCCTAAGAAGAGGCCTCAAAGAGCCGCTTCAAAGAAGAGGTAATGTCCGTTACCGATTCTTTCAACATTATTTCTTCTTCCACTTCTTCTTCTTAGGTTGTTTCATTATGAATTAATAACATCGGTATCACTCATATACTTATATGTTATTATAAGTATGAAACAACCCTATTTCACGATCTATCCATCCTATGGAAAACGAAATCACCGCGTGTGCGTACGTACAGAATACCGTCTCCACGCCGTGGTGTAATCTATTTTCCACCACCACCTTACTTGGATGGGTATAATGGTGTAAATAATAACTATATATGATTATTTTAAAGTGATATTGATTCTGAAATAGTATACATACACTCCAATACATTCCAACGATTATGAGAATGATATCATCGCTTGTGCGTACGTACAGACTACCGTCTCCACGACGCGATGAGATTCATTCTCCACGTTAACCATTCATGAATGATTATAAAGTATATATAATAAGTAATCATGAAATATATGAAATAATAATGATACTGGATTTATGTGTATATATATGTATGTCATCTACTTAATTCCATTCAACTCAATAAGGAAACTAAAACAGCATTCATGCGTACGTACGGCCTACCGTCTCCATGAATGGTTTATTTCTTTCCATTTACTGATTTATTATATATATGTATATTCTGAATATATATTATATATAAATCATGTTTTATATTCTGGAATTAAGTAATCATGATCTAAGTAATCATATGAATAATTACAAGTCAAAACACAGACAACAAATGAAACAATTTTACCCAAAATGCTCTTTAACATGGAATTTACAAAAGAACGGGTAACATAAAGTCATAAGTGAACCATATATGATATCATAACAATGTTTATGATTCTTGAATAAGTCAATGACATTATCTAAATCATTATACAGGAGTTTCGGACACTTACGAAGCAAATAAGACCTAAGGTAAGGGAAATATCACAATCTCATGTTTATCTGAGATTGTTTATACTTTGGTATTTACTGGGGTGTATTTTATCATCCACATACATGTTTAATCAATATGTAATAATATTTCCATCCACCTACAATTTTTTAAATCCAATTTTACCCTTCGTTGAGTTTTTAGTAAAGTATATGAAAGGAATCTTTTGTCATTTTTCGTACGATGTACTTTTTGACTTTTCTGACAAAAGTACGAAGAATGTTTTTTTAACTTATACGGCATGAATGGATTTTTAAAACATTATTTTCAAGAATCTTCCTTTACTAGTTTTCAAGTTTATTTTTAAAAAACTTCTTTTAGTTTAAAATTGTATGACATGTTAAAAAAGGAAAATGTTTTTGAAGTAGAAAGGATATTTTCCTCAAGAATGGAGTTCAAGCGTTTTATCAAAATTATTTTACATCTAAGATAATATAGGGTTCTGTTTTTATCCCTATTATTACATTGATTTTATTATTTTGTGATGGAATTATTTTTATGAATTCCTTTATCTTATATGAATTGTTTTATGATGTCATGATGTTTAAGATTCCTATTTTTATTACATGGGTTATGCAATGATGTATGATTTACGATTTTGTGGGACACATAAGAATGGTTTAATTATGAGATGGGTGGGACCTATATCTCCCTCCAATGCCTTGGGTAAAGATTTTATATCTCATGAGATAGACATGGCTGGAACGACAGGTTAAACCGGTTCAGTAAAACATGACTGAAATGAGAAGTGAACTCGGTTCAGAAATGGACTTTGTCCACTAAGATAGTCTTGGGAATGAGTCTTGACTAATAAGAAATGATTCTCTATGATTATGTGTGCATGCCACAAAGTATCATGTTTTATGTTATGATTATTGGGATTACATTTCACAACCATGATTTATCTCATGTTATGAAATTATGATCTCTTTTGCAGGGTAAGATTTCCAAATTGTTATGTTCTTATGAATATGATGTGATTGATATTTCTTTTGTTTACCCTTACTGAGCATTTGAGCTCAACCTTTTATGTTTTTTCCCCATGATATAAATAAAGGTTTTAGGTAAGGAAACAAAACGTGGAAGATCATTATGGGAGATTTTTAAGATCTTTCACCACGATTAGAAGATTACGTTCCATGTTTCCAAAGACACTAAACTATTACGGTCCTTGTGTGTCTGTTTTTGTTATGTATTAAGTATTCCTCAAAAGTAATGTAATGTCCATGTACGTTAAGCTTCGGGTATCTACATGGTGGCTGCTGATCCTAACACGAGGTTTCTTTATTGTTTATTTGGACGCCTACTTTTCCTTGTGTTCCTGAGTAGAGGTGTTTGATTGTAAATAGTGTATTTTACCTTGCTGTAGACTATTAGCCAAGTAGTTATTTAGGTTTACTTGGGCCGATACCGAATTCTACACTTTCTTGACTTACACAGGGCTGTGAGAACCTAGTGTATAGAACATAGGGATAATTGACGTTGAGGGCTTCTCCAGAGTGTCTTTATAGTTATACGATGCGAGAATATAGGGAGAATTGAAGTTGAGTGCTTCCCCAGAGTGTCTGTAGTTCCTCGACGTGGGCCACATGGGGAATTGATGTTGAGTGCTTCCCCAGAGTGACTTTAGTATGATACGAGACTATAGGGGGAATTGACAACGATTGCTACCCCAGAGAGTCTATGCTTTAGCTAATCCAGAGGGGTGAGACTATGTGTGTTGCCCAGAGGGTTGCTTGTGTTTCTTGGTAGGACTAGAGGGGATAGGCTGTGGTACTTCCCAGAGGGTTACATGTTGTGTTATCTACATATTTGTGTTTGATTGGTTGAACCATAGGGGATAGGCTGTGAGTACTTCGCAGAGGGTTACTTGTTTTTATTTAGCTTGTTCAGAGACATAATTCCGGCGTTGGCCGAAGTAAGTACATGTCGATGGGATTACGGACCCAGAGATCGACTTGATGAGACACAGCTTGAGTGGCACAACATCCAGCTCAATGCCCTTGCACAAGATGTCTAGGATATCGGGCTTATGGTCCCAAGGATCGACTGCTAATGTTGTTCTTGTTATTTTAATCACTTAATCATGAATATTAATATTTATGTATATGTGTATAGGTACAGGGATATACATGTGTACGTATATAGATATGGGCATCCATGGTGACACTTTCCCATTTTACAGGGTTTACATAACCTAGGTTTGAATGTGGTTTCACATTTGGTTTACTTCTTTTGTTGTGTTCCAGCTAGGCTGAGCATGTTGTTATTGCATACACATAGCAGCATAATTATAGGTTGCTTGTTGGGGTGCCCTACTGAGATTATTTCTCACCCATGCACATACACCTTGGTGTACGTGTAGACCTTATGTCTGCTTTTCAAGTTGGTCACGAGTTGCATGTTGGATAGGGCTGAGGCCCAGTGTTTCATGATCGAGCAGAGCTGCTCAAGTGGTTCTACTGATCGGGCTGCTGCAGTTCGACATTGTCTGGAGATCGGGTAAGTGGATTGGCTCGGAGTTAGTAGCAGAGCCCTGTAATTTTACTTTCAGTTTCTTTTGTACTAGTATCTGTTTGGTCAGCCCCATGGGTGACTGGTGTTGTATTGTATTGCATAGCTATTCGGGATTTTACAACATTTTTACTATTACAACTTGTTCTATTTCGATTCTTTATTGTTTCCACGCTTTGTTTACTTTCCGCAATGTATGATACTTAGTTATTTCTATTGTTTTCTTACTCTGGTATGAGGGAATAGTCTCCCCACTATCACACCCTATACCCTCACTGCTAGTCGGCAGCCTCAGGCGTATGGGGAGGCACACTTGAGGCCTTATGGCGAACCGACTCAGAGCACTGGTTTAGTGGCTTCCAGGTCGGTATGTTACAAAGTGGCATCAGACAAGTTTTCTTTCCTGGTCTTTACTGTTTGGGATATGCTAGACAGTAGTATCAGGAATGTATCAAAACTTGTGATGGATATCGGGCTGGTGCGTCGAGAACACTTGTTTCGGTAAGAAGTGCTGGTTTCTAGGGTTTGGGATTGCTGTTCTGATTTTGTGATGTTATAGTTGTTTTTGATTTTCTCCTTGAGCGACGCACATGTTGTGTGGTGTTTTGATTTACTATGGATCTTTGGCTCTTGGACATTAGTAAGATGCTATGGATTGATTTTGACTCTTGGGCGGCAAAGGCAAGAGGTGTCCCATGCATCATACTAGGCACGTGGGGTTCATAGAATATAGGCCTACTAGTATGTGTTTTTACTTAAAACTGAGTCCTTTGGGTATTCTTAAACATAATTTTTACTCTGATGGAAGGTTATGTGAATCTATGTTGAGGCGTTGGTGTGAGGATGATGACTCGGTCCTTTTGCACATGTGGTGCAGTGACCCCAATTGGCCGATATGGCACGTGATGCCTTTATTTTTACCCCCTTTATTGGGTTTTATTTCTCAGGTCTATGGTCATCTAGTCAAATAGATGAGTAAGATGTCGATAGATACCAATGATTTTCTTGTGAACTGGACCTCCTTGTGGTATTTCCTTATACGGATACCCGATGAGTGTCATTCAGTTTCTCTTATACTTGGGTTGTGAACTCCAGAGAGTAGTTCCTTCCAAGGATGATCTAAGATGATCCGGACCCTTGTAGGCTGTGTTTCTATTTTGACTTTTGTTGGTCGTTGTGATCTTTACCATCTTCGTAGGGGCTGTGGATCTTTTGGGCTAGGTGTTTAGACCTTGTGACCCAGTTGTGAGGCTTTTTCTGTAGGGCTAGGTAGAAGACCTAGATACCCTTGGTTTTGACTTGAACCCTTGTTGGTCGATGTATTTTCTATTCTAGGGCAACCTGTGTGGGAAATGTTGGCCAGCGTCTTCCAATTCCTTTTGGCGGTGTTTTTTTCTGTGACTGGTTTCGACAAGCAGGCATGTTCGGGTGCCTAGCCTGGTCGACTAGTGTTTCTGATGTTTCTATTGTGGGTGGTGTCATTTGAATCTATATCAGTGAGAGGTCGGGTGCAAGACGAGGACCGATGTTTCAATACTTTTTGTGGACTCGGATCCCGGAAGTTGTTTTGGAATGTCGTTTTTTTGTAGAGGTGACTTTGTGAAATTTAGGGTTACCGTAAAATGGTTGATCCGTGCTTGAATACTGGTCGGGTTTTGGAAGGACGTTAGTGTGGCTCGGAGGGAGCTAGACACGACTTCGGGGAAAGCTTAGTGTACTTCTATAAGGGATGATCAAGTGCTATATTGATTAATCTTGAGTATGCTAATAGAGCTTCGACCCTACAACAATATCCTTTTTCTTTCATAATATTCATCCCTGTTGTGGATGGAACCTGTTCTGGTTTTTCTCTCGGAGCAGTGCAAGAAAATCCATATGGTGGGGAGTGCACCATTGGCCTTTTGAGGGTGGTTTTCCTTGTTTAGGTTAAACTATGTTGTTTTCTAGTGGGCTTTTGGGCTCAGAGTTTCTTTTAAGACGACGACAAGGGTATTCCCATGGTGGGGAGTACCAGTTTGGTCATAGTTGAATGTCTTCTATGTAGAAGGTGGTTGTTAATACTATAAGGATAGTTGTTGGATGGTCTAGATATCTCGGTTGTGAAAATTCTCAGGTTAGGAGCATGGTTGCTGGTTCTTTTCCTGGGCTTCTTGGGGATGAGTAGGTTTATGGTGGGGAGTTTGTAAGAACCCGTGATTTTCCGGACTTCAGTTTTGAGATGAAATTTAATTTTTTGCTAATGGATGGTTGTGAGGGGTAAAATGGTCATTTTCCCTACCATCTGATCTCGGATAATTTTTCTGATAGCTCCATTGTTCCCATAATATGGATTTTACCTTAGGACAAGAGTTTGGCAGAAATCTGAGCAGTCCAAATTTTAGCAAAATGTTTAATATTTAATATTATTAAATTAAATATTAAATTATTCACGCAGGTTCATTTGTCAGTAAATTTTAAATGGAGCTTCGGATTGAGATTTCATCTGTGCCTTTGATTCCGAAATGGGGATTTTAGCCTAGCGGGGGCATAAACTCTTGTCGGGCGCGGGGGCCGGCCCGGACCCCTTTTTTTCTTTTCCTTTTCTTTTCTTTTCTTCCTTCTCTTTTTCCTCCTCCTCCTTTCACACGTCTCCTACACCGACCCCTTGGCTGTGACCTTTGAGAGATATGGAGTTTGAGAAAGAGGGAAATTTGGGAGGTAATAGGGGTACCGATTCAAAGTCGTCGAAGGGCTGAGTCGGCGTGCAGCAACTGAGAGCCGTGAAATCAACCGACGCTTCGGCGGTTTCCGCCCGAAGGTAGGTCCGTTTATGTTTTATCCATAGATACCCTTTAAAAATTTTGTTTTAAGTCTTTAAATCCATATATTTCTTTCTTTTAAGCCCATGGGGCTCGATCTTTTGTTTCAGGGGCGAAAACGGGCGTTTCGGTCATTTTCAGGGATTTCACGTTGGAAAACCCAGAATACACGGCGTGTATTCCAGGGGTACACGCCATGTGTTCTTCCCTTTTGGGGAAGACAATGTTTTCTTATGTACATTCCATGTACTTTGATTACACTCCATGTAGTGGGTGGCCAAGTGACTGGTTGTGTGAAATTGAACACAAAATAGTGGTTTTTTTGGAGTACATGCCGTGTACTATTAGTACACGTTGTGTAGTGGTACTTGGGAATGTGTTTTAGTGAAAACGAACACATGATGAATTTTTTTGTAAATATTACACACCATGTGCAGTAAATTACACACCGTGTACTATTACACAAGCAGACCCAATGTGTTCTGGCCATGTGCTTTGGCCATGTACTACTCAGTTTAGTAGTTTTGGGGATATCCTGGGCTCTAAAAGTCATAATTGGGCATGTGAGTAGTCTATTCTAATAATTTTTTCACATAGATTGAAATTGTGGAATTATTTTGACATTTATAGGTCATATAAAGGGGGTTTTGGGGGTTTATATCTAAATAGAGGGGTTCTCCCTCCAGTTATCGAGTTCAGTTGTCACCTGATAGTGAGACTTGGCGTGGATGATAGGTTGGGTGTTTGGAAAAATTTAGTTGAGACCTTTATTAGGAGATGATCTATGAGATATCTCTTATAACCTATTATTTATAGGAATTTTACCTTGTGATATGTTCCATTCGAGCCTATGAGACTTTGAGACCGGGTACTTCTAAGGATCCCCTGAGGGATGACTTTGCATGTGTGCTGACCTAGGGAGTCCCTTATAGGATCTATCTCATGTTCATCTTTTGATAGGAACCATGTTATGGAATTCCTATGATGTCCTTCCATTGAGGATCCCATGTCAGATTCCTCCCTTTCTCTTCGCTAAGGATCCCATGTTGGATGCCTTCACTCATGTTTACCTGGAAGATCTTGAGTATGCTGCCTCCTCTGTGTTTAACTTGAGGGACCCAGCGGGTGCTCATTGTTTGACCGACCCCAATTGTTATGTTAGGTTTGGGTAGAGATGCTAATCAAGTGTCACCTATAATTCGTGCCAAACTATTTATCCCTTTGGTCTTTTGATGTATTTTTGGGTTGGGCATTTGGGCCACCCGCACTATTTGTTTATATCTGACTGGGTTTTCTAATACTGCAGTGTTTACCAGAGGTGCTTCCTGGTTGGTGGCTGCAGATCCTGACGTGAGGCGTATTTCTTGTTTATTTGGATGCAAACTTTTCCTTTTGTTCCTGATTAGAGGTGTTTGATTGTAAATAGTGTATTTTACCTTGTTGTAGACTATTTTCCAAGTAGTTCTTGGGGTTTACTTGGGCCGATACGCGATGCTACACTTTCCTGACTTACACAAGGCTATGAGAACCTGGTGGATAGACCATAGGGAGAATTGATGTTGAGGGATTCTCTAGAGTGTCTTTATAATTATACGATGAGAGACCACATGAGGAATTGACTTTGAGTGCTTCCCCAGAGCGTCTGTAGTTCCTCGACGTGGGTCACAGGGGGAATTAACGTTGAGTGATTCCCTAGAGTGCCTTTAGTACGATACGGGACTATAGAGGGAATTGACGGTGAGTGCATCCCTAGAGAGTATATGATTTAGCTAAACCAGAGGGGTGAGACTGTGTGTACTGCCCAGAGGGTTTCTTTTGTTGCTAGGTAGGACCAGAGGGGATAGACTGTGAGTACTTCCCAAAGGGTTACCGGTTGTGTTATCTTCTTGCTTGTGTTTGATTGGTTGAACCAGAGGGGACAGGCTCTGAGTACTTCCTAGAGGGTTACTTGTTTTTGTTTAGCTTGTTCAGAGACATAATTATAGCATTGGATGAAGAAGGTATATGTCGATGGGATTAAAAACCCATAGATCGATTTAATGATACAAGTCTTGAGTGGCACGACGTCCAGATCAATGCCCTTGCATAGGATGTCTAGGAGATTGGGCTTATGGTCCCAAGGATCGACTGTTAATGTTTTTCTTGTTATTTGAATCACTTAATCATGAATATTCATATTTATGTATATGTGTATAGGTATGAGACTATACATGTGTACGTATATAGATATAGAAATCCATGGTGCCACTTGCCTAGTTGACAAGGATTACATACCCTAGGTTCGGATGTGGTTCAACGTTTGGTTTACTTATTTTTTGTGTGTTCTAGCTAGGCTGATCACATTGTTGTGGCATACACATAGAATTACAGTTATAGGTTTCTTTTCAGGGTGCCCTACTGAGATTATATCTCACCACTGCATGTGCACCTTGGTGTACGTGTAAGACTTTTGTCAGCTTATCTGGTTGAGCATGAGTTTCATGGTGGATAGGGATGAGGCCCACTGTTTCATGATCGAGAGGAGCTACTCGAGTGGTTCTACTAATCGGGATGCTATAGTTTGACAGTGTCTGGAGATTGGGTATGTGGATTGGCTCGGAGTTAGTAGCAGTAGAGCCTTGTACTTTTACTTTAAGTTTCTTTTGAACTTGTATCTGTATGGTCGGCCCGGTGGGTGACCAATGTTATATTGTATTGCATAGCTTTTTGGGCTTTTACAACATTTTTACAATTGCAGCTTGTTCTATTTCAGTTGTTTATTTCTTTCACACTCTGTTTACTTTCTACAGTGTATGATACGTAGTTATTTTTGCTATTTTCTTACTCTGGTATGAGGGTATAGTCTCCCCACTATCACACCCTAGGCCCTCACTGCTAGTCAACAGCCTCTGGCATACGGGGTGGCGTGCTTGAGGCCTTATGGCGAACTGGCTCGGAGCACCATTTTAGTGGCTTCCGGGTCAGGACGTTACACCTTCTTCAATGATCACTTTTGTTTCATTTACTTCTATACCCCTTAGATTATTCACATATTATGATTATATAATAACCTAATTATATTAAATATATTTATATGTTGTTATGATAATATTTATACCTACACTTTTAAAAACACCCATCAAATGGGATACACAATCATCGTTCGAGTATATGACAGACTACCACATCGTGAACTGATATCATTCGTTCTTCCATTTACCACCTCTCAAGGTTGGAAATATTGTTATATTTATAGTTTATATATGATATATATGATAATTATATAGCATTTATGATTCTATAATTATTACATAACTCATAACATCATGCTTTCCATTTTTTGGTAATACGATAACATCATTTGTTGATGTGTGAACTACTACCTCCTCAAAGCGATGTGATTTGTTCAAAATATACATGGAATGTATAAATGACGATTTTAATAAAAATATGGGAAAATAAGATACATATATGACACTATTATTATAATATACATATATATTTATATAATTTACTTTTCATTCTTTTAAATATGACAAGGAAATGGAAGTAACGTTCATGCGTATGTACGGCCTACCGTCTCTATGAACGATGCATTTCATTTCCTATATCCAAACTGTATGGATTATTCTAAAAAAATTTATACTGAATATATATGATATTAATTTTTTTTTTACATACTTGATATGGAGAAATCATGATTGACATAAGAATAAAAAAATAACAAGTCCAAACATACTAAAAAAACATGGCAATTAACACCTAAAATAGTAAAAATAATAAAAGGTTATTAACAAACATGTTATAAAATATTATAAAAAGATAATATATGATATTATAAATATTATGATTTTTATTTTATAATTTAGTAAAATTATTAAAACCATTATTCAGGAGGTTAAAAAATGTTCACCAAAAAAAATGCAAGGTAAGGGATTTTTGTCTAACTTTTATTTATGTGAGACATGCCCCATTTTCACCACTTACTTATTTTTTATGGTGTATATAATTCTCCCTTTTATATATTATAATTAATAATTAGGGTAGTAAATTTTTTTTACGTTTTATTATCTCATCCCAAGGGTTTTAACTTGATAAACAACTAGTAAAAGTTATCTTATAATCTCATTTTCTTATCTGATTGTTGGCTTTCTATTAAAACAATCACTTTCTCATAATCACTATTCATTGGGAATTATACTTATTTCTGATATCCATATTATTTTATAATGGATATTATTATTACCTAAACTTTATACCATTAATTATATATGGTTTTTACTTCGAAAGTTATTTTATTAACTTTGTAAATACTGACAAATCCATATATTTTATTCAGTAAAAATATTTGATGATAAGGAATATTGTTTATTTATTAAATTGATTATTTGATATATGAGTTATTCTTTGGACTAGAAGATATTGGTGGATCCTAGTTATAGATAACACCTTAATGTATTTGTAGTATCATGGGAAAAATCAGTTATCCAAATCAAAGAAGTTTAAACTGTCTTGAGAATATATCTTGATGGTATAGTGGTTCATGTTGTAGATACATGGAATCCAATATTAAATCACTTCCTTCATTCATAATTCATTTCAGTTATTATCGAGATGATTTTCACTATGAGAAAAATATATGGACGCATTTATTTTTAGTATATTGATTAAATGGCATGTGTTTATATTATTTACCTATCCATATTGATTATACCATATCTAGTTATTTAAAGGCATGTGTTTTCAGTTATTTACCTTTACATATTGTTTATGAACTTCCTTATTAGTTTATTAATTACATGGCATGTGTGTTCAGTTTTTTACCATCCCATAATTATTATTATCATTGATTCATTATTTCTTCAACTATACTTATCCATTACTGATAATTTGAGCTCACCCTTATTTTGTTTCATTTCCCTTGGATTCCCTAGAGTGTAACAAGAAAGATAGAAAAGGAAAATCTATAAGGAATAAAGTTATTATTATCCTATAAAATTATATTTTAATTTGTGTATTCATTTCAAATACAAGGCTTTTGTATGTATCTCATTTACCAAGATTATTAAACTATTTGGTCCTTTGGGATGTGATTTACTTCTATCATATGCCAATGTAATGGTAGCACGATACCAGCTCTAGGATTTCAGGGGTTAGGGTCGCTATACTCGTGCTTAGAAAAAATATTAGATGAATTATAAAACATTTGATTTAATATATAATACATAAATTTCATTAAAATTAATCACTAATAGTGAATAATTTAATTTATTAATAAATAAATACATCATTCACATAGAATGTTTTTTTATAAAAACATTACTTTTAATTTCAAATGATTTTTATTCTCATTTCTAGTCAATTAATAACAAATGAATTTATTTTATTCATGTGTAAACCAAATATTGTTCATAATTTAATTAGTAATATTCATAATTTAAAATTTAATATCTAGGTTATAATGGATAAGTTTTAAAATAATATTAATAATATATCAGGTTTTTCTAAAACATTCTGTTGTGTGTAATGACAGCTATCAAAGAAGTTAATTTTTTTTGAAAAAAATATTTCATAAAATATCTGGTTCTTATAATCCTTGAATTTATGATTTTGAATAATATCTATTTGGGGAAAAATGTAAAATATATACAAATAATAAGATACTCATGTGTATATTCATACAGAAAGAGCTTAATAAGATCTAATGAATATGGTCAAAGATGATCAAGGAATTTAAATTTTCAATCCATTACCTTCCTAGAAAATCAAATAAAGTGGAAGATGCTCTATGTAGAAAGGATCCTATAAACTTTTCTATGATGTGGATTGAGAGTGATATGATCAATTTAGTCCTAAAAAGTATGGCCATGAGTGTCATAAATAAAGTAATATCTTCACTATTTTCTAAAATGATTACTCAATAATCCCTTCTAGAAAAGTTAAAGGATGCTAAAAGGGATAATGTTGAAATATACAAGAAATTATAAGTTATAAGAAAATGGAAATCCACAGATTATAAAATATATAAAAGAGTTTAAATATTTGGTATATGACTATGTGTACCATAAAATCCTAATATAAAGAAGGAATTGTTAAATGATACACATATCTTGTCCTTCTCCATACACTGAGGAAGCATTATGATGTATCAATATCTCGGAGAGAAATATTAGTGGGAAAATATTAATAAGGAGATAATGTAATTTATATAAAATTTTCTGGTATATTAGAAAGTTAAGGCATAGAGTAAAAATACCAAGCCAGTGATACAAACATTACCCATACCCACATGGAAATGGGGGAACATCACAATGTATTTTTTCATAGGAATTACAAATATATCCAAATGAAATAATATTATATGGGATATAGTAGATAATTTTAAAAATTCCGGTAACTTTATTTCAATTTGACAGGACGTCCCATTCAATCAACTTGGAAGGATATAGATTAGAGAAGTGGTGAGGCTGCATGGAACACCACTATTGATAATATCCAACCTAGATCTAAGATTTAGTTTCATGTTTTGGAATATTACCCAAAATGCTCTAAAAACTAAGTTTAATTTCATTTTATCTTATCACCCCAAAACTGATGTCCAATCTAAGTGGAATATCTAAACTCTTGAGGGAATTATGAGAGCATACTTGATAGACTTCAAAAGACGATGGCATCATCATCTTCCTCTAGTCGAGTTCTCATGCAATAAAAACTTCCCTCCAGTGTCAAAATGGCTCTGTATGGATCCCTTTATGAGAAGAGATGAAGAGCACTTGTGTGTTGAGTTGAAGTTGTTGAACATAAATTTTTGGGACTAGGAATGATTGAGGAAATAGTAGAAAAGGTTCTAAAAATTCAGTAGCACATCAGATCATCTCATAATCAACAAAAGAGATATGTTGACAGTTATTAGAGAGACCATGAGTTTGAGGATAAAGATAAAGTATTATTCCACACATCTCAAAGGAATAGAGTCATGAGATTTGGTAATAAGGAAAAGCTTTGTACTAGGTACTTCAAAAACATTGAGATTCTTGATCGCATTGATGTGTTGACCTATAAACTAGCACTACCACCATCCTAGCCTGATGTACATGATGTGTCTTATAAATCCCTATCGAGGACATAAATATAAAATCCCTCACATGTACAAAATTTATTTGTGGTATAGCTCGAAAATGATGTCTATTATTAGGAGAAACTGATGAATATCTTTGACTGTAGAGAGAAATTTCTATAAAACATAGAATCTCACCTATTTAATATATAATGGAAAAATCATATGTATATGGAGGTAAAATGGGAGCAAGAGGAAGAAATAAAGCAGAATAATCTTCACCAATTTTCAACTTAGTAAATAAAAGGAAATTTCAATGATTATATTTCATAATGGGGAAAGAATGTAATGACCTAGGATTTTTTAGTAGAATTTATTTTCTTATATAAATGTGTAATATTTTGTAATGTAGTATTTTATAAAGAACATAGACCACTTGATAAAACCAAAAAAAATTATAATATAAATATGACTATTAACTTTTGGGAATAAATGTGGGCTTAATAATTGAAAAATATCATAGTGGGATGAAAAAATAGAAAACAAGATACAAGTAATATAATAATTTGTATTAGTTCAATCCACCAGAATAAATAAACTCATAAAAAACACCATAAAATTGAAAAAAAATATTTGTAACATAATATTAAAATTGAAAATTAAAAAATATATAAACCTTATAGATAATGGAAATGAATGAATAATGAATGAAATATAATAAATTTATTGAAAGTATGGAACCCATATAACCATTATAAATATGACTCTTTAAATACTAATCTTACTATTTGAATAGTAATCTAGCTATTGGAATTGTAATCTAAATGTTTGGTATTGAAACCTAAGGGTTAGAATTTTATACTCACCTATGTAAGTGTAAAAAAATAATTATGTGTCTTATAGAAATAAAATATGAAATATTTGTATCATAATATAAGTAAATAAATGTTTTAAAAATGATTAAATTAGTGTTTGTATTTTTGTAAAAAGTATATGGTTTATTATAATTTTTAAAATAAATATAAGATTTAAAATAGATATTATTTTCATAAAATAGTTTTATAAAACAATATTAACTTACATAATAATGTTAATATAATTTTATGAGAGAAATTAATTTTTCAAACGGTCAAAAAATTGATCCCAATATTGAAATTGGTATTCAATAAGAAATTTAATTAAATGTTAAATTTATCTTACTTATAAAATTATTTTAATAAAATAGATTTTATTTTTGGAATCTGAAAAGAAAAAAAATGGTTTGGTTGAATTTTTGGTTTTTTTGTAAAATTGATCAATTATTAGTGAATAGTTTAATACAGAAAAATGTGATATTTAATATTATAAGATAAATACTATAATTTATAAGTCATGGATGATGTAAGAACCCATTATTTAGAACTCACATGCCCTATTTACTATACATGGTCATTTCATTCATTACTATTGGTAGTCTTGATCCAAAATAACAAACTAATGATTATTATATTCAAAAACACTCATCTCCTCCCATTATAAATGTCATCCCTCACCACCCCTTCTATTCACACCTTTTAATCCCTAGATATTTCTGAATTAATATCCAATTATCTTTATAACACCTTCCAAACATCCAAATAGTTTTTGTCTCACCAAAATTAGAAAACAAAAGTACCTTAAGGTGTATTTCAAAAGACAATCTTTAAAAGGTAAAATTCTCAAACTACCCCTTTTAAATTCATTTTTTCTTCCACCTCCTCCTCACATTCCCCATACAACATGAAATAATTAACACAATATTATAAATGAAATTTAATTTTATTATAATAATTTAATATCTATCATCCATCCAATTCTCTTATATCCTCATTATAAAAACAAGAATATTGTTCACATTATGGTGGATTCATCACCTTCATGAACAACATACTTCTTTTTTTCTTCACCGCCTTAAAGGTTGGTTATGAAAATATAATTACAATTAAATATGACGATAATAAGTATATTATAACATAGTACATGAATATTTAATTTATTTATAACCTTTAATTAAATAAAAAATATATATTTCATGATGGTCGATAAAACAACCTAAATAAACTAGCCGTATAATGACAATGCTTATACTAAATGAATCATCCCTATTTTAGAATACATATGGATATTTTTTACCATTTAATGTTTTGTTATGTATATTTAACTTATTTAATTTCACTTTTATATTTTTATCCCCATTAGATAAGAACTCCAATAATATTCCACAAGAGGCCCGACCTTGTAACCATGAAATGAACATTCTCATATCAATGAAATTAAACTTTTTATCACATTGAAATGGTTGTAAATGACCAAAATATAATTTTAGTAAATAAAATGAAGATGTAGAAGTTTAAAAATTAATTCATTAATGAATATTTTTTTATTATTTAGGATTTTAAGTGAATGTTAAAAATGATTTTGATATAAGGTAATGGATCTCTCCGTACCACCCTATTTTCATTGGGTTATGACATTTATTTATCAAAATACCTTTATCTCTCTCTATCACTATTTTATGTTATTTAATTCTTATAAATTATATATATATAAAATATTTATCTTATTCATATACCTATCTTATTATCCCTTCCTTTCACGGGGTTAAACATTCCTTAATTTAATTTCTCAAATTCCTTATTTAAAATGAAACCTAATTAAAGAGAACTTTTCTAACTATTAATTTTTTTATGTAACACGCTTTTAAATTATTTATTTGAAATAATAAATTCATTAAATAAAGAAATATTTTAGGTATAACCATTCTATTTTACATCTATTTTACAAAAAAATCCATGATCATTCTTTGTTCAAAATTGTTTAACCAATTCCTTGAGACACTGTTTTGAATGTTCAATTATACACTCAATTATCTAACATTTATATTTTTTTTTATAAATGAACTCCAAATTTCATACCTATAATTATTTATTCAGATATTAATTTTAAAAATATTTAATTAATTCTTATCTTTGTAATATTTATGAAAAATCCTTTTATTTTGATATAAGGAAATATTATACAACCCATTTAATTCTATGGGTAATTATTAGGTTTATGTATTACATTTTATTTCCATTTGTGGAACACATAATCTTTTACATGTTATGATGGGTGTGTATAAATCATGCTCTAATTCATTGTGTAATTTTTATGTCTGATGATATGATATGTATAGGATTATTAAGTAAACCTAATCTATGACAAGACTCTATAAACCATGTGATGTTGTCATGGAAGTTATCCTTGCCTTTTGTTTATGCCAGGTTCCATGTTTCTTTTACATTCCTATATTTCCTTGATATTATATTTTTATTTTGTTCTCCCATATGTTTATTCACAAGACTTGTATTTTATGATATCATATTATTCCTTTTTCCTCTTATGATATTCTTAGTTATCATGTTTATTCCATAACTGGGCTATTTAGATCATGCTATTTTTTATGTGTTCCCCATGTTATAATAAGTAGTTTAAAGAGATCAAAGGTATATTATAGATCATCATAGAGATTAAAATAAAGACATTTTATTTTAGTTTCATTATTATTTTTTATGTAACAATTATTCCAAATACACTGGACCTCTCAATCATTGGGTATCATTTACAGGACATTTATGTTAAAAATAAAGTTACATTATGTGTAAGAGAATTGGTTAATTATATTTTCAATCAAACACCACTAATAACTATATCTATCAATATTGGGTACTCTATGGTAACCCTAAAATTATTCAAAATCATCATAGATTATAAATGTCTTGAGTGAAATTACAATGAAGGGTTGAGTATAAACATATTCCATCAGTTACCTAGAAAACACAATAGAGAGGATTGAAAGAAAATTCAACACAAAACCCAAGACAATGTAAAAGGAAACCAAGTTATTCATTAAGCATTGATACCATAAATATAGTAGTGAAGTATAGAAAATATATCATAGATTTAACAAGGTTATATGTTATTTTTAACTTGAGGTATCAAGTATTTCATAAGACCTATTGTATTTAGTTACCCAGCTTCCCAAAACCACTGCATCTCTCTGTATACATATAAAGGAAACTATGATTCTCCATGGTAAGAGTTTCGTTTAGGGATAACTGACCA
Organism: Viscum album; assembly: GCA_963277665.1. Lineage (NCBI taxonomy): Eukaryota > Viridiplantae > Streptophyta > Magnoliopsida > Santalales > Viscaceae > Viscum > Viscum album. Next base: position 625,253,034 of record OY728132.1, read on the forward strand.
TATGAAGAAGATAAATTCCTCAATAAATAATACATTCTAATGAAGGAAAAATTCACTCCATATATGGAGGACCCTCATTGTAATGAACTATCTCAAGATTACATCTAAACCAAAACCTTTCCCATCACACCACTAACCTGAGGAGAACCCTTAATCACTTGGGGATAATTAAAATCATCCTAATCATCATAATAAATAATTTGGTAAAATTTATACCATATAAATATAATTTAAAGTGTATCAAAATTATACCAAAATTCCAACATAACTCATCCATAAGTTATACATCAATTATAAAAACAAATAACAATATTAAAGATAGACATCAAAAAATTTAACATATATTAGATATAATAGATTCTAAAAAAAATACTTCAACTCAACCTCCAATTCCCTCACCTACAACAAGCTTCGAGTCCCGCTGTGACCTCCAAAAATATAATGTGATCCACCAATAATTATAATTGTATATAGGAAAAGTATGATTGGTTCGATGCGAAAAATTAAACAAAATAAAATAATAAAAGCTGATATAACTCTATGTGACCACAATATTCACCTCATTACCTCAAATTTAACCTACTCTATGAGAAAATGAGAGTGAAACCAGAACCTAAAATTTAAATAGGTGAGATCTTGAGAGACTATTAGAAATTCCAAGTAAAATTGGACCACATTCATAGCCACTAAATAAAATATCCATCCAATGAAGGTTTGAAATATAAATATAAACCATATTTCTCAATTTTAATTTTATTGAAAATAATGTTTTATTAAGAATATAAAAAAGTAACTTATTATAAAAATGATGGTTATTAATATAAAATAAAACCATTGTTTTAATGTTTTAAAAGGAATACAAAATTTTATTTTAAGAAAAATTACAATTTATAGAAATTAAAAAATTTATGCTAATTAAAGGAAATGATTAATAATAGGAAATCTATTTGATCTCAATCTCCATCCCTACAATACTATGTCTATCCCTCATCTAAGGAACCCAATAATCATAGTGATCAAACCACACATAACCATCCTTGTGCATAAGCCACTGTGGTGGAAGAATCCAAATTATTAGTGGTAACTAATACATGCCATGTTTATTTTAGTCAGTGTTATAGAATAGTCTAAATTCTAGTTAGAGTGGATTTTTTCTGGCATACATGTCCTTGTTTTTCCACCTAAGTAATCAGGGTTCCCATATGCTATTTTCTTTTTTAAACTATTTTATTTTAAATAAAAATATATTTCCCAAACACAGCATTACTTTTTTCCACATCCATTATACAATGGAAAAACCATTTTTAGAAATTCCAATTGGGAATTGTGGATTTATTTTAGAAATTCATTAAAAAAGTTTGAAATTGAGTTTGAATATGAAAGTTTAATTCACATAGATTTATTTTGATGGTATACCCATATTCATGTACATATATATATATATATATGTCTCATGTTACACAAATTCACATATTCACTTGTGAATTTACACATAAACACACACACACAAACATATACCCATGTATATGGGTATATATTTAATTTATAATTGGAATTAGGTTGATTTTAGAAACACTTGGTGTGTGAGAGTAATTACAATGGATGTTTACCATGATTCTAAATTTATAAAAACCCTTTGCATTGCAGTGAAAATCAAGTGAATTGTTATTTTTATAACACCGTTGGAAAATATGAGTTAAAAAATAAATTTTAATACTCATATAAAAAAATTTCACCTTTCTTTTCAAGAGCCTAACTGGATATAACTCCATAATTAAGCATGATTGTCCTAGAGTAGTGGTCAATATGTGTAACCTCCTGTTAAGATTCATATTATCTATGTGAGTGAGAAACAAATGACATTTAAAGATTTTGTATTGGATTATGGATGAATTCATTGTTTTGATTATTCATTTAAGAACATGCGTGGGCCCTAAAAAGGATAACACTTGTCTGTAGGGAAACTGGGTGTGCCTGGAAGACCAGAACCTGATGGCCTTATTAAGGTGGGGTGTATGCGATTTCAGTAGTGCCCAATGATGATAAATCTCACTTTAAATATTCCTAATAATTTTTAGTACAATTATTATAAATCAGAAAATATTAAAATATTGGGAAATAAATTGTTCTAAAATATATAAAAAATGATAGGGAAATCCTACCAAAAATCAAAGGTGAATGGTATGGAACTTCAAATTCAAGAGAAACATAACCCGGATAAGACATTACATGACATACAATAAAAAAATTCTGAAAATTAAGTAAAAAATTTACCCTAGGGTTTTTATAAGAAGAGAATAATGATGGGGAGAGAATAAAAGGGGAAAGGGAGAAAGGAGAGAGAGGATACCTCGCCATGGACTTATGGCCAGGAAATTAAGAGAAACTATGATGAAACTCTATGGAAGAAGGATATTGGAGGAGAGGGAGGTGTGCAAGATAGGGGCATCAGTTAGGAGGAGTTGTGTGAGCCATGGAGGAGAAAGGGGGGGATTAATAAATGATGTGTAAAATAAAAAATTATAAAATTTAATAATCATCCATGGTGCACGGTTTGGTCACACAGTTCAATAAACCAAGCATCAATGATACAGAAGCTACTGGAACCTAAAAAATGTTTCTATATGATTTATCTGTAAAACATTATTGATTTTTTAACAATTCAATGATTGTGAAAATATCATCATCATGTTATTGATCCAGTCACATGATTGACAAATGGTTTTCCAAATTGTGTAGGCTAACTATGAGGTCCCTTAAAACAATAATTTTTTTAAAATTTCATATCCAAAAATTAATAAAACATAAAATATATAAAATTAATATAATATAATATTTAATTATATAAATTAAAATACTAATGTCTTATGTGGGTGTGAAAATTCTCCACACCATTCCACTTTTAACCCTTGGATAGTCTTGGATGAAATGGTTGATTCATAAAGAAATGGGGTCTATCCTCTATACTAAGGACATGTTTTGAGAAACATGATGAATAACTAAAATTAATTCCAATGAATGATGTCATCATACACAAAATGAAAATGGGATACACAAAAATTATCAAATTCCTTCATCATTTGAAACCACAATGAATTATAATATAAATCCCCAAGTGCTCGAAATAAAATAATGATAACCAAAGGAATACCCTAACTACAAATGAGGCATGACAAAAATAAACAAATATAGCTTGATCAAACAAAACTAGAACCCCACAAATGAATCATTAATGGTATTTTATCCACTATATTGGTATTCCCTTAACACCCACTCTTCAAACACTTACTCGCTCTTAAGAACCAGCATGATCATGATCTTCACATAGATGAAGAAAACATAACCTAAAAAGAAAACCTGAAAAATAGAAATCAAAAGGCATAAAAACAAACTATAAGTAACATATTATTAGGTATTTTCCATGATTTGAAGAGAAAATTCCATCCATTACAAGGAATACCAATATTAAATAATTAGAATAAAGAATTAAATAACTTGGAATAACTCAAATAACTATCCATCAACAAGAATAATAGTGTCCTAGACATGGCTCGAGAGAGAGAGAAAGAGTAAATTGGGACTTTGATTCTAGAAAAATAACTTTCAATGAACTCTAACGTACAAATAGAAAATATCACTCACTCTAGTCACTCACACACTCACCCATAACTCCCCTTTCACATCACCTCAAAGGAATAACCTCATCACTTGGTGAACGTTACATCTAATCCAAGAATGAATCAATTGAAAACCAAGGAAAAGTCCCAAGAAAGGTCAATAAGGTTAGTACTCTATCCAACATCCCAAAAATCGCAACCAAACAACAAAGTTAAATTATATCTAATAAGGTGGAGATCCCATCAAAAAAATAAAGTGAAGAACATAACATGACACATCACCTGATAAAAACATAAATAAACCCCATATACTCTAATATTAGTATTGAAAATACACAAAAGAGATAACCATAACCATTATCAAATAGAACCACACCTAGACCATATAGGGAAGACACCATAAAAGGAAGAACTCACCCATTTCATTTGAACCTTCCTAGGAGGATAAGGAAAATTAACATAAGAAATATGCCCAACAAAGACACATTTCATAATATAAAATGAAAGGTTTAAAATAAATTAATTTAAATTCCAAATAAATTAATTTCTATGAAATACTCTTTCAATATTTAAACCCAAATAATTTCCTATCAAATAATATAACCTATTTCATAAAATATAATACATTGTAAATCATTTTCTACCATTTAAAATAATAAACTAACCCCAAAATCCTCATTTATATAACCAAGAAAAATCAATTTCTAAAACACAAAATTATCCCATATTTTGAAACCAATTTTTAAAAAAATCATTCTTTTGATGTAAAATCATTATTTATTTGCAAATAAGTTTTACAAAAATAACTTTAACATTTTTAAAACTAACTAACATCAATTAGATGAAAACCCCACTTTACTTAAAAAGTATGTATTATAAATCCAAAAATTAAATTTATATTTTAATTATTATAAAAAACCCCATTTATTAACTTTAATACCAAAACATCACCATTTGAAACTAATCATATATAACTAGTATCCGTATTTTTCCCAAACAACACAACATCACATAATCTAAAAAAATCAATGAATGTCCAAAAAATAATTTCAGAAGGGGGATCGTTTCTGTGTGATACTAGGACACATGGCTTGGAGAACCATATTATAATCATATAATTTCTACTCAGAGTCTTATTTATCCTTTAACTTGGGATCTACATGAATTTTTGTACCCAGTGATCCTACCTGGTACCACTTTCTCAATCCCACTATCATCCCACGAAACAGGAAAAAAGAATAAACTATTATTGATTTTTGGAAACCAAAATATCAATAACATAAATCTGGTTACACTAGAAAATAAGAAAAAAATATATAATCAAAGACTCAAGACCCAACATCCCATGGAAATTGGAGGTTGAATATGAGAAATAGCTAGTTATATTCTTTTAATTCCCACCTCTCAAGCTCTAACAATCCTAATACAATATGTCAAAGACTCTAAATAAAAAAGAGTGATGTCAAAACCTTGGCCCACATAAAAACCTAGGAATTGATACCATTTTTAAAGAATAGTCCAATGATGCCACCTGAACAAACAATAGAAATGTCTTTCCACTAACATATGGGGGAATCATAGATCCCCTTGGGATAAGACAAGTGTCCTACGCCTCAAAAGGAATTGTTAGGGATGATTTCTACAAGTGAAATAAAATTTAAACAAAAGAAAGATTATAAAAGAATTCTTACATGACCTGTCCATAAGTTTTACGTCCAAACCAAAGGAAAATAAGAATATTAAAGATAAACTTAATCAACTTAAACACATATGAGATATAACAGATGCACCTCTCCCAAAAACATCCTCACCTATAACCCACTCTAAGTCCCATTGTGACCACCATATATATAACGTGATCCACTAATAACTATAACTAAAAGATGGAAAATTCGTATTTATATAATGTGATAAAGTAAACATAATAAAAAAATAAAATCCTACATACCTTCATGATATTAAACTAGTCACTACCCAACCTCAAATCCAACTTGCTCCATGATAAAATAAGAGTGGAACTAGAATCTAAAATGTTATTAAGTGTGAGATCGAGAACCTTGCATGAATTCAAAGTAAAAATACACTTAGTGAATTTTACTAAAATAAAATATTCATTTAATTTCATTTTGAAATAAAAACATAAAGTAGTTATACCCATTTTCATTTAAAAGAAAATCATGGGTCACTATCTATTTAAAAAAATTATAATAATAACAAATAGGGTTAGTACTTTTAAATTAAACCATTCTTGAAAGGTTTTAAAAGGATGATATATTTTATTTAAATAAATTTTATCAAAATTAAATAATTTAAGATCATTTATGGAAAAGAAATAATCGTAGTTAGAAAAATCGAGCAACATAGGAAACACAATAATAATATGGTTAGGCCTAATTCTGGGATCCTCATACTATCATTGGTTAAACTACATATAAATATTCCCATTCATGAGCTAATAGAGAGGATGAATCCAATTTCCCACCATTATTTACTTCATTCCATGTATAGTTTAGAAATTTTTGTAATGTACTCCAATGTCTTAGGAGGTTAGACCTTTTCCTATAATACTTTTTATAGTCATCCAAGCTAGGTACCTTGGGTTCCCAGGTTTTATTTTACTTTTTAAAACAATTTCATTTTTACTTACATTACATTTCACAACCACAAACTTTCATTTTCCATCATTTCCATGTCCATTATACAAATGGAAACCCATTTAGAGAAATTCCAATAGGGTATTCAGAATTTATTTTAGAAATACATTTTTTAAAACAAGTTTGATTATATAAATTTAATTAATTTTTTTACTTTAAGGTTATTCCCATATACAATTATCCAAATATATATATATATATCTCATATTGAAAAAAATACATATTCACATGTAAATATATAAATTTTAATATATCGATATATACCCATGTATATCGGTATAACCACTACATATACGAAAGGTCCTTCAAATACATACATTTCATTTATAATGGGAATTAGGGTGATTTAACAAACACATCGAATACTTTAATGATTAAAGTTTCTTTTTAAAATAATTTTAATTTAAGATAAATCTTTCATATTGAAGTGAAAATCAATTAAATCTTCATTTTACATCCAAATACTCCTTAATTATTTTTAATATTATTCTTAGAAGTCAAAAGAAAAATTTAAAATACAAAGTAATCAATGGTTATAGAATTTAATGTAAACTTCACATGGAAGACTAACTTGAATCAAAGGCAAATGGTCCATAACATCAAAATTGGGATGAATGGAACCCAAAAATAACATCAAATTACATAGAATCAAAAGAACCTACAATATCAGAAAAACCCTTTCCCTAGGGTTTGGAAAATAAGGGTGAAATAATGGGGAGAAAATAAGACAATGGTAAATGGGGCATAGGTGGATGAGGATACCTCACCTTGGAGTTCTTATTGTGAATTTGAAAAAAAATCATAATGAATATCTATAAAATTGGGAGAATAGAGGGGGGGGGGGTGTGAAAGAGGCCTCATATAGGGGGTGTCACGAAATCCATTGGGGAATAAAGTAGAGGGATTTTGATTTAATTTATAGCGTGGAAAGGAAAAAACTTATAAAATCTAAAAATCAGGCATGGATCATGGTTTGATCACACTATTTAATAATTAGTTCACCAATCATGTGGAGGCTACTAGAACCTAAAAACATGTTCCTTATTTATTTCTCATAGGACACCATATGGTTTTGATAACCATTTGTTAGTCATTAAAATATTGTTATAAAGTTAAAAATGCAAACAAATTATTTTACCAAAATTTTCCAATTCAGTTGGGCTAACCACGTGACTTAAGAAAATATTTAAAATTTAAAAACCATAACTCCCAAAATTACCTAAAAATAAAATAACTCAAATTGATATAAAATAATATATAATAATAATAAATAAAATTCCACAATCACACATGGGTGTGTGTAACGCCCCGACCCCAATTACCTAGAGTCATTGCATTATTACATAACATTGGAATGATCACAAGAAAGATCAAATCTCGAAAGACCGATTAGTTTAGTATCCTTGGAAACACTAGATATATTCATAAAGTTTTACATTACATAATAAAAATGAAAACTAATACAACATAGTCTCCATAGTATACACTCTTATCCCCTCATAATATCCCTGCATGTCATTCATAATTTACTTCTTTGCATCCTGGAAAAAATAAAACATTGAAAGGGGTGAGATCAGATGCTCAGTAAGGATAACAATATAGCAGAAGCTTTCATAGATAAGCATAAACACTTAAAGCAATTTATAACTAAAAAAAGCCTTTTAAACTTGAAATTCAGCATAATATGGCAAAGATAAAATGAAATAATGCCATTTACTTATTCACATGGATATTCTACTAGTCGAACAATCACATGAAATATCAATAACCACTTTCATAATGATAGAATTCATAATGCCAGACAATCATAACCACATATCCAAGGCCTCGTGCCAAGACTACAAATAAGATTTTTCCAAGGCCTTGTGCCAAGACACTAGTTTGTCTCATGAGACCTACCGATGCATCGAGGAGCTATAGCGGGCTCCACCCATCACTTATTAAGTCCAATGCATTCCTCATATGAACAAGTTTAAGCATAACATAAACATTCATATTAAAACTAGCATACGAAATGTCAATACTTGATCCACAAACCATGAATGGTATAAAAATATCACATCCATAGTCAAACATAACTCATTCGATAAAATATGGAAGATTGTATTGTATCAGATTAACCTCAATCGAGAATGATGAAGGATATTGACATAGATGAAAATAATCATCAGAAAAATTAGAGTGAAATATCCCCCTTTTTCTTGAAATCATTTAAAAGTCACACTATTTTTCAAGAATACATTAAAAATAGATTTTAGAATCAAAGTGTCCCATAATAATTTGAAACTTTTAAAAGGAATCTTTATTTTAAAACATTAATGTTCGTATAAATAAATCCTTAAAACCATTTTTAAAACATGGACATTAATGAGAATGATTTAGAATAATCAATCTTTAAAACACTTAAAAATGTATTTTAGTTAGAGTTTCTAACCAAAATAAAGACACTTGAATACAAATAATTGAGTTAATCAAAACTTTATAATATCATGAAAATAAAGGGATTCATGATATACTATGTCAAAGTACATTATATACACCATATAAAAGTGATTTGGTGTATAAAAACAAAGAAGTCTCAATAGAATGTAAATTGAGATGAATTATCTTATAAAGACCATATCCTTTGGTTAAAGATAAATCAACGACATAATTATGTGTGAAAAATATAAATACACTCAATATGATTGTATATTTAGTGTAAATCAATCTAATGACATTCACACATATTCTTGTAAAAACAACACTAATGAATTGGATATTTAACTCAACAAATGGAGATTGAGTTAAAATTACTCTTATCAAGTTCATACCGATGACTTGAGAATTTATCAATGGAGTGATTATGTTTATAAAAATTATATCCACAGAAAGGGGAGTGGAAATTATGACATAATAAAATGAATAGTGATTCTACACATAATCATGGAGTAAAATAATCAATGAAGTATGCGTAAAGCCGAATGAGTGGAAATTGAAATTTCAAATTCCCTTATTGATTTGGTAACATACAAAAAATACACCCATGAAAGAAGGATCATACAATGATGATGTAAATATACATGAAATAATGTATATTACACAATGAATACAAACATGGGCAGTACACACACCACATGTAATAAATCAGTGGTGAACAATGGAATTCTCACAGAATTAAAAGTGAGATAAGAAACCCCTTACCTTGTAATTTTACTTGGTTGGGGTAGGTTAACCTACTGTATAATGGTGAAATAATTAATATTAAATTATACAAGAATCATATATATTAATATGATATCATATATGATCTTTTAACATTGATTTGTTAATAATATCTTAGTATTATCGTTGCTTCGGGTGTTAACTTACTTGTTTTTTTATATGTTTTGTTACGTAAACCATGTTTGTCATGGATAGGTTTTATCTTATTCATATCCAGAATGATATCAAGTCCTTAGATACTATTATTAATCATAAAATGAGAATTACACTTGAATGGATACGATGGAGAATGAATCTCATCGCGTTCGTGGAGATGGTAGTCCGTACGTACGCACGAGCGACAATATCTTTATTTTGATATTAAAATAATATAAAATTGGATGGTATAACATAAATAACAAATCATTATCTAGTTATATTTATTATTAAATGAGTTAAACATCATTATTATACCCATCCAAATAATAATTTATTGAATAACAATTACACCACGACGTGGAGACGGTAAGCCGTACGTACGCACGTATGGTGACATGTTATTCAAAGGACGGATAGAAAAATGAATATGGTTGTACCATATTTATAATAAAATCAAAGTATATATAAGATACTGGAGTTATTATTTTGGAATGGTAATAACAAAGAAGTAAGAAGTGGAAGAAGAAAGGAACTTGGAAAAGGGTGGTGAAATCATTACCTCTTCTTCGGGTTCTTCCTTTTGATTTGATCAAAAGGGATATTAGGTTGGCTTTATGACTAAAGGAAGTCCTATAGGATGAAGTGAGGGAAGTTGAGAGAGTATTTGGTCAGAGTTTGGCCGAGACAAAAGGCTTTGAAGGTGTGAGTTAATGAGAAGAGAGAGTGCCCTTTTATAAGAGGGGTGAGGGGCACCTTTGGAAAAGTTAGAAATATTATTTTATAATAAATTCATATTCGGTTTCTAATGGCTAAAATGTATATTATTTAAATGTTAAGTTGGGGATGGGTCGAAAAACACTCAACCAATAGAATTTAGACAGGTTTGGGTCACTATATTAACCTTATCATTAGGTATTAACTCTTAGTTAATTAGCTTCACTTTTACAATGTCTCTTTGTATTTTTATATTATATGGTTAATAAACATACTATATACATCCAATAGACCCCCAAGTGGTCCATTAATGATACACCTATCATTATATAAGTCTCTTGGCCGAACCTTATATTTTTAAGAATTTAATATCAATTAATAATATAATATTTGTTTTAAAAACTCTTTTATGTCAATTTTGACACGATTCAATAATTGATTTTTGTAAAACTCATAACAGAATTATTATTTCGAAAAACGTTAATTAAATCAATCCTAACATGTCATATTAACCTAGAAAATTAGTTTAATTCTTAAAAAGTCTCAAATTATATTTATTTGGGTATTTATAATATCAAATATTTTAATTTTTCACTATTATAGTAATTACTGTATCATCATTGTGTCATAAATAAATTAAATTATTTTATGTCTAAAAATTATAAATAAAATATAATTATGTAGGAAATAATTTTATCTTTCTAATTAATATTTACAATCGAATTTATCTTATGTATAACCTTATATTAATTTTTTTTTAGTAAATAACCTTTGATTTTAACTCTTTTAACTCTTCTTTGAATTAAATAATAATAAATGTCCTAATCTTATCCAAGTGGACCTAAATGATAATATTTTATTCATAAGGTTGTTTTTGGTCGAGATACACTTGTCCAATAGAATTAGGACATGTGTTAGGGTAATATTAATATCATTTTTACCCTTAATTACCCTATTTACTTTTAACTGTGGTAAATAAAAGTAAAAAGTTACTATTCACCAAAAATTATTTTCATCTCATTGATTCACATTTTACTCCTTGATATTAACCATGTCTCTCGGATTTTTGAAATTTCACTCACAGAAGCGGTAAAATTATGTTTAATGAAAAATTTAGTTTTTAACTACCACTTAGTGGTTTCACTATTCATCAAAAATTGAAGTTTTTCAGAACGATGTCAAGATTTCACCCTAAGCTATAATTGATATTCCAAATTCAAAAATGATGTCTATTTTTCAAAATTCCAAACATATAAGTTGGATTAATTAATTTTATAATTAATTCTCGTTGTCACAACAAATAGCCTGTTTTTAAGAAACAATATATATCAAAAGATTGACAATTGTTTATGTCCAATTTCAAAGTGAAATTAATTCCAATGAACACCATTGGATAAAAAGGTAAAAATATATTCTAATTATACTTTAAAACCACTCAAATTCATAATTTATCACTATTAATTATTTTTATTAAAAAAGTTTTTTTAATTAAAATTTACTAATTTTCACTATTCATCAAAATATTAAAGTTATCCGAAAAGTACCAAAATTTCACCTTAGGCTAAATTTGATACTCCAAATCCAAAAATGAAGTCCATTTTTAGAGATAAAATTTCTAAATTTTAAAAAGTAGGTATTATTATTCATAACTGCTAATTTGATTGGTTGTGGTGTGTTAGAATCTCGAAATTGCGTACAATGCACGCCATTGCATTATTCAAAGGGAAACGTACCATGGAATCTTGGGGTGTTACATTCTCCGCTCCTTCAAATAATTTCATCCTCTAAATTTTTAAAATTGGGCTTGGGAATGTAATGGAAAGTCCCACATCGAAAAAAAAGTCAATAAAACTATCACTTTAAAAGAAAGAAAGAGAAGTACAAAGGTCACCCAAGATAGCCCATACTATGATTCCATGTAGGAAAACATGGATATGGATGATAAAATAAGTGTTATGTTCTGATTGAGAGGGATAGAAAACATGATCAGGAGAAAGTTAACAATAAGAAAATCGCAAACTTGTATTGGGACAAACAGTCATTAGTCTCCCAGTAGGAAAAGTAAACGGACATCATTTTTTTTGTTTTAAGTTAAATTACATAAAGACGAGGAATTTATTTATGATATTGACTAAGAACATAAAGAGATATACTTACTTTTTAAGTAGAGTTTCATTATTTAATAAATTTTTACCACTAACTCATTTTTTTGAACAATGAGTATTTAAGAAGACTTGGTCACAATGGAAGATCTAGAATAAACTTCTATAGAAATACATGATCCACGTAGGATAAACTACATATTTACCTTTTCTTTAAAGATTAATAAAAATCAAAATGGTTAGTATAGTATCTTATGATCCCCCAAATGGATATTCCATTAGAAAAAAAACACTAATCTTAATTTCTAAAATTAAACCATCAATACCCCAAAGTTAAATAAATACCATTCAATAATAAATTGTCCTTAAAATAATTCAATATAATCCAAACTAATATTGAAACCCAAAACTTATAATAATGTAGTCTTCCACGTGAAATTGTATCTCCAAATGACATTAATTACTCTTAAAGTCACATACATAAAAGTAATTAACCTAATCATTTCCATAAATAACCCAAATCACTATAAATCCATAATAAACACATAGATAAAAATCCACCATTACTCCTTAAATGAAATCCCATAATATTCTATTTTCCTTGGGCATATAGTGTTTACAACAAATCGAACAACTTGCAAAATAACATTTATCACTTAATCACCAAATCATTTTCCTATACTAAGGGTATTCATTTGATAATACACAAGATCCCAAATAAAATTATTATTGATCAATAAATCATTTAACTAAAAATAATAGTCACACTAACCAGGGACTTCACGTAGTCCAGTGGTAGGCGATAAATCCCAATCGCACTTTGGTTGTGGGTTCGATTCCCACAGCTTTGCCCGGCGCGATGGGTTGTCACACGGTCTGCGTGTTGTCCCTTTTCAAAAAATATATTTTATAACATTATCAAAATGACATAAATTCCTCAAAATAACCATAACATAATTTAACCCCAAATGGTATGTCATACCTTGCATTTTCATCCCAAATTATAATAACTTATAATTGCCTCAAACCCAATGATCATATAAAACCAAATGGTAATTCATAACTATATCTACAAGAGAAAAGATAATTATTCCTCAAATATCATTCTCACATGGAAAAATACAGGGTTACAAATACAAGAGAAAATTATTCCAAAGTAAACCCATCAACAAGGAGCACTAACACCTTTTAAAAATTTCTCCAACCATTTATTTCCACATAGCTTCTTCTTTGACCACGAAAATATCCTATAGAATAGGGCATTCACTCGGGTAATGGTCAGGTCCCCTACATTTACGGAAAATGACTGTAAATGGATTTTTGGGACCATTTTTATCTTCTTCCATATTACTCTTCATTTTTCTTCGGTAATTCATCACTTTATGTCTTCCCTTCCTGCACGTAAATCATTTCCTTGTCCCATTGAGACACTTTCCTGGGTGTCTCCTTCCACATTTTCTTCATTATGGAAATTGAGGATTCCTTTCTCTATGGTCTCCACTGTTGGAGCTTTTATCATTCATCACCTTTATCTTCTTTTTTGAGCCCGGGAATTGGTTAATATATATATTTTTGATCATATTTTTGGAAAATTGATTTTCCATAAAGATGATATCTTTTACGCCTATCAACATTCCATTTTGTTGCTCATTGCCACCACCGTTCCCACCTTGTACATCATTCTCAAAGTCACTATGACTTCCTTGGAATCCAGCCATTAACTAAAACTAGAAAGCATTGTGTGAGTAACAGTAGTCATAAAATCATTTAGAGAATAACATGTCACCATATTCTCAATTTGAAACACATTAGGATTAACCAAGGTCATTTACTCCCATATTATATATTTAATACTTCAAATCGGTTAGTAAAGAAAATGTAAATTATCCTTAGCATATCCCCCGGGAGTGTCGTAACCAAGAGTGCAGCAAGGCCCGTTGTCGTACACCAAGTCCTGTTCGAGTCTAGCTCAAAGCGGTGTTTTTGGGTTTTACCCCTAGGTACATCTGTGCCAGGGCCGCCTCTACCTGCTCGTATCCAGACAGGGATGTATTTCTCAGAAAAATCACAAAATCTCTACAATACCAAAATTCTAGGAAGTTCTTCTATACTAATCCTCAAAGTTCATCTTAGATCTACATGCTCTAATCAGAGTTTATCTAAATCTAGCTTCCAAGGTTTGTACTAAACTTCCTCTGATACCAACTGTAACGCCCCGACCCCAGTTACCTAGAGTCGGTGCATTATTACATAACATTGGCATGATCACAAGAAAGATCAAATCTCAAAAGACCAATTAGTTTAGTAGCCTTGGAAACACTAGATATATTCATAAAGTTTTACATTACATCATAAAAATTAAAACTACAACAACATAGTCTCCATAGTCTACACTCTTATCCCCTCATAATATCCTTGCAGGTCATTCATAATTTACTTCTTCACATCCTGGGAAAAATAAAACATTGAAAGGGGTGAGCTGAGATGCTCAGTAAGGATAACAATATAGAAGAATCTTTCATAGATTATCATAAACACTTAAATCAATTTATAACTGAAAAAAATCCTTTTAAACTTGAACTTCAGCATAATATGGCAAAGGTAAAATGAAATAATTCCATTTACTTATTCACATAGATATTCTACTAGTAGAACAATCACATGCAATATCAATAACCACATTAATAATGATGGAATGCATAATGCCAGACTATCATAACCACATAGCCAAGGCCTCGTGCCAATACTACAAATAATATTTTTCCAAGGCCTTGTGCCAAGACACTAGTTTGTCTCATGAGACCTACCGATGCATCGAGGAGCTATAGCGGGCTCCACCCGTCACTTATTAAGTCCAATGCATTCCTCATATGAACAGGTTTAAACATAACATAAACATTCATATTAAAACTAGCATACGAAATGTCAATACTTGATCCACAAACCATGAATGGTATAAAAATATCACATCCACAGTCAAACATAACTCATTCGATACAATATGGAAGATTGTATTGTATCAAATTAACCTCAATCGAGAATGATGAAGGATATTGACATAGATGAAAATAATCATCAAAACAATTAGAGTGAAATATCCCCCTTTTTCTTAAAATCATTTAAAAGTCACACTATTTTTCAAGAATACATTTAGAATAGATTTTAGAATCAAAGTGTCCCATACAACTTTGAAACATTTAAAAGGAATCTTTATTTTAAAACTTTAATGTCCATATAAATAAATCCTTAAAACCATTTTTAAAACATGGACATTAATGAGAAAGATTGAGAATAATCAATCTTTAAAACACTTAAAAATGTATTTTAGTTAGAGTTTCTAAAAAAAAGAGAGACACTTGAATACAAATAATTGAGGTAACAAAAACTTTATAATATCATGAGAATAAAGGGATTCATGATATACTATGTCAAAGTACATTATATACACCATATAAAAGTGATTTGGTGTATAACAACAAAGAAGTCTCAATGGAATGTAAATTGAGATGAATTCTCTTATAAAGAACATATACTTTGGTTAAGGATAAATCAACGACATAATTATGTTTGAGAAATATAAATACACTCAATATGATTGGATATTTAGTGTAAATCAATCATAAGACATTCACACATATTCTTGTAAAAACAACACCAATGAATTGGATATTTAACTCAACAAATGGAGATTGAGTTAAAAATACTCTTATCAAGTTCATACCGATTAATTGAGAATTTATCAATGGAGTGATTATGTGTATAAAAATTATATCCACAGAATGGGGAGTGGAAATTATGACATAATCAAAAGAATAGTGATTCTACACATAATCTTGGAGTAAAATAATCAATGAAGTATGTGTAAAGCCGAATGAGTGGAAATTGAAATTTCCAATTCCCTTATTGATTTGGTAACATACAAAACATAAACCCATGAAATAAGGATCATAAAATGATGATATAAATATACATGAAATAATGTATATTACACAATGAATACAAACATGGGTAGTACAAACACCACATGTAATAAATCAGTGGTGAATAATGGAATTCTCACAGAATTAAAAGTGAGATAAGAAACCCCTTACCTTGTACTTTTCCTTGGTTTGGGTAGGTTAACCTCCTGTATAATGGTGAAATAATTGTTATTAAATTATACACGAATCATATATATTAATATGATATCATATATGATCTTTTAACATTGATTTGTTAATAATATCTTAGTATTATCGTTGTTTCAGGTGTTAACTTACTCGTTTTTTTATATGTTTTGTTACGTAAACCATGTTTTTCATGGATAGGTTGTATCTTTATCATATCCAGAATGATATCAAGTCCTTAGATACTATTATTAATCATCAAATTAGAATTACACTTGAATGGATACGATGGAGAATGAATCTCATCGCGTTCGTGGAGATGGTAGTCTGTACGTACGCACGAGCGACAATATTATTCTTTTGATATTAAAATAATATATAATTGGATGGTATAACATATATACAGAATCATTATCATGTTATATTTATTATTAAATGAGTTACATATCATTATTATACCCATCCAAATAATAGTTTATTGAATAACAATTACACCACGACGTGGAGACGGTAAGTCGTACGTACGCACGTATGGTGACATGTTATTCAAAGGATGGATAGAATACTGAATATTGTTGTACCATATTTATAATAACATCAAAGTATATATAAGATACTGGAGTTATTATTTTGGAATGGTAATAACAAAGAAGGAAGAAGTGGAAGAAGAAAGGAACTTGGAAAAGGGTGGTGAACTCATTACCTCTTCTTCGGGTTCTTCCTTTTGATTTGATCAAAAGGGCTCTTAGTTTGGCTTTATGACTAAATTAAGTACACTAGGATGAAGTGAGGTAAGTTGATAGAGTATTTGGGCAGAGTTTGGCCGAGACAAAAGGCTTTGAAGGTGTGAGTTAATGAGAAGGGAGAGTGCCCTTTTATAAGAGGGGTGAGGGGAACCTTTGGAAAAGCTAGAAATATTATTTTATAATAAATTCATATTCGGTTTCTAATGGCTCAAAAGTGGATTATTTAAATATTAAGTTTGGTATGGGTCTAAAACCACTCAACCAATATAATTTATACAGGTTTGGGTTACTATATTAACCTTATCATTAAGTATTAACTCTTAGTTAATTAGCTTCACTTTTACAATGTCTCTTTGTATTTTTATATTATATGGTTAATAAACTTACTATATACATCCAATAGACCCCCCAAGTGGTCCATTAATGATACACCTATCATTATATAAGTCTCTTGGCCGAACCTTATATTTTTATGAATTTAATATCAATTAATAATATAATATTTGTTTTAAAAACTCTTTTATGTCAATTTTGACACTATTCAATAATTGATTTTTGTAAAACTCATAACAGAATTATTATTTCGAAAACAGTTACTTAAATCAATCCTAACATGTCATATTAACCTAGAAAATTAGTTTAATTCATAAAAAGTCTCAAATTATATTTATTTGGGTATTTATAATATCAAATAGTTTGATTTTCCACTATTATAGTAATTACTGCATCATCATTGTGTCATAAATAAATTAAATTATTTAATGTATAAAAATTATAAATAAAATATAATTATGTAGGAAATAATTTTATCTTTCTAATGAATATTTACAATAAAATTTATCTTATTTATAATCCTATATTAAAAATGGTTTAGTAAATAACCTTTGATTTTAACTCTTTTAACTCTTCTTTGAATTAAATAATAATAAATGTCCTAATCTTATCCAAGTGGACCTAAATGATAATATTTTATTCCTAAGGTTGTTTTTGGTCGATATAAACTTGTCCAATAGAATTATTACATGTGTTAGGTTAATATTAATATCATTTTTACCCTTAATTACCCTATTTACTTTAAACCGGGGTAAATAAAAGTAAAAAGTTACTATTCACCAAAAATTATTTTAATCTAATTGAACCAAATTTTACTCCTTGATATTAACTGTGTTTCTCGAATTTTCGAAATTCCACTCACAAAAGCGGTAAAATTATGTTTAATGAAAAATTTAGTTTTTAACTACCACTTAGTGGTTTCACTATTCATCAAAAATTGCAGTTTTTCAGAACAATGCCAAAATATCACCCTAAGCTATAATTGTTATTCCGAATTCAAAAATGATGTCTATTTTTCAAAATTCCAAAAATATAAGTTGCATTAATTAATTTTATAATTAATTCCCGCCGTCACAACAAATAGCGTGTTTTTAAGAAATAATATATATCAAAAGATTGACAATTGTTTATGTCCAATTTCAAATTGAAATTAATTCTAATGAACACCATTGGATTAAAAGGTAAAAATATATTCTAATTATACTTTAAAACCACTCAAATTCATAATTTATCACTATTAATTATTTTGATTAAAAAAGTTGTTTTTAATTAAAATTTAGTAATTTTCACTATTCATCAAAATATTAAAGTTATCCGAAAAGTACAAAAATTTCACCTTAGGCTAAATTCGATACTCCAAATCCAAAAATGAAGTCCATTTTTAGAGATGAAATTTTTAAATTTTAAAAAGTAGGTATTACTATTCATAACGGCTTGTTTGATTGGTTGTGGTGTGTTAGAATCTCGAAGTTGTGTACAATGCACGCCATTTCATTATTCAAAGGGAAACATATCGTGGAATCTTGGGGTGTTACAGTGTGACACTCTCCCTATATTATGGAGGAGTTCTTTAACCCATTAGTCATATGGGGGAATCATTGTTTTTAATAGAAGTCCAGACCAATGGAGTACCCCATCCCATGATTGGTATGGAGTGCCTACACCCTAGGTATGAAGTGGATTACTAAACATTATAAAATTATTGGGGACTCTTGAATTTTTATTATCACACCACAAGGGGAGTATTAAACCACATATTCACTTTGATTATTTTCCATGAACCCAGTTTTGAACCTTAAAGAGAAAAAAATATTATACAAATCAACATATAAATGGTCCCTGGTGTTAAAGAAGATATAGTAACAAGATTTTATAGGGAATGATTTCTAAAATGGGATAATTACATGTCCAATTACAACACTCATTTGAAAAAGAATGAAAATTCCTAAGAAGGCATGGCCCAGATTGTGTGGTGATCACTAGGGTGCACCACATTGAGTAATTAGGAGTGGGGAGAGCATATTCCCCATTAGGCATGTCTATCCATGAATAGAAATTGGGACAGGACTGTAATTACATGTGTGACCTATCTAAGTATTGGTTTATGTTGGTGTGACCCTTACCCCACAACCCCTACCTTACCTAACTATATGGTTGGGATCTTCAGAGTGGGAGGTGTGCTTGTTGGTCATTATGTATGCCCCTTTGGATTCCCATTGGAAGGTTAGAAGTTGATATAACTACTAAACCCCCTATCCAGGTTTATCCATAATAACTAACCATCTCGTGTTGCATGGACTTTAGTCTATAGTATAAGGATGACCCATTACATGTTGCCAAGACTAGGTGTCGGGATAATGGTAGCCCACCGATCTGCTACACCCCCCAGGACATGCTGGGAAAAGATGTTATCAATATTCTAGACGAACTAACAGTTGGGAAGAAACCCTAATATCCTCATAGATTTTAAAACCCATTCCACCATCACACCAAGCTACCTTCTCACTATCTTACTTCCACCTCATCATCCAACCATGCTTCCCCCACCCCCACCAACAAGCCCGATCAATTGCATGTATCATATGTTATCACCTAGTGCTTTTATGTTAATAATTTTCCAAGCCTACTACCTATCCCTCCTCTTCCAAAACCATGTATCACTAAGTTATCATCCCCATTACTACTAATCCACTAATCCATCACTGCTTAGTGATGCTCGACCCACATAACTGCCTTGATCATCATTCCCACCCACTACTCAACACCTTGATATCTAATGGGGATTATTTATATCGATCAACATGAGAATGAAAAAGTGGGTGTAAAGGGTGAAAGATTCTATAAATTGATATACTAGACACCCTTCATAAACCAAAATAGATACAAGATGGTGGGAGTATCCCATGATGAGGGGCACATGGCATAATGGGAAGAGGGTAATAGCGATCACCATGGATCACTTGATGACTCATTTTTTTTCTATGAACAAAGCCTATGAATAATAATAAATGAAAATACATAATTTTAATAAAGAAAATTTCCTAGAAAATAATATTTAATAGGGTTCGGTATCTTTAAGGGAAGAACCATAATTTCAAATGGATTTCTTATGTAATGAATCGATAAAAAATATATATCCTAACTCAATTAAAGAGTCAATAATATCTTAAGATCCACCTTTAGTCCATTACCCATAGAATCCGACTTTAAGAATGCATGGACACTAATCTATGTTTCCTATATGATTAAATTTTTAAAACCACTATTAGAGAGATTAAGTAGTACATTTATAATTCTAGGATTTTTTCAAATAAATTAACTTTTAAAGACCTAAAATGGGACAAGTTCAAGTCATGAAAATAAAAGGAGAGTTATACCACCCTGAACATAAACCCTCATACTAAGTCAAACTACAGTAATTAATTTTCTATATGAGGCAATGTTTATGGGATATTTACAAATTTATTTCTTTAAAATATTTTGGGATTGAAATATTATATTTTTAAAATATTAACTATGTTCACCAGAGCACATGAAAATAAAAAGTTAACATGAACATGAAACCACTGAATAAAATATTAATAAATATTTTTAAAGGATTTGATAGAAAACTTTAGGTAAATAATCCTACCACACCTTCAATATTTTTAATCTCAAAAAGAAAAAATAACTCAAAGAGGTGAAGGAACTAAGCTCGCATCTGATTTTGTTCCTAGTATAATATTTATTAAATATTACCATATTAATATAAGTTACACGCTATTCGAATCACTCACCCTGAAAAGATATTCTCTAACCAGTCCTATATTGACATTAAGGAATCTATAAAGGTGGTGTTTTCTTGGATGAATAACTCACCGAAGTTGATAATGTGTGGGGATTCAGGGACATAACCCCTTGGTTGTGACACGTTGAAAAAATTATGTACTCAATCCAACTGTGGGGGTAATGCGAGGTGATAGAAAACCTCCCTTAAGAATAAAAGGATCTATAAAGGATAAATAAAACATAAGAAGAGTTTACATCCCTAACTAAACCTATATAAAATATATTTTTAAAAGACCTAAAGGAATATGTTATCTCTCTCATTGAACACCAAAGAACTATTTCTTCAATATATGTAGAACTTCTAATGGATTTGAGTTTCCTCATCTGCTACTATGTAGCCTATACCTTCTATATCATCAACAAAACCAACATGGGTAACATAAGTGACAGATCACCAATATCTATCTAAAAAAGGTGATACTATCAATATTTCCCATATAGGGAATCAAAATGTTATATAGAAATAGTGGAGTGGTAATAGTTTTTATATTTTAATTACACTAATGGAAGTTGATTTCCCAAAATTCTATTGAAAACAAGTACACTGGTCCGTAATATATCTTTTATAAACTAAATGTACCTCTCTGTATAGAAATCAAAACTGATTCCCAAAGTATACCTAAAATCTTATCCATAACTAGTATATGAATTAAGCATCTTAATAATAAAAAATCATTGAGGGAACTCTTTGTAACCCTGAGATCACTTCCATGTATATATTTCTTCATCTCTCTATAAAAATCTACACTTATATAGTTAGAAAGAAGGTTGAATTAGTCAACTTGTCAATGATTACCCAATCTATATCATGATCCTTCACCAATTGTGGAATCCCTTTCATTAAGATCATTGGTTTCATATTTCACTTCCATAGTAGAACCATGAATGGTTGGCTCAGACTAGCCATAAACTGGTGACATAACATTACTCATTATGAGGTGAGGTATTGAGATATAAACTCTAAAACACCTCATTTCCTACTTTGGTGCCAATAATAATGACTAAGATCATGATACCTCAATGTAACACCTAGATATACCACCAAAGGGGAGTGTGTGAATCCATAAAAAACTTCTTAAGTAATGAAACTATAATCATTTTTCACCCTTAGAGAAAGATAACATTGTAATATCATAACCTTTTTTAGAGATATATCAATATATTTTACAAGTACTATTTTTCCTTGTTTTGATTATATATTTTTTGGGTTTATCTTAGGTGTGTTTGGGTGAAATTTGGATTGGGGGGGGGGGTGGTAAGTGCATGATTGGCGCGTGATTTTCCCAAATCATGTATCGTACCCTATAAAGACATGAAACCTGATACATATAGGGATTTCATGGATAGCAAATGGTTTTTTAAACTATTAACCCACTTATGAGTAACCATGTACCACCTAGAAGAGGCACACTATTTGTAAAATCACACACCCCTTCCCAAGAAACTGTTCTTGTGGGTTTAATTATTCCAAAAATTAGATTAAAATTTCCCAAACCCCCTATACTTCATCAAAAGTCAACCCAACTCGACTTTAACTCATTCCTCTCATTTCTAAAGGCTTCTGGACAAATTACAATGGATCCCAAACACTATTCTTGATGAATTTAATTTCAAATGGAAGATCTTCACCTCTCTGAGTTAGAGATTTTCATCTCGGGTGGTTTCCTCCCAATATATAATATTTCTATCATACCTTGAATGTATTTTTCCTTTTGTTTATAAATTTCCTAGATCTCGGTTTTCATATATCTAATACTTTTGATCATGGATCTAGGTTTAGTATTTAGATCACATTCCTCATTGTTATCTTGTTTTTTCTACTCCAATAGGGGATTTCTGTGGGTGGGAATTCATCAATGATCTTGAGGTAGGTGGTCTAAATTAATCATCCCATAGTCTTGATTTAATTACATTTATGTAATTGTAAAATTGAAATTTACATGATTGGGAAATGTTTTGATGATGGAATTGATTTCATTTAATTTCCATGATTTCGGTTAAATTGGGAAAATTGATGTTGGTGGAATTGGATTAGTTAATTTGTTAATTAATTAATGGAATATTAATATTTTGAAACCTTTGGGATATTGGGATTGTGTAATTTTTCTATAAATGTGATTATTAATTAATTTAAAATGAGGATTATGATATTGTTGGATTAACCACAATGTTTTAATGGTGAATCAGTTATATTATTCCATGTAATTAAATTGAAGAACCATGTTTTTATGATAAATTGTGACGGTACCAGTATTCTAAATGTTGGAAAAAGGATTAATTTTGATTAATATTTATTGATATGATATATGTGATATATGTGTGATGATTGATATATGAGTGTGAGATGCAGAATGATACTTCAAATTCCCATATGTTATTAACTGATATAAATGTGTGTGATATGGACTGACACTTCATAAGACCATTGTGATAAATGAGTTGTAGGATAATGACCGATGATTCAAATATCCACAAGGTACTAGACATGTAATTTTAGGCCCAAAATGTTGGCATTGGACTATGTTTCTATTTGGAAATAATATGAATTGAATTGATATGAAAAATGATAACCATGGTATTTTGATATGTGATATTCATTAGGGGTAGTTTAGACACTGGAATGGTCTAAAGAAGGTATTGATGGTGTGGGTATCCTTGGGAACCTGAGTGTTAATGTGGTTAAACAAAAAATAATTAGAAATGTGAAGTGTTTACCTTTTTTCTTGTACTTTATTCATTATACAAATTCATACACAGTTATTAAATATATATTGTTTTAGATGCCATTGGTTATAGCATTCCGCCTTTTTATAACATAAATTTTCATTACATTATACAAAACCGAGGATCTTTAAGGTTTAGTGTCTGGGAAACCAGGAACTTAATACATGATAACAAAAGGAATTATTCTTAAACACTTTAAAGGATTCTTTATTGTTCATCCAAAGTTCATAAAAACATCTCATAACCTGGGAGCATACATAAAAGGAAAGGGTGAGCAGAAGGCCCAGTAAGGGAAACGAGGGAAACATTTTACATGTGAACTTGAGATACATCAAAAGGTCATGAAAAATAACTTTAAGGCATGAGAAAGAGATCATGAGGCATACCATAATAAAAATAACATGTTTCATAACTTGAATATGTGGCTAAAACATTTTACATAGACAATCACGAACATATCACCAAGGTCTATCCCCAAGGTATCATTTGAAATTATCAAGGTTATTCACCAAGATATCGTCAAAATTGTAATCTCTAGTGGTTACATCTTTCCCCAATGCATTAGAGCGCTATCAGGGAGAACCATTAAATTTTTCTTTATTATCATGTGATCCACATATATAATCATCAATCATTTCATAAACAACCCATACAGCATAAAAGAAATGGGTTTCATTTCATAGTCATCACATTTTAAAAACTGCTTTAAAGATGTGATCTTTATGTCACTTTAAACCCATGAAAAAGGAAAGTGGGTTTCGTGTATGTAAATCCCAGAATTTAAAATATAAAATTTTGATATATATGTGAATACACCTGTAGAAAAAATATCTTTGATTATTCACTTAATAAAATAAAAGAATTTGAGAAAAAGTGAGAGACATTTTGAGATGAAAATTCTGCAACATAACGGCTATGTTACAGGGTATTAAGAAGCAATGAAAAGAGAGGGGACATGGATCAGCCACTCATAAATGATCAATAACATAGTAGAGGGACAGAATATAAATGATATAATAACATGGTAATGAAATTTTAAAGACATACCATATGAAATGAAAAACACGGAAGAGAGACAAAAATAAGATTTCTCTTATGAAAATTCGGCAGCCTAGCGACGTTACGTAAAACTTCAAAATACTAAATTGATGAGATCAAATAAGTTATTTCATCATATGAACATAAAATATCAGTATGATATATATAGAGATAATAATCCAACATAATAAAAAGTAACATGAATGACTTGACATGAAAATAGATCTTGAAAACGAGAAGGTTGAAAGAATTCCTTAAAAATTCGGCAGCCTAACGGCGCCACTTAACATTATTAAAATGAATTGATGAGAGAAAGAGGTGGTATATCATAATATTAAAATGAAAAGGAAAGTAGGATGAATATAAAAGAACATCATCCAACATAAGAACATGGAGCATAAAAGATATGACATAAAAGAGAGTACTTGGAAAGAAAGAGAGAGGTAGAATCCCTTACCTTGAAGAGTAACTTCGAAATCTTGATGTTTGGGACCATGGTAGGCTTGAGGACACCTTGGGAGGACTCTTTGGGAGGTAAGGAGACCATAAATTAGTTGTGGATGATTTTGGAGTCGAAATGATTAGAGAATGGATTGGTATTTATAGGGGAAGTGAGGGGACAAGGCATTAATGGCCAAGGGACACCTCATTGGTGGTATTGGCAAAACCATTGGCTTGACCATGGTATTTGCCCATGGTATTGTCCACTTGGGACACCTCATACCTTATCTTACTATTTATAAGTCGACCATATTTATTACATACTTAATACATCACTTAATGATGTTATTAAACACCCGTAACTTTAAAACTGTATTTTCACTATTCACCGAAAATTTAACTTTCTCAGAAAAATCCCAAAATTTCACCTTAACCAAATATCGATGCACTGATTTCAAAAATGAACTCCATTTTATAAAATTAATTTTCTAAATATTTTTAAATTAATTTTTAAATAAAATCACTATTCACCGAAAATTCATTTTTGTTCAGAAAAATCCCCAAAAATTACCTTAACATATTATCGATGTTCTGAATTCAAAAATAAAGTCCATTTTATAAAAATTATTTTTGAAATATTTTAAATTTAATTTTTAATTAAAAACACTATTCACCTTAAAAAACTAAAACTGGACTAATAATTTCTGAAATAGTTATTTACCAATTTTATTGAATCACATTACTTAATCAAGGTGCCTAGATTATATTAATACTTTCTCTAAGTGAGATTACTAATCCATTTGGTAACATTACTAATCCTAAGCGTAAAATCACTTTTCATAATTTTCTATTCATCAAAAATCAAGTTGATCTTATTAGACTCTAAATTTCTTACTGAACATAATTGTATAAGACCATTTTTTTGAAAATCATTACACATAATTAATTATTTAAGGTTGAAATAAATATTTTCAAATAGCCTTTTTATATTTATCCGGACATTTGAAAATTCACAAATTTCATTATAAGAAGAAATCACAATTTTTATTTAAATCAAAGGATTACACAAGGCAGTTACGGTATCGTTACATAACCCCTTATAACACCAGCATAAGATCTAAGTGTAAGGTGTGCTAAGGTGATAGAATCTGGGGGTGGCTTGGCCAACATTGCCCGAGTGGTGATTTTTATTAGCTTGAAATTCTCATGAAGGCAATTCTGTTCTAGCATCACACGATGAAGTTCGGCTTGGGTTTGGTCCAGAGAAAAGCCCAGTGGCGCTACCTCCTTCTCAAGTTCTGTTAGATGGGCTTCTATTGGCCCGATACTGCTAGATGATGCCATCGAATATTCTTTCTATATAAATTAACCAAGATTAGTTGTATTTAGAGACAATAATCACAACATTTAGTTTCCAAAGGTCATACTGACTAACGGTCATATAATAGTCAAAACCCAACAGTCTCATTTTAATTATACTCATTTTATTAAATAAAAATGTTTTTTGAGTATGAAATAAAATAACACACAAAATTAAGAAACAAGATTTATTCAAAATTTCGGGTCGTTACAATCTTCCCTCCTTAAGAAATTGTGTCCTTGCATTTTCTAAAATTGGGTTGAAAATTTCATTGAAAGTCCCACATCGGAAAATGAGTAAGTAACACAATTACTTTAAAAGAAAGAAAAGGAAGTACAAAGGTCACCTGAGATAACCCATACTGGGATTCCATGTAGGAAAATATGGATATGGAGGAGAAAACAAAGGGTCAAGTTCTGAGGGAGAGTGATAGAAAACATGTCCAAGAGGAATTTAACCACCCGAAAATCACAAACTTGTTATGGGTTAATCGGTCTCTGATTACCCAGTAGGAAACTTAAACCAACAATGTTTTTGTTTTATGTTCCTTTTAATAATTTTGAGGTATTCATTTACTACATAGCATAAGAACACAAGGAAATATATTTACCTTCAAGTAGAGTTTCATCCCTTAATAAGGTTCACCAAGACTAATCCTTTATCCAAAAAATGAGCATTCAAAACTACTTGGTCTCATCAAAGCACAAGAATCATATTCTAGAGAATCACGTAATCCACAAAAGAATAACTATCTATCTTTAAACATTGATCCCAAGAACAGAAAGGGTAATATAAAACAACTCTTCAAAAAGAAAGAACCCCCTAGGAAGGGAAACTACTTTAAATATTCAAAGTTCCACGGTACTACCCAAAGTTCACCATAGACCATTCCATAAATAACCTTCTTTAAAATTCCTCAAAATAAACCAAACTAATATCGAAACCCAAATATAAGAAGGATTTGATAACATAGTCTTCCAAGATAAACTTTATCGTTCGTCTCCAAACAACATCAACCACTCCTAATATCTTATAAAAAAAGTAACTAACCCAAACATATTTTCCCCAAGATAGGTTAATTATTTCCATAAGTAACCTAAATTACTATAAGTTCACCTTAAATTCATCGGTTCTTCAAAATATAAGTCAACCTTTACCCCTCAAAGAAAATTCTGCAGTAATCTATTTACCTCGATCATATAGGGTTCCCAAAATAGTTAACTTCTTCCAAAATAATATTCATCTTTTAATCCCCTAATAATTTTTTTTCATGAATAACTGATGCACAACATCAACATGTGATTCATAACAATAGATGTTTTCCTGTATTTAATATTATCATTAGTAAACATTGTAATGTTTCCAAATCCTAATTTCCACAAATAACTAAACCATCCTTTGATACCAACTATAGCATCCTTCCTTTTTATAACATAACTTTTCATTACATTATACAGAACCGAGGATCTTTAAGGTTTAGTGTCTTGGAAACCAGGAACATAATACATGACAACAACAAAAATTATTCTTAAACACTTTAAAGGCTTCTTCATTGTTCATCCTAAGTTCATTACAACATATCATAACCTGGGAGCATACATAAAAGGAAAGGGTGAGCAGAAGGCCCAGTAAGGGAAACAAGGGAAACATTTTACATGTGAACTTGAGATACATCAAAAGGTCATGAAAAATAACTTTAAGGCATGAGAAAGAGATCATGGGGCATATTATAATAAAAATAACGTGTTTCATAACTTGAAGATGTGGCTACAAAATTTAACATAGAAAATCAAGAACATATCACCAAGGTCCATCCCCAAGGTGTCATTTGAATTTACCAAGGTTATTCACCAAGATATCGTTAAAATTGTAATCTCTAGTGGTTACATCATTACCCAATGCATTGGAGCGCTATCAGGGAGCACTGTTAAATTTGTCTTTATTATCATGTTATCCACATATATCATCATCAATTTTTTCATAAACAACCCATATAGCATAAAATAAATGGGTTTCATTTCATATTCATCACATTTTAAAAACTGCTTTAAAGACATGATCTTTATGTCACTTTAAACCCACGAAAAAGGATAGAGGGTTTCATGTATGTAAATCCCTGAAGTTAAAATAGAAAATTTTGATATATATGTGAATAAACCTGTATAGAAAAAGAGATTTGAGTATTCACTTAATAAAATTAAAATAATTTGATAAAAATTAAGAGACAATTTGAGACGAAAAATCTCCAGCATAACGGCTATGTTACAGGGTTTTAGAAAACACTGAAAAGAGAGGGGACATGGGTCACACACTCATAAATGATCCATAAAACAGTAGGGGGAATTAATATAAAGGATATAAGAACATGTTAATGAAATTTTAAAGACATACCATGTAAAATGAAAAACATGGAAGGGAGAAAAAAATAAGATTTCTCTTATTAAAATTCGGCAGCCTAATGACGTTACTTAAAACATCAAAATACTGAATTGACGAGACCAAATAGGGTATCTCATTATATGAACATAAAATATCAGTATGATATATATATATAGATTATACCCCAACATAATAAAAAGGAACATTAAAGACTTGACATGAAAATAGATCTCGAAAATGAGAAGGGTGAAAGAATTCCTTAAAAATTCTGTAGCCTAACGACGCCACTTAACATTCATAAAATGAATTGATGAGAGAAAGAGGGGGTATCTCATAATATTAACATTATAATTACAGTAGGATGAATATAAAATAACATCATCCAACATAATAACATGGAGCATAAAAGATATGACATAAAAGAGAGTACTTGGAAAGAAAGAGAGAGGTATGATCCCTTACCTTGAAGAGTAACTTCAAAATCTTGATGTTTGGGACCTTGGGAGGCTTGAGAGAACATTGTGAGGACTCTTTGGGAGGTAAGGAGACCATAACATCGTTGAGGATGATTTTGGAGTCGAACAGATGAGATAATGGCTTGGTATTTATAGGGGAAGTGAGGGGACAAGACATTAATGGCCAAGGGACACCTCATTGGTGGTATTGGAAAAACCATGGGCTTTCCCATGGTATTTTCCCATGGTATTGGCCACTTAGGACACCTCATAACTTATCTTACTATTCATAAGTTGGACATATTTATTACATACTTAATACATCATTTAATGATGTCATTAGACACCTGTAACCTAAAAACCGTATTTTCACTATTCACCGAAAATTCAACTTTCTCAAAAAAGTCCCAAAATTTTACCTTAACCAAATATCGATGCTTTGATTTCAAAAATGAACTCCATTTTATAAAAAAAATTTAAAAAAATTTAATTTAATTTTTAAATAAAACCACTATTCACCGAAAATTCATTTTTTTCAGAAAAATCCCTAAAAATTACCTTAACATAATATCAATGTTCTGAATTCAAAAATAAATTCCATTTTATAAAAATAAATTTCTAAATATTTTTAATTTAATTTTTAATTAAAAAAACTATTCACCTGAAAAAACTAAAACTTGACTAATAATTTCTGAAGTAGTTATTTACCTATTTTATTGAATCACATTAATTAATCATGGTGCTTAGATTATATTAATACTTTCTTTAAGTGAGATTACTAATCCATTTGGTCACATTACTAATCCTAAGCATAAAATCACTATTCATAATTTACTATTCAACAAAAATAAATTTTATCTAATTAGACTCTAAATTTCTTACTGAACATAATTGCAGAAGACCATTTTTTGAAAATCATTACACATAATTAATTATTTATGGTTTACATAAATATTTTTAAATATCCTTTTTATATTTATCCAGACATTTGAAAATTCACAAACTTCATTATAATAAGAAATCACAATTTTTATTTAAGTCCAAGGATTATACAAGGAAGTTAATGTCTCATTACATAACCCCTTATAACATCAGCATAAGATCTAAGTGTAAGGTGTGATAAGGTGAGAGAATATTGGGGTGGCTCGGCCAACATTGCCCGAGTGGTGATTTCTATTATCTTGAACTTCCCGCGAAGGGGATTCTGTTCTAGATTCACATGATGATGTGTGGCTTGTGTTTGGTCTAGAGAAAAGCCCAGTGGTGCTACCTCCTTCTCAAGTTCTGTTAGATGGGCTTCGATTGGCCCAGGACTACTGGATGAGGCCATAGAATCTTTGTTCTATATTAATTCACCAAGATCACTTGTATTTAGAGACAATAATCACAACATTTAGTTTCCAAATGTCATACTAACTAACGATCATATAATAGTCAAAACCCAACAGTCTCATTTTAATTATACTCATTTTAGTAAATGAAAATGTTTTGTTGAGTACGAAATAAAATAACACACAAAATTATGAATCAAGATTTATTCAAAATTTCAGGTCGTTACATTGGTGGTGGCCTATTGAGTTGTACTCACACCCTACTAGGGATGCCTGATCGGTACTGGAATAGACTTCATATTTATGGGACAAGATTAAAGAAAATGTCTTATGTTAGTTGGATGAGTCGGGATGGAGCTTGGATGAGGGAACCGGAGTTTGTTTTAGGATCTACTTGGAGTTGTTAGTGTGTCTTTATTTTGGTTTTTCTTTTGACATTTTACACTTATTTTGGAATTACATATCTACTATTTTAGTATGGATATGTATTCAATTTTGGTCATCTTGTGATACTGGTTTTGTTCTATCTATGGTTATTATCTTTTAGCTACAATTTTTCTATTTCCATTGTTGTGCTTATTTGATAAAGAGAGTATAGTCTCCCTTTGATTTATATTAGACCCGTGCTTCTAGTCGATAGCCTCTGGCATATAGAGAGGAAAGCCTGATTTTTTGTGGGCAATAGACTCAAGGCACTGATGTGTGTGCCACCTAGGTCAGGATGTCACAATGTTTTAATGGATTAGGTTTCTTCTCTTTTATTTTGTCTTACTATTTGGTAAATTTAGATAAGAGAATAGGATGAGTTGGGTATTGGTTAAGATCTCGCACATGGGAGTAGCTAACCTATGTATGAGGGAAAAATCCAAGTACCTAGGGTGGGATTTTTTATTGATATGTGTAGTTACAGTTGGATGTTATTTCACCTGAAATGATACACATGTTGTGTGACATGATAATCATTTTGGAGATTTTATAAGATTTGAATCATGTTATAAGATAGTTGAGTATGCATTCATCATTTTAGGAACTCAGGATTATTATATTGTAAGCATCATTGTAGGAATGCACGAGAAAACATGTTTTGGGTATGTTTTTGGATTTGAAATGTTTTTTTCTTGCTTGTATAATTGAATTATAATGGTTTATAACACGAGTTAAATATTATAAGATAATGAAAAATGTGGAAAATAGTTGTCTAATGAAAAACATGAAGTATGATAATGTGATTACCCTTTCATAACCTAGACCTAGATGAGGGATGGTTAAAGGTAGTGATAACACCTCGGTTTTAACTGTGTGGTAGGGTTTGGGTGAATGACTTGTTATGTATTATTGTAAATACATATTATGTAAATGTGTTAATGTTTTTTATGAGTACTAAGACATGTGTTTGGTATTATAGAGTTATGATTCAATGATGATTGTTTTTGAGAGTACAAAATAAGGTTATAACATGAAATGATCCACCAACAAAGAACCTGAGGCAGCACTAGTGTCGGGTGACAAATTTGAAGAGAAGTTATGTGATAAATTTTATCACATAATACAGTTTATGGTAGAAGACACATGGAGGGTTTTGAAGAGTATTTCTGATTTAATATGGGAGTTTCAGTTTCATTACCCTCTTACTTTCACCAAAGATGGTGGATGATAGTTGAGTTCTGGATTCAGTCCATCCAGACTATACTTGAGCACTTAGAGAATCCTACTAAGAAGAGAGTCAAATTGGCTTATTACATGTTACATGGTCAAAGAATAATTTTTGAGACATCAAAAATCAAGATGGATAGCTAGAAATTATGAAGTGGAAGGACCTTTATGATACGTTTTTGGATTACTATTACATTGAGATGCTCAGGAAGGAGAGAGGAGTTGAGTTTATGTGATTTACTCAGGAAAGAATATTCATGATGGACAATGTTGGAGGCTTTACTAACTTGTAGTAATTTTTTAAAACATTGATGGGGATGTGGGTAATGTGGAAAAAAAGTTTTAATATGGTATAAAATTTGAAATTAAGTTCTAGGTTAATATCTTTGGCTGAAGAAGTTTTTTGGATGTGATGAATCAGACACTCATTTCTCAGGGTAAAATGAAGGAGGCTTCCAGTTAAGGAAATGTGGTTTTAGATGGATGGTGAGGAGGTATAACTTTCAAAAGAGGAAAGAATTATTATAAGACTATTTACCAGATCCATGTAAAGTATAGTGTATTGGGGGTAGAATCAGTTACATATGACCTTACCTGGGTGACCTGCCACCAATGTGGTAGGTCGGGTCACTTTTATAGATAGTTCCCCTGACCACTAGTAGAGTGATGATCCTATAGTAGAATGCGGAATAAACAAATGTTCTATAGGAACCCATGGTAGATGGGTAGTGATGGAGCATCTAGACATAACCAGAGTAAGGGAAGGTGATCTTCTATGTCGTACCAGTCTGGATGTTGGGGTTCTACTGGACATGGCCATCAAGGAAGTGAATGTGGTACATTTAGTAATTATCACCTGTATTAGTAGAGTGGTTCATTTTAGGGGACTCAAACTGCATCACAGGGGAAAGGGGTAGGACAACTACATGTTTTTTATCCTACATTGGTGGATGGAAAGGCTAGACCATTAACAGTTTGAGGTACTATACTTGTAGATTCTATTCATTATACTTTATTATTTGATATTTATGTATCTTATTATTTTATATTTTTAAAATGTGTGAATGGGTTGAGTCATACAGTGGAGTTTATGAGTGGGGTTATGAGGGTTGAAACACCGCTGGTAGCACGGTTGAGAGACATTTTTTGTGCAATGTGCATTCTCTTGAGGATGGGGAGTATTGTTTGAGTTGGTATCTTTACATCATTGACATTTTAGTATTTGACCTAATTATGGGTATGGAATAGTTAATAAAATACCAATCCTAAATTGATTGTTACCATAGGAGAGTGAATTTTACATCTCCTAAGGGTGAAAAATATATTCACCATTTTGAATGGGATTTCAAGGCAGGTCATACAGGTCCAGTTCACAAGAAACTGGGGATGCTTTCTACCATGGTTGCAAGTTTGTTTCTAGATTATGGAGGGGTAAAGAAGTATTTATTTCCACTAATAGTGGAAGGTTCACGGATGTCTTTATTAAATAATTATCAGGGATACTGCCAGAGAGAGATGTGAAATTTAAAATTGTTCTCATGCTTGGAGCTGA
The DNA here is from genome assembly GCA_963277665.1 of Viscum album. Taxonomy (NCBI): domain Eukaryota; kingdom Viridiplantae; phylum Streptophyta; class Magnoliopsida; order Santalales; family Viscaceae; genus Viscum; species Viscum album. The sequence goes on from OY728132.1 coordinate 625,287,409, forward strand.
TCTAGTTTATATTCCACCATAATTAATGGAACCAATAGGGTTTCAAGAGATTAAGACTTGACCAGATGAGATGATGGTCAAGGGGTTTATGCCTCTGAGTATGTTTCCTTGAGGTTTACTAGTTTTGTTTTCTATGATGTTTGACAAGAATATGTGCTTATGAGTTGACTACCAGAAGTTGAACCAGATGACAGTAAAGAACTAGTATCCTATTCTATGTATTCATGATTTATTTGAATAGTTTTAGGGATATTATGTTTTCTACAAGATCGACATAATATCAGAGTATCATCAGTTTAGAGTTCACCTTTAGATATACCTCAAGATTCTTAAAGATGTAGGTATAACCATTACGAGTTCCTCGTGATGTCATTTGGGTTGATGAATGAACTAGCAGTGTTTATGTACTTGATGAAACGAATCTTCCACCCATACCTAGATTAGTTTTTGGTAGTGATTTTGGATGATATCTTGATGTACTCTAAGACTGATTATGACCATGCTGAACATCTTAACATCATTTTGAGTAGACTTAGAAAATATCGACTATATTCCAAACTAACTATGTTTAAGTTTTGGATTGATCAACTACACTTATTGGGTCACATCATCTTGGAGGAAGTTGTTTTAGTGGAACCAAAGAAGTTACAATTAGTGATTTCTTGGAGAATCCCAAGTTTTTTTTGATATATGCAGTTTCTAAGGATTATTAGGCTATTATTAGAGATTCATCCAAGACTTTTCCCAATTGGTAGCACCACTCTCAGGCTTTAATGATAAGGGGATGAAGTTTGAATGATCTAGATCATGTGATAATTATTTCTAGGAGTTGAGGAAATGTTTGACTACTGCACCAATATTGAACCTAACCAATCAAGGGGAGGATTATATGGGTTTCCATGATGCTTTTGGGATCAGTCTTGGATAAATGTTTATGTAGGCAGATTCATTTGTGGCTTATTGGTCTTTCTAGTTGAGGAAACATGAATGGAATTACCATACACATAACCTAGAACTATCGATAATTGTTTATTCCTTGAAATGTTTGAAGAAATATCTATTGGGTGAATCATTTACTATTTATATTATTCAAAAAAACATATAGTATGTCTTTTAGTAATGATATTTGAATCTCCAAAATCAGAGGTGGGTTGATTACATGAATTATTTTGATTTTTATCTATTATATATTCTCGTGAAGGTAAATAGTTTGGTTGACACTTTAAGTAGGAAAAATCAGACTCAGGTAGTTCAAGAGTCTAGTGTTGAGTGGAAAATGAAGAATTTACTAGCTTAGATGCATGTTTTGGTTCATGAGGACCAAGGGAAGATAAATCTCATATTTTTTGTAACACCCAAGACTTTTATAAGAAATATTTTGTTTTTATGATATATAAATCATCAAAGGAATCTTTAACTACACACAACACTAGCTTGACTTGCTTTACACACAATCACGACCTTCCTTGATAGCTTGCGTCGTACGCAATACCGAGTCTCACTAAACAACGATATGTTATTAAAATATTATTTAAACTAGTAGTTATGAATAGTAATAACCACTTTTTGAAATTTTTTAAATTTTATTTTTCAAAATTGACTTCATTTTTGGATTCAGAATATCGAAATTATCCTAGGGTGAAATTTTGGTATTTTTCTGAAAACTTTCAATTTTTGATGAATAGTGAAAACACTAAGTTACTATTTAAAAACCGACTTTTTATTTAAATAATTATTTATTTTAATTTAATTTATTTTAGGACAAAATTGATACATAATACCTATATAAGTTCAATTCAATTCATTGGAGTCATTTTATAATAATTTTAGATATATAAAAATATTATTGAACTTTTGACCGTTTCTTACCCACCTCCTAGGAGAATTTGCAAATTTACATAAAACATAATTTTACCACTTCTGTGAGTGGAATTTCAAAAATCTGAGAGACACAGTTGATTTCAGTAAATAAAATGTGGTTCAATGAGATGAAAATAATTTTTGGTGAATAGTAACTTTTTAGTTTTTTTACCACGGTTAAAAGTAAATAGGGTAATTAAGGGTACAAATGATATTATTAATACCCTAACACATGCCATAATTTTTTTGGATAAGTGTAATTCGACCAAAAACAACCTTAGGAATAAAATATGACCATTTAGGCCCACTTGGATTAGATTAGGATATTTATTATTAATTTATTTAAAGAAGGGTTAAAATAGTTAAAATCAAAGTTTAATAAGTAAATAAATTTTAATATAGGATTATAAATAATATAAATTATACTATAAATATTAATTAGATATCTAATATTATTTCATACATAATGATATTTTATTTGTAATTTTTATAAATTAAATAATTTAATTTACTTATGACACAATGATGATGCAGTAATTATCTTATTAATGAAATATTGACATAATTGATGTTATAAATACCCAAATAAATGTAATTTGAGACTTTATATAAATTCCAATAATTTTATATGTTAATATAAAATGTTAGTATTGATTTAATTTACTTTGTTCGAACTAATCTTTCTGTTATGATTTTCACAAAAATCAATTACTAAATAGTGTCAAAATTGACATAAAATAGTTTTTAAAACAAATATTATATTATTAATTGTTATTTTATTCCTAAAAATATAAGGTTAGGCCAAATGACTTAGATAAGGTTATATATTTTAATAATATACAACTTGGGGTTCTTTTGTCTTGTTATAGTAAGTTTATTAACCTTATAGTGTAAGAACACAAGAAGACACGGTAAAAGTAAAATTATTTAACTTAAAGGTAAATCTAAATGATAAGGTTAAAATAGGAACATATACTTGTCTAAATTCTATTGTATGAGATTATTTAGACCCATACCCACCTTAGCTTCTAAATAAATCAATTTGGAGCTATTTAAAACCGAATATGACCTTATAATAAAATAATATTTTTAGTTTTTCCAAAGGTGCCCCTCTCCTCCCTTATAAAAGGGCAACTCCTACCTCTCTTCCTCACACCACTTTGAGCCTTTAGGATCGGCCAAACCCTGCCAAATTCTCTTCTCCACTTCTCTATAAACATCCTAGAGGTCCTTGTCTTCTTCAAATATCAATTTTAGTGCCCTAAAAGGAGGTCTCAAAGAGGTGCTTCAAAGAAGAGGTAATGTCCGTTACCGATTCTTTCAACTTTATTTATTCTTACAATTATTCTTCTTTAGTTTTTTCATTATGAAGTAATAAAATCAGTATCACTAATATACTGATATGTTATTATAAGTATTAAACAACCCTATTTCACCATATATCCATCCTACGGAAAATGAAATCACCGCGTGTGCGTACGTACGGAATACCGTCTCCACGCCGTGGTGTAATCTATTTTCCACCACCACCTTAATTGGATGGGTATAATGGTGTAAATAATAACTATAAATTATTATTTTAAAGTGATATTGATTCTGAAATAGTATACATACATTCCATTACAATTTCACGATCATGGGAACGATATCATCGCTCCTGCGTACGTACGGAATACCGTCTCCACGATGTGATGCGACTCGTTCTACATGATCTTCATTGCATAATGATTATATAAATAAATTGAATGAATTAATATGATATATATTACACTAATAACATTTTCAAAATGAGGTATCTATAACCCAAAAATAAGAATAAGAATTTATTCGACAAAACACGCATAAGAACAAAAAGCACTAAACACCCGAATAACAAGTAACAATGAAATATTACTAATAAGAAGCTAAGAATATGACCATATATGATATCATAACAATGATTATGATTCTGGAATAAGTCAATGACATTATTTAAATCATTATAAAGTAGGTTTAGACACTTACGAAGGAAATCGGACCTATGGTAAGGGAAAATATCGCAATCTCAATTTTTATCCAAGATTGTTTATACTTCAGAATTTACTGGGGAATATTTATCATCCACATCCATGTTTCATCAATATGTAATTTTTATATCCTTATACAATATTTTATATCCAATTTTACTCTTTGGTGAGTTTTTAGTAAAAGATATGAAAGGAATCTTTTGTCGTTTTTCGTACGAGGTACTTTTTGACTTTTCCGAAAATAGTAGGAGAAGAATGTTTTTTTAACTTATACAGAATGAATGGATTTTTTAAACATTATTTACAAGAAGATTCCTTTAAAAGTTTTCAAGTTTATTTTTAATCAACTTCTTTTAGTTTAAAATTGTATGACATGTTAAGAAAGGAAAAATGTTTTTGAAGTAGAAAGGATATTTTTCTCAAGAATGGAGTTCAAGTGTTTTATCAAAATTATTTTCCATCTAAGATAATATAGGGTTCTATTTCTATCCCTATTTTTACATTGATTTGATTATGTTATGATAGAATTATTTTGATGATTTCCTTTTATCTTATATGGATTATGTTATGATGGCATGTTGTTTAAGATTCCCATTTTTATTACATGGGTTATGCAATGATGTATGATTTTTGATTTTGTGGAACACATATGAATGGTATCATTATGAGATGGGTGGGACCTATATCTTCCTCCAATGCATTGGGTAAAGATTTTATATCTCATGAGATAGACATGGCTGGAACGACAGGTTAAACTGGTTCAGTAAAACAGAACTGAAACGAGGAATGAACTCGGTTCAGAAATGGACTTTGTCCACTAAGATAGTCTTGGAAATGAGTCTTGACTAATAAGAAATGATTCTTTATGATTATGTGTGTATTCCACAAAGCTTCATGTTTTAAGTTATGATTATTGTGATTATATTTCACTACCATGATTTATCCCATGTTATGAAATTATGATCTCTTTTGCAGGGTAAGATTTCCAAATTGTTATGTTCTTATGAATATTATGTGATTTATTTTTTCTTTTGTTTACCCTTACTGAGCATTTGAGCTCACCCTTTTGTATGTTTTCTTTCACTCAGGTCAGGAAGAAGGTTATTAAGTAGGATATTCCAAAAGGGACTCTAGATATGATGAAATAAATGGGAGACAATGTAGACGCTTTATGAACTAGTTGTTTATGTTTCCCTAGTTTCTAAAGACACTATACCTATACGGTCCTTTAATGGTTTTGTTATATGTTGTAATAAGTGTGCTTCAATTTTGAAGTATTAACAATGTATGTAAATTATGAGTCGTTATAGTTGGTATCAGAGGAAAGGTATAGTCAACCTTTGGAAAATAGGATGTGAATGCCTTAGTAAGAATCATAAGTATAAGTCTAAGCATAAAACACAATCTTAGTGTTTTAGAAATGGACATGAATAACCTAGGATAAGACCTTAAGTGTGAAATTTTATTCTTGATAATGTGGTTTTCCTATTATATTTAGTGTTGCTCTCACCATTCATCTTGGTTTTAGTCAATGGCTGGAACCCGAAGGAACCGTGTTAATGCGGAATGCAACGGGCAATGCAATGATTGTCCCCCTGAGCAACCAAACGTTATGAGAGCTGGAATGAAAAATCTTATAGCCATGATCACACAACATTCTCAATCTATGAATCATGCAGGACTTCCAAACGATCAAAAGAAGGAGCAACAATCTGTTGAATCCTTCATGTGGCAGCGTCCACCTTCATTCTGCGGGTCTACTAATCCATTAGTTGCTGAACAATGGATTAGTACTACGGAAATGATATTTTCAGTTCTTCAATGTTCTGAACATGATAAAGTCATCTTAGTAGTGAATCATTTGGAAGGTGATGCTGATCAATGGTGGAATCTTATCAGGAATACGATGCAAAGAGATGAAATTGAGTCCATGGAATGGGACGAGTTCAAGAACTTATTTTTCAATAAGTACATCCCTCGTATTCTTCGAACAAAGATGGAGAAGGAGTTTCTTGAACTAAAGAAAAAGGATGATGAATCTGTTGGTACTTACGAATCAAATTTTACAAGACTTTCAAGGTATGCTTCTGGTATTATTATCCAACCTGAGAGTAAGATCGATCGATTCTTTAGTGGCTTAAAACCATGTCTTCAAAGGGTGTTAGCCATAAGGGACTTCAATAGCTACGAGGAAATCGTTCATTGTGCTCTCAAAGTTGATATGGAGATTGGAGTAACCCATCAGTCATATGGGTTTGATAGGAAGAGGAAAATGGAATTCAAAGGAAAATATAAAGAGCACAATGAAAAGAAGATGAGTTTTCCCTTATGCTCAAGGTGTGGAAAGAAACATGGAGGGAGTTGTCTTAAAGGGACAAGTAAATGTTTCAAATGTGGAAAGGAAGGTCATTGGGCATTTGAATGCTGCAATGATGGGAAGAAGATGTCTAGTGATGCGAACAAAGAAAAGGCTACACAGAGTGAACCTCCTACACTTAAATGTTACAAGTGCAAGGAGATGGTGAATTATGCCAATCAATGCCCAAATCCAAGGGTTGATGATGATGTTCGACGTCAACAAACTCTTAAGGCTAAAGACAAAGGAAAGTCACATTAAATATCTATCAGCGATGTGGAGTACGATAACGAAGTGGTGAAAGGTACACTTACCATCCAATCTAAAGTAGAAAATGTTTTATTTGATTATGGATCCACCCGCTCTTTTATTTCTGAATAATTTTCTAAGGTTATCACCGTATTACCTCAACAATTAGATGTTGAGTTAGCTGTGACAACCCCTAATGGCACAGCAGTCGCATCAAAAGTTTATAATTCTTCTCCGATTGAAGTTTGTGGGAAAGTGCTTCCTGCAAATCTTGTGATCCTTCCTATAGTAGAATTTGATGTGAATCTTGGCATGGATTGGATTTCTCTATATGGATCTCATATCAATTGCCAACGAAGGGAAGTCACATTTCATATTCTAGATCAATCTATGATCGTCTATCGATGCAAGGATGAACATAACCTTCCAGCGGAAATTTCATCCATCTTATGGGTCTTGATTCCACTAAATGAAGGTTATTTATATCAAATGGTTGGTGAGAAACTCACGATTAAGTATATGCCCATTGTACAGGAGTTTGATGATGTCTTTCCGGAGGAATTTTCGAGCCTTCCACCAAATCGTGAAGTTGAGTTTTCAAAAGAACTTGTATCGGGTGCTTTACCTATTTCAAAGACACCATATAGAATGACCCCAATTGAATTGTAGGAATTGAAGAAGAAACTCCAAGAGAATCTTGATAACGGGTTCATACGCCCTAGTGCGTCACCTTGGGGAGAACCTATTCTGTTTGTTAAGAAGAAAGATGGATCAATGAGACTCTGCATTGATTATCGAGAACTTAACAAGATCACTATCAAGAACAAATATCCTTTCCCACGCATTGATGACCTATTTTTACAACTACGCAGAGCTCAATACTTTTCCAAGATTGATCTCCGTTCAGGGTATCATCAATTAAGGGTCAAAAGGGAGGATATACCAAAGACGACTTTCCGTACAAGGTATGGACACTATGAATTTATACTGATGCCATTTGGTCTTACTAATGCCTCTGCTATCTTCATGGATCTGATGAATAGAGTCTTTAGAGACTATCTTTATCAGTTTGTGGTAGTCTTTATAGATGATATTCTTATCTATTCAAAGAACAAGTAAGAACATGAAGATCACCTGAGAATTATATTGAAGACCCTGAGAAAGGAGAAGCTTTATGCCAAATTTATCAAGTGTGAATTTTGGCTTCAAAAAGTTTCATTTCTGGGTCACATAATCTCAAAATAAGGGATATCTGTGGATCCAGCAAAAACAGAGGTTATCAAAAGATGGTCGAGACCAACAAAAGTAACTGAGATCTGAAGTTTTCTTGGTTTGGCTGGATATTATTGACGTTTTGTGAACAATTTCTCAAGATTATATAATCCAATCACCAAGTTGACTCGGAAATGAGTTAAGTTTGTTTGGATGGAGGAATGTGAAGATAATTTCAAGAAGTTGAAAAGAAGGATATCTTGTGCACCTGTACTCACACTTCCTTGTAGTGGAGAAAGGTTTTTGATCTACAGTGATGCATCCAAGAAGGGATTGGGGTGTGTTCTAATGAAAAATGATATGGTGATAGCTTATGCCTCATGACAGTTGAAAATCCATGAGCAAAATTACCCAACTCATGATTTGGAGTTAGCTGCGGTAATCTTTGCATTAAAGATTTGGAGGCATTATCTTTATGTAGAAAGGTGTGACATTTATACTGATCATAAAAGTTTAAATTATATTTTCACACAAAAGGAGCTGAATATGCGCCAAAAAAGATGGTTGGAGATGATTAAGGATTACGACTGCTCAATTCATCACCGCCCTGGGAAAGCAAACAAGGTGGAAGATGCATTAAGTCGACAAGACCATGCCAGTTTATCCATGATGAGGATCACAAAAGATCCAATATTTATGGATTTACAAAGGATGGATCTTGGAATTATAATGGAAGGGGGAAAATCGTATCTTTCTCAAATGAATGTTCAACCATTTACATATGTGAAGATTAAAGAGGCAGAGAAAGAAGATGTAGAGTTACAAAAGAAGGTGAGAAATGTTCCTGAATTCAACCTTGATTGGGGTGGGATAATAAAGTTCAAGAATCAGGTTTGTGTTCCTCCCATCCCCAAATTAAAGAAGGAGCTGCTGGATGAGGCTCATAGTTCTTCATTCTCTATTCATCCTGGAAGCACGAAGATCTGTAGGGACCTGAAATAGTACTTCTGGTGGGATGGAATGAAAAGAGATGTTGCTGAATATGTCTCTCGATGCTTGGTTTGTCAGCAAGTTAAAGCTGAGAGACATAAGTCTAAGGGAATGTTACAACCATTACCCATACCCGAATGGAAATGGGAAAAAATCAGTATGGACTTTGTCACAGGACTTCCTAAAAAATCCAAAGGCAATAATGCTATCTTGGTCATAGTTGATCGTCTTAGAAAGTCTGCACACTTCATTGCTATTAGAGAGGATTTATCTCTGGATCAGCTTGCCAGGATATATGTAATGAAAGTGGTAAGATTGCATGGAGTACCACTTTCTATTATATCTGATCATGATCCGATGTTTACCTCAAAGTTCTGGAGAAGTCTTCAGCATACTCTGGATACAGAGTTGAGTTTCAGCACTGCTTATCATCCTCAGACAGACGGTCAGTCTGATAGGATGATTCAAACTCTAGAAGATATGTTGAGAGCTTGCTCTATGGATTTCAAAGGGGGTTGGGATCAACACCTACCATTCGTGGAATTTTCTTATAATAATAGCTTTCACTCCAGTATTCAGATGGCTCCTTATGAATCTCTCTATGGAAAGAAATTCCTGACTCCAACTTTCTGGGATGAAGTTGGGGAAAGAAAGCTATTAGGACCTGATCTTGTTGATGAGATGGCAGAAAAGGTCCGATCTTTTCAACAACACATAAGAGCAGCTCAGAGTCGACAAAAAATTTATGCCGACAACCGAAGAAAAGGATTAGAGTTTGAAGTGGGTGATAAAGTGTTCTTACGAATATCTTCCTGGAAGAGGGTCATGAGATTTGGAAAGAAGGGAAAGTTGAGCCCTAGATATATCGGTCCATTCAAAATACTAGATTGTGTTGGGAAGGTAGATTACCAATTGGCACTTCCACCAAATCTCTCTCAAGTTCACGATGTGTTCCATGTATCTCTCCTAAGAAATTACATACCTGATCCTTCACATGTACTCAGCGCATAAGTTGTACCGCTGGAACAAGACCTTTCTTATGAAGAACAGCCGATAGAGATTCTCGATCGTAGTGAAAAAGTCCTACAGAACAAGACCACTCGCTTGGTGAAAGTTTTATGGAGGAACCACCAATTAGAAGAAGCTACATGGGAGCTTGAGGATATTATGAGGGAGATGTATCCTCATCTGTTTGTTACAAAGTGACGAATTTCGAGGGCGAAATTCATTTTAAGGGGGGTAGAATGTAACACCCGAGACTTTTATAAGAAATATTTTGTTTTTATGTTATATAAATCATCAAAGGAATCTTTCACTACACACAACACTAGCTTGGCTAGCTTTACACGTAATCGCGACCTTCCTTGATAGCTTGCGTCGTACGCAATACCGAGTTTCACTAAACAACGATATGCTATTAAAATATTATTAAAACTAGTCGTTATGAATAGTAATAACCACTTTTTTAAATTTTTTAAATTTTATTTTTAAAAATTGACTTCATTTTTGTATTCGGAATATCGAAATTAGCCTAGGGTGAAATTTTGGTATTCTTCTGAAAACTTTCAATTTTTGATGAATAGTGAAAACACCGGGTTAATATTTAAAAACCGACTTTTTATTTAAATAATTATTTATTTTAATTAAATTTATTTTAGGTCAAAATTGATACATAATACCTATATAAGTTCAATGAAATTCATTGGAGTCATTTTATAATAATTTTAGATATATAAAAATTTTATTGAACTTTTGACCGTCTTTTACCCACCTCCTAGGAGAATTTGAAAATTTACATAAATCATAATTTTATCACTTCTGTGAGTGGAATTTCAAAAATCCGAGAGACACAGTTGATTTCAGTAAGAAAAATGTGGTTCAATGAGATGAAAATAATTTTTGGTGAATAGTGACGTTTTACTTTTTTTTACCACGGATAAAAGTAAATAGGGTAATTAAGGGTAAAAATGATATTATTATTACCCTAACACATGTCCTAATTTTATTGGATAAGTGTAATTCGACTAAAAACAACCTTAGGAATAAAATATGACCATTTAGGCCCACTTGGATTAGATTAGGACATTTATTATTAATTTATTTAAAGAAGGGTTAAAATAGTTAAAATCAATGTTTAATAAGTAAATAATTTTTAATATAGTATTATACATAAGATAAATTCGACTATAAATATTCATTAGAAAGCTAAAACTATTTCCTACACAATGATATTTTATTTGTTATTTTTAGAAATTAAATAATGTAATTTATTTATGACACAATGTTGATGAAGTAATTATCTTATTAATGAAATATTGACATAATTGATATTATAAATACCAAAATAAATTTAATTTTAAACTTTATATAAATTACAATACTTTTATATGTTAATATGACATGTTAGTATTGATTTAATTTACTTTGTTCGAACTAATCTTTCTGTTATGATTTTCACAAAAATAAATTACTAAATAGTGTCAAGATTGACGTAAAATAGATTCTAAAACAAATATTATATTATTAATTTTTATTTTATTCCTAAAAATCTATGGTTCGGAAAAATGACTTAGATAAGGTTATATATATTAATAATAAACAACTTGGGGTTCTTTTGTCTATTTATAGTAAGTTTATTAACCATATAGTGTAAGAACACAAGAAGACACGGTAAAAGTAAAATTATTTAACTTAAAGGTAAATCTAAATGATAAGGTTAAAATTGGAACATAAACTTGTCTAAATTCTATTGGATGAGATTATTTAGACCCATACCCACCTTAGCTTCTAAATAAATCAATTTGGAGCTATTTAAAACCGAATATGACCTTATAATAAAATAATCTTTTTAGTTTTTCCAAAGGTGCCCCTCTCCTCCCTTATAAAAGGGCAACTCCTCCCTCTCTTCCTCACACCACTTTGAGCCTTCAGGCTCGGCCAAACCCTGCCAAATTCTCTTATCCACTTCTCTATAAACATCCTAGAGGTCATGGTCTTCTTCAAATATCAATTTTAGTGCCCTAAAAGGAGGTCTCAAAGAGGTGCTTTAAAGAAGAGGTAATGTCCGTTACCGATTCTTTCAACTTTATTTATTCTTACAATTATTCTTCTTTAGTTGTTTCATTATTAAGTAATAAAATCAGTATCACTAATATACTGATATGTTATTATAAGTATTAAACAACCCTATTTCACCATATATCCATCCTACGGAAAATGAAATCACCGCGTGTGTGTACGTACGGAATACCGTCTCCACGCCGTGGTGTAATCTATTTTCCACCACCACCTTAATTGGATGGGTATAATGGTGTAAATAATAACTATAAATTATTATTGTAAAGTGATATTGATTCTGAAATAGTATACATACATTCCATTACAATTTCACGATCATGGGAACGATATCATCGCTCCTGCGTACGTACGGAATACCGTCTCCACGATGTGATGCGACTCGTTCTACATGATCTTCATTGCATAATGATTATATAAATAAATTTAATGAATTAATATGATATATATTACACTAATAACATTTTCAAAATTAGGTATCTATAACCCAAAAATAAGAATAAGAATTTATTCGACAAAACACGCATAAAAAGAAAAAAGCAATAAACACCCGAATAACAAGTAACAATGAAATATTACTAATAAGAAGCTAATAATATGACCATATATGTTATCATAACAATGAGTATGATTATGGAATAAGTCAATAAAATTATTTAAATCATTATACAGGAGGTTCTGACACTTACGAAGCAAATTGGACCTAAGGTAAGGGAAAATCTCGCAATCTCAATTCTTATCCGAGATTGTTTATACTTCAGAATTTACTGGGGAATATCTATAATTCACATCCATTTTTCCTCAATATGTAATTTTTATATCCTTCTAAAATAGTTTATATCCAATTTTACCCTTCGGTAATTTTTTAGTAAAAGATATGAAAGGAATCTTTTTTTTGTTTTTCGTATGAGGTACTTTTTGACTTTTCCGACAAAAGTATGAGAAGAATGTTTTTTTAACTGATACGGAATGAATGGATTTTTAAAACATTATTTCCAAGAATCTTCCTTTAAAAGTTTTCATGTTTATTTTTAATCAACTTATTTTAGTTGAAAATTGTATGACATGTTAAGAAAGGAAAAATATTTTTGAAGTAGAAATGACATTTTCCTAAACAATGGAGTTCAAGTGTTTTATCAAAATTATTTTCCATATAAGATAATATAGGGTTCTGTTTCTATCCCTATTTTTACATTGATTTTATTATGTTATGATGGAATTATTTTTATGATTTCTTTTTATCTTATATGGATTATGTTATGATGGCATGATGTTTAAGATTCCCATTTTTATTACATGGGTTATGCAATGATGTATGATTTTTTATTTTGTGGCACACATAAGAATGGTATCATTATGAGATGAGTGGGACCTATATCTCCCTCTAATTAATTGGGTAAAAATTTTATATCTCATGAGATAGACATGGCTGGAACGGCAGGTTAAACCGGTTCAGTGAAACAGGACTGAAACGAGGAATGAACTCAGTTCAGAAATGGACTTTGTCCACTAAGATAGTCATGGAAATGAGTCTTGACTAATAAGAAATGATTCTCTATGATTATGTGTGTATGCAACAATGATTTATGTTTTAAGTTATGATTATTGTGATTACATTTCACTACCAAGATTTATCCCATGTTATGAAATTATGATCTCTTTTGCAGGGTAAGATTTCCAAATTGTTATGTTCATATGAATATGATGTGATTGATTTTTTCTTTTGTTTACCCTTACTAAGAATTTGAGCTCAGCCTTTTGTATGTTTTCTTTCCCTCAGGTCAGGAAGAAGGTTATTAAGTAGGATATTCCAAAAGGGACTCTAGATATGATGAAATAAATGGGAGAGAATATAGATGCTTTATGAACCATTTGTTTATGTTTCCCAGTTTCTAAAGACACTATACCTATACGGACCATTCATGGTTTTGTTATATGTTGTAATAAGTGTGCTTCAATTTTGAAGTATTAACAATGTATGTAAAGTATGGGTCATTATATTTGGTATCAGAGGAAAGGTATAGTCAACCATTGGAAACTAGGATGTGAAAGCCTTAGTAAGAATCATAAGGATAAGTCTAAGCATAGAACACAATCTTAGTGTTTTATAAATGGCCATTAATAACCTAGGATAATACCTTAAGTGTGAAATTTTATTCTTGATTATGTGGTTTTCCTATTATAATTTGTTTTTCTCACACTATTCATCTTGGTTTTAGTCAATGGCTGGAACCTGAAGGAACCGTGTTAATGAGGAATGCGACGGGCAATGCAATGATTGTCCCCCCTGAGAAACCAAACGTTATGGGAGCTGGAATGAAAAATCTTGTAGCCATGCTCACACAACATTCTCAAGCTATGAATCATGCAGGACTTCCAAATGAGCAAAAGAAGGAGCAACATTCTGTTGAATCCTTCATGAGGCAGTGCCCACCTTTATTCAGCGGGTCTACTGATCCATTAGTTTTTGAACAATGGATTAGTACTACGGAAAAGATATTTTCAGTTCTTCAATGTTCTGAACATGATAAATTCATCTTAGCCGTGTATCATTTGGAAGGTGATGCTGATCAATGGTGGAATCTTATAAAGAATACGAGGCAAAGAGATGAAATTTAGACCATGTAATGGGACGAGTTCAAGAACTTATTTTTCAATAAGTACTTCCCTCGTATTCTTCGAACAAAGATGGAGAAGAAGTTTCTTGAACTAAAGAAAAAGGATGATGAATCTGTTGGTACCTACGAAGAAAATTTTACAAGACTTTCAAGGTATGCTTCTAGTATTATTATCCAACCGAAGAGTAATATCGATCAATTCTTTAGTGGCTTAAAACCAAGTCTTCGAAGGGCGTTATCCATAAGAGACTTCAATAGCTATGAGGAAATCATTTGTTGTGCTCTCAAAGTTGAGATGGAGATTGGAGTAACCCATCAGTCATATGGGTTTGATAAGAAGAGGAAAATGGAATTAAAAGGAAAATCTAAAGAGCACATTGAAAAGAAGATGAGTTTTCCATTATGCTCAAAGTGTGTAATGAAACATGGAGGGAGTTGTCTTAGTAGGACAAGTAAATGTTTCAAATGTTGAAAGGAAGGTCATCGGGAATTTGAATGCTGCAATGATGGGAAGAAGATGTCTAGTGATGCGAACAAAGAAAAGGATACACAGAGTGCACCTCCTACACTTCAATGTTACAAGTGCAAGGAGATGGGGCATTATGCCAATAAATTCCCAAATCCAAGGGTTAATGATGATGGTCGACGTCAAAAAACTCTTAAGGCTAAAGACAACGGAAAGTCACATGCAATTTCTATCAGCGATGTGTAGTATGATAACGAAGTGGTGAAAGGTACACTTACAATCCACTCTAAAGTAGAAAATGTTTTATTTGATTCTGGATCCACCCACTCTTTTATTTTTGAATAATTTTCTATGGGTATCACCGTATTACCTCAACAATTAGATGTTGAGTTAGCTGTGACAACCCCTAATGGAACAACAGTCGCATCAAAAGTTTATAATTCTTCTCCGATTGAAGTTTGTGGGAAAGTGCTTCCTACAAATCTTGGGATCCTTCCTATAGTGGAATTTGATGTGATTCTTGGCATGGATTGGCTTTCTCTATATGGAGATCATATCAATTTCCAAAGAAAGGAAGTCACATTTCATATTTCAGATCAATCTATGATCGTCTATCGATGCAAGGATGAACATAAACTTCCAGTGGAAATTTCTTCCACCTTATGTGTCTTGATTCCACTAAATGAAGGTTATTTATCTCAAATGGTTGGTGAGAAACTCACGATTAAGAATATTCCCATTGTACAGGAGTTTGACGATGTCTTTCCGGAGGAATTGTCGGGTCTTCCACCAAATCGTGAAGTTGAGTTTTCAAAAGAACTTGTACCAGGAGCTTTACCTGTAGAGACCCGTAGCCTGACTTACATGGACTTTACATTACTTTTGCGGAATACTTAGTACATTACAAAAACACACACACAAGGACCGTAATAGTTTAGTGTCTTTGGAAACTCGGACTATAATCTTCTAATCGTGGTGAAAGATCTTCAACATCTCCCATAAAGATCTTCCCTTTTTTTTTACCTAAAACCTTTCTTTATATCCTGGGGAAAAGAAAACATAAAAGGGTGAGCTCAAATGCTCAGTAAGGGTAAACAAAAGAAATATCAATCACATCATACTCATAAGAACATAACATTTTGGAAATCATAACCTGCAAAAGAGAGAATAATTTCATAACATGGGATAAATCATGGCAGTGAAATGTAATCACAATAATCATAACATAAAACATGGAACTTTGTGTCATACACACATAATCATAGAGAATCATTTCTTGTTAGTCAAGACTCATTGCCAAGACTATCTTAGTGGACAAAGTCCCTTTCTGAATCGAGTAATCCTCGTTTCAGTCCTGTTTCACTGAACCGGTATAACCTACCATTCCAGCCATGTCTATCTAATGAGATATAAAATCTTTACCCAATGCATTGGAGGGAGATATAGGTCCCACCCATCTCTTAATGAATCCTTTCTTATGTGTGCCACAAAATCATAAATCATACATCATTGCATAACCCATGTAATAAAAATGGGATTCTTGAAACATCATGACATCATAAATCAATTCATATAAGATAAAGGAATTCATAAACATAATTCCATCTCAACATAGTCAAATCAATGTAAAAATATGGATAGAAACAGAACCCTTTATTATCTTAGATGGAAAATAATTTTGATAAAACACTTGAATTGAATTCTTGAGGAAAATATCCTTTCTTCTTCAAAATCAATTTCTTTTCACAAAACATCATGCAATTTTAAAAGAAAGAGATTTTATTGAAAATAGTCATGAAATCTTTTAGAGGAAGCTTCATGAAAATAAGGCTTTATAAAACAGTAGAAATCCGTTCGTGCCGTATAAGTTAAAAAAAAACATTCTTTGTACTTTTGTCAAAAAAGTCAAAATGTACCTCGTACGATAAACGACAAAAGATTCCTTTCATATCTTTTACTAAAAACTAACCAAAGGGTAAAATTGGATTTAAACCATTGTAGTTGGATGGAAATAATATTACATATTGAGGAAACATGGATGTGGATGATAAAATAAACCCCAGTAAATACTTACGAATAAATAATCTCGGATAAAAATGAGATTGTGATATTTCCCTTACCTTAGGTCCGACTTGCTTT
Organism: Viscum album; assembly: GCA_963277665.1. Taxonomy (NCBI): domain Eukaryota; kingdom Viridiplantae; phylum Streptophyta; class Magnoliopsida; order Santalales; family Viscaceae; genus Viscum; species Viscum album. The sequence goes on from OY728132.1 coordinate 625,304,380, forward strand.
GTAAGTGTCCGAACCTCCTGTATAATGATTTAAATCATGTTATTGACTTATTACAGAATCATATTCATTGTTATGATATCATATATGGTTCACTTATGACATTATATTACCCGTTCTTTTGTAAATTCCATGTTAAAGAAGCGTTTTGGGTAAAATCGTTTCATTTATCGTAGGTGTTTTGACTTGTTGTTCTTGACATCATTATTACTTATATCATGATTTACTTACTTCCAGAATATAAAATATGATTTATATATCATATATATTCAGTATATATATATATAATAGGTAGATAAATAAAATGAAAAACACCGTTCATGGAGACGGTAGTCCGTACGTACGCATGAACGCTGTTTTCCTTTCCTTATTGTCTTGAAATGGAAGTAAGTAGATGACATACATATGTATATATATACATAAATCCAGTAGCTTTATAATGTCATATATTTCATTATTATTTCTTATATATACATTATAATCATTCTTAAATGGTTAACATGGAGAATGAATCTCATCGCGTCGTGGAGACGGTATTCCGTACGTACGCACGAGCGATGATATCATTTATATAAATATTGAATTGAATTGGAGTGTATTATACAATATATCAGAATCAATATTATGTTGTAATAACTATGTATAGTTATTCTTTACACCATTATACCCATCCATGTAAGGTGGTGGTGGAAAATAGATTACACCACGGCGTGGAGACGGTATTCCGTACGTACGCACGCGCGGTGATTTCTTTTTCCGTAGGATGGATAGATGGTGAAATAGGGTTGTTTCATACTTATAATAACATATCAGTATATGAGTGATACTGATGTTATTACTTCATAATGAAACAACCTAAGAAGAAGAAGTGGAAGAAGAAATAAAGATGAAAGAATTGGTAACGGTAATTACCTCTTCTTTGAAGTGCCTCTTTGAGACCTCCTCTTAGGGCACTAAAATTGGTCTTTGAGGAAGACCAGAACCTCTAGGATGTTGCTAGGGAAGTGGAGAGGAGAAATTGGCAGGGGTTGGCCTAGCTTGAGTGCTCAAATTGGTATGAGGAGGAGGGGGACGAGGAGGTGTCCTTTTATAGGGGAGGAGAGGGGCACCTTAGGAATATCTCAAAATATTATTTTATATTAAAGTCAAAATCTGTTTATAATGGTTCCAAAGGGTCTTATTTCGAAGCTAAAGTAAGGATGGGTCGAAATCCTATCAACCAATAGAATTTAGACAAGTTTAAGATATTATTTTAACCTTATCAATTAGATTTAACTCTAAGTTAATTAATTTAACTTTTACCGTGTCTTTTTGTTTTCTTTCACTATATGGTTAATACACTTACTATAACATGCCAAACGAACCCCAAATTGTTTATTATTAATATATATATCCTTATCTAAGTCATTTGGCCGAACCTTAGATTTTTAGGAATAAAATAACAATTAACAATATAATATTTGATTTAAAAACTATTTTGTGTCAATTTTGACACTATTTGATATATGATTTTTGTGAAAGTCATAACAGAATTACATGTTCGAACCAAGTTGATTAAATCAACACTAATATATCATAGTAACCTAGAAAATTAGTGTAATTCATAAAAAGTCTTAAATTACATTTATTTTGGTATTTATATTATCAATTATGTCAATATTTCATCAATAAGATAATTACTGCATCATTTTTGTGTCATAAATAAATTATATTATTTGATGTCTAAAAATTACAAATAAAATACCATCATGTAGGAAATCTTTTTAGCTTTCTAATGAATATTTATAGTCGAATTTATCTTATGTATAACCCCATATTAAAAATTAATTACTTATTAAACTTTGATTTTAACTATTTTAACCCTTCTTTAAATAAATTAATAATAAATGTCCTAATCTAATCCAAGTGGGCCTAAATGGTCATATGTTATTCATAAGTTTGTTTTTGGTCGAATTACACTTGTCCAATAGAATTAGGACATGTGTTAGGGTAATATTAATATCATATTTACCCTTAGTTACCTTATTTACTATTAACCGTGGTAAAAAAAGTAAAAAGTTACTATTCACCAAAAAATTATTTTCATCTCATTGAACCACATTTTAGTCCTTGATATTAACCGTGTCTCTCGGATTTTCGAAATTCCATTCACAGAAGCGGTAAAATTAAGTTTTATGAAAAATTCAGTTTTTAACCTACCACTTAGTAGTTTCACTATTCATCAAAAATTGATGTTTTTCAGAACAATGCCAAAATTTCATCCCAAGCTATATTTCATATTCCGAATTCAAAAATGAAGTCTATTTTACCAAATTCATAACATAAAAGTTGCATTAATTAATTTTATAATTAAATCCCGCTGTTAAAACAAATAGCGTGTTTTTAAGAAACAATATCTATCAAAAGATTGACACTTGTTTATGTCTAGTTTAAATGTGAAACTACATCCAATGACCAACATTGTATTAAATTGTAAAAATATATTCTAAATATACTTTAAAACCACTCAAATTAATGATTTATCACTATTTATTATTTCGATTAAAAAAGTTGTTTTTAATTATAATTTAGTAATTTTCACTATTCATCAGAATATGAAAGTTATCCGAAAAGTACCAAAATTTCACCTTAGGCTAAATTCGATACTCCGAATCCAAAAATGAAGTCCATTTTGAGAGTTAAAATTTCTAAAATTTAAAAAGTGGTTATTACTATTCATAACGGCTAGTTTTAATAATATTTTAATAGCATATCGTTGTTTAATGAAACTCAGTATTGCGTATTACACACGCTATCGAGGAAGGTCGCGATTGCGTGTAATGCAAGGCAAGTCAAGGATGTGTGTTGTGCAAGCTCCATTTGGTGTAGCGTACAACACAAGACATTAATAAAAGAATATATATTTTTTATAAAATCTTGGGCTGTTACATTCTACCCCCCTTAAAATGAATTTCGCCCTCGAAATTCGTCGGGGTTATAAATGGTTTACTATTTGAAAGTTTCTTTAATATAAACCCACATCGTAAAAGGGAATACCAAAACTTGTCTTTAAAAACTAAAGTATGAAATGTAACGATTACCCAAATAAACTAATCACTGGGTTTCCACATAGGTGAAAATATGGATAGGGAAGAGAAATCTAACCATCATGTTCTGATGGAGAGTGGTAGAGAACATGGCTATGGAAAAGCCAGTAATCACAAATCCATAGATTTGTGATGATATAAGGTACCATCTGATTCATCAGGTATAAGATCACTAGGACAACATTTTTTTTGGTTTTCAAGATCATTTCCCTAAAGTTGAAAATTTGCTTAGAATAAATACTTACTTTATTTTGGTACAATCTCACTTTTGTTCGTGCCTTGAACAATTTCTAATTCATATCTTAAATAAATGAAGTTGAATTTGTTATTCGTGAAGTGTTAGCAGATCATGCGATAGAATGACGGGTCATTCCATATGTCTCAAACAAAATGTTAGCAAAAGTTATTAAATATATATAAGTCATTCTATAGTGAGATTAATCATATATGGTTCCTAAAATGGACTTATACTTCATATATCATGCTGATTAATATAATAAAACTAGTTTCTACTAAACAGGGACTTCCTGTAGGCCAGTGGTAGGCGATAAAGGCCAGTCGCACTTCGGTTGTGGGTTCGATTCCTACAGCCTTGTCCGAAGCGATGGGCTGTCGCCCGTCCTGCAGGTTGTCCCTTTTTCTAAAACTATGTTACTATAACATCCCATCAATAATATCGAAAATCTTCTATCCTTAAACAATACTAACATATGTCCAACATAATCCAGTCTAATCTTTAGGCTTATACATAATACTGCAGTCCACTCTCATAATATAGTGACAACGATTACCAGAGATTTAATACTGTCGTTGATCCCCACATATCATAAGATATGTCTTGTTGGTCACATTCCAAACATTCAAAGTCCTTAATCGTGTATTCTCTTGAATACCTTAGTGAAAACATGAGTGCAGTTAAAAGTTAACACTTTCCACATACCAAAATCCTCAAAATTCTATATACTCAAACCATAATATCACTTAGTCCTTATATCAATCATGAGCTCATGAATACTATTAAACATTTCATTTTCTCGTCTTCATTATGCGCATATCATCTTATTTCCAAAAAATATCTCAATCACTTTGAATACCACATCAATAAATATTGCAATACTCAATGATACAACATTATTTTGGAATCCCATTACATAAACACTTAATCATTCCACCACATCGTTGTCATATTCAACATTGTCAATAGTGATCGCATGTGATTTCCCTTTGTCCTTTGCCTTCAGTGGTGCTCATGTTGATCATCACTAACCCTTGGATTAGGGCAATTATTAGCATAATGCCCCATTTCCTTGCACTTGAAGCATTGAAGTGTTGGCGGTGCATTCTCTGTAGTGTTTGCTTTATTCACATCATTAGAAACCCTTTTTCCATTACTTCGACACTCAGCTGCTCGATGACCTTCTTTTCCACACTTAAAACATTTTCTAGTACCTTTTAGACAATCTCCACCATGCTTCTTTCCACACTTTGTGCATAAGGAAACATTCATCTTCTTTTCACCATTATTCTGAGATTTCTCCTTGAACTCCATCTTTCGTTTCTTGTCAAAACCATGAGATGGATATGTAACACCAACTTCTATTTCTACCTTGATAGCACAACGCACAATTTCTTCATAGCTACTGAAGTCTCTTATAGCTAATGCCCTTCGAAGACTTGGTTTTAAGCCACTGAAAAATCGATCAACTTTACTTTCAGGTTGGATGATAATTCCAGAAGCATACCTTGCAAGTCTTGTAAAATTTGCTTCATAGGTACCAACAGATTCATCGTCCCTTTGCTTCAGTTCAAGAAATTCTTTCTCCATCTTTGTTCGAAGAATATGAGGGAAGTACTTACTGAAAAACAAGTTCTTGAACTCGTCCCATTCCATGGACTCAATTTCATCTCTTGGCCTCGTATTCTTGATAAGATTCCACCATTGATCAGCTTCACCTTCCAAACGATATACTGCTAAGATGACTTTATCATGTTCAGAACATTGAAGAACTGAAAATATCTTTTCAGTAGTACTGATCCATTGTTCATCCACAAGTGGATCAGAAGACCCACTGAAAGAAGGTGGACGTTGCCTCATGAAGGACTCAATAGAATATTGTTCCCTTCTCTGCTCATTTGGAAGTCCAGAATGATTCATAGCTTGTGTAAGTATAGCAATAAGATTTTGCACTCCATCTCCCATAACATTTGTTTGTTCAGGAGGGCAATCATTGCATTGTCCATTGCATTGATCAACACGGTTCCTTCGGGTTCCAGCCATCGTCTAAAACCCAAAAAGAATAGTGTGAGAGGCAAAAATCATGCTAGGGAAAACAACATAATAAAGGGGGAGTACCTCTAATATCCAACATCTTAGGTTTAATTCTATGATCGTTAGCGTAATTCTATTACGATAACCTATACGTATACTTAACCTTAGAGACATCCCTAGACATACCTTAGAAATATCTCTAGGGATCTCACTAACGTTTTCGCATCCTAGTTTCCAAAGGTTGACTAAACCTTTCCTCTGATACCAACTGTAGAGACCCGTAGCCTGACTTACATGGACTTTACATTACTTTTGCGGAATACTTAGTACATTACAAAAACACACACACAAGGACCGTAATAGTTTAGTGTCTTTGGAAACTCGGACTATAATCTTCTAATCGTGGCGAAAGATCTTCAACATCTCCCATAAAGATCTTCCCTTTTTTTTTACCTAAAACCTTTCTTTATATCCCGGGGAAAAGAAAACATAAAAGGGTGAGCTCAAATGCTCAGTAAGGGTAAACAAAAGAAATATCAATCACATCATACTCATAAGAACATAACATTTTGGAAATCATAACCTGCAAAAGAGAGCATAATTTCATAACATGGGATAAATCATGGCAGTGAAATGTAATCACAATAATCATAACATAAAACATGGAACTTTGTGGCATACACACATAATCATAGAGAATCATTTCTTGTTAGTCAAGACTCATTGCCAAGACTATCTTAGTGGACAAAGTCCCTTTCTGAATCGAGTAATCCTCGTTTCAGTCCTATTTCACTGAACCGGTATAACCTACCATTCCAGCCATGTCTATCTCATGAGATATAAAATCTTTACCCAATGCATTGGAGGGAGATATAGGTCCCACCCATCTCTTAATGAATCCTTTCTTATGTGTGCCACAAAATCATAAATCATACATCATTGCATAACCCATGTAATAAAAATGGAATTCTTGAAACATCATGACATCATAAATCAATTCATATAAGATAAAGGAATTCATAAACATAATTCCATCTCAACATAGTCAAATCAATGTAAAAATATGGATAGAAATAGAACCCTTTATTATCTTAGATGGAAAATAATTTTGATAAAACACTTGAATTGAATTCTTGAGGAAAATATCCTTTCTTCTTCAAAATCAATTTCTTTTCACAAAACATCATGCAATTTTAAAAGAAAGAGATTTTATTGAAAATAGTCATGAAATCTTTTAGAGGAAGCTTCATGAAAATAAGGCTTTATAAAACAGTAGAAATCCGTTCGTGCCGTATAAGTTAAAAAAACATTCTTTGTACTTTTGTCGAAAAAGTCAAAATGTACCTCGTACGATAAACGACAAAAGATTCCTTTCATATCTTTTACTAAAAACTAACCAAAGGGTAAAATTGGATTTAAACCATTGTAGTTGGATGGAAATAATATTACATATTGAGGAAACATGGATGTGGATGATAAAATAAACCCCAGTAAATACTTACGAATAAACAATCTCGGATAAAAATGAGATTGTGATATTTCCCTTACCTTAGGTCCGACTTGCTTTGTAAGTGTCCGAACCTCCTGTATAATGATTTAAATCATGTTATTGACTTATTACAGAATCATATTCATTGTTATGATATCATATATGGTTCACTTATGACATTATATTACCCGTTCTTTTGTAAATTCCATGTTAAAGAAGCGTTTTGGGTAAAATCGTTTCATTTATCGTAGGTGTTTTGACTTGTTGTTCTTGACATCATTATTACTTATATCATGATTTACTTACTTCCAGAATATAAAATATGATTTATATATCATATATATTCAGTATATATATATATAATAGGTAGATAAATAAAATGAAAAACACCGTTCATGGAGACGGTAGTCCGTACGTACGCATGAACGCTGTTTTCCTTTCCTTATTGTCTTGAAATGGAAGTAAGTAGATGACATACATATGTATATATATACATAAATCCAGTAGCTTTATAATGTCATATATTTCATTATTATTTCTTATATATACATTATAATCATTCTTAAATGGTTAACATGGAGAATGAATCTCATCGCGTTGTGGAGACGGTATTCCGTACGTACGCACGAGTGATGATATCATTTATATAAATATTGAATTGAATTGGAGTGTATTATAAAATATATCAGAATCAATATGATGTTGTAATAACTATGTATAGTTATTCTTTACACCATTATACCCATCCATGTAAGGTGGTGGTGGAAAATAGATTACACCACGGCGTGGAGACGGTATTCCGTACGTACGCACGCGCGGTGATTTCTTTTTCCGTAGGATGGATAGATGGTGAAATAGGGTTGTTTCATACTTATAATAACATATCAGTATATGAGTGATACTGATGTTATTACTTCATAATGAAACAACCTAAGAAGAAGAAGTGGAAGAAGAAATAATGATGAAAGAATTGGTAACGGTAATTACCTCTTCTTTGAAGTGCCTCTTTGAGACCTCCTCTTAGGGCACTAAAATTGGTCTTTGAGGAAGACCAGAACCTCTAGGATGTTGCTAGGGAAGTGGAGAGCAGAAATTGGCAGGGGTTGGCCGAGCTTGAGTGCTCAAATTGGTGTGAGGAGGAGGGGGAGAAGGTGTCCTTTTATAGGGGAGGAGAGGGGCACCTTAGGAATATCTCAAAATATTATTTTATATTAAAGTCAAAATCGGTTTATAATGGTTCCAAAGGGTCTTATTTCGAAGCTAAAGTAAGGATGGGTCGAAATCCTATCAACCAATAGAATTTAGACAAGTTTAAGATATTATTTTAACCTTATCAATTAGATTTAACTCTAAGTTAATTAATTTAACTTTTACCGTGTCTTTTTGTTTTCTTTCACTATATGGTTAATACACTTACTATAACATGCCAAACGAACCCCAAATTGTTTATTATTAATATATATATCCTTATCTAAGTCATTTTGCCGAACCTTAGATTTTTAGGAATAAAATAACAATTAATAATATAATATTTGATTTAAAAACTATTTTGTGTCAATTTTGACACTATTTGATATATGATTTTTGTGAAAGTCATAACAGAATTACATGTTCGAACCAAGTTGATTAAATCAACACTAATATATCATAGTAACCTAGAAAATTAGTTGAATTCATAAAAAGTCTTAAATTACATTTATTTTGGTATTTATATTATCAATTATGTCAATATTTCATTAATAAGATAATTACTGCATCATTGTTGTGTCATAAATAAATTATATTATTTGATGTCTAAAAATTACAAATAAAATACCATCATGTAGCAAATCTTTTTATCTTTCTAATGAATATTTATAGTCGAATTTATATTATGTATAACCCCATATTAAAAATGATTTACTTATTAAACTTTGATTTTAACTATTTTAACCCTTCTTTAAATAAATTAATAATAAATGTCCTAATCTAATCCAAGTGGGCCTAAATGGTCATATTTTATTCCTAAGTTTGTTTTTGGTCGAATTACACTTGTCCAATAGAATTAGGACATGTGTTAGGGTAATATTAATATCATATTTACCCTTAGTTACCTTATTTACTATTAACCGTGGTAAAAAAAGTAAAAAGTTACTATTCACCAAAAAATTATTTTCATCTCATTGAACCACATTTTAGTCCTTGATATTAACCGTGTCTCTCGGATTTTCCAAATTCCATTCACAGAAGCGGTAAAATTAAGTTTTATGAAAAATTCAGTTTTTAACCTACCACTTAGTAGTTTCACTATTCATCAAAAATTGATGTTTTTCAGAACAATGCCAAAATTTCATCCCAAGCTATATTTCATATTCCGAATTCAAAAATGAAGTCTATTTTACCAAATTCATAACATAAAAGTTGCATTAATTAATTTTATAATTAAATCCCGCTGTTAAAACAAATAGCGTGTTTTTAAGAAACAATATCTATCAAAAGATTGACACTTGTTTATGTCTAGTTTAAATGTGAAACTACATCCAATGACCAACATTGTATTAAATTGTAAAAATATATTCTAAATATACTTTAAAACCACTCAAATTAATGATTTATCACTATTTATTATTTCGATTAAAAAAGTTGTTTTTAATTATAATTTAGTAATTTTCACTATTCATCAGAATATGAAAGTTATCCGAAAAGTACCAAAATTTCACCTTAGGCTAAATTCGATACTCCGAATCCAAAAATGAAGTCCATTTTGAGAGTTAAAATTTCTAAAATTTAAAAAGTGGTTATTACTATTCATAACGGCTAGTTTTAATAATATTTTAATAGCATATCGTTGTTTAATGAAACTCAGTATTGCGTATTACACACGCTATCGAGGAAGGTCGCGATTGCGTGTAATGCAAGGCAAGTCAAGGATGTGTGTTGTGCAAGCTCCTTTTGGTGTAGCGTACAACACAAGACATTAATAAAAGAATATATATTTTTTTATAAAATCTTGGGCTGTTACATTACCTATTTCAAAGACACCTTATAGAATGGCCCCAATTGAGTTGCATGAATTGAAGAAGCAACTCCAAGAGAATCTTGATAAGGGGTTCATATTCCCTAGTGCGTCACCTTGGGGAGCACCTGTTCTGTTTGTTAAGAAAAAAGATGGATCAATGAGACTCTACATTGATTATCGAGAACTTAACAAGATCACTATCAAGAACAAATATACTCTCCCATGCATTGATGACCTATTTGACCAACTACGTGGAGCTCAATAATTTTCCAAGATTGATCGCCATTCAGGGTATCATCAAGTAAGGGTCAAAAGGGAGGATATACCAAAGACGACTTTCCATACAATGTATGGACACTATGAATTTATAGTGATGCCATTTGGTCTTACTAATGCCCCTGCTATCTTCATGGATTTGATGAATAGATTATTTAGAGACTATCTTGATCAGTTTGTGGTAGTCTTTATAGACGATATTCTTGTCTATTCAAAGAACAAGGAAGAACATGAAGATCACATGATAATTATATTGAAGACCCTGAGAAAGGAGAAGCTTTATGCCAAATTTACCAAGTGTGAATTTTGGCTTCAAAAAGTTGCATTTTTGGGTCACATAATCTCAAAAGAGGGGATATATGTGGATCTAGAAAAAAAGAGGTTATCAAAAGTTGGTCGAGACCAACAACAGTGACTGAGATCTGATGTTTTCTTGGTTTGGATGGATATTATTGACATTTTGTGAAATATTTCTCACGATTATCTAATCCAATAACCATGTTGACTCAGAAAAGAGTTAAGTTTGTTAAGACGGAGGAATTTGAAGAGAATTTCAAGGAGTTGAAAAGAAGGTTATCCAGTGCACCTGTACTCACACTTCCTTTTAGTGGAGAAAGGTTTGAGATCTACAGTGATGCATCCAAGAAGGGATTGGGGTGTGTTCTCATGAAAAATGATATGGTGATAGCTTATGCCTCACAACAGTTGAAAATCCATGAGAAAAATTACCCAACTCATGATTTGGAGTTAGCTGCGGTAATATTTGCATTAAAGATTTGGAGGCATTATCTTTATGAAGAAAGGTGTGACATTTATACTGATCATAAATGTTTAAAGTATATTTTCACACAAAAGGAGTTGAATATGCGCCAAAGAAGATGGTTGGAGCTGATTAAGGATTACGACTGCTCAATTCATTACCACCCTGGGACAACAAACAAGGTGGCAGATGCATTAAGTTGACAAGACCATGCCATTTTTTCCATGATGAGGATCACAAAAGATCCAATATTTATGGATTTACAAAGGATGGATCTTGGAATTATAATGGAAGGGGAAAAATCTTACCTTTCTCAAATGAATGTTCAACCATCTATATATGTGAAGATTAAAGAGGCACAGAAAGAAGATGTAGATTTACAAAATAAGGTGAGAAATGTTCCTGAATTCAACCTTGATTGTGATGGGATAATAAAGTTCAGGAATCGGGTTTGTGTTCCTCCCATCCCCGAATTAAAGAAGGAGCGGCTGGATGAGGCTCATAGTTCTTCATTATCTATTCATCCTGGAAGCATGAAGATGTATAGGGACCTGAAAGAGTACTTCTGGTGGGATGACATGAAAAGAGATGTTGCTGAATATGTCTCTCGATGCTTGGTTTGTCATCAAGTTAAATCTAAGAGACAGAAGTCTAAGGGAATGTTACAACCATTACCCATACCCAAATAGAAATGGGAAAACATCACTATGGACTTTTTCACGGGACTTCCTAAAACATCCAAAGGCAATAATGCTATCTGGTTCATAGTTGATCGTCTTACAAAGTCTGCACACTTCATTGCTATTAGAGAGGATTTCTCTCTGGATCATCTTGCCAGGATATATGTAAAGGAAGTGGTAAGATTGCATGGAGTACCACTTTATATTATATCTGATCGGGATCCGAGGTTTACCTCAAAGTTCTGGCGAAGTCTTCAGCATACTCTGGATACAGAGTTGAGTTTCAGCACTACTTATCATCCTCAGACAGACGGTCAGTCTGAGAGGACGATTCAAACTCTAGAAGATATGTTGAGATCTTGTTCTATGGATTTCAAAGGTGGTTGGGATCAACACCTACCTTTGGTGGAATTTTTTTATAATAATAGCTTTCACTCCAGTACTCAGATGGCTCCTTATGAAGCTCTCTATGGAAAGAAATGCAGTACTCCAACTTGCTGGGATGAAGTTGGGGGAAAAAAGCTATTAGGACCTGATCTTGTTGATGAGATGGCAGAAAAGGTCTGATCTATTCAACAACACATAAGAGCATCTCAGAGTCGACAAAAAAGTTATGCCGAAAACCGAAGAAAAGACTTAGAGTTTGAAGTGGGTGATAAAGTGTTCTTACGAATATCTCCCTGGGAGAGGGTCATGAGATTTGGAAAGAAGGGAAAGTTGAGCCCTAGATATATCGGCCCTTTTGAAATACTGGATGGTGTTGGGAAGGTAGCTTACCGATTGGTGCTTCCACCAAATCTCTCTCAAGTTCACGATGTGTTCTATGTATCTCTCCTGAGAAAGTACATACCTGATCCTTCACATGTACGCAGCTCAGAAGTTGTACCGCTGGAACAAGATCTTTCTTATGAAGAACAGCCGATAGAGATTCTCGATCGTAGTGAAAAAGTCCTATGGAACAAGACCACTATCTTGGTGAAAGTTTTATGGAGGAACCACCAATTATAATAAGCTACATGGGAGCTTGAGGATATTATTAGGGAGAGGTATCCTCATCTGTTTGTTACAAAGTGACGAATTTTGAGGGTGAAATTCATTTTAAGGGGGGTAGAATGTAACACCCGAGACTTTTATAAGAAATATTTTGTTTTTATGTTATATAAATCATCAAAGGAATCTTTCACTACACACAACACTATCTTGGCTTTCTTTACACGCAATCATGACCTTCCTTGATAGCTTGCGTCGTACGCAATACTGAGTTTCACTAAACAGAGATATGATATTAAAATATTATTAAAACTAACCGTTATGAATAGTAATAACCACTTTTTTAAATTTTTTATATTATATTTTTCAAAATTGACTTCATTTTTGGATTTGGAATATCAAAATTAGCCTAGGGTGAAATTTTGGTATTTTTCTGAAAACTTTCAATTTATGATGAATAGTGAAAACACTAGGTTACTATTTAAAAACCGACTTTTTATATAAATAATTATTTATTTTAATTAAATTTATTTTAGGTCAAAATTTATACATAATACCTATATAAGTTCAATTCAATTCATTGGAGTCATTTTATAATAATTTTAGATATATAAAAATTTTATTGAACTTTTGACCGTCTTTTACCCACCTCCTAGGAGAATTTACAAATTTACATAAAACATAATTTTACCACTTCTGTGAGTGTAATTTTAAAAAACCGAGAGACATGGTTGATGTCAGTAAGTAAAATGTGGTTCAATGAGATGAAAATAATTTTTGGTGAATAGTAACTTTTTACTTTTTTTTACCACGGTTAAAAGTAAATAGGGTAATTAAGGGTAAAAATGATATTATTATTACACTAACACATGCCATAACTTTATTGGATAAGTTTAATTAGACCAAAAACAACCTTTGGAATAATATATGACCATTTAGGCCCACTTGGTTTAGATTAGGACAATTATTATTAATTTATTTAAAGAAGGGTTAAAATAGTTAAAATCAAAGTTTAATAAGTAAATCATTTTTAATATAGGGTTATACATAAGATAAATTAGATTATAAATATTCATTAGAAAGATAAAAATAGTTCCTACATAATGATATTTTATTTTTAATTTTTAGACATTAAATAATGTAATTTATTTATGACACAATGATGATGCAGTAATTATCTTATTAATGAAATATTGACATAATTGATGTTATAAATACCCAAATAAATGTAATTTGAGACTTTATATGAATTCCAATAATTTTTTATGTTAATATGACATGTTATTATTGATTTAATTCACTTTTTTCTAACTAATCTTTCTATTATTATTTCAAAAAAATCAATTACTAAATATTTTCAAAATTGACATAAAATAGTTTTTAAAACAAATATTATATTATTAATTGTTATTTTATTCCTAAAAATCTATGGTTTAGAAACATGACTTATATATGGTTATAAATATTAATAATAAACAACTTGGGGTTCGTTTGGCTTGTTATAGTAAGTTTATTAACCTTATAGTGTAAGAACACAAGAAGACACGGTAAAAGTAAAATTATTTAACTTAAAGTTAAATCTAAATGGTAAGGTTAAAATAGTTACCTAAACTTGACTAAATTATATTATATTAGAGTATTTCGAACAATACCTACCTTAGCTTCGAAATAAATTAATTTGGAGATATTTAAAACTGAATATGACCTTATAATAAAATAATATTTGTAGTTTTTCCAAAGGTGCCCCTCTCCTCCCTTATAAAAGGGCACCTCCTCCCTGTCTTCCTCACACCACTTTGAGCCTTAAATCTCGGCCAAACCCTGAAAAATTCTCTTATACACTTCCCTTGAAACATCCTAGAGCTTCTGGTCTTCTTCAAATACCAATTTTAGTGCCCTAAAAGGAGGTCTCAAAGAGGCGCTTCAAAGAAGAGGTAATGTCCGTTACCGATTCTTTCATCTTTATTTCTTCATCCACTTTTTCTTATTTAGTTGTTTCATTATTAAGTAATAACATAAGTATCACTAATATATTTATATGTTATTATAAGTATGAAAAAACCCTATTTCACCATATATCCATCCTACGGAAAACGAAATCACCGCGCGTGCGTACGTACGGAATACCGTCTCCACGTCGTGGTGTAATTTATTTTCCACCACCACCTTACTTGGATGGGTATAATGGTGTAAATAATACCTATAAATTATTATTGTAAAGTGATATTGATTCTGAAATAGTATACATACACTCCATTGCAATTTCACGATCATGGGAACGATATCATCGCTCGTGCGTACGTATGGAATACCGTCTCCATGATGTGATGCGACTCGTTCTACATGATCTTCCTTGCATAATGATTATATAAATTAATTTAATTAATGAATATGATATATATTACACTAATAAAATTCTTTAAATGATGTATCTATAACCCAAAAAGAAGAATAATAATTTATTCGTCAAAACACGCATAAGAGCAAAAAGCAATAAACACTCGAATAACAAGTAACAATGAAATATTACTAATAAGAAGCTAAGAATATGACCATATATGATATCATAACAATGATTATGATTCTGGAATAAGTAAATGACATTATTTAAATCATTATACAGGTGGTTCGGACACGTACGAAGCAAATCGGACCTAAGGTGAGGGAAAATCTCGCAATCTCAATTTTTATCCGAGATTGTTTATACTTCAGAATTTACTGGGGAATATTTATCATCCAAATATATGTCTCCTAAATATGTAATTTTCACATCCTTATACAATATTTTATATACAATTTTACCCTTTGGTGAGTTTTTAGTAAAAGATATGAAAGGAATCTTTTGTCATTTTTCGTACGAGGTACTTTTTGACTTTTCTGACAAAAGTACGAGAAGAATTTTTTTTAACTTATACGGAATGAATGGATTTTTAAAACATTATTTCCAAGAATCTTACTTTACAAGTTTTAAAGTTCATTTTTAATAAACTTCTTTTAGTTTAAAATTGTATGACATGTTAAGAAAGGAAAAATGTTTTTGAAGTAGAAAGGATATTTTCCTCAAGAATGGAGTTCAAGTGGTTTATCAAAATTATTTTCCAATTAAGATAATATAGGGTTCTGTTTCTATCCCTATTTTTACATTGATTTGATTATGTTATGATGGAATTATTTTTATGATGTCCTTATATCTTATATGGATTATGTTATGATGGCATGATGTTTAAGATTCCCATTTTTATGACATAGGTTATGCAATGATGTATGATTTTTGATTTTGTGGCACATATAAGAATGGTATCATAATGATATGGGTGGGACCTATATCTCCCTCCAATTCATTGGGTAAATATTTTATATCTCATGAGATAGACATGGCTAGAATGGCAGGTTAAACTAGTTCAGTGAAACAGGACTGAAACGAGGAATGAACTCGGTTCAGAAATGGACTTTTTCCACTAAGATAGTCTTGGAAATGAGTCTTGAATAATAATAAATGATTCTCTATGATTATGTGTGTATGCCACAAAGCTTCATGTTTTAAGTTATGATTATTGTGATTACATTTCACTACCATGATTTATCCCATGTTATGAAATTATGATCTCTTTTGCAGGGTAAGATTTACAAATTGTTATGGTCTTATGAAAATGATGTGATTGATTTTTTCTTTTGTTTACCCTTACTGAGCATTTGAGCTCACCCTTTTATGTTTCCCAGTTTCTAAAGACACTATACCTATATGGTCCTTTCATGGTTTTGTTATATTTTGTAATAAGTGTGCTTCAATTTTGAAGTATTAACAATGTATGTAAAGTATTGGTCGTTATATTTGTTTCAGTGGAGTCTACAATTTTGATTCGGGTAATGGAAATGTAGTGTGAGGATCTAGAATGTTTATCCTTGAGGGAAATCCTTGAAGGTGGGGAGACACATTTAGTTTGTACTATATATGAGGATGATATTATCTATGTCAAGAATTGGGTTGTTGTGACTATGAGTATGTGGGAGGAACTGATGTCTAAATTTCATGCCTCAAAGTGGGTGGTGCATCAAGGTTTAAAAAACAATATTGTGACCTATGTTGACAATATTGGAGGCTGGACATTAAAAAGGATAAAGAATGGTTCATGACACGATGCTACACCTATCAATAGGTGAAGGATATGCATAAACAACCTTGTGGTTTACTACAACCATTTCCCATTTTGAAATGTAAGTGGGAAGATGTCATGAGGGACTTTATGGTGGGTATTCCAAGGAAACCTCATAAGTATGATAATATTTGGGTGGTTGTGGAGTGATTGATGAAAGGAACACATTTTTTGTTTATGCAAGATACTTTCTTAGTGGACCAGTTGAGAGATATGAATGTTCAGAAGATTGTATGTCTACATAGAGTTCCCCAAAGTATAGTTTCAAACTATGACTCATGTTTTACTTTGTACTATGGGTAGGAATTAAAGAAGGTGCTTAGAACACAGGTTCTACTAAGTACATCATTCCACCCATATATAGATTGGAAGTTAGAGCATACTATACAGGTTCTTGAAGATATGCTTAGGGCATGCCTCCTAGGTTTTTTTGGGTCTTGGGAGAAGCACCTAACATTGGTGGATTTCACATATAACAAAAATTATTAGGATACTATACAGACGGATCCATATGTGGCTCTTTATATAGCCTATTCAGATCACCTATATATTAGATGGAGGTAGGTGTGTCAGAGCTTCTAGGATCATGTATTATGTAGGAGATGTCAGAAAATGTTCAGTTGATTTAGAAACATTTAGATATGACATAGAGTATATAGAATTCATATGATGATATATGTTGATGACCCATATAGATTACATAGGATGATCATGTGTTCCTTTAGGTGTTTCCTAGGTTGGGTCACCATAGGATAAAGAGAGAGGGAAAACTGGTTCCCATGTTCATCGGATAGTTTGAGGTTGTGGAAAGAATTATTCTAGTGGAATACCAATTGGATCTTCTATAAATGATTAATTATATGCGTGATATATTTTATGTGTCACAACTTTGGTAGTATCACCCTGACCCTTGTCATGTGATCATTGTGGATGATGTTGTGCTTTAGACCGATGAATCATTTTAGGAGAATCTGATACGTGTGTTGGATTTCATTGAAAACGTTTTTCGGTGAAAGACTATACTGATAGTTCATGTATTATGAAAACTAGGGCATGTTCAAGAGGAAACATGGGAGAGAGAATCCGAAATGAGAGCTCAAAAGCCCGAACTGTTTACCTTGGAATCTTAGAGATTCTTGGGAGTACAGATCGAGGATTATCTATTACAAGGTGGGGAGATTGTAAGATCATGAACATTTCTAGATATGTATCGATCTACTTTACATGCACTCTTTTTATTGTTTTTATTTTATTTTGTTTTGGTTTTATCTTGGGATCATTTGGGTGAAATTTTGATGTTTTTGGAGTGTTTTTGGGTAGTTGATGGTTGGAACATGATTTTTCCAAACCTTACACCCTACCACAGAAAACCATGTAACCCCATAAGGAGAGGGGTTTCATTACTGACACATAGTTTGTAAAACCATGCACCCTTTTAGGAGTAACCATGCACCCCATAAAAGAGGTACAAAGTTTCGAAAACTATGTGCCCCTACCTTGGAAACCATGTGAAAAGGTTTAATTATTCATAAAATTAGATTGAATATTTTTGGAACCCCCCATACTTCACCCAAAGTCAACAGTACTCGACCCTATCCCTTTCCAATCATTTTTGGAGGATTTTGGATGAATTCATGTGGATCTTGAACATATTTTTAACGAATAAAAGATTAAATTGAATATCTGCACCTCTCTTGGTAAGATATTCTCATCCCATGTGTTTTCCTACGGCTCTCACACGTTTTTCTTCCTTTGAAGGGATTTTTTCCTCTATTGATAATAAAAATAGATCTTTGTTATCATGGATCTTATCTATTTGATCTTGGATATAGGTTTTGGATCTATATCATGTTCTTAATCATGATCCTAGTTATTCTGATTCTATTAGGTATTTCTGTTGGTGATCGTTCATCAATAATCTTGATTTAGGTGGTATAAATAAAAAATCCCATAGTTTTGATTTAATTACAAATATGTAATTATGAAATTTCAATTTCAATGATTAGAATATTGATTGATTATTGAATTGATTTAATTTAATTTCCTTGTGATAATTATTTGGGTTAAATTGTAGCAATTGAAATTGGAGGAATTGGATTAGTTAACACATCAATTAATTAATGTAATACTGTGATTTCTAAATCTATGGGATATTGGGATTGTGTAACTGGTCAATTAATGTGATTATGAATTAATCAAAAATAAGGATATTTAGATTTTTGGATTAACCCAATTGGTTTAATGGTGTTTTAGTTATATTATTCCATGTGATTAAATTGAAAAATAATGTTTTTTGTGATAAATTTTGATGGTAACATGATGTGAAATGATGGTAAAAGGATCAATTTTTATTGATCTTCATTAATGTGATATATGGGATATATTTGTGATTGATTGATATTTAAGTGTGGGACACGAACTGATGCTTCAAAAGCCCATATGTTATTGAATGATATAAATGTGTAGAACATGGACTAATGATTTAAAATCATATAGTGATAAATGAGTTGTGGGACACAGAACAAGGATTCAAATAGCCATTTAGTACTAGACATTTCATTATAGACCCAAAATGTTAGCATTGGACTATGGTTCCAATTGGACGTAATTTTAATTGAGTTGATATGACTAATGATAACCTTGGTATTGTGATATGTGATATTCCTTGGGGATAGTTCTGTCTCGGGAATGGGTCGATGTAGGTATTTATGGTTTGGGTGTCCTTAGGAACATGAGGGTTTATGTGGTTAAAAAAAGAATAATTGGAAATATAAAATGTGTACCTTATTTATTGTAATTTATTATTTATACAACTTCATACACTATTATTTAATGGATATTTTTTAGACACCATTGGTGGTGGCCTACCGATTTGTACTCACATCCTACTCAGGCTGTCTAATCAGTACCCGAATAAAATTTATATTTATAGGGCATGCTTAAAGAGAAATTCCTACATTCAATGAATGAGTCTGGATGGAGAAGGGATGTAGGAATGAGAATTGGTTTCAGGACCCTCTTGGAGTTGTCAGTGTGTTTTTAGTTTTTAGTTTTCATTCTACACTTGAAACTTATTTTAGAATGACATATCTACTATTTCAGTTTGGATATGTATTCAGTTTTGGTCATCTTGTGTTACTGATTTTATTCTAGTTATGGTTATTATATTATATCTATCATATCTCTATTTTCATTGTTGTGCTTCTTTGAAAAAGAGAGTATAGTCTCCCCTTGATTGATATTAGACCCTTGCTTCTAGTCGATAGCCTCTGGCCTGTGGGGAGGCAGACATGAGTTCCTGTGGCCAACAGGATCTGGTCACCGTTGTGTGTCACACCTGGGTCGGGATGTCACAAATGTTCTCCCCCACCTTTAAATATTTTTTGGGGTATTTTTTTAAATATCTATTCATGAAAGATCTCATAATTTATGTCTCTATGTTAGACATACTTTTCTTGGTAAATAATTATGGAGATCAACACTATTGATTAATGGTATGTAATGCCACACTCCTCCACCAAAACTAACTACATTGAGTCTAACTTCTATGATTACTCCTTTATGATCTAAGTATGAGATTTTATATTAATGGAATCATCCACTACATTAAACATGCTAATTTTAGAAATGATATCAAAGTTATAATCCTATAAGAACTCTAGTTGTCACCTTTTTCTCGTGTTATGAAATTTTTGAGATATAATGTACCTAAAACTTTTTTGATCTATATAGACAAAAAATTGATTTCTAAAAGATAATTATTCTATTTAATTATGGAAAATAATACTACCATCATCTCTAAATTATGAGAAATGTACTTAAACTTAAGATTCTTCAACTACCAAGACCCTTATGTAATCAAAACCTGATTCTTAATAAACAAAAATCAAAGACCAGACCCAAAGTCATCATAAAAAACTACATACCCAACTAATTTATTTGGAAATTATAGAAAAATATAACTTTTTAACTTTTAATTCAACTCCTTAAAATATCTATAGCATCAATCTGACCATATAAAGGTCCTCCCTTTTCACGCAAGGGAATTCATTTGAGATGTAGTCCTAGAGAAGTTTTCTATGAATCTCTAGTAATACTTAGGTAACCTAAGAAATTTTCACATATCATAAATTTTCTTATGAGCCTCACAATA
Organism: Viscum album; assembly: GCA_963277665.1. Taxonomy (NCBI): domain Eukaryota; kingdom Viridiplantae; phylum Streptophyta; class Magnoliopsida; order Santalales; family Viscaceae; genus Viscum; species Viscum album. The sequence goes on from OY728132.1 coordinate 625,325,232, forward strand.
GAACACTATAATTGTTTTTCTAGGGTTTACTACTATTACAAAACCCTTGAGATTATTTTTTGGTAGTGTAATTCAATATTCTATGGTTTTTACGTTGATGGTTTTCCATAAAGATGGTTTTCCATAAAGATGGTTTTCCATAAAGATGGTTTTATTAAATCTTGTAAAGGAAAATCCATAAATAATCATCATTATCATCCACCAACACAAGATAAATGAAGATATTATAGATGAATAGAACTTTAAAATTATCAAAGAAGGGCTAGATTATATGGTTCATTCATCCCATAAACATAGTAATGGAATTTTTCATGTCTAACGATGTCATTAAAAACCTATAATGCATGTACTGTTACCTATATTTCATCACCATTTTGTGATCAAGAATAAATTTTCTAAAACAATTTGAGTGTTATTAACAGATTATATCCCCTTATATTTATTATTTCATGTATTTTTTTGAGTATTTTTAATTAGGGTGTGTTTGGAGAGTGTTTTATAAAATTATTTAAAATTATAATTTTTGTGGATAAAAAATTACCCATATTATATTTTTATTTGATGTGTAGGTATAGACCAAAATTTAGTGAATAACATCTTTCTATAGTGTTATCTAGAACCCCATGGTATTTTTGTGACCATTGAAGCCCTCTGGTAGATCAAGCATGCTTCCCCTGAAAATCCATCATCTATCATAAGAAGACCTGAGTGATTGTGAGCCTCTTAGTGACCACACCCTTCTCAATCAGACATGTACATAATAAATGTCTGACCCCCATTAATCTCTAAACTACCATTCCTTCTCCACTGTAAATTTTGGATATACCTACCAAAAGGAACATATCATGTAGGAATCTAACTATAACCTACCCAACACTCATACTATCTTATGCTCAAGTAACCTTCTTCCCTGTGACCAGAACATTCCCTATCCCAAAATTAAATCTCCATGCATATCTCTTAATTGGATGACCAATGCAACTTAAATACTACTACTGAATGTGGTAAGCCCATAGAATATAAAATACTATTACTATGAATCTTATTAAGTCAATCCCAACTACAAAAATCCACTCTATAGCTCAAGAATCACATGACATGTGAAATACATTCTCTATTGAAACAAGATCCAAGTTCTCTCCTCCTCCATCCATGATAAAGGATCTTCTAGCATCATACATTCGTGATGAATTATATATTTAATTGAATATGTTCACATGTTTAATAATTTTTTATATAAATGTTTTTCCATTTAAAGGTTTCAAATTAGTAGGGATTCAATGATTCCCAAAATACTATTTGTTAGTACAAAGGTGAACACGGACAAGGTTTTTGATGTATTTTCTTAAAGAGATCTCACTTTCCAATTTCAATGAGCCAAGATAATCCCCATAAGTTATCATAATGGAAGTAAATACTCTATATGCTACAAAAATCAAGACTAGCCATAACTACATCAAATGATTCTCTAATATCAGATCAAATCAATACCACCATTACATCATAGACCCAATTCTCAGACCAATGTAAATATCTCCATCTGAGATCCCTTTTTTATCCAAGAACATTTCACTAACCATCACTTCAATACAATTTCCCAAGACCTCAATATGTTGAATTAGGGATATTATCTCAAGTAAATCCTCACAATGCTAGACCCAAGTTTCTCCCCACATTTATCTAACAAAAAAACTCAAAACACATAGGTCCTACCATGCTCAAATGAAAATATAGTCCTAAGAATACCATTCCAAACCCCATTGAAAACCATGATTCAAGACAAAAAATCATATTCTTTAAATAAAATTTTCATAAACCATTAATCTCATAATTTTAACACCCCCCACTACTCACTGGCTTGAGTCGATGTGGAAGTGATACTTGTCCTTAAGCGATGCCCCCAAGGTGCCAAAGGCTGACAATAAATTCCAAGGGCTTCATAATAGTTGGGGGGATGATTTTACCTTTTGGAAATAAAACCACAAATACAATAATACCATAACCAAAGCCACTATATATTTTAATAAAATAATGTAATACAATTCAACAATACCAAAAGTCCACCACAACCAAACAACAACATAACTAGAATCAGAGTACCATAACAGAAGACTAAACTGATAAAAATCAAGGTCTACAAGATAATTCTCTATATCTCTACACAATACTCCTAGATCCAACACCAAAATACCACCTGAATCATCACGATGAACCACCAAATATGAGATTCTTTATCTCTACCTATGTCTTGGAATACAACATCTACAAAAGCACCAATGTTCTAAAGCCAGAGGTGAGTAACGAAACTCAATAGGCTTTCTCCAAATTAATTCCAAATTAAAGCCACTAGGATTGAAAAAGATATCGAATTTCTATAAAATAATCTATATAAACCATTAAGTAATTAAACCATTTTCCAAAAATCCAAACAAGTAATACCAAAAGTTTTTCCACAAATAAACACATTTCCTTGGAGAAAAACCAAACAAGTAATTAACCATTTTTCCCTTTCCATATGAACATAACCCATTTAATTTCACATAAACCAATATGTAAAACTCATCTACACACATGACCTAACCACCCAATCTTGGTTCTACCATTGATAATAGAACTTTACATCCAACCCCATCCCATTTTAACTATTGTACTTCATGGCCACATCCCAACCCTTTGACGGTGGTACTTCACATCCACTATCCATCCCTTAAAACTCATGCTTGACCACTTAAGCCAAATACCATTAAATAAAAATTTACCAAAATCATATGAACCAATATTTTCCAAGCAATGCTACCCATCAATTTCCAAACCAAATCAACCCTTTAAGCTAAAAAAATTTCCCGCCAATATTCTAAAACCCATTCAAATCATTATTCTAAACATAATTTCAATAAAACAACATTTTTATTTAAAACTATATTCATAAAAAATTTCTATAAATCAAACCAAGAAACCAATTTTAAAATCCAATAATGAAGCATTTCACAAAACAATATGACATTCCCCCAAAACCCACAATCCATCACTAAAGAGGCTTCACACATGCTTCACACATCAATTTCACAACCAATTTCAATCCAAAAAATTAATTTGAAGTTAAGACATCAAGTTATAGAAATAGGAGATGAGAGTGGATCCACCTACCTCGAGGGTTTTGGTGAAAATGACCAATGACACAAAACCCTCCCCAAATCCAGGTGAAAACTCCACAAATCTGCTATAGATCCCTTCCCCTAACATCAACGAGTCCAAATATAACCATATTGGAAACAAAAAACCTATATACATTCACAATGAAAGTATGTATATGAAATAGATAGAGAGATGATTATATCTAAGAAAAACCAAGAAACTACCACGAAATGAGACTTACTAAGGAAAATTTGACTTCAAAACACCGATAAAACCCTTCGAAATGCTTAAAATTGATTGCAAGAGGTTCCCTAACCCTAGAGAGAAGTAAATAATGAGTGATGATAGAAATGAGGCACAAATGGTGTGTTTAGGATAAAAAATGTACGAGATATTTTTTTAAACACACTTTTTAACCTATGCATGGTTATCCGCATGGTTAGGCAAGACGTGCACTAACCGTGTGAATGATACTTCCCCAAAGGGAAACTCACTTTATTATCCCACAATGTTAAAAAAATAAAAATCCAATCATGAAAAATACCATTATCCTATGTTGCATGGTTTACCTAGTGTGTTAGTGTGGCTGAACAGTTTGGAAAGTCGTGTGCTAACCGTGCACCATCCCAAAGCCCTCTACCTCACTGGGCATGGTTTTCGGGAGAAGTTTCATGGTTTTCACTAACTGTGAACCCTTATAAAAGTCTCAAAACCTTCCCAAGAACTTTCCATACTATCCCAAATCTTACCCTACCACTCTAAACACATAGAAAGGGATAATTAAGGGATATATACCTCAAATCGGGGGTGCTACATTATGCACACCATTGTACTTTCTATTCATTGAAAGTAGAAAACCATCACGTTCCCAAAAGAGACCAGGCCATTGGTCAACCATGTATTTCTCCTGTTTCTAACTATCTTCTTGAATATAACTATGTTTCCATAAAACCTACACTAGACTAATTCTTTTCCCATATAATACTTTCTCTTACCTATCCCCAATCTGCACTGGCACATGCACCAACAAAGCATCTGACTCTAGCTCAACATGATCCCATCGAATAACATGGTCAAGATCAGGTTGATACTTTTCCAATTGAGATACATGAAATACATTATGCACTATAATATACCATGGTAGAAAATAAAAATTATAATCCACATCTCCAATCCATTAAAGTATCTCAAAAAGAAAATATATATCTCGAAGGTAACTTTACTTTATTTCCAAAACGATGATTTCTAGGCCCAGGAGATATTCAAAAGAACACACGATCACCCACATAGAACAAAAAAGGTCTTCTATGATGATATTAATATGATTTAAGAAATATCTAAGTTGTCCCCATCCTCTTCCTGCTAACTAAATCTTCTCAGTAGTATCTTTGACAAGGTTCTTCCCATCAATCATAGTTTCTCATTTTCCCACCCAAAAAAGTGAATAATGACATAGATTCCCACACAATGCTTCAAACATATCCATATGTATCAAGGTATGATAATTGTTATTATATCAGAACTCCACCTAGGGTATGTGATCCTCCCATGATCCACCAAAATCCATCACACAATCCCAAAACATGTCTTCCAATGTTTTTATCATCCTTTTATAATTCCCATCCATAAAAGATAATACTCCATACTCATAGTAAAGTGACCCCTATGGTCTTGTTGAAAGGATTTATATAAATGATATGTGAACCTCAGATATCTATTTGATAAAATCTGAAATGGTACACCAAGCCTCTTTACCACATCACATATTTTTTTTGATAGGTCCTACACCGTATGATATTCAAAAATCAAGATGAAATAACCTGACTTTGTGATCCAATCCACAATCACCCCAATGGAATCATGCTACTGAACCATTCTTGGGAGACCTGTAAAAAAATACATAGCTATTTACTTATATTTCAATATAGGGATAGGTATAGACTAAAAGATACCTGTTGGTCACCGATAATTTTCCTTGACATGCCAAAAAGTCCAGAATTTTAAAACAAACTCAACCACCTTTCTTTTCATACCCACCCACCAAAACCGCACTTTAAATTCCTTATATATCTTCTGAATTTCAGGATGAACCACCCTTATCGAATAATTATATTCACTAAGAAGTTTTCCCTAACAAATCACTAGTACAACCATTCTACTCAAATACAAAAAAAAACTAAATTCCCATATAGTTTCCATCCCTCAATGGTCTTCCCACCATTGAGTTTTGACATCGTAGCCGTACACTCTCAATCAGAGTCCTATTCCTCACAAACCATTTTAATCAAATCAGGATTTAATGAAACTAGAATGAAAACTGCTACATCACCTTTTTCTTCACATTCCAAATGCATGTCATCTATGACTTTCATAAACTTCCATTGATATGAAGCTTCTTTTTTCACCCGAGCATATGAATTTTTTCTTAATTCATCTGCCATTGAATTTACCTTAACCAATGTATACATCAAGTCAAAATCAAACATATTGAGATACTCCATTCATCTCTTTTATCTCAAATTCAAATCCCTTTGTGCAAAAATGTACTTCAATCTCATATGATGGGTAAACAATGTGAATTTCTCACTCAAGAGATAGTGATTCCATGTTTTCAAATCATCTTCTATAGTATCCAATTCCAAATTAGTCGTTCAGTAGTTCTTCTCATAAAACCTCAATTGTCATGAGACATACACAACCGCATGACCTACTTGTGTGAGACCACACTGAATACCTGATCCCAATGCATCACAATACACCACATACCATTTTACTGGTTCTATAAAAACCAAGATCGGTGCTAATGTAAGGTGAAACTTAAGCTCTTCAAAATAATTTTGACATTCCTCATTCCATTTGAATGGAACATTATTCCTCATAAAATAATTTATCAGTTAATCTAATAGTGAGAATTAATAAAAAAACGTCGGTAATACCTAGCTATACCAAGGAAATTTGATATCTCAGAAACATTCTTTAGTAGTTTCCAAGAGATAACAACCTCTATCTTTTAAAAATCCACTAAAAACCTTCCTCAGAAATAACTTGGAGAAGGAAATGTACCTCTATTATAAAAAAATCACACATTGATAATTTTTCATATAATTGTTCATCTCTCAAGATTCCCATCACTATTTCCAATTGTTTCTCATTCCCAGACCTCATCTTTGAATACACAAATATATCATCAAGCCACCAAAAAAGAATATCGATATCTATGAAATATATGATTCATCAATTCCATAAAGATCATTGGTGAATTCATAAGACCGAAAGGCATCAACACATACTCATAATGAACATATCTAACCCTAAAATATGTTTTCAGAATATCCTTCTTCCAAACCCACAATTGGTGATATCCTAATCACAAGTCAATTTTGGTGAACCACTGAGTTCCCCTCAATTGATTTAATAGATCATCATTGCATCTATGTGGATACCAATTATTTACAATAATATAAAAAATATGAAGAGTTTCATCTTCCTTTTTAATAAACAATATCAGTGCTACTCACAAATATGTTCTTGGCGGAATGAACCCTTTGTTTTCTAGCACCTCCAACTACACTTTCTATTCCCTAAATTCTATTGGTACCATCCAGTAAGATATTAAGGAAATATGATTTGTCTTGGGAAGGAGATCAATCTTAAACTCCACTTCCTGGATGGATGGAAAACCTGATAAATATTCAGGAATAAATCTATAAATTAATAAACAACCATTGGAAAACCACTCTTCTCTATATCTTCCATCAATTATAAAGAAAAATCCCCCAAATGATATGATAACATTAAAAATTATGATTCCAAAAATCCCATTGGACCCATATTTTCATTCCTCTCACCCCTAAAGAGATGCACGAAGCCATAATTAGTGATGAAATTAACCATTAATGTTTAACAGTATATTTGAGACAAGAACATAGCTAGGCAATCCATACCCAAGGTTATATCAAAGACATCCATACAATGTAACAAGAAGTCCTATGTCAACTCAAATCCATCAATATTTATACAACATGCTCTACACATAAAGGCTAGAAACTCTCTTTCACAAAGATGAGTTTGATGTTTAAAAAAAAGACGTCATTTCCATATTTAAAACCAATAAATCAATAACATGAGAAGCAATAAAGGAGTGAGACACACTCATATCAAACAAATATTTCATGAGGGTAGAATTCAAAATGATTTCACCTCACACCATTGATGGTCTATGTTGGTCATTCAAGATAATATTCTATAATCCAAATATCTTCTTACTCATCAAAATTTTCTCTTTATTTATCTACTAAAATTTACCTTTATAAGGATTCATTGTATTCATATATTCATTGTGGATAACCCTATTATACTGATGAGGAGTATTCTATTGTTATCATTCCATTGAGGTATAAGATGCCTGCAGCCCTTGAGAATTGTCCCAAACACCCGAACATGAAGCATTACAAAAATAACGCTGAAGATATACCATATGGTTACATTTATGGAATGATCTAGGTTTCACTATACACTCTCAATTCGCGTGGCTTAGAGAAACACATTAAAAACATCCTAGTTTTCTCTTAGGTTTCAGTGAAAGATTCTCCTATCCAACTGACTAATTCTGTGCCATAATCATATCTTGGAAATTATTTTCCCTCTTCTATCTACTCCCCTTATTATATTTTCCATAATTCCTCATAGGCATCAATATAGTTCTCCCACCCCGTAGCTCCCAAGATGTCCCTTTCACCCAATTTTTCTCTATTAACCATCCCCACATAATCCATTATACAGAGCACCATAATCTTTGAAATAATTTCCTACCTCATCCCTAAATCAAAAATGTTCACCTTTAAAGATGCACTAGCAACAACATTAGGTGAAAACTAGACTAAATTCCTGAATTTAGCTACATATTCTTTCATAGAGAGGTTATCCTACTTCAAGATGAATAAGTCTATTATTTTATAAATTATGAACATGCGAGGATAGAATTGTTTGTTAAAAAATTATTCAAAATCCTCCCATGTCATGCCTTGGTCTACTTTATCCTGGACCACTAAATCCCACTACTGAATTACACGATCTTCCAACATGTATGTCACTAACTTGACTTTTAACTCTTCCGGTGTTCCTAGGAAAAAAAAGATTCGATTAATACTATTCATTCATACCTTTTTATTTTTTTTATTTTGAATCACCCCAAAATATGGGTGGATTCTACTTCTGAAACTGAACCAAATATTCCACATGCCTCAGTTCATCTTTTGGGTTCCCTCTATCCACAGCTTAAAAAATAATGAACTATGCTCTGAACCAGTTGCTGGTTCACCTGAGGATCTAGTGAAACCACATTTTCAGTAGCTTCCTCTGTTTGGATTCTATGATGCCGACCGGGTGCCATTCTGTATCTACACAAGAAACACCATAATTCTAACTCTCTATAATCTAAAGTATAACAATTTCAAATTCTATCACATTACAATTATCACAACCACACTTTCCAAAATTTAACATTTCCCATGTACTATCATTTTTGAAAAATCTACCGTGTTTTTGAAAATCTACCCATTTTAAAAATACCACAACTATTCCCCTTTCAATGTTTTACATTTAACAAATAATTTCATATTTTTTAAAAATCAACACATTCATACCAAAAAATAAATCCTTACTTCAAATGAGATATAAAATTCTTGTGTGAACTCATTTGTTTCATGAATACCATGCTATTCTCATTGGATGAACCCATGACAATGATATTATTCTCTTATAAGTGTCTCCAAAACACTTATGTTCCAAACTCCATGGTAACTTAGTGTTCTACATAAAAAGTTTAGCTACATATTTTTATGTTGTATATTTCATTTACAAATAATCCTACTCATTTCTACTATCCTAACTCATGGAATGAACCAAGAATGAATGACAACTCCAAGACCAACAACAAAAGTTAAAGGAGCAAACAGACTGATACAACTTGTCACGTCCCACCCACCCCATTAGATTATGTTGGGGTGGAAGTGCTACTTGGACTTAAGAGACATCTACAAGGTTCCAAAGGCTGGAAATAAATTCTAAGGGATTCATAATAGTTGGGGGACAATTTTCCTTTTTGGGATTAAAACAAAAAATCGAAACATTCCATAACCAGTGCCACTATATGTTGCAAGATAACAATGTAATACAATTAAAAAAGACCAAAAGACCACCACAACAAAAAAAAAACATAAACAGAATGAAAGTACCAAAGTGAAAGACTAAAACGACAAAACTAAAGGACCCCAAGACAATGATACATATATCCACACCAAACTACAAGATCCGACACCACAAGACCACCCCAAGAATCATGACGAACCACCAAATAAATGAGATTTTTTACCTCTAATTAATCCCCAGAATAAAACATATGCAAATTCACCAAAGTTACAAAAAAGAGGGTGAGTAATTAAACTTATAAGGATTTCCCCAAATGAATTCCTAGATCACGCAACTGAGATAGAACAATTTATCACATTTTTGAAAAACAATCTATATAAACCATTAAAAAATTCATCAATTTTCCAACTAGCCAAACAAGTCATACCAAACAATTTTCCCCAAATAAACACATTTACAAGGAAAGAAACCAAATAAGTCATTAACCATTTTTCCCATTCCATATTAATATAATGAATTTCAGTTCACATGACCCAATACCTCCACCAAATTCACACACATAACCCAACCACCCAATCTTGGTGCTACCATTGACGATCGATCTTCACATCCAACCACATCCCCTTTTTATTGTGGTAATTCATGACCACATCTCAACCCTTTGATGGTGGTACTTCACACCCACTATCCATCCCATCCAACTCATTCTTAACCAATTAATACAATAACCATAAAATTAGCATTTACCAAAATAATATCAACCAATATTTTTCAAGCCATGATACCCAACAATTGTCGTACCAAATCAACCCCTTAATCCAAACAATATTTCCCAAAATTATGCCAAAACTCATTCCACCCATTATTCCAAACATAATTTCAATAAAAATACATTTCAATTGAATTTTTTTTTCATAAAACATTAAAATAAATCCAACCAAGAAACCGATTTTAAAATGATCATTTGAAAATCTAACAAGGAATCATATAAAACAACAATATCACATTTCCCCTAAAACCCAAAAAACATAACTAAAGAGTATTAAAAAAATAGTCACACATCAATTTAATAACCAATTTCAAGAAAAAAATTAATTTAAAATTAAGATATCTAGTTGTAACTAGAGGAGTCAAGACTAAATCCACCAACCTTGAGGGTTTTGGAAAAAATGGCCAATGACACAAAACCATCACCAAATCCGGGTGAAAATCCATAAATCTGCCTTAGATACATTCCCATAGAATCTATAAGTCAAAATATAAAAATAATTGGAAACAAAAACCATAGTTATATAGTGATGGAAGTTGATATGAGAAACTGAGAGAGGGATAAGAGTAGCTCTAAGAAAAACCAATAAACTTCCATGAATGGAAACTTACTAAAGAAGATTCACCTTAAAACCATGAAGAAAACCCTTCAAGATGTTACAAAATTAGTAGGATATGTTACCTAACCTTGGAGAGGATGAAATAAAGAGTGATGGTCGAAATGGGTCTCAAATGGGGGTGTTTAAGGTTAAAAACATGTGAGACCTATTTTTTAAAAATTCATTTTTAACCTGTGCCCAATTAACCGCACGATTAAAAAAACTATGCACTGACCGTGCAAATATTACTTCCCAAAAGGGCACCATTCATGGTTGCTCTAAATTATTACACAAAGCATGTTCCAACCATGAAAAATACCACTCTCCCATTTTGAACGATTTATCAGGGTGGCCGTATGATTTGGCAAAATATATGCTAATTGTACGCCCTTCCAAAGCCCTATACCTCATTTTTCATGGTTTCCTAGTGAAGTTTCATGGTTTTCACTAAATGTTCTCAAACCATTAATATAATGACCCATACTTTACATACATTGTCAATACTTCAAAATTGAAGCACACTTTTTACAACATACGACAAAACCACAAAGGACCGTATAGGTATAGTGTCTTTAGAAACTGGGAAACATAAACAACTGATTCATAAATCTTCTACAGTGTCTCCCATTTATTTCATCATATCTAGGGTCCCATTTAGCATATTATACTTAATATCCATCTTCCTGACATGGGGAAAAGAAAACATACAAAAAAGGGTGATCTCAAATGCTCAGCAAGGGAAAATAAAGGAAATAAAAATCATATCATATCTTTTTGAAAATCATAACCTGCAAAAGAGATCATAATATCTTAACATGGAATAAATCATAGAAGTGAAAATGAGATCCCCATAATCATAACATAAAACTTGAAACTTTGTGGCATGCACACATAATCATGGAAAATCATTTCTTGTTAGTAATGACTCATTGCCAATACTATCTTAGCGGACAAAGTCCATTTCTGAACCGAGTTCACTCCTCGTTTCAGTCCTGTATCACTGAACCGAAATAACCTTCCTTTCCAGCCATGTCTATCTCATGAGATTTAAATCTCTACCCAATTAATTGGAGGGAGATATAGGTCCCACCCACCTTATAATGAATCCTTTCTTATGTGTGCCACATAATCATAAATCATACATCATCGCATAACACATGTAACAAAAATGGGATTCTTGAAACATCATGACATCATAAAACAAACCATATAAGGTAAATGACTTCATAAAAATAATTCCCTCAAAACATAATCAAATAATTGTAATAATAGGGATAAAAACAGAACCCTATATTATCTTAGATGGAAAATAATTTTGATAAAACATTTGAACTCCATTCTTGAGGAAAATATCCTTTCTTCTTAAAAAACACTTTTCTTTTCTTAACATGTCATACAATTATAAACTAAAAGAAGTTTATTAAAAATAAACTTGAAAACTTATAAAGGAAGATTCTTGGAAATAATGTTTTAAAAATCCATTCTTGCCGTATAAGTTAAAAAAACATTCTTCTCGTACTTTTGTCGGAAAAGTCAAAAAAGTACCTCGTACAAAAAACGACAAAAATTTCCTTTCATATCTTTTACTAAAAACTCACCGAAGGGTAAAATAGGATTGAAAAAATTTTAGGTGAATGGAAATAATGTTACATATTGAGGAAACATGGATGTGGATGATAAAATACACCCCAGTAAATACCAAAGTATAAACAATCTCGGATAAGAATGAGACTGTGATATTTCCCTTACCTTAGGTCTGATTTGCATTGTACGTGTCTGAAACTCCTGTATAATGGTTTAAATAATTTTATTGACTTATTACAGAATCATACATATTGATATGATATCATATATGGTCATATTCTTAGCTTCTTATTAGTAATATTTCATTGTTACTTGTTACTCGGGTCTTTATTTCCTTTTGTTCTTATGCGTGTTTTGACGAATAAATTCTTATTATTCTTTTAAGGTTATAGATACCTTATATCCAGAATGGTATTAGTGTAACATATATCATATTTATTTATTCAATTAATTTATATAATTACTATGTAATGATTATCATGTAGAACGAGTCGCATCACATCGTGGAGACGGTATTCCGTACGTACGCACGAGCGATGATATTGTTCCCATGATCGTGGAATTGTATTTAAGTGTATTTATACTATTTCAGTATCAATATAACTTTATAATAATTATACATAGTTACTCATTACACCATTATACCCATCCTTGTAAGGTGATGGTGGAAAATAGATTACACCACGGCGTGGAGACGGTATTCCGTACGTACGCACGCGCGGTGATTTCATTTTTCCGTAGGATGGATAGAAGGTGAATTAGGGTTGTTTAATATTTATAATAACATATCAGTATGTAAGTAATACTGATGTTATTACTTTATCATGAAACAACTAAAGAAGAAGAAGGTGAAGAAGAAAGAAATTGAAAAGATTGGTAATGGATATTACCTCTTCTTTTAAACACCTCTTTGAATCCTCCACTTAGGGAACTAAGATTGGTCTTTGAAGAAGACAAGGACCTCTAGGATTATTCTAGGGAAGTGGAGAAGGGATTTTGTCAGGGGTTGGCCGAGCTTGAGTGCTCAAATTGGTGTGAGGAGGAGGGGGAGGAGGTGCCCTTTTATAAGGGAGGAGAGGGGCACCTTAGAAATATCTCAAAATATTATTTTATATTAAAGTCAAAATCGGTTTATAATGGTTCCAAAGGGTATTATTTCGAAGCTAAAGTGGGTATGGGTCCAAATACTATCAACCAATAGTATTTAGACAAGTTTAGGTTATTATTTTAACCTTATCAATTAGATTTAACTCTAAGTTAAATAATTTAACTTTTACCGTGTCTTTTTGTTTTCTTACACTATATGGTTAATACACTTACTATAACATTCCAAAAGAACCCGAAATTGTTTATTATTAATATATATATATCCTTATCTAAGTAATTTGGCCGAACCTTAGATTTTTAAGAATAAAATAACAATTAATAATATAATATGTGATTTAAAAACTATTTTTTGTCAATTTTGAAACTATTTGATATATGATTTTTGTGAAAGTCATAACTGAATTATATGTTCGAACCATGTTGATTAAATCAACACTAATATGTAATAGTGACCTATAAAATTAGTGTAATTCATAAAAAGTCTCAAATTACATTTATTTTGGTGTTTATAACATCAATTATGTCAATATTTCATTAATAAGATAATTACTGCATCATCATTGTGTCATAAATAAATTAAATTATTTAATGTCTAAAAATTACTAATAAAATACCATTATGTAGGAAATATTTTTATCTTTCTAATGAATATTTATAGTCGAATTTATCTTATGTATAACCCCATATTAAGAATGATTTACTTATTAAACTTTGATTTTAACTATTTTAACTATTCATTAAATAAAAAAATATTAAATGTCATAATCTAATCCAAGTGGACCTAAATGGTCATATTATATTCATAAGGTTGTTTTTGGTCGAATTACACTTATCCAATAGAATTAGGACATGTTTTAGGGTAATAGTAATATCATATTTACCTTAGTTACCCTATTTACTATTAACCGCGGTAAAAAAGTAAAAAGTTACTATTCACCAAAAAATTATTTTTATCTCATTGAACCACATTTTACATACTGATATCAACCGTGTCTGTCGGATTTTCGAAATTCCATTCACAGAAGCGGTAAAATTAAGTTTTATGCAAAATTCAGTTTTTAACCTACCACTTAGTGGTTTCACTATTAATCAAAAATTGAAAGTTTTCAGAAAAATACCAAAATTTCACCCTAGGCTAATTTTGGTATTCCGAATCCAAAAGTGAAGTCAATTTTGAAAAATAAAATTTATAAAATTTCAAAAAGTGGTTATTACTATTCATAACGGCTAGTTTTAATAATATTTTAATAGCATATCGTTGTTTAATGAAACTCGGTATTGCATACAACGCAAGCTATCGAGGAAGGTCACGATTGCGTGTAAAGTAAGTCAAGATAGTGTGTAGTGAAAGATTCCTTTGATGATATATATATAACATAAAAACAAAATATTACTCATAAAAATCTCGGGTGTTACATTCTACCCCCCTTAAAAAGAATTTCGCCCTCGAAATTCATCACATTGTAACAAACAGATGAGGATACTTCTCCCTCATCATATCCTCAAGCTCCCATGTAGCTTCTTCAAGTTGGTGGTTCCTCCATAAAACTTTCACCAATCGAGTGGTCTTGTTTCGTAGGACTTTTTCGCTACGATCCAAAATCTCTATAGGTTGTTCTTCATAAGAAAGATCTTGCTCCAGCGGTACAACTTCTGAGCTGAGTACATGTGAAGGATCAGGTATGTACTTTCTAAGGAGAGATACATGGAACACATCGTGAACTTGAGAGAGATTCGGTGGAAGAGACAATCGGTAAGCTACCTTTCCAACACAATCCAGTATTTCGAAAGGACCGATATATCTAGGGCTCAACTTCCCCTTCTTTCCAAATCTCATAACCCTCTTTCAGGGAGATATTCGTAAGAACACTTTATCACCCACTTCAAACTCTAGGTCTTTTCTTCGGTTGTCGGCATAACTTTTCTGTCGACTCTGAGCTGCTCTTATGTGTTGTTGAATAGATCTGACCTTTTCTGCCATTTCATCAACGAGATCAGGTCCTAATAGCTTTCTTTCCCCAACTTCATCCCAGCAAGTTGGAGTCCTGCATTTCTTTCCATAGAGAGATTCATAAGAATCCATCTGAATACTGGAGTGAAAGCTATTATTATAAGAAAATTCCACCAAAGGTAGGTGTTGATCCCAACCTCCTTTGAAATCCATAGAGCAAGCTCTCAACATATCTTCTAGGGTTTGAATTGTTCTCTCAGACTGACCGTCTGTCTGAGGATGATAAGCAGTACTGAAACTCAACTCTGTATCCAGAGTATGCTGAAGACTTCGCCAAAACTTCGAGATAAATCTCGGATCCCGATCAGATATAATAGAAAGTGGTACTCCATGCAATCTTACCACTTCCTTTACATATATCCTGGCAAGCTGATCTAGAGATAAATCCTCTCTAATAGCAATGAAGTGTGCAGACTTTGTAAGACGATCAACTATGACCCAGATAGCATTATTGCCTTTGGATGTTTTAGGAAGTCCTGTGACAAAGTCCATAGTGATGTTTTCCCATTTCCATTCGGGTATGGGTAATGGTTGTAACATCCCCTTAGACTTCTGTCTCTCAGCTTTAACTTGTTGACAAACCAAGCATCGAGAGACATATTCAGCAACATCTCTTTTCATGCCATCCCACCAGAAGTTCTCTTTCAGGTCCCTATACATCTTCGTGCTTCCAGGATGAATAGAGAATGAAGAACTATGAGCCTCATCCAGCAGCTCATTTAATTCGGGGATGGGAGGAACACAAACCCGATTCATGAACTTTATTATCCCATCACAATCAAGGTTGAATTCAGGAACATTTCTCACCTTCTTTTGTAACTCGACATCTTCTTTCTGTGCCTCTTTAATCTTCACATGTATATATGTTTGAACATTCATTTGAGAAAGATAAGATTTTTCCCCTTCCATTATAATTCCAAGATCCATCCTTTGTAAATCCATAAATATTGGATCTTTTGTGATCCTCATCGTGGATAAACTAGCATGGTCTTGTCGACTTAATGCATCTGCCACCTTGTTTGCTTTCCCAGGGTGGTAATGGATTGAGCAGTCATAATCCTTAATCAGCTCCTGCGATCTTCTTTGAGGCATATTCAGCTCCTTTTGTGTGAAAATATACTTTAAACTTTTATGATCAGTATAAATATCACACCTTTCACCATAAAGGTAATGCCTCCAAATCTTTAATGCAAAGATTACCACAGCTAACTCCAAATCATTAGTTGGGTAATTTTGATCATGTATTTTCAACTGTCGTGAGGCATAAGCTATCACCATATCATTTTGCATAAGAACACACCCCAATCCCTTCTTGGATGCATCATTGTAGATCACAAACCTTTCTCCACTACAAGGCAGTGTGAGCACAGGTGCACTGGATAACTTTCTTTTCAACTCCTTGAAATTCTCTTCACATTCCTCTGTCCAAACAAACTTAACTCCTTTCTAAGTCAACTTGGTGAGTGGATTAGATAATCGTGAAAAATATTTCACAAAACGTCAATAATATCCAGCCAAACGAAGAAAACTTCGGATCTATGTTACTGTTGTTGGTCTCGACCATCTTTCGATAACCTCTGTTTTTGCTGGATCTACAGATATCCCCTATTTTGAGATTATGTGACCCAAAAATGCAACTTTTTGAAGCCAAAATTCACACTTAGTAAATTTGGCATAAAGCTTCTCCTTTCTCGGGGTCTTCAATATAATTCTCAAGTGATCTTCATGCTCTTCCTTGCTCTTTGAATAGACAAGAATATCGTCTATAAAGACTACCACAAATTGATCAAGATAGTCTCTAAAGACTCTATTCATTAGATCCATGAAGATAGAAGGGGCATTAGTAAGACCAAATGGCATCACTATAAATTCATAGTGTCCATAACTTGTACGGAAAGCCGTCTTTGGTATATCCTCCCTTTTGACCCTTAATTGATGATACCCTGAACGAAGATCAATCTTGGAAAAGTATTGAGCTCCGCGTAGTTGGTCAAATAAGTCATCAATGCGTGGGAGAGGATATTTGTTCTTGATAGTGATCTTCTTATGTTCTCGATAATCAATGCAGAGTCTCATTGATCCATCTTTCTTCTTAACAAATAGAACAGGTGCTCCCCAAGGTGATGCACTAGGGCGTATGAATCCCTTATCAAGATTCTCTTGGAGTTGCTTTTTCAATTCCTGCAACTCAATTGGGGCCATTCTATAAGGTGTCTTTGAAATAGGCAAAGCACCCGGTACGAGTTCTATTGGAAACTCAAATTCACGATTTGGTGGAAGACCTGGTAATTCCACTGGAAAGACATCATCAAACTCCCGTACGATGGGAATATTCTTAATCGCGAGTTTCTCACCAACCATTTGAGATAAATAACCTTCATTTAGTGGAATCAATACCCACAAAATGGAGGAAATTTCCACTGGAAGGTTATGTTCATCCTTGCATTGATAGACGATCATAGATTGATCTGGAATATGAAATGTGACTTCCCTTCTTTGGCAATTGATATGAGCTCCGTATAAAGAAAGCCAATCCATGAAAAGAATCACATCGAATTACACTAAAGGAAGGATCACAATATTTGCAGGAAGCACTTTCCCACCAACGTCAATTGGAGAAGAATTATAAACTTTTGATGCGATTGATGTTCCATTAGGTGTTGTCACAGCTAACTCAACATCTAATTGTTGAGGTAATACGGTGATACCCTTAGAAAATTCATCAGAAATAAAAGAGTGGGTGGATCCAGAATCAAATAAAACATTTTCTACTTTAGAGTGGATGGTAAGTGTACCTTTCACCACTTTGTTATCGTACTCCACATCACTGATAGAAATTGTATGTGACTTTCCTTTGTCTTTACCCTTAACAGTTTTTTGACGTCGACCATCATCATCAACCCTTGGATTTGGGCATTGATTGGCATAATGCCCCATCTCCTTGCACTTGAAACATTGAAGTGTAGTAGGTTCATTCTGTGTATCCCTTCCTTTGTTTGCATCATTAGACATCTTCTTCCCATTATCGCGACATTAAAATGCCCGATGACCTTCTTTTCCACATTTGAAACATTTACTTGTCCCTTTAAGACAACTCCCTCCATGTTTCTTTCCATACTTTGAGCATAAGGGAAAGCTCATATTCTTTTCAGTGTGCTCTTTAGATTTTCCTTTGAATTCCATTTTCCTCTTCTTATCAAATACATATGACTGATGGGTTACTCCAATCTCTATCTCGACTTTGAGGGCACATCGAACGATTTCCTCGTAGCTATTGAAGTCCCTTATGGCTAACGCCCTTCGAAGACTTGGTTTTAAGCCACTAAAGAATCGATCGATCTTACTCTCAGGTTGGATAATAATACCAGAAGCATACCTTTCAAGTCTTGTAAAATTTGCTTCATAGGTACCAACAGATTCATCACCCCTTTGCTTCAGTTCAAGAAACTCTTTCTCCATCTTTGTTCGGAGAATACGAGGGAAGTACTTATTGAAAAATAAGTTCATGAACTCATCCCATTCCATGGAATCAATTTCATCCCTTTACCTCGTATTCTTAATAAGATTCCACCGTTGATCAGCATCTCCTTCCAAACGATACACTGCTAGGATGAATTTATCAGGTTCACAACATTGAAGAACTGAAAATATCTTTTCAGCAGTACTAATCCATTGTTCAGCAACTAATGGATCAGTAGACCCGCTGAACGAAGGTGGACGCTGCCTCATGAAGGATTCAACAGAATGTTTCTCCTTCCTTTGCTCGTTTGGAAGTCCTGCATGATTCATAGCTTGAGAAAGTTGTGTGAGAATGGCTACAAGATTTTGAATTCCAGCTCCCATATCGTTTGGTTGCTCAGGGGGACAATCATTGCATTGTCCATCGCATTCCGCATTAACACGGTTCCTTCGGGTTCCAGCCATTGACTAAAACCAAGAAGAATAGTGTGAGCAACACTAATTATAATAGGAAAACCACATAATTCAAGAATAAAATTTTCACGCTTAAGGTCTTATCCTAGGTTATTCATGTCCATTTCTAAAACACTAAGATTGTGTTCTATGCTTAGACTTATCCTTAGGGTTCTTACTAAGGCTTTCACATCCTAGTTTCCAAAGGTTGACTATACCTTTCCTCTGATACCAACTATAACGACCCATACTTTACATACATTGTTAATACTTCAAAATTGAAGCACACTTTTTACAACATACGACAAAACCACAAAGGACCGTATAGGTATAGTGTCTTTAGAAACTGGGAAACATAAACAAATGGTTCAGAAATCTTCTACAGTGTCTCCCATTTATTTCATCATATCTAGGGTCCCTTTTAGAATACTCTACTTAATATCCATCTTCCTGGCCTGGGGAAAAGAAAACATACAAAAAAGGGTGAGCTCAAATGCTCAGCAAGGGCAAATAAAGGAAATAAAAATCATATCATATCTTTTTGAAAATCATAACCTGCAAAAGAGATCATAATATCTTAACATGGAATAAATCATAGAAGTGAAAATGAGATCTCCATAGTAATAACATAAAACTTGAAACTTTGTGGAATGCACACATAATCATGGAAAATCATTTCTTGTTAGTCATGACTCATTGCCAAGACTATCTTAGCGTACAAAGTCCATTTCTGAACCGAGTTCACTCCTCGTTTCAGTCCTGTATCACTGAACCGAAATAACCTTCCATTCCAGCCATGTCTATCTCATGAGATATAAATCTTTACCCAATGCATTGGAGGGAGATATAGGTCCCACCCATCTTATAATGAATCCTTTCTTATGTGTGCCACATAATCATAAATCATACATCATCGCATAACACATGTAACAAAAATGGGATTCTTGAAACATCATGACATCATAAAACAAATCATATATGGTAAATGACTTCATAAAAATAATTCCCTCAAAACATAATCAAATCATTGTAATAATAGGGATAAAAACAGAACCCTATATTATCTTAGATGGAAAATAATTTTGATAAAACATTTGAACTCCATTCTTGAGGAAAATAACCTTTCTTCTTCAAAAACACTTTTCTTTTATTAACATGTCATACAGTTATAAACTAAAAGAACTTGATTAAAAATAAACTTGAAAACTTATAATGGAAGAATCTTGGAAATAATGTTTTAAAAATCCATTCTTGCCGTATAAGTTAAAAAAACATTCTTCTCGTACTTTTGTCGGAAAAGTCAAAAAAGTACCTCGTACGAAAAACGAGAAAGATTCCTTTCATATCTTTTACTAAAAACTCACCGAAGGGTAAAATAGGATTTAAACAATTTTAGGTGAATGTAAATAATGTTACATATTGAGGAAACATGGATGTGGATGATAAAATATACCCCAGTAAATACCAAAGTATAAACAATCTCGGATAAGAATGAGATTGTGATATTTCCCTTACCTTAGGTCCGATTTGCTTTGTACGTGTCCGAAGATCCTATATAATGGTTTAAATAATGTTATTGACTTATTACAGAATCATAAATATTTATATGATATCATATATGGTCATATTATTAGCTTCTTATTAGTAATATTTCATTGTTACTTGTTACTCGGGTCTTTATTGCCTTTTGTTCTTATGCGTGTTTTGCCGAATAAATTCTTATTATTCTTTTAAGGTTATAGATACCGTATATCCATAATGGTATTAGTGTAACATATATCATATTTATTCATTCAATTCATTTATATAATTACCATGTAATGATGATCATGTAGAACGAGTCGCATCACATCGTGGAGACAGTATTCCGTACGTACGCACGAGCGATGATATTGTTCCCATGATCGTGGAATTGTATTTAAGTGTATTTATACTATTTCAGTATCAATATCACTTTATAATAATTATATATAGTTACTCATTACACCATTATACCCATCCTTGTAAGGTGATGGTGGAAAATAGATTACACCACAGCGTGGAGACAGTATTCCGTACGTATGCACGCGCGGTGATTTCATTTTTCCGTAGGATGGATAGAAGGTGAATTAGGGTTGTTTCATATTTATAATAACATATCAGTATGTAATTAATACTGATGTTATTACTTTATCATGAAACAACTAAAGAAGAAGAAGTTGAAGAAGAAAGAAATTGAAAAGATTGTTAATGGATATTACCTCTTCTTTTAAACGCCTCTTTGAATCCTCCACTTAGGGAACTAAGATTGGTCTTTAAAGAAGACCAGGACCTCTAGGATAATTCTATGGAAGTGGATAAGGGATTTTGGCAGGGGTTGTCCGAGCTTGAGTGCTCAAATTGGTGTGAGGAGGAGGGGGAGGAGGTGCCCTTTTATAAGGGAGGAGAGGGGCACCTTAGGAATATCTCAAAATATTATTTTATATTAAAGTCAAAATCGGTTTATAATGGTTCCAAAGGGTCTTATTTCGAAGGTAAAGTGGGGATGGGTCGAAATCCTATCAACCAATAGGATTTAGACAAGTTTATGTTATTATTTTAACCTTATCAATTAGATTTAACTCTAAGTTAAATAATTTAACTTTTACCGTGTCTTTTTGTTTTCTTAAACTATATGGTTAATAAACTTACTATAACATGCCAAACGAACCCCAAATTGTGTATTATTAATATATATATCCTTATCTAAGTTATTTGGCTGAACCTTAGATTTTTAGGAATAAAATAACAATTAATAATATAATATTTGATTTAAAAACTATTTTGTGTCAATTTTGACACTATTTGATATATGATTTTTGTGAAAGTCATAACAAAATTATATGTTCTAAAAAAGTTGATTAAATAAACCCTAATATATCATAGTAACCTATAAAATTAGTGTAATTCATAAAAAGTCTCAAATTACATTTATTTTGGTGTTTATAACAACAATTATGTAAATATTTCATTAATAAGATAATTACTGCATCATCATTGTGTCATAAATAAATTAAATTATTTAATGTCTAAAAATTACAAATAAAATACCATTATGTAGGAAATATTTTTATCTTTCTAATGAATATTTATAGTCGAATTTATCTTATGTATAACCCCATATTAAAAATAATTTAGTTATTAAACTGTGATTTTAACTATTTTAACTATTCATTAAATAAAAAAATATTAAATGTCATAATCTAATCCAAGTGGACCTAAATGGTCATATTATATTCATAAGGTTGTTTTTGGTCGAATTACACTTATCCAATAGAATTAGGACATGTTTTAGGGTAATAGTAATATCATATTTACCCTTAGTTACCCTATTTACTATCAACCGCGGTAAAAAAAATTAAAAAGTTACTATTCACCAAAAAATTATTTTTATCTCATTGAACCACATTTTACTTACTAATATCAACCGTGTCTGTCGGATTTTCGAAATTCCATTCACAGAAGCTCTAAAATTATGTTTTATGCAAAATTCAGTTTTTAACCTACCACTTAGTGGTTTCACTATTCATCAAAAATTGAAAGTTTTCAGAAAAATACCAAAATTTCACCCTAGGCTAATTTCGGTATTCCAAATCCAAAAATTAAGTCCATTTTGAAAAATAAAATTTATAAAATTTCAAAAAGTGGTTATTACTATTCATAACGGCTAGTTTTAATAATATTTTAATAGCATATCGTTGTTTAGTGAAACCCGGTATTGCGTACAACGCAAGCTATCGAGGAAGGTCGCGATTGCGTGTAAAGTAAGTCAATATAGTGTGTAGTGAAGGATTCCTTTGATGATATATATATAACATAAAAACAAAATATTACTCATAAAAATCTCGGGTGTTACAATTAACCCTTATAGAAGTCCAAAAAACGATACTAAAAACCTTTAAAACTCTCCCAAACCTTACCCAACCACTTTATACACATAAAAATTAATAATTAAGGGTTACATACCTCAAACCAGGGGTGCTACAATCATCCAAGTAGTGCACAAATAATACCAAATAAATGAAGTGATGTTTAATCCCAAGTACAAAAATTGTGATTCCCACATGAATCATTTTGGAGGCCCATATATTAGGCCCAAGCCTACCATCATAGAGAAATGAACTACCTTCAACACGTAAACCCCATTTCATAGCAACTCCCTATCATATCAACACCCTAAGAATAAACTAATTTCTAATATTGTCGCAACGTACCAAATCAATTTATTTATGACTCTTCTCAAATGCATATGAGGTTCGATCATGGAAAAATTAGAATGAGATTCAATTATTTTGTTTTTGTAAGGAAGGGATGAATTTTTTTTAAAAGGGGGGTGGGTGGGTTAGAAATAAAAAAATTATCCCTTTACAGGAAAAGTAATTTAAACTTTCTTTATATTTTTTAATTTACATTTTTAATTATTCTATAATTTGAATTTATGTTCTTCCTATATTCTATTTTTTTTGTGATATCTTCCTTTATGTTGTGAATATAATCTCTCAACTCTATGATCTTGGACTATTGACCGAAGGATGAGTTCCAAGGGAAGACCCATGGAGTTACCAAATCATTCTAATTTATTTATTTATGTTTTTTTATTGTGTTGTGATGATGAAATGGATTTTCTCGGGAATCATGATGATAATTCTCACTATCTCTGGTTAATTATAATAACACAATTCTTGTCTCAACTAGATCAATTCCTCTCCCTTATGCCGATATGAAATTAATATAAGTGGAGTTGTGTGGATCAATATATTACCATTTTATAATTTGGAACATTTTAAGGCTAATGAAATTTTTGTGATTATGACATTTCAATCACAAGACACTATAGAGGAGGTGATACTTTTTGTGCCTAAGAGATTCCCAAAATTTCACAAAGCTTCACAAATCAAGTTAATAGTGGTCATTAATGAATGGTACTATGCAGATTATTTAAAGATATTAAAAAATTAATTAGGATAGTGAAGGACACTTATGTTCCTAACATTACACTAGCCCCTTTCCTCACAAATATTTTATTAGGTTCTTTATTATTTCATTTTATTTTCCTACACTCACCAAAAAAATCACACCCCTAATCCATTACTTTTTAATATTAATAAAAAAATGAAAAAAACTAAGATATTAAAATTAGTGGAGATCCATCCCTAGGACTCCTTGATAATGACTTTTTCCAACCCTAATAGACTACATTATAGTTTAAATTATAGTTTTTATTCAAGACCAATGGAATCCTTTACATCATAAGCATCGTTTTTGGGTAGTTAGTTTAGAAATTCAATTTCCACTTTCACATTAGAAATAATTTACTTTTTTCAATTGAAAATTTAAAATGTAAAATAATTAATTATTCTATTGGATCACACTCATCGAAGGATTTTTTGGAACATGTGTAAGAAAAATGTGGAGAGAAATAAATATAACAGTTATATAGGAATCTAGGGTTCTCTTTGATGACCTCAAATGAGATATAGAACCATAAATGCCAAAATCCATATTTCGTGAGCTTATCAAGGTCCTAAAATACTTCCTATAGTTATATGAGGCACACAAGGAGCATATCCCTCCAACTTTTGATGAGTAAATTCTAGAGGTTGTGATGAAACATAATAATCACCCACTACCCAACATGATGAATTTACCAGAGGATTTAAAAGAAGAAAAAGGTATTCTAGTACCCAATATTTCTTTATTTGAGGTATTTGAGGGTGAATAAATAGCATTGAATAATTTTTTTTAGGTATACACTTAAGAAGAAAAAACATTGAGCACACTTATTTAGGTATAGAGGACTCGATATATGTATTGAATGACATATATGATGATAATGATATGTTGAAGGCTTTTTTTGGATAGGCTTAATGATACCCTGCCTAAAAGTTATTTAAATTACTACATAGATGGATTGTGCAAGGAAGATGAGATTAAGGCTGATACATTAAAGATATATTAATATATTTTTAGTATACATGTTGATTTTAAAAAATCAGAATTTAAATCTAATTTTTATCATTATCACTTTATAAGAACATCCCCTTTATCATAGGCACAAAAGTTGTTAGATGAGGAATTCATAAGAGTAAAGGTAATAAGATCTAATGAATTGAAGACATTAAAAGTTAAATAGGAAGAGATCCCTAATGATTATCAAGAGGATACTACAAGCGAGGAAGGGATGACCAGTAAAAGGATACATATGTTATCCTTTAACCCCACATTGTAAGCTAACTATGAATAAAATGTTGATAGACACACACCATGCATCCCGAGAGGACCTCCACTTCAAGTGTTATGATGTGAAGTAGAAGGGAACCACATTTATGTGGTAGTTTAAAGAAAATAAATCACATCCTCCAAAGGATTGAAAATAATAGAAATGTTGTATAGTTATAGGTAGTGATAAAATATAGAAACTCTTGGGGTGGGGTGGGGGGGGGGGGTTACCACAAATTATTCTTCACTTTTCTAAATTTTTCTATTACTTTTACTTATAAGTTTTAATTTTGAATAAACTGTTTAACTCTTTTTATTTTTTAATGTAGGACATAGCTTAAAAGTAGATTAAACACCTTATTGAAGACCATATGAGGACAATGATAGTTGGAATTACATCTTCATAGTATTTTAAACACGGATGAAATAATTGATATATGGTGAACTCCTTCCATAATTATTTTTTAAAGTTTTATTATTTAATAATATTCTTGAAGATTTTATGGCTTATATTTAAATTCTATAAGGATATAGTGAAAATTATGTTTGGGAGAGTTAGTAACCACATGATATTTTCATTACTGATTTTTCATTTTTTCTTTCTTTATTAGTTAGACTATTTTTAAAAATTAAAAAATATAATAAAAAAATAAATAAAAACAATAAATATATTCTCTATTTTTTAAAATATAAAAAGTTATTTATATAGTATTTGGTGTGTCTTCAAACATTATTTGTGTTGATATGAAAAATCTAAGAAATTTTGATATCCATGTTAATTGTGATGAATTTGATCATATTATTGAACCTCAATAGCTCAAATGATTAAAGAGTTATTTTCAATTATTTTAATGGATATCTAGTTTTAAAAATAAAAAAAATGTTTGTGAGGATAAATATCATTGTTAAATAAGAATTATAACAATGGGATACACGAATTTTGAACTTAATTCAGGGTAACATGACCTTTGTGAAAAATAAAACCTTAGGAAACACACTCAAAATAAATTTATATAATACTTTTGAAACTGAAATAAAATGTATAATTATGATACTATAATGATTCTTTATGACATTATTCATTGTGTATGTGAGTAAGTAAATTCTATTTGAAAATTCAATAATTGTTTTGCACAATCATGGATGGGAGAAATTTAATTAGTGAAAATTTATATAAATAAATTCATTATGATTAGGAGAATATTGAACCCATATAAATTAGGTGTATATTTATTTATAACAATTTTATTTGAGTCATATCAATGAAGTGTAAATTAGAGCCTTGGTTTAAGGAACTTTAGACAAATGGAGAAATCGAAGTGACACTTGTTAAAATTTTAAATCCACTCAATTATAATTTATTTCACTCTGTAAAAATAATTTTTTCTTAAATTAAAGTTATAGAATTGAATTAATGTATTTTATAACAAAATATGTAATTTTATATGAAAATATCTTTAATAGTTCCTCAATCATTCATGGTAGTTAGAATTTTCTACGAGTACATATTTTGTCTTTCCTTGACTAACTTTTATGAATAAATCCATTTTAATAGGAACTTAAAAATATGATTTTGGAATATAATTTCAAAATATTGTGGACTATTTAATAGAACTTAAATGAAGCTTCATATTTTCCTTAAAGTGAATTGAGAGTTGGGAAATTTTTGGGCCATAATTTATAATTTTGTCACTCTATAATATTTTTGAAAGATATTTATTAAAAATTAAATAATCTCTAAATCTATGATTGAATCTATGATGTTTATTATAAGAATTCTTGGTGAGAAACATTTCATTTTAATAAGATTATAATTGTAATTTTTGGGTTACGTAATCTCTATAAACTTTTTTTTATATTTTGTTGAAGCTGAATAAATTCAACAAAAAATGGGATGTTTAGAATAAATTATAGTGATCACATATTTGGATGTTAAAATGATAAAAAATTCCCTATGAGTGAAATAATTTAAATGTAGGGGTGTTATTGAGATCCAATTTTCAAAAAATGGAGTGTTATTCAGTTATTTTACCACCTTTTATTTCATATTACATTTTTTGTGTAGAATTTGGAATTAGGGAGTGTTTAAAAATTATTTCTAAAAATGATTTAATATTATAATTTTATTGGATAAAATGATTACCCATTTTGTGTTTTTAGTTTATGTATAAGAGGAGGCCAAATTGTTTTTGAATTTCTCCTTTCATGGTTGTTATCAATAACCCCATGGTAAGTCAACTAATTGTGGAAATCCCATGAAAAATTAAGCATGCATCCCCTGCAAATCCATCATCTACTATAAGAAGACCTAATTGTCTACAAGCCTTTAAACCAATTACACCCTTCTTGAATGATCTTGAAGCTTTACTATAGTTTACTATGATGCATTATCAAATTACCATGCCTTATCCATTTTTTATCATGGATACATCAACCAAAAGGAATATTTCATAAAATAAATCGACCAAAAACACCACAACACTCACACTACCTCAAGCTCAAGCACCCTTCTTCCAAGTGACTAGAACACACACCAACCCTAACTAAAGATATCCACACAGATCCCTTCATTGGTCAACTATTACAGGTTCTATTATATTTTTTCATATGTTTATCCCAAAAAGTACAACCATCTCCATGAATCATCTGAATCTTAGACCAACTACCAAATGCCACACTATAGCTCAAGCATCACACCATACCCACAGTCCAATATTAACAAAAAGAATATCTATTTTTCTATCCTCCTTCATCTTGATGAATAATATTCTAATTTTAATCATGATTGATGAATTCAAACATGAATTCAATATTGGAATGAGTTAAATAATTGTGTCTTTTAAATTTTTTTCTTGTGTAGTTGTTCAAATTAGTGCGACTTTACTTCTTTTCGAGATACTAGCTATGGGTGTGAAGGAAAACACACTCAATGTGATTGATAAATTTTATCATATAGATATTTTCTTCCAATTATCTAGAAAAAAACTGATTCCCATAAGTTATCAACATAAAAACACATCCCTTTTAGGTTTCACTATTTGATACCAACACCATCCGTATCAGCCGCAACACTATTCCACTACATACATAATTCACAGGATACCGTAGATCTATCTAATTAATCTCCCTTTATTAGAAAATAAAATTTCAGCTGCCATACCTCCATCAAATTTTATTAATAAATCTACATGAATACTCACATATAGGATCTCAAGAAAACTACCACAATGTTAGTCATGAGTTGTTTCCTGCACTTTTTTTAGACAAAAACTCAAATCAAAAATCTATTTTCATACTCAATGAATGTTCCAGGCCTAAAAATACCATTCCAAACCCATGTTTTATCCATTATTCAAGAATGATAGGCATATACATTAAATAAATTTTTTCCCACTAATCTCATCATCTAAATAGTGAACAAATGCGCCCGAATATATGTAGTCACATTCAAACCCAAGTGCAGTAACAACCTGAACAACTTGAAAGATTTTATATCCTAACATATCTTTCCCAATCCTACTATAAATGAGTCCCAAAATATCTTCATTCTGTGAACCCCATTTTAATCTAGAAAATTCTCACATGAGTACCTTGAGCAGAAACAAATTTCAACTATATTCACAATGAAATAATGTGATTTAACCCCAATTTTTCTCGAAAACAAACAAAGTTTGATCAAGGAAAAATTTGAATGGGTTTATATTTTTATATTATGTAGAAGAGAAGACATTAAATATAAAATGGGATGAGGGTTGAGTGGGAATGTATTTCTTCCTTCGACGGATGACAGATCTATCCTTTCTTTAAGCCTTTTAATTTATATTTTGTTAATTTTTTTGTTATGTACAATTATTTTATTCCTATATTCTACCATATTATGAATTTTATCTATATAATACATGATGTTGGGGTGTTTAATTAGGGATTGGTTCCCAAGGAGGTATCATGGTGCTACCAATTATTCTCATTCAATTCATTAATTTTTTTGATTATTTTGTGATTAGGTAGTGCATTTTCCAAGGGACCATGAATATAATTATCACTATGTATTATTAGTTATCATATCCTAATTACAATACCAACAAAATCCACTCTATTTCATTCTCTCAGTCTAAAATTTATACATGTGGAGTCATGTGGATCTTGTGATGAACATTATATGATTGGGAATGGGTCAAGGGTGATTGACTGCATGTGATTATGTAATTTCTATCATGTGAAAATATGGAGGAGTTAAGAATTAGATTTACTATGATATTTTAATAAAGTTTAGTAATCCTAAAAAATCATATTGAGTGTGGTGATTCTGCAATTTAATTAAGTAAATTATAAAAATATCTTATACAATTATTTAGGAAAGTGAAGGACCCACATGTCCCTAACCTTGTAGTGACCCATTTCCCCACCAACATTTTTTTAGTTTCATTTCCATTTCATTTTATTTTTATGAACTCAACCCAAAAAAATTACACCCATAATCCATTGGTTTTTAATATTGAGAAAAAACCAATAATATTAATAGTAGATTGGTATTAGTGAAGAACCAACCTCATATCTCCTTGAAAATTTCCTTCTTATATCCCACTATACTGAATTCTAGGTTAAAATACTTTTTTTATTCAAGGAAAGTGATATACTTAGTATTATGATGTCTTATATGTAAACTGAAAGATAGTGATATCCCTAACTGAGGTCAATTTTAAAGAACTACTTTACTCCCTCCAATTGGTATATGAGGCTATCAAACCTTAAAATAGTGTATTTTTTCATTATTTACACATGTTTAGGGTGTTATAATCAATGAAAATCCTAAATAACCCATCATAATTCTTAGAAAAGAATACTAAATCTACCTAGTGGTTCACACTAATCCTAATAAAACCTTTACTTTTACAATCCTCTACATACACCTCCATATCTTTGAGTATATATGAGACCATTTGATATATATTTGATAATATTTTTATGGTAATGGGATGAAAATATATGTATAATTTAATATCTTTATGAGGAGAAAATCCTGGAATATTCTCTAGAAAAAGAATTAATGTATTCAGAGACAACTATGCTGACCCCTAGAATAATTAACCAGACACAAAACTAAGTACACCAACCGGAAAGTAATCAAGAGATACTTCATATGGGTTGGCCCCAATCACAATTACTAATTATCTCACATTACTATAATCAGTTGATATAGGTGAGAATGTGATCACCTCCAATAGGGGTCGCTATCTGAATGGGTTATACTAGCTATTCTGCTAGAATCTCTTACTCTTTGATAACTATACAAAAAAAAAAAGAAATAATCATTCTATAATTGATAGGTATATGATTTAGTGTAGAAAATATATAGAGTATATCTTGAACCTTCTCTAGATTTTTTTGATGAAGGCCCTAAAAAGCATAAAAAATTATATGGACCTGGAAACCATATACCCAAGCCTAATGATGGAAACCTAGTGGCGGTAGCGGTATAAGTGAATAAAAAAACCATCTACATATAGCTTCAAATTTTATTCCATAAAATAATTTACCAAAAACACCTTCTAGATGGATACCTTAGCAATCGCAGGGAGGTGTCTGATCTCAACATTACCTATGATGTGGAGGTACTTCTATTATGTCACCATGGCTTCCCTTAGCTACCCATATACTTATAAAGTCTCAAGTCTTGTGTTATTAACCTCTAAATGAATAAAAAATATTTTATCTCTATTGTTTTTATCTAATTTGAGACACCCCGATCATCAATACCCTAGATTGAGATCCAGCTCATATATGTTTATGATGAAAATATCATGATTTTTATCATTGATGGTTGCTACTAAAAACAATACCTTAAAAAAACTAGAACCTACCTCAGTCCTTGATTATGCCTCTTATAGGACACTGTAAATCAGTAGTTCGTTCTCTCAAACATTAGAATTTTCAGAGAATAATAGAAAAACAATATCATATAGAATCATTCTATTTAAACCACTCTCAAACTTCATGTCTCATAGAAATATATTGTGTAAAATGTTGCGGGGTACCTCATGAGTTATACGAACCAAGATATATAATCAAACTTGGTAATAATTCCCTATTGAAGGCCTAAAAATCATTCAATCAAATCGTCCTTAGATTCATTGGGTATTCCAACTCATTGAAGAGGTCCCAAAACACTAAACGTGGGAGAGTAACCTCATTGTATGTTTTTAAAGTTGGATCCGACCAATAATTCACTACATCATAAATAATGTTAAAAACTATAGAAAAAATCTAATAGGTAAGCTTATAAATAAAGTAGAGCATACAATAAATCCCCTCCAACCCATCTTTAGTGGACTATGAATCATGATTTAATAAGATCCTGAGTGGTCACAATCACTAAAACTTATGCAATAAAATCAATCTATATTTAGACTTTTTAAGTTCAACTAAACCCATCCTTCACTAAAAAAGTGAGAGATCATCCATATACACAATATATAGAGGATTTTATCTCCAAATAATAAGTGGAGAATCTAAACTATAATTTCTTTGTGGAGATACCACTTGATTAGATCCCTAAATTTAAGCCTCATCATTCAAAAGAAAGTACGAGCCTAAAAAAATATCACTAAATCATCATGAGCCTACCTTGGAATATTTTTTATCTATTTTTGGGGTGCCATCATACATAAAAAAAATATAACCACATTAATTTTATGATTTTTAGGTGATTTGACGTATGTAGGTCATGAAGACTAAATAAAAAACTACTACATGATTCATTCACCTTCATATACATAACCTAAAAATTATGTCTTATAGTTCTCAGTTTATTAACATATTCTCAAACTCCTGGGGAAATAATGTGTTGGTTTTCACACCCATCTCTAGATTCAATGGTTTTAAAAATGAACTCAAGATCCATTAACACCTTTTTTCATTATTTCCCATAACAGACCGTATAAGTGACCTAACTCTATAGTCTATACCCAGGAAAAAATCCCCCTTTGATACCACTCAGATATAACTTGACCAAATGGGACCCCACACTGGCTAGTGGTTAGGTCACGTGTGCCACCCCAATCCTACCTCTAATATTCTAGTTACTAATCAATAGCATCAAGGGGTGAAAAATATATATAAGGCCTTACTCCAATGAACCTAGACAAAACCACATGTATCTATAATAAAACATAAATACTATTATTCCAGACATCATATCCAACTAAAAAATAATATTACTGTAAAAAATAATATACACCCATAATAAATAATAAAATTTAATTCTAAAAATAAAATAAAATATATTTACCAAATATTCCAATTTAATGATAGAACCAGAACAAAAATACGGGGACTATTTATCGCACATGTTTTCGAAACTAATGCTAATTATAGCCATTTCCATTGAGAAACACTATATACAAACATTTTCAACACCACATCCACTATAATAACCCATGAAATGTCTTTCATCTACATATAACAAAACATGTGTGGTAAAATTCTCTGGAAAGGGTGAGTATAATAATGTTCCAACATTACAGCTTAACACCCCAAAGATCATATTCTATTATTAAACTATCCTATATAGTGTTTCAAAAGGAATACAATATCTAAACTACCAAAATTATAATAACCACTCCATATAATTGAATTTTTAGTGGGTGTAATGTTCTTAAAAAGGTAAATGTTTTAGTCAAGGGAGTATCAACCATATATAGGGGACCTTTTCATCATCAAGGAATATATGTTGATTGTGGTGGTAACTAAAATATTGATAGAGGACCCACGCCCCATATCATAGGGGATATACTTGCCATATTGGTTATATGTGAGACTCATGGATTTTCTTAGAGGTCAAGACCAAGAGATTAACTAACCCCATGCTCGATATGGAGTAACTATTCCATGGTTCTATGGTGGAGTATCAAAATATATCTGGTATATGAGAACCTTTTCCCTATCATTATCACACCTCCTTTGGAGTAACAAGCCTCATATTTTATATAATCACCTCACATTAACCTAGTCATAGACCCTAGGAAGTTAAAGAATTAAAATATCCAAATATATTTCTTAAACGACTTCTGATGGTGAAAATAAATACATCATAGTTCCCTTTGTGGGGAAATTCGTAGAATGCACTACTCCATTATCCAATTTGAGAACTAAGGTTAAAATATATGAATATTCTTAAAATGGTATGCTCCAAACCATGTGGAACTAGCAGGGTATGATATATGGTTTTATGAAGAGGGGTGTAGTGTGACCCTAAGGCACCTGGCAATTAATATGTAACACCACAAGATTTTTTGAAATATTTTTTTTGAATTAATTTAATCTATTTCATTTCACGCAACGCTGAAAATAGTTTATTATTTTAATGCATTATGTTTTGTTTGTATTATATGCAATAAAAATTTAATTTTTCCCTAAACACAACATAAAATTTGGATTCATCTACACAGAACACCAAGGTTAGCATATGTTTCATGAAATATTGAATTTCCCCGATTGCTTGCATAACATTCAAGACTGGGTGCTACCAAACAATAATATATTATTAAAAATATTATTATTTAATATAATAATAAATAATATTGCCATCAAATTATTTTTTATTAATATTATTAACTAAATTATGAAAATATGTGGTTTTAACAAATTATAAAATGAATTAATTAGTTACAAATTATTTATAAATTAATATAAGAACCAATGGAATATAAAGAGAGTATTTTAATAGAAAAATATTCTTATACTTACAAAGTTTTTTTAATCCTAATAAATTACATTAATTAAAATTATAAAGTAATTTTCATGTAATATATATGTTAAATTTCCATGTAAATATTTTTTATACTCATCCAATTGATTTAATAGGCATTAGATAATAATAAACCCAATATTAAACATAAAAACCTATATTTTTATTAAGGCACATTTACCTCTTTTTAATGGTGAACCTATTTTAAATATAAATTTTGGAACCTTTATAAATTTTATATATCAAAATAAACCTAATATTTTAAATAAAATCATAAAAACTAGTTTAGGGTGACTTTTTGGTATTTTTCTCTAAATATCTATTTTTTAATGAATAGTGAAAAATAATAAAATTTAACTCAAAACTTCCATTTTACCTAATTTATATATATAGTTAAATGATATTTTATGTTGAGTTTAAAGTTTAATTAGATTATTTTTTTATAAATAAATCCATCTTAGGTAATTTTAATCAATTTCACTTTGAAATTGACTATTAAAACATATAAAACTTTTGGAAATTTTTACATTAAAAACTCGCATTGTCGTCCCGTATACATGTTTAAAATTACATTAATTTCAACCATATCTGTGATTTGAATTTGAAAAAATAGACTCAATATTTTTAATCAACATAATTTATAAATTTTAATAAGATCAACTTTGTTTTTTACCTAAAATATTTGTAAAGGTAATTAAAATTAATTACAGCAATTAAGATTAAATTAAGCTCAATATGGGACTGATCCCTAAACTTAAGGCCTAATATGACCTAGAAACATTTTAAAAATCCATTTCATGGACATATTTAGACATTATACTAAATTTTATTCACTTTGGACCATTATTGAATCAAATCTCAATAAAAAAACATTGGTGGGGTTTTCCATTTCCAGAATATTACAAGAGTATCACTCCCCCTCCACTATAAAAGGCATAATCTCCTCCCACTTCCTAGAAACACTCAAGACACTTAATATAGACCAAAATCTAACAAAATAAATCCCCAAAATCCCTCATTTACCCATTTAAGCATCCCATTTTGCATAAATAAATCCAAGGAATTATTTTGGTGAAAACCCAAAGGAGTTACCCAAAGAAGAGGTAACATCCTTCCTCAAGATCATTTTTTTATTTTATTTCTCCACCCATCGTATATTATTATTTCATTATTGTATATAAAAAACATTATAATATATTTAATATATTTTTTATTCTAAATTTTATACCTATACTTACACAAACTTCCATCTAATGGGTAACATACATACTATAAACGTGTACGAGGAACTATCACCTCACGAAATAATGATCGATCACTTTTTTTACCACCTCTCATGGTGGATATTATGATAGAAAATATATTTATATATGCTATATTTTATATTTATAATGATTTTTTTATTTTTTATTTTTATTTAGAACATACCATTATACTCTCCATCTTATGTAAATACGATAATTTTGTTTGAGGAAGTGTGGATTACCGCCCCATCAAAGTGATATGTTTCATTAACACACTATATGAAATGTATTAAGGATATATTTAGTGAAAATATAGGATATATATTAAAAAATAATTATACTATAATGATATTATATACTTATATACATATATGTCACTTACTATATTTCATTCAATAAGACTATAAAACAGAAACTACGTTCATGTGTAAATACGGCCTACTGTCTTCGTGAATGGTCTATTCCATTTCATAATTTTATATTCTATAGATTATTATAACACCCATATACTGAATAGACATGATATTTACATCATGTTTTACATTCTTGATATCAATATATATGTATTAGGACCAAATATATAAAAAATTAAGACATAAGTAGAAAACAAAGAGAATATTACCCAAAGCGTAACCTTAACATGAAATTGTTAACAACTGGGTAATATAAAGTTATAATTAAAAAAATATATGGTATCAGATATAATAATTTGGTTCTGTAAAATATTTATAATAGAGTTTAATTTATTATATAGGAGGTTTTAACGAGCGCGACGAGAGTCAAGACACATGGTAAGAGAATTTCATCTCACTCTTTATTTCCATGAGATGCATTCCTTATTGGCCATTAACACATTTTTTGTGGTGTATATACAATATATTAATGTATTATATGAATCTTATACTTAAATATTAGCATATTGAAAAATACATGTTATGGTATTTCTGTCAGGGGGTTAAGTTTCAAAAGTTACAAAATTGGTAAAGTAATTTGACTCAATTTGCCTTCTTTGAGACACATGCCATGTTATACACCTATATTTTTATATGAGGTGTATAAATATAATTGTACATTTTATAACATGAATATAATTATTTTAATGATATTTTAAATTTCTATGTAATTTCATTTTCCAAAATGGGGAGTATGATTCAAAGCTTCCAAGTGGTAAGATTTTATTGAAACATTCTCATCACTTTTCAAGATTGTTTATGTTTATGCTTCCTTGATAAAATATTATGATCCATATCTTCTTGAATTTTATTATCTTTTGGTAATTCTTGATATATTCATGTATTGGTACTATTTTTCCACTCTTCAGTACTTAATATAGTTAAGAACATGTTTTTAAGAAAGCATGACTTTACCCTCTCTTTGGTCGGAAATCTATGTTCTTTCAAAAAAAATGTTTTCTAAAAGGTTTACAAGAATATTCTACTATTATACTATAATATGTAAAAGAAATTTTTACCCTTTTTTTTACCAAATATTTTGAAGGAATATTATTTTTACTTTCCAAAGTATACTTTTCTAAAATTTTTAACGTGAAAAAGGAATGTTCTTTTAACCTCGTATGACATGTATGGATTTACCCACTATAATTTTTTTGAAACATTCTTTTGATGTTTATGAGGATAATATTTAAGATTTTTTGAAAGAAATTTTTAATTAAATGGTGTTCAAAATGATTTTAATATTATTTTATAAGTTTTCATGTAAAAATGGTTTTCAAAATGTTTTAAAGATACTATACAAGTTTTAAAAGGAAAAACACTTTCAAAATGTTTTCAATGCTTCCTTTATAATTTTAAATTTTATATTCATGAAATGGTTTTTAAAAAGTTGTATGTTTTAAGAATAAATTTTCAAATGATAAAGGATAATTTCTTCATGAATTTTTTTAAAATATATTTCAAAATTAATTACCATCTAAGATAATATTTGTTAGTGTTACTTACGAATTTATAGAAATTATTAAATGTTTCCATTTATATTATTTCTCTAAATGGTTTACATTTTATGGCTTGATGATTAAGAAATCTATTTTTCTTTTACAGGTTATATACTTTTAAAACCTGCTTCTTGCACAAGTTATGATTTTGGTGAAATTATTATGAAACCTATATCTTTTTCCATAGGTTATGATATGATTACACATTTATGATAGCCATTTTATTTTATGGATTATGTTATAAATATTTTTTTTATGATTTTCTGGCACATGTAAGCATGATTTCATTATGATATGGGTGAGACCTATATCTCTCTCCAATGCATTGGGTAATGATTTATGTATCATGAGATAGATATGGAAGGAACAAGAAGTGAAATCAGTCAGATGGCCTTGGTAGTGATGCCTTAAATAATATGGAAATAATATTATATGCTTATGTGTTTGTCACAATTACATGTATTATTCCTATGTTATTCTTTCATGGAATATGTTCTTTATTTTTTTATGATTCATGTTTTACAAACAACCAAGATTTTTAATATGATTCATGTTTATGATCTTTAAAATGTAGGGTATGATCTTCTATTTTAGTGATCATGTTCTCATACCCTTATGCTAAATATTATATTTATATATCTCCCTTATTTACTCATACTAAGAAGCTAGGATAACCCATTTTTAAGTTTCCCCCCAGGTTATGAGGATACATATTATTTTTGATGTGTCTAAGAAGCGTGCTAGTCAAAAAGAACTAGTGGGCGACAATATTACTCATTTATAAATGAGTTTTATATTTCCAAGTTTCCAAAATAAGTAGAACAATATGGTATTTGGGAATCTGTTTTTTCAATATTTTATGTACTACAAAAATGTGATGTAATGTTAATGTATGTCATGACTAGATATTTATAGTTGGTATCAGAGAAAAGGTTTATTTATCCTTTGGAAACTATGATAAGAAAACCATAGTAAGAACTTTAAGCTAATGATAAGTCTAATAATAAGGAAAAGTATGGGACAAAATCTTGGAATTTTTGTAAAGGATAGAGTGGTTGGTTTACAATAAATAGATCAATGTTTGGATAATACATGTGGATGTGGATCTGGAATAGATTTACCTAGGGGTAAAAACTCCAACAATATGTCCTAGGTCTGACTTGGGGTAATCTGGTACACAAAAATCGGCCTTGCTATACACCTGGTTTAACAATCTTGTGGGATATGCTTTGGAAATTCACAAACTCTTCTTGAACCATCCTGAATGATTTAAATATAAGTTGGCTATGAATAATATAGAATATACATAAGGTTTCAACGATTAAAGAAGGTGACATAACTTAGACATCTTATAAGTGACTTTTGATGATTATGTGGTTCCTCATTATGATAATATTTTCTTATTATTTGATATATGGTTTTATGTAATATAGTTAATCAAAAGTAACTACATTAATATTGAATTTGATACAAAATATTCTAATGAGAATTAAAAGGGGATGAACACTGGAGTAAAGGATGTTGTGATCATGCCTAATCTATTTTCATGGAACATGATCAACAATTTTCACCTTAACTAACTCTCAAACTCATAAAAGATGTTAAGGATGGATTTCTCTAACAGTTATGGTAATGGAGACCATAGAGGGAAGAATATTCAATTCCCTTTGTGTCAAAAATGTGGAAAGAATAACCTACCTGAATGTAGTAGAGAAACAAGAAGGTGTTTTGAGAATGGAAAAGGACACAAAGTAATTAACTAAAAAGTAAAAATGAAGGGTTCAACTAACTAAATGTATAGGAATATTGGTTTCCCTAAGACATCATCAAAGGTTAAATCATTTAAATTTGGAATGAATGATCATTATGAAAATCTATGTCCTAAGTTGAATGGTTCTGAGGAGAATCAACAAGGTGGTATTAATAATGGTAATATTTCTGATGATGATGATACTACAGAAGAAATGTGAAAGTAAATCCTTATTAAGTAATATAGTGAGGTAGCCTTTTTATGAATTATGTATGACGTTGAATAATAAAAGTTTTTATGTATTTTTATTGACTAATTATGTAGTATGAATGGTGAAATATGTAAGGATTATTTAGTTAATGTTTTGTGCAACGGATTTACATAATTATGTTGAATGTTTCTAATGGATTGCAAAAATTATTTAATGATAAAGTAATATTTTTTTACTATGGAAAGATAACCCTTAATATTTTATTTATGTTATGATAATGTTGTGTGGATAAATATAGGTGGGATATGACTATGTTAATTTTATTGTATTGATTACATATGACCTAAGTAATGACTTATTGAATGGTGGTTTATGCTATCATTGATAAAATTTAAAAAAAATTTGATTTAATTAATAGATCCAATATACTTTGGAATAAAGAAACAAGCATGTTTTCAATAAGGATTTAAGGTAATTCATGTCATTACCCTGTTTTAAGAGAATAATTGATGAAGGTATTCACATGTTTGGAATGTGATGACCTAGAGATGATTTGTGTTTTATTGGAATCAATGTAAAGTTAATTTCATGAATTTATTTTTAAATTTATGGTTTTTTATATTTCATAAGGTTTACAAGGTTAACCATTCATAAAAAATGTATGTTAAACTTAAAATTAAGTATTTACCTATAGAGATTGTATTAAAAAAAATTGGTTAAAAAGTCCATGTAGTAATTAACCTTATTTTCCAGGATGTACATCATAATTATTTTGGAAATTATATTAGTGTGGTTTTATAAATGGGATTCATGTATTTCAGGTGAAAAATAATCATGTTTTTCAAGGCCACGGGACTTGAACCCATGAACAAAAGATGATAAGGGTTTTATTCCTACCACTGGCCTATGTGATATCTTAGTTAATGAATAATTATTTTTACGTATAAATATTTATGATGAAATAGTAGTTTTACTTTTTATGCTTAGAGATTAAGGTATTAACCATATTTATTTTTAGGGATATTTAGAGATAATTATTTATACTTTTCATTATTTTATGGGCCTTAAGGATCTGCTAAAAGTCTATTTCAGTGCTTCGAGCATCAAATTTAATTTCTTGACATCCATTTCCTAAAGTAATGGATGAATTATAAATAGATAAAATCACATCCAATGAATTAAATTTTGTTTATATAAACATATGAAGTAAGTAAATTTCATTATAATCTTTGTTAATAGAATATTTACGCAAAGATAGGATAATAATCAAAAAACTGTTTTCTCTAAATACCATAATTTTTGTTGAACTGATGGACTATTAAATTATCATAGATTTATGACTTTGAGGCCCTTAAAAATTCATTTATAATTAACTTATTTGTGATTAATGTCCCCAATAAATACTTATAAATATTACACTTTTCCTCTATGTTCATATTTTTACTTTTCAATAATGTTCTCCCATGTGGGAACCTAGTTATGAGTTATTTTTGGTAATCATTATGTTTCCAACATTCCTTTTTAAAATTATTTTTTAGTGTTCTTTTTTATGATTTGGGTTTTTGTGAAAGGAAATATCAATTATTAAACCTTTAATAAACCAGAATAATTTTGAGGGT
Organism: Viscum album; assembly: GCA_963277665.1. Classification (NCBI taxonomy): domain Eukaryota; kingdom Viridiplantae; phylum Streptophyta; class Magnoliopsida; order Santalales; family Viscaceae; genus Viscum; species Viscum album. Next base: position 625,366,256 of record OY728132.1, read on the forward strand.
GAATATGATTTTAACGGGGTTAGAATGTAACACCTCAAGTTTTTTGTGATTTTTTTGGAATTAATTTATTATTTTTCATTTCACACAACACTAAAAATAGTTTATTTTTTTTAAAGTGTTATGTTTGGAATGTGTTATACACAACACTAAGTTAATTGTTCACTATGTGAAACATAAATTTTTGATTTATCTACAAATAATGTAGAGGTTTGTGTATGTTTCACACAAGAATTACTTTCCTTGATGTCTTGTGTGATACGTAGGACTGAGTGTTACTGAACAAAAATATATTATGAAAAATATTATTATTTAATATAATAATATATAATTTAGATGTTAAATTGAATTTTATTAATATTATTAAATAAATTATTTAAAAATGTCTTTTAAAACATATAAAATGAATTAATTATTTAAAATTATATAGAAGTTAATATAAGAACCAATTGAACATAAATGGAGTGTTTTTATAGAAAACTACTCTTATGCTCATAAATTTGTTTTAATCCTAATAAATTAAATTAATAACAATAAGTAATTTTTAGTTAATATATATGTTATATATACAAGGAAATATTTTTTATACTCATTGAATAAATTATATAAGCATTAGATAAGAATAAACCCAATATTACACATTAAAACCTATATTTTTATTAAGGCATTTTTACAACTTTTTAATAGAGAAAATATTTTAAATATAAATTTTAGAACTTTTATAGAGAATATATGTCAAAATAAACTTCATCCTTAAAATATAATCCTAAAAAATAGGTTAGGGTTATTTTTTGGTATTTTTCTTTGAAGCTTCATTTTCTAATGAATAGTAAAAATACTAAAATTTAACTAAAAACTATCTTTTCATCTAATTTATTTACATAGTTAAATTATATTTTAAGTTGGTTTAAAATTTTAATTAGATTAATTTTTTTTTAATAAATACAATTTAGTTCATTGGAATCAATTTCAATTTGAAGTTGACTATAAAAATATACAAAACTTTTGAACATTTTTACTTAAAAAACCCGCATTGTCATCCCATATGCGGGATTAAATTTAATTTAATTTTTGACACTTATGTTATTGGAATTTGAAAAAATGGATTCCATATTTGTAATTATAATAATTTCTTAATTTCTAATATGATAAACTTAGTTTTTTACAAAAAATATTAGTGAAGTTAATTAAAAATATTTACAATGATTAAGATTAAATTAAGCTTAACAATGGACTAAACCCTAAACATAAGGCCTGATATGACCTAGAGACTTATCCAAAAGCCATTTTATGGCCATATTTCGACCCTATACTCCTTTTTATCTACGGTTTACCATTATTTCATCAAATTTTAATAAAAAACGTGGATAGAGTTTTCCTTTTCTAAAATATTACAAGAATGCCACTCCTCCTCCACTATGAAAGGCCTCCTCTCCTCCCACTTCTTCACACCTATTAAGACACTTTTTATTGAAATAAATATACCAAAATAGCTCTGAAAAATCCCTACCTTCCCCATTTAATCCTCTAGTTGGGAATAAATCAATCCAAATAATTCCTTTGATGAAAACCAAAAGGAGTTACCCAAAGAAGAGGTATCATCCTTCCTCAAGCTCTTTCCTTTTATTTTCTTTCTCCACCCCATAAAATATCCTTATTTTATGATTTTATATAAAATGTATCATAAATTTACTAGGATATTTTTATTCTAATGTTTCAACCTAAACATACACACACTTCCATCTAATGGGTAACGAATATATTGTTTACGTGTACGATGAACTACCGCCTCACGAAACAATGATTATTCATTTTTTCTTTAACGAATATCATGCTGAAAAGTATGATAGAAAATCTAATTATATATTATATTATTATATTTGTAATTAAATTATTCTTTTGTATTTTTTATTTATAACACAACCTTATTCTTTCCATATTATGTGAATACGATAATTTCATTTGAAGAAGTGTTGACTACCGCCCCCTCAAAGCGATATGATTCATTCACAAACTACATGGAATTTTTTAAGGATATGTTTAGTGAACCTATATGATATATATTACTTCATAATTAAAATTCAACAATATTATAAACATATATACATGTATTTCACTTAATATCTTTCTTTCAATATGATAATAAAACGGAAACATGCATACGTATGACCTACCGCCTCCATGAACAGTGTATTCCATTTCATAGTTCTATATTCTATATATTATTATAATACACATAAAATGAATATATATGATATTTATATCTTGTATTATATTCTTTAAATGATTATATAATTACAAGGATAAAGGATTTTACAAATTAAGACACAAGTGAACAATAAAGCAAATATTACCCGAAGCGTAACCTTAACATGATATTTTTACAAGAGGGTAATATTAATTCATAATAAAAACATATAAGGTATTAGATATAATTATATGGTTATATAAAATATTTATAATTAACATAAATTTATTATATTGTAGGTTTGAATGAGTGCAATGAGATTCAAGACACAAGGTAAGGGAATTTTATCTCACTCTTTATTTCCATGAGATACATGCGTTATTCACCTTTAACTTCTTTTGTGTGGTGTATATACTGACTATGAATGTATTATATGCCTATTATTCTTAAATATGTGGGTATTTAATTTTTTTTTTTGATATTTCTATCATGTGATTTAATTTTTAAAAGTTACCAAATCGGTAAAGTGATGTTATCACAATTTTCCTTATCTCAGACTCATGTTAGGTTATACACCTATAATTTTATATGAGATGTGTAATATACCTTGTAAATGTTATAAAATTAATATAATTATTTTAATTATATTTTAAATCTTCATGTAATTTCATTTTCTTACACGGGGATAATGATTCAAAGCTTCAATGTGGTCAGAGTTTATTGAAACATTCTCATTACTTTTTGAGATTTTTTATGTTTATTCATACTTGATGAAATATTATAATCCATCTATCAAGAACATTCATAAATTTTATTATCATTTGCTTACTCCTGATATATTAATTTATTGGTACCATTTTTCCACTATTTGGTACATAAGACTGTTAAGAATGTGTTTTTAATAAATCCTAACATTACACACTCTTCGGTTGGAAATCTGTGTTCCTTCAAAAACATGTTTTCTAAAATTTACCAAGAATATTATACTATTATACTATAATATTTAAAATAAATATTTACCCTTTTTTTCTTTTAAAATTTTTTAAGGAATTTTCTTATCGCATAGTAAACAAGTCTTTTTACAACCTTTTTAAAGTGAAAAATTAATATTCTTTTGACCCCATACAGAATGTTTAGATTTATCCGCCATAATTTATTTGATGATTATGTTGTATGTTTAAAAGGATAATTTTAAAGAAAATATATTCAAAATTGATTTAAAAATAAATGGGTTTTAAAAGGTTTTCAAGCTTCTTTTATAAGTTTTCAAGGAAAAATGGGTTTCAAAAGGTTTACAATCACCTCAACAAGTTTTCCAAGAAAAAATCCTTCAAATTTTTTTCAATTCTTCAATTATAAGTTTTCAAGTTTATTTTAATGAAAAATAGTTTCAAAATGTTTTAGGTCTTAAGAATCATTTTTCAAAGGAGAAAATATAATTTCATCATTAAGTGTTTTTAAAAGACATTTCAAAATTATTTCTCATCTAAGATAACAACTGTGAGTGTTACTCATGCCTTTATAGGGAAATTATTAATTTTTTCCATTAATATTCTTTCCCTGAATGGTTTGATTTCTATGGCATGATGTTTATAACATATGTTTCTATTTGATGGGTTATATTCATTTAAATCCTACTTCTTTCACGAGTTATTATTTTGATGAAATGATATGAAATATATATCTTTTTCTACATGTTATGTCATGATTACACATTTATGATATCCATTTCATTTTGCTCGTTATTTTATGAATATTTTTATAATTATTTGAACATGTATATATGACTTCATTATGAGATGGGTGGGACATATATCTCACTCTAATGAATTGGTTAAAGCTTTCTATCTCATGAGATAGAAATGGATGGAATGAAGAGTGAACTTGGTTCAGTATTATAGGGTGGGAATGAGAAGTTAACTTGGTTCGATAATATAAAACTGGAACTAAGAGTAAACACGATTCAGTAAAGGAATTTTCTCCCTATCATGGACTTGGAAGCGATACCTTGACTACTATGGAAATCATATTATATGCTTATGTGTTTTTTACAATTCTATGTACTATTCATATGTTATGCTTTAATGGATTATGTTATTTATCTCTTTATGATTCATAACATAGGAACTATAAATATTTATAATGTGATTCATGTTTATGATATTTTAAATTTAGGGTATGATCATCTATTTTCATGATAATGTTTTAATACCCTCATGCTCAAGATTATGTTTAAATACCTCCCTTGTCCACCCTTGCTAAGAATCTGATCACACCACTTTTTAGGTTTTCTTTCCCCCATGTTATGAAGATAAATATTATTTTTGAGGTTTCTAAGAAGGGTTCTAGTAAATAAGAACCTAGTGGGGGATAATTTTTCTCATTTATGCACTAGGGTTTATGTTTCCAAGTTTCTAAAGGTATTATACTAATACGTTATTTGGGAATATATTTTTTCAATGTTTTAAGTATTCTGGAAATGTGATGTAATGTTAATGTATGTGAATACCTAGTCGGTATACCATGTGTGGGATATAGTGGCAAGTGTGTGGTGCCACATGCTCTCCATATCTAGGATGATTTGGGTCAGTGTGGATATGGACCTGAGGCCTAGTTACTTTTCCTAGCCAGATGGTTGAGCCACTTGAAGGGGGATTCCAACCCATACACCCTTCAATACACCTAGATAGAGGATAACTTATGGGAAACCTAGGCTCCCCCTAGTAGGTTTGGGTTGTCATTCATGACCCATCTGTTCCACCTATCTATGGGATTTGGGGGACACTATGATGGGTTGATTGGTCTATACATCTTGTGATGATTAACCCAATACAGGATCCTGCTAGTGCTAACCCACCAATGGGACTTAGAAAACCAATATACTCTAATCCACCTTACATGTGTCTAGAAAATCTATCATTGATCTTCAAAGATATCTTACAATCAGGAGGAAATGAAAAAATTTTACATGATAAAAAAAATCTAGATGCGATTACATTATGTTTCCACCATGTCATCAGATCAACACCATGTCATCTGAACACACTTCCCCATTCCACCAATCCTCCATTATCGCATGCCACTCAATTATCCACTCAGGATTTCCTTGTTGATATATTACTATTCATTTCACATGGGCCTCCTTTTCCAATAGTAAACTTACACCAACCCATATTGAGATGATATCTTAATTTCCTTCAAGCCACCACTATCTGACACCACTCACCCAACACGTCTACCTTCATCACCATCCTTACCAATCTTCGACAACCATGAGGGTCAACATGGATTCATCATTATGATCATCTTGAGAATGAATGTGGGATATAGGTAGAAGAAGAGAGATATGATGATTGGATTATATAACCAACCTTCAAAAACTACTACAATATCAATATGGAATAATTGTGTCACATTGAGGAGCATGACATTAGGAAATGTTGGTGATGATAGTGGTTGGAGATGACATGATCTCACATACTTTATTCTTTCAGAAACAAGGCCTCCAATAAAAACACATGTAAATCCATGATTTTAATAAAAATAATTTCAAGGACTAAAATAGTTCACATGGTTTGATATATTCATGGAATGAATATGAATTTAAATAAGATTTCAAAAATAAAAAATTAAAGAATTACAAGATCCAACCTTAACCATAGAATCATAATTTCATCCACAGCCACCTATGATCCATGATTCGTTAGATCCTCTATAAAGAACTAACATGATCTAATCTCAATTAAATTTATGTAAAAATGTGGCTATCCTTAATATTATATATTTGGGTGGATATTTATAATTATTGGTTTTGGTGAACTGAGTAAATTTATAAAGACCCAAAATAGGATATGACTAGGACCTGAAACTCAAATGTAAATTAAAAATCACCCATCTAAACCCCCATTCATAATGTAAACTATAGTGATGGATTTTCTATCTAGGACTAAATTTATATGATACTAGTTACTTATCTTGATTATGTCCATGCAGGTTGAAATTGTTATATTTTAGATATATAAAATATTTTCTTTAAATCCCACGAAAAAATGAAATTAATCAAACCACATGACTACATAATAATATATTTAATAAAATTAAATTATTTAATGAAAAATTCTAGGATACTACATAAATGATTTTTATGATCTCATAATCTATATTAACTATAATTATTTATACATTAATTTATTTATATGAAAAATAAATTTGATAAATTTGTTGAATTTATTATTTTAAATTGAATTGTTATTATATTTTATAATTAATTATTCAAATTTATATTCCAAAAATCCTAGTTATAAGTCCATAGATTAGGATCATTAAAAATAACATGAACTATCATTTATATCATAAGGGTTCTATTTTGAAAAAATAATATACCATTGATCCTCTAGGAGACCCTAGAAATGGATCATTTCCAAATTTAACTACCAAAAAAATTAAATGATTATTTTTATGTCTTTGATAATTCAATAATAGATTTCTTTCATGGAGGGGTTAGTGTATAATACATAATTGCTCATCCAAAATAAGAATATAATGATATAGAGATACATATTAGATCTTGAGATTGAATAAAAAATACACAAATTTGAATAATTTTTATTGATTCTAGCTCAAAATCTGGTTAATATCGATTTAGTTACTAAAAATTCATATCAAGATAAATTACAGAAACTTACCCACTAGGTCCTCTCATGGGCCGGGGTAAGCCGAGTGTGCCACCCTAATCCTACCTTAAATAGGTCAAGGGTGGAAAACAAGTACCAAGTAGGCATATCACATGTGATGGGAGATATAAAAATAATACACTTGTATGAAATAAAAATCTACCAAAAGGATATAATAATGTAGGATAGAAAAATAAAACTAATATATATATATATATATATAATTCATGTAAAAAATGATTTGATATAAAAATTAATAACTAGTGTATAAATAATGATGTAAAAGTTGTATGATATATATTTAACAACCTAATAGAAAACAAAACCAACCTAAAGAGATGAGGTGGTGAGATCTATGTATTGAAATTGAATTGGTAATGATTAAAATATACTACTATATGCTCTGGGTACTATTATGCTCCACCCGCACCGTGTCCACCAAGGTCACCACCAAACTCTTTTTCTTCTGCATAAGACATGACACGTGCAGGTGAAGAATCTTATATAGAGGTGTGTTTACAAATACCCAGTTGGACACCCAAAACCCACAAAAAGAAGAGTAAGAATACAATTCATCTCTAGATCATAAAGGATAAATAAAAATTAAAACCACATGTATACTTTAATAGAGTGAACTCAATGCATAAAGTAGAGTTCCACTCTATATAACCCAACTCTAGGTAAATCAAGAACTAGCCCAAGATTCCGAACTAATCAGTTAAGAACCCCGCACCACCACTCAAAAACTATTGTGCCGGGACTTGTACCTAGTTAGAGGATAAGTAAGTATTGAGGGAATAACCAATCCTTATGGAGGCTATGTTCTCATTATGTGTTCATATACAATGGATTAACTATGTCCTAAATATTGGACCTATTCCCCATGAGTTGGGGAGTACCTACAACTATCAGTACTGCAGGGGCCATATTCCCTGTATTTAAAATGTTTCCAAGGGAGTTTCAAATTACAGGTATAATTAGATCATCATTAAGGATCCCCATCATTAGTCCCTCAAAGCTAAAAATACTAAAGAACTTTTATCACCATATGTCTCACCTATAATTCCGAAGAGAAGTCTAATGTCACATTCTATGAAAAATAATTCTCAATATGGAAAAATCATATTCAAAAATTTGATCCTCTATCTAGGAAATAGTAAAATAAAAAAAAGGATAGAAAACTACACAAAATGTACTATAGAGGTACAACACATTTATCCTCTCATCAGTAGTTTTATCATGCATTGCCTCTAGAGGGTGTGTATGGATCTACCTACACAATGTATTTAACAAGGTACATGGCATATGAGAATGTTAGGGTTTTAAATTATTCTAATGAGTATATAAGAGACCATGAGTCATTCTAACATAGACTACACAATGTTCTTTATTGGTATACACAATGTTTAGGGGTTATATTGGCACATTAGGCCAATGATAGTACTCATTTTGTGATACCCAAGTGGATTAGGTTGTGTAAAAGTAAAGGTATACTATGTGTGGCCCTAAATCACATAGAATATGTTTCCATATAAAAATTTAGAAATATAATCCCTATAAATTTATATATTGTTAGATTAGGGGTATATGGCACATGTAATTGGGATACATTCAGTTTTATCTTTATCTCCATCTAAAGACCTAGTCCTCATTTCCTGGTAAATACATGATGTGTAGGTCTAGATCGCATTCCGTGTGATCACATATTCAAGACTAGATTATATATAATCATGAAATCTCACTTAAATCATCATTTTATTCTTCTTTTGAGAATAAAATTCTTCCAAACCCCTCATCGATTGAATATATTCCACTGATGTTCACTTTTCCAATATCCATTATAGAAAAAATGGACTGGAAGGGGTTCACACATGACCCAAATTCCCTCACACATTACAAGATTCATTGATATAAAATCATCACACCCTCAAATGGCTCTTTATCACATATAATCAATCCTATCCACCTTTATCATTTCTTTTGTACCAAAATATGTTGATCACAACCCCAGATTAGATCACTAATAGATCTGAGTCCTAATTTATCAAACCATTTGCATGGTTATGTCCTATAATGATTGCATGAAGGAAAAGGGTCGAATATATGAGAAGAAATTATAGATGAAGTTACTAGTGACCATTTTAGATCCCACTCATTAGATATTATAAAAATAGTTCTATAATTATGAAGAAAATGGGAAGTTAAATTATAACTTGATAAAAAATCAAAAAGATTTTATATACATACAATAGTAAAAAAACTATTAACAACATTTGTTACATAAAAAATGTGCAACATAGAAAGTAACCAAAATAATGAGTCATACCACTTAATCAGATCATAAATTGATGGGGTTTGCATCGACTTTGAGGTATACTAAAAGTTATCATCAAAGAAAGTATTCATGCGTATCTGAATTTATTTCTTTTAATGATTTATCTCCCATACTCTCCCTTTATTTAGGTTTTATAGTGGCTCTCTAAAATTATAGAGCTAAGAAGAACATAATTATGAGGTTACTAGGGTTTATAATGGATACAAAATTAATTATGGATATTTAAGTATTTAATTTATGACATATTAGAAATGAGCCTGACCCAAAAACCAGAAGTGAACACACTATAAAATATCCCTAGGGTATATCCCCCATCCCATAGGAAACCATGGTGTCATGTTTTCTATTTAAGGCTAAAATTAAAAGAAATTTTCATTTTCATTTGATCGTGGGTGTATGGAATTAATATAATATATTATAATTAATATGCTATTATTAAGGACCTGAAATGACCATAAACAAATGGATCATTTTTTTCATCTATAAAACATTATTTATTATATTATAAGGGTTTACATAAAAATAATGGGTTAGTATATCCACTCCAAAATAAATTATTTTCATCCAAAAAACCACAACTTACTTGGAAATAAGAGGGTTTTGAGCCTACATCTGGTTATCACATTACCACAATCTCTCTTTGGTGTTTACAAAAATTTAACAAACACATAATAAGGGAATAACACATCCTTGAATAGTCCAATCCTATCGATTATTTATTTCCACTAGGTATTATGAGAAGGTAGAATTATCATTAGCTCACCCAAATAATTAAAAATGACTTGTTATGGATATAAATCCTTGGTCGTGACACATATAAGACAATGTGCACCAATCTTAACAACTAAGGTAATGATAGGTGGTAGGATAACTCACCCACCCTATGTATGATATATAATAGACCATAGAACCAAGGTTAAAACTTTATTTTAGACCTAATTTTAACAAATCTGACCATGGAGATACCTTATGAAAAAAATAATCTAACTCCTAAAAATCCAAAGACCTTATCTGTTAGTCTATATATGTATTTTATTGGATTTTATTTGTCCTAATCTACTCTTGGATCACATAAAACTTTTCATCATCACTCACACTAACTCTAGCTCCATCAACGATGACTCTTCCACCGTAGTCCAACACATGGGTGACTTGTAGGGTCTCCTACATAGGCCCTAAAAATAATACATGCTAAAGGGGGAGAGGTAGATATTATTTTATTTTAACTTTGCTAAAGGTAAGTGGTCCAACCTTCCAAAATTAAAATACAAAAAACATTCCCTCAACACATCCTAAACAACCCAAATGGTTTTCCTAGTCTTAAAAACCCTCAAAGGGAAGGATAATGTATAAAAAAAATTCTTTATTCCTGGATTCCTCTTATAAAATCTTCTATAATTAGGAAATAAATTGATAATATCAATTAGTAATGGTCATTGATGGTATCACATGCAGTCAGATGATCTACTCTATATATAATTATCTTAATATCTCTATTTAACTCTTCCCTTTAATGGAAATAAAGTGGATTACTTGTTTAGTCGATCGATGATCACCTAGAGAGAATCATGATATCTCACTATTCATATAATCCCAACCACAAATTATATAAATATTTCATCCCAATTTGACTATAAAACATCAATGGGTGGGGAAAAACCTATTGGGACATGATGGTTCAGCTTTACCTATTGACAGACGACACATAATGTTAGATAATAACACCTTAGTGTATTTTTGGATTTTTTTGTTAACAAGGAAATAAAATGGATATTAAAAGTAGATTATGATGTCATAAAGTACTTAAAACATAAAGAATGAAGGAGTTTTTGGATGATACATAAGTTTTTATTTCTGTATGAGTTAAATCATTATGTAACATATGAATTCCCAATATTTCAGATCTCATGTTAGATTAATGTTCCATTGATGATGTAATAGTTGAGTTGTTCTAGCAGAGACCATTCAATGATAGAGTTACATCAATTAAATATAAGGCCATAAAAGAATAAATCTTGACTGAACAAGATTATGTTTTTGATATATCATATAATGAAGTATTATCTCACACTGCAATTAATATATGATAGAAAAACATATTCTACGTATGGTTATTATGGAGAATGGTCTATCCCATGAAGGGGCCCTATGAAAATTAGAGTTTTTAATTTTTGAAGGTGAATGATTATTCAAATCATGGAAGATAGTGTCATGTCATGACACATCCAATGGGTGATTAAATTTGTGATTTATAAGTATGATTTGGGAGTAATAAAATTGGGACCACATTATAGTTAGTGTAACACACTGATATTTTAGAATATATTACACTTAAAATAAATTGTATGTGTTTGATGGATTTTTTGACATGAAACACTGAGATTAAAATGAACCGTGACATATTATAACATAGTCGTTAAATTAATAGGTATTAATAGGATTAACCAAAATAAGAAATATACAATTTTTTATTTAATTAAAATATGATTATTAATTTAAAAAAAATAATTACTCTAGTTCTATTAAATTATTTGTATGCTTCAAAAAAATATATTTTCTGGAAAAATGGTTTTATTATAATTTTTGCGGGCATTAAAATTAATTTTCACCATTTTTAAAAATGTTACTTGAGGAAATTAATTTTATTTTTGAGATTTTCATGTCAATATTAACTTAGGTTTAATTTTTTGTGTTATCTAAAATGAATAATTGTTATTTGAATAGTGAAAAATAAGTAGTTTCGTAAAACATTCATTTCTTTTCAATTAATCAAGTAAATTAATTGTCCACATTTGTTTTAAATTTGAGTTTAAATTAGAATAAGACTAGTTTAATTATAAATTATTATTATTATTTATATATGAATCATCATTATACTTTATTTTTATATAAGTCCATTTTCATGCTTAAAATTCATTTTTTTAAAAACTTTTTCTATTGCATTTTACATATTTAAATTTAAATTAATTTCTTATTCTTATAGAAATTAAATATTAAAAAATGCATCCCATATTAATACTTAGGTGGTTCAAAATATTTAAATAGTTTTTTTTTATTTTTTTTCATCATGAATAGTAACCATGGTAAATATTTGTCACGTCGGTAAGAGGAAAATGGGTAAAATATGGTTAAAATGATGGGATATGGCTTACCCCTAATGGCTCAAAGGCCTTATTTTTTATTTATTTTTGGATAATTTCCATTTTAAGGGTTGAATTTAAACCCTTAAAAGACCCATAGTACTAATGAACAAGGCCCATACATGACCCAATACATGACCTTAATGGTCGAAGACCTGATACACTTGAAACAACCCCTCACAAACATCTACATCTTAAAGGCACCTAGGTCTCCACCTTTCATGGATGATAATCTATAATTTCCCCATTGTAGAGGTGCACAATGCTTGGTCCCTATGCAATTTTCATACCCTCTCATTCTTCCAATCTAGTTTTCTCTACTCTAGTGGTTTCTATTTTTTCTATGAATCCTCATATGGGCCTTTCTCTTTTGTGGTCTACCCAAATTTCTTATTGGTATTTTCTATATCCTAAAAGCCATGTGGCCTGAAGGCCATTGGTTTCCTAAAGGCCCTTGAATCCCGTAGGTCCTGTGGCCTGAAGGCCTTGAGACCTGTAGGCCCAAAATGAATGCCTAAAGGCCCAAATCAGATGAATAGTGTCAGTTAATATAGTACTGAATGGTACCTGCTACAATATTGCTACAGTAACCTAGTAATTCACCCCCACCCATGTTTGATCCAAAGTCTCTTGGATTCTAAGCAGGATCCTATACCACTCATATATATGCTCGTTGATGATAAGGCTTACAAATCCATAAAAAAACATTTATTTCATTTTATAAGTTCATTTAGACATTAAGAATCCTATCATAGATTTTATTTTAGTTTCATGTTACTTTACTTTGATAATGACCTTAAAATTATTTTATGTAAAGAATTATTAAAAAATTTCACTTTCTTTATTTTAATATCTATAATATTTTTCAATAGGTATAAAAAGAAGTTATGTTTAGTTATAAACAACTATTATATATATGAATTAATTTTTTCATATTGTATATTTATTTTTACTTTTCATTGATGTAATAATTACCTTAAATGGTTACAAAACACAAGTACAGTATGTTATATAAAATATAAAATAAATGATTTTAAAAATATTAAAATAAATAATTTTTTTGAATAATTGTGGTAAAAAATAGATATTGTATATAATTAGTGATGTTTCAAAATTTTATATTCTAATTACATTTCCACATTGATGTATTTAAATTAAAACTATATGAATAGTCCTAGAATCGGATTTAAGGGTATCTTTTGTCAAATAATAATTTATTAAATGATTTAAAATTTATAAAAATATTACCTTTAGACAGGTGAATGTGATATGGTCAATAATATCAAAATTTCCCACTTATGGGTCACTTTTTATTTTATAGTATCTTTATTAATCCATAATGAGTAAAAAATATTGATATCATAGTAATCATAAAAAGGTTTAACAAGGTTTATAACTAAGGGATAAGGGTTAAAAAATCAAAACAAATTGTATAAAATTTATTGTATCAGAGAATTTAGACTCATACTCACAATATTTTTTAAATATATCAACATTTTTCAACTTTGACATGAAAATTAATTTATTATATTTAATTATTTGATGTAACTCAATATCTGTCCTTTACATCACTATCAAAGGACCCCACCACTCATCTCTTCCTCCCACCATATTGATCCACTTAGATAAACAAATAATTGAGAAACCACTACATGAATTCATTAGATACATTATATAGGTTTTTATGTTATTAAAATACCATTTTATTGGTCTTAAGAATAAATCCAATGGAGTTCTCTAAAAGAGGAGATAATCATTTTAACCCATCTTTTTCAATTGAATTATTTTTTTCATCTACATTAATATATTTATAAAAATTAAAATATAATAAAATTAGTATTTGAAATATACTTAGATTTTTTTAATTTTATGTAATAACCATTATCCATCTCATTTTCCATCCGTCAAAAAATGATAACATTGTTTGTGCGTATGTGGGGACTGCCACCTCCACAAAGCGATGAGATTAATTATTTATTTTATATTTATAAGGATTTTAATAAGGTTATACTTTATGAATATATAATATATTTATGGTATAATAATTATTATTTAAATCATATGTTTTTTACTTTTATTTGATTTTATCTATCAGAAAATGGAAACATCACTTGTGGGTATGTATAAACTACCATCTCCTCGATGTGATGTAATTCATTTTTCATAACCACTTTATATGAATGATTATTAAAGTGTATATAACTAATATATATGACAATTATTTAATGATTAGGATTATATATATTATGTAACCATTGAAAAGGTTCATGTTCTGGAACCATCGAACTGAAACATGTATGGAAAACAAACCAGTTTTCACATGAATGTTCATTTTAATGAATAAATTATTAACAAAAGGATAAAAAGAAATTTTAAAGGAAAAATACATAGTATGTTTTGTATGAATATAGTTTATGACTATATGTATAATAAATATATATTTACAATATAGTATATTTGATTCATATTAAGTAATATATGAATTGCGTTAATGGTTTCACCTCTCACTTTTATTTCCACGACACATATGCCATATTCACAACTTTATTCATTATTGTGGTGTGTATAGTACACATTTGATATGATATCTCATGAATAAATTTATTTTAATGGTATTTAATGTTTAATTTAAATTTATTTCTTCCATTTGAGATAAAATTTTAAATTTATCAAAGTGGAGAGGGGTTACATTACAATCTAATTTCTTTTAGGGATTGTTTATGAAAAATATTTATTGAGAAAAATTATATGAATATTATTATTTAATCTCCACATATTTTCTTATACTCTATTTATTACCATAATTTCCATGTTATAAATCCATTTACCTCTCTTTTTTACTTAAAACAATCAAGTAAATGTTTTAAAATAAAAGCTGATTTTATTACTTTTTTAGCTAATTTTATTACATTTTTTTTAACAAGAAAATTTTTACCTTTTGCACAATTATTAAAATAATTTTCAATTACAACTTATATGATATGAATAAATTTTTTCATCCCCATGACTATTATTTTCTTTGAATATTACTTTACATGTCTCTATGATTATTTCTAAATAAAATAATGTCTACAATATTCTGATAATTTAAATTTAAAATGAGATTAAAATAAAATTATTATTTTCTCATGTTTTCAAATAAAGGAATGAATGTTGTTTTAATGGTATTTTTCATTTATTTCAATATGCTTAATGTATTTTTGTTTCATTTGGGATATGATTATATGATACCATTGTATTTATTTCTCTAGATAACTTATGACAATAATGATTTAAGGATGAGTCTATGAAACCATTTTTTCCCATGGGTTAGTTAAATTATGATGAAACCCTAATGAAATTTGTTTATTTTATCTGGGTTATGCTATGCTGATCTGATGAAGTGTTTATGAAATATATTCCATTTCCATGGGTTATGATTTAATGATATGATAATATAATTATATGATGAATGTTTTATGATCTTATATAACACATATGGATTGTTTTCATTATGTGATAGTGTATCACCCTGATTTTTTAAAAGAATATTTTTCACAATATCTTTCTTAACATGCAACACTAAGATTTAAACAAATTGAGATATACTAGAAAAATATTATAATTTAAATGTGACTATTATAAAATTGCCTTTGGATTAGTGGATATGAATAAGATTAATTGAAATATGAAATATATATTATGTTCTTAATTTATAAAAATATCTTGATTAATTAATAAATAAGAAATCAATTTTTGGTATAGTAATTTTATTCCTTAAAAATATATTTTTATTAAAAAATATTTTTATTATATTTGTGAGGGAGTATTATAATTAATTTATGAAAATTTTAGAAATTTTATTTTATAAAAATTTAATAATTTTTTATATCATAATATCAAAATTATCTTTGGCTGAAAAGTTTTTATTTCTGAAAATAATGATTTTTCTATGAATTATGAAAATTACATGTTTTATCATGTTTTATGAGTTCGTTTTTAAATTAAAATCTAAAACATATATGAATTTAATATTTAAAAACATATTCCATATTTGGTAATTTGATCTCTAAATTTTGTAAATAGGCCGCTTTTATTTTTTCTATTATGAATAGTAACCTTATTAATCATTTGGCACCTTAGTAAAGGTAAATTTGGTAATTGAGGTTAAAAATAATTTGATAAGGCCTAAAACTCTCCCTAAAACTTGTTTTTATTTTATCTTATAAGTTTGTATTGACCTTGAATATCAAATATTTGAAAATTTGGAAATTTAATTCCACTTTCCTTTGATTATAACATTTATATTATTTTAATAATATATAAAGTCAAAAAAGACACTCTCTTTCTTTTAATATCAATATTTTTTTTGTGATAAGGATAAAAAAAATATATGTTCAATTATAAATTATTATTATAAATGTACATAATTTTTTTATCATGGTAATTTATTTATAATTTTTAGTAATTAAATAATTACATAAATTTCTTATGGGATGCCAACATAGTATTTATTCAATTAACTTAAATATAAAAGTGATGATTTAATAAAATATTTAAATTAACATAATTTGAATGAATTATTGTGTTGAAAAAAATTTATTACATAAATATAACATATTATGGATGTTTTAAAATATTATATTCAAATTCTTTTATTTTCATGTTTTTTTCAATGTAAAATTAAATGAATATTTCTAAAAAATGAGATTTTATGAGATTTTATAATAAATTATTTCGTATTAAATGATAAATATTATTGAAAATATTATTATCATCCAATTGAATGGGATATGATTTATAAAATAAAAAACTATCCATTTGAGGTTAAATTTACCTTTTATTGTAACATTCTTGGATCCTTTAGTATAAAAAATATCGACACCATGGTAAGTGTCGAAAGGGTTAATGAGGGGTTAATGTAAATAGATAAGGGTTAAAACTTAACATAAACATGTATATTTTTTTGGGAATATAGTATTTTGACCCTTAATATGACTATATTATAATTATTTTATTTTTTAACCATTTCTCAATAAATAAATTTGTATTATTTTAATATTTTATTTAATTCCAAGAGTACCCAGCCCCTTACTTTTAGATGGACATCTCATCTCTTCTCTTTCTCAATACTTTTGAGAACTCTACCATAGACAATACTTACCAAATTACCTTCCATGAATACCTCCCAATATCATATATTCCATGGTTTTATCATAAAACCATTACAAGAATGATTTTGGTGTAAACATTAAGAGGTTGTCCAAAGAAGAGGTATAGTTCGTAACCATGAATGTTCATTTTATTTCTTCTCCTACATCATTAAAATATTCTTCAACCATTATGAAATAGTAAAATAAATATCTTCCATATACTGATTTTTTTATATATTAATGTAATATTTTATATCCATAACCTCTTCCATAAAATGGTAAATGGAAATATCATTCATGTGTATGACAGACTATTGCCCCGCTAACCAATGTAATTCGTTTTCAATCACTTCCTCTTCCAAAAAGTTATAATAATGGAATTAAAGTATATATATGATATTACTCACATATTTATCATTATTTAATTACAATATACCATCTATTTTATTACCTTTTCATCCATTGAAAAATGATAAAGTTGTTCATGTTTATGTGTGTACTACCACCTTTACAAAACGATGTGATTCTTTTTTCATCACCACACCATATGGGTGATTTATATAAGTTTATTTAAATATATAATATGATATTTATGATATAATAAAAAAAATTATACATAATATATTAATTAAATTCTTTCAAAAATTATATTTGAAAAATATAGGGGTTTCTCATGTGTTTGTACAACCTATCATCTCCATGATGGTAACATAGTTAATTTTTAATAGCCGTATTTCAAGGTTGGTTTTAAAATTATAATTTATGTAAAAATTTATAATTATTTCACGATTATTATTATCAAATAGATGATTTAATAATTACCTCATCGACCATAGTCATCCTACAATAGTCATTTTGGACATTTTAGTTAAATATCATATAAACGCCTCACATGAACTTAAAAAATAATGTAATTATATATAACATGTTATTAAACAAAACTATAGGAATAATGAATGTGAATTAGGTTCTAAAAAAACTAAATAATTAACATATTATTAATATTAATAAGGATAAAGAACTTACATGATGATTCAGACTCAAGGTACAAGACACTTTAACTTAAAAAATCATTCTAAATGCTTAAATATTTATTTCATAAATCATTCTATTTCATGTCTATATTAATAAAATTATTTATAGACATATTTATATAGACATAAATTAATTTTAAAGGATATTTTGTGTCAATTTATTTTCATTTAAGGGTTTTTGAAAAAAAATCTTTTTGAAGGATGTTCTGACATAACAACAAAAGGACTGTTTAATTTTAACGTAAAGGGCATCAATGAATTTTCTCATCACCATAATAGTTATTTAATATTTATATTTCTTTAAAATATTTCATGTTTTATTCAAATAATAAAAATGATCTTTCCATTTATTATAGGTACTTTTGTTTTGAAAGTGGGGGTTTTAAAAAGAAAAGGGTATTTTGATATCCAAAAGTGTTTTTTATATGAGTTCAAAATAGTTTTTCAAGAGTTTTATGATAAAAAAGTGAAATAATAATTTTTTTAATCATAAAATGGTACTTATAAATTTTTTATCGGTATGCTTGAGACAGATATATCTTATATGATGAATTATCCCTATTATATCTCTCTAATCATTATTATGTAATGATTATGTTCTATGGATAATTATGTTGTAAGTTAAACGAAATGGTTATTCCAATTATAAGAGTTTTTATTAGGGTTATTGTAAGAGTTATATGAATATAAAATTCCTAGGAACCTATATGACATTTATATTGTTTCTTATGAGTTTTTATTGCATAAAAGTTATTTTTATAAGAAAAAAAATCACAGGTTCTTATGTTTTTTAAGAAATCCACATGATTATGATTTGTTCATTGTGTTTTATTATAAGGTGTTTTGTGAATAAAATTATGCAGTAAATTTTATTTAATGAGTAAGTAAATGATTATTTTAACTTAAAGTTTATTATGTTAAAGGTATACTCTCTTTTATGATCTCTTGGTTTTATAATGGACTAACAATTTCCATTATTTCATTTTATGTCCCTTATTGAGATTTTTGTTCACATCCCACATTTTAAAATGTTTTTAATTGGTTTTAACAATGAGCAAGATCAAAGAGAAAGTGGAGATGAATATAATGATGTTTTTTCATAAAAGTAAAATATAAAAACCCAAATTTTAGAAGTTATATTTTTCTCATGAAATAAATATGTGTCATATTATACTATATAGTAGTATACACATACATAACATAACGACACTGACAGAAGTTAATTTGATTAATAAATATTATTACATTAATCAAAAATTAAACCAATGAGAATTCCAAACATTAAAATGGGACAAAAAAAATAATTTAAGTATAGTAGAATGGGAACATATGAATCACCCCAATCTACTGGAATCATTATCCCATGTGGCCAAAACTATAGAAAAGAAGCAAAATATTAGTAAACCAATTGTCATTATAGAAAATGGAAATATGTATCATTAAGGTAAATTGATGTGAATAATTAATGATGGAATGAATAAGTGTTTATAAGAGGAAATGTGAACATTGGTATCGTAATGTGACAGCTGGATTAGTAACACGACAGTTAAGAATAATAACTTAACAATTGGAATAGTAATTTGACCTCAAAATAATATAATAAAATATAAATAATATTTATCATGGGTAATTTAATTAATTTAAATTTTATAATTCCAAAAAATAAATATTATGATTAAAAATCTCAAATATAATATAAGGATATTTTGTAAAAACTGTATTTTAAAGGATTTTATAAAAATCATTATTTTTATATTAAAAAATAAAATTACCTATGTAAGAATTTTTTTTTGAAAAAATAAATATAATATCATTAATTATCACATTAATATTTTTATAGGGTATTTTTTTGGTAATATTATGAAATACCTCAATTTTCAGGTGAATAGTGAAAATATAGTTTTTCTCGTAACTAGTGTATCTTAAATTAAATCATTCATGATGTAATAATGACTTAATAATTTATTGAAAATGATTTTTGATGAAAATATATTTAATTTTATAAATTATTCATTAAAATAAAATAAACTTAAATTCTAAACCTAAATAGAATTTTCTAAAGTCTAAATTGAAAATTGTTCCCTTAAAATAAAATATTTTCTTTTATTCCAATTTTTTTAATAAACTAATTAATTAATATTATAAATGGGTTTAAAGTCTTAAAAACATTATATTATAGTGATATATGAATTATATTTACAAGTAATTCATAATTACAATGTTTACCTTTTATATAATGTTTTATTCAATATTTGATTCTAAAAAAACTCCTCTCCTAAAATATAAATAACCCATCTCCATCCCCTTGGAAAGAAACTGATCCCATCCTTTCCAATTCAAATAGATAACCAAATACTATATATTAATCCCATAATAATAAATTTATGTATTTTGGAGATATCCAACTCCAATCATCAATAGATTCTAGTGTTGTATAAGGAAAGAAACACCATGAAGAGGGCATGTGTTCATCAATTGCATTTTCCTATTCTCTTCCTCTCTTTCCCCATCCATTTAAAAAATAAATCTTATAAGATTAATTATATAGTATTTTAAAATAATATAAATATGTTAACCTAATATAAAAAATAAATTTTTTATGTATTTATATTTTATTCCTCTCCTTCTCCTCCTTTGGACAACATTCCGGATAATAGTAGGTTAACCGACAAGAAGGATATATCAAAATTATTCTGTATAACCAACCTTATAGATGGTTATAATAAATTATTTATAATATATAAATTTATAAATATATGTATTTAAATCATCTAGAATTACTTATACTAATATATAAATTACATTGATCAAAATAGTGAAATCGAAGAAAAACAAGAAATTTTTAATGAAATCTTGATATCCAAATGCTTCAACATCCACAAAATAAATTTATAAATATAAAAACATTGTTATAATTAAAAAATAATCACATAAATCAACATATTTAACTTTTGGTTTAATATATTCATAAAAATAATTTTATAATTTTGGAGGTCGAAAAGTGATGAAATAAAGAGGAATTTAAGGTAAGGGGATTCTTGAAACCAATTACCTTTCATTGGGATATCCCTCTTTCAAGTCAATTTCCATATAGACATTACACAAATTTTTATTAAACATGCTTTATCTAATCTTCCATTTTATTTATAGGATATACATATTCCCACTATGATTTATATTCTAAATACAAATATTTTGAAAAAATATTTTTCTTTCCAAAACACATATTTTACACCTATGTATTTTTTCTTATTCACCCAAGAATGATGAGGTTTATTCCAAATATGTTTTCACAAATTTATTTGGGAATCACAAGTTTATTCATGAAATCATTCTTTGTTAAATACTTATGAAACCCATTACTTTCCATGGGTTATTTCATGAATATGATTGTTATATGTTCTATGTGGCATGCATAATTATGTTAATATTATGGTATAATAGTTGGGATAAATATTAATAAATCTTTTAAGTCATTGTTTAATGTAATGTATCTCATGAGATTATGTGCATTATGCATGAACATGATGTTTTTGTTGGTCACAATGACGATGTTACAATTTATACACATATTTTATGCATGGACATGATGTTATCTTTATTCACATATATGTCTGTAATTGGACCACTATGACATACTGTTTAATTTTTATGCATATTCCACATTACATTTATTTCTCTAATTTTTCCCTCATTATTATTATGATGTTCTTATAATTATTGTATGAATATTATTATTATCACCCATGTTATATTGATTAATTTCTTTTATTCTTCCTCTTACTAGGATTTCAGCTCACCCATTTCTTTGATATATATCCTCAGGTGATAACATTCACTAAGGAAAATGTGATATTTTATAAGTATATATAAAAATCATTAAATTAATTTTTAATTTTTATTATGCACAATTGTTGTATACTCCTAATTTTCCCAAGATACTACACCATTGAATCATGCATTTGTATCTCTATTATTATTTTTATATTAAAAGTTATGTAATTTCCTTGTATGAAAACACCAGGTCACTATAATTTGATTCAAAGAGATTTTTTAGTAAATATGGGAATAAGTATTAGAAAAATTTAGTGAAAACCATAACTATAAGCCTAGTTATAGGTAAACCATCCTATATGAATCATTTTTAGAAAAAAGATAATCATAAAGATCCCATAATATATTCCTTTAGAGTTAACTGTAAATAATAAAAATAATTATTTATTCATTATTTGCTGAATTATGTTTTGTTCAAACATTTTTATTTTATAAAATGGTGATAACCAATGGAAACTAGGTAAAAAATCTCTGTGATGAATATTGTGCATTGATTAAGAACACCAATCCAAAATATGAAATAGATGATATGGACTGGGAAGACTTTAGGAAAATATTTCTTAACAATTATTTCCCTCATACTTTTTGAAAAAATATAGAGAGGTAATTATTAAAGATGATGAAAAATGAAGGTGAATCGATCAAAACATATGAGATAAAATTCACAAGCATTTAAAGATGGTCCTCAGAGATTTTATCAATAATTATAACAGAATATATAAATTATTTAGTTTATTAAAACCACACCATTTAAACTCTCTAGATATTTTAGAATTTGGGATTTACAAAGAAGTAGATCTATGTTCCCTCAAAGTAGATATGGAGTTTGGTGAGTGGTCCCATGATTGTGGAATAAGAATATAAGAATATAATATCAATAAATAGGGTCAAATGAAAAGCATGAAGGAGGATCCCACCACCCAAGTTCAGAAAATTTTGGAAGAAGCATCATGATAATTTAATCAAAGGTATGGAAAAATGCTTAATATGTGGGATAAAAGGTAACCATGATCATGAATATTAAATAAATATGAAGAATCTAGACAAAATGATGAAGGAAAGGAAGGAACCTCTTAATTTACCACCCATGTTTCAATGCTTCAATTGTAGGGTGCAAGGGAACAATGAAATCCAATTCACTAAACCACAGGTCCTTAAGGGTAGTCAGCATCAACAACCACCAAAGACAAAGGAGAAAGGAAAATATTATAACATTACTAATACTTAATTAGAGTGTTAAAATGAAGTCATACAAGGTACACTTCTTATTTAATCAAGAATGGAAAAAGATTTATTTAACTCTAGTTCTACATATTCCATTATATTCTACAAGTTTTCAAGAATGATTTAACTGAACTACTAAATCATTGAAGTATAGATATATATTGAAACCCACATTGAATAAATCTTTGCAACAAAAGTGTTGAAATTTTATCCTATTAGCGTAAGTGGGAATATTCTTCCAATGAATCTCATAATCCTTCCCTTGGAGGGATTCGACACTATACTGGGAATACATTGACTCTCATTATATATATCACACATTAACTACCATGAAAAAGAAATCTCTTTTCATAATATAAACCATATGATTCTTTTGTAAAAATGAAAGTAAGATCATGAATCTCCATTAAAATATACATCAATTTTGTTTATAATGATACCCTATAAAAAAGCATACACTTCTCAAATAGATGAGTAAAAGAAAATCATCAACCTTGAGGAAATTCCCATTGTTAAGGAATCCACTGATGTATTTGATGACTAGTTTCCTAGACATCCACCATATTGTGTGGTAGATTTTTCAATAGAGAATATACCTGGATCCACTCCTATCTTAGAATTATCATGTAGGATGTCCCCTATAGAACTAGAGGAGTTAAATAAGCAGCTTGAAGAGAATTTGAACAAATGGTTCATACAACCTTATGAATCACCTTAGGGTGAACCAGTGCTCTTTGTAAAGAAAAAAGTATGGATCAATGTGGTTTTGTATAGATTACTAGGAGATAAAAAAGATCACCATAAATAACAAGTATCCCCTAACAAGAATTTAGGAATTTTTTGATCAACTATGGGGATATCAGTACTTTTCAAAGGTGAATCTTTATTCTATATGTCATCATCTAGAGGTTAATAAGGAAGATATTCATAAGATGAACTTCTATAAAGGTATAGACACTCTTAGTTCATATCCATCCCCATAGGACTTACTAATTCCGCTGAAATATTTATGGATTTGATGGATATTGTCTTTAGATACTAACAAAAAAATTGGGTAGTCTTTATCAATGATATTCTTATTTACTTCTAGTGAAAGGAGGAATAATAAGAAATTTTAAGGAGTGTACTAGTAACATAAATGTTGGAGAAATTTTATTCTAATCATTGAAAGTGTGACTTTTGGATGTAGAAAATTACATTCTTGGGTCATGTGATCATAAGTGGGGGAATTTTTATTGAACCTTAAAATAAAAATGTGATTGAAGAAGTTCCCAAACCCACTATAATCAATAAAATCTATTGTTTTCCTAGATTTGAATTGTTCTAAAAACTTTTTGTGAGAAATTTCTCTTGATTTTCTAGCCTGTTAACTTAGTCAACATATAAAGCGGTAAAGTATGTCTAGACAATATAATGTGAGTAATGCTTTAAATATATTAGTAAGAGGCCAATCACTATAGTTGTACTCACACTACCAACATGTTGATAAGGTTTTGTGATATAAAACAATGATTTGAAGAACATATTTTGTTGTGTAATCATGAAAAATGAAAAAGTGATAGGCTATTACTCACAAAAATTGAAGATCCATGAGAAAATATACCTGACACATTATCTAAAGATAACAACTATGATATTTTCATTAAAGATTATGTAGAACAATGTCTATGGTGAGAAGTGTAACATATATTCCGATAATAAGAGTATAAAGTATATATATTTACAGAATGAGATCAACACGTATCAAAGAAGATGGTTAGATCTAATCAAGGACTATTATTGCTCTATTCTCTATCATCTGGGAAAAGAAAACTTGGTAAATGATTCAATATAGGAAATCAACCTACTACTTCATCCATGATTCATATTTAAAAAGACACCATATTCATGGATATTCAAATGATGGATCTAGAAATCATAATGGTGGGGAATACATCATACCCTTCCCAAATTATCTTCCAACCATCTATCTAATGGAAGATCAAGAAGGTATAAAGGGATGATATGCAGATTCAAAATAAGGGGAAAAAATTAATTAAAGGGAAGAAACATGAGTTCCACATCAATGGGGACAGTGTCATTTGATTTGGAACAAGTCTTTTTGTGCTTGTATTACATGAGATAGGGAAAGATCTATTGTATAGCATCCCACCTTTTTATAACATAAACTTTCGTTACATTATACAAAATTGAGGATCATTAAGGTTTAGTGTCTTGGAAACCAGGAACATAATACATGAAAACAACATAAAACATTTTCTTAAACACTTGAAAGGCTTCTCCTTAAGTTCATCCTAGGTTCATTACTGCATCTCATAACCTGGGGACATACATCAAAAGAAAGGGTGAGCAGAAGGCCCAGTAAGGGAAACAAGAGAAACATTTAACATGTGAACTTGAGATACATCAACAATGTCATGAAAAAGAACTTTAAGGCATGAGAAAGAAATCATGTGGCATATCATAAAAAAAATAACATTTTTCATAACTTTAATATGTGGCTACATAATTTAACATAGACAATCATGAACATATCACCAAGGTCCATCCCCAAGGTGTCATTTAAAAATTACCAAGGTTATTCACCAAGATATCGTGAAAATTGTAATCTCTAGTGGTTACATCATTACCCAATACATTGGAGCGCTATCAAAGAACACCCTTAAATTTGAAATTATTATCATGTGAGCCACATATATAATCATAAATCATTTCATAAACAACCCATATAGCATAAAGTAAATGGGTTTCATTTCATAATCATATCATTTTAAAAACTGCTTTAAAGACATGATCTTTACGTCACTTTAAACCCACGGAAGGGGAGAGCGGGTCTCATGTATGTAAATCCCAGAATTTAAAATAGAACATTTTGATATCTATGTGAATAACCCCATAGAAATAAGAGCTTTTAGTATTCACTTTATAACATAAAATAATTTTGAGAAAAGATAGAGGCATTTTGAGACGAAAATTCTTCAGCATAACGGTTATGCTTCGGGGTTTTAGAAAACATTGAAAAGAGAGGGGACATGGGTCAAGCATTCATAAATGACCCATAAAACTGTAGAGGTACAGAATATAATGTATTTAAGAACATCGTAATGAAATTTTAAAATATTCCATATGAAATGAAGAACATGAAAGGAAGACAAAAATAAGATTTCTCTTATGAAAATTCAGCAGCGTAACGACGTCACATAAACTTCAACCAAAAATGAATTGATGAGATCAAATATGGTCTCTTATCATATGAACATAAAATATCAGTATTATAGATTTAGAGATCATACCCTAAAAAAATAAAAAGGAACTTGAAATACTTGACATGAAAGTAGAACTTTGAAAAATGAGAAAGGTGAACGAATCCCTTAAAAATTCGGCAGCCTAACAACGTCACTTAAAACATCAAAATACTGAATTGAAGAGATAAAATAGGGTCTCTCATAATATAAAAATAATAGTTCAGTATGATAGATATAGAGATAATACCCCAACATAATAAAAAGTAACTTGAAAGACTTTACATGAAAGTAGAACTTCAAAACGAGAAGGGTGAAAGAACCACTTAAAAATTTGGCAGCCTAACGACGCCACTTAAAACATCAAAATACTGAATTGAAGAGATAAAATGGGGTCTCTAATCATATTATCACAAAATAAAATTATGATAGATATAGATACCATACCCCAACATAATAAAAAGGAACTTTAAAGACTTGACAAGAAAATAAAACTTGAATATGAGAAGGGTGAAAGAATCCGTTACAAAATTTTCGGCAGCCTAACGGCGCCACTTAAACTTTCATAAAATGAAATGATGAGAGTAAGAGTGGGTATCTCATCATATGAACATAAAAAGGAAAGTATAATAAATATAAAATAACATCCTCCAACATAAGAAAATGGTTCATAAAATAAATGACATAAAAGAGATCACTTGAAAAGAAAGAGAGGGGTCGGATCCCTTACCTTAAAACGTAACTCTTAAAACTCCATGGTTGGGACCTTGAGAGAATTTAGGGAACCTTGGGAGGACTACTTGGGAGGTAAGGAGACCATAAATTCGTTTATAATGATTTTTGAGTCCAAAATATGAGAGAATGGCTTGGTATTTATAGGGAAAGTGAGGGGACAAGGCATTAATGGCCAAGGGACACCTCATAAGTGGGTTTCTCAAAACCATGTGCTCTCCCATGATATTTCCCATGAAGTATGGCCACATGGGTCCCCCATACAATAATTCATCACCTTTGGTCGGCCAACCCATAAAATATCTCATGACATCATCATGACACAGTTATGATGTCATTAAACATACCAAAACCCTAAAACTGTATTTTTACTATTCACTGAAAATTCAACTTTCTCAGAAAAATACCAAAATTTCACCTTAAACAAATATCAATGCACTAATTTAAAAAATGAACTCCATTTTATAAAAATAATTTTCTAAATATTTTTAATTTATTTTTTAAATAAATACACTATTCACCGAAGATTCGTTTTTTTAGAAAAATCCCCAAAAATTACCGTAACATAATATCGATGCTTTGAGTTCAAAAATGAAATCTATTTTATAAAAATAATTTTCTAAATAATTTTAATGTAATTTTTAATTAAAAAACAATATTCACCCGAAAAAACTAATACTTGAATAATAATTTATGAAACCGTTATTTAACCATTTTATTGAATCACATTACTTAATCAAGGTGCCTAGATTATATTAATACTTTCTTTAAGTGAGATTACTAATCCATTTGGTCACATTACTAATCCTAAGCATAAAATCACTATTCATAATTTACTATTCATCAAGAATTAAGTTGTTCTTATTACACTCTAAATTTCGTACTGAACATAATTGTAGAAGACCGTTTTTTGAAAATCATTACACATTTTTAATTATTTAAGGTTTACATAAACATTTTTTAAAATATCATTTCTCTAAAATTCACCAAAAATATGCATACAATATTTATCCGGACATTTGAAAAGTCATAAACATCATCATAAGAAGAAATCCCAATTTTTATTTAAAAAAAAGGATTACACAAGGCAGTTACGGTCTCCTTACATAGGCCCTTATCACACCAGCATAAGACCTAAGTGTAAGGTGTGCTAAGGTGAGAGAATCTGAGGGAGGTTCGGCCAACATCGCACGAGTAGTAATTTCTATCAGTTTGAACTTCTCGCGAAGGTGATCCCGTTCTAGCTTCACATGATGAAGTTCAGCTTGGGTTTGGTCTAGAGAAAAGCCCATTGGTGCTACCTCCTTCCCAAGTTCTGTTAGATGGGCTTCGATCGGTCCAAGACTACTGGGTGATGCCATCAAATCTTCTTTCTATATTAATTAACCAAGATTACTTGTATTTAGAGACAATAATCAAAACGTTTATTTTCCAGTGGTCATATTGACCAATGGTCATATAACAGTCAAAATCCAACGGTCTCATTTTAAATATACTCATGTTATCAAATGAAACATTTTTGTTGAGTATAGAAATAAAATAAAATGACACATAAAATTAGGAAACAAGATTTATTCAAAATTTCGGGTCGTTACAATCTTCCCCCCTTAAGAAATTGCATCCTCGCAATTTTTAAAATTGGGTTTTGAAATTTCATTGAATGTTCCACATTGGAAAAGGAGTCAGTAAAACTATTACTTTAAAATAATGAAAGGGAAGTACAACGGTCACCCGAGTTAACCCACACTAGGATTCCATGTAGGAAAACATGGACATGGAGGAGAAAACAAAGGGTCATGTTATGAGGGAGAGTGATATAAAAAATGATTAAGACAATGTTAACTATAAGAAAATCCCAAACTTATGATGTGTGTAAACGGTATTTGATTACCTAGAAGGAAACGTAAACCTACAAAGTTTTTTTACGTTCCTTTTCATAATTTTGAGGAATTCATTTACTACATAGAACAGAAACATAAGAAAATATACCTACTTTCAAGTAGAGTTTCATCCTTTAATAAGTCTCTACTAAAACTAACCTTTTCTCCAAATGATTAGAATTCAAAAACACTTGGTCTCATCAAAAGCACAAGAATCATTTTCAAGAGAATCACATAATCCACCAAAGATTAACTATCTATTTCTTCTATTATCCCAAAAATAGAAAGGGTAAGATAAAAAAACTCTTCAAAAATAAAGAATCCCATAGGAAGGGAAACTTCATTAAATCTTCAAAATTCCACAGTACTACCCAAAGTTCATCATAGGCCATTCCATAAATAACTATCCTTAAAATTCCTCAAAATAAACCAAACTAAGATTGAAACCCAAGTAAAAGAAGGATTTGATAACATAGTCATCCAAAATAAACTTCATCGTTCATCTCCAAACAAAATAAACCACTCCTAACATCTTATAACAAAAGTAACTAACCTAAAAATATTTTCCCCCAGATAGGTTAATTATTTTCATAAGTAACCTATATTACCATAAGTTCATCTTAAATTCATAGATTATTCGAAATATAAGCCAACCTTAATCCTCAATGAAAATACCATAGTAATCTATTTACCTCGATCATATAGGGTCCCCAAAATAGTGAACGTCTTCCAAAATAATAATCATCTTTTAATCCACCAATCATCTCTGTCCTATTAATACGGCAATCGTCACATTTTCTATCACATTGGTTGTTGGGACATGTTCTTCCATTTCCCACCATTAACTAAGAAGAGAAAGTATAATTAAGGGCTTAAATATTTAGCCAATAATCATGAAAAGGAACTTAAATCATATTAGGATAACTTGTAGAAGAAAAGTATACCCTAACTTGTGATCCCCTAGGTTTCAAACTAGGTTATCCATGATCATATATTCTTATGTGAATCTTTATTTTATTTTATCTTTGTTCCTTTAATAATGGTTCATAATAAGCTTATGAATTTACTAAAGCATATCCTCTGGGAGTGTCGTAACCAAGAGTGCAGAAATGCCTGTTGTCGTGTACCAGTTACCGTTCGAGTCTAGATCAAAGCGGTGTTTTTGGGTTTTACCCCTATGTACATCTGTGCCAGAGCTACCTTTACCTGTTCGTATCTAGATAGGGATATATTTTCTTGGAAACCCCTTACTCAATACTCACCAAAATACCAAGAAGATTTCCTATATTTAAACGTTTTTATAGGGTTCTTCCTAAAGTTTTCATATCCTAATTTCCACAAATAACTAAACCATCCTTTTATACCAACTATAGCATCCTTCCTTTTTATAACATAAACTTTCATTACATTACAAAAAATTGAGGATCTTTAAGGTTTAGTGTCTTGGAAACCAGGAACATAATACATGAAAACAATATAAAACATTCTTCTTAAACACTTTAAAGGATTCTCCTTAAGTTCATCCCAGGTTCATTACTGCATCTCATAACCTGGGGACATACATCAAAAGAAATGGTGAGCAGAAGGCCCTGTAAGGGAAACAAGAGAAACATTTAACATGTGAACTTGAGATACATCAACTATGTCATGAAAAAGAACATTAAGGCATGAGAAAGAAATCATGTGGCATATCATAATAAAAATAAAAATTTTCATAACTTTAATATGTGGCTACATCATTTAACTTAGACAATCATGAACATATCACCAAGGTCCATCCCCAATGTGTCATTTAAAAATTACCAAGGTTATTCACCAAGATATCGTGAAAATTGTATTCTCTAGTGGTTACATCATTACCCAATGCATTGGAGCGCTATCAGAGCGCACCATTAAATTTGTCTTTATTATCATGTGAGACACATATATCATAATAAATCATTTCATAAACAACCCATATAGCATAAAGGAAATGGGTTTCATTTCATAATCATAACATTTTAAAAACTGCTTTAAGGACATGATATTTACATCACTTTAAACCCACAGAAGGGGAGGGCGGGTCTCATGTATGTAAATCCCAGAATTTAAAATAGAACATTTTTATATATATGTGAAGAAACCAGAAGAAGTAAGATCTTTGAGTATTAACTTTATAACATAAAATAATTTTTAGAAAAGAGAGAGGCATTTTGAGATGAAAATTCTGCAGCATAACGGCTATGCTTCGTGGTTTTAGAAAACATTGAAAAGAGAGGGGAGATGGGTCAAGCATTCATAAATGAACCATAAAACAGTAGAGGTACAGAATATAAGGGATTTAAAAACATGTTAATGAAATTTGAAAATATACCATATGAAATGAAGAACATGAAAGGAAGACAAAAAAAAGATTTCTCTTATGAAAATTCGGCAGCCTAACGGCATCAAATAAACTTCAACCAAAAATGAATTGATGAGATCAAATAGGGTCTCTCATTATATGAACATAAAAGATCAGTATTATAGATTTAGAGATCATACCCCAAAAAAATAAAAAGGAACATGATATACTTGAAATGAAAGTAGAACTTTGAAAAATGAGAAAGGTGAACGAATGCCTTAAAAATTCGGCAGCCTAACGACGTCACTTAAAACTTCAAAATACTGAATTGAAGAGATAAAATAGGGTCTCTAATCATATGAACATAAGATTTAAGTATGATAGATATAGAGATAATACCCCAACATAATAAAAAGGAACTTGAAAGACTTGACATGAAAGTAGAACTTCAAAACGAGAAGGGTGAAATAACCACTTAAAAATTCAGCAGCCTAACGGCGCAACTTAAAACATCAAAATAATGAATTGAAGAGATAAAATGGGGTCTCTAATCATATTATCTTAAAAGATAATTATGATAGATATAGAGATCATACCCCAACATAATGAAAAGGAACTTGAAAGACTTGACAAGAAAATAGAACTTGAAAATGAGAAGGGTGAAAGAATCTGTTACAAAATTTTCGGCAGCCTAACGGCGCCACTTAAACATTCATAAAATGAAATGATGAGAGTAAGAGGGGGTCTATCATCATATTAACATAAAAAGGAAAGTATAATTAATATAAAATAACATCCTCCAACATCAGAACATGGTGCATAATATAAATGACATAAAAGAGATCACTTCAAAAGAAAGAGAGGGGTCAGATCCCTTACCTTAAAACGTAACTCTTAAAACTCAAAGGTTGGGACCTTGAGAGGCTTGAGGGAACCTTGGGAGGACTCCTTGGGAGGTAAGGAGACCAGAAATTCGTTGATAATGATTTTAGAGTCCAAAGGATGAGAGAATGGCTTGGTATTTATAGGAAAGGTGAGGGGACAAGGCATTAATGGCCAAGGGACACCTCATAAGTGGGTTTTTCAAAACCATGTGCTCTCCCATGATATTTCCCATGAAGTTAGACCAAATGGGGCCCCCATACAATAATTCATCTCCTTTGGTCGGCCAACCCATAAAATATATCATGACATCATCATGACACAGTTATGATGTCATTAAACATACTGAAACCCTAAAACTGTATTTTTACTAATCACTGAAAATTCAACATTCTCAGAAAAATCCCAAAATTTCACCTTAACCAAATATCAATGCACTGATTTCAAAAATGAACTCCATTTTATAAAAATATTTTTCTAAATATTTTTAATTTATTTTTTAAATAAATACACTATTCACCGAAGATTCATTTTTTAATAAAAATCCCCAAAAATTACCTTAACATAATATCAATGCTCTGAGTTCCAAAATGAAATCCATTTTATAAATATAATTTTCTGACTATTTTCAATTTAATTTTTAATTAAAAAACACTATTCACTCGAAAAAACTAATACTTGAATAATAATTTATGAAACCGTTATTTAACCATTTTATTGAATCACATTAATTAATCAAGGTGCCTAGATTATATTAATACTTTTTTTAAGTGAGATTACTAATCCATTTGGTCACATTACTAATCCTAAGCATAAAATCACTATTCATAATTTACTATTCATCAAGAATTAAGTTGATCTTATTAGACTTTAAATTTCGTACTGAACATAATTTTAGAAGACCATTTTTTGAAAATCATTACACATTTTTAATTATTTAAGGTTTACATAAACATTTTTTAAAATATCATTTCTCTAAAATTCACCAAAAATATGCATACTATATTTATCCGGATATTTGAAAAGTCATAAACATCATCATAAGAAGAAATCCCAATTTTTATTTAAAACAAAGGATTACACAAGGTAGTTACGGTCTCCTTACATAGCCCCTTATCACACCAGAATATGACCTAAGTTTAAGGTGTGCTAAGGTGAGAGAATCTGAGGGAGGTTCGGCCAACATCGCACGAGTAGTAATTTCTATCAGTTTGAACTTCTCGCGAAGGCGATCCCGTTCTAGCTTCACACGATAAAGTTCATCTTGGGTTTGGTCCAGAGCAAAGCCCAGTGGTGCTACCTCCTTCCCAAGTTCTGTTAGATGGGCTTCGATCGGTCCAAGACTACTGGGTGAGGCCATCGAATCTTCTTTCTATATTAATTAACCAAGATTACTTGTATTTAGAGACAATAATCAAAACTTTTATTTTCCAGTGGTCATATTGACCAATGGTCATATAACTGTCAAAATACAATGGTCTCATTTTAATTATACTCATTTTATCAAATGAAACATTTTTGTTGAGTATAAAAATAAAATAAAATGACACATAAAATTAGGAAACAAGATTTATTCAAAATTTCGGGTCGTTACATATTGGATAATTTGGATAGATTATATTTGTCTATTTATCCTGAATGTACCAAGATGTATCATAACCTTTGAGATAACTTATACTGGGACAACATGAGGAAGGATATTGATAATTACACCTAAAAGTGCTTGGTATGTCATAATTTTAAAGCTGAGTGACATAAATCTAAAGGGAGTATGAAACCATTTCCTATACACATGAATAAATGAGATAATGTCACTATGTAATTTGTCACCAATATCTTGAATAAATACAAATTAAATAATGCGATATGTTTTGTGGTTTATCAAATCACTTTGATTTCCCACTTCATAGATATTCCGGATGATTTGTAGCTTATTCAACTAGAAAATGATTATGTAAATGAAGTGGGTAAGCCGTAGGAGGTTCCACTTTCAATAATTTCATACCATTATCCTTGGTACACTTCTAAATTTTAGAGAAGTCTTTAACATGCTTTGAAAACTAAATTGAATTTCAGTATGACCTATCCCCCCCAAACTGATGGACAATCTGAAAAGACTATTCATGCACTTGAGGATATGCTTAGAGCCTTCCCAATAGAATTAAAAGGTGTATGAGATCAATATATAAACTTTTTTGAGTTATTATAAAAAATTATCTTGCACTCAAGTATTAGAATTTCTCCATTTGAAGCTATGTATGAGAAGAAATGTAGAACTCCAACTTTTTGAGATGAATTCTGAAAAATAAATCCAATTGGACCAGATCTTGTGTAATAGATGATAATGAAGTTTTATTCTATCCAAAAATATA
Source organism: Viscum album (assembly GCA_963277665.1). Classification (NCBI taxonomy): domain Eukaryota; kingdom Viridiplantae; phylum Streptophyta; class Magnoliopsida; order Santalales; family Viscaceae; genus Viscum; species Viscum album. The sequence continues at coordinate 625,401,244 of OY728132.1, forward strand.
TAAAATATTATTATAATTGGAAAAGGAGTTGTACTAACAACCATCAAAGGGGATTAATTTTTTAATTTGTATAAATTTTTTCCCTTTGAATATCATTGTGGAATATAGTCATGTGGTTTTGAAAGAAAGGGAATCATAGCCTTAGGTACATTGAACCCTTTTATATCCTTAATTTCATAAGAGTAGTGGCCTATCATCTTACAAATCTACAAAATATGGATCATGTTCATGATTTGATCCACATATATATCATAAATAAGTACATACCTGATCCCTCACATGTACTGAATATAGAGGTGGTAAAACTAGAGAATAACCTATCATATAAGGAGTAACAATTGAAGATCTTAAACCACCTATACGTGGTCCTATACAATAAGACAACTCACCTTTTCAAAGTGATATAGATGAATCATAAGTATGAAGAGGTGAAATGGGAACTAGAGGAAATAATGAAAAAAAGTAATTTAACGTATTCTCAACTGAGAATATGAGTTGAAATTTCAAGGTTGAAATTTATAAAGGGGGGAATAAAGTAAAAAACCAGAGTTTATAAATTATATTTTTCTATTGAAATAAATGTGGGTAAAATTATACTATATAGTATCATAAACTATGCATCAAAAAAAGATACTTAACACAATTCATTAAAAAACACTTTTTCATTAATCAACAACTAAACCAGTGAAAATGAAAAACATTAAAATGGGGAAAAAAATAAAAATTAAGAACAGTAGAATGGGAAAATGTGAATTTCCCCGATCTTCTAGACTCATCAATCCCATAGCTAAAACTACAGAAAATAAAAAAAATATTAGTAAACCAGTTGACATTATAGAAAATAAAAATATGGAACCATGAGAGTAATTCAGGTGAATAATTAATTAGGGAATGAATTGGTATTTATATAAGGAAATGTGACTGGTGGAAAAGTAACTTGGGCATTGGGAATTGCAACATGACTACTGAGAATTGTAAATTGGCCATTGGGGTAGTAGTTTGGCCTCAAATAAAAAAATATAACTTAAAATATATTTATTATTATTAATTTAACTAAATATAAATATAATAATTCAAAAAAATAAATATCATTATTAAAAACACAAAGAAAATATAAGCACATTCTTTATAAACAATATTTTAAATAATTTCATAAAAATCATAATTTTCATGTTAAAAATTAAAATTACATATGTTATAAATTAATTTGGATAAAAATTATCATTTTTGAAATCATAAATTTAAAAAAATTTAATGGGTATTTTTAGTAAGTTTATGAAATACATCAATTTTCAGGTGAATAATAAAAATACAGTTTTTTCTCATAACTAGTGTATCTTAAATCACATTATTCATGATGTAATAATTAAAGATCCATTTCTAGAAAATAATGTTCCTCAAAAATATATTTAATTTCATAAATTAATTATTAGAATAAAATAATCTAAATTTACAAACCTAGAAATCATTTTTTAAATCCTAAAGTCAAAAATTTTCCCTTAAAAAACATTTTTTATTTTTTCCACATTATTTTTAATAAAATAATGGATTAGAATTATAAAGGGTTTTAAAGACTTAAAACCATTTTATTATGTTTATATGTGACATATATTTACCCAAATTCACTGTTATAAGGTTTAACATGCATATAGTATTTTATTCAATATGTTTTTTTTCTAAAAATGCCTCTCTCCTCAAGTATAAATAACCCATCTCCCTCCCATTGTAAAACCAATAATACCACCATTTACAAAGAACCATAACTAACAATATAATATCTCTTACTCCTATTATAATCAATAGGGGTATTATGGAGTAATAAAACTCTAATCATCAATGGATTTTAGTGTTATACAAGGGAAGTTACACCAAGAAGAGGGTATGTTTTCATAAACTATTGTGTATGTTTTCCTATCATATTCCTATATTTATATATCCATTTAAAAAAAATTATTCTAAGATTAATTATAAAGTATGATAAAATTATATTAAATATTTTAACCTACTTTAAAAATATATTTTGGATGTATTTATATTTTATACCTCTCTTTATCCTCCTTTGGACAATGTTCTTGATAACAGTATGTTAACTGCTAACAAGGATATTTCTATCCTATTTTATATTACCACTGTTACTGATGGATATAATATATTATTTATAATATATAAATATTTAAATATATTTATTTAATTCATATGGAATTAATAATGCTAATATATAAATTATTTTGAACAAAACAGTGAAATCGAAGCGAAACGAGAATTTTTTTAAGGAAAACATGATATCCAAATGCTTCAACCTCAATAATAAAAATTATGGAATATAGTAAAATTATTATCATTAATTAATAGTCACAAAAATTAACATAATTTTCTTCTTTTTTACTATATTTATAAACCAAATTTTATTATTCGGGTGGCAAAATAATGATGAAATAAAGCGGGATTTAAAGTAACGGGATTCTCTAAGCTAGCTCCCATTCATTAGTTTATCCTTTTTTTGTGTCATTTTACATAGGTATATTACTATAATATTATGTTAATATAATTTCACTATTATTACATCTACTTTTAAGTATATGCATGTTTACACCATGATTTATAATCCAAATACAAAGATTTTCCAAAGACTTCTTTTGAAAAAAATCTTTTACTCTTATTTAGTTATTACTTATTCACTCAAGAATGATGATATTTATTTCAAATGTGTTTTCCCTTTTTCATTTTGGACCCAAATATTGTTGATGAAATCATTATTTATGAAATATTTATTAAACCCATTCCTTTTCATGTATTTTTTCCTGATTATGATTATTATACGTTCTATGTGGCATGCATGATTTTGTAAATATTATGATATGGTAGGTGGGATCAGGTTTATATATCCTTGAAATGCATTGTGTAATGTAATTTATCTCATGAGATTGCATTCAATATGTTTGAAGATGACTCTATATTTGTTGACAATGATAATAATATGATTTATGCACATATTTTAAGCGTGAACATAATACTATCTTTGTTCATAAATATGTGTGGCATTTGACCAATATGACATGATGTTTAATTTTTTTGAATATTCTACATTATATGCCTTTATCTAAATTTTCATCATGATTATGATGACAATCATATACTTTTGAAATGATGATGATGATTAATATTATTATTCACACCCATTTCATATTGATTTGTGTCCCTTATTTGTCTTCTTATTGGGATTTTATCTCACCCCAGTCTTTGATATATTTCCATAGGTGATTATATATACTAAATAGAATGTGATATTTTTGAAGGATAAATAAAATGCTTTAAATAAATGTTTATGTTTTATTATATACAATTGATGTATGAGCATAATTTTTCCATGTAACTAAAACTTTTGATCCTGGATTTATATCTCTATTATGTTTTTATCTTAAAAATGATTTGATAGTCATGTAATAAAAATTTGGATCACAATTGAAAACATGTTTATTTTTAATTTTATTTATATTGTTAAAAATGGTTATTAGGTATAAGTGTACACTATGTAATATATAGGATTGTTATATAAAATTTATGACGTAATTATTTAAAAATTTAAATCGCAATGATCATTGAGAATGAAAGAAAGTGAATTATTGGCTAAAAACTCATGATTTGTAATGTTTTAAGGTCGAGTCATTATAGTTTTTATCAAAGTGATGTTTTAGAAAACTTTAGAGGTTAGGATTTTATTTGATCTTAACTTAAATATCTACTATAACAAAAAAGGTTGGTTTCCTAAGTATAATTATAGTTATTTTGGAGAAATAGAAAGAGTTGAAAAAATAATGACATGGTTTTTTATATCAAAGTGTTTATCCTCCGCATAAAATGGTTTATTATGATTTTATTTATATAATCAACCTAATTTTATTATTATAATCTTAGAACTATAAGGAACATAAAAATAGATGTGAAGAACAACGTAATGGTTGTATGAATGGGTAACTGAATGGAATGGGAGCTATAGTGAAAACTCTTGTGGTTATTATTAACCAAATATCAAGAGTTGTTTTAATAACCTTAACCTAGGTGAGTTTCCTAAACCATTAACTAAGAGATAAATGAAGTTATGAGGAAGTTCAGTTGATAAAGATCATATAAGTAAAAATATTCATAATCATAAGTGTTAAGAATGTGGGAGAAAGAACCTAGGGAAATATCTTAAAACAATGGTAATATGTTTTGTATGTTTAAAGGATGGAATAATGAAATAATATTCTAAGGGACAAAGAAGAGTTCAGTTAATAAATTGAAGGCTAATAAAGTTAATCCCAATCTATCAATTGAATTTTCTTATTGTGTAGATCTTGGGTATTATAAAAATCAATGCCCTAAGTGTAACACCCCGAGATTTTATGAAAAATATCCTTTTCATTAATGTATTGTGTTGTAAGCTACACCAAAAGGATCTTGCACAACACACATCCTTGACATGCCTTGCATTACACGCAATCGCAACCTTCCTCGATAGCGTGTGTGTATGCAATACCGAGTTTCACTAAACAACGATATGCTATTAAAATATTATTAAAACTAGCCGTTATGAATAGTAATAACCACTTTTTGAAATTTTGTAAATTTTATTTTTCAAAATGGACTTCATTTTTGGATTCGGAATATCGAAATTAGCTCAGGGTGAAATTTTGGTACTTTTCGGATAACTTTCATATTGTGATGAATAGTAAAAATTACTAAATTTTAATTAAAAACAAATTTTTAAATAGAAATAATTAATAGTGATAAATTATTAATTTGAGTGGTTTTAAAGTATATTTAGAATATATTTTTACAATTTAATACAATGTTGGTCATTGGATGTAATTTCACATTTAAACCAGTTATAAACAAGTGTCAATCTTTTGATAGTTATTATCTCTTAAAAACACGCTATTTGTTTTGACGATGGGAATTAATTTTTAAATTAGTTAATGTAACTGATATTTTTTTAATTTTATAAAATAGACATCATTTTTTAATTCATAATATCAAATATATCTCAGGCCTAATTTTTGGTATTTTTCTGAAAACTTTCATTTTTTTTGAAGAATAGTGAAACCACTAAGTGGTAGTTAAAAAACTGAATTTTTCATAAAACTTAATTTTACCGCTTCTATGAGTGGAATTTAGAAAATCAGAGAGACACGGTTAATATCAAGGACTAAAATGTGGTTCAATGAGATGAAAATAATTTTTGGTGAATAGTAACTTTTTACTTTTTTTTACCACGGTTAAAAGTAAATAGGGTAATTAAGGGTAAACAAAAGATATTATTATTACCCTAACACATGTCCTAATTCTATTGGATAAGTTTAATTCGACCAAAAACAACCTTAGGAATACAATATGACCATTTAGGCCCACTTGGATTAGATTAGGACATTTATTATTAATTTATTTATAGAAGGGTTAAAATAGTTAAAATCAAAGTTTAATAAGTAAAACATTTTTAATACGGGGTTATACATAAGATAAATTAGACTATAAATATTCATTATAAAGATAAAAAGGTTTTCTACATAATGGTATTTTATTTGTAATTTTTAGACATTAAATAATTTAATTTATTTATGACACAACGATGATGCAGTAATTATCTAATTAATGAAATATTGACATAATTGATGTTATAAATACCCAAATAAATGTAACTTGAGACTTTTTATGAATTACACTAATTTTATAACATAAAATGACATGTTAGTATTGATTTAAGAAACTTTTTTCGAACTAATCATTCTGTTATGATTTTCAAAAAATTCAATTACTAAATAGTGTCAAAATTGACATAAAATAGTTTTTAAAACAAATATTATATTACTAATTTTTATTTTATTCCTAAAAATATAAGGTTCATCCAAATGACTTAGATAAGGTTATATATAGTAATAATAAACAACTTGGGGTTCGTTTGGATTGATATGGTAAGTTTATTAACCTTATAGTGTAAGAAAACAAGAAGACACGGTAAAAGTTAAATTATCTAACTTAAAGTTAAATCTAAATGATAAGGTTAAAATTGATACCTAAACTTGTCTAAATTCTATTGTATGAGAGGATTTCGACCCCTACCCACCTTATATTGGAAATATATTAATTTAGAGCTATTAAAAACCCAATGTGACTTTATAATAAAATAATATTTTTAGTTATTCCAAAGGTGCCCCTCTCCTCCCTTATAAAAGGGAACCCCCTCCCTATCTTCCTCACACATCTTTGAGCCTTCAAGCTCGGCCAATCTCTGAACAATTATCTTCTACACTTCCCTAGAAACATCCTAGAGGTTCTGGTCTTCATCAAAGACCAATTTTAGTGCCCTAAGAGGAGGTATCAAAGAGGTGTTTCAAAGAAGAGGTAATTTCCATTACCGATTCTTTCACCTTTATTTCATCTTACACTTCTTCTTATTATGTTTTTTCATTATGAAGTAATAACATCAGTATCACTCATATACTGATATGTTTTTATAATTATGAAAGAACCCTATTTCACCATCTATCCATCCTATGGAAAACGAAATCACCGCGCGTGCGTACGTACGAAATACCGTCTCCACGCCGTGGTGTAATATTTTTTCCACCAACACCTTACTTGGATGGGTATAATGGTGTAAATAATGACTATATATGACTATTATAAAGTGATATTGATTCTGAAATAGTATACATAAACTCCAATACAATCCCAGGATCATAGGAACGATATCATCACTCGTGCGTACATACGGAATACCGTCTCCATGATGTGATGCGACTCGTTCTACATGATCTTCATTGCACAATGATTATATAAATGAATTGAATGAATGAATATGAAATATATTTCACTAATACCATTATAGAAATGAGGTATCTATAACCTAAAGAGAAGAATAAGAATTTATTCGACAAAACACGCATTAGAACAAAAAGTAATAAACACCCGAATAACAAGTAGTAATGAAATATTACTAATAAGAAGCTAAGAATATTACCATATATGATATCATAACAATAAGTATGATTCTGGAATAATTCAATAACATTATTTAAATCATTATACATGAGGTTCGGACACTTACGAAGCAAATAGGACCTAAGGTAAGGGATAACTCTTCCAATCTCATTTTTATCCGAGATTGCTTATACGTAAGTATTTACTGGGGTTATTCTTATCATCCATGTCCATGTTTTATAAAAGTGTTTTCATGTATGTTTAAAGTCCTTTTTACCCATTTTAGACTTTTACTACATGGTATGTAAGGAATCATTCTTTTTTTACGTTATGAGGTACTTTTTTGACTTTTCCGGCAAAAGTACGAGAAGAATGTTTTTTTTAACTTATACGGCACGAACGGATTTTTACGGTTTTATAAAGCCTTATTTTCATGAATCTTACTACAAAATATTTCATGACTATTTTCAACAAAATCCTTTTCTTTTAAAATTTCATGACATTTTGTTAAAAGAAAATAATTTTGAAGAAAAAAGGATATTTTTCTCAAGAATTCATTTCAAGTGTTTTATCAAAACAATTTTCATCTACGATGACATTATTTCACATGTGTATGTTTCGAGTATCATGTCTCTATGATTTACATGTTTTCACTTTTCTTATTATTAAATGATATCCATTTATTTTATATGAATTATGTGATGATGGGATGATGTTTATGAAACCCATTTTATTCGTTGGGTTATTATGAATGATGTATGTTTATTTTGTGGCACATGTAAGAATTATTTCATTATGAGATGGGTGGGACCTATATCTCCCTCCAATGCATTGGGTAAAGATTTTATATCTCATCAGATAGACATGGCTGGAACGGTAGGTTATACCGGTTCAGTGAAACAGGACTGAATCGAGGAGTGAACTCGGTTCAGAAAGGGACGTTGTCCACTAAGATAGTCTTGGCAATGAGTCTTGACTAATAAAAAATGATTCTCTATGATTATGTGTGTATTCCATAAAGTTTCATGTTTTATGTTATGATTATTGGGATTCCATTTCACTACTCTGATTTATCCCATGTTATGAAATTATGCTCTTTTTTGCAGGTTAATATTTCCAAAAGTTATGTTCTTATGAATATCATGTGATTGATATTTATTTTGTTTACCCTTACTGAGAATTTGAGCTCAACCTTTTATGTTTTCTTTTCCCCAGGATATAAAGAAAGGTTTTAGGTAAGAAAAAAAAAGGAAGATCTTTATGGGAGATGTTGAAGATCTTTCACCACGATTAGAAGATTATATTCCGAGTTTCCAATGATACTAAACTATTATGGTCCTTGTGTGTCTGTTTTTGTTATGTATTAAGTATTCCGCAAAATTAATGTAATGTACATGTACGTTAAGCTTCGGGTATCTATAGTTGGTATCAGAGGAAAGGTTTAGTCAACCTTTGGAAACTAGGATGCGAAAACGTTAGTGAGATCCCAAGAGATATTTCTAAGCTATGTCTAGGGATGCCCCTAAGGATAAGTATACGTATAGGATATAGTCCTAGAACTATGGTAACGATCTTATAATTTAACCTAAGATGTTGGATATTGAAGTTACTCCCCCTTTATTATGATTTTTTCCTCTAACACTATTCTTTTTGGGTTTTAGAAAATGGATGGAAACAAGATGATTCGCGATAATAGAGGATATTATGGACAATGGAATGATATTCTTCATGAGAAACCAAATGAAATGGGATTTGGAAGTCCAACCATCATTATTATTCCAAATCAGCAATCTCATAATATGATCAATAAACTCAAATTTGGTAAGTTTCCTGACTCGGCTAATAAGAGAAAGATGGAGTTTCATGATGATCATAGAGGAAAAAGTTCAATTTCCCCTATGTAAATCGTGTGGGAAGAGGCATCAAGGAGAATGTTTCAAGGGAACTGGAAGATGCTTTGGGTGTGGAAAAGAAGGACACAAAGCCAGTAAGTGCAAAGAAAAAGGTTTAGTTAACACTATGGATGAGGATAATGGTATTGCTACGACATCAACAATGGTTAAATGTTTTAAATGTGGAATGTACGGGCATTATGCAAACCAATGACCTAAGGGAAAGTCTCATGAAGAGAATCAGTACGGCCCTATGAGTAGTTTTTATGTTGTTGATGATGAAGAGACTACAAATGATATGTGAGTTGAAAGAATTGTTGAAGCTCAGTCAATGGTTTAATAAGGTAGTGGAATGATTACATGTTTATCAAGTGTAATGTTGTATAAGTAATCTCATGGTACTATGGAATAAAGAGACATCTAAGGATTGTTACACTGTTGTCTTTCCTTGAGTTTTGAAAGTGTATGATTAATGGTACCAGTATCCATTAAAGGATATTCTGATATTTTTAGAATATAGATGATATGCGCATAATGAAGGGATAAGGAGAAAATTAAATGTTTGATAGTATTCATGAGCTCATGACTGATATAAGGAGATGGTTATGTAATGGATTGAGTATATAGAATTTTTAGATTTTGGTATGTGGAAAGAGTTAACTTTATACAGCATTCATGTTTTCACTAAGCTTTAATGGGTATTCTTTTTTCAAGAGAATACATGATTAAGGTATTCACATGATTGGAATGTGACCAACAAGATATATGAGGGATAAATGATGGTATTCACATGCTTGGTTGATGACATTTCAAGTAATCATTTTCTTTATATTATGAGATTGGACCGAAGTATTTTCTAAAGATTGGAATGGATTATGTTGGACATAAGTTAGTATTGTTTAAGGATAAAACTTTTGATATTATTTATATGATGTTATAGTAATGTAGTTTTAGAAAAAGGACAACCTGCAGGATGGGCGACAACCCATCTCGTCGGACAAGGATGTGGGAATCGAACCCACAACTAAAGTGTGACTGGCCTTTATCGCCTACCACTGGCCCACAGGAAGTCCCTGGTTAGTATAAACTAGTTTTATTTTATTAAGTGGTATGATAGATGAAGTATATGTCCATTTTGGAACGATATACGATAGATGGACTTATGTATATTTGATAACTTTTGCTAACCTTTTCTTTGAAACAGATGGAATGACCCATCATTCTATCACATGAGCTGCTATCACATCACAAATGACAAATTCAACTTCATTTATTTAAGAGATAAAGTGGAAATTGTCCAAAGAACAACCAATAGTGAGACTATACCGAAATCACGAAAGCATTTCTTCTAATTCCAATTTCATCAACTTTAGGGAAATGATCATGAAAACCAAAAATGTTGTCCTAGTGCTCTTATATCTAATGAATCAGATGGTGCCTTAGATCATCAAAAATTTATGGCTTTGTGATTTCTGGCTTTTCCATAGCCATGTTCTCTACCACTCTCCATCAGAACATGATGGTTAGATTTCACTTCCATATCCATATTTTCACCTATGTGGAAACCCAGTGATTAGTTTATTTGTGTAACCATTACGTTTCATACTTTTGGTTTGAAAGATTGGTTTTGGTATTCCTTTTTACGATGTGGGTTTCTATCAAAGAAACTTTCGAATAGTAAACCATTTATAACCCCAATGAATTTCGAGGGCGAAATTCATTTTAAGGGGGGTAGAATGTAACACCCCGAGATTTTATGAAAAATATCCTTTTCATTAATGTCTTGTTTTGCACGCTACACCAAAAGGAGCTTGCACAACGCACATCCTTGACTTGCCTTTCATTACACGCAATTGCGACCTTCCTTGATAGCGTGTGTAGTACGCAATACCGAGTTTCACTAAACAACGATATGCTATTAAAATATTATTAAAACTAGCCGTTATGAATAGTAATAACCACTTTTTGAAATTTTGTAAATTTTATTTTTGAAAATGGACTTCATTTTTGGATTTGGAATATCGAAATTAGCTTAGGGTGAAATTTTGGTACTTTTCGGATAACTTTCATATTCTGATGAATAGTGAAAATTACTAAATTTTAATTAAAAACAACTTTTTAAATAGAAATAAATAATAGTGATAAATTATTAATTTGAGTGGTTTTAAATTATATTTATAATATATTTTTACAATTTAATACAATGTTGGTCATTGGATGTAATTTCACATTTAAACCAGTTATAAACAAGTGTCAATCTTTTGATAGTTATTATCTCTTAAAAACACGCTATTTGTTTTGATGACGGGAATTAATTTTTAGATTAGTTAATGTAACTGATATGTTTTGAATTTGATAAAATAGACATCATTTTTAAATTCATAATATCAAATATAGCTTAGGCCTAATTTTTGGTATTTTTCTGAAAACTTTCAATTTTTGATGAATAGTGAAACCACTAAGTGGTAGTTAAAAAACTGATTTTTTCATAAAACTTAATTTTACCGCTTCTTTGAGTGGAATTTCGAAAATCCGAGAGACACGGTTAATATCATGAACTAAAATGTGGTTCAATGAGATGAATATAATTTTTCGTGAATAGTAACTTTTTACTTTTTTTACCACGGTTAAAAGTAAATAGGGTAATTAAGGGTAAAAAAAAGATATTATTATTACCCTAACACATGTCCTAATTCTATTGGATAAGTTTAATTCGACCACAAACAACCTTAGGAATAAAATATGACCATTTAGGCCCACTTGGATTAGAATAGGACATTTATTATCAATTTATTTAAAGAAGGGTTAAAATAGTTAAAATCAAAGTTTAATAAGTAAAAAAAATTTAATATGGGGTTATACATATGATAAATTAGACTATAAACATTCATTATAAATATAAAAAGAATTTCTACATAATGGTATTTTATTTGTAATTTTTAGACATTAAATAAGTTAATTTATTTATGACACAACAATGATGCATTAATTATCTTATTAATGAAATATTGACATAATTGATGTTATAAATACCCAAATAAATGTAATTTGAGACTTTTTATGAATTACACTAATTTTCTAGGATAATATGACATGTTAGTATTGATTTAAGAAACTTTGTCAGAACTAATCATTCTGTTATGAGTTTCAAAAAAATCAATTACTAAATAGTGTCAAAATTGACATAAAATAGTTTTTAAAACAAATATTATATTACTAATTGTTATTTTATTCCTAAAAATATAAGGTTCGTCCAAATGACTTAGATAAGGTTATATATATTAATAATAAACAACTTGGGGTTCGTTTGTCTTGATATGGTAAGTTTATTAACCTTATAGTGTAAGAAAACAAGAAGACACGGTAAAAGTTAAATTATCTAACTTAAAGTTAAATCTAAATGATAAGGTTAAAATTGATACCTAAACTTGTCTAAATTCTATTTTATGAGAGGAATTCGACCCCTACCCACCTTATCTTCGAAATATATGAATTTAGAGCTATTAAAAACCGAATTTGACTTTATAATAAAATAATATTTTTTGTTATTCCAAAGGTGCCCCTCTCCTCACTTATAAAAGGGCACCTCCTCCCTCTCTTCCTCGCACAACATTGAGCCTTCAATCTCGGCCAAACCCTGCCAAATTCTCTTCTCCACTTACCTAGAAACATCCTAGAGGTTCTTTTCTTCATCAAAGACCAATTTTAGTGCCCTAAGAGGAGGTCTCAAAGAGGTTCTTCAAAGAAGAGGTAATTTCCGTTACCGATTATTTCACCTTTATTTCTTCTTCCACTTCTTCTTCTTAGGTTGTTTCATTATGAAGTAATAAAATAAGTATCACTTATATACTTATATGTTATTATAATTATTAAACAACCCTATTTCACCATCTATCCATCATATGGAAAATGAAATCACCGCACGTGCGTACGTACGAAATACCATCTCCACGCCGTGGTGTAATCTTTTTTCCACCACCACCTTACTTGGATGGGTATAATGGTGTAAATAATGACTATATATGACTATTATAAAGTGATATTGATTCTGAAATATTATACATACACTCCAATACAATTCCAGGATCATAGGAACGATATCATCACTCGTGCGTACATAGGGAATACCGTCTCCACGATGTGATGCGACTCGTTCTGCATGATCTTCATTGCATAATGATTATATAAATTAATTGAATGAATTAATATGATATATATTGCACTAATAACATTCTGGAAATGAGGTATCTATAACCTAAAGAGAAGATTAAGAATTTATTCGACAAAACACGCATAAGAACAAAAAGTAATAAACACCCGAATAACAAGTAGTAATGAAATATTACTAATAAGAAGCTAAGAATATGACCATATATGATATCATAACAATAATTATGATTCTGGAATAAGTCAATAACATTATTTAAATCATTATACAGGAGGTTCGGACACTTATGAAGCAAATCGTACCTAAGGTAAGGGATAACTCTTTTAATCTCATTTTTATATGAGATTGCTTATACGTAAGTATTTACTGGGGTTATAGTTATCATCCATGTGCATGTTTTATAAAAGTGTGTTCATGTATGTGAAAGTCCTCTTTACCCATTTTAGATTTTTACTACATGGTATTTAAGGAATCATTCTTTTTTTTACGTTATGAGGTACTTTTTTGACTTTTCCGGCAAAAGTACGAGAAAAAAGTTTTTTTAACTTATACGGCACGAACAGATTTTTACAGTTTTATAAAGCCTTATTTTCATGAAGCTTACTAAAAAATATTTCATGACTATTTTCAACAAAATCCTTTTCTTTTAAAATTTCATGACATTTTGTTAAAAGAAAATGATTTTGAAGAAAAAAGGATATTTTTCTCAAGAATTCATTTCAAGTGTTTTATCAAAACCATTTTCATCTAAGATGACATTATTTCACATTTGTATGTTTCGAGTATCATGTCTCTATGATTTACATGTTTTCACTTTTCTTATTATTAAATGATATCCATTTGTTTTATATGAATTATGTGATGATGGGATGATGTTTATGAAACCCATTTTATTCGTTGGGTTATTATGAATGATGTATGTTTATTTTGTGGCACAAGTAAGAATGATTTCATTATGAGATGGGTGGGACCTATATCTCCCTCCAATGCATTGGGTAAAGATTTTATATCTCATGAGATAGACATGGCTGAAACGACAGGTTATACCGGTTCAGTGAAACAGGACTGAAACGAGGAGTGAACTCGGTTCAGAAAGGGACTTTGTCCACTAAGATAGTCTTGGCAATGAGTCTTGATTAATAAGAAATGATTCTCTATTATTATGTGTGTATGCCACAAAGTTTCATGTTTTATTTTATGATTATTGGGATTCCATTTCACTACTATGATTTATCCCATGTTATGAAATTATGCTCTCTTTTGTAGGTTAAGATTTCCAAAAGTTATGTTCTTATGAATATGATGTGATTGATATTTCTTTTGTTTACCCTTACTGAGCATTTGAGATCACCCTTTTATGTTTTCTTTTCCCTAGGATATAAAGAAAGGTTTGAGGTAAGAAAAAAGGGAAGATATTTATGGGAGATATTGAAGATCTTTCACCACGATTAGAAGATTATATTCTGAGTTTCCAAAGACACTAAACTATTACGGTCCTTGTGTGTCTGTTTTTATTATGTATTAAGTATTCCGAAAAAGTAATGTAATGTCCATTTACGTTATGCTTCGGGTCTCTACACTAAGGTAAATCTCAAGAACAAGATCAATAAGACCATACAAATAAATGCTTAAATTTTACTAATGCTATTACAGTTTAATATGAGTAAACTACCAATGACATATGAAAGGTTTGGGTTATATTTTCGATTATGTTATGAAATTATTAAGTCTTAGGACTTGATTCAATTTTTTTGTTTATATGAAGAAAGTATCAAGGAATATCTTGGAAATTAATGGTTAATGGATTATTAATAACATTAAATGATTATGGTGACTACATATAGGGATTCAAGTGTTATGATGTAGTGTTTTATTTAAGGATAATCATAAGTTTAATAAAATTAATGCTCTTTTGATGTTTTATGTGATGGGAGTACCTTAGAGACATTTTTTCTGACTTATAATATGTTTGAGTAATATTTAACCCTTATGATTTACTAGTTTTATAATGAATGGTTATTTTAGGAAGTGTTATGTTTTATTATATATGAATAGGTTGAAATATATTGATAACCTTTGGGTTTGATATGAAATTTTATGTTGAGGGAATTATGGACAATTGGGATAAATGGTTATTACATTTTTGGAACATATGTTTTATAGATAACCATGGGATTCAAAAGTGATTTAGTGAATAATAGATTTTTGTTATTTCATTAAAAGTTCAATATATACTTATGAGCATTAATGTTTAAGATAAATAGAAATACTTCTGTCTAATATGGGATTTTATTTTAGGAATAATGGTAGAATTAATTTTTATAGTATATATAATTTAACTTTGGATATATGGTGAGTTAATTCATTTATGGAAATTATTAGTATATTTAAAATACTATCTGATTATGGAATATTTTTTTTATGGAAATTGATTAAAGGATGAATTTTTACTAGTCATGTAAGAATATTTCACTATGTTCTTAGTCTGGATAGAAAATCAATTCCTCATCTCTAGGAAATAAATCTTGAAACAAAAATATTATGCTACCAACATAATTTATGATGAATTTATGGAATCTTCCCATCTCTTCAGTTTAAGATTTCATGGACATTAAATTTCTCATGATTATTAACTTGCTCGTGATCAATGATCTATATCACTCTTAATGATTATTTTGAAATTATTCTTTTCTTCCATGTCCATATTTCAATTCTCACATTTTTTTCTCCTATTTGGAATCCTAGTTATATACTATTCTATATGAACTTCTTATTTCCTATTCCCTCTTTTCAAGAGGAAGTTTTATCAACCCTTTTTATGATGTGGGATTCCAACAAAGGTTATTTTCAAATATAAAACCCTTCATTACTTAGTTAAAGTTATATTTGCGATTATGTAATTTATTAAAGGTGGAATAATGTTAAAACTCGACTTTATAAAATAATACTATGCTAGATTGTTTTTTTATCATGAAACACTGAGCTTAAATTGAATTTGGATATACTATAAAAATATTATTTTTTAAATTTTATTGTTATAACCTAGCCGATGAATTATTGTGTACAAATATGATTAAATAAATTATAAAATGTATAAAAAGGATTGAGTCAATATTAATTTATTGATTTATTATTAGTAAATATGAATTCAATTTTTAGTAAAGTCATTTTTTTCTTCAAAAATACCTTTTCATCAAAAAAAGTTTTTTATTTACTTTTGTGAGAAATATTTATAATTAATTTACGGATGTTTTTAAAAATAAATTTTATAAATAGGATATCATTTTGGAAATTATAATATCAAAAATTTATTATTTTTATATTTTTATATTTTTCTGAGACCATTGATTTTTCAATAAATAATGAAAAATACTGATTTTTTGTTGAATACTATATTTTTCTTTCAAGTATTTACAAGTCCATATTCAAATTTCGATTAGTTTAAACAAAATAATTTGTCCATTTTGATTAAAAATTATCCAATTATGATCATTTAAATGGATTTTACAATTGAATATAGTAAAAAATCATTTGTATACATAAAAATACATTTAAAAAAAACTATTTTTCATCGTGTTTTGAGGGATACATTTTAATTATATATTGCAACTTAAATGAATTTAATAGAGAGAAATTTATTGAATATTTTTAATTATTTGGTTCAAATTTATTAAATAGTTTTCTTTTTGGGTCATTATTAATAATGACTGAAGGAAATATTTGTCACCTCAGTATTGGTAAATCATGTAATTATGGTTAAACATTAAGTTATGAGGCCTAGAAATATCACTAAAACATGTATTTATTTTATTATATTAATGTTTTTGGACCTTTACTATATAAAAGTCTAAAATATATAAATTTCTTGCTACTTTCCTTTAATTATACCTTTATATTGTTTTAAGTAAATATAATGTAAAAAATGTCACTCTATTTCTTTTAAAATATGTAATATTTTTTGATAGGGATAAAGAAAACATATGTTCATTTTTAAAATATTATTTTAAATATAAATTATTTTTTTCATGGTAGTTTACTTATAATTTTCTGTTACGAAACAACTATCTAAAATTCTTATGCAACACCAACACTATATTTATTCAATCGATTGAAAAATAAAATAAATGATTTTTAAAATATTAAATGGAACATAATTTTAATTAATTATTATATTCTACAGATTTTATAAAAATATACACAATATTATGGATACATGAAATGATTATATTTTAATTATTTTTTTCATGTTGTTTTCAATGTCAAATTAAAGGAATAGTTCCAAAAATGACATTAATGATATTTTATAGAAAATAATTTTTTATTATATTATTTAAAATTCCAAAAAATAATTACATTGGAAAATTGAATGATATATGGGTTTTAATATAAACTATGGTATATTTATGGTCCACTTTAACTTTTATGATAACATTACTGGCTCATTTAGTATATAAAACTTCCATACTACGGTAAGTGTCAAAAGGGTTAATGGGGGTTAAATCAAAGGAATAAAGGTAGAAACCCCACCTAAACTTGTCAAAATTTTATTGTATCAGATTATTTATACCCATAATATTTTTATCATCTTATGTTAATTGGGATCCATTTTCCTTTAAAAATTATTTTATAATAATATAATATTTTAAGTATTTTCAAGAGTGTCCCTCCCCTCACTTATAAAAGGGACCTCCTCTCCTCTCATCCTCAAAAATGTTTTAGCACTATATCTCAGCCAATAAATAATAAAATAACTTCCTTAAATCCATCACCACTTTATGGATTCCTTTTTTATCATTAAATTAACCTTTGAATTATTTTAGTGTAAACTTTAAGTGGTTGTCCGATGAAGAGGTATAGTTCTTAACCAACCCTATTTATTTTATTTATTCTTCTACCTCCATAAAATATTTTTGAAACATTATAAAAAAATATAAATATCTTTTATGAACTGAGATTTTATTATGTTAATGGAGTAATTTATATCTATATCCCCTTCCATTCAATGTGGAATGAAAACAATGTTTGTGCGTATGGTGGACTACCGCCTCACAAACCTATATAACTCGTTTTCCATTACCACCTATAAAAGTGAGAAATAATTATGTAATTAATGTATATATATGATATTAATGACATAATTATCATTGTATAAGGATAATATATCTTTTATCTTCTCACTATTACATCCAATGATGAATTAGAATGTTGTTCATTCATTTGTGTAGACCACCACCTCCATGATGCGATGTGATTTTTTTATCGCCAAATAACATGGATGATATATATAATTTTATTTATAGAGATAATATTATATTATTTATATAATAATAATTCTATAATTTTAAAATAATACTTACTTTCTTTCCATAATTATCATTTAAGAAATGGAAAAGTTCCTCAATAGTATGTATGGCCTACCGTCTGCATGATTGTAATATAGTTGATTTTTTATAACAATCATTATGTTTTGTTTTAATATTATAATTTATGTAAAAAATTATAATTATCTCATAATTTTTATTATTGTTATAATTTAATAATTACCTTGTTGACCATAGTCAACCTACCGAAGACATTTTGGATATATGATTTGAGTATCACCAAAATAATCAATATGAACTAAATTGATTGATTAATTATATATAACTAATAGTTAAATAAAATAAAAGGAATAAATAACATCAAAAAGGATTTTATAAAATTAAATAATCAGCATAATTTTATTATTCATGAATATAAAGAACATATGTGACCAGTCATGCTCAAGGAAAGGGATACTTTAACTAAAAAACTCTTTTTAAACATTCTAATGTTTTTTAAATAAATATATTCCAAGTCCATGTTATTAAAATAATTTTATAGATATATTTATATAGACATTAAAATAAGTATAAATAGAGTTTTATGTCACTTATTAATTTTTTTTAAAGTTTTTAAAGGGGATCATTTGATTGAATATTTTGTCAAAAAGCTAAAAACAATTTTATTATTTTAACATATACAAAATAAATGTATTTTCAAGTCACCATAACCGTTATTTGATGTTTGGATTAATCTAAAATCTTTCATATTTTTATGAAATAAAAACCCTCATTTATTTTTTTTCTTGGTATTTTTTTTTCAAAATTGGGTTTTCAAAAAAGAAAGGGTATTTGGATATTTGAAAGAGTTTTTCATTTGGGTTCAAAAGATTTTTTCAATGGTTTTATGATGAAAAGATGCAAGATTAGTATGTTTATTTAGGATATGGTCATTGGATGTTTTTAATGATAAAGGTAGAGCACAATATAGCTTATATAATGGTTGGTCCCCATTATATCTCTCCAATGCATTGGGTAATGATTTTTTTATCTAGAAAATTACTTTAGAATTCGACCATAATGGTTATTCAAATTATAAGGGTTATTGTAAGGATTATATTAATATTATTTCCAAGTCACCTAAATGAGTTTTATATTCATGCTTATGAGTTTTTAGGGAAGTCATTTGATTTTAAAAGGTACACAAATGATCTGTTGTTTTAGAGTAATGATTATTCCCTTTTAAGGTAAAAAAGGAATGTTTTAAAAAAAATGTTTTCATGGGTTCTCTTGTTTTATAATAAGTCGTCATGATTATTATTTTTACATTATTGTTTCTTATAATTTTTTTTATGAAAAAAATTCGGTAGTAAAGATGATTTTAGGAGTAATTAAAAGATTATTTGAGCTCAATGATTATTATGTTAAAGGAAAACTCTCTTTTATGATCTCATGGTTTTAAAATAGACTAATAAGATCCTTTATTTAAATTTATATGTCTATCAATAATATTTATCTTCACATTCCTATTTTTTATTTAAATTCGCATGGTTTAAGTATGAGTGATAACAAAAAAACAACTGAAATTTAAAGTCATAACAATTTTCATAAAAAAATATGTTTCTTTTTAAAATTTAGTGTATTGTGAAAAAATGGTTACATAGTTTAAGTGTAAAAATTTTAATATATGGGTTTCTTATGTAATATTTATGAAAAACTTATCTAAAACTCTCAACTGTAAATATCCTCAATAATATAAAAAAGCGATTTCTTGACTAAAAACTCAATATTTATAAATTTTTAAGGGCATGACCTTATAGAAAGTGGGAAAAAAATTATATATATATTAAATGAATTGGGTAAATAAGTATATATATTGATATAATAAATAATAAAATGGAGAGTGAACCCAATTTATTAAAGGAATGTTAAATAAGGTAGTTTTGGGAGTGAACGGTGACTCTGGAAATGATGGAAGGGGGAGTGATCCTAATCCACTCTAATAGTATTAGTAGTGATCCCTGAATAAGAATTTTGTTTTCTAGGCTAATTTAAAAAAAACTTATATCTTATTCTTATGATATGTTCTAATGGATCATGATTGGTAATTGATGATTCTACACACTTATGTGTTATGAGTTTTTAATGACAAACCCATAGGCTATGATTTATAATTAATGATATTTGAATAATTGTGTACGTTTATTTTAAGTTATGATCATTTTATCATTCCCTTAGGATTATTTTCTGCTCACATATGGTAATTTACTGATATATCTTATGTTTAACCTTACTGATCATCTTAGCTCACACTTTCTTCTGTTTCATTTTCCCCAGCTTATGAATAAAGGTTTTAATTAGCATATGTCTAAGAAGTATACAATATGAGAATAACTTTAAGGGGGATTTTTAAGACATTTCATGAAATAATATGATTATGTATATAATCTCCAAATACACTAAACCTTTTTCATACTCAGGAATTTATTATTGAGAAATATATTGAATATTAATCTATATTGATGCAATATCTATATATGTTATTCTCAGGACACCTCAGTTAGTATCAAAGATGGGTTTGGTTTTTTTAAGATTATGATATGAAATATTTTAGTAAAAACCTTGCGTATATGTTTAAGTAAAGGATAATGTCCTATAGTTTTTATAAATAATATATTTTGTATTTTTTCTATCAGTTACATTCATGTTGGGATACTAAAAAATGAATGTGGTTGTGGAATAGATACGTTATTAACTTGATCATCGTTGATTCATAATGAGTGATCCTAAGACTTCACTCCAAGAAATAAACTCCTGAGGTATATGTTTTGGTAAATTTAGGTTTTCTTTATGAACCATTATGATGAATGAGAGGGTAGAAAATAAGGAAACCTATGACATTCCATAGTTAAATGGGATAGAAATAATGTGTTGTGGGTTGATAAGCCAATGGTTTATCATAATATTAAAGGCATATAAACCCCTTTTAATGTTTTATTTTATGGGATTTTTGGATTACTAAAGATATTTTGGGAGACATTTATTAGAATACAACACTTTGGTTTAGTATGTGTTTTAGTGAAAAGGTTGTTTGAGGAATAATGATTATAAATTTTATGGAAATAAGTTTAAATATATGGATAAATTTTAGGTTTAATATGATATTTTATGATAATATAGTTAATTAGGATAAAAGGGTTGTCATATTTTGGGAACATTATATGATTATGGTAAACATAATTTGGGGAAATAATATTAAGTTACTTTACGAAAGAATATATGATTTTATTGTCATTTTATGGTGATTTGGGCTATTTTGGGAAAATATTAGCATATTTTACCTGAATATATGGCCATGGTATTCATATTTTTAGTATGTTACATTTTTATATACTTTTCGTTATTTTTGGATAAACATTAAATTTGATCATGGTAGAATATGTTATCAAATCATTACAATCTTTAGGTTTCAATTTTGGTCTAGTATATTTTGAATACTTTTAAGGTCAGTTATTTATGGAAGGATTTAAGATAAACATAAGGTGTTATTATGAAGATTTTAGATATTGGTGTATGGTGATTTATTCATATTGTATAACTTTTTCTAACTATTTTATCTTTGGTAAATATATAATGACAGGAGGAATGCCTTTTCATTATTTTGTGGATGTTATGATTTGTTAGAAGTAAATTTCGGTGCTTCATGAATAAAAAAATGCATCATGTATATTAATAATATAAAAAATGATATAAACAAGGGATGTAGAAAAACTCAAATCATAATCAAATAATGAAATTATGCTTATGGTATGGAAAAATTCAAGTAATTATGTTATCACATATTCTATACCTTAATGATAAATGATTTCTTCAATCCATGTAAGAGGGAAATAAATTTATCGAGTCTTATATTATATATATCACTCATATATCATGTTTTAATAACTCATGATTATGATAAATGACCCATATTTGGTTTCATAAATTCTTTATTAGAATATACTATGTTTCATAGCAGTGATATAATATTTTTTATGGTGTTTGAATATACATCATATTTCATTACTATGACATGATAAAATAATTCTATTAAATGATAATTTAAATTTTTAGGGATAATATTACTTAAACTGGTAGAATGTAACACCTTAATATTTTGGAATATATTTATCTTTAAGTAAAAGTAAGCGTTCAATAGATTTTTTGACATGTAACATCGAGCTTAAAAGGAACTGTGATATATTCTTACCTCACCAATAAATTAACAAGTATGAATTGGAAAAACTACATTATTAATGATATATAGATATCTTATAATTAATGAAAATTTATTGATTATTATATAATAAATAATTACACAAATTTTATTAGTCATTTTAGGTTTTACGAAATATTTTTGTTGAAAAATGTTTTTATTGAATTCTCTATGTAAATATAATAATTAATTTATAAAGTTTTTATAAATTTTATTGATGGAAGTGTATTTAATTTTTGAAATATAAATTCCATTAATATATTAGGGAGAAGTTTTGGGATTTTTGAAAAGATTTATTTTTATGTGAATAGTGAAAAATACAATTTTTTTAAAACTGCCCTTTCTTTTAAGAAAATCAAGTAACATAAAAGTAACATTATTTTGTTAATTTTATAATAACTTAACCTAAGACTAATTTATTTATAAATAATCAAATTAATTATATTTTAATCAAAACTATACTTTATTTTGTTATAAGCTCATTTGTTGGCTTAAAAACACATTTTTCTAAAAATTATTTTTCATTGCGTTTTACCCATTTATATTTAATAGGATTTTTTCGACTTCTAAAAGTTGAATCTTGAATGAAGGATTCCATTTTTTTAATTATAATTTTAAAATTTTGTAAATATATCACTTTTTTTAATTATGAATAATAATTGGGGTAAATAGTTTTCACATTTGTAAGGGTAAAACATGTAAAATTGAGATAAAAGTAGGGGATACGACCTAGATATCTCTAAAAAATTACATTCATTTAATTTTATACTTTCCATTAGAATTTATTCGAATTATAATCATCAATTCTCCAATTTCATTCTACTTTTATTTGATAATGACCTATATATTTTTTAAGTAAAGAAAAATTATAAAATTTCACTCTCTTTGCTTTAATTTCCCTAATGTCTCTAGAGGGATAAAAGAGTTTATTTTTAGTCATAAATTGTAATTTTAAATATTAATAATTTTTTATCATGTTAATTTATTTTTAATTATTATTTATGGAATAATTATATTAAATGCTTATGTAACACTAACAGAGTGCATATTCAAGTAATAAAAAAGTAAAATAAATGATTTTAAAATTATTAAAAATAATACAATTTTTATGAATTATTATATTCTAATAATTTTTTAGATAAATATAAAACATTATTGATTTGTTAAAATTTCATATTTTATTTCCAATTATATCTGTATGTCTTTAATGTCAAATTATGTGAATAGTCCTGAAAATGAATTTAATGGTATATTATGTTAAATAATAATTTATTAAATTATTTCAAATTCATTAAAATATTATATATAGTGACCCGACCCTAGAAATCCCAGAGCTAGTGTCTTCTATTAATTACATTTATATAATTATAAGGAATCAAATATCAAAGTACTGATCAATTTAGTAGTCTTGGTAAATCAGATATATAAATGGGTAGTGCATTACAAAATAATACACTATTTAAAACATAATTTGTTCAATATTTCGAAATAAATAACATCAAATATAATCCTAATCCCTCTAGAAAATCCCTGCATATATTTCATATAAGGCTTATTGGATTTCAGGTGAAATAAACAGAATGAGGGTGAGCTCAAATGCTCAGCAAGGAAAAAATACAGTGAAAGCAATAATTAATCAATGAGAATAATAATTCTTACATGAGGAATAACTGAACTCATATGTCATATAATTAATAAATTGGGAAGGAAGTGCATAAATAATATTATAAGGTAATAACTGAAAACACATTCCATTCAAATAACTATATATGAAAAAATAAATAATGTAATGTAAGAAACTTAAGAACATGCCATGTAAATAACTAAAAATGAAATGTATCCATGGATATGTTGAACCAAAATATCATGGATTAATAATAAATGAAACTAATATGAGGGAAATGATTTATTAATGGACATCATGTCTCAGGCACATAAAAACCTACAACATTATGACCTTCCACAAGATGGTTTGAACTATTCTGATTTACACAAATAATTTATCACATGAGAACCTATCAATGAATCAAAGAGCTATATATTGTTTTTGCTCCACCCTTCATTTCTAGACCAAAACATTCCTCATATTGAATAATCAAAATACATAATATTCCTTATCATATATATTTATTGAATAAAGAATACAAAATTATCTATATTTCTCCAAATAATTAAATAACTATCAAAGTAGACACCCTATGTAGAATGGTATATCATTCAGAAAATAATAATATCCATGATAAATTAAATGGACAATCAGGGGGAAATTCAATGTTCAATGATCATAGGAGATTATATATTTCAAGGGAACAAAAAAATGAATCAAAGAAGTGAATGTGAATAATATCCTTGGACAAATTAATAACTAACCATCTAGATGAAGAATAAGGATGGTATCAATAGAAAAAAAACCCAAGTGAAGTAAAATAAAGGGTTCTTTTCGTTGATGAATGGAAATATTATAAAAATATATTAAAAACATTCTTGAGGAAAATATACTTTTTTTAAACCTTTTTATAAACCTTTTCTTTGAAAATCACTTTTGAAAACATTTTCTTTAAAAAATAATATTTTAGACATTAAAAAAGGAATATTCAAAAAAATGATGGTGAGTAAATTCGTACTTGTCATACGAGAAAAAATAACATTTCTTTTTCATGGTAAAAAGGTTTGAAAAATGAAGTATCGGGAAAGAGATAATAGTATTCCTTTGAAAACATTAGTAAAAGACAAAAAAGTGTATTAATTTCTTTACAAAATCATTTAAAAAAATTATTTTTTTGAAAACATTTTATTAAAACATGGGTTTTATATGAAAATAGGTTCTTCGACTAAGAGAGTAATAGAGTTGGGTTTTTTGAAATACAAATTCTAAAAAAATTTGAGTACCAAAGAGCGAGAAATGGTACAAATACTTGAAAATTGTGATTAATTAACAAAAAATAATGAATGGTATTATTTTAAAAAATTTATATAACTTCTTGTATTGGAAATTCCATTTAAAGAACATAAGGATTAGTCTTGAAGAAAATAATTTTTAAACATTCCAAAGTGACCCATACCACATTGAAACATTTAAATCATAAACCTCCTGAAAAAATAATATTTATTGAATGTTTGAAATAACATTAAGATAAAAGGATTAATGATATAATATAACCAAATTTACGATAGATACACCACACAAAAGGTGTAAGTGGTGAACATGACATTTATCTCACAGATGTAAAAAGTGAGATGAGAATCCTTTACCTTGTGTTTACTTTTAGGTGAACATCCTTTAACCTCTTGTATAAGTAGTTTAAACATGTTAATATCTTCTAATATAAACATATTAATATTTATGATATCATATATGATCCCCTTATAATATTTTATTACCTATGTGTTAATAAATTTAAATTATTTTAATTATTTCGGGTGTTAATTGACTAGTTTGTTGAGTATGTTCTAACTTTTTATTAATTGTTATTTTTAAATATGTCATGTTTTAATCATATATACAATGTAAAAATTTATTTTAATATCATATATATCTATTATATTTGTATTTATATTAGTTTATAATATTTGGAGATTATAAATGTAGTACAAATTTCATGGAGATGGTAGGTCGTACGTATACATGAACGCTACTTTCATTTCTTTGTCATACCCAAAGAATGAAAGATAAATGATACATATGTAAATTATAATTACAGTATAAAATCTATGTTATATATGTTACATAGGTTTACTAAAACATTATTTTATAAGTTCCATCTATGTCATGAACGAGTCATATCGCTTTGAGGGGAGGTGGGTCACACTTCCTCAAACAAAATTATTGTATTTAGACAAGAAGGAAATCATAAAGTTATGTTTTAAATAAAAATTACAAAAACATAAAGATATTATAAATATTATGTATAGAATATAGAAATAGTGTGTCCTTTATAACATCCACCATGAGAAGTGGTTAGGTAAAAATGAACAATCATTGTTTCCTGAGGCAATAATTCACCAAACACAAAAACATTATGTTATTTACACCATAAATGGATGTGTGAGTTATTTTAGTGAAAAAAATTAACATAAAACATCATAATATATTTATTATACTGTTTTTTATACAATAATATATTAATTAGAGATGATGGGTTTTATAATGGAAATAAAACTAAAAAACTTAAGCAAAGATGTTACCTCTTAATCAGGTAACTTATTTATGTTTATACTAAAAGGCTTCCTTGAGAGGATTTGTACAAAAATGGAGGATTAAAGGTATAGGGGGGATTTTTGGTAATCTATTTTTGAATATCTTGGCCGATTCTATGTGGTTTGAGAGGTGTGAGGAATGGGTAGAGGTGGTTTCCTTTTATAGTGGAGGAGGAGTGACACTCATGAAATATTTTGACAAGGGAATTCCCTGCATGTTTTTAATGTCTAAAGTGGATCCAATAATGGAACTGATTATAGAAATGATAGTATAAGTTATATATATGCCCATAAAAAGGAATTTTGAAAATTTTATAGGTCATTTGGGGACCTAAATTAAAGGTTTAGTCTTCTACTAAGCTTAATTTTACCTTAATAATTATAATGAATTTTAATTACTTTCATTAATCTTGTTTGTAATTTTTTTTTTGGTCTTATTAGTTATTATAAAGTTTTATGATTATAAATATGTAATCCATTTTTCTAGATTCTAGTTAGATAAGTGGCAGAAATTAACTTAAAATTCATCCCGTAAGCCGGATTACATTGAGGGTTTTAACTTAAAAACATCTTAAAGTTTACTATGTATTTATAACCAGTTTCAAAGTGAAATTGATTAAAATGGCATAAATTTTATTAATTGATAAAAATATTATCTAATTAAAATTTTAAAAAAATTAAAAGTATAATTTAACCTTATAAATAAATTATATGAAAAAGTGGTTTTGAACAAAAATTCAGTATTTTTAAGTATTCATTCAGAAATGGACATGTTTTCAAAAATATCAAAAAATAACCCTAACACAATTATTATGGTTATATTACAATTATAAAGTTTATTTTAACATATTAAGTTAATTAAAGTTTCAAAATTCAATTTTAAAAAGGGTTTTCCATAAAAAGGTGGTAAAATTACCTTTATAAAAATATAGGGGTTTTATGTGTAAAATAGAGTTTGTTCTTATCTTATTCCTATAAAACCTAATGGATGAATATTAAAAATATTTTATTGAATATATAAAATATATATTTATTTAAAATCATTAACTAAATTTAATTAATTATTTTTATTAAGACAAAACTCTTTTGGAATCATAAATATAAAAATATTTTTTTATATCCAATTGGTTCTTATTTTCATTTCCCATTAATTAGTAACCAATGAATTCATTTTATATTTATATAAACCATAATGTTTTATAATTTGGTTAATACTATACATAATCACTAACATAACATCTAAGTTATATAATTTTATACTAAATAATTATAATTTAATAATACATTGTTATTTGGTGAAACTGAGTCTTGTGTATAATGAAAGATATTAAAGAAGGTCTCTCTTGTATGTATCACAAGCTATCGAGGAAGGGAACCCTTGTGTGTAACATAATCTAGCTTTATGTTGTTTTCATTACAAGTCATATCATGTATTGAATTAATTTTAAAAAGTAAATATATATTAGAGTCTCGAGATATTATATACCCTTATGTGTTTGGTGATGTGTGTCATACACTCTATTAAATAAAAAGTTGTACTTTATAAATTTGGGTTGTTAAATTCTCCCCACCTTAATTAAATTGCATCCTCCCAATTTAAACTTGATATTGGTAATAGGTTTTTTGATATTTCCTATGATTAAATCTCACATTGTGAGAAGGGTTCATAAAACATCTTCTAGAAAAGAGAGAATGGAAAGTACAAAGGTCGCATGGACTACCATGTAACCCGATTTCTAAGTAAGAGAAACTTTATGTCATGTAGATATAGATACTTTAATAAAAATCATAAATATATATTGGGAGTGAATATGGTCATAAATCAAAAATATATAAATGATCAATAGATATTTTAAGCCCTCAAAGCCATAAATCTATGATGATTTGGAAGACCACCAGTTCAATAGAAATTAATGTATTTGGAAATCATTTTGTTTCAAATTAATTCTCTTAATTTTGGATAAATATTTTACTACCTAATAATATTAGTAAATATTCTTACTTTATAGGTTTCAATTTCATATGATCAATCATAACTTTTGGTTGTGCTTTGATAAAATTATAATTCATCCCTTTACTCCAACAAATTAATTATCAATAATTATTTTTTATGCATGAAGCACTAAAAGAAACTTTGAAATGATCATAAGGCCTATAAAAGATTGAAAAGTCTAACTATTTATCTTTAACTATCTTCCAAAACCAATATGGTTAATATATTATTCTCTAATCCTAAAAAAGTGACACTACTGGTTCATCATTAACATTTATTCATCAAATTTTTTAACTAAAGATAATGA
The DNA here is from genome assembly GCA_963277665.1 of Viscum album. Taxonomy (NCBI): domain Eukaryota; kingdom Viridiplantae; phylum Streptophyta; class Magnoliopsida; order Santalales; family Viscaceae; genus Viscum; species Viscum album. The sequence continues at coordinate 625,430,316 of OY728132.1, forward strand.
AAAATTATCCAGAAAATTTATTAGGTCAGTGGTTGGTGTGAAACCCTTATTGTTCTTCGGTCTTTGGTTAATGAACCAAAAACATTCTATATTGTATTAGTTTTTACCCGCCTTATAGAGTTTCCTTTTCTAAAACAAAATTATATAATTTCTAAAATATGATTACCATTGTTGAAATAAGGGAAATCACTGAAAATAATTTTAACGATAGTTTTCAATATAAACTCAATACATAAATACATAATTTTCTTATTTTAACATAGATCCTTCCTTGGTCTAATGTTTATCTATAATATCATTTAAAGAATTTCTAAATCATAACACATAATATTTAATATAATACACTTTATGTTTAACCTATATTCATACTTATCAAAATATTTTATAGTGATTTTTAAAGAAAATGTAAAATATCCTAAGTATATCCCTCAGAAGTGTCAAACTTGGTGCCAAGTAAGGCTTGTTATCGTGTACAAGGTTACCCTATGTTAGGCCTAGAACACCTTGTCAGGCTTATTACTCCTAAGTACATCTATACCAGAACCACTTCCACTTGTAGTATCAAGACAATGATTTATTTTCTAGGAAGATACACATAATCTATACTTTACCAAAATTCTAAGGTGTTCTTCTATATAAAATTCTACCTTAGGTTTATATTCTACAACCTATGTTTTCCTAAATCTAGTTCCCAAGGTTACTACAAAACTTCATCTGATACCAACTGTAGTGACCCAACCCTAGAAATAATAGATCTAGGGTCTGATATCAATTACATTGGTATGATTAAAATGAATAAAATCCTAAAAGAACGATCATTTTAGTAGTATTGGTAAGCTAGATACATAAATGGGTATTGTATTACATGATAATACACTAATTGTAATATAATTTTTTAAATAATTCTAAATAAATAACTTTGAGGATAACTCTAATCTATTTTATAAAATCCATGAATATCATTCATAGTATGTTTCTGGGATTCAGGGGGAAGAAACATAATAAGGGTGATCTCAAATGCTCATTAAGGGAAAAATATAGCAGAAGCAATAATGAACCACTAAGAATAATAATTATGACAAGGTGACTAACTGAACGCACATTCCATATAAACAGTAAATTGAAAAGGAAGTGCATAAATAATATGGAAGGGTAATAACTAAAAAAAATTCCATTCATATAGCTAGATAAGGCAAAAATAAATATGGCAAGGTAATAAACTGAATCAAATTCCATCTAAATAACTGAAAATGAAATGTATCGATAGATATGTCAATGAAAAATCTCATGGATGAATAAAAACTGAAACTAATATGTAAGAATGATTTATTAATGGATGTCATGTCTGAGGCACATGAAAACCTATACGGTCAAGAACTTTCACAAAATGGTTTAAACTATTTTTATTTTGATAACTAATTTATCTCATGATAACCTGTCGATACATCGAGAAGATCTATAAAGTTCAGGCTCCACCCATCGTTTCTTGTCCAACACATTCCTCATATCGAATAATCAAAATAAATAATATTCCTTATCAAATTTCTATATTAAATTAAGAATATTGAATTACGAATATTTCAAAAAATAATTAAACAACTCTAAGTTAGAAACCATAAGTCAAATGGTATATTATTTGGTAAAATCCATGATAAATGAGATGGATAATTAGGGGAAAATTCATTGTTCAATGATCATAGAAGATTTGATTTTTCAAGGGGACTAAAAAATGAATCAAGGAATTGAATGTGAATACTATCCTTGGAAACATCAATTAGTAACCATTCCTAGGAAGAATAAGGATGGTATCAATACAAAAAATCCAATGTGTATTAAAGTAAAGTGTTTTTGTCATTTATGAATGAAAGTATTATAAAAATATTTTAAAAACATTTTTGAGGAAAATATTCTTTTTTAACCTTTTTATAAACCTTTTATTTGAATATAACTTTTGAAAACATTTTTATCAAAAAATAACCTTTTATACATGCAAATGAATCTTCAAATAAATGATGGTAAGTAAATCCATACATACTTTACGAGGTAAAATAACCTTCCTTTTTTATGGTAAAAAGGTTTAAAAAATTCCTTGTTATGAAATCAATATGAGTATTCCTTTAAAAAAATTTATAAAATAAAAAAGGGTAAAAATGACTTACAAAATCACTTTAATTTTTTTGAAAACATTTTATTAAAATAAGGGTTTTAGAAGAAAATGGGTTCTTCGACTAAGAGAAGAATAAATTCATGTTTTCTGAAAAAATAATTTCTAAAAACTTTTGAGTACTAAAAAGAGTAAAAATGGTAATAATACATGAAAATGTTAATTAATAAACAAATAATAACGAAATTGATTATTGAAAAATGGTTATATAATTTTCACCAAAGGAAATTCCATTGAAATATCATTAGGATTAGTCTTGAGGAAAATAATATTTAAACATTCTAAAGTGTCCCATACCACTTTGAAACATTTTAAATCAAAAACCTAATGAAATAAAAATATTAAATAAAAGTTTAAAATACCATGAATATAAGATGATTAATTATATAATATAACAAAATTCTTAGTATATACAACACACAAAATATGTAAGTGGTGAACATGATATTTAACTCACAGATGTAAAAAATGAGATGAGAATCCCTTGTCTATTGTTTCTTTCTGGTGAACATAATTTAAACTTAGGTATAAGGGGTATAAACATGCTAATAACTTATAAAATAACCATATTAATATTTATTATATCATATATGATCCGATTATAATATATTATTACCCGTTTGTTAATAACTTTTCATTATTTTAACTATTTCAGTTGTTAGTTTCCTTGTTTATTGAGTACATTTTAACTTATTATTCATTGTTATTATTAAATACTCCACGGTTTCATAATCTACATAATGTAAAACATGATTTTAATTTCATATATATATATCAAGTATATATGTATTTATAATAATCTATAATATTTGGATATTAGAAATTAAGTTTACTTTTCATGGAGATGGTAGGTCATATGTATGCATGAACACTACTTTCATTTTTTTTATTTTAATAGAATGAAGGATAAATGAAAAATATGTATATTATAATTAAATTATCATATATATGTTATATATGTTACATAGTTTTATTAAAACCTTCTTTTATATGTTTTTTTGTAAGGCATGAATGAGTTATATCGCTTTGAGGGGGCGGTAGTCCAACATTTATCAAAAAAATATCTTATTTAGATAAGATAAAAAGCATAAAGGTATATTCAAAATAAAAATTATAGATGCGTAAAGAAATTAAAAATAAAATATATAAAATATATAACTATATTTTCCATCATAATTTCAACTATTATAGGTGGTAAGGGAATAATGAACAATCAACGTTTTGTGAGGAAATAATTTACTGTACACCGAAATAGTATGTTTGTTACCCATTATATAGAAGTGTTTGTAATATTAGTTTGAAAACATATCATAAAAACATCCTAGTATATTTAGGATACTGGTGTCTTTATAAAATATACAATAATAATATATAAGGGGATTGAGAATGGAAATAATACTAAAAATATTAAGGAAAGATGTTACCTCTTAATCAGTTAACTTCTGTTGGTTTATATCAAAAGGTTTCCTTAGGATGATTTATACATAAATGGATGATTCAAGGTAAATGGAAGGATTTTGGTATTCAATTTGGGTACATATTTTCCAAACCTAATTGGTTTTAGATGTGTGAGGAATATGGAGAGATGGTTTCCATTTATAGTGGAAGAGGAGTACAACGCTTGTAATATTTTGTCAAGGGAGTTAAATGCATGTTTTTCATGTTGAAAGAGGATCTTATAATGAATAAAATAAATAAAAAAGATAATAGGGTCTATATATGGAAATAATGGGATTTAGGAAAGTTTATAGGTTATTTGGTCCCATAAGATAAAGGTTTAGTCCTTTATTAAGCGTAATTTTACCTTAATAATTTTAATTAATTTTAATCATTTTCAATAATTTTTTGGTCAAAAAAATTGGAATTATTATACGTTATAAATTATGATGATTCCAAATAAGGAATCAATTTTTCCAAATTCTAATCATAGAATTGGAAGTAATTAATTTAATATTCATCCTGCAAGAAGGAAAACATTGTGGGTTTTTAAAGTAAAAAACTTTTGAAAGTTTGCTATGTATTTATAATCAATTTCAAATAAAAATTCATTCCAATGACATATATTGTATTTATTAATAAAATTATTATATAATTATAATTTAAAATTAATTAAAATTATAATTTAACCTTATAAATAAATTAGATGAAAAAGAGGTTTTAAACTAAAATTCACTTTTTTTAACTATTTATTAAAAAAAGAGATGTGTCCAAATATATAAAAAGATCACCCTAAATTAATTATTATGTTTCATTTTAAAATATTAAGTTCATTTTCATATATTAATTTACTTAAAGTGTAAAAATTAGGATCTAAAATGGGTTCTCCATTAATTGGTAGTAAAAGTACCTTTATAAAAATATAGGGTTTTTATGTATAAAATAAGGGTTGTTCTTATCTTAGGCCTATCAAAACTAGTGGATTAATTTAAAAAAAAATTGGTTGAATATATAAAATATATATGTCATTAAAATCATTAAATAATTTTAATTAATTATTTTTATTAAGACAAAACTCTTTTGTAAGAATAAATATAATAATATTTCTTTTTATATACAATTAGTTATTATTTTCATTAATCATTAATTAGTAACTAATAAATTAATTTTAAATTTATATAGACCATAAATTATCATAATTTTTCTAATATTATTCATAATCTATTATATAAATCTTTTTATATCATTTAATATTACATAACAATACATTAATAATAAATTGTTATTTGGGGAAACTCAGTCTTGCGTATAACACAAGCTATTGAGAAAAGTCGCTCTTGTCTGTAAAAAAAAGCTATCAAGGAAGGTCTCTATTATATGTAAAGTAAGGTAACTTAGTGTTGAATTAATTAAAATATATATCAATTATTGAATTTATTTAAAATATTAAATATATTGTAGAGTCTTAGTAAATTATATTCCCCTATGTGCTTGGTGATACGTGTCATTCATGCTATCAAATACAAAGTTCTATTTTATATTTTTAGGGTGTTACATTATATTTGTTCAATTTAATGATATATTTTCTATAGTATCACCCATTTTTTACTTATGGGTCACTTTTCCTTTTATACTGACTTCATTGACCCCTAAAGGCCAAAAAAATTTGATATCATTGTAATCCTCAAAAGGGTTAACAGAGGGTTATAAATAGAAGATAAGTGTAAAATAATTGACTAAAATTTTATAAATTTTTTTAGATGAGATTATTTAGACTCTTTGTTATCATATATTCTAAATATATAAACTTGGTTCCACTTTGACATGAAAAAAATTAATATATTTATTCTTTTAATTGATCCCAAGTGTGTCCTTTCATTCACTATAAAAGGACATCACCAATCCTCTCATACTCGAAATATCATAGGGAAATCAAGCCAACCAAAAATTCAAATAAAACATTATTAAATTATCTATATTCATTATAGTGGCACTGGTATTCTTAAAATACTATCCCTATGGTTCTTAATTAGGAATCCAAAAGAGGTCACTCAAAGAGGAGGAAATCATTTTAACCGATCTATTTCATTTTACTTATTCTTTTACCACATTAAATTATTCAATAACTATTAAAATATAATAACATAATTTCCTAAAATATACCAAGATGTTATAATTTTTATCTCATAATCGTTATCCATCTTCTTTTCCATCGGTTGGGAAATGATAATGTCTATCTTACACACATGTGGACTACCACCTCCAAAAAGTGATGTGATTTATTTTTAATTTTATATTACATGGATTATAATAAGGATTTATTTAATGAATATATATGATTTTTATTATGTAATAATAATTACTTATCGGTGAATTTTTATTTACCTTTCTTTCATTCCATCCATCGGAAAGTGAAAACATCACTTGAGAATACATACGAACTATCGTCTCCGCGATATGATGTAATTAATTTTTAAACATCTCTATTTATGAATAATTGTAAAATTTTATGTGATGAATAAATATTATACTTGTATAGTGATTAATATTATGTATATGGTGAATCTATTACCAAGTTTCATGTATCAGAACCATTGAGTTGAAGCATTCGTGGAAAACAAACATGTTTTAACCTAAACATTAATTTTAATGAAGAAATTATCAATAAAATGATAAATAGAAATTATAAAGGAATGATAAGTAGTAATTTATGTATGAATATTTCACTAGATTATATTTATAATAAACATCTATTTATTATATGGGATATTTGAATTCGTATTAAAAAAGACCTGACTTCAGGTAAGGGTTACCCATATCACTTTTGATTCCATGAGATAATTGTCATATTCACCACTTGTTTTTTCATGTGGTGTATATACAAACCATTGGATATGATATACCATAAATTACTTTATATTTTTTGAATATTTGTTTTTGTTTGAAGTAATTTCTTTCTTTATGGTTATGATTCAAAAGTTACTAAAGTGATAAGGTTTTATGTTATAATCACATTTTATTTCAAGATTGTATATGATATATTTCCATTGAGGGAGATTATATAGATATTTTCCTTAAATTTCATATATTTTATTATTAATTGGTTATTTTTATTATTTCTAAACAATATTACATTTTCCCACTCTTTGAAACATAAAATTAAGGGGAAAATATTATTAACTAAAAGCCAACCTTATTTTCACTTTAGTCGCTAAAAATTTTCCTCCACGTCCATGCTATTAAAAATTATTTTATAGAATCTTTTATGTATACATTAACTATTTATAAAAGGTTATATTATTACCATTTACTTTATTTAATAATGTGTAAATGTATTTTTTTAAAATGTTTTTAACAAGTCATTTAGGAATTTTTGTAAAAGTGTGAAAAGAATGTTTTCTCTAAACATGTATGGTGTGAATGGATTTTCACATCATGATGGTAACTGTTTTCTTTGAATATTCCTTTACATGTTTCCTTGGTTTTTTCAATGAAAACAATTTCCTCAATATTCAGATAATTTTTAGTCAAAATGTTATAAATGTAAAATGATATTTATATAATGTTTTAAAATAAAGGACCAAATTTTATTTTGAATGGTATTTTTTTATATATGTCAATATTATTTAAGGACATTTATTCTTCACTAGGGATAAAATCTGATGTTACCATCTGGTTTCATTCTCGATATTACTTATGTTGATAATGAATTAAGTATGACATTATAAAACATGTTTAACTACCATGGGTTAATTAAATTCGGATGAAGCTTTGTAAAAACCATTTATTTTATTTTGGTTATAATTTCATAAAATAATAAAATGTCTATAATTTCTGTTTCTTTTTGATGGGTTGTGATATTATGATAGTGTGATTTGATGAATTTTATATAATATTGTGTCACACAAGTGCACAATTTTCATTACATTATGGGTGGGCCCAAAATTATATAACATTCCAATGAATTGGGTAATGATTGACACCTAATGAGATAATAAAAACTAAATTGGGGAGTTATTCTGGTTCATTATCAGACATTGTTCAATAATATTGCCTTGGGAGTGAACCTTGACTTTGGAAATTATGGAATAGAGAGTGAACTCAATAACCTATGATAGTCTTGGTAGTGATCCTTAAATAAGGAAATGATTTACTATGCTTATGTGCATCCAAAAAAAATTTATTTCTTATGATCATGATATGTTCTCATGGGTCATGATTGATTATTGATGAATTTTCACACTTATGACTTATTTATTTTGTTATGAAATATCCTTATACCCTTATTTATGATTTGTGATCTTTTATTGGTTGGGTAAAATTATTGTATGTTTTGATCATTTTCTAATACCCTTATACCTGACTTATAATAACTTATGATCATTGATTGACATCACTTATGGTTACCCTTACTGAGATTTTGAACTCACCATTTCATATTGTTCCATTCCTTAATTTGTGAAGAATGGTTTTATGTAGGATATTATACAATGTAGAATATTTTAGAATAAATTTGATGGATATATTGAATATATTTAATGAAATAATATTATTATGCATATATTCTCCAAAGACACTAAACCTTTACATTTCTTAGGCTTGTGTTATTTTAAAATGTATTTTATATCCATCTCTAAGGATGTAATATTTATACATGCTATGCTTGGGTCACAAATGTTTGCTTTATTGCTTCATGAAGTTGAAAGAGTGATTTCATATATTATACCCAGGAGAAGGGATTTTTTCCATGTAAGGCATCTCGTATCCTAGTGATTTGGTCAAAACAGAACCTTAGGTTTGTCTCCACTATGTGTTTTGTGAAGTTTGATTTGTGGTTATTAGTGGTGAAATAATTTATATCCTGAATTAGGTACCCACAAAATGATTTTAATTATCATTCCATGAGGAATTAAAGTGGATTAAATTATACAGAATTTAATGTTCATATTATTTAAGAATCTTATGGTTTCTTTTCACCTTGGATTTGGACTCGGATTCAAAGGCTTAATTGGAAGAATATTCATATCATAAAGAAATTAAAATTATTGATTAATTAAATAGGGAACATAGATATTCTACCAATACGGGAGAGGTATATTTATCTATAAATAAGTGAATGAGGATAATGGATTAATAGAGATTCCACATATGTGGTGGCAAATTAATGATAAAATAGAGAGGTGATCTAAGAGTCTATCCTGATTGAGGTTTATATAGTTCATGTTGTGGATTAAGGTGGAGTTTATTGATACACCATTAATAGTGTAACATCATTATTACATCATAAATATTGCAGAGGATTCACATAGAGGAGTACTGATCCTTCTGATTGATTGAGAGTAATGAGTTATCTATATTGTGATGATTGTAAATTTTTAGGGCTAGTGTATCCGCTTTTAATTATAATAGAAAATTATTACACTAAGCAATTTTGGAATATCAACACATAATCATTTTATCAATATTATATTATCTTAGTTTGGGTGAATCATATAAAATTTTGTTTTTGCCATATTTATTTTCTTAATCACTTCATACCTAACACGAAATAGAGAAGTATTTCATAATTTTTTTAATAATATCATTGGTAAATGTTTTTTAAATAAATCACTATACTCTTATTAACCCTCTATTAGGGTATTTACCTTGATTTTGATGTAAAAGTGATATCATAATAGAATGTTCTTAGTGGAGTTTTCTTTTTTTGAAGTCATGGAAGTGGTTATCAGCCACAATAAAATTCTAATATTCAATGGAAATAATTTTTGATTATTAAAGAATCAAATGTAAAATTATTTCCAACCATTGAGAATGTATTTATCTATTGATTTTGTACATGGGATCATGATCATAATGGAGAGTGGAGTTTTTCCAAATAATGACTGGTGAGATATTGATGTTAATTATAAAGGATTAAAATCATCAGGAGACTCTTTATCGAATGCAATATTTATGATAGTGATGTCATTTAAATCATCACATTCCATATGGAAAAAACATATCAACATTTATGAATGTTATACCAAGGATATTTAAGTTAAAATTAAGGTTTTATGGAATAAGTATGAGTACTTTATTATGTAGTTGAATGAATATATTAATGAATTCTTCAATTGGTAGATCATTATTATAGAGGATATGTGTAGACTTGAGAAAATATTCAACAATATTAATATTGTTATGATAATCGTAATAAGATTATATATATGTTTCAACATAAAGGTATAAGTGATGGAATACAAATGACCAAAGAAGGTGATTATAGATATTCTTTACAACACTAACATTTCTTATTATAAAAAAAATATTGAAAAAGAAGCCTTAAAAAGAAATATTATTAGAAAGTGGAATTCAAGGAATTGGAGAAAATCACAATGGAAGATGATTCTAGAAATAGGAAAGTTGAAAATGTAATGCCCCTATTTTACTAAAATCTAAATATGGGGGGAATTAAAATTTAATGGAAAGACTCAAGTTGATTTATTTTTTTGTGAAAATATTGGTCATATCATAATTAATATCCCAAATAAATTCTAAGATGATGATGAATATTAAGTACCCATAAATAAATCGTCAAATGATGTGCAATTAATGGGGTTTTAAACAAGTAAATTATTTAAAAAGAATATCTTTCTTTCATAATTAGATTTTATCTTAGAAGATATGTGAATGAAATAAATTGATGACTATAAAGAACCAAATGAATAAGTTATTATGGCTACCATAGAAAAATCATAACTAGAGGATAGTAATGATGAAAGTGTTAAGTTTGAGGGGGTATTTTAACTCAAAGTTAAACAAGAATAATCTATTTAAGAAATTTATGTTCATAGGGACAAAATATATAAATCTAATAGAGTTTTTATTTCTTCAAATCATTATATTCAATAATAAGAAGTATATAACTCTATGTTAAATGATGGAATTGAACAAATTAAATCTATAAATCTAGTAAAATTAGAAAATGTGGTCGAGCAAAAACTTGAAATTTATGATCAATCCTAGGTTATTGATGGTTTTATTTATTCTATTAATGATCATGTTAAAATTAGAAAGTATCATGAAGGAAGAATCATCAATATGTGAAAAATATTATATATATATATATATATATATCTCAGTATGAAATCTAGATGTTGGAGTGTATGGGATATTGATGAAGATTAGGAAAAACAAAGGGAATTAGTGGAAAAACAATAAAATTTCCAACGAAGTTATTCATTTAAAAAATAATGTAACTTTTTTGAGCAGCTTGATCATATGAAAAAGGAAGTGATGACTTATGTATAGCTACAAGAACTTACTCACTAAATTAAGGATAATTTAGGTGACTCACAAAAGACGTAAGAGGCCTCTAGTGAAGCTGTGAATACACAAAATAATGAACAAAAAATAAATTTCAATTATTTTAAAAATGTTGGGAACACACGATATTTGTGTACCATATTAAAGTTACACTACATGTCATAGACAAATAAAAATAGACCATTAAAAATTACTATACTCAATATATTTTTAATGGATATTGTTTTTGGTCTGTAGGTTGTGGACACAAAACCATGTATTTATTATTAAAGGTACAATGATATGATCCCATAGAGACCTATAATGGAAGGTATCATTAGTAGAAATAATTTTCAAGCAGTTTTAAAAATTATAATCAATTTTCAACCTTGAAATATTTAGTTGATTCAATGGATCCAGAGGTGGAACAATATTACTTACAACTAAAGGAAGTAAGGCAGTGGATGTGAACGAATAATGAAAATATTAATAAAGACAATGTAGCTAAAATTTATTTAAGGGAAACTGATCAAGTTGGATTTTTGGTCCTTGATAGATGTTTTCCTTCCCATTTGAGGCAACCAAAAATATTTTTTCAAGAATAAAGTACAAAAAATATGATTTTTCATACTTTTTAAATGATGTGGTTTTAATTTTTATTATCTCTAAAGAATATAAAATTATATACTAATACATACAATGTATAGAAGTCTTGGATATTGAAAGAATTAGTAAGAATTTACAAAGTGTAATTAATTTATATTACTTTGGTTTTGTGGTCAATTTTAACAAGTAGTATTGCATTTTTCAAAGTAATAGATGATAAATTATGATGTAATGAAAGTGAATAGATATAAATCTCTACCTAATTTTTGGAGGAGAAATCATGTGTTTTCTTACTAAGGAATAATTAAATAAGTTGTAGAATAAAAAATTAGTACACTTTTGTTAAAAGTCATTAGAATATTTTTTTGAATTATAAAATTTATTTTCATATCCCTAAAAAATATTATGATTCCATTATGATACTTTTGGAAAGGGAAAAAATATTTTGTTAGATATATAATCCAAAGGGTAAGAAATTGATGAGATTCCTTGAGTTGGTGTACATTGATGTGTGTAATCCTGTACCACCCAAAACCATAGATGTAAAAATGTACTATGTTATATTCATTGATGATTATAGTATGATGGAATGATATATTGTGATATATCACAAATATAAAGTGTTAAATTATATTACATGTTATCAAAGATTTGTAGTGAAGATGATTGGGAGAGAAATTTTGAAACTATAGACATATAATGACATCAAATTTACCAACAATAATGTGAATTAATATCTCAAGAATTATAGGATAAGAAACAATGTTTCAATGGTCATTACTTCTTATCAAAATAATGTCACTACGAGGAGGAATTGGCTCATTTATAACATACCCCTTATGATTATTATTGAAATAGATCTTCTGGTGATGTATTGAAAGTTATAAATGATTACATTAGTCTATATATCTAGTCGGTATTTGTTATGACTGGATGAATAGAAGACACTCTATGAGATATGATATGAGAAGAAACGGACATTGAAATACTCTTGAATTTTTTGGATGTTTTGTATTCTCAACAAAGAGAAGAAATGAAATTTTAAGATCATAGGGATGAATGTATTTTGGGTGGCTACAAATCTAGTATAAAATAATACAAGTGTTACAATAAAAGGCTTATAAATATGAATGATAGTCAGGATGCCACTATTGTGAAAAATGAAAATTGTCAATATAGTGAGTAGTTTTATAGAAAATGAGTGGATAAATTTTAGAGAGAAGTGATTTTTAAATGAGTATTTTAGGGGGAGAATAACGGGATAATGTTGATTTAGAATAATATACTAATTTGCATTAAATCAAGGTTGTTTTTAGAAGTTATAAATAAGATAAAAATAAGGGTTGAAATCAATGAAAAGAAATATCAATGGTGATCAGACAACTTTAGTGAAAACATATAGGATAAAGAATCTATAAAAACTTCTCTACCACCTCAAGTATAGCCTGTGTGCTTTGAAGAGGCATCTAAAGATGAAAATTAGGTAAACAAAGTACATGAATAAACTGAACAAATTATAAAGAATCAAACATAGTAAATTATTCAAAGGATGGTAGGAACAAGTTTCATACCAATTGGGTATTTGGTAATAAAATCAATGAAGATGAAAAATTTATTAGGAAAAAGTCATGAATATATTTAAAAGAAAAGTGTCAAATCAAAGGTATTTATTTTGATGAGAAAGTTTTCCTTATAGATAGGTTTGAAACTATTAAACAATTAATTTAAATTATGGTGAAAATAAAATTAAAAGTGTTCCAAATGGAAATTAAATTAGAATTAATTAATGGATTCTTTGAGTAATAAATGTACATTAAGTGATCAATTAGTTTTTGTAGATAAACACCATAGAAAAGTATTCCAGTGATGTAGGAATTATATGAGTTGAGATGGGAACCAAGAGAAAGGTATTATATTCTTGAGAAAAACTTGATAAAGCCTAGAATATGTTGAGGAGGAGTTGATAATAATCACTACATCAAGAGAATGATCAGAGGGTGTTGGTTTTCATTTTTTTAATATAATTTTAACAGGATCAAACAAAGCACAATGCTAGTTTCTTTTGGAATGACGATATTCAAGTTTGAGATGTTTTTTATTAGTGATTTGAAAATTTTTATTGTTTATAAGATATATAATAATGTCATGGTACTTTTATAAGACAATATAAATATGATAAATATGTGCACAAGGGGTTTTGAATAGAGTATTTGAAGGTGATGAAAACACTAGTAACTTCCTAGATAATGTTATTAACAGAACAAGATGAAAAACGGTTGATGTTATAGAATATAATAAAATCATTAGAGGCCTATGGTAACTCAAAGTTACATGAACATATATTGTATTTTCCACTTCTCAAGCCTCATAATGATATAGTTGTCCTACAAAAATCCACTTACTAACAAATAATATTATTATTTTTTATATCAAAATGCTTTTAGATTTAAAAAAGTTTTATCGTGGAATTTACCAACATGAATTATTGGGACCAACAAGTGGTATTTCACAAATAAATATATAAGAATAGTATATTATGAATACTTAAGCATGTAATCATTTGATATAGATACAGAAATTACTATAGGATGTTGGTTTTTATGTGAACTCACCTATTTTAATCAAGTTTGATAACTCAAGTACTATAGATCTTAAAAAAACCTATCCAACATTAAAGAAAAAAACATAGAGATAATATTTCATTTAATTAAATATAATGTTGAACAAGGGATGGTGAATTTGTAGAATGTGTTAACAAAAAATTAATTTCCTAACATCATTAGAAATTCTCTACCCAAGGCTGATTTTAAGAGGCATAGGTAGGATCATGGAGTCCAACAATCTCTATATAACTAAATGGTAGAGAAAATGAACCCCAAATTCCCTATGGAATTTTCTATTTATTTAAATACATATTGATTCTCTTGGATTACTTTTTTGGTTTTTTAAGTATCTATTTTAAATTTTTATGGAAGTTATCTTTGAAATCATGGAAAAAGAGGGAGAAGTGTTCTATGAGTTTATTGGAAGATTTCTCCAATGATTGTAATGATGATTTCTATAATTGTTATCTCTTGTTTAAGAAGAGTGGTGTTATAAAATATTTATGTTTTGGAAATGGGGAGATTACTAGAAAGTCTATTCAATGGGAGAATATTTTTTGAGATGATTTGAATAGAATGAAGATCAATGAATTATTTTCATGAATAACTTTTATTTAACTCTTGTTTATCATAACGAGATTGACTCATGTGTGATTAGATTTAGTGATTAGTGAATTGTTGATACATTACCTGAATACACGAAGTTTTATAAAGTTTTTATAAAATGTTAATATATTTTCAAATTAAGATGCGTTGAATTAGTTTTTAAGGGTTGTTAACAAAACCAAAGGGTGATATTATTGAAAAAAATCCATTGGAGTAATTTTGGGACTTATTTATAGATAAGTTATTGAACTGACTTATAAATTATCTTATAAGGTCATAAATAACGTATAAATTGAAGAATAAAGTTGTTTTTGGAATAATTTTTATTAGCTCTATTTGTAGGGAAAAATTGGTGCCACAACATAATGATTCAATCCACAACAAATCTCATATGATTTTAATGTTATTTGATTGATGGAATGGTTGCACCATGGTGGAAGAGACCACTCCATAATGGGGATACATCAAGTGAAGATAATTATACATAGGAATAAATCAGGTTTGTGGAAGATTATGTTCTTGAATCATCTCAAGTGAAAAGGTTAAGTCATGCCATGATTGAGTTATGGTAGAAAATTTTGTTTTAAAGGTAGTTATCTCATATAATGGTCATCACTATGAATGGGGCCCCATGAAAATTAGGTTCTATGCTATTTGAATATAATTTATTATTCATTCCAGGGAATCTAAAGTCATTTCATGATAAATCAAGCATGTGATTAAATTAGATCCATGTAAAAATGATCCATGAATAATCTAATAGTGATCATTCCTTAATCAATGTTGTTTTTTCATGAATTAAAAATAGTGATTTATGGTTTTCTATCTAAGAGAAGGGGTTTTACCCCTATAAGGTATTTCAGGTTGTTGTTACCTAGTCAAAGGAGAACCCAAGGTGTTTTTAGAACATTTTTTAGAGATTTAACCAAGGTTATTATAGGAAAATGGATTTTTAATGTGAATAAGTTATTCATTTCATGGTGTTAATGCCCAGGACATGGAGAATTAATGTCAATTACTTTATCTATAATTCAATGTTACTGTCTTTTAGGAATCATGTGGGATATTTTCATGGTGGAGTTTGACTTAGATTTAATTAATTAATTAGATATATTTTACCAACTAAATAATGAAAAACTGGAGATCTATTAAATGAGGAACTTATAGATTCTGTAAACTTTTGAGATATATATTTCTTTAAAAAGAATTAAAGGTTGATCATGGATCAATAAAGATTACATATCAATGTTGGAAAGTTATAGTTGGAATATAAGTTAAATCTAGAAGTATATATTTGTAGAGTTACATGGATGAAGGTAGAGTTATTTGATACACCATTAATGGTGTATTTCTATTATAGGTTCATGATGATCAAGACAGTTTCACTTATAGAAGTAGTGATATTTATTGAGTGATTGAGAGCAGTGAGTTATCTATTTTTTATGGATTATGAACCTTGAGGGTCCATGTGACCACTATGAATTGTAATATACAAGTAGTGTTATTAGTGATTCTGGTACATCGACACATCATTGTTTTATGTACTTTGATTACCCTAGTTTGGGAGAACTAATAAAAAATACTTCTTTACCTATTAACATTCTTTATTAGTACATATTTTTATAAGTGATATAGATGTTCCTACTAATGTTGGAATAAGATAATCTAAGAGTTTCATTTAAATAAAACAACATACCCTTATTCACCGCTTTCCTCTTAGGGTATTTATGTTTCTTATGACCAACACATCATGAGTTATACTAAGTGACAATCTTCATCACACCTACACAATAAAGTGATGTATGAGATCATGGTAAGTTTTTATAATCTAGAATATACCACTAAGGTGAGGTATTTAACTTTATTGACACCCTAAAATTTAGCACAATTGGAACTATTTTAAATCCCTAGTAGATGATTACAATATCTTCTCCATCAACAAAATCTATATGGGGCATTGCTTGAGGATATTCAGTTACGTAGAACCTCAAAACTGATGTCTCATAGCTGATCCTTCCTCATTAATTAAAGAATCATAGTGGAAACCACCATGAATTGAATGTAATTCACATCCCCAAAATCAACTAAGGATAGATACATTGATGTTAGATTATAAGATACCTCCATCATCAACTGATCATGAGACATCTTTCTAAGGGTATCATCCACCACATTTCCCCATCCTAGGGTGTATACATTCTTGAAGTCATAGTCGTATATGAACATTAATAAACACCTTTAACTTAGGTTGATAAATCTCGGGTGAAAATGTACATAAGGATATCATTTTCCATATATAATATGAATCACCTGGTGAGAATATAGTTTTGTTTAATTTTCAAGAAGAACATTGTTGTATCTAGAACCTAATCATGTGTAGTGTAAATCTAATCATGAGGTCTCAACAACCTGAAACCATAATCCATAGATTTCTATCTCTGTATCTACACACAGCTATTACTATATCTAGAGGGATCACAGAACACATTGTAATTGAATCCCACCTATAGAAAAATCCGGATGAAATCACTTGACAACCTTCTCTTTTTATCCTTGAAATATCTCTAGCATTAGTTGAAACAGATAAGTGTTTTCTCCATTTGGGTAATGGAATTCATGAGATCCACTATCCAAGAGATGTCTTCCATGAATCTCCAATGGTAAACTTCCAAACTAAAGAAGCTCTACACCTCAAACAGAATCATGGGTGGATATCAAGCTTTCACCTCCCCAATATTTATCCTGTCCAAAACTACTACTCCCTATAGGAATAAATTATTTATGAAGTGGTCCTCTAAAAAAAAGAACTAACACTTTTATATATTGGTGTATAATTAGTTCTCTAGAAGAAATTTCAAAGAAATCCTTAAATTTTAAGCATGTTTATCCGTATCCATTGAATAGATGAGGATAAAATAAATGAACAAAACCATGAATCAGTCAAATAAAGGATGAAATATTTAGTTCATAATCCCCCTGAATATTTCTGAGTAATTCTTCATAGAAAATTTAATTGTTAGAAACTTTTAATGGCCATAGAAGCAACACAATTCTATCTTCGGCACATCCCCATCATGGACATGATGATCATGATAGTTATAAATAATATATATCTTAAAGAACCACTTTTCTCATTTTAAATAGTTTAATAGGTCCTCATTCCATATGAAATCATATTTTTCTTTATTATCAATTCATTTAGGGAGTGATAGTCAATTCGAAGCATCAACGTATTATAATATTTATTTGTGAACAATATTAGAGCTTATATGGGGGACACACTTGGTCTAATGAAAACTTTATCCATAAGATCCTTAAAATTCACCTTCAACTCCCTCATCTTAGTCTATCCCATTGGATTATATTTAAAATATATTGGTTTTGTGCTAAGGTATATATAAAGGCATAATTTTATCTCATGATAAGGGTGGAATCATGAAACATCATTAGGAGATATGTCCATATACTACTCCATTACTTTATAAAGTAGGTCATCTGAGGATTATGCTACACATAGGGTAAAACTCACCAACTAGTGGGTGATAAGATATAACTTCCAATGCACAATACCTTCTCATCTTGATGAAAGGTCACACTAAACTATGAGTGAGAATTTTGATCCCTCATCATGAAAGCACGTCACTCTTTGATGGTAGTAGTCTATCTATTTATGAATAAAGGATAACTAGTCTATAATAAGGTTAAAATCATAGGGATTTAACACAACAAATATGAGGTTTAAAGAAAACCTCTCTATACTAAGTGTATGTTCATATCATTGAAAATTTTGGTTGGGCATGTGATTACATATAGTTGGAGCCTCAATCCAAATGGGTTGGGAAAATGGATATATAGAAATTTATTACACTCAAACAAAGGAAAGAGAAATAAAGGAATGAATTACAATAGTATCTAAAATTATAGGATGCAATATAGGGTAAAAACATGATACCTTGAAAAATATCAAGTGTCTCTTCATGATATCACCCCATCACTTACTTCTTGCTAGGTCCCTGATATATAATCCTCTGAGCATAGCCCAAACCATCTGGTGGTGGATGTATTGAAAATATATACTAGAGATGTCTTTATTAATTTCCTACCACCATGCACCACCATATATCCTTATATATAATCCTCTCTAAGGACCCCCATGTACACCTCAGAGAGGTCCCTAATTGTATCACAACCTCTGACATAGAGGTTTATCTACTTCACGATTTCACTCTATTGCATGTCGTTTTGGGTAGTTCTATACTATATGACCTAATTATCAATAATAATATCATATCATATATACTAGATGACTGTTTCTTCTATTTTTAAATTAATATGTTAATAATAATGCTTAAGACCATGAGTTCATATTCCTCCTGCATCATGACCCTAAATCCTATCACTGACATGCTACAGTCGATGACTCTACTCCTAGATGACCAACACGAGCACTTGTTCCGTACCTTACCTCTACTAAGAAGATCTAAATAACTAAGGAATTCTCTATAATCCAATAATAGGTGGATATACCAAGGGGAATAATGTTTTCTTAGATATCTCTTTGAAGTTAGAACTCAAAACAATTATTGTAATAATCCATAATGAATCATGTTGAGGGAGTACCACATGAGATCTATAAACATTAAGTGCACTCCACAATATAAAATATACCTTTATATAACTTCTAAAAATCATGGATGTTTAAAAAACACAACATCATTAGATAGTTGTCCTTCTAGAATATGTGTTCAAACTCTAAACAAGGATTAATTGTCTCATAATGGGTTTAGATGATAAAATTCCACTGGTTACTCCCAATACCTTTTATAATGATGGAATACAACAATATTATCTAATAAGTAGGAATGAAAACAAGGTGTAATATAAAAATAATCATCTCATTCCAATCCCCAATATCTTTTGGGTTATGATTTCCTTAAAAGATAGGAAATCTCCTTTTTCAAAACTCATGAAGTGAACTTAGTCTATGTGCATCCTTATCACATCCCATTAGAATAATTTTTTTGTCATTAGGTACATGACTGCCCTATCGCACTATGGGACATGGGTTTACTCACTAAAAATTGATGGAGGTATTACCCCCTCTTTCCTGGAGTAATTTCCTCATGATTTAGTCCTAGGATGGAAGCCTCGGGACTAAGTTGGTTAATAATATGAGGCCCAATCACAAGCACAAGCATGTCACGACCTTAACTTGGGATCCTGTCTAGTTGTATATATTTTGATATCCTATGGTTAACATGATATATAATGGTCATTAAAGTATATATGGGGATATAACTTGAGAAAGACATCGAAATTAATAACTCATTCCTATATGATGCATGTACCATTTTTTTGTTCACTGAAACTACAGTCTTAGAGTTATAAGATAAAAATATGCATACCAAAGTCTAGGTGAGTGGATATGTTATCCATATCACTAATATTGGGTTCCTTGGACTGAAAGTCAAACTAAAGATCCCTTGAAACCATTTCCTTAAATTCCAAAACCAATCATAACATGAAACATAATTCCAAAACGTGTTCCTAAAAGGAACCCACATTGATAACACTACACCAAAACATGAACTATCAAGACAGATCCTAATTGGTTCTAAGATGAGTGTGCTACCACAAGACCACCTATAATAGGCCATAAGCTATCGAAAAACATTGCATAAGAATGGAACACATGATGGGATGCGTAATACTAATGTATATTTTTACAATACACATATCTATAAAGGATATAATAATGTCAGGTAGACAAATGAAATAAATTATAATGTATAATGAATTCAACAAATTATATGATCCACAAAGGAATAAATTTTTCAAAAATCTAATTTAAATTGGGAAATATACATGACCAATAACCTAATGTAAAAAAACAACCCAAGTTTTTAAGGTGGTTCTATATACATAATGAACTAGAAATGGGAATGAATAGAAACTTCTACTATCAGCTCTAGGTTGTAGTAGTCTTTACCTACATCATGTCCATTGAGGTCGCTACTAAACTATCCTCTGCTTATATAAGACACAAAATGATCGAGCTAAGAAACCCATACATGGATGAGTATATACATACATAATATGATTAATTTATAACAAAAAAGACATAGTATTAAGACCAATTAGATCAAAACCAAAAAAGATAGATAATAAGAAAATCTATAATACTCTTTAAAATAGAGAACCAAGGACATAGAAGAGATTTTTTCTCTGCTCAGCCTAGATATTGAAGAAACAACAAGAATTATCAATAATATAAACTACCCAGTTTAGAAAATCATGTCACCTATTAGAAATTTCAATGGTTTACCTTCTCAATTCCAAAGGAAAAGTATCAATCAAGGGAGTAACCAACCCCAAAAGAGGACCCATACCCCATTTGAGGTCAAAAAAGAGGGATTACCTAACTCCATGGATAAAAGAACCACACCCCATGAGTGGGGGAGTAAAAAAATCAATCAGTAGTGTTAAAAGACCAAGACTTTTTATAAACACAATTTCAAGGGAGTTCCTAACCCCAATGTATGCTCTAATCTCCATGACTGATTCACATAATCTGTTAAACGGATCTAAAGAGACTAAATTTCTTATACCACCTTGTGTATCACTAATGATGTCTAAGAGTATTTTAATTTCATATTTTATGTGGAAAAATATTCAGGATAAGTTACTTAGGAATCGAAATATAAGAACTAGATTAGAATATATGAAAATCCAAATATCCTAGGAAAGTAAGCAACATTTACTACAAGGGTTCATGATGTGTATCCACTTAACAATATTATGGTGGTGTACTACGTATTTACATGGAATGTACTAGTCTACCTACATGTAATCTATAGTAGGTTACATAGTTTGTGGGTCCATCAAGGTTCTTTTTTAATATTATATATATAAGGGAACCAAATTCACTCATTTATAAACTAAAAAATGTGATTTAATTGTATACATGGAGTATAAGTATGAACTCAGTGTGAAAGGACAATGGGAGTACTCAACATCTACTACCTTGGGAGGCTAATTCATGTTATATTGAGGCTACATGATGTGTGGTCCTAACCCACAAGACATGTGTGTCCAGACATCCACCTATGAATATACACCCTATATACACCAAGCCAAACTACTAAGGGGTGCATGGAATGTGTACTTGTGATACACACTATGTTATATTTATCTTCATTTGAAACCCTTATCACCATTCTGTGTGTGATATATACTATGTGGCACTGGATTACACACTATTTGATCATGTCCTCAAAACCATATTCTGATAAATGAAAAGAATCTTTCCATAATCATCATTCTTACCACATATTACGGTTTAAACTTCACCAAATTCCTTTTCCAATGATGCCATACCTCAATTTGTATATTTTCTGCCATCTTTTTATGAAAAAATGGAACGAAATGAATATTTACTCAATCCTAAAACCCTGACACATAATTTCCTTCATTAATATCATTTATTAATTCCCTCAAATGGTTTTTTAACATATTTCATCATTTCCACCTACCTTGATGTTCACTTTTACACCTAAATCTGTTCATTATAGGATTAGATTTGAATGTTTATTGATATAGGACCCCATTTATTGAACCATTGGCCATGATAATGGATGGTGGTGACTCTATGAAGAAATAAAGGAAATATAACATAGGATAATCCATAGATGGAGTTAATAGTGGTCTGTTCAAATCTTAATCATGAATTTTTGGGCATAGAATTTAGTAATGGAAAAGAATATAGGAAGAAACACTAAAGCGTGACAATAAAATCAAGAAGTTTTCAGGTACACGAATCAGTGAATACAAAATCAGTAATAGAAATTTTGTACCCAAAAAATCATGAATAATGGAGAAAGGGATCAAAATTAAAAGTCTTACCACTTGATCAGATCAACCATTGAAGTGGTCCACACCTACATCAAGGTCTATCGGTAATTCCTATTTAAGAACATGTTTTAGATCTTCGAATCTAAATATTAAAATGATATATCTCCCCTATTATCTCTATAATTAGGGATTAAGCACCCCTCCCTAATTTGAGAGATATTTATGGCTTAAATATTGTCATATTATGGTTTCCAAGGGATACAAAAATTAATTAATTAAAATTTAATATATTATTTTATAACACACAAAAAATGGTGCCACCCTAGAAACCAAATGGAAACACACATTATAACATACTTAGGTTAAATACCCCATTCATGATGAAACTATAGTGTTTGATTTACCATACAAGGATTTATTTAGGTGAAACTGAAATTTTCTCACAATCGCATGTCTAGACTACAAATAATGTATTATATTTAATATATTATTATAAATTCTCTGTAATTATTGTCTATTGATAACAACATAGCAATCCATCTAGAAAATATTATTTATGATATTTTAAGGATACTAATAGAAAAAATAATTCCACTTCATTAAATTTGGGTAACACAATAAGTTAATCAAGTAGTTAATCTCTTAATATATAAATTAATGTTAAAATATATTTTTTATTTTAAATTTATTTTAAAGTAATTAAAATATATATATATTTTTAATATATACAAAATTATATTATTAGACTGATATGTTTTCTAAATTAACTGTGATAAAGTAGATTGATTTAAAATTTGATTCACATTCAAGCATGAAAGCCACTTTTTCATTATGATTTGGTATAATATCATGATAAAAATTTTATATAAAGATCCTAAATGTGTAGAATTGTTTATTTAGTTTACCTTAATATATTACACTTATAATCTGATATACTATTCCAATACAATACTAAATGAATGTTAAAATACTAAATCATTTCTTTCATGGATGCATGTTTGAACCATCTTCATTATATTTTTTTCTCCATCATCACACTTGAAACCTATAAGGAAATTGTTATATCTATCTACATTAACCATGTTCACATTAAAGTATATTGATTTACCAAAAATGGGGTTCTATGCACCCATACAAGCCAAATAGGGTTCACATAACAATTCTCTTAGTTAAGTTAAGTGTCACTATTTTTATTTATAGAATTACATTTGTCAATATGTTACGTTTAAAAGGGATATGAGACTAATAAGAATAATCCAAATATATTCAAAAAAATAGATAGTGTTCCACACACACACACACACAGATATATATATATATATATATATCATTATTATAAGATGGTTCAATAGATTATAAATGACACACCAATAATTAAGATATCAAATCAATAAAACCCATATAAGAAAAATCCTAAATAATTCCAATTCAAATTTTTAACTTAATACATAACTTATTATGTGTTAATATCACATGAAGTTACATATTAGTGGTGATCCCAAAGGTAGATATCACCAAAATTTCAAATTACACAATCAGTTTATCACCACACAAATATCTCTTCACCAAGGGGATATAACTTTCCTCTGGTTAGTTGACCATAAAAAACCCTAATTCCATAAAGGTACAACATTATATGATTTTATTCCATATCCCTTTAATTAAAAAAATATCCTACATATCAAATGTCACACCACCTACCCTCTTCAGGATCAATTGGGTAAAATTATATTTTCTTTCTACATAGTTGGATCAACCATAAACTGCAACATTTTTATGATATCTTATGTCAACTACTAGAAATTTTCATATAAATATAGATATATAATAAGTCAAGTAACTTCAATTTATACTAATGGAAAAATATTATACTCAACACATCACATAGTAAATTAGAATTCATTTATTTTAATTAGTCACAAAGTTAGAAAATGAAACACTACATGCTTTAAAGTAATAACATGTACCTCTAGATGGTCACTATTCTAGATTCCCATAAACATAAATACACTAAAATAGAGTCCTATATAATCTTTAAAAGAACAAAAACTATTTAATATTACTGTATGAATAATGAGAGGTCGACATGTGTAAATAACATGCATAAAATCCACGAATATAACCTTATAAACTCATTGAAACTTATTTTATTGGTTCCATAATGATTTTATGTGTGTCTTAAACGTAACACAATTCTTGTAATTAACCTACTCAGGTAGCTCTAAAACTAGTCTAACATTGTGATATAACATAATAACTAAATATCCTTATCTTAAATAACCCATTGAAAATCATTATTTCAATTCTATAACTCATAATAGAAATCCAATCCTTAATCCACAAATGACTATGATCATACCACCAATAAAATTTGATAATAAAAGTATACCATTTTTGACTTTTTGGTCTAATAATCCAAAATTTAATTCTTTTCTGGATCATATTAACAGGTGATTGATCTACATTATATATATTTGATAACACATATTTGTAACAACTGGATGATTTATTCATAATTAAATAATGCTAAATGTTTTTTTATTAATAAAATGTTTGATCGAAAAATATAAAAAAATAAAACATCATGATATTATTTATTTATAATAATAATAAAATTCAATTATATATATTCCTAATTAATGGAATAAATTATAGTTAAAAATTTATAAAAAATTAAAATCATGACTACAAGATAGAAATCGATGGGTTTTTTTCTCCATGAAATACCACACCCACTTGATTCACTTTTCAAAGAAAGATAATATTATAAAAATAAAATAAATTTAAAGAAATAAATAATTCAATATTATGAATGATATTTTGAGAAATATGCAATGTATTATATACTAATGAAAATGGGTAATGTCATCGTTATATAATTATTGATCATATGAATAATTTAGATATATGTAAAGTTAATGGGTATATTAAATTTATTATAATTTTTTTGTAATTATTATATATATATATCTTATATATCTGAAATATTTTATTTCATATGTATACATAAATAATAAAAATCTAATTAATAATTATGGAATGATTTCAAATAAGAATATAATAATTAATTGATAGTGATATTTTATTTTCAAAATATTTATATATTATAAAATTTTATTTTAGATTTTAATTTCTCATTCTTAATTATTTATTTAAACAAAAATATTATATAAATTGAAATTGGTTGCCAAAATTAGGTAATAAGTTAAATATCATTTTTAGAAAAAAAATTAATTACCTGAGTGAATAGTAAATTATATCAATAATTATAATGAATAAGATATATAATATAAAAAAAATATTATAATAAAAACTATCATAAATTATCATGAAACATTTTTTGGAAGGTAAGTACATGAACCACCTTCTATCAACCATTAATGGGTCACTTTTTATATAAAAATTCATTACTTAACCATTAAGTGATGTGTATTTGAAAGAATGCCATCAAATTTTATCTAAAAAAGAGGTATTCCTCCACCCCCCCAAAACCACACCATATCTTTAGTTGTCTCTATAAAACTAGTTCAAATTCCATCCCCTAGTCATCTTCCTCACATTTTTGATCCCTTTTTCAGAACAAGATGTTCCATGGACTTCAAAAACCAGGGAATATAACTTCTTAAAAGTAATTATCTTCTTTAGGTTAATCAATTTACATTATCATATCATTATCACCCTTATTTAAAAAATAATTCACTATTTTAAATTAATAATTACTTTATTATACTTCTATAATATAAAAATTATATTTTAGTAATATTTTTCTTTTCCCTTGTTCCGTCTTCATGTTGGGGTTGGTCTAACCACCTGTATGGGATATTTAACTTTATATTCACCATCAACAGAATGGATGATTAATAAAACATAAAAATGGCTCTAATAGAATTAATTATTATTATTCACTATTTTTTATTATTCTATATTGTAATACATAAATTTAAAAAATAAATCCTCTTGGTTATTGAAATCACATTGAATGAATAGCTTTTTGAGTGTTTTTTTGAATAGTAACCAATCTCACCATGGAACAAACATGATAATTCATAACTATTCATAGAATTAAAATTCTATTAGCTTAAATATTTCTTATATGAAGAATTACTGAATTGGATATGATGACATAGATTAGTATATAAATGAAAATATGAAAAATAAACTATGATAAAATTTTGATGACCCTATGGACTAAAAATATTTAATAAATAAGTAATAAATAAAAATAAATGAATCATATTAAAAGAAATGAATTTAAATAAGGTTATGATTTGGATAATTAATAAACTAAAGTTTATTATACATAGATTTATATAATGTTCAGTCAATTAAAAGGTTAATGTTTGGGGAATTATTTTGTACCTCTATTTTTATTCAATTTTCACTTAAAAATACATTTACTTATTATATATATATTACATTGTATAAATAAAATATAGTACATTTCCCTTTGTTTATAAATATGGCTCATTTTGTATTTTGTTTTATCGATTTTTTATGTCTACTTTATAAAACTAAAAGTGGGTCTCTCTCGTCATTTCTTATCATTTATAACTTGGTCTCTCTATCTCTCAAATTTTTTATTATATTTTATTTTTATATATTATATTATTTGTTTTTTATGATCTCTATATATCTCTTTAGTTTCTTATTCTTTTATATTTTATTTATTCAAATTTTTCTTGTAATAGAAACATCAAAATGTAAAAGAGAACCGTCAAATTTTTTCTTATAATTTCCTCTCCTAATTATAGAGGTTCTTCATCTTTGTGTTTTTTATATTTATTATAAATTATAAAGATATATTATAAATATTTTTTTTCCTAAATTAATTTCTATATTTTTTTAAAAACATTTTTAAATTTCTCTTTTCTTTATTTTTGACTACTTAAATGTAATGAAAATTATATGAAATTTATTTATTGACTTTCTTAAAATTTATTATCTTCTAATAAATTATTATAAACTAGATCAATAATCCTTTATGTTTTTCCTTTTGAGCATCCCCCATGTTTTATTTTTTCTCATCCTAAAAATATTTATCTTATTAGAATAATTTACTTTCTTAACTTAAATGATTTTTATACGACATAAATATTTCTATGTAACTCATTTTATTTTCATAATTTAATCATTCTATGCCTATTGATGGATATTTTTTTTTCATTTTCATGTGACAAAAATAGGCATGTATATATTATTCTGAAATGAGTGGTATTAGATTTAGATATACCTCTAATGTATTAGGTAAAGCCTATATCTCATGAGATTGTTATGTATGTGATCTGGGAAATGAGCCTAGTACGCTATGTTATGATGTGTAAAAAGGCATCCTAGAATCTTTCTTATAATATCATATGATCAATCCATTATGGTAGGATTTATGAACACTTAGGCATCTTAACCTGATTACTATAATGATTTCCCCCTCAATGGGATATTATATCTCCCATTTTTATTCCTTGATGTATGTTCCTAGGGAATCATATGAAATAACTTGAATATAATGGATTTATATATAAAGTGTTTTGTTGAAAAAATGTATGTACTGTAGTGTGAATAAATATAATATATAACTAGTCTCTAAATACACTAAATCATTGAGTTATGGATACATGTTTTACCTGATTTGTTATGTATATGAATAATAAAGTTATGTTAAATCCATGTTTTTTTATAAATAGTGTTCTATAGTTAGCATCGAATAAATTTTTAGATAATTTTATGGATTAGGTTTGGGAGAATAATTGGATAAAACATAAAAATAATAAAATAAAAAACAAAAGGGTTGTAGGTTATGACATATGAAGACATATTTTACAGATAAAAATAATCATTTTATCAACTCTTATTGGATATTATAATTTGTTATTTACACTAATGATTATTTTAGTAAATGGATAGAAATAGGGGGATATGAGTGAATAATGAATATAATGGACACCGTAATGATTTCCCTAATAAATAAAAGAATAAGATATGAGTTAGTGTGGAAACTCCCACAACTAAACTTACCCAAAAATATCAAATTATACAAAATAATATAAAATAATTAGATCTTCTTATGTAACAAAATAAGAAAAAATCAATATATTTCTCTATATGATAATGAAAACTATACATAATAGAACCTTTTAACCGTTAATGGATGAATAATGAATCAAATAAAAAAAATATATTATTAAATGTTGTAAATAAAAAATGAATGTTCAAAATGTTTATCATTTGGATGGTGAGGAAGATTAGTGGTGGAACCTGATCATTAATACAAAGGAAAATAAATTTGACCATATATAATGAGATGAATTCAATAAAAAACAGTAAATATTTTTCTTATACTATTCACACTAAAATGAATATATAATTACATGAGCGTAAGTAGAAGTTTGAAAGATATATTAGTTCCTATGAAGAAAACAATGAAATACATACATGTCATACTTGATACATTATTATTAATCTTTAATGTAAAAGAAATAAATTTATAAATTATTAGTGATAATAAAATTTGATAGTTATGAAGAGATTATTCTATATACTCTAAAGGTGGATAGAGAAGTTGGATACACATAAAAGACTTGTGGATTTTCAGATAAAAATAGAAAAAATGATTCCTGGAATTTTTAGTGATAGAGCTTATGGAAGAAAGAAAATACAATTACCTACAAGGTAAAAATGTGGGAATGAGTACCTAAGGAATATCATCAAGGTAATTTAAAAATAAATCAAGTGAAGAAAAGATGTTTATCAATAAAAATATTCGTAAATTAAAATAAATAGTTTGGTCAACATGATGAGGGAAAATAAAATTCTACATAATACACCACTGATTTTATAATGTTTCAACTATATTTCATTTGTTAATTAGATTTAATAATGCACCAAACCTTGGGTTAGTGACGAAAATTGAAATCAGATTACTCCAAAGCCAAGATACAATAGAAGATATTATGAAATCACTATCATTGAAGTGGATTATGAAAATGAACTAGTCATAATTTTAATTATTTTTTATCAAAGAACATAAAATATTTTATTAGATTATAGATATACATAAAAAATTATATTTTTAAGTATGATAAGGCTATGAATTCACTACCTCAATTCTTGGATATTAAATTATTAATAAAAAACCAAATGGTGTAGTGATTACATCCAAATTATATACCATTTCTCTAATTAAAATATTTAGGAAGATAACTCCTACAATTTCAGTCTTTCAAACTTTTATAGAACATGATGCTATATTTTTAATGGATTTTCTATTTATATATATTGAAAAAAACAATTGTAATGATAGAGAAATATAATTTTATATCCCAAATCATCTAATGATTTAATATATATGTACAGAGGGTTATGAACCATCTATGGTAACTAGTTTCTCAATATAAGTCTTTATAATCAATAATGAGGAATATTTAGCTCCAATTTTTGGATAACAAAAAAAATTGATGATATTACATTTATAAATAAATATATTGATATTTTTATAAAATATATTCTTTTTCGTCTCCCAGATCATGAGGTATATTTTTAAATTGAACTCATACTTGGTCATATGACCATATCGAATAGCTCTTATTGAATAGATGTAATTGACCTAGAAGAATTGAAGAAGAAACTATATGAAAATTTGGATAGGGTTTTTATATAATAAATTAATTCACTATAGGTGTGTAAAATTCATTGATTTTAAGAAGAAAGCTAAGAAAAGATGTGATTAAATTGATTATAATAAACATAAAAATATCATGATAGAGAAAAACATGCTCTATCCCATATTTTTGTTATGTTTAATTAACTAAATGGAGATAAATACATTAAAATTTTGATATTAAATATAGATATCATCAATTAATACTAAATTGAAGGATATACCTAAGACATTATTTTATAATAGAAAGTTTCACTATAATTTCATATTCATGCCTCTAAGACTTATGATTACCCTAGTGATATTCATGTATTATATTAAATAAATTTTTAGAGATTAACTTAATAAATTTCTATTAGTATTTATATATTATAATTTTCATTATTAAAATAGAAAGGAAGAATATGGGTAACATTTGAGGATTGTTTTAAAGTCCTTAGGAAAATAGAAATTATTTTCTAATTTTATGAAGTGTATTTTTTTATAGGTAGATCATATTATTCTTAGGTAATATAATTAAAAAAGAGTTATTATACCCATATCATTTACTGAAAAATATTATTAAATAATAGATGATACTATGTACCATGAGATAGATTTATAGTTTTCTAGGATTATTTTATAAGGACTAACATTATTTATAAAAAATGTATCATGATATTATGAGTCATTGACTATTTAACATAGGAATAAGTAGAGTTTATATATACAAATTTTTTGGAAACTACACTTATACTCATGATTAACTTATGTGGATAAGGATTTGAGATAAATAATAATGCTTCCATGTAGTTACTCTGACATTCATGGATTATCCTGTGAATATTTCTATGAATATATCTAGACTTATACTCAGAGTTGTCATAGTTATTAGGTGTCTCGGTAGCCCAAAAATAATATGGTAAAAATATTAATATATTTTATTACACATGAAAGAAATTTTTTAAAAAAAATAGATTTTTCTACAATTCAGGACCTCAATTGAGAAATTTGGGACCGTAGTTGATCTTGGAATGTGGGGTTTATTCTAGGTGTTACCTGTGGTTTCTTAGTGTCTGATGTCCAGTTGAGGTAGACATTATAAGGTGAATTTAATTAAAATAAATATTTTATTAATTTCATTAAATGAAATAACCTAGAGAAAAATCAATAGGTAACTACATATAAAAAAACTCAAGGGTTCGCCTCATAACCCTAGGAGGATTTGAGAGAGGGTTTAGATTGTTCTTCATTGTCTAATCACATCAGAGAATGACATGTGATTAGATCGAGGTGGATCTAGAGGAATCAAACATAGGGGGGATTTTACTTTATTGAATAATTCATTATTCAAAAATGTATGATCTATAATTGTCATTTGACATGTCCTTTGTGGTTTTAAACTTTTTATTAAATTGTTAAGGCATGGATTTGATCATCTTTATTTGTTATATGATTATTCACCATTCATATGAGACTATTTTAATAAATTTAATTATTTATTTCTATTTACTTTTTATGTCATGATATCACTCTGGATATTCTATTTATATGATTGTGGCCTAAAATCAATTGTCAAATGATGGTTAAACCTTTTTTCTTGTGTTTTCCCTGACCCATTCTTCATGTTCTTCATTGTTAGACCAAGGGGGCATGATTCAACATTTACAGGGTCGGTTCGAGTGTGATAGAAGCCCTAAATTCATGGTGGTTTTGTGAATGATGAATGGATTGGTATTTTTTACATGAATAAGGATAGATTATAGGTGATACTTAATGGATCTAAAATCCAGGAGTGGTGACGGGATATGTGGTGTCTTCGGTAGTTGATTAGATTCCATTTTTTGGACACCTAAGGCTGGGAATTGATGAACTAAGGTTTTTTTCCTTCAATATCATATTGTAAAATGGATATATTTATAGAGTAATAAGAAGATAATAAATAAACATGATGAATTTTTGGATTCTATAAAAAAGAGACTGCACACCATGTGGTGTAGAAAAAATTACACTTTGTACTTCATTTTCTATAGTGGCTAGGGTTTTCATCCGAGTTAATGATCATATAATATCTTGACTGACCTTCAAACCTTGTTACCCTAAACAAGATTCCAGGACATATACCAGATTTATACACCCATGACCTTGTATAGTTTGATAGACAGTGTACTCGAGAAGTACAATGGCACGAGCCGGTACCCGGGCATATTCCATAGTACAAGGGATTGAGCAAGAGCACCCTTATAGACCCCGAGCGGCCAAATACGTTATGTAATAACATTAAAATCCATATAAAATGAAATTACTTCCATGGAAGGTCTAGAGGAGAACGTTTCTAGGAAATTAGGTAGGGCCACATGTCATGTCGAACCCATACATGTATTATAATTCCTCATGCAAATTCTTCATCTCAAAACTCCTTCATTTGAACTTTGATTTTTACCATGATGTAAGAACCCAGACCTTCTTTTCAGGTATGTTTTTCCTTTTCTGGTCATTTTTAGGGAAAATAGAAGAATCTGGAAATGTTTGAAGTACACGCCGTGTACTCTATAAGTACACACCGTGAACTTTGATGTCGCTCGAGGCCGTGTGTTAGTCGTGTCATGGCCACACACATGGACATGTAGGGGAGATGTGGAGGCCACTTAATGCGGGGTATAGAAAATCCTAGTGCACACCGTGTACTCCAAAAGTACACGCTGTGTACTTTCTTTTTTTTCGTTAAATAGACCGGGGTCGTATATTAACCCCAAAAACAACTTCTTCTCCACCTTCTTCGACCAAGAGCGAGGGTACGACTGTAGATCTTCTCCGAGCCACTGATCCGTCACCGGTTATCCGAATCGAACGATGTTGGTTGCAATAGAATCACAGCGGTGGGTTCTTGGTTCTTATTTGGCCATGTTTCCTGATTCCTCCTCTAATGTGAGTTGGCTGAGGTTTAACGTATTGGGCGTTTTTGTGGATCTACTCCGTTCTTGGCCGATTAACGGGATGAGGTTCAAGTATATCGATCTCTTAGGATCAAGGTAGGTGGTTTGTTTCCTTACATTTAATGTATTTGAGTTTTTATTCAAATGTACCAGATTCCCATGTATCAGGTATCTCGGGTTAGGGTTTTGATCCTACTTTATTATCTTCCTTAGACTGCATGTCTAATTGAGGTTATTAGATGAATAATGATTGCTTGTTATCATATTTGTGGATCACCCTATGGGCGTTTCCCTTGTCTTGGGTTTTTAGCACCGTTTGGATTAGGTTTCCCATGAGGCAGACCTTGTTGCATTGATTTCCTACCTTGATATAATTCATTGCATATATTTCCTACTGTTTATATTCTCTTGATGCATTGTAGCTTTTAGGCAAGTAGTTTGTTGAAAATACATAGGGCTTCTAACAGTCGTTTATGCACAACTAGACTGCTCAGGGCTGTGTGAACCTGGTGTAGTAGACTAAAGAGGGAATTGATAATTAAGGGTTTCCCTAGAGATTTAGTTATAAATTTAGTATCGTTTGCAGAAACTATGGTAATTGGACTTTTTTCTTCCTTAGGGTGTCCCTAGATACGTATCAGGACTACAAGGGGAATTAGACCTAAGTGCTTCCTCAGAGAGTCTTTAGCTATCTTTGCAAGACTGTAGGGGAATTGACGGTGAGAGCTTCCCAGAGTGTCTGTGACTTTGTGTGATTATTTTTACTAGAGGTGTCTGTCAGTATGATCCACCTAGAGAGTTAGTGTGAATATTTTTTGGTTGGTTGTAACAAGTCCACCAAGCCAAATAACAAGCTTGGTTTTTGTACTTCTTGTTATTTAGGTAGTCTGTTGAGATACCTGTTGTGTTACTTGCTATGCTTTGGGATTATAGAGCTATTTTCTAGATTCCTTGTTTGATAACTAAATGATTAGACTTATATAATAAATAAATGTGAATGGAGATTTTTTGGATTATTTACATTAGTGTACTCCTGTTTCTCTACTGCATTTATTCCCCTTATTTTTTCTATATTGCTCACTGAAATTAGGGCACAGATCTTATGGTGGTTTCTTACTAGGATTAGTCTCACACCCTATTTGGGTCCTAGTTTTTGGCCCAAATAGGTTATATGGTTGTAGGTGTGGATAGGGACTGTGGCCCCTCTACTTCATGTACATGATTTCTGGTTGGATCTGGGGAGCATAGGACCGAGCATAGGCTTGTGATGCTGTTGGAGTTGTTGTTTACTTTTCATACATTGTTTATCAGTTTTATTTCAGCATGTTGTTGTGTTTTGTGGCTTTATTAGATACTTGTACCTACTACATCATTATCATCATTACTATATATTCATTGTTTCCACAGTTTAGTTTCAGTTTCTGCATGCTATTACTGCTTCCACTATTGACTGTTATTTTCTTTCCCTTGTATATCTTACCAAATGAGGGAATAGTTTCCCCCAATGACTCACCATGGCCCTAGATGGTAGTTGGGAGCCTCTGGCGTTTGGGGAAATGCGCTTGAGGTCATGTGGTGAACCGTGTATGGGGAACGAGTTGAGTGGCTCCAGATTCATGTTGCTACAAATTGGTATCAGAGGAGGTTCTTTTTCTTTTCTTTTCTATTGAATTATTGTTTAACGACATTAGACAGGGATAGTATGGAATAATTAAATGGTAAGTAGATGTTCC
This sequence comes from Viscum album, assembly GCA_963277665.1. Classification (NCBI taxonomy): domain Eukaryota; kingdom Viridiplantae; phylum Streptophyta; class Magnoliopsida; order Santalales; family Viscaceae; genus Viscum; species Viscum album. Next base: position 625,465,169 of record OY728132.1, read on the forward strand.
CGGGAGTTCTAGAACCCATGTACAGGTAAAAAGACAGGTTACCGTGAATATTGAAATTTTTTAGTTTTTCAAATGTTACAGTTTAATTGATTTCACCATTGGGTGGTGAACTTGTTTTGTGCTGGTACTGTTTATATGGTTGTGGTTCTATTTTGATGAAACCCGATGAGATGAGGGCATTCCATCTCATGCATCATATAGGAACTTTTCAGAAAAATCACATGTCATGCATTTTTCCATGACATCTAAATTGCATTAGAACTTGCATGCTATTGTGATAGAATTTGTGATAGACTATGCATCATGTTTTGATAGATGCTATGATATAATACCTGCTACGTTGATAGGGTATCGTTTGTTTAGAGATTCTTTATCATGGATGCCAAGCTTTGGTCTTAGTGGTGTTATGGGCCCTCAAGGATCAGAATTTGGTGGATCGTGAGTTTGTTATACTGTTTATTTGTTATGTGAATTGTTATGATGACAAGCTTTGATTCGCTGGGAGTATGGGCCCCCATGGATCAGATTTTGGCACCTTAATGCTAGTATTTCTGTGTTTTCTGGGCTTCAGTGCAGTTCTGAGGCTACTGTCTGGAAAAACCCAGAATACACAGCGTGTACTTTATAAATACACACCGTGTAGTTTTTTAGCCGTGTCGCTGACTGGGTGGGCAGGGACACGGTGTTGTGAATGTTCTTATAGGAACACACCGTGTACTAGTTTAGAACTCTATGTAGTATGAAATAGGTACCCCGACCATGTCATGAATAAAATGGGTTGTGTTGTCTTTTCACAAACACGTCGTTTCTGAATTGTACACGCTGTGTCCTTTGACTTAGGTGCACGGCCGTGTCACGAACAACATGGGTCGGTGTTCTCCTTTCTCTTACATGCCATGTGATTCTGAAACATGCTATGTAGTGTTAGCTGTGTGGCTATCCATGTTGCTAACCAACATGGTCTGTTAGGACTTCTTCGTACATGTCGTGTCTTTCTGGAAAATGTCGTGTAGTGTGACCTAGGCACAGGCCATGCCACTAACAACACGGGCCAGGTAAGACTTGTATAAAACACATCGTGTCTTCCTTGAACAAGCTGTGTAGTGTTGTCTTAGGAGAGCCGTGTGGCTTAACCGTGTAGAAAGACTCAGGCAGAGAAGGGAATTCAAGTACACGCCATGTGTTGGGACAACACGCCATGTATTTGGGGTGTTACACGACCAGTTAGGTAGGAGTACATGACCATGTAAATGACTTAAGGGAACACGCTGTGTAGTCATGTTTTGTTTACTTTTGAATGATTATTTCCCATATTCCATTCTTGCACTCCAAGTTTTCAGTTCCAGGTAATGTGGTCTAAAGTGTGCTCTTGACCTTGAAGAGTCATGGTATTAAGATGTCCTCCCATTGCACGTCAGGAAACAGGCAGTGACCGTACGCCTGATATAATAGATCAGGGACTACCTATAGTTCCACCTATCATTTCAGACATGGAACCTATAGTGATTCTAGACACTGGTGCTGACGCTTAGTTCAGAGAAGGTTTTATGAGATTCATGCAGACCGTCCAGGGAGCTCAGTATCCTGCCTTGTCTATGACAGAGCTGACGTGGGTTTTTAAGCAGCAAAATCCTCCCACGTTCACAGGGGATAGAGGACCGTAGGCTATAGAGTCATGGCTAGAAACCATGCAATCCATCTTCGAGCATCTTGAGATGCCTCTAGAGAGGAGAGTGAATCTCGCAACTTGTATTCTGTGATACTCCACCAAGATATGGTGGGATGTGGTTTCCCAGGCAGGGCGCCAATAGGTTATGGCTTGGGATGAGTTTCAGCGTACGTTCTATGACTACTTCTATCTGGAGACACTGAGGGATGATAGTGCCAGAGAGTTCAAGAACCAGTAGTAGGGTACTCTCACAGTTATGGAGTATTCCTCTCACTTCACAGAGTTACAACGTTTCACTCCCATTCTGGGGAATGATGAGATGTTTTTAGAGGGGAAGTTTGAGGAAGGCCTCAAACTAGACATCAGATTGTAGGTGAACGTCTTTCATTTGACTTATATTACTCTGATAGTCAACCGGGAACTTATCACAGAGAGAAATCTGAGAGATACTGGAGTTGTGGACCAAGGAAGTTCAGCACCCAAGGCTGATTCATTTCAGATAGATAGCAGGAAGCGCCACTGTGAGTCTACACCAGGTGACCCGAGGAAGCGAGGTATTCCTTCTGGTAGATGGGATCTTCCTTATGGAAACGAAGTGTTGTGTTATCAATGTGGAATAAGTGGGAATAAGAGGCCTCAATTCCCAAATCACCTAGTGGATTGCTGATCTTGTGGAAATATGGGTCATCTGCAGCGTTTCTGCAGGGTTCTATTGCCAGCGGCTAGTGAAGGAGGATCAGTTTCGACTCCGCGTAGAGGAGCAGGATTACTAGTTCCACAACAGACTGGGGGATGGAGTTCTTCAGGTCATTCAGGCCAGGGTAGAGGTCGTGGAAGCAGTGGTCAAGCTCAGGGAGGGTTATCTCAGGGGTCTTAGGCTGCTTCACGGGGCCGTGGTGTAGGCCATACTTTTGCGGTAGAGCAGATTCATTGGGAGCAGGATCCTGGACCTTCTACAGCTCGAGGTACGATTTTAGTAGCCTCAGTTTTATCCTCTGCACTTTTCGATTCAAGATCTTCTCATAGATTTATTTCTATGCACATTGTAGAATGCCTTAGACTTACTATTTATACTTCTGAGGAGATGATGATGCTAGACACTCCCTTGGGAATTAGAACTGCTAGCGTGCGTCAGTGCTTAGACTTCCCCCTTGAGGTTGGTGGATGGTTTTTTTCATGGAGTCTCTATGTTTTAGAGATGACAGGATATGATTTCATTCTTGGGATGGACTGTTTAGTTCCCTTCTAAGCCTTTGTTGATTTCTATCATCGTAGGGTGAGTTTCACATCACCGTAGGGCATATCTTTTCTTCACAAGGGAGAATGGGATGTCCAGGCGAGCAGAGCTGGACCAGAGCATCATGTGTTGGGTGGTGTTACGACCCATATTTCTAGCTTATATCTAGATGACCAAGGGACTTCTCAGATAGAATTTCCTCTGGCGGTGGATCATTTCAGGAATGTCTTTCCAGAGGACTTTTTAGGTTTTCCTCTGGAGCGAGAGGTAGAATTATCTATTGAGATTGTTCCAGGAGCAACACTGATGTCCCTTCCTCCTTATAGGATGGCTACACCTGAGTTGCAGGAGCTCAAGAAGTAGTTGGAGGAGTTGCAGAAAAAGGGTTTCATCTGACCTAGTACTTCTCCTTGGGGTTCTCATGTCCTATTTATGAAAAAGGCAGACGACACCCTTAGGCTTTGTGTGGATTATCGGAAAGTGAACCAGTTGACGGTCAAGAACTGATATCCATTTTCATAGATAGATGATCTCTTTGATCAGCATTGAGGAGCCAGAGTTTTCTCTAAGATCGACTTGAGATCCGGATATCATCAGTTGCGTGTTAGAATTTATGATATTCCTATTACAGCCTTCCGGAGCAGGTATAGTCTGTATGAGTATATGGTTATGTCGTTCGGTCTCACGAATGTGCCAGCAGTTTCCACGGTGCTGATGAACAATGTTTTCCATCCTAACTTGTATTCTTTTGTGGTGGTTTTCGTGGATGATATCTTGGTGTACTCTCACACTCGACACGACCATGCTACGCATATTGAGATCGTTTTGAGTACACTGAGGGAGCATCAGTTATATTCTAAGCTCTCGAAGTGCAACATTTGGATGGATGAGATTCATTTCCTAGGTCATGTCATCTCAGAGACAGGAGTATCAGTAGACCCAGAGAAGGTGAGAGCTGTAGTTACCTGGGAGCATACGAAGAAGGTCTTCGAGGTACGAAGTCTCTTAGGGCTGGCTGGTTACTACCGGAAGTTTATATAGGACTTCTCACGCATAGCGGCGCCATTGAAGGGCTTGACTAAGAAGGGGGTGAAGTATGTTTGGTCAGAAGCCTACGATTCAGCCTTTCAGGAGATGAAGGGGAGATTTAATTCAGCACCAATTCTAGTTTTAACCGAGCCGTGAAAGAGTTATACAGTCTTCTGTGATGCATCTGGCATCGGGCTTGGAGCCGTGCTTATGTAGGAGAATCATGTCATTGTATATGGATCTCAGAAGTTGAGGCCACATGAGAGGAACTATCCTATGAATGACCTGGAGTTGGCTACAGTTGTTCGTGCTCTGTGTTGTTGGAGAAACTACCTTCTAGGAGAGCATTTTGTGGTATATACTAACCACAATAGCCTCAAGAACATCTTCATGCAGCGTGACTTGAATTTGATACAGCGGAGGTGGGTTGAGTACCTATAGTCCTTCGACTTCGAGCTTGCTTATATGCCTAGGAAAGGTAATGTTTTGGAAGACACACTGAGCAGGAGGACTTAGATATAGGTTGTTCACGAGGCCAGCAGTGAGTGGAAGCTTATGGCTTTGTTCTCTGAATTGCATTTGGAAGTGCACGACAGACAGGGTCAGAATTTTATTTCTTCTGTATCTGTTACCTCTACCATTCTTGACCGAGTTAGAATGAGGTAGCTATCATATTCTGAAGGCCTAGTCCAATGGGAAAGCATGTCAGGAGAGGACCATCTTCCCAGATGGACCATAGGCAAGGTTGATATCTTGCATTTTTAGGGACGCGTATGGGTGCCAGCAGATAAACGCGAGGAGCTGATGCGAGACTTTCATTCATCAGTTTTGGAAGTTCATCCTGGCATCACTAAGATGTATCGTGATCTACACTGCCAGTATTGGTGTCCAGGTATGAAGAGATATGTTTCTGGTTTTGTCATGAGGTGTTCCACCTGTCAGCAGGTGAAGGCGGAGCACCAGTGATTAGTAGGGATTTTACAGTAGCTACCCATTCCTAAGTGGAAGTGTAATGATGTTACGATGGACTTCGTGACAGTGTTACCAAGATCTCCTCAAGAGAATGATGTGGTATGGGTTTTCATTGACAGACTCATGAATGTTGCTCACTTCCTGCCAATTAAGGAGACCTTCGGTGTTGATGATCTTGGACGGTTGTACATTCGTGAGATTGTACGCTTTCATGGGGTTCCGAGTACTATCATTTCAGATAGGGATGCCCGATTTACGTCACATTTTTGGCAAGGGCTATAGAAGGCTTTGGATACACAGGTACTTAGGAGTACAACCTATCATCCCCAGATAGATGCCCAGTCAGATCGCATGATTCAGGTGCTAGAGGACATGCTACGAGCATGCGTCCTTGATTTTGGAGGTTCTCAGGAGAGACATATACCTCTGGTGGATTTTTCCTACAATAATAGTTTTTAAGCAAATATTAAGATGGCACCATACGAGGCTCTATACGGTAGGCCATGCCGATCACCCTTGTGTTGGCTGGAGGCAGGAGAGGCTGCTATGCTGGGACCTGATCTTGTTCAGGAAACCACAGAACAGATGGAGTTGATTCGGAAAAGAATGGCTACTGCACAGTCTCGACAGAAATCTTATGCTGATCAGCAGAGATGACCTTTGGATTTCAAGGTCAAAGATCAGGTTTTCCTACGTGTTACTCTGGGGATGGGACATAAGAGGATCAGGAGACAGGGCAAGCTTTCACCAAGATACATTGGGCCATTTGAGGTTCTGGAGAGAGTCGGGCTAGTTGCTTATAGGTTGCAGTTACCTCAGTGGTACTAGGCTATGCACGAAATCTTCCATGTTTATCATCTTCGATGCTATTTCTCAGACTCGTGTCATGTTTTTCAACCTGAGGAGGTTGAGCTGGAGTAGGATGCATCTTCTGAGGATCATCCTATCAGGATTGTTGATTGTAGTTCAAAGGTACTCTATGGCCAGTCTGTTCCTCTGGTACAGGGGTTATGGTTGCACGGCCATGTACGTGATGAGATATGGGAGAGAGAGGCCGATATGTGATCACAGTGGCCAGAGTTATTCAAGGTTTCTTCTTCACCACCTTGTTAGGGAAATTCAGGGACAAATTTCTCTAAGGGGGGAATTTTGTAAAAATTCGGACATTCTTTTCAGGTATGTTTTTCTTTTTCTGGTTGTTTTTGGGAAAAAGAGGAGAATATGGAAATTTTTGAAGTACATGTCGTGTACTATATAAGTACACGCGGTGTACTTTGATGTCGCTAGAGGCCGTGTGTTGGCCGTGTCATGGCCACACGCACAGCCATGTAGGGGAGATGTGGAGGCTGCTTAATGCGGGGTATGTAAAAGCCTAGTACACGCTGTGTACTTTTTTTCGTTAAACAGACCGGGGTCGCGTCTTAACCCCCAAAACACCTTCTTCTCCAGCTTCTTCAACCGGGAGTGAGGGTATGCCCACTGATCTTCTCCGCTCCACCGATCTTTCACTGGTTATCTGAATCGAACGCTGTCGGTTGTAATAGAATCGCAGCGGTGAGTTGTTGGTTCTTCTTTGGCCACGTTTCCGGACTCCTCCTCTTATATGAGTTGTTTGAGGTTGAAACTTTTGGGTGTTTTGTATATCTACTCCATTCTAGGATGATTCACAGGCTGAGGTTCAAGTATATTTATCTCTTATGATCGAGGTAGGTGGTTTGTTGCCTTATGTTGAATGTCTTTGAGTTTTTGTGCAAAAGTACCGGATTCCCATGTATCAGGTATCTCGAGTTAGGGTTTTGATCCTACTTTATTATCTGCCTTAGATTGATTGTATTCTTGAGGTTATTAAATGAGTAATGATTTCTTGTTAGCATGTTTGAGGATCACCCAATTGATGTTTCCCTTGTTTTGGTAGTTTTTCACTGTTTGGATTAGGTTGCCTGTGAGGCAGACCTTGTTGCATTGATTGCCTACCTGGATATAATTGATTCCATGTATTGACTACTGTTTATATGATATTGATGAATTTTAGCTATTAGCCAAGTAGTTTTTTGAACTTACTTAGGGCTACTAATAGTCGTTTACGCACGACTAGACTGCCCAGGGCTGTGTGAACCTAGTGCAGAAGACTAAAGAGGAAACTGATGATTAAGGGCTTTCCTAGAAAGTCAGTTATAAATTTAGTATCGTTCGCATGACCTATAGGAATTGGAATTTGTGATTCTGCAGGGTGTCCTTAGTTACGTATTGGGACTACAGGGGGAATTAGACATAATTTCTTCCTCAGAGAGTCTTTAGCTATCATTGCAAGACTGTAGGGGAATTAACAGTGAGAGCTTCCCAGAGTGTCTCTGACTTTGTGTGATTATTTTGACAAGAGGGGTATGCAAGTATATGCCACCCAGAGAGTCAGTGTGAATATTTTTTGGTTAGTTATGATGAGTCCACCAAGCCAAATAACAAGCTTGTGTTTTGTACTGCTTGTTGTTTCGGTAGTCTACTGAGATACCTGTTGTGTTACTTGATATGCTTTGGGATTATAGAGTTGATTTCTAGATTCCTTGGTTGATAACTAAATGATTAAACTGAGTAAATACATAAATGTGAATTGAGATTTGTAGGATTTTTACTTTAGTGTACTCCTGTTTCTCTACTGCATTTATTTCTTTTATTTTTGATATATTGCTCACTGACAGTAGGGCACAGATCTTGTGGTGGTTGCCTACTGGGATTAGTCTCACACGCTGTTTGGGTCCTGATTTTCAGCCCAAACAAGTTATATGGTTGCAGGTGTGGATAGGGAATGTGGCCCCTCTACTTCAGGTACATGATTGCTGGTTGGAGCTAGAGAGCATAGGACCGAGCTTAGGCTTGCGATGCTGCTGGAGTTCTATTTATTTTAGTACTATGTTTCTCAGTTTTATTTCAGCACATTGTTGTGTTTTGATGCTTTCCTTAGATACTTTTACCTGCTGCATCATTATCATCATTACTATATATTCACTATTTCCGCTGTTTAGTTTTAGTTTGTGCATGCTGTTACTGCTTCCGCTACTGACTGTTATTTATTTTGCCTTGTATATCTTACCAAATGAGGGCATAGTTTCTCCAATGACTCACCAAGGCCCTCACTGCTAGTCGGCAGCCTCTGGAGTTTGGGTAAATGTGCTTGAGGTCATTTGGAGAACCGGGTACAGGGCACCAGTTGAGTGGCTCCGGATTCGGTTCGTTACACATGAATTTCCCATCCTGAGTAATTTTATATATAGAGTGTGATGGTATCCTTATTTACGAATTATATGATATTATGGGAGGTGTTCTAAAAAAGATATGTCATTATCCAATACTTGATGATGGTAGTGATCAAGACATGTTCATCAAAGAGTTTCTAAGGTTGGTACTCCCCTATAGCACTAGGGCGTGAATTCCCCATACTCTTTATATAGATAGATACTATACTACTCTACACCGGGATTAGGTCCTCTATCTACAGGTCGGTACTCCCCAATCATTGAGGTCTAGTAGTGAGTGGTTCCTCCATTATTATTGTGGCTCCCTCAGTTGTGAAGCGTATTATCAAGGAGTGGGGACCTAAAAATATATTCTAGTGAGGTTATGCTAAGTTAAATGTTCAGAGTTGTGGATCCATTGACCATGGAGTGAAGTAGAGTGGTGCCGGCCCCTCCACATGGTTTCTTATGCAGATTTTCATGATGTTGGGAATCATAGACAGACCTCTAAAGCTGCAATAAGACTCATTATTCTTAAATGGGATATGGATATGGAGAACCTTTTCCCCTATCATTTGGGATTCTTATTGAGAATATCTAGGTTTGTATGGTTATTATCTTAGTTTTGTGAAAAAAATCCTTCGATGTGTTAAGAAAAACTTTGTTGTATCTATCTATCTCTCCCTATTTGGTTTTCGGGGTATCGTACTGGATATATTTATACTCACATCTGTATAGGATTTTCCCAAAGATTTTGTGTCATATGATGATAATGGGTAGATTAGTAGTGAATTTGGTCGAGCATTGGGACTCTTGGGTTCATTAACTATGTATGATGGTCGAAATTAGATATCAGGAGTTGGGCACTCTCAGTTTTCCTTTATTCCAGTTTTTTCTATGCTGGGACATCCTTTATGAGTGAGCATGCATTTTTTTGTTTATACAGACGTACTCTATTTATTTTCCAATAGTTTATTGAATTCACAGTTTTACTATAGATGGTTTCTAATTTTTATTATATTCTTCTTCACTTTTTCATGGAAATGGTTGGGTGTGTTCATACAGGTACATTTGGGAAAGGAATCCCATTTACATTATTTCTTCTTGGTTCTTGTCACCATACCCTAGCCAATAAAAGGTGGGATTGGGGTTGTGGAAGCTCAACCTTTTTTCTAGCTAGTAGGGACCTAATGGTTGGGTCATTACAGAGTGCTATCAGATCTAGTTTTATTACATACTATGGTGTTCATAGTTATCCCCTTTTGAGGAATTGGTTGGGACTTGGGGAAATGATGTTGGAATTTCGTGAGTGTGGATTTCAGGCCAAAGAACCAATTATTGGTGTGGAGACCAACATATCTATAAACCAAGACTCTAACTATATTCATGTTCATTCAGTATACCGAGAAATTAGATATTGTAAAAAATGATACATGCCTCATATAGGATTGAGTCATTTGAGTTCCATTACTAAGTCAATTCCCTAGATATACTCTTTGAATATTGTAAATCTTGATAACTTTCAATATGATTCCATGATTAGAGCATTCTAGGATTTTGAGAGTGTGTCGTGATTATGAATAATTGAGAAATATATCCTTAGTGATCCACACATGAGGTGCTCCCTCCATGAAAGCACCAAGATGTTATACCACCTATTTAAAAGATCATATACCCTCCTCTAGTGGTCGGGGTAGATGATCCTCTGGAATATTAAGCAGTTGATGGATCCAATAGAACATGATGATGATACATGTAGGATTATTCTGTTATTTTAGTTCCAACGATGGTTATTGATACATTTTCATGGAGATTCAGACCCTCAAGGTAGTGGTTCGGGTTTTCTTAAATTTAGACCCTGACATATTGAGGATAAGTTGATTTTAGTGGTACCAATAGATGATGAACATATATCATTTCATATCATAGGTTATATAGTTAGAGACTTCCTAGATTTAATAGTGATCCAAACCCCATTCATAGTTTTTAGAGGACTAGAATTATTTTATAGTGTAAGAGTCTCGCATGGGAATGACCACTCTTAATGGTGGTGATGGTAGTAAGGTTTCTCTATAATGACAAAGGGAATGAATAGGGCCCTGTGATGATGATAAAAGATGTATCTTCAATAAATTAAGGAAAAGGTAATGGTAAATCTTGATTTATGTAGTAAATACTCATAAACCTAAGGCTCTGGGTGTGATCAAGGTATGGACTCTTTCTTCTCAACTCTAATTTCAATTTTGGGTACATTATCGCAAGCCACCTTTCAATAGATATAGCCCTTGTTAAAGGCCTGTAAATAAAAATAAAGTATATATGATTGAACTTATGTTTGAGTTTCTCATTGATAGGATCATTTATTCTACACTTTTACTGATATTGATACTCAACTCTATGGGGGGAGAGCGACCCTTGCATGTAATCTTTCTATAGTTGGCGGTGATTCCCTATAAGGTTTTCCCCCATAATATAATAGTTTATTACTATTTATTCCCATATGACTATTAACAGTGAGGGTCACTATGTACCCAAGGATTTAGTATATAATTTTACTTCTCTAGTGAGAAGTTATCACAGGTAGGGCATGATGAGCTCATATGTAGTAAGATACAGTCGATTCCCTATATTTTGGGTAGTATGACACATGGAGAAGCATTTGCTATGAGATTTTAGTTTCCAATGATGGTGGAGGAGTATTTTTACATTATTACTATATATGTGATAGGTTTACCTCCTCATTTGGAGTTTTTTCAACATGGAATTTCATTTGGTATGGCCTGATATATTTTCTATCATATCAAATGAACTTGTGTAGCTGTAAGGGATGGATGTTCAATTTGATTCATCTGTATATAAGTGGCTTGTTTGACCCAGTGTGTTTTCCTAGTATGCCAAGATATTTTAACCTAAGTGGAAGATAAAATATTTATGTGACATGTGTATTGACATCACCCGATTTATGTGATGTTTAAGGAAGAGTATCCACCACTGAGAATTAATGACTTCTTCAACCAGTGGATTTGGGAGAATTGGTTCTCATAGTTTGACCTCAGGAAAAGTCATCACCATCTTGGAGTTAGGAATATTTTATACTAAAAGTGGATTTCCATAAAATTTGTTGTTGATTTGAGTTCAATGTGTGATCTTTTGGAATTTTTAATGCCACATAATATTTTAATGACTTATAAATAGGTTCACCAAACCAATTTTTAGATATGTTTATAATAGTCTTCAACAGTGCCATCCTATAATTCTCTCATAGTGTTATTTCTATATTCATGAGGTTTTTGGTAGAATTATCTCGGATTATAACCTCTTTTACTTCCCCCACATGGAAAATGAATCCATTTACTTTGAATGATTAGTGTTATAGAGCCTTTGGGGAGTTGAGTTTATGGTTGACCTATTATAAGGACCCAACCTTATTACATTACATAATCTTGAATTTATTTAAGAACTGAATTCATTTCACTTTAAGGATATCTTTGTGTTTATATCTTTATAGAATTTGGATATAATATAGACATTACATTCCATATTCATATAGAGAAGATACCACAAAAATAGTATCCATTTCTTTCAAAATAGAAAACCTTTTAAATAAAACATTTTTCATTGTAAAATCATCATGACATTTAACTTGGATTCCTTCTATGTATTAAAAATCCTTATAACCTATGAAATTTTTTCAAAATATTGGTATGAGACCAAAAATCATAGTAAGGGATAAAAAAAGAAGAAAAAAACACATTAGTCCATGCATACTTGTAATGTATGAAATCATTTTCAAAAAGACATACTTGTCACCCATAAAAACATACCCTGTGAAACTTGGGATTCACATGAGATTTCAAAACAAATATAGAAAATAAATAGTAACATATAGTTATCTTATGGAATTACATATAAAATCTAGTAATCCTATTGGATACCTTATAATTTGTAACCCTCACAGCTACCTTACAATTTGTGTAACCATCATAGTTACACTTGAAGTAACCACACGACCGACCTCCAACTTACACATAACCAATGAATTGGAGGGAGATATAGGTCCCAAAATTCATCATAAAAAATTCACAATAACCATAACATAATCATAAAACATGAAAATTGCACAAAAATATTTCTTTTGAATTTTATAAAATTGAATTTTAAAAGACTATTTTTAAAGAAAACCCCCATACAAATATCATATAATTGAAGTGAGACTTAATAAAGTTGATGTAATATGTATATACACTGTAAATACACATAATTAAACGTAATATAGAAAAAATTAATCACCCAAAAAAAATTAATACCACATAATTAATGAAGTAGAAGGTTAACCCAAGGAATGGAAATCATGTTAAGAATTTCCTTACCTCGTGTTTTTCTTAAATAAAACTTGTTTAAACCTATTGTATAATGTTTAAAAGAGTATTATTAAAATCTTAAAAAAACATATTCATCTTTATAATATCCTATATGATTATTTCATTACATCATTTCACCATTTAATTGCTAGTATTTTGTTCCTTCTATTGTTTTGGGTGCGTTTTTACATGATCTCCATGGCCAGTTTGTATTTGATTTTCTTGTCATATTGAAATGAAATTTCAGAAGTGTAATGAAATGGTATTTATATGTTTTTAAAATATATAATGATAACATAAATGATTTTTTATCATATATGATGATGGATCATTATACAAAACATTAATGATGTTTGTTTATATCATTCTTTGGGGGTTCCTCGGTAATCATGAACTTCTTTCATTATATAATTTAATTACAAGCATAGAAGTTCATTCCAAAACGTGAAATAGGTTAAAAGAAATACAATTTAAATTTTTATTCGACCATTAAAAGGGTTTTATGATTATCATTGAATAAATTAATGGAAATTTAAAACACATCATCCATGATTTTGGTTAATCGGCACATAACGGGCAGTGTTTTTATTTTTAGAATAATAGGGAGGGGAGAGGAAGAATGATGGTGAATATTTTACATGAAAATGATAAAATTAATAATATTCAAGATTATGTAGATTTCATAACTCTTGGGTAATTTTAGGGTAAGAGAGTATAAGAAAAAAATGGAATTAAAATGAAAACACATGAAAAAGGAAGAGGATTCTTATCTCCTCATCTCTTCTCCTTAAGATCCTCATTAAGACCTTTGGTTATGGCCTTTTGGTGAGACCATGAGGTCTAGGATGTGGGGAAGAGCCTTTGGGATGAAATTTGGAAGAACATATAAAATTATCAATGCTTTAGAAGTGTGATAGAAAGAGGGGAATCAGGTTGGTATTTATAGTGGAGGGGAGGAATTATTTTACATTATTTTAGATTTCATAAATAGTGTATTTAATTGATAATTTAAATAAACATTATTTTACTACATTTGACTATTCAACAAAAATTCATGAATTTTAGAAAAATACCAATAATTCAACCTAACATTTTTTGACATTTTCAATTAAAAAATGAACTCTATTTTTTGAAAATAATTTTATAAATATTACTAATTTAATTTTTAAATAAAATCATACTTTATTAAAAAATTAACAATTTTAAAACTATAACTCAATTTATATCACCTTGAAAAAATTAATCAAGATATCATTATCATAAATCCATAAGAAAATAATAATAATATAATTTAATATTCATTATGGTTATATTACTATCATATTACTATTCATAAGTGTATGTTACTATTCACCAAAAATCGTGTTGGTTCTATCAGACTCCAAATAACATACTGATCATAATTGTAGATGATTATTTGTTGAAATTCAAAACATAGAAGTAGAAAAATTGTGTTTAAAGGCTAGTTATAACTATCTAATTCAAACAGATTTTCATGAATTTCAATTTATTTTTAAAACCATGGGTGTAATATTATTCCCACCTTTTAGAAATTGTGTCCTCATAATTTTATATTCTCATTAAACAAGTGAGGGTACCTTTCCCTCTTATCATTTTCAGACTCCCATGTTTCCTCTTCTCCCATGTGGTTTCTCCACAAAACATTTACCTAATGGATTACCTTATTCCAAAATAATTGTTCCATTTGATCAAGAATCTGAAATGGTTTCTCTTCATAAAAAGATTATCTTCTAGTTGAAATGCTTCTGGGATCAAGACAAGGCACATACTTTATCAACCTTGAATAATGAATAAAATATGTACCTGAGAAAAACTCGGAGGCAAAGCTACTCGGTAGGCGACTGGATTAACCTTATATGAGACTTTATCATGTCCAATGAACCATGTAATTATATTTAAATTCTTACCAAAACACATAACACTCTTCCATGGTGAGATTCTAAGAAAAACATGATCACCTACCTAAAAAAAGTCCTTCCTCCTGTTGTTAGCTTAACTTTTTGGCATGCTCTGAGCTGTCCTCATGTGTTTCTGGATCATCTTCACTTTCTTATCCACTTACTCTACTAATTTTGGTTCCATAAATATCATTTCCCCGACTTCATCTCAAAAATATAGATTTCAACATTGCTTCCCATACAGTTCATCAAAAGGTTCCACCTTTATACTGGAATGAAAACTGTTATTATAAGAGGACTCAACTAGATAAAGATGTTGATCAAAACTTCCCTCGTAGTCCATTAAACAATATCACAGCATATCCTCCAAAGTATGAATCATTCATTCTGACTTCCCATCTGATTGAGGGGGAAAAGATGTACTAAATTTTAATTCTAATCCCAAGGACTTTTGAAGCCCCTAAAAAAGTTAGAAGTGAACCTGAGATCATGATCTAATACAATGGAAAGAGGAACTACATGTAACCTGACAATATATTTTAGGGACAGTAGAGAAAGATGATCCAATGACATTGTATCTCAAATTGAAAGAAAATGTGTATATTTAGTTAGTCGATCAACAACAACCTAAATCACATTGTTACCTTGAGAAGTCTTAGGTAGTCCTACCATTAAGTCCATGGATATATTCTCCCATTAACACTTTGGCACTGGAAAAGGTTGAAGCATTCCTTTTGAAAAGTTCTTCTCTTCTTTAACCTATTGAGATGTAAAACGTTTCATGGTAAAATCAACAATATCTCTTTTCATTACATCCCACCAATAATACTCCCAATGGTCTTTGTACATCTTAGTACTTCCCGTATAAACTGGAAATAAATAAATATGAACTTCACACACAAAAATATTTCTTCAACTGGGAATAAAAAAGCACACACAAACATTTACAAAATCTTAAAACCCAATCTTTATCAAGGTTAAATTCTGTAAAATTACTCATTTTTACCAATTCTACCTTTTTCTATAGCTCACGATCTTCCTTCTGCACTTTCATCATTCGGTCTGATATTGATGACTACACTAAAACCTAATACAAAATAGATCTATTTCTTTCACCAAAAACTTCAAAGAAAGAATTCATCAAATCATTAATCAAGGGATCATTTTCCAAACATAACATGTTTAATGATGCATGAAGATTTCAACTCAAGAAATATGACACTTTTTTTCGTTTTCTTGAATGGTAATTGATCGTGTAATGATAATCCTTTATATTTTCAATCCATATTATTTTAATCATATTTAATTCCTTCTATGTGAATATATACTTTAGACTTTTATGTTCAGTATATATTTGACATTTGGCTCTGTATAGATGATGCCTCCAAATTTTCAAAGAAAAAACCACAGCTTCAAATTTCGAATCAAGTGTGGGATAATTTAAATCATGAGGTTTTAGATATCTTTAATCATAAGAAATTACCTGATCATTCTACATTAGAACAAAAACAAGTCACTTCAATAAAGAGTCACTGTATATGACAAACTCACCATTTTGGGATGGCAATGCCAAAACTAGATCATTCACCAATCTCTTATTCTGTTCCTGAAAACAAACATCATATTATTATCTCTAAATAAATGTAACCCCTATTCACATTAACTTAGTTAGTGGTATAGATAACTATGAAACTTTTTAAAAAAACTTTCGGTAATAACCTGTTAATCCAATAAAACTATGATTCTCTGTAACATTTGTAGGTCTTGACCATTCATCTACCACTTCTATTTTGGAAGGATCAACTATTATTCCATCTTTATTTATATTGTTCCCAAGAAAAGAAATCTATTGCAAACAAAAAAAACTTGATGAATTTTCCATATAGTTTATTTTCTTTTAAGGTTTGTAAGACAACCCTTAAATGTTTTTCATACTCCTATTTAAACATAGAAAATACTATAATGTCATCAATAAAAACAACCACAAATTTACCCAAGAACTCATGAAATATTCAATTTATAAGATCCATAAATAAAAAAGTTTCATTAGTTAAACCAAATGGAATTACAAAAAAATCATAATTTTCATATCTTGTATGAAAATCTACTTTTGGATGTTATCCTCCTTTACCTTCAGCTAATGGTATTCAGATCTCAAGTCAATCATGGAAAAGTATAGAGCTCCATGGAGCTTATCAAACAAGACATCGATATTAGGAAAATGATACTTGTTTTTAACAGTGTTGTTATTCAAGGATATATAATCAATGAAAAGTATCATGGAACCATATTTATTTTTAACCAATAAAATAGGGTCACCCCAAAGTGAAGTGCTAGGAATAATGAATCCTTTATCAGAAAACACTTGTAACTGATTTTTCAATTCAATATGTTCCATTTGAGACATTCGATATGGGGATTTTAAAACTGGCTTAGTATCAGGAACTACGTAAATTGTGAATTCAACTTTTCGATCAAGTACGACTCTAAGTAACGCATAAAAAAACATAAAGGTATTCATTTACCACTAGAACATCATTAATCTGAATAGTTCTATTGTTTTTAACAATATGATCAAGATAACTTTCATTTCAATCTTTCAATAGTTTATCAAAATTCTGATATTTTATCAATTGTATGGGTTAGTTCTTGTATAAAAACTAAAAATCTTTCTAAAAAACAACTTCTTTAGTTCTATAATCAATCTTAGCAAGATAAATAGAGAGCCAATCCATTCCTAGAATCACATAAAACTCTAGTAAGTAAAAAACAACAAGGTTTTCAGGAAAATTATATCCATAGAACACAATAAAAAGATTATTACTATTCTTCTTTGACATAATAATTCCCCCATGTTTTTTATTAATAATTTCCTCTCTCATTTTTTTAGGTGATAATTCTAATTTACCAAAAAAATTCTCAGATACAAAGAAATGTGTAGACCCCATATTGAACAAAACATTAGTAAAATCCGAGTAAACAGAAAAAGTACCTAATACAGCCTTATTTGATGGTCTGACGTCTTCTGATGTAGTCTTAATGTATCTCAATACATATTTATACTTATAGTATGGTTTCTTTGCATCATTCAGATCTCTCTTTGGGTAGGAATATTCATAATGACCCACCTCTCCACATTTAAAACACTTAACAGTTTTCTTTTAAGAATTAGTTTTATGACCATTCTCATTACAATCTCAGGCCATATGTCCAAACATACCACATAGAAAAAAACTTCCTAGTTTTGGTAAGGAATTCCTTAGGGTGCCTTTTTCCACACTTTTCACAAACAAGAAACTAGAATTTCTTACCATCAGATTTCATTGGTTGATTCTTACCATTGTTTACCATTTGAACCTCTTCTTCTCCTTATTTTCAAAGTGAGAATGACCATTATCCAACTCCCTATATACCCTCTTAGCACATCGAACAAGTTTCTCATAATATTTTAATTAATAGGAGGCTAATTCTTTTCAATACTATAGTTTCAATCCTGAGTATAAGTGGTTGATTCTTCTATCAAGATCCATAATAATAATGGAGAATACCTTGAAAGTCGGGTAAATTTCTCTTCATACACGGACACTGAATCTTCCTCCTTTTGCTTCAATTCAAGGAACTTCTTCTCCATCCAATGTCACACCACCTTAAGAAATTATTTTTCAAGGAATGTATTTTTAAATTCATCCCACTCTAAGGAATCAACATCCTCTATATCCCTGATATTAATAACCATTTACCACCATTAATCAGATTCACCTTCAAAAAGATAAATAAAAAGACTTACCTTTTTATTATATGAACATCCCATAACATTGAATATCTTTTCAATGGATTTAATCCATCCTTCAGTTGCTAATGGTTCAGAAGATCCATTGAAAGCAAGAGGGTGTTGTCTCATAAAATGTTCCATTATCGTTATGTTCCATTGTGGTACCTCTGGTTGTTCTCTTGAATGGATTCCACCACCATTTTTTGACTATGTTTTCTGATCCACTACTATCTCAAACTTATTGGTCCCAATACCTACCATTTTGAGCTCCAGATTCATAAGGATTTTGTTCTGTCAGTTCCTTTCCTCTTCAGATTCCCTGTTTCTTCTGCGGAAAGCCATTATGAACAAACATATCTTAGTTGAATCAAAATGGTAATATTTATAAGCTATATCATTTCAAATTAATCATGGAGTAAAAATAATTTATGTTATTCTATTGAAATCCTCTTAACCCCTAAAGTTATCTAAACCATCCTATGATACAAACTATAAGGACCCGACCTTATTACATTACATAATCTTGAATTTAGTAAATAAATCCCATCCTTTAAAATTGAGGATATTTTCAGGATTAGAGTTTTAGAGAATTGGGATATAATACATACATTACATTCCAAATTCATAGAGATCATATACCACAAAATAGTTTCCATTTCTTTCAAAATATAACACTTTTTAAATAAAACATGTTTTCTTTGAAAAATATTCAGAAAATTTTGCATGGAATCCTTTTATGTCTTAAAAATACTCATAACCTTTTAAAATCATTTTAAAGCATGGGATGAGCACCAAAATACCAGTAAGTGATATAAAAATAAGAAAATAGAACATTAGTCCTTGAATACTTGTAACATATGAAATCATTTTCAAAAAGTCATACTTGTCACCCATATAAGCTTACCTTGTGAAGAATGATATTTCTAGGAGATTTTAACAAAACTTATAGAACATAAATAGAACCATATAATTTTCTTAGGTAATTACTTAAATAATCTTGTAACCCTCTCAGATACCTTATAATTTGTAACCATCATGTCTACCTTACAATTTGTGTTACCATCACAGTTACACCAGAAGTAACCGTACGAAATAACTCTAATTTACACATACCCAATTCAATAGAGGGATATATAGGCCAATAACATCACCATAAACAATTCCCAATAACCATAACATAATCCTACAACATAAAAAATTTTACAAAAACATATCTTTTGAATTTTATAAAGCAGAATATTAAAAGAGTGTTTTAAAAGAAAAGTTCCCTTACAAATATCATACAATTGAATTGATATTTAATAGAGTTGATGGAATATGTATATACAATATAAATAAAAATAATTATATTTAATATAAACAAAATTCATCACACAAATATTTTTAATAGCACATAATTAATAAAGTAGAAGGTTAACCCGAAGAATGGAAATCGGGTTAATAATTCCCTTACCTTAGGTTTGTCTTACATAAAACTTGTTTAAACCTCATGTATAATGTTTAAAAGTGTGTTTTTAATATATTAAATAAAAATATTTATCTTTATAAGATCCTATATAATCATTTAATTACATCATTTCTCCCTTTAATTTTTGGTATTTTGTTCCTTCCATTATTTTGGGTGAGTTCTTTACATGATTTCCATGGTTGGTCTGTATTTGATTTTCTTGTCGTATAGAAATGAAATTATTGAAGTGGAATGAAATGGTATTAATATTATTATAGAATATATAATGATAACAGAAATCATTTTTTTATAATATATGATCATGGATCATTAGACAAAAATTTAATTATGTTTGTTTAGATCATTTTTGGTGGTTCATCGGTAATCATGAACTTCTTTCATTATATAATTTAATGTCATTCATAGAAGATAATTAGAGAATATGAAATAAGTTAAAATATAAAATTTAAATTTTTATTCAACCATTAAAATGTTTTAATGATCATATTTTAAGGAAGTAATGGAAATTAAAAACATATTGTCTACGATTTTGGTAAATCAGTACATCGTGGATGGTGTTTTTATTTTTTGAAAAATAGGGAGAGGAGATGAATAAAGATGATTAACATTTTACATGAACATGATAACAAAAAAAATATACATGATTTAAGAGATTTCACAACTCTTGGATAAGTTTATGAGAATAATATATAAGAAAATAAAGGAATTGGAAGGAAAACAAATGAAAAAGGAAGAGGATTCTTTACTCTTGATCTCTTCTCTTTGAGATCCTCCTTAAGGAATTGGTTTTTGGACTTTTTGTGAGACAAGAATATCTAGGACGTGGGGAATAGCCTTGGGGATAGAATTTGGAAGAAAGTAGAAAACTATCAAGTCTTAAGAGGTGTGCTAGGAAGAGGGGAATGAGGGTGGTATTTGTAGTGGATGGGAGGAGGGATTTTACATTTTTTTAATCATTATTTTAATTTTTTTGATTACGACTATGAATAGTCTTGCTTCATGTGACCCAAAATAGTAATAATGGCATGTGAGTTCCAACCAAGTGTGATTATATCACTTATGATGTCATAAATAGTGTATTTAACTGATAATTTGAATATACAATATTTTACCATATTTCACTATTCATAAAAAATTCATGAATTTCAGAAAAATCTCAAACATTTACCCTAACCATTTTTCGATGTGTAGAATTCAAAAATGATCTAAATTTTTTGAAAATATTTTTCTAAATATTACTATTTTATTTTTTAAATAAAATCATACGTTATTCAAAAATTAACAATTATGAAACTATAACGCAATTTATAACACCTTGAAAAATTAATAAAGATGGAATTATCTTAAAGCCTTAATAAAATAAACTAATAATATAATTTACTATTCATTAGGGACATATTAATATTCATATTACTATTCACCAAAAATCATGTTGGTTCCATTAGACCCCAAATAACTTACTGATCATTATTGTAGATGACTGTTTTTTGAAATTCAAAACATAGAAGCATAAAAATTATGTTTAAAGACTAGTTATAACTATCTAATTAAAAAAAACATTCATGAATTTCAATTTATTTTTAAAACCTTTGTGTGTTACACCTATGATCCAATGTTGAGACTAAAATAAGAGTTCATGAAGTACATAATGTTTTTTGATGCCTATGGAGATGCTCTTAGTTTACTATTAATAAAAAGGAAGGAAATGATCATATTTGGGTCAAGGAAGTTGAAACCCTCTAATAATAACTGCATGAATCACAACCTATTCCTGGTAGTGTAAGTCTATGATCTGAATATGTGAAGGCACCATATTTTGGGTGAGGGTTTCGTTATTTAATCCAACCACTATAGTCTGAGGAACATGTTTACTTAGAGATATTTGAACATGAGATAGAGTCCTTGGTTATAGTTATGACATGACTATGATTTCAAAAGATTCTAAAATAATTGTAAGTGAATCTTGGTGTCATATGACCTTAACATGATGTTTCATCCTCACTTAGTGAAGGAGGCATCTGAGTAGTTGGATTCTTTGTAGCTAACTCTAGTGGAAAAGAGGGGTGTAGTTTTTCTTCAGTCAATAGTGATGCATCCTCCACTTCCTAATCATATAAGGGAGGATATTTTGGGAGATATAAACTATGAGGTTATTCATGAACATATACCATCATGTGATGTTCAATATAGATTATTTGAAGGAGGGGAGCACTGTGTTATTTTCTGGGGAAATACAGTGGTTCCAATTATGAGTTGAGGGGAGTTGATGAGGGAGTTTTAAAATTTTACTTTGGATATAAATTATAGAGTCATGAATAAGTACCAGGACCTTAAGATATAGTTTCAATGGGTATAAATGAGGTGGAGGGTCTCCGAGTTTGTCTATTGGTGTCTCACATGCCATCAGGTAAAGTCTGAGCACTAGGTTTTGAACTGTTTGACATAGACTCTTGAGATCTCAAGGTGAAAATTGGATGCCATATCCATAGAATTTGTGAGGGGGCTTCCATAGACTACAAGAGGCTACGATTCCATCTGGGTGATAGATTACCGACTTACCAAGTTGGATCAATTCCTTGATATCATTGACCAGATTTCGGTGGAGCGTTTGGTGTAGTTTTATATATAGGATTTCATTTGAATCGATGGGGTACCCATGATGATTGTATCCTACCTTCCATCCAATGTTACATTTTTATTTTCAAAAAGCACTTTTAAGGGGGTAGTGAGAACCCTCACAGCATTAAACACCAAAAGAGACAACATCTTTGTTGAAGAACAATTTAAGCCGATTGGAATTAATTTCCCTAAACAAAATCCAGGGAATAGAATTTACCTGGGAGTCAGGGTAGTCCTTCAAAAAGCCTTCATATTGAAGAGCCATGATATCCAAAGCTTTTGTGAATTCCTCCATGTCAATATTTCCCATATTAAGGCCTCTGAGCAGAATACAAGCCTGCCAATCAATCCACTCTCCTTGATCCTTAGTAGTGATCACACGAATCGGTCTTCCTGTCTTCTTCAATGCTTTAATATCCATATCATCGTCTCCCATTTCTTCATCTGAATGCAAAAGAAGATCCATCTGTTCTAGCATCGATGATATCTGTTACTGAGGATCTCCTGCAGAGCTTGTCTCAGGTTGTTGTCCAGGATCCCTCGTCTTTGCCGAAGGAATGGAAAGGACTCCAGCCTCACCACCTGCAGACACTGGGTCGCTATTTGTGATGACCCCTGCATCTGAATTGATCACAGTGTTAGGATCCTTTAGAAGCTTCTTTATCTTACTTGATGAATTTGTGATATGAGGACTAGTTAGGTTAGAATACTCCTTCCTACGTCGCCCCCTTTGGTTGGTCGTGATAAAGCCATCAGAATTCGTAGTAATGAACATGCCCTTTCGTGAGGATGATCTTAAATATTACTCTGCAAAGGCCACATCCTTGGGCTCCACGGGGACGTCCAGAACATCATCCATCTACTCTTGGAACACACCCACATCTAAGTGGTCCTCTTCATGTGAAGCCTCATTCCTGTTTAGATCCCCATTATCTTGGCAGACATCATCACCCAACACTGCATACCAATTTTGATGGTCCATGTTTGATCTCCCCGCTGTAACCGTCTCCGCATAAGAGAGGGTCATCTGTATGGCCTGCCTTGGCACCTAGGAGGCTCCTACCAGTTGATAGCCTCTTCCCATATATTGAAATTGCATTGAGGAGTCCTTCAAAGCCATCCACTTGGAGCGCCCGCCGGATTCTTGGACCTCACCAGGTCCCTCAAATCCCTCTGTAACATTGGCTTCATTAATTGGAACCATCTGAAATTCATATTCCTCCAAGGGAGCCTCCTTCACTCCGTCATTTCTACCTCCAGTATAGTTTCCTTCCATAAGAAGGTGTAGGTCATTTCCTATCTCGTTGCTACAGCCTGAAGCTTCTTTATCTAGAAGTTCCACCTCAATAGCACCCACATCGGATGAGGTTCCTTTTCTCACCCTTTCCCTTGGAATTAACACCCCAAGCCTCTCTTTAATCTATCAAAAACCAAGGAAACATTACGGTTTGGAGGTGGGGACACTAGGTTCCTCATGGAACCCGGTTCTGTAAGACCATAACTGAGTCCTGGTGCCTCCATCTCCTATTTCTTTCCATGATTAGGACCACTGTTGGCGCACTCTAGTGCAACTTCCAAAGATTTTCCTCTACCTTCACCCATACACAATCCCTTGCGATCATCGCTAGCATCTACATCCTGCCTAGGATCCATCCTCCCACATCTGCATGATACACCAAGATGGCCCAACTTTTAATTGGAGTTACAGAAGTCAAACCAAGTTTCATAAACTACAGTTTGTTTGTGCTGAATTTCTCCCTCCACTGTAATCCACACAAAGTCACTTGGAATCTTCAAAACATCAAGTTCCACACAAATACAGGGACAGACCGGGTGGTAGAGCGCCCTGGTTCTTGAATCATCTCACAGAAATCTTCCAACTAGATTACCCAGCATTCTTAAAATTGCAGGGTTTTGAAATGGTAGAGGGAGGTGTGGAAAACTAACCCATACCGCTGCTGTAGGGGAGTCATGAAGCATGTGTAAATCATACGACCAACGAAAGAGGTAAAAATGGAGACTATTGCAGCTTCGCGGGGTGCTGGACCAGGCTATAATCTTGTATCCTACCATGATACTTTATTTAAATCATGGATGTGTAGGGAATTTCATGAGACCTTCAAGATGCAGTTGAGGATAAGTATAGCTTTTCACCCACAAAAGGATGGGAAAACCAAGTGGACTATCCGGTTATTAGAGGATATATTGAGGGCCTTTGTTTTGGACATCAGCTGAAGATGGGAGGTTTAATTTCTATTAGTGGATGTTGCTTATAATACCTATTATCACTCTACTATTAGCAATAGATATTTTGAGTCCCTTTACTGGAGACCTTATAGGAAACCCTAATGATAGACTGGGATTGATGATACATCTCCAACTAGGGAAAATATGGTGCTAGAAATTAAAGATAAGGATTTTGTGTTATGAAAATATATGAAGAAAACTTGGAGCTGATATAAGTCTTATATAGATCAAAATCATTGTCCCTTCGATTTCAATATGGGAGATGATGTTTTCTTTAGAGTCTACCTATGATGAGGATTGTAGAGGTTTGGCTAGGGAGGAAATTTATCCTCATGTTTAATCGGGTCATTTGATGTCCTACGAAGAGGTGGTGAGGTGTCTTACTGTTTGGACTTTCCCTGTAGTTAGACTGGGTGCATGAAGTCTTCCATGTGTCATAGATTAGGAGATATGTGCATGATCCTTCACATGTTATTGGATGGGGTGAATAGAACATCGTGGATGGAGCTACATTCATGAAGTACTCGATTATGATCAAGTATTCGCAAGAAATGATACTATGAAGACAAACCATTCCTTTGTTTTCTGTACATTACAATCTTGATAATGTGTTGGAGAGTTACTAGAATAGAGAGACCCGGATGCGGGCATAATATCTCCACCTTTTTTTATTACATGGGATTTTTTAGGGAAAAATACTTGATGTAGGTGGAATGTAGTGATTCTGTTTTTGATGGATTATCCTTTTAATATTTCTATACATATATATGGATTTATCATTGGATTTAGTGTGGTGTTTGGGTTTCTCTCGACCCCGTAATTAATATATTAAAAATATAAATATATTTTAATGCATGTTTGTGCATCATTTTAATGAAACTATATTTTCCCATTATTCGCGACATTAGATAGGAAATTTGACACCATGGTTTACCTAGAAAAGTGAGGTTTACCTAAGGCACAACCTAAGGTTCATCGGTATTGGATGTCTGATTGAGGAAATATTTATTGTGCGTGTTTAATTAAAATAAATAAATATTTTTTATTATTTTATTGAATGATTTATCCTATAAAAACTTCTATAAGTAACCACTTATAAAATATCCCTAGGTTTAGTAGTATAACAATGAAAGGATTTGAGAGGACATTTAAAATGTTGGTCACTAGCGGATTGAATCAGTGGATGATGGGTGATCAAATCGAGGTGGATCAAGAATAATAAAATGCACTGAGAATTCTCATTCTATAGAGACTAAATTATTCACTGAAAAATGTTCCATAATTGAGGTAGGAATCATCATTTTTGGTTTTCTCCCTTTTAATTAAACTGTTAAAGCATGGATTTTATAATCTATATTTGATCTGTGATTAATCACCCTTTGAATTGTCCCATTTTAATCAACTGAATTTTTGATTTCAAATTATTCATTATGACATTATATCACCCTGGATATCATGTTTATGTGATAATTGGATGAGATCACCTATCCAATAATGGTTAAAACTTTTTCTTATGCTCTTCCCCCACTCGTTCTTCTTTTTATTTATCATTTTACCTCAAGGTCATGATTCAATATTTTCAGAGTGGGTTTGACTGTGATTGAACCCTTGAAATTGTGGTGGTTTTGTGTACGATGAGACGATACTTCCTAGATTAGGGATCCATAAAAAACAATAATTTATGGGAGGCCCATAGGATGAAAAATGACTTTAATAATTGAGTGGATTCATTTTTTATCCCCTGAAGGCTAGAAAATGATAACTGGAGATGTTTTACTTCAATATCGAGTGTTCAAATTGAGAGATTTTTAGTAGAATAATTAAATTATAAATACATGTGAATAATCTATGGATTATAAAAAAATATGACTCCACACTGTCTAGTTCAGAATAAAACACATCATGTACTTCATTTTTTACAATTTCTAGGGTTTTAGGCCGAGTTAAGGATCACACGCTATGTGGCCGGACCCACACAACATGTTACCCTACTCTAGTTGCTAGGTCATGTTCCAACTGCACACACTTAGGACCCTATGTGGTCATACATGCTACATAATTCAGAAGGACACAGGCACATGCCAGTAACTGAACATGACAAGGTACACTACTAGGTACAGGAACCTGACCCGAAGTATATCGGCATGGCCCAAAGAACATAAACATGCTCCGAGTAGATAAGTAATATTGTGTACCACTTGTACATTCCATGTAGAATGACATGGATTCTAATCCATTTACAAAGGATAACATGCACATGTAATGAGGCAGGGACACACACCGTATAGACACAATATATGCCTTATATTACCTCTTACAACTCCTTCCTCATGTATCTCCTTCATTTGGCCTTGGATTTTGGCCCATGAGTAGCCTTTCATGAGTAATTTTACACATATATTGTGATCGTGGGATTAATTATAGAATACTAGAAACAACAGGAGGTGTTCTGATAATGGAGAAACTTTAGGTGATTCTTGATGATGACAGTTATTAAGATAGGTTCATCAAAGAGTTTCCATAGTTGGTAATCCTCTATTTCCCTAGGGTGCGATTTACCTATTCTCTTTATATAGATAGAGATATTAATCCCCTACACTGGGTGGGGTTACTTTATATATGGTGTGCTACTACCCTATCTTTGAGATCTAGTAATGAGTGGGTCCTCCATGGGTGTTGTGTCTCCCTCATTTATGGAGCACAGTAGCGATAAGAGGGTCCCTCCACACATATTTTGGTGAGGATATACTTAATACATGGTCGTAGTTGTGGATCCATCGAATGTGGAGTGCAATGGAGAGGTGTGAGACCCTCGGCACGATTCCTTATGCGACTATTCATGATGATGGGAGTCATAAATGTTACTTTGGACTTGTGGGAAGACTCATCATCTTACTTGGGTGATGGAGATGGATGTCCCCTTTCTTATTTAGGATTCTTGTTGATAACATCTGGGTGTTTATGGTTATTGTCTCAGTTTTTGGTTGACATGCCTTCGATGGGATGATATGACCTTTTTTGTATCTTTCTATCTATCCCTCTTCAGTTTTTGGGGCATCCTACTGCGTGTGAATACACACACCCCTATATATAATTTTCCCAAATTTGTCTCTTCTTAGGAAAATGATGGGAATATTAGCTGTGACTTTGGTTGATCTTGGGGATACTTTGGTGAATTGAATGTGTACTGTGGTTAGACATTGAGATAAAGAGTCTGGGTCTATTTGTTTTATTTTATTCTAGTTTTTTTGGGTTGGGACATCATTTCGGGTTGGTCATTTATTTTTCATATTTTTTTAGTTTATATTGATGTAATCTATTGTATTTTACTAGATTTAATTTAATGCATTGTGGTACTCTAGATGTTGATGTCTTTTTATTATATAACTCTTCAATTTTTTATGGAGATGTTTGGTTAGGTGTGTGCATATACATTAAAAAAAACCCTATCATTTATATAATTCCTTCTCAAAGCTTATCTCCAACCCCTAACATATTGGAGGTGGGATTGGGGTTGTAGAGGCCTAGCCTCATACCACCTAGGCGGGCCCTGGTGGGTCGGGTGATTACATTACAAGAAGTGATTGGGTTCCTTTTCCCTCTAAAATGGTAACTTGGTAACATATGCCGCATCTAAAGTAAATATCTATGATAATAATTACCCAATACATGATTTGAAGTTACCAATGGAAAAATTTTCATTAATTATCTTGAGAAACCTTCTATAAGATGATAAATGTAATTCATATTATGGTCATTAAATATTAATCTATATATTCACATAGAAGGAGCTAAGAATGCACCAGTGGATATAGTAATAATTGATCAAGGATTATAATGGCTCAAGAAATTACCATCTCAAGATTGAAAACAATGTGTTTGACGCCATTAGTTGAAAAGATACCGCTACGTTAACCATAATGAGGATCTTAAGAGATAAATTCTTTATTGGAATACAAATGATGGTTATGTAAGTCGTAATATAATAGATTTAGTCCTATAATTCATAAATGGTTCTTTAACAATCAATTCTATCCAGGATCAAGTAATAATATAGTAATTACATTGATTTGAAAAGGGGGGTGAAATATTTCATAGTGTACTTATGAAATTAATAGGTTTATTATTTTTAAATATGAGTACACATTCCATCTATGCTAGAACTAGAAAAGGATCACTTGGATAATATATATTTCTCATTTTTATTATTAAACCCAAAAGTAATAAATTTTTTAAAAATAATTAATCATATTTTAGTTGGGATAACATGATGAAGGAGGTTGTAGATATTACATCATGATTCTTAGTCTTCGTTCAAGATATGAAAAAATATAAAAAGTTAAAATGGATAATGTAATAATTACCTAAACCGACTTGGAGAATAAAAGAACATCACTATATATTTCATCATAAATCTGCATAATACCTTTAAATATTACAATTCTATTTGAGTTATGGTCAATTATCATATGAATTAGACTCACTTAATTAATATTTGAAAGGATTTACCATTTTATCAACTTTCTATTTTATATATAAAACAAGTGGTAAGTTGTATGAAGTGCCTCTTTTAATTATATCTGATTTATATTTGATTTTAACATTAAAGTTAAAATATATCATTTTATGAGGATTGAATAAAAAAATAAATTGTGATGTTATTTATCATCCTTGTATTAACAGTAAATCTAAAAGTTATTTTTAGGAATTTAATGATATTCCTATATCACACTTCAAGGATTTCAAAGGTTGTTAGGATATATATCTTTTTTCTATTTATTTTTTCATACAAATTTTATTTATATTGAATTCACTATATAAGAATATATATTATATGGGATGAAAATATCTAACATATTGATAGGTTGTTAGAAAGAGAAATTTTTTAAGACTATAACTTTCTTGGGAAAGGATAGAGATGATTCAAACTATTAAGAGAAATATTAAAGAAAATCATAGTAAACAAGAGTTATATTGATAATATTTAATGACATTTTTATTTTAATATTTGATAAAAATTATTCCTTCAAATAACCCCTTGGGATCCGATTTTTATATTTTTGATGTAGGGAAATCTAATAGATAGATATATCATTCTTTGAAATATTCTTGATCATATGGTAATTTTTTCTTATTAATTAAAGATTACATTAAAAATATCACATTCTCAAAACATGTTTCATTTATCAATTTTAGTAATTACATACCTAATATATCACATGCACTAGAATTGGAGTTTATTCAATTAGGTTGTGATCTCACTTATGAGGAAAAATATTGATTATTTTAGATCATAAAGATAAAGATCTAAAAAATAAGAAAAATCATATGGCAAATGTTTTGTAGAAATATCACAAGTGTGGGGAAAGTCATAATAATCATAGAATATAATTCAGTAAAATTATAATCATTGTTTCATCTAAAGGATAAAATTAAAAATTTGATGAAAATATTTCTAGTGGGGTAAAGAATATAACAACCTAATGTTTTCTTCATAATTAGATAATGTTACGTGAATTTTAGAGACTTGGTGTTTGAACCAAAATAAAAATAAGTCAAACATAATAGTATTATTTTATTTTAAAAATAATATAATGAAATGGTATATAATTTTCATAAATATAAAAAAATATTTTATACTATATAAAAAGGGCACAATTACAAGATCTACATACAGTAGTTTATAATCTCTAATAAATACCATACCTTCATTGGTAAATGTACAATAAAATAAAAATTATTTCAATTTTATAGTCATTTTCGGAAATAAATAATGAAATATGATAAAATTTTTATCACAATATTTATGGAAATATAGAGTATAAGAGAAATTAAAAGTAACCGTTATATAGAAGTAGGGTAGATGTACAACCAATATGTACATTAAGTTATTATAAATATTGTGAAATCCTTTTATAGAAGTAACCAATGTATTATAAATAATATATTTGATATTTAGAAATAATAAATTAACATCAAAGGAACAATTATTGAATGATATGAAATAAGTATATAATCATTCATTAGTAAGAAAATCCTTAAATCCTTTTTTTGCATTACGAATTTTTATTTAACAATTAAATTTCTAATATATACATATTGATTTTAATTAAACGGATTAATTTCTTTGAATTGGGGTATTTACATTAGGTAATATATTAAATATTATTTTTTGTAAAAAAACAATTTTTTGGGAGGAATAATGAAATACATCAGTAAATATGGTAAATGTGAGATATATTATAAAAAAGATTTATAAGAAAATAAAAACTCAATAAAAATTATCATGGAATAGGTTTAGATGATAAATTCATGACACAACTTACTTTTATCCATTTATGGGTGACTTTTCAAACAAAATTAATTTCCCCAACCTTTAATTAATCAGTATTTACAAAAATACAACCTAAATTTCATATATAAAAGGGACTTCCTCCAACCTTTATAAACTACACGACTATTTTTTTCTCTCTAAAAAATTCCAAAATAATATCTTCTACACATATTCCTTTTGTTTGGGATCCCTTGGTCCTAGGTAGAAGTTCCAATGACTTTCAAATAAAGACAATTTGCATGGGATGATATGACTTCTTCAAAGCAGTAACACCTTATTCTTAAAAAAGTACCTTTATCATATTATCATCACCCTTCTTAAACATAATTAATCACTATAATAGAATAATGATAATTTATTTTTTAATATAGAATAATAATATAATTATAAAATAATAATTTTCTTATTTCTCATTTCTAGTTCATGTTTAGGTTAGTTTATCCAACAACATGGATAATAAAACATTATGATCACCATTTTCAACATTGGGGTTTAGTAAAAAATTTAAAAAAAATTAAATAAAATTATTTATGAATTTAGGTTATTTCTAAGGGTTTTAATAATAATATTTAAATTTAAAAACATTGATAAAATAACTCCTTATAAATAATAAAATCATAATGAATGAACAAATCATTGAGTGATTTTTAAAGCACAATCATACAAATCATGGATCAAATCAGGGACATTATAATAATTTATATAATTATTAATTTATTTCCTTGAATATTATAGATATTAGGAACTCATGAACATGAAACATTGACTGAGATCACTATACTTGATCAAATATTTAAAATTTGTAATGATTCATTTTTTATAACCATATGAACTAATAATGATTAATATACTCGTAATAATTAAATATAAATGATTAATATAAAATTAAATTAATTTTAATAATATTCTAAAATATTTAATTAATAAACTAATATTGATTATATAGGTAATTAGATCACATTTAGGAAAGATAGAAGTTATTATAATTTGGGTGATTCTTGATCTCTTTCTTGATTATACTTTTCACTTATATAGCTAGGTTCTTATATGATTTATATACTTAATTTTATTTATACATACTATCCCCTTAGCATTGTTTTTAATTATTCTTTATGTTCCTTTTATATTGAGTAATGCTTAATTTTTAATTTATGAAATTGGAAATGGAATCACTCTTTCCGCATTTATTTATTTATCTCACTTTGTCACTCTCTCTAATGAAACTTTTATTATAAATTTATTATGGATCCTTCTTTATAAATATTTCCAATTTCATGAATATATTATAATTCCTTTATTCTTTAAATACATCCAATTATTCTATCTATAACTTATTATTAATAAAATCAAAATCTTAAAGAGATTCATCTTAATTTTTATACAATTTTCTCTTTTCATCATAATGACTTTTATTATTTGTATTTATTTTTTATAATGCATCATTATTTTGATGTCTCATTTGTAGTTTTTTGGTTGATATTTAAATTATTTTCTATATCATTTTAGAATATTGTTTACACCATGATTTAATTTTATTTTATAACTTTAATGTAATGAAAATTCTATGAAAATTAATTCTACACTTCCTTATTATTTCTTCAACTCCTATAAATTATTTTTCATTTATATCAAAAATAATGTATGTTCCACCCATTTTAAATCCCTTATATTTTATTTTTATATCTTAAATAGATAATTTTATTTCTTATCATTATCCACATTCTTTTTTAGATGGATTTTACACCTCATAATGATTTTTATGTTATGTATTTTAATTTCATGTGTTAATGAAGCTACACCTTTTGATATATCAATTATTAATTTTCATTTGGAAAACATATATATGGATACATTTTTATGTGATAATTGGTCTTGTAATAATATAAACCTCTAGTGTATTGGGTAAATATTACATCTCATGATATTATTATGTATGGGACATGGGGAGTGATCCTAGTCTACTATGTTATGATATCTTCATAAATAATCGTAACTTGTTCTTATGATATACTATGATTATGTATGTGTCACATTCTAATTTTGTACATAATTTTTATGTTTACATAATCCATTATAGTTTGGTTTTGGTTTATATATTCTTAAATAATGTGTCATGTTTATTCTTTCATTCCTACATGGACACTAAAACCCCACTAATTTATGGTATTATTTGAGAACACCAATTCATATCTAATTGAAACCTCACATATTTTCCCCTTACTAGGATATTATCTCACCCCTATATTTCCCATATATATGTTCCGAATGAATCTTATTCATTGAGGTTATTATGACGGATTTATATATTTTTTAATTTGTAGAGAAAATGGATATAGTCCAACATGAATTAATGTAATATATAGATATTCTACAAATAAATTAAATTTTAGATTTTTGATGTGTTTTTTACATGATTTATTATTTATATTTATAAGAAAATGATTCAAAATACTTTTATGTAATGTATTTATTTCCATAATATTTTTTATGTATAATATTTAAAAAATCATACTATTTACATTTAGAATCCAATAGTGGGCATGATTGCTCTACATCTTGTTATTGGATGAT
This sequence comes from Viscum album, assembly GCA_963277665.1. Classification (NCBI taxonomy): domain Eukaryota; kingdom Viridiplantae; phylum Streptophyta; class Magnoliopsida; order Santalales; family Viscaceae; genus Viscum; species Viscum album. Next base: position 625,498,597 of record OY728132.1, read on the forward strand.
CCAAACATACAGTCTATAACATTCTTATCTTATGAACATGATTTCATCAGGTTTTAATTATTCAAATTTTGGCACATTAAAAATTAGACATGAATATTTAATAACCCTTGTATCACCATTTCACTTAAAAAAATAGCACCATATATCCACTAGCATGAATATATTTATCATATAGTATGTTTAGTTTAAAAACCAATGATTTATAATTTACCTGTAGTTTTTTTGATTCCATGTTCGATCATGAATAGAGATTAACTATTAATTGACACTATAATGAATTGATGATAATTTTATGAATTTAATTATCTATAGAGTCTTATATCTATAAATTTTACCACACTTCACCAACTAGTTTTTTTTACCACATCATGTAATAATTGGTTAGTTGTGGTTTTCACTAAAAACCTAAATTTTACATAAACTACTTTTTAATATTCAGAATCATTTAAAGCTATCTATTATTGTGATAAATAAATTATAATACCCATATATCTCCATTTTTTACAATAATTTAAGCATATGAAAAATCATTCTAAATTTTTATAACTAAAGAATGAAATTTCATGTTACTAGAGAGTAATAAATAAATTATATATTATTTTTTCTACTCAATAATATTTATTGTCCCAACATTTTTTATATTTATTATTTTATATCATAATTAATTACATTATCTCACTCTTTCACCCCCTCTTCAATGACGATTTTAGAAATGGAATTCTTAGTGAAAAAATTCAAATTATTAGGATGTTTAAGTATCAGGAACTAAAAAATGAGATACTTTTTCCATAGAAGATATAATTTAATATGAGGTAATTTATTAGAAAAAATTGTAAATATATATTTTTTATAAAATATTTTTGAGTTTCCAACTGTACCGCTATATAGAACCCTAAAATAAGAAACCCTACCAATATAAAATATGATATGAAACAAAATAATATGAATAATTCAATCATTCATTTTTATTTTTATCTATAAAATAATTTATACTCTTTATGAATTAAAAGTTTAAATTATATGTGATGAAAATATAAGGTAACTACATTGAAATTAGGATACCTCTATGACTGCTATTAATTTCCTTCTTATGTACATCACCTCAATGGTGTGAAGCATTTTATATTGACCATGTCTTGTAATAATAGAAGTTAACTCTTAAATGATCCTAAGAAGGTATCCTCAAACACATACCACCAATTTAGATCTCTCACTGATCTATTAATTTCTAGATAATATGTCACATTTATCAAAGATAACCTTGGAATAAGAAATAGACCTCCCTATCATGGTACTCACTCACTATCATGTAAAAATTACATAGACCACAATAATTATTTGGGGTTAAAGATTAAACTCCTATGTATAACTAATATTTAACATAAGGATTACTATCCTTAAGGTGGTAATAGACTAGAATTACATTTTTAACATAAATATATAATCCTCTCATATTAGTGTTTTTAATAACCATGTGTCACATTATTCAATACTTAGAATACTCTCTCTATGAGATGAATCATTACATAAATAAATGTTAACTCTAAAATAAAACTAAATATAAGGAAATATTATATAACTAATTTTATTTTGGGTTACCATCTAAATTATTTATGAGACTCACTAAAGGAAAAATTATATATCTATTGTACTAATGAAAAATCCATATAAGTTTTATATTTTATTACCTATCTATGTATATACATATATTATTATAATTTAATGAATTTCATACCCATGTTTAAGTGAAAAGGGACTATCTTCCCTCCCATGAATATCTAGGGATGCACAATGCCCATGTATTATGAGTCCCAAATTACGGTGTGAGAGGATTTTGAAACACCTTATAATATAAGGTGGTGATCCTCTCTATCCAAAATGCCTTTTATAGTTATGGGTGGGTTTACTATAAAGAAAAACCTTGGGTTGCATTCCAATGTAGATAATATACCATAAGAGGGATTATATATCCATTGAATACAATCATATATGGGGAATCAAATAAGGTTTCTATATTTAAATCTATTAAGAATATTTTGATTGATAGATTTTTTTCAACCATGTATAGTACACACCCATGGGTCTAGGACAGGGGACTAACTTACCACCCATGGATTGTTGGGGATACACTATTTCCATGTATTTATTGTCCCAAATTAGGGTGTTGAATGATTTTGGTATATATAATAATAAGGTTATAGATCCCCCCCATTCACAAGGATTTTTCCAGTGATGGGTGGGTGAACTAGGGAAAATAAAATAATTCATGGGGATTAAAAACTAGACAATATCATGCCAGAGTGAAGAAAAGGACATTGTACACATTCATATATAAAATGAAGATTGAAAACGTTATTTAATATCATTTTAAATGTCTCAAAATATTAAATCTATCTTTCCATTTATAATATGATATTAAATATGGTGATTATTTTTTGATCATTATGTATTATATAATGGTAATCTTGATTCAAGACGAGGTGTGTTCAAGCTATTAAAAGGAGATGGAACATGATCATTCATTTGCATATCAACATATAAACATAGAGAGGAATATGCTGAGAAGATTTTGTTGTTAATGAAATGACACAGATAGAAATCCAATTTTAAAATTATCAACCATTATTAATTTGTTTTTTAAAACTATAATTAATTATTTAATGGTTTATCATCAAGGAGGATATTGAGTACATATATCAAACAATTACCCACACATTTTATATGGTAGAAATTAACTTCATGGTTTTAATGGACTGATGAAAGTCAAGTAATGTTTTAAAATTAAAAAAATATGAGTAAATCTATAAGAAAAGAGATAATGTTCCAGAAATTTGAAAAAAAAAGTTATACATGTTAAACCCACTTGGTTTTCAGTTGTATTTTTTTCCAATAAGAATGAATCAATAATCATGGTGAAAATATGTGTCAATTATTGAAGTTAGGAAAGAGTTTAGAGTTCCCAATCATGTTAATGATATGATTAAGTAAAATAACCAAGAAATGTGCCATTTTGTGATAAGTTGTGAACAATGAATGAGGATTAACGAAACACCTTGAATCTTTTAAATGAGTTGGTGTCATTATTTATATGTCAAAGAAAATTTGTTGATTTACTAGAAATACGTTTTTAGATCCATTCATATATGAAAAATTGATTTAGTTGCTTTCAATATTTCATAGAGACTACCTATCTATCAAATATTGTAAAAACTATTTGAACTTATGGGGAATCTACTACTTGATGGTTCATGTATAGAATCAATTTATCTATATTTTGGTAAGTTGATTTATAGGGAAGAGTTCCATCGAGAATAGTGCTTTTTGGATAATATATTTTCATGAGGTAATTGAGAGAGATATATGTGAATGCCTATTATAAGTATTATCTTATGATGAATAATGATGTTAATTGAAGAAGATACTTGGATTATTATTTAAAAGTGTTGATGATAGTTGTGGAAGTGGGATACTATTGAAGTAATCTAAGGATTTACTATGTGTTACAAGTGACTTATGTTAATTATTATATAGAAAAATAAGATTTAAAGATATTACATGGTAATTTTTAATGAGTTAATGTCACTCAAGATTCCGTGAGAATGTTTGAAGATGTTTTAAGAATGAAATGAATGAATTTTGAAATTTTTAGTTAATTCGATTTATAGTTTTATAATGATTTATCAAAATAATTTATAAATAAAATAAAATTTTAATCTTATCTAAATATATAAGAGTATCTCTGACAACATACACCGAATACATAGGGTTTATTTTGACCTTACAAACAAGATATTGGAAAATCATTGAGTGATATACATAAAAATTATCACAGTTTTGTAAATGATATGTATAGGTATTCAATGAATATAATGAGATATAAAAAATTACAAAAGACAAACTATGATACAAAAGAGTGACTCTAAATTTATAGTGTATATGGGAGAGTTAAATGGGGAATATATAAGAATTTATGGAGATGTATATATGATAGAGGAAATACATGAGGGTTATATAGATTCTCTAGAACATATATTAGATTATTTGGTATGTTTCAAAGGATTTATAAGAGTCACATGAATTATATTGTATATGATTAAGGTTACACAACTCAAAATTAAAGGATAAAATATATTTATATAAGGGATGATCAAATTTTTTTAGTTAAAATATAATATTTAATTCCATAGTGAATGAGATACATAAGGATTGTCAATTTGAAATAATTTTATACTTATATAATTTCAAATGAGATGATGTTGATCTATTTTTATGTCATAAATATTATAATGATAGAGGATAAATCCTTGAATAAGGACGGGTTAGAAGGATGGATGAAAGAGAAAAAACAAAGAGGATCCTAAAATGATAACTTATAGTAATTAAAATATAGATATTTTAAATCATTTATGAACATAAAATATGGGTAAATTACTATAAAATTTCTTTTAAATAGTTTAAATGTGAATATCATGGGTGTTTTTGCGATAGATGTTGAGGATCATGGGAGTAAAACCTACATGAGTTGTTGGAAATTTTTTTAGATTCAAGATCATGGTGAGTGAATCTATGTGGTGCTATTGAGGAATTAAACAACACAAAATCATTATTTTTTAGTTTAATTAGAATTTATATTAATTAATTATGGGAATTTATTACGGTTTTTTGTTAAGATCATAAGATTGAGAAGAAGGGTAAGAAGAAGTTATATATGAGAAAGATAATGTATGATGTTGTTATCTTGATTATTTAGTGTGTCAAACAAAATAGAAGATTCAATATTATTTTGAGAGATTATTTAGTACATTGAAAAAGAAGATGATGAGATGATATAGAAGATGATATTGATGTTATTGAACATCTCAAACATCAAAAATTCATGATATAACCAAACTATGATATATTTATATCATAAGAACTGAAAAAGAAGTGAGGTAGCCTAGATGGAATTATTATGAAGCATACATTCAATTAATATTACTATATATCTAAGGAAAGAGATCAAATTCATTCTATCAACAAGATACATGAGTAAACACTGCATATCATTCTCATAATTATAGCTAGTCAAATAATTTACCTAATTGATTAATTCTTAGTAGGTTCCAGAATCTAAAATAGAAAGTTGGCTTGTGTATATAACTTGGTTGGTTCTGGGATAACACATTCATGGATATATCCTTTCATGATCTTCATATTGATAAAAAAGAATGTTCGTGCATCTGGGATAATAATAACCCTACCATAGGAATATAGTTATTTATCTAAGAAGTGATCCCCATTAAAAACTCTTGTATTCCTTATTATTTACATTATTTTATTACTTTCATGTAACTCAAATGTGGTAAGAGTGTTTAATCTGTTCACATAATGTGCACAATTGTAAATAGATGATATTTTTTTAGTCTATAAAAATTCACCAACACTGATCCCTCCAATGTTTATCATATCGCTAAGTGATCCAAAAAATTGGTATCAAATAAATAGTTCTATCCTTGATTGTTTTATCTACAATATATAATATTTGAGGTTTTGAAGTACAAAGTTTTCATCCCACAAGATTTATGAAATTCATATTTGAATAATCCTATGAGTTCCATATCAAAACAACTATAGAATAATTTTTTACCAAAATATTGATGAAGAGGAATAATAAAGTTAAAAAGAAATTTAGAAAAGAAAAATCAAAAAAATGAAAAAGGGAGATTCTCCAATAATTGAATGTAGTAAATATGGAATAATTCACCAATATTTGATGAGTATTTTTGTCTAAATAATTTAGATACGATAACACATATATCATGAGAAAATAGGGTGAAAACATTATTTTCACATGTAGTGATCATAGATAAATAATACCTAGCTTGAATGAACAATACATTGTAATAAATCTCACCAATAAAGAATCATGAAAAAGTGGTGAAGATCAAATATCTATGAATTTACAAGATGAATCAATTTCTATTTAATGGAAATCTAGAAAAATTTCCCTAAATAAATAATAACTTTTATATTTGAATATTTCATTAGAATGTAAGAGGATATAATCTAACTTTAATATGATTGTGAGATGATGGTGAAGTATTTATAAAAAAATTTATTGAAATGTGTAAAACTCTCCAATCAATTAGTTACTATAAGGTCCAAGAATTTGTAAATAAGAAGATTAGTAAAATACATTAGAGAATAAGTGGCTTAATTAAATCCAAGAAAAGGATAAAGAAAATAAAGAGTTTGATGAAAATAACCATTCAAGAAAAGAATGAATTTTTATCAATGATGTTCAATCATTGATCAAGGATAATATGTCAAAAGAGTTTGATATTTTTTTGGAAGAGAATAATACGATGAATGAAAATAATGTTGAATAAATAATATTGAATTTCAAATAGACGGTCAAATTATATAGAGATAAAATAAATCCTCAATAGCAAGTGTCTAGATTGATAAGTTAAATTAAAAAAATTAGAGTGGCATAATATGAGTCCTCATAATAAGATGGGAAAAGACTTACTATAATCCAAAAAGATAAGGTTGATTTTTTACTAAAAGACACCAATCGATAAAAAATAATGTCCTAGAATAATTTTAAGATAAACTCACTTCATGAATGAATAAATATGTATCATTATCTCTGAAAAATTATTATTTTTATATTTCTATGTTCATGGATAGTACATGTCTCAAATCAATATTTAGAAAAATAGGGATGAATAAGACTGGTGATGAACCCATCACTAGATCAAATGTAGTTGGAAGCATGAGAAAAAAATAATTTCCCCATAAAAAATTCCAACTAGGAGATAAAAATGTAAAAAACTAAAAAACTACTAAAGTATTATAGATTGATAATCAAAGGAAAATAATATGGTGTGTTGAATACAACTGTTTTTTTGAATGATTTGAGAAAAGGAGCTTGAATATTGGAATAATTTTCAATCCATGGAATAAAAATAAATCATGCATCAATGGTGGGGAAATATTTATTTAGGAAAAGAACATAGATAAATGGGAATAATCGTGTTATCTCTAATAGATTTTAAATCTTATAGAAATTTAATGGAATATATAATAAAAATGGTTATAGTGAAGAAAAATTCTATTATTAAACATCCATGCATGTGAAAATGCAAGTGAACAAATAAAACCACAAAATATGAGGGGAAATAAAAAGATAAGAAAGATGAGTTTACCTTGGGAAATAAACAATAGAACAATTTTGTTCAAATAAACCCAAAATAAAACTAAGATGGACATCACATAATGAAAAATAAGTATATAAACCCTAGATTAACATACGTAGACATTAAATTATTTTTATGGTATATATTATACATTATAAAAACACACACCCAATGACTGTATGATTTTAGTGCCATTAAATACTTAGAAACATAAAAAATCATTTATAATACACCTACATATTCTCCCACCCATTTATTCATAAATAGAAATATTTTTGATGTATCATACATAATACCTTTCTTCTCATCCTAGAGAAAAGAAAAAGAATAAAAGGTGAGCTCAGATTCTCAGTAAGGGTAAACATGGGAGATATATAAACTTAAAATGAACATAAGGGCATAAGAATATATGAAATATATTTGAATATCATACCTTGTATGTAAAAGATCATATAATAGATTTATGGAATAAATATTGTTAGATCATAAGACATAAATCATAAGGGAATAAATATCATAATCTATGAATGTATAACATATAAATAAGATATATAACTATAGAAGTCACATAAATATATAAAATTATTTCTATAGTATTCAAGGCTTACCATCAAGCCCATCTTAGTAGTCATGGTTCAATCCCAAGACCATATTAGTAGTCAAGGTCCATTCCTAATACTATATTAGTATTCATGGTTCACTCCCAAGACTATATTATCAAATGAAGTCATTTATAGAATCAGGTTCACTCCATATCTCATCAATTTCTCTCTCTTGAGATATAAATCATCACCGAATTCATTGAAGGTAGATATAGGTCCCACCCATAAAATAATGAAAAACATACCTATGTGTTCCACATGATCATAAATAATTCATCATAAACATGAAACAAAAATATAAAGAATAAGGATAGTATCCTTGAATCATAACCATATTAAATCATAACTAACATCAAATGATGTTATCTTATAAGGAAAATGGTTTTGGAGAATCATTTAAAATAATTCGTGATGAGAATATCCTTTCTATTTTTCAAAAATAAATATTTTTAAATCATAAAATATTTAGAAAACCTTATTCATTGAAATAAAACATTATAAACATATAATTTAATATTTTAAAACCATTTTAAACACATAAAACATCTTTTAAATCTATTTCTTTGAAAATACCTAAAAGATCATTTAAAATCATTTTTTGAATTATTTTTAGAAAAAATGGTTTTTGAATAAAACTAACATCCAAATAAAGAGATAAAAAAATTACATGAATCTTAAAATATCAATTAAATAAGGGTATTCAGGATGAAAAATGTAAAAGTGTATTATATACACCTCATAAAAGAATATAGGTGTATAACATAACATGTGTCTCAATGAAGGAAAATTGAGAAAAAATAACCTTACTAATTTGGTAACTTTTGAATAATATACCCCATTAAAGAGAAATAAAAAATTTTATATATAAATAACCATAAATTTAGGGATAAGTATCATATAATGAATTCATGTTCAGTATAACACCACACAAAAGAAATGAGTGGTGAATATCCTATAACTCTCGTAGAAATAAAAATGTGACTAAAAATCCCCTTACATCTAGTCTTCACATTTTTCATACACATTCAAACAAAGTATATAATAAATATATGTTTATTATAAATTTACCAAATAATTATATTAATATATATAATTCTATATATGATTTAATTATGACTTTATATTACTCCTTTAGTAATAATTCCATGTTAATGTTATGTTTTGGGTAATAAATGATTTGTCTTTCTTACATGTTTTGACTTGTAATTCTTGGTCATCATACATAGATCACGATTTAATCACACATAGAAGGATTAAAATGATATAAATATGATATATATTCATTATATATGCAATTATTTTGACTAATAAAATTTAGAGTCAGAAAATAAAATACATTATTCATTGAGATGGTAGGTCATACGTACACATGAATGTTGTTTTCATTTTTTGGTCGTATTAAGATAAAGAAAATTATATAATATATTATAATTACAGAATAATATTTATGTCATATATATCAAGTATTTTTATTAAAACCATCCTTAATAAATTACATGTAAAGCATGAACATACAGTATTGCTTCGCGATGTGGTAGTTTTTCGTACACACGAATCATGTTATCGTATTATAAAAAATGGAAAGCATGAAGGTATGTGTGCTAAAAAAATCAAAAATCATAATAGAATCATATAAATAGTATATATATTCTATAAAATTTAGATACATTTTTATTCCCAACCTTGAAAAGTGGTAATGGAAGAACAAACAACATCAGTTCGTGAGGCGGTAGTCCGTTGTACACACGAACAATGATTGCATATCCCATTTAATGGAAGAGTGTGATTTTTTTGGTATTAAAATTAACATAAAAATATAAAAATATATTTAAGATATTTTGATAATTATATAGACATGATATAAAAAAATTAATTGATTTTAAGGAAGAAAAAAACAGAAACAGTCGTTGATGAACATTACATCTTCTTCAGGTATCTCATTTTAGTTTTCACCAAATGAATTCCTTGGATGGATTTATTCTAAATTTAAATCCCCTAGGATGAAATGGGGATTTTTTTAAGATATTTGGATGGGTTTTTACCGAACCTAATAGGTTTTTAAGTGTCAATAAAATGTAATAATAGAATTTCTTTTATAGGAGAGGAAAGGAGTACTCTTAGAATGTCTAAAAATATTAAATTAATATAAATTAATATTCATTTAAAAATGACTCAAAAGTGAGTTAATTAAAAATAAATGATTATTGATATTAATAATATCATAAAATAATTGTTTTACAAGTTCAAGTTACATTATTACCCTTATCAATTAGTTTTAACCCTTATTTAACCACTTTAATTCTCACCGTGACAAAATAGAGTTTTACTATTTGAGGTTTAATATAGTCACAATAAAATAAAAGAAGAACCATAAATGGATAATGGATGAAATTTTAAAAATTTTAGTAATTATTCAACTAAATATTTTTTTATGAAATTTATATCATTTAAGAAAATATTATATGTTATAAAATATCATTACTATCAATTTTGACACTACCATTTAATTGACTTTTAAAGGATATCAGTACAATAATTTATCTTAGAAAAAAATCTTTTAATACATCCCTATCATTTCAAGGTAATATATAAAATTAATTTATGCTACTAATTATCTAAAAATATATTTATTCTCATATTTTTAATATCATATGTTTGATATTTCCATTTGTAAAATAATTACAGTATCACTTTTGTGAAATAATTTAATGGGATTATTTCATCACAAAAATTAAAATCAAATTACCATGATTATGAGGAATATTTTTTATTTAAAATTAATATTTATAGTCAAATATATAATCTATATAACCTATTTTAAAATATTTTTTTTGGTTTTAAGAATATGATTGTGACATGTTTTTCTTTTCTTTAAATAAATTTTTTTAAATGTCATAATAACATAAAAATGGAAAATAAAGGCCATAAATTATAAAATTTAGTGATTATGGTCGAATTTAAATAAAAATTTAAATTTTTATATGTTTGTGGGTAATTTTATAATTTTTATAATTTTATTTTTACCCTTAACTTCTCAATTTTTACCTGATTTACCATATACTGTGGTAACAAAAATTACCAAGGTTTTTATTCATATTTACCAAAAATAAAAGGGACCTATTTAATAAATTTGAACCTTATGATTAAAAATATAGAAAACATTTTAAAAAAAATCAATTCATATAATTTAAAAAAAATAATGAAAAATTCATCCCATAGACAGACAAAAACAATGGGTTTTTAAAGTAAAAACAATTCAAAAGCTTCAAATGTTTTTATATAAAATATCAATGTTAAAATTTTTTCCAATGAACTAATTTTGGTGTAGTTTTTTATAATTGAACTAATTATTCTTTAAAAATTCAAAATCTAATTTAATAATATAAATTATTTAGATGAAAAGTTTTCTTTTAATTAAAATGCAGTGTTTTCACTATTCATCAAAAAAAGATCTTATCAAAAAAATACCAAAAATTCATAAAAAGTAAGTTTTTATTTTTATATTTTAAAAAATAGGTTTCATTATTTAAAATAAAATTTATAAAATTTCCAAAATCTTGTTTGTAAACAAGTAAGCCATCAAAAGATGGTAAAACTGATTTTTAGATAAATAAAGTTTTTAAGCGTAAAACTGTATTTATTTTTATATCATGCATATTAAAAACTTACAATTAATGTGAATAATTATAATTAATATTATATATATATCATTAATATATTTCAAAATGAGTGATTTTTTAATTTTATTTTCTTAAAACGCACTTGTGTGTATTTAAATAGTTTTTTATAAAAAGATTTTATTTAATTTTCCAAATGGTTTTATTTTCATTTATAATTAATTTGAGAACAAGTAATTAATTATATATACATTTTTAACCATATTATTTAATTTTATGTAATATTTTTCATACCCACCATTCTAACATATAGGTCGTAACAATAATGATAAATTTTATATTGTTATTCAGTAAAACTCGGTCTTACATGTAACACAAGCTATCAAAGGACCTCAAAATTGTGTGTAACAAAATGAAGAGATAGTTTTGTGCGTACCAAAATATAATATAATAGTTTAATGTAGTGAAATCATATCTCTTTTTTGTGTATAAATAAATCATAACTTAGTATATCATGCAATTCATTCCATTAAATAAATTTAATTTATTCAAAAAAAAATTACTTCATAAAAACTTGTGGTGTAACATTCTATCACCCTTAAAATGAATTACACACTTGGAATTATTCATTACAATAATAGAAAATGAGAATAATTCTTTCTAATCATATCCTAATGTTCCCATATATCTTCTTCAAATTGGTAGTTTCATCACAAAACATTGACCATGTGAGTGGCCTAGTTTCATATAACTTTCTCCTACAAATAAAGAATCTCTAATAATTTTTTCCGCTTAATAAAAATATTTCCCTTGAGGTATAACCTCTAATTTTAATACTTATGAAGGATTAGGGATGAAATTCAATAGGACAGATTCAGGGAAACATCATGGACTCAAGTGAGGTTTTGTGTAAGCACCAATCAATAAGCCATCATCCTAATACAATCAAGAAATTGTGTCCTCACAATTTAAAAATCAATGTTGGCTGTTTAAAAAATAATTTGTGGAAAACCCACATTGTAAAAATGTTAATAATAATTCTTATAAAAAATTAGGAAAGTAAAATTTTAAGACTAACACATAACTAGGATTTTGATTAGGAGATCATTAGTGGAATGTGAAATCATGGACATAGAAGATAATTCCAAATATCAAGTTCCGATGGAGAATGGTAGAGAATATGGTCATTATAAGGTTAATGACCACAAATACATCGATAAAATGGGTCTAAAAATTTCATTTATATCATTAAAAATGATAATAATAGGATAAAATTTTTATTTTATAAAAAATTGAGAATAAATACTTACTTGATTTCATCACATAAGTAAAATAGAACTCTTTAGTTTTGTCTTGATCAATTTATAATTCATATCTTACTCCAATAAATGAAGTTGAAATTGTAATGACTACAAAAATAGTGGATCATAACATCCATAATGAGATGAAAATTCATTCTTTATGTCTCTAGTTATTAAAAAAATAACAGGAATAGATAATCCAATATGTCTAAATCTTTATATTGTGAGAAATTAATTTATAATACATCATCCAAAGGTTAACATAAACCTTTCCATAAATGGTTAACATTTTTGACCCATCCAAAAGATGAAAATCCAAAATTTTAGAAATAATTTCACTAAATTTCTCAAAATCAGCTTTACATTAATCGACTATATATCATAAAGTACCTCTTTATTTTCACATACCAAATATGTGAGTACCTTCATCACAGATTCTCTTGAAACATAGTAATAACATTAGTTACCATAAATCTTTATTGGAAACAAAAATTATTACTCATTATTTTTATATATTATTGGATATATTACTTAAATCAAGAAATGATATAAATTCCATCCATGATAGCATAAACCACTTTTCAACAAGTCCATTATTAGTTAATAGGCCATAAATACTATCCAATTTATTTTATTCTTATCCAAAATCCGCTTATCCAATATAAAAACCATTTTCTAAACATCATGATAATATTAAGGGTTACCCTCCATTAATAATGTTTTTCTCATAAAATATATCATTTACATTAAATCAAATTTCTATGTCATCAGTACCATTCAACATATTCTTTAAAATCCTTAATGAAAAACTATAGTGGACTAATAATTATATTTTTCATTATTACATAATACCAAAAACATTACTTCGACAATATTATTCTTGAATCCCAATATATAAATATTCAATCATTCCACTATTCTCTTTTCATATTATATGCCTCCAATAGTGACCACAAGAGATTTACCTTTTTCTGTAGATTTAAGTGGTTTATGATTTCAATCCTCATAATTAACCTACAGGTTCTGGTAATGGTTAAAATAATTTTTATTCTCTTTATACTTGAAGCACTGATGCGTGGGTGGTTTATTTTGTGCAACTTTCTCTCTATTGGAATTGTAATCTAATTTCTTCCCATCAATTCAAAAATCAAATTCCCAATGAACTTGTTTGTTTACAATTAGAGCCTGATGACCTTCCTTTCAACCCTTAAAACATTTATTAGACCCCTTAATAAAATTTCATTTATGATTCTTCCAACAATTTGAGCATAAAAGAAATGTCATCTTCTTCTATACATGGTTTTTAGATTCTCATTTATACTCCATATTCATTTTCTTCTCAAAACCATGAGATTGATATATAACTCAAACCTCTATTTCAAACTTGATTGCACAATGTAAAATCTCTTCATAGATAATGAAGTCTCTTGCGGATAATTCCCTTCGAAGACTTGGTTTTTAGCCACCAAAGAATCTATCAACCTTACTTTTAGGTTAGATAATAATACCAGAAGTGTACCTCACATGTATTGTAAAATTAGCCTCATAGATACCAATGGACTCATCATCCATTTTCATTAACTCAAAAAACTATTTCTCCATATTTTTATAGAGAACATAGAGAAAGTACTTCTTGAATAATATGTTCTTGAACTCATACCAATACATAGATTCAATTTCATCTTAGTTCCTCATATTCTTAATTAGAGTCCACCACTAGTCGGTTTTTTCCTCTAAATGATAAATAACTAAAATGAATTTTTCCTGTTATAAATATTAGAGGATGTAAAATCATTTCAGTGGTACCAATACAATATTAAGTTTGAATTGGATCAAAAGACCCACCAAAATAATGTTCACGTTTACTCATGAATAAATCATCAGAATATTGTTCCATCATTTTCTCATTTGGAAGTCCAACAAGATTCATAACTTATGTGAGTATAGTGATAATATTTTTCATTCAAACTCCCATAACTTTTGGTTTCTCAAGAGTAAAATATTTTCATTGATCATTTCATTCAATGCTAACATCGTTCCTTTAGGTTTTATACATTTACTAAAACCTCAAATAATAGCGTTAGAAACACTAATAATATTGGTAAGACCTTTTAATTAAGGTAAATTACATATAAAATTTCAATATATGACACCTTAGGTTTATCTTAGGTTGTTCATGATCATTACCATAACTTTGTATTGTAACCTAGATATAACCTTAGTGTTCTTACTAACTTTTTTTCATCCATCTTTCAAAATGTTAACTAATCCTTTTCTCTGACACCAACTATAACAACCCTAAATTAATATATATAGAAATTATATCATTTATTATAGAGTGTTTCATATATTACTCAAACACACATCCATAAATCATATGATTTTATTGCCTTTGGAAACATGGAAACATAAACAACTGGTTTATAATATATTTATGCCTTATCCTGCCAATTTCTTCATTACTATAACTGTTTTTGATATGTGATACTTAATATCATTCTTTGCATCATAGAGAAAAAGAAATATGAGAAAGGGTGATCTCAAATTATCATTAATAGTAAAAAATGGAGATATATAAGAATAACATGAACATAAGGGTATGAAAACATAATAAAAACATTTGAAGATCATACAATTCATGTCAAAGATCATATAAAAGAGTTATTTTATAATGATTGGTTGTTTATAAGATAGTAATCACAAGGGAGTCAATATCATAATCCACAAAATCATAACATAGAAATAATACATGGAATTGTGGTAGACACATAAATATATATAATAATTTTTATAGTAGTAAAGGATTGCTTTTATTTCCATCTTAGTGGAATATGTTCACTCCTTAAACAATCTTATTAGTCGTAGTTCACTACAAATACCATTTTAGTAGTAAACATTCACTCTCAAGACCATATTAGAAGTCATGGTTCACTCCCAAGACCATCTTAGTGGAGAAATTCTTTTACTGAATGAGGCTTACTCCCCATTTCAGCCATGAATATCTCCTGAGATATATAAATCCTTACCCAATGCATTTTAAAGAGATATAGGTCCCACCCATCAAATAATGAAAACCATACATATGTATGGTAGAATAACATAAATCATTCATTAAAAACATAAACCAACTATAGAAATAATAAGGATAGTTTCAGTGAATAATTACCCTAGTAAAGTACAAGTAACATAAAATAATCTTATCATAGAACAAAAATGGTTTGGAAGGATCATTTGAAATAATTTGTGAGAAAAATATCCTTTCAATTTTTGAAAACAAACTATTTTTAAATCATAATATATTCAAAAAACATTAATCATTGAAAATAAACTTGAAAACATATAAATGTTTTTAAAAAAAAATTTAAATACAAAAAAATCTTTTAAATATATAAAACAAATTTTAAATACTTTTCTTTTAAAATTCTTAAAATATCATTTGAAACCATTTTTTGAAACCATTTTTAGAAAACATGGTTTTTGATAAATACAATTTATGAATACAGAGATAATAACATACATGAAGCTTAAAACGTTATGAAAATAGTAATAATCATGATAAAATAGGTAAAAGGGAAGTATATACACCTCATAAAATAATATAGGTGCATGACATAACATGTGTCTCAAAGAAGGAAAACTGAGACAAAATCACCTTATAGATTTAGTGACGTTTGAACCGTAGACACCATGAAAGAAAATTAATCATATGGATACGTGAATACCCATAAATTTAATTATAAGTTTCATATAATACATTCATGGAAAGTATATATACCACATGAAATAAACATATGGTTAATATGGCATAAGTATCACAAAAATAAAAATGAGACTAGAAATCATCTTACCTTAAGTCTTGAATTCCTTAGTACACATTCAAACCCCTTTTATAATAAATATTATTTTATTATACATATAACAATAAACCATGTTGATATATATAGTATCATATATTATTTACTTATGACTTTACATTACTCGTTAAGTAACAATTCCATGTTAAAGTTGTGTTTCGGGTAATAATGACTTTGTCTTTCATACATTTTTTGACTTTTTATTCTTGGTAATATTATTTATATCATGATTTAGTCATATAAATTGTGATAAAATTTATATAAATATCATATATATTCATTATATATGTAATATGGTCATTCATGAACATTAGAGTTAGAAAATAAAATACACCATTCATGGAGATAGTAGGCCGTACGTACACATGAACACTATTTCAATTTCATTTTTGGATGAAAATAAACAAAACTATATGATATATTATCATTAAATAATAATTTTATAGGTTATATATATCACATATTTTTATTAAAATTATCCTTAATATATTCCATGTAAAGAGTGAATGGATCACATCGCTTCGCGAGGTGGTAGTCCGCCGTACACACGAACGACGTTATAACATTCCAACAAAATAGAATGAATGAAGGTATGTATGATATAAATATTAATGGATCACAATAAAATCATAAAAATAATAGTTATCATCTATAAATTTTAAATAAATCATTATTCCCAACCTTTAATAGTGGTAATGGAAGAATGAACGACATTAGTTTGCGAGACGATAGAACACCGTACACCAGAACGATGATTGTATATCCCATTTGATGAAAGTGTGTGAATTTTTAGGTGAATAACTTTACATAAAAACATATAAGTATATTTAAGTTACGATTTTCATTATATAAAAAATATATTAAAATAATTTAATAGTTTTAAATAATAAATTAATCAAAAATGTTTGTTGATAAATGTTACCCATTCTTTAGGTATCTCTTTTTGGTTTTCACCAAAGGACTTCCTTGTTTCAATTTTTACCCAAATTAAAGATTTTAGGAAAAAATGGGGAAATTTTTTAGGTTATTTAGACAATATTTTTCAGAGCCAAATTTGTTTTTATGTGTGAATAATAGATAAGAACATGATTCCATTTATATGAGAGGGGAGGGGAGCTTTTAGAATTTCTCAAAATATTAAATTAATATACATTACTATTAAATTAAAAAATGGGTCATAAGTGACTTATTTATAATATAATATTATTATGTGTATTAAACCTCTCATACAATAATTTTTGGACAAGTTTAGGTGATATTATTACCCTTATCATTTAGTTTTAACCCTTATTTAACTACTTTAATTCTTACCATGAAAAAATAGATTTTTACTCGTTGAGGGTTAATATAGTTAATATAAATTTCCAAAAATAACCATAAATGGATCTTGGATAAAATTATCGTCGTTTTAAAAATTATTTTTCGAAATTATATATTTTTAGAAATTATTTATCATTTAATAAAATATTATATATTATAAAATATTATTAATGCAAATTTTGACAGTATCATTTTTTGACTTTAAAAAAACCCCAATACAATAAGATATATTCAAGTAAACACTTTTGATACATACATAAAATCATAGGTTTATCTATAAAATTCATTGATGACAATAATTATCTAAAAATATATTTATTTTAATATTTTAAGTATCATTTATCTGATATTTCCATTTGTAAAATAATTATTACATCACTATTGTAAAAGCATTTAGGGTGATTATTTCATCACTGAAATCTATAAATAAATTACCATAATAAATATAAATAGTTTCTTTTTAAAATTATTTTTTATATTCAAACATATCATCTAGATAATCTCTTTTTAAAAATATTTTTTATTAAGAATATGATTGTTACAAATTTGTCTTTTCATTATATAAAACATTATAAATTTCATAATAAAATATGAATAGAAACTAAAGGAAATATATTATAAAAATTAGTGATTATGGATTATATTTACACATAAAAATAAAATCGGAAATTTTTTTGGATAATTATTGAATATTTATAATATTATTTCTACCCTTAATTACAAAATTTTTACCCGATTTACCTTTTCCACGGTAACAAAAAGTAAAATGGTTACTATTCATACTAAACAAAAATAAAACCAATATATTTACTAAATTTGAACCTTAATATTCCAAATATGGAAACCATTTTTCAAAATTCAATTTACATAACTTTCTGAAATTAATTAAAAATTAACCCCTCAGACAGGATGAAACAACGAGTTTTTAAAGTAAAAAAATTCAAATGTTTGAAATATTTTCATATTAAATTTCAATGTGAAATTGATTAAAATGAAATAAATTGTATTTTTAGATGTATAATAGAACTAATTATTAATTAAAACCAATTTAAAATACTATTTAACTATATAAATTATTTATATTAAAAGTCATCTTTCAATTAAAATGTAGTATATTTTATTATACATCAAAAAGTAAAATATATCAGAAAAATACCAAAATTTAAGAGAAGGTAAATTTTGTTATTTCTATTTGAAATATTAAGTTTATTTTTTAAAAGAAAATTTATAAATGTTTCCAAATTAATTTTTAAACCAAGTGTGCCATTAAAAGGTGGGAAAATTGTTTTTTAGAAAAATATTGTTTTTAAGCGTAAAACTGTATTTATTTTTATATCATGTCTAGAAAATATATATAATTTATTTTAAACATTATATTGAATATTATATATATATAATTAATATATTCCATCAAAAGTGAAATTTTTATTTTATTTGCATAAATCAATCTTCTACGCATTAAAATAGTTTTTCAGAAAAATATTTCTTTTTATTCTTTAAAGGGTTTTATTTTCATTTATAATTATTTGGTCACAAAAGAATTCATTATATATACATGTGTAAACAATATTTTCATAATTCAGTTAATCGTGTTCATACCATCCATTATAATGGATGGGTCATAACTATCATGATAAATAATATGTTATTGTTTTGGTAAAAATCAGTCTTGTGTATAATGTAAGATACCCAAGGAACTCAACATTGTGTGAAAAATAAGAAAAAAATAGTGTTACATGTACTGCAAGATAATATATTTGTTTAGTTTCATGAAATATTTTCTTTTGGATTCTTATAAAGCATGCATAACTTGGTGCTGCGTGTAATACAATCCCTCAAACAAATTTAATTTATTCGAAAAAAATTATTTCATAAGAACTAGGTGTGTCATAATAAGCTATTTTTTATGTATGAAAATGACACAACAATGCTTTTAAAAACAATCCATGAGTTTTGGTTTCAATTGAATCAAACTATATATATAAATAACTAAATAAACCCGAGAGATAAATAAGAGGATTAGTTTAGTGTATAACATAGGTGAAAATGAATTTAAATATCATGAAAAGTTTTACAAAATTATAAACTTAATGATTAATTAGAAACCATATGGAAAATCCAAGAAAGATAAGAATGTTCCCAAATAATTCATTATCATTTTTCAAGATCAATTGTAAATGGAAATAAAGATGTATAAATCCCAATAGAATGAAAGTGTTAAAGGAAAAAATAATTCCATGTAAATAAGTATAATTTCATAGGAGGTTATCAAAAATTAATGACCTAATAGTTAATATGATTTTATGTTAAAGGTTTCCTAAGTTTTTATACTAATCAAAATAATATTTGGTCTTTCTATTGAACCAAGTTACATAAGATAAATTTATCATCAAGAGACTCATGTGATTCAATGTATGGTATAAAGGTAAAAATTCCACATAAATAAGTAGCCAAAAAGAAATGAAAACTAGGATTCCAAAGGGTACGTAACCTAGAAAATCAGAAAAATAAAGTGTAAATAGTAGTCCCAAATACGAATAAAAAAGGTAAGGAGTGTCTTTTTTGAGAAGAAACACTCAAACTTGTTACTCTTACTAATAATTTGAGGAGATCACACCTTATTCACACATATATTTTATTTGTTATTTCTTTATATGGAATCGAAGGTGATGTATGTTTTTAAAGGTAGAATAGAGGATATGAGTATGTTGTAAAATTTATAAAATATATTAAATGTTCCCATCTTTAAAGTGGTCTAACATTTGATATGATGTAGCTTATTTTTGTCATAGAGACCAACCTTGATGAAGTAAAGTTGTAGCACATACACTAAGAGAATGAAATTTGAAAAAGCTTAAAAAATTCAACATTTAATGAAAATATAGAATTGTGAAAATAATACATGAAAATTTTCACTGAAAGTTTATGTTTTTATATTATCATATTCTTTTTTTTTACAAAAAAATTTATGTTAAGGGACATAATTTGGAATGATCAATGGCATGATAGATAAGAATAATTTGAGAAATTTTAGAGAAGATTTTTTTAAACTAAAGCCTCTAATTTCATAGAATGTTTTTATTCTCTTATTGATTTGAGTGAAAGATTTAAATTTGATAATATAATTATAATATATTAAAAACTGTTATCATCCTAAAAATCTACTTGAACATCCTTAAAAATAATATTTTTGATCTCGTATCATATTCTAGTTTGGTTATGGGATTTTTTTTTGAAAATTGTTCCATATTATTTTATACACTAAGGATTCATCACATATACTTATGGTAAATTAGTTTATGGTGCATGGATTTAAATGAAATTACACCATATATCTAAATATTGTTTTTATTAATTCTTAATAAGATGGATAAAGAATAAAATGGAAGAATTCATTTTTACATACATTTTCTAAATGAGTATTGACAACAAATCTGAAAAGGAAAATTATTGAACTCAGTTAGTGTTGAGATTTATTAGATATCAATAAGCATGAATGTAATCCAAATGATGTAAATATGTGTTTAGAATAGAATATTTTAAGTATTTTAAAGTACCCAAGCACATTTACGGGAATATTTTGTAAATTAACCGAGAAAGGTGTCATTATATACTAAATTGTGAACAATGAATAGTGATTGAAGAAATTCCAATGATATTTAAAGTGAGTTTTTATAATTATTCATATATTAAAAGAATATGTGGAGTACCTTACACTATGTTTGGAGATCCATTCATATTTAGTAAAGTTATTTTGTTTATTCTAATATTGCATGTAGACTACTTTTCTACAAAAGGTTAAAAAATCTAGGTAAAAGTGTGAAGAGGATGATGCTTCAAGGTTTATGTGTAGAATCAATTTATGAATATTTAGAAAAGATGATGTGTTAAGAAGAGTTACATTAACTATAGTTATTTCAATATATTATATCTCCCTGAGTCAGTTGAGAATATTTTCTATTAATACCTTTCTTAATTATTATCTTTTGATGAATATTTATGTAAAGTCAAGATGATGTATGTACGATGTTTGAACAAGTGTTGAAGTTGGTTGAGGTGATGGGATACTATTAAACAAATTAATATGTTCTTATATTTTATATGTGACTTATAATATATCTGATAAAGTTGAATACGATTCAATGATATCATAAATAAATTCAAAATGAGTATAATTGGATCAAGATTCTCTAAGAAGTTTTGAATATGTTTTAATGTTGGGCCAAAAGAGTTATATATTTTTTAGGGTTTTTGAGGTATATGTTTCTATATAATTGATAAATAACTATGAATGTATGATTCATTTTGAATATAAAGTGAATACAAATAATATCTTTGAAAGAGTAATCTTGACACATAATTATAGACAAAACCTTGCAGACTGAATGTTAGAAAAGTACGAAGTCACACTGTGATATGTTAACATATGCTGCTTGATATGTAAGAGTTACCATAGTTTTAAAGATATATTTAAAGGTATATAGAGGGAAAATGAGGTAAAATAAGGTATAAGAGATGAATAATGGTATAGAAGAGTGACTCTAAATTTCAATTGAATATAGAATAATTAGCATGAAAATATATGAGATTTAATGGAGAAGAATCTATGGTAAACAAAACACTTAATGGTAATATGTATTTTATAGTACTTACATAAGATAAATCATCCAATTTTAAATTCAATTTTATATGAACATGAATTATCTCAATCATGAATAATGTTATAGAACTCAAACATATGGGTAAAACTCTTTATATAAGGTTTGATATAATTTTCCAGATTATATGTAAGACTCAATTCCATGGTCAAGAAGATATGTTCCCATTATCTATTTAAAGAAATGATATATTTCTAGAATTTATAATGTTATAAAAATAAACTATTCTTCAAGTCGTAAATATCATGATACTGGAGTATTTATTCATAGGTCAATCAAAATCAATAGGAGAAATAATTGAGAAAAATTAAATAGGGTCCTCACAAAATAATTTTTTTTATTTCAAATATGAATATTTAAAATAATTTATGAATATGAATGATATAGGAAAAATAGAGAAGTATCCTTTAACTTGTTTAAATGAGAGGATCATGGGTATGCACAAAAATTAATTTGAGGAGTGTGGGTGGTAGACCCACATATGTAGTTGGTAAGTTTTTATAGAGTGAAGATCACGGAGATTGGATCTATGTGGTTCTATTGAGGTATTTAAAATTTAAAAAAGAAAATCTCCATGTGTTGAATGAAAATTACATAATTCTGTTATAAAAAATATTTTTTTTTTCACATTAGGAATATATGATTTAGAAAATGTGGATAAATAGGTAATATAGGAGAGAGAGATTGGGCACTACTATTATCTCAAATATTCAGTGTGTTCATGGAAAGCTAATATTGATTTTTGTTATGAGAGATTATTAATTGCAATGGAGATGAAAAATATACGAGTAGAGAGAAATGGATTTTGTTTCTACAAAATATCTGAAACACAAAATAACAATTATATGACAACTATATGATATCTCTATGTCACTAGGGATGAATAAGTGAGATTATACAATTGTGAATGTTTTAAAATTGGAAGTCTTTTAATATTACAATATATCTGATTATGGATATAATATTAGTTTTTTCTAGGATAAATACAATCATACGTTTTTTATGATACTTAAAATAAGAGACAACTAAATATGGTGTTTTATAGTGGAATTATTTGTTTGTACTAGAGTCTAAAATTGAAAGAAAGTACTTTCATGTAATGTAGTCAGTCTAGGATAATAGGTTTATAGATATACCCCTATATGAGATTTATCTTGATAATAAACAATATTTGTTATATACTTGGGATAACAACAAATTAACATTTGGTATGTAATCATTCATCACTATGGTGAACCTCATTAATAATATTGTGCGTGCCTTATTTTTTTCTGTCCTTCCTTTTTTACTTCAATGAATTTTTTTTTGATAAGAGTGTATATCATCCATTCATCAAACATGTGAATATTTAAATAGGGGAAATGATTTTAATTACTAAAAAGTTTCCCCTATTGATCCCCCACTCTTTTTTTGTATCACATAGCTAATTGATCTTAATAATAATAAGATAAAATAAGAAGATTTTTGTTTAGATAATTATGATGAATATTTTATTAATCTAGTCTATCAGTTACTTATGATTTACAATGTGATAATTATTTAAGAATAGTTATTTTATGATATTGTGCAATAGGTTGGTTCTTGTTTGAACTGTTTCGTACTGGAACTATAGTGATTCCAAGAATATACCCTTACTCATTACATCATCATGATAATAAAAGATTATACTTGTATGTGTGGGATAACAACCACCACACACTGGGCATGTATTCATTCTTATTGAAGTTGAACCATGTTTAAAATTATATTATTTAATATATTTATTTAATACACTAATTGAACTCTAGGTATGATTGTTGAACATTATTGAGAGTGTTTATGTTTGTAAAGAAGAAATGTTACCAACATTGATTCACCCCTCTCTCAATATTGGTTATCCAATCAAGTGATCCTAACAATTAGTATCAGATCCATAGTTCACTCTTGAAAATCTATTTTATTTTTTCTATGGATCATCATAACATAGTAAAAATATAGGAATTATAACATTTTATTTTAAAGTATTTTATATATGGAAGGAGAGAATGTTACCATTTATTCTCTCAGTTATTCAAGGATTCAATGTTCCAAAAGAGACATTATTATGGTATAAAATTGATAAGAAAAAAATATTGAGTTATGGGAATGAAAAAATCATCTATATTCATCATTATCCTAGAGATACTTAGTAATTGTCCTAACATGAAAAAATTATTATGATATTTGTGTAAAAATCATATTATTTATGAGGGACCACATTAAGGCGAAGAGAGAAATGTTACAACTTTATAGAATATAGTTTAAGAATATAATAATTGGTGTTAATGAATATATTGAATAATTATTTACTAGTATTGGTATCACTATAATCACCCTCAAAGGGTACAAAAAAAATCTTTAAGTATCTAATTTAGTGAATAATATGATGAGAATTCTACTTGATATGTTTGGTTCCATAGTCTGAACACTTAATGTTAGTTATACTAATAAATTCACTATTAATGAAATTTACTATACCATTATTTTCTATAATATGGAAGCGTTTATACCATTAAGGACAAAGATAAGAAGTACATGGAAATTATAATAAAATAAATAAAAAACATTAAAGATTGAATATGAGAAGGTTGATCATAATGAAAATGTGTTAATGGGAGTTTTTGATAAAACACTCTATTTAATTTTTAAAAAAATTAAAAGAGGAAAAGGTATATATCAAGACAAATTACCTTTTAAATTCTTTAATTCTATAAAATTTATCACTTTTATACCATGATTCCATTGGAATGTTATAATGAAATTTAATATATAAATCACCTAAAGTATTTTTAATGATAAGAGACTCTTTCAAAAGGGACCCACCTCAAGCAATGGGGGAGAAAAAGGATCCATATAAATCCTTCATAATAATATGTTTAGCCTTATAATAGGGTGTGTCTCATAGTGATGAAAGTAGCTGTAAATAAAAAACTTCAAAAGAAACTTCTCATAAGGTCATTGTTTCTCAATAACTTTAAGAAAGTAAAAAATGTATATGTTTACTCTCAAATTGATACAGATTTTAACTCAAAGAAGATAGATTTTATAAGAAATGGATCACGATAATTGAGATAATTTTTTTAATATTATAAGGATTAAAGATGAAATTTATTATGTTAATGTGAAACATTAAGAAGATTACATAATCCAAACTAAAAAGGAATAACTAAATAAGTAAACAGAGTAGTTAAAGCTTGAGAATATTGAAAACGAATATTATTGATCATATATCTTCTACTATCATCTATAGATATGAACACATTGAAAAATAGAAGATGATGTTTTTTAATGCTCTACAATACATGAATAAATTCAAATTCAGCTACAAAAAAAGATATTAAAGATTTAATGAAAGATTAAAAGTATATAATAAATAATCCAAGGACAGTAAACAACTAAATGGATGAATTTTACCACATATACTGAGATCAAATGGTTTCCAGTGTCAATGATATGATCAATGTAATTAATCTAGTAAAATAAAAAAATCATTGGTGAAAATAATAAAAATAAATATTATAGTGTCATCTAGGAATCCCAAAGATAAGCTAAAATTTCCTTAAATATAGAATGATAAAATTTATGAAGAATGTGTATACCTTCCACAATTATTAAAATAAAAAATGTTACACAAATATTTTGAGTGAAACCATCACATAAAATGATGAAAAATGAGGTCAGATAAAAACTAATATAGATGTATAATTTATACCAAAAAAGATATTTCAAGGTCCTTACTAGTGTTGTGGTATATTTTTTCCAAAATAAATTCATTGTTGATTTAATATATCTTTAACTAGGGGAAGATGCGAGCACGCACCAATGGCGGAAAAAAATAGTTGAAAACAAATTATAAATATCAATATGCTAAGAAGAATATAGAGATGAAAATAGTTTAATAAAATTGAGGGAAGTTTGTATATGTTTTAATCAAGAAAGAAACACCTCATTTTAGTGTCTTAATATTATAATAGTATAATTAAATCAAATTTTAGATATAAGAATGCTCAAAATAAGGGTAAATCCGAACAATAATCACATGTGTTGAAAGTTACATTAAAGGATTTCTAATATAGGAATCAATGGATCATGTATAGTTAATTCTCTTCACATATTTTAGGTGACATAAATAATCTAAAAATTATTGAGATGTAAGAATGATTATTTTTTACCTTTGTAAATGATATCTCATTTTAAATAATGTTTGTTGGACTAAAAAATATTAGTGAGAACTAATTAAAATACAACAATGTTTTTTTATTGATGAACTGAGGAATAAACTACTGAGTGTGTCATGGATCTATGATGATGGAAATGTGATTATTTTCAAAAATAATGACAATATATTGAATATATTAAAAGCTAGATCATTGATATCAAAATCACTAAGAACACATATAAATATATTTTGAGTTAGAGAAATTGGTGATATTGTTATAATTATTTATATTATTTCTATAACCCATAAATAAAATTATTTTATTTTTTAAAAAATTTTATAAAGTATAGATGAAAAGTAAATTGGATATTTTCTTAAGAGGTATAGGAATAATAACTGAAGTGTCAAATAATAATCCAAATGACCTGGTCTGAGTTGGAAGGTCACATAAACTCATGTGTTCCTCCCCATATGAAATATGATTTTGGAAATAAGTGAGGGTATGACTTCATCCATGGGGAGACTATACTATAAGTATCATGACATAGGATAGATATTAAATAATAAATAGAATAATAAAAAATTTGAGTAATCATGCATATAAAAATAAATGGGATACATATCATATAAATAAATCATCTCCCAATGTGGAAAGCATGTCACGTGCAATAAATAGATTCATAAGCCAATAAACAAACTATGGGCCACAGGAGTCCAATCTATCCCTCTTCCAGCTCCATCCTCTTCTACTCAATTTTCAACCATAGGGCCATTTACCTTCACTGTATCTCTCATGAAATATATAAGAACATCCACATTTCAGAGTATGGTTTGAGTACAGGGCTTAGTAGCAATCCACTACTACGTCCTTACCTGATGTGCTCAAGTATAACAAGTGCGTTCCTATAAAGATAATAAGTGTGCAATAGGCACAAACACACAATACAAAACCAAGTGTTTGTATGATAACCAAGCTTCCCCATACCCCAATCTATACCTTCTTTGTCCCCATGCCAGAGAATAGTCACAATATATTGTAAGATAAAGGACCCACGCGATGCTCTAAATCCATATCTAAGTAATTGTAAGAATCAAGTCACAAACCAGGTCATGGTTTTGAATCTAGACTCATGCCATGATAATTTTCACAAACCATCAAACCCAAAAATGACTCCAGTTAGGTCCCCAAGCATTCATTCCCCCCTGGTGAGGCCTCCATGACACTATTCCACTAACACACTGCCTCAGTTCAAGCCCCCAGTCCTTCATGCCTTGTAACATATGCACATGTTCATCGTTTTCATCATTGAAAGTCATGTACACTTCCCTACAAGGGATATATTGTTCATGATGGTCCACATGTCTTATGTACCCAATAAAACCTTGAATGCAATGGTAATATACATCATAGAATAAGCATACAAGGAAGGTGTATCACTACATCATGAGTATATGGTAGAAATAAAACAACATTTGAATAGATAAATCTTGGAAATAATCATACTAATATCACTCATAAAAATCATATATATCACAAAAAATATCACTGGATACACACACACACACATAGGATCATAATAATGAATGGCATCAAATTCAAAAAAAATCATATATCGAAAAAAGTGTAAGCATGAGACCAAGAAGGTGAGGAAATTTCTACTCTAATTTCATCAATTTCAACATGAAGAACAAACCACTATGTGTGGTTCAAAAGATAGAGTGGAATCCTCAATAGTAGAGAACACCACCTCACAGTCCTTATTGTTATATTTTTTATAACATCAATTCTCAAGGTAAGTAAAGGTTATTTGAACCAAATAAAACTAATTTATTTTAAAAAAAATATCACAAGATATAATACATTATATCACCTAAATAATTTATGAATTATTATTTCAAGCCAACACATCCACTCCCAATATTCTCCTCAATAATAATTATAAAACCACAATCTCCAATTTATATGAGTAAATTATCTTAGGAACACATGTGATATTCCTTATAATTATTCTATAATAATAATAAAAATTAACCATGAAAATTTATTAATTACTCTATGATAAATTTTTGTCTTTTTCGTATGATAATTCTCTTATAATTTACCTTGGGTAATTTTTATGATTATCTTCTAATAATTTTCCTAAAAAATTATTCTTTCAAAATTATCTTCTGATAATTTATTTCCTCTAATTATCCTCTGATAATTTAATGAAATTATCCTTTAATAATTATTGATAATTATTTTTTATAATTCACATAATTTTTATTTTAAAATGTAAATAAATTATAATTTAGAAATGTCAATAACTTATACTTTTATAATTCAATTGAAATTATTTTTTTTGAAATTTATTCATTATTATCCTTTAAACATGTCCATAAATTAACCATTGTTAATTATCTTATAATAATTTTTTATAAAATATCATTTGGTAGTTATATATTATTATCATCTGATAATCTCATACAATTATTCATTGATAATTCATTGTAATTATTATTTGATAATTCATATAAAATTATTTTTGTTAAAATTTCACAATAATCATTTAATAATTTTTCGGAAGTATCATTATTAAATTTATGTAATTATCATTTGATAATTTTCTACAATTATATTTGTTAAAATTAGGTAATTTTCATTTGATAATTTTAGTAATTTTTCTTTTGTTAATTTTTTCTATCGATTATCCTTTGATAATTCAAAGGAATTACCCTCAATAAATATAGGTTTTCATTTTTATTTAAATCAACCATTTTTTCATTATTTCAGAATAAAGGAATAAATGGAATAAATTAAATGAAAGAAAATAAATAAAATAAACTAACCTTTTTTAACCCATAGTCATGTACCATACCATGGAAGGAAGGGTTGTTACATCAGCTGGATTTGAAAGAAGAGAATCGACCGAGACTTACCGACCATGTTTCAGGGGACCCGAGGTCACTTAAACTTGACTAGATCCAGAAAGGATGAAGGATTGTAACATATTATGGAACCTAATCTGTATACACACAATATTCCAATACCATAAAATAAATACCCCAATTTCATTCTTGTTTCAACTAAAAACTCATTGGGTAGTCATTTATTTAACCCCAATAAGGTGTTAGTGAATTTAAATGGTCTAAACGAGTTGAAATTCTAGATTTTGGAATGACCCATCATTGAGAATGGGGGTTTTCAAAATTTATGAATATGGTGATTTAATTTAAAATGAATTTAATTAATTTAATTAATATTAATTATAATATAAATGAATACTATAAATTCAACCTTACATGTGATGTGACTACACGTCTGATGCAACCAAATTTTATGTTGTTCATAGGGTAAAACCCACATCCTAGACCTAATCATGATAATGAATTTCTCATACAACACATGATTTGGGATAAGTTCAAATATTTTTAGAAAAATCTTTAATAAAAAAATAAGTAAGTTATCCTCGCTTGCGATGTTACCAAATTAAAAATGTACACAAATGATATGTCAAGACTCGGAAAAATCCCATATAATGGAGCCAACGGTGGTTATAGATATTTCATACAAGACATTATTTGGGATATATTTAATTTTTCTGGAAAACAAGTACGCATGATTGAAATAATATATTTAATATCTTTTTCTATCTATTTCAATGCTCCACGGACCTTAGAATCTCACACTAACATATCTCCTAGACCAATAAATATTATACATAATAATAATATATACTTAATGCGAAAACATAGGGTTTTTTATTTAAATTTTAAATTCCTCCAAAAAAACATGTATAATTTATTAAACAATAGGGTTTCATTTTCATTAAATTTTTGAGGATGTTACAATTCACCCCCTCTAAGGACTTCTCACTCATGATAAGTTACTCTAGTGGTCTTTCTTGCACAAATCAACTCATTGAGCGTAGACATCAGACTCACACTCCAACATCTCCTCTTAGATCCATCCATGCTACCACTAAATCTACAAAAGTGGTACTATCTTCACTCATAGGACTCCTTTACAGTAGTCTATAATATTTACTAAACACTCATTATAATATTTTTTTGGCTCCATCTCAACATCCTCATAGTCTATGACTTGAGTAGGATTATGTACATACCTTATATGTTATGACACATGTAACACATCATACATACCTTGGTAGAAAGATGGAAGGTCTAAAAGATATGCCAATATCCCATCCCAAGCAGTGATCTTTAATGGTCCAAAAAACTATGGTGCTAGCCTGACTTTCTTCCTCAAACATTGGTGGCCTAACCAAGAACTCACTCCCAAGAAAACCTAATCACCCATAGATAACTCTTAAGGTATCCTCCTACAATTGGTATATGGTGTATGACTAATCTGATTAGTGATCCATATCTTATGAATCATATTCACTCTCTCATAGGTATCCTAAACCAAAATGGATCATACAACTGCTGCCTCACCTTCCTCATGGAAACAAAGTGGTGAGTGACATGGACTTTAGTAAAGAGCCTCATATGGTGCAATATGAACCAATGTATTGTAATTGTTTATATATGTGAACTCAACTAAGGATATATGATCACCCCATGCTCCATTTATGTTTAAAATTCAATCTCTAAGAATATCCTCCAATATAAATATCATTTACTTGGGTTATTCATCTGTCTGGGGATGGTAAGTTGTGCTCAACCTCAACTGAGTACCTAATTAATTATACAAACCCTTCCAAGAACATGATGTAAATAATGTTTCACTACATAAAATAATTATCAAGGTAAATCTATGTAAATTTATGATATCACTAACATAGATCTATTCCAACTTATCAACTGAGTTAGTATCTCATATTGGTGAACAATGGGTAACATTCAATTGCCGATCAACAATCACTTAGAATGTTTCAAGACTCTTTGAGGTCCTGGGTAACCCCATCAGAAATCCCTTCATGAAATACTCCAAATTTTATAGGGGAATAAGAATTAGTTAGAGAAACCCCCCAGGATACTGGTGTATAGACCTTACCCTCTGGTAGGTAAGGCATTGGGACGAACCCCTACTATGTCCCTCTTCATTCCTTACCATCAGAATCGATGCATGATGTCGTGGTATATCTTAATTTCCCTAAGAATTACTATCTATATAAAGGAAATGTAATCCCTAATCATCTACCCTTGATAGAAGAAATTAAAAATACTCTCTCATGAACCTTGATCAAATCATCATCACCTAAGGTCCACCCATGTATCGAGTCACCCCCAGCCAGTTGATCCCTCATCACAACACACTCTAGGTCTGATTCTTGACTAGTCTTCACCCAATACAAAAGAGAATATATAATCACTAATGGGGAAAATGTCATATATCCCTGCTCCTTAAAATCTTCCACCCTCTTTTCAGCTACAAACTCAAAAAGTTTCACTACTCCTCTGAAGGCCTCTCAGTAAAATCCTTCTTAGTCTGTGTTTTACGGACAATATTATTCTTAAAAAAGATACCCTTGCTAGGTTCATATTCCATCTCAATGTAAAAAGTCTATAGATACATAACCCAGCACCTATGTCTCAGGTTCATTCCCCTTTATGTGAATATCTATATATGGATGTAACACCCCAAGCTTCCATGGTATGCTTCTCTTTGAATAATACAGCAGCGTGTGTTTTACGCAACTTCAAGTTCTCACACACACCACAACCAATCAAACTAGCCTTTATGAAAAATAATACCCACTTTTAAAAATTTTATAAATTTTATCTTTCAAAATGGACTTCATTTTTGGATTCCGAATATCAAAATTAGCTTAGGGTGATTTTTGGTATTTTTCTAAAAACATTCAATTTTTGATGAATAGTGAAAAAACACTGAGTTATAGTTTGAAACTGACTGTTTATTTAAATAATTATTTATTTTATTTAAATTTATTTAAGGTAAAAATATATACATAATATCTATATAAGTTCAATGAAATTCATTGGATTTCGTTAAGAATAATATTTGATATATAAAAATTTTATAAAACTTTTCACCGTTTTTTACCCACCTCTTAGGAGAATTTGGAAAATCACATAAAACATAATTTTACAGCTCCTGTGAATGGAATTTCAAAAATCCGAGAGAAATGGTTAATATCAAATAGTAAAATGTGGTTCAATAAGATAAAAATAATTTTCTGTGAATAGTAACTTTTTACTTTTATTTACCATGGTTAAAAGTAAATAGAGTAATTAAGGGTAAAAATGATATTAATATTACCCTAACACATGTCCTAATTCTATTGAAAAAGTTTATCTCGACCAAAAACAACCTTAGGAATAAAATATTATCATTTAGGACCACTTGGATTAGATTAGTACATTTATTATTATTTAATTCAAAGAAGAGTTAAAAGAGTTAATATCAAGGTTTAATTACTAAAACATTTTTAATATAGGGTTATACATAAGATAAATTAAATTGTAAATATTAATTAGAATTATAAAAATATTTCATACATAATTTTATTTTATTCATAATTTTTGGACATTAAATAATTTAATTTATTTATGACACAATGGTGATACAGTAATTAACTAAGTAATGAAATATTAAAATAGTTGATATTATAAATATCCAAATAAATTTAATTTGAGACTTTTAATGAATTCAACTAATTTTATAGGTTAATATGACATGTTAGTATTGATTTATTTATGTTTGTTAGAAGTAATAATTCTTATATGATTTTTACAAAAATCAAATACCAAATAGTGTCAAAATTGACATAAAAGAGTTTTTCAAACAAATATTAAATTATTAATTGATATTCTATTCCTAAAAATATAAGGTTCCTCAAAAGGACTTATAAATTGATAGGTGTATCATTAATGGGCCACTTGGGGGTCTCTTGGAGGTATATAGTATTTTTATTAACTATATAATATAAAAATACAAAGAGACTTGGTAAATGTCAAACTATATAACTAAGAGTTAAATATAAATGATAAGGTTAATATAACGACCCAAACCTATCTAAAATCTATTGGTAGAATTTATTTAGACCTATCCCCACCTTAAAATTTAAATAATCCACTTTGGAGCCATTAGAAACTGAATATGAATTTAATATAAAATAATATTTCTAGCTTTTCCTAAGGTGCCCCTCACCCCTCTTATAAAAAGGAACTTATCCTTCTCTCATATTTACACCTCCAAAGCCTTTTGGATCGTCCAAAATCTGCCAAAATATCCTACCAACTTCCCTAAATTATTCTTAAAGGCCATCCATTAGTCAGAAAGCCAACCTAAGGTTCCATTTTGATCAAATAAAAAGGAAGAACCCGAAGAAGAGGTAATGTTTTCACCACACTCTTTCAAGTTTCTTTCTTCTTCCACTTTTATTTCTTTGTTATTTACATTCTAAAATAATAAATCCAGTATCTTATATATACTATGATGTTCTTATAAATATGGTACAACCATATTCAGTATTCTATCCATCCTTTTAATGACATGTCACCATACATGCGTACGTATGACTTACCGTCTCCACGTCGTGGTGTAATTGTTATTCAATTAATTATTATTTGTATGGGTATAATAATGATGTGTAATTCATGTAAATAATAAATATAAAATGATAATTATTCTGTATATATGATATACCATCCAATTATATATTATTTTAGTATCAAAAGAATGATATTGTTGCTCATGCGTACGTACGGACTACCATCTCCACGAACACGATGATATTCATTCCCCATCTTATCCATTAAAGTATAATTCTCATTTGATGATTAAAAATAATTTTAAAGTACTTGATATCATTCTGGATATGAATAATATACAACCTATCCATAACAAACATGACTTATGTAACAAAACATATAAAATAAAATGAGTAAGTTAACACCCGAAATGACGATAATACTAAGATATTATTAACAAAGCAATGGTAAAAGATCACATATGATATCATATTAATGTATATGATTATTTTATAATTTAATAAAAACTATTTCACCATTATACAGGAGGTTAAATGACCCTCAACAATGGAAAAGTACAAGGGAAGGGTTTATTTTACAATCTCTTCATTATCCAAGATTGTTTTTACGTAATTATCTACTGGGACTTCTTTATCATCCACATCCGTGTTTCTTAAAAATGTATTTCAAATCATTCATACTATTTTACAGACTATGGGTTAAATTCATTTATAAACTTGTTTGAATTTTTATAAGAAGTTTATAAAGGAATCTTTCCGTTGTTTTCTAAACAAGGTCTTTTTTAACCTTTTTGACAGAATTAAGGTAAGAATGTATTTTTTTAACTTATACGGTCGGTGCGGCTATTTTCTGCTATTATAAAATCGTCAAAGCTTCCCTTACAATCTTATAAGAATATTTTCAAATTAAATGTTTCCTTTTATAGTTATATGACTTTTAAATGTTTAAAAAAAGAGATATTTCTATCAAATAGTTTTCTTTTCATCTATGTCAACATCCTTTGATGGATTTTAAGCTTATTTGAAGTTGATTTATTATAATACAAAACTTCCATATTGTATTGAAGGTTTTGTGATATGTTTGACTTTGGATGTGTTATTTTTATACCATTCATGGTTTATGGAGAAAGTATTGAAATTTCATATTCTAGTTTTAATACGAATGTTTATGTTATGTTTAAACCAATTCATATGAGGAATGAATTGCACATAGTAAGTGATGGGTGGATCCCGCTATAGCTTCTCGATGCATCGGTAGGTCTCATGAGACAAACTAGTGTCTTGTCACAAGGCCTTGAAAAAAAATTATTTGTAGTCTTGGCATGAGGCCTTGACTATGTGGTTATGATAGTCTGGCATTATGCATTCCATCATTAAGAAAGTGGTTATTGATATTGAATGTGATTATTCAACTAGTAGAATATCAATGTGAATAAGTAAATGGAATTATTTCATTTTATTTTTTCCATATATTTCTGAAGTTCAAGTTTAAAAGGCTTTTGTTTTAGTTATACATTTTGTTAAATGTTTATGCTTATTTATGGGAGTTTCTTCTATATTGTTATCCTTACTGAGCATCTAAGCTCACCCCTTTCTATGTTTTATTTTTCCCAGGATGTGAAGAAATATTTTATTACTGACCTGTAGGGATAGTCTGAAGGGGATATGAGTGTGGACTATGGAGACTATGTTATTGTATTTTTTCACTTTATGATGAAATGTAACATTTATGAATGTATCCAGTTTTTCTAAGGATACTAAACTAATCGGTATTTCGAGACTTGATATTTTTTGATCATGACAATGTTGTGTAATAATGCACCGACTCTGGGTAACAGGGGTCGGGGCGTTACAGTTGGTATCAGAGGAAGTTTAGTACAAACCTTGGAAGCTCGATTTAGATAAAATCTGATTAGATCACATAGACCTAAGATGGACTTTGAGGATTATTATAGAAGAACTTCCTAGAATTTTGGTATTTTATAGATTTTGTGAGTTTTCCGAGAAATAAATCCCTGTATGGATACGAGCAGGTAGAGGCGGCTCTGGCACAGATGTAGCTCGGGGTAAAACCTAAAAACACCGCCTTGAGCTAGACTCAAACATGAACTGGTACACGAAAATGGGCCTTACTTCACTCTTGGTTACGACACTCCTGGGGGATATGCTTCGGATAATTCTCATTTTAATTACAACCATTATGAATGGGTTATGTGTATATACTTCCTCAAAGAAAACATTTTTATGATTATGGATTATATCCATAAATTGTTCAATTTATGTTAGGTGTTTTACAAGTTGGATTTATGTATTGTGATTAATAAACTAATCTAGTGTATGCCATTGCTTAGAAATGGCGCCTAGTGGAAGAAATTGAAACTGTATCAATGCACACACTCCATGTATGGATTTCCCACCTGCTCAAGATAATTATAGTGGAGCTGGTTATGCAATTGGTGTTGATCAACTGATCACCATATTGGGACAACTCACTCAGGTTATGAAAAATGACCTTACCCATATGGAGCACCCTGATCTGCAGCATGGAGGATCATTGTTAGATCGATTCATGTGGCAATAACCACCAACATTCAATGAGAGTAAAAATCCATTGGTAGCTGAGAAATGGATAAGTTCCCTAGAGAAAATATTTTAGGCTTTGAGGAGTAGTGAAAGGGAAAAAGTTATCATGGCAGTTTATCACCTCACTGGAGATGCTGATCAATGCTGGTCATTGATACAAAACACAAATTAAGATGATGAAGTATCAAATATGGAATGGAGTTAGTTAAAAGAGATTTTCTTAGAAAAATACTTTCTTCATGACCATCGAGAATATATGGAAAGGCAATTTCTGAGTCTGAGACAAAAGGAGGATGATAATGTCGCAGAGTATGAAGCTAACTTTACAAGGTTAGTGAGGAATACAGCATATTATATACGTAACCCAAGGATTAATATTGATAATTTATTTGATGGGTTAAAACCATTTTTTCATCAAGCATTAGTCTCACAATCCTTCTCGTCATACGAAGACATTGTCTCATGTGCTATAAAGACTTAAAAGGAATTCTCTAAGTCATATGACATTAAATCTAAGCAAGAGAAGAAGAGATCTGCTAATCACTCTGGAAATGGAAATAAGGGGAATAAGGGAAAAGTTGAATATCAATCCTGTAGTAAATGTGGGAAGAAACTCCCCAGTAATTTCTTGAAGTGAATGGGTTTCTATTACAAGTGTGGTCAAAAAGGCCACCAAGATCATGATTTCAAAGGGAATAAAGAATCTACTAATGTTTAGTGCTACAATTTCAGGTAGATGGGGCATTATGAAAATGAATGTCCTTAACGTTAGGAAAACTTACCTCATAAAATGCCAAGGGATCAAGGCCAAGCATATGTTATCACTACTACTAAGGTAGAAGCTCTGAAAGACGTGGTGGCAGGTAATTTAATGGTTTCCTCAAGTTTAGCCAATGATTTATTTGATTCTGGATCATCGCATTATTTCATATCTTCCCAGTTCGCTAAGAAAATTAGATATTTCCAATTTGATTTAACAAGGGAGTTATCCATCAAAACTCCTAAGAGAAGTATCATTGCTTCAAAGTTCTGTGAATCAGTCCCCATTAGAGCATATAAATGTTCTTTATCTGCTGATCTCATCGTTATACCCATGATTGAATTTGATATAATCCTTAGTATGTATTGGATTTCAGAACATGATGTGAAGATTTATTATAAGAATAAGGAGGTTACGATTTTTGATGATGATGATAATGAACACCTTATCTTTAGAGCAGAATCATCACCACCTAATTCTTATCTAGATCCACCCCCAGTAGCTCAACTAAATTCCATTATTGGGGAGGAAGAGAATTAAATAACTATGGGTGAGGAAAAGAATGTTCAAATAGAGGATGTACCTATTGTGAAAGAATATGTAGATGTGTTTTGTGTTTCCAGAAGATTTACCTGGACATACTCCAAAACAAGAAATTGAGTTTTCCATTGATTTAATTCCTGGTTCAAGGCCTATATCAAAGACCCCTTATAGAATTTCCACTATGGAATTAGTTTAACTAAAGAAAAAACTAGAGAAATTGAGTAATAAGGGATTTATTCGCCCTAGTGTTTCTCCATGGGAAGCCCCTGTCCTTTTTGTTAAAAAAAAGATGGATCTATGAGGTTATGTATCGACTATAGGGAAATCAATGCTAAAACAATAAAGAACAAGTATTCCCCACCTCGTATTGATGGTTTAATTGACCAATTACATGGAGAAAAATAATTTTCAAAGATTGACCTTCGATCTGGATAACATCAGTTGTGTGTGAAGAAGGAAGACATTCTAAAGACAGCATTTTGAACCAGGTACGAGCATTATGAGTTTACAGTAATGCCTTTTGGATTGACTAATGCACCCTTTGTATTCATGGATCTAATGAACAATGTTTTCAAGGAATACTTTGATGATTTTGTAGTGGTATTTATTGATGATATCTTGGTATAATCAAAAAAGATATGAAGATCATGAAAATCACTTGTGCATTATCCTGGAGACTCTTAGAAGACATGAATTATATGGGAAGTTTAGCAAGTGTGAATTCTGGCTTCAAGAGATATATTTTCTTGGCCATATTGTCTCTAAGGATAGAATCTTTGTTGATCCTTCTAAGACAAGAACAATCTAATAATGGCCAGCACCAACGAGTATAACTGAGGTACACAGTTTTATTGGTTTAGCTGGTTATTATCAACATTTCATCCAGAATTTCAGCCTATTGACTGACCTATTAACAAAGATCACACGTAAATGAGTTAAATTTGTTTGGACAGAAGAGTGTGAAGATTTTTTTAAGAAACTGAAGAGAATATTAGTCAGTGCCCCTATTTGACTCTACTATCGGGAAATAACGGGTTTGTTATTTATAGTGATGCATCGAAGAAAGGACTTGGTTGTGTCCTTATACAGAATGATAGAGTTGTTGCTTATGAATCAAGATAACTAAAAATTCATGACCAAACTATCCTACAAATGATCTTGAGTTAGCTTCTGTAATCTTTTCTTTGAAAATATGGAGTCATTATCTCTATGGTGAGAAATGTGAGATTTATACTGATCAAAAGAGTTTGCAGTATATTTTCTCACAGAAAGAACTAAACGTGAGACAAATAATATGGATTGAATTACTCAAGGATTATGATTGCACGATACACTAACACCTGGGGAAGGAAAATAAGGTGGCAGATGCTTTGAGTAGAAAGGATCATGGAGTTTTGAACAAGATAAGAGTTGAAAGGGATCCTATTTTTATGGATCTAGTAAATATGGATATGGGAATCACCATGGAAGGTCAAACATCAATACTTTTTCAATTGGTTGCCAAAAAATCTTTACTAGAAAGGATAAAGAGTTATCAGACCGATGATGAAGAGCTTAAAAATTTGATTAAAGCTGTGAATGATGGGAGATTGAGTGAATTTGTGTATGAAGATGGAATTTTGAAATTTTGGAAGAGACTTTGTGTTACCAATATACCTGATCTAAAAAAAGAGTTGTTGGATGATTCTCAAAGTTCCAATTTCTCTATACACCCTGGGAGAAAAAAATGTATAGAGATTTGAAGGAACATTTTTGGTGGGACAACATGAAGAGGGAGATTTCTGATTTTGTGTCAAGATGTTTGGTTTTTCAACAAGTGAAAGCTGGTAGGCAACATCCAGGAGGAGTCATGCAACCTATTCTCATAACTGAGTGGAAATGGGATAATATCATGATGGACTTTGTCATGGGACTACCAAAGACTCCTAGAAGGAACAGTGAAATATGGGTCATTGTTGATCATCTTACCAAGTCAGCACATTTTCTTTCTATAAGGGAAGATTTACCACTTGAATTTATAGCAAGACTATATATTAATGAAGTTGTGAGACTTCATGGAGTACCCCTATCAATTATTTCAAATATTGATCCCCGTTTTACATCATGATTCTGGAGAAGTCTTCAGAAGGCCTTGGATACTGAACTTCATTTGAGCACTGCTTACCACCCTCAAACAGATGGACAATCAGAACAGACTATTCAAACCTTATAAGACATGTTGAGATCTTTCTCACATGACTTTCAGGGTACGTGGGATCAATATTTACCTCTGGTAGAATTTTCCTATAACAATAGCTTCCATTCGAGTATTTAGATGGCACCATATGAAGCTTTATACAGAAAGAGATGTCGCACACGAACCTGTTGGGATGAAGTTGGTGAAAGAAAATTAATAGGCCACAAACTGGTGGTGGAAATGATGGAAAAGGTGAAGGTAATCCAAAACCACATCAAAACAACCCAAAGTAGGCAGAAGAGCTATGCTGATAACTGAAGTAAGGATTTGGAATTTTAGGTAGGAGATCATGTTTTCTTTAAGGTATCTCCATGGAAGGGAGTTATACATTTCGGTAAGAAGGGAAAATTGAGTCCCAGGTACATCGGACCATTCGAAATTCTAGAATAAATTGGGGTTGTTGCTTACCATTTGGCAATGCCGCCAAGTCTCTCCAAAGTTCAGGATGTGTTCCACAAATCACTGTTGAGAAAATACATGCCTGGCCCAATGCATGTACTCATCTATGAGGAATTAGAACTGGAACCTGATCTGTCTTATTTAGAAGAGCCTGTCAAGATTCTTGATACCATAGAACAAGTGTTGAGAAACCAGACGACTCGTCTGGTAAAAGTTCTATGGAGAAACCATAAGATGGAAGAGACAACATGGGAACCCGAGGAACTTTTGATGAAGAACCACCCGAGTCTTTTTATGCAGTAATATTCTAGAAATGTTTAGGAAGAAATTATTTGAAGTATGGGAGAATGTAACACCCAAATCTTCCACGGTACGCTTCTCTTTGAATAATACAGTAGTGTGTGTTGTATGCAACTTCGAGTTCTAACACACACCACAACCAATCAAACTAGCCATTATGAATAGTAATACCCACTTTTTGAAATTTTATAAATTTTATATTTCAAAATGGACTTCATTTTTGGATTCGGAATATCGAAATTAGCTTAGGGTGAATTTTTGGTATTTTTCTAAAAACATTCAATTTTTTATGAATAGTGAAAAACACTGAGTTATAGTTTAAAACCGAATTTTTATTTAAATAATGATTTGTTTTATTTAAATGTAATTAAGGTAAAAATAGATACATAATACCTACATATTTTCAATGTAATTCATTGGATTTCAGTAAAAATAATATTTTATATATAAAAATTTTATTAAACTTTTCACTGTCTTTTACCCACCTCCTAGGAGAATTTGGAAATTCACATAAAACATAATTTTACCGCTCCTGTGAGTGGAATTTCAAAAATCAGAGAGATGCGGTTAATATCAAGGAGTAAAATTTGGTTCAATAAGATAAAAATAATTTTTGGTGAATAGTAACTTTTTAACTTTTATTTACCACGATTAAAAGTAAATAGAGTAATTAAGGGTAAAAATGATATTAATATTACCCTAACACATGTCCTAATTCTATTTAAAAAGTGTATCTCGACCAAAAACAGCCTTAGGAATAAAATATTATCATTTAGGTCCACTTGGATTAGATTAGGAAATTTATTATTATTTAATTCAAAGAAGAGTTAAAAGAGTTAAAATCAAAGTTTAATAACAAAAACAATTTTAATATAGGGTTATACATAAGATAAATTTTATTTTAAATATTAATTAGAAATCTAAATAGATTTCCTATATAATTTTATTTTATTCACAATTTTTAGACATTAAATAATTTAATTTATTTATGACATAATGATGATGTAGTACTTACCTAATTAATGAAATATTAAAATAATTGATATTATAAATATCCAAATAAATTTAATTTGAGACTTTTTATGAATTACACTAATTTTATAGGTTAATATGAGATGTTATTATTGATTTAATTTTGTTTTTTTCTAAGTAATCATGTTGTTATGATTTTCACAAAAATCAAATACCAAATAGTGTCAAAATTGACATAAAAGAGTTTTTAAAACCAATATTATATTATTAGTTAATATTCTATACCTAAAAATATAAGGTTCGGCTGAAGGACTTAAATAATTATAGTTGTATCATTAATCGACCACTTTTGGGTCTCTTGGAGGTATATAGTAAGTTTATTAACTATATAATATAAAAATACATAGAGAGATGGTAAATGTCAAACTATTTAACTAAGAGTTAAATATAAATGATAAGGTTAATAAAATGAACCAAACCTGTCTAAAATCTATTGGTTGAAAATATTTCAACCCATCCCCACATTAATCATTAAATAATCCACTTTTGAGCCATTATAAACCGAATATGAATTTATTATAAAATAATATTTCTAGATTTTCCTAAGGTTCCCCTCACCCCTCTTATAAAAGGGCACTTCACCTTCTCTCAAATTTACACCTACAAAGCCTTTTGTCTCAGCCAAAATCTGCCCAAATATCCTCCCAACATCCCTCAATTCATCATAAAGTCCTTCCTTTAGTCAGAAATCCATCTTAAGGATCCCTTTTGATCAAATCAAAAGGAAGAACCTGAAGAAGAGGTAATGTTTTCACCACCCTCTTTCAAGTTCCTTTCTTCTTCCACTTCTTCTTTCTTTGTTATTTCCTTTATAAAATAGTTACTCCAGTATCTTATATATACAATTATGTTATTATAAATATGGTATAACCATATTCAGTATTCTATCTATCCTTTGAATGAAATTTCACCATACGTGCGTACGTACGGCTTACCGTCTCCACGTCGTGGTGTAATTGTTATTCAATATATTATTAATTGGATGGGTATAATAATGATGTGTAATTCATGTAAATAATAAATATAACATGATAATGATTCTGTATATATAATATACCATCCATTTATATATTATTTTAATATCAAAATAATGATATTGTTGCTCGTGCGTACGTACGGAATACCGTCTCCACGAACATGATGAGATTCACTTCCCATCATATCCATTCAATAATAATTCTCATTTGATGATTAAAAATAATGTTTAAGGACTTTATATCATTCTAGATGTGAATAAGATACAACCTATCCATAACAAACACTCCTTAGGTAACAAAACATATAAAAGAAAATGAGTATGTAAACTCCCGAAACGACGAAAATACTAAGATATTATTAACAAAGCAATGTTAAAAGATTATATATGATATCATATTAATGTATATGATTCATGTATAATTTAATAACAACTATTTAACCATTATACAGGGGGTTAAACTCCCCTCAACCAAGAAAAAGTACAAGGTAAGGGTTTATTTCGCAATCTCTTCATTATCCGATATTGTTTATACATAATTATCTACTGGGACCTCTTTATCATCCGCATCCATGTTTCTTAAAAATGTATTTCAAGTCATTCATACTATTTTATAGACTATAGGTTAAATTCATTTATAACCTTGTTTTAATTTTTATAAAGAATTTTATAATGTAATCATTCCGTCGTTTTCGAAACAAGGTCCTTTTTAACCTTTTTGACAGAATTAAGATAAGAATGTCTTTTTTATCTTATACAGTGGGTGCGGATATTTTCCACCGTTATAAAATTGTTGAATCTTACCTTAAAAGATTATAAGAATATTTTCAAAGGAAATTTTTCCTTTTATAATTATGTGACTTTTAAATGTTTTAAAAAAAGAGATATTTCTCTCAAATAGTTTTGTTTTCATCTATGTCAAGATCCTCTGATGGATTTTAAGCTTATTTGAAGTTGATTTATTATGACACAA
This sequence comes from Viscum album, assembly GCA_963277665.1. Lineage (NCBI taxonomy): Eukaryota > Viridiplantae > Streptophyta > Magnoliopsida > Santalales > Viscaceae > Viscum > Viscum album. The sequence goes on from OY728132.1 coordinate 625,542,569, forward strand.
AACTTCAATATTGTATTCAAGGTTTTGTGATATGTTTGACTTTGGATGTGTTATTTTTATACGATTCATGGTTTATTGAGAAAGTATTGACATTTCATATGCTATTTTTAATACAAATGTTTATGTTATGTTTAAACCTATTCATATGAGGAATGCATTGAACTTAGTAAGTGATGGGTGGAGCCCACTATAGCTCCTCTATGCATCGGTAGGTCTCATGAGACAAAATAATGTCTTGGCACAAGGCCTTGAAAAAATCTTATTTATAGTCTTGGAACGAGGCCTTGACTATGTGGTTATGATAGTTTGGCATTATGTATTCCATCATTATAGAAGTGTTTATTGATATTGCATGAGATTATTCGACTATTAGAATATCCATGTGAATAAGTAAATGTCATTAGTTCATTTTAGTTTTTCCATATTATGCTGAAGTTCAAGTTTAAAAGGCTTTTTTTAGTTATACATTGCCTTAAATGTTTATGCTTATTTATGAAAGTTTCTGCTATATTGTTATCCTTACTGAGAATCTGAGCTCACCCCTTTCTATGTTTTGTTTTTCCCAGGATGGGAATAAATATTTTATGACTAACCTGCAGGGATAGTCTTAAGGGGATATTAGTGTGGACTATGGAGACTATGTTATTGTAGTTTTTAACTTTATGATGAAATGTAACATTTATGAATGTATCAAGTGTTTCCAAGGCTACTAAAATAATCGGTCATTCGATACTTGATCTTTTGTGATCATTCCAATGTTATTTAATAATGCACCGACTCTGGGTAACTGGGGTCGGGGCGTTACAATGTATTTTTTGTTCATTGTAAACAAAAATTCTCTCACTAAAGAGATAGTGTCTCTTACATTTTATAGAGTGTAAAAAAGCTTTATATCTTATTTAGGGTATATCTACTTGTTGGGTCATAGTTGATGATACCCATTGTCTAATACCTTATCTCTCCATATTAATATAGTATTATTCCGATTCAGGATCCACTTAGAATGGTTCTTCGAGTCGTACTTCCACTGGGCATCAAGTGTGACTCCCCATATGAAAGCGGCTTCCAACTATTAGTAAAGATTTAATGATTGTAGGGTGCATAGACTATACCCCCATAATAGTATTAGAACAATGGTGTATCATATATAAATAAATTAACAATTAAAGTAGTATAAATAAATAACAGTGCAGAGGGATAAAATTAATGATAAGATGGCCAACGCCAAAAATACAACCATGTGTGCATGTCAAGATGTTGTTGCATAATAAGAAATAAAAGTATATCATGTGATAAAAATAATATAATACATGTAAAGAAAATTAAAAAACCCCCAACAGGCTATGTCCATGGTCATACTGAGTTTTACTCACTATGCCACCACCAATGGAGTGGATGTACCCATGTGCAGTGGAGGCCTGGACATGGTGTGAGATATAATATGTTTAGGTACCCATGTGCAATGGAGGCTTGAACATGGTGTGAGATATACTCAGTAGGACACCACCAATGGGGTCTAAATCTATTCAGTCTATTAGAATAAAATATAGTTATGTACATGTATAATGATTAAAGCAGTTATCATGTATATAAAGTCAAACAATAATAAATTTTGTAAACATGTGAGATCTGGTTCCCAAAGGACACTAGGCTGACACTATCTACTTTGTACTAAGCCGACTACTCTATGAATACGTAGCCAAGTGTATACATATATATGGTTTATATATATAGTGAAATTTATATTTATATATATAGATACTACTACTTTCAAGGACCCAAGGTGTAACTCCGACATCCATGGGTAGTAGCATGAGTCTCATAGGATTCCAAAGGATGCCATTCCCATATATCAAATTTTGTTAGGGATGTCATAACCCTGTTTTACTGGTATAAGTTATGCCATGCCAGATTATCATAGTTTATTAGAGACTCCATTCCAGAGGATTACAATGTATAAGGGATTCAATGATTGAGTATCACAATGTATAAGGGAATCCATGCCTAAGGATCCTAATTTATAAGGGATATCATTCCCGATTATCAAAATGTATAATAGACACCATGCCCGAGTATCATAATGTATAAGGGATTTCATAATTTAGTATCACAATGTATAATGGATTCCATGATTGAGTATCATAATGTTTAAGGGATTATATTCCTAATTATCACAATGTATAATTGATTCCATACTTGAGTATCACAATGTATATAAGACTCGATTCCCAAGGATTGCAATGTATAAGGTATTCAATTCTTGATTATCTGAATGTATAATAGAGGCCATGCCTTAGTATCACAATGTATAAGGGACTCCATGACTAAGTATGAAAATGTATAAGCAATTCCATGCCTGGGTATCATAATGTATAAGGGACACCATGATTTAGTATCACAATGTATAAGGGATTCCATGCCCAAGTATCACGATGTATATCGGATGACATTTCCCTGCATCACAATGTATAAGTGGCACCATTCCCATGTATCACAATGTATTAGGGACACTATTACCAAGTTTCCTAATTTATAAGGGTAGGTGAACTACTAATAATCATTTTACACCATACATGCAAAGGTATATCATAGGCCCTAGAAGTATCTATGTCGAACCGATTCACTATGATCGTTCTTATTTAGAAATTCAATTTATTAATAACAAAGAGGGTCATGTGATAAAACCTTCCCTACTAAACTTTAATTAATTAAAATAAAAATATACATTTCTAAACGAATTCCATGCCACCATTTAATTATAATTAACAAATAAGGTCATGGGATTTCCATTCTCTATCACATATTCATGTATGAATAATAAAGAGGGCCATGTAATTTTTCATGCCACTCATTATTTAAAACATCTCATTTTAACTTCCCCTTTTAAATTATGAAGATAACGAACTTCATCAATGGTTTTATTATAAAATGAAGAAATCAATACAACCCATACCATTATCCAATTCAAATTTTCAATTGACTAATCCTTTTAAAATATATGGAGGCCATGAGAAAAAACCCATGTCATAATATTACTCATTTTAAATTAAAAAGGTAACTAAATAGAACTATTTATCATAAATATGCTATCATAAACCTAAAAGTTCCATCAAATTATTTTAAACCATTATATACATCATAACAATTCATGGAATTTAAATATCTCACATAAGAGATGGTTCTATTTAATTCAACCAAACTCCAACAGTTCAATTTAAAACATAAGAACTTATTGATTTAAGCATCAGGTTCTTCATATTTAAGTTCATAATAAAAGGGAAATTCATAGCGAATCTGGAAAGATGCACAATGGAATAAAATCTAAATTATCACAACATTAATAGGAAATCAATAAGAAACCTGCCTTATACTTAATATGGTCCACTCATCCAATATCAAGCCTTGAATCAAGCTGGTTCAAGAGAAATCAAAGAAGCATCCAAATCCATTGAAAATAAAGAAAATTATCTTACAAATAGATAACACCATAGAATGAGATATAAATAAAAAAAGGAATCAAGATGAATGATACACTTATCAAGAGGCATTAATTGTGATAAACAACACTCAAATTGGAGTTCGAGTGGAGGAGGAATATCAAAAACTACCATGTAGGGAGGAGGTGCTCGAGTAAGAGAGGGATAGGTGTTGCACATGTGTGGGGAAGAAAATATGGGAGAGGACTTAAAATAAACTAATAGAAAACTTTAATTTTCATATTTTTAATGAGACACAATGTTTGGAAACACTATATTGAAAATTATTCATTTACCAAGCAGTCTTCATTACATTGGAGCCACACCCCACATGGTTAGGTTGCATGGTTGGGTCTAATATTGTGCCAACCATGTGGTGCTACTAGATAAGTGGACTAAGGGTGTAGGATTGGTTAATGGTTTCAGAAACTTGTTCACAAGCTATGAAATTCACCCAATACACACATGTACCAAGCTACATAGCCTCCTGGAACTTCTCATAGTTAATAAAAACTATGCCCCTCATGAATTGAGGTCGCACAGTTGAGTGGCATGGTTAAACTAACTGTGAACCTCATTCTTCTTTTCTAGAAACTGGTGCGTTCAATGTTAGATGCTTCTGAAACTTAATAGAACCCTCAAGAAACCTCTCAAGCCTTAAACCCCAACCGAAAACATGACTTTAATGTAATTAAATTCTCATAATCACATTCTGAATCTTGTTTTAGATAACATCTCATCCTCCAAATGGTGAAATTTCATGTTCCCTTAGAATTTTAACCAGATCAAAAATATAGTAACTTACATCCATAAAACCATTTAGCTTCTCATCCAATATAATTATTGGTGAAATGTAAAACAACAACCAACCTATGTGTGTCATGATTTTTTTTAAACAGCCACATTACATTTCAAAACTCCTAACTCGCAAACAAGAACCACTTTATGTGTACGGTATGTAAGCCACTACAACTCGAGACAACACTCCTATTTTAAAACTGGAATCTTGAGGTGGCAGTTATGTGAGCCCTTATTAGGTGATACATGAAAAAAAATTCTCTTTCACTAACTAGCCTAATTCACTTCCTATGCTATGTTCTATTATTTAATAGCTAACACTGATCCACAGTATCACAAACATCAAAATTTCTTATTAGAATATTGCCTTATCCCTCTAATGAACCTACTTAAATGATTCTAAATTAAAAAAAAGTTTGAGTCCTAATATAACTTAATTACCCAAGTCAATCTTGCATTTTTGTGAAAAGTTATGGTCGACCTTTATTATACTCACCTTATCCTGACAATGTTCTAGAAATGGTTTTTCCTAGACCAAATTTATTTCATCTATAGGGAGTGATTTAAACTAATTTGGTTACATTATATATAAAATTCTCATCTTATATGGATGTAATATCAAAAACTATAAAATGATTCCTTCTTCAAAGGCACCGTGTGTTTACTATGATCACATTCACCGAAACCCGTATTTGATTTCGGGTGATGTCTACTGGCCGAAATGTTCACATCTCAATAACATTTACTAAGACCAAAGTATCATCCACATAGAAATTAATTAAAAAGGAAAAATGATGTTCTTGAGACTTTCCATATCACCCTACTTGTGTCATGACCCATCCCTTGGGGCCTGTATCGTGACTACCCCAAGCCCACCTTTCATAGGCCAGTGGCTGGCGTCTAGCACCAAAGGCGCAATTCCCTAAAAACTGGGAAGGCATTGCCTTTAAAAAACGTAACACACACAACCAGAGTACAATCGAAAGCAAGCAATAAGTAAACTAGTATAACAAGTGTGCTAAAATTACAAAGGGGTCAGAAAGACAAGCCCAACAGAAAACTATAGCTACAACTGAAAGAAAGTACCACTGAAAGACAAACAACTGGAAGGTGACTAGCAGCTCCTGGATCGTCCACCACGGATCCCATCTAAAGGGTAGGTACAGATGTCCTGTTCAGCACTCTGCGTCAATCGGTCCGCTCCGTGTGCCGTCAAGCCAAGTTTCTACCTCTAGGTACCGTCCAGTCCCCATACACTCTGCCTGGGATGTCTTTCCACTGTCTGCTGCTCGTCTTCATGACAGGTTGGGTAGTCACGAGCCATGTGGCCCTGCCTGCCGCATTCATATCACTGTCTACTCCTCATGAGGCTGGCTCTGCGTCGTGTGTCCCGCACAACTGAACCTGTATCCTGATGTCACCCACCTGATGGCCTGGTCCACTTGGACCCCTACGACATCTGTCGACTGCCAGCTGCAGAAGGCTCTGCTACATGTCGACTAGTGGTGGGTCTCGCTGCTGGAGTTTTCTCATCTAGGAAACTATCCAATAGGAGGGCTCGCTCCATCACCCATGTCTGCGTCGGGATGTTGTGAGAAACAAATGAGGCTCTAATCTCTCGCTTGATCCCCTGCTCGAAGGTCCGGGCCCTAAAGAACGGGTCTCGTACCGTATATGTAGAGTAGCGCGAGAGGTCTGTGAACCTCGCTGATTACTGCGCCACAGTCATGCTACCCTACTGAAGATGTACTAGATCTTGTATCTGCACCGCTCAAAGGGTGGCTGGTACAAACTCCACCCAGAGCAGGCTCTTGAAATCTGCCCATAGAAGTGTCACCTCATCATGCATCTGAAGCATCACGCTCCACCATTTGCCTGCTGCTGCCTGAAGGAGGCTGGCAGAAAGGATCACCATGAAGTCTACTGGAGTCCCTACTAGCCTGAATACTCTCACCACAGCCTCCATCCAATCCTCAGCTGCATGTGGGTCCATCTCTCCCCGGAACCTAGATGGCCTCTAGCGCTGGAACTCGTGCAGCGCGTTCGAGCGGTGTGCATCGCCTGCTGTTGGGGCTGGTGGAATTTGTGGCCCAATGGGTGGTAGTACGACTGGTGCCTCCGTTGGTGCCTCCAATGGGAGAGGACCCTATACTAAGGCCTCGTTGATCGGTAGGATGTCAGTACGTACAACTCTCAATGATCTTTCTGTTCATCCGTGGGGAGGCATCTTGAAAGAAACAGATGCGACACGGTCAAAGACTATACCTGGTGAGCTAACCTGGTTTGATCTGATTTAAAAGAAACTTTTGAAAACAAACACGAAATCATTGTTTCCGTGCACTGAGTCAGAAATCAGATGCCAAGATCCTGGTGTATGGATACGTCGAACGCCCACACCAACACTGGACTCCCTGAACTAAAGACCACACTTAGTACCCTTGACACTATTTCTTTACAGAAAGAAAATATCAGAGTCCTAAGTTCTGCGGTAGAACCGAAGTCCTCTGATACCAATTTTCCATGACCGGTCCTCAGGGCCAATGCGGTGACAACCCCAAGCCCACCTTCCATAGGATAGGGGCTAACGACTAGCACCAAAGGTGTAAATCCTGAAAAAAGGGAAGGCATTTCCTTTATAAAAGTAAATAAACACAACAGAGTATGCAAGTGAAGTTAGCCCTAAGTAAAACTGGGTAAAAAGTAAGTGCTGAAAAGTAAATGGTCCAGTATACAAACCCAACTGAAAGTACAGTAAAACTAAAAAAAAGTACAGTAGCAGTAAAGTAAAACAGCAACACCGAGTCATCCTCCGGAAATCCCACATGAAGGGTGGGTATAGACAGTCTCCTCAACTCCTCGGGTCCGATCGTCCGCTCCGTGTACCTCCTGCCAAGTGGTCCATCTTTGGGTACTATCCAGATCCACAAGCCTCCACCTCGGTCAGTTCCGTCCATAATCTACATCCAACACAACGTAGTGCGGAATATCTTGTGCAGGGATGAGTATACGATACTCAGTAGGGACCCCGAGACCCCCAAAGGTCCCTCATAATCCATGAAGGATAAACCACAAAGGAAAGATACAATCACAAAGTATCAACCGAGTCTACTTAGGTATATTCCCATAAATATACTTAAGTCATCATTTAAAATCGGCTCGAACTCTTGATCCCAAGAACAACCCAGTCCACAATGGAAAGCACAACCCAATCCACAAAAAATATCACAAATCAGTCCACACAGGAAAACACAACCCAGTCCACACATGAAAACTAGTCAATCACATAGAAGATAATGATTGAAGTCAATACTCAACTCACACAAGTATACATATTTCATATAGCGATAGAGATGATCTGATGTAGCCACTGATTCATCTAATCTGTCAGACCCACACAGGATACAAGTCCAGCTAAGCTGTCGGACCCACACAGGATACAAGACCATCTACTCTGCCGAACCCACACAGGATACAAGTACAGAGGTCAATACTGTCGGACCCACACAAGATAAAATAATAGTATTAGACATCGTCAAATCCACGGAGGATCCCATTACGGTAGTCACCGCTGTCGAATCCACAAAGGATTCTAGTACAGTATTCAATGCAGTCGCAGCCAACTCTAGGGTTCCCGCACACAGTGTGCTCGATTCCATGAGGGTCCACTCCTCGAGAAAGAGAGTTGATAAATCAACTGTCACGAAGTCTAAAGTTGATATATACCAATGTTCTATCTCGTAAAAATAAACCCAACGTGATAGATGGTGCGTCAATCGGACGCAGGGTCTGAGAGTTATTGGTTTTTTCGTCCCAGGGGCCTAGTTGGTTTTTAAGCTAAAACCAACCCGACCGTACTCTAGCTGCGTCCAAACCTCAAGAGGAGTACTCCAAAAGGACATTCTAATCAAGTGGAATTAAACACAGTTGACGGCACATCAAACGGACATCTAGTCCTTAAGTTATAAGCATTTCCGCTCCAAGGGCTCGGTTGGTTTCGGGTTCGAACCAACCCGGCCATAACCAATCTTTACCGAAACCTTGAGTGTAATCTACCGCAATGACCGTCTCAATCCAAGGATTCATACGAAATTGAAGGTGCGTTTATCGGAGGTCTGTAGCTCAATTTAAAAGGAAAAAGATAGAAAAACAGTCCGAACTGGGGGTCTGGGCCCGGTCCGACCCGGCCCAACCCCCCATTGTCATCCTGAAACCAACCGGGCCCTTGGAGTGTAAACTCTTATAACTTAAGGACCGGATATCCAATTGATGTGACATCAACTGCGTTGTATTCCTCTTGATGAGATGGTCCATTTGGATTACTCCGCTTGAGGTTTGGACGCAGTTGGAGTATGGTCGGGTTGACTTTTGCTTAAACACCAACCGGGCCCCTGGAACGGAAAATCCAATAACTCTTAGACCAGGCATCTGATTGAAGCACCGTCTGTCGCGTTGGGTTTCTTTTGATGAGACAGAACATTGGGATACATCAACTTTGAAATTCATGACAGTTGATGTATCGAATCTCTTGCTCAAGGAGCGGACCCTCCTGGAATCCAAAATGTTGTGTGCGGGAACCCTAGTGCTGGCTGCGACTGCATCAACTACTGTATTGAAATCCTCCGTGGGTTCGACAGTGACGAATAACATACTGGGATCATCCATGGGTTCGTCGGTGATGACTACTGTTCTTGTATCTTGTGTGGGTCCGGCAGTATTGTCCTCTGTACTTGTATCCTGTGTGGGTCCGGCAGAGTAGCTGGTTTTGTATCCTGTGTGGGTCCGACAGCTTAGCTGGACTTGTATCATGTGTGGGTCCGACAGCTTAAATGAATCAGTGACTACATCGGATCATCTCTATCACTATACGAAATATGTATACCTGTGTGAGCTAAGTCTTGACTTCAGTAATTATCATCAATGTGGTTGACTTGTTTTCCTGTGTGGACTGGGTAGTGTTTTCCTGTGTGGACTGAGTTGTTCTTTCCTTCGTGGAATGAGTTGTGCTTTCCTTTGTGGACTGGTTTGTGCTTGGGATCGATATTTGAAGCCGATTGTAAATTATGACTTAGGTATATGTATGGGAATATACCTAAGTAGAGTCGGTTGATACTTCGTGATTTTATCTTTCCTTTGTTGTTTATCCTTTGTGGATTCTGAGAGACCTTTTGGGGCCTCGGGGTCCCTACTGAGTATCGTATACTCACCCCTGCATGGGCTATGACACACTACGTTGTGTTGGATACAGATGACGGATGGAACTAACCGAGGTGGAGGCTTGTGGAGCTGGATGGTACCCGGATATGGACCACTTGGTGGGACTTACACGGAGCGGATGGCCGGACCCAAGGAGCTGAGGAGACTATCTATATCCACCCTTCATGCGGGATTTCCGGAGGACGACTCGATGTTGTTGTTTTACTTTACTGCTATTGTACTTCCTTTTCAGTTGTACTGTACTTTCAGTTGGGTTTGTATACTGGTCCATTTACTTTTCAACACTTACTTTGTACCCAGTTTTACTTAGTGCTTACTTCATTTGCTTACTCTATTCTGTTTGTTTACTTTTATAAAGGGAATTCCTTCCATTTTTTTGGGATTTACGCCTTTGGTGCTAGTCTCCAGCCCCTGGCCTATGGGAGGCGGGCTGGGGGTATTCATGGAACAGGCCCTGAGGATGGTTCATGACAACTTGGGAACCCAAGTGTGACTTAGGAAAAACTATGCCTCTTAAACCTACTCTACTAAATAGTCGTAAATCCCATGGAGTTTATTTATCAATCCCAATGACATTTAACCTATTTTGTTATCTCACTGTACAATATAAGATACTTTAGTGTATAATGGATGATATCAATATAGGGTACATGATCATCACAAAACCAAGAGAACACTAAGATGATACCAATGATTCTTTCCAAAGATGCATACACCTCCAACCCAGATCATCATCATGCTACCTTGCAAGCACCGACACAATTCCAAACTTGCCATCCCCATGGGAATTCCAAAGCACCACTAGCCATTATAAAATGGTACACCTAGATTATGTTCATTCTAATTGCAAGGCTAGACTTTCTACACACTAATTGTGATTCTCTCACCTTAATAGTTTTCTAGTCATTGTTTACTAAAAACAGAAACTCACCCCACAGAACATACTCCATCGAACACTAATCGTGTGCCTTGGATGTGGATACAATGATTTTACCAAGTACCCATTCAAAAAGAGAAGAAAACTATTCTCTTAAAGGAATGTTAAAACAGATTTAATTTAGATTTATGGGTGGAACTCAATCAATCTGTTCTCACGAACAACATTGGCATTAGGTACTCAAGCCAAAACAAGCTGACTTATGTGTCAAAACACACAGTCCTCATTGGAATGTCATCCTGATAATTGAGATGATTCATATATAATTTATTACCATGTCACTATACCTTGGATATAACCCATGATCTAAAAAAACAACACAATATCTAAGATATTTCCACCAAGTAGATATAGTTATCTCACCATTTATTTACTTGACGGTTACCACATGTTTCGACATGTACTACCCTGAGATTTCATTGACAAATATAACACATTTGATACTACACATCAAATTATTATATCTATTAATTATAGTTTTTGATGGACTGTAAAATAATTAACCCAGATTCATAACATCCCATACGACTGTAATCTAGCTTGCTATATATTGAGTTATCTATCCCTGAAGAAGAAGAAGAAGAGGGGTCACAAAACATGCTAAGCATCTGTCCATTACCTAGACATTTCTAACCCACTAAAACATAGAATTACATGATTCTCATTCCATAAACAAGGCCCGAATTAGAAAATGACTATCTATCCAGACAAGGGTTTCATTTCATCACTAAGTTTCCTACTCAGGACATCGACACATGAACAACACCTTTTGTCTGAAATGGATCATTGTAATTAAGAAAAATCTTAAAACTCTATTGGAACTACCTATAATAAGATATCCCTTCATTAAATTATGGAGTGTTAACACTTAATACTAGAGTCACATCGTACAAGATCACAAGGATATACTGCCCATCTCTTTGGTCAAAATAGGCATACAATTAACTCTCCTATTTACATCTAAAACAACTCTGGAAAGATTTAAACTACCCTTACTCGAGGGTAAATTTTAAGAAATCCTCTTTGTGGTTTTATTTAAGTTTATTCATTTAATTATATTTTTTAAACCACTTAATGTATTAATTAAAACATCAAGTCCCAATTATATGTAAAATTATACATCTAAAATTTATTTAACTAACACCACAAGGCACACATAAAAGTTTCACTACGATTTCTTTCGTGTAAATTTTTTTTATCAAACATCCTATAAAACTTATGTAGTTTATATTATAAATCTATTTAAGTATTATGGAATATAAAAATAACGTCAAAATATGAGGGTCCTGATAAGACATTTTCATTTCATCTAAATGTAACCTTATACATTATATATCCTTAAGATTATAAAAAACCTTAGTGGGTTTACTTCTTAAGCACAGAGCACCATTTCTAACCTACTTGAGTTGATTCATGTTTATATCATAAAAAAAATCCTTAACTAGACTACTTGGTTCTATTTGCACACTTAGAAATTTATTCATACATCATTCCCAAGTCAAAGTGGTACAAGCCTTTATAAATGTAATGATTTCTAAGAAAATTGAATTTTAATAGATTTTATATTTACACAATGGTCTCATATCATATCAATATTTTATATGATGGTTCGATTATATGGGTCACCATTTTCTAATTTATAAAACACCCATACACTTTTTATATTGTAAATTGGATATCATTTAATCATAACTACAATGTTTCAGCCGATGAAACCATTGGTTCATGGCTTAAACATTCCATGATTGGTTAGTCAAGGTTCTACCATCAAGCTATATTGGAAAAACCCATTTGCATTTATACTGACAGTTTAATAACCAATTATATATCAAAATCACAACTTGACATTTTATTCAAACATTTAATATAGGAAAACATGAAAATAATCTTGGTAATCCTCTACATAAGTAATACAACATAGAACAATATAATCAAGGAATATTAAATAATCACACGAGAATGTTATACACTCAAGGAATATATCAAAATATTTCAGTGTCTAAAAATGAAACCTACATGGAATGGAATATGCATGGTATGTGAATCTCGATCTACCTATAATTATACATCTAATGATACTTCATTTCCATAAAAAGACACCAGAAAAATATTGTAAATGTTATAAATTGTTGAGAATAAAAAAGTACACAAATCACTTGAGGTGAAATCATAATCAACTGCAATAATGACTATCAAAAACAATAATCCCACCCCTGACAACTTAGTCTTTTTCCTATGTGTGAGGTGATTACTCCCAGACATGGGTATTTAAGAAGTTCTAAAACATTCCAAGTCTCATGTTTACCAACAAAAAATAGTAATAAAAAGGAAAAGAATAACATTTTATACCACAAGTAGCATCCCTGCCAAGGAACCACTTAGAATTTTTCACAGGGCCTCATGCGTGCCTCCCCATACACCAGAGGCTACTGACTAGTAATAAAGGTATAATGATGGTATTTTTTGAGACTATACCCTCATAATTAGAGTGGAACCATGTTATATCATATATAAATCTATAGAAAATGGAATAATTATAAAGGATTAACAGATCAGTGGAAGATAATACCTGATTAAATGGCCAATACAAAAATTACAACAATAAATGTATACCTAGATGTTTTTATATAATAAGAAGTAAACATGATGTATGTGACACAAATGGTATATTACATATAAATAAAATGAGAAAAGTCACCAATGAACTAACTACAAGAGTATCATGAGCACTAGTTATGTTTTTCAATCCTAATATTCCTAGTATAATAAACCATATAAGCATAATCTGTAAACCAGAACCTAAAAACATGAGGTTTATTTGGGTACTCTAGTGTAATTGCATCCTGGGGAGAGGATGAGATACACTCTGAAGGCCACCTCCAATGGTGTCTAATGATGTCATATTTTTGAGTACACAATAAAGCATTGTACAAGAATAATGAATAATGTAGTGAGCATTTTTATAATGTTAAAAAAGAATAAAATCATCAAACAAGCCAAATCTAGTTCCTAAAGGATACCAGGCCAACACTACCTGCTTCGACCTAAGATGGATGATCTTTGAATAGGTAACCAGATGTATACATATATATGGTCTATATAAATAATGACATCTATATCCATATAAATTGAAACTAATATGATCCTGGACCTGAGGTGTATCTCAAGAATCCATAGGTAGTAGTATGAGTGTCATAAGATTCCAAGGGATGTGATGCCCGTGTATCACATTTCGTAAGGTATATCATGCACGTGTTTCACAAGTATAAGGGATTCCATGTCCAAGTGTCATAGTGTATTTACAAGGCCCCAACCACAACCATTACATAATCTTATGTTAAGTCAAGAATTCACATTGAAAATATTTCTAGGTTTAGAGTTTTAGAGAATTAGTCCACAACTATTACATTACATCTCAAATATTATAAAGTAGAAAATTATAATCGGTATCCCTTTTTTTAAATAAATACTCATAACTGAAAAAAGAATTATTTTCTTATTATAAATATTATTTAATTCTTCCTTTCCTTTATCATGCCTTGTACCCTATGAAAAACATTTCAAAAACATGGGATTAGCATAAAAATCTCAGTAAGGGTTATAAAATAAATAAAGAAATCATTAGTCCATCAATACATAAAAAACATAAGCTCTTTAACACACCTCATGAAATCATATGATTTACAAATAACACATAGAAATCAAAAATAATAAAGGTAACTTTTGGAATTTATAACATACTTATGTTGTAGCTTTCATAGCTACACAGGGAGTTATGTTTGGAATACACATCACAATATATTCCCTTAATATCTTAGGAGAAACATTAATGTTTACCTCCATCACGTTACCCAATGAATTTGAGAGCTATATCAGGCTCACCCGACTTAGGTTTATCACCAAACCACCCATATGTGTAAACAATTCCCAAGAACTATAACATAATCATAACACATGAACAATCATAAAGGAAAGATATAATTTCCACATTGCAATCACAATATAAAATTTCAATATATTGACATAATCAATCCATTCTCAAAACCATTTACAATACCAGAATATGTAAAAAGAGAATATGGTATTTATTTTACTTTTAAAAATATTATATCTAGTTAGGGAAGCCAAATATCAAATAATTCTCACACCGGCAGAAAGGTCATTGTCACCGCATACGTTAAAAATAAACATTCCCTTTTGTCGTTAAGTAAACCACTACGTAGAAAAAAGATTCCATTAGAATGAAATTAAAAGTAAAAGGGATTTATAAACTGTATAAAATAAATTTGTGTATAAATAAATGTATTCTTCAATGAAAGGATATTGAGATGAAGTCTCTTACCTAATGTCTGACTTGACCCGTTTGTTCCTTAATCTCCTTTAAATCGGGTAACTCCCTTTGGTTTGTACCAAAAGGCTTTATTGAAATCCCTTATACCAAAATTAAGGCTTCTAGGTGGAATAACGGGATTATGAGAGCTTATTATAACTGATTTTGGACAATCCATGGAACTTGAGAGGTGTGAGTAATGGGTTAGAGGTGGTGTCCTTTTATAAGAGGGTGAAGGGGATGTTTAGGAAAGTTTGAATGTATTATTTTATGATAAAATGATTTTTAGTTTCAAAAGGACCAAAAATCATTTAATTATAAGATAAGATGAATATAAGTTTAAATAAAATCATCCAACAAGAATTGGATAGGTTTTGGATATTTTTTAATCCTTATCTTTTTTATTTAACCCTTTGTTAGCTTATTTATCTTTTACCATGTCTTCTTGTATATTCACACTATACGGTTAATATATTTACTATAAAATTAGAAGATACTCAAAATGGAACATTAATGAAATTACTAACATTATATATTCTATTTGGATGAATCTTAAATTTTTTGGACTATTTTATCATTTAATAAAATATTAATTGATTAAAAAACTCATTTATGTCAATTTTTATACTATTCATATCATAACTTTTTAAAAATCCATAAAAACTTGATCAGTGAGAATAAACATCATTAATTAAAATATAAAAAGTAATAATCATCCATAAAATTCATGGATAGTGGAAAAAGATTCAAAATAATTTTTTTTATATATTTATAATCTCATTTATTTAAAACATTCATTAATGAGGTAATCATTACATCATCGTTGTGTCATAAATAAATTTTTATATATGATGTATAGAAATTATAAATAAAATACCATGATATAGAAAATCTTTTTATATTTCTAATGGATATTTATAGTCGAATAGATAATTTATATAACCACATATAAAAATTGTTTTACTAAACGATATATGTTTATATTACATTTTCTTTAACTTTAAATTTATTTTTATAAAGTGTCATCTTCACTTACAAGTGGCTCCATGGGGACCCGAAAACGACCCAAGTATCCCCATGGTAGGAAATGTAAAAAAATAGAATTAGGACAAGTGTTAGGGTAATTTAATATTATTATAACATTATTTTTTACCCTTAGTTTCCAGATTTACCCTTTAACCATTGTAAATAAATTATTTACTGAAGTTATTATTCATAATGTATAAAAATAAAAGTTACCTATTTACAAAATTTGGACCTCCTGATTTCAAATATGGAATAAATTTTTCCAAATTCAAAATACAGAAGTTGTAGAAATTAATTTAATATTAATTCCCGTTGTCAAAATCAAAATGTGTGTTTTGAAGAAATAATAACTACTAAAAGATTGACACTTGTTTACGCCCAATTTCAAGGTGAAATTGCTTCCAATGAACAAAATTGGATTAAAAAATAAAAATATAATCCAATTAAACATTGAAATCAATTAAAATTGTAATCTAACAATATAAATAAATTAGATGAAAAGATAGGTTTGACTTAAAATGGTGTATTTTTCACAATTCAATAAAAAATGAACTTTATCAGAAAAATTCCAAAAAATTACCCAAAGTAAATTTTGATGTCTTGTTTCTAAAAAAGAAGTTTATTTTATTTAATGGAATATATATAAGTTACAAAAACATGATTTAAAAGGGTTTCTCCATCAAAAGGTGGTAAAACAACCTTTTAAAAATATTAGAGTATTAATGCTTAAAATTGGATTCATTCTCATTTTATGCCTCTAAATTTTATTGGATAATTGTTAAAACATTTACAAACATGTATAATAATATTTTAGTTAGTTCTATTCTTTCTCACTAATACAATAGCTAGACGTTAATTAACATTTTAAAATAATATTATATTTTTATTTTTCAGTATGACTCAGCCTTGTGTGCAACAAGAGATTTCGGGGAAACCCATTGTTGCATGTCAGGTATGCCATCAAAAATATCATTCCCTTTAAAGTAATATTAATATTTAATTCACAAATATTAATATATATGAAAATTTTATATTCTTTATTTACCTCGAATGTTACATCCTTCCCCCTTTTGTGAATTATGTCCTTGAAATTTTTATTCACATATCAAATAAATAGGGGTATTAATCCCTCATAGAATTCGTTGATTTCCAAGATGCCTCTTAAAACATATCGTTTTTCTACAAATCATTACCTGATGAATTACATTATTCTACAAAAATTTCTCTCTACAGTCATGATTTTGGACTGGTTGTTCCTTCTAAGAATGATTTTCTTCTAACTGAACTACCTGTGGACTCAAAACATGAGATAGATCTGGCATATACTTTCTCAACATTGAAACATGAAAAACATTGTGTACCTGAGATAAACATGAAGGTAAATCCACTTTGTATGCAACATATCAAACTTTCTCTAGGATTTGATAGGGTCTAATGAACCTTAGACACCACTTTCATTTCTTACAAAAACACATCACACATTTTCATAGGGAAAATTTGAGAAAGACAAGACCACCAACCTCAAAAGAAAGATCCTTCCTTCGGTTATCCGCATAACTTTTCTACCTGCTCTGAGCTATTCTCATGTGCTTCTGAATCAACTGAACATTTTCTGTCATCTCTTCTACCAATTCTAGTCCCATTAACATTCTTTCACCTACTTCATCCCAAAAATATGGAGTTCGACACCACTTTCCATATAATACCTCAAATGGTGCCATCAGAATACAAGAATGAAAACTATTATTATATGAAATTTCAACCAAAGAAAAATGTTAGTCCCAACTTCCCTAGTAATCCATTGAAAAAGCACTTAGCATATCTTCCAATGTCTGAATTGTTCGTTCAGAATACTCATCTGATTGAGGATGAAAAGTTGTAGTAATATTTAATTCAGTACCCATTAAGGTCTTTCAAAAACATAACAGTAAACCTGGGATCATGATAAGATAAAATGGAGAGGGAAACTCCATGAAACCTGAAAATCTCTTTAACATACAACCAAGAAAGTTAATCTAGAGACAGAGTATCTCGAATTGGAATAAAATGAGAAGATTTATCCAATTGTTCAACAATAACATAGATTGAATTGTTACCTCGAGATTTCTTTGGTAATCCCACAATGAAATCCATGGATATATTTTCCCATTTCCACTCTAGATCTGGTAAAGGCTAAAGCATCCCTTTCGATAACTGTCACTCTGCTTAAACCTGTTGAAAATTCAAACACATCACAGTAAAGTTATCATATCTATTTTCATTCAATCCCACCAGTAATACTCCTGAAGAACTCTATACATCATAGTACTGTTGGGATGAACTGTAAACAGAGAACTATGAGCTTCACATAGCAACTCTTTCTTTAACTATGAATCACAAGGCACACATAATCTCTCCCCTAATCTCAAAATAAATTCATTATCATTGTTAAATTCATGAAACTTACCCTTCGTAACCAACTCTACTTTCTTTGAAACTCAAAGTCTTCCTTCTACGCTTTCATAATTATGTCAGATAGAGATGATTTCACTAATACCTGAAACAAAATAGAAAAAGTTCATGCACCAACAACTTCTATTCCAAAGTTCATCAAATTGTTAATCATAGGATCTTGTTACAAATATAACAAGGTTAATTTAGAATTACTTTTTTGACTCAAAGCATCGGCCACTTTATTTTCATTGCCTTGATGGTAATGAATTGGTAAATCATAATACTTTATTAATTATATCCATGTACTCTATCTCCTGTTCGATTTATGAGTGAATATAAACTTCAAACTTTTTTTTTCAGTATATATTTAACATTTTACTTCATACGGATGATACCTCAAAATTTTTAAAGCAAAAACAATAGCATTTAATTCCAAATCATGTGCAGGGTAATTTCACTCATGAGGTTTCAACTAACATGAAGCATAAACAATTACCTTATCATTCTTCATAAGAACAAAACCATGTCCTTTCAACGAAGCATCACTATAGATAAAAAATTCACCATCTCAAAAAGGAAATTCCAAAACTGGATCATTCACCAATCTTATTTTCAATTCTAGAAAATAATCATCACATTATTTTTTCATAATGATATTAACACCTTTTCGAGTTAACATAGTTAGTGGGATAGAAAACTATGCCATTTTTTTAACAAACCTCCAGTAATAACCTGATAATCTAAGAAAAATATGGATCTCGGTTATATTTGTGGGGCTTGGCCAATCTTCAACAACTTTTATTTTAGCAGGATCAACAGTTATGCAATTTTTTTGAAACAATGTGACTAAAAAATGAAATTTGTTGTAACCAAAACTCACACTTGCTAAATTTCACATTAAGTTTCTTTTCTTTTAAATTTTCAGGACAACCTTCAAATGACATTCATGATCCTCTTTACCTTTAGAATAAACCTAAATATCATCAATAAACACAACCACAAACTTATCCAAGAACTCACAAAAAATTATATTCATAAGATCCATGAATAGAGCAGGTGCATTGGTTAACCCAAAATAAATAACTAAAAATTCATAATTACTATATCTTTTACAAAATGCAGTCTTTAGAATGTCTACTTATTTTACATTCAACTGATGATACCCCAAAATCAAGTCAATCTTCGAAAAATACTGAGCTCCCTGGAGCTGATCAAACAAGTCATTGATATGAGGTAAAGGATACTTGTTCCTAATAGTTATGTTATTCAAGCCTCCATAATCAATGAAAGGACTCATTGAACCATATTTATTTTTAATAGACAAGACATGAGAACCCCATAGTGATGTGCTAGGTCAAATAAAAACTTTATCTAAAGACTTTTAAACTTTCTTCTTTAACTCTAAATGTTCAATTTGAGACATTTGATAAGGGGGTTTCGAAATTGGATAAGAATCGGGAACTAAGTCAACAGTAAATTCACCTTCCTGGTCATGTATTATACTAGGAAACTCATCAAGAAAAACATAATGATACTCATTTACCACTGGAACATCATTAATATGAACAGCTCCTTTGTTTTCAACTATATGTGCAAGGTAACATTCATTTCTATCTTTTACTGGTTTCTCATCTTCCTGATATTTTATCGAAAGTAAGGGTTCATTCTTGTACACAAACTGATATTATTTCAGAAATGAAACCTCTTTATCTTTGAAGTTAATATTAGCATGATAAATAAAAAACCAATCCGTACCCAAAATAACATAAAACTCTATTAGAGAAAAAAATAAGGTTTGTAGGTATATTTTTTTCGCACATAAGGACAAGAAGGTTCTTATAATTTCTTTTTGTCTAAAAATTTTCTCCCAGAGTGTTTACCATATGTTCCAGATTTATATCTTGTTATGGAATTCCCAATTTACTAGAAAATTTCTCAGAAATGAAAGAATGTGTTGACCCTGAATCAATCAAAACATTGGCATGATCTGAATAAACGATTAGTGTACCTAATACTACTTCATTCGATGGCCCAAAATTTTCTGAAGTAGTTGAAAATGATTTCAACAACCCTTTTTGATTATTTTCAGGATAATTTCCCTCAGTTTAGTTCTTTGTTGGACACTCATTTTCATATTGACACTTTTCATTGCACTTAAAACATGTTACTGATTGTAAATCAGATTTTTTCTTACCATTACCCAAATCTTTTTCCGGGAAATTATGAACCATATGTCCCATTTACCACATCAGTAACACTTACCAGAATTCAAAATACATTATCCATCGTGATTTTTACCATAATTTTCACAAACTATAAACTTAAGTTACTTACTATTAGAAATTTTTGAATATTTCTTCCCTTTTATCCTCCACATCAACCTCTTATTCTGTTGTTTTTTAAAGAACACCAGATCATCGGTAAACTCCATTTCCACCTTCTTCGATCATTGAACAAGTTTTTCATAACTTTTTAACTCACGAGAAGAAATATTTATTTTATAATTTGGATTTAATCCTGGGTAAAAATGATTTATTTTACTATCAATATCAAATATGAAATTTGGAGCATACCTTTCCAGTCGAGTGATTTTTTTCATAAACAGCCACTGAGTCATCCTTATATGTCAATTCTAGGAATTGTTTTCCATACCAAGATAAACCAACTTAGGAAAATATTTATCAAGAAATATACCTTTTAATTCATCCTAATCAAGATCATAAATCAATTTACTATCCCTGATATTTGTAACTATCGAACACCATTGATCGACTTCACCTTGAAAATGGTAAATAGTGAGACTAACTTTTTGATGTTCTGAACACCCAATGACATAAAAAATCTTCTCCAGTGCTTTAATCATCCATTCATATATCATGGATTCAAATTATCCTCTAAATGATAGGGGATATTGCCTAAAGAAATGCTCCAATACTATCATGTTCTAATGTGGTTGATCTGGCTGATCTCGTGCACGGATACCACCACCATTTATATCCTAATTCAATTGTCCCATGACTGCAACAGACTATTCAGTTCTAATTCTAACCATCTCAAGTTGATGATTTGGATGGATACATTTCTCTTGATGTCATCCCATCATAGCTGCCCTATTTCCTCTGTGGAAAACCATTATGAACACAAAAATATCTTAGGTGAAGCAACATGGTAATCTGTAAATGCTATATCACTTCAATATTACCGTAAATTAATTTATGGAAATTAATTTAAAAATATCCCAACTCCTAAATTTTTCTAAATCGGCCATTGATACCAACCATAAGGCCTCATCCTTAAACATTACATAATCTTGAGGTAATTCAAGAATTCACATTGAGGATATTTTTAGGGTTAGAGTTATAGAGAATTAGGCCATAACTATTACATTACATCTAAAATTTTAAAAAGTAGACACTTTTACTCAGTGTCAATTTTTTCATAAAATAAAAACTATTAAAAGAACATAAGAATTATTTTCTTGATATAAATCTTCTTGAAATATTCCATTATTTTACCCAACCTTATACCCTGAAAAAAAATTCAAAAACATGGAATGATCATAAAAATCTCAGTAAGGGTTACAAAACAATGAAAGAAATCATTATTCCATCAATACATAAAAAACATAATCTCTTTAACACACCTCATGAAATCATAATATATATGAATAACAAATAGAAATCATAACTAATAAAGGTAACTTATGGCATCTATATCATACTTACATTGTATCTTTCACAGCTATGTAGGGAGTTACGTTTGGAATACTCATCAAAGTATATTCCCTAAATCTCTTATTAGAAACATTCACATTCACCTATGCCACGTTACCCAATGAATTAGAGAGATATCTCAGGCTCACCATCCCAATATTTTTCATGGAACAACCCATATGTGTAAACAATTCTCAAGAAACATAATATAATAATAACACATGAACAAGCATAAAGGAAAGATAAAATCTCCACATTGCAATCACAATATAACATTTCAAAATATTGACATAATCAATCCATTATCAAAACCATTTTCAATACCAAAATATGTAAATATATTATATGGTATTAATTTTTATTTTAAAAACATTAAATATTGTCAAGGATTCCAAATATCAAATAATTCTCACAGTGGCAGAAATGTCATTGTCACCGTGTACATTAAAAAGAAACATTCTCATTATCATTTAGTAAAACGCTATATAGAAAAAAGAATCCATTTGAATGAAATTAAAAGTCAAAGTGATTTATACACCATATAAAATAAAGTAATGTATAAATAAAAATATGCCTCAAGGAAATGAGGTTGAGACGAATTCCCTTACCTCGTGTCCGACATGACTAGTTCGTTCTTTAATCTCCTTTAAATTGAGTAACTCCCTTTAGTTTGAACCAATAGGGTTTATTGCAATTCCTTTTTTACAAAATAAGTCTTCTAGGTGAAATAGAGGGATGTTGGGAGCTTATTGAAACATAGTTTGGATGATCTAAGGGGCTTGATAGGTGTGAGTAATGGGTTTGAGCTGGTGTCCATTTATAAGAGATAAGAGGGGCATTTTAGGAATGTTTGAAAGTATTGTTTTATTATAAAATTATTTTTGGTTTAAAAATATCCAAAACTCATTAAATTCAAATATCATATGAATATAATTTGAAATAAAATCATTGAATAATAATTGGATAGGTTTTTAATATTTTTTAGTCATTATCTTTTTTATTTAACCTTTTATTAACTTATTTAACTTTTATCATGTCTTCTTGTATATTAACACTATATAGTTAATATATTTACAATAATATTCCAAGTGACCCAAAATGGATCATTAATGAAATTTTTAACATTATATATTTCATTTAGAAGAATCATAAATTTTTAGGACTATTTAATCCTTTAATAAGATATTAATTTATTAAAAAACTCATTTATGTCAATTTCTATACTATATATATCATGACTTTTTAAAAGTCCATAAAAACTTGATCAAATATAGAAAACATAATTAATTAAAATATATCAAGTAATAGTCAGACATAAAATTCATGGACGAAAAAAAAAGTTTTAAAATAAATTTATTTTAATATTTATAATCCCATTTATTTAAAACATTGAGTAATGATGTTACCAATACATCATAGTTGTGTCATAAATAAATTTAATTATCTGAAGTCTAGAAGTTATAAATAAAATTCCATGATGTAATAAATATTTTTATCTTTATAATTACTATTTATAGTTGAAAATATAATTTATATAACCATATATAATCTTTTTTACAAAATGATATATGTTTATGTTTCATTTTTTTAACATTAAATTAAGTTTTATAAAGTTTCATTTTCACTTAAAAGTGCCTCCATGGAGTCCCAAAAACAACCTAAGGATTCCCATGGTCAGAAATTTATCATCAAATAGAATTAGTACATGTGTTAGGGTAATTTAATGTTATTATAATATTATTTTTTACCCTTATTTACCATATTTTTCTTTTAACCATGGTAAATAAAATATTTACTGAAGTTACTATTAACAATGTATAAAATTAAAAGATACTTATTTACACAATTTAGAACTTATGATTCCGAAAATGGAATCCATTTTTCTAAATTAAAATCATCAAAGTCACAGAAATTAATTTCAAATTAATTCTCATTGTCGAAACCAAAAAGTGTGTTTTTAAGAAATAATAACTATCAAAAGATTGACACTTGTTTATGTTCAATTTGAATGTGAAATTAATTCCAATGAAAAACATTGGATTAAATGATAAAAGTATAATCTAATTACACTTTAAAACCAATTAAATGGATAATTTAACTATATAAATAAATCTGATGGAAAGACCGATTTGACTTAAAATACAATATTTTTCACTATTTATTAAAAAATGAACTTTATCCGAAAAATACAAAAAATCTACCCAATGTAAATTTTGATGTCTTATTTCTAAATAAGAAGTTTATTTTTCCAAATTGAATATATAAAAGTAACCAAAACTATATTTAAAAGGGTTCTCTATCAAAATGTGGTAAAATGACCTTTTAAAAAGCCTAGAATATTTATGCTTAAAATTGGATTAATTCTCATTTTAAGCCTATAAATTTTATTGGATAAATTTAAAAACATTTAACAAAAATTTATAATAATATTTTAGTTAGTTCTGTTCATTTCTGCCAATAAAATGTCTAGACGTTAACTAACATTTAAAATAATATTATAATATTATTTTTCAGTATGACTCAACCTTGTGTGCAACATGAGATTTTTTATAAAACCATTGTTGTGTGTTGGGTATGCCATCAAACATAGCATCCAATTTAAAGTAAAATTAATATTTAATTCACAAAGATTAATAAATATGAAAATTTCATATTCTTTATTTACATGGGATGTACAGTATTAGGGGATTCATTCCCGAGTATCACAATGTATAAGGTTTTCCATGACCGAGTGTCACAATAGATAAGGGGCACCATTATCGAGGATCACTATGTATAAGGGATGCAATGGCAAAATATCACAATGTATAAGGGACATCCTTCCCAAGTATGACAATGTATAAGAGACCCCATGCCTAGGTATCATGATTTATAAGGGACGCCATTCCCGAGTATCACAATGTATATGTGATGTCATACCCAAATATTACAATTTATAAGGGATACCATTCTTGAGTATCATAATGTATAAGTGATTCCATGCTCGAGTATCACAATGTATAATAGATGTGATTCCTGAGTATCACGTTGTATAAGAGACATCATGCTCGAGTATCAAAATATATAAGGGACTCCATTAGTATGAATCATAATGTATAAGGTCTAGGTGAACTATTTATAAGAATTTGACACTATACATTCAAAGGTATATCATCATCCATGGAATAATCCATAAAAAATTTATTTTCCATGATCGTTCTTTTTAATCAATTCAATTTATTAATAACTAATAGGGTTGTGTGATAAAATATTCCCTAATTTACATCAATTAATTAAACTCAAACATGACATGTATAAAGTCATGTCATTCCACCATTTAATTATAATTAGCAAGGCCATGGGAAGCCCATTTTATATCACATATTTACATATGAAGAATAAATAGGTCTATATACTGAGGCATGCCACTCATCATTTCAAACTTCTCCTTTTAACTTCAACTTTTTAATTGTTAAGATATTTCACCTCACTAGTGGTTTTATTATAAAATGAAGAATGGAATATAATACACATCATTCAATTATTTAAACTTATAATTGACTAATACATTTAAATGATAAGGAGGCCATGAGAAAAGACACATTCCATAATACAACACATTTCAAATTATAAGGGTGAATGACCCACATTGTTAAGCATAAATATTATATCAAGAACCCAAAAGGTCCATCAAATTATTTTAAATCATTATGGCCTTCATAACAAGGAAATTAATTTAATGATACAACCTAATGTATGATTCTATTTAAATCTTTCATCCTTAAATGTTTCAATGTAAAACACAAGTACATCTTGATTTAATGAATCCAATTATTCATATTTAATTTCATAATAAAATGGAAACATATGGAGAATCCATCATGATATATAATTACATAAAATAGAAAAAATCTAGACATTAATGGGAAAATTTTAAACTATCTACATATTACTTAGGAAGGTCCACTCATTCAATATCGATCCATGAATTGAGAAGGTTTGATATAAATTGAATAAAATGAAAACACCATAAAAATAGGTAAAATTGTCTCACAAAAATATAGCACCAATTATGATGATATAAATATAAAAAGGAATAAAGTGGAGTGAATCAATTACCTAGATTATTTTATTATTATATATGAAAGTCTAATCGGAGGTTGGATGGAAGAGGTAGCTCACATATTACCTTAGAGGGAGGAGGATCTCAAGTAAGATAGTGAGATGTGGTGCAAACATAGGAGGAAGAAAAAATGGAATAGTGTTTGAAATAAACTAATGGAAAAGTTATATTTTCCATATTTTATATTATCCACATGGTTTGGATTAATGTTTTGGAAAACTATGCCTTAAACGTGCGGCCTCCTTTTCCTAGGAGCCACACCCCCACATGATTAGGTTACCTCATATGGTCTAATCATGTTCCAACTATGTGATGATACTGGTTATATGGAACTAAGGATATAATATTGTTTTAGGTTTTGGGAAACCTATTACCATCCCATGAGAGACAACCTATGTCATATGAATAAAAAAGATCCCAATGTGGAAATATTTACCTGAGCAATAAAGAAGATTAATAAGAGAATAAATATTCTGCAACCCACTAGAGTCCACTCTCACCCACTGGAATCTCCCTCATCCCCTGCTCAGCTATCTACCATAGGTCCATTTCCCTTTACTATATATCACAAGAAATATATAAGTACACTAAAATTTATAAGTAGGGCGTGAGTACAAGACTCAGTCAGACACCACCAATGCGTCCCCTAATGTGTTCAAGTATAATAACTGTATTTGAATAATGATAATAAATTTTTAATATGCACTAACACGCAATAAAAAAATGATCAGTCATACGCTAATCAAGCTATCAAAGATCCACAACCATACCTACCTCAAATCTATTCTAGAGAATAGACACGGTATATCATAAGAGTAAGAAATAACACTATGCACAAAATCAGTCTCTCAATAATAATAAGGAATCAAGTCATGGGCCAGCTCATGGAATGGAATCCAAACTCATTTCATGGTCACGCTTTTACTCTGTCAATCCCCATGATGCATTGAGTTAGGCCCCTAGATATCATTCCCCTAGGATCTGGTCTCTTAGCCTTCAGGATCCTAACAAATTTCCCTAGGTCAATCCTCTAGGCCATAATGACTTGTACCCTGTGCATAGGTTCGTCTCCATCATCATCTCAAGCCACACACTCTCCCTTGCATAGGGAAGTATATCACATGTTGATCCACCTATATTAAGTTTCAAACAAAACCTCCAAGTCAATGGTAACATACAACATAGAGTAAACATACAAGGTAGGAGTATCACTACATAATTAGTATATAGTAGCAATATAACAGCATGTGATCACATCAAAAAGGAAAGGAGGAATACTAATCTCACCCATGGAAAACATATATATCACAAAAAATACCACAGAGTATACACACACCAAGATATGATCACAATAAAGAATGGTTTTAAATGAATAAAATATAATCATATAATGACAACAAGTTTAAACACAATCTCAAGAAGGTAAAGAACTTCCTACCTCAATGTCTTTAACATATGTAAATAAAAAAATCACCCTATGTATTTTGAAATATGGAGTGTAAACCTTAGCATCCATGAACACCTCCTCACATGACTTATTGTCATAGTTTTCAACACATCAACGCTCAAGGTACATCAAGGCTCTTAGAACCAAATCCATATATTTTATTTCAAAAAGAAATAAAATATAACAACTGATGATACTTTCTCCCTCATAGAAAATTTCATAATTATAATTACAGGAAAACCCAAGTGCTCTTGATACTCTCCTCATGATTAATTACAAAACCAAATTCGATAATTTATACCCCTAAATTATTTCAATAACACATATGGTACTCTTTATAATTATTCGTTAATAAAAAAATTCCCTTGATAATTAAAAAATTAACCTCTAAAAATTTCATTTCTATGTCGCATGGTAATTCTATTCTAATTGTCCTTGGGAAATTTTTATGAAAATATTATAATGATTTTCCTTAAAAATCACCATTTAAGATTTATCTTATGAAAATTTATTTCAAAAAATTATCTTTTTTATAATTTTTTAAAATTATTATCTAATAATTATTGACAATTATTTTGATAATTTTCATAATTTTCATTTTATAATAAAAATCAATTATTGTTTTGAAATATCAATGAATTATCTCGTGATAATTCATTGTAATTATAATTAATAATTCGATAAAATTATCATTTGATAATTCTTCATTGTTATCCTTTGACCATATCCATATATTTACCATTGATAATTATCTTATAATAATTTCTTATAAATTGTCATTTGAAAATTTTATATTATTATCTTCTGAAAATATCATAGAATTATACAATGACAATTCATTACAATTATCATTTGATAATTATTTATAATTATGTTTTATTAAAATTACAAAATTATCATTTTTAATTTTACATTATTATCATTGTTTAAATTTCACAATTATTATTGATAAATTTTCACAATTATCTTTGTTGAAATTGAATATTTATCATTCAATAATTTTATTAATTTATGTTTTGATAATTTTTTTTATCATCAATCCTTTGATAATTTAAATGAATTCTTTATTTATAATTATGTATTTATAAACTTTTATTTCAATAAACCATTTTTTCAAATTTTTAGAATAAATTTATAAACAGAATAAAATAAATAAAATAACATAAAATAATAAAATTACTTTTATTCAACTGCCAAGAATTTAACGCACCATGAAGGGAAGGGTTGTGGAGATAGTTGGATATGTATGGGGAGAAATTGACAGAGCCTTGCCAAACATGTACAAGGGGAGCTAATAAATCTTGAACTCGACTACATTCAGCAAGGCTGAAGGCTGGTCAGCTATTATAGAACCTAATCTATGTACGCATGGCATTCCAAAACCATAAAATCAAGGCCCTAATTTACTATTCTTCTTAATGGAAAAATCATTGTGGAGTCATTTATTTAACCTAATTAAGGTATTTGTGAATTTGAACAGTTAAAACGAGTTAAAATCCAAGCATTTGAATCAGCCCATCATTGAAAATGGATGTTTTCAATATTGAATAAGATGGTGATTTAATTGTTAACAAATTTTTTTAACTAAATTAATTATAATTTTATTAATGAATATAAAAAATTTAACTTTATGTGATATCTAACGAAACATATTATTTGAACAAATGTTATGTTTCATCCAATGTAAACCCTGCATTCTATACCAAACGG
The DNA here is from genome assembly GCA_963277665.1 of Viscum album. Taxonomy (NCBI): domain Eukaryota; kingdom Viridiplantae; phylum Streptophyta; class Magnoliopsida; order Santalales; family Viscaceae; genus Viscum; species Viscum album. The sequence goes on from OY728132.1 coordinate 625,571,755, forward strand.
TGGTCTCAGATTTCTCATACGATGCACTGTTTGGGATATATTCAGTTATTTTAATAAATATATACAATTAAAATATTGAATAATTTTTCCACACATGTGATGTTAACAAACACCCGACACACACAAATGTTATGTTGTGCTCAGGGTAAATATTATATCTTGAATCCAATTGAGGTCTTATATTTCTCATATGAAACACTGTTTTGGAGATATTTGTTTTGGAAGAAATCATGCGTACAAAAAATAATATATTTATTTTTTTAATTCTATCAATGTCAAGGATCTACCGGCCTTGTAATCTCACACTAACACCATGAATATATCATAAAAATTCCATGGGATATTCTAAAGTACTACAGGGAATAAAATATAACGGTTTTTATTAAAAATTTATATTTCTGTATAAAATATGTATAATTTATTAAATAATACAGTATTATTATAATTAAAAGTTTGATGATGTTACATGAAGTTATTATGAAAATAACTAATTTTTATAACATCATGGAAACCATGAAATAATGTATGAATTTATTGAATTATACACTCTATGAAAAATAGAGTATCTAAAAAAAGAATAAGAGCCTTTTAGATAGGGCTATAACCATATTATCTGAGCATGGTAATTCATTGAATTTTTGGGTTCCAGCTATTACAACTACTAGAATTATTTAAAACATGTGTTTATTAAGTCCAAACATATTCATGAATCCATATTAAATGAGTTTTAATAAGAAGACAAGTCTAAAACAATTTATAGTGGTTGAAATTCCATTCGTGATCATGAAAAAGGAAAGTGTGGTGGTAATTTTGATGTGGGATGAAAATGAGTAATTTCTTAGTTGTACTCCAAAATAAAAGTTCAAATCAATACCAAATATAAAAAACTAAATGATTATCGATTACGATGATGTAATGATCATTGAAAATGGTGATGAACATAAAAAACATTCATTAATGATGATAAGGATGATATCACCACTGTTAAACATACTATTCTATTTGAGGAAAATTCAAAAAATGAAAACATTGATACAGATTATATAGATACAAATGATGAGACAAAATACTTTAGAACCATAAGAATAAGTAAAATATTGAAGAATAAAGTTTATACTAACAACATTATTGGAGATCAGAATCAAGGATTACAAACATGAATAAAAAAATGTAATAATTAGGTATATTATTCTATTTTGAAAATATGTTACCTAAATTATTGAAAAGTATTTTGAGAATAAATAATGGATTGGAATAAATTATTTCTTAGAAATGAGATGAATGAAAATGGTGATGTTACAAGTAATAATTATATATTGGTTTATTTGGGGTACTCATAAATATAAGGAATTAATTTTGATGATTTTTTTACCATTAGTAAGACATTAGACCAACAAGATCTTTCTTATCATTTTTTGTACAAAAATACTATAAATTCTGTAAAATGGTTGTAAAATATATATTTATAATAGATAAGATAAATAAATAATTATATATGTATAATCCTATGTTTATTATTCTTAATGATGATAAAAAATTATGAAAATTAAATACAGACCAATACGGGTTGAAACAAGCACCAACAACTTAGAATTTCAAGCGAGATGAATATTTGAGAAAAATGTAATTCATAAAAGGAAAAGTAGAAAACATATTGTATATAAATAATTCCAATATTATATCACTAATTTTTATTTTATATCTTGATGGTATATTCTTCTTTAGTAATGAAGAAAAATTGTCGGAAGACATTTCCACAAAAATGAAGAAGAAATTTTAGATTTTCTTTATTAGTGAGATGAATTCCATTTTGGGTTTTTTAATTACCCAACCAATTGGTAGATTTTTCATCTCTATGGACAATTATTATCAGGAAATATTAAAATTATTTGTTATGGAAGAATATAAAATAATTTCTTTACAAGTTCAGGTGGTTACAAAATTAAGTAAGAATGATAAAGTTTGAGATGCAAATAAAAAAGAATCTAGGAAAGTGATTGGTTGTATTTTGTATTCTCAAACCTCAAGGACATACATTCCCTTTTTGATAACTTATTGTGATAGATATAAATCAAATAAAAATATGTACCACATTATTGAATCCAATATTATTCAAAAATATATCAAAAATATATCTAATTGTATCAAATTTTATAAGATAAAAGGTGAGAAGAAATTACAATGTCATTTATATACTAAGTGGAGTATTTTTAATTATTATAATATGTGTAATAAGTTATTATATAAAAAAATCATTTTTTACTTTATGTTCACTAAATATTATTATGTTACTATATACCAAGAACCGACACAAATGATCTTTATAAAGATTCAACTTGAAAATATACATGTAGATAATGAGTATATGATGGTCATTGTATGTGATAAAATAATTTCAATAAATATATCAATTAATCTAGTGTAGCATTCAAGGTAAAATCACATGTATATTAAATATAATTTTATAAAGGATACTATGAATAAAGTAACTTTAAAATAAGAATTTATTCTATCCTTGGAGAATATTGTTTTTATTATTACAAAACCTCTTGCAATTGAATCTTATGAAAATATAAGTAGACAAAAGGGTGTACAGATCATTAACCAATATCACTAAGTAATGTTTACATTTTTCTATACATTTATTTTTATTTTCATTAGTAAAAAAGTAGTGATGTAACTTATAGGGGGAACCTACTTGAATATTATTAATTTTAAACTATTATTTGAGTTGAGTTCAGAAGATAGCTAGAAAGACTTCTTGAACAACTCCTGAAAGAAATATTTTGATTTAGTATCAATTATTAAATCTATTTAGAGGTAGTGTTGATGTATTATTTATTCTATATTATTTTTTTTATTAATCTATCTAATGGACACTTAGTATTGACTGATTCATTGATCATTGATTTGAGGATAGTGATACAACCCCTTTCAAATTAAACTTTTTCATTAATATAAATAAGGGGGAAAGAGGGCATCACATTTCAGTAAAATGGAAGAAATAATTTTAGGGGAGTCACAAATAATAAAAATGAAATGAAATGTAAGGTATTGGCAATAAATCTAAATGGGGGATTATTTATCCTGTGGAGGATGATAATGTTTTTATTGTTAATACATGTGATTGAGTGTCAATAAATTTTATATAGTCTGATATAAGTATTATATGTTTGGAAATTATATTTTAATATTTTTTGATCTAATCTAAGAAGGTTGGAGTCATATATTATATTCCTTAATTTGTATGAAAATCTAGTAAATTCATGCATAAAATCTTTAATGTAGCCTCAAAGTATAAGATTACTTACACTATGTTATGTAAGATATCATTGATGATACATAATATCTCCCATTGTATACATATTAATTATTTAGAGATACATAATACCAAATATTAAGTTTTACTAATTACATAAGATTAATTTTGATCAAACATAAGAGGAATTACTATGTTCTAAAGAATATATAACATGCAATAAGGATCCGGTAAAATTATCTCTAATGATACTTAAGAGGAACTTTAGGATTTCAAATGGAATGTAATATCCTTAAGAATGTATAATAATATTATATGTGTATTTTTAGGTGAAACACAATAATAAAATTTTATGGTCTTTTTATAATATTTCTGAATTAAACATCATGGTTATAAAATATCGATCATGATTCAAGATAAGTCTTATTTATTTTATTAAAAAGAATATGGAACTTGAGAAGTTCTGTGCATGTGATAATGCACACATAAGGAGGAATATATTGAGATAAAGACAAGATTAATGAGAATTAAAATCTAAAGATCTGATCTTAAGAGAATTAGACTTTTTTAATTGGTGTTCTATAGATTTAATCAATTATATATAGCCTTTTCATTTATGATATCAAATACATAAATAAATTATTTACCCACACATTTAATAATAGATAAACCAACTCTATGATCTGATAGGATGTTTGATAAAAGATGAGAAAATTTTTTTAAAATAAAAATAAGGTGTCATAGTTGATAAAAATGAAGAGAATGTTACAACAACTAAAATGAATGTGTAAATAATATAATCCATGTATATTTATATATGAAAAATTATAAATAATATTATATTCATCAATTATATTAGAATTTGTTTCTTTTGTGATTAATTTTCAAGAATATTTCATTTATGATACTATGTAACAAGTGGGTGCTTATTTTAATTGGTTGGTTCCGACGCTATAGTGGTACCAATGATACACCTTTACTCGTAGATTTATGTTGATAATAAAATAGTATTTGTGGAGTAAGGACAATAATAATCATTCACTAGGCTATAATCATCCATATTAGAGGAGAATCTCGTTAGAAATATATTATTCCATCTATTCAATTTTATCAAAAGGTGAATTAAGGAAAATATTGACGAGAAACCATGATAATTGTCATGTGTTAAAGGAGGAAAAGTCAATAACACTAATTCTATTATGCCTTATACTTACACTCCTATATCTGGTGCTCATAAACACATACTTACATACTCACTTTTATACTAGATATGAAATCCTATATTTAACCATCCATAATCAAAAACACAATAATTATTGTATAATATATTAAATTTGAATGTTTTTTTTTCAGGTTTAGTGATTTAAAGAATTATGAAACATCATAACCTAATTAATCCCCTGATATTTGTATTAAGAAAAAAAATTAATTATATATGAAACTACTTAACCTATAATGATTCTTTAGTGTCTCTTATAAATTATTCCACACCTACTATCCTTATAAACATGACACATGTACTAATATTAGTTATAACCTGGGGAAAAAAGTATGATATGGGGTGATATAAAATGCTCAGTAATGGAAAAAATACAACTGAAGTAATATCAACATAAACATGGAATAAATATTACAGAAGGAACAGGTAAACAACATTAATCTACAGTCAACTTGAAACTGAGAGCATGCTTTATTGATGATAATAAATGAAAATAAATATATCAAAAATAATGATCTCATATTGATGGAATGCATAATGTTGGACATAAAAAACCTATTGTCAGCCATGTCATCATGTTTTTTATACAAACATCTTCCTATATTTGGTAGGAATACACAAAATACCCATACCTATTTTGTCTTATGAGATATGTCGATGCATCAAGGGGATATATAATATCAGGCCCCACCCGTCTCCTAATTATGTCAAAATCATTTACTATAAGATTCATTAAGACCTTTCTTACCACTCCCTTAGGAACCACCTACTCAATAACACATTATTATCCATATAATGAGAAATATAAAAATCAAATGTATATTAAACCTTCATTAGAAGTTAATAGTCATCATGAATTCCAATATTTTTCTCCATTTTAATATTATGGTTAACTTGATTAGAACCCATCTAGATAAATAAGGTGGATAAATAAACATATGTAACACCAATACATTTCCCCTCATTAATAAAATAAAATTATTACTAGGTAAATATAATCTAATCTGATTTATGTAAGATTTTATGTTTACAATATATAGATAAATGAAAGTAAATTTAAGTAAATACCTGAAAAACATTATTATAATAAATCCATCATTTGGAGGTGGAAGATTTTAAAATAACATATCCTCATTGTAACAAATAAAAGTTAGAAGGATGTTGATATATATGGAAAACAACCTTACAAATGAATTCTTGAAAAATTCCACCCAAAAAGAGATCATGAATTGAATTTTTTCTTATCATGAGTTTATTTTCCCCAAATTATAATATATATATATATATATGAGAGGATAAATCATTAAAATAACCCCTATTATAGAAAAACCATTATAAAATATAAAGGTGAATGGAAGTGAAATCTTAAAATAGATTTTATAAAAAAAATTGACATAAAATAAGAAGTTACAGGTCACTTACAAAAGTCATTTTTAAAAGGTAAAGGGAAAAATCATTAAAAAAACATCAATTATAAGATAATATCTAATATCTGATCCGTAAAAATTGAAAAAAATAAATATTAAATGTTTAGCCAAAACAAATGATTATGAAAGGGTCATTTTTATAATTTGAATTAGATTTGTTGAAAAAACATATTATAAAAAAGTAATACAAATTTATTTGTATTTAAACATCATTTTAAAAATATTATTATAAAATATCATAAAATATTAGGGCGGGAGAACACAAGCATGGAAGAATGGTGTTCAAGATAAAACATTTAAATCAAAGAAGGGGATTCGAGTTACCAAAAATCATTATTATTGGGGAAAAAAATTGCATAAAAAGACACTTGAATAAGGGGAAATTATTTTCCAAGTAAATCCCATGAAATAAAAATAGTATGATAGAAAAATATCCATATATTTTTAATAAACCATAAATTTAATTGAGTTCATAACACAAAACAAGTCTCAAAGTGAGGAATTTTCGCCAATAACCCTTAACTCTTATTATTAACATCCACAAACATACATAAAAATAATATATCACAAAAATATCTATATTAATAAATTAATTCATAAACTTACTCATATCCATTTTTTATTCTATTTATAAAAAGTATTTCTCAATAAGAATTCAATCGATTTTCCTTATCGGGTGTTCACAGTTTTGTTCCTTTATACGTGTTTTATAATAGCGGTGTCTGTGTTCATTATTATATCAAAGTTCATCATTAAATGGTATAAAAAATTTACTATTAGGTATGATTTATAAATATTTATTATGTTTTTAATTTCTTTCAGTGGTGTTTTAGTCCTTACCCTTGAAAATAAAATCGATAAGAAGTGTGTTTTAGTGATTATTGATGATCAAAGTGTGATTTATTAATTAATGAATTAAATATTTATTTAACATCTCCATAACCAATAACAACTAATAATTTAAAATTTTATAAAATTTTATCCTATTAAATATTTTACCATAGTCATTCATGATATAAATTGATAGTATTGTTCAATTTGGTGGTTAAACCGACCAAAACATGAACATACCCTGATTGAATGAATGATTCTAAGGTGGTTCTGGTGTAATATATTTATAATGAAATAATAATAACCTTATTTAGTTCTTAATTGTGTGATATAAAATAATTTTAAGTAATATTAATAATAATTAATGTAAGTGAATCCATTACATAATTTCAATAAAATATTATCCTCTAAGTACAGTTATTTTAAACGATTAAATTTACGAGGATCATTTATTGATCGTATAATTAATATGTTATTATATATATAATACCATAACCTTAAAGATTTCATAAAAATAATAATTATTCTTTAATCTCACCCATATATTTGACCTTGTAAGATAATGGAAGAAAATGAAACATGTTGTGTCGTGGAGGCAATAGTCTGCAAAAACCCACGAATGAAGGTTTTCCTTTTTTAAATGGGTGGGTATATGAAGAAAAAATGATAAAAATACAATATAGTAACATTTAAGTATATAAATGATACTAATATCATTATATCATGAGTTTTATAGTAAAATTGAATGAATATAATTAAGAAGATAAACTCAATGGTTGATAATACTCATGTTGAGGACTTGAATTTTCCTTGGAAGTCTCCTTTGAAATGAGGAACTTATGCTAAGTAATGGTGACCATAAGATTCTGAAAGTGAGATAATGTTATATTAAAAGACAAATGATATATGTTAATGGATAAATTATAATTATAACTGAGTCTTGAAGTGGGGGCGATGTTACCCTTTTACAGGTGAAGAGAAGGGTAGTTTTTTAAATACCCATTGAATTTCAGTAATTTAATTTCACTATTAATGGGCCAAGGGATTAAAAACAGATGAATGAAAAATAAGTGTGATTTTTATTGAAACCAAACCTAAAACATGAATTTTTAAACACGTTTTTAATATTTTTTTCCCTAACGACTAGGGAAAATTACTTTTACCGTATTTACTTTTTACAGGGGTAACTACTTTTTAACCATAGTAATTAATTTTAACGACCAAAATTAAAATCGTACTGATTAGATAATTTAAAATTTATGATTCAGAATTATAAAACCATTTTAGAAAATAAAATTTCTACAAAAATTAAAATTTAATTTCGAAATATAAACTTTGAAATGTCTAAAACAGTTTTAAGATTAATAATGATATTAATATTTAAATTTATATATAAGGTTAAATTATTATGGATATTGATTATATTGAGATAAATTGATTTATTATATAAAAATTAAAGGATATAATGATTTAAATGAGATCCAAAATTGAATATCCCTTAAAAAATACTTGATTCAAGGAAAATACCGAACATATCTTTTTATATTGAAGTAACATTTTAATTAGTTACAAAAAACTATATCGGGTTTTTATGTTGAAATAATATTTTAATGAATAATTTAATTCCTAAAATTTATATATTATTACATAAAAGTTTGTATAAAATTATAGGTCTTTCTTATATAATGAGAAAGTCATACAAATTACATGTTTTGTAAGAACTGAAATTTTTTACTAAAAAGTGGCTTTTGCAGATTAAGATAAAAAATTTATACTAAGTCATTTCTTATATGATTAATTGAAAAATGAAGTTAATTTTATTTATTTTTAAATTAAAAAATTTATTAATTCAATTTTTAGTATGATTATAAAATATAATTGTAAACCCATAGTAATTGGAAAATGGAATTTTCGACACTTGTAGAATTTACCAATCCATTTAATGTAATTTTCCCTATGTTTCTTTCCAAATTTTTGATATATGGGAAATTGAATCTGTTTTCCTTCATCATATTCATTAGTTCATCATTCATGAGACTCCATAATTATATTCCTTCAAGGATTTGTGACTACAATTATGTGGACATTTTTAATCTTATTTCATAATAGTTGGTTTCATATAATCACATGGTTTCTTACTAAATCTCTCATTCAGTTGGGTTATTCATTAATATAATCTCCACATTTTACCTCACACCTATGGTTATTTCTAATTCCATTCATTACTAAATCCAAAATATTCAATATTAATAATGATAATTACAATTGAATTATTATAAATAACCATAATAAAATCTAACCTCAATATGTCTCGCTTTTAACACCATCATGTTGGTTTATCATTTTTACAAATCAACTAGTATTAAACATGGTTCAATCTATATGAATCTCACTTTAACGTATATAATTCCTTTATCAACCTAGGTTACTTATGGTAGGATCTCTTATACTTATTAACCTAATACATAAAATTGATATCCAAAATCACAATGAAATTTTTAAAAAATTTCTAAACCCAATAATCATTGAAATATATTCTCTCAAATTACAAATTATCCATTCTCAAAAAAATATTATTCATTCTTATAATAATATATCCATGCATATATATAACTTAATACTATACTCTCAATAACATAACTTTCCTAAAACATATTTGAACATCCAAGGCCTTAAACCATAATGAGACTATATATTCTACTAAAAGTAACTATATTTTTAACCCTCAAATAGAATTAACCATTATTTTATAATCTCACACACTAGTCAATATATATCTCAAACCCAAAAATGAGATTAACTTATCCAAAAATATAATAAATAAATTATCAATCTAAAGGTTACTAATTATAATATAACTTACTTATTTAAAATCAGGCCACCCTTTATTATCACATCATCAAGAATATATTGAACCAAAAAACAATATATACCTCAATAATGTGTCCTCTAATAGTTATCCCAAAAAATATAACATTTTCATTAAACTAATTTACAATGTTATTAATTACATTTAATATATGTATTCATTCATTTAAAGTAAAAATATTGAATAATAATCCTTAAATTTTTCACATAATCCTCATAAATTTCAGAATATACCATAATATCATTGATAAATATCAGTAAATAATGAAAATAGCTAATATCTTCAAGAAAATATCAATATCACTACCTAAGGTATGATATGGAAACTCACATTTTTCATAATAATATCCATATAATAATACTCTCAATCATTTTAGTATGAAACCTTATTCAGTTATATAGACATAGTGATTTCTAGGTTCATAATTTTCTCGGATTTCTTTATACGGCCTTGTTTCAAAGAAATTCTAAAACAAAAATGGTTGAGATAATATTCAAAATATGTATATTAAAAAATAATTTTGAATAGTTTTTCCCTTACCACACTTTTTTTAACATATGATACTTTCTGACCAACCTAGGACTCTCTTTGATCAAGTGTTGGTCATCCATGGTCATTTTTTTATTATGTTCTCATAACCATATTAGTTAAAATAATTATTAAATCATTCTTAATGGTATATAAAGATAATTAGATTATCCAAAGCATATACCATGTGATTTTCTCTCTATGTGTGTCACCCCAGGCCCACTTATCATGCATTAGAATGATGCTTGAGTTAATTCTCTATCATATGTCAACTAAAACTTTTCATTTATTAATATTACATCATTTTTTATGAATATTAAAAAAATAAAATTATGATCCATTCTAGTATCATAAAGGTTTAGTGTCTTTAGAGACTATATACATTAACATCTTATTTTGGTGCATTATTCAATATCTCTCACAGATTTATTCCCACTTTATACCTATCATGGAATACCCTACTTAAAACCTTTATTCATGATCTATTGAAGGTAAATATAATAAAGGGTGAACTCAGATTTTCCATAAGGATAAACATGGGAGATATCAATCGACGATCACAATCAAGAATAGGATAAGCATAAGAGTATGAGTTCATGACCATAACATACAAAGTTAATACTCAATCTCTCATGGATCAACATCATGATTCATGGCATAAAACATTATCATTCCAAAAGACATGAATCATAAGATTGAGAAATAATTATAAATCAATCATGAACCATAGGTTCATGTCATAAAAGTGTTCCCCCATCATAGGTATATAAATAATTTTATACATCAAGGTTAACTATTGATACCATCAAATCATAGTGGAAAGAAAACCAACACCTATTTCTCAAAACATAATGGATCTATCGTCACCACATACTTCTTATATTATACCAGGAGTCCCCATATGTTTCCCATAGTAGTTCAAACATCCTTACGCATTTCCCAAAAGTATCTCATGTTATATAAAGCTTTACAAAATGAATTTTAGGGACATATAATTCTAGGACCACCCATCACACAATTGATACCATACATATTTATTCCAAAAGATCAAAAACATTCAACATATAAACATATTATAACCCATGGAAAATAAATAATTTTTTTAAATATTTCACCATTTCATCATAGAATAACTCCGCGAAAAAATTAGTTTCACAAAAATTTCATCATATTCATAATAAAACAAAATAAGAACAAATAAGTATGGAATAATTGGATTATATGCCCATTAAAACATAAGTAACATCAAAGTATGTTGTCATAGAAGAAATTTCTCTTTAAAATTACACTGGATATTTTCTTATGAAAAATACACTTTTCAATTTGAAAGCACTTATTTAAAATAAAAATATTTCAGAAATATTAAGAAAACCATTTTATTTTTAAAGAACCATGGATACCTATAAAATATTTTTCAAAACATTAAGTGTTCATCATATTGGAAATTTTTTTTCATGTCGAGTTTTTTAAAATTAGTATTCATTTCACATTTTTGGTAAAATATCAAAAGTAGCTTATTCAAAAAACAAAAAAAAAATCCTTTAATTTTTTTTATAAAATTTCAAAAATGGTTAAAAATGAATTTAAATAATCATCTGAGAATATTAAAATATTTTTGAAAACATGTTATAGAAAACATAGAACTATAAGAAAATTTTTTCCAACCAAAGATGGAATAAAGTATGTTTTTCTTTAAAATATTTTCCCTGTCATTTTAAGTACTCAAGAGATGAAAATAGTTCTATTACCTGAAAATGTAATTAATTAATAATGGATAAGGAAATTAAAGAGATTTATCATATAATTATCATATAATTTCCTCAATATAAATTAAATCATAAAAAATTAAGATTAAAATGGGATTGAACCATAAATAAGTTACCTAAAGTCTCATCTTACTTCGTATGTAATGAGATAAAATTTATAATAAATATAGATTTATTATAAATATATTCTAGAAAAATAATCTTATATATCATACCATATATGATTTACATATAATATCTCATCATCTATTTATTAATAATTTATTATTATAATCATTTTTCTGCGTGATGGTTACTTTGTTTTTCAGGCATATTTTGGTTCAATAGTCATGTTCCTTATACATTAATCAAGGTTCCATAATATCCAGAATTTTAATAATTAAATTATTATAATATTTAATCATTATATATGATTTTATAACTATTCATATAAATTGATGATGAAAATATAATTACATCACTTCATGGGATTGTAGTCTCTATGTAAACTCGAGTGATGTTTTAATTTTTGATGTGTGGAATAAAAGGAAGGTAAATAATAATTAACCTTTAGAGAATCATTATTATATCATATATAATCATTAAATATTTCATTATTACCATCCATGTAAATTTCAGGTGAAAAAACGAATCACATCATTTTGTGGAGGTGGTAGTCCACACGTACACACGAGCAACATTATTACACCTTAAATCTTAAAAGGATGGTATTTTAGAAATAATTTAAGCTAAAAGATGTGGTAAAGGAAGATAGGATGATATTAAAATATGTATTGTACAATATATACGGCTCAAACAATGTGAATAATAAATGAAAGGAGGTTCCCTTTTATAAGTCAGGGGATCGACACTCTTGGAATTATTTAAAGTATTTAATTAATATAAATTAATTTTAAATAAAAAATAGATTCAAATTGAAATAATTATAATGTAACAATAGTGTGAGTCTAAAAAATCTCATAAAATTTTTTAGACAACTTTGGCATATGTTTTCACCCATATCTCTTAGATTAAACCACCCCTCCCCTATTAACCCTTTAGAAAATTACTATGATATAAATATTTTTTCGTCTTTAGTGGTAAAGAAAGCTAATATAAAAGGGAAATTGAATCATAAATGTATCATGTTTCATATTTTCAACCATATCCCATTCACTAGGAAGAATATATGATTTTAATAATTTTAAATCATTTAATAAAATATTATTTATTATAAAATATTGTTATTATCATTTTTAAAATACATGAAATATTATAAAAAAATTTGTTGATAACTCATGTAAAATGTTTCCAAAAGGACATTTATTTAAAGATAAGGAAAATATGGTATTAATATAATTATCAAATAAAATTTATATAGGTTTAGGTATCATTTTAGACTTTTTCTTTTGGTTTTACCACATAACCAATTTTAACATTAACCATGGTATTGATTTATTCAATATTAAATGGTTTTAGTGTTAATTATTTTGAAAAAATATTTCAATAAATGAACAAGGTAAGAAATTTTTTAATAATTTTCATCCTAATTGTCATATTTATTTATTTTTATGATTTTAGATAATTTAATAAAATATTATGTAACATAAAATACTATTAATGTTCATTAAGAATTATTCACAAAATTTTACTTTGAAAATAACATGATAGTAATGGAATTATAATATTAAAACTTTACCCATCTCTAATATGTTATATTTATCTTCAAAATATTTTCAAAACATTATGTATCCAAAAAAAATTATTTTTTAAAAAATGATTTTCTTGATTTTTCTATAGATTGTACTTATTTCCTCACAATAAATTAAAAATAAATTACCATGATAAAAAATAACTAATATTTAAAAAACCAAATTAAAACCAATAAGATCCTAGATCCTAGTATCCCATCCCTTGTTGTTTTTAGGTGTTGGAGGTTTCGACAGGATTTTTAGGTGAAACAAGAGAGTTAACATGAAATCTTAGCTTAATAGAGAATTCTACGATGTGGAGTGCTATGTTGTGTAATAAGGTTGGCTATTGTGGCATATAGATCATATTTGTAGTATAGGGCCTTGAGAAGAGGAGTTGTTGAGATACTATATATTTTTTAATAGTTATACCGTGGAGGTTTGTTGCAGCATAGTCACTTCTTTAGTGGTCGAGTGGCTGTGATGTGGAGGTCACTACTGTGATGTAGTGGTTTGTGGATGGTTCTGCCAATTTCTATGTAGCTGCGTCATGTGGGGATGGTTATGTTAGATCCCCCTTCTTGTAATATTGGTTCTTTAGTGTGTTGATTTTGGGTAAACCATAGTTACTCCCCGGATATATAGAATATAAGTCATGGGAGGAATAATGTTCCTCGAATGAAGGTTTGATCAAGTGGGCTCCAACATGGTCCCTTGAGTTAGGCCATAGTCTTCCATATATCAGCGGGTTCTATAGTGTGGTCTAGGAGGTTGAATCATGGTCATATAATTTTTAGTTATCCAATAAATTATGAAACCCCTTCTAAAAACACTTTTCTCTGATGTTTCTCTCATGAACCTCAGGTGCCTAATAGATCATTTGGAAGGTCTTTGAATCTACTTCAGATTAGGTTCGATCTTCAGTATCCTGTGTTCAATTCATGGTGATATAAGGTGAGTTAAACTTATTTTATAGTGAATTCTTCTATGTTTTTCCTTGATTACTCCCATTTTATCTTACCATGTTATGGTGGTTGATATCTATAGTTCTAATGTATTTTCTATGATGTCTATTGGTATAGTTATGGAATGCCATTCTTGGAAGGATGTAGCTTTCCTTAAAAAAGAGTTGAATGGTAATCTCTATTGTTGTTCCATTCTCTATCAAATAATGTTGAATTCCTTGAGGTATGAGTTTTTTCATCTTCTTTTATATTGCATGAAATCATAAATTAATCTTGATTTATATCTTTGGGTGGTGGTGTAATTAACCCTAATAAATAATAACTGGACTAATAGAATAAATTATTTATGGTTAGTGATCACATGTATTTTTTTACGATGTTAATGATTTACCTATTGTTTAACTAAATAGTGTTCTATATATGTTATGCTTTAGTAGCACATTTTTTATTCTTATGAGAGAATGTTAATTTGAAAAAATTAGAAAATTAGATAAAGTCAATAATTATTGGTTGATTAAATGAATGTAAAGAAGATTATAAAATCTACTCTTTTGATATAATTTTATGAAAATAAAAATATGCTTAGTGCATCACTTAATTAAATTTTTTTATTATTTATGTTCATGGAAATGAAAAAATAACATGAATATGTAATGATTTTTGTTGTTAATAATGATAAATTCGTTTTAAATAAGAAGTGTTCCTCCTTAATGTTTAATGAAATTAGAATTTATGCTAGAGGGCATGTTTAAAAATTTTAATAGATTTTAATATTTGACAGATTAGGTTACCTGTTTTTGTAATCTATGATAATTGAATTGATTAATTTAAGAAAAAAGAGGACTGGTAGTTTCATAAAGATAAATGTATGGGTTTGAGAGACATCATTTTCATGTAAAGACTAAATGACTTGTTTTTTGGGACTAGATTCCCTATTGGCCCTTTTTAATTGTTTTCTACTTTTGTGTGATCCAAAAAAGAGACTTTATATGTAATGTGATGTCATACTGAGATAGTGTTTTGTTAATGAGATGTAATAATGGAGTCTTGGGGTTTGAGAAGTAGTTGATACATATGATGGAGAGATACATATTTATATGATTTATGGTGTTATGGATGGAACTAGGTTTGATTGAATGGGTTAAATTTGGGCTATACTATTCTCGTTTTTGAATCTATGATAATTTCTTGTTAACATTCTTCTTAAGGGATGGATGGAATAGTTTCTTGTTTATCGACATTATTCTCCCCACAGTATAAGGCATCTGGATATTCATGTTTATGCTTATATTTAGTATCATCATATTTTTCTTTTAGTACATAGAATTGATGAAAAATAATCATTTCTAATAAATAATGTTACCCTTAGGGTTGGTGTTGTTTATAATTATAAAAAATGTTAATCTTGAGAAACTGTGGAGTTGGTTGGATTATTCAAGGAGTTAATGGACTTCAATCTAAAATTTAATTAAATAATATGGATTAATTTTAACTAATTAATAACAAATAAATTAATGTAATGTTAATTTATAAAATGTAAATAAGTAATTTAATGAAACTCCTTAAATTATTGTGCGGTTTTAGGATACATAGGTCTTAGTATTGGTAGTCAGGAATCCAATAGATGATAACAGAAATTGACATTAATACTAGGTTAATTCCCATAGTGTGGTTATGATCCATTTTATATCATGTATGTTTTATGATTTCATGTCCTTCGATACCCATGTTGGTTAGGTGACTAACACCTGATGGTCTCTTGGAGGGTGTTTTCCCCAACATCCAGCTTTGAAAATGACGGATAGCTGACTACCCCATCTGGCCCCACATTCTCTTCTTGGAAATATTATATACATGTTTTCATGATGGTTATATTACCATATAAATTTATAATGGTATGTAATGAAATGTTGTTATTTGAAACACATGTACCTTTGGATATTGTTTCCTAATTATTATTATATATATGATGTCTATAGTTTGTGTTGGATCAAGGTATATTACTCAGTGTATGGGCTGGGATGTATTTATGTATAATACCTTTTGTATGATACATGACATACATGCTATAGTAGATCCTAGAAACTACTCAGTTGGTATATAGAGATGTGGAGTGGGATGATGAGATGATGTGATACATGAGATACATGTTATGATACCTTATCCCAGGTGTCTTTGGGATGGATTATTTTGGAGAGAGATGGATCAGGATGTACACCCTTGGTGGAAGTGTGGTAAAATAGTGGGGAAGGGGTTGTAGGAAACTCATGTATTTATTACTATATTTTGATCTATTATATTTGTTACTTGGTGAGAGGTATCTCAGGTGTGGATGGAAACTTAATATACCTGTTTATGTCACGAGTTATATTAATTTTTTATTCTATAATATTTGGAATGATTTCATTATATATTTCGTGAGAGTAACTAGGAAGGATCCTTCTAATTGTACCTATTGCACTCACCCTACTAATATATAATTTTTTAGAGTTTAGTAGGAGTAGGATGGAGATCTAACTAGATAATACTAGCTCATGGTTTTGTAGGATCTGTTTGGGATTCACGGTCACTGCTATTTTTATATTTTGGTTCTTATAGTTCCTTTTTAGTTATATTAGTTCATTTATACAATTACATGCAGGTACTTAGGATCTTCCATTTATCATTATGAGAAGTATTTGATTGGTGTACATTTCATATCTCTCTTTAATCACTTTATTTTAGAGGGTAATGCCTCCCATTTGTACGTATGATATACCCTTGGTGATTATATCTAACCCATAGCCGAATAGAGGTGGTATTTGGGCTTATAAATATCTCTCTTATATCACTACTATCCCAAGAGGGGTACCTTTGGGGGTAGGTGTCATGATAGAGTTGTATTAGAGGTTCATGTTAAGAGATATGATAGATTTTGGATTTAGGAATAGGTGAGACTATATGTGTTATTATAGAAGTAGTGTATGATAATAATAATAATAAGTAATGTAAACAAGGGATATTGGGTGAGACATAAACATTTATAGACCCCTGTGATGGGATTCATGGACCATTATTTTTACAAAGTATACTAAGAAAAATGATATTGATTTATATTTAAATACCTTAGAAAGTATCATGCATCATTCCTCATTGTGCCTATATTTGGAGTGGGTAGAACTCAGTATAGGTTAAACATTAAATAAAAAAATAAAAAAATAATTAATTAATATTAATTTTCTATATTCTATGTTTAAGAGTTTCAAACTTTTTTTCTTTTTCAAGTATGGATCCAGGTCAACATCCCCATGAGGTTTATAAAAAATATATTTAATGGGTTGTACCAATTGCTCACCACGTAGTAGAGGTCGATGAAGATGAAACTTTGAGTTAGACACTGTGATAGTTTCATAACCAAATCCTATAGAAGAATGAGGGCTCTATTTCATAATCCGTGATAGAAGGCTAGTTGGAAGAGGTTGAGACACTATTCAGTTCAATCCATGATTGGAAGGAGCACCGAGTTTCTTTGACCTTGATGATGTTATGTAGAGAAGTTAGTTACTAGAGGATCTTATCCCTCTGGGATCTTAGAGATTCAAAGGTATCATGGTAGAATTTTAGGGACTAATATCATGAATATTTTCTTTCTTTGACCATGAAAGTGACTAATCTCTAAGAGTTTTTTACCCATCAAGAAGAAATTTCCTTCATGTGGGAGTGCAGAATCCATTTTAGGACACTTCTATGATATTCTTCCAACCTATTTCTATATAATGAGGCTATAGTGAGGAATTAAAATGAGTTTTTCATCCAAATAACTAGTTCTAGGTCACCTTATTTATGTTTCATATGCATCTTAACATGTTTCTAAGATGAGAGGTTACTAAGAAAATGTTGTATAGAACTGATTAATCTCATGATGGGATTATTTAGGAATCCTCACAAATAATATTTATGGTCAAAGGTTCATATTTTCCTCGATAGAATAGATTTTGGATAGTTAAGAGTATGTACTAGAACTGATCATCTTTTTTCATCGATGGTGGAGGCTCTTAGACCATTTCTAAAGGATCGATGGATTTTTTACCTTATATAGGGTGAGGTAATTAGTGGAGAGAGTAAAAATCCTTTTTGATTATGTAGAATACACTGTATATTCTTCTTCAAGTTCCTCTATTGAGGTAGTTTCAACTGAGGTAGTAGTAGAAAGATGTTCCATCACGGGATCTGAATAGAGGATATGCGGTGGGAAAAGAACATCCTTGAGATGCTCCTCATCCAAAAAGAGTAGAGTGTGGCCATGAGGTTGTTCATCATTGGTGTTATAAAGGTTATGTTCAGATTCATACCCTAGATATTCCAACACTAAGTGATCCAAATGTCGTTCGAGGTACCCTATTATTGTCTTCTACATGGGTTCATTATTTTTTAGATTAAAGAGTTACACACTCTTTTATATCACTTGTCCAAGTCCTAGATTTTGGATTTTATATGGAGAAGCTTTAAGTTCTCTTGGAATTAACTATAATAATTGGAGGTCGATCATATTTGTATGAAGTAGGTTGAGACTACAAGTTAGTGCTAGTAAAACATCACTATTTGAGATAAATTATATTTTTGTGTATACAACCTTATGAAATCATCCTTGGTATATATTGGCTATATTTAGTATAGGTTATTGTGGAATTATTCATGAGGAATGTGTTATTCTATGATGATGATAGAGATTTGTCCACATATTTTGGAAAGATAATCCCTTGTATGGGTTAGAGGCATGTTCTATCTTTATCTTCCGTGTTGGATGGGATAAATATGAGTTCTTAAGAGTTTTATCCATCAATGTTTCATAGGGTTATGTAAGAGTACCCTAATTTTTCTAAGGACTATGTTGAATCATTACCCCCTTCGATGGGAGATTGATTTGGAGTTAGAGCTATAGTTGAGAGCTTCTATAATCTTAATGTCTTTGTATAGGATGGAACCTTTTGAGTTGGAAGAGTTGTGAGTATAGCTTTATGATCTTCTAAGTCAATGATTATTCGACAGAGTGTGTCACCATGGGGTGATCTAGTTTTTTTTAAAGTAAGTTGATATCATTTTGAGTCGTTATATAAATTATTTTCACATGAATCGTATGATTGTGAAGAAAATCTATCCACTACTGTGGATTTATGATTTTTTCAACCAGCTAGAGGGAAATAATTGGTTCTTGAAGATTGATATATGTTTATAATATCATCAGATATGGGTGAAAGATGGGGATATTATGAAGGTCACTTTCTGATTTCATCATGGGATTTAAGAGTTCTTTGTTATGCCTTTCTTTATGATGAACGCTCCAACCATGTTCATGGGTGTGGTAAATGTAGTTTTTATAGAACAATTGGATTGTATTTTCTTGTTTCATCAATGAAATCCTTATCTACTCCAAATTTTGGGAAGACCACACAGTGTATCTACAGGAATTTTTGGGAGTTCTTCATCATCAGCACCAGTTCTAGAAGTATCCAAGTGTGACTTCTGGGATTGTGAATTTTGTTTCATGTGGAATTTCATGTCCCAAAAAGGATCATATATGGGTCCTTCAAATATCATTTTAATCATTACTTAAATATCCCCAACACTATTTCATAGGTGTGAAGTTTGATTGGTCACCACTCTAGACCATTATTTTCTTGTAGAGGGAGTTAAGTTCAAGGTTATCTAGGATAATCACATCTTGGGTAAGGCTCTATTCTGATGGAGAAGAGATCATTTTTTTTCTTATGGGTATTAGTATTTATGTCCATGTGAGTGTAAATATGAAACCCATGATCTCAAGTTAGTGTAGGTTGTTTTATCATTAATGTAATGGTGATATAATATCATCAGTGAGAGTTTTTTGGACATTATAGATCATAAGAACCTGAGGTATATCACATACTATCATATCATGAACATGAATCAAATATGTTGGATATAATTATATTAGTATTATGAATTTTATATTTCATATACACCATCAAAGGGTAATGTTGTGGTGATTTTTTGAGAATGAATTTATATAATGATTTCATGCAAGAATCTGGAGATTACTAGAGTGTTATATAAGAGAACTTAGTGATACATATTGATAAGGGAGAGGTTGGTGGTAGAGGTAATACTTTATAGGTGATGGTGTAGTCATCTTTGGTGTATCATGTGGAGGATTCATATATGGGGGATTCTGAGATGAAGGTGTGGAAAGACTGAGTTGTATTTAGAGATTCCCCTAATGGTTAGTCTGTAGACGAAGAGCACCAGGTGTTATTTTAGTGGATTCTTTTCATCCCATGGTAGATTTGTAAGATGGTCCTTTATTAGTTTCATAACTAACCCTTGGTGGTACACCCTATTGTGAAAAACATGTAACAAGATCTCATATGGCAGTTTTTGCGGTCTGGGATGAAGGGTATTGTTACAGATTTTATGTCTTGATGTTTGGTTTACTGGAAGATAAAGTCCAATCACCATGTTCTTACTAGTATTATCCAGAAATTTGATGTTCCTCAGTAGAAGTGGGGGGAAATATTGATGGAATTATTTCTTGGTTTACCACAATCTTAGGGATACTTTGATTTTATATATGTTATCATGGACTATTTTATGAAATCATCCCACTTCATATCGATCAGGGAGTCAAGCTCAATGGAGATTTGATTGATGCAGTATCTTGAGGATGTGTTGAGACTCCAAAATATCCCAAGAATGACCATATATGATAATAAATCTCATTTTACATATTGGTTATGGAGAGGTATGTAAGAATATTTTTTATC
The DNA here is from genome assembly GCA_963277665.1 of Viscum album. Lineage (NCBI taxonomy): Eukaryota > Viridiplantae > Streptophyta > Magnoliopsida > Santalales > Viscaceae > Viscum > Viscum album. The sequence goes on from OY728132.1 coordinate 625,593,068, forward strand.
TTAGTTATTCCTTTCAAATTATTTACATCCATATAAATATGGTCAAATAGAGCACACCATCTAGAATATTGATGATATGATGAATTTTTGTCTTCTTGATATCATATGCTTGTGGATGAGGAAAATACCCTTGGTCATGTTCTCATATAATAATAATTTTATCTCCACCATTGATATGTAACCATTTGAATATTTTTACAAATATCCATGTTGTTCTTTGTTGTGATAGAATGGGGTCAAACACTCACCAATTATTGGTCTAGTACTAGTATAGAGAACAAAATATATGTTTCATATGATTCATGAAAATAAAAAAGAATTGTAAGATCATCACATGTTCCATGCTGATCATAGTAGAGTACATCTTCAATTCTATATTTGATATCATGTTCTCATGAAGGTTACTCCTCATCATGGGAAGTGAATATTTTATCATGGGATTAATCTTTATCCCTAGTTTGATGGGCCTTTCAAGGTGGGAAATCTTGTTGTACTCATGGAATATTGAATAGAAGATATCCCGTAAATGATCCATATGCATTATGTATTCCATGTATTTTAACTCTACTATTATCATTATGAAAATATTCACATCATTGATTGGTGCAAGATAGTAAATGAAAATGATGAGACCTTTGAAGAGATGTATGCAGAGATCTGGAAAATCTAGGATATGGAGTGTCACAGGCATGATATTCCCTTTGTTCAAATTTTATGGTGACATTTTTTCATAAAGTATATTACCTAGGAATGTGAGTCATAGATATACACATAGTACCCCAATATTTTTTAGAACTTATCATGTAGTGTTTCCCATTGTGGTTATAGAAATTTTCTAGTTATAAAATAGTTTCCTTTTAATTGTATTATTTTTTTCCATTCTATTCTTTGAAATGTATCTTCATTAAGATAGTGTTTTCGATCTTGTTGTTTCTATTTCATGTTTTTTCTCTTGCTACCTCTAAACGAGGTGTTGGAGATCCTATAATAGAAAAATTATTGAGAGGTATCTCAGGCGTTGGTTGTTCAGATAACCATTTTTCCTTCTTTATCTCTGGGTTTTGTTTTAAATTATCAAGTAAGAGAATCATCTGAGAGTTATTTTATATAAGTAAAGTTATCCTATTATCCTATCCATTGGTCTATTTGAGGTGTTAGAGGTACTAAGAGGATATTTTTGGTCAAATAAGAGAGTTCAGATGAAATATCAATTTAGTATAACATTTTATGGTCTAGAGGTATATGGTACACTATAATAATGGATGTTGTAGCCTTGATTGATTTAATATAGTGTAGGGTCCATGGAGGTTGTTTTTTAGAGAAACTTCCAATTTTGGCATGGTTATGCTGTGTAGGTAGGCTGCAGAATAGGGCCTTATTTAGTTGTTGAATGTCTAAAAAATGGAGGTCCAAACTTCCACATAGGTGTTAATGGGTGGTTGTAGCAATTTCATGGTAGAAGAGGCATGTGATATAGGCTATGTTGTAGAATCCTTCTTGGAAAATGGGTTTTGCGATGTTGTAGATTTGACTATGCTACAGTCCCTCCCCGAGTTTATATGATTGTATCATAGGAGGTTTTTTGTTCCTCAGGCATGGGTTTGACGGGGTAGGTTTTGGAATGGTCTCTTACTCTATGTCATTGTACTCAATATGTCATCCAATTCTGCAACATGGGTTAGGTGGATACACCATAGTCTTCCAATTTTCAGTTGGCCTATATATACCCAAAATTCCAAACCAATGTTTCTCCCAATTTTCTTTCTTGAACCCTTGGCTCCCAAGAGAAATTCTTGATGGACTATAAATCCCCTTTCAATTTGATTTGATCCCCAACTTCCCATGTTCAATTTATGGTGATCCAAGGTGAGTTGTACCTCTTTTCTAACTGTTTCTTCACTGTTTTTTCTCATTTTATCCCATTCTATATTTTTATATTATGGAATTTGATCTCCATAATTCTAAGGGATTTTATTTTAATTTTTTTTAGATTTTTTTTGGAATTGAATATTTCGATATATGTAGCTTTCCTTGAGGGAAATGTTATTGAAGATCCTCATTGTCGCCCTATTCTTGATCAAATAACATTTAAAACCTTATGATATGACTGTTGATTCTCCTTTTATATCACATGTTATCTTAAATTAATTGTCCCATCTCCCTTCAGATGGTCTTATAATAAACCATAAAAAAATAAACTAATTAATGAAATAAATGATTTATGGTATGTGATCTCATGTCTTTTCCCACCATAATAAAAATTTTCCTCTTATTTTACTAGGTAGTGTTCTATCTATGTTATGATTTTTTGGAATGTTTTTTATTCTTGGGATAGCATGTTAATTTGATGAAATTGGTAAATAATGTAAATCTGGTAATGGTTGGTTTGATAAATAAATTAAAATTTTCATTTTTATAAAATATTTTTGTTCTTATAATTTAATGGAAATAAAATGATTCTTAGTGAATATATTAATTTATGTTGGTTCTTCCATTTGTGGATGTAGATGGATAAAGAACTTGAAGTTGTAATTCTTTTTGTTGTTAATAATAATGAAGGCATGTTAAATAAGAATTTGTTTTCCTTAAATATTAAAAAAACTAAAATGGATATGAGGGATCATGTTTAATGAGTTTAATAGTTTTTAATAGTTGATTCCTTAGGATACTCATAGATTTAACTTGTAGTAATTCATTCAGTTAATTCCAAATGGAAAAACTATTTTTTGATAAAGATAAATATTTGGTACTCAGTGAGCCAGTTTTTACTTGATGGGTGAATGCCTTTATTTTTGGGAATAAAAGACTTGTTGACCCTTAATTTTTTTTATTAATTTCTATGTGTGATTAACATGAGTCTTTATATGTTATTAGATGTAAACTTGGGATTTATTTTGGTTGATGAGATATAGGAAACAAGGCCCATGTTTGTTGAAGAAGATTATGCCTATGATGGTGAGATGCATGGTGATATTCATGATCGTGTTAGTGATGAAACAAGGTTTTATGTAATGGGTTGAATATGGTATTTCGTATTATCATTATTAAATTTGGGATACTTACTTGTTAAAATTTTACTTAAGGGTCAGACATCCATGCTTCTTATTTATCTACATTCCTCTCCATACTACTTGAAGCAGTATGTTGTGCGTGATTGATCATATTTATTGCAGTATAATTTGTTTACTAAATTTCCTGTAATTAATAAATGGTTATAATTTTTAATAAATAATTCAACCCTTTAGGCTGGTGTTGTTTGGAATATTAAAAATATGTTTATCTTGAGAAACTGTGGACTCTGTTGGATTATACCTGGAGGAAATGTACTTCACTATAATGGTTAATGAGATGTAATTTGAAGTTGAATTTTTTATTATAAAATAAAATAATTAAAATAAGTTTAACTGTTAAAAATGAAATAGGTAAATGAATGAAAATTTTGAAATTCTTGTGTTGTTTTTTAATACCTAGTTCTTAGCAGGGTTAACCAGGTGTCCGAGAGATGATAATTGTAGTTAATCTTAATACTAGGTTAATTCCAATAGTGTTGTTGTGAGATATATTATATATTATATTTTTTATGATTTTATATTCTACCCCACCAATTTTTTTAGGTAGAATGGAAATAAATGGACTTCAGGAGGGTGTTTTCTGCGATATCCAATTTGGTGAGGGACAGATGGCTGACTGACCCCTCTGGACCCACTCACTTCTACTATTAGTATTATATATTAGTATGCATGGTTGTTAGATTACCCATATATGTTTATTTAGAGTTTTAATGGATTATAGTAATTCCACATATATATATCTCTAGATATAGTATCCTAAAGAATATTATAGTTATAACGTGTATGGGTTGTGATGGATCAAAGTATATTACTTGGTGTATGGGATATGATGGCATAAGGTATAATAAATTACGTATGACAATGGGGATGAGATGAAAACCAGTAGAGAAGTTGTAGTGGGGTGACCATGTTTCTATTACTAGATTATGATCTATTTTATACATTACTTAGTTAGGGGTCTCTATTGTGGGGCTAGTAACTTACTATATAATTATATGTGATTAGTAAGTTTAACTTATTCTTAACTAGGAATTAACTTGATTTATTTATCTTTTTCATGAGAGGATCTAGGGAGAATCATACTAAGAAAAAATATTATGATTACCCTATTTATATATAAACTATTTCTTAGTTTATCATGAATTGATTGGATATCATGGTGTATATTACTAGCTCATGGTTCTGTAGGAGCGATTTGGGCTTCACGGTCATTACTGTGTTTATATTTTAGTACTTGTGTCTACATTTTTGTTTTATTAGTTATTGTATGAAATTAAATTTATGTACCTAGGATCTTACATTTATCTTTATTAGTAGTAATTGATTTTTGTGTCTATCTCATCTCTATTTCTTAACTTTATTTTAGAGGGAAATGCTTCTAATTTGTATATATGATATATCCATGGGTCTTGTTTCCTACCTATGGATTATTGAAGGTAAGCTTCATCAGATCACAATCTCCCTTATCTCATTACTGACCTAATAGGGTTCTCATTAGGCACAGGGGTTTATGATATAACTGAACACAATATTTTTATCCATATCACAAAATATTATAGATACTAAAAGACAGTTTCATTTTTTACTTTATCTTTTACATTAATTTTATAAAGGTAAAAATAAAATAAATTTAAAAATATATATTTTTGAATTTTTGATGATTATTTATGAAACATAATCATCTAATAAAATAAAGGTGAGTTTTTTGAAATAATTTGAAGTCTTACCACATTAGTTTTAACACTATTTAATTCTTTTTACCTTTACCCTGGTAAAAAAAATTTACTTTGATTAATATTTATATTGAAAAAAAATAAAAGGTACCTATTTAAAATATTTGTCCTCTTGATTCCAAATATAGAATAAATATACCAATATTCAACATCAATATGTGGTAGAAATTAATTTAAGAAAAAAACACAAAATGCAACGAAAAACAATTTTTTAGAAAAACTCATTTTAAGTAAAAAAATATTTTTATACAAGTTCAATAATAAAATTTGTTATAATAAAATTATTTAGATTACTAATAATATAATTTAACTAATATTAATTTTAAACCATTTTTAAAAAACAATTAACATTGTATATTCTTGCAACAAAAAATCAGTTTTCAATGAAAATCGGTATTTTTAACTATTCACTCAAAAATCAATATTTTTGAAAAATCCCAAAAATTAACCCTAAGATAATTATGATATGATGATTTCAAAAGTGATACGATTTTTATAAAATAAAATTCCTAAAATTTTAAATAATTAATTATAATATTCTCTCAATATTAACAATTTCCAAAGAATGCATTTTTTGAAGAATTATTGATCTACTAAATGTTGAGTGATTATTTTTTAATAATTTACTAATAAATATTAATTGATTATTATATATATATATATTATAATTTCAATAAATCTTTTCATACCTACCAATTCAAAAACTATGTTATAACTATCATAAAATAATAACATTTCGTGTTTTGTTCAAGATTCATGTTTCATGTTGTATACACTATCAAACATATTGTTATTTTAAAATATTGAGGTGTTACATTCTCACGAACCCATTTAATAAATTTAATCCTCGAAATTTTAATCAGTTATTAGTAATCAAGGTTTTGATATTTAAAAATAATTTTTTTAAAAACCCACATCATGAAAAGGGTTAATAAAACACCCTCTTAAGACGGGGGAAAGGGAAATACAAAGGTCATATGGAATAACACATAACTAGGTTTCCAAAGAGAATAACATTACTGGGAAGTAAAAAATATGGGAATGTAAGGAAATTAATTTCCAAATAATGATTTACAGTGATAGAGATCATTGATCACAATAAATTGAATGATCATGAGAAAGTTAATGACCACAAAACTGTAAACCAAATAGGTGTGAGAAAGACCATTGGCTCATTGGAAATGATGGTAATAAAACAAAAAATTAAGATCCTTTTCATTTAGTTAAGGAATTACTTTTCCATATTATACTATGAACATAAAAATAATAATTTTACTTTTTATGTAAAATTTCTTCCTTTAATTAATTTCCACCACAATATCATCTGTTTCCCCAAATTATAAGAATCAAAGATGAATTTTTCATGAATGATGCACTAAAGTCAACTTTTAAAAGATAAGATAATTTCATAAAAGGATATCAAGATATTGCTTCTATATTTGGACATTAAAAACCATAAATAGATAACACTGGGTAATATAATTCCAAAATTAATAACCCTTCAGATAAATCTTCATCTTTGATGTTCAACATAAATCATTAAATGAATAAATAACCTTATATCCCAAATAACCTCAACATTAAATAATGTTTTAAACTCAAAGATTATATCATACCCTTCAACTTATATCTTCCCAAAATTAATGTCATTCTTCCCAAATAAGATTTCATGTAAAATCACGTATTAATCCTAAGGTTTACATATACCTAAACCCAATGAAACAACTCCCCAAATATAATTAATAACTATGATAAATAACTATATAATATTATAATGTAGTAAATATCACCAAAATATCATTAATCAAAATACAAACCTAGAACATAATCCTTAACATGAGTATAAATATCTTTAAAATATCACCATGTCAATGAATCATTTTCCAACCATAATTTTGATCTATATCCCACTATATAATAAACCATATTTATCTTAACATCAAATCATATACTAAAATAAAATTATATTTAAACATCCATAGAGTGTTCTTCCTAAAACATAATAAAAGTTTTATATTACCTCAAAATATCATCACTTAAAACATCAATATGAGTATTTTTTGAACTCATGATCCACCTTATACTTATAAACTCATGATGGTATCTATGAATATTAATTTAACCTCGAGTGAAAATATATATTCTTGAAAAAATTAATACAAAATTTAATCATCAAAAAAATACAAAAAATATTGAATATATTCTATAAATACAAAAAATGAAATAAAAATAATCAAATATGAGGTAAATCACTTTTTTGTAAAATAACTAACTAATTTCAAGGATACTAATATTATCCCATTTATATAAACAATGTAAATAATCTCTTTATCTCAATTAAAGATTATCAAATTACCATAAAAACACTTTTCTTGGTTGTTATTACCATTCAACATATGTTTTCTATTCATTAAATAAAAACTAATGTTGAAAAATCCTTAGATGTATCATGATTCCTAAATCCAAAATCTCATTGATAAAACATTTATACAAGATAAATACCTGAAATACCTCAATGATTTCACTTCAACAACTAGAATAGAATCGGTAATTCTTTATTCAGAGGGTTAAATCTTGTATTAGGGCATGTAATTAGATAATTATCATATTCCCAATACATAATACATTTAATTATAAATGTTAACTTTGGAAAAAATTCATATTCTTCCATAGAACTCTTCATTTTTTATAGATAATTTCATTCTCTATTCCCTTCATTTATACACAGAAAATATTTTTCCTTTCCATTGAGACGTTACCTTGAGTTCTTCTTCCCATATTCTCGACATGTAGGAAGATAAATCTTTATTACAACATGGTCTTCATGAAACTCTATCTTTATCTTATTAGGTGTGTTAGGAAACCCACATAATTTGAGGTTTTTAATCATACAATAAGACAGGTTATTAGTTATAATCACATAGTTTTACATTCCATATCTTATGTAATTTGTTTTATCAAGAGGAAAATCATTCAATTATCTACCATGTTCATCACTAACATTATTCTTCTTAGATTTATCCATTCACTAAAACCAAAGAGATTAGTATGAACAACAATAATGATAGTGGGAAACCATATAATCATGAAAAATAATTTATAGGATGTCTAAATCAATACACCTTATTTTCAATATATGAAACTATATTTTTATCCTAGTATATCGTTGGTTATCATCTATTTAAATTCTTTATAATGGATCATAAGAAAGATAAATTTTACCCTAATAATATCTCTTTAGAGTGTTAAACTAGGTGGAATGTAAGGGTACATTCGCCATGAACAAGAATGATAGTTGAGATACACTTGACCAACTATATTCAGGGTTATTACACCTTGATACATATGAACCAAAATCACGTCCACTTGTAGTATCCTGACACAGATGTATTTCTATAAAAACTACATGATCTCTTCATTTATAAAACATTGTTATTTTATCCTATAAATAGGTTTATACCCATGGTTTTTACTAATGTTATATAATATTAATCTTTAAGTATTAAATACAACATTCTCTAATGCAGACTATAGAGGTATATTGTTTTCATCTATAAATATTACACCATTTAAGATGATGATTCAGAATATTAAATTACAATCTATGTCGAAACCATAAATGTTTAGTGTCTTTTGAGACTATATACATGAACATATTATTTCTGTACATTACTCAACATCTATCATAAAGTTCTATGCATTTTGTACCCTCCCTAACACACCCTTATTAAAACCTTTCTTTATAACCTAGGGAAAGTGAAAAAAATAAAGGGTGTGCTTAGATGACCAGTAAGGGTCAACATGGGATATATAAATCAATGATCATAAAAAAGATAAGATAAGAATATTAGTATGAATTCATGATTATAAATTACAATGTTCATACCAAATATATCGTGGATCAGGGTCCCATTTAATGGAATAAAACATTATTATTTCAAAATACATGAATCATAATAGATATAATTAAATATGACTTAATCATGAACCATAATTTCATGTCAAAAAATTAAGGCACCATATTAAGTGAAGAAACCATTTAATATGTCAAGTTTAAATACTCATAGCATTGAATCATAGTGGATCAGAAATCAACACCTATTTCCCATATCATAACCGACCATGCAACACCATATATTTCTCAATGTGAATTAGGCCTTCTTATATGTTTACCTTAGCGGGTCCAGAAAATATACATGTTTACCATAGTTATCTAATTATATTAAAAGATTTACCAATACATTAGAGGGATATATAATTATTGTTCCACATATCAAATAATAAAAAGCATACATATCTATTCCACAAGATCAAAAAAGATTCATCATATTATATTATCATAACCCATGTAAAAGGAACTAATTTCATAAATATTTCATCATTTAATAATAGAATAATCCATGGAAAATAAATTGGTTTCATGAACATCTCATCATCCTAATAATATAATAGCTAGACACATAATAAGGATGATTTCATTGGATCATTCCCCTAAAAAGAATAAGTAACCTAAAATTATGTTATCATTGATGAAGAATCCCTTTAAAAGATCACTAGTATATTTCTTGAGGAAAAAACCCTTTTCAGTTTGAAATAAATTATTTAAAATAAAAATATTTGTAAAATATTAACGAAAAAAAGTTACTTTTGAACAAAAAATTGAATCATATAATTGAATCATTAAAATTTTGATCTCTTATGATGGTTGGAAATTCTCTTCTTAATGAGTATGTTAAAAATGATTCTTTTCACATTTTCTGTAAAAGGTATAAAGTACCTCATTCAAAAATTGAAAATTAGATTCCTTTGAATAATTTTTATAATAATTAAAAAATGGATAAAAATGAATTGAAATATTCATATTATAATATGAAAATATTTTTTAAAACATTTTAGAGAAAACATGGATGTCTAAGAAAAAGATTCACGAGCAATGAGGAAATAAATTTTGGTTTTATTAAAAACATTTTCCCTGCCATTTGAAGTATAAAAGAGAGAAAAATGGTATTATTACATGAAAATTCCATGAATAAATATAGCATGATAAAATTAAATGGAATTATCAGATAAAGAACATATAATTTATTTAATGGAAATTCAAGCATAAATAATCTAGATTAAAATGGGATTGAAACATAAATTACATACCTCAGGTCTCATATTTCTTCATATTAATTTTAACCTCCTGTATAATAAATATTGATTAATTATACATCTATTATAGAATAATAATCATATATATCATACCATATATTGTTTACTTATAATATCTTATCGACCATTTATTAATAATTTTTTATAAAAAACACTATTCTGAGTGATAACTGTTTTGTTTTTAATGCATGTTTTGGTTTGGTTATCTCTATCCTTATACTTTGATCCTGGTTATATAATCTCCATAATTTTAATCATATTATGATAATCAAATGTAATCAAAATATATAGTTTTATAAGAATTCATATAAAGTGGTGATGACAAAATGAATTACCTCACTTCATGGAGACAGTTTTCTGTATGTACTCATGAGTGATGTTTTATTTTTAGATGTTTATATGTATATAAAATTTATAACACCCCAAAACTTTATAACATATTTCTTTGAAAATAAATTTAAATTTTTATAGCTTGTAATGCACACAACATCGGGTTTAAATGAAAATAATCTATTAAAATATTATTTTAGCATGACCATTATATATTAGATGTTAAGTTAGAGGGTATGAATATTTATAACTAAAATATGATTATTATGGTTATCTATGGATCGTAAATAAAATAATAATTATTTCAAAGTTAATGAAATGTTTTCTAAAAAACAATATTTTTCTAAAAAGTGGTTTAGTCTCTTTTTGAGAACATAACATAAAATTATTATTTAACACTTTTAGAAAATTTATTTGAAAATATAACATTACTTTTTTAAATAAGGATATCAAAATTATCTTAGGGTACATTTATTATTTTTATGAAATGTTTCATTTTTTGATGAATAGTGAATAATACTGAGTTTTAATTGAAAAAAACCTTTTCATTTAAATGATTTATATTGTTAAATTATATTTTAAATTTGTTTTAATGTATCATTAGAAAAAATTTATATAAATTAATCTTATTTATTTCATTGGAATAACTTTTATATTTAATTTGGATATAATAACGTTGTAACCTTTTGAACATTTTCTCTTTAAAAACCTGCTTTATCATCCCATCTACAAGATTAATTTCAATTTAAATTTTTACAATTTTGTTAATTTAATTTTTAAAAATGTATTCCATATAAGTATTAATCATAATTTATAATATCTAATAAGTTCAAATTCATTTTTGACAAAATTGAATAGTGAAAACATTAAAAATTAATTTTCATGGTTAAGGTAAAAATGGATTTAACGAGGGTTAAACTAAAAAGATAAGGTTTAAAATAACCTAATAACTTGTCTAAAATCTATTAGATATCCATATTTATGATTTATAACTTCTATTATCGATAATGGTTCATTATTAGATCCTCTTCTCATGGAAAAGTTTTTGGTAGAATTTATTTTTTTTCAAAATTTATAAGTGTGCCACTCACCTCGCCTTTAAAATACCACCCCCTATATCTCTTATGAAGACATTAGATATATTTTGGTTTATAAAATCCATAGAAAAAAATCCCAAATTCTATAATTTCATTCAATAAGCCTTATGGTGTGCAAAAATCAAACCTAGGAAGAATTTGGTGCAGACCTAAGGAAGATACCTAAAGTAAAGCTAATTTTCTTCAACAAGATTTTTTATTTTAGTTATTATTCAAACTACTTCAATTATTTTCAAACCACGATTACATAATAACCTAAGTATCTTAAATATAATAATATGTTTTTTATGTTAAGTGAACAACCTAAAATTGCATCCAGTCTTATCAACTATGTTATGAAATCGTCATTTGTGTGTACATCGTACTACTGCCTCGTGAACTGATGATATTTTTTACACTACCACCTTTAATGGTATTGTATGGTGATGTATATAAAGTATATATATTGTATTTATAATATTAATATAACTCTAGAGTAATTATATCATATATAACTTTTTTTAATTTTCATTCAGTGGATGATACGATAATGTTGCTCGTGTTTATGGAGGACTACCACCTCACAAAGCAATGTGATTCGTCTTTCACTAATGATTGTACATGGAAGGTAAAAAAGATAAAGTTAATGATTTTATTTAATATATATAAGATCCTGAATCTGAGATAAGGTGTGACCAAAATTGAATTTTTGGGTTATGTAATGTTTTTGGTGAATATGTTAGGTCATGGGGTGTTCTGGGGGTTTATGTCATGAAATAGAAGGAAAAGAGGTCAATTTTTACTGAGAGCACAGTTGGCACATGGTTAGTAGTAACTCTGATCTTTTATCGTATGGCCTATATAAGGGGGTACATAGTTAGTGAAACCATGTGGGGTTTCTCTAGGAGACAATGCAAATTGGTCTCCCCTTGGACAATGGAAAGTGAACAACCAATGAATGGGTTTTCATGTTGTGCATGTGTCTAGGAAAATCATGTGGACTAGTTTCCTCTTATATAGAGAGAGACGTACAATAGGTGCATAGTTTGTCCAACCATGCATCCAAACTGTGTGCCTCTTAAAAATGGGTAAATTCTCATTTTTCCCTCTTAGGATTAAATGTTTCTTCTCAAAATTTCTCCCCCATTATAACCTCTATATCTATGATGATAAACCAAAAACCTTCTCCTCTTCAAGGGGTTTTACTCATTCAATTAGTAGAAGTTTGGAGTGGATTTGGGTTTAAATCCAAACTTTGGGTAAGACTCTGACTATGTTTCCTTCTATTTTATGGAGGAATCATGATTAAATATTTTCTCCCCTTCTGGAGCCATAAACCCCAATTTTAAATCATATTCAAGGATTGGATGTTAAATGTTGTTTTGGAAGGAATGACAAGGAATGGATGGATGGGTGGTTCTTTACGATCATGAGGAAGGTGGTCTTAAATCCTTTTCCCATATTCTGGATGTTTTATATGTGTAATTAGTTATTTCAGTTCACTACTGTATTGATTTTTAATGTCTGTAAATTAGGGGATGTAATTTGGGTTTTAAATTAAGGTGTGAAACCCCTTAGGTACCCCGTTGGGTTTGTTGATGTCATGTGACCAAACATAGGGCAACCCATGGGGTGTGATGAACCCTTTAAATTGGTTATATAAATTGGTAAATGTTGATATAGGGTATTTATGGAAGTTAATAGGTTGTGAATTTTAATTTGGAATGTGGTAATGGTTAATGTGATAATTGAAATGTTTATATATTGGATTTTGTGAAATTCTTTAGAGGTTTCAAATATTTTAAATGGTTTTTTTGGATTTTTATCTACTTATGTTTTTATATGGAGGAAAATGTTGTTTTGAAACTGAGTAATGTTTTAAAATGTGGTGTTGAAATCCATATAGTTCGAAAAGGGGTTTCTTTAAGATATTTAAAATTATTATGTTAAAAGAGGGAAGGATTAAAATTTTTGTAAAAATTTCATAGATGGATATTTTAATGGTTGTAAATGGTAATGAAGGCCTTGATGGAATGGTTTAGTTTTTCAAAGAGAAATAACATTTTTTAAAAGGGTTGATTCAAAATGATTTTAAATGGGTAATTGGTTTTTGTTGTTTTATCCCCTTTTCTGATTTAATTGTATTCTAGTACATTGGTAAATGAAATGATAAAATGATAAATGTGTTAAATAGATTGTGATGCATATATACATGAATAATTGTTGTGTGTGGGGGATTGGCTAAAGATCCACTCCATGGGTTGGGCTAGACTAATTCTATAGTCTCCACCATTGTATCTAATTGATAGATGTTGGACTAAGGCTCCACATATTTGGGTCGAGATAGAAAAATGTTTTAGGACCCACCAATGTATTACATGGGTTGGAATGTCAGACTAAGGTTATAGGCTCCCAAGGGAGGGACATGATATGGTCATATAGACTAATTATCCAAGGTTTATGGAATAATTGAATTTATTTATTAATTCCCATATAACTATAAGTATGTAACCCCTTATTCTAGGTCCTAGGCTCTGGACATGGTCGGAGTGAGATATGTTTTTTGAGTACAAAATAGATCTTGTAGTATAAAATGGTTATTAAATACTTGATTAGTTGTGAAACATGTTTCTTTTTCCCCTGATTATTTATTATACCTTTTATTACCTTTATACAATATTGGTTAAACTATTAATTACCTTAGAAACCATTGGTTGTGGCCTAATAAGTTGTACACACACCATGTTTGGGTCGTTATGGCACTTAATAACCCGAGTAGAGAGTATTTTCTTTTTGGTACAGGTTCGGGATAGTGATCTAGCATATGGTTTGTGCATGGTATGATGAGTTAGAGAATGGGAGTTCTGAATAGGGTTTTTAATTAGGAACTTTTTTAGGGTATTCTATGGTTTTTGGATTTTTTTACAACATGACATGTAGTGTATCCGTCATATTGTAATAGAATGTGTTACTTGTTTACTTTTTAACACTTGTTGTATATTTTCATTTATCATTATTGGTGGTGATTGTCTTTGTTAACTTTAATTCTATTTTTTCCTTAATCTAATAAGAAGGTATAGTCTCCCCATAATTGTCTTTAGACCTGCATTTCAAGTCTGCGGCCTCTAGCATATGGGGAGGCGCACCTGAGGTTATCTGGCAACTCGACTTAGGGCATCAGTTATAGTGGATCTCAAATCAGGGATGTTAAAATGTGGTATCAGAGAGGTATTATTTTTTTCTTACTATTTGGGGCATGGTAGAAAAAATACTAGGATATTTTTGGGGCTTATTAATGATCTCATTCCTAGGTACTTGAAATACCACATATGAGGGAAACCCCAAGTTTCCATGGGAGGTAATTGATTGTTTTTTTTTGTGATTTTAAATTTGATTGATATTTTCAACTCAAGTGGAACTCTTGGATTGGATGTTTATAGTTAATGAGGTTTATCCCCTTGTTGAAATGCTAACATAGGGTTTGTGTGTTCATACATCATGCTAGGAACATAGGATTGATAGGTCATCCATATGTTTCCTGTGATTGATAGGTCCATGAGATTCTTATGTTGGTAAAGTACTTTATGTTTGTGGTTTATGCCTGCCGATCATGTATTACAGTTTTTTTAATTAAAATGTTCTGAAATTTTAATTTGACTACAATACGGTTTCTTTTGAATGGTGGGTTAAAAAAGAGGTTTTAGAAAGTGTAAATATTTGATTTTTAAAAAAATATGGTATGCTTTAAAATTTAAAATCTTGGGTCTTTTTTTAAATGTTAAAATTAATAAAAAATTTGAAATGTGAATGGTGGTACCATAAAGAACACCAGTAGTGAGTATCCATAGTGTTGTGATTGGACCCTATGTATGGGTCGTTTGGTCAGGGATAGTTCCCTAGTTGAGACCTTAGTAAGGGGTCATGAGGACTTGTTGTGTTTGATGTGTGCATAAAGAGATGTGCTTCTTGTACCTTTGTTAGAGAAATGGACTTAGGTTGTGAGATGTTATCCAGTAAAAAGAATATGGTAACCCTTCTAGGTTGAGATCATATGGGTTTTCATTGGGATTTATGATTTTTTGTATTGGCTGTGAGGAATTAGTGGTGTTTTCATTATTATGAGTTCCCAACCTAGAGTAAATGGTCGCCTAGTGTGTTGTACGCATTGTGTTTCTAAACAGATATAAGAGGGATTATTGAGAAGAGAGAATTTATTTAAGTGATGTGTATAATGTATAAGAAGAGCCAGTGGAATTTTCAGGGTGTATATCTAGTTAGGGGGTTGATATCAGTTAACCTTCGACGATGAAATTTGAGACAGGTTGGCCGGTTTGATGGTTGTTTTTAGTACATGAAGCAAAGTTGGATGTTTTGAGATTTACCTATTGAAATATAGGGAGTTTTTCCTAATGTGGGTTTTGTCTAGTGAGATATGTAACATTGTTGATGGTTTTGAGAAATCAAGGGTGACCCAAAAGAGGTATTCCAATGTTTCAGGTGCTCTTAGGATGTAAAGTTTGAGTACATGCTTTTGTGGTGGATTCGATGCATAATAGGTACTATTGAGTTTTTGTAAAACAACATGGTTATGACATTGTTTCTCTCTTAGGGAAGTAGTTAAGTGTTTTTGGTTGGATGTAAGGATTTTTTTGAATGGAGGAGTCATTCAGCTAATTGGAATGGCTATTTTGGAAATGTTTAATGCAGAGATTAATATTGACTCTATGTGGATTCTTACATTATAGAAGTGACACATGGGAAAAGGGGTGGTCATGTGGATGTAATTTTTCATGATAAATATTGGATTGTTAAAATAGAACATTGAGAATACCTCAATTCTAATGGGTCTGATGGACCAGGATGTTGGGATGGTAGTGTAATCAGGTGTTTGGTCCTAGTGAAATGCGACACATGAGTCTAGATTTAGGTTTAGTGAGTATTCATAGGAAGTTTCATGGATTCATGTGTTAATATGAGGTCCTAATGTTGGTCATGTGTTAGGGATGCATGTTGTTGTTTGGTACATGTAAATTTTTGGCTCAGGAGTAAATGCGTTCATTCTCTATGAGGTTAAAGTGGAAAGATCTTGTTATATGAGAGATCTATTGGATTCAGAGTAGTATGATTGATTGTTTTGTTTCTATTATGATTCACCATGGTCATGATGGAAGAACTAGAGTTGTATGGAGGAATTATTGATAAAGGAAACATTAGTTCATGAATGTTTGGTATAAATCGATGTGGTGGTGGTGAGTTATTGTTGTAAATACAACTTCAGTTGTGGTGGTACTCATCGATGATATCTTAGTGTACTTCCAGTCATGATATGATCATGACCAATATCTTGATATCATCCTAGGTACACTGAGAGAGAATTGGTTATATGTAAATCTACATAAGGTTTTATTATGGTGGGATATTGGTCCTTTTGGAAGGTTTCACCCTTGTAGTGAGTTAAATGTGAGCTATGGTGGTTGGAATTTCTCTAGGAAAGTGGTTATAATGACACTCCTAATGTGGGAAGGCATGTGTCAGTCATGGGAGTGTGACCCCTATGCTGGTATGATCATAGATGTGTTGAGAAGAGCATGTGTTAGATGTTGTGGAATCGATAATCTTATAATGAACATGTGAGAAATATTTTTGGATTCCTTGTAAAGTTCATGTGGGATCTGGATATGGTGGATGTCCGAGCTGAGTTTTGGGTTTGGGGTTAAGGTGGTGCTATATGTGATCTGAGGTGATTGTGGTATGAGTGTTGATGGGTGCAGTGAGGCATGATGATGGCTTAAGAGCAATGGAGGTTTTGTTTTTGAACCACATTGGGATTCAAGTATAAAATTTCATAGGTGAATTTGGATACTGGTGGTATGACTTATGTTAGAAGGCATCATATCTAGGAAAAGTGGTAATATGAAAATAATTGGAGATAGGTGTTTTGGGATGAGTTGGTCAGGGATGGTCTGACAAAGATTAAAGGAAGGAAAGAAAGATATGAGTTTTAAACTAACTTTATTTGATGTCTTGGAATAATATTTAGGTTTTTAGAATTGTAGTGAGCTTTGAAAAAAAATCCAAGATGTCATTACTTTATATATGGACAAAAGTGGTGTGTCCATTCCCAGTGGTTTCAATGGAAAGGATGGAGGTTGATTTTGGATGGTGTTCTCATGGATTTTTGGGAATGGTGAGTTGGGAAACACATTGTGTTTTTTTAAGATTGGTTTGAGGTTTTAGTTATCCTTTTTCCAACGATGGAGATTGCAACCACTGAAATTTGGTGGTTATAATCCCAAGCACGTGGTGTAGGAGTACCATAGAGGGAAATTTGTTGGATGATGATGTTCTTAGTGTTACAGGGTGGATGGGATCTAGTAAGTTCAATCTTGTAGTTTGGTTTTGGAAACATGCATTGTCTCAATTTTTGACCGGTTGAGTACCTTGAGATGAAGGATGTGTTTTGGTTTTGTTTTTGGTGTCTGAGTGTGGAATGAGGCCATTATACCTTAAGTTGTAGACCAACATAGGTTGGGGAATGTGGATGAAGAACCCTGGTTTTTTGGGTTATTTTGATCATGGTTAATTTTAATAATTTTGAAAATAATGGTAAGTTGGTGCCAAGAAACTTTGGATATGGTTTGCAGGAGAGATAGGGTTAGTAGTGTTTTGATTGAATCTTTCTTGGTGGTATGATTCTATGTAAAAATTTCCCTCATGTAACAATATAAGAAGTGTTTCCTTGAGTATACTATGTGTTTGGTGTTGATTATGTCAAGTAAATGTTGATGCATCCTTTGAAAAGAATCGAGTTCATGTTGTGGATCACAATGAAAAAATTCATTGGGGTAGAACTATCTTCAATATCCAAAGTGTTGTGATGGAATGGATGTGTTGAGGAGAAAACTTGGGAGATGAAAGTTGATAGGTGGTTATAGTGATTCTACTATTTTTTTGGATGCTTGGGAATATTGGGTAATGCATCTCAAGTATGAGTTGTTATAAGGTGGGAAGGTTGTAAGATCCTGTCCCAAAGATATGGTGTGAACTAGATTGAATTTCTTGTTTATGGAATGTTTCTTGGTAATAGAGAAGGTATTGGGGGGGGGGTTCTTAGGTTTTAGGGTATATAATAGAAATAAAAGAGGCTAATATATGTTAGGAGCATGGTTACCTCACAATTAGTAGTAACTATGATCCTTAACTATGGGGCCTGCAGAAGGGGGTATATAGTTAAGGAAACTATGTAGGTGCCTCTAAGATACCGTGTGTCTTATGCTCCCCTCAGTAAGTAGTGAAAAAATGGTTTGGCCAACTATATATCCAAATCATGTACCTCATAAAAATAGGGAAATTTGAAATTTACCTCTTATAATTAAATTTTTCTTCCCTTAATTTCTTCCACATTTGACCACCTACTTAGGGTGATGAACCAACAACCTCCTCCTCCATGGAATTTCACCTTCATTTCATAGGCATTTGTACTGTCATTGGGTTTCAATCGAATCTATGAGTACGTCTCAAGATATTTTTCACACATTTTTTGTAAGAGGCATGGTTGAATATTTTCGCTCCTTATTAATCCCTAAACCCATCTTTTTCATCAGATTATAGGTTTGGTAGTTAAAGGTTATTCTATCCAGAATCACGGGATAATGTTGGATGAGTGGTTGTTTATAAGCATGAGGTATTTGGTCTTAAATATTTTCCCATAGTCTAGATTTTTTAAATGTTTAATTATTTGTTCCAATAAACTTCCTTACTTATTTTTTAATATATCTTTGAATAAGGGAAGTAATTTGGTCCTTAGATTAATATGTGATAGCCCTTAGGGTCCCTGTTGGGTTTGCTGATATTGTGATACCAAACCTAGGGTGACCCATGGGGCATGTCGAACCCTTGAAATTGGTGATAAAAATTGGTAAACATTGAGATAGGGTATTTAAGAAAGTTAATGGGGTGTGAATTGTAATTTTTATGTGAGTATGGTTAATGTGATAAATGAAATGTTTATATGTTTTATTTTTTTGAAATTTTTTAGAGGCTTGAAATAGTGTAAATGATTGGTTTTGGATTTTGATCTGGTTATGGTTTTAACTGGGGGAAAATGGTGTTCTAAAAGTGGGTAACATTTTAAAATGAGATTTTTAACCCAATGTGGTTTGAAAAGGGTTTTTTAAGATAATTAAAATGATAATTTGAAATGAGGGAGTGATTCCCCATTTTGTGAAAATTCCATAGATGAACCTTTAATTGGTTGGAAATGGTAATGAAGGCCTTGATAGAATTGTTTAGTTTTTCAAAGAGAAAGTTCATTTTTTTAAAAGGATCGATTCAAGATGATTTTAAATGAGTAACTAGTTTTTTGTTTCTTTTTCTATGGTGTTAATTAAGGGTCCATCAGTATCTTGGTAAATGAAATAATAAAATGGTAAATGTGTTAAATGATTATTGTGGCATGTGAACATGAATAAGTGGTGTGGTGGGATCAGATTAAGGATATACTAGATGGTTCCGGCTTAAATATTACTTTTTCCCCACCAATGTATTAAATGGATGGATTTTTGATTGAGCATCTATATATTTAGGTCATGCTAGAGTTATGCTCTCAACCCCACTAATGTATTATGTGGGTTGGGATATCAGACTAAGGCTTTAGGTTCCCAAGTTATGGACATGATATTGTCCCTTAGACTGATAATCCATGGTTTATGGTATAATAGAATTGATTAATTAATTCATATGTGGCTAAAATTATGTAACACCTTATGCTCAGGCTTAGGATCTCGGCATTTTCGGAGCAGGATACATTGTTGGACTACATAATAGATCTTGCAGTATAAAATAGTTATTTTATAATTATTTAAATTTGAAACATGTTTCTTTGGTTTCCATTTTTATTAATTGAACCTTTTATTACCTTTATACACTATTTTTAAGACTGGTTATTGTTTAGGCACCATTGGTGGTGACCTACTGAGTTGCACTCACCCCCTGATCAGGTCAACACGGAACATGGGCACTTGAGTATACACAACTTGTTTTCTGGAACAGGTTCAGGATAGGGTCATGGTGTTTGTTTTATAAATGGGATGATAGGTTGAAGAATGGTATTTTCGGACCACCTCGGTACTTGGGTCTATTTTTGCGATATTTTGTGGTTTTTTTATTTATTCTACCACTTGATATGTAGTGTATCCATCATATTTTCATAGCATGTGTCCCTTGGTTACCTGTTGAAACTTCTAGTATGTTTTCCA
Organism: Viscum album; assembly: GCA_963277665.1. Lineage (NCBI taxonomy): Eukaryota > Viridiplantae > Streptophyta > Magnoliopsida > Santalales > Viscaceae > Viscum > Viscum album. Next base: position 625,613,689 of record OY728132.1, read on the forward strand.
TTTATTATTTCTAGTGGTCATTACCTTTTTTGATGTTACTTATAGTGTGGAATTACTCCGATAAGCATGTGTAGTCTCCCCTCATTTGTATTAAGACCTGCGATGCTAGTCAGTAGCCTCTTGAATATGGGGAGGCATGCCTGAGGTTATGTGGTGACCCGGCTTGGGGCACCGGTTATAGTGGCTACTAGGTCGGGGATGTAATAATAAACATGATATAATTATGATATTCATAACATATTTATCATTAATAAAAAATAATATATATATATATATATATATATATAATATTATTTCGTACCTTTTCACTCCATGAAATATGAGAATTTCATTCATATACATGTGAATGACTGCCTTCACAAAATGATGTGGCTCTCTTTTCTTCACTACACCAATTAGATGGTATATATATAAGTATATTTAAATTAAAATTATGGTTTCTATGATATTATTATCATTATATAAATATAATATATTACTTCTTTTATTTCTATAATGATCACTAGTAAATGGAAACGTTACTCATGCATACATATGACCTACCATCTCCATGATCTTAACATACTTAATTTCTCAAAACCACCTTTCCTGATTGGTATTAAAAGTATAATTTATGTACAATTATGATAATTATTTCATGATTATTATTCTCGAGATGATGAAACTATATAATATTCATAGTAGTCAAAACATTCATGACAAATCATGAATGAGAAAACAAGGCAAATAACACCTAAAACAATGAAAAGAATGAAATATTATTAAAAAATAAGTGATAAGATGTTATAAAAGGATCATATATGATATTAAGAATGTTACTATAGTTATTTAATTAGAAAATAATATGATTAAAACCACTATATAGGATGTTAAATAATGTTCATCCAAAAAGAAGCATGTAGTAAGGGATTTCTTTTTTCAATTTCCATTCACTATGTCAAACTTTTACTACATTGATTATGTCATTACAAGATAATATGTATAATTAATATTGATTATATTATGTTTTATTTACACCTGGTTTATGTGTATTTACATTTTATACATATAATCAATTGGTTTATTAATCCCCGCAACAATTCTATGATCTTTTTAAGGGACTTCATCTCAATTTACCTTCATTGAGGCATAATGTAGTTTTATGCACCAAATTTACATTCTATAGTGTGTATAATTCCATTTGATTTGTAATATCAAGATTCATTCATAATTTAAATTATTTTAAGTGTAAATTAATTATATTTTATCTAAATGGATTTGATGTAAAAATTACAAAGTGGTAAAATTTATTGTGAAATCTCTCTTTCTTTGGTGATTGTTAACTTTCTATTGAAAGAGTCACTTTCTTATCATTATTTTTCATTGGAAATTAAATTTATATTAAATATGCATATTTTTTTAATATGGATAAGATTATTTTCTAAATCGTATTTTATTTTTACATATGGTTTTTACTTTAAAAGTTATTTTATTAAGTAGGGAAATTTCTATAAAAATGTATCCTTCACTCAGTAAAGATACTTGATGATAATGAAAAACATTTATAAATTCAATAAATTATTTGACGTATGAGGAAAGACTTTGAGATCAATATCAAAGGTGGGTTTCTATTATAGATATCCCCTCAATGCATCAGTAGTCTCCTGAGAAGAATCAGTTTCCTAAATCAGATAGGTTCTTACCCAATAGTTATAAACTGTCCAGTAGATAGATCTTGAAAGTAAAGGTTTCAAGTTATCAGAAAATATCACATCTAATAATTTATAATTTCCGTCACTGAGAATTTATCTATTATTATTCATGATATTATCGATATAATTTTATCTATGGGTGCATTTCATTCTAATTTTTTGATTAAGGGGCATGTGTATTTAATTTTTTACCTTTCCATACTGATTTCTTTTTATTTAACCATGATACAAATGTTTTTTAAATGGAATGGGTGTTTAGTTATTTAACTTTTAATATTGATTATAATTATTGATTCATGATAACTTCCTCTTTACTTATCCCTTACTGAGTATTTGAGCTCATAATTATTTTTTTTCCTTTCCCCAATATATGAAGAATAAATCATTGAATTGTTTTTCAAGGACCCAGTTCATTTTATTTCGTTCTGTATTAAGTTTTATTTTCTATTACCAATGTAAAATGGGTATCATGTATATAACCAGCTCTCTAAAACTACTAAATTGATTAGTCCTTTAGGATTTGATTCATTGTATCTATAAAAATGTAATAAAGTAAGACATCGACTTCGGACTATGGGAGTTGATGTTGTTACTGTTGGTATTATAAAAATTTGTATTAGAAACCTTTGGAAATATATTAAAGAAAACATAGATTAGGGAAAATAACCCTATGATATAATTTGAGGATACTTATAGAACAACACCCTAATGTTTTTGTAAGGATGAGATTATGTCGGTGTTCCTAGCAATACATTCATATCTAGATACTGCAACTAGATGTGGTTCTCACATAGAGGTACCTAGGGGTAATAAATCCAAAAATAAAACATTGTTACAGAACTAATCATCATGTGGTGAATAAAAATTAGCCTTATTGTGCCCATGTTTTTACAATCCTGTGGGATAGGATTATGATAATTCATGTTTTCTTTACAAACCATAATGAAAGATTCAAAAATAATGATATCCAAAAAGAAACCAAAGTTTATGAATCTAATATTAAAAATGTATAAATTTTAAAATTATGTTATATGTTACAACACAGTTAGAATTATACATTGTGATTTTAAATTCATAATTTTATGAGCTAATATACTATATTACTCATTTAGAAATGGAACCTAAAAGAAATAAGGGTATCAATACTCATAACCGATGTAGATATTCCCCTACAAAGGAATCAAATACATCTGGTATTAGAACAGAGAAAATTATGACTATATGAGGGAAGATTAATCGAGTTATGAACACTAACCTTTCTCAGATAGAGAAACCTATTCCAGAGTGGGATACTTTTATGCTGGGTCTATTAATGCTATAAAATCCCCCATCATTTAGTGATACTATTAATCTGGTGGTATTCGAGCAATGAATTATGTCTCGGAAGAATATATTTATAGAATTGGGTTACAATAAATAGGAAAATGTTACACATTCAGTGTAATTTTTGAAAGGTGATGCTGATTAATGGTTTTCATTGATCTAGAATACATGGTTGGAAGAGGAAATATAACTCTTTGAATGAAAAGGTTTTAATGAGACATTCTTCAACAAATATTTCCCTCATTAGCAAAAAATAAAATGAAGAAAATTTTATTTAGATTAAATCAAAAGGAAGAAGAATGTATTACAGAGTATAAGGAAACCTTTATAAGGAAACCTTTATAAGTTTAACTATTTATGCAATTAATTACATATGTAACACAATATGTAATATTTACCATTTATTTGATGGGATTAAACCAAGTCTCTAAAGGGAACTGCTCTCTAAATTTTTTTCTTCATATGATGAAATAGTTTTATGTTCTATAAAAAGGGAGAAGTTATTCTCTAGATCTTACATATTCAAGGGAAACCAAGATAAGAAGAGGGAATTTAATTACTCTGAAAAAAATGCATCAAATAAGAATAAAAATATGAAGCAAATTATATTGGGTGAGAACTGTGGAATGAATCCCCTTGGGAAATGCCTGAAGGGAGGGGGAGTTTATTTATAAGCATGGATACAAGTTTCATAAGGTAAAATAATGTAAGGGGAATAAGTAAAACACAACTATTTAGTGTTTCAAATGAAAGTATATGGGACACTACACAAATTAATTCCTCAAGCATCAATAGAATCTATCATATATGAATCCAAGGGGAGAATACCAATATTTTTTGATCACTGCAACAATATTGGAATTACCCAATGATGTGGTAGAAGGTACTTCAGTCCTATATTAAAAGTTAGTTAATTATTTATTTTATTATAGATTCTTATACTCTTTTATATCTACACAGTTTTCCAAGAAAATTAGACATCCCACTTTTAATTAAGGTAGTTTTCCATTAGAAAATATAAGGTAAGTATTATTGTATTAAGGATGTGTCAGGTAGGTCCAATTTTGAAACATAAATATTATTTATTTGCTAATATTATTTTTATACATATGATTTAATTTGATATAATAATTGATATAGACTAGATTTCTAAATATGATGTGAAAATATATTATAAGAAGAATGAAATTATGATTTGTGAGGAATATGTACAATTCATTATGTTTTAATCAGATACTTCATCATTTTAGTCATATCTAGATCCACCACTAATAGATCTACTAAATTATATTCATGGGGATGAAGAGAAAATGAAATCTTGGTATGGAGAAGGTAATAATAAAATTGAAGATATACCTATTATTCAAGAATACATTGGTGTATTTTATAAGGAATTACTTGTATATACTATAGAGGATAAAGTTAAGTTTTATATAGATTTAATCCCTGATGAAAGACCAATCTAAATAATCCCTATAGAGTAGAAAATGTGGGATTAGTGGATCTGATGAAACAACTGGATGTGTTGGGTGATAAGAGATTTATTTCCCCTAGTGTTTCAACCTGGGGATCCCATGTTCTCTTCATTAATAAGAAAGGTATATCCTTGAGGCTATGTATTTAGTGTAGAGAAATTAATTCTATAATGATAAAGAACAACTTTCCTCTACCTTGAATTGATGACTTACTTGATCAACTTCATAGTGCCTAATATTTTACAATTATTAACCTTAGTTCTAGGTATCATCAATTATGAGTAAAGAAGTAATACATTCCAATGATATCTTTTCAAACAAGGTTTGGAAATTAAAAGTATACAGTAATTTCATTTGGATTGACTAATGAACCCTCTATTTTTATGGATCTAATAAATAGAGTATTCATGTAATATATTAATGATTTTTTGTGTTATTTATTAATGATTTTTTGGTATATTCTAAAATATATGTGGACCATGAGAATAACTTATTGTTCATTCTTGATAATCTTTTAAGGAAAGAGTAATATGGGAAAATTAGTAAGTTTTATTTTTGGCTTCAATAATTTTTTTTCATGGCCGTATTATCTCCAAGGATTGAATGTCAGTCGATCCTATGAAGATAAAGGCACTCATAGAATGGGATATACCAACAAATATAAGTAAAAAACATAGTTTCATTGATTTGGTAGGAAAGAGTTGATGGTTCATTAAAAAATCATGATGGGCTGACTCGTTATCAATGAATATAGGTAGATGAGTTATATTTGTTTAGAAAAATTGGTGTGATGAATGTTTTGATAAACTATATAAGAGATTGATAAATGCTCCAATTTCAAATTTACCATATGTAAGTTATGTGTCTGTGATATATAGTGTTTCATCTAAGAAGGGACTTGGTTGCCTTCTAACATAAAAATATAAATTTATTATATATACATCAAGTAAATTTAAGACTTGTGAATATAACAATCCAACCCATGATATGAAGTTGGAAGTTATAATATTTGCATTGAAGATATGGATACATTATCTTTATGGTAAAATATGTGAGATATACACAGATCATAAAATCAGAAAACACATGTTTTCAAAAAAAATAGAACAACATGAGGTAGACATAATGGATACACAAGGGTTGTGATTTCTCTATACACTGCCACTAATGGAATGAAAATAAGAGAGCTGATGCATTGAGTAGAAAATATCATGATGTTATAACCCTTATTAGAAATGATAGTGATCCTATGTTCATGGATCTACTAAATATGGATATGGTAATTATTAATTAAGGAGTGGCATCATGAATTTTTTAAATGAATGTGAATAATATTTATTAGAAAAGAAAACAAACAATCTAATGATGAGAAATTTCATAAAAAAATTAAATTTGTAAATGATGGGAATTTAGAAAAAATCATTTTTGAAGATTGTTTTCTGACATTTGGAAATATATTATGTGTTTCATATGTACCTGGTCTAAAATGGAATGCTTGGATGATTCTTACAGATAAAATTTCTCTATAAACTCTGGTAGAACAAAGATTTATAATGATCTAGGGGAACATTTTTCTTATGGGATAGCATGAAGTAGGAAATAAGTGATTATGTATCTATATCTTTTCTTTTTCAGAAAGTTAAATCACTCAGATATCATTCTATAGGATTCATGAAACCTTTTTCTATTCCTCTGTGTAAATGAGATGACATTAGTATGGACTTTGTTATAGTTCTACAACAATCTCTTATAATGAATGATGCAATATGAGTTATCATTGATCACCTAACAAAATCTACACATTTCCTCATTATAAGAGAATATTTACCTCTTTACCACCTTAAAAATATCAATATTAATGAATTTTTAAGACTTCATAGAACACCTCTTTCAATTTGTGTCTAATAGAGATCCTTGTTTTAAATTCAAATTATGGAAACATTTTCAAAAGTCACTTCAAATTTAATATAATTTGAGAACTTCCAATCATCCTCAAACTTATGGACAACCTGAAAGATGATTCAAATAATGAAATACATGTAGAGGTCATGCTCACTTGACTTTAATTGTATGAGAGATCAATATTTAACTTTGTTAGAGTTTTATTATAATAATAATTTCCGTTTAAATAAAGAATGGTGTTGTATGAAACATTATATGGAAAGATATGTCATAATCCAACTTGTTGAAATGATGTTGGTGAAAGGAAACTCAGAGGTCTATAACCCATTAAAGAAACAATAGTAAAGTTAAAGTCTATTTAGGATCACATTAAAGCAGTTCAAAGTCAAAAACGAGTTATATTGATAATAGGTGGAAATATTTGGAGTCCAAAGTAGAAGATCATGTTTTATTAAACTTGTATCAATGGAAGGGTGTTATAAGACTTAGTAAGAAAGAAAAATTTATCCCTAGGTATATAGGACCCTTTAAAATCCTTGAAATAATTATATTCTTTTCTTATTGTTCTGTAATGTTGCTAGATCTATCAAAAGTACATGATGCTTTACACATATCCTTGTTAAGAAAGTACATGTCACACCCAATGAATGTTCTCATGTTTGATGAAATATAATTATAACTAAATCTATCTTATGGTGAAGAACCCATCCGTATTCTTGATACTAGAGATAAGGTGTTGTGGAATCAGATGACATGTCTGGTAAAGGTACTTTGGAGAAAATAAAAACATTAGGCAGTAAAGTGGGAACCATAGAAAATTATGAAGAATAAATAACATCATATATTTATAAGGTAATATCAATGAAATTTTGAGGAAAAATTATTTTTAGGAGGGGATAATGTAACACCCAAATGATTTATAATATATTTCATTTAGATTAAATTTAATTTTTTTGATAGCTTGATAGGGTTTAAACAAAAATAATATATTAAAATTTTATTTAAACATGACTATTATAAACATGCCATTATGTTAGAGGGTATGAATATTAATAACTAATATATGAATATAAATTTCATCTATAGATTATAAATAAAATAAGATTCACCTGAAAGTAAAAGAAATATTTTCTTAAAAATAATATTTTCTAAAAAAATAGTTTAGTCACGATTTTTGCACAAAAAATTAAATTAATTTTTAGCAACTTTAGAAAATTTATTTGAGAATATAAACATCATTATTCAAATCATTATATCAAAATTATCTTAGGTTAATTTTTTGGTCTTTTCTGAAATGTTTCATTTTTTAGAAATAGTTAAAACTACTAAAATTTAACTGAAAATTGTATTTTCTTTTAAATAATTTAAAATGATAAAAAAAAATTTAAAGTTTTTAAAGTAAAATTAGATAAATTTTATATTAACTAATCCAATCTTAGTCATTGTAATAACTTTCATAAGTAATATTGATATAAAAACATTGTAAAATTTTAATCATTTTCTCTTTAAAAACCCATAATTTTAATTTTAATTTTTCCACTTATGTGAATTGAATTTAGAATAATTGATTCCATATTTAGAATAATAATTAATTTTAATTTATAATAATCTAAAATTAACTTCTTTCCAATATAAATAGTGAAAATCGTAAAAATTATTTACTATGGTTAAGGTAAAGATGGATTTTTATCGATGTTTAAACTAAAAATATAAGGGTAAAATAAAATAAAAACATATATAAAATATATTTTATGACTATATTTAGACCTTATAAATTATTTTTTTGATAATTTTCCTTTTTTATATTCTTGTTTCATGAAAAAATTGGGAATAATCCATTATTTTCCAAAAAATACAAGTGTGCCACTCACCACACCTATAAAAGGCCACCCCTCTCCTCTCTTCTTCACACATTAAAACCCATTTAGTTCATCCAATAACCAAAAAAATAAAATCCAAGGTTACATCCTCTAATCCTTATTTTTGGAATAAATCTAACCCAATAATGATTTTTTTTCAAACCTAGGGAAGATACCCAAAGAAGATGTAATTTTTTTTATGAGGGTTTTTATTTTATATCTTCCACCACAACATTAAATGATTTTTAAACAATGGTGATATAATGAACTTAGTTTCTTCCCTGTAATAATTTATTTTTATGTTATGTTCATTACCTACAAATACATCTACTTCCATCAAATGTGTTATAAAATCATCATTTGTGTGTATGATGGATTACCGCCTCATGAGCCAATATCGTTATTTTTTTCCATTACCAACTTTCACAGTTGGATATAATGATGGATATAAATTATATATATGATATTTATAACAAAATTTTACCTCTATAATAATTATTTAATATATTTATTTTTTAATTTCTATTTTATATGAGATATTAATACATCGCTCGTGTGTACGACAAACTACCACCTCTTGAAGCGATGTGATTTGTCTTTCACTAATATTTTACATAGAAGGTGAAAAGGATAAAGTTAATGGTTATATATGATATAAATAACATATTTATGATATTCATAACATATTTATCATTTTTAAAAGATAACATATATAATTTTATTTCCTACCTTTTCACTCAATGAAATATGACAATGTTATTCATGTATGTGTGGACTACTACCGTCACAAAATGATGGGACTCTCTATTCATCCCCACACAAAATGAATGATATAAATTTTTATATTTAAATAAAAAAAATATGGTACATATTATATAATTATCAATATAGAAAGATAATATATTACTTACCATCTAACCATAATGATCATTGTAAAATAGAAATGTTTCTTATGAATATGTATGGTTTACCATCTCTAGGATCATAAGATACTTATTCTCTAAAAACCATATTTCATTATTGGTATTAAAATAAAAATTATTGTATAATTATGATAATTATTTCTTGATAATTATTTTTTATATTATGAAACTATATAACATTCACAAGAATCCTAACATTCATGAAAAATCATAAATGAAAAAACAAGGCAGTTAACATTAGAAACAATGAAAATAATGAAAGATTATTAACAAACAAGTGACAATATGCTATAAAAGGATAATATGTGATATTATAAATATTAATATGGTTCTATAATAAGTTAAGAACATGTTTAAGACTTTAATGACTTTTAATTTTTTATATATTGTTTTGGAATATTATATAGATTAATTTTAGAGTTAGGCGTAGAGACGGTGTAAGATTTTGAGGCCCGGTGTGCCCATAATTAATTTTTAAAATATAATAAATATATTAAATGAATGTGAATTAATTTTTCATAAAATGGTGTAATAAATTTTAAATAGGGTCTTTTATTATAAATATGAGTCCATCTTTGAGTTCAGAGAGTGGTTTTCACCCTAGGCGTGCCATATCCTTGGAGTGCGTTAAACACTTGGGTTGGGCACAATTGTTGGTAAACAATTACATAAATTAATTGATTTAAATTAAAAGAATTAATTATTTTTCTATTATTTAATGGTTTTTATAACTACACATATATAATTATATCTCTGGTTTGGCCACTAAACCTTGGATATCTAGAGAATCGTTGGAGAGAGCGTTAGAGAGAGCATTAGAGGATCTCTCTCAGATGAGCCACCATTGGATCATGGATCATCGATCAGTGTGTCGTAAAATGTGTGGATCTTGCCAATGGCAGTGTAGTGTGATTATTATTCACCATAAAATGATCAAAATAAATGTAGGATGTTCATTTTTTTGGATTTAAACCTACTTTATTATATCTATGGTGAACGTGAATCAATCAACTAACAAATTGATTCAAGGATCTTGTGTATTAAGGGTATGAGTTATATTTATCTAGGAATTGGGGTTGTATTTGAGATTATTTTATTATATATTCATTCATCATTATAACAATAGTGAATCAAGTCCAATATAAAAATTGGATGAGGTGCATTCCTCATGTTGGTGGTTTGTTCTTTTCTTTCCAAGTTATTCATTCATCGTAAGAAATTTCTTGGCCTGCGGTTCAAAAAATACTATATAAATAATCGTTGTGAGCCTGTATCATGGAAAAATGGATATTTATTGAAATTATGATTTTATATTTATCATGAGATCATGCTACAATTATTTATATGATGGATCTGGATTAGTTCGATGATTCCCATTCATTATAGATTGATGGTGTGGCTATGGATGACAGAACAGGGTGATTCCCAAGAAGTTTTGAAGGCTATATTTCGGTAAGTGGTAACAAAAGGGATTGAACAGAGTATATCCACATTATCTAGTGGGAATCATTGTTGGATTGAATAATGGAGGAGAAGGTGATGACAGAGATTAAGAACCTTTGGGTTTGGGAAAATCCCATAGTACACTTCATGTGTTGAGGACCTATATGTCGTGTGGGACCCATGGAGTAGTTATAGGGTTTCTTAGAGGGGATACGTATCACACAATGTGTGACACCTATCACATAGTGTGCGAATCAACCTGGTGGCTTGATGTGTACCTCGTAGGGTACACAGACACATCTAAAATTACACATTATTAGACACACCAGGTACTATAACACATACACAACTGGGATATGTGTACATGGGTAGAGTCATATAATCAGAAATGATGAGGAGTACACATGTTTGGATATGACTTGTACTCTAACACAGATATGAACATGGACACGGCCATTTTCCGTGATACATGGGATGGAAGTAGTGCCAAAGGAACATTCCATGTACTACCATAACAAGCCATGTACCCCTTCAATGTAGTCTTAGAGTCCTTGTACTCTTTATCATGGACATGTTTCATTAGGAAGTGTTTCTTTATTATATTCCCTAAGGTCTAGTTTGGAATCACTTCCTACAAATAATATAGTGATACATTTAATGGGACTTATTAGATAGTGTTGTTGGAATCCCTTCATAAGGCCTAAATTGAGATCCTATATCACCATATTTTCCCTTGGTGGAGTTCTTCATATCATCATAACCAACACTATGCTAGCATAAATCATCTACTTAATGGGTTATTTTAGATTGAGTTGTTTTTATAACCCATATCCATAGATGTGATACTCATTCATGTACTATTATATTCATACTTCTAGAATATAAAACTTATGGTGAGACCCGATGAGAAGTACATCTCATACAGATGCAATCAATGCTACCTGACTCACAAAATGTGCTCTTCTAGATGAGTGATATGTGGAACCTTCTTGAAGAATTCCTAGACTAGAATTATGGTGGTGAATTTACTTTGATTTAGTGTCTCTTTGTTGAATATATCTATATATTATTATTATATCTATTTTATACATATAAAAATAAAGATATTATTATTGTTATTGTTGGTAAATGCTTAGTGATTTCAGGGGTTTCTTACTAGGTATTGTTATGCTCACCCCTGCAAGGGCTTTGTCCTCACATTTTATTTCTTATATAGATTATCAATATTTTCATGGAGTTCTAGAGGGACCATTAAAAGGTGTATCTAGTGAGCCAGATATTCTGAGGTTTATTCTAACAGTTACCTTTATAGAAATCTTCTTTTATACTCTTAAAAAGGACGTGTTCTCAGACTCATTTTAGTGGGCTGTATTTGGCCCTTTTTTCTTTCAGTACTTTTTTTCATACTATTATAGTTGTATATAGATGTATGCGTGCATGGTTTATCATTTGTTCTACATTTATACATTTTATCAACATAGAGATGTGTGTGTGTGTGCATGTATGTACATTAGCCTAAAGCCACCCTTGTTAGTTATATGTCTACATGGTGCTAGTCGTCAATCTCTAACTTATTAAAGGTCGGTTTAGGGTAGTTACAGAATGGGCCCCTTTGGGATGGGTCATGAAAAAAACCACTATACATGAGGTTAAATAAATTTAAACCAAAAGGAGGTGTGAGTTAAGGGATTTCTTGACTTAATATCAATTCATTGGGTTAAACATCTACTTCATTGATTATGTAATTCTAAAATTACATGTATAATAAATATGAATTATCATTTTTTGTATTTCTATTTATTTTATTTTGTATTTAAATTTTTCATACATAAATAATTCACCAATTATTCCCCAATTCAATGATATAACTTTTTAAGGGACTTTGTCTCAATTTTCCTTCATTGAGGAATATTGTGATGTTATGCACCTAATTTCCTTTATATAGTGTATATAACTCCCCTTGAAATATAATATCATGATTCATTCATAATTCATGGTATTTTAACTTTCAATTGGAATTATTCAATCCAAGGGTATTTGACTTGAAAATTACGCAGTATAAAAAATTATTGTGCAACCTCGCTTTCTTTTATGATTAAAATTTCTCTTGAAACAGTCACTTTATTGTGATAATTTTTCATTGGAAATGTTATTTATCTTAAATAGACATATTATTTTATGATGGATATGGTTATTTCCAAAAATGTATACCATTTTTAAATATGGGGTTTACTTTGTATGTTGTTTTATTAACTCGAGAAATATTAACAAATCTTGTATCCTTTACCAAATAAATATAATGGATGATGAGACACATTGTTTATGAATTAAATCAATTATTAAATATACTTTTAATTATTTGTACATTAAAGACATGGGTGGGTCCCATTTATAGATAGCCCTTTGATGCATCACTAGTCTCATGAGATGAATTTGTTGGCCAAATCAGATGGGTTTTTACCCAGTAGTTTTAAACTATCTTGAGGATAGATCTTGATGGTAAAGGTATCATGTTCCTAGGAAACAAGATATTAGATAATTAATAATTTACTTAATTGATAATTATTTTTTAATTATTTTCAATGATATTTTTTCTATTATGTTATCTACCAATCATTTCATTCTCAGTTTATTGATTAAATGACATGTGTTTTTAGTTATTTACCTTACCATATTGATTCTGACTTATCTTACTAGGATATTTAAGTCATTTAAATGGAATGTGAGTTCAGTTATTTAAACTTAAATTTTGATTATTATTATTGATTCATGATATATTTTTTTTACTTAAAATTTACTAATCATTTGAGCTCACCGTTATTTTGTTTCCTCTCCCCGTGATATAAAGAAGAGGTCTTCGAATAAGTTTTCAAGGATGTCATTCATTTTATTTTTTTATGAATAATGTTTTATTTTCTATTCCTAATTTAAAATGGGTATCATTTATTTGTATGGTTCTTCAAAACAACTAAAATTATCGGTCCATTAAGATTTGATTCCTTGTATCTATGTCAATCTAATAAATTAAAACACCAACTCCAGGCGACCGATGTTGAGGATATTACAAATTAAAATAATAATTCAACATTCTATAATCATTATTATATCATATATATCATATATACTCATTAAATTTATCATCATTACCATCCATGTAAAATCTAAGTGAAAAACAAATCACATAACTTCATGGAGGGGGTTGTCCACATGAACGCAAGAGCAGAATTCTTATTTTTCAATGGGTGGGAAGAAGTTGGATAATGGCCATTACATAATAATAATAATAACAATTAATATTATTTAATGTATTTGATTCATTATTTTAGAAATTATACCAAATATTTATAGGTTTTATAATAAAAAATATAATTACAAACACTTAATTAAGAATTTCCCCCTTTATTAAAAAACCTACTTTGTATTACACGTTAATCCTCAAAAGGATGGTATTTTGGAATAATCAGAAGCTATAATAAGTTTTTAATTAATCGAGTATTATATTACATAATTGATTTTATAAATTTCAAGGGATCAAAAATTATTAATAATTAAGCTGAGGAGGTGACCTTTTATATGTGAGGGAAGGGGAACTCCTGGAATTACTTAATGTATTAAATTAATATAAATTATTTTTTATTGAAATAAAGAAATAATTATATAATTAGATATAATATATTTATGAGTCTAAATAATATCATGAAATAAAATTTGGGCAAGTTTTGGTTTTGTTTCTACCCTTCTCTCTTAGTTTAAATACATGTTAACTATTTTGATAATTAACATTATATTAGTGTTTTTTACTCTTTAGGGGTCAAAAAATTTACTATAAATAGAAAAGAGACTCATAAATGGACCATTATTGATATATTAAACCATACCCCAGTCAAATAGATGAATATATTATTTTTATTAATTTTAAATAATGCAGTTAAATTCTATTTATTATAAAATTTCATTAATGTCATTTTTGGAAATACATGAAATATTATAATATAATATGTCTCTAACTCATGTAAAATGGATCTAAAAAGACATGTATTCTAATATAAAGAAAATATGGTCTTAATATAATCATACAATCTATTTTTTATAGGTTTACATATCATTTAATATCATATATTTTGGTTGAACCCCTTGGTTAACCAATTTTAACCTTAACTAAAGTAACTACTTTCACAAAATTATAGGGTAATAATTTAAATCATAAGGTGAAAATTTGATATTTAAAGGACAAGGTATGAAATTTAAGATAATTTATAATTTTAATTGTCATATTTCAATAATATTTTGATTTTTAAATAAGATAAAAAATTATTATTGGACATAAAATTCCATTAATGTCATTTTAAAAAATATTCACAAAATTTAACTTCGAAAACAACATGACTACAATGGATATAGAATATAAAACATTAAAAAATATATAATATTTCTTATTTATCTTAAAATTTCATTTTTATCTTTAACTCAGACAAAAAATATTATTTTTATAGTTTTTTTTAAAAAATACTTGATTTTTCTACTGCTTGTACAAGTACCATGTCAGCATTGCGTAAGAATTTAAGGTAATTCGTTCATCAATAAAAATAAAAAATAAATTTTCAAGACAAAAAATTAATTCATATTTCAAATAAAGTTTTATAACTGAATTTTTTTTACCCCTTCCAAAGAAATATTATAGATATTGAAATAAAGAAAGTGACATTTTTTATTTTATCATTTACCTAAATATTTAAAAGGTCAAAATATAGGTTAAATATAAATAAAAGGTATTATTTTAAAATTTTAGACGATTATATATGAAATATAATCATCTAATGAAATATATTCAATTTTTTGAATTAGTTTTAAGCCTTATCACATTATTTTTAACCCTAATTAACTCATTTTACATTTACCTTGGTGACACAAATTTTATATGGTTACTATTTATGTTGAAAAAAAATAAAACGGACCTATTCACTATATTGTTACCTAAATATTCCAAATATGGAATATTTTTTTCAATATTAAATTTCTAAAAATGTCAAAAAATAATTTATGAGAAAAACAGAAAACAAAATGGAAAACATTTTTTCAGAAAAAAAACATTTTATGTGTAAAGAATATTTTATACAAAATTCAACCATAAAATTTATTACAATGAACCTAATTTTATTATTAATAATATAATAGAACTAATTTTAATTTTTATCCATCTTAAAATAAAATTTCACTTTTTAAATTATAAAAACAAAAATAAAATTTTCAATAAAAAATGATTGTTTTCTATTATTCACTAGAAAATTACTCTTTTCAGAAAATCCCAAATATTCACCCTAATGTAATTTTGATATGCTAATTTCATAAATGATAATTGTTTTATAAAAAAAACTCTTAAATGTTCTAATACTTAATTATAATATTCCCACAATAAAACCCATTTTTTAAGGAAATATATTTTAAAGAATAAAATGTCTCTACAAATAATTGAGTTCTTATTTAATAATAATTTATCAATATTTTTTTAATCATGACCTTTATATATGTTTTAAGATTTAGTTAATTCTATTCATACCTACAAACTCAATGGCATAGTTATGATGGTCTTAAAATAATAATATCTTATGGTTTGTTTAATGTCGGTGTTGTATGTTTTATACACCATTGAGCATAGTGTTCTTCTAAAATATCAAGGTGTTACAAAACAAATTGGTGTGATTAACCTTAGGGGAATTTATTCCATAGTCGCATCCACATTCTAGTATCCAGATAGATGTTTATTGTGAAGATAAACAACACAATCTCTACTTTACCAAGACATCAAGATTTTATCAAGTACCTATACTAATTCATATGGTTCCCACTAACGTTTTTTTATCCTAATACCAAAGTAAAATGTGTATTATTTCCTTGACATTAAATCATATACTTATCCCAAATGGTTATCTGTTATGATTAAATATAAATTTTCAACCCTAAAATTATCCTCAACAAACTTCCTAATCTCTAATGTTATTTAAACCATTCCTTTGATTGCAACTATGATTTCCATGACCTCGAACTCCTGAATCCAATGCTCATAAAAACATATTTACATACTCACTTTGATACTAGATTTAAATTTTTTTTATAACCATCCATAATTAAAAAAAATTATATTTATTATAGAAGAACATACATCTAAAGTATTATTTTATATGTATATCTTAAGAGAATTAGGACATATCATAAACTAATAAATCCCACATAATTTGTATCAAGAAGATATATTTTCCCTTTGCATATGAAACAAATTAATCCATAAGGATTCTTCAGTATCTCCCATAGATTTTTCCACACATGATATCATTCTAAACATATCATGTGTAGTAATTTTCTTACTAACCCGAGGAAAATGGAAACAAAATGAAGGGTGAGATAAAATTCTTAGTATGGGAAAAAAAAACTAAAATAATAATGTATTAATCATGACATAAATATTATGGATGGAATAGGAAAACCACATGAATTCATAGTCAATTTCAAACTAAGATCATATGATGACAATAAATGAAAACATGGATATCAATAATACTGATTGAATACATAATATCAGACATCAAAAACCTATTGTTGACTCCATGTGAAAGGATACTCTACTTATCACCGAGACCATATTCTAGAAATATTAATGAATTAGTTAGGCATACACCCAATAACAAAACATATTGTTTTCTCATAATACATGTCGATGCATCAAGGGGATATATAATTATACCTCAACCTTTCACCTGGTTATCTTCAATTCATTATCCATAAGATTAATAAAGACCTTTAATACACCTCTATGAAGAAATTACTTACTCAAAAAAACATGGATATCCATATAACGAGAAATATGGAAATCAAATACACAATCAACCTATGTTAGAAGTTAATAATCATTAAATAGTCCGATACTTTTCCCCATGTCAATGAAAAGGATAACATGATCATAACCCATATTGAGGATGAATTTGGATAGTAAAATAATACACAGTAAACTTGTTAATAATCATCCATAGTTAAATAAAAACATATATAATACCAAAACATTTCTCATTGTTAATAGAATAATATTTTTCAACATGAACATCATCCAATCTAAATTATGCAATGTTTTCTATTCACATAGTATAGAGAAATGAGTATATGCTAAAGTAAATAATTGAAAAAAAAATGATCATAATCCTTCCATGGGAAGGATTTGGATGGTTTTAAAATAACATATCCCAAGTATAAAAAATTAGGTTCAACTGCAAAAGCAGCACACAACGCAAAGAAGAAAATTACATTAAATTGCATGTTCGGATACTTGACACTGTGACCTACCACTAACACCCCAAAACCCATACAAACCCTCCACCAATAGTGTTGAAACATAACCTTATTATAATAAATGAATCAAATAAGGATGTTGACCTTGATAAAATTATCCTTATAAAATAATTATTGAGTGATACCACCAAAAAGGGATCATGAATTTGATTGTTTGGAATCATGATTTCATTTAAACCAAATAATAAAAAATATATATTAGGATAAATCATAAAACATAAACCCTATTAAGGATAAAACTTTTGAAAATGGGAATGGGAATTATAGAGAAATCTTAAAATATATTTTAAAAAACATTTTCAATATTTTTGTAAAAGAGAACGTTATAGGTCATTTCCAAAATTATTTTTAAAAATGTGGAGTGGAAAATCATTTAAAACCTTTAATTTTAAAATAATCTACAATAATATATCCATTATAATAAAATAATTTTTTCTATAGGAAATATGGATCGAAAAGATTTGATTATGAAAGGGACATTTTAAATACATGAAATTACCTTTGCTTCAAACCACAATATAAAAACAGAATAAAAGATTATTTCTATTAAAAATTGATTTTCCCAATATTATTATAATATTTAATAAAATATAATGGTGGTAAAACCCAATCATGTAAGAGAAATGCTCAAGATAAAACATTATAACAGAAAAAAGGGGATTTAAGTTACCCAAAATCCATACTACTGAGGAAAAAATTATATCAATATACATTTGAATAAGAGGAAATTTTTTAGGATAAAAAATACAAATAAATAAAAAAATATTATATAAAAATATCCATTAGTAGTGAATACACCATATAAATTAAATTGGGTTCATAATAATAAATTTATCTCAAAGAGATGAATTTGAGATGAAAACCCTTAGCTCTTGTTCCTGAATTAACAAAATGAAATTTTCCTCCTAGATCACAAAATTATATATCATAATAAATTAATTCACAAACTTAATAATATCAATTTTTATTTATAATATTCATAAATATTCATTCTTAATATGAATTCTACTGATTTTCCACATCAGGTGTTCATAGTTTCGATCTTTTGTAATTTTTTCATAATAGTGGTGTACATGTCCATTATACTTTTAATGATAATAATTAAATGATTCATTAATTTTATTTTTAGGTATGATTTTTAATTATTTATTATGTTTCAATGAGTTTCTTATGCTTTTTCCTTGGAGATGATATTGATAACAGACATGTTTCAATGATTCTTGATAATCGAAATATGTTTTATCATTTAATAACTTAAATATTTATATAAAATATCAAGAAATAATAATAAATTATATTTTATATATTTATATCATTTCATACCATTAATTATTTTCCCATAGTCATTCATGATATAAATTCACAATTTGGTTGTTAAACTGACCCAAATATAAACATACCTAAATTTAATGAATGATTATGAGATATGTTTGTGACAATATCATTATAACAGGACAATAATGATCTTATTTAGTGTTTATTATTGTTAAATATCATAATTTTAAGTAATTAAAAGATTAAATGGATTTTAAAACATCACATGTTTTGAATAAAATAGTTTCCTCTTAATATGCTTATTTTAAACAATTAAAACAATGATGATCATTTTTTGATAAAATAATTAAAAGATAATTATATTTTACATACCTAAACCTTAATGATATCATACAAATAATATTTATTAGTTAATATCATCCTAATATACATCCAATTAAGGCAGTAAAGAAAAACAAAATGTGTTATGTCGTGGAGGTGGTTGTGTACGCAACATAAGAATGACAATTTTGTTTTTATTAATGGGTGGTGTATATGGATAAATGATGATAATACACATAATATAGTAACATTAATGTATATATATAATATTAATATAATTATATTTTTGTGGTTAAAATATATTTTAAATAGTATATTTAAGAATAAAAACTGTGGCATTGATAATACTCAGGTCGGGGACTTGAATTTTCCTTGGTGGCCTCCTTAGAAATGAGAGCCTTATGCTATTTATTGGTGAAAAAAATCTTTTTAAAGTGTTATATGATTATAATAAGATAAATTTATTAGTTATTAAATAATTAATTCTAATTATAAGTGAGTATTTATTTGGTGTAAATGTTACCCTTATATAAGTGAAGGAATGATAACTTTTTAAATGGCCATTGAATTTA
The DNA here is from genome assembly GCA_963277665.1 of Viscum album. Taxonomy (NCBI): domain Eukaryota; kingdom Viridiplantae; phylum Streptophyta; class Magnoliopsida; order Santalales; family Viscaceae; genus Viscum; species Viscum album. The sequence continues at coordinate 625,633,811 of OY728132.1, forward strand.
AATAATTTAATTATAGTATTAATAGTTCTAAGGATTAAAAATGGAAAAAGGATGAAATTGGATGAGTTTTTTTCCATAAAAACCTAAAACATATATTTGGAAATACTACTTTTTAACATGTTTTGGATTTTCCCAATAGTAAAATACATTTTACCATTTTACTTTTTACCAAGGTAACTAATTTTTAACCTTAATAATTATTTTTAAAGACCCAAATTATACATTTCCTGATTAAAAAATTTGAACCTTAATATTCAATATTATAAAAAATTATCAAATGAAAATTATATACTTACAATAAGTTAATTTCAATATATAACCACTTAATTGCGTAAAACCATTTTTAGAGAGATAAGGTTTTTCTACTAAAAATGTTTATATAAGATTAAATTATAATGGATAATTATTATATTAAAATTAATGAATTATTATAAAACATACAAAGAATATGAGGCTTACAAGGTAATTCAAAACTCAATCTCCCTTGAAAAATAATTGATTCAAAGAAAATATCGAAAACATATTTTTATTTTAAAGAAACATTATAATTATGTATAAAAATGATTTACTTATGTTTTAAATGTTAAAGTAATATTTTAGAATGATTAATTGTTTTTTTTAAATTGTTATTTTATTACATCAAATGTTTTATAAATTTCTAGTTCATTCTAATATATAAAAAAATACATACAAATTACAAGTATCGTGAAGATCATATTTTTCATCTAAAAATAAACCTTTTCAAAAAAATATTAAAAATTAATACAAAGTTAATTTTGATATCTGAAATTAAAATTAAAATTTTTTTTTATTAATTTTATCATAAAAAATTTATAAATTCAGTTTTTGAATAAAATCCTATAATGTAATTAAAAAATAATTTTAAAAGGAAAATGATATTTTTAAAAATTAACTATTCTTATTCTTATTTCATATCATCTATAAACTAAATTTAGGTTTACCAATTTTTAATATCAAACATAATTTATAATTAAACACATTTTTCATTAAATATAAATCATCATTCCATAAAACACAATAAATGGTCTTATTAGTCATTATAGCTATGCTAATTGAATTTCATTCATATTAAAAGTTGACTCTATTATATATATATTATTATTAAATAGATTACTTATATTCAATACTTCTAATTAAATGTACATGTTTTAATGGTTATACTTAAATATTTATATTTTACCCAAATATTTTATGGTTTAAGTTAAGTTTGGTATTGGATGCGGAGAAAACTATAAAACATTTTAACTTATTTGAAGGTAATAATGTACTAAAATCATGGTGTGTTTAAATTTCACCTCCACCCCCCCCCCCCCCACATCATACTTTTTTTACATCCATTTAAGTAACCTGGAATATTATGAATTTAGAGTTTTTATTATCTAAACAAAGGGATAATTTAATCCCCAAAACTACAATGATAGTCTAGTTGTAGATTACATTTAATCCTTTTACTTTTGACTAGGGAATCTTACTAATAATACATTTGTATGACGGTGTTTAATGATGGTTTTTTTATAAAAATTAAATAATTATAATTTCACTAATTAAATATGGATATATTTTATTATGATTTCATTAAAATATGAATCAATGAGTAATATTAATAGGGTTTTTTAAATGTTATGAAAATGATAAATGTATTGGGATAAGAATAAGAACATTTATCTTTTTTATCATATTATATTTTTTCCTTTACTAGATATTGATTACTCTCATGGTGTTAAATATATACTGAATCTATTTGAGGATAGTTTGGTTTATATAGAGTATCAATCATAAATGTACAGATTATTGAGAGTGTTAGTTGAAAAGATATCAACTATAAAAATTCTTAAATTTATGATAATATTATGGATTTATACATTTATTTACTTTATTATATGGGTATATTCCATGGATAAAATTATGGTTTCATCTGTTCATTTTAATCATTTCATTAATTATTTTTTCATGGTACCCATTCCATGTATCATAATTCATCGTGTATTATTTGTTTGATATTTTCATGAAGTGTCATATATGATCACCATTTATAATGAACTTAATTAGTTTATTCAATCATAAAAACTTATTCAAAAAACATGCTTCCATGGATCACCATCTTGGGACCAAATCCATGAGTTATACATCATGACTTATTTTCACGATTCATCTATCAATGATACAAAAGTAAATTTATTATTGTGTATATTTATAGTGGAGTATTTATATAGCCCATATTCTTTCATGATTATATATATATTTGAAATTTATAGTTGTATAAATACATTTGATAACACAAGTAATGAAATACGTGATCTGATAAATATGAGATAATTCAATATATCACACATTATTTTCTAAGAGACTAAAATTTTAACTAAATTTGAATAAGAGGGAGAATCCATGTTATTTCATATAGAAGATCATGGTTAAAAATTTAATTCATAGGGGCATATATATTAATATTTCACAAGGAGACATATAAATAGTGAGAAAAGAGTAATCATAATAGAAAAAATTGAGTAATCAGAATAAATAAATTGATCCTATCTAAGAAAATGAAAAAGATTATTATTTCATTGTATTGAATCTTAATGTTTTTTAAAGAATATTTTCTCATTTAATTTGTTTTCAATACATGTTATACTCATTTTAGTTTGATTAAAATTATTATATGATTGTGTTTCCCTAATGTATTATTAATGGATGATTCTTTTTTTATATTACCATGATAATAATATTAGATATAATGTGTCATAAAGGATCCAAGTCCACAAATATAAATAACTCTCTCATAGACAGTGAAACACATATGAATATAATGAATATCGATGGTAAGCATGTTATATTTGACACATGGTCATACTATTTAAATAATATAAAAATGTAAAAATTCTAATAGAACAAAAGTATAATTAATTAAATTAATAAAAGGATTTTAATACACATTTATTAGCTATATTATTAATATTCTCTTATGGTGTTGATGAATCAGTATCGATAATATATTTTTTCTATGTTCCTCATTTGATCTATTTATTTTCATGTCTATGATAAAATTGGGGTTTTTATATGGGCATCAAAAATATATTTCACAATGAATTCATTCTCACATTTAATAGAAAACACTATAAACTTAATATAAATATAATAACTGTGTATTTTGTGTCTTAACGATTGGTCATTTAAAATAATTTTTTTGGTGGTTTTATTTAGGCTATTGAAAATTAAACCATAATATTGAGTGATAAAAATAATTTTTAAGGTGATTTTAAAAATTTAAATAACTTACATGTTTTTTTATTCTATAAGAGCTCATGAAAGCTATAGGATATAAAATAAATATAAATATTTTTAAATGATGGATAAATTTAGGTAAAATATAATAATTTCTAAGAGTCAATACATATTTCTTTAAGAAATATAATTGAATAGTTAAATATGATAGAAATTCAAAATATAATTTATTTTTTGAGTTAATGAAATCTAAAGATTATTGAAGGGATTGAACACATCATTTGAGAGTGAGAATTTTAAACAAAAATTTCCAAAAAATCACATTTATAATTTTTTTAATGAGATTTTCAACACTAGTTATTAAAGGTCATTATATTCAACTAAAAATAAGTATACTTATTTAGTAACTACTGTTTATATAAATTATTAATGATCTATGATTGATCACTTGTATAAATATATATAAATATAATAAATGATAGTTAATATTTATAGTGAATGATATGGAGAAAATAGAGACACTATGATAAAATATTCCCCAGAGAGTTTTCAATTTACTTTTTAGAACATAATATTTAAAAATATTGTATATGATAAATTTCTAAATGATAATTTGTAAAGAAAAAAGGAATTTTTTATTATCCATGTCAAAAAAATATCTAATGATGTAAAAGATAGTAAAAAAAATTATTAGGCACCATCATGAATGTTTGAATGAAATTGAACATATTATTTAAGTATTATATTATAATAATAACAAAACTAAATAATACATTTAAATAATAGCATGATACAAGGGATAAATTTAAAACAATATAGAGTTAAAATGAATTTTACTATATATGAAACATCCATGTGTACCTGATCAAATTTAAGATAATTTGTTCCTAAATTAAGTCATAATTAACATAATTTTATATATAACCATAAGTTACATTAAAAAATTTGAAATTTCTATGAATTATCAATTTATAATCATAGTTAACAAATTATATCTAATATTAAATAAATTATTCTTTTTTAAATGGTTATATTTTGATTTAATTAAATATATTCATACTAATAAAATACCTTTTCCTATATCACTGATATTAAGTATATTATTTGGAATAGGTCGAACCCATATATACTAATTTTTCAACTCTCAATACCCAATTAAAAATAAAAAATATTAAATTCATCAAATGGTTTTTATCTAAGAAAGATTAGTTTTTTCTTTAGTTTCACTTTATAAAATTACCAAAAGTCATAAAACATATTTAGGGTTTAAAAATCCCATATTAGTCATTAAAATTCCTCCACATGACTATTTTTATACCCAATCATCATCTATTTCACCATATATATGAATAATATAGGATAAATTTCAAAGCATGATAATTTACCCTTATAAAACCCTATTAACCATAATTTTTAGAACTATAAAATTATACACACATGAGTAAAATCAATAATATAACTATGAAATAATATATGGAAAAATATTAGTTGGTCATTATAAATTTTATATTACATAAATTTTAACCATTAATGAAATATAAATATCCATATAAATACTTACTCATGATGTCCTAAACATATCATTACAATTCTTCATATACAATTATGATCGTGGATTATGGATACTCATAATACTATTTTCTAGTGTGTTTATTATCAAATAATATCTCATTTTCAAATAAATAAAGAATAAATGGATGATAAATAATATATTTATAAAGAATTAATACATCCTATATGATTTATCCTAAGACAAAGTGAGATTATTTACATTAGAATGTATAGACCAACAACTAGTTCGTGAAAACCTACCAAGAATGAGAATTGAAAATTAAAATCATAATAAATTAAAAAAAATGCCAAGAATAAACTTAAAATCATTCATTTTGATATATACAATCATTTAAGAAATAAATAGTGTGGTGGTGACAAGAAAATCATTTTAATTATTATTTATTATACTAAAATAGCCTATATTTATTCATCAAGAAGAATAATATGTTTTCACAAAGTTCGAGAATTTTATAAAATGAATTATAAATAATTAGCAATGAATATAAAAATAATTTATATTGGTAATACCTAAAAAAACTCTATAACTGAATTTAATACTTATATAAATAATATTGGTGTCAAGAATAAAATTGTTCTAATACTATTCAGACTAAAAATTTAGTATTAATATAAATTTAAAATCTTATGTTGGATAAACAACATACTCATCATGCTTAGATAAAATCCATAACTATTATTATTAAAGTTCAAAATAGATGCTTATTGAGTAAAAACATTGATATACAAACCTATGAATTGTGGTTGGGGTAAAATCCAAATGTGAAGCTTTTAAAAGTGTTTTGAGGCCAATATATTATCAAATTAAAGAAAAACATGGGAATTTTGATTAAAATATTTTATATAGAGATATTTTTTGGCTATTAACCATAACTAAGAGAATTAAACTTCTATAATTATAGGATTGTGATAATTATAAAAAAATATGATTTCAAGGACATTAAATACATAGCTAAAACTATCCTTAAACTTAGATAAATTAATTAGGAAGCTTGGAATGATGATGATATTGAAAATACAGGAATAAAAGATAAAAACATAATAATGATATGACTTAATAAATTAAATATAATAAATAATTTGAGTCATAATTTATATAAATCCATAAAGGTATGAGTAAAAAATTAGTGCTAAAAATTGTATTTTTAGTAAGTAAGGTCAAGTGTAATCCAATGTAAAACTGATAAGTGATGACCAAATTTCAATAATTTACAAATTTGAGTATAGAGTTTAAGTTAATTTAGATTATGTGAGAAAAAAACTAAAATTTATATAGAAAGTTTCAAATTTTATCTTATGTGAATGCATTTAAATGGAAAGAGAATAAATTATGCATCAAGTACCTAATTATAATAAATGGTGTGCCTAAAACCAATTACCACATTTTTTGATCAGATTATATTTAGTTTATTTCAATAAATTAGGACATATATACCTTTAATATTTAATGGAGAGTTATAAAAAAGCATTTTTAAGTGGTAAATTGTATTTATTTCCTAAAAAGTGAAAATAACATGTGTGAGTTTTATATAAAAAGGGGGAGATAAAACTAATAATGAAAAGGTGTGAGTGAAAAGTAAAATTAAGAAGGCGGATAATTTATGACATAAAATTGACTTGAAGCATTGATTTTTTAAGATAAATTAGTGATCCTTGAGTCATATGATGAATACCTTAAGCATGATCTCAAAATTAATTATTTTTATTGATTATAATTGATTTTTTAAAGATAAATATAGAACCATAACCCTTCATAATCCAGAAAATCTATATAAGTTAATATTTATAACAAAAAAATAGATTCCAAAAGTTACTAAAAATACGAATAGACAATTTATATTAAGGGAATATGGAAAATCACTTATTGAACATAAAAATATCATCAAAAAAATATAAAGAATAATAAATATATATACTTGTACATTCTATTATAAAATAATATGTTACCAAACATATATAATACACCACTATATAAATATTATATGTGTTATAAATTAATACACATGGTGTATGTTTCTTACTCTAGAAATCGATCATAGAAAAAGATAAGAAAATTTATGAAAATTAATTTAAAAAATGGGGATGAATATAATTGATCACCCAACCAATGACACAATTCATTCCATACACGTAATTATCTTCCACCATCCTTTCCACCAATATAATATAAAATAGAGTTATGTGTGAGGATAAGTTACACACATTACACATAATACAAAATAATAATTAGAATATCGAATAAATATCTATGTATTTATTTCCATGGTATATGAAAGATAAATTTATGTGATGCATGAATAAACACAATTTATCTTTTATAATCCATAGGAAAATAATTTCAATCGATGGAAAATCTTGCGATTTATCAAGATATAAAGTCTAGGTGAGAATATAGTATCACCAAACACTGGGAATTAATTTTCCTTAAACAATTTCAAAAGATCAACCAAACTCAAATGACCTATGCTATAACTTCATAAGGCTTTAATCATTCATCCCAATTGTAAGAGGTAAAAACCAATTCTTAGGGTTTCAAAGAATTTTATGGGGTTAGATTAAACTTCAGGATAAATTCTATAAAAAAAATATATAAATATATAATATTAATATATAAAAATTTATGAAAAATAAATAACAAATCATTTAATGTTAATAACTTGATCACCATAAATAATAAAATAAGTACTACAAATTATCTTCAGATATTATATATCATGAAATTAAATACATGATTTTTATAAATAATAACTAATTTACTCTTAAGATTACAATATAAAATATATAGAACCGAAAATAGGCTCTTAATAGTCAATAAAGACATATATCCAAAGGAGGACACAACCTCATAAAGGGTCTCAATGCTTTTACTTTAGGTACTATCAAATTCCAATAAAACATAAATCATCAATCTAATAGAATAATTTGCTTCATGGGATACATATTTTACTAGTTTTATAAAGATATATTAACACTTAATATATGAATCATAAATAATTAGAAACCATAAACCTGGATCTATAGGCATAAAACCTGTAATCAGTAAAACATTAAAATGAAGAAAATTGTATTATGTTTAGCTTTCACTAATGAGCTATGATATTTTTTTAAATTTTCTGGGATAAATGGAGATCACTATAGGCTAGAAGAATATATCCCTTCACCATGGTGCATACGTGGGTTGATGAGAATCACCCATGACATGAGAATAATCTTCCTTTATCTCAAGTCATGTTAATAACTCTCAAGGAAAAGAGTGAAAGAGAGAGAGAATATTAGTGGGGAAGGATTCGATAGAGGGTTGGTATACTTAAACTCACCATATCAATGGTAGTGGATTGTATATATTTTCCTTGAGGAATTCCCAATCCATGTATAGATTTTACTCAAATTTTGTATAACATTTGAGGTAAGACTTCAGTTATGAGCACTTCCTAACAAATATCAAAATTAATTCCCAATCATTCCATAAAAATAAAAACTTAACATGATGATAGATTATGTGGAATTTTTATTAAACATTAACATTTAATAGTAAACAACCCCTGTAACAATTCCATACCATACAATACGCTAGGATCAAGGAATTGGTGTGAAATCTCTATTTCATTCTTTATGATATTACTAATTCCAAGAATATGAAATCCCTTATAATCATATATTTCGTATATGGAATTATCAAGACAAAAAAATCCATCTGATGAAAAAAGAATAAATTCCTATAAAATTAGTTTTATATGTCAATATCATAATGTAAACTACAATATGAGGGCTATCGGGAATTTCTATTTTAATATTCCACTTGAACTAAAACCTTATAGACTAAGTTTTATTTCACCTCAAATTGGATCATATATAATAAATAGTGAAACCATATCCAAAAATCCTATTTGGTATCTTCTAAAAACATTTAGAAAGCTGTTATTAACTTCATATTGTATCACATCATATGTAATAACTTGTTTACAGCCATCCAAAACACTTTTTGGTAAACAATCAAACACTTTTAGAGAATCTATCTAATTCGACCTCAATCCTCATTCAGTCAATGAATGTTTTACCCCATGTATCTTTGTATCACAGAAAAAAATATCAATTCCCAAATTCGTAAGTGTAAGTAAATAACATCCACTGGAAAAGCATCAGTGTTACTTAAGCTACAAATGGATTTGTGTGGTATCGATCAAACACATGTATCTATATAAATATTCCAATTAGTTTCATCATAAGAAAGCATGAATTTTTCATATTATCCCTTAATTAAAGACATAATGTGACCTTCAGAAAATAATTATTTCAATCTCATATAGATAAATCAAGCATTCTAAATTCCCAGATTATAGACTAGCCATCTCAATGAAGACATCACATGTTATTCCACTTTATATAAGATCACATCACATTACCCTCATCTGAATAGATTAGAACATAATATATATTGTCTAGGTATGGTTGTATAGTTCCTTTAAATATCTCAATCAAGGTATAAAATTCCATTCTCATCATATTAGAGGGAAATCCCATATTGATTAAGCTCTAAATAAGTAAAAGATCAGAAACATACCCAACCACCCCTTGATTAGTTATGCCTCAAGAGTTTCATATTTGAGGTATCAATGTATAAATTTTATCATGTTAGGAATCTTACCAAGGTATTAAAGAATCTAAATATTAACCATGCAGCCCTAGTATACCAAAGACATAGTGTATAAAGCACTATGTGGTACAATTCTTGGGTTCTATAATGAAAAAACCCAATTTTTTTTCCACATTGGTACATTTGGTATCATGATACAATAATCATACTCACACTAACCTTAAACTTTCTTTATAACCTATAATAATCCATGATGAACATTGGTTAGGTATAACTCAAAGTTTTACCTTGAGAGGTAAATTTTCATTTCACTTCATAAAATATATATATATATATATATATATATATATATATTGCCAGCATAAAAGAGTAATAAATTGGTTATTTTATTTTTTACACCAAGATGAATTTTATAATCATAAACTCTTTTAATAATACATAAAAAAATATAGATAATTGGATATCTAAGATATCATATATGATCGGCTTCTATGCCAACCTTATGTTTTCCTATCTTTAAGAGGGGTTTATCCCCACTAAAACTCTATATAATTCCCACCACATCTTTATGTGATCATTTTATAAAACCCTCCTAATAAACCCTTTAGTGAGTAACATCTATCAAGATAGATTAATTTAATATTAATGAGACTTAAGAATCATATTCATAATGTTAAACCCCTTAAACATATTCAAAATACTTAACTCTATAACATTAAATTTTATGATATTAATGGAATTTTTTTCCACTTAAAATTATTTCTAAGTACGTCATCAATATTATTAGAACCCTTGGAAAAACAATTCCCTTAATAGTTATATTTCACATTGGGATTTATTTTTATAATCCTTTGTTTGTTAACATTTATATTTTTAATTCCAAAATACCCCTGCTAATATCTTATACATTGTATCCTCTTCAGAATATCATGATAAGACACCCAAACTCCTTTGTTTCAAGAAATAACACTTATTTCCTCTTACTATTAATATTTAAAAAAATAAATTGTTACACCCATATTTTATATGGTATTCTGTGTGTTTAGATCATTTTTGGAATAGAATATTATGATTTAAATTATTCCACTAATGGTGTTTGGATAAAATCCATTGTATTTTATCAAACATCCAAAAATATTTTAATCCTATATAAAAAATATTAATCCTTACCTTATACTCAAGCATGCTATAGAATACATTGAATCATGAACCATTTAAAACATATCATATTTTTTACAAAGAAAATATTTGTTAATAAATAACAAATCTCATCATATAAAAGAAATATGATGGATATACACACCCATGACTAAGATCCACCTGATCATGATATATTCATTTACATTCAACTACATAATTTAGATACCCTTTTCTTAATTATTTGATTACAAAAAATTTAATCTGTTAATTCTTACACTAAATTTACACTCTTGTATACTCAAAACATTTTTAAATCATGATTTTCATATCAAATAACCTTTAAACTGATGAATTAATTTCTATAATGTTCATTCCCTACATAGACATTCCATGGACTTTTGCAAACCCCTTGAGGTATCTTAGATAATAGAATCAAATATAGACCTTAATCACCTTTCTTGATTACTCTAGGTTTCAATAAAAATGACTGAAAACTAGAAGAAAAGTTTTTGGAATATACAACTAACTTTTATTCTTTTGTTTTTAAAATTTACACACTTGTACTATCGATACAATATCAGAACTTAGACATTCTTTTCCTAGTTAATTTATCCCAAAAATTTTGAGAATATTAAGAAAAAAAATCCATGAACTCATTTTTATTTTTAAAAAGTTTCCATTGATGATTATATAATTATTTTCTTCTCTATAAAAAATCTATAGGATACCTAGAATCATTTTAAACTTCTCATGAACATCAAAATCCTGTTGTTGAACTATTTAAACAATTGGTTCACTTAGGAGGGTGTTTCTTTAATACATATATTTTTTCTTACCTAATATATTTTTCATAAGTTTCATACAATCCTTAAGAGATTATTATGTTAATATTATCCTTGTAAAATATCTATCTTAAAGTTAATTTTAATGATTATCATAATTATCTATAATAAAATATTTTATCATGTATGTACAATGTTTTAAAATAATTGAATAATGAATTTTTCTAAATGTTCTCCCACTAAAATGTTGAACACTTTTTAAAATAATCATATTTATTAGTGTGTAAGATCTCTATTTCACAATTTAATGAGTCTATTATGAATTTTATTTCACCAATTAGTTATTTAGGTAGAGAATCATCTTAATCACATCATAAGTGACTATTATTGAGATGAGTGTACAACTCTTTTCCCAATCCATTATATGGATAAACTCATATATATTCCTTTGGTGAAAAAATCTTATTTGGGTCGCTAAATAATTATAACCCAAATAATACTGTAATAATGAGTACCTGATACTATTAGGACCCCTTATTTATTTTCCTAACACAATATAATATAGGAAAAACCATCTAGGGCATGAGATTCTCAGTTGGATAATTGAGGTCTCGATTAGATACACTTTGGGAGCAATCTAATTCATAGTATTTTTAATATGGATTTAACTTCACCATATCATCTTATGTTATTCTCTTTACACAACTATTGAGCAATTCAAGGTTAAGTAAGAATAAAAATAAATCCAATTAACATACCTAACATGTAACTTCATATATGAATTCATGTAATTTTATTAAAGTAATTTAATAATTTAAACTAAAAAGTGCACACATATTAATATTATAAATATTTTATACATTTGAATAATAAAAATGTGAAAAAAATAAATGAATAATTCATAAATTTAAACATGAGATAATTATTTATAAACATGTCATAAATGAAACTAGAAATAAACACATTATAATTTTTTTATCCCTTATGTACATTCTATAATTTCATAGATATGAAAACTAAATATTTATTTTAAATATGAACTCTTTAATATTATTCATTATATGAAATTTTACTCAAATATAAAATATTATATGAAATATCTACATTTTATGTTTAAATTTTATTACATAAACTATTTTCATAATCTAAATATCACACATTTAATATAATTTTAACCTTGATCAAATAAATTATCATAAATAATCATTATATTTTTCAAATTATTTTTCTAATAAGGCCTTTAAATTGAATAATTAGAATGAATAATCATAAACAATTCACAATTTAAATATAAACCAAATATATTTTAGAGTTATTTTATAATTTATAAACATTTTATAAATTATTGTTTTAATTTTCATAAAAATAGTTTATATCTAAATTATAACGAATTCCATTTAATTTAAAATATGTATTTTAATATTAAAAATAATAATATTATGTATATTTATTTATTAAATTTTCCATAAAAATTTAATTAATTAATTATAAATTATTTATAACTAATTAATTTATAAACACCTTTATAAATTAATAAATACCCCAAAATAACTTTTAATATGATTTATAAACGACTTTATTAAATTTTAAATTGAAAATTAGTAGAAGAAAAGTTTATATACCAATTGTTTTTAACAATATATGTTGATTCAAATGAAATGTATTGTCGTGTGTGATTATCTTAGAAGATGGGTCTTGTCTATTCTTACACCGGTGTAAATTTCTTACAATATAGTATCTCACATGAGAATAAATTTGAGTTACTAAATCCTGTGTTAGAGATACATGGTAATACAATGGTTATAGGATAGAACTGGAACCTTAGATATGATTAAAATAAGTTTTTTTCCTCACATAGACTGAGTGAAAAAACCCCTATGTTTGACTAAATTCATATAGGATGAGTCATATAAAACAAAAAATTAAGACTACATGATTTTGGTCTATGTAAGACTAACCAAATGGGCATGGTAATCATGTGTTATAATAAGTGGCATTTGTAGGATTAATTTATGCAATCCCAGGTCAGATAGAAACAATGTCAAATGACCTGTATAAGATGATTGAGCACAAGTGTAACCAGGGATTATGAAAAGCTATTATGTAAGATAAAACAAGAATGTAGACTCTATTTAGAATTAATATCATGCTGGTTGTCACAGTTTATAACCAATTACTACACAGTATTACATATTTGATGCTTAAGAATTTGGTTTTATGTAATTGATTGCATATTATAAACTATATGAGGATATTTTTTTCTATATCAGGAATGATTCTTGCTAATTCCTTCATATTTTACTATTCCACATGTCGTACAATATTAAATGTTAAAACCAAAGGAATAACACTAGAATTTACCCTATGATATCTCGTATCATATGCTATGCCTTAAAAAAACTCTGAATCATATTAAGTTTCATAGAATATGAAAAACATATAATATGTGATTTATTCATTTCAAAACATGATTTCGAGAATCAAATAGAATTTAATCACTTTGATGCCACTATTTGTTTTTTAAGGATATATTTACAATTAATCTATGTAATGTAAGTAGTAATAAATGATAAATTTATGTCACCATAAATAAAACCCATAATCATGTGAATTGTAAAATGAAGAGCACTGTGTTTTGGGTACCTTACGCTAATGAGGTACAATATCTTATTCAAACATACAGGATTGATTAATATTACTAGATGGAACTAAAATATGTCCCCCTCTATGTTTTTTCCAAGGGTTTATAAGAATCACCCATTATATGGGAAGGAACCTCCATCCCATGGAATGATAGTATCACTTTAGGCCATAAATGAAGGAAACAAAAGCTTCTAGATGGGGAAATATTCCTGGAGAGTTAGGCACACTCAAACAAAATATCATAATGGTAGTATCTTGTATATATTGTATTTAGGTAATTCCCTATTATTTCATGGATTTTAATAAAATTTTATATAATGTTCAAGTTTAGTATTTGGCTATGAATGTGTCATAACCTATAATCAAATAAATTCCTAGTTGTTTAATCACATGAAAATCTTAACATAATGATAGCTTACATGAAAGATTTATCAAATATTAAAATTTTAAATTATATATCCCATGTAACAATACAATATCATATAATAGGATAATTCTCATACATTTTCATGAAAATCTATTTTATGCCATACAATATCCCAAATATAAGGCATATGATATGCCTTATGATAATTCATGTCCTATTATATGGTATAAACATTTTTTATGCTAAGATGTGAGGAATTTAGGGAATATATACTTCATATTATATATGTATACACATAATTACAACTGTAATTTATTACTAAAAATGTCTCAGTATGATTATATCAATAAAAATCATTAAGAAAATCATTTACACAAATCAAATAATTAATGTTTTTTACTTACTCGGTCACTGAAGAAAATGAAAACATCTTCATTGAACTGTGATAAAAATTGAAGGATGATCTAAATCAATATAAGAAACCATGCCCTTCAGGATAGGTAAGTATATAGTTATTAATTTAATGTACATTAGAGTCCCTTTGTGTATAATATATATAGTCATTTAATCCCTTAGGCTCGAAAGAATAATCAATCTAGTAACTTCATCACTCACGCCCTCAGTGAAAATATGAATACCATCACTTCAGTACTTAATCACTTAATAAACAATCCACTCCAACAAACTGAACCTTAGGATCCTAAAGATAATATCCACAACATTTCATCAAATTTCATGGCCTTAATAAATTATTCATTTCATCACACTAACTCTTGTATAATGATAAATAACCAATGAAGTTTAACCGACCCTTAAGCCATGATGTCTAAACAATAATCGATCAAAAATTACATTTGTAAATATGAAAAAATGCATATCGAAAGAATATTTTATTAATAATAAATTATATAATTTTATTTCATTGTGTTAAATAATATTATTTAATTAAGATTCAAAACTATATGACGTATATAAAAATATCATTAAAATTACAGTTTTGACCCATTCAACTATATATGCATATTTATTCTATATAATATTCTATGGAGATTATTTAGAATTTAAATTTACTTAAATTATTCTATACATATATGTTTAAAATTTTCATTCAGTATATTTTCATCGAATACTATATTTTATGGGAGGGACTATGCCTTGATGTCAATGCTACACTGAACTCATTAATATAAATATCAAGTCACAAATTCAACAATAACATCTTCATCCACACTAGGATTAATCTTAAATTTATAAGAAAACTATAGGAATCTATTTTTTACAAATAATAATTAAATATTAATATTAGTTATATTTTTTATGAAGAAAAACTATTCAGTGAATGTTTGAGTAAAATATTTTCAAAAATTTATACAATTCATACTTTTTACCACCTATAACCCTATCCTCCACTCCACTCTATAAATGATTTTTTTTGTCATTTATAAGAATTATTTTATGGAAACGTATCTTGAGAATATATAAATAGTAGTTACTAACAATTTATCTAAGAAATTTTAAGAGGGGAAGCTTTGATATAAGGATCCCCCACATGATATTCACTTCATCGCTTATGTTGTAATGTTTTGTTCGTGTAATTAAATTATATATTTATCATATATTTAAATTGTATGGTTTTGTTTATATCCTAATATATATAAATTATTTAGTTTTATAAACTAATAGGATAACCATTATTTAGTCATACCCTTTCTAAGAATTTTCATATACATGATGTTCTATGACGATCCGTTCACCCTTAAAAGAGTACATTTTTTTGTAAATGATATAACTCTAGGATTTTTAATTTTTTGTTTTTAATAAATTTTATTACTTTAATTCATATTAATATGATTCATTAAATTTGTTTTTAATTTTTGAAACCCTCAAATGATAATCATTTTACTTCTGAAAATCATAAGATCCTAACCTTAATCATCAAAATTGAAAAAAGATGGACTAAATTATAGAGTTAAAATATAATAAATAAACTCATTTCATGCTCATTAATAGTATGGATATGTAAATTAAATTCTTACTTACCATAAATTATCATTGTAATGAAAATAAATAAGGGTTATATGGTTACACATTCTAGAGTTAGATTAATGTTTAATTCTTTTCATCAGTTTATATTTATTAATTTGTGTAGGGTTAAAGGGTTAAAAATTAGGGGATGATCATTAAATGGATTATAATTTAATGTATAATGAATTTTAAATAAGTGAATAGATACATTTAGATAAATTATTCTCTCTTAAAAAATTTCTAATAAATAACTTCTTCTTACAAATTATTTCATATCCCATAACATAACTAGAAAACCTCATAATTTTAAATTCATTTTTATTATATTTTTTATTTCATTGTATAATTAGTTGATTTAAATTATTACTAATTATGATAATTAATTAGGTCATCCAGTGTTCTGCACATAGTATTATCACATATCATCTTAAATCACTCATAACAATGCTCATCTAATTGGTGTTTTTTTAGGAAGGTAACTATTTTCATCAACTTATTCTAGGTATGTTTTTATTTTGTTTTATATTCTAATATTAAATTAATTTATTATTTATTTAATTATATCAAATTAATTTTATTCTATTAGTTTTCATCTTCTTTCATTCCCCACTTCTTGATCCTTTTTTATCTTTTTCTTTCTTTTTGTTCTTTTCATTATTTTCTTTTCTTGTTTTATGAAAGCATTGATAAAATCCTTTATCATGAAATTTTGATTTTTTTTTGATAAATTACATGATCTCATACTTAATTTATTTTATAAACTAGATCATAATGTTTAAAGTATCTTTTAGTATTGAATTAGACAATATTTGTCTTTAGGAAGTGTCAAAATTCACCCAATTAGGCCTTTCCTCAATTAAGGGAACATTTAAATTTGTAGAAACACAAAATATAAATCAAATAAAATTTATTGGACACTAATAATAATTAATTAATTAATTAAATCATGCAAGAATTTGTTTCAATGGTTATTAAATATCTACCAACTAGTGTTGCATACTCAAATCTAGAGCCATACTTTGAACTAAAATCTGTACTAATATGCCTACTTCCTAAATTTCATAGAATCTCTAAATAAGACCAAAATAAGCATTTAAAATAATTAAATTATTTTTGGTCATACATGAAATTAATAAATTTTTCAAATGAATAAATAAAATTAAGATCATTCACACTCTCACTTAATAGGACTGCGAAGAATTGAATTTATTACTTGAAGCCAGAAGAGTTAACATGTTGGAAATTTTAAAACATCTATTATACCAATAATTTTTCCTATAATAAATTTACATAGTGATTAAAAAGGAGATATTTGGGTATAATTAGTATATGGGAGTCAATTTATAAGTAATTGTAATGATTCAAGAAGTTATAAAAAAGATGACCATATCACTAAATTAGTGAGAAACTGCTCATTTAATATTCTTTTAAATGAATTGTAGATATGGAGAAGAGTATAGTTTATGTCATGATAGTAGAATCATTAGTTGAAAAAACACCATAAATAATTCCCTAACTTCTTGATAATACATAATAAAACTCTCAATATTTTACTGATCTAGGTTCACCATTTATGAAAATTGTACACAAGGTAATTAATTCTACTTTTGAAAATCAATTAATTAATAACTTGTCGGATGAGTTGACTACTATAGTTAGACATTTATTCTAGATCAAAAGTCATCATATTCCAATCCTATGAAATTTTGTGGCATTTTTATAACACCAAACCAGCCTACTAATTTTTATCAACATTTTGTGAAATAAATAAGTTGTATGTTGTTTTTATAAGGATACAATACCAATAAAAACAATAACAAAAAACTCTTTATAATATTTATGATCCATTTTAAAAAATTCAATATGGTTTTGAATAATCTAATATATCTTTATTATAGTATAATGTAAAAACAAAGGCCATGTTTCTAATAAAATTATACGTATCTCCCTCCTTTTCAACTGGGTTTTCAATAACTCTAAAATAGTTTCAACGTCAAATAATAAATATTCCAACAACAACCATGATAGTCCAAACAAATGGTTTATTGAGATTCCACATTTAATCTCAATCGATGAGTTCCAAAAGTATCAAGATAATGGTAAGTATAAGATCTATAGGGTAGATATTATACCTATTCCATTTCTATATAGAGTTACACAAATTATAAATATCATTAAAGAGGTGATGTAAAAGGAATTATTATACTTTTTCAAGTAATTGAAGATCAATATCCCACTATATGATATGATTAAACATAATTATAATACATATTAAGTTTTTTAAGGCAATTTGTACAAATATAAGAGGGATAAAAGTAAATGAGTAGATAAATATTAGGAGGAATATATTTTCCCTCGTCAAACACATCATAGTAATACCAACAAAGTATAAAGATCCTATTAAAATGAACACACAATGAACCATATAGAAGTTTTATTTATTTATTTATGTGATTCAGGTGTCTCGATTAATGTAATATATATCATTTTTATCTTCCTTGGAAATTAATTACTTGAATCTAACAAGGGTGGTGGTGTTATTATTTAATAAGGAAATGTGTTGAGCCTACTTTCTGAGTTTTTCATTTTTTGTTAATGATATTTAATTTTCAATTGATTTTGATGTTAATATTGAAGTAAAATGGCTTGGAATGAAATAAGAACCTAATATTGTTGCGATAAAAATATTTTCCCATGTATGCTGTCACTTTGAACTAAGTTCTTATGGGATGAACACACCTCTGGGATAATATATTTTTTAGTATCTTGTGATTTTTTACACGAAAAAAAGATCTTACATATAGTGTTACAAAGATTCATTTTATATCGAAGGAAAAATATATTTGAAGTATTTAAGTACCATTGAGAATTTATATTGACAAATCCAATATATCTAAGATATAAATTTTTTTATGAAGTTTATAAGGTTAAATGGGAATCAAGAAGAGGGTTCAAAAGGATGAAACTACATTATTTGGTATTTTACATTACAAATTTTTTAATACCACAAAAAAATTTCTAAAAGATTTAGATCAAAAAATATAGCCAACTCAAGGATAGTTGGCCACCCTATCAACTAGAAAATATCAAGGTGATAGCCATCCAATCTAATTGTGTTTACCTCCTAGTTTTAATGATCACAAAATCATGATTATGGTTTTATTAATATGTTTCATGTTTCTCTATAAGGGATCTTTATTCTAAAAAAGGTAAAAAAATTCTACAAGTACGAGCCACCATTGAGGTTGGCACTACCAAATCGAGACAACATTTTTTATAAATTGTCACCAGCATCTAAATAGAACTAAATATAAGATACCACCAGGATATTACACCACTATAATGACATATCGTTTGACTGAATAATTGAAAAAGTATGATAAATCATCATTCCACACACTATCAGGATTTCATGTCGCTAAAACTCAAACTTAGCTAAGTATGAGATACTTATAGATGAGGTACCACCAATATAATAACTCCAAAACAAAATTTTGATTATCTCTAAGACACTATGAAAACTTATACTTCTAGACAAGACACCACTAGTTGAGACTCCACCAGCATAATAGAAATTTGGCTAAGTTTAAGACACCTCTATTTTCATACCACCAAAGAAAGACACCATCAGACCTTGAAACACCATCAGTCTAAGACACCACCACTTTTTTCATAACTTATCTTTTTGAATTACATTATTCAAATGGATATATTTATTTAATTTGATCTAATTTACTATTTTAATGGTCATATCTTAAATTCTCAAAGGAAATAATTGAAGAGAGTGTCATAACGTATTGTACAAGAAAGAAACTTCAGATATTATCTCAACTGATGTTACTGGTAAAAGTATTGAACACTCCCTCATGAAGATGTAATAATGGATCAGAGACTAAAATCATTGAGAAAAGAAAAGTAACAGTAAGTAGAGAGCTCTAGCTTCTTGAACGCACAAAGATCTCACTGGCTATAAAGTGTTGCCTGAGAAGCCGAACTACACCATCTCATCTATTGCCTTCCTCTAGTCAAGAAAAAAGTGTCTACAACACTCTCTTTTCCTGAATTTTTCAAGAGAACCCGACTCAAGCCTCTAGGCTGAATCAAATCATGTGTCACAAGATGAATTGCAATAGACTGAGATCTTCTAAACTCTATACTTCATGATATCTCTATTCTATTTAAATTTATTTCATTTTTAGCAGTGTGTGTGCATACTCTATTTTATCACATGCACACTTTCTATTATCCTAAATTGGAATATACTTGATATCTTCTCAAAATATTTTCATTTTGTGTTTCTATAATTTATAAGAGTGGTAGAGGTCCTTTTGTAGCCTGTTTTATTTTCTTGCTCCCATGAATAACTGTGGAAGAGGTCTTATGTGACCTGTAAATTATAAACTATTGTAAAATCCAATCTAGGTTATGGATCACATTTATTATTTTATATAAACTGCTTGGTGGTGGGTGATCACCAATTGGATATTACTATGTCTCTACTTGAGACTAAACCTATTATATTTGTTCTTTCTATTGTGTGATTTAAATTTTCATTACATTATTTAAACTTTAAAACTGAAAATTGTTACTAATATATATATATATTTTTTTGATTGTTTATCTTAATTTTTGTTCATATAATATTTTGATCAAGTAAAATAATTTTGAAGGATCCAATAATATTGTATCTCAGAACAAATAAATCATCAGAGAAATATTAAGAAATATTAATATCTATATCATACTAATTTTTTTTGGTAAAATGGTTTGTTTTCAAATATTTGGGGAATTTCCAAATAATCCATTTTAGAAAAAAAATATTAAGTACTCCATTAACCCCCCCCCCCCCGCCCCCACTTTAGATACTCACTATGAAAAAAAATTTGTATCAAAGTTTTTTTTCTTCCTTTAGTGTTAAAGTTTTTGAAATCATTTTAACTATGATTTTGGTTATATTTTAAAGATCTCAAACTTCTATCATTTCTAAATTTAGTTCTTTAAACTGGATTATCATCAAGAAGGATCTCCTACAAATTGACCTCTTTTATTCAGTGGTATAAATTATGCTCAAGGAAACATTAAAATGGAAATGCATATAAATTTATGGTTTTTGATATATGGTATGCAATAGAAGATGAATATGTCATACCTAATATTTCTATAAAAACATTGGATGATGATAAAAAATTATCTCAAAATAATAACTATAATTAAATGAAATATTTATACTATGATTTAGAAGATTTGGAATTTGATAGAGTATATTCTTGTAAAACTACCTTTGAAATTCGGGACACACTTTCTATTTCCTATGAGGGAACATCAAATGTTAAAGAGATGAGGCTTAATACTTACACTAATAAATATGATAATTTTAAAATAAAGCCTGATGAACCCATTTCTGACATGTATCTCGGGTTTAATGATATTTTCAACATAATGATCTTTCTTGGAGAACCAATTTACTACCACAAAACTGGGTTTCCATATTTCCACCCTTTATCAGTGCTAAAAAATGTTGATAAAGGGGGGGGGCTTTATCAACACTAAAACAAATGCACTGATAAAGGGGAACTTTTAACTGTGCTAAAAAACGCTATTAAAAGTGAACCTTTATCAGTGATTATTCTAGTACTGACAAAGCCCCCCCCCCCTATCAACTCTTTTTTAGCGCTGATAAATCCCCCCCCCCCTTATCAGTGCTTTTTTAGTAGCACTAATAAAGGGGGGATATATCACCGGTTTTTCCAAGCACTAATAAATTTTATGTTTCAATATAAAATCATGAAAAAAATATTTTCTTATATGAGTATATTTATATTGATATAAATATAATATATATTTTTTAAATATGTTTTAGATAAGTATAAATAAAATATTAAATTTAATATATAATAAATTTTGTGAAAATAGCATTAAAATATTTTTAAAAAAATATTAATAATTAATAATTTTCTTATTATCATCGATTAATGATCATTTAATAAATAATAAAAAACAAAAAAAAATCAAAAAAATAATAAAAGATCTAAAATAAGTTGAAAATGTAACTCAAACATCAAACAACCATAACTTTTGTTCCAGGTGTCCATTTGAGCTCTACAGCATATCAAATCAAAACCTACGATGAGATCTAGACGCTAGTGACTAAAGAAAAGCTTCTATCACATTTTTGAAGGCCACAATAATTTCAGAAGGCCTCCAAAACTGAGTTTTTAGTCAGGATACCCCTATTTGTTAGCATTCAAATAAGTATAACTTCTTATACGGATGTCCTTTAGGCCTATACCACATATCATATCTAATATTATTTCATTTTCTTTGATTTTACTAGTTTTGGAGTTGAAATGGGCTTATGGATTATAAGTTATGGTCGTTTTAACATTCTATGGCTTTTCAAATACACATATATATATTTTTATTCGTAAATATATATGTGTTTGTGTGTGTGTGTTGTATATATGTATGTATGTATGTATTTATTTATTTATAAACACACTTAAAGAACATATTTCAGAAATGTATTTAAAACTAATCTTATAAGTATATATTAATATACAAATAAATAAGCGGATAAAAAATTATAACTAAAAATATATATATAAATAAATATAAATATATATTAATATATGAATATATATATATATACACTAATATATGAATAAATATATATGTATTAATATAACTAAATATATTTATATTAATATGAATCTATATTAATATATGAATAAATATTACTATATATATATATAAATAAATAGATATATAATTAAATAGAGGAAAAAATAAAATTGATTAGTGGTAAAGGTGAAGGCACTCAAGGGGGGAGGTTGCAGGTTCGCGTTCGGGTTGAAGGAAAGAGGTTCCCCGTGTGTGGGGTATGCGCGGGAAGGGAATCACGAGAGAGTGTTAGGCTGGGGGTCCGCCTAGTGCTGATAAATGGGGGCGGTGTCCAGTGCTATTAAAAGATACCCCCTGTATTATATAATTCTTGTATTTTTTTTACTTTTATCAGTGCTTTTTTTAGTGCTGATAAAAGGGGTCGTTTATCAGCACTTTTTTAGCACTGATAAAAGGTGCCTTCATGAGCACTTTTCCGAGTGCTGATAAAAGGGACCCCCTATCTTCCCCTCAATTAACAGTGATTTTTTTAGCATTGTTTATGCACTTTTCTAGCGTTGATAAAGACCATATTTTTAGTAGTGATTACTGGCCAAGATCAAATTTTGATATTACTGAAATTCTTACCAAAAATATGGAGAGGTGCATCAATTTAAATTACATAATCATGTATGTGATATAATTAAACTACCTATGGAAGAGTTGATTGGAAATATTATGATGTATGAAGAGTAATAAAAGGTAAATCATGAATAATATGAAGATCTTAAAATAAGTTCAGTAAATTTCAAGACTAATACACCCAGAAAACAAAAAAAAGTAAAAGAGAAGGTATATGATGCCAGTTCCTATGATAGTGAATCACCTCCTCATAGTGATGAGGATATGGGTCACCTAGCTAGATGATTTAAGAATATCTAAACTAATAAAAAGTTCTTAATAAAATCAAATTATAAAAGCAAGTATAAAAATGGAGGAAATTGGATTAAAGATTAGAAAAAGGGTGATGACACTACAGAAGTTTTCTTCTATGAATGTAAAAGAAAAGTTCACATAAAATAAGACTATACAAAGATTTAAGTATAAAAATAAATATGAGTACAAGGAAAATAGATTCCAAAAGGCCATGAAATCCACCAAAAGTGTACATGATGAAAAATCAAGAGATTCAAATTCTTCACCTAAATATAGGCCAGATATAGAAAATATGTGTTTTATGACTAAATTCAGTGAGGTATCTTTTTTACCTACTGTTTCTAGTATATTTCATGTGCATGTGTCTAATAACTCTAAAAATGAACAACATGATTATAATAATATTTCAAATGGTGAATTATTTGAATATTTTAGTATGTTAGAGGATATATTTAATGGGTTAAAGGATATGTATAAAATTCTTAAAATGCACCATTCTATCACTGTAAATACAAAATCTAAACTATCTATAGAAAAATATAAAAATTCTCAACTGCTCAAAGAAAATAATTAACCTAAAATAAAAAATGAGAAATTTAAGAAATATATTCAAAATTTTACAAATGATAGATTGAATATTATGAAAATTTTGGGAATACAATTTGCTCCCAAATATATTACTTGAATAGGATATGAGCATGGATAGAGAAGAATATATAAGAGCAATTTTATTCCTATGTCCAGACCTGAATGTTCTACATATAATCATTTTTTAAAAGGACTTAATAGGGTATTTATTTATAAATTTTTTCAATATGTTTATAAGAAACCCAATAGTCAAATGTGGGTTCCCTAAGCATTAATGACTAACATTTATGGACCCAAAAAAGTATTGGGTATGAAAATCATTTCTTTTTTAAAACTTACTTTTGTAGGAAAATTGACTGATGTCCTCCAGTAGAATTCTATAGTACGTGTACTATGGTTGGTCAATACATATGAAAAGATATTATTCATGCTTTAAGAGACTTATAAAGGTGTATTGTGCTCAAGTTACCTTTAGTGATAATGAAAAAGGAAAAAGCATTGGCCTAGGCCAGATTGGTAATAAAAAATTAGTTTTAATTTCAAACATTATATATGTTGATGTTTTATAGTATAATTCGCTTAGTATTTATCAGTTTTCTAATCATGGTTTCATGTTAAATTTGATAATTATTCTTGTAATGTGTTTGATTCAAAAACTAAATAATTTCTTGTGATTTGATAAATGATATTGTTTCTGTTATAGATTTAAATTCCATGATTTCTCAAAATGTTTCATGCTTAAATGCCTTTCACAAAGAGTTGTGGCTTTTTCATAGGGGACTAGGCCATTGAAATATTCACTCACATAGGAAGATAATGAGGAAAGAGTTAGTTACAGTTCTACCTAATCATGAGTTCCCAACTAATAATGTTTTTAACCCATATCAAAAATGGAAACAATACAAAGTTACTTTTAAATTAAAGAATAAAGTGTCAACTTCTCAACCTCTAGATTTGGTTCACATGGTTTTTTTGGAGATTCTATAGTTTCAAATATTAATGGGAAGCACTATGTTTACATTATTGAAGAATATTGATCTAGGTATACTTGGTTATAGATTCCATCTCACAAAATTGAAGTCTGATATTACTTTACCATGTATGTTAAGTCTGTAGAAAATCTTAGTGGACTTAGAATTAAAACCTTAAAGAGTGATCATGGCTATGAGTTAGAAAATCAAGATTTTGAATCATTTTTCTCACAAAATGAAAACACTCATAACTTCTCTACTCCTAGGATCCCCAGTAGAATGGGTTTGTTGAAAGAATAAATAGAAACTACCAATAGTTAGCCCAGACTATGCTAAATAAGTATGACCTACCTATCTATTTTTGGGAAAAAGCATTCAATACAGCTGGCTATATCGTCAATAGAGTTCGGATTAGACTAATACTTATGAATAAACCTTATGAGAGGTGGAAAAATAATAAACCTATGGTTAATAAAATTATAGATTTTTGTTGAAAAGCCTTAATTCATAACACTGTGGATAACTTGGAAAAATTTCTTCCAAAAGTGATGAGGGGGTTTTCCTTAGTTATTCAATTTCTAGCAAAGCCTATTGAGTGTTCAATAAGAATACCAAAACCGTGGAAGAATAATCCCATGTAAAATTTGATGAAACTAATCCAAATGAGCCTAAGACATCTTTAGAAAGTCTTGGGGATGATTTCTCTTCTCTGAACTTGAATTCAAAACCTTTAGATTCTACTGTCAAACAAGTAGAAAAATCATCCAATTCTAAAGAATTTATAGAACATCATGAACATGAACTTGAAAATCTATATGTGACCAGTCCCAAATTCACTAGAGCTATTAAAATGATTAAGTACCATAATTTAGATTCTACTTTAGGTGATATAAATTGAGAAACTATAACTATAGTTTCTTTTATAAATCAGGTTGAACATCAAGATTTCTTGTCTTAGTTTGAACATAAGAACATCAATGAATCCATTAATGATAAATTCTAGGTAATATAAATGAAAGAAGAGTTAAATTAGTTTGAAACAAAAAAAAAACTGTGGGATTTTGTAGATATACCCAGGTACACCTTGACTATTGACACTATGTGGGTGTTTAGGAATAAAGTTGATGGGAAAGGCACTATAGTTAGAAAAAAGGCTACACTTGGTGAATAAGGTTATAAAGAAGAAGAAGAAGGAATTTATAATGAGGAATCATTTTCACCTATAAAAAGACTTTAATCCATAATAATTTAGCATTCTTATGTATCACCTTTAAATTTCATGATTTATCAAATGGATATCAAGAATTTCTTCTTAAATGGTTTTATAGTTGAGGATGTTTTTATAAAACAGCCCCTAGTTTTCAAAATCCTTATTGTCCAAATCATGTTTATAAAATAACCAAAGATTTATTTGGTTTAAAACAAGATTCTACAGCTTGGTATGATAGGATCAATAAATTTTTTATTTCAAAAATATTTTCAAAAGGAATAGTTGATCCCACCCTTTTGATAAAATGAATTTTAAAATATGTATTAATAGTAAAAATCTACGTTGTTGATATTATTTCCAAATATTTACAAAAATATTTACGTACTGATTTTTCAAAAATAATGAAAAATTAATTTGAAATGAGTTTATTGGGTGAATTCAAATAATTTCTTGGATGTCAAAATTATCAAAACAAAGAAGGAATTATTTTAAATCAAAGTAAAAAATCAAAAAGGATCTTCTCAATTGTGTAAACTTGGATAGCACTACAATTAATGATAATCCTAGGATTACCACCTATAAATTGAATATTGATAATTCTAGGAAACCATTTGATCAAACTTGTTATAGAGGTATGATGGTATGTCTTTTTTTCTTGACTGTTAGCCAACCTGATATTATGGTTAGTGTGTGTTTGAGGGTTTGTGTTTCAAGAAAACCCAAAATTTTCACACCTAGTTGCAGTTAAAAGGATTTTGAAATACGTAAATTTTATTACGAATTTAATATTTTTTTACCTAAGAGAACAATAATTTTATTTAATACGTTATTCTGATGCTGATTGTGATTGATGCAAGCTATACAGAAAAAGAACCTATGGAACATGTCCCTTTTTAAGAAGTCTATAGTTGCATGGTTTAACAAAAAGAGAAATACTATTCCATAGCCTAATACTGAAGCTAATTATATAGATGAATTCGATTTTTGTGAACTAATTTTGTGGATGAAACACACCCAAACGGACTATGGATATCAATTTATACATGTCCCAATAAACTGTGACAACACAAGTTCTATTAACATTTCAATGAATCTTGTGTCACATTTTAAGAGGAAAATATTCATATATGCCATCTCTTTTTGAGAGATCATTTTCAAAGATGAGATATAACTCTTGAATTTATTAGCACCAGAAATCTATTAGAAGATATATTTACTAAGCCTTTGAATTCTAAGAGAATGAATTATATCAAACATGAGTTAGGAATGATAAATTTTTGTTATGTTCAAATTTCGGTTGACATACCATTTTGTTTGATTTACAATTGTGGTTGACATGCCATTTTGATGGCATGCCATTGGTTTGTCAGTTCGTTGGCTTATCATTCCATTTTCTTGTCATGTCGTTTACTTGTCAAGTTGTCGACTTGTCATGCCTTTGGATTGCCATGCTGTTGGATTTTCTTGTTGTTGGTCTGTTATGTCATTGTCATGTTATAAAATTGGCCTGTCAAACTATTTCTACTCATGCCTTTGTAATGTTTTTATGTTTATCAGTATTTTTACATGTCAGTTTATTTATAACCATCTATGTTTTTCCTGTGAACTCGATGCATTTTTTTCCTTAGATTTCATTTTTGATTTCAAGTATTTTTTTCAATTTTAGAATACCTAATATCCCAAATTATATTAAAGTGGCATAATTACTATTCCCAATATACCTTGAGCCCCATGTGATACTCTTGTATCCCACTCGATCCTAGTGAAACACATTCATCTCACTCTTTTTAAACATTATTCTTACCCTTGACTGAACCTTCCAAATTGATTTGATTTCCAATAATGAAGCATTCTTTTGATAATTATTCTTCTAAACCAAGACCACAAAATAAAAAGAAGAAAGAGAATAGTATTCTTTCTCTAGTAGTTCCTATAAATCTTGATCTTGGTAACAAGATAGTTGTACCATAAAAGGTAGTTGAATCAAAGTGTTTGTTATTCAGTAAGTCTATGGTACTCAGAGTGATTTAGAATCAACGATAGTTAGAGTGGTTTTATAAAAATTAAAGGCCTTTCTACCCTAAGTTAGACTATGATTTTTATCAACATATAGATTTTGTGTTTTATGAGGATGGTGCAATTGGATTAGATGTCATGTGAAAGGACATGTTTTTTATATTTCATCAAGAAAATGGGATAAATTTTTAGGTGTTCCTCATGATGGAATCCATGATGACCACGAAGGTTGTATTCTAGAAGTTGGTGATTTGTTTATGTATGATGATTCTCTTGCTGCACTGATAGAAGATGGCATAGTTAGAAGGCCTTTTTTCTCTGAGATGGATGGAGAATATAGGTTTCTATTTATGTTTGTACAGTATAATCTATTCCCAAGGAAGGGTAATTTTGACACCTTAAGATACCAAGATGTGTATCTTATATCTCTTTTGAAAAAATATCACAAGATTAATCTGTGTAGATATCTCGTGGTGAATATGTGTGATATGAACTATCCAACCTCACGATCTAATTCTTTTATCTACTCGGAGATTATTTTTTCCATGTTGAAGTCTAAGGGCCTAGTAGATGAGGATTAAGAGTCTCGTATTGGCTGTGGTTGTTTCTTTCTCACAAGTTTTACTTGTTCAATAATGAAGATTAGCTAGAAACCTTGGAAAAGATAGTGGGTTAAAGGTTTAGAGAAGTTATATACTGAGTATAATCTGGTTGATCATCCAACCAGACCTAAAGATGAATTCAATCCAATATTGGATCCAGATGAAGTAGTGGAATACTCTAATGATAAGGAAGAAGTTTATGTTGAATATGTGAAAAATGAACAATCCATTGCTGTAGGGAGTGACCCTGATTTGTCTCGTAAAGATTATAATATTAAATTGGGAGATCCTAGTCTTCCAAAGAGGTTGAAAAAAATATAAAAGCAAGTTAAAATTAAGTAAAAAAATATTGAGGACTCTGGAGAAGAGAAAAATAATAGTTTCAAATAAACTAAAGATGAATATGATGATGAAAATGAGGAGGAAGAAAAGGAAAAAAGAATATCAAAATAGTAGTGAATATGGTGATGATGAAGACTCTAACAGAAATGGTTCTAGTTTTCGAATCAAAAGAAAGTATGTGGAGATGCCTCTAGAGAATTGAGATTCATTTTTTGAGGGGGCTAAATCCCAATATAGTGAAATATTTCATGAAGATCATTTTGTTAATAAAGATAAAGCCATATCAGTTTCCACTGGTCAAACAGTTTTAGAATATTCTATGATGGAGTGCTGAGTGTGATAGTTTTTGTATAAAAACATGTAGCTAAACAGGAGAAAAAGAATCTTATTGAGGAATAATTTGAGAATGATCAGTTGGTTGATTTAGATGTTGAAAAGCCTTATTTGGATGATAATGTTGATGATTAGAATCTAGATACTCCGATTGTTGGTACACTGTTAGAATATGACTCTTCAAGTGCTTCTTTATAGAGCTAGGATGGTTAAATGTTAAAATAAATCCCTCTAGAATTTTTATAATTCATAACTAAATAGAGTTAAAATATTGAGACACTTGTGGTTGTATTTACTATTGTAGTCCCTCCTACCACTTATCTAGTAACTAATGAGATTTTTGGAAGATGGGTTGATCCCATTTTTTGATGAATGGGGAAAATTTAGTAAATGTAATCCAAATCTTAATAGACCTGAGGATCATATAAAAGGAAATCCTAAGAGATTGTTGATATATCATGTAGATTTTAATGGGATATTACAAAATTTTTCTCCAATCAAAACTCCCAAACCTGAACCTGCTCTTATACCTATTTCCACTCCAATTTATGTAGTCACTAATAGTGACTTAGACTTTTGGTAAGATGTTGTTGTTAGATTTTACTTTTAAGTTAAATAATCAAACTTCTTGAGTGAATTTCATCTATGAGAAATATGCATGATACATATTCATGTTGGTAATTTAGCATATCCATCCAAAGATGATGCATCACATATGAGAAGTTGATATTGAATAGAAAATAATTGGAAGTGAGTTAGATTCTTCAATATCTTTGAATGAGGACATAAAGTCAACTCTTAATACATATATGGAAGGTATCTTTAGATGTCTTGATGATACATATTCAGATACTTCAGTTATTGCTAATGCTCCTCCACCAGTGTTTTATGTCGATCAGTTAAGGATAGTTTTCATAGATGAGTTATGATCTTCATTATTCAGTGCTTCAGGTAGTGTAACTAATCAACCCCAATAGACTTGGAGTATAATTCTCTATAATCTTGACTGGGTTCTAAAGTTTATTACTAGTTATGACCATGATATAAAATTTGATCGATAAATCATAACCAAAGACATTAGTACTATCTCTATAGAATTTACACCAAGAATTAAATGGATTCTAATTTTAAATTCATGGATGAGAATTATATAATGATACCTATGACTGAGGATTTCAAATAATAACTATGATAGCTCAAAGAGACGACCCCAGTGTTGAAATATTTTATATAATAGTAGTCTAACTTTATTAGTGAAATGGAACGGGGTGGCCAAATCATATTGGATTTCATCAATCTGATGAATATTTTTATTCTTGTTCATATCCAAGAATTTGTGTCCCAATAAGAAATTCCCATTACTCCCTAGTTGTCTCTCAGACCAAGAGTTACTCAAGATCATCTTGCACCTTTACCTACCATGTTTTATCCTTTTCCAATTTCTCCTGCTCAAGCTATGTAGCTGCTCGAGCTAGTTGTTATAGTAGAAGATCATCCTCAGACTATATCTAGACTCTCCTTGGGTGTTCCATCTATTTTTCCTCAGAAATATCCTACTTCCTTGGATAAATAGTAATAAAAATCCAAGGATAAATGAAAAGAACATATGGACCCATCTGCTAAATTTTAATCCTTTTTTTGTTGGTTTGGATAGTTTTTCTTTGACGGGAATGGGTTGTAATAAATTTTTGGTAATATTTTGGAATACCTCTGATTTTCATACTCTAGTATTTTATCCTTATTTCTATACTGATTTTATTTAACTTTTTCATAATCCCAAAATAAGGATAATTTTTTGGAATATTGGAAAACCTTATGGAATTTCTGGTTTATTACAGTATTGTTTTTATGTTATCATTAATATTTTTTAAATAATTATGTTCATGATACATACCATTCATAATTACTCTCTTATTATTTTTCTTTGATTCCATCTAAAATTACTGGGAATGAAATGTTATGATTTATATTACCGTGTATATCATGTTTAAACTATTGTAATACTTTTGATGTCATGTTTTTTTATCATCAAAAAGAGGAATATTGTTGACCTCCTAGTTTTAATGATCCCAAAATCCTGATTTTGAGATTATTAATAAGTTTCATGTTTCTCTATAAAAAATATGGATTCTAATATTGGTGAAAAAAAATTCTAAGTATGAGACATCATTTTCGTTGGTACCGCCAACTCAAGACACAATTGTCTATGATTCACCGACAGCATTGAAATCTCTGAAAGTAAAAAATACCACTAGGATATCACACCGCCAAAATTTTGTATTGTTGGAATGAAAAATTAAAATAATTTGAGACACTGTTTTCGACGCACCATCAGGATGTCATCCTATAAGAACTCAAATTTTTCTAATTATGAGATACTTCCAAATGAGGCACTGCTAATATCATACTGCCAACATAGAATTTTGGTTAAGTCTGAGATACGGTTAGACCTCATACAACCAGACTAGACACCGCTAGTTGAGACACCGCTAGTTGAGACATCGTCAAAATAGTGGAAATATGGATAATTATAAGACACTCATATTCCATACCACCATATCGAGACATTGTTAGACTTTAAGAAACCACCATTCTAAGACACCACTTGTGTCATACCACCAAATCGAGACACTATCAGACTTTACGACATAACTAGTCTCAGAAACTATGAGTATTTTCTTAACTTCTCTTTTTTAATTACATTATTATAATGTTTATATTTATTAAAGTTAATTACATTTAATATTTTAATGATTTCATCTTAAATTCTCGACAAAAATCACTGAAGTGAGTGTCAGAATGTGAAGTATGAGGAAGAAGCTCTAGATATTCTCCCTACTACCCATGCTGATAAAAGTGAAGAACACTCCCTTGTGCATATATAAGAAGGTAGTAGAGACCAAAATAAATGTAAAGAGATAACTAAAACAAAGTGGAGAGATCAAACTTTTTTAACACACATAGAGATCACATGCTACAAATAGTCGACTGAGAAGTCGAACTACACCATCTAATCTAGTGCCCTCCTCTAGCCACGAAACAAGAGTTTGTGACACTCTTTTTTTCTAACGTTTTCAAGATAACCCAACTCAATATTCTAAGATGAATCAAATCATGAGTCACGAGATTAATTTCAATAAATCGAGCACTTCTAAACTATATAATTAAATATTTCCTTATTCTATTTATATTTACTAAATTTTGAGCAGTGAGTGTGCATAATCTATTTTACTACAAGCACACTGTCTCTTGTGCTAAAATGGAAGATACATAATATCTTCTCAAAATCTTTTCATATTTTTTCCTCATATGTATAATAGTGGTAGAGGTACTTTTGTGGCCTGTTTTATTTTCTTACTCCCACAAATAACTATATAAGTGGTCGTATGTGACCTAGATAGTTGTAAATTTTTGTAAAACCCAGTCCAGGTTGTAGATCTCTTTGTTTATTTTATATAATCTTATTGGATATTGTTGATCACTAAGTGGAGATGAAAAAGTCTCAACATGAGATTGAAACTCTTGTATTCATTATTTTGGTTGTGTTCTTTAATTTTGTGTTACTTTATTTTATATTTAAAACATAATTTTTTTATTGTAAAATATATATATATACATTGATAGTTTATCTTAATTTTTGTTCATATTGTATTTTTATAAAGTAAACTAATTTCAAAGGATACAAAAATATTTTATTTGATACCTAATCAATATTTATAGAAATTCTTAGAAATATTAAGATCCATATCATACTACGTATTTTGATAAATTGGGTTGTTTTTAAATATCTTGGGGATTTAAAAATAATCCATTTAGATAGAAATTTTTATTACGTGCTCAATTCACCCTCCTCTTGAGATACCCACTCTTACCAACAAAAAGTTTAACCATCCAAGATTTTTGTACATGATTAATATAGAATATTTAGTTTTGAAAAGGTATACAGAGTGTGTGGATGTGCTTGTAGGATCATAGCACTATGAGGGTAAGTAAAATGACCCAAAATGTTATTCAACCTTAATTAATTTGAAAAGACATTATTAAAGTTCCCATGTTAATAATGAAGTTCCAATCCTACTTAAAATTTAATATGGGATAAATGATAATTTATTTTGGTCATATTTGATTAGCCATTTGATATTGGGGTCGAAATAGAACTATGTGATTTTTCATATTCATCACGCTGCCAAATACACACTGAGTAAAGTTCTTAGTGGATCATGTAAGTACACTGGGTGGAGGATTATATTAGTGTACACAATTTTTTACTAATTTATTTTCATTTAATTTTACCCCTATTTAATTTGATCCTCTATGAATGTTAGGATGAATAGATATTCCCTATAAAGAAACATGATTATACCACATGAAAGACAAAAGGTAAATGACGCACAACACATGATATTTTTAAAATATTCCCCTTTATTGTGGGTGACTACATCCTTTTTGATTTTGGGATAATATGAGACATAGATTCTCCACTATAAATCAATCAACATTTACAAGTATTTCATTCAAGTATCATCTTCAAACCATGATGGGTGGGTATTAACCACTTACCAAATTATACTAGCATCCCACCAATGTTCATTGTACCAGATTCCCACTGATATTATTTATACTAGAATATTGTCATTATTCACAGACAAAACACTAACATAATGATAAATATCACTCAAGATTCATGTTTCCACTACAATACAAAACTGATCTTCCTCTTCGAGCTACTTAGATAATCTAATTTTTCACTTACTCACATCAACTAAAAGTATTCGACTACTAATGAATGTAATAAAAAACATTGTATAAAATTAATCTTATTAAACAATTTTGAATAAGTAGAAGATATCAATTCGACATCAACTCATTATAATATTATAATGAACACCTAATAATCCATCAACATGCTAAAATTTTTCTTTTTTGTCACTTCATTGAAAGATATCACTTCATCTCAAAAAAATAATGCTAATAGTATTTCCATTCATTACAAATATGATCATTATGTGTTCTTTATTCATGTTTTTCTCATCATCACGTAAAAATACTTAATGACAATAATTATCTACACTATATTTATGCCTTATTTGTGAAATAAAAAATTCAAAACTTGGTGTATTTTTTTTAACTTTTTTATGAAAGTAAATTTTACTACACCATCATGAAAATAGTATATATTTCATGGAATTATTATTTATTTTTTTATATTATAATTTCATACAAATAGAATACATAAAAGGTCTCCTTCCATGAAATCACTACTATTGAAAAAACACAACACCATAAATTTATTTTGGGAATGTTGATATTCTTCAAGTAAATCAAAGAGAAGAACCACACAATTCTTCTTTACCCAACTATTGGAATGTGTAGTAAGATAGAAAAGGTACACTAAAATATCTCACTATTATTCATATATAAACAGGACATATATTCCTATATCCCTTCTTTTTTAGCTTATTTTATTCAGAAACACTAATTTCTTCATGAAACACAAACTCGTATAACATATTCACTCTATCTCATTAATATATCATACCACATGTATGAAATTAAAATTCCTTCACATTACTGTATACGTAGGATCTTCACTTCATGAAGCTTTGATTCTCATGGACCACTTCGTGTAGATAAGTGTGTGATTTACACAATCGCAGTCTCATGGAACAAATTAAACATCATGTGCTCATGAAGGAAGAAACATTGCATCACGGCACATTAAATCTTTATGCAAATATAGAGCGCCATGACTCTCCATTTCAGCTCTCTCAAATATATATATTGATATTCACAGAGTTCATACTAAAAATGGATATCATGGTTGTTATTTATAGGCAATACACACTGACTCTCTCTTCCACCTCATCTTAGAATATGCACCAACTTACTCCACCTAGGCACACCACTATAAAACAGATAGGGTTTGTAAAAACATAGTATTTTCAAGTGAAACCTATTGTATTTTAACTCACGCATTAATATCCTTTGTTATACTATTTCAATGAAATATTGGGTTCTCATGCATGAAAAAAAGTTTCATTCATGTGTTTGATCATGTTCGGATCTTGTATCAATCATCGACCATCATAGGGAAAACAATCAAACTTCTGATGGCTTTGAGTTCCTCATTGTTTTTCATAATAGAATTTCTAGAAAACTTTGGTTCATTAATCTAAGGAATATCATAAAATGATTAAATATTATCCATGGATTTCATGAGATCATATTAATCTCTAAAAAAAGTTACATGATAAAATTCCAGCATTCAAAACCCTCTGATGGATCAAGGTTCAAGATGAACTCAGTGCCTCGATCGAATAGAACATATCAAATTCATTAAACAGTCATAGCTCTATATGTTTTTTTAATGGTGGATGGGTAGTATACGGTGTGGTGAATCCCATATCAATTTTTTTAATGAACTTACACTCCTCAGTAGTACTATCCACTTATTCCACCTTCTGATATGGAACAGGGGTCAGTACCCAGAAATAATACACACAGGTTACATGGGGAAGGATGCACCCACTTTCCCCTATCTGTGTTAGACCACACACTATGATCTCCATTCAAAATATTTTCTCCAATAAATAAAACAAAATATATTATTTGTGAGATGGATCCCCAGTATAGTTTAGGTATCCTCCCACACGTGCTAGGTCTAGCTGGATCCCTTGCTTTTGGGTGGCTTAACCCATTTTTATTAATAGTCCCAAAAAAATTTACTTAGTAACTATGTAAATTCCATCACATAAATTCTATTCCTTGTAATAACCCACAATATATTTCTTAACTCCCGTTTCTTTGAACTTTTCAAATCATCAATATAAATGTAAAAATAAAACATCCAAGACCATCAAAATATCTTCTTTAAATGTTGTAAACAACGTCCATTCCCCTAATGAAATTCATCACATGTTAAGATATAAACCATGTGAATTCTCCAAATTAATTTGGGCACTTTTTTAGAAATTAATAAAATATCATCAATAGTCACATTTAAAAACATTGACTTTTCATAGTTCTCCACTTATTAGAAACAAATTCAACGTTATCATAAATCTAACATCAATAACCCACTTGGTTTCTTCAATCAAACCCTTTTGTATTTGTTGCTAATAACCATTTAATTTCAAAATTCAATGTTTTATTTCCCCATTTTTGAAAATAAAACCAAAGATATATGTATGGGAAGGAATTTAACTCGTCTCATATTTGTTATAATTGAACTTTTCATATTCTCACCTTCAAACTCCATGTTTCATAAGAGATTCCACTTAAGTGAAATTTAAATTGATCTTCTCCAGAGAGGTATAAAATATAATTTTTTAAAGAAATAATTCATTAATTAATCAACTATATGTCTATAGGGTCTAAAATGGTTTAGAAAACAAGAGTGGTCAATATAAATAACAAAGTCTTTAAAAAGTAATTCATAATATTACACCAACACTAAAACCTTCTTTGACTGGTTATTCAAAATATATTCAACTAATATTCTTCATTCATCTCAAAAAAATGTTAAATACATTCATGTATAATAACATACTTCCCCTTCATCAATCTATTTTACTTTTTTCATCAAATAATATGTTTATCCCCTTCTGATTTGGAATTATTTTTTATATAGTGATAAGATATCATACCTCTTTAATTTCAATATTCAATTTCTGAGATTTAAAATCATTAGATATATTCTTTTCTAAAAAAATATTCATGTGATATGAGTTAAGGTATTTAGCTATGGCAGTTTTTCAGCCTTTATCAGCTAGAGGTATGAACTTTAGAAATATTCTTCATTATGGTTTGATTTTTTCAAGAACAAATCTAGGAATAATTTTGAAATAAAATTAAGTGTTTTCAAGAGGAACCTTGTCACCAATTGAAATAAAATACTCCATGAATAATATATTCTTGGATTCTATATAATACATCACAACATTCATTTCATTAGGTCTTCCCCTAAATATATGTCTCACCTTCCTTTCCTTGAATAGATAAATCAAACACAAAATATACAAAGGAATACAGTGATTATTAAATGATTTTTTAGTTAGAGTTGTAGGGATGGGATTTATTCTTCAACCTAGAAAATCTTTTAAAATAAAATTTAGATTTTAGATAATTATTTATTATTTTAACCTTAATATTCCAAACACAAATTACACTATGTGGCTTAAAAACATTAAAATTTTCATATTTATTTTTAGAAAGAATAGGATTTTTTACTACATTAATCAAAGAACATTTATTATTTTGTTCTTGATCTAGCTTTCTAGTTAATTCCAACTTCTCTAGACATATTACTAATCATTATTTTGGTACATTCTCATACTTATTATTACATGTGGACTCTTTCTTTACAATGGTATTTTTATCATAATAAATCACCAGTTTTTCCCTTTTTGTTTATTAGTTATTTTTTCTAGGAAACCATGTCATGTATTTATCAGTAATATGCCCTAAAAATTGTTCTCCTTTCACACAGATCTATTGTATTCATAGGTTCAGCCCTTTTAGAAAACCTCTCATGAAATTCTAATTTTTTTTCTCGGATTTCACACAAAAAATCAACCCATTTATTTTTTTATAAGATTAATTTATTTTTTCTTTAGAATGATTCTACTTGAATTGGTGATTATACCCTATTTTCAATTGTCTTTTATATGGCCTCTTATTCAATACGAGAAGCACATTTTTTGGTGTATCATAATTTTTAGTATTAATCTTGGGGGAAGCCTATTTCATAGTTTTCTTGATTACCTTCTTCTATTTATACCTCCAAGGGATAATTTTCTACCTTTTTTTAGTTTCCTATGAATTTTTTGTGGTCTTTTATTCATGTTGTCATATTCAAAGTGAATGGTTGGTATATACCATAACTCATCATATATGTGGCCACTTATGTTGAAATAATCATAGAAGCCTTCAATACACTCAATTCTAATCATTATAGAAATGTTATTCATCATCTATATGTTATGCTTCAATTCTATATGATTTTTCATCACATTAGATATACTCCTCAACACTATTGACCTTCTATAAATATCATCCATTGAAAAATTATTCCAACCGTCAATGGAAAAATTCCCAAATTTCCAACAACACCAATAATAGCCAATAAATCGTGATTTATTGTTCTATGGTCCAATTTTTCTTGATTTGAAACCATGTTATTTTTTAATAATATGGTTCTTTATTTCATATTTTTATAGGGAACAAGAATTTATAATCTTATTAATTTACAAATTTTATGATATAGTGTATTTTTCATCATTGTTCTTCACACAAGTTTGACCAGAATTCTTTTTAAAACTTGTACATACAGATGAAATCATATTAGTACAAATAGAAACTTATGAAATAATGGGTACCCATTTCAATGATCTTGAAAAAGATTTATCTTTAGGTTATATCAATATGTTCTTGCCACTTGAATAAATCCTCTCAAATGTAATACCCTTTTTTAAATTACTCTTTCCACCATTGCTTTTCTTAGCTTTTTGTAAAGATTTAGTGTGTGTGTTCCCAAGATTTATAAACTTTAAATCCAAATCCAAGGATTTTATATGTATATATTTATTTTAGTCCTTAAGTGAATTCAATAATATTTAAAAAAAATTGTAAGTATTTAATTGTTTCTCCTTAGGATTTTTCTAATTTATTTCTACTCTAAGACACTTTATGTTGAAGAAATTTTTCTCACCCTCAACAACTTTAAATCTTTTTCCCATTGACTTTTAATTTTTTGAACTGAATTATCATGAATTTGATTTTCCACTAATAAATACTTTTTCAACTATTTAATTATCTATGACTTAACCTATTAGGAGATTCTTTAATATTCATAGAGGTTCTGTGTAGTTTTTAAAATACATGGACCACTTCTATATAAACATTATAAGTCACCTCCTTCTCACAAATAGTCCTTTCTAATTTATCTTCAACAAATGTAAATCTTTCATTTCAATGTAACACAAACTATTCTTTTGATTCTCCATCTAGGATAAATGTATTATCCTTATCTTTGACTTCCTACTAAGATATATTACTAATCATGGTATCTTTATGAGATTATTCAAGTGTATGAGTCATCTCAGTAAGGACGTTATCAATTAATTCTTTCTCAAAGACATTTCTTTACAGCTCTTATTTAATATAGGGGAGATGATCATTTCAAAGTAATACAGTTTCTTTTTTGGATTTAGTAATTTTTGTAATATGTTTCTATCTTTGAAACTTCTTAGCTAAGGATTTATCCATATCCTCAAATTCCTCTTTAAACTGTGATTTGTCATTAATAGTCCCTTGATAAATAAAAATATATAAGCAACAACCTCGATAGAAACATTCTTTAAATAATCATTAACTTTTAAATTAAAATCAATAATTGATTTACTAAATTCATCATCATCACTTCTTGAGCCAAAATCATGAAAAGGGTTATTATCAACAATATTAATTGATACTAATGATATACTACCACTCTAACCACA
This sequence comes from Viscum album, assembly GCA_963277665.1. Lineage (NCBI taxonomy): Eukaryota > Viridiplantae > Streptophyta > Magnoliopsida > Santalales > Viscaceae > Viscum > Viscum album. The sequence continues at coordinate 625,674,271 of OY728132.1, forward strand.
TTCAATTGGTTGTACACCCACTTTTTTCCCCAATATTTTTCATCAATTTCTTACCTCTTTCGTATGTTTGTTCTTTAGGATTTTTAATGAAACCTCATTTTTGAAAATAATAGAGATATGAACTGAATTTTACATATGAAGAAATTCTATTACTTATTTGATTTCAAATATGACCTTCATATATAAATCTGATACAAATAACTAAGATAATAAGCTAGGTCTAAATAGGGGTGTAACCTTTACTCTAATACCGATTTATGTACCCAGTGGATTATTAAGGTACACTAAGATTGGGTGAATTAGTGTACACATGTTTTACCAATTTATTTTTATTCACGTTTATGCCTATTAAATTTGAACCTTTGCACCAGTTATGATGATTATATCTTCCTTGTAAACAAACAAAATTATACCACATGTAAAAAAATTAAATGAAGCGCCAAACATCATATTTTTCCATGGTTCACTCCTAATGGGGTTGGAAACATGCTTTTAGTGTCCATGATGATCCAAGACATATATTACCCACTATAAATAAATTAATAATTTCAAGTACATCTTTAATGTATCATCCATAAACCATGATGGGTAGGTACTGACCACTTCCCAAATTATACTGGAATCCCACTAGTGTTCATTATACTATAATCCCACTAATTTTGAAAAGAAAACAACACAAACACAATGATAAAGATCACACAAAATTCATGCTACTGACAAAATAAAAAACTAATATTCCCCTTTGAGCCACTAATATAATCTAATTCTGTACTATCACACTTCAACTAAAATACTTGGACATCCAATGAATGTAATCAATAAAATTATATGCAATTCATCTCAATATAATATTTTAAACTAGTAGATTGTATCATTTCCAATCCAACTCATTTTATTATCAGAATGAGCAACTGAATATTCCTCAACAGAATGCAAGTTGTCTTCTTCCTCACTTCACTAAAAGATATCACTTCACCTAAAACAAATATTGAAAAAATTAGTTTCAATCGTGACACATGTGATCATTTTGTGTTCTTCATGAATGTAGTTATCATTATCACCTGAAATACTTAATGAATTTAATTCCCCAAAACTATTTTTTGATTCCTTCTTTGTGAAATAACAAATACATAGATTTTTTTTTCTCTTCTTTATGAAAGTACACTATATTTCACCTTCATGAAAAATATATGTATTGTATGGACTTATTAATTATTTGTGATAAAATATATGTTCATATAAACATTATGCATAAACTATCTCAGTTTCTACAATCACTTCCACTAAAAAACATAATACTATGCACTTCTTGTGTGTAATTTTTCTGTTCATCACACAAATCAAAGCACATAGCCACACTAATCATCTTCATGAAACACTTTGAATGTGTAGTAAACAAGAATTAGTTCATAGAACTATATCACTATTCCTTTCATATTAGCAGTATGTGTATTCACATCTCTTGTATAATTTATGTAGCTTACTATATTCAGAAACCTAAATTTATTCATTAAACACAAGCTCACATAATACTTTCACTCTATCACATTCATGTATTATATCACGTGCATGTATTATATCACATACATGCGATTAAAATTCCATCACATAACAATATACATGGGATATCCACTTTTCAATGATTTTAAGCTTATATAAATCCTTATATAGTTATTTTTTTATTTACACAATCATTGGACCATGGAACAAATCGGCATCATGAATTCGTGAAGGTAGAAACACAGCATGATGATGCATGAAATCCTTACACGAATACATAGCATCCACGAGTCTATGTTTCAACTCTCTAAAATATGTCTCATTATGTGAACATATTTCATATAGAAAATGGAGAGAACTGTGGTTATTTATATATAAGTCACACTGAATTACTCTACCGCCTCAACTGAGAATGTCTACTTACTTACTCCACCTATGTGCACCGCCATAGAACATATAGGCTTTGGAAAAACACTATATTCACAAATAAATATTTTTTTTAATTTTTGTGTTTACATGCCTCTTTTCCACTATTTCAATAAAATAGTGGGTTCTAATGCATGAAAAAGAAGTTCCATTCATGCATTCGATCATGTTTTGATATCATCTCATTCCTTGTACATTATAGAAAAAACTCTCAAATTTCTATAGTCTTCGAGTTCGTCACAGTTTTTTCAAAACAGAATACATCAAAAACATTGGTTTATGAAACCAAAGAATCTCAAAACCTCATTAGGTATTATCTATGGATTTTATGGGCTTGTCTTAATCTTTGGTCATTTTGGTATGAAGAAATATCAGGATTCAGAACTTTTTTACAGCTTAAGGTTGAATATTGTCAATAACCAAGCTGAGACGCCCTCTAACATGGTGCCTGACCTAGTCCACGACAAGGCCCGAGGGGTGTTACTAATTCCCACAGGCTAACACAAGTGCTCAAATGTCAAATAAAATACTTTGTGAATGATTTACACAAATTTACCATATCAAGATAACCAAAAAAACTAAAAAAACATATATGAACAATCCAAACCAAACATTCCCTTAACAAATTCTAGATTCAATTTTACAATCTATAACAAAAACCAAAAATGAATATGACAAAATGGTAAAACTATATTATCACCCAAAACCTCTATGAAATAATAGGAGAAATATACTCAAGACTCCACCTCCAAGATTGAAAATAATAGCCACTAGAAACCCAATCTTCCAACACTACACACCTTTCCTTAACATAAAAAAATAGACAATAGGGTCTGTATACACCCAAAGGTGTATGTAGGGTGTGATACAAAACCAAATTAGATACCACCCGGATAACATATTTCATGCATAAAACATTAAATTACACATAAACTTGCAAGTTTTATAATGAAAGAAATGCTAGAATAATTTTAAGGAAAATTACATTAAATAAAAACAACTTAGAAGTAATGAAACTTTAAATGGAAATCAGTTTCAAGGATTGAAACTTTTAAAAAAACAAACTTACTTTTAAAATTACCAACCAACATACCATATGCTGACGGTAAGTGCAATTTAATAATTTAGCACTAGTCATAGGAATTCCACTAGGAACTAGCTAACAGTTGGGCCCTAACTACATCATATAGTAGTGAAAAGTGGTATAGAAACCACGAACAATAGCTTTCTCACTCTCAATAAACTAGGAGGGGACACCTTAATGGCCCAGTGGTCTCCAAACATCTTTATATTTTATTTATTTTTGTCATCGTTAATCCCACAAAGTGAAACCAGGTTGCAACCACTTTTGAATCACTAGAATTCTAGTCTTAGTCCCCCCACCTAGAAACATAGGCTTCCCTTTTTGTACTTAATCATGTTTTACATGTCACATAATACCACATAGAAAATTCATCAACCAAAAAAAGCATCACATATCACAATACACTACTTGAACACCAAAAATCCATTTTTTTTAACATATGCACCCCGATTTTTTTCCAAATATGCTTCAAACCTTTTTAAATAATTTAATAAACCCTTATATCAATTTATAAAAACAATCGATAAACACCCAATTTCTTTTACACAAAAAGTTCACATGAAACCCTTTTTAAAAATCAACCACTCATCAATTCTATATCAAAACTCAATTAACATCCCACGCATAATTTAATAAAACAATTTCATTATTTTTAAAATGACATCAAGTGACACAACAAAGTATTCCACATGAAAAACACCCAATTTCACATAAAAGTGCCTATTTAAAATTATATACATTCTTAATAATTTAAAAAATAACTTACTCACCACACATGTAATTTAATAAATCAATAAATCTATTTATGAAACACTTAAAATTATCACCACATAAGTTTACACCAAAAAAACACCTTATTTTAAATAAAAAATCCACTTTAAAACTAATTTCACATCATAAACATCCCAAAACATGATTCTCACCATTTAAAAATTTTAAATATACTAATTTAAAAATTTATAAAACACTCTAAAAAGGCATAATATGGTTTTACACAAGAAGTATGCCCAAATTCATATTAAAACCCCAATTTCAAACCAAATTCATAAAAAATTATTTCTAAAACTAGTTTTTACCAACATTCACAATTAACTAAATCGTTTTCATAATTTATAGAACATCTTAAAAAGGAATAAAATGGTTTTATATGATAAGTACACCAAAATATAAATTAAGAACCCATTTTCAATCCAAATTTATATCAAATTCTTTCTAACACTATTTTCTCACCACAAATATTAATCATAAAACACATCAAAAATATTCAATCAAGAATAATTAACTCATAAAAAATGTCTATTCTTGGAATCACTTACCCTGGATCAAGAAGCTTCCAAAAAAATGGTGAGAAATACACCCTCACTATAACTGTACCTCAAGAAACCAACAAAGAACCCTAATCAATAATATCGAACCCAATAGATTAATATTGAACCCCAAAAACAAAACCCTAACCACTTGAAACCAAAACCATAAACAAGGGGAATCTAAAACCTTAACCAGAGATAGATCGCACTCATGAAAGATGGAGATGGGGATCAACGAGTGACTTAGAAGGCTATACGCATGAGAAAGGGGTTTCTGGATGGTGGCGTGCATATTGGGGAGAGCGGTATGCCACTTAAGGGGTGCGTGATGGAGTGGGGTTTCAGCAGGGGTGCATGAGGGAGACCAGGGTGACTGGAGGGAGAGCTCCCTGGAGGGAGGTCGCCCAATGGGAGGTGTGCGCAAGGAGGAGGCGCACAGGGGGTGGTGCATGAGACACAGGAAAAGGGGGAGTTCTTGCATGTAGGAGGGGGAAAGAAATAGGAAAACCCAAAAAAAATTAAAACATACTTAAAACAATAATAATATTAATGTTACTAATATTAATATTAATATTAATATTATTAATTCTAAGAATAATAAATATTATACTCTTAATAATAATAATACTATTATCATTTTTATAACAATTATTTAACATTTATTATACCATTTTTTTATTTTATTTTATTCTCATTTTGATGAATTATTTATTATTAATGATGGTAAACCATGCGGTTACCCCGCACAGCTCAAGCGACCATGTGCAGACCATGCGGGGGCTTTCACTTATTCCATAAGTGGCCACACAGGTACATATGTTGACCTCACAATTTTCTCCAACTATATGGTGTCTTCATACTATCCCAAAATTCACTAATCTTCCCAACATCGAAAATTTAAATTGGGACTCAACCTGAAATTTGAGAAAGTTATCCCGAAACCTCAAACCCATCACACCTGGTTCCTAAGAGAAATATTCTAGACCTGACCCAAGCCAAGACTAAGGATACATTAAAAGCCCATGTGTGACAATTCTCTCCACCATTGTAATGCCCCGACCCAAGATTTTTAGATTCGTTGAATTACTTTAATACATTGGCATGATTTCAAAGAATCAAGTCTCGAAAGACCGATCAGTTTAGCAGTCTTGGAAAATAGATTGTATACATAAACATTAAATTACACTTTCTAACATACAACAAAAAAAATCCTTTGAGAATTTCATTTTTCCCTTAGCTTAACCCTATATCTCAAACATAAAACAATTCTTGGGATCCTGGGAAAATAAAACATAATAAAGGGGTGAGCTCAGATGCTTAGTAAGTATAAATAATTTAGTGGAAGATATAAACATTTAAGGTAATATTTTTAATAAAAACAATTGCCTTTTAAAAATAAAATTGATCATAATATGGCAAAAATAAATCAAAAATTACCATATAAACATGCTTATGGATATTCTAATAGTCAAATAATCACATGTAATAACTAATTTCATAATGAGGGAATTCCTAATGCCAGAAATCATTACCACATAGTCAAGGCATTGTGCCAAGACTACACATAAATTTTTTTTCAATGACTTGTGTCAAGATACTAGTTTGTCTCATGAGACCTACCGATGCATCAAGGATCTATAGAAGGATCCACCCGTCACTTACTAAGTCCACTGCATTCCTCATATGAAAAGGTTGAAACATAACATAAACATTCATATTAAAACTAGCGTATGAAATGTCAATAATTTATCCATAAACAATGAATAGTATAAAAATAACACATCCACAGCCAAAAATATCACAAATCCTTCAATACAATATGGAATATTTGTATCATAATAAATCAACTTCAAACAAGTTTAAAATCCATCAAAGGATGTTGACATAGAGGAAAATGATTTGTAAAACTCTTTAAGAGAAATATCTATCTTTCATGAAAACATTTAAAAGTCTCATAATTTAAAAAGGAATATATTTAAAGACATTTTTGAATAAAAGTGTACCATACTAGTTTGAAACTTTTCAAAGGAATTTACATTTTAAAAACATTCATGTCCATATAAATAAATCCTTAAAAAACCATTTTTAAAAAATGGACATTAATTAAAAAGGTTTAGAAGAATAATTCTTTTAAAACATTTAAAATGATTATTTAGTAAAAAGTCCCTTAAAAGGAATCCCTTTTAAAAATCTTTTACGAAACATGGACATGGATAATAAATATGTCCCAGTAGATACTTATGTAAAAACAACCTCGGATAATAAAGAGATTTTGAAATTAACCCTTAGCTTGCACTTTCCTTTAGTCGAGGGTACGTTTAACCTTTTGTATAATGACCATAGTATGTTATTAAATTATACCATAACCATATTCATATTTATTATATCATATATGATTCATTTATGACTTTATACTACCAATTTAATAATTATTTCCATGTAAAATTAACATTTTGGGTAAAAATCGCTTTCTTTATCGTATGTGTTTTAACTTGTTATTCTTGATCGTATCATTTAGATCATGATTTAAATGATTCCAGAATATAAACCTTGATTTATATATCATATATATTTAGAATATAAATATTTATAATAGATGTATATATGAAATGGAAGACACTGTTTATGGAGACGGTAGGACGTACGTATGCACAAACGATGTCTCCATTTTCATATCGTATTGAACGGAAGTAAGTGAAAAAGATATATGTAAGTACATAAATACATACATAAAAACATATATATATCTCCAGTAGAATCATTATGTCATATATTACATACATATTAATAATATATATATTTATAATCATCGTTGAATGGAGATCATGGAAATGAATCTCATCGCGTCGTGGAGATGGAAATCTGTACGTACGCATGAGTGATAATATCATTATTTTTGATTTAAAATAGTTTGTAAATAGATGTTATATCATATATAAAGAATAATTAACATGTTATATTTTTTATTTACATCAATTATACATCATTATTATACCCATCCAAATAATAATGTATTGAATAACAACTACACCATGACGTGGAGACGGTAAGCCGTACGTACACACGTATGGTGACATGTCCTTAAAAGGATGGATAGAATAATGAATATGGTTGTAACATATTTCTAATAACATCAAAGTATATATAAGATATTTGAGTTATTATTTTACAATGGAAACAACAAATAAAGAGGGTGTGGAAGAAGAAAGTAACTTGAAAGAGGTGATGAAATATTTACCTCTTCTTCGGGTATTTCCTTCTGATTTGATCAAAAGGGCTCCTTAAGTTGGATTTATGACTAAAGAAAGGACTCTAGGATTAATTTAGGACATTTGAGAGGGTATTTAGGTAGGGTTTGTCTGAGCCAAATGGCATTGAAAGTGTGAATTTGAGAGAAGGTGGAGTTCCCTTTTATAAGAGGGGTGAGGGGCACCTTAGGAAAAGCTAGAAATATTATTTTATAATAAAATTATTTTCGGTTTATAATGGATAAAAATGAATTATATAAAGGATAATGTGGGGATCGATCGAAAACCACTCAACCAATATGTTTTAGATAGGTTTGGGTCACTACATTAACCTTATCTTCTAGATTTAACTCTTAGTTAAATAGTTTGACATTTACCATGTCTCTTTGTATTTTTATATTATATGGTTAATAAACTTACTATAAACTTCCAAGTGAACCTCAAGTGGTTCATTAATGACATATGTTATATTATTTAATACTTTTTGCTGAAAATTAGATATTTGGGAATAGAATATCATTTAATATTATAATATTTGTTTTTAAAAACACTTTTATGTAAATTTTGACACTATTGGCTATTTTGCTTTTGTTAAATTCATAATAGCATTATTACTTAAAAAAAATTCAATTAATCAATTATAACATGTCATAGTAACCTATAAAATTAGGGAAATTCATAAAAAGTCTCAAATTACATTTATTTGGATATTTATAATATTAATTATTTTAATAATTCATTAATAAGGTAATTACTTCATCATCATTGTGTAATAAATAAATTAAATTATTTAATGTCTAAAAAATATAAATAAAATACCATTATGTAGGAAATCGTTTTATCTTTCCAATTAATATTCATAATAAAAAAGACAACTTATATAATCTCATTTAAAAATTTATTTACTAAAAGATATTATTTATGTCATTTTTGCCATTACATTAAGTTGATTAAAATAAAGTGTCATTATCTTTCATAAGTGGCTCCATGGAGTCCCAAAATCAACCCAAAAATGTCCATGGTCGATCATGACTCATCCAATATGGTTAGGATAAGTGTTAAGGTGATTTTGTATTATTATAATATTCTTTTTACATTGAATTATCCTATTTACCTTTAACCGTGGTAAATAAAAGTCAAAAGTTATTATTCACCAAACATTATTTTCATCTTATTGAACTACATTTTACTTACTGATATCAACCATGTCTCTCATATTTTTGAAATTCAATTCACATAAGTGGTAAAATTATGTTTTATGCAAATTTGCAAATGCTCCTAGGAGGTGGGTGAAAGACGGTAAAAAGTTTGATAAAATTTTTATATATCTAAGATTATTATAAACTGACTCCAATAAATTACATTGAAATTATATAGGTATTATGTATCTATTTCTCTATAAATTAAATTTAAATTAAATAAATATTTATTTAAATAAAAAGTCGGTTTTAAACAATAACTCTGTGTTTTTCACTATTCATCAAAAATTGAATGTTTTCAAAAAAATACCAAAACTTCACCCAAAGCTAATTTTGATATTCAAAATTCAAAAATGAATTATATTCTACAAATTTAAAATTATATAAGTTTCATTAATTAATTTAAAATTAATTCCCATTGTCAAAACCAAAAGGCGTATTTTTAAGAAATAATAACTATCAAAAGATTGACACTTGTTTATGTCCAATTTCAAAGTGAAATTACTTATAATGACCAAAATTGTATTAAATGGTAAAAAAAATAATTCAATTATACTTACAAACCATTAAAATGTATTATTAAACACTATAAATTATTTTGATTAAAAAAGTTATTTTCAGTTAAAATATAGTATTTTCACTATTCACACAAATATAGAAGTTATCAGAAAAACACCAAAAAATTATTAATACTAAATTCTTATGTCCTGATTCTAATGTAGACGTTTATTTTGTCAAATTGAATGTATAAATGTTTCAAATATTGGATTTAAAAAAAATTCTCCATTAAAAGGAGGTAAAATTGCATTTTTTAAAAAATATTTATTTTATTTGAAAAAAAATGAAGTTGTTCATACATTATGACTAAGAAACTCATAATATGGATTATAAAATTATAAGAATTATATAAAGTTAAAAATTCAGTTAATACTATTCATAACTGCTTTTGAACGGCTTGTTTGGTAAGTCGTGGTGCGCTTTAACTCAGTGTTGTATGTTGTGCAAGTTATTGAATTACTTTGAAGAAATAATGTACTATGAAATATTGGGGTGTTAAATTCTTCCCTCTATGAAATTGCATCCTCAAAATTTGATATTGTTCTTTGAAAATAAAAAGATGAAAATAGAAAATACGTTTGTGGTAAAACACATATCGGAAATTGGGTTAACAAAATTTAGTCTTAATAAGAGGAAAAGGGGAAGGAAAACTTCACCACAAAATTATGATCTCGATTAGAAGAACATTGGTGGAAATTAGTGACACATAATTGGAGGAAAAACTTAAATATTTATAGGGAGTGATTGAGGTCATCAGTCACAAACAATTGCAGAATTGAGGGCCTCAAAGCCATTAATCTATGGGGATTTAAAATATCACTGGTTCAAAAAAACATAAGGTATTAGGATAACATATTTTTAGTTTTAATATCCCTTATATAATTTTTACATATTAATTTCTTCATAGAATAAGAGAAGAAGAAAATATATACTTGACAAGTAGAGTTCCATACTTTAACTAATTTCTACCACAAACTCATCTTTCACTTTAAAAGATAATAGAACTTAAAAAAAATATTATATTTATCTTATTCGTATAGGGTTCCAAAATATGAATTTATAATTCATCTAACAGACCTTTAAAAAAATAAATTATTCAATCCATGACATCACGTAGGCCAGTGGTAGGTGATGCACCATTACCGCTCTTCGGTTTCATATTCAAGTCTCGTGGCCTTGCCGGATGCAATAGGTTGTCGCCCGACCTTCAGGTTGTCCTTTTTATGACAATCCAAAAATAATCTCAAGAAATTATTTAACCTTAACAATTTTATTCAATGTCAAACTTAATCAATTCCAATATTTAGACTTATTCAAAATAATTCTGTCTAAACTCACAGTCCAAAATTTATAAAGAATTTAAACACAACGAAGAATAGTACTGCAGTATAATCCTTTCCTTTAACCATGTATTTTCCAAAAAGTATATCTTACAATTAAGTCACTTTTTATAGAACCATATAATCTCAATCCTCAATAAAATAGTACTGCAGTATAATCCTTATTTATCTCCATAATTCATATAACCAGTATATTGTTGATACAAAACTCAAATGAAATAATTCTATAATAAAAACATAAGAACACTAGTCATTCCTCTTTATCTGAGGTAGTAAAAGAACTTGATTATTATCCAATAGCATCATTTGAGGTATACTACGATGATTGATTCGCGTAGTGTCCCAACACCTTGCAGATTAATCATTTTACATTTGAAACCATTTTCTTACCCTTGCGATCACGTACTTGGTGTCCTTTTTCTCCACACTTATAACAAACTTCCATTCCCTTCAAGAATTTACCAAGGTGATTATTTCTACATTTCTCACATATGGGAAAATCTTTCTTTCCCATTTTCCCTTTATCCATCATTCTCTATACAATCCTTTTCTTATCTGGAATCCTTCGAAGCCATAGGACTCACAGAATTCTTTACTTATCATATTAACACATGATATTATTTCTTTATATGTTCAGAATACATGGGACACTATTTATCTTCTAAATGTTGGCTTAATACCAGGAAATATATGATCCCTTTTTACTTTTTGGATCATACGTATTTTCCAGAGTTCTCATTCCTTCTACTAGGAACCATTTCATAACAATGGAATACACTAGCCCAGTTTATTGATCGCAATTCATAATTACAAACTTTTGAAATACCTAATGTAAATTTAATAGTTTATGGATATAATCCATAATCATAAAAATGTTTTCTTTGAGAAGTATTTACTCCAAAATCCTTCATAATGGATTTTAATGAAAGTGTGAATTATCCTATGCATATCCCCAGGGAGTGTCGTAACTAAGAGTGTAGCAAGGACCACTGTCGTGCACCAGTTGCCGTTCGAATCTAGTTCAAAACGGTGTTTTTAGGTTTTACCCCTAGGTACATTTGTTCTAGAGCCGCCTCTACCTTGTCGTATCTAGAAAGGGATGTATATTCATGGAAAACTCACAGAATCTCTACATTACCATAATTCTAGGAAGTTCTTCTATACTAATCCCCAAAGTCTATCTTTGGGTAATGTGCTATAATCAGAGTTTATCTAAATCTAGTTTCCATATTTTGTACTAAACTTCCTCTGATACCAAATGTAGCACCCCGACCATAGATTCCCAGAGTCAGTGCATTATTTTAATACATTGGCATGATTACCAAAAATCAAGTCCCGAAAGACCGATCAGTTTAGGAGTCTTGGAAAATAGATTGCATACATGAACATTACATTACACTTTATAACATACAACAAGAAAAAATACTTTGATAATTTCATTTTTTCCTTAGCTTAACCCTGCATCTCAAACATAAAACACTTCTTGGGATCCTAGGAAAATAAAACATAAGAAAGGGGTGAGATCAGATGCTCAATAAGGGTAAATAATTTAGCGGAAGCTATAAACTTTTAAGGAAAGATTTTTAATAAAAACAATAGCCTTTTAAACATAAACTTGATCATAATATGGAAAAAAAATCAAATATTACCATATAAACATTCTCATGGATACTCTATAAGTCGAATAATCACATGTAATAACTAATTTCATATTGAGGGAATTCTTAACACGAGACATCATTACAACATAGTCATGGCCTTGTGCCAAGACTACAAATAAAATTTTTGTCAATACCTTGTTCCAAGACACTAGATTGTCTCATGAGGCCTACCGATGCATCGAGGAGCTATAGCAGGCACCACCTGTCACTTATTAAGTCCACAACATTCCTCATATGAAAAGGTTGAAACATAACATAAACATTCGTAATAAAACTAGCGTATGAAATGTAAATACTTTATCCATAAACCATGAATGGTATAAAAATAAAACATCCATAGTCAAACATATCAAAAATCCTTCAATACAATATGGAATATTATATCATAATAAATCAACTTCAAACAATTTTAAAATCCATCAAAGGATGTTGACATAGATTAAAATGATTTGTAAAACTCTTTGAGAGAAATATCTCTTTTTCATGAAAACATTTAAAATTCACACTATTTAAAAAGGAAGACATTTGAAGACATTTTTGAATTAAATTTTCCCAGATTACTTTGAAACTTTTCAAAGGAATTAACATTTTAAAAACATTCATTTCCATATAAATAAATCCTTAAAAACCATATTGAAAACATGGACATTAATGAGAAAGGTTTAGAAGAATAAATATTTTAAAACATTTAAAATTATATTTTAGTTAAAAGTCCCTTAAAATTAATCCCTTTTAAAACTCTTCTATAAAACATGGACATGGATAATAAATATTTCCCAGTAGATACTTATGTAAAAAAACCTTGGATAATAAAGAGATTGTGAAATTAACCATTACCTTGCACTTTCCTTTGGTCGAGGGTACATTTAACCTCCCGTATAATGACCATAGTATGTTATTAAATTATGAAAGAACCATATACATATTTATTATATCATACATGATCTATTTATGACTTTATAATACCCATTTAATAATGATTTCAATGTTAAATTAACATTTTGGGTAATAATTGCTTTCTATATCGTATGTGTTTTAACTTGTTATTCTTGATAGTATCATTTAGATCATGATTTAAATGATTACAGAATATAAAACATGATTTATATATCATATATATTTATAATATAAATATTTATAATAGATGTAACTATGAAATGGAAGGCACCGTTTATGGAGACTGTAGGCCGTACGTACGCATAAACGATGTTTCCGTTTTCATATCGTATTGAACGAAAGTAAGTGAATAAGATATATGTAAGTAAATACATACATACACAGACACATATAAATATATATCTAGTAGCATAATTATGTCATATATTACATACTTATTAATAATATATATTTTTATAATCATCGTTGAATGGTGAACATAGAAATGAATCTCATCGCGTCGTGGAGACGGTAATCTGTACGTACGCATGAGTGATAATATCGTTATTTTGATTTAAAATATTATGTAAATATATTTTTTATAATATATAAATAATCATTAACATTTTATATTTTTATTTACATCAATTTACATCATTATTATACCCATACAAATAATAATGTTTTGAATAACAACTACACCACGACGTGGAGACGGAAAGACGTACGTACACACATATGGTGACATGTCATTAAAAGGATGGATATAATAAGGAATATGGTTGTACCATATTTATAATAACATCATAGTATATAGAATATACTGGAGTTATTATTTTAGAATAGAAACAACAAAGAAAGAGTAAGTCGAAGAAGAAAGGAACTTGAAAGAGGTGATGAAATATTTACCTCTTCTTCGGGTTCTTCCTTTTTATTTGATCAAAAGGGCTCATTAGGTTGGATTTATGACTAAAGGAAGGCCTCTAGGATTAAGGGAGGACTATTGAGAGGGAATTTGGTCAGGGTTTGTCCAAGCCAAATAGCTTTGAATGTGTGAATTAGAGATAAGGGAGAGTGCCCTTTTATAAGAGGGGTGAGGGGCACCTTAGGAAAAGCTAGAAATATTATTTTATAATAAATCCATTTTCAGTTTCTAATGGATAAAAAATAAATTATTTAAATTATAAGGTGGTGATGGGTCTAAAACCACTCAACCAATAGGTTTTAGATAGGTTTGGGTCACTACATTAACCTTATCTTCTAGATTTTACTCTTAGTTAAATAGTTTGAAATTTACCATGTCTCTTTTTATTTTTATATTATATGGTAAATAAACATACTATAAAACTCCAAGAGAAACTAAATTTGTTCATTAATGAAATATATAATATTATCTAAGACCTTCATCTGAACCATATATTTTTAGGAATATAATATCAATTAATAATATAATATTTTTTTTGAAAACTCTTGTATTTCAATTTTGACACTATTTTCAATTTTGTTTTTGTTAAATTCATAACAGCATTAATACTTCAAAAAAATCATTTAATCAATCCAAAAATTTCATATTAACCTATAAAATTACTGTAATTCATAAAAAGTATCGAATTACATTTATTTGGATATTTATAATATCAATTATTTTAATATTTCATTAATAAAGTAATTACTTCATCATCATTGTGTCATAAATAAATTAAATTATTTAATGTCTAAAAAATATAAATAAAATACCATTATGTAGGAAATATTTTTATATTTGCAATTAATATTTATATTCTAAAATATTACTTATATAACCTCATGTAAAAAATTGATTTACTAAAAAATATTTTTTATGTCATTTTTTCCTTTACTTTAAGTTAATTAAAATAAAGTGTCATTATCATTCATAAGTGGCTCCATGGGGTTCCAAAATCAACCCAAGTATTCCCATGGTCGACCATGACTCATCCAATAAGGTTTGGATAAGTTTTAAGGTAATTTTGTAATATTATAATATTTTTTTTACCTTGAATTACCCTATTTACCTTTAACCGTGGTAAATAAAAGTCAAAAGTTACGATTCCACAAAAATTATTTTCATCTTATTGAACAAAATTTTACTTACTGATATCAACCATGTCTCTTGAATTTGTGAAATTAAATTCACAGAAGAGGTAAAATTATTTTTTATGCAAATTTTTAAATGCTCCTAGGAGGTGGGTAAAAGACAGTAAAAGTTCAATAAAATTTTTATATATCTAAACTTATTATAAAACAACACAAATGAATTATATTGAACATATATAGGTATTATGTATCTATTTTTACCTAAAATAAATTTAAATGAAATAAATGATTATTTAAATGAAAATTCAGTTTTAACCAATAACGTAGTGTTTCTTACTATTCATCAAAAATTGAATGTTTTCAAAAACATACAAAAAGTTCACACTAAGCTAATTTTGATATTCCAAATTAGAAAATTAAGTATATTTTACCAAATTCAAAACATAGAAATTTTATTTATTAATTTAAAATTAATTCCCATTTTTTAAACCAAAAATCGTATTTTTAAGAAATAATAAATATCAAAAGACTAACACTTATTTATGTCGAATTTCCACATGAGTTTACATAAAATGACCAGAATTAGATTAAATGGTAAAAATATAATATATTTATACTTCAAATACATTGAAATTTATAATTTAACACTATAAATTATTTTGATTAAAAAAGTTGTTTTCATTTAAAATATATTATTTTTCACTATTCACCCAAATATGAAAGTTATCAGAAAAACACCAAATGTTTTTTAAAACTAAACTATTATATCTCGATTATAAATAAGAAGAATATTTTTTCTAATTGAACATATAAAAGTTTCAAATATTGGATTTAAAAGGGGTTCTCCATTAAAAGGCTGTAAAATTTCATTTTTTGAAAAATACTTCTTTTATCTGAAAAAAGATGAATTTATTCTTACATTATGTCTAAGAAACTCATATTATGGATTCTATAATTATAAAGATTATATAACGTTCAAAATTCTATTAATACTGTTCATAACCGCTTTTGAACGGCTAGTTTGGTAAGTCGTGGTGTGCTTGAACTCAGTGTTTCGTGTTGTGAAAGTTTTTGAATTACTTTGAAGAAATAACATACTATGAAATCTTGGGGTGTTACAACCATAATGCTTTCAGCCCCTGAAAATCCATTTGAATATTTCATTGATAACAAAACTAGTACACCCTCTTAGCTTAAAGAGATTTCTGACAAAAACAAACAACAGAGAAGCAAAAACAAATTCAATAAAGAGAAAGGACTTGCAAAATAAACTCAGGAAGCCCAAAATGGACTCCCTTTTAAGTGACACCCATCCCCAAAAGTTAAGATGCCTCTAGTTGATAATCAAAAGATTCAAAACTCACCATCAACATCCCAGACAAAACATATTAAACATTCCTAAAGAGGATCACACATTTTACTAGAAACAAACGACATTATCAAGAAAGGTGCTTGGGGTTGGATGTCTCTAAACGAGACTACTATCTACCAAACCAACACCAAGGATAAAACTGAATTTCTGACACGAGGAGGCATGAGTGGACTCCCCACCATAAGAGGCAACTAAAACCCGAGATGGAACTTGTATACTAACATGGGGAGGTCCAAACTGACTCCCCATCATAACCAAAATCCATACATTGATTTAATAATGGGGAATTTTAGTGATACCCATGGTGGGTCTACCCACCATAAAGACTAACTTCATTAAGTGATAAACATGGTCCAACACAGAAATCCCAATATGGGATAATTTGGGAGCTTCCCATAAAACATAATACCTCACTGAGAAACATGGTCCTCATGACCCCTCCATCCAACGGGACCATTCAGAATGGAATAGATACACATAAAACTTAAACAATCTCTATTTCCCAAACTGAAGACAAAAACTGGATTGAGGTCCCTTGCAACCTTGGCAATTCCATACTATATGCTACCATCACTCTGAGACCTATGACCGGAGCTCTAATGATTGAAGCATCTTCTACCTCACAGTCAGGCCCTAAAAACCCCCGATCAGAACTTCTTCTTCTTCCATAATAATTCACATCATGATCCAACAATATTCACCAAACACAGTGCATCTTGTATCCCACTTACTCTCACAGGAAACATTCATTTATATAGGGGGCTTATAAAATGCATATGCATCACCCCTTTCGACATTGAAAAAAAACAGAGGATGGAAGGACCCACAGAAAGTGATTCTACCTAAAATAGAAAAACTAATAATTAACTGTAACACCCCAGGATTTCATAGTACGTTATTTCTTCAAAGTAATCCAATAACTTCCACTACACAAAACACCGAGTTCTAGCACACCATGACTTACCAGACTAGCCATTCAAAATTAGTTATGATTAGTAATAACTGAATTTTAAACTTTATATAATCCTTATTATTATTATAATCCATATTATGAGTTTCTAATACATAATGTAAGAATAAATTCACCTTTTTTTAGATAAAAGAAGTATTTTTCAAAATATGAAATTTTACCACCTTTAAATGGCGAAACCTTTTTAAATAAAATATTTGAAACTTTTATATATTTAATTGGGAAAAAAACCTCTTCTTTAGAATCTGGACATAAGAGTATAGTTTCAATAAATTTTTGTTGTTTTTCTGATAACTTTCATATTTGGGTGAATAGTGAAAATGCTATTTTTTAACTAAAAACAACTTTTTTAATCAAAATAATCTCTAGTGTTAAATTATAAAATTAAATGGTTTGGAAGTATAAATAGATTATAGTTTTACCATTTAATACAATTTTGTTCATTGTATGTAATTTCACTTTGAAATTGGACATAAATAAGTGTTAGTCTTTTGATAGTTATTATTTCTTAAAAATAAGCTTTTTGGTTTTGATAACGGTAATTAATTTAAAATTAATAAATGAAATTTATATTTTTTGAATTTTTTAAAATAGACTTCATTTTTGAATTCTAAATATCAAAATTATCTTAGGGTGAATGTTTGGTATGTTTCTGAAAACTTTCAATTTTTGATGAATAGTGAAAAACCCTACGTTATTGGTTAAAACTGAATTTTCATTTAAATAATTATTTATTTCATTTAAATTTATATTTGGTAAAAATAGATACATAATACTTATATAATTTCAATGTAATTCATTGGAGTCATTTTATAATATGTTTAGATATATAAAAAATTTATTGAAATTTTACCGTCATTTACCCACCTCCAAGGAGCATTTGAAAATTTACATAAAACATAATTTTACCGCTTTTTTGAGTGGAATTTCAAAAATCCGAGAAATATGGTTGATATCAGTAAGTAAAATGTGGTTCAATAAGATGAAAATAATTTTTTTGTGAATAGTAACATTTTACTTTTATTTACCACGGTTAAAAGTAAATAGGGTAATTAAGGGTAAAAATGATATTATTATTACACTAACACATGTCATAATTCTATTGGATAAGTATAATTTGAAAAAAAACAACCTTAGGAATAAAATATGATCCTTTAGGTCCACTTGGATTAGATTAGAACATTTATTATTATTTAATTCAAAGAAGTGTTAAAAGTGTTAAATTCAATGTTTAATAACTAAACCATTTTTAATATAGTGTTACACATAAGATAAATTCTACTATAAATATTAATTATAAATTTAAAAATATTTCCTATATAATTGTATTTTATTTATATTTTTTGAAATTAAATGATTTAATTTATTTATCACACATTGATGATGCAGTAATTACCTAATTAATGAAATATTAAAATAATTGATATTATAAATATCCAAATAAAGGTAATTTGAGACTTTTTATGAATTCCACTAATTTTCTAGGTTACTATGACATATTAGGGTTGGTTAGATGAATTTTTTTCAATGTAATAATGCTTTTATGATTTTAGAAAAACCAAAATACCAAATAGTGTCAAAATTGACATCAAAGAGTTTTTAAAAAAAATATTATATTATTAATTGATATTATATTCATAAAAATCTATTGTTTGACCAAAAGACTTATATAATGATAGGTGTATCATTAATGAACTGCATGGGGTTCTATTGGATGTTTATAGTATGTTTATTAACCATATAATATAAAAATACAAAGAGACATGGTAAATGTCAAACTATTTAACTAATAGTTAAATCTAAAATATAAAGTTAATATACTAACCCAAACCTGTCTAAAACCTATTGTTTGAGTGTTTTTAGACCCATTAATACCTTATCCTTTAAATAATTTATTTTTGAGCCATTAGAAACTGAAAAATATTTTATTATAAAATAATATTTCTAGCTTTTCCTATGGTGCCCTTCACCCCTCTTATAAAATGGCACTCCCCCTTCTCTCTATTTCACACCATCAAATCCATTTGTCTTGGACAACCCCTACAAAAATACCCTATAAACTATCATAAATTTATCCTATAGGCCTTCCTTTAGTTGTAAATCCAATATAAGGATCCCTTTTTATCAAACCAGAAGGAAGAACCCAAAGAAGAGGTAAATATTTCATCACCTCTTTCAAGTTCCTTTCTTCTTTTACTTCCTCTTTCTTTATTGTTTCCATCCTAAAATAACAAATCATGTATCCTCTATATAATTTGATGTGATAATAAATGTAGTACAACCATATTCATTATTTTATCCATCCTTTTAATGATATGTCACCATACGTGCATACGTACGGCTTATCGTCTCCACGTCGTGGTGTAATTGTTAGTCAATACGTTATTATTTGTATCGGTATAATAATGATGTATAATTGATTTAAATAATAAATATTACATGATAATGATTTTTTTATATGATATACTATCCAATTGTATATTATTTTAATATCAAAAGAACGATATTGTCACTCGTGCGTACGTACAAATTGTCATCACCACGAACGAGATGAGATTCATTCCTCATCATATCCATTCAAGATAATTTTAATTTGATGATTAAAAATAATGTTTAAAGACTTAATATAATTCATAATATGAATAATATACATCCTATCCATAACAAACACTACTTACATAAAAAAATCATATAAAGTAAAATGAATCAGTTAACACCCGAAACGACGATAATACTAAAATATTATTAACAAAAAAATGTAAAAAGATCATATATGATATCATATTAATGTATATGAGTATTTTATAATTTAATAACAATTATTTCAACATTATATAGGATTTTAACCTACCCTCGACCAAGAAAAAGTACAAGGTAAGGGGTTTTCATCTCACTTCTATTCCTGTGAGATTCATGCTATATTTGACACTATTACCTTTTGTGTGGTGTATGTACTGTCCAAGATTGTATGGTTTGCATAATATAATTTAATTTATGGGTATTTACATCATCATTGGATGATCCTTCTTTCATGGGGTTTATGATTCATAAGTTACCAAATCGGTAAGTGAATTTCAAATTTCAATTTCCACTCATTGGGCTTTATGCATACTTCATCGATTATTTTACTCCAAGATTATGTGTGGAATCACTATTTATTATTTATGTAGTAATTTTCTCTCCCCTTTGTGTGTATATACTTTTTATACACATAATCGCTCCATTGAAAATTTCTTAATTCATTTATATGTATTTGATAAGAGTAATCTTAACTCAATTTCCATTCATTGAGTTAAACATCCAAGTCATTGGTGTTGTTTTTACAAGAACATGTGTGATTGTCCTCTGATTAATTTAAACTGAATATCCATTAATATTGAGTGTATTTATATTTCTCACACATAATTATGTCATCGATTTATCCTTAACCTAAGAATATAGTCTTTATTAGGGATTTCATCTCAATTTACATTCCATTGAGACTTCTTTGTTGTCATACACCAATTCACTTTTATATGGTGTATATAATGTACTTTGACATAGTATATCATGAATCCATTTATTCTCATGATATTATAAAGTTTTTATGACCTAAATTATTTTTATTCAAGTGTCTCTCTTTTGGTTAGGAACTCTAACTAAAATATCATTTTAAATGTTTTAAAGATTTATTCTTCTAAATCATTCTCATTAATGTCCGTGTTTTAAAAATGTTTTTAAGGATTTATTTATATGAAAATTAATGTTTTAAAATTAAAATTCCTTTTAAAATTTTCAAAGTGGTATGGGACACTTTGATTCAAAAACTTATTTTAAACGACTTCTTCATAAATAGTGAGACTTTTAAATGTTTTCAAGAAAAATGGGGATATTTCTCTCAAATAGTTTTGATGATTATTTTAATCTATGTCAATATCCGTCATTATTCTCGATTGAGGTTAATCTATTATAATACAATCTTCCATATTGTATTTAATGGGTTATGTTTGACTGTGGATGTGTTATTTATATATCATTCAGGATTTTTGGTTAAAGTATTGACATTTCATATGCTAGTTTTAATACTAATGTTTATGTTATAATTAAACCTTTTCATATGAGGAATGCATTGGACTTAGTAAGTGATGGGTGGATCCCGCTATAGTTCATCGATGCATCGGTAGGTCTCATGAGAAAAACTAGTGTCTTGGCATAAGGCCTTCACAAAATCTTATTTGTAGTCATGGCACAAGGCATTAACTATGTGGTTATTAAAGTCTGGAATTATACATTCCATTATTATGAAAGTGGCTATTGATATTACATGTGATTATTCGACTAGAAGAATATCTATGTGAGTAAGTAAATGGAATTATTTTTATTTATATTTTCCATATTATGATTAATTTTATGTTGAAAATACTTTTGTTTTAGTTATATACATTTCCTTAAATGTTTATAATTATTTATGAATGTTTCTGCTATATTGTTATCCATATTGAACATCTGAGCTCACCCCTTTCTATGTTTTATTTTTCCCAGGATGCGAAGAAGTATATTATGACTAACCTGCATAGATAGTCTATGGGATATCAGTGTTGTCTATGGAAACAATGTTGTTGTAGTTTTCTATTTTATGATGTAATGTAATCCTTATGAATGTATCTAGTACCTTCAAGGCTACTAAAATAATCAGTCTTTCGAGACTTGATATTTTGTGATCATGCCAATGATATGTAATAATGCACCTATTCTGGGATTTTTGGGTCGGGGCATTACAGTTGGTATCAGAGGAAGTTTATTACAAACCTTATAAACTAGATTTAGATAAAATCTAATTAGATAAAATATCCCTAAGATTGACTTTGAAGATTATTATAAAAGAACTTCCTAGAATTTTGGTATTGAAGAGATTTTGTGAGTTTTTCCAAGAAATACATCCCTGTCTGGATACGAGCAGGTAGAGGCGGCTCTGGCACAGATGTTACTAGGGGTAAAAATCTAAAAGACCGCTTTGAGCTAGACTCAAATGGGAAGTGGTGAACGACAATGGACCTTGTTACACTCTTGGTTACGACACTCTTGGGGGATATGCTTAGGATAATTTACATTTTATTTACAAACCGATTTGAAGGATTTTAATATGAGATGAAAATTAAGGACCTTGGTTAGTCTTAAGGTGTTTCATATTGAAAATATGGTGTCATGATATTCTGTAAATGATTTTATGACTATTGTCACTCACACAATTCTTTCTAGTTTTAGTCAATGGATGAATTTCAAGGAAGTTATAGTAACTTTGAGCATGATGTACAATGTGGGAACAATGGTAGAAATGAGAAAAAAATGGAATGTTGATAAGAATAAAAGGTATCGTGTTCATGCCAAATTAGTTTTCCAAAAATATGATAAACAACATATATGATAACCAACTCCCAGACTCAACAAAGAAGAGAATGGTGATGAATGATAAGAGATCCAGCAGTGGAGACCATAGGGAAAAGAAACCTCAATTTCCATCATGTAGGAAATGTGGAAGGAGACGCCCAGGAAAGTGTCTCAATGGAACAAATAAATGCTTTACATGTGGGAAAGAAGGACATAAAGTAAATAATTTCCAAGGAAAAATGAAGAGTACTACGGAAGAAAACAAAAATGGTCCCAAGAATTTATTGACAGTCATTTGCCGTAAATGTAGGGGACCTAGCCATTACTCGATTGAATGCCCTATTCTACAAAATATTTTCTTGGTCAAAGAAGAAGCTATATGAAATTAAATGGTTGGAGAAATATTTAAAAGTAGTAGTGCTCTTTGTTGATGGGATTACATTGGAATAATTTTCTCTTTTATTTTTAACCATGCAGTTTGTCATGTGAAAATGATATTTGAGGAAGATTTATCTTTTTTATTGTAGATATATTTATAAATTATGATTTGGTTTTATAAGATCATTTAGTTTGAGGAAATTACATGTTATTATATAATTTAGCATGAAAATTCAAGGTATGAGATAACATTTGGGGTTAAATTATGTTATTGTTATTTTGAAGAATTTATCTCGTTTTGGTAATGTTATAAAATATATGTTTTGAAAAAGGACAACACGTAGACCGTGGGACAACCCGTCGCGTCAGACAAAGCTGTGGGAATCGAACCCACAACCGGAGTGTGATTGGGATTTATCGCCTACCACTAGACTACGTAAAGTCCCTGGTTAGTGTGACTAATTATTTTTAGTTAAATTATTTTATTGATAAAAAATAAGTTGATTTGGGATCTTATGTCTTAACAAATAGATACCCTGAGTATAAGAAAATTATTTGTGGATTAAGTGATAAATGTTATTTTGTAAGACGTTCTCTCTGTTAGGTACACTATATGCCTATAAAAATAGAATACTATGAGATTTCATTTTAGAAGTAATGCTGGATTTTTATCTATGTTTTTATTGTGGATTTATAGTGATTTTGGTTATTTATGGAAATGATTAACCTATAATATAGAATATGTGATTAGGTTAATTACTTTTAAGTACGTTACTTTAAGATTAGTCGGTGTTATTTGGAGATACAATTTAACATGGAAGACTACATAACCAAATTCTTCTATGTTTTGGGTTTCAATATTAGTTTGGATCATATTAAAGGATTTTAAGTACAATTGTTTATTGAATGGTATTTATTTAACTTTGCGGTATTGTAGGTTTAATTTTAGAAATTAAGAGTAGTATTTCTTTCTCTAAATTATTATCCTTCTGTGGATCATCTGATCTTGTACTAACCATTTTAGTTTTGGTTAATCTCTAAAGACAAGGTAAATATATAGTTTATCCTTGGTGGATCATATGATTCTCTAGAAGTGGATTCTAGCTCTTTCGGTGTGACCAAGTCATATTGAATACTCGTTATTTAAAAAAATGAGTTAGTGGTAGAAATTTATTAAAGAATGAAACTATAATTAAAAAGTAAGTATATCTCTTTATGTTCTTAGTCAATATCATAAATAAATTCCTCATCTTTATGAAATAGAACTTAAAAAAACGTTGTCCGTTTACTTTTCTTACTACGAAACTAATGACCGTTTATTCCATCACATGATTATGGTTCTCTTGGTGTTAACTTTCTCATGATCATGTTTTATATTCCTCTCTATCAGAACATGACACTTATTTTATCATCCATATCCATTTTTTTCTAAATTTAATCCTAGTATGGGTTATCTCGGGTGACCATTGTACTTATCTTCTTTTCTTTTAAAGGGGTGGTTTTATTGACTCTTTTCCGATGTAGGACTTTAAATGAAGTTCCCAGGCCCAATTTTAAAAATTGTGAGGATTAAATTTTCAAAAATGTGGAATAATGTAACACCCCAAGATTTCATAGTACGTTATTTCTTCAAAGTAATCCAACAACTTTCACTATAAGCAACACCAATTTCTAGCGCACCACGACTTACCAAACTAGCCGTTCAAAAGCGGTTATGAATCGTATTAACTGAATTTTGAACTACCAATAATCCTTATAATTTTAGAATCCATATTATGTGTTTCTTAGACATAATGTAAGAAGAAATTAATTTTTTCAAATAAAATAAGTATTTTAAAAAAATGCAATTTTTCTGCCTTTTAATGGAGAACCCTTTTTAAATCAAATATTTGAAACTTTTATATATTTAATTTGACAAAATAAACTTCATATTTATAATAGGGACATAAGAGTTTAGTTTGAATAATTTTGTGGTGTTTTTCTGATAACTTTCATATTTGGGTGAATAGTGAAAAATACTATATTTTAACTGAAAATAACTTTTTTAATCAAAATAATTTATAGAGTTAAATTATAAATTTTAATGGATTGGTAGTATAAATAGATTATATTTTTACCATTTAATCCAATGATGGTAATTGCATGTAATTTCACTTTGAAATTGAACATAACTAAGTGTTAATCTTTTGATAGTTATTATTTCTTAAAAATATGATTTTTGGTTTTGACAAATGGGATTAATTTTAAATTAATAAATGAAATTTAAATGTTTTGAATTTGATAAAATATATTTCATTTTTGAATTCATAATATCAAAATTAGCTTAGAGTGCATTTTTGGTATGTTTCTGAAAACTTTTAATTTTTGATGAATAGTGAAAAACACTGCGTTATTGGTTAAAACCGACTTTTCATTTAAATAATTATTTATTTCATTAAAAAATATTTTAGGTCAAAATAGATACATAATAACTATATAAGTTCAATGTAATTCATTGGAGTCATTTTATAATAAGTTTAGATATATAAAAATTTTATTGAAATTTTACAGTATTTTAACCACCTCCTAGGAGCATTTGCAAATTAAAATAAAACATAATTTTGTCACTTCTGTGAGTGGAATTTAAAAAATCTGAGAGACACTGTTGATATTATTAAGTAAAATTTGGTTCAATAAGATAACAATATTTTTTGGTGTATAGTAACTTTTTACTTTTATTTACCACGGTTAAAAGTAAATTAGGTAATTAAGGGTAAAAATGATATTATTATTTCCCTAACACATTTATTAATTCTATTGGATAGGTATAATTCGACCAAAAACAACCTTAGGGATAAAATATTATCCTTTAGGTCTACTTGGATTAGATTAGGACATTTATTATTATTTAATTCAAAGAAGAGTTAAAAGTGTTAAATTCAAAGCTTAATAACTAAAATATTTTAAATATAGAGTTACACGTATGATAAATTCGACTATAAATATTCATTAGAAAGAAAAAAATATTACTACATAATGGTATTTTATTTATATTTTTTTTGACATTAAATAATTTAATTTATTTATGACACAATAATGATGCAGTAATTAACTAATTAATGAAATATTAAAATAATTGATATTATAAATATCCAAATAAATGTAATTTGAGACTTTTTATGAATTAAAGTAATTTTATTGGTTAATATGACATGTTAGGGTTGGTTATATGAATATTTTTCAAAGTAATAATGCTGTTATAAATTTAGAAAAAATAAAATACCAAATTGTGTCAAAATTTACATAAAAGAGTTGTTAAAACAAATATTAAATTATCAATTGATATTCTATTCCTAAAAATCTAAGGTATGGAAAAAAGACTTATATAATGATATTTTTATCATTAATGAACCACGTGGGGTTCTCTTGGAATTTTATAGTATGTTTATTAACCATATAATATAAAACTACAAAGAGACATGGTAAATGTCAAACTATTTAACAAAGAGTTAAATCTAAAATATAAAGTTAATATAGTGACCCAAAAATGTCTAAAAACTATTGTTTGAGTGGTTACCGACCCATCCCCACCTTATCCTTTAAATAATTTTTTTTGGAACCATCAGAAACCGAAAATGATTTTATGATGAAATAATATTTCTAGCTTTTCCTAAGGTGCCCCTCACCACTCTTATAATAGGGCACTCCCCCTTATCTCTAATTCACACATTTAAATCCATTTGATTCATCCAAAACCTGACCAAATACCCTATAAACTATCTTACATTCATCCTAGGGGCCTTACTTTAGTCATAAAGCAAATCTAAAGACCCCTTTTGATCAAATCGAAAGGAAGAACCCGAAGAAGAGGTAAATATTTCATCACCTCTTTCAAGTTCATTTCTTCTTCCACTTCCTCTTTATTTCTTGTTTCCATTATAAAATAATGACTCTAATATCTTCTACATATTTTGATGTGATTATAAATATGGTAAAACCATATTAATTATGCTATCCATCCTTTGAATGACATGTCACCATATGTGCGTACGTATGGCTTACCGTCTCCATGTCGTGGTGTAATTGTTTTTCAATACATTATTATTTGTATTGGTATAATAATGATATGTAATTGATTTAAATAATAAATATAACATGATAATGATTATGTATATATGATATACCATCCAATTATATATTATTTTAATAAAAAAATAATTATATTTTCGCTCATGCGTACGTACGGATTACCATCTCTATGAACGCGATGAGATTTATTCCCCATCGTATCCATTTAAGATAATTTTCATTATATGATTAAAAATAATGTTTAATGACTTAATATAATTATGAATATGAATAAGATACATCATATCCATAACAAAATTTCTTACGTAACAAATAATATAAAGGAAAATGAATCAGTTAACACCCGAAATGACGATAATACTAAGATATTATAAACAAAACAATGTTAGAAGATCATATATGATATCATATTAATGTATATGATTCTTTTATAATTTAATAACAATTATTTAACCATTATACATAATTTTAAACTACCCTTGACCAAATAAAAGTATAAGGTAAGGTGTTTTCATCACACTTTTATTCACGTGAAATTCATGCTATATTTTCCACTATTACTTTTTGTGTGGTGTATTTACTACCCATGTTTGTATGGTTTGCATAATATACTTTAATTTATGGGTATTTACATCATCATTTTATGATCCTTCTTTCATGGGGTGTATGTTTCATATGTTACCAAATCGGTAAGGGAATTTTGAATTTCAGTTTCCACTCATTGGGCTTTACGCATACTTCATTGATTATTTTACTCCAAGATTATGTGTGGAATCACTATTTATTATTTATGCAGAAATTTCCACTCCCCTTTTTGTATATA
This sequence comes from Viscum album, assembly GCA_963277665.1. Lineage (NCBI taxonomy): Eukaryota > Viridiplantae > Streptophyta > Magnoliopsida > Santalales > Viscaceae > Viscum > Viscum album. The sequence goes on from OY728132.1 coordinate 625,702,503, forward strand.
CTTTTAAAACACATAATCACTCCATTAAAAATTTCTCAAGTAATTTATTTTAATTTGATAAGAGTAATCTTAACTCAATTTCCATTCATTGAGTTAAACATCCAAGTCATTGGTATTGTTTTTACAAGAATACGTGTGAATGTCCTCTGATTTATTTACACTGAATATCCAATCATATTGAGTGTATTTATATTTTTCACACATAATTATGTCATTGATTTTTTTAACCTAAAGATACGGTCTTTATTAGGTATTTTATCTCAATTTACATTCCATTGAGACTTGTTTGTTGTTATACACCAATTCACTTTTATATGGTGTATATAATGTACTTTGACATAGTATATCTTGAATCCCTTTATTATAATGACATTATAATGTTTTTATTACCTCAATTATTTTTATTCAATTGTCTCTCTTTTGGTTAGGAAATCTAACTAAAATATCATTTTGAATGTTTTAAAGATCTATTCTTCTAAATCTGTCTCATTAATGTCCATGTTTTAAAAATGATTTTAAGGATTTATTTATATGGAAATTAATGTTTTAAAATTAAAATTCATGTTAAAAGTTTCAAAGTGGTATGGGACACTTTGATTCAAAAATATATTTTAAACGACTTCTTGATAAATAGAGAGACTTTATATGTTTTCAAGAAAAATGGGGATATTTCTCTCAAATAGTTTTAATGATTATTTTCATTTATGTAAATATCCTTCATTATTCCCGATTGAGGTCAATCTATTATAATAAAATATTCCATATTGTATTGAATGAGTTATGTTTGACTCTAGATGTGTTATTTTTATACCATTCATGGTTTGTGGTTAATGTATTGACATTTCGTATTCTATTTTTAATACGAATTTTTACATTTTGTTTAAACCTTTCCATATAAGGAATTCATTGGACTTAGTAAGTGATATGTGGATCCCACTATAGCACCATGATTCATCGGTAGGTCTCATGTGACAAACTAGTGTCTTGGCACAATGTCTTGACAAAATATTATTTGTAGTCTTGCCACAAGGCCTTGACTGTGTGGTTATGAATGTCTGGTAATATGAATTCCATCATTATGAAAGTGGCTATTGATATTCCATTTGATTATTCGACTAGTAGAATATCTATATGAGTAAGTAAATTGAATTATTTTGATCAATATTTTCCATATTATGATAAATCTTATGTTGAAAATGCTTTTTTTAGTTCTATACATTTCCTTAAATGTTTATGTTGATTTATGAAAGTTTCTGCTATATAGTTATCCTTACTGAGCATATGAGATTACCCATTTTTTATGTCTTTTTTTTCAGGATGCGAAGAAGTATATTATGAATGACCTTTTGGGATAGTCTATGGGATATATATGTTGTCTATGGAAACAATGTTGTTGTAGTTTTCCATTTTATGATGTAATGTAAACCTTATGAATGTATCAAGTACTTCCAAGGCTACTAAACTAATCGGTCATTCGAGACTTGATCTTTTGTGATCATTCTAATGATATGTAATAATGCACTAACTCTGGGCTTCTGGGGTCAGGGCGTTACATTAACTAAATTGAACGCATGATTCTAGTAAAATAGAGGCTCTCTAAAAGTCCTACAACATCTTCCTTTTCATTTGGGTAAGAATATGACACCTCAAAATTCCACCGAACATGAATGCTGTCGTCTACAAGGGAAGGGACCTTAAACTGAGTCCTGAACAACACACGATTCTTATAATCGATCATAAGGACCTCTTATGGCCATATTTTCCACATTTGTGGCATAACACTAACCTCCACTTAGAAGAACCCAATGAGAGGTCCAAAGTACCTTCCAGACATGGAAAGTACCAAAAAAAAGTAGACCATTTTCATCTTTCCTTAATAGAACTCCCTTCAACACTCTTAAACAAAACCATTAGACACAACGGTGTCAAGCTTCACCTTTGATGACTCGGGTAACTTAAGAAACTAAGGTCTCTTTAAACCTTCCACAACCAGCCTTACATTTCAAGATAATCTAATTAACTGAAAAAGGAGGATAGGTTGACTCAATTTCTAAAGCTGAAAATGAAATTCATTACATTGATCCACTAGAGGGTCTGCGAATGGTGAATCACCTGTGGCCGCACATCAAATGTGAATTCATTCTCTATAGGGCGTACAGTAGCCGAGAAAGAAAACTAATTACCTAATCAAATTAGTCCATTAGCCATGACATACCAAAAGAGAACACCAAGAATACAAAGGGAACCCTCATAAGGGCTTCCCAAAAAACTTTTTAGAGGATCCCACTAACCACACAATTTCACACCAACTTACCAACAAGAACTCAAACTCAAGACACAAGTCAGCCAGAAAATATTCTCGGCTGGAAATGAATTACAAACAACATTCCAAAAATACAAAAAGACACCCCACACAATCACCAATTATCCAAATGCCATATTTTCCATAAAAATCATTTTTGTAAATAAACAAGGTTGTTGGGTTACACAACCACAAATGGTGTCCCATGGGCCTTACACATGCAAGTTATCAAGCTAGACCGGACACCCACCTCATGTCCATCCAGGTACTCATCCACTCATCCCATTGACCATCCATCTTTCCATATATAACCATGAAATTGGTCACCCATGAGAACACCAAATACTAATACCAAAATATTATACTTTTTAAAACCTAAACATTCATCCCACACTTTTAAAACCTTAGACATCAATTTCAAAACACTTCATTTACAAAACATTTTACACTACACAAAAAAACTCACATCATTCTGAAAAGTTTAATTAAAACTCACTATTACCATTTAAAATAAGTTTTCAAAACCCCTTTTCAAAAAAAATCCATTTTACCAAAATGACCAACTTCTGATAAACCATGAAATTTATTTATAAAAATACACACTCGAAAAACACAACCCCTTTACTAAAAATAATTTTCAAAATGTTCACATTTCCAAATCATCCTTTTTTGTAAATTTTGAAAATTCACTTTCCACCTCCCCAAAACATAATCATTTTTACTTCAAAATTTAATTTTCATGATTCAAAAAAATAGATGTAGAAGGATACAAGAGTAAATGAATTTCTTAAGGTGAATTGGATATATGGTTGGTGGCCACATACCAATCACTCCACCATCACAGAGAGTATTCTAGGAAAATGTCCTCAGTTCCACCTGCCTTGCTAGACCTTGCGAGCTCACTAAGATCATCAACCCAACCCACATTTCATTTCCCAAACAAAAAGCATCCACAATATTCAAGGAACTCAGATGGAAACCAACCTCCCCTAGTGACTTGAGCCTTGTCACAAGGTGTGCTAGCCAGACACCCCATTCACTACCAGAATGTCAAGTCCTAAAAATACTATCTCATGTCTTTCATGAATCTAACCCTAGGGAAAAGTCTCAAAAGATCATGACCTTATCTAATAAAATTTTTTCATGAAACAAGCCTAGACACCATCTGACCCAGCACCCGACCTAGTATACGAAAAGGACTGAGGGGCATTCTCGATCCCAACGGGCTAGAACAAGTGCTCATGTATCAAATAAAATACTTTGGGAATGATTTTCTGGAATTTACCATATGAAGATAACCAGAAAAAACTAAAAAAACAAATCTAAAAAATACAAACCAAACATACCCTTAACAATTTCTATATTAGAGTTTCCAAACAAAAACAGAAACAAAAAAGGACTACGATAAAAAGAGAAAACTAGAACATCACCCCAAACTTCTATAAAAAAATAAGAGAAACATCATGAAGCCTCTACCACCAAGATCCACAACAAGATCCGCTAAAAACCGAATTTTACAATACTACACACCTTCCCTTAACCTGAAAAAATAGACAATAGGGCTTGTGTAAACCCAAAGGTGTACGCAGGGTGTGATCCAAAGCCCAGTTGGATTCCACCAAGATAAAATATTCCATGTACAAAACATTAAATGACAAATAAAGTTTCATGTTTTATAATGAAAGAAATAATAGAAAATTTTTAAGAAAAGTAAATATAATGAAAAACCACTTATAATTAATGTAACATAAAATGGAAAGTAGTTTCACGTAATGAAACATTAATGAAAACACACTTTCTTTTAAAATTACCAACCCAACATACCGTATGCTGACAGTAAGTACAATTTAATCATTGAGCACTAGTCATAGGAAATACCCCTAGGGACAAACGAACAGTGCGGCCCTAGGTACCTTGTATCTCAGTGAAAAGTGGTATAGAAACCACGATTAATAGCTTTCTCATGCAAGATCCACTATGAGGGAGACACAAAAGGTCTAGTGGTCTCCAAACATCATAATAGTTTAGTTAATGTTGTCATCATAAATATCGCTAAGTGAAACCAGGACGAAGTCACTTATGAATCACTATCATACTAGTCTGAGTCCGCCCACCAAGATACTCTAGTTTCCATTTCTATGCTCAATCATGATTCACATGTAACATAATACCACCTACACAATTCATCAACCAAACCAAGCATCACATATCACAAGCCACAACTTGCATGCCAAAAAACAATTTCTTTTAAACACACACACCCAAAATTTTCCCAAATATGACTCTCACCATTTTAAATAATTTTATAAACCATTATAATAATTTATAAAATAACTTCAATACACACAAAAATGATTTTACACCAATATTTCACCTGAACCCCTCTTTAAAAATTAACCGCTCATTAATTCTATATAAAAACTCAATTCTCAGCCCACACATAATTTAATAAACCAACTGCATGATTTTTTAAATGGAATCAAGTGACACAAAAAGGGTTTCCATATAAAAACCCCAAATTTCACACAAAAGTGACACTTTAAAATTAAAAACATTATTAATCATGTCAAATAGAACATTAACACTACACATGTTGTTAAGAACCAACTGAGGTTGACCCCGAACCGGTCACCCAAGCATGTCCACTGCAATTCTTTAAGGGTGTTCCTGATCCCCATAGGCTGAAAACTAGTTTCAGGAATCAAAATTTAACAATTGGGAACAATTTGGTCCATGAACAAAAGATAACCAAATAAATAAAGACAGGTGATAAAAAACGAGCAGTGAAACAAAAATAAAACCGTACACACCTCCATGTGACATTCTAGGTCACCACCCATACAAAGAACAACCTTGTTATAATGATGAAAAACTTATCCAAGGGAACCCGAGAAAAGGGAACCTGCAACTAAAATGTTAAAATAGGCATGAGCATTAAAATGTTCAGTATGAATTCCAAGAATAAACCACTGAATCCAAGCTCTTACATTCCAAAAAAACAATCCATTGACGACAGCTTGAAATACACTTATAAAAGTTGTTTTTTCACATTTTAATAATTCAACATCATTTACCCATTTCACAACCCAACGTACACCATGTACCATTTCTGGAAAAAAAATTCCATTTTGTAAACAAAATCCAAATAAGAAAAAAAGGGCGGTGCTAAAAGAAATAGGTGAGTAGTATAGGCTAGAAAAAAAATAATAAGAAAATAACAAGAAATATAAATAATAAACATGGGTGAGCCTAAAAATCCCTAGAAGACCTCTAGACATACTCAATTCGGAGCCACCTGTTAGTGTGTGATGAATCCCCTAAATCAGTAACCAATTAGCTTCCCTAACCTAGCCTCACTAGTGGTACATCCCTCCTAGCATATTTACAACTCTAGGGGGTACTAACCCATCTAATAGGGGCTATAAAGAAACCATCACTCAGTCAACTAAAAAACACACATGAACCCATCGTGGTAGTAATACTGTTTAAGGAGGAGGCCCTCGCATGCCTGACTCATCTTACCTATCATCACCGTACTTGCCTACACCAAACACGGACACCCTATACGATAACCCATAAAGTCATATCCATCTTACAGAGGTTACCACTAGATATATATATATAACATAATGCTTTTTTAGTATCATCCATGGTTCCAACCGGGCCGTCACGTCATGTCCATATTGAAACTATTTTCAAAAAACATTTAAAACTCTGAGCAGGCACACATAATTTCCAAACACAAACCCTGTTAAACATGAACACAACATCACCCATGATTTGGAAAATCCAAATGAGCCTTTAAATCAAATTTCTCCAATGAAATTTTATTAAAAGCATTTAAACTCTTAATGAAAAACACACAATCTTATGAAACAACCAAGTGGCCCATAGAGCCTAAAATTCCTCAAAGAACACACTAAAGGCAAAACATGCACACCCTTTGAGAATGAAATTTCAAACCATTCATAAAATCCACACAAAGGACCAAACCTTATTTAAGAAACAAAAACCATTTAGAAAACCAAGGTTTTAATAAAACACTATTTTAAAGGTGACATCTTCATTTGAGGTCACATCCATGTGTGCACCTAGTGAACCCATGGTTGTGCCAACATCCAACGACACAACAAAAACCAAGATGACTTTTCAAAACCATTTCCACAATGACTTCAATTACGTTTAAATCAGAAGCAACCATTCACATCCTTAGGAGAACACAAAAAAAAATCCCCTTAAATCAATAAAATCTCTTTTCAAATCATTTTTAACACAATTTCCAAGTTAAAACATTGTCATACCAAACACACCAACCCAAAATACATTTGTCAAGAATATTTCCAAATTTCACTATATCCATAAAAACAAGAAACTAGTAAAACATACCAAACAATTTATCAACAATTTTTTAAAATGACAAACCAATTTATAAACAATTATACAAACAACCCAACCAGTTTATAAACACTTTTATAAAAAATAAAACTAGATTGTAAAAATAATTATAAGAAGTCCAAACGATGTATAAATAATTTTATAATCACTCTAAACAATTTACAAGGAATTATATAAACAAATAGAATAATTTATAATTAATTCCATAAAAAGATCAAATAAATTACACAAACTAGAAACACCACAATAAACTATTGAAGAGTATCATGAAGGTGTGTGTCATGTTTAAAAAATTATCAATAAAATATTTGACATCCAAAGAACATAGTTTCAAAAACCATATAAAACATAACCAGGGAAAATACATCAAAACTATTTTCAGCAAAACCAATTAACATGAAAACCTATAGAAGATTAACCAAATGTATTGATATTTGTGAATCAAATGAAATATTTAATTATAAAAAATTATGCATTAAATTGACTTAATCAGAAAGGAAAATGCAGATTCACCAACCTCAAACTAAGAGCGGACATGACAGAACCTCAATAGAAGGAGGAGAAATGCCCCCACAGACCAAACACACACCCTAAACAAGGAGAAAAATGTGTGAAACACGACCTCAACAAGTTAGGGTTTAACAAACATAAATAAAAAAACCAAAAATGAACAGAAATATACAAGAGGTGAGGTTGTAGGACTGAAGAACTAGTGCCAATGAGATAGAGGGAACCGGGAAGGGGAGAGCAGGGGATGCGGGTTCGTGCGCTACATCAGAGGAAGGGGGAGGCCGCTGAGGTCTTTCGCGCTGGCCAGAGCAGATGAGAGGAAGGCCAGAGCGGCTAAGGAAGGTACACAGTGCATAAGTGGGGAAGAGGGGGTTCGCACGATGGTTGGGAGTCGGGGAGAAGGCCAGAATTGTGAGGGGTTAGGGGGCCAGTCAGAGCAAAATGGTAAGGGGGAAGCCAAAGTGTGATGGCGATGGGGTCAGCTAAAGCATAGAGTGTGTGTGGGGTGAGGGGGCCAGCCAGAGCACGGAGGGTTGAGGCTGAAAGTGGAGGGGATTGGGCAAGAAAGCACAGGGGATGGGGGTGCAGGTAGGCTAGGGTTTCTATTTTTTTCTTTTTTTATCTTTTTATTATAATAATAGTTTTATTACAAATAAAATGAATAATAATATTATTATTATTATAAAAATAGTAATAGAAAAACCAATAATATAACAATAAAACATCAAATTAATATTATAATCATTTTCTTAAAAACAACAACAACAATAATGATAATAATAATAATATCAATAATACAATAATAAAAATTAAAATAATATTAATAATAGTAACATGATAGTAATAATAATAATAGAACCAATAATATAACAACAACAATAATAATAATCTTAATAATAATAATAATAACAAAATATTATTATTACTATGAAACTTTATTTTCAAATTTTTACATCATTTAATTTATCTTATTCACATTTTATGTTATTTAATTTTATTTTTCATGCAATCATATTAATTATTTTAAAAATTAGGTAAACATGTGCTCGTCATATGGATTAATGAACCGTGAAAAAGTTACACACCTCAAGCCAAACCATTTGGGCACCCGCACAAGCATCTAGGGCTACCAAACAGTTACCGCTAACCATACAGTGCCCATGCACCAGTCTGAAAACCACCAAAATTATTAAACGTCAAAAATTTAAACCTCTTGTTCAACCCGAGCCTCAATGGGAGAGCCTAGAGCCAAGAAATAATAAAGTAAAAATAGATTTAAATGTCAGGGTGTGGCAATTATCCCCACCACATACACGTTTTACCCTCAGAAATTCACCCAACTGAATGATAAACAAACCTTGAATCCATGCCTGATTAAAAAAAAGAAACCACAACACAAGAGAATGGGAGGAAACGAGAGGGTTCTCCCCTCCACAAGAAGTCAACTATCACAGAAATTTAACCACCAAATACACCACCCCGAGAGGGGGGGTGACTCGGGAACTCCCAACCCGCGAGAACTACCAACCAATCCAAACTAACTTATATAGCACGAGCGAAAAAACACCTCCACTAAAACATGGAACTTTCAACTCAGAACAAAAACCCACAACACTAGATAAGAACATCTGAGAAGAACTTATACCACGAAGTGAACTCGAGAATAACTATATGCACTGATTCTTTCATAGGAACTTACACCTCCAAAAGAAAACATCTAAATCAAGATCAACCCATACAAGGGCCAAACACACATTAAAAAATGAATGATTCAGAAAACCATAATCAGAAAAATGAAACTATTGAATTAAAATAGAAAATGTTAATCACTAAATCCAAAGGAAGTGTTGAACTTAAAATGAAGGAAAAACCTCAACCACATACAAAAGAATGAAAATTATTTAAATGGTCTAATACTAACATTGAGTAGAAAACCTAGACCAAGGATTCACACCCCAAGAACCTCCTGACTGTGTGTGAACTTCACCCCAAGACCTGTGACTGGGGCTCTGATGGATGAAGCATCTTCTAACTTACATTCAGGCACTAGAATAATCTAGTCATAGTGACTTCATTAGGAAACGATTCTTGTAGAACTTCTCTAGATGACCTAGACACCCGCAATGATGGAACGTCTTCAGAGGGACGTGTCATGATGGATTAAAGTTCCCTTAATGTCCACCCTTATGGAACACCATTGAACGGTCCAACAAAATAGAATCTAGAACCATTGAAGGGGAATCTTTAGAAATAGGTCTCTCTAGAACACCCTTATCACCAGATGGGGAACCATCATGAGAAATTGGATATGATGGATTGCCCACCATCTACAATCTAGAGACCAACTTAGCTAGGAACGCCTCATCCACCAGCTTCTCAAAATGATGGTTCTTAGAAGGGAGGACCCACTCATTGATCTCTAGATGAAGACCCCAAATTAATAGAGAAGTCTTCATCAAATCATGTGATGTTGCCTCTGGAGAAAAGGATACGGGTTCTTTGAAATGATCAACATATGTCTTCCCAGTCCATTGGCCTTGTTGAATGCACACAAGTTCTTACCATTTCTTTATATTCACTTATTCAAGTATGAACCATCAGATAGAGATTAATTTGAAGACATCACATGTCATCCCCACTTGTATTGATGACAGGGTGAACAACTCCCATTTATCTCAAGTTGGACCTTTAAATAGACTCAAAATGACATACACTCTAACAACTTGAGTAGCTCCCAATACCCTGAAGACACACTCGACCTCTTCGAGCCACTCTACAGACTCTAACCGACCTTGATCACAGTGAAGGAGAGGTAGTGTCCAAGAAGGACAAAAACATGGCATGACTTATCCGAAACATTGGGGACCTTTTTGGGTGGTATTTTCTAAAAAACATATAAAACGTAGATAAAAACCAATATCAATCTGAAGGAATATTAATGATTGTGCCTTAATCCAAAAAAACATCTAAAAAACCAAATAAATATAAACACAGACAAAAGTATTTCTTTCAGAAACGACCTTTATAAAATAATATCAAGACATTAATTTCAAATAAACACCCATGAAATCCCATGAAATGTCACATATGTGTCCATCCATTCCATTTCTTTACCAATTTCAAAAAATTTCCAAATTCTCATGCTAGAACATTTCCCTTTAAAACCAATTTTACCAATTCCAAACCCATTTAAAAGAAAGAATCATCATTTACAAAATAAATTTTATTTTCAAAAAAAACTTACACCAACTAGATCCAAGACAAAACACCACTTACACCAAACTACTAGAGAGAGGGACTAGTGTCTATTCCCAACTTGGTCATGGTAGTGAGCCATGACCAAGGTAAGAAATAACACTAAGATGAACTTGAATCAGACACCTAGATATCACATGGGTCACTACTTTAGGTGAAATCACCACATGAAACGGGATCGCCTCTATTGTCATCCCTCTATCTAAAACAAACCAGAACGAGATAAGGACTCAATTTCCAGACTACCCCTGGAGACTCAAGATTCAGAATAAGAAAGGGTTCATGATGCCCTTCCTGTACCTACCTCTTGATTCCCAACAGTCCTAATCTCCATTTACCAGACACCCCAAATAACAAGAACCTCCCTCTGATTCCATTTTTTCATGAACCAACCTGGGTCGACCCTGAACCAATTACCCGAGTCTGTCCGCAGCAATGCCTGAAGGGCGTCCCAGTCCCCACGGGCTGGAAACTAGTGTCGGACATCAAAATCTAACCATTGGGAATTATTTGGGCCAAGAACATAAGATAACCAAATAAATAAAGACTGAAGATAAAAAATAAATACTAGGAGTGGAAAGAAAATAAAACCAAACATACCTCTATGTTACCTTCTAGTTCACTACCCAACCCAAGATCAACCATGCTCCAATATTAAGAAACTCACATCGAAGAACCTAAGAAAAGGGAACCTGTAACTAAAATGATAAAAGAGGTGTGAGAATTAAAAATCTTAGAAGGGATGCCAAGAATAAACCACTGAATACAAGCTCTTCCTGTAACGACCCAAAGTTTCATTAATGGAAATCCCTCTTGATCTAATTATATTTCTCTTTATGATTATATAAAATGTCAACTTCTTTGGTTTTATGTTAAGAATTTTGACCGTTTCTAATATAGTCGTTGAACAGTGATCACATGATTAGTATAAATATAGGGCTTTAACAAATCCAAATTTACTCAAACAAAGGAAGCGATGGCCTCATCCAGTAGAATTGCCCCATATGAAGCTCATTTATCGGAGCATGAAAAAGAGGTGGCATCCATGGGCTTCTCTCTTGACCAATCCAAAGTTGAACTTCACCATGTCAAACTTGAATGGAACAGTCTATGGGAGAAGTGTAAGTTGATACAAATTACCACTCGAGCGATGTTATCTGAGCCACCCCAAGAGTTTGTCACCATCGCACACCTTACCCTTAGGACTTATGTGGTTGTTTTAAGGGGTTATGTAACAAATCGATAGTACTATGTTCATGTATATTATTTTTTAATATAAGAATGAATATAATTTCTTGTCATTATTGATACATTGTAAATAGTTTTTAATGTACAAATGGTGTTTTTTAGTTATTATTTAATTAAGAAATCTATTTTATTTAATTATGGGATTTTTGAATTAAATATTTTTTTAACAAAATATTATTATTATTATTATTAGATTAATTTTATTATATATAAATGATCATATAATTGTATGAATGCAATTATAATTTTTATTAAGGTTTGAAAGCCATTTTTGTTAAAACCCGTGAATTTTCGATAAATGTTGGTTTTTATTTTAAAAGTAAAAATTATCATATTTAGAAAATTATTTAGATAAAATAAATGTTATTTTTGGAATCAGGACGTTGAAATTATCCACCGGTGAATTTTTCATAATTTTCTGAGACATTCAAATTTTTGAGTAAAAATTAAATATCGTTTAAATATATAATGTGTTTTATGACATCATAATGACCCAATAGTGATGTAATAAAATACTATAATCTTTATGTTCGGCCAATATATGTATTAACATTAAAATAATGTACTTTTCAAAGCATTAATGGACCCCTCAAGACTTATTAAACACCTTGTCTTTTTAAATTAATTTCCATGGGAGTATGACTCAACTCCACATAAGAAACCCCATTATTTTAAGAAGTTAGGACATTGGTCTTAAAAAATATTTTTTTCCTCTTCCCTTTTCCAAAAACCATGGGCAAAACCCATCGTATGGTTTGTGGTTTGGACTAATTTAATATAAGGGGTCCCAAACCTAAATAATAAAGAATTCCCTCACATTTCCTATATAAACCCACCCAAGCTCCCACTTCCTCCCAACTAAAAGCCTTTAAAGTTCATCCCACCTCGGCCCTAGTCTCTCTAGAATCCTCCCAAGGTTCCCCAAGCTCCCAATAAGTCTCTCTCAAGCCTCTATCAATCCTTTGGAAGCACACTTCCAAGTAAGGGGTTTTTTCTTCCATTCTCATTTTTGTCCAATTTTATTTAAGTTGCTTTCCCCTTTTAATTTCAATTATGAATCTGAGGGTATGGTTTCGCACCTCCCTCATACTTTCCTATTTATCTTTTAATGATGGTATACCCCTTTATCTCTCATTAAATGCCTCCCATGTACACCCGTTACTATGCCAAAATTCCGAAAGGAACTTCTCTCTCCTCTTTTACATTCAAGCAATACTTTTGTATCATGAATCTAAATTCCATTACAATTATTTGGACATGTATCTATATGACCTCCTTACTGTCCATTACATGTAAATATAATGAGGAACCACTTTCTCTCTCATCAACCATTTCTTTGAATTCTTACGTCACGTCATTCCGCTGCCGAAATCGAACCGATTTTATAAGCCAATGCCATTGTGTAGTGAATACCATGCCCATTTATCCATCAAGGGTATTGACCTTTATGCACATTTACTTATTGATTATAATTTTTCATGTATAAATTCCACATTCCCTTATCATGGAATAAATTATTATGTTTTATGAATCCATGTTTTATGATCCATGTGGCACACTTAGGTATGAAATGAAATGTTTAAGAAGGGTGCACCCTTATAGCGCTCCAATTCATTGGGTAAAGTATAGTATCATGATACGTAATGTGCAGTTAGTGTTGAATCATAATAATTTAAGTGCAACGAGGGTTTACTCGTGCTTCATGTGCACTGAGGATTTACTCATTCTCCATGTGCAATGAGCCTTGGCTCATGCTAATTCCATGTTCAGTGTTGTTTCCACATTTCCATGTTATGATTATCATGTTTTATCATGCCTTTATGTTCATGTTTTTCTTGTTCTATATTGATATGCCTAATGTCTAACATGTATTGTACTCCTCATGTTATTACATGTGTATTCCCTTACTGGGTTTTATATCTCACCCTTTTCTTATGCATGTCCTCAGGTTATCCCATGCAATGCTAAGTACGAGCGAATGTAGTGGTCATGTATAGGAATTTTTCAATAAATATGTTGTAGTTCATGTTTCATGTTTTTATGTAATGATCCTAATCCCCAAAGACACTAAATATCTCGATATTCTTTGTTGTATCAAGTGAAGTTTTATGTAATAAATAATGTTTAAGTTTGTATTAAAAAAGCAGGGTTGTCGTAGTTGGTATCAGAGGATAGGTTTAGTTATTTTTGGGATTAGGATTTGAAAACCCTATTAAAGCCTTAGAGACAGGACTAAGAAAAATAAAAACATCCCTATGTTTTGGTGAGTATTGAGTAAGTGGGTTATCAATCAAATATATCCCAGTCTGGATACGAGCAGGTAGAGGCAGCTCTGGCACAGATGTATCCTAGGGGTAAAACCCGAAAACAGCGCTTTGAGATAGACTTGAATGGGAACTAGAGCACGACAATGGGCCATGCTGCAGTCTTGGTTACGACACTCCCGGGGGATATTTTTTGATAAATTAACAATTTTAGTATGAACCCTTATTATGGGAATTAAAAAAATTCCCCTAAGAATATATGTTAGAAGGTAGATCATGAAAATACAAGATTGAAGCCTATAGACTCATGAGTTAAGGAAATGAAATTTTATTTATAAGTCACCAAATTTTGTCTTTGGATTACCCTTTATGTGTTACCCCTAACTTTCATTTTATTTCATCCAATGGTCAATAATAGGAGGACTCGGGCTAACAACCATTGTGAAGATCAGTGTGATGACTGTACTAATGAGATGCCCAATCCAATGGGAGCGGGAATCGCGAACTTTTTCATGCTTATCACTCAGCTAACTGAAGTTTTGAATAGAAACATGGATCAAGAGGAACGTTCAACCCCCCCCCCCCCCCAAGAAAGAACAATTTGCTATCGAGAGCTTCATGAGACAAAGGCCTCCTACTTTTAGTGGATCATCCGATCCCACGATCGCTGAACAATGGATCAACTCCATTGAAAAGATCTTCTCCATCCTTCAATGTTCTGAACAAGAGAAGGTCCTCCTGGCAGCTTATCATATGGAGGGTGAAGCTGATCAATGGTGGACGTTGATCAAAAATACAAAGCCTGAGGAGGAGATGAAGGTGTTGGAATGGAAGGATTTCCAGAAGATGTTTTTCAATAAATATTTTCCGCGCACCCTCCGGCTTAAGATGGAAAGGGACTTCCTTTCCCTCAAGAAAAAAGACAAAGAATCTGTTGGAGCATATGAGGAAAACTTCACAAGGCTTGCACGGTACGCTTCCGGCTTTGTTGTTACCCCCGAATGCAAAGTTGGCCGATTATTTGGTGGGCTGAAGCCTAGTCTGCAGAAGGCATTGGCAATCTGTGACTTCGACAGCTATGAAGAAATTGTTTGATGTTCCCTCAAGGTCGAAATGGAGATCGGAGAATCATAGGGGTATCATGGGGATAAGAAGCATAAGGTGGATTTCAATACTGGTGGTCCGATGGATAAATCCAATGGTGCTAAGAAGATCCATCACCCCACTTGCCAAAAGTGTGGAAAGAAGCAACCTGGAAATTTCCTTAAGGGGACGAGGAAATGCTTCAGGTGTGGAAGAGAAGGGCACCTAACTATTAACTATCGAGAAGAAAGAAACGTGGCTGCAAAAGAGGAGAGGAACGCTCCGTTCAAACCTCAACGCGTTGTTCAATGCTAAAAATGAAAAGATCCTGGTCATTTTGCAAATCAGTGCCCTAATCCAAGAGTTTTCAGAGGCAACCAACAACCTCCAAGGCAACAAGGAAGAGATTTTTCCATCACTTTTTCCAAAGTGAACCCCGACAATGAAGTGGTGACATGTACGGTAGTTATTCATTCAAGAATAGAGAACATACTTTTTGATTCAGGTTCTACGCATTCTTTTATATCTCAAAATTTTAGTAGAAGAATCCTAGCACCACCAAAAATCATGGAAGTGAAGATTTCGGTGAGTACGGAAAATGGGGAAATCATTGCATCCCGTGAATATAAGTCCTCCCTTATTTAAATCTATGGATTGAATTTCCCGGTGAACCTCGTCATACTCCCTCTGGTGGAATTTGATGCAATTCTGGGCATGGATTGTCTTTCCTTATATAGAGCCAACATAAATTGTCGGGAGTGGGAAATCACACTCTATATAGATAATCGACCCCCGATTCATTACAACTGTAAGGAGGAAGATGAATCTTCTTTAGCTCTATCATCTCAAGCATGGATATTACTGCCCTATGAGCACGCGTATCTGGCTCAGATGATTGAGTCCAAGGAAGAAACCATCCTTGAAGAAATGCCTATTGTGAGGGAATTCATGGAAGTGTTTCCCGAGGAACTGCCTGGTCTTCCTCCTAGAAGATATGTTGAATTCTCAATTGAACTTATACGCGAGGCATTACCAATATCTAAGACTCCATATAGAATGGATGTTGTAGAGCTTGAAGAGCTAAAGAAACAACTACAGGAGAATCTGGATAAAGGTTTTATACGCCCAAGTGCTTCACCATGGGGTGCACCAGTCCTCTTCGTCAAGAAGAAGGATGGGTCAATGCAGCTTTGCATCGATTATCATGAACTTAATGAAATCATGATAAAGAACAAGTATCCTCTCCCAAGAATTGATGACTTGTCCGATCAGCTATGTGGAGCACAATACTTCTCCAAGGTGGACTTGTGGTCAGGATATTATCAAGTAAGGGTGAAGAAGGAAGATATCCCCAAGACTACATTTCTCACAAGATACGGGCATAATGAATTCATAGTAATTCCTTTCGGACCCACTAATGCTCCAAAAATATTCAAGGACAAAATGAATAGTGTCTTTAGAGATTACCTAGACAAATTTGTGGTAGTCTTTATAGATGATATTCTAATATACTCTAAAACCAAGGAGGATCATGAGGACCATTTAAGAACTGTATTGGATACTTTGCGCAAGGATAAGCTCTATGAAAAGTACATCAAGTGTGTGTTCTGGTTGAAGGAGGTCTCATTATTGGGCCATATCATCACAAGAAATGGGATTTCTGTGGATCCCTCC
Source organism: Viscum album (assembly GCA_963277665.1). Taxonomy (NCBI): domain Eukaryota; kingdom Viridiplantae; phylum Streptophyta; class Magnoliopsida; order Santalales; family Viscaceae; genus Viscum; species Viscum album. The sequence goes on from OY728132.1 coordinate 625,719,234, forward strand.
AAAATAGATGCAATTGATGGATGGCCGAGGCCAACATCAGTAACAGATATCCATATCTTTTTAGGGTTAGCTAGATTTTATCGACGATTTGTGAGAAATTTCTCACGATTTTCCAACCCTCTTACCAAGCTAACTCGAAAGGGAGTAAATTTTTCTTGGAGTGGTGAATGCAAAGAAAGCCTCAAGGAGTTGAAAAGGAGGCTTATCACTGCTCCCATGCTCCCTTTACCCACAAGTGGATAATTTTTTATGGTATTCAGTGATGCTTCGAAGAAGGGATTAGGTTGTGTGCTAATGCAGAATGATAAAGTTATATCCTATGCCTCAATGCAGTTGAAAATACATGAGAGAAACTATACAACGCATGATCTGGAGTTGGCGGCGGTGATCTTTGCCTTGAAAATCTGGCGGCATTATCTCTATGGAGAGAAATGTGAGATATATACTGACCACAAGAGTCTTAAATATATATTCACATAGAAAGAGCTTAATATGTGCCAGAGAAGATGGATAGAGATCATCAAGGATTATGACTATTCAATACATTACCACCCTGGGAAAGCAAACAAGGTGGCAAATGCCCTAATTATAAAGGACCCAGCGATTCTATCAATGGCGAGAATTGAGAAGGATCCAATCATCTTAGACTAGATTAAGATGGACATGGGAATCATAAATAAGGGAACATCATCAATCCTTTCACAAATTATTTCTCAACCGTCTCTTTTGGAAAGGTTAAAGTATGCTCAAAAGGATGATATGGGAATTCAGAAAAAAGTGGAAGCTATCAAAAAAGGGAAATCCTCAGTGTTTAATGTTAATGAAGAAGAAATTGTGAGATTTGGGAAAATACTATGTGTTCTATCGAGTCCGGAGATGAAGAAGGAACTTTTGGATGATGCATATAGTTCAAATTTCTCTATTCACCCAGGGAGCACAAAGATGTATCGAGATCTCTGAGAAATTTTTTTGGTGAGATAATATGAAAAAGTAGATCGCTAAATATACATCAAAGTGCCTGGTGTGTCAGCAAGTGAAGGCAGAGAGGCAGAAGTCTAAGGGTATAATGCAACCATTGCCCATACCAGAATGGAAAAGGGAGAACATCACCATGGACTTTGTCAACGGACTTCTGAGGACATCCAAAGGAAACAATGCAATATGGGTTGTTGTGGATCGTCTTAAAAAGACTGCACACTTCATTGCTATTCAGGAGGATTTCTCATTGGATCAACTGGCACAAATATATATCAGGGAAGTGGTAAGGTTGCATGGAGTACCACTATCTATTGTGTCTGACTGTGATCTTAGATTCACCTCTATGTTTTGGAAGAGTCTTCAACATGCTCTGAATACTGAACTGAACTTCAGTACGGCCTATCATCCTCAAACTGATGGCCAATCCGAGCGGACTATCCAAACACATGAGGATATGTTGAGAGCGTGCTCAATGGACTTTAAAGGAGGATGTGATCAACATATTTCTCTAGTTGAGTTCTCTTATAATAACAGTTTATACTCGAGCATCCAAATGGCACCATATGAAGCCCTGTATAGGAAAAGGTGTAGAACACCGGCATGTTGGGATGAGGTCGGTGAACGTAAGCTGCTTAGACCAGAAATGGTCCAGGAAATGGTGGAGAAGGTGAAACCATTCAGCAGCATACCAAGGCAGCCCAGAGTCGATAGAAGAGTTATACAGATAATCGTCAGTGATACCTTGAGTATAATGTTGGAGACATGGTTTTTCTATGCATATCTCCATGGAATAAGGTCATGAGGTTTGGAAAGAAAGGGAAGTTAAGTCCAAGGTACATCAGCCCCTTTGAAATTCTTGATTGTGTCAGGGTTGTGGCCTATCGACTTTCACATCCACCTACCATAGCCAAATTACATGATGTCTTTCATGTATTCCTCTTAATAAAGTACATACCGGACCCTTCACATGTACTCTCTTCTGAGATGGTACAGTTGGAGGATGATCTATCTTATGAGGAGCAACCAGTGAAGATCTTAGATCGTAGAGAAAAAAGTTCTATGAAATAAGACAATTCCCTTTATCAAGGTGTTGTGGAGAAACCACAAGTTTGAAGAAGCGACTTGGGAATCAGAGGAAATGATGAAGCTAAGTTACCCACATCTGTTTTAGTATGGGAAAAGGAAAATTTCAATGTCGAAATTTCTTAAGGGGGGAATATTTTAATGACCCAAAGTTTCATTAATGGAAATCCCTCTTGATATAATTAAATGTCTCTTTATCTTTATATAAAATGTCAACTTCTTTGGTTTTATGTTACGAATTTTGACTATTTCTAATATAGCTGTTGAATAGTGATCACATGATTAGTATAAATATAGGTCTTTAACAAATCCAAATTTACTTAGACAAAGGATGTGATGGCCTCATCCAGTAGAATTTCCCCATACGAATCCAATTTCTCGGAGCTCGGAAAATAGGTGGCATCCTTGGGCTTTTATCTTGACCAATCCCAAGATGAACTTCACCATGTCAAGCTCAAACGGGACCGTCTATGGGAGAAGTGGAAGTTGATAGAAATTACCACTCGAGCGATGTTATCTGAGCCACCCCAAGAGTCTGTCACCATTGAACACCTTACCCTTAGGTCTTATGTGGCTATTTTAAGGGGTTATGTTACTAATCGATAATACTATGTTCATGTACATTATTTTTGTATATAATAATGAATATAATTTCTTGTCATTATTGATACATTGTAAATAGTTTTTAAATTAAAAATGGTGTTTTTTAGTTATTATTTGACTAAGAAATCTATTTTATTCAATTAAGGGATTTTTGAATTAAATAATTTTTTAATAAAATATTATTAGTATTATTATTATATTAATTTTATTATATATAAATGATCATATAATTGTATGAATGCAATTATAATTTTTATTAAGGTTTGAAAGCCATTTTTTGTCAAAACCCGTGAAGTTTTTATAAATGTCAATTTTTATTTTAAAAGTGAAAATCAACATATTTATAAAATTATATAGATAAAATAAATGTTATTTTTTGGAATCAGGATGTCGAAATTATCCAACGGTGAATTTTTCATAATTTTCTGTGATAGTCAAATTTTTGAGTAAAAATTAAATACTGTTTAAATATATAATGTGTTTTATGACATCATAATGACCCAATAGTGATGTAATAAAATACTTTAATCTTTATTTTCGGCCAATATATGTTTTAAAATTAAAATAATTTTATTTTGGGTTTTTTTGGCTTACTTTTCAAAGCATTAATGGACCCCTCAAGACTTATTAAACACCTTGTCTTTTTAAATTAATTTCCATGAGAGTATGACTCACCTCCACATAAGAAACCCAATTATTTTATGAAGATAGGACTTTGGACATAAAAAATATTGTATTACTCTTCCCTTTTCCAAAAACCATGGGCAAAAACCATAGGATGGTTTGTGGTTTGGACTAATTTAATATAAGGGGTCCCAAACCTAAATAATAAAGAATTCCCTCACCTTTACTATATAAACCCACCCATGATCCCACTTCCTCCTCACTCAAAGCCTTTGTAGTTCTTCCAACCTCTTCCCTACTCTATCTATAATCCTCAAAAGGTTCCCCAAGCTCCCAAGAAGTCTCTCTCAAGCCTCTCTCAAGCCTTTGGAATCACACTTCCAGGTAAGGGTTTTTTCTTCCTTTCTCATTTTGTCCAATTTTCTTTAAGTTGTTTGTCCCTTTTAATTTCAATTATGAATGTTGGGGTATGGTTTCTCACCTCCCTCATAATTCCCTATTTATGCTTGAATGATGGGATACCCCTTTCTTTCTCATTAAATACCTCCCATGTACACCCGTTACTATGCCGAAATTCCGAAAAGAACTTCTCTCTCCTCTTTTACATTCAAGCAATACTTTTGTATCATGAATCTAAATTCCATTAAAATTGTTTCGACATATATCTATATTAACTCCTTACTTTCCATTACATGTAAATATGATGAGGAACCCCTGTCTCTCTCATCAACCATTTTTATGAATTCTTACATCATGTCGTTACGCTGCCGAAATCGCACCGATTTTCTAAGCCAATGTCATTGTGTAGTGAATACCATGCCCATTTATCCATCAAGGGTATTCAACATTATGCACATTTACTTATTTATTATAATGTTTAATTATTGAATTCAAAATTCCTTTATCATGGAATAAATGATTATGTTTTATGAATCCATGTTTTATGATCCATGTGGTACACTTATGCATGAAATGAAATGTTTAAGAAGGGTGTGCTCTTATAGCGCTTCAATGCATTGGGTAAAGTATAGTATCATGATACGTCATGTGAATGAGTGTTGAATCATGATAATTCAAGTGAAATGAGGGTTTACTCGTGCTTCATGCGTAATGAGGATTTACTCATGCTCTAGGTGCAATGAGTCTTGGCTCGTGCTAATTCCATGTTCAGTGTTGTTGCCACATTTCCATGTTATGATTATCATGCTTTATCATGCCTTTATGTTAATGTTTCTATTGTGCTCTATTGATATGCCTAATATCTAACATGTATTGTTCTCCTCATGTTATTCCATGTGTATTCCCTTACTGGGCTATATAGCTCACCCTTTTCTTATGCATGTCCTGAAGTTATCCCATACAATGCTAAGTACGAGGGAATGTAGTGGTCATGTAAAGGAAGTTTTCAATAAAGATGTTGTATTTCATGTTTCAAGTTTTTATGTAATGATCCTAATCCCCAAAGATGTTAAACCTCTAAATCTTCTTTGTTGTATCAAGTGAAGTTCTATGTAATAAATCATGTTTAAGTTTGTATTAAAAAGCAGGGTTTTCATACTTCCATTCCCAAAACAACCCATTAATGTCAGATTTAAATAACATTATAAAAGTATGTTTTTAAAATTTTAATAATTCAACATCATTTACCCATTTCAAAACCCAATGTACACCACCTACCATTTCTAAAACAAATTACCATATTAAAAACAAGAATCGAAAAAACGAAAATAGAGAAGTGCTAAAAGAAACTGGTGAGCAGTACAAACTAGAAACAAATATAGAAGAAAATAAATAATAAATATAACTAATAACCATGGGTGAGCCTAAAAATCCCTAGAAGACCCCTAGAAATATTCAGTTTGGAACCACCTTCTAGTGTATGGTGAATCCCCTAAGTTAATAACCAACTAGTGGCCCTAACCTAGCCTCACTAGTGGAATATCCCTCATAGTCTATCTATAACTACAGGGGGTACTATCCTGTCTAATCAGGGCTAGAAAGAAACCATAACTTAGTCAACTAAAAGATTCCCAAGAACCATTGGTGGTAGTAATACTGTGTAATTAGGAGGCCCACACATGTGTGACTCATCTTACGTTCCCTCACCACACTTTCCTACCCCAAACATGGACACCCAATATGATAACCCCAAAAGGGATATCCCTCCTATAGAGAATACAACTATATATATATATAACATACATGTATTTGTCGTATCATCCAAGGTGCCAACCATGCCATCCCTGTATGTCCATATCAAAACCATTTTCTAAAAACAATAAAAACTCAGACCTGGTGCACTTAATTTCTAAACACAAACCATTCTAAAAGTTAACCAAACATAACCCATTAGTTGAAAGAGTCAAATGGTCCATTAAGTCTAAAGTATCCAATGGAATTTTAGTAAAACCATTCAAACTCTTAAATAAAAAATGCACAATCTTTTCCAAATGGCCATATAGACCCTTGAGTCTAACATTCATTAAAACACACACTAAAGGACAAACATACACACCCTTTGATATTTACATTTCAAACCTTTCATAAAATCCACAAAAAACAAGAAACTTTATTTAGGAAACAAAAACCATCTAAAAAACCAAGGATTCAAGAAAACCATATTTTAAAGGTTCCATCTTTATTTGAGGTCACATCCATGTGTGAAACTAGTGCTCCCATGGGTGTGCCAACATCCAATGGTTCAACAACAACCAATATGAATTTTTAAAATCATTTCCACAAGGACTCCAATTTCATTGAAATCAAGACCGACCATTCACATAATCAAGTGAACACAAAACAATACCCTTAAATCCTTAAAGCCCCATTTAAAATCATTTTTAACACAATTTAGAAGCTACAATGTTGTTAAACTAAACACACCAAACCAAAATATATTTGTCAATAATATTTCCAAATTTCGCTATTTCTGAAAAAGAATAAACTAGTAAAACATACCAAACGATTTATCAACAATTATAAAAACATACCAAAAAATTTATAAAAAATTATATAAACAACCCAACCAGTTTATAAACACTTATAAACAAGATAACTGATTTCTAAACAATTTTTATAAGACAGAAAAATAATGCATAAATAATTTTACAAGTATCCCAAATAGTTTACTAGAAATTCTATAAAAAAATCAAATAATTTATAAATAATTCCATAAACAGATCAAACAAATTACACAAACTAGAAACACCATGATAAACTATTTAAGAGTATCATGAAGGTGTGTTTCATGTTTAAAACATTATCAATAAAAATTTTACATCCAAAGAACATAGTTTCCATAACCACATAAAAATATAACTAGATAAAATACTTCAAAACTATTTTTAGAAAAACTAATTAACTTGAAAACACTATATCATATTAACCAAATGTATTGACAAGGTTCAAATCAAATCAAATATTTAATTAAAAACACTCAGGAATTAAATGGACTTAATCGGAAAGGAAAATGTGAATTCACCTACCTCAAACTAAGAGCATACAATATAGAACCTCAATAGGAGGAGGATAAACTCCCCATGAACCAAATGCACGTCTTTAACAAGGAGGAAAATCCATGAAACACAACCCGAATGAGTTAGGGTTTAACCAACATAAATAAAAATACCACATATAAAAAGAAATATACCAAACGTGAGGTCTCCGGACTGTTGAACTCATGTTGGTGAGCTGAAGGGCACCAGGAAGGGGAGAGCATGGTAGCTAGGTTTGTGCGCTATGCTGGTGGGAGGGGGAGGCCGACAGGGTCATTCACGCTAGTCGGAGCAAAGGATAGGGAGACGAGAGTGGCTGGAAAACGCGCACAACTTACAGGCGGAGAATAGGGGGTCCGAGTGGCGGTTAGGATCTGGGGAGAAGCCGAAAAAACAAGGGGTGAGGGGGCAGCTGGAGCCTACTGGAGAGGCGGCCAGTCAGAGCACGGAGTGCGCGAGGGGGCTATTTGGAGTGCTGAGGGGTGAGGCTAAAGGCAGAGGGGCGAGGGATGGAGTACGCAGGGGATGGGGGTGCGGGTGAGCTAGGATTCCCTTTTTTCTCTTTTTTCATTTTATAATAATAATAATAATATGATAATAATATTAATAGTAAAACCAATATTATAACAACAAAAATTCTAATAAATTTTAAATTCATTTTCCTAAAAAAACAATAACAATTATAAAAATAATAATATCTACAATAAAATAAAAAAAATTATATTAATATTAATAATAGTAACATTATAGTAATAATAATAATAATAAAACCAATAATATAAAATTAATATTATTATTATTATTATTACCAAACATTATTTTAAATTTTTTAATTCATTTAATTTATCTTATTCTCGTTTTAATTTCTTTGCAATTGTATTTCTTGTTTTAAAAACTGGGTAACCGCATGCTAGCTGCACGACATAATAAACTGTGTGCAAGTTGTGTGACTCAACCCAGATCGCTTGGTCACCCTTACAAGCAGTTGGGGCGACCGAATGGTTACCACTAAACAAGCGGTTCCCATGAACCAGTATAAAACCCACCAAAATTAGTAAACATCAAAACATTTAACCCCACGTTAAACCCAAGCATTGATAAGAGAACCCAGATCCAAGAAATAATAAAGTAAAAAATGATTTAAAATTTAGGGTGTGACACGTGTAATTTAATAAATCAATAAAACAATTTATGAAACACTTCCAATTAGAACCAAAAAATTTTACACAAAAAACACACCTGATTTCATTTCAAAACACCACTTTAAAACCAACCACACATCATATCCATGCCAAAACATGATTCGCGTCATTTAAAAATTTTAAATAATCCATTTAAACAATTTATAAAACACCCTAAAAAAGAATAACAAGGGTTTACACAAGAAGTAAACCAAAATTTATATTAAGAAACCAATTTCAAACCAAATATATATCATATTCTTTCTAAAACTAGTTTTGCACCACTTGCACAATTAAATAAATCATTTTCATAATTTATAAAGCACCCTAAAAAGGCATAATAAGGTTTTACACAATAAGTACACCCAAACTCCTATTAATAAACCAATTTCAAGAAAAATTCATATCAAATTATTTATAAAACTAGTTTTACACCACAAATATAAATCATAAAACACACGAAAATATTCAATCAAGTATAATTAACTCATAAAATAATGTCTATGCATGGAATCACCTACCTCAGACCAAGCAGCTTTCGAAAAAATGGTGTGAAATCCATATTCACCCTAATCGCACCTCAAATAACCAACAACAAACCCTAATCAATAATATCGAACATAACATATCATGATCGAACCCCCAAAAATAAAACCCTAACCAACGAAAACCAAAAAATTAAAGAAGGGGAAGCCGAAGCCTTACTCAGAGATAGATAACACTGGCGATAGAGGGAGTGGGGGAGCGGTGAGTGACCTAGAAGGAAAATGTCATTAGAAGGGGCCTACCAGAGGGAGGCTCACACATCAGAGAGAGCAGGACATTTTAAAAGGGTTGGCGGGAGATTGGGGTGCTAGCAGGGGGTGTGCGAGGAAGAGCGGGTGACTAGAGGGAGATCTCAGAGGAGGGAGGTCACCGGAAGGGAGGTGTGTACAAGGAGGAGGTGCACAGGGGGTGACGAGCGAGGCATGGGGAAAGGGGGGATAGAGTGTGTGGAGGAGGGGTAAACAAACAAGGAAACCCTAAAAAATTAAAACCCACTTAAAATAATAATATTATTAAGGTCAATAACATTAATATTAATATTAATATTGTTAATAATAATAAAAAATTATTATACCCTCAATAATAATAATAATAATATATTTATAACAATTCTTTAAATTTTATTCTCAATTTTCCTTATTTTATTTAATTCTCATTTTAATGAATTCTTTATTATTAATTCTGGGAAAACATGCAGTTACCCCGCACAACTCAAGAAACCATGTGGGGATCATGCAGTTCCTTTCACGCATTCTACAAACAGCCACACAAGAACCTGGGATGACCATATAGTTTCTGCCTATCGAGCGGTGTCCGAACACTAGCCCAAAAACACCAATATTCCAAACATTTAAAATTTAAACTAGGACCCAACCCAAACATCAACAAATTTATCCTAGAAACTCAAAATCATCACACCTGGTTCTTAAAAAAACAACCGAGACCCGACCGGGCTGGGACCAAGTCTAAATTAAAAAACCAAGTGTGATAAAGATGGACCCAATGCCTCATTTGGATAGTGATGATCAATATCATCTGATAGATGTGGTTTTATATGTATCTTTTTATAGAAGATGAACTCAATGACACAATCGAATAATGCTGATCAAACTCATCAGCCGGATTTAGTTCTATATATATCTTTTTAAATAATTTAGTGACACTATTCAAGGATCAACAATCCAAAAAGTGATAAATAATAGAGTTTTGTGTGAGATAAGGTCTAAAAGGCCTCCAAAAATCAGTTTACCATATGTTTTAAACATGTTTTAGTTCTTTTAACCATTTATTTTTATATTTTTTCATTTAGATTTTTACCTTGGTAACTAGTTTTTACCCAAGTAGTTTGTATATTTAAAAAAAAAACAGTAACACTTACAACCATTATATGTTCAAAACCTAAATATATTTTCCATACATTCTAATTCAACTTATAAATAAGAGAATAATAGATTCTAAATTAAATAACTTAATATATATAAAAACTTATTTGTAGAAAATTTTTGTTTCCACCATTAAGTGTTATTAATCGTATATAAAATTAATTATGAATTAAATGATTGATAATAAATTTTTAAACATGTGAAAATTTTATATCAGGGTAACTATATAAAACATATCATTTTAATTTATTTGATAAAATTACACAAAATTAATAATACAATTCATTGCGAATAATCCTTTCACCATTTTCGTGGTCATTAACATTAATTTTAGTAATCCTACTTTTATGCCTGCAATTTAATTGAAATTATTACATAATATTATTATGTTGACCTAAAATATTAAATACATCATGATATATTTAATTTATGTAAGTGATGAAGGTTATTTTTTAATATTAATGTATAAAAATAGTTTTTAGAGTAAACTATTACTTAATTTTCCAAAAAAAATAAACATGGGTTTTATAAATTGAAAACAATATGTTTATAAATGTTTTATTTTAATTTAAAAATATATATTTGTATATAAAAAGTTTTTTAAAAACATTTAATTCATTAAGGTGGCAGTATTAGAAAAATTGGTATTTTTTTACTCTTCACCTAAGAATCAATTATTTTAGAAAATTATCAAAAATTCAGACAAGATACTGTTGAAATTTTTAATCCAAAAATGAAGTTAATTTTTTCAAAATAAAATTATAAAATTTATCTTTTAAAAAATAAAAATATATATAAAGAAAAAGTACTTTTATTTAAAAAAGATAACTTTTGAAATTTCAAGTTTTTTTTAATTTTTTTAATATAAAATTATAATTAATTGAATGTTGACAAGATATTTTATGAATATAAATATTACCTATTATAATAAACATTTTATTGTGACCAATTTAATTTATTAAGGTAAAATACAATACCCTTTTTAAAATGGTTCTTTGAGGGCGTCCTTTTTAAAATATTAATAAAATAAAAATAATAATTTATAATAATTTTAATTAATTATTTAATTTTTATCTACTAATGATTTAATTCATCATGTAATTTTAATATTTCATAGTTTATTTTAGTTGATTGTTACATCTATTCAAGGATGCATGTGACACAAGATATCAAATATTGTATTATTTTAAAGGATCTAAAATCTCATGTCGTTACATTCTACCCCCTGAAATAAATTACATCCTTGTATTTTTTTACTATTATTTAGTGATGAAATTATGTGAGTGTATTCTTAACATATTTATTATACTAGATATAACTTCTAATATAAAATCTACCATACTCTCTTAGGATATATTAAGTTACTTGTATTCCCTTGAACAACATTAATCTTTCATTCAATCATATACTCTGGTATGTATATACCCTAATAATATATTCTTGAAAATATACCTTTATCAAAACCATATAAATCCCAAAGATATTAAACCATAGTGAAACCATTTATTCTTTCAAAAATTAACACTATCTTTAACTCTCAAATAGTATTAACCACTAGTTTATTAGGTCACACACTAGTTAATATATATCATAATCCCAAAATTGAGATAATCTTTACCAAAAATATCATGGAGAAATTTTCATTAAATTAATAAAACATTCCAAGTCTATCAATACTTTATAACTCACTTTTATTGAAATAAATCAACCTTTTATTATCTCAACATAAAACCTTTATTTAAATTATTATTTATACATCCTTTGATCATGTTCTTTTCATTAGTTATCACCAAAAATATAAATTTGTTATAAAATAATTTTTCAAGTTTATTGATACCATTTAATATATGTTTCCAAATCTTTAATGAAAAAACTATTTAATAATAATCATTATATATTTCACATAATCCTTTTATCTTTTCGAATATACCCAAATATCATTGATACATATCACCGACTAATAAAATTATTTAAAAGTATCATGATTTATTTTCTATTTATATATCAACCTCACTTTCATAGGTAAGACTTTGAAATTCATATTTTCTATTATAACAAACATATAATAATATTTTCAACCATTTAAGAATTCCCCCTTATTCAGTTATAAGACATAGTGCTTTGAAGATAAATATGCTTCTCAGCTTCATTTTTGTGATCCTATTTCAACGAAATACCAAAACCCAAACTTTTAATCAATAAAATATGAGTATATGATCATATGAATATGAAAACTAAAACCTAATAGGTATTATCTAGTGAAACATTCATTTCAACCTTTAATACTTTTAGATAAATATATTTTTCTTTAATTTAGGTACCCTTATACGTATTATCCTAATTCATTGAAGTAATTAAGAAATAAATTATTTCTAATGGTTTGTAAGGATAATTTTATTAAACAAATCATATCCATTAGAATTGTCTATTATGTGTGTAGTCTTAGGAAAACTCCTTGTGTACCAGAGTGAAGATTGAGTTAATTCTGAACCTCCATTTTTTAGGGTGATTAACCTTAGGTGAATATGTGCCATATTATCTAGATAATGATTTAATTTCTAATAGAACTGCACAATCTCTACTTTAACAATACATCAAGATGTTATCCTATATGTAGGTTTATCCCTCATACTTATCCCCAGTGTTTTCACTAAAAATATCTTATTGAAATAAATTAAATATTCAATATGACTACGACTAACATTAAGAGTTATCTATACCTTTGAAATTATGATTATCTTTATCTTATCAACCTTTAAATTATCTTCAACTAACATCCCAATCTCTAAAGTTATATAAACACTGTACTAATACCAACTATAATATCCCTGTGTATGTTACATCCTTAAATAAATATTTCATTACAATACATTCCCAATCTCTTTTAGGTTTTGAGTTTTAAGGAATCAAAAATAACAATAACTAACAAAACAAAAATCTTTTTCATCAAAAGGAAATGTTTCAAACAATATAAACAAATTCTTAACCCATAACAAGTTTTCAACCTTTTCTAAAAAATATATATATAGAAGATAATCTTCAGGGTACATCACACGTATTAATTTTCTTCATAACCTAGGGAAATTTAAACATAATAAAGGAGTGAGATCAGATGCTCAATTAAAGGATCTCAAACACTTCCACCCCATCATCATTTGTAACTTTACCTATAAGGTCCTGGCCAATGTTATCAACAAAAGGATCTCAACTTAGCTTCCTTCATAGGTTTCTAAAGAACATCACGGCTTCGCTAAAGGCAGGTTGATCTAGGGTTATTTTGGCTTGGCTCAGGAGATGTTAATGGATATTAACATAAAGGAAATGGGCTCCAATGTGGTCATTAAGCATGATATGGATAAATACTATGACATACTTGAATGGAACTTTATCCTCAAAATCCTCTCTTCCATGGGGTTCTCTACATGGGCCTCAGATCTTATTTTCAGGTGCTTCAGCTCCCCGTGGTTAGTATTTCCTTAATGGGAAAATGTTGTGGCATCTTTAAATCTATTCAGGGCCTAAAGAAAGGTGAACCACTTTCTCCTAGATTGTTTATATTATTTTAGGACACCCTTAGTTTTTATATCAACCAAAGTATCCATACTAGAAACAACCTCCCTTTTAATTGTAAGATAATTTTCAATGGAGCCTCTCACCAGATTTATGTAGATGACACCATTATTTCTCTTAATGGTAGTAAGAGGTCTATTCGTGGCATTAATATAACTCTTGAGGAGTACTACAAATGGATTGGGTAGTTGATTAACCCTGATAATAGTAGTATCATTCTCTATTATAGGCTTACATAAAGGCGTATTTAATTTTTTTAAAGAACTTTGGGCTTGCATAGACAAAGCTTCCCGATAGACTACCTTGGTGCCCCTATCTCCCCTTCTAGATTCTATATCCACTACTTCAACAGTTTAGTCGAAAAAATCACAGGATGTACCAACAATTGGAATGACCACTTCCTTTCTCTTGTTGGTCACATTAATTTAGTCAATAATTTCCTCACATTAATAACCCATTATTATGTTATTTACATTATCACATTGAGTTGAGAATTTAAAGGCATAACAAGCCAAAAGTGATAATTCATTTTCTCAAGAATGATTAACATATTGCTTTTAAATTTTATTGAGTGAAGAGAGAAACATTTTTTAGGAAGGTATGTTATAATTGATGTGTGGATGTAAGTAAAAAATCTAAATAAATTTTATATATTAAATACAATAAATTTGTAAATTTTATCATGTATAAAAAGCAAAATGAAACATCTCGATTTAAATATTAGAAAATATTTTCACACATGACTATGCTATTTGAGTTTTTTGTGTTATATTAAATTTTTAATGATTTTCCTGAATATTTCAAAAGTATAAGTGTGATGGAGTTGATAAAAATATTTTTAATTAATATTTCACTAATAATAAATTATATGATCTCACTATATTGAGATAATGTAAATTCCCTAACCCCAGTAGCACGAAATTTGTATCTAATTTATTACATTTTTGCTTGATACAAGCATTCACATCCAAAAGGATCAAATTTTTTAGTATTATTGGTAAACTAGATGCATACTTGAGTCTTTAATTACATTTGAAGACATTAAATACAACATTGTGAAAGTGAAACTTATGCATCCTTAAACACATTCAAATAATTCTTCTTCATATCCAGGTAAAAATAAATAAAGGGTGAGCTCAAATCCTCAATAAGGTTTAATTATGGAAAAAGATATCATGAATCAATAATTCATAATCAATATGAAAAGGTAAACAACTTAACGAAAATACCATTTAAAAAATAACATGACTATTGTAATTGGATAAAGGATAATCAATACGGTGAGGCAAATAACTAAACACACATAAAATTTAATCAATAACCTGAGAAAAAAATGTTTCCATTGATAATATCAATGAAATAGTCTCATGTCTAATAATAACTGAGTTATTAATGAATGAATTCATTAATATTAAACATCCTGATCTTAGATGTCAAGATATCTATATCTTTAAGACCTTTCCCAGGATGGTTTAAAATTATGTGTTAAAACTCAATTAATTGTACCTTACTGATTCACCTCAAGTGACTATCAATGAATTAAGAGGATATATGATTTTGGGCCCCACCCATTACTTCTTTTCCAAATCATTCTTCATATATCTAATGGTTGATTTGATTCATGATTAATATGCTTTATCAATAAATGTCTTTGTTGAATAAATAATAAGGAATAGAAATATTTTCCCAATCATTCATGTAACATTCAATGTAAAAAATCATATATAGAAATGATATATGGTTTAAGTAATAAATATATCCATAATATGTATATTTAGGGGATGTGTAATGTCCAGTCATCATAAAGAAGTGAATATTTCAAGAAAAAGATAATGATTTCCAAAATTAATCAATAATATAATGTCAATAATTTCCCTGGATAAACGGAATGTAAACCATCCACAAGAAATAATAATTATGGTATCATTACAATATATCCTCAGTAGAGTATATTTAAAATAAAGGGTTGTTTTCTTTGATGAATATAAATACCATAAAAATATATTTAAAATTCATTCTTGATGAAAATACCCTTCTCACTTTTAAAATAACTTTTAAAAACTATAAATTTTTAAAATATTAGGAAAAAATTTATTTGTAAAGAAGCTTGTAAACTGGTAGATTAAACATCAAATATATGAGTTTAATGATGGTGGAAATTTTCTGTTAATGCTGAGTATGTTAAAAACAAATATTCCTTCCACATTTTGGAATAAAGTCAATAGTACCTTGTTTGAAAAATGATAAAAATATTCCTTTTTAAAAAAAATTAAAAATAAAATTATGGGTAAAAACAAATTTAAACAATCATAGTAAAAAATTTATTGATTATTTTATATAAAACCTGAATTTAAATTAAAAAATATTTTCTACCGAAGTGAGAAATTATTTTGGATTTTATTAAAAATATTTGCTCAATCATTTTAACTCCCAAAGTGATAAATGGTACTATTACAAGAAATATTCATGAATATATATATTAAAAAAATAAGGGTTTTATTAGTCAATAATAAAATAATTTTCTTGAATGTAATTTCAATTATAAACAATCCTAATTAAAATGATATTGAAACATAAATATCTTACCAATTTGGTATCTTTTGAATCTTAAGACACATAAAAGGAATAAAAAAGTGGAAAATTAAAGACCATGAATATAAATAGATTCATGATATAACATATAAAATGGGAATTAAATACAACTCATAAAATAATATAGGCATATAACATGACATATGTCCCAAAGAATACAAATTGAGAAGAGCAGTCCCTATAATGATCATAACATTGAAGTGAGAATTATTCAATGAATCGATTATATGTATCAAATGTAAATCCATATAAAAAACGTGGAAATGAAAAATAATATAATAAAAACTCATTTCAAACAGAATATTAGAATATAAAATTGAATAAATAAGTAATATAACCCAATGAAAAAAATGAGTTATGGAATTCTTTACTACTTGGTAATTTTAAAGTCAAATCCACTTGGATGAAATAATTAAAATTAAGGATTAAAATACCATTAATTTTTAATTATTAAATATATTAAATGAAAACCCATAGTATATTTAGTATATACACCACATAAATAAAGTATTCGTATAACATTACAATATGCCTCAATGAAAGGAAAATGGGACAAAATTTCTTACCTCACACTTCCTTTTGGGTGAACGCTCTTTAATATCATGTATAATCATTTTAAAAACGTTAATAATTTATACTATAACCATAATAATGTTTAAAATATCATATATTATCCTCTTATAACATCTTACATTCTTTTCTTTAACAATATTTTATTTTTATTATTGTCCCATGTGTTATTTGCCTTGTTTTCTCATGCGTGTTTTATTATAAAAGATCATATTCTTGTGTATAGCATATTGTTACATCATATCTAGAATTATATTAATATTATAAATATAATACTTACTTATTAGATGTATTTTTAAATCAATAGTTTAAATTTTGAAATGTAAAATGAGTCGCATCACTTCGTGGAGACCGTAGGGAATACATTTAGACAAGTGACCATGTCATTCTCTTAATGGGTGCAAGGGTAACAAAGTAGATAGAGTAATAATTTTATAAAATTAATCTCATTTTCTATTTGTTATAAATATTAATTATTTCCATCATTGTGAATATACATGGGTTCCGGTGATCAAAAACAAATTATATCGGTTCATGAGGCGGTAGTCAGCTGTACACACGAGAGATGTATTTGTTTCCCATTTTAGGGAGAAGAAGATGGATAAATATTATGAAATAAAGACAATAACATCTAATTACATGGTAAAAACTATTTTTATTATATTTTAATTGTTAAATAATAAATTAATGTGGAAAAAGAATAATTAAAAAGAAAAATATTAGTGAAGACAATTATCTTCTGTTAGAAGAACCTCCTTTGGATCTCTTATTAAGGACTGTAGGGTTGGTCTTTGAGAAAGATTATAACCTTTAAAATATGGGTAAGGATTTTTGGGAGAGATTTGTTTAGTAATTTTTATAACCAATAAGTTGTAAATGTGTAAATGACAGGAGAGTGGTCACCCTTCTACAGGGGAGTAGGAGTGAAATTTTTGTAAATAAACATAACTATTCAATAATGGGAATTCAATCTCAATCCAAGTGACTCCAAAACTAAAAAGATTCTTGGAGGCTAGATAAGGCTATTAGAACCTATATAATTCAAAATAAATAATTTTTTAAAATTTTATTCTATTTTACTCTTTAACACCCGAGTAAATCGATTTTAACATTCACTGTTGTAACAATTTTTTTCTATTTTTACTATTCATTATGAATGAAAATAAACCTCACCTTATTATACAATATAAATTATGATGATTACAATTATAAAACCTATTTTATCAATTTCAATTCTTATAATTGGAATAATTTAATATAAATTTAATCTTATAGACTTTTCGTAAAAATAGTTTTTTATTAAATGTTTTTTCAAGTAAAATATGATATTATAATCACTTTATAAAAAATAATAATAAATAAATGAATTTAAATTAAAATTTATAGATATATAATATATAAATTTAATTAAAGAAATTATTATAGGTTATTTTATTTATTTTAAATTTTGAAACATTATGCACTTTAAAATAGCTTTTAGAAAAATGGGTTTTAAAGCCTAAAAATAAACTTAAATTTAAACCCAATATAAAGATGATTTAAATGTACTAATTTAATTAAAAATAAATAAATAACTGTTATGTTACTTTTATATCATATTAAAATAATAATTTTTATTTTAAATTACCTAATTTACTAAAAATAAATGATAGTTTAACCAAAAAATCGAGTCTTTCATTATTCACTGAAAAATCTGTATTATCTATCAAACTCCCAAAAATCCACACTAAGTTAATTTAATTATTATGTTCTAATTTTTTTTTCATTTTATAAAATAATATTTCTATAATATCTAAAAATTAATTATGTTATTTCTTTATAAAAAGAATTAAAAACAGTTTTGAAGGAAAAATATATTTATTAAAAGTTTTTTTCTTATTTGTTAATAATGTATCAAAATATTATATTGGAATGGACCTTTATATGTATTATATAAATTATTTAATCTTATTTATACAATTTAATTTAATGGATAGATTATAATGGTCATATTTAAATAATATATTTTTTGGGTCGTTTAGGCTTAGTGTTGTGTGTCACGTGTGTTATCAAACACAATGTTCTTATTTTAAAATCTCATGGATTCATGTACAAAAATATATAAAAGTGATTAAATTTATTTAAAATAAAAATACTATAAAATCTTAGGGTGTTACATTCTCCCCACCTGTAATAGATTGTATCCTCTCAATTTGAAATTATACTAAAAAATAAAGGGTCTGATATTTGAAAATTCCTTAATTAAAGACCCACATCACAAAAAGGGTTAATAAAGATTCCTCCTAAAAGAGTGATAGGGTATTAAAAAATTTATTTGTAATAACCCATAACTAGGTTTCCATATAAGATTATATTAGTGGAATGTTTGAATATGGATATAAAAGAAAACTATAAATAATTATGGAGAGTGATAGAGATCATTGATCACAAGAAAGTGAATGATCTAGAGAAAGTTAACAATCTCAAAACTATTGAATATATGATGATTTGAAATACTGTTAATTCAGTATATATGAAGGTAGTGGGTTAAAATTCTTGTTTTAAGATCCTTTCTTAGAGATGGGGGGGGGGGGGTTTACTATAAAGATATTGAACATTGGAATATATAATTACTTGATATTTTTTTATTCCATGAGAATAATTTCTTCCTTTTTTTTGTGTTTCGATCAATTCCCACTTCATTTCCTACTCTATGAAATGAATATACATGGTTAATTTTTTCCCCTAAAGAACTAGAATAAACTTCTAAAAGATTACATAATATAAAAAAGGAAATAAATATATTCCTCCAGTCATTACTAAAATCAAAATGATTAGAACAGGTCATCCAAAATGGGTAAATATAATACATTGATCTCTAAAACATCAATAATGACACGCAAAATATAACATAATTCATTCCAAAAGTACATATTAGTCATATATTTTAAGTAAAAACAATGTAATACTAACTAGTAAATCATGTATTTAAATGGTAGGAAAGGCACACTTGTCATCCTTTGGTGGTGGGTTCAAGCCCCATGGCCTTACTAGATGTGATAGGTTGTCACCCAACATGAATGCTTTCTTTTTTCCAAAAATATATTAATATAATTCATATCATGCTTATAATGCTGTAGAATTTTAAAATATGCAACTGATCTTCAATAGAATATATGACACAAAACACCAAGCTTAGAATATAATGTAACACACTAAGACATTATGATATATTTCTTTTTAAAATAAATTCAATCTTTGTGATAGCTCACGATGCATGGAATAATGTGTTTAAACAAAATTTGATACTCTATTAAAATATTATCATTTAAACATAACCATTATAACCTAGACGGTAAGTTAGAGGGTATGAATAATAGTAAATAAATTTTGAAAATTATATTTCTCAACAATTTATAAAATAAATTTAATATTAATTTATTGATTATAAATAAAATAATAATCATTTAAAAAGAAAAAAATTCTGAAAAAAATGTATTTTTTTAAATAGCAATTTAATTTCACTTTGTGTACATAATTAAAAACTAATTTTTACAACTCTTAGAAAATATATTCTATAAATTAAAAATCATTTTTTAAATCTACATGTCAAAATTATATTTGGGTGACTTTTTGGGAAGTTTCTATAAAGGTTACTTTTTTCATGAATAGTGGAAAATATTGATTTCTATTGAAAACTATCTTTTAATTTAAATTATTCAGAAAGTTAAATTTTATTTTAAATTTTATTTAAATTAATATTTGTTAAATTATATTAAAATAAACTCAATTTAGTTTATTGGAAACTATTTCATATTGAATTATAATAAAAAAACATTTTTATATTTGGAATGTTTTCTTTGAAAAAACTTATTTTTTCAACACGTCTACGAGTTTAATTTTAAATTGAATTCTTCAAAATATATGAATTGAATTTGAAAAAATTTATTAATATTTGGAATAATAATAATTAATATTTTATAATAATTTAAACTTAATTTTTTACCATAATAAATAGTAAAAATGGTAAAAATTAATTATTGAGGTTAAGGTAAGAATGGGTTTACTGAGAGGAAAAACTAAGAAGATAAGGGTTAAAATGACCTAAAACTCCCCAAAAACCTATTTAAGCCATATATAAACTATATAACCTATAATGCTCTAGAATATATTATTTTTATGTCTTGTTTCATGAGATAAACGTGGGTATTACTTTATCTTTTCAAAAATTTAATGTCTATGCTCTCTCCCACTTATAAAAGGTCACCTCATATCTTCCCCTATTCACACTACCAAAATAATGTTTTTGGCCAATAACTACTCAAATATATTCCATAATTCCCTAAAAAAATATTTTAGGCCTTATTTTGATTATTAATCCCACGTAATAAGGGTTTATGTATAAATCTAAAGAGCCTCTCCGGAGGATAGGTGAAGTTATTAAACATGTGTATTTGTTGTATTTCTTCTTACTCTTTCTTAAAATAAACTTAAATTGTACTAATATAATAAAAATAATATCCTATTTATACTAATATATTATTCTCTTAATGTAATGGCCCATATCCATCTCCACTTCCATCAAATGGGAAATAAAAACGTTGATCATGTAATATATTGATTTATATAACATATATATATATATATGATATTTATGAAATTATTACACTTTTTTAATTATTATATCAGATATACCTTCTTACATTCCATTCTGTGGGGGGATATGATAACGTTTCTTGTGTATACGGTGGATTACTACCTCACAAAGCAATGTGATTTTTTTTCACTTACTATTTTAATAGAAGGTAATAACGATAATATTAGTGAATATAAGTGATATCTAGTAAATATTCATAATTCTAGAAATACGGTATCACATCTAACATTTTTTCCTTCCAATATGTTTGCAAATAATAATGTCGCTTGTGCGTATGTGTGGACTACCACATCCTCATAGCAATGTGAAATGTCTTTCATTTTATTTTTACCTGGATGGTAGTAAGGATATATTTTAATAATGTAAATTATATATTTGAAATAATAATGATCCTATAAAGGTTAATTAATATTTATTTTCCATTATTTTCATTTGTCAATAAAAATTGGAAGTTGTGTTCTTGCGTACGTATGACCTACTGTCTCTATGAACGATGTAATCCAATTTATATTTGTAACTTTTATTGATTACTCTAAATATATATATAATGAATATATTTGATTTTTCTATCCTGTTTAAAATTCTGGAGGTGATGTAACCATGATCAAATTCAATGGACCGAAATTAAAAAACCAAAATATACATGAAAAATGAAGCAATTATCACTTGGAACATTTATTTTGATAAAGAATAGTTTATAAACAACTGATAGAAGGATATAAGTAGATAATATATGGTATGAAATATATGAGTATGGTTTTGTAAAATATTTATAATAAATATATACTTATTATACCAAAGTTAAGAACATGTATGAAGGAAACTGGACCGGAGGTAAGGGTTTCTCATCTCACGTTATTATTTGGAGACATGTAATATTCACCACACATTAAGCCGAAATTTGAGTTTAGCAGCAGTTTTGTTTTTCATTTAGTGGCAGTTTAAACCATCACTAAATCGTTCTGTGAAGGTTTTAAAAAATACCCACTAAATCGTCTATCAGCAATCAATTACCGGTGGTTTTTCAAAACCATCGTAGAATAATTTAGTGGTGGTTTTAATTTTTTTTTAATTTTTTAATTTTTTTAATTTTTAGTTATTTTATTATTTTATTTTCATAACATTATTATTTTATTATTTTATTAATTATTAATTATTAATTATTAATTATTTATTATTTATTATTTATTATTTATTTTATTATTTCTAATTATTTATTATAATTTTTACTACTTATTACCATACACTTGCACAGAATTATTTTTTATAATTTAACTATTTATTACTATGCACAAGAACATGCATGTGCATGTGCCATATATAGAATTTATGCATTGAATGAGATTTGAACCCCTTACCTCTTACGTATTCTCCAGAGACTTGACCACTCCAAAAGGCTCTTCATGTTGTGAATAAATAGAATTTAATATAGTTATATATACTAATTGAAAAAACATATAATTCATAACAAATAGATATAAACTAAACAATTATTAATCAACAATGATTAATCAATAATGATTAATCAATAATGATTAATCAATAATGATTAATCTATAATGATTAATCAATAATGATTAATCAATAATAAATAATCAATAATCAATAATAAATAATTCATTATTCATTATTCATTATTAATATTTAATAATTACTAATTACTAATTAATAAATAAAAAATAAATTTATAATAAATAAATATATGATATAGAAATAATTGTTAAAAAAAAATTATTATATAATAAATAGTACTAAATAAATAATAAATAATATATAATAAATAAATAAATTACATCTCAATAGATAAATTATACATAAATAAAATAATAAATCAATAATAAATCAATAATAAATCAATCATAAATAAATATTAAACAAATTATAAATTGATAATAAAAATATGATAAAAAAATAATAACATAATAAAATTACAAAAATAAAATAATAAAATAACAAAATGATAAAATGATAAATAAAAAAATAATAAATAATAAATAATAAATAAACACTAATAAATAATAAATACTAAATACTAAACAATAAATACTAAATAAGAAATAATAAATAAATTATAATAAATAATTAATAAATAATTAATAATAATAATTAATAATTAATAATTAATAATTAATTAATAATTAAGAATTAATTAATTAATTAATAATAAATAAATAAATCAATCAATCAATAATAAATCAATAATAAATAAATAATAAAAATATAAATAATTATATATATATATATATAATAAAATTAAGATAATAAAATGTAAAAATATTAAAATTACAATAATAAAATAATAAAAAAATAAATTATAAAATTATAAAATTATAAAATTATAACATTATAAAATTATAATTAATATTTAATAATTAATAATTAATAACTAATAATTACTAATTGATAATTAATAATTAATACATAATAAATAATAAATAATAAATAATAAATAAATAATAATAAATAAATAATAAATAATAACTAAATAAATAACAACAAATAAATAAATAATAATAATAATAAATAAATTATATATTATAAATAAATAAAAATAAATCAATAAATAACGAATAAATAATAAATAAATAATATCGAAATAATAAATAATAAATAATAAATAATATATAATATATAATAATTGAAAAAATAATTAATGATAAATAATCAATAATCAATAATAAATAATATATATTATTTATTATTTATTAAAATAATAAAATAAAAAAACAAAAAAAATAAAAAAACAAAAAATAATAATGATAAAATGATAAATAGATATAAATATCGATAAATATGAATATTTATAACAATATTTGCATAAATATATATAAACACATATTTATGTTAGATAAATATATATAAACACAATCATATTTATAATTTTATATTAATATAAATATATATATATATATAAACACAAGTAAATAGAAATATCTCAACATATATATCTACACATATATGATATAAAAATATATAAACATAAATATGTATAAATATTTACAAATGTATATAAAAATGATAATTATTTATTTTAAATGAAATGAATAAATGATATTTATTTACATTTGGTTTATATACTTAAAAATATATTTCTATGTAAATATGTACTTAAACATGTGATTTTATAAGTAAATATTATGAAATATGCATATATTTAATTATAAATAAAACTACATTGTGACAAATGATAAAGTTTCAAAACTATAATATCAATATAAATGTAATCCTTGAGAATAAATTGAGTCCCTACCAAAAAAAAAGACCCCCTTAAATGCGGCTGAAAATCAATTGAATGTTAAAAAATTGGGGTACCCTTAAAACACATAAAAATGTTAAGAAACTCCAAAAACCCAAAAACCCTAAAAACATGAAACGACCATAACTTCTGATCTAAGAGTCTATTTTTGATCCACAAACATTCAAATTTAATGTCATAAAATGATATTTGATAAGATATATGGCACAAAACGAACGAATAATTGAATTAGAAGTTATAGCCATTTAAAGTATAAGAAACTGAGGTCAACGACAAAAAACTCAGTTTTAAAGGCCTTTTAGGACTTTTTGGTAAAGAAAAACTGGATAAAGCTTTTCAATCTCAATCTAAGACCATCTCTGGCATAGATCCTCTCATAGGATTTGATTTGATATGTGGTAGAGCCCAAACAGACACACAGATCAAAATTTATGGTTGTTTGAAGTTAGAGTTGGATTTTCTCCTTTTTTGAAATTTTAAAAAAAATACCCTTTGATTTACACATTATTGAAATCTCTTATGGTTTTAGCTCATTTCATAAGCTTTTATTTTACTATTTAAGGAGATAAAACTGACTTTCAGATCAAAAGTTATGGTCATTTGATGTTGAAGTTTGTTTTTCAACTTATTGAATATTTGTTTTCACTTTAAAATTATTATTAACTAATAATTATAAATATTTATTAATTGAAACGTTGTAAATAATTAAAATTATAAATAATAAACAATATATAGTAGTAAATAATAATTAATAATTAATAATTAATTTTTTTCTTCCATTTGCATGTGGTTTTGAGAAAACCAACACTATTTCACGTTGGATTTCTAAAAAAATCAATACTAAAAATAAATGATTTTAAAAAAAATTATAAAAAATATTTTAAAAACAATTAGTGGTGGTTTTTAAAACCTCCACTAAATCTCTGTTTTCTTATAGTGACATATTCATTTTGTGTGGCGTATATACTTCCCATTTGATATGTTATATCATGAATATATTTATCTTAATGATATTTAATGTTTTATTTGAAGTTATTTCTTTCATGGGTCATATGATTCAATCATTTTCAAAGTGTTAAGGGTTTATTTTCTTATCCAATGGTAATTAAAATGATTTTGAAAATGTTTTTATGAAAATCTATCTTTATTTCTCATATCAGTCCAAAATCCTTTTTAATCCAAGTCTATGTTTTTTAAAAAATCAATTTTTTAAAATTATTAAAATTATTTTAAAATAATGTTTTACCCATGTTTAAATTTTTATAATTATTTTATAGTAATATTTATTTCATTTTCCAAACAAAGATCAGTTATATTTGAATGAAAATATGAAAGGAATCAGTGTTTTAACATGTATGGAATATATAGAATTTCATGATTTTTTGACCGCTCAATGTTTTAAAGATTCCTTTATAAGTTGAAAATGTTATTTTCGATGAAATATGTTGGTCAAAGTGGATACTCAAGAGGGGGTGAATTGAGTTCCAATTAAAATTTCTGTTAAAATATCATCTATTTAAAATCCCCCGATTTATAAAAGAAGTTAAACTGTAGTGAATTTATACAGATTATAAATGTTCACTTAGCATCTCAAAGATTGATTAGGTCTCAGTTAATTTAACCACAAGATCAAACTAGATTTTGAAACTAACCTATTGATTTACAATAAGTGTAAACACTTGCTAATTTAACTATCAAAGTAGCTTTAAAATAGTTTTGTAATTCAAAGTAATAGCAGCAGAATAAATAAGATACATGTAGTATACTTTGAACTTAAACTAAATGTGCACAACAGATGTAACAAGAGGTTCAGTCTCAAGCCGAGATTTAGTCCTCTTAAATTTATATAAATTTGATCCACACCCTGGATCGGGGTTAACAAAAGTTTACAAAACTGTCCAGGCCACACAGGGACCTCTACCACTATTCAACGTGGGAAACAAAACAAAGACCAGGCCACACAAGGACCTCTTCCACAGTTAACATGGGTAAACAAGAGTTAAGAGTTTTGGAGTGATTATTTGATATCCTCCAGTTAAATACAGGAGAAAGTGTGTGTATAAGATATACAGAGTACACCATAATGCTCGAAAGTTAATAAATAAATCACTCAGAGAAGATAGATAAGAGTTTAGAAAGCTCTAGTTATTATCAATGCAACTCTGGACTCGTTGGATTCAACAGGAATGCTTCTGAGTCCTTCTCTGGTTTTTCGGTTGAAAACAGAGTGTCGTAGTTAAGCTTTTGTTCTACAGGAGTGAGACTAATCTCTCGATTCGTCGTGTGTTCTTCAGAGGTGTTGGATTGCATTCATGATAGTTCTTTGAAAGTCTTGCAATCTCCTTCTTGTTCAGGTTTGTTCTCCTTATTCAGCATAGTGCTCTCGGGTGTATGTAAGTTCTTCTCATTGTATATTCACTCTTTTCTAGCTTCCCTTCTATATCGTGTACTGCATCTTAATCTTCCTTATATTCCACGAATTCTGGCAGTAGGAATTATTCCCTTTTCATAGGTACGAGATACGGTTTCCTGACATGCGAAAAACTATCATTAAATAACATTATTTTCATTAAAAACATCAAATATGACCATTAGCATTATTTAAATAATATTTACAAAAAGTTAAGAAACAGTGTCACAGTGATTATGTAAACAGTGTCTTCTTCACGGTATAGTCTTCACGGTATGTGCTTCACGGTATGAGCTTCACGGTATGATCTTCACGGTATGTCCATGTCATGGTGTCTAGCTCACAGTGTCGAGGTCACGGTTTGTCCTTCACGGTGTCTGGTTCACGGTGTCTGGGTCATAGTGTCTGGGTCACCATGAGTCCTTCACGGTGTCTCCATACTTAGACAAATATCTGTATTTGGACTTAGACAGTAATATGCAGAATATAGATTAAGTTTAATCATTAGAGAGTAAAAGAGATTGAATCATAAATATAAAGGCTTGATAATATATGTGAGATTTATGATCATGCATAAGACTTGTAAATAATAAAGAGAGTAATTAACATCCATAAGATTTGTTATCATTAAAACATGATGTGTAGTTATTATTGAGATTGAAGAGCATTAGCAAGATGTGCAATGAATATTGAGATTAATTAACAGTAATAGGATTTTTGATCATTAAAACATGATTGACACATGAGGAGTCCAACAATCTCCCCCTTTTTGATGATCACAAATCATATATAGTCAAAATATAAATGAAATGTAACATTAAAGAAACATTAAAGAAACTAGCATAGAGAATATCAGAAATCATTATAGTACTGTCACTTGTAGTTTTTCTCCCCCTTTTATACTTGTAGTTTTCTCCCCCTTTTGGGATTATCAAAAAGTAGAGAAAATAAAACACTGCATTTTTCATTTAAAAGGTTCAGAATAAAAAATACAGGATAAATACAGATAGTAAACAAGAAATGACAACCCATCAAAAAGAAAAAATAGTCCTCGGACTCTTCAGGGATCCACCTTGTCTTTGCCTTTATCTGTAGCAGGAGCTGGTGCCGAAGTAGAAGAAGGAATAGATGTCGTAGATAAAGAGTGTAAGGGTGTACCTTCAAAAACAGATGGAGCCAAAGTGGGAGTAGTAGAAGATCTAGGCTGTGGTTGGTCAAGAATGATTGGCCGGATCTGAGAAAGATCTTGGCTAACTGTCATGGAAGTTGAGGCTAAGGTAGGTAGACCAGGTCTAAGGGGTGCAGTAGTTGGAGAAACTATAGCAGTACACTGCAATGAAGATACAGATTCAAAAGATTGATGAAATCAGTAATGATTTCACAACCATATTTCATGGCCTTTTCAAAATCTTCCTTATTCTCCATAAATCTGTCCAACAATCTGGTGAACTCTGTAGGTTTTTGAACATGAGTTTTAAAAGCAAGAGTCATCGGAGGGATTCTAAAATTTTCCACAAGATATATAAAGTGATCTGTCATATAACTTTTAGAGAAAATCTGGAAGAGATACAAATCTATTTTCTTGTTGATCTCTTGTTGAGCATCATTGGATATCTTAGAATGAATCCTAACCAAGTCCAATGCTCTATCAATATTCTTAACCACTTCTAACAAAGAAGATAGATCCAAGACACTGAAGGCACTCTCAAGTTCTTCCTTGAATATGGATCTTAGCATAGAATCATACAAAGAAGGTGTGGAGGTCTGAACAGAAGCAGGAGAATCCTTGACAGCTTCGGTTAGAACTTTGAGTTATTTCAAAACTTTTTTCAGGCATCCAGTGTATTCATCTGTAAGCTTATTCAGATTTTCTACAAGCTCCCTCATGCGTTCCAGAATCTTGGTGTGTCTTTTTCCAATATTCTCATCAAAAGATAGTAGATATGGATGAACTTGAGACACAATCTCGCTAGCAAGGAGGGAATCAGATGGCTCAGGAGAAGCAGCAACTGGTGCAGGGGTAGAAACAGGAGCAGACACTGAACTCAAAGATAACTCATTCTGCAAGCTTGCTACCATATTTTTCAGATTTTCTACATCAGCACTCAGCAGCTTATTCTCAACTCTGACTTCTTGAATTTCTCGGATCATCCTTGGTTGAATATGCAAGATAATATTTTTCAAGAGAATTGAAGCATCTTCTTGACTTAACCGAGTTACTGGATGATGTTGAGTGGATAGGATCTTCTCAACTCCAGCTAACAGAGTCTCTATAAAAAAATTCAGATCATCTTTAGTCACAAAGAAGTGATGCTTGGGTAAGGGTGCAGGTTAAGGTAGTGGTTCAGATTCTAGTTGAGGTTCAGAGTCATCTTCAGACTCAGATTCTGATTCAGATTGAGGTTGGGGCTCTGATTCTAGTTCTGGATAAGCTATAGACTTTAGTTGAAACAGAGAAGAATGATCCATTCCAGTTGTAGACACTTGTTGTGACTCATTTACATCATAAAATCTTGGTAATTCATACCGAGTGTAGACAGAATATGTGACAGAAGGTTGAGAAGCTTCAACAGATCCAGCTTCCATAATCTCAAGGTTTTCAGGTTCCTCCCCCTCAAATTGTGCTTCCCTTTCAGATTTTTGAGGCTTAGTAACATGATCAAGATCCACAGGATCATCCCTAATCTCTTCAGAAAACTCTTGCCTTTCCAGCCAAAAGGCAATTTCCATCCTCTCTTCAACAGAGGGAATAATCTTAGGAGCTAATTGTTCCACTGGTTGAGCTTCCAGACTTGCTTCTTTCTCAACAGAAAGATCCTCTTCAACTGGATCTGCCTCTAAGGTTGCTTGCTGTTCTGAATCAGGAAAAACTAATTTCCTTGCAGCATTAGGATGAGCTTTTGGATTTACATCCACATTAGAAGCAAGAGCTTCCTATTCTCTCAAACTAACAGCAACTTACTCTCCGTGAAATATTTCAGCAGGGATAACAGCATGTACAATAGTCCTTTCTTTTTCAACAGGAGATGTTTCCATTGGAGATATTTCAGATTATTCTCTAGGAGATACTTCAGATGTTACTTCCTCTTATTCTTCTTTTTCTGAATACTCAGCCACTTCATCTAGTTCCAAACCAGGATCAGATAGGTTTTTAGGCCTTCTTGGATAGTCAATAGGATTAAACCTTTTATACAACTGATCATTATCCTTAACCCACTGCTTCTTCTAGGGGTTCCAGCTAATCTTCATCCTTCTGATAATAGGCATGGATAGAAAGAAATCAAAGTCCTCTAACTTTTCTTCATTCGGTCCAACCATCCCTTTGGCAACTAACATAGCTGAGATCATCCTTGAGTAAAACAAAGAGGTGGATTTGGAAGTGACTTTGATCAGCTCACAGATATGGTTAATAACATACTTGAATAGGTTGATCTTATGACCATTCTTCAACAGGTGAATCAGGAACACATCCTGATACTTCATTACAGCAAAATATCCTTTTCTCGGACTAATCAAATTCTGAACAAACTTGAACAGAAGTCTAGTATCCCCATCTAATTCAGCAGCTATGGCCCTTTTCTTGGTGCCATTTCTAGTCAAGATCTCTAATGCATTCTCCTGGTCAAATATGTCAGTTGTTGGAGGAGGGTATCTCTAGTAATCCTCACAAAATCCTTCATGTTGAATCCTTAGGCATGCAACCCACAACCTTGAAGAGAAAGAGAACTTCTGACCATTTATCCATCTTGTCACCATAAATCTTTCTCCAAACTCAAAATAAAACTTCACATACTGATAGAATTGAGATACCAATCTCGGGTAAATCAGTCTATTCTGTCCAGTGAACCATTCAGGCCATCCTTGTTCTCCTAAAACTTTCAAAACTAAATATCTTCTAGACAACAACCATTATGGGGAAACCTCTTTTTGAGGTACAACTGTACGGCTTACCAGGTTTGGGTTTAGAGGTCCTTCAGGAGCTATCCTCGGTATCCTCTTATGCTTCTTAGAGTGGCGCTTCTCAAACGAGGGTGAAGATGGATGCTTCATCCTTGGCATCCACTGAAGGTTCGACCGAGAGGGAAGAGAAGGTTCAGGAGAGAGTTCAGGTAAGGAATCGAATGAAACCCTTATGTTTTCTCATTTGGGAATGTCAAATGTCATAAAAACAAAAACGCGGGAAATCAAATAGCGGTGAAATAAAAATTACGGCGATACGGGTTAAAATAAGAATATAAATAATCTTCACAGTGAGACCGTGAGTAGTCATTATTGATGAAAAATAGTCATAACGGTGAGACAGTTGGTAGTCATCACGATGATACAGTGAGCATTCTGTATAGTCATGGTGAGACAGTGAGTTGACAGACCGTGAGCATAAAGTCGTGACGGTGAGACCGTGAGCATAAAATAGTAACTTAGAGACAGTGAGTATGAAACCAAGAAGTAAAGTACAGTAAAGTATTAAACATTAAGATCAGTAGGATATTTACTTATGATTAATCATACCAAGATCATGTATGATGTAGTCTAATCTTTCATAATTTTAATGTTTAGTGAATATGTCAGCAAGTTGATATTCAGTACCAATGAATTTCAAAGTGATATCACCTTTTTGATAATGATCCCTCAAAAAGTGATGTCTTACATCAATATGTTTTGTCCTAGAATGAGAAATTGGATTCTTAGAAATATTAATAGCACATGTGTTGTCACAATTTATTTGGACATGTCTGAATTGATATCTATAGTCTAATAATGTGTGTTTCATCCACAAAATTTGTGCACAACAACTGCCAGCAGCTATGTATTCAACTTCTGCAGTAGATAATGCAACCGAATTTTGTTTCTTACTACACCATGATACAAGTGACTTGCCTAAAAGGTGACATGTTCCATAGGCTCTTTTTCTATCTAACTTAAATCCAGGAAAATCAGCACCAGAATAACTAACTAATTGAAATGATTATCCTTTGGGATAGAACAGTCCTAAATTGGGAGTATGCTTGAGGTATTTGAAAATTCTCTTTACAGCATTTAAATGTGACACTTTAGGGTTTGCTTGAAAATGAGCACACATACACACACTAAACATAATATCAGGATGACTATTAGTCAGGTAGAGTAGACTTCCAATCATTCCTCTATAAGTGGTTTGATCAACAGATTTTCCATCTTCATCATGATCCATCTTAAAGGTGGTACTCATGGGAGTTTCACTACTTTTTGTGCTATCCAATCCAAAACATTTTAAAAGATCTCTAGTATATTTAATTTGAGTTAAAATAATTCCATCATCATTTTGAAAGATTTGAAATCCAGGAAAGAATTTAAGTTCACCCATTAATCTCATTTCGAATTCATTTTGCATCATTTTAGAAAAATCAGTACATAATGTAGTTTTTGAAGATCCAAAAATAATATCATCTACATAAATTTTTACAAATAAAGCATCTTTAGAAATTTGTTTTATAAACAGAGTAAAATCAGTTATTCCTTTTGTAAAACCTTTGGAAATTAAAAAAGTACTTAATCTATCATACCAAGCTCTTGGAGCTTGCATTAAACCATATAAAGCTTTTTATAATTTGAAAATATGATTTGGAAAATGAGGGTTTGAAAATCCAGGTGGTTGTTCAACAAAAACATCCTCAGTAATATATCCATTCAAGAATGCACTCTTGACATCCATTTGATATAGTTTGAAATTTAGATGTGTAGCATAAGCATGTAAAATCTTAATAGCTTCTAATCTGGATACTGGAGCAAAAGTCTCCTCATATTCAATACCTTCTTCTTGAATATATCCTTGTGCAACTAGCCTAGATTTATTTCTAACTATGTTTCCAGATTCATTTACTTTATTTCTAAACACCCATTTATTGCCTATGGTGAAAGTGTCTTTAGGTCTTTCAACAAGATTCCAAACTTTATTTCTTTCAAATTTATTGAGTTCTTCTTGCATAGCAAGAACCCAAAATTTATCATTAATAGAATCATGAATGTTTTTTGGTTCAAGCAGTGACAAGAAGGCTTGATGTTCAACCTGATTTCTATGAGAAGATCTAGTCTGTGACCCTCTATCAAGATTTCCTACAACAGTATCTAAAGGATGATTCTTTAGAATTCTATTTGATCTAGTAAATGTAGAACTAGAAATTTTAGGATCTTCTCTAGTTTCGGGTTCATTAGGGGCAGATTTTGGAATAAGTCCAGAACTGGTTGTCTTTATAGCAGGTTCATTAGATTTGTAATTAAGGTCCATAACAGATAAATCTTCTTAAAGATTTTCAAGAGAGGTTCTAGGCTCATGTGGATCAGTTTCATCAAATTTGATGTGAACAGATTCTTCCACACTCTTGGTTCTTTTATTGAAAACTCTATAAGCCTTACTGGTTAAAGAATATCCTAAAAAGATTCCTTCATCACTCTTAGAAGCAAACTTATCAAGATTACCTTTTGTATTGAGAATAAAGACTTTGCAGCCAAAGACTCTAAAGTAACTAACTTTAGGTTTTCTATTTTTCCACAACTCATATGGGGTATTATTAAGAACAATTCTAATTAAGACTCTATTAATAATATAACAAGCTGTATTCACAGCTTCAGCCCAAAAGTAAATAGGCAGGTCATATTCATTAAGCATAGTTCTAGAAATTTCTTGCAGGGTTCTATTTATTCTTTCTACTACACCATTCTGCTGAGGTGTCCTAGGAGCAGAAAAGTTATTACTATATCCATTATGTGAGCAATAGGATTCAAATTCATGATTCTCAAACTCACGGTCATGATCACTTCTTAGGGTTTTAATCTTAAGTCCACTAAGATTTTCTGAAGATTTTGAGTATTTAACAAAGTAAGAACCAACTTCACTTTTGTGAGCAAAGAAGTATACCCAAGTATATCTAGAAAAGTCATCTGCTAGGACATAGACATAGTGCTTTCCATTTAAGATAGAAACTCTAGATGGTCCAAACAAATCCCTGTGAACCAACATGAGTGGTTGAGAAGTTGAAACTTCTTTCTTTGATTTAAAATAAACTTTATATTGCTTTCCCTTTTGACAGGGATTATAAACTTTGTCATTTGGAAACTCAAGTTTAGGTAGGTATCTAACTAAGTTCTTCCTAGTTAGTTTTCTAAGTGAGTGTATATTGCAGTGTCCTAATCTTCTATGCCATAACCAAGATTCATTTTGAAAATCATTTAAACAGGTAACATTTTTCTTGGCTAAGGAATTTAAATCAACTGTATAAACATTTTCATTTCTTAAAGCAAAAAAGACTAAAACATTTTTATAATTAAAAAAATTACAAGAATAATTTTCAAATTTGACATTAAAACCATCATCACATAATTGAGAAATACTTAACAAATTATATTTAAGTCCATCAATAAATAAAACATTGGAAATTAAAACTGAATTGGTCTTACCAATTTTCCCTAGGCCGATGATCTTTCCTTTAGAATTATCACAAAATGTGACATGACCTCCATAAACCTTTATTAAACTCTTGAACCATGAGTAATCCCCAGACATATTTCTTGAACATCCATTGTAAAAATATCATGTCTTCTTGTGGGAACTATTCAACCAGGTTTCCTACAAAACAGATTTATATAGGAAATGATTTTGGTACCCAGATCTTCTTGGGTCCAGACAGGTTAGCAATCAAAGCTTTCGGTACCCAAATTTGTCTAATGGATCTCATATAATTTACAAAATCAAAAACTTTTAAAAGATAAAATCTATTTGATTTATAACTATGTGAATAACTAGTTGAAGCATATGAATGTCCAGAACTAGAACTAGCAGTATTCTGTCCAGATTTAGGAATAAATCTATTCTTAGTAATCTGTCTCTGTCCAGGTTTGTAGCCTATTCCAGTAGTGTATTTTGGTGGAACCTGCTTTCCTATCATTTGAGTTGGTGTATCTTTTCCATTTGTGAATTTCTCTAAGTCCTTTCTATGTTTCCCATTTGAAATTTTCAGTTCAGTTTTCTCCTTTAATAGTTGATCATTTTTCTCTTTTTCAATAGTAAGTTCGGTTTTAACAGTAGTAGTGAGAGCATGCCGTTTCTTTAATGATTTGTATTTATCCTTAAGTTCATTGCATGTCTCTTCCAGCATATTACAGTATTCAAATAATTCCTCACTAGTCATGTTTTATGAATCATAATCACATTCTGCATCATCTCCAGAATAATAAGAATTTAAAATAGGAGTATCTAAGGTTACCTCAGATGTGTTTGTCATGAAACACATGTTGGCATGATTTCTTTCAGAATCAGACATTTCAAATTCACTTATGTTGTCTTCAGAAGCACTCCAGGTAGCCTTCATAGCCTTTTTGTACTTACTATCCTTGTAGTCATATTTCTTCTAGAATTTTAGCTTTGGGCAGTCTTCTTTAATGTGTCCTTTCCTTTTGCACTCATAGAAAACAACTTCATCACTTTTATCTGGCTTTTTCTAATCCTCCTTCCAATGTCCCTTATTTTCATACATTCCTTTCTAATTTGATTTTCTGAAAAATTTCTTCTTCCTATAAAATTTCTTAAACCTTCTGGCTGTCTAATCCATTTTAGAATCACTATCAGAATCTGAATTTTCACTTGTTGACCTGTCAGTTTGTATCTGAGCTTTTTCTTTGTCCTTACTCTTTAAAGCAGTAGTCTTGAAATCCACAGATTTTATCTTAGGTTCATCATCTTCCTCTTTATTCACCTTGAGTTCTTCCTAATACATCATAATATTACCAATGACTTCTATGACAGGTAGAGCAGCAATGTCACATGACTCTCTGATTGAAACAGATGTGCCTCTCCATCGGTCTGGAAAACATCTCAAGATTCTCATAATTTGTTCCATTGCTGGGAGAGCCTTTCCGAGTTAATTCATTGTATTAAATATCTCATTAAACCTGAGATACATATCATAAATAGGTTCATCAGTCTTCATTTTAAAATTATCATATTTAATAGTATAAGTATTTAATCTCACTTCTTTAACATTGCATGTTCCTTCATGAGAAACACCCAAAGTATCCCAAATTTCAAAAGCAGTTTTGCAAGCAGAAATTCGGTTAAACTCTTCACCTCCTAAAGCACAGTAAAGGGAATTCATAGCTTTACAATTATTATTGTAGGCAGTCTTTTTTAGGTTCATCCCAAGTTACTCTTTCAGTTTCTGGAATTTTATATTGTGATTCTATAGCAGTCCAGATATCAAAACCCATGCTTTCTAAATGAATTTTCATTTTAAGTTTCCATTGATCATAGTTTGTACCATTGAAAAAAGGTGGTCTGTTAGTAGCAGCACCCTCTAGTCTATTATCCATAACTAGATTTTAGAAAGATAAATTAAAGAGATAAAATTTAGAACTAACAAAAATTTAAGATCTTTAAAGATGCAACTAAAATCACAGTTGAAAAACAGAGTATTTCAAAAATCCTTAAACAAAAACAAATCCTTTGATACCCAATGTTGGTCGGAGTGGATACTCAAGAGGGGGGTGAATTGAGTTCTAATTAAAATTTCTGTTAAAATTTTGTCTATTTAAAATCCCTAAATTTATAAAAGAAATTAAACTGTAGTGAATTTATACATATTGTAAATGTTCACATAGCTTCTCAAAGATTGATTAGGTCTCAGTTAATTTAACCACAAGATTAAACTAACTTTTGAAACTAACCTACTGATTTACAATAAGTGTAAACACTTTCTAATTTAACTATCAAAGTAGCTTTAAAATAGTTTTGTATTTCAAAGTAATAGCAGTGGAATAAATAAGATATATGTAGTATACATTGAACATAAACTAAAGATGCACAAAAGATATAACAAGAGGTTCAGTCTCAAGTCGAGACTTAGTCCTCTAAAATTTATATAAATTTGATCCACACCCTGGATCGGGGTTAACAATAGTTTACAAAACTGTCCAGGCCACACAGGGGCCTATACCACTGTTCTACATGGGAAACAAAACAAAGACCAGGCCACACAAGGACCTCTTTCACAGTTGACGTGGGTAAACAAGAGTTAAGAGTTTTGGAGTGAGGATTTGATATCCTCTAGTTCAATACAGGAGACAATGTGTGTATATGATATACAGAGTACACCACACTGCTCGAAAGTTAATAAATAAATCACTCAGAGAATATAGATAAGAGTTTAGAAAGCTCTAGTGATTATCAATGTAGCTGTGGACTCGTTGGATTTAGCAGGAATGCTTCTGAGTCCTTCTCTAGTTTTTCTGTTGAAAAATAGAGTGTCGTAGTTAATCTTGTGTTCTACAGGATTGAGAATGATCTCTTGATTCATCGTGTGTTCTTCAGAGGTGTTGCATTGCATTCATGAGAGTTCTTTGAAAGTCTTGCAATCTCCTTCTCGTTCAGGATTGTTCTCCTTGTTCAGCACAGTGCTCTCGGGTGTATGTAATTTTTTCTCGTTTTATATTCACACTTTTCTCGCTTCCATTCTATGTCGTGTACTACATCTTAATCTTCCTTATATTCCATGAGTTCTGACAGTAGGAATGATTCCCTTTTTGTAGGTACGAGATATGGTTTCCTGACATGCCAACAACTATCATTAAATAACATTAATTGCATTAAAAACATCAAATATGACCGTTAGCATTATTTAAATAATATTGACAAAATGTTAAGAAACGGTGTCACAGTGATTATGTAAACGATGTCTTCATCACGGTATAGTTTTCACGATATGTGCTTCACGGTATGAGCTTCACGGTATGAGCTTCACGGTATGTCCATGTCATGGTGTCTAGCTCACGGTGTCGAGGTCATGGTTTGTCCTTCACGGTGTCCGGTTCACGGTGTCTGGGTCACGGTGTCTGGGTCACGGTGAGTCCTTCACGGTGTCTCCATACTTA
Organism: Viscum album; assembly: GCA_963277665.1. Lineage (NCBI taxonomy): Eukaryota > Viridiplantae > Streptophyta > Magnoliopsida > Santalales > Viscaceae > Viscum > Viscum album. The sequence goes on from OY728132.1 coordinate 625,757,058, forward strand.
GACAAATATATGTATTTGGACTTAGACAGTAATATGCAGAATATGGATTAATTTTAATCATTAGAGAGTAAAAGATCTTGAATCATAAATATAAAGTCTTGATAATATATGTAAGATTTGTGATCATGCATAAGACTTGTTAATAATAAAGAGAGTAAATAACATCCATAATATTTTTTATCATTAAAACATGATGTGTAGTTATTGTTGAGATTGAAGAGCATTAGCAAGATGTGCAATAAAGATTGAGATTAATTAACAATAATAGGATTTGTGATCATTAAAACATGAATAACACATGAGGAGTCCAACAATCTTCCCCTTTTTTATGATCAAAAATCATATATAGTCAACATATAAATGAAATGTAACATTAAAGAAACATTAAAGAAACTAGCCTAGAGAATAGCAGAAATCATTATAGTACTGACACTTGTAGTTTTTCTCCCCATTTTATACTTGTAGTTTTCTCCACCTTTTGGGATTATCAAAATGTAGAGAAAATGAAACACTGAATTTTGCATTAAAAAGGTTTAGAATAGAACATACAAGAGAAATACAAACAGTAAACAAGAAATGACATCCCATCAAAAAGAAAAAATAGTCCTCGGACTCTTCAGGGATCCACCTTGTCTTTGCCTTTATCAGCAGCAGGAGCTGGTGCCGAAGTAGAAGAAGGCATAGATGTGGTAGACAAAGAGGGTAAGGGTAGACCTTCAAAAACAGATGGAGCCAAAGTGGGAGTAGTAGAAGATCTAGGCTGTGGTTGGTCAAGAATGATTGGACGGATCTGATAAAGAGCTTGGATAACTATCATGGCAGTTGAGGCTAAGGTAGGTAGACCAGGTCTAAGGGGTACCACAGTTGAAGCAACTATAGAAGTACTCTACACGTGAAGATACGGCTTCAAAAGATTGATGAAATTAGTAATGATTTCACCACCATATTGCATGGACTTTTCAAAATCGTCCTTATTCTCCATAAATCTGTCCAACAATCTGGTGAACTCTGTAAGTTTCTGAACTTGAGTTTTAAAATCTTGAGTCACCAGAGGGATTCTCAAATTTTACACAAGATATCTAAAGTGATCTTTCATATCACTTTTAGAGAAAATCTGGGAGAGATACAAATCTATTTTCTTAGTGATCTCTTGTTGAGCATCATTGGCTATCTTATAATGAATCCTAACCAAGTCTAATGCTCTATAACTGTTCTTAACCACTTCTGATAAAGAAGATAGATCCAAGCCACTAAAGGCACTCTGAAGTTCTTCCTTGAATATAGATCTCAGCATAGAATCATCCAAAGAAGGTGTGGAGGTCTAAACAGAAGCAGGAGAAGCTTTGACAGCTTCGGTTAGAACTTTGAACTGTTTCAAAACTTTTTGCAGGCATCCAGTGTATTCATCTGTAAGCTTGTTCAGATTTTCTAAAAGCTCCCTCATGCGTTCCAGCATCTTGGTGTGTCTTTTCCCAATATTCTCATCAAAAGATAGTAGATATGGATGATCTTGAGACATAATATCCCTAGCAAGGAGGGAATCATATGGCTCAGGAGAATCAGCAACTGGTGTAGGGGTAGAAACAAGAGCAGACACTGATCTCAAAGATAACTCATTCTGCAAGCCTGCTACCATATTTTTCAGATTTGCAACATCAGCACTCACCAGCTTATTCTCAACTCTGACTTCTTGAATTTCTCCAATCATCCTTGGTTGAATATGCAATATAATATTTTTCAAGAGAATTGAAGCATCTTCTTGACTTAACTAAGTCACTGGACGAGGTTGAGTGGATAGGATCTTCTCAACTCTTTCTAACAGAGTCTCTCCAAAAACATTCAGATCATCTTTAGTCACAAAGGAGTGATGCTCGGGTAAGGGTGCAGGTAAAGGTAGTGGTTCAGATTCTGGTTGAGGTTCAGAGTCATCTTCAGACTCAGATTCTGATTCAGATCGAGGTTGGGGCTCTGGTTTTGGATCTGGATGAGCTATAGACTTCAGTTGAAACAGAGAAGAAAGATCCATTCCAGTTGTAGACACTTTTTGTGACTCATTTACATCATAAAAGCTTGGGAATTCATACCGAGTGTACACAGTATATGTGACATAAGGTTGAGAAGCTTCAGCAGATCCAGCTTCCATAATCTCAAGGTTTTGAGGTTCCTCCCCCTAAAATTGTTCTTCCCTTTCAGATTCTTGAGGCTTAGGAACATGATCAAGATCCACAAGATCATCCCTAATCGCTTCATCAAAATCTTTCCTTGACAGCAGAAAGGAAATTTCCATCCTCTCTTTATAAGAGGGAATAATCTCACAAGCCTATTGTTCCACTGGTTGAGCTTCCAGACTTGCTTCTTTCTCAACAGAAAGATCCTCTTCAACTAGATCTGCCTCTAAGGTTACTTTCTGTTTTGAATCAGGAAAAACTAATTTCCTTGCAGCATTAGGATGATCTTATGGATTTACATCCGCACTATAATTAGGAGCTTCCTCTTCTCTCAAACTAACAACAACTTCCTCTCCTTGAGGTATTTCAACAGGGATAACAGCAGGGACAACAGTCCTTTCTTTTTCAACAAGATATGTTTCCATTGGAGATATTTCAGCTTCTACTCTAGGAGATACTTTAGCTGTTGCTTCCTCTTCTTCTTCTTCTTCTGAATACTCAGCCACTTCATCTGGTTCCAAACCAGGATCAGATTGATTTTTAGGCCTTCTTGGATAGTCAAGAGGATTAGACCTTTTATACAACTGATCATTATCCTCAACCCACTGCTTCTTACAGGGGTTCCAGCTAATCTTCATCCTTATAATGATAGGCATGGATAGGCAGAAATCAAAGTCCTCTAACTTTTTTTCATTCGGTCCAACCATCCCTTTGGCAACTAACATAGCTGAGATCATCCTTTAGTAAAACAAGGAGGTGGATTTGGAAGTGACTTTGATCAGCTCACAGATATGGTTAATAACAAACTTGCATATGTTTATCTTATGATCATTCTTCAACAGGTGAATCAGGAACACATCCTGATACTTCATTACAACAAAATATCCTTTTCTCGGACTAATCAAATTCTGAACAAACTTCAACAGAAGTCTAGTGTCCCCATCTAATTCAGCAGTTATGGCCCTCCACTTGGTGCCATTTCCAGCTAGGATCTTCAAAGCATTCTCCAGGTCAAGGATGTCGATTGTTGGAGGAGGGTCTCTCTGGTAATCCTCACAAACACCTTCATGTGGAATCCTTAGGCATGCATCCCACAAACTCGAAGAGAAAGAGCACTTCTGACCATTTATCCAGCTTGTCGCCATAAATCTTTCTCCAAACTCAAAAGAAAACTTTACATACTGATAGAATTGAGATACCAATCACGGGTAAATCGTTCTATTATGTCCACTGAACCATTCAAGTCATCCTTGTTCTCTTAAAACTTTCAAAACTAAAGATTCGCTAGACAGTAACCATTCTGGGAAAACCTCTTTTTTAGGTACAACTGTACGGCTTACCAGGTTTGGGTTTAGAGGTCCTTCGGGATCTATCCTCGGTATACTCTTCTTCTTCTTAGAGAGGCGCTTCTCAGACGAGGGTGAAGATGGACGCTTCATCCTTGGAATCCACTGAAGGTTCGGGCGAGAGGGAAGAGAAGGTTTAGGAGAGAGTTCGGGTAAGAAATCAAAGGAAACCCTTAAGTTTTATCATTTGGGAATGTCAAACGTCATAAAAACAAAAACATGGGAAATCAAATAGCGGTGAAATAAAAATTACGGCGATATGGGTTAAAATAAGAATATAAATAATCTTCACAGGGAGACCATGAGTAGTCATTACGGTGTGATGAAAAATAGTCATCACGGTGAGACAGTTGGTAGTCATCACGGTGAGACAGTGAGCATTCTGTATAGTCACGGTGAGACAGTGATTTGACAGACCGTGAGCATAAAGTCTTGATGGTGAGACCATGAGCATAAAACAGTAACTTAGAGACAGTGAGTATGAAACTGTAAATTAAAGTACAGTAAAGTATTAAAAATTAAGATCAGTAGGATATTTACTTATGATTAATCATTCCAAGATCATGTATGATGTAGTCTAATCTTTTATAATTTAATGGTTTAGTGAATATGTCAGCAAGTTGATATTCAGTACCAATTAATTCCAAAGTGATATCACCTTATTGATAATAATCCCTCAAAAAGTGACGTATTACATCAATATGTTTTTTCCTATAATGAGAAATAGGATTCTTAGAAATATTAATAGCACATTTGTTGTCACAATTTATTGGGACATGTCTGAATTGATATCCATAGTCTAGTAATGTGTGTTTCATCCACAACATTTGTGCACAACAACTGCCAGCAGCTATGTATTTAGCTTCTGCGGTAGATAATGCAACCGAATTTTGTTTCTTACTACACCATGATAGTAGTGACTTGCCTAAAAGGTCACATGTTCCAGAGGTTCTTTTTCTATCTAACTTACATCCAGCAAAATCAGCAGCAGAATAACTAACTAATTCAAATGATTGTACTTTGGGATAGAATAGTCCTAAATTGGGAGTATGCTTGAGGTATTTGAAAATTCTCTGTAAAACATTTAAATGTGACTCTTTAGGGTTTTCTTGAAAATGAGAACACATACACACACTAAAAATAATATCAGGATGACTAGCAGTTAGGTAGAGTAGACTTCCAATCATTCTCTTATAAGTGGTTTGATCAACAAATTTACCATCTTTATAAAGATCCATCTTACAGGTGGTACTCATGGGAGTTTCACTACTTTTTGTGCTATCCAATCCAAAACGTTTTAAAAGATCTCTAGTATATTTACTTTGAGTTAAAATAATTCCATCATCATTTTTAAAGATTTCAAATCCAAGAAATAATTTAAGTTCAGCCATTAAACTCATTTCAAATTCATTTTACATCATTTTAGAAAAATCTGTACATATTGTAGTTTTTGAAGATCCAAAAATAATATCATCTACATAAATTTGTACAACTAAAACATCTTTAGAAATTCATTTTATAAACAGAGTAGGATCAGCTATTCCTTTTGTAAAACCTTTGGAAATTAGAAAAGTACTTAATCTATCATACCAAGCTCTTGGAGATTTCTTTAAACCATATAAAGCTTTTTATAATTTAAAAATATTATTTGGAAAATGAGGTTTTGAAAATCCAGGTGGTTCTTCAACAAAAACATCCTCAGTAATATATCCATTCAAGAATGCACTCTTGACATCCATTTGATATAGTATTAAATTTAGATGTGCAACATAAGCAAGTAAAATCCTAATAGCTTCTAATCTTGTTACTAGAGCAAAAGTCTCCACATAGTCAATACATTCTTCTTGACTATAGCCTTGTGCAACTAGCCTAGCTTTATTTCTAACTATGTTTCCAAATTCATCTACTTTATTTCTAAACACCCATTTAGTGGCTATGGTGAAAGTGTCCTTAGGTCTTTAAAAAATATTCCAAACTTTATTTCATTAAAATTGATTGAGTTCTTCTTTCATAGAAATTACCCAAAATTCATCATTAATAGCATCAGAAATGTTTTTTGGTTCAAAATATGACAAGAAGGCTTGACGTTCAACCTGATTTCTAAGAGAATCTCTAGTCTGTGTCCCTCTATCAAGATTTCCTACAACAGCATCTAAAGGATGATTCTAAAGAATTCTAGTTGATCTAGTAGAGGTAGGACTAGAAATTTCAGTATCTTCTCTAGGTTCGGGTTCATTAGGGGAAGATTCTGGAATAAGTTCAGAACTGGTTGTCTTTATAGAAGGTTCATTAGATTTTTCATTAAGGTCCATAACAGATAAATCCTCTTCAAGATTTTCAAGAGAGGTTTTAGGCTCATGTGGATCAGTTTCATCAAATTTGATGTGAACCGATTCTTACACACTCTTGGTTCTTTTGTTGAAAACTCTATAAGCCTTTCTGGTTAAAGAATATCATAAAAATATTCCTTCATCACTCTTAGAAGAAAACTTATCAAGATTACCTTTTGTATTGAGAATAAAGACTTTGCAGCCAAAGACTCTAAATTAACTAACATTAGGTTTTCTATTGTTCCACAACTCATATGGGGTCTTCTTAAGAACAGGTCTAATTAAGACTCTATTAATAATATAACAAGCTGTATTCACAGCTTCAGCCCAAAAATAAATAGGCAGGTCATATTCATTAAGCATAGTTCTAGGAATTTCTTGCAGGGTTCTATTTCTTCTTTCTACTACACCATTCTGCTGAGGTGTCCTAGGAGCAGAAAAGTTATGACTATAGCCATTGTGTGAGCAATAGGATTCAAATTCATGATTCTCAAACTCATGGTCATGATCACTTCTTAGGGTTTTAATCTTAAGTCCACTAAGATTTTCTACAGATTTGGAGTATTTAACAAAGAAAGAACAAGCTTCCCTTTTGTGAGATAATATGTATACCCAAGTATATCTAGAAAATTCATCAACTAGGGCATAGACATAGTTCTTCCCATTTAAGCTAGAAAATCTAGATGGTCCAAACCAATCCATGTGAACCAACTCGAGAGGTTGAGAAGTTGAAACTTCTTTCTTTGATTTAAAAGAAACTTTATGTTGCTTTCCCTTTTGACAGGGATTACAAACTTTGTCATTTGGAAACTCAAGTTTAGGTAGGTCTCTAACTAAGTTCTTCCTAGTTAGTTTTCTAAGTGATTTTATATTGCAGTTTCCCGATCTTCTATTCCATAACCAAGATTCTTTTTGAAAAGTATTTAAACAAGTAACATTTTGCTTGGCTAAGGAATTTAAATTAATTTCATAAACATTGTCATTTCTTAAAGCAGAAAATACTAAAACATTTTTAGAATTAAAAACATTACAAGAATCATTTTCAAATTTGACATTAAAACCATCATCACATAATTGAGAAATACTTAACAGATTATATTTAAGTCCATCAATAAATAAAACTTTGGAAATTAAAACTGAATTGGTGTTACCAATTTGGCCTAGGCCGATGATCTTTCCTTTAGAATTATCACCAAAGGTGACATGACCTCCATCAACCTTTATTAAACTATTGAAACATTAGTAATCCCCAAGCATATGTCTTGAACATCCACTATCCAATTACCATGTCTTCTTGTGGGAACTCTTCAAGCAGGTTTCCTACAAAGCATATTTAGATAAGAAATGATTTTGGTACCCAGATCTTCTTGGGTCCAGACAGGTTAGCAATCAAAGCTTTCGGTACCCAAATTTGTCTTATGGATCTCATATAATTTACAGAATCAAAAACTTTTGGAAGATAAACTCTATTTGATTTATAACTTTCTGAATAACTAGTTGAAGCATATGAATGTCCAGAACTAGAACTAGCAGTATTCTGTCCAGATTTAGGAATAAATATATTCTTAGTAATCTGTCTCTTTTCAGGTTTGTAGCCTATTCTAGTAGTGTATTTTGGTGCAACTTTCTTTCCTAGCATTTGAGTTAGTGTATCTTTTCCATTTGTGAACTTCTCTAAGTCCTTTCTAAGTTGCTCATTTGACATTTTCAGTTCACTGTTCTCCTTTAACAGTTGATCATTTTTCTCTTTTTCAATAATAAGTTTGGTTTTAACAGTAGTAGTGAGAGCATACTGTTTCTTTAATGATTTTTATTTATCCTTAAGTTCATTGCATGTCTCTTCCACCATATTATAGTATTCAAATAATTCCTCATTAGTCATGTTTTATGAGTCAGAATCAGATTCAGCATCATCTCCAGAATAATAAGAATTTAAAATAAGAGTATCTAGGGTTACCTCAGATGTGTTTGTCATGAAACACATGTTGGAATGATTTCTTTTAGAATCAGACATTTCAGATTCACTTGTGTTGTCTTCAGAAGCACTCCAAGAAGCCTTCATAGCCTTTTTGTACTTATTGTCCTTGTAGTCATATTTCTTCTTGAATTTTAGCTTTGGGTAGTCTACTTTAATGTGTCCTTTCCTTTTGCACTCATAGAAAACAACATCACCACTTTTATCTGGATTTTTCCAATCCTTCTTCTAATGTCCCTTATTGTCATACTTTCCTTTGTAATTTGATTTTCTGAAAAATTTCTTCTTCCTATAAAATTTCCTAAACCTTCTGGATATCTGAGCCATTTCATCATCACTATCAGAATTTGAATTTTCACTTGTTGAACTGTCAGTTTTTATCTGAGCTTTTTCTTTGTCCTTACTCTTTAAAGCAGTAGTCTTGAAAGCCACAGATTTTCTCTTAGGTTCATAATCTTCCTCTTTATTCACCTTGAGTTCTTCCTCATACATCATAATCTTACCAATGACTTCTTTGACAGGTAGAGCAGCAATGTCACATGACTCTCTGATTGAAACAGATGTGCCTCTCCATCGGTCTGGTAAACATCTCAAGATTCTCATAAATTGTTCCTTTGCTGGAACAACCTTTTCGAGTGAATTCATTGTATTGGCTATCTCATTAAACTTGAGATACATATCAGAAATAGGTCCATCAGTCTTCATTTTAAAATTATCATATTTAATAGTATAATTATTTAATCTCATTTCTTTAACATTGGTTGTTCCTTCATGAGAAACACCCAAAGTATCCCAAATTTCAAAAGTAGTTTTGCAAGAAGAAATTCTATTAAACTCTTCATCTCCTAAAGCACAGTATAGGGAATTCATAACTTTAAAATTATTATTGTAGGAAGTCTTTGTAGGTTCATCCCAAGTTACTCTTTCCGTTTTTGGAATTTTATATTGTGATTCTATAGAAGTCCAGATATCAAAACCCATGATTTCTAAATGAATTTTCATTTTAAGTTTCCACTGATCATAGTTTGTACCATTGAAGAAAGGTGTCCTGTTAGTAGTAGAACCCTCTAGTCTATTATCCATAAATAGATTTTAGAAATACAATTTAAAGAGATAAAATTTAGAACTAACAGAAATTTAAGATCATCAAAGATGCAACTAAAATCAAAGTTGAAAAACAGAGTATTTAAAAAATCCTTAAACAAAAACAAATCATTCGATACCAAATGTTGGTCGGAGTGGATACTCAAGAGGGGGTGAATTGAGTTCCAATTAAAATTTCTATTAAAATATTGTCTATTTAAAATCCCCCGATTAATAAAAGAAGTTAAACTGTAGTAAATTTATACAGATTGTAAATGTTCACTTAGATTCTCAAAGATTGATTAGGTCTCAGTTAATTTTACCACAAGATCAAACTAACTTTTGAAACTAACCTACTGATTAACAATAAGTGTAAACACTTGCTAATTTAACTATCAACGTAGCTTTAAAATAGTTTTGTATTTCAAATTAATAGCAGCAGAATAAATAAGATATATGTAGTATACTTTGAACTTATACTAAAGATGCATAGTAGATGTAACAAAAGGTTCAGTCTCAAGCCGAGACTTAGTCCTCTCAGATTTATATAAATTTGATACACACCCTGGATCGGGGTTAAAAATAGTTTACAAAACTTTCCAGGCCACACAGGGACCTCTACCACTGTTCTATGTGGTAAAAAAACACATACCAGGCCACACAAGGACCTCTTCCATAGTTGACGTGGGTAAATAAGAGTTAAGAGTTTTGGAGTGAGGATTTGATATCCTCCAGTTCAATACAAGAGACAGTGTGTGTATAAGATATACAGAGTACACCACACTGCTCGAATGTTAATAAATAAATCACTCAGAGAATATAGATAAGAGTTTAGAAAGCTCTAGTAATTATCAATGCAACTCTGGACTCGTTGGATTCAGCAGGAATGCTTTTGAGTCCTTCTCTGGTTTTTCTGTTGAAAAACAGAGTGTCGTAGTTAAGCCTGTGTTCTACAAGAGTGATAATGATTTCTTGAATCGTCGTGTTTTCTTCATAGGTGTTGGATTGCATTCATGATAGTTCTTTGAAATTCTTGCAATCTCTTTCTTGTTCAGGATTTTTCTCCTTGTTCAGCACAGTGCTCTCAGGTGTATGTAAGTTCTTCTCATTGTATATTCACACTTTTCTCGCTTCCCTTCTATATCGTGTACTGCATCTTAATCTTCCATATATTCCACAAGTTCTGGAAGTAGGAATGATTCCCTTTTCATTGGTACAAGATACGGTTTCCTGACATGCCAACAACTATCATTAAATAACATTAATTGCATTAAAAACAAAAAATATGACCGTTAGCATTATTTAAATAATATTGACAAAAAGTTAAGAAATGGTGACACATTGATTATGTAAACGATGTCTTCTTCACAATATAGTCTTCATGGTATGCGCTTCACGGTATGAGCTTCACAGTATGAGCTTCACGGTATGTCCATGTCACGGTGTCTAGCTCACGGTGTCGAGGTCACGGTTTGTCCTTCACGGTGTCTGGTTCACAGTGTCTGGGTCACGGTGTTTGGGTCATGGTGTCTGGGTCACGGTGAGTCCTTCACGGTGTCTCCATACTTAGACAAATATCTATATTTGGACTTAGACAGTAATATGCAGAATATGGATTAAGTTTAATCATTAGAGATTAAAAGAGCTTGAATCATAAATATAAAGGCTTGATAATATATGTGATATTTGTGATCATGCATAAGACTTGTAAATAATAAAGAGAGTAATTAACATCCATAAGATTTTTTATCATTAAAACATGATGTGTAGTTATTATTGAGATTGAAGAGCATTAGCAAGACGTGCAATAAATATTGAGATTAATTATAGTAATAGGATTTGTGATCATTAAAACATGATTAACACATGAGGAGTCCAACAAAATATATTTTCAAAATATTTTTTGAACTGTTAGTTTTAAAAATATTTTCAAAGTGAAATGGATATTTTCCACAATAATGTTTTTAATTAAATTTTTATTATATTTCTATTCATCAATGAAAACACACTTATTTTACATATGTTTCATTGGTAATATGTTGTAATGATACCATCCTTATTATTTATCTGGATAGTTTAAGATTATTTTGACTGGTTATTTACTATTTTGATACCATTCGACATATTACACTGAATAGTTTGTGATAATGTTTATTGATTTGGGTAATTTTTATCATTTTGTATTTTATTTTTTCAATATGAATGATTTTGTTGATTTTGTTTCACCCCTTTCATATTTGGAATGTGTTTGAATTAGTATGTAATTCTGGGTCCCACTAAATCCTCTCTATGCATCAGTAGGTCTCATGATACAAACTATCTTGGGTTTTTGGATGAGGTCTTACCCATTTATATAAGATGCCTTTGCATGAGGCCTTGAATATATGGTTGCGATGTATTAAATTATGCATTCCCTCATTATGATTTCATTTATTGATATCCCATTAGATTATTCAATTAGTTAGAATATCCATTTTTATTTTTCAAGATCATGTGATTATTTATATGGGATTATTTGATCATCATTTATTCCTACCATATTGAGTCAAAGTAATTTATTGAATAGAATGTGTTTTAGTTATTTAAATTTCCATATTTATTTTTTTTTATTCATGATAGCTTATGCTAAATGAAAACCCTTACTGAACATTTTTGATCACCTGTTTCTTTTATTTATTTCCCCATGATGCCAAGATGTGTATTATGATCAACAAGAATGGTTATGAAATAGGAATTAATGATCAAATCAAAGAGGAAAGGAAGTGTGAGAGTCCTGAATAATATCAGCGATTGGGACCCCAGTCTTAGTAACCCATGGGGGGAAATGTTGTGGTGCAAGGGAATATCCCCAAGTTTAACTTTTTGTTGTAGAGAGTCTAGAATAATACTATTCCCACTGATGATAACATACAACGCATTGGTGTTAAACTTGAATCTGGATTATGGGGCTACATTAACCCCTAACAAGAAATAGTGGAGAATCTCTTATTTAATAGTGATTGGGATTAGGGCATTTGGAAGGCACATAGACAATTTTCAAGGTGGAAAGGTTCAGGTGGGAGGCAGGTGGATGTCTTGAAACTATGGTTTTGTGGTGCAGCTGAGCATGTTCCATAGAGGAAATTCATAGCAATAATACTTGTGGCGGGTTGCTGGACTATTTGGAAAGCGAGGAATGATGCGCGACACACGAATTCCTCCATCACCCAAGTAAGCATTAACTTCAAAATGAAGAATATGTTACTGGAGTTAGTCAGATTATGTACATATTTCCATGGCACCCCATAAGTAAAACCTCTTCTCCAATTCATGGTCACTCAAAAGGTTAGGACGGGATAGGGTCATTGGATACGTTAGTACCCCTATGTGGCGGGTTCAAACTCAACACTGACAGATCCCTCCAGGGGGGAGATGAGAGGTGGTGGTGTTATAAGAGAATAGAGGGGGTCTGTTGTGGTAGATTTTTCGACCTTTTATGGAAGAGGATATTCCCTTTAGGCAGAGGCTAAGGCGATGGCTACATGACTGGAGGTATGTGAACAACGAAATATAGCTTTGAGGATGGTGGAGATAGATTCATTGATTCTATATAAATCTTTATGAGGATGTGAAAGTATCCCTTGGAGAATAGCTTATCTTATCTGTAAGTGCAAGCATATCATGGGTGCGTATATGGGGATCTCCAACACGTGGCGTGAGAGAAATAAAGTTGTGGACTTTATGTCATCACAATCTTCCCCAAGACAAAACGTTTCCCTATACCTTAATTTAGGATCCTTTCCTCCTAGAGACATCAACTTTGTTATTAACAATGCTTTTTTCATTCACTACTTCCGACCTCTTTGATGTGTCTATGTTTGTTTTATGTCTCTATAAGAAATAAAAATGATAATTTTCAGTCAGCCATGAACTCAAATAAAGTACTGTCTTTTATTTTATGATTTCAATTACAATGTGAGATTCAAGTATTTATCTATTTTACCAAGATAGTTAAACTATTAATTTCTAAGGTATGTTATTAGTTTTATCTTATTTCAATTTAATAATTTATCTACTAAGTCTGGGATATTAGGTTTAGGTATTGATGGTTTGTATTAGCGGAATATTAATAGAAACTTTGGGAATTATGTTTTCGAAAACATGGATTAGGGAACATAACCTTATGATAGAAAATGAATAAAAGTATAGAAGAAGATCTAAATCTTTGGAAGGTATATATTTTTTTGTTTTTCATATAAATAAATCCCTTTATGGATACTAAAAGTGGACCCAATTCTGTCAAATATGAACCTAGGAGTAATAACTCCAAATAATTCATGTAATGACCTGAAAAATTATAAAAAAAGTTCCCTTTATGGTTGAATTAAATGTCTTATTATGTGTTATGGTTGTAAAAAACACATGAAATTATTCATTTTTTTATATCCTATCTGATTTAAAAGACTTTTAAGAATCATTACCATTGATAATATCATCGTTGAACAATGATAAAATGAATAGTATAAATATAGAGTTTTGATAAATCTAATTGACACAGACAAAGGAAGTGATTACTTCAACTGGAAGGATCATATCCTATGAAGCCCATTTATCAGAGCTTTTGAGGTAGATAAAATCACTAGGATTTTCCTTTGATCAATTCCAAGCTAGGATCCAACAACTTAATCAAAAGAGAAACCATTTATGGTAGAAGGTCAAGCTCATCGATATCACAACCCAAACTATGTATGTCGACCCACCCCATGAAAATCTCCTCATCACACACCATACCCTTAGGGGATTAGCTGATTTATTTTAGGGATATGTATCAATAACATAATAATATTATTATGTATATTGTATTTTCATTATAATATTTATTATATTTACTTATTATTGTTACTCTATAAACAATTTTAATTTTGATACAACAAAACACTAATTGTCTTTTTAGTTAATATACAAATTCAATTAAAAAAATTATTTTGATAAATTAATGGATTTTTGAAATAAATAATATTTTAATAAAATATTATTATTAAAAAAATTTATCAAATATAAATGATCATATCATTTTTAAGAACTCAAATGTAATTATTATAAGGTTTTCAATATTGTTATTGTCAAAAAAAAGTATTTCTCAAAAAATGTCGACCATTATTTTCAAAATTAAAATTCACATATTTAGAAATTTATTTGGATAAAATACATATTATTTTTAGAATTAAAACATCGAATTTATCCAATGGTTTACTTTTCATAATTTTCCGAGGCAGTTGAATTTTGGATAAAAGTTAAATATTGTATAAATATACATTGTGTATTATGACATCATAATGACCCAAAATGATGTAATAAATAATATAAAGGGTATCTAAGACAAAATATATGTTTTAAATTTAAAATAATATTATTTTAATGTTATTTTCTTAATTTTTTAAACCCTTTATGAATCCTCCAATACCTATAATATATTTTATGGTTTTAAAATCATTTCTTTAAGAGTATGACATACTTCCACATCACCAAGGATTATATTTTAATAATTTTGTACCATAGTCTTTCAAATAATGGAAACCATTCTTATTTTAAATAAACCATGGGAAAACCCTGGTAAGGTTTTCTGATTAGGTTATTTTATTATATAGAATCCAAAATTTATGTTTGAGAAATAATAAAGAATTATCCACTCTTTTCCTATAAAAACCCACCCAATATTACATTTTTATTTAATCCCTTTTATTAATTATCTTAAAAAACAACTTTTTGGATTATTGGGAACCTACAATACCATTCACGGCATGCATACAGCACAAAAAACCAGATTCAAACTTCAAAATTTGTCATTCGAATCTCAAATTTCAAACTATAACCACATCACCTCCTCAGGCCACATCACCTCGAACTATATACCCTAACAGAGATCAAACTAGTTATCTTACCAAAATGATGGTGAGAAACGACCACCGAAATCCTTCATCATCATTAAGAACCATCTTCATCAGAAAACATACAATAGAATACCACGGAACCTCTGCACCCACGACCTTGAAGAAAATCACCAGAAAGACCCCACCTTTCCACTTCACAACATCACAGAGAACCAACCAAACCATCGAAATTGCCAAAAAAATAGAAAGAAACCATTGTCAAGGATGAAGCACCGCCACCCAGGAGATCACCCGGAGAGCTGAAGAAAACCCTAGGCCAGAGAACCTCCTGAAATTCCTTCGGCCACTCGAACAACACCTCCAAAATCCTCCTTCGAAAACATCGCACCATACCAACTGAGACGGGAGTGTTGGACCTTGAAGCCAGGGCAGAGCTGGGCAACAAATGACATGACAGTGAGCCACACATAGCTGGGAGACCGAACCAAGAAGAAAGCCAAACAACATGAACAGAACCCGCAAAATAAAACACTGATTCCAATGAGAAAAAATACCCTCACCAAAAAAAATGACTACATCGAGGATGAAAAATAGCCAAACCAAAACCTGAATTGTAGAAGAACAATGGAAGAACTAGGAAAGGGCCTCAGCAGTGAGAGACAACTGCGAACCACCAGCACCTCCCAAACAACCATGATGAATGCCGAATAGGGCCAAATATGGGGTACGGAAGGCGGATCCGGTTGGCATAGCAGCCATGGTTCGCGTCTAAGAAACGTGACGGAACCCTAGGTCGTCTAAGAAGAGAATCACATCCAAAATGGGTAACCCGAAGAGAAACCAAAGAAAATAGGGCAGAGGAGAAGCATAATCAAAGGAAAGGTGAGAAGAAAGAAATAGAATCCGTAAGTAGATGCTCCATTTCTAGGGAAGGGAAACCCTATGAGGAGGGGGAGTGCTACTCCCAAGCATTTGGAATCACACTCTCACGGTAAGAGATATTTTCCTTCTCCTCTTTATTCAAGAATATTCATTTTCTTATACCTTTTTCTCCAATTTATAATGTTGGAATATGTTATTCCATATCCCCCATATTTACCTTATGATTTATAAATTATTATAGACCCATTTTTATCTCGTTAATCCCCCCAATGAACATTTATACACCCCCGTTATGCTGCATAAATTTCATCATGATTGTCCATGCCAAAAAAAGGTGTAGTGAAAACGGGTACCCATTTTATATCAAGGTTGTTCACATTTATGAACTCATACTTATTTTATTGGGGTTTTAAATTTATGTATTCTACTCTTTTTAATAATTTAATAAAATGTGATAAAAGAATATTCCATGTTTTATGATATATGTGGCACACATATGCTCATGAATGAAATGAAAGTGATTGATGTGCCAGAAATTATATAGTTCTTTAATGCATTGGGTATTGTTTTATTCGCATGAGATGAAAATAAAGGGGTTAGAGAGTAAACCTAATCCACCATGTAACTTTTTTCTATCATTATTTCTTGTTTTTTATCCTTATCTTGTGTTTATGATGTGGTGTTTTAAGTTGTTGTCACATTTCCTATGTTTTCTTTATGATTAGCATGTTATATGAGGTATATTTTTCATGATTATTATTCTAACCCCTTTTATGTCTCATTTATATGCCTATGGTCTAACATTTATTACTTTATTTATTTTATGTCATGTTTATTCCTATACTAGTCTTTATAGATCACCCCTTTCTTATTTTTTTTCCAAGGTCATCCCATGCAGTTTTAAGTACGAAAGAATAATATGAGCATGTTATGGATATTTTCAAAAAAGATGATTTATTCTCCATTTTAAGTCATTATGTAATTTACCTTATTTCCAAAGACACTATAATTCTCCATATTTCAGATTTTATTATGTGTACTCTTATGAAATAAATCATGAATTAATGTGTAATAAAGAGCAATGTTGTCATATTTGGTATCGAAGTAAAAGTTTAGAAATTTTTGGGATTAGGATTAGAAAACTCTAGTAAAAGACTTAGGGGTAAAAAAATTTATTTAAGAATATTGTTAGTGGTTCTCACTCAGCCATAAAAGTGATTATTTGAAAATACGAAAATATTGATTTGGCACTTAGGGGTAAAATAAAGTATAAGAAAACATCCCTAACTTTTTTTAAGGCATATATTAAGTGGTTTATCAATAAAATACATCCCTATATGGATACTAAAAGTGGATGTGGCTTTGGCACAAATGTACATAGGGGTAAAACCTGAAAACACCTTGTTGATCTAGACTCAATCAGGAATAGGTGCACTACAATGGTCCTTTCTACACACCTGGTTTGACCTACATGGGGGGATATACTTTGGTAAATTTATAAGCTCATTATAAACCATTATTAAATGGAAAAATTCCTATAACTATCTATGTTATCAAATAGATCAGGGATAACATAGATTTAGTCCTAGATAATAAAAACATAAGGAAATAAATTTCATTTATAATTTATTACTTTAATGTAATTTGATTTCTATTTATGAGTTTAATAGTTTAAAAATAATCATCCCTAATTTTCCCTTTATTCTAATAAATTCCAAAAAAATGAGGAATCAGTTACATAACCAATGTGAACGGAAATGTGATGACTGGAAAAATGATATGCCCAACCAAATGTGAGGAGGAATAGTGAATATTATGATGATGCACTATCAGCCGACTTAGGTTCTAAATAATAAATTAGATTAGGAGGAGCGTATAAATACCCCTAAGAAATAACCATATATAATTGAGAATTTAATGAGACAAAGGTCTCTTAATTTTAATAGATCATATGTGTAACACCTCAAGCTTCCATGGTACGTTTCCCTTTGAATAATGTTGTAGCTTGCGTTGTATGCAACTTGGAGTTTTAACACACCACGACCAATGAAACTAGCTGTTATAAATAGTAATACCCACTTTTTGAAATTTTATAAATTTTAATTTCCAAAATGGACTTCATTTTGGGATTTGGAATATCAAAATTATCTTAGGGTGATTTTTTGGTATTTTCCTGAGAACTTTAAATTTTTGATGATTAGTGAAAAACACTGAGTTAATGTTTAAAACCAAATTTTTATTTAAATAATTGGTTATTTAATTTTATTTTATTTTTTGTCAAATTAGATAAATAATACATATATGTTCAATTTAATTCAGTGGATTCATTTTATAATACGTTTAGATATATAAAATTTTATTAAACTTTTTACTGTCTTTTACCCACATTCTAGGAGCATTTGAAAATTTGCATAAAACTTAATTTTACTACTTCTATGAGTTAAATTTCAAAAATATGAGAGACACTTTAGACATCAGTAAGTAAAATGTGGTTCAATAAGATGAAAATAATTTTTTCTGAATTGTAACTTTTGACTTATTTACCACGGTTAAAAGTAAATATGGTAATTAAGGGTAAAAATGATATTATAATTACCCTAACACATGTCCTAATTCTATTGAATGAGTTTAATTCGACCAAAAACAACCTTAGAATAAAATATGATCCTTTTGGTCGACTTAGATTAGATTAGTACATTTATTATTATTTTATTTAAAGAATAATTAAAAGTGTTAAATTCAAAGTTTAATAACTATACTATTTTTACTATAGGGTTACACATAAGATAAATACGACTAAAAATATTCATTAGAAATATAAAAAAATTTCGTACATAATGGTATTTTATTTATAATTTTTAGGCATTAAATAATTGAATTTATTTATGACACAATGATGATGCAGTCATTACCTTATTAATTAAAGAATCAAATAAATGGTATTAAAAATATTAAAATAAATATAATTTCAATGTTTTGATGACATCCACAATTTTTTTAGTTGGATATGACATGTTAGGGTTTATTAAATGAATTTTTTTTGAAGTAATCAAGTTATGATGACTTTCACAAAAACCAAATACTAAATAGTGTCAAAATTGACATAAATGAGTTTTTAAAACATATATTATATTATTAAATTAAATAATAGTCCTAAAAATATAAGGTTCTTCCAAAGAACTTATATAATTATAGGTATGTCATTAATTAACCACTTGAGGTTATCTTGTCTTTTTATAGTAATTTTATTAACCATTTATTATAATAATACAAGAACACATAATAAAAGTTAAACTATTTAACTAAGGGTTAAATCTAAAAGATAAGGTTAATATGTTAACCGAAACCTGTCGAAAACCTATTGGTTGAGTGGTTTTCGACCCATACCCATATTATCATATATATAAATAATTTTTTACCCATTATAAACCGAAAATTATTTTATTATAAAATAATATTTCAAGCTTTTCCTAAAGTGACCCTCACCTCTCTTATAAAAGGGCAACTCCCCTTTTCTTAATTTCAAACCTCCAAACCATTTGTCTTGGACAACCCCTAACCAAATATCCTCCCAACTACCCTAAAATCAACCTTTAGTCCTTACTTTGATCATAAATTCAATCTATGGATCCCTTTTGATCAACTCAAAAGGAAACACCCGAAGAAGAGGTAATAATTTCACCACCCTCTTTCAAGTTCTTTTCTTCTTCCAATTCCTCTTTATTTGTTGATTCCATAAAAAAAATAACTCCAGTACCTAATACATAATGTTATGTTATTATAAATATGTTACAACCATATTATTTATTATATCTATCCTATGAATGGCAAAGTCACTATACGTGCATACGTACGGCTTACCGTCTCCACGTCATCGTGTAGTTTGTCATTCAAACACTTCATTATTTTGATTGGTATAATAATGAGTATAATTGATGTAAATAATAAATTTAACATGTTAATTATTCTTTATATATGATATAACATCCAATTACATACGATTTCACCATCAATATAATGATATTGTTGCTCGTGTGTACGTACGGATTACCATCTCCACGAACGCGATGAGATTCATTCCCCATCGTAATCATTGAAGAATAATTTTCATTTTATGATTAAAAATAATGTTTTAGAACTTAATATCATTATTTATATGAATCAAATAAATTCTTTTAATAACAAACATGGATTACTTAACAAAGCATATAAAGGAAAACGAATCAGTTAACACCCGAAACGATGATACTATAATAATATTATTAACAAAGCTATATTAAAAGATCATATATGATATCATATTTATGTATATTATTATTGTATAATTTAATAAAAATGATTTAAATGTTATATAGGAGGAACTTACCCTTGACCTAGGAAAATTAAAAGGTAAGGGTTAATTCCCCAATCTCTTCATTATTCGAGGTTTTTTATACGTGAGTATCTACTGGGAGGGAACTTTTTATCATCCACATCCATGTTTCTTAAAAATAAATTTGATAACATTTTTACTATTTCATAGACTATGGGTTATGGTCATTTATAGATTTTTTTACTTTGTATAAAATGTTTATAAATTAATCTTTCCGTCGTTTTCCAAACAAGGACCTTTACGACCTTTTTGAAAAAATTTAAAAAAGAATGTTTTTTAACTTATACAGCGGGTGCGGCTATTTTACACCATTATAACACCTTCAAAGTTTACCTTATAAGATTATAAGAATAAAAAAGTTTTCTTTTATAGTTACATTCCTTTTAAATGATTTCAAAATATAAAGAGATAACTCTCTCAAAAAGTTATTATTGCATCTATGTCAACATCCTTTGATGGATTTTAAACTTGTTTGAAGTTGATTTATTATAATAAAAATCATCCATATTGTATTAAAGCTTTTGTGATATATTTGACTATGGATGTGTTATTTTTATACCATTCATAGTTTATGGTTAAAGTATTGATATTTCGTATTCTAGTTTTAATACGAATGTTTATGTTATGTTTCAACCTTTTCATATGAAGATTGTATAGGACTTAATAATTGATAGGTGGAGCCCGCTATAGATATCTGGTGCATCGGTAGGTCTCATGAGACAATTATACAAGGAATTGGCCAAGTCCTTTCCCAATTTTGATATATGGTTTTGGCCGAGGCCTTAATCATTTTTAGACAACTTGGCTGAGGTCTTGAAAAAATGTTTCAAAATTTCCCACATTCTACATTACCTCATTATAAAAATATTATTTATGGTTCATGTGGTTATTCGAATAGTAGAATACCCATGACTATGTTTTATTATGGAATTATTTACCCAACTCATATTCCTACCATAAATTTTTCATGTTTATTATTTGTAAAGGTATGTGTTTTCAATTATTCACCATGCCTAATGTTTTTGTTATCTTTCACTGTATTGCTTACCCTTACTGAGCATTTGAGCTCACCCCTTTCTTATGTTTCATTTTCCAAGGTTATTAAGAAGTTAGTTATGAGTGAATTTCAGGCATAATTTTGGAGGTTTGGATGTTTCTAATATAAAAAATTATTGTTCTATTTCTCTTCAAGTTGTAATTTTGAACTTATGTATGTATCTTGTTTCCAATAATACTAAATTGATCAGAATTTCGGGACATGATTCCTTGTATCATGCCAATGTTATGTAATAAAGCACCAAATCTAGGTAACTAGAAATGAGGCATTACAGTTTATATTAGAGGATGTTTATTGCAAACCTTGGAAGCTTGATTTAGAAAAACTCAGATTATAGAACATTACCCTAAGATATACATTGAGGATTAGTACAGAAGAACTTCCTAGAATTTTGGTAATGTATATATTTTGTGAGATTTTCAAGAAATACATCTCTGTCTGGATATGAGAAGGTAGTGGAGGCTCTAGAAAAAATGTATCTTGGAGTGAAAACTCTGACAAGGTGTTTTGGGCTTGACCCAGGGTATCCTGGTACACGACAACAGGCTTTGCTGCACTCTTGGTTACAACACTCCTAGGGGATATTCTTAGGATAATTTACATTTCCTTTACAAACCATTATAAATTATTTATGAGTATATAATTATTCAAATAAAACATTTTTTTTATGATTATGGATTATATCCTTGCATTGTTCAATTTATGTTAAGTGTTTTATAAGTTTGGAATTACGTATTGCGATTCATAAACTTATCTAGTGTATGACACTGTTTAGAAATGGTGCCTAGTGGAAGGAATGGGAACCGTATCAATCCATGTAATCCATGTAGGGACTTCCCTAATACTCAAGATAATTATAGTGGAGTTATTGATGCAACTGGTGTTGATCAGCTTATCACCATACTAGGACATTTCACTTAGGTTATTAATAATAACTTTACCCGTATGAAGCACCCTGATCCACAATGTGGAGGATAAATGTTAGACCGATTCATGAGGAAACAACCACCAACATTCAATGGGAGTACAAATCCATTGGTAGCTGAGCAATGGATAAGTTCCTTAGAGAAAATATTTCATGATTCGTGGAGTACCGAAAGGGAAAAAGTGTTCATGGCAGTTTATCGCATCACAGGAGATGCAGATCAATGGTGGTCATTAATAAAAAACACAAAGGAAGATGAAGAAGTATCAAACATGGAATGGAGGGAGTTTAAATAGATTTTCTTAGAAAAATAATTTTCTTCATGACCATCGAGCAGATATGGAAAGACAATTTCTACGTCTGAGGAAAAAGGAAGATGAGAATGTCACAAAGTATGAGGCTAACTTTACAAGGTTAGCAAGAAAATCATCAGATTATATACGTAACCCAAGGAGTAAGATTGAACGATTATTTGATGGGTTAAAACCATTTCTATATGAAGCATTAGTCACACAATCCTTCTCATCATACGAATATATTATCTCAAGTGCTATCAAGAAATAAAGGGAATTATCTATGTCTTACGACTTTAAAGAAAAGCATAAAAAGAAGAGATCTGTTGAACAGTCTAGGAAAGGAAATAAAAAAATAGGGAAGAAGGGAAGAATTTAATTTCCACCTTGTGATAATTTTGGAAGGAAGAACCCTGGTTCATGTCTAAAAGAAAAGAAGTATTCTACAAATGTAGATAGAAATTCAATCTTGTTGGTGATTGTAAAGGGAAGAAAGAAACTACAAATGTTCAATTCTATAATTTTAGGGATACTGGACATTATGCACATTAATGTTTTAAGATCCAAGGAAACATACCTCATAAAAGGATAAGGGAGCAAGGCCCAACTTATGTGATCACTACTGCTGAGGGTGAAGCTATGAAAGACATGGTGGAAGGTATTTTAATGGTTTTATCATGTTTATCTAATTCTTTATTTGATTCTGTATCATCACATTGATTCATATCTTATAAGTTTGCTAAGAAAATTAGATATTTCCAATTTGATTTAACAAGGTAGTTTTCAATCAAAACTCCTAAGGGAAGTATCATTTCAACAATGTTTTATGAATAAGTTCATATTAGGGAATATAAATGTTCTTTTTTCGCTGATCTCATCGTCATACCCATTATTACATTTGATATGATCCTCATTATGGATTGGCTTTCAGACCATTATGCTAAAATAAATTTTAATAATAAGGAGGTAACAATTTTTGATAATGATAAAGAGTACTTTATTTTTAGAGCAGAAACATCGCCATTTGATTATTATCTATATCCATCCTGTGTAGCTCTACTAAATTCAATTATTGTGGAGGAATAGAATGAAATAACTTTTTAGTGAGGAAAGGAATGTTAAAATAGAGGACGTACCTATTGTGTAAGAATATGTTGATGTGTTTCTAGAGGATTTTCTTGGACATCCTCCAGAATATGAAATTGAGTTTTCTATTGATTTATTTCCCGGTTAAAGGCCCATATCGAAGAACCCTTATAGAATGGACACTATGGAATTTGTGGTACAAAATAAAAAACTAGAGGAATTGAGTAATAAGGGATTTATTCACCCTAGTGTTTCCATTGATCCCATGTTTTTTTGTTAAGAAGAAAGATGGATCTATGAGGTTGTGCATTGACTATAGGGAGATCAATGCTATAACAATAAAGAACAAGTATCCCCAACCTCACATTGATGATTTATTTGACCAAATTCATGGTGCTCAATATTTTTATAAGATTGATCTTTAATCCTGATATCATTAGTTGTGCAGGAAGAAGGAAGACATTCCAAAGACAGCATTTTAAACTAGGTACGGGCATTACAAGTTTTCAGTAATGCCTTTTGGAGTAACTAATGCACCATATGTTTTCATGGATCTAATGAATAGAGTCTTCAAGGAATATATTGATGACTTTGTAGTGGTATTTATTAATGATATATTGTTATACTCCAAAATCTATGAAGATCATGAAAATATCTAGCGTAATTTTCTAAAGACTCTTAGAAGAAATTAATTATATGGTATGTTTAGCAAGTGTGAATTCTGGCATCCAGAGATTTATTTTCTTGGCCATATTTTCTATAAGTATGGAATCTTTTTTGATCCTTCTAAGACAAGATCAATACAAGAATATCCATCACCGATGAGTATAACTGAGGTACACAGTTTTATTGGTATAGAAGGTTATTATCAGCACTTCGTCCAGAATTTTTCCCGATTAGAAAACCCATTAACAAAGATCCCACATAAAGGGGTTAATGTTTTTTGGAAAAAAGAGCGTATAGAATGTTTTTAAGAACTCAAGAGAATATTAGTCAATGATCCTATATTGACCCTACCAATGGGGAATAATGGGTTTGTTATTTATAGTGATGCATCGAAGAAAAGACTTGGTTTTTTCCTTATGCAGAATGATAGAGTTATTTCTTATGCATCAGGATAGTTAAAAATTCATGTGAAAAACTATCCCAATCATGATATTGATTTAGCAGCTGTAATATTTGCTATGAAAATATGGAAATAATTTCTCTATGGTAAAAAATGTGAGATTTATACTAATCACAAGAGTTTGAAGTATATTTTCTCACAGACTGAACTCAACATGAGGAAAATACAATGGCTTGAACTACTCAAGGATTATTATTGCACTATACACTAGCACTCGGGGAAGGAAAATAAGGTGGTAGATTATTTGATCAAAAAGAATCATGTAGTTTTGAACAAGATTAGATTTTAAAGGGATCCTATTTTCATGGATCTAGAAAAGATGGAAATGGGAATAACCATGGAAGGAGAAACATCAATACTTATTCAAATGGTTGTCAACCCATATTTATTAGAAAGGATAAAAAGTTCTCAGACTGATGATGAGGAGTTTTAAAAAAAGATTAATGATGTGAATGATGGGAGATTGAGTAACTTCGTATTTGAAAATGAGATTTTTAAATTTGGGAAGAGGCTTTGTGTTCCCGATATACCTGATATGAAAAGGGAATTGTTGGATGATGCTCATAGCTCCAATTTCTCTATACACCCTGGGAGCACCAAAATGTATAGAGATTTGAAGGATCATTTTTGGTGGGACAACATGAAGAGGGTGATTGCTGATTTTTTATCAAGATGTATGGTCTATCAACAAGTGAATGCTAGAATACAACATCCTAGAGGAGACATGCAAACTCTTACCGTACATAAGTGGAAATGGGATGATATTACGATAGAATTTTTCATTGGACTATCAAATACTCTTAGAAGGAATGATGCAATATGGGTCATTATTGATCATCTTACCAAGTCATCACATTTTATTGTTATAAGAGAAGATTTACCACTTGAACATCTAGAAAGACTATATATTAATGAATTTGTAAGACTTCATGGAGCACATCTATTGATTGTTTATGATCATGATCCCTGTTTTACATCAAGATTCAGGAAAAGTTTTCAGAAGGCCCTAGATACTAAACTTCATTTGAGCACTTCCTACCACCCTCAAATCAATGGACAATAAAAACGGACTATTCAAACATTTAAATACATGTTGAGATCTTGCACACTTGACTTTATAAGTATGTGGAATCAATATTTACCTCTGGTATAAATTTCTTATAACAATAGCTTTCATTCAACTTTTCATATGGCATCATATGAAGAATTATATGTAAAGATATGTCGTACACCATCTTGTTGGGATGATGTTGGTGAAAGGAAACTCGTAGGCCCAGAACTTGTTGATGAAACAATGGAAAAAGTGAAGATTATTCAAACCCATATCAAAGCAGCCCAAAGTAGGAAAAAGAGCTATGTTGATAACTGATATAAGGATTTGAAATTTCAAGTAGGAGACCATGTTTTCTTGAAGGTATCTCCATGGAAGGGTGTTATAAATTTTGGTAAGAAGGGTAAATTGAGTCTCTGGTACATCAGACCTTTCGAAATTATAGAATGAATTAGAGTTATAGCTAATCGTTTGGTAATGCCTCCAAGTCTCTCCAAAGTTCATGATGTGTTTCACGTATCACTGTTGAGAAAATACATGCCTGTCCCAATGCATGTACTCACCTATGAAGAAATAGAACTTGAACCCAATCTGTCTTATTACAAAGAGCCAATCAAGATTTTTGATACCATTGAACAAGTGTTGAGAAACCGGACAACTCATCTGGTGAAAGTTCTATGGAGAAAACATAATATGGAAGAGGCAATGTGGGAACCCGAGGAACTTATGATAAAGAACCACCTGAATTTTTTTATGAAGTAATATTATAGAAATTTCGAGGATGAAATTATTTTAAGGAGGGGATAATGTAAGACCCCAATCTTCCATGGTACGTTTACATTTGAATAATGCAGTAGCTTGCGTTGTACGCAACATAGAGTTTTATCAAACCATAACCAATGAAACTAGCTGTTTTAAATATTAATACCCTCTTTTTTAAATTGTATAAACTTAAATTTACAAAATGGACTTCATTTTTTGATTCAGGATATCAAAATTAGCTAAGGGTGAATTTTTGGTATTTTTCTGAAAACTTTCAATTTTTGATGAGTAATGAAAAACATTGCGTTATTGTTTAAAACAGACTTTTTATTTAAATAATTAGTTATTTTATTTTAATTTATTTTAGTTCAAAATAGATACATAATACCTATATATGTTCAATGTAATTTTTATAGTCATTTTATAATAAATTTAGATACATAAAATTTTATTGAACTTTTTACCGTCTTTTACCCACCTTCTAAGAGCATTTGTAAATTTGCATAAAACTTAATTTAACAGATTCTGTGAGTTTAATTTCAAAAATCTAAGACAAAAAATTGACATCATTAGGTAAAATGTGGTTTAGTAAGATGGAAATAATTTTTTTGAATAGTAACTTTTGACTTTTATTTAGAACGGTTAAAATTAAATAAGGTAATTAAGGGTAAAAATGATATTATAAATACCCTAACATGTGTCCTAATTCAATTTTATAAGTGTAATTCGACCAAAAACAACCTTATGAATAAAATATTATCCTTTAGGCCCACTTGGATAAGATTACCACATTTATTATTATTTTATTTAAAGATGAGTTAAAAGTGTTAAATTAAAAGTTTAATAACTACACTATTTTTAATATAGGGTTAAAAATAAGATAAATTCGACTATAAATATTAATTAAAAAGATAAAAATATTTAATACATAATATTATTTTATTTATAATTTTTATAAATTAAATAATTGAATTTATTTATGACACAATGATGAGGCAATAATTACCTTATTAATGAAAGAATCAAATAAATTGTATTATAAATAATAAAAAATTTATATAATTTCAATGTTTTGATGAAATACATGAATTTTTTAATTTAATATGACATTTTAGGGTTTATTTAATATTTTTTTGAAGTAATCAAGTAGTGATGAATTTCACAAAAACCAAATACTAAATAGTGTCAAAATTGACATAAATGAGTTTTTAAAACAAATATTATATTATTAAATTATATAATAGTCTTAAAAATATAAGGTTCTTACTAAGAACTTATTTAATTATTGTTATGTCATTAATGAACCACTTGAGGTTCTCTTGGCTTTGTATAGTATGTTTATTAACCATTTATTATAATATTACAAGAATACATGGTAAAAGTTAACCTATTTAACTAATGGTTAAATCTAAAATATAAGCTTAATATTGTGACCTAAACCTGTATAAAACCTATTGGATGATTGTTTTTAGACCCATACCCACCTTATC
Source organism: Viscum album (assembly GCA_963277665.1). Taxonomy (NCBI): domain Eukaryota; kingdom Viridiplantae; phylum Streptophyta; class Magnoliopsida; order Santalales; family Viscaceae; genus Viscum; species Viscum album. Next base: position 625,784,874 of record OY728132.1, read on the forward strand.
ATATATATAAATAATTTATTACCCATTAGAAACCTAAAATGATTTTATTATAAAATAATATTTCAAGCTTTTTCTAATGTGACCCTCATCTCTCTTATAAAAAGGTGCTTCCCCTTATCTTAATTTCACACCTCCAAAGCCATTTGTGTCAGCCAAACCCTACCCAAATATCCTTCTAAATTCCCTCAAATAAACATATAGTCCTTACTTTTATCATAAATCCAACCTAAGTATCTCTTTTGATCAAATCAAAAGGAAACATCCGAAGAAGAGGTAATAATTTCACCGCCCTCTTTCAAGTTCTTTTCTTCTTCCACTTACTCTTTCTTTGTTGTTTCCATACCAAAAATAATAACTCCAGTACCTATTACTTACTTTTATGTTATTATAAATATGTTACAACCATATTTGTTATTCTATCCATCCTATGAATGAAAAAGTCATCATACGTGTGTACGTACTGCTTACCGTCTCCACGTCGTGGTGTAGTTGGTTATTCAAACACATCATTATTTGGATGGGTATAATATTGTGTATAATTGATGTAAATAATAAATATAACTTTTTAATGATTCTGTATATATGATATAATATCCAATTACATACAATTTCACCATCAATATAATGACATTGTCGCTCGTGCGTAAGTACGGATTATCGTATCCACGAACGCAATGAGATTCATTCCCCGATCGTAATCATTCAAGAATAATATTCATTTTATGATAAAAAATAATTTTTAATTAATTATTATCATTCTTTATATGAATCAAATACATCATATTCATAACAAACATGGCTTACATAACCAAGTATATAAAGGAAAAATAATCAGTTAACACCCAAAATGATGATACTACTAAAATATTATTAACAAAGCAATATTAAAAGAACATATATGATATCATATTTATGTATATGATTCTTTTATAATTTAATAACAATTATTTAACTATTATATAGGAGGTTAAAATACCCTCGACCAAGGAAACATAAAAGGTAAGGTTTAATTCCACAACCTTTTTATTATCTGACGTTCTTTATAAGTGAGTATCTACTAGGACCTCTTTGTCATCCAAATCCATGTTTCTTACAAATAAATTTCAAAACATTTTTACTATTTCCTAGAATATGGGTTAATGTAATCTATACCCTTTTTTGACTTTTTATAAAACATTTATAAATGAATTTTTCCATCATTTTCTAAACATGGACCTTTACGACCTTTTCGACAAAATTAAGGAAAGAATGTTTTTTCTAACTTATACAGTGGGTGTGGCTATTTTCTGCCATTATAAAACCTTATAAGCTTCCCTTAAAATATTATAAGAATATAAATGTATTATTTTATAATTACATGACATCTAAATGATTTCAAAATATAAAGATATATCTCTCTCAAAAAGTTTTGATTTTATCTATGTCAACATCCTTTTATGTATTTTAATATTTTTTGAAGTTGATTTATTATAATAAAAATCATCCATATTGTATTGAAGATTTTGTGATATATTTGACTGTGGATGTGTTATTTTTACACTATTTATGGTTTATGGTTAAAGTTTTGACATTTCATATGCTAGTTTTAATATGAATGTTTATGTTATGTTTCATCTTTTTCATATTAGAAATCTATTGGACTTAATAAGTGATGTGTAGAGCCCACTATAGCTCCTCGGTGCATTAGTAGGTCTCATGAGACAATTAGATGTGGAATTGGTTGGGGCCTTTCCCAATTTTAATATATGGTTTCGGTTAAGGCCTTAATCATTTTTAGACGTCTTGGCCAAGGCCTTGACAAAATATTTAAGAATGTCCCACATTATACATTCCCTCATTATTAAAATATTATTGATGGTTCATGTGGTTATTTGACTAGTATAATACCCATGACAATGTTTTATTATGTAATTATTTACTCAGATCCTATTCCTACCATAAAGTGTTCATGTTTATTATTTATAAAGGCTTTTGTTTCCAATTATTCACCATGACTAATGTTTATGTTATGTTCCACTGTATTTATTACCCTTACTGAGTATTTGAGCTCACCCCTTTCATATTTTTCATTTGACCAGGATATGAAGATGTTAGTTATGATGGACTTGCAGGCATAATTTAAGAGGCTTGAATGTTTCTAATGGAATAAATTAGTGTTGTATTTCTTTTCAATTTGTAATGTGGAACTTATGTATGTATATTGTTTCCAATAATACTAAACTGTTCAATTTTTTGGGACATGATTCCTTGTATCATGCCAATTTTATGTAATACTGTACCAAATCTAGGTAACTGGGGTCGAGGCGTTACAATATGATCTCTTAATCACGGAACAATGGATCAACTCCGTTGAGAAGATCTTCTATATCCTTAAATGTTCTGATAAAGAGAATGTTATATTATAAGTTTATCATATGGAAGGAAAAATTGATCATTGTTGGACATTGATCAAGAATACGAATCCTGATGAAGAGATCAAAGTTATGGGGTGAAATAAATTTTGTAAAAGGTTTTTTCCATTAATATTCTCCTCGCACTATCTGACTTAAAATAAAAAGTGATTACTTTTCCCTCAATAAAGAAGAATATATATATATTAGAGTGTATGAGTCAAACATTACAAGACTTGAATGATATGCCTTTATCTATGAAAATACCCCCGATTGCAAGGTTGACCGCTTCTTTGGTGGGATAAAACCTACTCTACGAAAATCCATGCCAATCCGATACTTTTATAGCTATGAGAAAATTTCCTAATGTTTCCTCAAAGTCAAAATAAAGATCGATGAATCTCAATGGTATAACAGAGATAAAAAGCGGAATGTGGAGTTTAATTTTAGCAGTTCGATGGAGGATTCTAACAATGCCTAGAAATTTCAGCACCCTACTTTTCAAAGGCACAAAAATAATCACCCTAGAAATTACCTAAGGGGGATGAGAAAGTGGTTTAGGTGTGTAAAAGAAGGGAACCTAACTACTGATTTCCAACAGGAGAAACCCACTAATGTGGTGGAGGAAAAGAATGCTCTAATCAACCCTTAGTGTATTATTCATTGTTTCAACTATAAGGAACCAGGGAACTTTGAAAGCTAATTCACTAAGCCAAGGGTTTTCGGAGACAACCAAAAAAATCCAAGGAAGCATGGGAAAGCTTATTCCATCACAACCGTTGAGGTGGATCCTGATAACGAAGTGGAGATAGATACTCTAGTTATTTATTTAATAATAGAGAATGTACTTTTTGATATTTTTATATGCATTATTTTATATCAAGTAAGTTTAATAGAACTATTCAAACACCACCCTATAACATGGAAGTGGATATTTTGGTGAAAATGTAAAATGGATAAATTTTTGCATCCAATGTATATAGCTCCTCCCTTATCAACATTTTTGGGATTAAATTCCTATAGAACATTTTGAAACTCCCTTTAGTGTAATTGGATACAATTATAAGTATGGATTGGTATTCCCTGTATAGAGAAAACATAAATATCCATGAGAATGAAATAACTCTCTGTATCATGAATCATCCTATGATTCTCTACAAATGCAAGGAGATGGATGAATCTTCTTTATCACCAAAATACCAAGCATGGATATTATTTACCTATAAGCAAGAATATATAGCTCGAATGATTGAGTCTAAGGAGAGTATCATCCTTAAAGATATCCCTATTTTAAGGGAATACATTGATATGTTTCTTGAAGAATTGTCTGGTCTTTCTCCTAGCTGAGATGTTGAATTTTTAGTTGACCCTATACTTGGGGAATTTCTATTATCCAAGGAACCATATAGAATAGATGTTATGGAAATTAAGGATATGAAGAAACAACTAAATAAGAATATGGATAAAGGATTCATACACCCAAGTTCTTCACTGTGGGGTGCACTAGTTCTCTTTTTAAAGAAGACGGATGGGTTAATGCACCTTTTCATTGATTATCATGATCTATACAAGATCACGATAAAGAACAAGTATCATCTTCTATAGATTGATTAGTTGTTTGATCAGATAAATGGATCACAATACTTTTCCAAGTTTTATTTATGGTTGGGGTATTACCATGTTAGTGTGAATAAGGAGGATATACCCAAGACTGATTTTTTGTATAAGGTACAAGAATTATGAGTTCAATTTAATTCCATTAGAACTCACTAATGCAACAACAATATTTACAGACTTGAATAATATAATCTTTATAGATTAACTGGATAAATTTTTGGTATTATTTATAAATTATATTCTAATATACTCCAAAAGCAAGGAGGAGAATTAGGAACATTTGATCGCTATGATAAAGACATCACGAAAGGAAATTTTTTATACAAAGTACATCAAATGTGAATTTTTGTTAAAGGAAGGCTCATTCTTTTGAGAATATTATCACAAGAAATGGGATATATGTCGACCCTTCAAAAAAAATTGAATGGTGTATGAGGCCAACATATGTGACAAATATCCATAGTTTCCTTGGTTTAGTTGGATACTATCTTCAATTTGTGAGAAATTTCTCATGCTTTTCAAACCCTTTAACCCAGCTAACATGGAAGGAAGTAATTTTTTTTTGGAATGATGAATGTGAACAGAGCATTAAGGAGTTGAAAAAGAGGCTTATCTCTACAAGTGTACTTATACTACCCATAAGTGGAGAAATTTTCATTGTGTTAAACGATGTTTTGAAGAAGGTATTTGGTTGTGTGTTAATGCAGAATAACAAAGTGATAGACTATACTGCAAGGAAATTGAAATTTTACGAACAGAATTACCCAAAACATGATCTAGTGTTTGTTGTGGTGGCATTTTCATTGGAAATATGGCGGAATTATCTATTTCAGGAAAAGTTTACAATATATACAAATTATAATATCCTCAAGTACATATTCACACAGAAATAGATGAATATGCACCACATGAAGATGGTTAGAGCTGATCATCGACTATGACTACTCAATCCACTACCATCTTGGGAAAGCGAATAATGTGGAAGATTATCTAAGTGAAAAGAATCCTAAAAATTTATCATTGATGGTAATTTATAAAGATCCAAACTTCTTATGCATGAAAAGGATGTACATGGGAATCATAAAGGAAGGAACATTGTCAATCCTTTCACAAATGACTACTCAACCATCCATTCTGGAGAGGACAAAGGATGATCAAAGAGATGATGTGTGAATTTAGAAGAAAGTGTAATCTATAGAAAATGGGAAATCCTCATAATTAAATATTAATGAATATGGAGTCGTAAGATTTGGGTCAATACTATGTGTACCATCAAATATTGAGTTAAATAAGGAGTTGTTGGATGATGCAGATAACTCAGCCTCTCCATCCTTCTAGGAAGAACAAAGATGTATCAATATATTTGATAACACTATTGGTGGGACAATATGAAAAATTAGATCGCATAATATACATAAATATGTCTTGTATGTTAGCAGGTGAAGGTAGGAAACAAAAAATCTAAGGGGATGATACCACCATTACCCATACATACATGGAAATGGGGAAACATCACTATGTGATTTTTCAGTGGTTTACTAAATACATCAAGAGGAAATAATTCTATATAGGTTGTGGTTGATCATCTGACAAATACTATCCAATTTATTCAAATTAGAGAGTACTTCTAACTCAATCAACATTTAAGGATATACATTATAAAAGTGGTGAGACTACATGGAACACCAATATCGACTATATCTGATTGAGATCCATGATTTACATCTATGTTATGTAAGATTCATCAATATGATTTAAATACTAAATTGAAATTAATCATGGATTATCACCCTCAAATTGATGGCCAGTCATAGTGGGCTATCCAGACACTCTAGGTATTTTTAAGAGCATACTAAAATGGCTTCAAAGGAGGATCAGATCAAAATCTTCTTTCTAGAAACGTTCTCATACAATAACAATTTCCACTCAAGCATCCAAATGTATCCCTATGAAACCCTTTATTGGAATAGGTTCAAAATGCCCACCTTTTGGGATGAGGTTGGGGAACAAAAACTAGTAGGTCCAGAAATGGTTGAGGAAATGGTGGAAAAGGTCAAGACCATTCAGTATCACATCAAGGATTCTCAGAGTTGAAAGAAGATATATGATGAAAATCATCGATGAGACCAAAAGATTGATGTTTGAGAATTGGTATCCCACTCACATCTCCATGGAATAAAACCATGATATTTGGTAAGAAAATAAATATTAGACCAAGATATATCATCCCCTTTGAGATCCTTGATCGCATTGCAATGGTGGCCTATTGGCAGTCACTCCCACATAATCTATATTAATAACATGATGTTTTCTATGTATCCCTATTGATTAAGTATATACCAAACCCCTCACATGTACTCAATCGATAGGTTGTACAATTGGAGAATGATCAGTCATATGAGGAGAAGCCGGTAAATATCTTAGATCAAAGAGAAAAGGTTCTATGAAATATTAAAATTCACCTTGTCAAAGTTCTATGGAGAAAAAAAAAAGAGTGAAGAAGTGATGTGGGAATCAGTGTAGATGATAAAATTTAATTACCCTCATCTATTTTAGTGTGTGAAATAAAACTTTCAAGGGTGAAATTTCTGAAGGGGGGATGATTGTAATGACCCAAACCATTATAAATAAAATTCCCTTTGTGGTTGAATTAAATGTATTATTATATTTTATGGTTCTATTAAAAACATTCAATTATTTGGTTTTATTATATCCTGTCAGATTTAAAAGACCATTAAGAATTATTACCAATGATAATATAACCTTTGAACGATGATCAAATGATTACTATAAATATAGGGTTCTGATAAATCAAATTGACAAAGACAAAGGAAGTGATGACCTCAACCAGTAGGATCATACCCAATGAAGCCCATTTATCAAAGTCTAAAAGGGAAATAGAATCACTGGGATTTACCCTTGACCAAGACCAAGATGAGAAAAAATAACTTAAGATTGAGAAAACCCATTTAATGGATAATTTCAAGCTCATTTATATCATGACTCAAACCATACATGCCGAACCACCCCATGAAAATCTCAAAGTCATGCACCTTACCCTTAAGGTGTTTGCTGGTGTATTAAAGAACTATGTATGAAGACCATAATAATATGATAATGTATATTGTATTTTTAACATAATAATGGTTTTATTCACTTATTATTGTTTCTCTATAAACTATTTTTATTATGATACATTAAAACACAAATTGTGCTTTTCGGGTAATATTCAAATTCAATTAAGAAATTTATTTGGATGAATTCATGGATTTTGGAAATAAATAATATTTTAATAAAATATTTTTATCAAATATTTTTATCAAATATAAATGAACATATAATTTATATGAGGTCAAATTTAATTTTTTTAAGGGTTCAAAAACTATTATTGTAAAAAAACCCAACATTTCTCAATAAATCCTGATCCTTTAAAAACTATGTTCTTTATTGAGGTATGAAATATTTTTATTTCTACAAATTTTCAGTTTAAAGTTTTATTTATTACCTAATTTGAATTCCATTTGAGTTATTAGAGGTATCGGGGGTGTCCTGGGCTTGTTCAGATCCCATAACCTAGCTTTTGGGGAGAAACAGGCATGTCACAGGGTTAGTAGAAACCATGCAGGATAGGTTACATAGTTACTACTAACCTTGAGAGACCTAAGAAGAGAGTAAGAAGATACCGAATGGTTTGGAAAACCATTTTATTTGAGGTGCACAACTGTTCAGGAGATCTACAGTTTCTTACAGTGGGATAAGACATGGTTTGTCAATCTATGCACACAAACCATGTGAGGTGTCCCTTCATATAAAAGATGGTGCACGATTGGATCATGGTTTGGAAAAAAGTGTGTCCAAACCATATAGCCTTGTTTTTTGGGTCAATTTAAAAAATTTCCTTTAATTATCCTTATATATCAAACTGATTTTCTATTCTTCATCCGCACAACAACCTGAACCTCGAAGAGCTCCCTTTGAAGCCTAAACTAAGAATCAAGATATCTTCTCCATATGAGATCAAAATAAAGATCCCTCTAAATCATTATATCAATATTGGTTTTATCTCCATTACTATTCTGCTTTTATTCAATTAACTTCGGATTGACTAAGTTATTTAGGTGAAAGAAAATATACATTATTTCCAGGTTCTTCCTCTGCTCTTTTTTTTTCTCCCGACCTAAGTTGAATCCGGAGCAGATACTCTATGGTCACTCTACTGTGGACCTAATATAAGTGGTTTCATGATTTTACTTTAAAGTCAAAAATTATATATATATATTTATCTATGCTATAGGCTTGATATTCCAAGCGATTCCCTTAAATTTGAACAAAATCAATGTTTTAAATTGATAGGTATGACCTATGTAATTAATAAAAATCATTGATAAATTATTAAAGGTTATGTACATTTAATTGGAAGCACACCATTAGTGGGTTTATTTATAAATTAAAGCACCATGGGTGGAATATTCCTTTGAACTCCTTTTAGGTGTGTTGCTTACTCTTTTCAACAGGATGCTAAATGATTAATAGTAATTGTAATTTGAATTAATTCAAGAAATGGAATGGATGACCATTTACCTAGTATTTTTCCATGTAACATATTTCAAAATATTGAACTGGTTTTTATTTTCATATGCCCACATAAGATAATTAAGAGGCTAACCCTTCTAAGCATAGCTCTTGCCTTGAGCCACCTTTTGAGGTGAGTTTGAATTGGAAAGATCATGGTGATGACCTTGATATAATTAAATGATATTGACTAAATGTATATTATATTCCATGGGTGACACATGGGTTTTTATACAAACTCCATAGAAGAACTCATTTAGATATTTCTTTTCTTATCCATGAGTGACAATTGGACTCCCTAGTGGACTTCCAAGGATGGACTTAGAGGGTTTACTGTTATAATCTCGAGTAACACTTGGACTCCTTATATGGATTGTTGAGTATGGAATAAGTGGAATGATTCTATATATGACATGGGTGACACTAGGATCCCTTAGTAGAACACTAAGGATAGTCTCAGTGAGTAGTGATGTTATACCACACCTAGAGTGATACCAGGATTCCAATGAGGAATTCCTAGGATGGGCATGTTGGGTTCTTGGTTCGTATTATTCCTGGAGTGATAAATCGATTCCAAATAAATAATTATAAGGATGGGATAAGGTTATTAATTTATTAATTAATGGAATAATTTATACGATGCATCTTTCAAGAAAAAGAAAAGGCTTAGATTCGGTCAATGTCTTAAACATTTTAGATGGCTCGGTTAAGTATATCATGATCACATATCCTTATCGGGGAGGATGGGATACGTTCCAGGTCCCGATACTTTTTTCTTAAGAGACTGATTAAATAAATGAACTTAATTATAAATTGATACAGGGATGACTATTTATTCAAAGACACTACAGTTAAGGACGAAGTAGTTAGTAGATGACGGGTGTCCATGGGAACCCATACCTTTATGGGTTTATTTACTTACAGTGCTTCCTTTACATATTCCATTAGTTCCTACACACTATTATTATTATATATTCACTGATTGGATGACATTAGACCTTCTGGTGATGGCCTACTAGGATCATAATGTATCTCATAACTTGTTCGAGCTTCCTTTGGGTGCATAGATATATTATATGTCTATAGGTATGGACAAGGGAAAATGTCGTGATATAGGTTTTTTACTTCTTCTAAGGAGTAGGGGATCATTGGACCAAGATGAGGCATGTGATTCTATCTTGAGATAACACTTTTTGAACTTTTTTGTATTATATTTCATATATTGGACTATTTTATGGATACTTGTCTTGGAATATTTTTAGAAACATGAAATGATATGTATAATCATCATTTTTTATATGAGATTCCTTCTAGTATTATTTATTTATTTATATCATGGAAGTTGTATATTGGATTATTAGATTACTTCTTTTGTTACTTATCTGTTATTGTATATTTTTTGTGATACACTCTGGTGATGAGGGCATAGTCTCCCCATAGACACACCTGGGACCTTGATTCTAGTCAGCAACCACTGGCATTTTGGGGAGATGCGCTTGAGGCCATGTGTCCAACCAAGATCGGGGCACCTCTCAGTGGCATTCAGGTTTGGGATATTACAATGTGGAATCAGAGGGGGTGTTTATGTATTACTATTTTATGAAAATATATAAGGGATTAGAAAGGTAATGGTATTTGGTAATGAGTTGTTCTTGGGTGTAGTTAACCCAATTATGGTAAAAATCCAAATTCCCTTGAATGTAAATTGTTGTTTTCTGGATTTTGAATATTATAGTTGATTTGATTCCACTATTGGGTGATGTACTTCAATTGTGATATTATTATTGACATGAAAGTGGGTTCTATTGTGCTGCAACCTGATGAGATGAGGTTATTCCATCGCATGCATCATTTTAATCACTTTATAGGATTCACATGCCATGAATTATTCCATTCCATATAAGATGAATTTCTTGATAACATGATGTTGTGATATGTGTTGTGATAGATATATTTACTGATTTTATAGATGATCTATGCAGTGTATTGAGAAACATGGTTGGTACTTAGAGTGCTTTTTGTAACCTAATAATTTGTTTCATGGTTTGGATACAGTAGAAACCCTAGGCAGCCAATTTTGGTATGTGGATTCATGGACCATGAGTCACATAGACTAGAATGTGTTATGGTATAAATTAATTGGATTCCATATTTTAGTTCATGAAGAGTATGGGCCCTTATGGATTGGAATTTGTTGATCCATTTTTTCCAGCCATTTAAAATGAAATGTGATATAATTGAAATGAATATGAAAAGAAATGGAAACTAAAATTTCTATATTTGATAACTTGACCCAGACCCGACCTTAGTAGTGGAAATTAGGTAGTATCTATTATTTTATTAGGATATATATGTCTCATAGACCAGAATTTGGAAGCTAGAAGAGGGGTGTGGTTCTTATATATAAAGTCTTGTACCTATCTTATTTTAATATCTTCACTTTTAGCAGTTATTGAGTCTTGATCTGAGGCATGCGTTTGGAAATTATAGAGATATTCCACCATGGATTCCTTTATTTTCATGCCAAGAGGGTGTTAGTGACAATGTTCTATAGGTGGTGTTCTATGGGATAATAGTATATATTATAGTAGTTCTAGTTGAAGAACATTAAATTATATAACACATAGGTGTTGAGGCATAGTTCCATGAAGGCTTCATACATTTCATGTAGAGTTTTCAGGGAGCACTGCAACCCACCTTATCTATGGATGAGTTGGTACATGTGTTCCAGCAGTAGCATCTTCCCATGTTTTCATGGGATTATGGACCATAGTATTTTGAGTCATGGCTAGAGGCCATGTAATATATATTCGAGCATATAGAGACACCTCTCAAGAGGAGGGTAAAGCACGCTACCAATATGTTGTGTGATTCTGCATGAAGATGGAGGGATGTGATTACACAGACAGATCATCATCAAGAGATGTCTTGGAAGGATTTTAAAATGGATTTATATGATTACTTTAATTATTATATATTGAGGGCTAATAGAGCCCAACATTTCATGCACCTAGAGTAGGTTGTGTTATCAGTTATGGATTTTTCATCCCATTTTACATATCCTTATCACTTCGAACCTATTCATATGGGTGAAAAGTTATATAAAGATAGAAAATTTGAGGATGGTCTTAGATATGACATTTGATCATAGGTGAATGTCTTTCGAATTACTATCATTTTTAGAATAGATAATCATGCACTTATAACAAAGTGTAACTTGAGAGAGGTGGGGGTGAGAGCCAATGCAGTTTTCCACCTAGATCTAGTACTGCATCAACCAATAGTAGGAAGCATCGTTTGGAGCTTACACAAGGATATATTAGTAGCTAGATCATATAATTAGGTTTCCATGTGTGGTTCCACCAGTGTGGTAGGATAGGACATACAAGACCTCAGCGTAGAAGATGGATAGTTGACTATAGATATTGTGGCAAGATGGGACATCTATAATGATTTTGTAGAAAATTTCCTCCATCATCCAGTGAGATATGTTCTTCAATGATTCCATGTATAAGATCAGGTTAGGAATTTCTCTTAAAGTAAAGAGCTAGATTACAGTTGACCATTCAGTTCGAGGCAGTGGTCATGGTCATGGTATTCAAACCCCATATTTCATCGACAGCAGAGTAAATTTTCTCAAGGTAGCCAGACTATATCACAAGTCCATAGATCATTCTTGATATGCATAGTGCAATAGATACCTAAATAATAGAATCTAGGACCTTCTACTATGATAGGTACTATTCTAGTAGCCTTTATTTTAGCATCTCCTCTTTTTAATATAGACAATTCTCATAGATTTGTATTAATTCCTTTATTAGAGATCCTTGATCTCAGTGTTCTATGTTCAGATGATGTTATGTCACTTGATACTCCATTGAGGATTTGAACAGAGGATATATGTTAGTGTAGGGAGTTTCCCCTTGAGATTTGCTGGTGTCACTTCGTATGGGGCTACTTTTTTCTTTGAGCTAACAAGTTTTGAAATAATTCTTCAGATGGACTGGTTGGTTCCCTTTCATGATTTCTTTGACTGATATCACTGAAGGGTGACTTTGACATTACCAGATGGATCAATTTATACTCACAAGGGTTAATGGGATGTCCAGGAGAGCCGAGATGGACATTAGCATCATGGGTTGGGTTGGATGATATCCCATATTGCTTGTTTATATCATGAAGATAAAGGAACTTGATAGGAGGATTTCCCTCTAGTTTTTTTATTATTTCAGGGATGTTTTCCCATATGACTTTTCCGGTTTACCTCCTGATAGAGAGGGGAATTTATTTATTGATATAGTGCCAGAAGCTGCACTAGTATCCATTCCTCCTTACAGGATGGATTATACTAAGATATAGGATCTCAAGAGGTAGCTAGAGGATTTATGTGGAAATGGTTTTATTTGACCTAGAAATTATTTATGGGGTTCTATGATGCTTTTTAAATAAACAGTAGATGGTACCCATAGGCAATGCATGGATTACCAAAACTTGAACCAACTGATGGTTAAAAACTAATATCCTCTATCATGGATAGATGATCTCTTTGAAAATCTCTAAGTTTCTCAGGTGTTCTCAAAGATTGAATTGAGACCAGGTTATCATTAGGTACATGTTAGACCATCAGACATACCTTTAGTAGATTTTCAAAATAGTTATGGTCTATATGAGTATTTGGTTATGTCTTTCAGTTTCCAGAACACAATAGCATTCTTCATGTCATAGATGAACCATGTTTCCATCCTTATCTACTTTTATTTTTGTTGATTTTTATGGATGATATATTGGTTTATTATCACTATCGACATGATCATGTCAAACATCTTGATATAATATTGGATAAAATGAGAATCAGTTATATATGAATCTCACAAATTTCCACTCATAGATGTATAAGATTCACTTCCTAGGTCACATTATCTCAAAGATAGAAGTATCAGTTGAACTATAGAATGCGATAGATGTAGTTTCCTTGAACCGGCCTGAGAATTTCTTTGACATATGGAATTTATTGGGGCTAGATGGATATTACAACCATTTTATACATGAATTATCATGCTTATAAGTTCCTATAATAGGATTTAATATGAATGATGTGATGTTTTTATATTAAGATGCATGTGATTTATCATTTTAAGAGATGAAGGGGAGATTTACTTCAACATTGAAACTGATTTTTTCAGAACCAATAAAGAGTTACAATGTTCACTACAATTCATCGGGTATTGGGTTTGGATAAGTAATGATTTAGGGAGATGGATTCATGGAATAAGGGTCATGGAAATTTAGGCCACATTAGAGGAATTACCTAACACATTATCTCATGCAACCTACAGTTATTCATGATTTGCGTTGTATGAGACATTACTTACTCAAAAAACATTTCCTGGTATACATGGACCAAAAAATACCCAATATAATATTTAAACATTGTGATCTGAACATGAGACATAGAATATTGGTTGATTACCTATAGTATTTTAACTTCATGATTACATATATTTCTGGTAAAGATAATGCAGTGGCCGATGAACTAATCTAGAGGATTCAGATATAGGAAGTTTAGGATGCCAATAGTGAGTGGCATCTTATGGATTTATTCTCTGATATGAACACGGAGGTACAAGAAAGTCAGGGTTAGACTTTTCTGTTATCATTAGTTGTAACCTCTACCCTTCTAGATAGAGTTAGAATGAAGAAGCTATCAGATTATCCGGACCTAGTCCTATGAGATAGTGTGGTAGGCGAGGATCTTCCTCCTAGTGAGACCATAGGTAAGGATGAGATCCTACATTCTCATGGTCGTGTATGGGTTTCACTAGACACGTGCGAGGAACTGATTCGAGAATTTCATGCTTCATCTTGGGTAGTTCACCTTGACGTCACCATAATATATAGGGATTTACATCGCCAATACTTATGGATTAGTATGAAAAAGGATGTGTCTAGTTTTGTTATGAGGTGTTCCACTTTTCAACAGGTGAAGGTGGAACACCCGTGACTAGCCAGACTTTTATAGAAGCTAAATATTCATGAGTAGAAGTGGGAAAACATTACAATGAATTTTGTGAATGATTTACTAAGGTCACCATGATGCAATGATGTTATTTGGGTTATTGTGGATAGGCTCACAAAGGTTTCTCATTTCTTTACTATCAAGGATAACTTTTCAATAGATAATATTTAGAGGTTGTATATCTATGAGACATTATGACTTCATGTGGTCTCTCATACTATCATTTAAGATAGGGATTCTAAGTTCAATTTATGTTTTTGGAAAACAAATTCATAAAAGATTTGGTACATAGGTTCTTTTGAACACAAAATATCACCCTCAGACTGAAGGCCAATCATATTTCTTGATATGAGTGCTTGAAGACATGTTTTGAGAATGATTCCAAGATTTTGGGGGCTCTTGGGTGTGCCACATACCCTGGTTGAACTTACCTACAATAATAGATTTCAGGATACTATTTAGATGGTGCCTTAGGATGATTTTCATGGTACTCTACATCAATCACCCTTGTACTGGTTAGAGGAAAGAGAGGTGGATATGCTTGGAATTCATCTCGTAAAGGAGACTACTGAGTAGGTTCAGTTGATTCAGAAATGGATGGAAACTATATAGTCTTGATAGAAATATTATACTGATTTTCATAGATGACCTATAGAGTTTGAGGTTAGGGATCAATTATTTTTACATGTCTCGTTGAGGCTAAGACATAGGAGGATTAAGACACTGGTTAAACATTCACTGCGATATTATATTCCTCTTGAGTTTCTAGAAGTATTCGAGATGGGAGCTTATTAGTTGAAGTTACCTCAGAGGTACCTATCCATGCACGATATCTTCTATGTATCTTAGCTTCACCATTATCATTGAGACCCCACCCATGAAATTCAGCCAGAGGAGGTTGAGTCCTAGGTAGATGCATCCTTTTACAAGCCTCTTATTCGTATTGTGGATTATAGAAAGAAGGTTCTCAGAGGCTAGTCGGTTCCTCTAGTGTGGGTTAAATGGAATCATAGTCGTGTATAGAGAAATAGCATGATGTGGGAGTCTGATGTATGATAATAGTGGCTGAATTTGTTCAGAGATTATGCTTCATCACCCTTGGAAGGTCAATTCTCGGATGAATTACTTTAAGGGGATGTTTGTAAGAACCAGGTTGTTTCTTGAGGTACATAATCTTTTTATTTCCCTAAATTTATATTTTAAATGCTTAATTGCATCCTAATGTGAATTCACTTTCAGAAATTGGTGGTGTTGGGGGTGTTTAGAGCTTGTTGAAATCTTGGAACCCAACTTTTTGGGGGAAATAGGTCTATAACAATGTTAGTATAAACCATGCGGGACATGTCACAATGTTACTACTAACTGTGCTAGACCTGGGAAGAGAGCATAAGGAGCCCGCATGGTTTGTTAAACCATGCGATTTGAGGACTATTCACATTGATGATCTCTTTTTTTTGACAGGGTGATGATTCATGATTTTCACATGTTTTTTCAAACCATATGAACAAACCATGTGAGGTTCCCTTTCTTAGAGTAGATGGCACATAATAGGTGCCTGGTTTATCCCACCATGTGGAAAAATTGTGTGGCCTGGTGTTTTGGGAGAGTATATTAACTTTCCCTTAATTACCCTTATATCTAAAACCTATTTTCTATTATTCCTCCACACAACAACCTCACCCTTTGAGAACTCCCTTTGAAACCTAAATTAGGAATCAAGAGATCTTCTCCGTCTGAGCTCAGAATTAAGATCTGTTGAAAGCACCATATCAATCATGGTCAGAATTCCATTCCTTTTGTGTTATTCTTTACTTAACTTTGGATCAATGAAGTTATTTAGGTGCAATATAATATTCCTTATTTTTAAGTTCTTCAAATATTCTTCATTTTTCTCCAGGTCTGAGTCAAATTAGGAGATGATACTAGATGAGCAATCTACTATGGATCTACGCTAGTTAGTATCTTTATTTTCCCTAAAGGTAAAGGTGTTTATATATATGTTGTTGTTTAACATACCTGATTTTCTGAGAGATTCCCTTAAATTGGAATTTAATCCTTGATTTAAATTGATAGGTATGACCTATGTAATTAACAACACTCATTGATAAATGATTAAATGTTATGGAATTTCAATTTGAACCACCCCTTGGGAGTGTCACTTAATAAATTAAACCACTATGGGTGGAATATGAATTTGAATTCCATTTAGGTGTGTCATTTTTTCCCTTTCGATGGAATGTTAAATAATTAATTATAATTTTAATATGAATTGATTATAGAAAGGGAATGGATGAACATGTACCTAGGATTTTTTCATGTAATAAATTTCCTAAGCATGAGCTTGTTTTTATATTGATAGGACCATGTGAGATAATTAAGAGGATATGCCTTCTAAATTTATCACATGCCTTGACCCACCTTTTTAGGTGAGGTTGAATTGAAATAATCAGGGTGATAACCTTCATATAATTAAATGACATTGTATTAATGTGGATTATATGCCTTGGGTGATATATGAGTTTATATATGAACACCATGGATGTACTCATTTGATACTTCTTTGCTTATTTCTAAGTGACACTTGGACTCCCTAATGGAATGCCAAAGATAGAATGATGGGATTTTTTATTATACGACCAAGTGACACTAGGAATTATTATATGAATTGCTGAGGATGAACTCGAATAGATGATTCTATATAAATCATGGTTAACACTTGGGATCCCTTAGTGGGCTTCCAAGGATGGAATAAATTAGAGATGATATTATAACACACCTAGAGTAATACTAGGATTCTAATGAGGAATTCTTAGGATGATCTTGTAGGGTTCATGGTTCAAATTATTCTCGGAGTGATACCTGGTTTCAAAATAAGGAATTCAAAGAACGGGCTCAAGTTATTAATTTATTAATTAATGAAATTATTTATACGATTTATATTTTAAGACAAAGAACATTATTGGATTTAATTAGTCTCTTACACCTTTTGAAGGGCCAATTTAGACATCTCTTAATAACATATACTTATGGCGGATGTTGGTATATGTGCCAAGTCCTTAGACTTGATCCTAAAGAGACTGATTAATTATATAATCTTGATTATAAATTGATGTAGTATTGAATGATAATTCAGATATATTCTGAAAAAACATAAAGTAGATAGTAGAGGATGAGTTTCCATGGGAACATGGACCTTTATGGGCTCTTTACTTTCAGTGATTCCTTTACATATTCTATTACTACCAGCATGTTATTATTATTATATATTCACTAACTTGATAGAATTATATATTTAGGTGATATACATTTTTATTGTAACTGACACCCTCTTTAGACAGCCTTTGGGTACTCAGAAATATTATATGAGTGCAGTTATAGATATGGGAAATCACCATACTATAGGTTTTTGACATCTTCTTAGGAGAAGGGGAGCATATAACCGAGATGAAGCTTGATATACTATCTGAAGATAGGAATTTTTTCCTTTTTGGTATTCGGTTACATGTATTACACTATTTTATGGATACCTATCTTGGAATATTTATAGATGCATTACATGATATGTATAATCATCATTTTGTATAGAATATTTCTTCTAGGAGTGTTTATTTATATATGTCTTGGATTTTGTATACTGTTTGATTGGCGTACAACTTACGATACTTATCTACTGTTGTAAATCCATTTTGATACACTTTAGTGATGATCTCATAGTCTCCCAATAGGCACACCGAGTCCCTTTCTACTAGTCAGTATGCACTAGCATTTGGGGAGATGCACTTGAGGCCATATGGCCAACCAGGCTCGGGCACCCTTCAATGGCATCTGGGTTTGGGACATTACAATAATTATTTTTAAAAAAAATCACATAATTATAATACTGTTTGGATAAAACAAATATTAGTTTTTGAATTATGATATCGAAATTATCCAATGGTAATTTTTTCATTTTTTTCTCAGATAGTTGAATTTTTAGATAAAACATAAATTTGGTATAAATATAAGGCATCTTATGACATCATAATGACCCAAAAAAATGTAATAAATTCTTCTAAAGGTATCCAAGACCTAAATTGTAGTTTAACTTTAAAATAATTAAATTAGAAGTTTATTTTATTATTGTTGTGAAACCTTTATGAATCCTCAAAAATATATAATATATTTTATGGTTTTAAAATTATTTATTTATGATTATGACTCACTTACACATCATGAAGTGTAATATTATAATAAATTTATTCCTTGTGATCATAAAATAATTAAATAACTCATATTTGGAATAATTATTGGGAAAAATCATGGGAAGGTTTGTGGTTTTGGTTATTCTAATATAGAGAGTCCAAAAACAATGTTTGACAAATAATAAGGAATTCCCCAATCTTTTCCTATATGAACCCACCCAGGCTCCAATTTTTCTTCACTTAAAAACATTGGAAAACTACCTTAATATTCGTCTAACTCTTTATAATTTTCTCAAGTTACCCCCAATCTCTCAATAATCTCCTACAAATAATTTGTAATCACACTCTCACCGTAATGGATATTTTCCTTCTCCTATTTATTCAAGAATATTTATTTTATTATACCTTTTTCTCAAATTAATAATGTTAGGATATGTTCTAACATATCCCTGATACATCCCTTATGATGTATAAATGACTAGATAACCCTTTTTCTCAATAATCCTTCCCATGAACATTTATACTCCCCTGTTATGTTGCTGAAATTTCACCGCGATTTCTCATGTAAAAAAAATGTTTACTGAATGCTCATACCCATTTTTTATCAAGGGTGTTCAACATTATGCACTCATAATTATTTTATTGGGGATGTAAATTTATTTATTCCACAGTTATTAATTTTTTGGTAAAATGTGATGAAAAATGAGTCAATGTTTTATGATCTATGTGGCACACATAATCATTAGAATGAAGTAAAAGTGATGGGTGCGACCAGAATTATATAGTGCTCTAATGCAATGAGTAATGTTTTAATCTGATTAGGCATCATTAAATGGATTATGGATTAAACCTAATCAATCATTTTACTTTTCGTATAATGATTTATAGGATGTTAGCCTTGGATTATGTTTATGATGTAGTGATTTTAGTTGTTTCTACATTTCCCATGTCTTCTTTATGACTATCATGCTATATCATGCATCATTGTTCACATTTATGATACTTTTCCCTTTAATGTATCATTGGTATTCTTATGGTCTAACATAAATTAATTTATTCATTTTATTCCCTTATTATTCTGTTACAGGGCTCTATATCTCACCCATTTATTATGTATGTCCCCAACTTATCCCATGCAGTTTTAAGTACGAAGGAATAATATGACAATCTTAAGGATGTTTTCAAAAAAGAAGATGTATAATCTATTTTAAGATGTTATTTAATGAAAATAATTCAAAAGTGAACTTGAATTGTAGATATTTAAAGTTTTATTATGTGTACTCTTATGTACTAAACTATAAATTAATGTGTAATAAAGAGCATGGTTGTCATAATGCATGTCGAGTTTGACTCAAGAATTACCTAGTACATGAAAATGGTCCTTAATATGCATCTGGTTTGACACATATAGGACATATTCTTAGGATAATTCACATTTTCTTTATATACCATTATGAATTTTTTGAAAATATTTTTTTTATTTGAAAAATATTCTAAAGAAACCATGTTTACGATTATAAGATTATCCATTCATAAATTTTTCAATTTATGTTAAGTGTTTCACTAGTTTTGGTATTTTTCATTATGTTTAAAAATGTTATTATCTAATCTAGTTTATTCCATTATTTATAAATATCACCTAGTGGAAGGAATTTAAATTGAATCCTTTCACATAACTCATGTAGGGTTTTCTATTATGGGAATGATAATGAAACTTGAGATGGGGCTACAGCTGGAACTGATCAAATTATAACCATATTGGGGTAGCTAAATCAGGTTATGAGAAATAACCTTTCCCTTATAGAGCATCATGTTTATCCACTACATGATGTAATAATGTTAGACTGATTTATGCATCAGCAACCACCAACATTCAATGGTAATAAAAATCTATCTGTAGCTGATAAATGGATAAGTTACTTAGATAATGTATTTATCTATTTGGGAAGTAATTAAAGTGTTAAAGTTTTCATGGACATTTATTTCCTCTCAGGATACGTAGATCAATGGTGGTAACTGATTCAAAACACTAAGGATGAATAATAAATAGAAAACATTGAATAGAATAATTTTAATGTAGTCTTCGTGGAAAAGTATTTTCCTCGTGAGCAACAAGTGGATATGGAGAGAAAATTCATGAGTATAAGACAAAAAGAAGATGGGTATCTTTCTAAGTATAAATCTGTATTTACAAGGTTATCAAAGTCAAGCTATATACTACATAAATAATCCAAATATAAATATTGACTATTTATTTGATAGGATTAATCCAATTCTTCAATTGGAACTGGTATCCCAAACTTTCTCATCATATGAGGACATAGTATCATGTGCTATACAGAAAGATAAATAATTCTAAAAGTATTACGGTTTCTAATGGAAACAAGAGAATAAGGTAATGGAAAATAAAAATATGAATAAAATAAAGATGGAAAATAAGGATTTTCCCCCATGTGATAATTGTGAAAAGAAACAATCTATTTTTTTCTTGAATGGAATGGGAGTTCACTAAAATTTTGGAGAGAAATTACACCATGATTTTGATTTCAAGGGTAATAAAGAATCTACCAAAGTAAAATTCTTTAACTATAAGAGGATTGGGAACTATGTATATGAATTCCCCGAGCATTAAGAGAATATACCTCAAAAGTAACTAAGGGATCAAGGTTAAGCTTATGGTACGATAGTAGAAGAAGTGGAATGATTAATTTTCATCTTTTTGGATTCAATAATTATGTTATATGAGTATTTTTTCAATGATATTTAGGTTATAAAAATTATGAAATGAATAAGGATTTTACTATCATACTTTTTCTTTAAATACTTGAGAGAATTAGTTTAATGGTACCAATGACCAGGAAAAGTGATTCATTGGAATGTTGAACTTCTTGGAAATCATATTATTGAGGGAGGATAACCCTTCATATGTTCTTAATGTTTATATAATGATGATAAAGTGGTTTTTATGAAGGTATTGATGACCTTTAATGTTTGTCTTATCTTTTATGTTGAGTTAATTATGGTTTATTACAATTTGGTAACATTATAGGAATTATATTAATATTGTTTTGGGAAAAAGACCACTCACATGTCAGGTGAAAACCGATCACATCGAAAAAGGACATGGGAATTTAACCAAGAACTAAGTGGTGATAAGGGTGTTGCACCTACCATTGGCCTATGTGATGTTTTGGTTAATATGTCATTATTTTTACTTAAATTTTTTTATAGATATATATTAATTTTAATCAAGAAGTTTTATTGTTGAGGTTTAGAGATTAATATATTATATAAATTATGCTCACCATATTGGTTTTTTAAAATATTTATATATAGTAAGAAATACTTCTCACTCTTTTATAGATCTTATGATCGGTTAAAAGTTAATTTTAGTGATTAAGGCATAAAAAATGAATTTTGGATTTTCATTTGTTAGAGTGCGAGATGTAGTGTAAATTGATAAAATAATAAAAAAAGGATGAAATTTTTCTTATGAAATATAAAGATATAAAGTAATTATATTTCTTTATATTTTTAGAGAGTAAAATAATTCCTTAACTTTAAGAAAAGGATAATAAAACAATGATATTTTCATAATACCTTTATATCTGATGAATCAAATGGTCCTTCAAATCATCATAGATTTATAGTTTTTAAGACCTTAAATTAACATTTATCATTAAATTTCTTTCAATCAATGATTTCAATCACTCTCTATAATTATTTATACTTTTCTTCCATTCCATATCTTCATTTCCCACCAATGTTCTCCTATTTGGAAACCTAGTTATGTGTTATTATTGATGAACATTGTACTTACCATTATACATTATCAATATTATATTTTATTAAACCTTTTTATTATCTGGGTTTCCAATAATGGTATATTCAAATTATAAACCCTTAATTTCCATGATAAATATTAATTTGTAAGGATGCAATATATTTAAGGTGGGTAGAATGTAACGTTTTGATATTTTAAAAGAGGAACATCATCTTTGAAAACATATATGACATGAAACACCAATATTAGAATAGAATTTTACATGATAATACTTTATGATATATTTATTTTTAAAATTAATTTAATATCTTCAATATCTTATAATGAATACAACTTTGCGTTTAATCAAAGCGTGACACTCTATTAAAATATTATTATTTTACATAAACCTTATAACACAGTCATTAAGTTTCATGTATGAATAAGCATAAAAATATAATGAAAATTATATATTTTAAACACTTATAAAATAAATTCAATGGTTATCTGTTTATTATAAATCAAATTAGAATCATTTGAAAGAAAGAGAAACATTTTCTGAAAAACCATATTTTTCTAAAAGGCATTTTGGTATCATTTTACACACATAATTTAAAATTAAATTTTAACACTTATAGAATTTTTTTTAAAATATAATTTTTTTAATATAAATTTTAAAATTATCTTTTGGTGAATTGATGATAATTTCATGAAAAGATTTTTTTTTTATGAATAGTGAAAATTGTAATTTTAATTAAATATGAAATTTTCATTTGAATTATTTACAAAGTTAAATTATATTTTAAATTGGTTTTAAAGAAATATTATTTCAATTATATTAAAATTTTACTAATTAATGTAATTTTAATCAATTTAATATTGATTTATAATTTAAAAACATTTTAATCTTTTGAATATTTGTTTAGGAAATCAGTTTTTTCGACGCGTCTCCGAGTTTATTTTTAAATTAAATTCTTTTAATTATGTGAATTTAAGTTATAGAAATGGATTAAATAATTATAATAATAATAATTAATATTATCTAGTAAGATAATTAATTTTTTTTACCACAATGAATAGTAAAAATAGTAAAAATTAATTACCACGGTTAAGGTACAAATGGGTTTACTAGGAGGTTAAACTAAGAATATAAGGGTTAAAAATAACCTAAAACTTATCCAACACCCACTTTATGTACATAGACATTATATACTATTAGGTTCATTCATGATATATTTTTAGGTATTTTTTTATGATAAAAATGTGGGTATCGTTTTAACTTTTCAAAAGTCTCATCTGTGTCCTCTCCCCCACTTATAAAAGGCCACCCCCTCTCCTCCCCTCATCAAACTTCCAAAACCATTTTTTCAACCAATAGATACTAAAATATATTATATAATTTCCTACCACCATTCTAGAGTCCTTATTTTGATTATGAATCCCTCCTAAGAATTCCATAGGTATAAACCTAAAGAGTCTCTTCGAATAAGAGGTAAAATTCTTAAACATGTGTATTTGCTGTATTTATTCTTTCATGTCCTTCAAATAATACTCAACTATACTAATATAATTAAATAAGTATCACATATATACTTATATGTTATTATATTAATTTACTGGAATATGACCCTCTCCACTTCCATCAAATTGGAAAAGAAACCATTGGTCTTGTGTCTGGTAGACTACTGCCCCGCGAATCGATGTAAATCATTTTCCATAACCATTCTTAAAGGATAGATACAATGATGTATTTAACACACACACACACATAGATATATATAATATTTATGAAATTATTATACTTCTATAATTTTGAAATCACATATACTTTCTTACTTTCCATTCCTTGGGGGGATACGATAACGTCGATCGTGTGTATGGAGGACTACCGCCTCATGAAGCAATGTGATTCATTTTTCACTTACACATTAAATGTAATTTATTAAAATAAATTTAATTAATATATGTGGTATTTATAACCTAAAAATAGTTATATTAATATAATATCACATCTAACTTCTTACCTTCTAATCCATTAGAAAACAATAAGGTCGCTCGTGTGTACATGTGGACTATCACCTCCCTACAGTGAGGTAATGTTTTTATATATATAGTAATTAATGTGTACTTTATCAATATAAATGATATATATGACATAATTATGATCCTAAAAATATAAATTAACATTAATTTTCTTTTATTTTCATCCACAGGAAAAAATGGCAACAATGTTCATGCATACGTATGACCTACCATCTATATGAACGGTGTAATAAATTTTCTATCTATAAATTTTATAGACTAATATAAAAACATATATAATGAATATATATGATATTTATATCAAGTTTCAAATTATTTATATTATGAATCCATGATCAATGTAAAAAACTGACATTAACAAACCAAAATATACATGAAAAATAAAATAGTTATCACCCAGAATAATGATTTTGATAAAGAAGGGTTATTAAAAAGGGATAAAAGGATATAAGTAAATCATATATGGTATGAAATATATGAGTATGGTTATGAAATATATTTATAATTTATTTATTTTTATTATACAGGTGGTATAGACATGTACAAATGAAATTAGGCCTAAAATAAGGATTTCTTCTCTCAATTTTACTTCTGTGATACATATGTCATTTTCATCACTAATTCCTTTTTTTGGTGTATATAATTCCAATTTTAAATGGTATAGAATGAATCTATTTATATTTATGGTATTTAAACTTTCATTTTTATTTATTTATTTTATAGCTCTTATGATTCAAATCTTACCAAAGTGGTAAGGATTTACTTCACAATCTCATCATTATTCGGGATTATTTATGTTTAAGTATACCTTGGGAAAATTATTTTATATTAATATCTCAAAGTAAATATATTTTCTTCTCATATGTTTATTCATGAAATTTTTAATGTAACAGTACCATTATTCTTCTCATTAGTACTTAAAATGACTAAGAAAATGTTTTTAATAAAATATGATTTTATTTCTATTTTCAATCGAAAATCCATTAAAATAAAAATTTATGTTTTCTAAAATTGTTTTAAAACCATAAAAATGATTTATTAAGGATATTATTACCCATTATTTAATATTTTATAAAAATATTTGAAATAATTTTTCATGTATTTTTCCAAAGAAATCATGTTTGGATTTTACTAAAAATATGAGCAAGACCTTTGTTTTAATATGCACGACATGTATGGAGTTTCATTAAATCATGAACACTCAGTGTTTTAAATGTTAATTTAAATATTTCAATGTTTATTTTCAATGAAATATAAATTCAATTTTTTGTGAACTTTTAGTTTTAAAAGTATTTTCAAAGTGAAAAGAATATTTTCTTCAAGAATTTTTTTAATGAAATTTTTATTGTATTTATATTAATGAATGAAAAAATGTTATTTCACTCACTAAAACTTATTTTTTTGTTTACATGTATTTTTATAGCATCAGTTTATTAAACCATTGCTAAAAAATTTAATTAATTTTGTGACCGTTTTTATGAACAACCACTAAATATTATGCGTTTATTAAAAAAACACCATTTTCCCCCATGCCCCACCCTTCTCCCTGAGCTCCCCCCCCACATGACCATGAACCCTAGCACCACCTCTTTACCCCTCAATGGACCTTGAACCATTCCATCTAATTTTGTTCCCCTCGATACCTTATCGATGTTGCGGTCAGAGCCCCCCAACCTATATCCCATTCCCTTTCCCTCACCCGAGTCATCATCATCACCTAACTAATATCCCTAACATCACCTTTGCTCATTCCCATGAAAGATTTTAGGTCATATAGGTTTGATTTATCACCTTCCTAAGCCCTCCGCCTATCAGTTCCTTCACCAGAGCCCTGTCCCTAAAATGCATAATTATGATTCACCATCATGTTTTTTTATTTTACATCCTTTCACTATAAAATTGATTCTAATTATGTTTTTGATCATTTTAGGTGTAATATAGGGAGTTTATATTGGTGTGTTCATGATTTGGGGAGGTATTATGGTTTATTTTTATGTTGTTCCCCTTAATTATACATGTGTATTATAATGGTTTGATTTCAAAAACATAAAATTATGTTAATTTTTTGATATAAATGGTTTTTCAGTGAAAGTTTACATGGTTTACTAAAGTTTTTGGTTTAAAATGAAATGTAGAATTTTTTTAAAAAAAATTAATAAGAAAAATCATTTTCTTTTAAAAGTTCAAGTGAGTTATTTATCTTTATAGAAATAACTATGGGAAAAATTGAATCAGTTACTAAATTAAATGAAAAGAAAAGTTCAAAAGATGTATTATTTTAAAGTGGGTTTATTTTTATAAAATTAGTTTAAGAGGTTTTATGAAAAATTTACTATTTGGAACATGAAAAAATTTTATAAGGAATCTCAAATTCATTTTTATCTGATTGAATTTTCATTTTGGTGTGATCCTTAGTTTATATGGATTGTTTTATTTGATCTATAAAGTTTGAACTTGTTTCATTCATATTTCTTGTTATATGGTATATCTCTAAAAAAGGTCTTGATGAAGGTAGAAAGATATTCTTCTGGAGTAATTACTCTTACTATTTTGGTTTAACCTTTCTAGTGTTTTACTATACCCAGACCTTTAATATGGTAGTGTAGTCAATGATCTTCTCCATATTTTATATTAAATGCTTAGTGATGTTATTTTCAACCCTTATATCAAGTTATTTTCCTCGTTATAGACTTTAGAAAACTTTTATAGGTTTTATAAGTGGAGTTATTAGTATTCAATATGGGTTTCATTTTGGATTTATGAATTATTAGGCTTTAAGGTGACTTAAGTGGGGTACCTATCTTTTTGTTCTCCTTCGTAGTTCCTTATAGATTGTGATATTTCAGGGTGGTGCTCATGAATTAGAGTTATAATATTTGTGTTCTTTGAAGATTATTTTTCTATGATGATGGATGAGATGAGGCTTGATCTGGATGGGATGAACATGGGAAGTACTGGGTCCCTACTTGGGAAACTACAAACAAGCCAACACACCTTTATATTCCCATTGATTATATATTCATTCAAATAATTTACATTTTAATTAACTCTTGAATCTATTTAATTTCAACTAATTCCACTTTACCCTATTTTACCATTACCTATTTTCATACTTAGTAATACTTATGTTTTTTAATTTTTTCCTAAAGTGTAGTCACATTTTGATATATATGGATAAAAGCTTGATCACATTACTGGGGAACACACCTTGGTATTCTAAGTGTTTGCAGGAGTTTTTTATATTTTTTAATTTCTAATCGATCTGTTGATTAGGGAATAATATTTTCATGTCCTAAATATAAATTTAGAAGATGGTTTAATAGAGATGAAGTTTATGAACACTTGATATTGAAGAAATTCCATGCTCAATAGTTTTTTCAGATTTGGAATGGAGAATTAAACGTTACAAAAAAATTTGATCACTGATTTCAATTGAAATAATGAGCTCCCAAATTCTTAGACAATTGAAAATTAAATGAAAAAACATATAAATAATTCATTTGGAATTTCAAGACAACAACATCAATATAAAAACAAATCAGAACAACCAATTGAGGGTGCTACAAATATAAACATGACAAGTGATGTTTTCGGGACTATAGAAAAATTATATCAAGATTATAACATATAATTAGATCCTCCTATTGATTATGTAGATATTAATTTAATATAGAACTTTACTGAGAAGAAAACTATGTTTCATCTTTTAGTTGATGATGGAAATCAAGGGCATTAAAGTGGATGTTTTAAATATTCAAAGATTTATCTTCTACAGAAGTTATACCATATCATATTCCTATGTGGAATTACAAATAAGGAGATGTCCATGATATTAGAATTGTTTCTTGATTCATTTCCTAAAGAATATATCCCTGAGTATTTTTATGATATGAAAAAAATTAACATGCTTCGTCTGAATTATACAAAAATACATACTTGTCTGAATGATTGTATGCTTTATTGGGGAGAGGATTCTAGCAGGAAGGATTGAAAAAAATGTTCTTCTTTTAGATGTCAGTCAATGGGTGATGTAATAAGTATAAATCAACATACTACTATGAATAAGAAGAAAAGGAACACACCTAAAAAGGATTTTTATTACTTTCCTTTAAATCCTTGATTGGAAAGATTATTCATGTCATCAAAAACTACAGAGCACATGAAGTGGCATTATATAGATAATAACAATGATCGGTTAATGCGACATCAACGAGATTCCCATACATAGAATAAATTTGATTCATTACATCTATATTTATCATCCAATCCTAGGAATGTGTGATTTGGATTAGATGTTTATGTATTCAACCCATTTTAGACTTTGAGCCCTAGTTATAGAATTTGGTTGATTATTTTGATCCCTTATAATCTGCCTTCATGGATTTGTATGAAGAAAACATATTTTATTATTTCTTTGATTATTCATGGGGAAAATCATAGAAATGATATTGATGTATAATTTTAGCCTCTAATTGAAGAATTACAATAGTTATGGAGAAATGATGTTGAGGCATATTATGCATATTCTATAATTTAGGGAACCAAGTCTCCCAAACAAAACTATGGTCGAACGTTCATAAAAAATATTAGGGGAGTTATGTTAATGAGTCATCCAAAGAAGTTAGAGTATGAATTAATTTTTTATTGTAATAAATTATTATTAGTTGTCACTATGTTAATATGTATTTCTTGAAATGTTAATATATTTTATTTATTGGAAAAATTAAAGAACTATAGGATGGAAATCTCACGTAGTCCTTCTTACTCTCCTAGGATGACCAATTCATTTGATTCCATAGAAAGGATAATCATATTCAAGTGTGCAGGATGGGTTTGGGATCATTATCATCTGAAGTGTTTGGAAATCCATCGAGGACTGTAGC
Source organism: Viscum album (assembly GCA_963277665.1). Lineage (NCBI taxonomy): Eukaryota > Viridiplantae > Streptophyta > Magnoliopsida > Santalales > Viscaceae > Viscum > Viscum album. The sequence goes on from OY728132.1 coordinate 625,814,339, forward strand.
TACATCTACTCCAGGTTGAAGTGAAGACCTACCTGAGGATTCTTAGAGGGATTTTTTCTTTGAAAACACAATTTCGGAATAGTGGTCGCATATATCCACTTTTCATAAAGGGTTGATTGATTTATATTGGAAGACAAGTGGATCTGTCCCTGGTGATATTGCATTGATGGCTAGTGGGGATCAGGTTAATTACACAAATTCAAAATCATTTATTTCACAAAATTTTATTTTTTTTATGTTTAAATATAAATATACAACAATGTTTAATTTTTAATATAATTGTCACGTAGGTGTCGGTACTAAGAAGTGGAGATAAAGATGGAGAGTATGTTAAGAAAAGTTCATCGGTTAGTTATTAGTGTTCTATATGTGATCTAGTTTTATATGAGTTTCCCCCTCATGTGTTTTTTCTTCTATCAATATCTTACTTGTTTTATTATTATGCTTTAATTTTAATACTATGGTTGAGGTAGGTTATTTGATAACTCTCCCTTCCTCGTGTAATTATTTGATAATTTTTTTATTCATTAGGTTGATATAATGTATTTTCTTAATAATGAAAACAAATTAGATAAAATTAAATTGAAGGAATGGGGTGAGTCTCATGTGTTAAATTGTTTTCATTATTATTTCATATGTTCTTGATATATGATACTTCTTATTAGTGAAAATCATTGATGTTTCTCAGACTTGTGTATCATTTCTCTGATTGTGTTTTGGTCTCACCTCTCATAAAATTTTGGTAACATAAATATTGTAATGAACCAATTTTGTCAGAAAAGGGGATTGATATGAATGAATTTTTTTTAATAGATAAAATGGGAACTGTTGGATGCTGATGTAACACCCCATGATTTTGTGAATAATGTTTTTCAAATTAATTTAACCTTTTTGATATTTTAGATTTCACGCAACACTGAAGATAGTTTGTTTTATATTAAAGTACTATGTTTGTCTTATGTTATGTGCCACACCAAGTTAATCATCCATTACATGTAACATAAAAATTGGCTTTCTCAACAAAAACAGCAAGGTTATCTTGCATTAAATGCAATAATGTCCTTTCTTGATGACTTGTGTAACATACAAGACTGTGGTTTACCGAACAATAATATATTATTTAAATTTGATTATTTAATATAATAAGATAAAACCTCAACATTAAATTAGAGGTTATGAATATTATTAACAAGTTTAGGGAATATATGGTTTACATAATAAAATATGAATTCATAGGTTACCAATTAACTATAAATGAATATGAGAAATGATTGAATATAAAAGGAAATATTATTATGGTCACAAAGTTGTTTTACCCTAATAAATTAAATTTTCGTTTATGTCTATCATTTTACTAAGTCAAACATTCCTTTCAAAACACTGACATGGAATATGTTACACAAAACACCGACTTGGTGTACGTTACATGCAACACCGACTTGGTGTACGATGCACGAAACATTGAGTTTCTACGAAACATATTTTTTTTATATAATTATTTAAATGAGATTATTATAACCAAGCTGATAATAATAGTTATATGAATAGTAATAACTAATTTTAAAATATTTTTTATAATTTTTTATTTAAATAAATCAAATTGATAATGAAATATATGATTTTTGGTAAAGTCCTTTTATGTTAAAAATACAATTTTCTTGAATGATCTGATTTTTATAATAAAATTAATTTTAGACAAATATAAAAATAAAATTTTATAAAATATACTTCATTTATGAATTCATAATGTTAAAATTATTCTAGGTTGATTTCTTGGGATTTTTCTAAGAAACTTCCTTTTTTGATTAATAGTAAAAAATATTGCTTTTTAGTTAAAAACAACCTTCTACTTAATTATTTATTAATTTTAAATGATGTTATAAATTTTTTAAGGTAAAATTAGATTAATATTAAATATATTAATACAATTTAATTTAGTATAATCAATTTCACTTTTTAGTTGAATATAAAATCTTAACATCCTTTTAAACATTCTTCTACTTTAAAAACCGGTTATTTCATCCTGTCTACGAGATTGGCATTAATCTAAATTTTATCACTTTTGTGATTTAAATTTATAAAAAATACATAAACTATTGTATTGAGTATAATATTTATACTCTAATAATACCAAGTTAATTTTTGACCAAAATTATTAGTAAAAGTGATAAAATTTAATCACATCGATTAAGGCCAAATTAAGCTTAATTGGGGAATAAAGTTTAAAATTAAGGACCCAAATGAGCTAGACACATTCCCAAAGCCCATTTTATATCCATATTCAGTCCATAAACCTTCCATTCTTGACTTATTTTTTTTTATAACTTTTTTAGGTAATACAATTTGTATGCCTAACTTGTTTCTAATAAATCCAAGTGAGTCATTTTACTTCCTTATAAAAGGCCCCCACCTCTTCCTCTTCTTCACACATCGCAAACATTTTAAGTTCATCCAAGCCCTACCTTGTACTCTTTTCATAAATCCTCCCTTCCTATTAGAATCCTTCCCTTGGGTAGAAGTAAATCCAACAAAGCCTTTTGGAAGAAACCAAAAAGATTTACCTGATTAAGAGGTAACGACTTCTCTCAAGCCCTTTATTTTATTTTCCTTCCCCACCTCATCCAACTCAACTTATTTGATGATTATATAACAAAAATTGTATCCCCAAAATAATATGATATTTTAAATTGAAAGTTTTTACCAACACATATACACACCTCTATCTAATGGGTAAGGAACATATTGTTTCTCAATATAGAAAACTACTTCTTCACAAAACGATGATTGTTAATTTTTCCATTCCAACCTACCATGATGGCCATTATGATGGAAACAATATTTATATATTTCATGTATTAAATTTATTATTTATTTAATCTTTTTTATTTATTTTTAAAAAATGTATCATTTTACATTCCACTGTGTTTTAATATGATAATTTCGTTTGTGTAAATGTGGACAACCACCCCTAAAAGATATATGATTCGTTCATACACCACATGGATTGTATTAAGGATGGTTTTAGGGAATATATAAGATATATAATATAAAATAAATCTATCATAATAATGTTATATATATATATATATCTATGTGTGTGTGTGTCTTTTACTTTCATTCTATCAACAAGATAATTAGACGAAAATAGTGTTCATGTGTATGTACAGCCTACCGTCTCCATGAATGTTGTATTATGTTTCATACTTATATAATATATAGATTATTATAATACACATATACTATATATAAATGATATTTATATCATGTTTTAAATTCTTTAAGTCATGATATAAATTATAAATACCAAAGATATGAAAAATTATGACACATGCAAATACTTAAGCGAATATTACCCGAAGTGAAACTTTAACATAGGATTCTTAACAAGAGGGTACTATAAGGTCATAATAAAACCATATATGGTATTAAATATAATATCATGGTTATTTAAAATATATATTATTAATTAATATTTACTATAGAGGAGGTTTGAACACATACGATGAGAGTTAAGACATAAGGTAAGGGGATTTCATCTCACTTTTTATTCCCATGAGATACATGCTATGTTTGACACTATTTAAATTTTTGTGTTGTAATTACATCCCATTATTGTATTCTACGTAAATTATAACTAAATTTATGGGTATTTTAATATAATTTTTATGAACTTTCATTCATGGGGTTTAAGTTTCAAAAGTTACCAAATCGATAAAAATGTTTGGTCTCAATTTTCCTTATTTGAGACTCATGTTTTGTTATGCACCTAAACTCTTTTTTGAGGTATATATACTTATGCTTTACATGTTATATCATGAATATGATTTTTTTTATATTTCTAGCTTCATAAAATTTTATTTTCTTATATGAAGAGTATGATCCCATGTTACCAAGTTATAAGTGTTTATTGATACAATCTCATCACTTTTCAATATTATTTACTTTTATACTTCTTTTGATGAATTATTATGTTCTAATATCATAAAATTAATGAATTTTATTATTCTATAATTTTTCAGGATATATTCATGTAGTGGAACAATTTTATACTCTTTTTTATATAATATAGTTAAGAAAGTGTTTTTATGAAATCTATACTTTACCCTCTCTTCAGTTGGAAATCTATGTTCCTTCAAAAACATATTTTATAAAAAGGGTTTCCAATAAAACTATACTAATATACTATGATCATTAAAATAAATTTTTACCATTTTTTTCTTTTAAAAACTATTTCAAGGGAATCATATTTTTTCTTTCTGAACAAAGATATTTTATGTCCTTTTTACCGTGAAAAAGGAATGTTCTTTTTACCTTATATGACATGTATAGATTTATCCTCTATCAATTATTTGAAGCTTTATTTTCATGTTTAAAGGTTATTTTTTAACAAAAAAAAAATTAAAAGTTATATTCATGTAAAATGGTTTTCAAAACATTTTCAAACTACATTTATATTTTTTCAAGGAAAATGGATTTCAAAATGTCTTCAAGCTTCAATTATAAGTTTTCAAAGTAATTTAAATGTAAATGGGTTTACAACATTTTCAAACTTTATTTATATGTTTTCAGATTATTTTCAAGGAAAATAGTTTTCAATGATTTTTCAAGCATTATTTCTATGTTTTAAAGTTATTTTCAAAGAAATGATTTTCAAAACATTTTAAATATTTCTTTATAATATTTCTATGTTTTTTTGAAGAAAAGATTTTTTAAAATGTTTTGAACCTTATATTATAAGTTTTCAAGGAAAAATATTCTCAAATGATTTCAAGTCTTATTTATAAGTTTTAAAGGTATTTTTTATGAAAATTATTATCAAATAGTTTTATTTATTAAAAAAACTTTTTCAAAGAAGAAAGTGTATTTTCCTCAATAAATGTTTTTGAAAGCTATTTCAAAATTATTTTCCATCTAAGATGAAATCTGTTTATTTACTCATTTCATTATAGTAAATTATATAAAGGTTCCATTAATATCCTTTCTATGGAAGGGTCATGGTTAATATCATGGTCTTTATGAAACCCATTTCTCTTTCACATATTTTATGTTTATGAAATCCATTTCTATTTCATGGGTTATATGTTTATGAAATATGTCTATATTTCATGAGTTATGATTATTATGAAATGATTATGAGACATGTATATTTTCCATAGCCTACGATATGTTTACATGTTTATGATAACCATTTAATTTCATGGGTTCAGATATGATTTTTTATGATTTTGTGGCACATGTATGTATGAATTCACTATGAGACGGGTGGGACATATATGTCCCTCCAATGCATTGGGTAAATATTTATATCTCCTAAGATATACTAAGATAGTCTTGGGAGTAAAACATGACTACTAATATGGCCATGTGAGTGAACCGTGAATACCAAGATGGTATAAAGAGTGAACTCATTCTAGTAAGATAGCCATGGGAGTGGACCACGACTACCTTGATGGTATGATTAGTGAAATCATGCTACTAAGATAGATATGGGAGTGAAATATGACTACCAAGATGGTATAGGGAGTGAAACTATACTACCATGATGGTCTTTAATGCAATGTCATGGATACTATTGAAATCCTATTTTATTCTTATGTGCCTAACAGAATCCTATGTTTTATTCCTATGTTATGCTTTCATGGATTATATTCTTTCTTTACTTATGATTCATGTCTTATAAACTACCATGATTTATTCCATGATTCATGTATATGATCTTTGATATATAAGGTATGATCCTCTATTTTCATGATCATGTTCTCATACTCTTATACTACTAATTATTCTTATATATCTACCTTATTTACCCTTACTAAGCATTTGATCTCACCCCTTTACTATGCTTCCTTTCCCCAGGATATGTAGAAATATTTTATGTATGATTACTGAAGGTGGAGACTTTTATGGGAGATGTTGAAGATATTTCACTAGGATAAAATATTTTTTTTCGATGTTTACAAAGACACTAAACTATTATGGTCCTCGAGAATTTATTTTTGTAATGTATAGAATATTCCTCTAAAATGATGTAATATACATGTATGTAAAGCCTGGGTATCTATAGTTTATATATATTTTTGTGTGTTATTGAATTTATTATTATTGTTTCAGTGATCATGAGGTTAATTTTTAAGTTGTTAACAATTGATTTCTATGTCTGGTTTTGGATGCATTAGTTTGAATGTGTTGGGTAGTAGGCCTATGTGGGATAGCATGAGATGCATTGTGGATTGGTTTTCTGCTAATCAATAATGTTTGGGATGTTAGTTATGTTTGGGGCATTGGGTTCTACAAAAAAATGATATGGTTGGAATAATATGATATAATAGAGGATGAAGAGTTATTAATTAGCGATGTGTTGACCTAACACAATATAAAAAGAGGGAATATATAGATTCTTGTTGGATGATTTCATGGACAGTAGAAATCAGTTTTTATTATAGTTACCTAGTGGTAGTGGAATATACATGGTAATAATGACTTTTATATGGGTGTGGATAAAATGAAATTATATTATAATAATAATAAATTAATGATATATAAACTAAACATGTAATGGATGAACTAAATATGAGTAATTATATTAATGGTTTTTCATTGAATATGTAATTAAAGGAAATGGAAAATGAAACATTATTAATAATGGAAATTATATTCATGAGTTAAATTACTTGGTTTTTTGGGGAATCATTTAAATTTTTTAATGATTATTTTCATGGGATATAGGGTTAGTTTTTTGGTTTAGTTATAGATAGTGATGATGGTGGAAAATTATGGTGATATTTTGGTGTAAACCTGCTATGATAGTGTTTTGTGTGGATCTAACTATAATTTTATTTTTTATAGGATTTATATATATAGTCATCCTACATTAGAAAAACTTACATATTACTATCATGATTGGGTCTATAGTTTTTTCCTTTAACATATAAGTTAGTGAGGGAATTGATATCTAACTTATACCTCTTCCCCGTTCTCCCTTCCAGATGTAGCACATGTTGTGATAGCTAAAGATTGGTACAATCATATTATTCCTTATTATATTTTACTGTAAAATTATTTGGGGTATTATTGTGATGATAGGTATATGATATTCTGGAACTCCCTGTAGAGTAATGGTGTATTGTTTGTTTTTGTCTTTCAAGTTTGACTACTGTTCAAGGGAAATAGATTCTACTACTATATTTTTTTTGAAAATAATAATATATAGGTGGTTTAAACCAATGTTAAATATGACATATTATTGTTTATATAAGTTTTAAACTACCTATATATAAATTCATTATTATTTAGCATTAGTTTTTTATTTTTGAGATGGTTTTCCAGTCAAAAAATATTGAGGATATTGTGGCGGTTTAAAATGATGCAAAATCCTGACCATTTTTTGGATGTAAAACCCTATAAAATGTAATAAAAACCACCACTAAATATATGTTCTGATATGTTTACCAGAAACCACCACAAAATGGAAGAAACTGGTGTTTGTTGGATGCTGACACCAACTTTAGCGGTGGTTTTCTTAAACCGTCATAGAAAAATTTAGAGGCGGTTTAAACCAATTAAATAAAGCAATTTTGTCGTAGTGACTTATGATTTATTGGGAATATGATGTGATGATACTATTCTTATTATTTATCTAGATGGTTTTTTATCATTTTTACTAGGGATGTACTATTTTGATACCATTCATCATATTAGTCTAAATGTTGTATGATTATGTTTATTGAATGGGGTAATTATTAACACTTCATATGTTATTTTTTCGATAAAAATGTTTATATTGATTATGATTCACCCATTTAATATGAGGAATTAATTGGAATTAGTAGGTGACCAGTATGGCCTTCTATATCCCCTCGATGTAATGGTAGGTCTCATGAGGTAAACAAGCTTGGGTTTTTGGTTGAGGCCAAACCCATTTATATACGATATATTAGCATGAGGCCTTTGTAGAATGGTTATGATGTCTATAATTATGCATTAACTAATAATGATATTAGTTATTGATGTTATGTGTGATTATTAAATTAGTTAGAATATCCATTGTTACGTTTCAATCTTATTTGATTATTTATATGGAATTATTTCAACATCATTTATTCCTTCCATATTCTTGTCATGTAATTGATTGAATGTCATGTGTTTCACTTATTTACGTTAACTTATAGATTATTATTATTTATTCATAATAAATTATATTGTACACATACCATTACTGAGCATTTGATCTCACCCCTTTCTTATGTTTCTTTCCCCATTGTTAAAAGATGTGTATTATGATTGATATGGAGGTTATTATAGAGAAAATAATGATTCACTCAAAGAAAATACTATGTTTTATTTTATGTTTTAAATATTAATATGACATTAAATTATGTATCTAGTTTTCTAGACTACCAAACTATTTGGTCAATTGAGATGTGTTTCCTTGTATCTGATGACAATTTAATAAATTTTCCATTGACTATAAGCTACTAGGGTCGGGGTCCTAAAAAAATATCCAAATTGTGATGTCCCATTATTACCACAAAATAAACAATAAGATAAACCTTAAAGGTAACTAGTAACTTTAATATTATTTTTACAAAATTTAAACACATTCTTCCTTAAATGAATTTTTTATATTCAAAAACAATGGGTGGTATTTCTATAAAAATCTCCCAAAATATCATTAATATTGATAAACTCCAATCACATAAAACATCAAAAAAATGTTTTTAAGACATTGAACATATGATCAACCTTAAACATATAATCTCATTATGATATCCATTACCCTTAAGTTAATCTTACATGAATATATATATGCTTCCAAAATTGACCCAATCCTTAGTTGTTTTGGGATTCTTATATCCAAAATATCATTAGTACAAATAATTATTCAACAAGGTTCTTGAATCCCAATACAAAAATAATTAAACCCTTATAATTAATCATAGTTCTCTCCTTGGTCTATGAGTTAACCATTAAAATAGGGAATTGAATTAGCTAATTTCATGGTTCCCCACATTTAAGATAACAAACAGTAAATGGATTCCTAGGATAAAACTTATTTCTCTCCAATGAACTAATTGATTTTCTTCATAGTTTCAATACTCAATTCTATTCTTTTATGCTCATAAATTTTTTTTGTTCCTTTGTGAAATTATCTAGGGTGTCACTTTATTCATTTCTAACATGAAGTAAATCGACCCATTTTTCCTTTATAGTCTCCACAACTCAAGCTCTTAGAAGAATTCATCCTTCTCTTCTTCAGTGAATCGAAGGGTTGGTTAATGTATATATTGTTAATCATATAACATGATAACTAGTTAGGTATAATCAGCATACCTTTCACTCTAATCATCATCCAATTTGGATACTCAGAATCACCATAATTTCAAATATATTCAATGTTAACATGAATCCTACAGGTTTGAACTATTTACTAAATATAGAATAGTATGAGAAATAATTATCATAGTTGTAAACCCATATAATCATTCATAGGATGTCTAAATCAGGAAAAATGCTTTTCAATCTAAGACACCGTTGTTTTAACCAAGGTAAATCATTATCATTATCTATTAAAATCCTTTATAATGGTTTTTAAATAAAATGTGAATTATCCAAAGAATATCCACCTTTATTGGAAAACCAAGTGCACAGTAAGACCCATTGTCATGTACCATGTGACAATTTAGTTAAAGCCCAATGTGCCCTTTTTGATGTTATTGCCCCAAGGTACAACTGTACCATAACCATGCCCACTTGTAGTATATAGAAAGGGATATATTTATTGGAAAACCACATAATATATTCCACACCAAAACATTATTATTCACTTTTATACTTATCCTCAAATTCTATAATAGGGTTATGTTCGAAAATCTATGTTTTCTTAAATCTACTTTCTATGGTTTCTACTAAACTTTCTCTGATGCCAACTGTAAAGTCTCTAACCCCAGTATCTTAGAACAAGTTTCTACTATATTTCATAACTTCTAGATAAAATAGATCACATCCCAATGGACCAAATATTTTAGTAGTCTTCGTAAACAAGACAAAAACATGACTCTTTCATTAAATTTTAAAACATGAAATACAACATTGTAAAATTAAAAAAAAATTATTCATCCATGAACTCATTCAAAGAAATATTCTTCATATCATGGGGAAATGAAAAAAATTAAGGGTGAGATCAAATGATAAGTAAGGGTTACTTATAGTTTAATCTATCATTAATAAATAATGAATAATCAATATGGAAACATAAATAACTGAAAACATTTTATATTTAATCAATAACTTGAATATCATAATTAGTTACCTAATTGTTGGACTCTTCATGTGTTAATAATTTTTTAATGATCACAAATCTCATTACTGTTAATTAATCTTGATCTTCAGTGCACATCTTGCTAATGCTCTTGAAACTCAACAATAGGTGGACATCATGCTTTTATAATAATAAATCTTATGGATGTTAATTACTCTCTACAAGTCTTATGCATGATCACAATTCTCTCATATATTATCTATAATGATTAAACTTAACCCATATTCTGCATATCATTATCTTAGTCCAAATACAGATATTCGTCTAAGTATGGACTCACCATGAAGGACTCACCGTGACCCAGACACCGTGAAGGACTCGCCGTGACCCAGACACCGTGAAGGACTCACCGTGACCCAGACACCGTGACAGACTCACCGTGACCCAGACAACATGAAGGACTCACCGTGACCAGACACCGTGACCAGACACCATGACCACTCACCGTGACAAGACACCGTGATCAGACATCGTGAAGAGGACACCGTTTCCATGATCACTGTGACACTGTTTCTTAATCTTTTGTCAATATTATTTTAAATAAGTCTAACGGTCATATTTGTTGTTTTAAATGCAATTAATTTTATTTAATGTTAGTTGTTGGCATGTCAGGAAACTGTATCTCATACCTATAAGAAGGGAATCATTACTACTTCCAGAACTTTTGGAATATAAGAAATATTGATATGTAGTACATGCGCAACGAAATAAGCAACAATGAAACAAGAAGAGAAGCGGTGTGCAAGTGTGAAGATACAACACGAAGAACTTACGTAAACTGAAGTGCACTGTGTTGAACAAGAAGGAGATTGCAAGACCTTCAACGAATTCTCATGAATGCAATCCAACACCACTAAAGAACACACGACAAATCAAGAGATCATTCTCACTCCTGTAGAACAAAAGCTGAACTACGACACTCTGTTTTTCAACAGAAAAACCAGAGAAGGACTCTGAAGCATTCCTGCTGAATCCAACGAGTCCATAGCTACATTTATAATCACTAGAGCCTTTCTAAACTCTCATCTATCTTCTCTACGTGATTTATTTATTAACATTTGAGCAGTATGGTGTACTCTGTATATCTTTACACACTGTCTCCTGCACTGAACTAGAGGATATCAAAATCCTCACTCAAATTCTCTTAACTTGTTTTTACCCAAGTAAACTGTGGAAGAGGTCCTTTTGTGACCTGGTATTTGTTTTTTTCTCACAAAGAACAGTGGTAGAGGTCCCTGCGTGGCCAGGATAGTTTTTGTAAAACTGTTGTTAACCCCGATCCAGGGTGTGGATCAAATTTATATATATATTTGAGAGGACTAAGTCTCGGCTTGAGACTGAACCTCTTGTTATATCTGTTGTGAATCTTTTATTTAAGTTTAATTTATACGAAATATATCATATTTATTCCGCTGCTATTACTTTAAAATACAAAATTATTTTCAAGCTACTTTGATAGTTAAATTAGAATGTGTTTACACTTATTGTAAATCCGTAGATTAGTTTCAAAAGTTAGTTTGATCTTGTGGTTAAACTAACTGAGATCTAATCAATCTTTGAGAAGCTAAGTGAACATTTAAAATCTGTATAAATTCACTACAGTTTAACTTATTTTTTAAATTGGGGGATTTTAACTAGACAATAATTTAACAGAAATTTTAATTGGAACTCAATTCACCCCCCTCTTGAGTGTCCACTCTGACCAACATTTGGTATTAGAGGCTTAGTTTTTTGTTCAATGATTTTTGAAATACTCTATTTTTCAACTGTGATTTTAGTTGCATCTTTAAAGATCTTAAATTTCTGTTAGTTCTAAATTTTTTTCTCTTTAAATTATCTTTCTAAAATCTAGTTATGGATAATAGACTAGAGGGTGCTGCTACTAAAAGGCCACCTTTCTTCAATGGTACCAACTATGCTCAGTGGAAACTTAAAATGAAAATTCATTTAGAAAGCATAGGTTTTGATATTTGGACTGCCATAGAATGAGAATATAAACATCCCACTACTGCTAGATCTACTTGGGATGAACCTACAAAGACTTCTTACAATAATAATTGTAAAGCCATGAATGCCTTGTACTGTGCTTTAGGAGATGAAGAGTTTAACAGAATTTCTTCTTGTAAAACTTCTTTTGAAATTTGGGATACCTTGGGTGTTTCTCATGAAGGAACAACCAATGTTAAAGAAATGAGATTAAATACTTATACTATTAAATATGATAATTTTAAAATGAAAACTAATGAACCTATTTCTGACATGTATCTCAGGTTTAATGAGATAGTCAATACAATGAATTCACTTGGAAAAGCTGTTCCAGCAAAGGAATAAATTATGAGAATCTTGAGATGTTTACCATACCGATGGAGAGGCACATCTGTTTCAATCAGAGAGTCATGTGACATTGCTGCTCTACCTGTCAAAGAACTCATTGGTAAGCTTATGATGTATGAGGAAGAAATCAAGGTGAATAAAGAGGAATATGATAAACCTAAGAGGAAATTAGTGGCTTTCAAGACTACTGCTTCAAAGAGAAAGGACAAAGATAAAGCTCAACTACCTACTGACAGTTCAACCAGTGAAAAGTTAGACTCTGATAGTGATGCTAAAATGGATCAGATAGCCAGAAGGTTTAAGAAATTTTATAGGAAGAAGAAATTCTTCAGAAAATCAAATTACAAAGGAAAGTATGAAAATAAAGGACATTGGAAGAAGGATTGGAAAAAGCCAGATAAAAGTGATGATGTTGTCTGTTATGAGTGAAAATGAAAAGGACATATTAAAGCAGACTGCCCAAAGCTCAAATTCAAGAAGAAATATGATTACAAGGACAGTAAGTTCAAAAAGGCTATGAAGGCTACTTAGAGCGCTTCTGAGGATAGATCTAGTGAATCTGAAGCTTCTGAGACTGAATCCAGAAATAAGGCAAACATGTGCTTCATGGAAAACACATCTGAGGTAACCTTAGATACTCCTGCTTTAAATTCTTGTTATTCTAAAGATAGTGCAGAATCTGATTCTGATTCTGAAAACATGATTAGTGAGGAATTGTTTGAATATTGTAATATGTTGGAAGAGACATGCAATGAACTTAAGGATAAATACAAATCATTAAAGAAACAGCATGCTCTCACTACTACTTGTAAAACTGAACTTACTATTGAAAAAGAGAAAAATGCTCAACTGTTAAAGGAGAACACTGAACTGAAAATGTCTAATGAGAAACTCAGAAAGGATTTATAGAAATTCACAAATGGAAAGGATACACTAACTCAAATGATAGGAAAGAAAGTTTCACCAAAATACACTACTAGAATAGGCTACAAACCTGGACAGAGATAGTTTACTAAGAATAGATTTATTCCTAAATCTAGACAGAATGCTGCTAATTCTAGTTCTAGACATTTATATGCTTCAACTAGTAATATTCATAGTTATAGATCTAATAACGTTTATCTTTCAAAGTCTGTTGATTCTACAAATTTCATGAGACCCATAAGACAAATTTGGGTACCAAAAGCTCTGATTGCTAACCTGTTTGGACCCAAGAAGATCTGGGTACCAAAATCATTTCCTATCTAAATATTTTTTGTAGGAAACCTGCTTAAAGAGCTCTTGTAGGAAGACCTGGTACATGGACAATGGATGTTCAAGACATATGTCAGGAGACTTCTCATGCTTTCAAAGCATAGTCAGAATTGATGGAGGTTTTGTCACCTTTGGTGATAATTCTAAAGGGAAAATTATTGGCTTAGGCCAGATTGGTAACACTGACTTTGTATTAATTTCTAAAGTTTTATTTGTTGATGGACTTAAATATAATATGTTAAGTATTTCTCTATTATGTGATGATGGTTTTAATGTTAAATTTGAAAATGATTCTTGTAATGTTTTTAATTCTAAAAATTCTTTAGTATTTTCTGCCTTGCGGAATGAAAATGTTTATGTTGTTGATATAAATTCATTGGCCATGAAAAATATTACTTGTTTAAATGATTTTCATAAAGAGTCTTGGATTTGGCACAGAAGATTAGGACACTGCAATATACACTCACTTAGAAAACTTACTAGGAAGAACTTAGTTAGAGACCTACCCAAACTTGAGTTTCCAAATGACAAAGTTTATAATCCCTTTCAAAAGGGAAAGCAACACAAAATCTATTTCAAACCAAAGAAATAAGTCTCAACTTCTAAACCTCTTGAGTTGGATCACATGGATTTGTTTGGACCATCTAGAGTTTCTAGCTTAAATGGGAAGCACTATGTCTATGTCCTAGTAGATGACTTTTCTAGATATACTTGGGTATATTTTCTAGCTCACAAAACTGAAGCTTGTTCTTACTTTGTTAAATACTCCAAATCTGTAGAAAATCTTAGTGGACTTATGATTAAAACTCTAAGAAGTGATCATGTCCGTGAGTTTGAGAATCATGAATTTGAATCCTATTGCTCACACAATGGCTATAGTCACAATTTCTCTGCCCCTAGGACACCTCAACAAAATGGTGTAGTAGGGAGAAGTAATATAACCCTGCAAGAAATTTCTAGAAACATGCTTAATGAGTATGATCTACCTGTTTATTTTTTGGACTGAAGCTGTAAATACAGCTTTTTATATTATCAATAGAATCTTAATCAGACCTGTTCTTAAGAGGACCCCTTATGAGTTGTAGAACCATAGGAAACCTAAGGTTAACTGCTTCAAAGTCTTTGGCTACAAAGTCTTTATTCATAATACCAAAGATAATCTTCAAAAGTTTTCATCCAAGAGTGATGAAGGAATTTTCCTAGGTTATTCTATCTCTAGTAAAGCCTATAGAGTTTTCAATAAGAGAACCAAGTGTGTGGAAGAATCTGTTCACATCAAGTTTGATGAAACTGATCCACATGAGCCTAAAATCTCTCTTGACAATCTTGAAGAAGATTATATGTTCTGGACCTTAATGATGAATCAAATGAACCTGCTATAAAGACAACCAATTCTGGAAATTTTCGAGAACCTGCTTCTGTTGATTCCCAACCTGTTGATGAACCTGAAATTTCTAGTCCTACCTTTACTAGATCAACTAGAATTCTAAAGAATCATCCTTCAGATGATGTTGTAGGAAATCATGATAGAGGTACACAGACTAGAGCTTCTCTTAGAAATCAGGTTGAACATCAAGCCTTCTTGTCACAGCTTGAACCTAAAAACATTGATGATTCTATTAATGCTGAATTTTGGGTAATTTCTATGCAAGAAGAACTCAATCATTTTGAAAGAAATAAAGTTTGGAATCTTGTTGAAAGACCTAAGGACACTTTCACAATAGGCACAAAATGGATGTTTAGAAATAAAGTAGATGAATCTAGAAACATAGTTAGAAATAAAGCTAGACTAGTTGCACAAGGCTATGGTCACGAAGAAGGTATTGACTATGAGGATACTTTTTCTCCAGTAGCCAGATTAGAGGCTATTATGATTTTACTTGCTTATGCTGCACATCTAAATTTAAAACTATATCAAATGGATGTCAAGTGTTCATTTTTAAATGGATATATTGTTGAGGATGTTTTTGTTGAACAACCACCTGGTTTTTCAAAACCCTAATTTTCCATATCATATTTTCAAACTATCAAAAGCTTTATATGGTTTAAAGCAAGCTCCAAGAGCTTGGTATGATAGATTAAGTAGTTTTCTAATTTCTAAAGGTTTTACAAAAGGAATAGTTGATCCTAATCTTTTTATAAAACAAATTTCTAAAGATGTTTTAGTTGTAAAAATTTATGTAGATGATATTATTTTTGGATCTTCAAAAACTACATTATGTACTGATTTTTCTAAAATGATGCAAAATGAATTTGAAATGAGTTTAATGGGTGAACTTAAATTCTTTCTTGGTTTTCAAATCTTTCAAAATAATGATGGAATTATTTTAACTCAAAGTAAATATACTAGAGATCTTTTAAATTTTTTTGGATTGGATAGCACAAAAAGTAGCAACACTCCCATGAGTACCACCTGTAAGATGGATCTTGATGAAAATGGTAAATCTTTTGATCAAACCACTTATAGAGGAATGATTGGAAGTCTACTCTACCTGACTTCTAGTCGTCCTAATATTATGTTTAGTGTGTGTATGTGTGCTCCTTTTCAAGAAAATCCTAAAGAGTCACATTTAAATGTTGTAAAGAGAATTTTCAAATACCTCAAGAATACTCCCAATTTAGGACTGTTCTATCCCAAAGGACAATCATTTGAATTAGTTAGTTATTCTGATGCTGACTTTGCTGGATGTAGGCTAGATAGAAAAAGAACCTCTAGAACATGTCATCTTTTAGGTAAGTCACTAGTATCATGGTGTAGTAAGAAACAAAATTTTGTTTCATTATCAACTACAGAAGCAGAATACATAGCTGCTGGAAGTTGTTGTGCACAAATTTTGTGGATGAAACACACATTACTAGACTACGGATATCAATTCATACATGTCTCAATAAATTGTGACAACACAAGTGCTATTAATATTTCTAATAATCCTGTTTCTCATTCTAGGACAAAACATATTGACGTAAGACATCACATTTTGAGGGATCATTATCAAAAAGGTGATATCACTTTGGAATTCATTGGTACTGAATATCAAATTTCTGATATATTCACTAAACCATTAAATTCTGAAAGATTAGACTACATCATACATGATCTTGGTATGATTAATCATAAATGAATATCTTACTATTCTTAATGTTTAATACTTTACTGTACTTTACTTTACGGTTTCATACTTACTATTTCTAAGTTACTGTTTCATGCTCACAGTCTGACAACTCACTGTCTCACTGTGACTATATAAAATGCTCATTGTCTCACCGTGATGACTATAAACTGTCTCACCATGATGACTAGTTTTCTGTCTCACCGTGAGAATTATGTTTATTTTTATGTTTATTTTTTTTAACTCGTATCGTGGTAATTTTTATTTCACCGCTATTTGATTTCCCGTTTTTGTGTTTTTATGACATTTGACATTCCCAAATGATAAAACTTAAGGGTTTAATTCGATTCCTTACCCAAATTCTCTCATGAACCTTCTCTTCTCTCTCGCCCGAACCTTTAGTGAATGCCAAGGATGAAGCGTCCATCTTCACCCTCGTCTGAGAAGCGCCGCTCTAATAAACAAAAGAGGATACCGAGGATAGCTCCCAAAGGACCTCTAAACCCAAACCTGGTAAGCCGTACCGTTGTATCTGAAAAAGAGGTTTGCTCTGAATGGTTCTTGTCTAGCAGATCGTTAGTTTTGAAAGTTTTAAAAGAACAAGGATGGTTTCAATGGTTC
This sequence comes from Viscum album, assembly GCA_963277665.1. NCBI lineage: Eukaryota > Viridiplantae > Streptophyta > Magnoliopsida > Santalales > Viscaceae > Viscum > Viscum album. The sequence goes on from OY728132.1 coordinate 625,831,976, forward strand.
ACTGGACAGAATAGACCGATTTACCCGAGTCTTGTATCTCAATTATATCAGTATGTGAAGTTCTTTTTTGAGTTTGGAGAAAGCTTTTTGGTGACCAGCTGGATCGATGGTCAGAATTGCTCTTTCTCTTCAAGGATGTGGGATGCATGCCTAAGAATTCCACATGAAAGAGTGTACGAAGATTACCAGAGAGACCCTCCTCCAAGAACCGATATATTTGACTTGGAAACCACTTTGGAAAATCTAACTGGAAATGGAACCAAGCGAAGGGCCATAGCTGCTGAACTAGATGGGGAGACAAGACTTCTGTTCAAGTTTGTTCAGAATTTTGTTAGTCCAAGAAAAGGAGATTTTGCTATGATAAAGTATCAGGATGTGTTCCTGATTCACCTATTGAAGAATAGCCATATGATCAATCTGTGTAAATATGTTATCAACCATATCTGTGCGCTGATCAACATAACTTCCAAATCCACCTCCCTGTTATATTCAAGGATGATTTCATCCACGTTAGTTTCAAAAGGGATGGTTGGACCGAATGAAGAAAAATTAGAGGACCTTGATTTCTGCCTATCCATGCCTATCATCAGAAGGATGAAGATTAGCTGGAATCTCTGGAAAAAGCAATGGGTTGAGGATAGTGATCAACTGTATAAAAATTTTAATCATGTTGACTATCCAAGAAGGCCTAAGAACCTAGTTGATCCTGGTTTGGAACCAGATGAAGTGGTTGAGTTTGGGAACTCCCCGGACAGTCCCCCAGACAGCCCCCCGTACAGCCCCCACCCTACTCCTTGGACCCCGGACAGCCCCTCGGACACCCACCGGACAGCTCCCGGACATCCCTCAGATAGCCCTCTGGACAGCCCCCCACCCTCCTCCCTGGACCCCGAACAGCCCCCCCCCCCCCACCCTCCTTGTACTCCGTACAGCCCCTGGACAGCCCCCACCCTACTCCTTGGACCCCAGACAGCCCCCCACCCTCCTCTTTGGACCGCAGACAGTCCCCTGGGCAACACCCCAGACAGCCCCCCACCCTCCTCCTTGGTCCCCGGACAGCCCCCCAGACACCCCCGGGATAGCCCCCCGGACAGCCCCCCCCCACCCTCCTCCCTGGACCCTGGACAGCCCCCCCCCCCCACCCCCCACCCTCCTCCTTGGACCCCAGACACCCCCTAGACAGCCCCCTGAACATCCCCCCCCCACCCTCCTCCCAGGACCCCCGACAGCCCCCTCACCCTCCTCCCTGGACCCCCAGACAGCCCCCCACCCTCCTTGATTTCACATGCCTTTTTTTATTTCCTCGATCATGCAATGTTATTTTGGATTATTCCATTTTTTAATGTCTTGAATTATATGAATGTCTTTGTAAGTTTATTAGCTCATGCTCATAAAATGCATGTGATGATATGCTTAAAATTGAATACAAAGACTTGTTGTACATTCTCCATGTTATGTGAATTATTCCTTGTTTGATTTGGTTTACTTGTGAATTGTTAGGATACGACATGGGTTACATGTTAAGGACTCATGGACAGACTCGTCATGCTTAGGGAATTTAGGCTTGAAATTCCCGGATGAATTCTTTGGTTTCAAGGTGAGGGCTACCTGGATGGTTTCTATTACTCATGAGTGATATTGGTTCTTTTAAGATAAACTGAGGACATGTCTGTTTTTCAATATGGTAATACCATGCCTCAGGTGATACCCGGTCCCCTATGTGAGATACTTGGCAAGAAAGTCCGCCTAAATCTGAGGCGCAGTGTGGCCGAAACCACTCAAAGTGACGTGTATGAGTCCACCCCCTCTAAATCCGAGGCGCGATCTGGCCGGGATTTTAATTGAAAAGAACAACTGGAATATATAAAACTGAACAAACGAATTCATATTTTGTTGATACTTTATCACAACGATCCATGGGTCATATGTGACGTGTACAAGTCAACCTCGGCACAATCCAAGTCGCAGTGTGATCGGGATCCCTCTAAGTGTCTCTTTTATGTTTAAAATGGACAACATTTTACGTACATACAAAAAACTAACCAAACAGATTATGATTGTGTTGATACTTTAGCACAACGATCCATGGGTCACATGTGACATGTAAAAGTCAACCCCACCTCAATCTGAGACACGGTGTGGCCGACACCACTCAAAGTGTCTCTCTTTTGTTTCAAAAGGACATCATTTTAAGTGAAAACATCAACTGGCATACGGAAAACTGACCAAACACATTCAGATTGTGTTGATACTTTAGGAAAGTGATCAATGGGTCATTTGAGATGTGTACGAGTCAACCCTGTCTAAATCTGAGGCGTGGTGTGGCTGGTACCACTCTAACTATGTCTCTTGTGTTTATTAGTGGACAGGATTATAAGTCAAAAGAACCACTGGTACATGGAAAACTGACCAAACGCATTCTTATTTTGTTGATACTTTATCACAATGATCCATGGGTCATATGTGACGTGTAGGAGCCAACCTGGGCTCAATCCGAGTCGCAGTGTGGCCGGAACCACTCTAAGTGTCTCTCTTTTGTTTAAGATGGACAACATTTTAAGTACATACAGAAAACCGACCAAATGAATTCTATTTCCATTGAAACATTAGGAGAACGATCCATGGGTCATATGGGACATGTACGAGTCAACCTCGCCTCAATCCGAGGTGCGGTGTGGCCAACACCACTCAAAGTGTCTCTTTTTTTTAAAAAAATGGACTTCATTTTAAGTAAAAACAACAAATAGCATATGGAAAACCAAACAAACGGATTATGATTGTGTAGATACTTTAGAAAAACAATCAATGGGTCATATGTGACGTGTACGAGTCAACCCCGCCTCAATCTGAGGTGCGGTGTGTCCGAAACCGTTCATAGTGTCTCTCTTTTGTTTAAAAAGGACATCATTTTATGTGAAAACAACAACTGACATACGAAAAACTGACCAAATGCATTCAGAATGTATTTATGCTTTAGGAAAACGATCCATGGGTCATATGTGACGTGTACGAGTCAGACCCGCCTCAATCAGAGGCATGGTGTGGTCGGGATCACTCTAAGTGTATCTATTTTGTTTAAAATGGACAACATTTTAAGTACATACAGAAAACCAACCAAACAGATTATGATTGTGTTGATAATTTAGAATAATGATCCATGGGACAAATGTGAAGGGTACGAATCAACCCCGCCTCAATCTGAGGTGCAGTGTGTCCAGCACCAGTCAAAGTGTCTCTCTTTTGTTTCAAATAGACATCATTTTAAGTGAAAACATCAACTAGCATATGGAAAACCAACCAAAAACATTATAATTGAGTTGATACTTCAGGAAAATGATCCATGGGTCATTTGAGATGTGTACGAGTCAACCCCATCTAAATATGAGGTGCGGTGTGGCCGGTATCACTTTAACTGTGTCTCTTTTGTTTAAAATGGACAGGATTATAAGTGAAAAGAACAATTGGCATACGAAAAACCAACCAAACACATTCAGAATCTATTGAAACTCTAGGAAAACGATCCATGGGTCATATGTGATGTGTAAGAGTCAACCACGCCTCAATCCGAGTTGCGGTGTGGCCAGAACGACCCAAAGTGTATCTCTTATGTTTAAAATGGACAACATTTTAAGTACATAAATAAAACTGACCAAACAGATTCTGATTGTGTTGATACTTTAGAAAAAAGATCAATGGGTCATTTGTGATGTGTACGAGTCAACCCCACCTCAATCTGAGGCGCGGTGTGGTCGGCACTACTCAAAGTGTCTCTCTTTTTAATCAAAAGGACATCATTTTAAGTGAAAACATCAACTGGAAAATGGAAAACCGATGAAACGCATTTGGATTGTGTTGATACGATAGTAAAATGATCCATGGGTCATTTGAGACGTGTAAGAGTCAACCCTGTCTAAATACGAGGTGCGGTGTGGCCGGTACCACACTAACTGTGTCTCTTTTGTTTAAAATGGAGAGGATTATAAGTGAAAAGAACAACTGGCATACAGAAAACTGACCAAATGCATTTGGATTCTATTTATACTTTATCAAAATGATCCATGGGTCATATGTGATGTGTACGAGCTAACTCAGGCTCAATCCGAGTCGTTGTGTGGTTGGGATCACTCTAAGAGTCTCTCTTTTGTTTAAAATGGACAACAATTTAAGTACATACAGAAAACTGACCAAACGCATTCTATTTCTGTTAAAACATTAGGATAACGATCCATGGGTCATATGTGACATGTATGATTCAACCTCACCTCAATTCGAGGTGTGGTGTGGCCGAAACCACTCAAAGTGTCTATCTATTATTTAAAATGGACTTCATTTTAAGTGAAAACAACAACTAGCATACAGAAAACTGACCAAACAGATTCGGATTGTGTTGATACTTTATAACAATGATCCATGGGTCATATGTGACATGTAAAAGTTAACCCCCCTCAATATGAGGCGCAGTGTGGCCGACACCATTCATAGTGTCTCTCTTTTGTTTAAAATGGACATTATTTAAGTGAAAACAACAACTAACGTATGAAAAACTGACCAAACACATTCAGAATGTGTTGATGCTTTAGGAAAACGATCCATGGTTCATATGTGACGTGTATGAGTCCACCCCACCTCAATATGAGGCACATTATAGCCGGGATCACTCTAAGTGTCTCTCTTTTGTTTAAAATGAACAACACTTTAAGTACATATGGAAAACTGACCAAACAGATTCTGATTGTGTTGATACTTTAGAAAAACAATCCATGGGTCATATGTGATGTGTAAGAATCAACCCCGGCTCAATCTGAGGCGTGGTGTGGCCGAAACCACTCAAAATGTCTCTCTTTTGTTTCAAAAGGACATCATTTTTAGTGAAAACATCAACTTGAATACAGAAAACCGACCAAACACACTCAGATTGTGTCGATACTTTAGGACAATGATCCATGCGTCATTTGAGATGTGTACGAGTCAACCCCATCTAAATCCAAGGCGCGGTGTGTTCGGTACCACTCTAACTGTGTCTCTTTTGTTTAAAATGGGCAGGATTATAAGTGAAAAAGAACAACTAGCATACGAAAAACCGACCAAATGCATTTGGAATCCATTGAAACTTTAGGAAAACGATCCATGAGTCATATGTGACGTGTCTAAGTCAACCTCACCTCAATCTAAGTCACGGTGTGGCCGGAACCACCCAATGTGTATCTCATATGTTTAAAATGGACAACATTTTAAGTACAAATGGAAATATGACCAAATAGATTCTGATTGTGTTGATACATTAGCACAACGATCCATGAGTCATTTGTGATGTGTACGAGTCAACCTCGCCTCAATCTAAAGGGCGTTGTTGTCAGCACCACTCAAAGTGTCTCTCTTTTGTTTCAAAAGGGCATCATTTTAAGTGAAAACATCAACTGGAATATGGAAAACCAACCAAACGCATTCTGATTGTGTTTATACTTTAGGAAAATGATCCATGGGCCATTTGTGATGTGTACGAGTCAACCCCGTATAAATCTGAGGCACTGTGTAGTCGGTACCACTCTAACTATCTCTTTTGTTTAAAATGGGCAGTATTATAATTGAAAAGAACAACTGGCATATGGAATTCCAACCAAACGCATTCGGATTCTAGTGATACTTTATCACAACGATCCATCGGTCATATGTGACGTGTACAAGCCAACCTGGGCTCAATACGAGTCGTGGTGTGGTCGAGATCACTCTAAGTGTCTCTCTTTTTTTAAAATGGACAACATTTTAAGTATATACGGAAAACTGACCAAACGCATTTGGTTTCTGTTGGAAATTTAGGATAACGATCCATAGGTCATATGTGACGTGTACGAGTCAACCTCTCCTCAATCTGAGGCATGGTGTGTCCGACACAACTCATAGTGTCTCTATTTTGTTTAAAATGGACTTCATTTTAAGTGAAAACAACAACTAGCATACGTAAAACCAACCAAACAGATTATGATTGTATTGATACTTTAGCACTATGATCCATGGGACATATGTGACATGTATGAGTCAACCCCGCCTCAATCCGAGGCGCGGTGTGGCTGAAACCTTCATAGTGTCTCTCTTTTCTTTAAAATGGACATCATTTAAAGTGAAAACAACAACTGACATACGAAAAACTGACCAAAAACATTAGGAATGTGTTGATGCTTTAAGAAAACGATCCATGGGTCATATGTGACGTGTACGAGTCTACCCATCCTCAATCCAATGCACGGTGTTTCCGGGATCACTCTAAGTGTCTCTCTTTTGTTCAAAATGGACAACATTTTAAGTACGTACGATAAAATAACCAAACAGATTCTGATTGTGTTGACACTTTAGAACAATGATCCATGGGTCATATGTGACGTGTACGAATCAACCCCACCTCAATATGAGGCGCAGTGTGTCTAGTACCACTCAAAGTGTCTCTCTTCTATTTCAAAAGGACATCATTTTAAGTGAAAACGTCAACTGGCATACAGAAAACCAACCAAACGCATTCCGATTGTATTGATACTTTAGGAAAATGATCCATGGGTCATTTGAGACGTGTAAGAGTCAACCCTGACTAAATACAAGGCGCGATGTGACTAGTACTACACTAATTCTGTCTTTTTTGTTTAAAATAGACAGGATTGTAAGTGAAAAGCACAACATGCATACAAAAAGCTGACCAAATGCATTCAGAATCATTTGAAACTTTAGGAAAATGATCCATGGGACATATGTGGCGTGTACGAGTCAACTGTGCCTCAATCCAAGTCGTGGTGTGGCTGTCACCACCCAAAGTTTCTCTCTTATGTTTAAATTGGACAAAATTTTAAGTACATATGGAAAACCGACCAAACGGATTCTGATTGTATTTATACTTTAGCACAATGATCCATGAGTCATTTTTGATGTGTACGAGTCAACCCTGCCTCAATCCAAGGTGCAGTGTGGCCGGCACCACTGAAAGTGTCTCTCTTTTATTTAAAAAGAACTTCATTTTAAGTGAAAACAACAACTGACATACAGAAAACTGAGAAAATTCTTTAGTAATATTTTGATACTTTAGGACAACGATCCATGGGTCATTTGAGACGTGTACGAGTCAACCCCGTCTAAATCCAAGGCACGGTGTGGCCAGTACCACTCTAATTGTGCCTCTTTTGTTTAAAATGGACAGGATTATAAGTGAAAAGAACAACTGGCATACGGAAAACTGACCAAATGCATTCGTATTTTGTTGATACTTTATCACAATGATCCATGGGTCATATGTGACATGTAAGAGCCAAATCGGGCTCAATCCGAGTCATGGTGTGGCTAGGATCACTCTATGTGTCTCTCTTTTGTTTGAAATGGACAACATTTTAAGTACATATGGAAAACCAAACAAACTCATTCAGTTTTCATTGAAAATATAGGATAATGATCCATGGGTCATATGTGACATTTACGATTCAACCTTGCCTCAATCCGTGGTGTGGTGTGGCCGACACCACTCAAAGTGTCTCTCTTTTGTTTAAAATGGACTTCATTTTAAGTGAAAACAACAACTAGCATACGGAAAACCAACCAAATGGATTCTGATTGTGTTGATACATTTGCACAATGATCCATGGGTCATATGTGACATGTTCAAGTAAACCCCTCCTCAGTCTGAGGTGTGGTGTGTCCGACACCATTCATAGTGTCTCTCTTTTGTTTAAAATGGACATCATTTTAAGTGAAAACAACAACTGACATATGAAAAACTCAACAAAAGCATTTGGAATGTGTTTATGCTTTAGGAAAAACAATCCATGGGTCATACGTGACATATACGAGTCAAACCCGCCTCAATCTGAAGCACGGTGTGTCTAGGATCACTCTAAGTGTCTCTCTTTTGTTTAAAATGGACAACATTTTTAGTACATATGGAAAACTGACCAAACAGATTCTGATTGTTTTGATACTTTAGAAAAATGATACATGAGTCATATGTGATGTGTACAAATCAAACTCTCCTCAATCTAAGGCGCGGTGTGGCCAACACCATTCAAAGTGTCTTTGTTTCAAAAGGACACCATTTTAATTGAAAACATCAACTCGCATACAGAAAACTGACCAAACGCATTCAGATTGGGTTGATACTTTAGAAAAATGATCCATGGGTCATTTGAGACGTGTACGAGTCAACCCTATCTAAATCGAAGGCGTGGTGTGGCTGGTACCACTATAACTGTGTCTCTTTTGTTTAAAATGGGTAGGATTATAAGTGAAAAGAACAACTGACATACGAAAAAATAAAACAAACACATTCATAATCTATTGAAACTTTATGAAAACGATACATCGGTCATATGTGATGTGTACGAGTCAACCGCACCTCAATCTGAGCCGCAGTGTGGCCAGAACCACCCAAAGCGTCTCTCTTATTTTTAAAATGGACAACATTTTAAGTACATATGGAAAACTGACCAAATGGATTCTGATTGTGTTGATACTTTAGCACAATGATCCATGGGTCATTTGTGACGTGTACAAGTCAACCCCGCCTCAATATGAGGCACAGTGTGGCCGGAACCACTCAAAGTGTCTCTCTTTTATTTAAAAAGCACTTCATTTTAAGTGAAAACAACAACTGACATATGAAAAAAAAACCAAACACTTTAAGAATATATTGATACTTTAGGACAACGATCCCTGGGTCATTTGTGACGTGTACGAGTTAACCTCGCCTCAATCCGAGGCACGGTGTGGCCGGTATCACTCCAGGTGTATGTATTTTGTTTAAAATTGACATCATTTCTTGTAAAAACATCTGGTATACAAAAAACCGATCAAATTATGAATTGAATTCCGGATTCCACATATAATTGTCTTCTAAATTTTAAATTGAATTATAAATGAATTATGTATGTTTATAATTATCTTATGAATTTTTATATAATTTTGGATATGTATAGTTCCAGGATGAATTATATGTTAAATGTGTATGAATTTGTTCTATATATGTATGTGTTAGTTGGTTATTGTAGGTACAATAATTGTATATGTATGTGTTAGTTGATTATTGTAGGTACAATAATTGGAAATGAGAGGGAATGGACACCCTGCTCTGTGCCTACTGCGCAAATTGCAGGCTGCTGTGCAATTTGCACAGCATAGGATCTTCCAACGGTTTCAAAAATTTGGCATAGGATTCTTAGTATTTTTTTACCAACGGTTCTCTATAAACCATTGGTAAAAGCCCTTTCCCAATGGTTTAGAAACCATTGGGAAAGAAGCCATATGGTTGGTTGTCCCAATGGTATGCCAACGGTTGTGCGAAACCATTGGGATAAGTTCATTTTTCTAACCTATCCCAATGGTTCTGTGTAAACCGTTGGGAAAAGCTTTCCTAATGGCTTAATAACCAATATTTTGCAGAACCGTTGGTATAGGATATACCTACGGTTCTTCACACTTTCCAAACGGTTCAGAACCGTTGGGAAATTGTCCATTTCCAGAAGTGTTTCATCTGTTTGTTCATTATAGTGAACTGATTAGATCTAAATTTTATTATTCTTATTATCTTATTTTCTATTTATTGTCCCATTTCAATATTTTTCATTTTTTTCCTTTTCTGACTAAATTATTATTCTTCATTTATAAGGATAATTTTTTATTGGGTTCTCCATGTGATTTATGTGCTTTATACTAAATGATATAATTATAAGGTGAAATTTCATTGATAAAATTTTGGGCCGTTACATGATGGGTTTTTTTAGTTTTTAAAGGATAGAAGAGTGGGTTCCCTTTTATAAGGGAGGAGGAGTGACATTCTTGAAAATACCTAAAACTATTCAATAATGGGAAGTCACTCTCAAGACAAGTGCCTTTAGTATTGAAAAATAAAGGATTGGAGATAATATAAGGCCGATCCAAACCTATATCATTCAAATTAAGCATGTTTTAAACATGTTGTTCCATTTACCACTTTAGTTTAACAGCTTAATAAATCGATTTTAACATTAATCATAGTAATATATTTTTAATTTTTTTACTATACATTATGACAAAAAATAAAGTTAAAATTAATATATAGTTTTAATTATTTTGATTCAAAAATGGAATTAATTTTATCAAATTAAATTTGGTGATGTGGCAGAAGTTTGTTTAAAATTAATCCCACTGACGTGTCAAAAAAATGGTTTTTCCAAAAATCTATATTTCATTCATAAGATGATGTTATAATAAATATAAGAAAATTAAGCATAATTAAATGAATATAAATTTATATTTATAGATATATAATCTATAAATTTCATTTAAATCATTCCTCATTAGGATTTATTTTAATTTTTTAAAATGGAGAAACATTACGCACTTAAAAATAGTTTTCATATAAATGTGTTTCAAAGCCTAAAAAAACTTATGTTAATATTCAAAATAAATATGATTTAAATGTAATTAATTGAATAAAATATTACTAATTAATAATTATATTATGTTGAAATTATATTAAAATAATAATGGTACTTTTAAATTACTTAATTTATTAGAAAGAAATAGAAGTTTTACCAAAAATGGTATTCTTTACTATTCACTAAAAAATTAATATTTTCTAAAAATCCAAAAAATTCACCCAAAGTTAATATTGATATTATTATTTCAAAAAAAATTAATCCTATAAAATATCATTGTTGAAAGATCCATATTCTAATTATAATATTTTCTCATGAAAATAAATAAAAATATTTTTTAAGGAAGCATATTTTTTCTATAATAAAATATCTTTATTCAAAGTTGAGTGATTTTTTATTAAAAATTTAGTGTTAAATTTATATTTTTTAGGACCTTTAAATTTATTTTATAATTTAGTTAATCCTACCATTAATTTTACAGACAGGTTATAATGATCATATTTAAATAATATATTTTGTAGGTCGTTTATGCTCGGTGTTATGTTTCACATACGATATTAAACACAATGTTATTCTTTTAAAATATTGGGGTTTCATGTACCACAAGATATCAAAGATATTATATTTATTTAAAAAAATACTATAAAATTTTGTTATGTTATAGGTAATTATCTTTATTTAATTAAAATTTAGAATTGGAACTTGTATTTTAAAATCTCATGAAAATTCTAATTTTGACTATTGAAACTACACTCTTGAACTATTTATTTAAAAAGATATTTGGAGATTATTTAGACATGAAATTTATTGACATGATTTCAAACTAATTTGAATAAAATATTCATTATTATATCTTTTTTTATCTATTATTTATTAGGATACAATGATCCTCGAAATCAAAGATTTTATAGTCTTTTCAACATGGACGACGTCACATTAATTAAGATATAACATCTATATAATGTCTTGTATTGGGAATTTTTTTTGGAAGAATTAAAAAATTACATTAAAATTAAATTATTTTTTGGTATATAAATCTAGTTCCTACGTTATAAGGATTAAAAATACAGTATAATTTAGAGTAAAAAATATTCACTATTATGACCACTAGTAACCCTGGTCTCCTCTAAACTAGTTGAATGTGTATTTTTCTAATTTGAATTTTATTTTCCATAGATTAATATCTAAAAACATTAAATAAGTTTTACCTTGCAATTTTATTAATCTATTTTATGATATAAATATTTGATGCATGGATCCCTCACATGATATTCTCTTTTTGCTCTTCTTCTTCCCTAATGTAATGTTTTATTCTTAGAACCAAGTTCTATCTTTCCGTTATATGTTTCTTTTTTTTAAATTTTATGCCTATAAGTGTCAAATATTTTGGTCTATAAAATAATATTGGAAAATTTATTATCTCATATCTTTTCCAAGAGTTTAGTTATGCAATACATATCTACAATGACACATCCACCCATGAAAGGGTAGGTTTTTGGTAATTTACCAAATTATAACCATTTTTATTTTTTTAATCAATAATATTATAGTAATTTATATTAATATAATCCAAGAATTGAGTTTTTAATTTTTAAAACTCTAAAAAAATAATAATTTTACAAATGTGGTTGAACATGTTGATATTGTAAGACTATAAACTTAATCATCAAAACCGAACAAAGGGTGATTGATTTATAGAATATAAATATAATAACTAAACTCAATTAATCTTTATTTATAGTATGTATATATTCCATGATTTAACACTAAAAATAATATATCCTTGGAAATAAAACCAAAATATAATGTTATTATTTCAACTTTTAAAGTTAACATAAGATTAAATTATTTTCATTTTTGTGGTTATATTAATTTCTATTGGGTTGAGGGGTTAAAAAATATGGGATAATTATTAAATATATTATAATTTAATGGAAAATAGGTAATGTATAAATTTAGGGATATATTTAGATCTATTAAACTTTTCCAAAATATCATATGAAATATAACTTCTTTTTATAAATTACTCCTTATCTCGTAACACATATAACAACCCCCCGGTTTTCATAAAAAATATTTATTTTATTTTTATCCTATTATGAGTTTATTTAAATACTTAATCCTTATATTAATGACATAGGTTACCAATAGTGATCCACTTATCATAAACTAAACATAATTATAGAGTACTTATGGCAACACTTTTTAAAATATTCCATTTTTATACTTGAAGGGTTTTGGAGGGGAAAACACTTGTCTAAACATTGAAAAACTAATAAATACATGATTTCACTATAGGATATATCAATTTTTTTTGTTCAAAAAAAAATTATGAAGAACATGTACATTTTTTTGGTGAATCTAACTATATAATTAAGGTGTTGTTTTTTATAAATCCCTAACATTTCATTTTCCTGGGACCGGGAGGTATTGAGGGGGATTTTGGATGTCTTCCAAATACGGGGAGTATATTTTTTCTCTTTATATTTTCCACATGCACTGTCGATGGGTATGGTGGAGGTTATGGTCTTACCTATTTTGGGGTTGTGGCTGTATAGGCTACCTATAGTTGTTCTTGGTGAACTTGATGGGTGAAATTTCCATTTTGAGGGGCATGGTTTGTAAAATTTTTACCTGTGTAACATGGTGGGGGATCCATGCCCATGGTGTAGGGTGTGGTGTGATAAAGAGTCTAGTTTATTTTCCCTTTTAGTAATGTGGAGTCTCACACCTATGGGTGAATATATATTCATGGGTGTGACTGTGGTATCACATATTTGAGGAGAGGTCGAGTAGTGCAAGGAGGAAGTGAAATGATGAGCATTGCCTCCCCATATTGTTGTCTTATTAATGGTGAGTTAATATTGTGATGGTATTCCTTCTATTTCATAGTTATTATTCATGTTGAGAGTCTATAGACTCAAACAGTGTCTACCATGCCATGGTGGAAGCTGTGGTGCCAATAAAATCTTTTAAAATAATTATTAGAAGGAACGTGAAGTTTAGGGGGATGTTTCCATTTAAAATGGATGAAAAATCATATCTAGTTTTTAATATAGGAACCATTTCCATGGTTAAGGTCACCATGTTGTTGTGGAGGCCTATCATGATATATCTATAAATAGGGGTCGGCTCTTCCATGGTTTAACAAAAAATTTCTCTCTTCAAGCCCTAGATGGCCACCAGACCTCTTAGTTATTACATCCCATAACTTTCATACATATGTGTCACATATTAATAGAAGAATATTCATTACATAACATAACGATCCATTCTATAATTGATTAGGTCTAGTACTTTTGGAAACTTGGATACATAAACAACAGGTTCGTAGGTGAACTACATCATCTCACAAAACTATCACCCTTCTCAGACATATCATACATAATACCTTTCTTTATAACCTTTGAAAATGAAACATAATAAATAGTTAGCTCAAATTATCATTACAGGTAAACAATGGAGATACTAACATAACATGATCACAAGGGTATGAGAAAATGAGAATAGCATTTGAAAACCATACCCTGCAAATCATAGATCATAAACATGAGTCATGTCATAAATATAGGAAGTTAATAATACTAGAATTATAATGTAATAAAATAAAATTATCCCTGAGAATATAAAATTGGCATAAGACATATATTTGTGACATACACTAAGCATAAGAAATCTTATCTCACGACCCAATCAAGATAATCATAACATGTTAATCTTGGTCTAGCAGCCAATATTCTAACTTAGGGCTTAGGATAACCTCACATATAACCTATTTAAATCTTAAGACAACCTCTGATATCCCCTTTTCCAGGACTAGGATAACCTCTCGTGTACCCTCTTTTGGGATTTGGATACCCTCTCTTGTACCCTCTTTCAGGCTTGGGATAACCTCCCTGATGCCCTTTGAGCTCATAGAAACTTAATCATTACCCAATGTATTGGAGGGAGTTATAGATCACACCAATCACATAATATATACATTTTTGTTCCATAATATAATAAAACTTTCATCATATCGTAGTCTATATAAATTAAATGGGTTTCAGAAATATTTTATCCTTTCATAACCTTTAGAAAAGAAATAGGTTTCATAAACATTTTTTCATCATAAACATAAATAATCTGGAGAAATAATAAAGTTGTTATCATTGGATTATATCCCTAGTAAGGATTAAGTAACCTAAAAAGACACAATATTAGATGGAAAATTAATTTAAAATATCTCTTGGTACATTTATTTAGTAAAATAACCTTCCCAATATGAAAACATTGTTTTAAAATACAAAAAATTCTAAAATATTAAAAAAATTCATCGAAAATAAAATTTAAAAATTGTAAATTATGTTTTGAAATATAAATTTTTCATGATGGTGGGATATATTGTTCATTTGATACATGTTAAAACAAATATTACTTTTACATTTTTGGTAAAAATTCATAATCTCCTTATTCAAAAAACAATAAAAAGATTCATTTTAAAATTTTTTTAAGTCAAACATAAGTAAAAATTTCTTTAAAAATAATCAAAGAAAAAAAATTATTTAAAACATTTTTAGAAAACATGGATATGGATGAAAATTTATTTTCAACCGAAGGGGGAAATAAAGTTGATTTTCTTTAAAAAACATTCTTTTGGTCTCTTTAATCCTTAAAGAGAGCAAAATGAATAGAAAACATGAATTCTCTAAGAACAACCAAAAGAGAATAATATTCATGAGTTTATTTATATATAGATCATATTATTATATAATTATAATCATAATCATAAAAAATCCCAAAAAAATATGATATTGTAAAATATAACCCTTTCCACTTTGGTAATGTCTAAATAATATTCTCCATGCAAGAAAAAAATTATATAGATATTTATATACCATAATTTTTATTAGAATATTCATTATAGAAATTAATTAGAATTATATACACCAAAAAAAAGAAATAGGTGGTGAATATTTAATGTGTATCATGGAAATAAAAAAGGGATTAATATCCCTTACTACTTTGGTAACTTTTGAATCTTAATCCCCATGGAATAATAACTTCAAATGAAACATTAAATATCATTAAAATAAAAACAATTATGAAATAACTTTTCAAAGGGGAAGTATATACACCAAATAAAATAAATTAGGTTCATAAAAATAAAATATTTCTCAATGAATTATAATTGAGACTAAATATCTTACCTTAAGTCTCTACTTTCTTTGTACACATTTGAACCTCCACTTCTTCAGACAACATCTTTAAGTTTTCACCAAAAAAATTATTAGGAGGGTTTTCTAATAAAACTAAGGCCTATATGACATGGGGATAGAATTATGGAATATATTTGGTCAGGTATTGTCCAAACCAAAAGGATTTGGTATTGTGAATAAGTGATGGGAGGATGTGTCCTTTTATAATTGAGGATGTGTGACATTTTTTTAAATACCAAAATATATTCGATAATGGGAATTCACTCTCACAACTTGTGGTAAAAAAATTGATAAATAATGGATTGTAGGGATTACATTGGTGATCGACACCTCCAACCAAAAAAAGGACACATGTTTTAAACATATTACTCACATATATTCTAAATATACTCACTTCTACAATTTTAGTTTTCATTATGGTAACTAGTCTCTTTTTATTTACCTAGGAAATTTATCCTTTAATCATAAAATTAAAATGAGAATTTTTATATAATTTTAAACCACATACTATAAATATGAAATCCAATTTATTAAATAAATATCCTATGTATGTTAACAATTAATTTTAAAACATGTTCATGTAACAAGTAAAACTCTATTTTAACCTTAACCGTGGTAATTAATTTTTATTGATTTTTATTAATATTTATAAACAAAATAATTTGACCATATTATATAATATAAATTATAATGATTCCAAATATTTAATACATTTTATTAAATACGGTTCATGGAAGTAGAATAATTTAATTTAAAACAAAACCTATAAACATGACAAAAAAAGATTTTTCCAAAGAATTTTTTTTCATAAGTATAAAAACTTTTAACATAAAAATTCAATAAAAAATTGATTCCAATGACCTAAATTTGATTAATAATAATATAATTGAACTAATATTACTTTTAAAACCATTTTAAAATATAATTTAAAATTGTAAATAATTTAAACAAAAAGGAAATTTTCTAGTAAAAAACATTATTTTCACTATTCCTTAAAAAATTTAATCTTTTCAGAAAATTTTCAAAAAAATAACCCTGAGATAATTTTGACATGTTCATTAGAAAATAATTTTATTTTTTCAAAAAACAAATTCAAAAATTGGAAAATAATTATTATTTTTTTCACTAAAAGTAATGAAAATAATTTTTGAAAAGAAATTTATTTTCGATGTATATAAAGACATTACCAAAAAATAAGTAATTATTTTTAAATATATTTTATTTTACTAAAACCATTATAATTAATTTTTAAAATGTAGTTATTCCTATTCATAATTCAATGTCTAGTAGTTAATTTATAATGTTCATGTTTAAATTATAATATTAATAGTATATTATGGTTCGTTAATAGTTGATGTTGCTTGTAATATGACATATCAAAGAAATTAAATTTATTTGAAAACAAATTCATATTAATTTGGGGTGATACATTATAACCCCATTAAAATAAATTTCCCCCTAAAAATTTTATCACTCTATTACAAATAACTGAGGATACTTCTACTTTATCACATACTCGGGTTCTTATGTAACTTCCTCAAGCTGGTGGTTTCACCACATAACATTGACCATGTGAGTTATCTAGTTTTGTGGTAATTTCTCTCTATGATCTAGAATATCCATAGGTTATTCTTTTTAGGAAATATCAACATCAAACGGTGGGACCTCTAAGGTCAGTACATGTGAAGATCAGGTATATATACTTCCATGATATTGATGCATGGAAAGCATCATGAACTAGAGATAGGTTTGGTGGAAGTGCTAAATGATAAGAAACCATCTCTACTCGATCAAGAAAATCGAAATGGAAAATATAACTAGCGCTCATCATTACTTCTTTCCCAAATCTCATAACCTTCTTCCATGGAGAAATTCATTGGAAAACCTTCTCACCAACTTCAAAATTCAAATCACATTGATGATTTTCAGCATAACATATCGATAAACTATAGGATTCCTTGATGTGTTTTTGAATAGATTTATATTTATCTAAAATTTCCGTTGAAATCTAGGGTCCCAAAATATTTATTTCTCCAACTTCAAATCTAGATGTTAGAATTTTACACTACTTTTCATATAGGGATTCATAAAAATCCTTTTGAATGATCAAGTGAAAGTTATTGTTGTAAGAAAACCAAATTATAAGAAGGTGTTGATCCCAAACACATTTTATCTCCATGGAATAATATCTCAGCATATCTTATAGGGTTTTAATATTTTTCTTAGATGGACCATCCATACAAGTAATATACACAGTGCTGAAACATAACTATGTATCTAGATCTCATTGAATATTTCACCAGAACTTCAAGGTAACCCTTGGATCAGGACTAGACAAAATAGATTATGGAACTCCATGCACCCTTATCACTTCACTAATGTATATCATAAAAAACATAGTCCAAATAGAAATATTCACAATTATAAAAAGGATTTATCATGTTATCTTTTTCACATCGGTTAAAAATAACTGATGTGAAAAATCTATGAAAATAAATTTTTTACATTGGTCATATAATAACTGATGTAAAAAATATACATATGTTTCTTTATTACATCGATTATATAATTAACAACATGAAAAATAAAAATATCTACTTTATCACATTGGTTATATAATAATGGACATGGTGTCGGTTATTATATAAAAAACCTCAAAAAATTTATTAATCATGTTGATTATTATATAACTGAAATTATATACCATTTATAATTTCATGAATCATTATTTTGAATCATATCAGTGTTATTAAATCTCACAAAATAAGACTTGTTTTTATTACACAGAATCTCTAACCATCGTTTCATTGATCTTATGGACTCCAATATTGAATTTTAGTCTTCAGGCATCCTTAGTTTTTTTGCCTCATTGTTGAACATTCGATCTTCTCGTCTCTCAAGTAAGCCTCACACATAAATCCTATATTATTGTTTTTCAATGGATTAGATTACCTAACTCTCTTTTTTTATGAATACTCAAATCTTATATTACCATCTTCACAAACCCTTAGGTTTTTTCAATCTCAACTTCGTGTATTAGAATATAGATCTTCTCATCTAAAATATCATATAAACATAATTTTATACCGTAGTTATCCATTTATTTAATTAAAAAATTGTGTGGATTTCATTATATACTAATTTTATATGTTATATCATAAATTTACACTTTATATCTTAATGTTCTATTTTTTCTACTATATGGAAAAGCATTTTCACTCAATTGTTTCATAGATATTTATATTACATCACATCTTAAATTTCTCTGTTGAATCTATAAATTTTTCTTATCTAGATGATGATTGTGAATCTTTCATTGTTTACGCATACAATTCCATGAATATGAATAAATTTCAATTAGTTTTATAAATTTATTAGTTACTTAGTAATATTAATATGTAATATATACATACATTGAAATTTTCATATAGTTCCCATATACAATATCATATAAGTAGTGTATAATAATATCAACACTTTTCTTATGATGTGATCATATTCTTATCTTGAAAAATCATATATTAAATATACAGTATGAATATTATGAGTTACTTCTAATATAATGCTGAAATTATGGGTGAATACACAATAGGAACTATAAATTGGTTCTTTATATATATTTTTTATATTTTGATATATATATGTTTGGTTTTGACTCTATTTTCACTAATTAACACAATTGGTACAAATTATAATAGATATTGATGCGCTGCCTATATCTGTTCATAATTTAGGTTACATTAATTTTTAATTTTTTAATATTTCCTGACTATATAGGTAGAGTTTTTCATTGTTGCATTTTCATGGAATTCCACATGCATCACATAGTATTCACACTGAATTCATTTTCCCCCCATAAATTTGTATTTTTATTATATCAATGAAGTAAACTAAAATATTTAAATTGTGGTTTATTATTGTGTTACATTCAAATAAAACAATTTTTCATAGAATACCCAGTGTGTAATATGCTTTTCGAAACTTTTATAACACATTAGGAATAAATAATATATAATATTCGTTTTGAATATATATGGGTGTACTGCAATACAAGTTCATCATTATACTGTTTTAACTCTACTATATGATTATATTATTGTATAAATTAATGTTTCTTATAATAATTATTGGTTTCTTCATGAAAAAAAAATTGGATAAAAATTTTATGATCAAGATTCAAATCAGAATGGAAAATGTGCACTTGATTTGGATTCTGGTCAATAATATTCAATTTCAATTTTCAACTAATTTCATTCAAAAAAATGAAAAATGAGGGAATGGCCTAACTATATATATATATTTAAATTATTTTCATTCATTTATTTTTATGATTTACCAATTCTATTAAAACTTATATTCCAATATTTTTTAGAATTTATAATTATACTTTTCCAATACACCCATATTTTTTTTAAATCTCCAAATTTTGTTATGTTCAAATTATGACATCAATGATATAAATTAAAACTTGGTTTAACTTGAATAATTTATTCTCTTCTTATATTTCATTCATCCAATGGTTTTAAAAACTTCAAATTATGAGTGTGTGTCAATTTATAATTAAACGATTATTCCATGAAAATGTATGGGTTGGGTACAAGTTGATATACTAAATAAAGAATTAAATGAAAATATTTCAAAAATGTTATTTATACACATAATTAATGTAAGGACAACTAGATCTAAGGATAAAAATTCTTAGATAATAAAAGGAGAGTTTATAATTTATAACAACAATATGGAGGCATGTCTCCCAAAATAAAGATGAAATGTGTTTTTCAAGAAATACCTGATGAAATCTATATATAGAATTCAAATGATATTAAAAAGACTAAAAAGTTCACAATAGTGAAATATTTTTTAATATTTCCACGATATATTAATTATAAAATGGAAAGGAAATGTAAAATAATGATGAAATATTTTCATTTTTAGTGGTGCATGATATTGGGAATAAAAATCATGAACACGGGTTAGTTATGGAATATAAAAAATGATCAGATTAAAGTAAATGGATTGAAAATAATTTAAGATAACTTAATAGTAAAAATATATTCTTAAATATTTTTCCCACACTAGAAACTATGATTTATTTTTATAATAAATGGTTTTTATGTGAAATAAATATAATAAGAATGAGATTATTAGATACAAATTTCATCTTGTAACATAATCATTTTTCAAAAGACTTGGAATTAATTATGAAGAAACATATCATTGATGTGATTAAAAAAGTGATCATTTTATTCAATTAAATATTTATTTTAATTGTATAAAGAATATAATAATAAAATATAAGAGTGATATTTCTAATAAATTATATCATTAAATGTTAAGGTTTTCTTCTAAAAAAATTTATTATTCACTAATATTTGAGTTTTTCATTTCATTATAGTTATTGTTAATGTAAGAAATGTTTTCTCAATGAGTGTATTAACTTAAAAATACATCATTTTTTCTAGAAACTAATACTTACAATACATCTATACATAATATATTATCTAGTCAATAACAATCCTATATTAATGTTCAAATTTTTTTTATGTTCAATGTAATATTCACTTGAGGTTTCTAGATATTTAGCCCCTCTTCTAAGTCATTCATTTATTTTTTATTTTTCATTAAGTATCTCTTTTAAACTCTAGAGATAAAAATTTAATTTATTTTCTATTTTACTTTTGTATAATCATTCCAATTAACATGGAATTTAATCTCCAATATTATTAACATTTTAAACATTATATTCTCTAATATTGAAAATCATATAAACATTTTACGGAAGGATTATACCACATGTTTTTATTCTTGGTTATCATTTTAATAATAAAATATTTCCCCCAATTACTCTCTTTTATCACAACAATATTCATTTGAAAAAATATTTATTTTTAATATTTGTTATAGATAATAATGAGTCAAACTAGGATTACGTCACCTCCAATAAGTGAGGATATAAAGAATGTGTTGATGATTTTTTGGAATTTTATAAATGAAATGTTTTTCTTCTCATGCCTAAAAAGTTTAGATATAAATAATTTTGAAATAAAATATATCAAATATCATTTAATTTTTCATGGTTTTAACTCGAGTTACAGCCCTTATATTTGGCATGGTAAAACTGGCTATAATTTCAGATCTATTATTGATTATACTTTGTAAAATGATGACTCTTACCAAATTTAAGAAATGATTAGTGATATTATAGTAGATTCAATTGAGAAATAACTGAAAATTGTGTGTCTATATGGTGATTCTAACAAAACAATGTATTCGGGTTGTACAAAATTTATGGTTTTTTAAATGGTGTTAATATTGATTAACTTAAAGGAAAAAACATGGATGGGGAAAATAGTGTTATAGAATTGATATAATTTCAGAAATATATTATTCTTAAATAAAATTAACTTCTATATTCACATTATAAAGTGAAGAAAATACTATGCCTTATGGGATTAGGGTATAAAAAAAATATATGTATTCTTGAATAACCGTGTTCTATATCGAAAGAAATATGAATTTCCATTAAGGATTTATAAATGTGGGATGTCATTCTATAAGTTGAAAGAAAAATAACATGATGATTTAGTGGTTACAGAGACCGCTGCCAAAGAATGTTGGTGTTTTCCTATAATTCCTTATTTGAAATTTTTATTTAAAAATCCATATATTGCAAAAAGGTTAGGATAGCATGTACATGAAAAGATATGTGATAGAAACTTACTACATTCATCTAATTGTCCACTATGGAATAAATTTTATCACCAATTTCCTATATTCTAAAATAA
Source organism: Viscum album (assembly GCA_963277665.1). Classification (NCBI taxonomy): domain Eukaryota; kingdom Viridiplantae; phylum Streptophyta; class Magnoliopsida; order Santalales; family Viscaceae; genus Viscum; species Viscum album. The sequence continues at coordinate 625,854,344 of OY728132.1, forward strand.
AGTTATAAATATCAGACTTGGACTATGAATGGATGGAATGAATCTATATTAAATTCTAAGCAGCACAAAAAGTTAAATAATTGTTTTGTTGGAAATTTACAACTTCTTTTCTGAATTTTCATGAATCCAAAATATGTCATGTTGAGTCTAATAATTTCCAGAAAAAAACAACCCAAAAATGATATTGATGTTTTATTGTCAATATTAATTGATGATTTGAAACATTTATTAGAGGAAGGTATTAGGGTGTGTGATTTTTATAAAATGGATGATTTTAAACTACAAGAAATTATTATGTTTACTATAAATGACTTCCATGTATATAGAAATTTTATTGAATAGAGTGTTCAGGGGAATAAATATTTTCCAATTTATGAACAATAGACTTCATATTATCAACAACATCATGGGATAAAAACAATATACATGGCTCATAAAAAGTTTTTGTTTATGGATCACTCTTATAAAAGATTAAAAAAGGAAATCATCAACTCATCAGAATTTGATATTTCTCCAAAACCTTTATTCACTGATCTATATTTTGAGAGGGTGACAAAAATTGACGTGACATTCGAAAAGACACATAAATGTGGTAAGGATAAAAATATATGGAAGAAATGGTCAATATTTTTTGAGCTACCATATTGTAGATATCATGAGGTCTAACATTACATTAATTTCATGCATATAGAGAATAATATATGTGATAGATTGATTGGAAAATTGTTAGATATTAAAGGAAATACTAAAGATGGTTTGAATGAAATATTTGACTTACTCTCAGTGGGAATATATTTGGAGTTATCTCCCATTTCGAACGAAAGGCGATCATTCATTTCCCTAGATTTTCATACATTATTCGAGAGGGAGAAAATTAGATTTTGACAGTGTCTTCATGATATCAAAGTTCCAAAGGGTTATTATTCAAATGTAAAAAAAATTGTTTCTTTAAAGGATTCGAAGTTGATAGGTATAAAATATCATGATTTTCACATCATGATACAACAAATACAACTGGTTTCATTATGTGGAATATTTCCCATCCATGTCAGAATGACTATCATGAAGGTATTTTATTTTTTCAATTCAATTTTAATAGAGTGATTGATCTAAATACTTTAAAAATTATGGATAATTAAGAGTTTTCAATAATTTTTCAATTAGATATGTTTTTTCATCCATATTTTTTATATGATGGTGCATTTACCAGTTTATTTTGTGTGATAAATAAAGATTCTAGGACCTATATATTTATGTTTGATGTATCCTTTTGAAAGTTATATGAATATATTTAATGGGTATGTTAATAATCCCTATCAATTGGATTTCTTCATTATTGAGAAGTATATTTTTGAGGAGGTTGTGAAGTTTTGTACAAGATACTTATCTATAGTAGATCACATAAGTTTTACTATATCTCAATATGGATGAGTTATTTTTGGGGGAAATGGGATTTATGGATTGAAAGTCAATTTATTGATAGGTGAATTGATAAAAAAAGGTAAATTTATATATCTTGAATAATATAGATGATTCTCATCCATATATAACATTACATATTAATATATTGAAATAATATTTTCCAAAGGATAAAGATATGTGGATTTTGAATGAGAATAAAAAAACCTTTTTTCCATGGTTTAAAAATATAATGCTTGATAGATCAGATGCATTAAAAAATTGATATGGTTAGTGGGTGGTCTAAGTTTAAATTTGATAACATGGTCTGGGTATAAAATTAATGGCTATAAATGTTATACAAAATATTATGATAGTAAAATTGAAGTCCAAAATAGTTGTGTATTGGTGTTTTCATAAGTAATTTATTTTTTGAATTCAAAATACAAAAACGAAATCTCTATATCAACCACATATTAAGGACTCATCAATGAAATATGCGAGGTTGATTGAACTAAATTACAATTTTTAGAGTTTAAGTACAAATGTTTTATCAATAAAAATAGTTTTAGACAATAAATTTGGAATGTAACTAGTTAATATGAATAAATTGGAATACATTGTTGATCCTTGTATCATAGAAACCCATGATAAAGAAATTTCCTATGTTCTTGATCAATATGATATGCAGTTGTCTATTATTTTACAATGAAATAAATAGTAAGTTGGTTATGATAAACTTGATGAATATGTTGATTTATGTGAGATACCTACTTTCATGGAATGATTAATTGATAATATTAATAATAACTCTGAAGAAATGTTTTGTGCCATACATAATGATTATGACAAATTAATTTTTAAAAAACAACCCATTATCACAATCATAATATTACTGGTAACATATGTTTATTTATAGTTTACATTTTTAAATTTCATAAATTTTTTGATATTTTATTTTTATTTTTTTATTAGAACACATATTATATTTAATTAGTAAATTTTTTTGTTTATATTAGTTTATATTTTCTTAGTCTACCATTTTTACCCTTATGTAACTTATCTATTAATTCATTTTATTGAAAAACCAATATTTTAAACTAAATATGTTAAATAAAAAAATATTTTATAAGAGTGCATTCAAAAAATAAACTCTTTCGTGTAAAAATGAATTATTATGTTGGAAAATTTTTACTATTCACGCACTATTTTTTGGATTTGTTTTCATTTGTTTATATCATTTCATCTCTCATTAATATTTTTATAATTTTAGTTAACTATAAAAAATATGAATAAAAATCTATTCTGATTAGTTTAGTTTAATTTTTGTTTGATAAATATTTATTTTTTATTTAAATTTATATATAATAGTTAGAATTTTATACTTGTGTACTAATTTTTTTTTTCATCTATTTATAGGATAATGACATATCAAAAATTGGTTCTACCACATACTTTTAGAGATGGTTGTATTCAAACCTTTAGGGAGGAACGTACAAATGCTCATGTTGATGAGCCTCCTCATCCTTCTTTATAAGAGACATCTACGTCCATGAGGGTAAAAAATAGTTCGAGGGTTGGTAAATGTGGCATCACATGTTCAAAAAAACTATTAGTTCCCCATATCCAAGACTAGAGGATACTAGTATAATTTAATGATAATGATATTACATGAGGTCCAAATTTAATACAATTCAAGACTTTTATAGCAGTACAGGCTAAAAAATGTTAGCATTTTGTTTGATAATTGGAGAAGTGTAAACAATGTTACAATATCTCACTTTTGGGAGATGGATTTCGTAAGCTCATTTGTTATTATTTTTCTTATATTGAAAATTTTATAGTAATATATGTTTTCCCTGTTCTTATCAGATGACATATGAGATACCTTATTCTAGAAGAGTCATAAGGAAATGTTTATCATTAGATACTAAGAGATGAATGGATTTTAAATCAACCCTCACATAAGATTTCATTTTTCGACGTAGAAAACATAATAGTCCATGTGATATATATCTATTTATAGATTAAGAGACATGGATACAATTTTTTTGAAAGTAGATGATAATAAGCATTTTTAGTCAGTGAAATGTTACCTTTTAGATGTTTTTTTCATATTAATGACCATATTAAAAATTATGTATTATTAATTTATAACAACAGAAAAGATCTCATCCAAAGATCTAATATAGAAACATATACCCACATACTTTATATCAGGGATGGTATATGTTTTTATAAAAACAAATGATAGAAAAAAATTAAAAACTAAGAGTTGAGTTTTCAAGCTCTACATAGGTTGACCCTCCTCCCCCTGCAGGACATAAAAAATAGAAGAGGGATCAGATGATATCATTTCCTATAGATGAGGTGAGTGTAGTTGAAAAAATTATCGACAATTTTTTAGTTTGGTAATCTAGAATTTTTTGATCTATTACCATAGAGGTATGCATATATTTTATCTTTTATTTCGGTTTTCTGTTAAATTTGTTTTATCATTTTAAATTTTATATATTTATCTAATTTTTTACATAAATAAATTAATGGTAAAGAAATATTTTATAGAAAACAACAAATAATATGTTTTATGACTTCAAATACAATTTCAACTAGTCATAATAGATTTTCTACATATTCAATTTTTTTATTGTATGTTTATGAGATTCAAAATGAATCTTGTCTTTGTGGGCATAAAATGACAATGGGGATTTTAAATAATGATATCATGGATCTTGTATCTAGATATTATTTTAGAATCAACATGATGCAAGTTTTTTCCATGTATGTCAATTAGAAAAATAATTCCATTCATTTAACTTATTGAAAATTTATAATTATGTTTTTATTTTATTAGGTATATTTATACAAAATTTACAAATCATGACAAGATAGATGTATATGGATTTATGGACACATAGTTTATTCACCTATAGTGAAGATATTGACTGATGTAGAAAGGCCATTTTATATTTTTGAAATATTTCAAAAGAATGCAATTATTAATTGTTGGATGTTTCCTTATCTTCAATAGTATGAAAAAAATTTCTCACAAAGTGATATATATCTCTTAACATATTAACAACTCATATTAAATTTTCTTATATATCAGTGGCCATTGGATGTTGGGTTTTTTTAAAGAGAGAAGACACTTTACTGGATATAATTTATCCATGGTGAAGTGAGAGAAAATTTTATGAATGTATTTAACATGTAAGTTTGAATATTTTAATACATATTTATATTATAATGACTAAAATTTAATTTATTCATATTATTTTCAAACAGGGTATGGAATTTATTTAGAGATATTATAATAAAGAAGAGTGTGAAGATTAAATATGTAAAATCTTGGGTGAATTTTTATTTACAATTACTAATTTTTTAATTTATTACTAAAAAATGAAATTTTTAATTGATAATTTATTTTAAACATAATTTTCATCAATAAGGAACAAATAAATGTGGATACTTTGTTTTAATATTTATGTATGAAACAATTTCTACTGGGACAATTACAATGTTCCATAAGGTTATATTTATTTATAAACTTTTCATTAATATTTCATTACTTTTGTTAAAAAAATACAAGTTAAATGGTTTCTTTATAATTTGTAGCTTCTTTATGACCCTCATCCATATAGTGAAAATAAGATAATACACATAAAATTTAATGAGAGAATCATTTCATAGGTTTTATTTGATTTTAGTTTATTTATAATATATATTGTAAACTGGAAAGTTCAAATTGTAAGTTTCTTGTTGTTTTTCTACTGGTTTTGTTATTTACTAGTTTTATTATTATTTCTACTGGGGTGGGTAAGAATCAAAATTTATTTAAAAAAAATTATTTTTCATATTGGTTATGAAGAAATGACATGAAAAATCAGTCATGTGGGGGTTCACTTGGGTTATGAGATATCGAATGTGAAAAATTGTTTTCCACGTGGGTTTTTTTAAAAAATGATGTTAAAATTGTCCACAAAAAATTATTTACGGTGTCTATTTTTTAAACAATGTTAAAATCATATTTATAGTGTCTCATGTAATAACATCACGTATTAATCAATGTTAAAAAGAAAATAAAAAATGACATTAAAAATCATTTTTTCATTAGTGTTTCTCTAATATCAATGAATTGTGATGAATTTTGAAGGTGATAGACTACTACCCATATAGAATTATTCCCTTTATAGGTTTTAGGGATTCTGATGAAAAAATATGTGGTAATTTTTTCTGATTTCCATTTATGTATGGGTAATGGTTGTAACATTCCCTTATACTTTCTTCAATTAGTCTTAACTTTATGACATAATAAGAACTCGGATATAAACTCTACAATATCTCTCTTCATTCCATCCCACCATAAATTATTTTTGTGTTATTGATAAATATTTGTACTTATAGTATGAATAGATAATGAAGAACTATGATCTTCTTCTAACAACTCTTTCTTTAAATCCAGTATGGATGGAAAACATATATAGTTCTTGAACCTTATCATTCAATCATAATCAAGGTTAAACATAAGAACATTTCTCAACTTATTTTGAATCTATAATTCCTCCTTCTTCACCTATTTAATATTCTATTGTATATATAGTTTAAAATTAATTTTAGAAAGATAATATTTCTCCCCTTCCATCATGATTTCAAGATCTAACCTTTGAAAATCCATAAATATAGGATTTATCCTTTTGAATCAAAGCATCTTACACTTTGTTCTCTTTCACAGGGTAGTAATTTATTGAGAAGTGATAATATTTAATCATCTCTAACCATATTTTTTGGATCATATTCCACTCATTTTGTATGAATATATACTCAGTATATATAACAAACATTTCTCCATAAAGATAATTTATCTGTATTTTTAATGCAAAAATTACTACAACTAACTTCAAATTGTGAGTTGGGTAAGTTTTTTTGTCAACCTTATATTGTTGTGAGGCATAATATATCACCATATCATTATTCATGAGAATGAATCTCAATCCCTTCTTTGATTCATCACTATAGATTAAAAATCATTCTACAATGCTGGGTAATGCAAACACAAGTGTACTAACTAAAATTCTCTTTATTTCCTTAAACATTTCTTCACATTAATCTTTCCAAAAGAACTTATATCCCTTCTAAGTTAACATCGTGATTGGATTATATAGGCATGATAGATTCTCCAAAAACATTCAATAATATCCATCCAAACCATGAAAACATCATATTTTAGTCAAAAAGGATGGTCTGGGACAATGTTTAATAAATTATTTCATTGTTGAATCCATAGATATAACCTCTATTGAGATTATATAACCTAAAAATTAATCTCTTTATAGCCAATATTTACACTTTTTAATTTTTTTATACAATTTAACCTTCATTAGGGTCTTTAGAACAATTCTCACGTGATTTTTATACTATTTATTACTCTTAGAATATATAATAATATCTTATATAATGACTACTATAAACTAATCAAGGTAATATCCAAAGACACTATTTATCAAATCCATAAATATAGCAAGGGTATTAGTAATACCAAATGAAATCATTATATATTCATATTTTCTATAACTCATACAAAATGCCAAATTGGGTATATCCAACATCTAAACTATTAATTAATGATATCCAAAACAAATTTCAGTCGTAAAAATTTATTAATCTTTGCACAAATGATCAAACAATTCATCAATATAGGGTAGGGGATACCTATTTTTATTGTGATCTTGTTCAGTTCCTAGTAATCAATGAAAAACTGCATTGATTCATCTTTATTATTAACAAAAAGTACAATTCCCCCCCATGGAGATACACTTGGATTGATTAGTCCCTTGTAAATATTCTCCTCAAGTTTCTTCTTTAATTCCTAAAACTCAACCATGACCATTATATAGGAAGTATTTGAAGTGGGAATATCTCCAATTTTGAGTTCTATTGAAAACTAAAATTCAAAATTTTATGGAATACAAGTAAAGTCTTCTAGAATTACATCCTCACAATAGTTATATCAAACATATTGTTTTTATCCACAACTATATGTGATAAAACCCCCTTTTTAATAGGAATAAAGACCCAAACAATGTGTGAAATTTCCTTCTGAAGTTTATATTTATCATCACACTGATAGATGATTATAGGTTGCTTTGTAATATTAAATATGAATTCTCTTCCATGGAAATTAATGTGGGATTTATATAGAAAAGTATAATCCATGACTAAGATAAGATCAAATTTACCATAGAGAGAATAACAAGATATTTAAGAATTAAATTCTGAAAAACATCAACCAGAGAAGAATCATATACATGAGATGTGATCATCGTATCATTAAGGTTTTTCATGGATAATTAAATATATACTAATTTGAGTGGAATTTTTATACCTTAAAAATTATTTTTATATAAAAGAGTGGGTAAATACATAATAAAATAAGACATTATCAGTTCTAGAGTGGATGATAAATGTACCTTTCAATACATTTTTATCATACCCCTCATAAAAAATAGTCACTGTATGATATTTCTATTTATATCTCAGCTGAAGAGGTTGTTGACATTGATCATCATCATTAAAATTTATATTTGATAATTGGATATCATAATTCCCATAATACTTACATTTGAAACACTAGATTGTGTGAGGTGAATTATGTAGAGTTTTCACTCTATTCGCATAATTAGTTGAATTCTTCCCATCCCTTTAGCATTAGGTCAGTCGATGAACCTCCTTTCCACACATAAAACATTTATTAGTCCTCTTAAGAAAATTTAATCTATTTTTTACTTCCACACATCAATCATAAAGAAAATATCATCCCCTTTTCTCTATGTTTTTAGAGTATCCATTGAATTTCATATTTTCTTTCTTATCAAAACCTTGTGATTGATGGGTAACTACAATCTACACTTCCACCTTGATAGCACAAAAAATGATTTCATCATAGGTACCAAAGTCCTTTATGTCTAACTCCCTTTAAATACTTATTTTTAATCCATTGAAAAATAGATCAACCATACATTTAAGTTGGATGATAATAAAAAAAATCTACCTCACAAGTCTTGTAAAATTTTCCTCATAGGTACTAACTCATTCATCATACTTCTATTTTAGATCAAGGAATTCCTTATACATTTTTATATGAAAAATATAAGTAAGGTTGTTATTGAAAAACAATCACATAAACTCACCCCACTCCATGAGGTCAATTTATTCATGTTTCCTCATATTATTGATAAGCTTCCACCATTGATATATTTTCCCTTGAAAATGATAGAATTAAAAAATGAATTTTTCATGCTCCAAATACTAGATAATGGAAAATATTTTTTCAATAGTACTCATCCATTTCTCAGAAACTAATGGATCATAATAAATAATAAAATAAGGTGTATTTTGCCTCATGAAGTACACAATTGATCATTGTTCCCTCCTTTTCTCATATTGAAGTTTAGCATGATTAATATATTGAGTAATTTTTGTGATCATATAAATGATATTTTTCATTCCAACTCCCATAATGTACGTTTTCTCATGAAGAAAATCATTTCATTTTCTACCACACTTATAATTAACATGAATCCTTCGGATTTAATCAATTAACTAAAACCAAAAAAACATAGTCTAAGGAAAAATAATCATAGTGGAAAACTACATAATCATAAAACATCACTTATAGAATGTCTAAATAATGAAACCATAATTTAAATATCTGAAACCTTAGGTTTAACTAGGTCATTCATGATCATTATTAAAATCGTTATTAATGGTTCATAAAGGGTTTGTTAATTTCTAAAACATATATTCTAAGAGTGTCAAACCAGGTGTGTAGCAAGGCCCATTTTCATTCACGGGGTGATTATTGAGTCAAATCTCAATGCACCCTTTTGGAATTGATTACCCCTAGATACAATTATACCATATTTACATCCAATTTTAGGAAGTATATAGGGATTTAATTTCTTTGAAACCACTCACTCTATCCTTTACTAAAATTCTAGGATATTTTCTTATATTAGACTTATCCTTATGGTCCCCACTAATGTTTTATCATCCTATATTATAAAAGTTAACTAAACCTTTCTATGATACCAAATATAAAAACAAACATATTTTATACATTGACATCACATCTCAATAATTTAATATTCATTAAATAATATAATTATCCATTCCAAAATCATTTAGTACTAGTGCCTTCGTAAACATGGATAGATAAATAGTTTGTTCATAGGTGAACTGCATAATCTCCCATAACTAGCACCCTTCTCAGAAATATCATACACAATACCTTTATTTATAACCTGGGGAAAGGAAATTTAATAAAGGGTGATCTCATATTCTCAGTAAGGGTTTCAAGTGAGATATAAACATAATGTGAGCATAAAGGTATGAGAAAAAGATAATATCATTTGAAAATCATACCATGTGTATAATAGATCATAAACATGAGTCATGGAATAAATATTGGTAGTTCATAAGACATAATTCATAATGAAATAAAATACAATGATCCATGAGAACGTAACATATCATAAGACATATATTTCTATAATTCATAGAGGTATAAGAAATCTTATGTCAAGGATACTCACCAAAACATTCATAACATGTTATGCTTGGACTTACTACCCAGGTACCTACTTAAGGATTTGGATAACATCATGTTTAACCTATTTAGATGTTGTGATAACCTCTCATATACCCTCTTGTAGATTTTTTAAAACCTCGTGTGTAACGTATTTTGGGATTCAAATAACATGCCGTGTACCCTCTTTCAGGATTGGGACAAACTCTTGTGTACTCTTTGATCTCATAGAGAATTAATCATTTCTCAATTCATTAGTGGGAGAGATAAGGCCCACCAGTAACATAATCTATAAATATTTTTCCATAAGATCATAAAACATACATCATATCATAACCCATATAAAGTAAATGGGTTTCATATACATTTCATCATAACATAACCCATGGAAAAAAACGGGTTTCGTAAACATCTTTTCATAATAAACATAAATAATCTAGAGAAATAATAAGGATGGTGTAATTGGATTATATCCATGGTAAATACTAAGTGAAATCAAATTATTTAATCTTAGATATAAAATGATTTTGAAAGATCACTTGGAACATTTATTTAGGATAATAACCTTTACATTATAAAAACACTGATTTAAAATAGAAATCTTTTCCAAATATTAAAGAAAAAATTTTAATTGAAAATATCCTCATATAATTGTAATGGAAGTTTTGAATAATTTATTATTCACGATGGTGGAAAATATCATTCATTCAGTTAATGATAAAATGAATATTTCTTTCACATTTTTTTTGTAAAACATCAAAAGATCCTTGTAGAAAATTCTAATAATATTTATTATAAAACATTTTGTAAAAATTAAAACATGATTAAATATGCATTTAAATTATCATTAGATAAAAACTATTATTTAAAACTTTTTTAGAAAACATGGACATGGAATAATAGTTATTTTCTACCAAAGAGGGAAATAAAGTCATTTTTTCTTTAAAACAACCTTTTGGTATATTTAGATCTTAATGAGAGGGAAATGATAGGAAAACATGTATTCCCAAGAAATAAACATAGGAAAAGAATATTCATGAGTTTTTGAGAGATAGATAATATTATTTCATCATCAAAATCATAATCATAAACAATATTGATAAACAAATATATTGTAATATAAAACCTTTACCACTTTGGTAGTTTTTGAATCATAAGAACCATCAAAGAAAAAAACATAGATGGATATATATATCTTGTAATTTTCATTAAAAAAATCTAAATAGAAATTCATGAGTAATATTTACACCACAAAAAATAAACAAATGGTGAATATGGAATGTGTCCCATGGAAACAAAAGTGAGATGAAAATCCCTAATAATAATGACATTTGATTCTTAGGCCACATGAAAGAATAACTTCAAATAAAAAATTTAAATATCATGAAAATACAGATAATCATGATATAACTTGTAAAATGGGTAGTATATACACCACATAATATTAATTAGGTTCAAAAAAATAAAATATTTCTCAGTGAAGGAATATTGAGAATAAATCCCTTACCTCAAGTCTGGACTTTCTTTGTACACATTTTAACATCATCTTCTTCATAAAACCTCCTTTATTTTGCACCAAAATCCTTATTAATGAGGGTATAATAATCACGAAAATAACTCTAGTATGTTTGTAGGGAATTAATAAAGAGATTTAGGATGGTCTTGTACAACTCAGAATTCATTGGGAGTGTGAATAAGTGAGGGGAGAAGGTGGACTTTTATAATTTAGGAGTGTAATTTTTGTAAATATCCAAAACTATTCAATAATGGGAAGTCAATCTAAATACATGTTCCTAAAGTATGATAAATAATAGAGTATTGGGATGATAGAGTCTAGAAAAACCTACAACATAAAAAAATACTCATGTTTTAAACATTTTATTTCCTTAACTTCTAAGTTTAATAACTTTTTCCATTTTAGTTTTCACCACGGTAACGTGTCTGTTTTTATTTACCTAGGTAATTTACCCTTTAAACATAAAAATTAAATCATTCATATTATATAATTTGGATACAGTTATTCAAAATATAAAATCAAATTTATTAAATAAATTTCATATATGTGTTGAAAATTATTTCTAACATGTGTGCATGTAACATCCAAAACCTTATTTTGACACTAACCTCATTAATAAATTTTTATTTTTTTTAATAATATTTATAAAAAATTAAGTGGAAGAAATTATATAATATAAATTATGATGATATAAAATATTTAACCCATTTTTTCAAATTAAATTCATATAATTAGTAGAATTTAATTTAAAATAAAACTCGTAGATGTGAAGAAAAAGTGATTTTCAAAAGAAAAAGTTTTCATAGGTATAAAACGTTTTAATATAATAATTAAATTTTAAATTGATTCTAATGACCTAAATTGGACTAATAATAATATAATTGAACTAATATTTTAATTAAAATAATTTTAAAAAATAATTTAACTTTATAAATACTTTAAAAAATGCAGTTTTCTAAAAAAAATGTTTTTATACTATTCACCAAACAAATAATATTTTATAAAAATTCTAAAAAATTCACCCTAAGATAATTTTTGACATTTATATTAAAAAAATGAAGTTAATATGGTCAAATAAATTTTATAAAATTTGAATAATATAAAATTTTATTATTTTTTCGCTAAAAGAAATGAAAATCATTTTTCAAAAGAAATGTATTTTCAATGTATATAAAGACTTTAATAAAAAATAATCACTTATTTGTAAATTAATTTTTAAAATTTGGTTATTCATATTCTTATCTTCGTGTTTATTAGTTATGTTATAATTTACATGTTTAAATAATACTATCGATAGTATATTGTGGTTCATTAAAATATGTTGTTGTTTATAATGCATGTTATCAAAGAAATTAAATTTATATTAAAAAATATCAATAAAAACATCAGGTGTTACATTAGTGCTCATAAATCATTTCTCTTTAGGGTTTAATCCACCTGAATCATTTTTATTAAATCCTTTTTGGTTTTATTTACTCAATAATCATATTCACCCTTTATTTTTTTTCTCTTTCATTTTATAGGCTTGTTAGAGTGATGTTTCTTTTTTTGGTTGATATATGAGTATTATATGATGGTCGTTGTTTTGAGTAGGTGTAAAGGTGGCCTATATTGATTTTATTTTAGTGATTGATTCATTTTTTCTCTTTTCTTTTACGGTGGTTTCATAAAGATTCATATCACAGTAGGTGATTCATACACTTCTATTTATTTTATATATCAATGTGGGATTAGCATATTTTATCTTCTATGAGTAAGTGGTTGAGATTTTCCATAAAAAATATAATAATTTGGAACTATGAATGGTAAGGTATTGGTAAGGTTATTGTGATTCGTATGTGTTTATGAAATTTTTTGATGATTTACACATATGATTTGATAGATAGTTTGATTTATAATTCTGTGATTATGATGTATCTTCAAATGTTTTCAGTGATAGAATTTGAATCATACCATAAAGCTGCTAAGATAAAGAGGTAAAAAGGCACATAAATCGAGTTATCATTCTTCTTTAAAACTATAAAACATGGTAGTGTTTCTTGAAGTATGAATATGGATTATTTTAGCTATTTTTAGTTCTTGTATATTTGCTTTCTTGCAGATGAAACCTAATAATAATGAATTAGTTAATTCAAATGGTAAAGAAAAATTTTGTTTCCTGGAATAAAATATTTGGGTTTTTATATTCTTTTCCATACCTCTATTAGCATGTTTTCTACTGTGTTATAGCCTTAATTTCCCCACAAATTTATTGTGTTGTATATATTTTTTAATTACATGCATGTTCCTTAGATTATTAGATCCATTTCTAAGTATTTATGTGAAATATGGCATGGTTGGGTAGGTGGGAAGAATTTGGGAGTTATGCTTTCTTGTTTTTCATTTTATTTGGTTTGGGTACTGGTTTTACGTGGATAATTTGGGATAGTTGTCACATTTTTAGAGTTAGTGTTTACTATTTCTTGTTCATTGTGGTATGGGTTCAAAGATTGGGTTACCCATTTATTTATTTTATTATATGATATGCTTTTTTTATATTTTTTGTTTTATTTCATTTCTTTTAAGAACGTATCTCTTTTGAGAGGGGGTTGTTTCATTCATAGAATACCTGAGGATGTGGAATGGAAAATTAATTATCAAATATTTAATGGGAATGGGTTTTCATGATGAAATTATATATTAATGGAAAACCCAAATTTGGTTGGTTTGAATGCTATAAAACCATGGAATAAAGATTTGGTATTGAATTCTGATTATAAAAACACCTTGTTTTGAAGAATGAATGTGAATGGTTAAACCATAAATTTTTTATCAGGTTTAATAAAAAGTGTGGTAACTAATAATTACTAAATGATTAATGATGATAAACATTGATACATATGTGTTTAGTTGTGTATTAAATTTCTATCCCTAGATATGGAACTCTATTTTATCAGGAGTGGAATTCACTATAGTTTGAGTCTAGGTTAGGATAATTTTCCGTAGATTGGTTATGTACTATGTTAACTTTATATTCTATTATTCTTTAGGATCCACCACATGAGTCAGTAGGAAAACTAATGCTGATAATGGTCTTAGGTTCTAGTTGTTTTTATCAACATCTAAGATGTTAAGGATATAGATGATTGATGAATCTTCTTCCCCACTCCCTCTTCTAGACATAACATATTATATAGGCATATCCAAGCTATGATGGATTAAGTTTTAGGGTTTGTGCTAATACAGGTTGTGGTGTCACTCAGTTTTACCACCCATATGTGTGTGGGATGTAGTGAATTGAGGTTATATCTTATGCATGTATTAATTATATATTGATTATGGTACCTATAGGTGTTCTTATAAATGGTATATAATGGATTGAGGTATATTTCATGATACCTAGGCTATGATGGATTTTAGAATTTCTATGTAGTTATATAATGTGATGGAATATGTATGTCATTTTAATTTTTGTTTGGATGTTATAGAATAATGATAATGATAACATTGAACCATGAGGGAGGTTGGGGAAGGTAGGTGATGACACCTATGAATCTAAAACAAGATTTTTTTTGAAGAAAACAATTTGATCTTTGGAAAAGGAAAATAATATCAAATAAGAACCTGAGAACATCACCTAGGCTTACTAGTAAAAGACAGCTACACTAAGTGGGTCACATGGTTACCACATGATCACCAACAGGATCAACTAGGTGAATCACCCAGTTACCACATGTGAAATTTATGGAAGCATTCATACCCAATTGGTACACCTACCTCCTACCACTAACTGGATCTCCAAGATAGGACACCACATGATCTACTCTTGGTATGTGCCTTAGTGATGGAATTTTCCATGCGTGCATGCTTGAGGCACCAACCTCTTCATACCATGTGACTATGTGATCACTATCCTAATACACCAAGTGATCATATACCCTTACACCCAAAGGTTATTTCTTAAGTCCTCTTTAATTTTGTGTGGTCAACTATGTGATCGAGTTCATGTATGCATTATGTTTATGGTCCTCCTAGAAGATCTTCAGGTGAGGATGCATTAAGATGGATTTTTTGGTGTGTCCACCAATTATAAAGGCCCAATAATCATCATATGCCTATACATACCACTTTCCATTATTAGAAAAGAGAAAATAAGAGAGGGATATAGAGAGATAATGGAATATTTCACATCAACAATTTCATCCTTTTGAATATACCCACAATTAATTTTTGATATTATAAAAATGATTCAGTGTGAATGGTTGTAGATTATCTCTACTAGGATATGGGTACCATGTAGATACCACCAAGAACATCATGCCTTCTGTACTTCATGGATTCCATACCTACCTTAAAAACTCTCCCCTTACATAAGTTCTCTTTCATTAATATTATTTTCCTCTTACTATGGTACTAATTGAATTCTATGTTTATAGGAAAATTATACTTTTACTAGGATAATTCCATGTTACTAGGAGAATTTTGATATTACTAGGAAAATTTACATGATAATAGGTGAATTCTTATTGTACTAAGAAAATTACCATTCTATTAAGTTAATTCTATTCTTACTAGGTGAGTTTTCATACTACTATGTGAGTTTTTCTTGTACTAGGTGAATTTCCATTCTACCAAATGAATTACCCTCTATACCATGTGAATTTCACATGATAAGAAAAATTTTCTTCCCAAAAATGAAGGTAATACATCCCATATTTTAATTATCATACCTTGCTCTTATGGAAATACCTCTCTTATGTATCAACCCTTTTCTGAGCTATATAACTAGACTAAAGAAGCCTATAATCCCAAAGAGGCCCAATAAAGACCTCCTCCAAAGTCACTAGATACACATGGATTGATCATTCAAATCAGTATGACTTCCTTTGATCTTTTATCCCTCTAATAAAAGCAGGATATGAGTCATTATTCCAGACAGGTATAACCCTTGTTGGAATCAAAATCAAGGATTCTTTAGATAATGAGGATACCTATCGGGAAAACACCAGATAAGTTTCCCCCAACTCAATGATTGATTTCTTCTTCGTCTCATGAGACAAACTTAATAGGTATTCCCTCCTAGTTTAAGCCCTCAGTCTTTCTTATTGAAGGTCACTCTCCTTCAACCTCCAGGTTTCGTACCCCATCCTAGCCAAGAAATATTTATGAAGATGGGAGAATAATTTATTTCTTCAAACATGAGACCTAAGAGATTCCCAGTGATGATTTTATCAATCATAATCCATCAGTGGAATACAGTTAGAGAATGATATTTGGGAATCCCCAGTGTATAATCCCAGTTTAAATACAGTGTCATAATCTCATTCAATGCACCTAATCCTCCATTATCCATTGTTTCTCACATTGATATTGACTCACATGGGCTTAGATATCTGGGTTGATCATGCTATTTTTATAGTAAATCACTCTATGGGACTCCTCCTTAGGTGCAATACTTGTCATATATCACATCATAGTCCTCCTTACTTGGTATAGACCACAAAAACTATATTATCTTCTCCCTAAAAGGATATATTCTCAATGACTCTTTCTAGGGAAGCCTCATATGTGTAAGCCCCTCTCAATTTTTTTTCATACCTTTCATGACACTAAACATCCTTGAAACACAATGTTAAATTGTGTGGCTAACATCCTAATCACACAACACTAAACTACATGACAACATATTTACCACATAACATAAAATTATATGGTATGGTCTTGTCACACAGCCTTAAATTGTTTCATTTTTTACTATATGAGATTTGATTCCTGTTTTTATGAGATACACAAGATTCCTATCTAAGGTTCAATCATAACATCATCAATATTATGTTCAACTCTACCAGGGATATATTCCCTATGGGTCATCACTTTGTCAGACCATATTCCTGATAAAATCATGCCCCACTTGGTGGATCATATTCCATCTAGGTATCATCACCTTATTCGCATCTAGACATATTTATGGAATGAACTATCTTTATAGGTCCATATTCCTTGTGAGACCAACCCACCCTTGTTGGTCTATTTTCCCTTAAAGATTAACTAGAAAGAGACACTCATTCATAAATCTCACACAAACCATTTCATGGTATCTTTTTCCTAGATGTCCTTACTATATGATGTTAAACCTTATAGATCTCTCTTCATCACACAATATTAAAAGTTATGATGTGTTTTGACAAGTGATACCAAATTATGTGGGTTATGAATCCCTTTATAGGGATACATAAGAATCCCCTCAAATGGGCATGAACCCATGATTAAACACTTTCCTTCTTAGATAGTGTTAATATCCAAACTTTCTAGATATTTAGTTTTAAACCATAATATGAATCAAGAATATAATAACGTTCAATAGGGAATATTAAAATAATCAATTCAATTAGATATCTAAAATAATGGTGACTGGTCTTACATTAGGGTCTCAATAAACATTCAAAAACATGACTTAGATTTATAAGTGAGTCCCATAGAAGGAAATGACTCTGCCTCAAAAGGGTGTGGATGAGGCAGACCTCACATACTCTAAATTGATGTGCATCCTGATTGTCTCAAGTAAAGTCCTATTGATAATTCTATTGGAAAGGAGGTCTTCCCTAACTCAAAATAATTTAATCAGATTTTTTGTCAGATTTTTCACAATTTCCAAAGAAATATCATAAATAAAAAGGGTGAACTTGATGTGAAATAAAGGAATCATGAATATTTGATGTGATTTAAAATCCTATAATTATAAACAACAAGGTGGTATCATGCATTATCTTCTCCCTTTGATGTAATACACATAAAATTTGATCTTATTGGGGATGTTTCACTTATAAATTTCCTATTTATGTTTGTTTACAAACAAGATTTCAAGGATCTCGACTGGATATCAATTTTATCAAAACTAATGGTGCCACACTCAAGAATGTGTGTAAAAATTACCATTTCTACAAAGTTCCACTCCAAGTACATTATCCCCAACACAGACCCTTCAATGATAGATGTTCAACAACATGATTAGAGTTCCACCTCAATGGAATGATATTGACCTTGGATGTGGCGTGTGGATGCCTAAAAGAAATGAATCCTCATAAACCACCCTATCAACAGAATATGATCATGGTTAAAAAGTAGGTGTTCCCACCCCCATATTCACTTATTTTAGAATACTCTCCCAATAAAGAAGGAATATGATCCTCCAAAATATAATAGAGGTGTAAAAATAGGTAATCTATGTTCTCTCGATAACTCAAGAGTTACCTAGGAGGGAACCCATTGTTGGTCATTAGCATTTCTAGAATCGTGATTCCTATATTCCTCAGTAGGTTATAGAATAGTTTTTTCCTAAGGCCCTAGCCCTGATCATACAAGATAGAGCACCCTAGAGGTCTCATTTGGGGTGAAAAATAGTAATTTACAAGAAGTATGTCGATATACATACTTCATTTGAAACAATTAGTTAGCATATTCCAATAGACAATAAGGTAATAACTCATATTCCATCCCTATTTATAATAATATTCTAGTATGAGCCGGCACATCTTCAAATAGCTACACGGAGGAAAGAACATATTCTTAAGATAATTCCAGAGGATCATCAACATATTCTGGTGAATGAAGTAGCACAGGATCTATCATATATTCTCATTCCAATATAAGACCAGTGGAAATTCCTAGTGATTAATTAAAGTTAGGCTAATACCATTGTCATCATCATACAAGATAGTCATAATTATATTATAGTGGTAGATAAAAGGTACAGGTGGGATCATATTCCCACCTCTATCAAGGAAGATCATCATTATATTCTGGTGATAATATCATGGTAGAACTATATCTCTTCTTATTGTTTACAACAATGCCAACATATACTGATTTCTATAATAGAAGACTACGGTCGGGATAACCTAGCAGATGAAAGGATTCAGGTGTATATTCCCACTCTTTCCAATGAAGATAATTATCAATCTTATCCAAGGGATATATCAAAGAGGTTGTATATTCCTTCTCTCATTCTATAGGATCATCGATGTGTTTTGTAAAGAATATAAATCTAGATCAGGAACAAATCCCCTTTCAAACTAGGGATCATCAACATATACTAACAACCACCTTAGGGCAGGATCATATTCCTACCATTGATTCATAGGTTTACTAGAATATTCTTGAATCCAATCAAGAGTCGTAAAATATTCCTAATGAAACTAAAAAAAAGTTCATTGTCATACATTAATAATGACCAAAGAGTTGGATTATATACCTCTTCAATCTCAAATATCCAGCCGGAAAATACTGAAAAAAATATAGGGATTGTCCAAAGGGGATCCATCAAAAGGGAAAACTGTAATCCACATATAGTCCCAATAACTTGATAGATATTATTGATAAGTAGGTATCATCAAGTGTTGTACATATCACAAGATTAATCTATTATTCCTACTCTCATTAATGATAGTGTCCTTGAGGATATACAATATATTTTGGTAAAAACTTAGGGATCCACTAGCTCATCATCAAAAAATGATGATAATACACACCATGGAGATCCTCCCCATGAAAATATAAAAGTTATTCATGGAATTCATCCTTATGTATCTCCTCATAGTATACAATGTTGAAATCATCCTTTTTGATATCCTCATAGTATGCAATGTGAAAATCCACCCCATAATATGGCCATGCATTAGAAGGAATGTGTCACCTCCTCCAATGTTTCTCAAATCAGACCTTAATATAGAGAGGTACTAGAAGAGAAAAGATCAGTAACATATAACATTGCATTATCTATCAATAGTTCCCCATCTGGGTGGACAACTAGTCTAGATATGTATGTTAGAAAACTGACCCCTATGGCAAGACCTGGTAAAGGATTCTTCCTCTAAAGATGATCATAATTCAATCAATATATAGAAGCATATGTCCTATGAAAATATTCCCATTATATTTTGGCCCATAACTAGCTCCCACTATGATAATATAGATGTATTAAGTATATGATTTTTCTAACATATACACATGAGCTTATAGAAACCCCTTCATCATCTCAAATCAAAATCAATTATTTTTTAAGGATTTATCATCCATGTATTGATAGTTGAAAAGATATTCAAAAAAATCAACTTGGTTTACCATTCAGTGGCTAGGACTCCAAATTAAAAGAAGAAACATGCAGATATTTAGTGTTTTCTCATAGATAGCTTGGTAATTCTTTATCATCCAATAAAAAATGCCCCGTCTAATGTGTGTATTTGATAATGGGGATAGTACAGAGTGTTACATTTTACTCCACTACGAAGCCAGCTGAGTCCCCCAAAAATTTATTTATGAAATATTATCACATTAGGACAAATTATAGGGTTTTAAGGTGTACATACCAACTCATCCATATGTTCAAACTATAATACCCTTCATTCCCAGAACTGGTGTGATCAATAGAGGAGAACTATCGACAAACTGTTACATCAGGAAGACTGGAACATCAAGAAAATCTCCCAAAAAAGTAGAATGGAATCCCAAGTTGTATAGAAAACCCCAGTAATTGGGATTTCATGCTCATTATATACTCTTCATCTATCCCAATACCAAACCGAAACTAATAAAATTAAGAAGGTTTTAGTGTGTGTAGCCAGAGTAGTGATACAAGAACTGACCCAACCCATATGGCTAGCATAATTTTAATCACTTCCACTACTTTAATTACCTATGGGATAATAAAAACCTATATAATATGAGGATACAATGGTATAAAGACAATGTAAACCCTATCCTATAGGTATGGAGGCATTATTACCCCATCCTCCTCCTCTAAAGAAGTTAGTGTTCTCAAGATTAGGGTTGGTGACACAACAGTCGCCCTCCAAATTTCTATTAATACATCATTCACCATTCCCATTAAGGGAACTTTTAATTTAAATAATTATATAATCCCTTAAAAGAAACATTATCATATCACTTCTAGAGGATCAATAGAGAGGTTGGATGAAATCGTGAAGAGGACATCTTCTAAAGTGGATCACTGAAAGGAAGGACATCCATGCGACTTTTCATGATGATGATGATGATGATGTTATAACTCGGGATGCTCAATGTGCTTCAGTAAATGTCATCACCATCAATTTTATGGATGACACAAGTCAAGAGATAGGCACTATGGGACCAAATGATGAGGTGTTGACATTAAATTAAATCTACAATAAAGTGCATTAGGAAAGAATACACACTATAAATCAAAGAAAAATAGAATTAATACTAGTTATTGATCTCCAATTACCATATTAATGGAATATATTAGCTAAAGATAAAGGTAAAAGTATTGTTTCATCCCACACACCACCAAAAAAATACATAATTCTAATAATAGAGGGGTAATTTTTTCAATGTGATGATTAATTATAAAAACTAAGGTGATTCAATATTGAATTACTCAAAATAAATATTTATACCGGGTATAATTTTAGGGTCATGGTGAGTATTCTACAACCCTAAAACCTTTTCCAAAAAGGGGTAACCCAATTAGTATAGGAAAAAGAAATAAATCCTACCAAATTAACTCTCAAATAGCTTGTCTACCAAAACTAGGTGATTGAAGATGATGAGGGATTCACCACACTTCCTCTCTATTAATCTTCACTATGATAAAGTCATCTAGGCTCCACCAAGTAGCATAATAATAGCCAACACTTAGGGGAAAAAAATCATTCCTCTCTTATATTGGTTTCAAAACAAATAGTTATTATTATATAGATAGATTATTCCATTCATTCTCTTTTCACTATAATGGAATAAATATAGGGTTAGTGGGTGCTTTGTGATCAGAGAGAAAACCTTATCCTGAGTGGGTGGATGAGGCCCCTCTTGTACACAATTTTGGGAATCCCACCTTCCCTATATTCAACAACACTAGAGACCTAGATAAACACTTGACACATTTCATGTCCCGTTGTTTCCCTATGATGGGGACGGTGGAGAAAAAAGAGGCATCCAAGCTATGATGTTTTTTTAGACTTTGGAATATCCATCATTCATTTGGTACAATAATATTCCTAATAAATATGTAACCAACTAGGAATATTTTCACCATCAATTCCTTAATCATTCCAACACCACATTGAGAAAAATGTATATCCTTGACTTCTTAAATTGAAAACACTATGACAATGGGAGAGTTTCATATTTCATCAGTAGGAGGAATGGTCTCACTTATTCTCTAGAAATGTAGTTCCCATATAATTGTTTACTTTATATATGCATAAAAAACATTTTAGAGGAGTTAAAAATACTATACATACTAATGAATTATCATGGTGGATTTCAAGAGTTGGATGTATTGGATCAATGTTTGGAGGACACAATCCAAAAAACATGAGATAAAACTAGGTCGGTACTGACGGCTTTAGTGAAAAGGGTTACTGGGAAGAAATAAGAACATTCACCCATAATTAATCTCCCATATCATCCTAATACATAAATATTATTCAATATTATATGAAAACCCCTTCTAAAAAACATATAAATAATAACGGTTTCACCAGGGATGGAAGAAGGAACAAAGTCACCAGAGTTTCGAAGACTACAAAAATAAAAATTATTCATTTTGGAAAGAGATGGTTTTGATATATTTATTTTTTTAATGGAAAATAATCCCCTAAAGATACTTGAATATAGGATTCCTAAGAAGATAATCCTCATTGATTACTCAGATTATTTCTTTAATCACTATATTTTGGGGAATAATTTTCAATATCGCTTTGTTTTTAAGGACTTTCTCTAAAAAATGTTCGATTCTAGGGAATTCAATCTATGAAATCCATTATAATAATTAATATATCTCTAACACCTTTCCTAGAGAGTAATGATAGTGAAAGAAGATCCCTACCTGGGATGCAGAAAATTGTGATTCTTGGATGTCTCAAAAAGCAGTTAATAGAGCACAAGTTATACTCAAGTCATAGATAATTCAACCTCTTGAAACCCTAATTACATCTATAACATCTGATTCCATTTCTTTGATTTCATATCCCTCTAAAGAAAAATGTAGAATAAAAAAATCTAGTTGTAATAAGATGATATCCAACCGATTTTCAATTTGGTCCAAACCCTTCTAGATTTTCTACCTACAATATTGGGAGGATGGGCATCATCATACCAAACAATCTAGGGGAACCATCCCACTGAATAGAATACTCATCAGATGAAGATCCATTATATTAATTATTCAACATATTTCATTTAATAAATCCATTCTATGTGAATAATATGTATAAGATCCTCAACCCATCCAAAATAAGGGATATAAAGAAAGAGGCCAAAGTGGGAGAAGAATATGAGGTCACAATAGGCTATTCTAATCAAGTAGTATCTTTGAAAATGTTATTTATGCTACTAAGACTCATATACTAATGCTCCAATGAGCATAAAAATAAATTCAAGCCAATATTTAACTTTTTATAGCTCTCTCCAATCCAATCATACTATAGGATCGACAATCAAGTCTCAATTTTTTGGGTTGAGGATAAGAAATTAGGAATTTGATATAATATAGACTATGAATGAAATAAATTACTTATGATATGAGATTAATATATATTTCTCAAGCATAAAAATCTATGATATTGAAACATTAACCTAATGAACCACTCCTTCCTAGGAAGAAAAGGCCACTGGTTCATAAATATAATATCTTGAAGAAAATGATTGGCATTTTGGCAAAGAATTCAATCCTATATGATCTATATCTTTCAAAAGAGATCTTGGAGGACTTGATTGAATCCCTTTATAGTCCATAGGTGTTTGACACTAATGTGAACATTGAAGAAGTATATCATGTGGAGTTCAATCTGAATGGATGTCATGAGATCTTCTCATCAAATAACAATATCGTGAATACATGAAAATGGGTACATCAGAACTTTATATATTTCTGGAAGTTTAATGATATTGATATCTACTGATATTTATTGTAAAATGGGTCTAGAATCAAACTAATTCTATCCAAAATACATCAACATATGAGGTAAGTTTAATAACAATATTTATTTATCTAATTTGACCATTTAAGGGTATGATAAAAGTGAGCAAAAGCCCCTTGGAAAGATCAAGTTGAAAACTTAGTTCGAAGATCTCCTCTCCAACACTACATTCATAGTGATCTAATACTAAAATTAATTTAATGTTTTATTAGGTAGGTCATAGATCCATATGTATGTTTTAACGCCTTCATTATACCATTAACTCCTTAAGTATATAGTCAATGGGAAATTTGGAGTGGTGTTCAATAATGTCTCCCCTTTTAATTCCTATGATTCCTAGTATACAGAGGCATAATTCTATAATCGAGAGAGGAAATAGTATGTGGTAAATGATATAGACCATGTTATAAACCCAAATATTTTTAAATATTCCATCATTAATCCATGGTGAGAACATGGTGACGAGTTTGGGCTCTCTATCAACAATATTAAGGTGTAGACTCTAGGACAAAGGCATAAACAGGGTACATGAATCTCTATGGATATAGAGATATGTTCCCATACCTTGATAATATTGTTTGTTTCATATGATTCACAAGGGAGTAAAAATTCATCCAAAACTGATTCCCTAGGGTTATATCTTAAACCTCAAAAGATCTCAGCATTATCAACTCTTGACATAAGAACCCTTGAAGGTATAATCTCTCTTGACAATACTCCATATCTATCTCTCGACCTCAAAAGATACAACTCTTCATTGGATTTGGGAGATGAATATATCCTTACTTATTATGCTCAATCCTTCTCACCTAACCATCATAGTGAATAAGAATATTAGGGAAGAGAGGAAGTGAAGAAGAAGAAGAAGAGGATCTTTCAGATACCCCCCCCCCCCCCAATTTGAGAAAGCTATCTCGATCACCATGGATGAACTAAAATAGGTGAATATCATTGAAAATAGGTACCAATATTACACCTTGATAAATGCCAATATGTCCCCTAAAGAGTAGGATAAAACATCTCCTTCCTAAAGAAATATCGATATATTTTTTCCTAAAACTACACTAGGATGCTCAGATTAGACCCTGAGGTTTCCACACATCATCTAGGGTTTCCTAAGGAACACCGTAGTTATAAGTATGAAAAAAAGAAGAACAAATCCAAATCTTGATTACAAAGTGTAAATTGATATGAATAAAATCATCGAGGATAAATTTATTTGGGATGTTCAATATCCAAAGTTCTTAGCTTATATAGTCCTTTCCAAAAAGAAGAATGAGAAAATTTTAGAATATATTGACTTTAGATAATTAATTTTTAATTACCTAAAGGATAATTTCCAAGTCCTAATCACAAAATTATTGAACAATGCCATAACCAAATTCAAATACATCTCCTTTAAGGATGGAAACTTTGACTATTACCAAATTTTCATGGATTATGAAGAGGAAGAATCAACTTCCTTTAGAGTGACAAAAGTGGTTTATTGTTGTTAGGTGAAGTCATTTGGATTGAAGAATATTGATGCTACATATTAATGTTTCATGAGTCATATCTTCAAGAACCTTCTAGAAAATATAGTATAATTATATATGGATGATCCGGTAGTCAATTCTCTACTGGGTTCTAATCACCTTCCCATCATCAACAAAATTTTCAACAATCTTCGGCAATACAACCTAAAGATAGACCTATTTAAATGAACTTTTAGGGTCATATCAGGAATGTTCCTTAGATTCATTGAACATCACCATGGAATCAAAAACAAATAGAAAAAGACTGGATCAATTATTTACATGCCCCCACCTCAAAATCTTAAGGAAATAGGGGAACATTATTGGAGGATTTCCTATATTTGGTGTTTTATCACCAATCTGGTAATGAAGTGTTTTCTATTCACTAGTCTAATGAAAAAAGGAATCACCTACCAGTGGGGTGATGCCTCTCAAAAATATTTTGAAGGTCACAAGAAGTATCTTATGCACCTATCTCTCTTGATGTCACTGATTGAAGGGAAGTCACTCATTATTTATATGGATGCTCTATAGTAATCACTTAGCACACTTATCACTCAAAAATGATGACAACGTAAAAAAACAACCTATATTATCTCAAAATAATAATACATGACCCAAATAAATGATATTATTACAACTAAAATAGTTTCTTTGGGATTATAATTGTAGTAAAAAATATGATATACTACATTTAGAACCATAAGATACATTTGGTGTCTCATATCGACCCGCTCAAGTATATCAAGATCTATCTAATATTGACTAGAAATTTAGAACAATGGAATATTGTATTACAATAGTTCGATATTGATATTTTATCACATAAATTAGTCAATGTATAAGCTTTGGTATATTTTATTTTAGCACATACAACTCTAAAAAACACACTGGTGGAAATGAAACTCTTAGATGATTATGTTTTCACTGTGTGTAACACTCCCCAAGAATGAGAGATGTATTTTTATGGTACCTCCATAAGTAAAATAGTTAAAATAAAGGAATATATTAAGAACAATAAAGTTTTCCTAGGAATTTTATATATCTTTTCAACATGTTTTATCCTTCTGTATTCACTATTTCTATCTAGAGACTACTCTAATAATAAAGTTGAATATTATTCTCGTGACACTGGTTTGGTGCTAGATCTACAGCTATCAGTTACCTGATTATTTATATAAGGTGATTTAGAGATGGTGATCCAACATATTAACAATGAATACATTATAAAGAAAGATGAATTGATCCCTCTAAATGATTATTCTTGATATATCATGGAATAGTTCCATCTCGATTAAATTCTAACTCATGTCCCATGGTCACATAAAACCTATGTCAATACACTGGACAATATATCCACATCTGTAGCAGATCAAGATTAAGATGAATTAATTATCCTCATTTCCCACTAAAGGGTCATCACCCCTTTCTCCAATCACAATATAGAGTAAATCAATCAGATTCACACATCCCCTAACCAAGGATAGGTATCGACACTGCAGTAAGAAACAACCAACATTTGGATTACCTTGATCATTAAATACTTCTAGAATGGGACAATCCCATCGTATAGATAGGAAAATGAGTAAATCTAATGCCACGTGGTGAATTTCATCCTTCGCGATGATCCAAAACTTTAGAAGGTTCTCTATAAATGATTCCTCGATGTGGTCCCCCTTAGATACCTTGTAGGGGTGATATTTCCATCACTATTAAAGAATTCTATGTCAGTATATGATAAGCTGACCAATCAGGGTCAAAGTTGTCATATCAAGTCAAGTGAATGGGACACTTTTGGACAACCATGATAAAAGGACTACATGGATTTCACCAAAACCTGTTATGCATATCAGAAACATGCCAACTTTATTCATTAGACTCTTGGGCTTATACAATCTACCAAATATTCATAGAAATTTTTCATATGGGGAATGGGTGTCATGGGGACATATCCCCCAACTATATCTAGGCATTTCAAGTACATACATGCTGCCACATATTTCTTATCTAACTAGATCAAGGCTATACCCCTCAAGGGGGTTGGAAGAAAAAGCTATTATCATCCTAGTGAAGTCAAAAATCATCACTAGTTTTGTTTCCCATACATGATACTGATAGAAAGTGGAACCAATTTCTATTATTCTAAGTTGAATGGGATATATCACCAATACATCACCCAATAAAACCATTCCTCCCACAATCATATAGTGAAGAATATGAATATATAATATTTTATTAAAACTATTTCAAATATAATTTAGAAGATAGTGGATAAAAATAAGAAGCCTTATCCAGAAATGTTCTTCCATGCATTATGGGATTACCACACCCTAACTCGTACTACCATAAAATAGACACCGTACTCTCTTATGTGAGAAACAGAAGCAGTTTTACCAACTAAATTTCAACATCCCTTACTCAATGTCGCCATATACAACTAGTGGTCAGAATATGTATAATCCCATAAATGGATGGATAAATTAGAGAATCTTAATGAAAATAGATTATTCATGCTACACAATCTAGAAATCTATCAAAATCAAGATTCACAAGACATCAATAAGAAAGTTTTTCTCTATTCATTCTTCTAGGTAGAACTTGTTATGGTTCTAATAACCACAATGATATCAGGGAAACATTATTTGAAGCCTGGGCTAAAGTGGAAAGAACCTTATATGATACATGGAGTCTATTTCAAAGAATATTGCTCCATATCCAAGATAGAAGTAAAGTGAATCACACCTCCAAATAATGTGGTGTTTCACAATAATTAATTCACATGATACATTAAATTGAATGAATTTTGAGTTTTAAGACTCTAAAATATATATAAATAGTCTATTATAAAAGACATTAAACTACATGATGCTCATCCTTTTCACACAACATTATATTACATGATAAATCCTTCTCTTTATGATGTTAAAATTGTATAGTCTCTATCCATTATGAAAGACATTAAGCTACATGGAACACATCCTAGTCACATGAAATTCAGCTTTAAAATAACATTATTTCTATACTATGTTAAAATTTTATAGGATAAAATCATTTAATAAGACTTTAAACTCTTTTGATCTCATCCTATCCTTACTACATAACATTAAAATTGTATAGTCTTTTTTCCATGTAATGTGATATTAAACCACATGTCGCCTGGGTCCCCATTTCATGACATTAAACTGGAACATTCATTGTTCTGAGCATTATAACCTTAAACCAAATGTGCCTCATATACATATTATTTAAATTTTAAACTAATAAAAGTGGATCATTCCCCATGGATTCTCTCTCCTCTACATGAGAGTTTAACCCATGTAGAAGTATTTGGAATGTAACATGCTCATTCCAAATAGTACTAATTCCATTTATTCTTTACATATGATTTAGATATATATAAGTAACCCATGTTCTAGAATGATGTGTGATTTGATTCATATTGATATAATATACATAGTAATGTTTTGATCCCATTCCTCAAGACCAGCCATAAATTTCTTTAAAAATAAATTCCCTCGCCCCTATGTGAGAGGTTGATCTTAATAGGATACTACCCCCATAAGAACTACATGTTTCTTGATTCCTATCCTTATGAGATATGTTGTGACACCCATAATTCTTAAACTGGGTCTCGTCACTAAGATAAAAAATTCTTATAAATTATCTTGGTGTGTAGTCCTTTAGTTATATATAAGGTGGGTTCCTTCACATTTAATGTGAATCAGATCCATACCAAACTATAAATTTCAAAAATTCCTCTCTTATGTATGATATATATTTTTGTCGGAATCTTTCCCTTGGGTTCCCTCATTTGTGGAACTATGCTTAGAAAATTACCCTTTACATTGTATATGATTTAGATCTATGTAGGGGACATATAATATAATAACTATGTATGGATTTATTTTTATCTATATATGATATATAGAGATTCATAGATCCCTTATCATAATCACAACAAAAAATTTCCAAAAAATACCTCATTTCTCCTATATATGAGTTAGCTATGTATAGGGGACACTTTACTTAGAGAACTATGTGTGGCTTAGTTCATGTTAGTATAGGATACACAGTGATTCCCATATTTCTCATCCTAGGCCCAACCATACTCTCCAAATAAAATTCCTCTCATTTTACATATGATCTTGATCTATATAGGAAACATATAATAACAACATGTGACTTGATTCTTATTAACATGGGTTTTGTAGTGATTCTCATATCTTATAGTATAGGTGCAGTCGCAATTCAAAAGAAATGTATTTCTTGGAATATGAGTTATATTTATACATGAGTCATTTCTCTATAATAACTATGTGTTAATTTATTCCTATTTTTGTGGGATACTTAGTGATTTCTGAGGTTACCTACCTTGGATCTATCCATAGTCTCCCCAATACGAGATCCATTTTGTTTTGAATAAGGTTCTAGAAACTACGGATGGTAAAAAATATCCTTATATATTAGTCACTCCATTTGAAACCATTTGGGTCTATCCTTCATGGCCTTAAACTTATTAGAACATATTATATCATATGGATAGACTCTCTGGATCCTGACTTCTAGATCTACACTAGTATGCTCCATGACGGGAATGCCTCAATATAATAACCCACCAGTTGTAGAGTAAAAATCTCAAATATCCCCCATGTTTTTATTTTCTCCTTTTTCATGCACTCTCAAGAAATTTATGTGGTCCCCCAGTCACCTCTTGTTTTATACAATTAACATGACTTCTGTGAGCTTAGAGATTCTGGTTGATTTTCGTGGGAGTAGTGATCAAGATATACCATATATAAATCAAATAGCACAACATCCCCACTACATGATGTTAAACATTGTGGCATAGAAATGGTCTTTAAGGACTTGAATTACATAACAATTCCCCCACTTCTACAAATGAATTAGATTTATATAGGATTTTCACTATAATAAAGAACTAATTATGGCTTGATTCTTGCTCTTGTGGGATGCATAGGGATGCATAGGTTCCTTGACTTAGTCCCATCCATAAAGTCCATCTTTATCAAACCATTGGACATGAGAGTTATTCCTTTTGTTCTTCAACCACCTAGAGGTGTGGAATCAATATATATAAATTCACCCAACTTTTTTATATAATCTAGATCTCCATATCAACCATCAGTATATGATTTTTTATCCACAAACCTGTGACATGATATTACCCCCATATATTAATAACTATTGTCTCTTGGTTCTTGTTAAGTCAAGATACATAATGGAACTTGTATCATATATATTTTTGACTCATCTACAAAATACTATCCATATTCACTTATTTTCAATGGACCATCACAAAATAGACACCCTAAGATCATTTTAAGAATGCCTTTATCACCTCTTTTGTGAGGCCCTATTTCACAAGTCATGATTTCATTCTGAGCTTCTTGGATTTACATAAATATTCCATGGATGTTGGTAACAATCATATACAACTATAAAGGAAACTTCTGGTTGTCTATGCCTATATGCCACAATATTTATCTATATAGGTTCCTTGATTTTATCAAGTTGCCCAAAAATATCTCACCTTAAGGGTAAAGATCTCTAATATTTGTATGCCCTGAAAGTGTCAAAGAAGAACCAATTATTAGAATATTCTAAATGTTCATCCCTTATGTACATGTCACATATCATCATTCTTGATCCAATAAACCCATATTTCAAGTTACATCGTCATCATCATTATTCCTTATTTTAAAGGTATTAGGGTGTCTTTGGATTTTGAGACCAATCCCAACTTTCCTTTTTTTCACCTCTATTAAAAATTAGTTAAAAGCTTCATAACCTTAATCTCATGACATTATTTTGAAGTTATATTGCCTTAAACTTTATCCCTAAAATGTCATATTCATATGACCTTAAACTGTAAGTGAAAAAGACACAAAAGTTAACAGTTTTAAAACCCGCAAAGGGTGTCCTGATAAAAATCTGAGTCCATTCTTGATAATCCCCCCATATATGAGGTTTGGGTGAATGGTAGATAACAAATTAAAGAGGCATAAATCTCATGAGTTCGTCTATGTGTTCCTATAAAAATTTGATTTATTATCTCTATACTCTCTTGGTCCATACAACAGTTAGAGCAACCAAGTATCATATTTCTTCTCCCAGATAATGTGTTCAATATAGGATGATGTAATTTCTAGGGTACTAGAACCCTCTACGAATTCCCCACTACTATTAACCTACTTCATCTCATGTGTTCTTAAATCACAATAAATCTTTCATTTCTATCAGTAATGACCATATACATCTCCAAAGGAAACTTCTAGTTGACTATGTATGCATACCCCAATATGTATTTTCATATGTTCCCCCATTTGGTCATGTCAACCAAAATCATCTTATACAGAGGGGAAAGACCTCTAATCTCTGTATGACATCACAATATAATAGTGGACCTATCATTTTAATTTTATCGATGGAACTACTTTGTGTATATGTCCAATCTCATCATCCCTAATCTAGGATCTTTAGGTAATTATTTTCATAATCAATTATTTCACATATTCACATGGATTTAAAAGCCTTTATGTTACACATTTTTACATAATTCCTATTATCAAAGAATGATTATGATATCCAATTTCTTGTGTCCTTTTCTATATAGGAATTAATATCTTATAGCAAGAATACCTAATTTTTAGGTCTAATTTGTATAAACTTAAATACCATCAATATTTGGTCCAAGATGTATGACCATAAATGTCATCCGTATTACTCATAGTGGTGTGATTTAAGAAAAAAAATGCATGAAAACCTGTTAGATCAAACACCCTCAAAAGTGTGGTTTAAGAAAAATTTATGTCCTTACCCACTAGGTCTTCCCCATATAAAGCCTAGGAAAATTTAGAGTTATAAAACAAATAAAGTGTACAGGGTCTAAAACATCATCCCAGAAACAGTCAAGTTATGCTTGCTCACCCCTCTACCTAAATAAAATTTAGAGTGTTCCCTTCTCATAATATGCTGATCTAAATCAACCCTTTGAGTCAAACAATTCATCACTCATTTCTGAATAGACCATCATTAGTACATCAGGGATGGTATTTATACTTATCTCTGTTTATGATCCATTCCCATAAAGAATTCATTATGGTTTGGAATCTGATTTGTTCTGGTTTAAAATTTTGAGGGAAGTCAATTTATTTCGCGTGATTCATTAAATATTAAATCACCAAAATATATTGAATAAAAATGAGATTGAGTGATAATATATAGAGAATGAGACAAAACTTTTGTTCCATTTATATTTATAAGAAAAGAGCATCTACGAAATTGGAGTCTCTTTATTTGTTTTGTACAACTAGGGATGTTTCATAGATAATTTCACATTAAAGACCAAAGTGTGCTGATTAATTATCAAGATTTTTCAAAATTGTATTGAAGTTAATCAATATTGGTGGATTTATCTCCCTCATCAAGGTAAAGTCTCTCAACATCCAAAATAACACCCCTCTTTCCATCTTTTTCTTCCTATAAGAGTTTTTCATGTGTTGTTAATTGTTCATCGGCAATAACCAACTTCTGTTTGAGTTGTTTGACTTCATCTAACTTCTATTTGATCATTTGTTATTGTTCTTTAATTTCCACTACATATTTCAACTAATCATAAAGCATTGTAAATCAGTGACTGGGGGATATAAGTGTTAGGATATCAGTTAAAAGAAGTTGGTATTATGTATCAAACTCCTCTCAATTACAAATAATTATCTTCACAGCTTGATGAATCTTGTGATATTTAAACCCCATAAATCCTAATCTAATGAATAGTTGGAAATGGTGTTGCAATCGTTTACCCAAATCTAAAAGGTGGGTATCAAGAATCAATGACATGATTCTCCTCTATACCCATCATCAGTGACTTTGGTGAAATGATTCATCTTACAATTTAGAATCAGTTCCAAACATAGGAATCAGTATATATTTAAGGATCAGATCAACCATACTACTTCTAATATTAGAAAATCCTGGTGTACTTGGTGCTAGATAAATTTTTAAATATTTTTTATTAGCCAACTAGGATGTCAAATCACTATCCCTAGTTTCATGATCATATGGTTGACTGACTCAAAGGCATAATAAAAAAATCATCAGTTGATAGAAATTGGGGATTTAATGTGATTATGAAGTACTTTGACACTTACTTTTAGCTATTAGAGAGAAGGTCACAATTGACACCTCCCTACCTTAAGTGATAACTATGATGATTTCTTAACAAAGAGAAATTACGAAGGAACCTAGCATGTCTATTTTGATAGAATCAAAAGTTCAAGGGGATTATCTATCCCAATAATTTCTTTAGAATCTACTTGAATGGTTGTATAAAAAATTGATATCATTCAAAGAAAAAAAGGTGAAGGAGAATTAGTACAACATCCATTTAATAAATATACATTATTTAATTGATGCACTAAAATAAGTTATGAAAGTTGTAAGATGGGCAGGATTATTATCAATATCTACTAGGTAATATATAAAATTGGAGTCAATTGGGTTCGTGGCCAACATATTCTATCCATGGTCGAGGTCACACTCTTGGTGAGTATTTCTCAATTTCACCTCTCTGACTATTCTTATGGAAGGTATGATAATTTAATTATATTGAGAAGAATATACTCCATGGGTCCAAATAGATAATATAATATCTAACTGGATTAATACATTAGTCATAAGTTAAGGTAAGATTCATAAAATGAGCATACAAGGAAATACAAACAATGTCTACCTACAGGCTTGGAACAGATATTATATGTCAATATCCTCCCCTGTTCTCATCTTTGAATTTATTAAAAAGAAAATTATACTACATGGACTATAGTTTTATCCATTGAGATTTCCCAAGATGGATAAAAATCACCCCTTCAAATGCCAGAAGAGCCTTATTTATTTGTCTCCATGTACACATGGTTATTAAGACCAACCATTGTACCACCAACAGAGTATTTCAAAGACATGATAGGTGAACTAGACCCATCCAAATCTAGTAAGGAATAAATACATTTTAGTGGCAGTGTTAATAATGATGAAATATGGTAAAATGGGTATCTTTATAACCTCTTACTGATAATAACTTTCATGTTTATCGTCACTTTCACTACTTGAGTCCAGACCTAAAAATTACTCCACCTAATTTTAATAGAGTGTTAATTCCTTTTAGGAGTAAATTATGGATTCCATGTCATTGATTTACTTCTCTACATACTCAATCTTGTTATCAAATAAGATATCTAGGTAGGTCGTTACTTAGGATATCCCTATCAGTATAATGTCTTCCATTTATAGAGAAACCCAAATATCCCCCATAGACAAGGAATCTATCCATACACTCCAATCCTTCCAATTTTCTATATATTTAGCATCATTATTAATCTAAGTAAAAGGATATTCTTTGGTCCCTATATGTGGTAAAAAGACACATGTTAGTTGATTTCCTGGAATCTGGGATAATGATTCCCCCTTGAAGAAAATTTCTTTCTAGGCCTCCCATCCTATGTTAGTCATAGAGAAACTTATTTTCCTAGTATCATCATCTACACTTGATGACTTGGTTCTCTATCATTTTCGAGAGTTTATTTACCTTTAAAATTTTCTACATGTCTCACTAGATTCCCTCATATATATAATTACATCCAACTCTTAGTATAGTTAAAGATAATACCAATGGAAACATCAGCCTAAGGGAAAGTCACTTTGATGGAATTCCACCACTGGGTGTTTATCAGCACACACACTAGAGGGAGGGGGTAGACATTTATTCTAAACATAGTTGAACTGATGATTGAACCAGTAGGGTGAATATGCTTCACAGATGACCATAACATATTTTCTGGCTTCCAGAACCCCATATTGAATTGATATCAAGTGAACACATGCACCAGGGCTCCCAATGACATTTCCAAAGATAATTCTGGTTGGATTTCTATATGGTATGAATAAACACTAGTAATTTCAATTCAATCAGTTATTGATATCTCAATAATTTATAGTATGTGGCTTAAATCCACTGATGCACTGAATATAAGGTCAACAATGACTTTATAAATCTCTACTGAATTGATGAATTCAAAACTATCTACATACTCTGTGATCTATAACCATAGTACCTAAAAGGGACCAACATCTATGAACAGTTCTTATACCTTTGAAATATTCCCCAGATGATGGTATAACATAGCTAGTACTAGAATCATTAAGTTAATTTTTTGAAAAAAAATCTAGTTGGTCATCCATTGTAAATATTTCAAACCTTACTCTTCCATGCTCTCTCACTAGGATAAGATATCTACTCAAGTACATGGCCAAGTAACACACTAGCCAACTCAGCTGGATAGCCTGGGTAGAGACCTCTCATTATTAATATTGAGCTATTTTCCTTCTAGGATAGGATAGTATGCAATGGTATTCCCATTCTTCTCATAATTTGGAAAAGTTTAGGGTCTCTCAACCTTCAGCAATAATTAGGTCGTCTTGATAAATTGAATATCCCATTTCCTGAATGGAACATAGACTTTGGTGTAAAGATCCTTGCCTATAACATGAACTTCTAGAAAAATTAATTCTCAGATAACCATTGTATTACTATCAATTTCATCCCATGAAAAAACCAGGGGTAGGAATTCATCACACATATCCCTTAGAATCAAGACATTTCTTATCATCTTCACATCCCACAAGCTAACACCTACCTCACTTCGAACTAGGTGGGAGGTGTTTGTATCCAAGATCTAGCTACCAATGATGTATGGGATAATATATTTTATCATGGGAACAAGATTTTGTAAAACCCCATAGATTCATATATTCCCACTACTTTCATCTTCACTATGAATTCACTGCAATATTGCTACACCCAGAATGGCATGCCCCAATCCATAAAAAATCACCCCCAAACCTCATATCCCAACTTGAAAACCATTCAAGACTATGGTTTCCTATCAAATACTTATTGATGGAGTTATGATTTTGAATGTCTGTATATATCATTCGAAATTATCTTTTTATTGGAAATGGATAAAACCTCAACATGTGATACTTTTGGTACTATGTTTCTTTGATAAAGCTACTAGATACTGAAATATTTGAACAGATCATACCTTAATTCTAATGAATCCAACTATATAGTTTATTATCTACATGTGGTATTATAATGGGGACATTATGCTACAACTTGAAACCAAAAAATTTCATATTTACTAACATAATATAGGATCAAAAGGCCCCTCCTATCAAACAAGAAAGCAGCCAATGTTTTGGGTTGATACACTAGCACATACTTGGATCAATGCTCTCAATGATATTTTTTCATCTCATGGATATTTATTGGGAAATTATAATCCATTCCATGGGATCCATCTATGAAATACATAAAAATATAATCAAATTTAGAAAATTATGGAATTGTTTCTACTAATCTATGTGACTCTCCATAGTGGAGAAGTGGATTTTTCTTGGTTTCGGTAAGTATATTGTACAACTACCTTGCACATACCCTATACTAGGAAAATAATTTATTGTAACTAAGTGGATAGAGGAACAAAGAATAATTATTACCTTTTATAATGTGAGTGTTTGGTTCACTATACACACAACACCATGAGACCTTTAATAGGATAATAACACCAATTGGTTTATGCTATCTAGAGAGCTTTGAATCACAAAGAAAAATATAAGTACAGAGTGGGACACATCCAATTTATAGAATTTGACCCAAAAAATACCCCAAAACATCACATATTTTATGGTAACTACGTGGGATCCCATCAGTTCCTCAAACCAACTCCTTATCATTCTGAATATAACCAATTATGAGGGGAAACATTTGTTAATGCCCATGAATCTAAACTAATAAGAAATAATGAAGAAGATAATATGAAATTTCGAAAAGGTAAGAAAATATCAGATAAGATCCTGAACTAATCACCTTGGATTACTAAGAAAATAGGGTTATACCAAGCACATCACCTAGTTACTGCGTGATCACCAATATGTTCAACCAAGAGAATCTTCTGGTTACCACCTGAAACAATTAAAAAAGTGTTTGTGCCCTATCAATTTTCCTCTTCCCTACCACCAAGTGGATCTCCTAGTTGATACACCATAGGATAAAATCCTAATATGTGCCTTATTGATAGAATCCCCAATGAATGGAAGCTCTAGGATCCAACCTCCTTAGACCATGGAGCTATATGATCACTAGCATAATACCCCAAGTGATCATATACCCTTCCACCATGAGTTCATCTACTAAGTCCCATGTGATTTTACATGGTCATCTAATAAATTGGGTTGAGGTACACATTGTGTTAATGAGACTCTAAGGAAATATATAAATGAGGATAAATGAGAAAATATTTTGTGGTGCATCTGAAAATTCTAAAGGACCAATTCCAATCAAATTCCTATAAATACCAATTTCTCTTCTTGGATTATATACATGAAGAGAGGGATAAATAATGAGAAATAAAGATGATGCATCATCCATTATATCCTTAGAGAGATACACATAGGTAATTTTTGAGACTATGTGAATGATACTACATGAATAGAAGTAAGAGGTCTCTACTAGGCTATGGGTACCATGCAGATATCACTAAGTGTATAATGCATCGTGCAATGAATGGTTTCCATGTATGTCTCAAAAACTCCCCCCTTCCATAATTTTCCTTCCATTCATGTTATTTTAAATTTTCTATTATACTAGTGTAATACTAAGTTACTAGGTGAATTCATCAGGTTCTTGGGAAATTCTATGTTACTAATTGAATTTTACTAGTACCCGGGAAATTTTCAAGATTCTGGGAAAATTCAGCTTGAATTAAGTGAATTTTCATGATACTAGGTGAATTCATATGGTACTCTGTGTATTTACATTCTACTAGGAAAATTATTCTTGTACTAGGTGAATTACAATTCTACTAGTCAAATTTCCCTCTACACTAGGAAAAATTCACATGATCAAAAAAATTCACTTACCAACCATGAAGGGAAGATCTCTCATATTGGAATTTTGAAACATCACTTACATGGAATGACCAACCTATCTTATGTATTGACCATTTTCTAAGTTATATGACTAGACTAATGAAACATATAATCCCAAGGAGGAACAATCCATACCACCACTAAATCCATTGGACAAACATTATTGGAGCATGCACATCATTATGAATCCCTTTGATCATGGATTGGTTTGATAAATGGAGGCTTCAGGTCATCATCCTAGATAGGTGTAACTATCATGGAAATTGTAATCATGGATTCCATTGATAGTTATAATCCCTACTAAGAATACACTAGAGTAGTTTCTCTGAGTTCAATGATGGATTTATTCTCAATCTCACAATTTGGAATGAATAAGGCATCCCTCATAGAGTAATCCCCGATTATTTTTTATTAGGTGTCACTATCCTCCAGAGTCTATGTTTTTCACCCCATCTTGTCCATGATATACAAAAAAATATGGGAGAATAAGATATTTATTCAAACATATACCTAAGATGTTATGATTGATGATTTCATCAATCATTAAATATCAAGGAGCTAAGAAGAGAGAATGAGATTTGGGAAACCCCGGTGTGTAATACCCATTAAAATTCAATTCCATGATCCCATGAAATGCACCTAATTTTACAATATATCATGTTTCCCACATCATGGATGACCCACATGGACTTAAATATCTAATTTTATCATTCCATTTTCACAGATCATCTCTTTATGGGACTCCTCCTTAAGTTTAAACCCCAACACATCGATCCTCTTAGAATTCCTTCCTAAGTGTAACCCCCAAAGCATGATTTTGATGTGTGTCTCGAATCCTAGTTATATGATGCGAAATTATACCTCATGATGTAAAACTTCATGGTACGGTCTTATCATGTGACCTTAAACTGTGTCTATTATTCAAACTATATGGGATTTGATTATTTTTTTGGTGGAATACATATGACTCATCATTAAGGTTCAAACCCAAAAAAATTGATCTTATATTCACATCCCTTGGGGCCATATTCTTTAGGTATTATATATTTTTCATGTTATAATATAGATAAAATAATTCCCCACCCATAAGATAATGTCCCCTCTAAGTCTCATCGCATTATTCTCATCTAGCCAAATTCCCGGTGATACCTATCTTCATAGATATATATTCCTTTGAGAATAACCCATCATTTTTAGTCCATTTTTCCTTCAAGTTAAACCATAAAACTAATCTCATTCATTTTCCTCACAACAACCATTTCTAGGAATCTTTTTCCTACATGTCTTTATCACACAACATTAAATTGAATGGATCAGTCCTCGTTACATGACCTTAAAAGGTATAATGTGTACAATTAAGTGGTATCGACTACATGGATTAGAATTCCCTTCATACGGATATGTATGAAGCCTCTCAAATGGTCCTAATACCAAAATTAAAGCACATACCTTCTTAAATGGTGTTTAGCTTCAAATTTCCCATATATATGGATTTAAACCATAACATGAATAAAAATTAAAATAATGTTTTATATTAAATATCAACATAATAAATTCAATTATATCACTAACAAAAGTGTGATTAGGCCCACACTAGGATTCTAGAAAACCTTTAAAACGTTATTTAAATTCATAAGTGAGACCTAGAGTAAGAAATAATTCTCCCTTAAAAGGGTACAAATAATTCTAACATCCCATTCTCTTTGATGATGTGCATCCTACGTGTTTTTAGTAAATTCCTAGTGACCACCTTCCTTTGAAAACAAATTCCATCTTAAGTTAAAATATTATGATCAGATCATGTGTCTAATGTTTCATATTTTTTAAAGAAACATCGTTGAAACAGTAGTTTTATGGTCCAACATACATCGTATATGACTTGATGTGTGTGTGTGTAGTTTTATTGTATAGTTTTGGAAGATATGGGAGAATAATGATGTAAGATAATGGGGTGAGGCAAACTATATCAATGGAAAAGTATATATGGGGCACCTTTCATATATATAATCTTCGGATATTGTGTCACCTATTTCTATTCATGACTTTCTGAGTGAGCCTTGGTGAGGTTGAGATGTAGTTCATATGATTTAAGTAATTTGATTTACTATATTTATTTATTGGACTCTAGAATTATTTATTCACATTTACATGATATGTTATGGGGAGGGTCTTACTGAGTATACTTGTATGCTCATCCTTATACATATAATATATTTTTAGGTCTATATGATATAGTTAGTGGTCAAGTTTTGTGTTAATAGATAATAGTGATTGTTCAGGAGATACCGGTGTTCATGG
Organism: Viscum album; assembly: GCA_963277665.1. NCBI lineage: Eukaryota > Viridiplantae > Streptophyta > Magnoliopsida > Santalales > Viscaceae > Viscum > Viscum album. The sequence continues at coordinate 625,895,600 of OY728132.1, forward strand.
TTGCTACTTATGCATTTTTCCTCTTGAATGAAATTTCATGTATTAGGATGGTTTTTTATATAATGTCTATTTGTGGGTTTTTATCACTTCCTAAGATATATTTAGCGAAATTCCATTAATTTTATTAATTTTTATACCCTCATAGCTTGTTTCCAACCCATATTCTAGTGGATGTGGTTTTAGAGTGTCACTCCCATCTTCATTACTTGCATAGGAGGGGTTCTAATGGATAGGGTCAAGATAGAGTGGTATCAAATGTTTGGTTTGAGATATAGGATGAAGTTTATATCTATGAATTGGTGAGGATTTTATATATTGGTAGGTAAATAATATCATTTAAACTTAACACATGAAGTAATAAAGGGAGAGTAACTAAGACAAGGGATTTTAGGGCCCCCTATGATTAGATGCAATGTTCTTAAGATTAGGAAAAATACTTAGTGAAGTGAATATACATGTAGGGTAGAGACCAAGATGAAAACTATAAATTATGATTATTCCTATAATTCAATTGGGTAGAAAATAGTAATTTGTATTAACCTTAATTAATGATTCCTATGTATTCTATATTTTTGAATTAAGAAGTCCTTAATATTTAATGCTTCACAACTATGGCTCCAAGTCAATGTCCCTGTCAGTTTCACACTAATGATGTCCAACAAGATGCATTAGCAGACCACCATAGAGTTGAGATCAATGATTATGATTCTTGAATGAATTATCTTGGAAAGTTTCAATTATAGAGTCTTTCAAAAGTGTAGGGGTTATATTTTTTATCAAATATTGAGTCTTGGTTTGAGAAGTTACAGATTTACTTTAGCTTGATTCATACTTAAAGGGAACACCGAATTCCATTGGATATTAGTATACTTTATGAATCTACTTGATAATTTTGGATTATATTCATCGAGGATCACAAAGCGATTTTGGTTTCATGGTTGAAGTTTCAAGATCAATTTCATGATGAGTTTCTTTCATCGACCATGAAGGTAGATTATTTGTAAGATATTCTTACTATCTACTAGGGGTTTTCATTTTATGTGAGTTTGGTATTCAATATAAAAACATCTTGTGCTATGATTCAGACCTTCTAACAGATAAGGAGGATAGGGTAAGGAATTTCAAGGAGGTTTTACATCCATATATCCATAACTAAGGCACCATGTTCAAATTATGAAATATCTAGAGGTTTTAGAGAACGACTAAGAAATCGATAGGATGCTCGCTAGGACTAGACCATCATAGGAGGGGAGTCATCAAGAATCTACATGGAGTAGATATGGAGCTAAAAGTTCTCAATTTCCTAGTAATATGAGGTCACAGAAAGTGAAGTGTCGTTCCTAGCTGTATTCATCCTATTTATCTTGGGTTAGCAGTTTTCAGACCCCTTCTAATGGATCGTACATGGTTTTTTTTGGATGTCATGTTTATCAGAATATTTAGTGTCCCACATTCCTCATTAGTAATAATGGGACTAGAAACCCTATTTAAGCTTAGTCATTTCATTAGTACCCTTAAAGGTAGCAATAATAGGGTTCTCTATCTTATGATCAAAATTGGGGAGACATAATAGGTAGTGGATATATTGATAATTCCTCTCATCCCTAAGGACTAGGTCTAGATAGTTCATAGAGTGGGATGCAGCCAGATGCATGCCTTATAGTTTTCAATGTTAGGTGATCCAGACGTCATGATAGGTATTATCTTCGTGTATTCTACATGGGTGTATTCTTTTTTGATTCATGGGTTTCACACTCCTTCATTTACCCCACTCTATTAATTTATTTAGGACTTAAGGTAGTAGGATTCTTGGGGTGAGTTATATTTTATGATGTAGATAGAGAGAATGCCATGTTTATCGGTGAGAGATACTATCATATGGGTTAGAGGAATATCGAGTCATTATATTCCTTAATAGATTATTTGATATTGATCGTAGTAGATTTTTGTCTTTTATCGATTCCAAGGGTTGTAGAACAATACCCAGATTCCTTTCCATAAGAGTTTATGGCACTCCCCCCTTAATATGAGATTAATTTTTGGATAGAGTTTCAGTTATGTGTTTCTCTATTATCAATATCCCCATATATGATGGAACCCTTTTAGTTTTGGTAGCTACAATATTATATTCATTTTATTTTTAAGTGAGGTTTTATTAGGCCCATTGTGTCACCTTGGGGTGCTCCAATTTTCTTCATGAATAAAGAAGATGATAGTCTATGTCTGTGAATCAATTACAACCACTTGAATCAGGTGATAGTGAAAAATCATTATCTCCTTCCTTTTATAGATGATCTAGTTTATTATTAAAAGGGATATAGACATTTCTTAATGATTGGTTTATAGTTTTTATATCAATATATTCAAGTAAATTATGAGGATATTCTGAAGACTGCCTTTATATATCGTTATATAAAATTTGAGTTCTTGGTAATGTCATGTAGTATCATGAGAACCCTTATCATTTAAATGGGGATAGTGAATTATATGTTCCATGAGCTTCTAGATCGGTTCATGGTGGTATTATTTGATATAATAATTATGAATTTTGGGTCAGGGGTGGAGAATTCAGAACATTTATGAGTTGTTTTGAGGATTCTTTAACATCATTGTCTATTTAGTAATTTATTGATGTGTATGTTCTAGGGCTGTGAGGTCCATTTATTGGGACATTTTGTGTCTCTGTGAGGATTAATTGTGGATCCGTTGAAAATTTATGTGGTTGTTTATTAGGAATCCCCCCAAAATGATATGTAAGTGAGATGTATCCTTGGTCTTTTAGGCTATTGGAGGAGGCTCATACATGTATTATTTCAGATTTAATCTCCTTTGACCGCTTTAAAAAATAAGGATGAGTATTTAAATAAGAATTTGGTTAGTGAACATATTCTTCAATTTCTGGAGGAGGGTGTTTTGTTTTAGGTTTATTGCAACGAATCATGTCTTGGCTTATGTTAAATGTTGATATAGAAAATATTGGCTATCTATTATGGGTTTTGTAAGTTGTGGAATCATGAACATAATTATACCACTCGTGATCTTCAGATTGTTTTGGTTATGTTTTATCTAAAGTTATGGAAGTATTACTTCATTGGTGAATTATTCTTGATCTTAAAAAATCACAATATCATGAGTTATATCTTATCCTATTGTGATTTTAATTTTCATCAGTAATGGTGGATGGAATTATTACAAGATTAATACTTTAGGATTTTCTATACATTAGGGAAAGGAAATGATACAGTTGATGCACTAAGAAGAAATTTGTATGGTGATTTTTTTCATTATTTTGGATAAGTTTGGATGTGGATGGAGGATCTCTCAAATGATGCACCTTGATGTGAGAGAAGTTAATGGTGGAGGCTATACCTATCATATGATGGTGTATTCATATTTGTTGTAGCATGTGGAAGAATTCCAGCATAGGGATTATGATGTGTAAGTTTGGAAAGATCAAGTTGTTTATGGTCATACCCTTGAGGGATGATATGAGGATGATATGAATCATGTGTTATTGTAGAGTAGGATATCTATTAGTTTGGAGATGCATGTGGTGGTTCTCTGTGAGTTTCATTGTTCACCTATTTCAGTACATCATGATGTTCTTAAGATGTAACATTCCTTTAAAGTTCAGTTTTGGTGGCATGGGATAAAGAGATGGGCTACAAAGTTTCCATCTCATTATTTGATTTACTAAATGGTAAAGGCTAATCATCATGTTTTTTATGGGTTGCTTCAGCTGCTTGATATTTTCTAGGGATAATTGGAGGATATCTCGATGGACTTCTTCACCCATATAACTTGAGCTCAAGGGAGATATGATTATATCTACATGATCACAGACTACTTAATGATGTCATATATCTTATCTGTGATTAAGGAGTCAATCACAATGGTTTTTTTATATAGTAGTATCAAGATTATGTGATGAGACTTTATGGGGTTCCAAAGATGACTATCTTTGATCATGATCCTCATTTTACCTCTAGAGTATAGAGAGGTCTCCAGCGTGCTATCAGCTCTTAGTTACATATTATCACATCTTTCCATCTAAAAACTATTGGTCAGAAAGAGTGGAATATCTATACTTCAAATGATATGTTACATGAATGTGTTCTAAATTTTTTAGGTTCATGGGTGAGTCACCTACCCTGGTCAAGTTATCTTATAATAAGAGTTATTACTCCAATATTAGTGTGGCATCGTTTTGGGAGAGACATGACAAAACTTTCACATTTTTATTATCATAGAATGATATTAGAGAGTCGTCAATTATATGACCATAATTGGTGCAGATCATGATATATAAGGTGATTGTAACTTCTGAGTAGATACAGGTGACTCGAGATCATCATAAGTCCTATGGTGATCATTAGGGGATGATTATAGAGTTTTAATTTTGAGATAATGTGTTATTAAAGGTATCTCCTCATTGTAGGTAGAATAGGTTTGGTAGTGGGAGCATTATTTCTCATTATTTTGTTGGGCCTTTCGAGTTATTATAGTGTATTGGATCTGTCATTATTAGTTTTCACTTCTCTAATAGACGAACAGGACCCATGATGTTTTCCATATATTATAGCTTCATTAGTATATTCATTATGATTCCAATTTCATTTACTAGGGTGAGTTGGAAGTGAAGATTATGTGACATTCAAGGAATATATTATCAAGATCTAGAAATGTTAGGAGAATTTATTGCATGGGTGTGTTATTATTTTGGTTCATGTCCTGTAGTGGCATGGTGTCTTAGAGGAGATTATATGGTAATGTTAGCCAAAAATGTGTTATCAATATCCTGAGTTGTTCAATGATTAATTTTTTGAGATGATATAAATAAACATTTTTATTTATGATATGATTTAGGATGTTTTACACTAATACACCTTGTTTCCCTAATGTGTTGATGACGTTCATGTTATAGTAAAATCCTTGAGAGGTATATTGTGAGGGGGATTTTTGGATATATTTTTATTTTCCTTATTGAATTAAATTTTAATTTTCATGGATGATAATTTTTGAAAGGTATCTAATTTAAGGGTATGCTTTTCTAAATCTGTGACACCATGATATTTTTAATTATATATTCCCTTAAGATCTAATATTTTGTATAGTGGGTGATGCATGCGACACTGAACCACAAAAAATCACAAAATAGTATATAAATTCTAAAATATAGTCATATGATTGGAGCTCAAAAATAGATGTAACTGAATTATGAAATATATGTTTAAAAAATTATGGATATTACCAATTTTTAGGCATTGATAAATTAAATTATTGTAGCTAAATAATCAATAACACCAGTTTATGCTTCAAAATGTAACCTTTATAAAAATTGACATTTTATGTGTTTTTTTAATAAAATAAATAATTTATGGATAAAATTTATTTTTTATATGAATAATATAATAAAATCAATTTTAATATTAATTTATAGGAAATAATAATAATAATTGTTAATATTTCTAAAAAAACTTATTTTCCAATGAAAATGTTTTTCATTATATTTTTATGTTTTTATTTGAAAGTTAAATTCTCAAATATTAGATTGATAATTTTATAAAATAATATTAATATTTATATTCACCATATCAATATTATATTAAGATGAATTTTTGGTTTTTTTGAAATAATTGATTTTTAGGTGAATAGTGAAAAATACAGTTTTAACAAAAAATGTAACTTTCTTGACTTTATCATTATATAATAAAGACCAATAAGTTTATAAAACATTTTAAATGATAAAAAATATATATTCAATTAGTAATAATATACATTTTAAAATATAATTTTTAATTTATAATACCTATATTTAACATTTTATAAACATGAGTAATATTTTATAATAAAAGAAACTATTTTTAGTATTTTATTTTAATTAAATATTATTTTGGTAAATGATGTTTTGGATTACTATAAAAGCCACATAACTTTTTTATTTTATAAAAAACCAATTTTTATCATAAAAACCAAATAATTTTATAATATTATCCTATACATAAATTTTATGCTTAAAAATACACTTTCTTCAAACATGAGTTTTTACACATTACATGCAAAAATATTAAAATTGATTCTTTATAAACATAAAAATATATCTAATAAATTTTATTTTATATTTTTAATTTGTAGGTCCAAATTATTTTATAAGTTTCATTTAATTTTTAGTCATTAAAAGTAAATTTCCTAGGTAAAAAATAATAATCATGGGCAACCCAAAAATGGAAAATGTGAAATTTCTAAGAGTAAAGAACATAAAAACATGTTTAAAACGTATTTTAAAATGAATGGTTTGGAAAATATTTAACTTATATTACCCCCCAATCAATTAGTTTCCATTTTTTCCACTTTACATGTGAAACATGTGCTCTTTTTATATTGTGTTGAAATATTTACAAAAATGTCATTCTCACCACTTATAAAAGGGGTTTGTCATTGTCACTTCAATACCACTAAAAAAATTATTTCCTCTTGAATATATACCCTTATTCCTTCCCCTATAATCTTATTTCACTATATAAATATTATTATTATTATATATTATCTTAATCCCTCCCTTTCCAATGAGTCCTCCAAGGGAAACCCCAAGTCCTCATTATGAGTACTAATCTCCTCTAATTATTTTCTTTTCAATATTACTTTTACAATTATAATTTTCTCATTCATATATAATTTAATAATTATTTTTTATACTAAATTTTATTATTCTAATGTAATAAATATTAACCACCTTTGCACTTTTCCCTTAATTAAAACAAAAACGACATTCGTACATGTGTACGGACTACCGCCTCCATATAGAGCCATGTTTTGTTTCCCTTATCCATCTTATATGATTTGTCCAAATGATAAATTGTTTATATATAATTATTATATTTATAATATATATTATTTTATTAAATTCCAAATCATATTATTCATTTGTCTCATTCTATTTAAAATGAAATCATCAACCATGTGTACTTGTGTACTACCGCCTCCATGGAATAATATATTTTCATTTTATTTTTCTTATAAACACCTCATTTAATGGTTAGTAATAAGAATGGGTTTAATGAGTAAATACAATTTTAATGATATTATTAATGTTTTGTTAAGAAAAATTAGAAATCCTATTAACAATTAGATCAATAAACAATCTTCGTGAATTTAACCGTCCAAAAGAGCATTTTAAGAGAAAAACTTGATATCTTCATATTATGTAATAACTTTTTATAGGTTATATTATTATTATAATTATTTATAATTATTATATATCACAATAATAGACACTAAATAAGTTCATTATTCTTATATTATAATTATATTTCTACTATATCACTTCATGATCATCCATTAATTATGGTTTGTTCATGCTTGGATCGGTTTAACCACCTACATGAAAAATGATATAAAGTTATATCATGGATGATTATGGTAATTTAATTTCTTTAAATTTATTATATAAATATTTAAATAATGATTTTAAATTATTTATATAATGGTAATATTAAAATTAATCTGGTTAGTTAAGATACCAACGGTCGTTCGTGCAACATCACTAAAATGTGTTTATCATCGATTTCATCTTTAACGTTTGTAAAAAAACTCACTTGGAATGAAACTATAACATTATAAATAAATATAAAACATAAATTCCAATAATTTTTAAGATATTTTAAGGACTAAATTTGGCATAGTGATGAAGAATAACACCATTTTTATGATACTAGTTCAAAATGATCAACAATACTCACACCAAATAAAAAATAGTTAAAAATTGACTAATATACATAGAAAGAATAATTATAAAAGAATATTATAGAAGTTTATAGATATTTAAAATGTTATTAAATGTGTTATTAAGGTTTTTATTTTTTATTGGGGTTATAGTATATTTCAAAAAATTAGGAATTATGGTAAGGGTTAGTGCTAACTCAATTTCCTTCAATTGAGTTTAAAACATCCTTATTGAAACTATATTATTTAAAGCATGATTTATTCTACCTAATGAAAAATTGGTGTTTTACTTCCTTATTATTTTATATGGTTCTAAAATTATTCTTTATTACCTCATTATAAAATGATTATTACCTCAATGATTATGTTAATAGTGTGAGTTCTTTTTCTAACATTTCAATTCCTTAAGACATGATTATGTAATCCACCAGGCTTTCTATTCTGTAGTGTAATAAACTACAATTTAATATTTTATATCATTATTATATCATTAATCATGTTATTTAATGTTCCATTTTAAATTATAAACTTAAATGGGTTTTGATTCATAAGTTTATAAAGTCATAAGGGTTATTTCTCATTATTTTTGATTCCACGAGACATGTTTGATATTGCACACAGTCTTTCATTTTATATAGTGTATTAAATTAAATATTTACTTCAATTAATATGAATATATTTCATTTATTTATATTTTTATTTCATCTTATTCCTATCACATCCTTTTTATTTTTAGTTTACTATTACTATACATGTTTTTTGTATCTCAATTTTACTTCATTAAGATATGATTCATAATCCCCACTTATTTTCTTTTTATGTTGTATATATTTTAAATCAATTAACTTATAAATCCATTATTAATTTTTTATTTCTGGATATTAAACTCATGAAAATCCATCACTAACTTATTCTTTCCAAATCATCACCTGCTACAGGAATAATTTTTCTTACAATGCCTTTCCTTTTGGAACACTCCATATTTCCTTCCTCTGATTGAAGACTGTTCAACTACATTCCATGTTCTGAATGATTGGGTAAATATTGATTTAACTAAATTCACCTTACTCTATACAATGTTATTTTTAGGGATTATTACATAGAAAGTTATTCTATTTATTGATTGGGGAATTATTAAAAATTAGTAAACTTGTAAATCTAATATAAATATTTATTTATTATTATAAAATATTGGTTATGTATTATATAGATTATTTCTTCCTTCATATGATGAATTAATAATACTAAATTAGTGATGTTTGGGGACCTAAATAGCCCGTTTATGTATCAATAGGTCTCATGAGACAAACTATCTTGGGTATTCTAGTGTATGTCTACCCAGAATAGAATATTTCCTAAACAAAAGGTCATGATAAGAAGATCATGATGTATAAGATCCTTATTTAATGGAATAGGTCGTGGAATTAGTTATCCTAAATTATTCATTTCATCAATAAGGAATTATTTATTGGTATCCATGTGTTTATTTTTTGGATATTCCAAGCATGGATATGTTATGATCACAGTTTCTTTTGATTATGGAATTATTTTTATTGTCTATTTCTTCCCTATAATGTATGGTCATCTTATGCTCACTCGTGATATTTGGTTTTTATCACTTATGGTTACCCTTATAGAGAATTTTAACTAACTCCTTATTTTGTTTCCATTTCCCAATATTGTGAATAAATTAATTACACATGATATGTCTAACAAAATGACTTGTGTGGAGAATTTTTTTGGGAAATGTTTAAGAAATATTACAGATTAAATAGTTTCATATATAGTGGAAAATGACTATTTTATTATATATGCATAGGCTTTGTTAGTTAAATTTTTTGCCTAACTATATAAAACATTAAACCTAAAAGTTCCTTTGAATGTATGTGATTCATTATTTATTGGTGATATTGTAATTATTGATGGTTAAAATTAGGTTTGTTAAATTCATTTAAAGGACAAAATGTAAAGAACATATTCATTAATATAGGATTCCTGGAGTTTGGGTCTAGAAAATTATAGTTGGTTTCAAATGTGTGTTTAGATAACTTTAGAGATTAGTATGTCATCAATTGATGATAATTTAAGATTTATAAATTTTATTAAGTGTTGACAAGTTAAGATTGGTAATTTTAACAAACTGAACTAGGCTACCTAGAATCCTGGCACCCAACCCAATCTGTCACATACTCGAAGGGTGTTCCTGATCCCCATAGGCTAGTGACAAGCACTCAAGCATTGAACAATGAAACTGAAGGAACAATTTTTCCCAACCTGAACAACCACATAATATATATATATATATAGAGAAAAAAATAAATAGTGGAAGACTAATAAATATATATGCCATAACTGTAAGGGAAAATAGTGGAAATAGAACAACTAAAACAGTAAATAAAAACTCTAATAGACATTTCTGACTGTAAAGGACTCAAAACAAAATAGCTACCCCAATGATGGCATAGAATAACTCCAACCATATCACCACTAGATACCCATCCCACCTGACATGAACCTCATCAACTCATTGTGGCACCTTTCCTTTCCCTATACTAGAAGACAAACAAAGGTCTTCACCGAAGTAGTGTGCATGGTGTGAGCTAATAGGCTCTATAGGATTCCACCCAGATGTTCCATAAAATGTCTTTGTATAACAATTTATGTATGCTTATTTAAAATTTAGAAAATGGCATGATAAGCAGTAAATCAGTTTTATAGAAAACATGGTAAATATTTCTTTTTACACGGTTCTAAAAAAAGCAGGTATATCAGTATCAAAGAATATTTTCCATAACATTTTTTCAAAAGCATAAACATGCATATGAAGGCTAACTCATAAAGACGATAAATACAAAACAAAAGCACAAATATCATAGCACCAAGTAATACTATAGGTCTAGTAAAAAGACTTTTGGTACCAAAATAATCAAGTGCACAAAACTGATCCCAGAACAATGGTCCTAGGAAGTAGAGGAAACCCCCAAGAGTAATCCCTGCAAAATTTCAGTATCTGTCTCCAAGAACAACAGACCTAGGGAATAGAGGAATGCCCTAAGAAAAACTGCCTTGATAATAACAACAATGGATTGTGGCCTCAAGCTAAACCTTCCACCTAAGTACCCAAGGTTACCCACATTCTCTTTTTCAAAAACCCATTTCAATTCTCTGAAAACAATTCCAAACCATTTATAATCCATTTATCAAAAGCTGGGGAAAATCATTTTTCTTTCAAAACCCTTTTTCCAACACACACAAACAATCATTCTAGTTTCATAAATCAATTTATAAAGTAATAGAAATAAAGCTCATTATCATAGGATAGATATGGAACCACCTACCTCAATGTTTGGGTCTCACACACCCACAACGAAAACCAAAATAAATGAAACCCAACAACAGCATCAACTAAAACCTTAGAATCAAACCCTCACCTTAAAGGATTTATTCAAAATTGGAGAAAAGGGGTTTGAAAATAGAATAATCCCACATAACTCAAGAATGAACATCCTCTTCACTATAACTATCCAAGGAACGGCCTTTGATACAAGATCTCATAGTGGATCTAGATGAGGACAACAAGAAACATCCAACTTTGATCAACAGATCCAATAACACAAGGCTAGGTAACTATTGCGATCAATCACAAGGAAGAATCAGAGAGAACACTTACTCGGACAAACGCACTATAGAAGAAATGATGAACCAGAGTCGATTAGATCAATATGGAAGGTGAGACACCACTAAAAAAATCCTAGGATGAGTTTAGGAATGAGAGACAAGAGGTTCGAGAGGAAAAAGGCTGAGAGAAATAGAGAAATGCATAACTTAAACCTAGGCGTGGGCCAGGTCATGACATGTAACCCTTGGTCATGACATTTAGTCCACACTGGATAAGTTACATAAAAAACAAACCACATCATGTTAAAAATTGTTTATTTAACCCCTACATGACATGTACTTTAGGTACATGATTTGTACCTGCTCAGTACCTACTCATAGTGTTATCCCCCATTCACGAGATGAAACAAGCACCAAGTACAAAACGTGTACTTTAGGTAAATGATTTTTACCTATTCTGTTGTCTACAGTAAACTCAGAAAATCACATCTAAGGATTTTTAAAATCATAAGGGAACTTAGAAAAAGGGAAAGCATACCCTATAAAGGTAACTGTATGTTACAAACTCCCCACCATAAAGACTTTCTATCCCTGAGAATTCATGTGGAAGATGTAATATTTGGAAAGAGATGAGGTCACTGCTCCCTCATCAATGAATTGTGTTCCCAAGTCTCATAATAACTTGATCCTAGTTTCCATAGAAATATGACCAATAGGATCGACTTCTCATGAAATAATTTCTTCTAAGATTCATCGATCTCTTCTGGTTTCTCCAAAACAGATGCATTTGGCCCTAACTCAATTTCTTCTCAACTCAAAACATGAGTGGGATCAGGGTGATACTTCTTGAGCTGAGATATGTGGAAAACAACATGTATTCTTATCAACTGAGCCAGCAATACTAACCATGAAGCAACCTTCCCAAGACGTTCTATGATCTCAAATTGTCCAACATATCTCAGAGCCAACATTCCTTATTTTTTGAGCAAACGGTGACACAAATGAGGAGAAAACATAAAGAAAACATAGTCACCAACAAAAAACTCCAAAGGATTACACTTATGATCTTTATACGATTTCTGTCGACTCTGGGATGTAACCAGATGTCGTCACACTTCCTAAATCTTTGATGATGTCCCCTAAATGATAATTGGTTCAACCAAAGCCACTTTTCCCACCTATTCCCAACAAAGAGGTGATCTGTAGGGGTGACCATATAAGGCCTCAAAAGGAGACATTCTGATCGACGACTGGTAACTTTGGTTGTAGACAAATTCAACCAGTCCCTGATGGCTATCCCATGATCCACCAAATCAAATATACAAGCACCAAGCATATCCTCTAGGATATGAATTACACACTTCATCTGGCCATCTTTCTGTGGATGGTAAGTTGTTCTCAACTTGACCTGAGTCCCCATTACCTCTTGAAGACTCCTCTATAAACTTTAGGTAAACCTAGGATCCCTATTTGAAATAATTTCAGAAGGACTCCATGTAACCTCACGATCTCCTGAACATATAGCTTACCCAGATCATCAACATTAGAGGTGTCTTTGATTGGAATGAAATTAGAAGAATTTTTCAACTGATCAACAGCCATCCAAATATAATTCTTCCCTCAGGGTGACCATGTAAACCCACAATAAAATACATGTACACCTCATCCCTCTTCCATACCGGTACTGGGAGAGGCTGAATAAAATCATAGGGCTTCAAGTGCTCTGACTTTATCTGTTGGCAGGTGTAATAGCAGGACACAAAATCTGCAATGTCATGCTTCATTCCCTGCCACCAGAACTGTCTTCTCATATCATACCACATATTCATGGAACATGGAAGAATATACCATAAAGAGTTATGATAATCAAACATGTTTGGAATTCTCACAGATACTGGGACTACAACTCAATTTTTGAAGTGAAGTATGCCATCTGAAGAAAGTGACATACCCAGAATTGTCTCCCTACCATAAAGGTTTCTCAGAATATTCTAAATCTCATAATCTTGTGGTTGAAATTTAAATATAGACTCCAAGAGATACAATTACAAATGAATACTGTTCAGAACCATACCTGAGACATCATTTTGAGAATCCAAGTGAAACTGAGTGAAAATCCCCATAAGATTCCACTCTTTATTCGATTCCAGAACATCCTGTGATGGTACCTTCCTTCTTAGATCATCTTCAACCACATTCCCTTTCCCCAACGTGTAAGTGATTTCGAAGTAAAACATCTAAATGTATTCTATCCATCGTATATGTCTGAGATTCATGTCCTTATGGTAAGAGATATAGCTCAGACTCTTATGATCAAAGAAGACTGTGAACTTCTCCCCAAAGAGATAGTGCTTCCAAAACTTAAGCACAGAAAGCTATAAATCATTAGTGAGATAGTTATTCTCATGTGGTTAGAGATGAAGAGATCCACAAGCTACCACAAGATCATCCTGTATAATCATGCATCCCAAACTAGCACCTGATGCGTCATAGATCACCAGGTACCCCTTATTGGGCTCAGGTAATATTAGAATAGATGTCGATGTTAGAAGTCGTTTCAGTTCATCGAAATAATACTTTCACTTCACATCTGATGATAATTTCACTGCCTTCTTGGTAAGATTAGTCAGAGGTGATGCTAGATTTGAGAAATCCTTAACGAACCGTTGATAGTATCCAACAAGACCAAGGAAGCTTTGAATTTCAAAGACATTTCATGGTTCCTTCCATGATAAAACAACTTTTACCTTATATCGATCAAATAATAATCCGTGTTCATAAATTCTATTCCCTAATAATTTTACTTATATGATCCCAAAACATCATTTTGAAATCTTTCCATACAAACGGCGATTTCTTAGAATCTCCAAAACCAAACTCAGATGGTGCTCGTGCTCACACTCGGACTTTGAATAAAACAAATTATCATCCATAAAAACTACCAAAAAAATTTAATATATTAGTGGAATATATGATTCATTAGGTCTATAGAAACTATAGGAGTGTTATTCAAATTTAAAGGCATCACGAGATATTCATAATGGCCATACCTGCTTCATAAGGTCGTCTTTGGTATATCAAACTCCCAAACTTTGAGCTGATGATAACCCAACCGAAGATCGATATTTGAAAACCACTTTTCTCCCTTCAACTACTCAAACAAATCATCCATTTAAGGTGAATGGTATATATTATTAGTATTTTCCTTGTTTAACTTCTGATAGTCTATAAATAATCAAGGTGAACCATCCTATTTATTGGAAAAGAGCATAGGGGATGCCCAAGGCGAACACTAGGGTGAAAAAACCCTTTTCTAACAGGTCATCCAACTGAATCTTGAGCTATTTCTATTGGTGGAGGTGGAAAATTAAGAGGGGTTTAATTGAGTTCATAATTAAAATTTATATTAAAAACTTTATGATAAAATCCACCAATTTGAAATAGACCAGATAATTAAGATAGTATAAATATAAATGTTCAATTAATCAACAAGTCTCTTAAAATTTGATTAGCCCTCAGTTTAATTAGTGTAAAAACTTATCCAACGTTTCTAACAAGTTTACTGAATTAAACACATATACAAACCAACCAAAAACTAACTATCAGAGTTAATGTAAAATAGTTTTCTGTCATTGAAATTATAAGCAACGGAAAATATAATAATAGAGTATTACAAAATAGAGTATACAGGAGAATTAAACTAGAGGTTCAGTCTCATGATGAGACTTAATCCTCTCCACTTGGTGATCACCTGCCACTAAGCAGTTTATATTAATAAACTTGATACACAGCATGTATCAGTCTTTAAGATAGTTTTCACACACTATCCAGGTCTCACAACCTCTACCATGGTTCTTCGTGAGAAAAAAAACCAGGCCACATACAGCCTCTTCCACAGTTACACGTGGGAAAAAATGTAATGAATGTTTGGTGTGGGGATTTTCAGTATCCTCCAGTTTAAGCACAAGAGAAAATGTGTGTGTAACAGACCAAAACACACTACATAGAAATGTAAGATAAAGAACACAATAGATCTAATGTTATGAGGATTGAATTTAGAAGGCTCTATGTGTTTAAAGTTCATCTCTAGACTCCTTGGTGTTAAGAAATTGCAGTTTAAGTCATTTTCTGGAAGTTTTCTCCAAAACAGAGTGTTGCAACTTTAGGTTTGGTCTTATAGGTACTAAGGTGTTCGAATTTCTAGTTTGAAAGATATTTGATGAATCCCAGCAAGGAAGCCTTTAATTTTTTCTCCCAAATTATCTTCATGAAGCTCTTGGGTTCCAATGTATGTGTTGGTATGTTCTCCTTGTTCTTCAGGTCTGTCGTGTAATATCTCTCTCACCACATGGTCTTCTCTATCTCGATCTTCTATTTTATTCTTGAGATCTGATAGTAGGAATGATAAATCAACGTGCGGTCTTCCTCGTACCTCATACAGTCTCCAGATATGTCGACAATCAACATTAATTAATGTTAGAAGCATTAAATTTACCAAATTTGACAGTTATAATAATCTTAAGAAAAATGACAAAGTATAGAGTAGAAGAGTATAAGTATCATTATAATGGTAGCGGTAACCTTCTCAATAGTAGAATCTCAGCGGTAGACGTGTGAATTCCAATGGTTCTTCCAGAAGAAAGCTTTCATCAGTAGACTTCCAATAGTAACTTCTTAGTCGCAGGATTTTCATAGTAAGCTTAAAATGGTAACCTTCTAATAATAACCATTTATTGGTGACTTTAGTAAGATTCCAGTGGTAAGATTCCCATCGGTGACCTTGTACCAGTAACCTTTAGCGGTAGCTCTACAATTGAATCCCTTGAACAATAGCCTCATAGTGGTGAACTTTCATTGGTAACTCAATGATAAGGTTCCTCAACAGTAACCTTCTAGTGGTAACCTTCTAGTAGTAACCTCTCCAACAGTAGCCTCAACTGGTGACTAAAACAGAAGCCTCTTAACAGAGACCATCATACCAGTGACCTTTTACATAGAAACTTTTACACTGTAAACTTAATCAAGAAATAGTGAGATTAAAAATACATAATTGTTACATGATAAAAACTATAAAAACTAATGAAAAATGATTATAATATAAACGAAACATGATTTGGGATTATCAAAATAGGTGAGTCCAACAATCTCCCCCTTTTTGATAATCACAAATTATAGTAGTGAAATTTAGAATAAGTATTATTGTATCAGAGTTAAGTACATTTTCTAATCTCTTTAGTGGTATCAATATAAATTGAATCAGGGCTATCAAAATCCAAATGAAAACATATTGAATCAGAGATGTAATAAATATGTATTAGAGCATAAATTCATAGGAATGTTATATATGCAAGGGCTCCAATCATAAAGAATTATCCTCTTTTGTGATTATAAAAAAAAGAGACAAAATGATATCTTTGTATTAATGAAATAAGAGTACATTATACAAAAAATATTACAATAATCACTATCAAATAATACATCTGATAGTCAATCCACTTTAGAGATGTCCAAGTGAGCTTTTCCTTTGGGAGGTGAGGATCCAAGTTTAGAAGATGGAGGTATAGGCCTAGGTATAATAGTAAGCAATGTAGGAGGAGATGCTACAGAATCATCAGTAAACTGAATATGAGTAGATCTCTGAGGAATCATAGGAGTCATGATTTTGATGGCCTGTACAGAAGTCAGCAAAGGGGCATCACTGGTAGATCTTGATGCAGATGAGGAAGAAGGAAAGGCTAAAGGGATAATACTATAAGTACAATCCACATGGAGAAATGGAAGAAGAAGTTCCCTGAAATCCATAATGATGTTGCCTCTTCATTCCATAGTTGAGATGAAATCATCCTTATTCTCTGTGAACTTTTCCAAAGAAGAATTCAACTCTTTAAGACTGCTAAATTTATCCTTAAAGGCCTGAGTGATAAGAGGTATCCTCAAGTTCTCTAATTGAAACTTGAAATGAATATCCATCTAATGCTTAGTATAAAACCTTTTATAATAGAAGTCAATATGCTCTTTGATTTCACTCTAATCTTTGGTATCCTCCCTTATGTAATCACCTACAAGATTATGAATTTCTCTAGTAGTGGAGATGACCTGAGTCAAGGACTGGGGATCTGAGGTACTTTCACCAAAGAGTTTCTCTATTTCTTCTCTAACAACTGATCTAAAGGCTTTTAGATCAATAGGATAAGAGGAATATGAGGAAGCAGATGCACAAAGAAGTTCTAGGGTAAAATACACTATCTTCTTAAAAGACGTAGTTAATACACTGATAAACTTCTTCACATGACCATCTTGAGCTTTCACATGCACTTCTCAGGACTTCTTAAAGTCCTAAAACATAGTTACCATATGTTGGACAACACTCTCAATATACTTAATTTCTTTCTATACTTGAGCTCTTGAAGCCATATACAAGTCTAAACTCACAACTGACTATTTCATAGTCTCCATAGATTCTTCCAAGGCTCTTACCTGATTCTAGGATTCCTTCACTTCATGTAGCAGATTTGATTAAAAGATATACATTATTCTTTCCAAAACACATGCTATAAGATCTTTATTTAAATTCACTATTCTCTTTATCCCAATGGATCTTTCATCAAATCTTCTCTGCAAATCTGATTTCAATGACTTATGGTCATCCTTCTTTACATAATATTGAGGTAGAAGAACCAATGGTTGCACTATAGTGGTCTCTGAAAGTGAATAAACAGGAGGTTTTCTGTTAGGCTTGTCATATTCAGAGTCTTCATAGTCTAAGTCTAAAACCATGAATTCAGGGTCCTCTGACCAACAATCTATTTCAGGAATAACAAAAACTGAACCTATGGAAACTGGTTCCTCCCCCTCACATGGAGTTACCTCCTGGAAAACTGCATTATCCTCGGTCATTCTTCCTTGATCAATTGAATCATCAGTAGAGTCTACTACTTCTTCTTCTACATAATCTTCAACCACTTTCATTTAAATTACAACAGATCCAACTTCCTATTCCTTTTCATTATCTTCCATTTTTGTACATCCTATCAAAGTACTAAGATTTAGGCATTCTTCTTAAATTTCATCATCATCAGTTTTTTAAGACTTCTCATGATTAGAGTCAACTTCATCCTCCTCCTATGATGTCTCTCTAACAGTAATGTATCTTAAGACATTCTCCTACCATTATTCTTCATTGGTTTCCTCATCATCAGGGTCCCTTAGGACAGTCTCGCTTCTGGGAAAATTCTTTAGTGAACTAGGCACACCAAATGATACAACACCAACATGGGGACTTGATGGAAGGTCAGGATCAATCATGTCATCTATAGAAGAATCCTCTCTTTCTTTCACAAAAACAACATCCTCTTCTTCATCTGAATACATTGGTTCCACTTCATTAGGTTTTAAACCTATATCTCTTTTATCCTTTAGCCTAATAGGATTGATAATAGATTTGAAGTATTCATATCTCTTAGCCTCATAATTCACCCATTCACTTTTCCAAGGGTTACAGTTTATCTTCATACACTTGAAAATCAATTTGGTAAAACAAAATTTTTCCTTTACAACTATTTTTTCTTCCTTATTTCTAGAAACACCTTTCACTTTCAATATTAAAGATATCAACTTGGGATGAAACAAATAATTTGACTTGGAAGTAGGCCTAGTCATATCCTCTAACTAAACCATCAAAAAATATGCAAAGGTTTATCCTTTCTCCATGCTACAACAAAAACAGAAAAAACATGTCTTGGCATTTCAAACTAGAAAAATCTCATCTTCTAGGACTCAAGACATGTTGGATAAACTTAAAAAGTAATTTGTTTTCCCCATCCATATAAGAATTAATTACCCATCTAGGGATTTTTATTCCCTATTAGTTCGGTCAAATCCTCTTCATAGTAGAAAAGATCACTAGTAGGGAGCACCACTCAAGAATAATAGTAAAATATGCCTTCATGTAGGACTCTTAATCATTCATACAATTTAATAGAAGGGAAGATCACACTAACTCCATTTACCTTTGAATGCATTCAATTCACTCCTCAGATTTTTATAACTTCAGAAACTCATAATACTCCTTTACTATCTTCAGTTAATATGGTACATTGTTTTTTATGAAACATTTTACCCATTCTTGATCCTCAAGTGCCTTCAGTACGAGAGACTTTCTCGACAATAGCCATTTTGAACTTAATTTTTTTCTCAACCATTATTTCCCTAATCGAAAACAGGGGATTGATTAGTTTTTTCATAATTTTTCTTCCACCAATAGACTCATATCAAGGTCTCTTAGGGTTCTATGCATCTCTTTCATCCCCAACCATCGGTCTCTTTACTCTTTCCATTGTGATTTTAGGCAGTTTGAGGGGTTTTAGCAGTAGGTTAGGTTCAAGGCTTCGAGAGAAAATGGTTCGGGAGAGGATTTAAGTGGATCAAATAGTGACTTAGCACATAGTTTTTATAATTTGGGGATCAAAAAATAAATCAACTAAATGAAAAAAATAAAATTAAACGTTTTAGATTCGGGTAGAAAACACTGATTCCAGGACCTATTAGTATGGTCGACAAACATTAAGGTGCCAACAGTAAAGTTTATCAGTGAGGTCCAATAGTGAGGTGTCTTAATGGGGAGGTCCAACGGTGAGGTTTCCTAACAGTGAGTTACAATGGTGAGGTGTCCCAACGGTGAGGTTCAGTGGTGAGGTGTCCTAATGGTGAGGTCCAACGGTGAGGTTTCCTAAAGGTGAGGTCTAACGGTGAGGTGTCCCAATGGTGAGGTCCAATGGTGAGGTGTCCTAACGGTTATGTGTCCTTAACTAAAATTAATCATACCTAACTCATGTTTGATGTAATTTAACCTCTCAGAATTCAAAGGCTTTGTGAATATATTAGACAATTAATGTTTAGTGCCAATGAATTCAAGAGTGATATCACCCCTTTGATAATGATCTCTCCAAAAGTGAAGTCTCACATCAATGGGATTTTGTCCAAGCCTGAGATACTGGATTTTTAGAGATGTTAATAGACCTTGTATTATCACAATTTATAGAGACCTGTTTGAATTGATATCTATAGTCTAGTAAAGTTTGTTTCATCAACATAATTTGAGCATAACAACTACCAACAACTATATATTCAGCTTCGGCAGTGGATAATGAAACAGAATTTTGTTTCTTATTATACCATGATACTAGTGACTTACCCAAAATGTGAAATGTTACAGAGGTTCTCCTTCTTTCTAAATTGAAACCAGCAAAGTAAACATCTGAAAAACTTACCAAATCAAATGATTGTCCTCATGGATAAAATATTATTAATTTGGTAGTATACTTGAGATATTTGAAAATATTTTTAGCATCAGTTAAATGAGATTCTTTGGGATTGGATTGAAAATGAGCACAAATACATACACTAAACATAATATCAGTTCATACAGTAGTAAGGTAGAGTAGACTCCCAATAATACCTCTATAATTGTTTTGATCAACTGGTTTACCAGTTTCATCAGCATCCAACTTACAGGTGGTACTCATTGGTGTATCACTACATTTATTACAATCCAAACCAAAATGTTTTAAAATATCCTTAGGATATTTATTTTGATTTAAAAAAATTCCATTTTTATTTTAAAAAATTTGGAAACCAAGGAATAATTTATGTTCCCCCATTAGACTCATTTCAAATTCATTTTGCATCATATTTGAAAAATTAGTACATAAATAATTTTTAGAGGATCCAAAAATAATGTAATCTACATAAATTTTTACTATTAAAACATATTTTGAAATATTTTTAAAAAAATGAGTAGGATCAGTTATCCCTTTAGTAAAACCTTTTGAAATAAGAAAAGAACTAAGTCTATTATACCAAGCTCTAGGAGCTTGTTTTAGACTATATAAATCTTTAGAAAGTTTAAAAACATGATTTGAAAAAATGGGGATTTGTGAAGCTAGGGGTTTTCAATAAACACATCCTCAAATATATACCCATTTAGAAATTCACTTTTAACATCCATTTGATAATGTTTTAAATTCAAATGAGTTGCATAAGAAAATAGTATCCTAATGAATTCTAGTCTAGATACAGGTACAAAGGTTTCCTCATAGTCTATTCCTTTTTCTTGACTATATCCTTATACAACTAATCTAGCCTTATTTCTAACTATATTTCCAGACTCATAAACTTTGTTTCTAAACACCCATTTAATGCCTATGGTCAAAGTGTCCTTAGGTCTTTATACTAATTCCCAAATATTGTTTCTTTAAAACTGATTTAATTATTCTTGCATAGCTATCACCCAAAATTCACCATTGATAGCATCATTAACATGTTTGGGTTTAGGATGTGAAAGAAAAGGTTTTTGTTCAATGTGGTTTCACAGAGAAGCTTTAGTTTGTGTTCCTCTATTTAGATCACCTACTAAAACATCTAAGGGATGATTATTGAGAGTTATAATACCTCTATAAAGGGTTGGACTAGACTTATCATGGTTGTCTATAGGTTCAAATTTAACTGGCTCAGATTCTAGAAAAATTCCAGAACTAGTTGTTTTTACTAGGGGTTCGCTTTTTTTATTAAGGTCTAGAGTTGACATATCTTCCTTAAGATAATCAAGAGAGGTTTTATATTCTTGTGAATCAATTTTATAAGATTTTACATGAACTAATTCTTCCACACATTTGGTTCTCTTATTGAATACTCTATAGTCTTTACTAGAGATTGAGTAACCCACGAAAATTCCTTCATCACTTTTGGAATCAAATTTTTCGAGACAATCCCTAGTGTTAAGGATAAATACTTTGGAACCAAAAACTCTAAAATAATTAACCTTAGGATTCTTATTGTTTCATATCTCATAAGTTTTATTCTTAATAATAGGTCTAATTAAAACTCTATAGATGATGTAACAAGCTGTATTAACAGCTTCAGCCAAAAAATAAATCTGCAGGTTATACTGATTAAGAATATTCTGGGAAATCTCTTGAAGTGTCATATTTCTTCTCTCTATAACTCCATTTTATTGAGGTGTTTTTGAGCAGATAAATCGTTATTATAGCTATTATTTGAGATAAAAGATTCAAACTTATGATTTTCAAAATCACGGTCATGATCACTTCTCAAGGTCTTAATTCTAAGTACACAATGATTTTCTACAGACATGGAATATTTAATGAATTAAGAACATGATTCGCTTTTGTGAGATATAAAATATACCCAAGTGTATCTAAAACAATAATCTACAAAAACATAGATATAGTTCTTCCAATTTAATCTTCCAACTCTAGATGGTCCAAACAAATCCATCTGATCCAACTCAAGTGGTTGAGAAGTTGAAACTTCTTTCTTTGGTATGAAATAAACTTTGTTTTTTTTCCTTTGGACAAGGATTACAAACATTGTTAAGTGGGAATTCTAATTTAGGTAAGCCACTAACTAATGCTTTACTAGTTAGTTTCATAAGTGATTGCACATTTTAGTGTCCTAATCTTATGTACCATAAACAAGATTCCTTATGAAAATCATTTAAACAAGAAACATTTTTCTTAGCTAAAGAGTTTAAATCAACAACATATATATTTTCATTTCTACGAGCATGGAATACTAAATAATTTTTAGAATTAGAAATATTGCATGCATCATTTTCAAACTTGACATTAAAACCATCATCAAACAACTGAGAGATACTAAGTATATTTTACTTTAACCCATCAACAAAAATTACTTTTAAATTTAATATATTATTAGGGTTACTAATTTGGCCTAAGCTGGCAATCTTTCCCTTAGCATTATCACCAAATGTAACATGTCCACCATCAACTTTGATTAATCTCTTGAAGCATGAATAGTATCCTATCATGTGTCTTGAAAATCCACTGTCCAAGTACCATAGGGTTTTACAGGAACTCTTTATAAAATTTTCCTGCAAAACAAATTAACTATAGGGTAACTTTGTTACCCTGATTTTCATGGGTCCAAAACGGATAGCAAGAATATATTTGGGAACCCATATTTTTCTTATAGGTTTTCTATAACCAATAGACATGTTTTGTGACATAAAAACTTTGTTAGGTCATTTATAAAATTATTTTTTAGAGATGATCTAGAACATGAACTAGCAATTAACTGTCCAGATGTTGGAATAAATTTGTTTTTAATAATACTTCTCTGTCCTGGCTAGTATCCTAGACTAGTTGGGTATTTTGGATCAATTTTTTTCCCTAGAAACTGAGTCAAGTTATCCATAAAAGAATTAAACTTATCAATATCTATTTTTAATCGCTCATTTGATAATTTCATTTCAGTATTTTCTTTTAATAGATGAGAAAATGTTTCCTTTTTAAATATCCAAATCAGACTAATAATTGGAATTTAAAGCATGTTGTCTTTTAATTGATTTATATTTATCTTTGAGCTCATAAAGGTATCCTTTAGAATTCCATCGTATTCAAAGATTTCATGTTTAGTTATATTTACATCATTATTTGATTCAAATTCATTCCCAGAATAGTAAGAATTATATATAGGAGAATTCAGTGTTACCTCAAATGTTTCTATCATGAAACACAGGTTTACATGATTGTTTTGTTCAGTATCTGAAGTTTCAGATCCACTAGAACTATCTTATGAAGCACTCCAAGTATATTTAATAGCATTTTTATATTCTTTTCCCTTGTCTTCATATTTCTTCTTAAATTTCATCTTGGGTCAATTCGACTTCACATGACCTTTTCGTTTACACTCATATCATATTATCTCATATGTGTTTCCATTCCTTTTTCTGTCCATTTTCCAATATACTTTACTATCATACCTTCCTCTATATTTTGACTTTCTAAATAACTTATTCTTTCGGTAGAACTTTTTGAATCTTCTAGCATGATGAGCCATATCCTCATCACTGTTAGAATCTAAATCTTCAATGGTGGAACTGTCTATAGGAATTTGAACCTTTTCCTTATCTTTTCACTTTGAGGTAGCAGTCTTGAATGCTACAAATTTCTTTCTTGGTTATTCATCTGCTTCTTGAGTCACCTTGATCTATTCATCATATATCATGAGTTTTCCAATTAGTTTCTTCACAGGTATCTTGCTTATGTCAAAGGATTCTCAGGTAGAAACAGAAGTTCCTCTCCATCTGTCGAGTAGGCATCGAAGAAATCTCATAATTTGGTCCTTTTTTTCAACTGGTTTTCCATGAAGACTCATGGTATTTACTATTTCCTTGATCCTGAGATACATTTTAGTGATTGGTTCATCATGATTAATTGTAAAATTATCATATTTAATAGTATAAGTATTTAATTTTATTTCTTTAAAATTGGTTGTTCCTTCATGGGAAATAGACAAATTATCCCAAA
Organism: Viscum album; assembly: GCA_963277665.1. Taxonomy (NCBI): domain Eukaryota; kingdom Viridiplantae; phylum Streptophyta; class Magnoliopsida; order Santalales; family Viscaceae; genus Viscum; species Viscum album. Next base: position 625,920,289 of record OY728132.1, read on the forward strand.
TTTCATATGCAGTTTTACAAGAAGATATCTATTTAATTATTCATCACCTAAATCACACTACAATGCATTCATTTCTTTAAAGTTATTATTATACGTATCTTTAGTCAACTGAGATCATGTGTCCCTCGCAGTAGCAGGTAATGCATGTTGTTCTTAAATTGTGTCCCATATTTTAGGACCCATGCTCCCTAGATACATTTTCATATTTAATTTCCACTGAGCATAGTTATTACCATTAAATAAAGGTGTCTTGATAGTATCTACACCCTCAACTCAGTTATCCATAGCTGACTAGAATTTAAAGAACTGAAAATTTTGATATGACCGAAATTTTAAGAACATTAAGATTCACCTAAAATCACATTTGCAATGAATTTGAAAATCTTGAAAAATGGTTCTAATGGTATCAATAAACACTCCTCTGATACCAAATTTAGTTAGAGGTGGAAACTCAAGAGGGGTTTAATTGAGTTATTACTTAAAATTTTTATTTAAAACTTTATGATAAAATCCCCCAATTTGAAATAGCCATGTTAATTAAAACAGTAGAGATATAAATGTTCAATTGCTTAGAAAGTCTCTTAAAGGTTGATTAGTACTTAGTTGAATCAGTTTAAAAACTTATCTAGCTTTTGAAATAGGTTTACTGAGTTAAAAACATATACACACCAACCAAAACTAACTATCAGAGTTAATGTAAAAAAATTTCTTTGAAATTATAAGCATCAGAAAATAGAAAAACATGGTGTTATAAAATAAAGTATACTGCAGAATTAAACAATAGGTTCAGTCTTAAGTCATGACTTAATCATCTCTACAAGGTGATCACCTACCACCAAGGAGTTTATATTAATAAACTTGATACATAGCCTGTATCAGTCTTTACAACAGTTTTCACAAAAAGACCAGGTTTCACAACCTCTACCACAATTCGTTGTGAAAAAAACAAACTACTAGGCTACACATAGCCTCTTCCACGGTTATATGTGGAAAAAAATGTAAGGAATTTTTGTTGTGAGGATTTTCAGTATTCTCTTGTTTAAGAACATGAGACAATGTGTGTGTAACAAACCAACACACACTACTCAAAACTGTATGATAAAGAATACAATAGATCTAATGTTATGAGGATTGAGTTTATAAGGACCTATGTGTTTGCAGTTCATCTCTAGACTCCTTGGTGAGAATAAATTATTGTTTGAGTCCTTCTATAGAAGTTGTGTCCAAAACAGAGTATCGCAACTTCAGTTTTTGGATTCCAAGTACTGAGTTGTTTATATTTTTAGTTTCAAATAGATCCTATGAAGTATAGAAAGGCAACCATGAATTTGTTCTCCCAAAATGATCTTTGTGAAGCTCTTGGGTTCACAATGTAAGTGCTGGTATGTTCTCCTTATTCTCCAGGTCTATCGTGTAATATCTCTCTCACCACTTGGTCTTCTCTAGCTCAATCTTCTATTTTATTCTTTAGATCCAATAGTTGGAATGATCAAGCCATGTGTTTTCTTCCTTGTACCTCGTATAGTTTCTAGATATTTTGAAAATCAACATTAATTAATGTCAGAAGAATTAAATTTACCAAATATGACCGTAAAAATAATCTTAAGAAAATTGACAAAATATTGAGTAGAAGTGTATAGGTATCAGTAAACTGGTATTGGTAGCCTTCTCAATGGTAGCTTCTCAGTGGTAGATGTGTGAATTCCAAAGGTTCTTACAGTAGTAACCTTTCATCATTAGACTTCTAGCAGTAAATTCATAGCTACAACCTTGTAGTAGTAAGCTTAAAATGGTAACCTTATAACAGTAACCTTTTAGCAGTGACTTTAGTAAGATTCCAGCAGTAAGATTCCCATCAGGGACCTTGTACCAGTAACCTTTAGCAGTATCTCTACAACAGAATCCCTTGAGTAGTAGACTCGTAGTAGTGAACTTGCATTGGTAACTAAGTGGTAAGTTTCCTCAGCAGTAACCTTCTAGTGGAAACCTTCTAGCTATAACCTTCTAGAAGTAACCATCTAGTTGTAACCTTCTAGGGGTAACCTCCCTAACAATAGCCTCAATTGGAAACTTAATTATAAGGCACTTAACAGAGACCTTCATACCGGTGACCTTTTTCATAGAAAATTTTACACTATAAACTTAATCAAGAAATCATGAGATTACAAATACATAATTTTTACATGATAAAATCTATAAAAACTAATGATACATGCTTATTATAAAAATGAAACATGATTTGGGATTATCAAAATAGGTGATTCCAACACTTTCAACTCTGTTGGTGCCATACAGTAAAAGGCATCAATATCGGTTGTGTACCTGGCACCAGGTAAACTGTGAACACAACCCCTCTCTCTGGAGGAAGATCGGAGAATTCATCTGGAAAATGTCAGGAAATTCTTAGACAACAACAGGAAGACCCCCAACAGAATAGATGTCATTGGGATCAAATGCAACATCAACTAAAAAACTCCTGAGCTCTGGGCAGGATGATCCTGCACGACCAGACCTCAGGTCCCACTCTCCCTGAAACACATAAGATCTCCCATAGGCAGTAAGAAACAAAAGGAACTGATGATAACAATCAACCTCATCTTGATGAGTGACAAGCCAATAAATACTGATGATTATGTCAAACAGATCCATATCAAGAACGATAAAATCCCAAACCAACTCCATGTCAGCTATTGTGAACGAATAAGAAGGACACTGAAACCCATGCCCTTTTCTCTTGTCAAGAGGTGTAGCTAATTCCATTATAATGGGAATAAGTTTTGTTGGAAGTTTAAGAATATCAAAAAAACATGAAGATATAAATGATTAGGAGGAACCAGTATCAAACAAAGTAGTAGCCACTAAAGCTCCAATAATGAGTGTACCTTTCACTATTGTCGGACCTGGATCAACTTCCATTGGACACTCATCTACTGCATGTAAATGATTCACTTCTGAGGCCTATATATAGATCCCTATAGTCTATAAAGCATCTGACTGCAATATAGTATCCTTTGGATTCAACGAACCCTAACCATAATGATGCGTATTCATAGGACAAGAACATCTTGTGTGAGCCCCCTTTATAGACTGGTAACAAGTCAGAGGCACACTATCGGTTGCAACAGACGGTGCAGAGAAGGATCGCTTTTGATACCCACCTCCACCACCCCTGCAATGGTCCTTCCACTTCCTCTTCTTCCCATGTACGCTACTAAAGTTATCACCAGTTGGAAGAGAACATGCGGTAAATCTGACCTTTCCTACCATATTTATCTCTGCCACCGTTACTCTATCCACTGTCTCCACATAGGTAGAAATATTCAACATGAACACATGTGATCTAATATTTGGTCGCAAAACCTGTAGGTACTTTTACGCCTTCATCATTTCATTATTTACCACGACTGAATCAAAACAGACAAGCTTAGAAAACCTATTGGTGTATGTTGACACCAGATGCTCTCCCTAATGCAACTATAGGAACTCCATATATTTTTCCAACATTAGAGACTCTGGAAAAAACTACTGAAAGAATAGGGTTTTGAAACCCCTCTAATCCCAACCAACATGTCTATCTGCCTGGACCATAGAGTCCCTTCAACGCGTGTTGGAAACCTCGAGTCTGAATGCTTTCACTTCACCTTGATATTCTTAGGTGTCTCCAAGAATTAAAATATTTGATTGATCCAATCAACACAGTACTATGCATCTTGAGGTTCATTTTTCCCTTTAATAGATGGTGGCTTCTCATGAAAAAACTCTCATGATCAATCTCTTTCTCCTCCAGCTACAGGTTGTACTTCAACCACTACATTCGGAACTGGTGGCACATCCTGATCGATAGCACAGAATGCATGTACAATTGTCTCATTGAGATTCTGATCCATTGGTGGATTCCCTTGAGGAGAATCAACTTCATCTTCTTGAGGAACTTGTAGAAGATGTCTCGAAGGCATACTGATGAATAATGAAACATAATAACGATTAGACACATAACAAATCTCAGTTCAAACTAGAAAACCCATAAGCAAAAACTGAGATTTTAAAAAGTAAAAACCAACACTAGAGACACATATCCCGACATCTCGTGGTAACTTGAGTCTCATTAGGACAAGATTTGTCCATGAACTTATCAAAATATACCTCCCAAGTACCGAGAGTCTTATCTCTAGTATAATATAAGTCCCAAAAAAGATTCTTGAGGATACAACTCATCTGATACAAAACTGTAACGAACCAACCTAGGTTTCCCTAAAACCTAGCACTCGATCTGATCCTTCACATACTCGAAGGGCGTTCCTGATCCCCATGGGCTGGAGACAAGCACCCGTACATCGAACGACAGAACTGAGGGAACGATATCTCCCAACTTAAACAACCACATAACATATATGTAGAAAAAATAAGAAACAATGGAAGACTAAAATATATATATTCCATAACTTTAATGGAAAACATCAGAAACAGGATAACTAAAACAATAGAAAAAAATGTCAAAATACAAGTCTGAATGCAAAGGACTCAAAAGATAACAGCTACTCCAATGATGGCATGGATGAAATCCATCCATCCCACCACAAGTTACCCATCCCAGCTGACACAAACCTCACCACCTCACTAAAACGCCTTGTATTTCCCTACACTGGAATACAAAAAGAGGTCTATGCACCACCAAAGCAGTGCATAGGGTGTGAGCTAACAGGCTTAGTAGGATCCCACCCAGGTGTTCCATATAATGTCTTTGTATAATAATTCATGTATTCTTATTTAAAATTTAAAACATGGAATGATATGTAGTAAATCATTTTTATATAAAACATGGTAAACATTCCCTTTTCCACAGTTATAAACAAAAGCAGTTATATCAGTTTCAAAGAATATTTTCCATAACATTTTTTCACAAGCATAAACATGCATATCAAGGATAATTCATAATGTCGAGCAATACAAAATAGAAGCATAGTTATCACAACACCAAAGAATACTACAGGTCTAGGCAGCATACTACTCATACCAAAATAATCAAGTGCACAAAACTGATCCTAGAACAACGGGTTTAGGAAGTATAGGAAAATCCCAAGAATAATTTTCCCAAAATGTCAATATCGATCTCTTAGAGCAATGGTCCTAGGGAACAGAGGAAATACCCAAGACAAACCTTTTTGATAATAATAACAATAGACGATGGCCTCAAACTAAACCTTCCTCCTAAGTACTGAAGGTAACCCATGTGCTCTTTTTCACAAACCCATTTTAATTCTTTGAAAACCATTAAAAATAATTTATAATCCATTTAACAAAAGCTAGGGAAAACCATATTTCTTTTAGAACCCTTTTTAAACACACATAAACAATCATTCCAATTTCATAAATCAATTTATAAAGTAATAGAAATCAGGATCATTATCATAGGCTAGAGATTGAACCATCGGCCTCAAAGTTCATGTTCCACATTCCCACAATGGAAGAAAAGAAACAGAATCCAACCACTCTCTAAATAAAGGCCCTGTAATCAAACCCATACCTTAAAGGATTGATTCAAAATAAGATACAAGGGGTTGGCAGATAGAATAAATCATGCGTACCTCAAGAACAAACATCTGTTGCACCACAACTAGTCAAGAGACAACCTTCAAGATAAGATCTCAAAATGAATCTAGATGAGAACAACAAGAAACATCCATCTTGGATCATCGGATTTTATAATTCCAGGATATGGCGCTATCGCGATCAATCATAAGGAAGAATTAGATATAACACTTACTCAAAGAGATGCACCGTAGAAGCAACGATGAACCGGAGACGAACGGATCGATCTGGAAGTTGAGACACCTCTAAACAATTTTTAAGATTATTTTAGAGATGAAAACCAAGAGGTTCGAGAGGGAAAAGGCTGATAAAAATAGAAAAATTCTTGACTAAAACCTGGGCGCGAGCTGGGTCATGACGTGTAACCCTTGGTCACGACGTGTAGCCCACACTGGATATGTTACGCCAAAAACCCCATCACCTCTGGTTAAAAATCTCTTATTTAACCCCTACAAGACATGTACTTTATGTACACAACTTGTACCTACTCATTACCTACTCACAACGTGATTCCATATTCATGACATGAAATAAGAACCAAGTACACATCATGTACTTCTAGTACACGGCATGTACATGTTCTGCAGTCTGTAGTAAACCCATAAAATCACATCTAAGGAAATTTACAACCAAAATGGAACTTAGAAAAATGGAAAACATGCCCGATCAGGGTAACGATATGTTAAAATGAGTATTTCAAATGTATATATAACCTTTTAGTTTAGTTGATAAAAATTGAATATTTTTGGTAATAGGAAAAGATAAATTTAGTGAAAACCCCAGGAATAAGTCTATGTATAGGATATCATCTTAAAGTTTTGGTAAAGTATAGATCAAGTAGTTCTCCTAAAATTGACCTCCATTCTTGAATAATATAAGTGTATGTAGGCTCTAACATAGATGTACCTAGGGGTAATATCTCTGAAAAGGGTGTTCCTGGTATTAACTCAACTTTCACCTAGTTCATGATAAAGAGGCTTAATTTTACACCTATTTTGACACTCCTGGGGGATATTCATTAGTTAATTCACTTTCTCTTTATGAACCATTGTGATGGATTTAAATATTCTTAGGTTATAGAACCTAATAAAAATTACCATGGATAACCTAGATTGAATCCTAGATATTTCTATGTTCGGGTATGTGTAAAACCCTATTTCTATACAAGTGTTTAGTTTTAAGGTAAAGTTTGAGATTATATTTTCTTTAGAGGTTATTTTTTCTATTGGTGTTTCGGTTTATGATCCAAGGGTTGGAACCCCTAAAAAGGTCATTTTTAGACTTGGTATGAAGTTCTCTAGGAGTTTGGGAGAACTCAAAATTACTCAAAATCTTAGAAGGTGATCAGGGCATACATCCAAGGGGATGTAGTTCCACCATCTATTCGATGACCTTTCAAGGGATTAGAGTCTCTTCCTGGACTCACTGGTTGGCTAGTGATCCTAACATTAGCTCATTGATGGGTTATTCTTTATTTATTATTTTAAGTGGGGGAAAATTTCCATTTTCCCCCTCACCCACTTTCATTATAACCTAAAATTGTCTATTATTATTTCCATTTTCTAGACACATAGGATCTTCCATTACCCTCTTATTGGACATGGAAAATCTTTCCTGGTTATTGGGTGTTTTTATTCCATCTATCTTGTTGGAAATATCTCTCTGAGTCAAATACTCCCCTATCCTCCATTATTGTATTCTATTTCCATATAATTTTTTCCCATTTATTGGTATTATGCCTTATTCTTAGGGTGATTGTATAGTTATAAGATTTATCTCATTTATTCTGGAACTAAGGATATATATTTTTTGAGTGTGTCTATTTAAGGATAAGGTAGGTAGTATAAATAGTTTTCCCTTAAATTCATTTCATTGTATTTCGTTTCAAGTTTTGTAGTAGCATCATCTTATCAGATCCTTGACCTAATAATCAAATTAAATTAATTATTTCTTTATATACATCTTGGAAACCCATAATTACCTATACAAACATGTTGGTGTGGGTATTACCTTGTTGGAACCATTGAAGTTGTGGGTTACGGTTGTGTTGTTGATTTGGGTGAACTCATTTGGGTAGTATAGAGCTTCCCTTGGTAGTGTAATAGATTTATTATGTGATGTTTGTTTCCTAGTTTGATCCTTAGGAACCATTAGTTTACATATCCATGGGACTTTTAAATGGGTTTATGAATGGAATTATGAACAAATATTAGCTTAAAGTCTTAAATTTATTTACATGTTAAGTGGAATTAAATGGTGAATCTTGGCTTGAGATGTAGAATTGATTTTTGTTTAAATTGGAATTAATGGATTTTTTATATTAATGGGATTGTATGTGGTCATTGGGATTCCTTGGGAAGAACCTTTGATTTCTTATGGAAATTATGGGGTGGAATTAATTGGAGTGATTCCATATATTCTTTATTATTTGTATCAGGATGGAAGGTCATGGATGAGCCTTGGATTCCACTAGGGGACTAATGTGATTATCAGGAGTGGAAAGGTACTTGGATTAAATGAGTTCCAATACTATAAAATTCATTGATAAAGATATTGGATTCTATATTGATTCACTATTTCGAATTCCACGGGATGGATTCCCCTTAGATTTGGGTAATTTCTACATTTTTCAAATGCCATCGACTAATGTCATTGAGTCTTAAGGTCGTACCTTGTTGAATGTCACATGATGAGATCCCTAGATTTGGATAAATTATTATTGGTATGGAATTAGTTAGGTGTGGCCCATCGATTCAAATTGATCTATGCCTCTAAATTTAAAGGGTGGTCCCTTGAGTTAAAATAAGATAGATGATTTTTTTTCTTCAAGAATACTAAGAGGGAATGCTCGTATGAGCCACGTGGATTCAACACAAGACACATGATTATGGTTTCAATGGTGATGCACCTTAGAACCATGTTGAGACATGATACTTCCACCATGTTTAGATATATCACTATTGGTAAATGTAGGTAGTTTCATATAAGGTTGTATTCTAGAGACCTAAGGCTTAACTGAGATATATATATTTCTTTAGATTATCATTATTTCTTTCCTTATTTATCATACAACTTTTTCTTTATGATAACAAACTATATTTTCATTAGACTTTATTAGTGGTGGTCTACAGAGTTTTACTCAAACCCTAATTATGCCTCCCTGAAACTTGGGTACATGAACAGATTCTCCTTTGTCACATGTTATAGGTTTAGGGTGAGGCCAAATGTGATGTATGATGGTTGTATGGCTGGGATGGAGTTGGGTGTTGGGAGATGAGCTATATCATGAAACTTATATGGGTTGTTCTATCCTTTGATCTCTTAATTTTGTTTACATTTGGGATAGTGGTATTTTTTTGATTGATATGTACTACCCTTCCAATTATGTATGTATCATTATTATGAGTTTTCATGGGAATATATTTGGTAGTTTAGCACCTCCTATTTATTTATCTCGTGTGTGATGTTATATAATGTTTCCCTTATAAATTATATGTTTAGAACTATAGATAAGAGGCTATAGTCTCCCCACTATAACACCCCAATCTTCAAGGATATGTTTCCCTTTGAATAATGTAATAGCTTGTATTGTACGCAACTTCGAGATTCTAACACACAGAGACCAGTCAAACTAGCCGTTATGAATAGTAATACCCACTTTTTGAAATTTTATAATTTTTTTTTCAAAATGGACTTCATTTTTGAATTATTAATATTGAAATTATCTTAGGGTGAATTTTTGGTACTTTTCTAAAAATATTCAATTTTTGATGAATAGTACTAAATTTTAAATAAAACCCTTTTTTAATCAAAATAATTTATAGTGTCAAATTATATATTTGAGTGGTTTTAATGTATCATTAGATTATATTTTTATAATTTAATATAATTTAGTTCATTGTGTGTAATTTCACATTTAAACTGAACATAAACAAGTGTCAATCTTTTGATAGTAATTATTTCTTAAAAACATGTTTTTTGTTTTGACAAGAGGAATTAATTTTAAATTAATTTCTTCCACTTTTGTATTTTGAATTTGGAAAAATGGATTCCATATTTGGAATCATGAGGTTAAAATTGTGTAAATATGTAACTTTTAGTTTTAGATATTCTGAATAATTACTTCGGTAAATATATTATTTACCATGTTTAAAGGGTAAATCCGATAAATAATGGTAAAACAATAATATTATAATAATATTAAATTATCCTAAAATGTGTCATATTCTTATTGTTTCATACATTTCCTACCATGGGAATCCTTGGGTCGATTTTTAGACCCCATGGAGCCACTTGGGAGTGATAATTACATTTTACATTAATTAATATAAAGTAAAGACAAGAATAACAAAAGCATTATCTTTTAGTAAAACATTTTTATACAGGGTTATATAATTGATCTCTTAAACTATAAATATTAATTAGAAATATAAAAATATTTCCAACATAATTTAATTTTATTTATAATTTTCAGACATTAAATAATTTAATTTATTTATGACACAATGATGATGCAATAATTACCTTATTAATGAAAGATTAAAATAATTGATAATATAAATATCAAAATAAATATAATTTGAGACTTTTAATGAATTAAAATAATTTTATAGATTAATATTACATTTTATGGTTGATTTAATAATTTTTTCGAAGTAATCATGATATTATAATTTTCACAAAAACCAAATACTAATAGTGTCAAAATTGACATAATTGAGTTTTTAAAAAAAATACTATATTATTAATTGATATAAAATTATTAAAAATCTAAGGATCGTTAAAAGGACTTAAATAAGGTTATATATATTAATAATGAACCACTTTGGGTTCTCTTGTGAGTTTATAGTAAGTTTATTAACCATATAATATAAAAATACAAAGAGACATGGTAAATGTCCAAATATTTAACTAGTAGTTAAATCTAAAAGATAAGGTTAATATAGTTACCTAAACCTGTCTAAAACCTATTAGTTGAAAGTTTTTAGAATAATACCCACCTTAGATTATAAATAATTTATTTTTGAGCCATTAGAAATTGGAAATGATTTTATTATAAAATAATATTTCAAGGTTTTCCTAAAGTGACCCTAACCTCTCTTATAAAAGGGCACTTACCCTTATCTTAATTTCACACCTCTAAAGCATTTTGGCTCTGAAAAACCCTGCCCAAATATCCTTCCAACATTATTCACTTCATTCTAGAGGCATTCCTTTGGTCATAATTTCAAACCAAGGAGCCCTTTTGATCAAATCTAATGGAATAACCTGAAGAAGAGGTAAATATTTTATCACCTCTGTCAAGTTATTTTCTTCTTCCACTTCCTCTTTCTTTGTTGTATACATTCAAAAAAAATAACTTCAATATATTCTATATACTGTGATATTATTATAAAAATTTTATGACCATATTCATTATTCTATCCATCATATGAATGACAAAGTCACCATACGTGCGTACGTATGGATTACTGTCTCCACGACCGCGATGAGATTCATTTCCCCATCATAACTATTCAAGAATAATTTTCATTTTATGATTAAAAATAATTTTTATGAACATAATATCATTCTTTATATTAATCAAATACATCCTATCAATAACAAACATGGCTTATGTAACCAAGCATATAAAGGAAAATGAGTCAGTTCACACCCAAAACGATGATACTACTAAAATATTATTAACAACACAATATTAGAATATCATATATGATATCATATTTATGTTTATAGTTCTTGTATAATTTAATAACAATGTTTTAACTATAATATATAAGGTTAACATACCATCTACTAAATAAAGGTACAAGGTAAGGTTTAATTTCACAATCTCTTTATTATCCGAGGTTGTTTTTACATAAGTGTCTACTAGAACCTCTTTATCATCCACATCCATGTTTTCTTAAAAATGTATTTAAAAACATTTTTACTATTTACTATACTATGGGTTAAAGTCGTGTATACCCTTATTTTACCTTATATTTTTTGAAAGGAATCTTTCCTTCATTTTCCAAACAAGGTACTTTATGACCTTTTCGACAAAATTAAGGTTAGAATGTTTGTTTAACTTATACGGCAGGTGTGGAAATTTTCCACCATTATAGCATCATTGAATATTCACTTAAAATATTATAAGAATATTTTATAAATAAATTCATTATTTTATAATTATGTGACTCTTAAATGGTTTCAAAATAGAAAGAGGTATTTCTTTCAAATAATTTTTATTTCATCTATGTCAACATCCTTTAATGGATTTTAAACTTGTTTGAAGTTGATTTATTATGATACAAATATTCCATATTGTATTGAAGGTTTTTTGATATTTTTGACTGTGGATGTGTTATTTTTATACCATTCATGTTTTATGGTTAAAGTATTGACATTTCGTATACTATTTTTAATATGAATTTTTATGTTATGTTTCAAACTTTTCATATAAGGAATGTATTGGACTTAGTATGTGACGGGTGGAGCCCGTTATAGCTCCTCTATGAATCGGTAGGTCTCATGAGACAATTAGATGTGTAATTGGACGGGGCCTTTCCCAATTTGATATATGGTTTTGGTCGAGGCCTAAATCATTTTAGACGTCTTGGTCGAGGCCTTGAAAAGATGTTTGAGAATGTCTATTATTATACATTACCTCATTATGAAAATAATATTGATGGTTCATATGGTTATTTGACTAGTAGAATACCCATGACTATGTTTTATTATGGAATTATTTACTCAGCTCATATTTTTTCTATAAAGTGTTCACGTTTATTATTTTTAAATGCATCTGTTTTTAATTATTCATCATGAATAATGTTTATGTTATCTTTCGCTGTATTGATTACCCTTACTGATCATTTGAGATCACCCCTTTCTTATGTTTCATTTTACCAGGATATGAAGAAGTTAGTTATGAGTGACTTGCAGGCATAATCTAGGAGACTTGGATGTTTCTAATGGGAAAAATCCATTTTCTATTTCTTTTCAAGTTGTGATGTTGAAATTATGTATGTATCAGGTATCCAATAATACTAAATGGATTGGTATTTTGGGACATTATTACTTGTATCATGATAATTTCATGTAATGATGCACCAACTCTTGGTAACTGGGGTCGGGGCATTATAGTTGGTATCAAAGGATGTTTAGTAAAAACCTTGGAAACTAGATTTAGAAAAACTCTTATTAGAGAACACTACCCTAAGATAGACTTTGAGGATTAGTATAGAAGAACTTCCTAAAATTTTAGTACTGTAGAGATTTTATTAGTTTTCAAAGAAATACATCCTTATCTGGATACGAGCGGGTAGAGGAAGCTCTGGCACAGATGTACCTAGGGTTAAAACTCGAAAACACCATTTTGATCTAGACTCTAATGGAAACTGGTGCGTGACAACGAGTCTTGCTGCACTCTTGGTTAAGAAACTCCGAGGGGATATTCTTAGTATAATTTTAATTATCTTTACAAAAAATTAGGAAGAATTTATGAGTATATACCTTCTCAAAGAAAACATTTTTATGATTATGGATTATATCTATAAACTGTTCAATTTATGTTATGTGTTTTACAAGTTTGGAATTATGTATTGTGGTTCATAAACTAATCTATTGTATGTCATTGTTTAGAAATAGTGACTAGTGGAAGGAATGGAAACCGTATCAACACACATAATCCATATAGGGATTTCCCTCCTACTCAAGATAATTATAGTGGAGCTGGTGATGCAACTGGTGATGATAAGCTTATCACCATACTGGGACAACTCACACAGGTTATGAATACTAACAATACTCGTATGGATCACCCTGATCCATAACACGGAGGATCAATGTTAGATCGCTTCATGAGGAAACAAACACAAACATTCAATGGGTCTACAAATCCATTTGTATCTGAACAATGGATAAATTTCATAGATAAAATATTTCATGCTTTGGGAGTAGCGAAAGGGAAAAAGTTTTCATGGTAGTTTATTTCCTCATCAGAGATGCAGATCAATGGTGGTCATTGATTCAAAACACAAAGGAAGATGAAGAAGTATAAAACACGGAATAGAGGGAGTTTAAGGAGATTTTATTAGAAAAATACTTTACTTGTGACCATCGAGTGGATATAGAAAGATAAAATCTGAGTCTGAGGAAAAAAGATGATAATAATGATTCAAAGTATGAAGATAACTTTACAAGTTTATCAAGGAATGTTGCAGATTATATACGTAACCCAAGAAGTAAGATTGATCATTCCTTTGATGGGTTAAAACCATTTCTTCATTTATCATTAGTCTCGCAATCCTTCTCATCGTATAAAGATATTGTCTCATGTACTATCGAGACAGAAAAGGAATTCTCTAAGTCTTACAACATTAAAGCAAAGTAAGAGAAGAAGAGATCTTTTGAACACCATAGGAAAGGAAATAAGGAAACAGGAAAGAAGGGAAGAGTTGAATTTCCACCTTGTGGTAATTGTGGAAGGAAGTACCCTAGTGCCTATCTTAAAGCAAAAGGATTATGCTACAAATGTAGAGATAAAGTACATCTTGCTAGTGATTGTAAGGGTATGAAAGAATCTACCAATGTTCAATGCTACAATTGTAGGGAGATGGGACATTATAAAAATTAATGTTCTAAGCATGAGGGAAACATACCTCAGAAAAGTACAAGGGATCAAGGCCAAGCTTATGCGATCACTACTACTGAGGTTGAAGCTCAGAAAGATGTGGTGGTAGGTAATTTAATAGTTTCCTCATGTTTATACAATGCTTTATTTGATTCTAGATCATCACATTTTTTCATATATTCTCAGTTTTCTATGAAAATTAGATATTTCCAATTTGATATAACAAGGAATTTTTCAGTCAAAACTCATAAGGGAAGTATCATTGCAACAAAGTTTTTTGAGTCAGTCCCAATTAAGGCATATAAATGATATTTATCTGCTAATCTAATCGTCATACCCATGATTGAATTTTATATAATCTTTGGTATGGATTGGATTTCAGACCATGATGTGAAAAATTATCATAAGAAGAAGGAGGTTACAATTCTTGATGATGATAAGGAGTACCTTATCTTTATAGCAGAAATGTCACCATCTGATTCTTATCTATATCCACCCCCAGTAGCTCTACTAAATTCAATTATTGGGGAGGATGAGAATGAAATAATTATGGGCGAGGAAAATAATGTTCGAATAGATTATGTACCTATTATGAAAGAATATGTTGATGTGTTTCCAGAGGATTTACCTGGACATCCCTTAGAACAAGAAATTGAGTTTTCCATTGATTTAATTCCTGGTTCAAGTCCCATATTGAAGACCCCTTATAGAATGGAAACTATGGAATTAGTGGAACTGAAGAAACAAATATAGAAATTGAGTAATAAGGGATTTATTCACCCAATTGTTTATCCATGGGGAGCCCATGTCCTTTTTGTTAATAAGAAAGACATATCTATGAGGTTGTGCATTGACTACAAGGAGATCAATGCTATAACAATAAAGAACAAGTATCACCTACCTCGCATTGATGATTTATTTGACCAACTTCATGGATCTCAATATTTTTCGAAGATTGGCCTTTGATCTGGATATCATCAGTTGTGTGTGAAGAAGGAATACATTCTGAAAAAAGAATTTTGAATTAATTATGGGTATTACGAGTTTACAGTAATGCCTTTGGAATTGACTAATTCACCCTCTATCTTCATGAACTTAATTAATAGTGTTTTGAAGAAATATCTTGATGAATTTGTAGTGTTATTTATTGATGATATATTAGTATTCTCCAAAATCTAAGAAGATCATGAAAATCACTTGCGCATTATTCTAAAGACTCTTAGAATAAATGAATTATATGGGAAATTTAGCAAGTGTGAATTCGGGATTCAAGAGATTTTTTTCCTTGGCCATATTTCCTCTAAGGATAAAATATTTGTTGATCCATCAATGACCAAGGCAATCCAAGAATTTCCATCACCGACTATTATAACTAAGGTACGTAGTTTTATTGGTTTGGTAGGTTATTATCTATGTTTCTTCCAGAATTCTGCCCGATTGGCTAACCCATTAACCAATCTCACACGTAAAGGGGTTAAATGTTTTTGGACAAAAGAGTGTGAAGAATGTTCTAAATAACTAAATAAAATATTAGTCAATGCTCCTATCTTGACTGTACCATCATGGAATGAGGGGTTTGTTATTTATAGTGATTCTTCAAATAAAGTACTTGGTTGTGTCCTTATGAAAAATCATATATTTATTGCCTATTCATTAAGAGAGCTAAAAATTCATGATCAAAACTATCCCACTCATGATCTTGAGTTAGCATTTTTAATCTTTGCTCTGAAGATATTGAGAGACTATCTCTATGGTTAAAATGTGATAATTATAGTGATCGCAAGAGTTTGAATTATATTTTCTCAAAAAAAGAACTAAATAAGAGGCAAAGACAATGGATTGAACTACTCAAGGATTATGATTTCACTATACACTACCACCCGGGGAAGGCAAATAAGGTGGAATATGCTTTTAGTAGAAAGGATCATGGATTTTGGAACAAGATGAGAGTTGAAAGGGATCATATTTTAATGGATCTAGTAATGATGGATATAGGAATCACCATGGAAGGTGAAACATCATAACTTTTTCAAATGGTTTCCAATCCTTTTTTACTAGAAAGGATAATGAGTTCTCAGACTGATGATG
Source organism: Viscum album (assembly GCA_963277665.1). Classification (NCBI taxonomy): domain Eukaryota; kingdom Viridiplantae; phylum Streptophyta; class Magnoliopsida; order Santalales; family Viscaceae; genus Viscum; species Viscum album. The sequence goes on from OY728132.1 coordinate 625,936,583, forward strand.
AGGAGTTTCAAAAGAATATTAAAACTTTGAATGATGGGAGATTGAGTAAATTCATATGTGAAGATGGAATTTTGAAATTTGGGAAGATACTTTGGGTTTCTAACATACCTAATCTAAAAATGGAATTGTTGGATGATGCTCATAGCTCCAATTTTTCTATACACCCTGGGAGCACTAAGATGTATTGAGATTTGAAAGAACATTTTTGTTAGGACAACATGAAGAGAGAGATTGCTGATTTTGTGTTGAGGTGTATGGTTTGTCAACAAGTGAAAGCTGGAAGGCAACAACCTGGAGGAGTCATGCAACCTCTTCCCAGACCTTAGTGGAAATGAGATAAGATTACGATGGACTTTGTCATGGGGATACCAAAGACTCCTAGAAGGAATGATGTAATATGGGTCATTTTTGATCGTCTTACAACGTCATAACATTTTCTTGCTATAAGAGAAGATTTATCACTTGAATGTTTAGAAAGACTGTATATTAATGACGTTGTAAGATTTCATGAAGTACCCTTATCAATTGTTTCTGATCATGATCCCTGTTTTACATCATGATTTTGGAAAATTCTTCAGAAATCCCTGAATACTGAACTTTGTTTGAGCACTTCCCACCACCCTCAAACTGATGGACAGTCAAAACGGACTATTTGAACATTATAAGATATGTTGTGATCTTTCTCACTTTACTTTCAAGGTATGTGGGGCCAATATTTACCTCTGGTAGAATTTTCCTATAACAATAGCTTTTATTCAAGTATTCAGATGGCACCATATGAAGCGTTATATGGAATGAGATGTCACACACTAACTTGTTGGGATGATATTATTGAAAGAAAACTCATAGGCTAAGAACATGTTGAGGAAATGATGGAAAAGGTGAAGGTTATCCAAACTCACATCAAAGCAGCACAAAGTAGGTAGAAGAGCTATGCCAATAACCGAAGGAAGTATTTAGAATTTCATGTAAGAGATCATGTTTTCTTGAAGGTATCTCCATGGGAGGAATTTATACAATTCGGTAAGAATGGTAAATTAAGTCCCAGGTACATCAGACCTGTTGAAATTATAGAACGAATTGGGGTTTTAGCTTACCGTTTGGCAATGCCACAAAGTATCTCCAAAGTTCACGATGTGTTCCATGTATCACTGTTGTGAAAATACATGCCTGACACAACGCATTTACTCAACTATGAAGAAATTTAACCGGAATCTAATTTGTCTTATTGTGAAGAGCCTATCAAGATTTTGAAACTAGAGAACAAGTTTTGAGAAACTGAACAAATCGTCAGGTAAAAGTTCTATGAAGAACCCATAAGATGGAAGAGGCAACGTGGGAACCAAAGGAACTTATGATGAAGAACCACCCGAATCTTTTTGGGTGGTAGTATTCTAGAAATTTTGAGGATGAGGTTATTTAAAGGATGGAGGAAGGAAACACCCCAAGCTTCTACGGCACGTTTCCCTTTGAATAATGCAATAGCTTGCATTGTACGCAACTTTGAGATTCTAACACACCGAAACCAATCTCAATAGCCGTTATGAATAGTAATACCCACTTTTTGAAATTTAATAAATTTTATTTTTTAAAATTGACTTCATTTTTTAATTCTTAATATCGAAATTATCTTAGGGTGAATTTTTGGTACTTTTCTGAAAACTTTCAATTTTTGATGAATACTACTAAATTTTAATTAAAAACATCTTTTTTAATCGAAATAATTTATAGTGTTAAATTATAAATTTGAGTGGTTTTAAATGATAATTAGATTATATATTTATCATTTAATATAAATTAGTTTATTTTGTGTAATTTAACATTTAAAATGAACATAAACAAGTGTCGATCATTTGATAGTTATTATTTCTTAAAAACACGCTTTTTGTTTTAACAATGGGAATTAATTTTAAAATAATTTTTGAAACTTCTGTGTTTTGAATTTGGAAAATGGATTCCATATTTGGAATCAGGAGGTTCAAATTGTGTAAATAGGTAACTTTTAGTTTTAGACATTATGAATATTACTTCGGTAAATATTTTATTTACCATGTTTAAAGGGTAAATCCGGTAAATAAGGGTAAAACAATAATATTAAAATAATATTAAATTACCCTAAAATGTGTCCTATTCCTATTGGTTTATACATTTCAGACCATGGGTATACGTGGGTTGATTTTGGGACCTCATGGAGCCACTTGGGAGTGATAATGACATTTTACATTAATTAATCTAAAGTAAAGACAAGAATAACAAAAGCATGTATCTTTTAGTAAAACATTTTTATATGGGGTAATTTAATTGATCTATTCAAATATAAATATTAATTAGAAATATAAAAATATTTCAAACATAATGGTATTTTATTTATAATTTTCTACATTAAATAATTTAATTTATTTGTGACATAATGATGATTCACTAATTACCTTATTAATGAAAGATTAAAATAATTGATAATATAAATATCTAAATAAATATAATTTGAGACTTTTAATGAATTCAATTAATTCAATAGGTTAATATGACATTTTATGGTTTATTAAATAATTTTTTTTGATGTAATAATGCTGTTATAATTTTTACAAAAACCAAATACTAAATAGTGTCAAAATTGACATAATTGAGTTTTTAAAACAAATGCTATATAATTAATTGATATAATATTATTAAAAATCTAAGGACCATCCAAAGGACTTAGATAAGGTTATATATATTAATAATGAACCACTTGGGGTTATATTTTACATTTATAGTAAGTTTATTAACCATATAATATAAAAATACAAAGAGACATGGTAAATGAAAAACTATTTAACTAATGGTTAAATCTAAAAGATAAGGTTAATATAGTGACCTAAACCTGTCTAAAACCTATTGGTTGAGAGGTTTTTGACCCATACCCAAATTATCCCTTAAATAATTTATTTTTTACCCATTATAAATAGAAAATAATTTTATTATAAAATAATATTTCACACTTTTCCGAAAGTGACCCTCACGTCTCTTATAAAAGGGAACTTCCCCTTCTCTTAATTTTACACCTCAAAAGCCTTTTTCCTCGGCCAAAACTTGACAAATATCCTTAAAAATTTCATCCCTTCATCTTATTGGACTTCTTTTTGTCATAAATCCAACCTAAGTATCCCTTTTGATCAAATAAAAAGGAATAACCCGAAGAAGAGGTAAATATTTCATCACCTCTTTCAAGTTCTTTTCTTCTTCCACATCATATTTCTTTGTTGTTTCCATTCTAAAATAATAACTCCGGTATATTATATATAATTTAATTTTATTATAAAAATGGTACAACCATATTCATTATTCTATCCATCATATGAATGAAAAATTCACCATACGTGTGTACGTACGGATTACTGTCTCCACAAATGCTATGAGATTTATTTTCCCATCGTAACCAATCAAGAATAATTTTCATTTGATTATTAAAAGTAATGTTTATGAACATAATATCATTATGTATATGAATCAAATACATCATATCAGTAAAAACATGTCTTATATAACCAAGCATTTAAAGGAAAACGAGTCAGTTCCCACCCAAAACGATGATACTACTAAAATATTATTAACAAATAAGTATTAGAAGATCATATATGATATCATATTTTTGTATATAGTTATTGTATAATTTAATAAAAAAATTAACTATTATATAGGAGGTTAACATACCATCGACTAAGGAAAAGTACAAGGTAAAGGTTAATTTCACAATCTCTTTATTATCTGAGGTTGTTTTTACGTAAGTATATACTGGAACCTCTTTATCATCCACATCCAGGTTTTCTTAAAAATTTATTTCAAAACAATTTTTCTATTTACTGGAATATGGGTTAAAGTCATTTATACCCTTATTTTACCTTATATATTTTGAAAGGAATCTTTCTGTCGTTTTCCAAACAAGGTACTTTATGACATTTTCGACAAAATGAAGGTAAGAATGTTTTTTTATCTTATATGGTGGGTGTAGCTATTTTCTACCATTATAACATAATCAAAGCTTCCCTTATAATCTTATAAGAATATTTTCAAAATAAATTGTTTCTTTTATAATTATGTGACTCTTAAATGGTTTCAAAATATAAAGAGGTATTTCTTTAAAATAGTTTTCATTTCATCTATGTCAACAAACATTAATGGATTTTAAACTTGTTTGAATTTGATTTATTATGATATAAATCTTCAATATTGTATTTAAGGTTTTATGATATGTTTGAATCTGGATGTGTTATTTTTATAAAATTCATGGTTTATGGTTAAAGTATAGACATTTTGTATGTTAGTTTTAATATGAATGTTTATGTTATGTTTCAACCTTTTCATATGAAGAATTTATTGGACTTAGTATGTGATGGGAGGAGCCCACTATAGCTCCTTGATGCATCGGTAGGTCTCATGAGACAATTAGACATTGTCTGAGGCCTTTCCCAATTTGATATATGGTTTTTTGGAGGCCTAAATAATTCTTAGATGTCTTCATTGAGACCTTAACAAGAAGTTTCAGAATGTCTGGAATTATACATTCCCTCATTATCAAAATAATATTGATGGTTCATGTGGTTATTCGACTAGTAGAATACCCATGACTATGTTTTATTATGGAATTATTTACTCATCTCATATTCCTGCCATAAAGTGTTCATGTTTATTATTTGTAAAGGCATGTGTTTTTAATTATTCATCATGCCTAATGTTTATGTTATCATCCGCTGTATTTATTACCCTTACTGAGCATTTGAGATCACCCCTTTCTTGTGTTTTATTTTCCCATAATATGAAAAAGTTTGTTATGAGTGACTTGCAGGCATAATCTAGGAGGCTTGGATGTTTCTAATGGAACAAATTAGTATTGTATTTCTTTTCAAGTTGTAATGTTGAACTTATGTATGTATCTTGTTTCCAATAATACTAAACTGAACGGTCTTTCGAGAAATGATTCCTTGTATCATTCCAATGTTATGTAATGATGCACTGAATCTGGGTAACTAGGGTCAGGGCATTACATTTGGTATCATAGGATGTTTAGTAAAAACCTTGGAAACTAGATTTAGAAGAACTTTGATTAGAGAACACTACCCTAAGATAGACTTTGAGGATTATTATATAATAACTTCCTAGAATTTTGATACTTTAGAGATTTTGTGAGTTTTCCAAGCAATACATCCCTATCTGAATACGAGACAGTAGAGGCAGATCTAGCATAGATGTACCTAGGGGTAAAACCCGAAAACACCTCTTTGAGCTAGACTCGAACGAGAACTGGTGCACGACAATGGGCCTTACTGCACTCTTGGTTACAACACTCCTGGGGGATATGCTTAGGATAATTATCATTTTATTTAAAAACCATTATTTAGGATTTATGAGTATATACCTCCTCAAAGAAAACATTTTTATGATTATATATTATATCTATAAACTATTCATTTTATGTTAAGTGTTTTACAAGTCTGGAATTATGTATTACGGTTCATAAACTAATCTACTATATGTAATTGTTTAGAAATGGAACTTATTGGAAGGAATGGAAACTGTATCAATGCATGTAATCCATGTAGGGATTTCCCTCATTCTCATGATAATTATAGTGGATCTGGTGATTCAACTGGTGTTAATCTACTTATCACCATATTGGGAAAACTCATACAAGTTGTGAATAATAACCTTACCCGTATGGAGCACCCTGATCCACAACGCGGAGGATCAATGTTAGATCGCTTCATGAGGAAACAACCACAAACATTCAATGGGTCTAAAAATCCATTTGTAGCTAAACAATGGATAAATTCCTTAGAGTAAATATCATGATTTGGGGAGTAGCGAAATGGAAAAAGCTATCATGATAGTTTATCACCTCACTAGAGATGCAGATCAATGGTGGTCATTGATTCAAAACAGAAAGGAAGATGAAGAAGTATCAAACATGGAATGGAGGGAGTTTAATGAGATTTTCTTAGAAAAATACTTTCCTTTTGACCATCGAGTTGATATGGAAAGAGAATTTTTGAGTTTGAGGAAAAAGGGGGATAAGAATGTCGCAAAGTATGAAGCTAAATTTACAAGGTTAGCAATGCGTTCTGTAGATTATATAAACAACATAAGAAGTAATATTGATCATTTATTTTATTTTTTAAAACCATTTCTCCATCGAGAATTAGTCTCACAATCCTTCTCATCATATAAAGATATTGTCTCATATGCTATCAAGGTAGAAAAGGAATTCTCAAAGTCTTATGACTTTAAAGAAAAGAAAGAGAATAAGAGATCTACTGAACACTCTCGGAAAGGAAATAAGGAAACAGGGAATAAGGGAAGAGTTGAATTTCCACCCTGTGATAATTGTGGAAGGAAACACCCTAGTTCCTGTCTAAAAGTAAAAGGATTATGCTAAAAATGTAGATAGAAAGGCCATATTGCTAGTGATTTTAAGGGGAAGAAAGAAGCAACCAATGTTCAATGCTATAATTGCAGGGGAGATGGGACATTATGTAAATGAATGTCCTAAGAGTGAGAGAAACTTACCTCAGAAAAGGACAAGGGATTAAGGCTAAGATTATGAGATCACTACTGCTAAGGTTGAAGCTCCAAAAGATGTGGTGGCAGGTAATTTAATAGTTTCCTCAAGTTTAGACAATGCTTTATTTGATTCTGGATCATCACATTGTTTCATATCTTCCCAGTTTTCTAAGAAAATTAGATATTTCTAATTTGATTTAACAAGGGATTTTTCAGTCAAAACTCTTAAGGGAAGAATCATTACAACAATGTTTTGTGAGTCAGTCCCCATTAAGGAATATAAATGATATTTATCTGCTGATATAATCGTCATACCCATGATTGAATTTGATATAATCCTTGGTATGGATTGACTTCCGGACCATGATGCGAAAATTTATTTTAATAAAAAGAAGGTTAAAATTATCGATGATGATAAGAAGTACCTTATCTTTAGAGCAGAAATGTCACCATCTGATTCTTATCTAGATCCACCCCCAATATCTCTACTAAATTCAATTATTTGTGAGGATGAGAATTAAATAATTATGGGTGAGGAAAAGAAAGTTCTAATAGATGATGTACCTATTGTGCAAGAGTATGTTGATGTGTTTCTAGAGGATTTATGTAAAGACCCAGAATTCCTGTGGAAATATTTTTTTTAATACATGGGAATTATATTAGTCCGCAGTTTCTGACGGTGTTTGATTCTATGGCCTAGTGTGCCCTGAATCAAATTCTGAATTTTTTTGGGTACGTTCAGTAAATGTACGTGCGAGATTTTATATCTTTTCAACCGGTGCTCAGAATTGAAATCTGAGGACACCGTTGAACTTGCAGCACTGATATTCACTTAAGGATACTTTCACCGCAGTTGCTTTTTATCGAGGTTGGAAGTTAATTTTTTGGGGTTTCTAAATAAATTAAATAAAAATATGTCTAGCATATTTTTATTTGAGTGGTGATTTAATCCTCCAAGCGGTGGTTGAAGGTGGGGTCCACCCATGCATAACCTCTAATGGGAGGATATAATTTGATGGGGCCAACATGAGCTCAAACCCCCCCCCCCTTTAACCCCTTGAGTTTCCCATTAATGGGGAAAACTCTTGGTCTACCCTCATAATGTTGCCAAACCCCACTTCATTAATTGAAACTCTCCACCTCCCTTGTTTTGAATTTTGAATCCATTCCTCCGCATTAAATTATTTGAGTTGTCACATTTAATTAACAACAACTCTTGTGTCGTTGTGCCATAAAAATAATAGAGACCTTCCTATATTATTGTGGCTTAGTTTTCATTGGTGGAAAATTGGGAGAATCCTTGGAGAAATATCCTCTCCAACGAAGAACCATCACCCGCGAAGAATGCCTCTTCTTTCCAACAAAGAACGTGAAGAACACCGGTGACATCCTTCATTCTTTGACTTCTTCCTTGGATGTCTTATTCCTTATCCAACCGGAATAAAGGATGGAAGATTCCGCCCGCGAAGAACGTTGCCAACTACGACGTCATCTCCTCCCGACGTCAACGGAATGACGACGCCTTCCCGCGACTCCACCGAGCGAACACCGATTACAAGGTAGGGGGATTTGATTATTTTTAATTTATGAATTACACCCTCGTTACTCATTGTTTATTTTTGTTCAATGATGGACACTTTTTATCACTTAATACGGAGGGCACTAGTCGAACAAACACGGCCCGACACCCCTATGATTGGTTGACGACGGAGGTGGTTCCGGAAGGGCGCGTTGCCGACGCACTACGCTGGAGAAGAACCGCGGCCAGGAGGGTCGTGGCGGATGGAAGAGGCGTGGCGCCATCGGGTCGCGCCAGAGGAAGGGCTCCGTAGCCATGTGGTTCGCGGAGAACGAAGATGGTGCGGCGCCGTCGGGCCGCGCCTAGGGGTATGCCACGGTCGGGTCGCCCCTCTGTCGGGCCGCCCCTCGTCTGAGCCGCCACAGCTTGGCCTTCCTACTACCGGGACGCCCCTCAGCTGGGCCTCTACAACTGGGCTGCCCCTCGGCCGGGCCGCCACGGCCGGTCCGCCGCGGCCGGGCCGCCACTCGGTCAGGCCGCCGCTCGGCCGGGCCGCCACCGCGGCCGTGTCTCCCCTCGACCGGGTTGGGCTATCCTTAGGCTGGGTCGCGCCTTCGTGTTGGGACACACCTTTGGGCTGGGCCACACCTTCGGTCCATGCTGACCACTCGGTTCGGGCCACACCTGCCAACCGGGTCAGACATCCATTCGGACCGGGTCGGACCGGACCCGTAGCAGCTATGGCCATTTACGCCTTTTAGCCCGCATCTTGGGCTACGGGTGTCCGAACGATGATATGTATGTGTTGATGGAATTCTTGGAGTGAGACGATTCTTTTGGCATACCCCTCTTTAGGTTTGGATGCAGTTGGGGTACACTCGGGTTGGTTTGAGCCTAAAAACCAACCGGGCCCCTAGAATGGAAATGCCAATAACTCCCAGACCAGGCGTCCGATTGACACAACGTCGGCCGCATTGGGATTATTTTGATGAGACGGAACTACGGGATACATCAACCCAGGACTTCATGATAGTTGATGTATCGACACTTGGCTTGAGAAGCGGACCCTCCCGGAATCGAGTGTGTTGTGTGCGGGAACCCTAGGGCTGGTTGTGACAGTGATGAATTCTGTACCGGAATCCTCCATAGGTCCGACAGTTCTATCTTCTGTTCCTGGATCCTGTGTGGGTCTGATATAATAGATGATCCTAGAACCTGTGTGGTTCCGATAGCTTAGCTGGTCTTAAATCCTGTGTGGGCCCGATAGCTTAGATGAATCAGTGACTACATCTGATCATCTCTTACACTCTAAAAAAGTTGTATACTTGTGTGAGATGAGTCTTTACATTCAGTCAATATCATCGAGATGATTGACTTTACTTACTTTGTGGAATGGTTTGTGCTTGGGCTCGACAGTTGGAGTCGGACTATGATTGATAACTTAAGTATATGTATGGGCATATACCTAAGTAGGGTTGTTTGATACATCGTGATAGTATCTTTCTTCTATGATTTTCCTTTGTGGATTCTAGGAGACCTTCAGGGGTCTCGGGGTCCCCTACGGAGTATTGTTATAATCACCCCTGAACGGTCTTTGCCCACACCTTGTAGTGTTCTCTGCAGACGAAGGACAGTAGTGATCGAGGCTGAGGGTAACGGACGGAAGGCTGCTCAGAGCTGGACTAGAAGAGACGTACTGCCGGGACGAGTTGTTCGAGTTCTGTACCTACCATTCAAGTAGGATTCCCCGGTGGACGATCCAGGAGCTTCCTACCTTTTTCATGTACTTATACTTGTTCTTCAGTTGGGTTTGTATTCTAGCCCACTTACTTTCAGCACACTTTTCTTTTCTATTTTAGTTCTCATTGCTTATAGTGCTTGTGTTCACACTACGTGAGATACAGGTTTAAAGTTAATGCCTTCCTTTTTTATCAGGGATTCACCTTTGGTGCTAGTTGTCATCCCCTGGCCTATGGAAGTTGGGCTTGGGGTAGTCACAGCACCAGCCCCGAGGATGGGTCGTGACAAATTGGTATTAGAGGAGTCGGTTCTACCGTATAACTTGGACTCTGATTCTTTTAATGGAAATAGTGTTAAGTGTTTTGGGTGTGGTTATCAGTTTAGGGAAACCGGTCTTGGTGCGGCGGCCGATGTATCCATACACTAGGACTCTGACTTCTGATATCCGACTCAGTGCACAAAAACACTGATTGCGTGTCTGTTTCCTTTGAAAAAGTTTTCTTTGTGATTACTTTGGGTCAGCTCAACAAGTATACTATTTTAACTGTGGTGCACCTGTTTCTTTTTAGGATGGCCCCACGAAGGCAGACAGCTAGGGTTTCGAGTTACGTACGAGATGGTATCCCACCGAGCAACGAGGCCTCCATCCAGGGCCCCATCACAGCGGAGTTACCAGCGGTACCACTACCTGCTGGGCCACCAATACCACGAGCTCCAGCAGCAGAGAGTGCACTCCATGTGAGTGTGTTGTACAAGTTCCAGTGCCAGATGCCACCTATGTTCCGGGGAGAGACGGACCCACATGCAGCTGAGGATTGGCTAGAGGCTGTCGTGAGAGTTTTCATATTGGTAAGGACACCATCCGACCTCATGGTGATCCTTGTCGTGAGTCTCCTGCATGCAGTAGCAGGCAGATGGTGGAGCCTGATGCTACAGGTGCATGACAAGGCATCATTACTCTTGAAAGACTTCGAGAGTCTCTTTCGGTCAGAGTTTGTTCCAGCCACCCTTTGTGAGGTGCGGATTTAAGAGTTACTTCATCTGCAGAAGGGAAACATGACAGTAGTTCAGTACTCAGCGAGGTTCACCGACCTCTCGCGCTACTCCACATACATGGTACAAGACCTGTTCTTCCGAGCTCATACATTTGAGTAGGGACTCAGGTATGAGATCAGGGCTTTGATTATCACCCTCAGCATCCTGACGTTGGCGGGGGTGCTGGAGCGAGCCCTTCTAGTGAAGAGTTTTCTCACTGAGCGGTCACCAATAGTGAGACCCACCACAAGGGCGACATGTAGTGGAGTCTTCTGCAGCCGGCAGTAGACAGATGTCGCAGAAGTCCAAGAAGACTAGGCCATTATGTGGGTGACCCTAGGGTATAGGTTCAATTGTATGGTGAACATGAGACAGAGTCATTTATACGACGATTAGGAAGTGATATGCATGCGGCAGGTAGGGTCACATGGCTCGTGACTACATGACCCGCCATGCAGATGAGCAGTAGACCGTAGAGGGACCTCCCAAGCAGAGGTAGAGGTTTGACCGTGGTGGTCTGCCAGGAGCAGGTGAACGTGGAAGAGGAGCTAGCCGAGAAGCAAGTGGTGGGAGACATTTTGAGGCCCTACCACTACCACCACCTGGAGGTCCACCCCGACCACAGGGAGCTGGCGGACAGAGGCGGGCTCAGCTCCAGGCAGTCAAGGCCTACGACCACGGGGCACCTAAGATGATTTGAGGTACTATATGTGTCTACTCCACCCTTGCTGCAGTACTTATAGACATAGCTACGAGTCAATCATTTATTGACACTGCGCTCGTTCAGAGCTCGGAGATTCCGACGGAGTCGTTGACTCGATCCTTATGACTAGAGACTCCTACGGGAGCAGACTCGATGATTACGCACTGGTTCTGGAAGTGTTAGATTAATCTAGGAGGCGAGAGCATCGGCTGGAATCTTCACATAGTGGCGTTGAGGCCTTATGACGTCATCTTTGGTATGGACTAGTTATCCACAGTTCATGCTCAGATTCACTGTATTAGGCACAAAGTGCGGTGTATCTGCACTGATGGGACCAGGTTCACCTTCAACGGTGAGAAAGGAGCCTTTGCAGCAAAGGATGGACTTACACAGAGGAGGGGGCAGCCGATCACACATCAGTTGGCTAGTCGCATCCTCAGAGGGGTTGTTGTGCGGAGTCCATGTTTTCCTGTAGTGGTGGATCAGTACGCTGATGTTTCCCTAACAATGTTCATGAACTACCTCCTTGTAGAGAGGTGGACTTTTACATTGACCTGTACCCCAGGGCAGCACCGATATCTACTCCAACATATCAAATGGCGCCCTCCGAGCTTCATGAGCTGTGGGTACAGCTAGAGGACTTGTAGGGGAAGGGATTTATCCGACCCAGTGTTTCACCCTGGGCATCTCTGATTTTGTTCTCCAAGAAGGCGGATGGGAGATTGTGACTATGTGTTGACTACCGTTTCCTGAATCAGGTGACTGTGAAGAACAAGTACCCACTCCCAAGGATTGACGACCTCTTTGATCAGCTCAAGGGAGCACGATGGTTCTCAAAGATAGACCTTAGGTCAGGCTATCACCAGCTCAGAGTACGAGATGAGGATGTGTAGAAGATGGCCTTCAGGTGTTGGTATGGACACTACGAGTTCCTAGTTATGCCTTTAGGCATAACCAACGCTCCATAATTTTTTATGAGTCTCATGAAAAAAGATCTTCTAGACTTACCTTGATCTCTTTGTCGTAGTCTTCATCGACGAAATACTGATCTACTAAACTACTGAGGAGGAGCATGCCTACCATTTACGGGTAGTACTGGACGTAATCTTAGAGAAGTAGCTTTTTGGTAAGCTCTCGAAGTTCCAGTTCTAGATCCGAGAGGTGCACTTTCTAGGACACATCATCTCGGAGGTTGTAGTTGCATTGGATCCAGTGAAGATCGAGGAAGTACTTACTTGGGATCCACCCAGAAGTGTGATAGAGGTTTAGAGTTTTCTAGGACTGGCTGGGTACTATCAGAGATTTGTGCCAGATTTCTCTAGAGTTACAGCACCGCTTTCAACATTGATAAAGAAGGGGAAACCCTTTTTGTGTAAAGAGAGATGCCAGTAGAGCATTTAGGAGATGAGGCAGAGGTTGACTGGTGCGCCCATCTTGAAGCTATCGGAGGAGGGCGTTGGGTACATAGTTTACTGCGACGCATCAGGGACTGGATTTGGGTGTGTCCTGATACAGGAGTGAGCATTGATCGTGTATGGATCTCTGCAGTTGAAACAACATTTGATGAACTATGCTACCCATGACCTGGAGTTAGCATCAGTGGTCTTCTCCTTGAAGATGTGGCAGCACTATCTGACGGGCGAGTGTTTTACAGTCTACTATGACCACCAAAGTCTCAGGTACATCTTCTCACAGAAGGACCTGAACCTGAGACAACGACGATGGCTCGAGTTCCTCCAGGACTATGACTTTGAGATAGTCTATAATCCTGGTAAGGTTAACATTGTAGAAGATGCTCTTAGCAGGAGATCAAGCATTAAGATGCTAGGAGAGGCGATGGAGCATCTGGCAACGTTGCAGATATTCTTTTTGGATAGAGATGGAGTATCCTTTCTGCAGTCTCTCATAGTCATTCCTCCACTTCTTCAGCGAGTCGGAGAGGCACAATGTGGGGAAATTGATTGTGAGACACAACATGCTTAGATATCCACTAGGTAGGAAACTGATGGATTTTTTGAAGGTGGGGAGCACGTCATTCTCTTTAGAGGACGTACCATGGTACCGGTTTCACTACAGGAGGAAGTGTTGAGGGATTCCCACATATCTCCTTTAGCAGTACATCCAGAAGTGGCGAAGATGTATTAGGATCTTCGACGATAGAACTGGTGGCCAAGTATGAAGAAGGCAGTGGCAGAGTTTGTATCATGATGCTTCACTTGTCAGTAAGTGAAGGCAGAGCACCAGGTTCCAGCAGGCTTACTTCAGCCCTTAGAGGTACCAGAGTGGAAGTGGGGCGAGATATCCATGGATTTCGTGATGGGACTTCCACATACATCGAGAGGAAACAACTCTATATGGATGATTGTCGACAGACTCACCATGTCAGCCCACTTCCTACCGATCAGAGATCAGGGTTCAGTGGAGAGGTTGGGACGCCTCTACATTCAGGAGATCGTATGGCTTCATGGTGTTCCATTGACGATCATCTCCGATCAAGATTATCGTTTCACTTCCCGGCTATGGAAGGGGTTGCAGGACGCTTTTGGGATGCAGCTTCGCTTGAGCATGGCCTTCCATCCTCAGACAGATGGACAGACTGAGAGGACCATTCATACTCACGAGGACATGCTCTGTGCATGCGTCCTCAACTTCGATCGTAGCTGGGAGGATCACTTACCCTTGGTGGAGTTTGAGTATAACAACATCTACCACTCCACCATTAGGATGGCACCTTTCGAGAAACTTTATGGCCGAAATTTTAGAACGCCTCTATGCTGGACTGACCTAGGGGATTCATCACTTATGGGACCAGAGATAGTGCAGGCTATGACGGAGAAGGTGCATATCATCCATGAGCGGATGAAGACTGCACAGAGAAGGCAGAAGTCCTATGCTGATAGGAGACGGAGACCACTGGTGTTCGAGGATGGTGACAATGTCTTTCTATGGGTATCACCTCAATGAGGTCTATGGAGATTTAGCTGAGGTGTAAAGTTATCTTTGCGATTCATCGTACCTTTCTAAGTCCTCAACAGAGTAGGCGAGGTGGCTTACAACTTGGATCTTCCACCACGACATCTTCTAGGTATCTCAGCTGAGGAGATATGTGCCCGAACCGTCCCAAATCATCGACCATGGGGAGATGGACATCGATGATGGGGAAACTTTCATGGAGGTTCCAGTGGAGATTGAGGATCGACAGGAGCGGGTCCTACGTGGACATTCAATACCTCTGGTGCATGTTCACTGCACTACTAGAAAAGGGGGCATTGGAGCCCCCCAGACTCGGGCGACCGCCATTGGCGGTCGCTATTGCTCACCATTAGCGACCGCCAATGGCGGTCGCTAAGCTGCCTAAAAAATTTCGGGGGGTTTCTGCGCCCCCCCCCCCCCCCCCCGCGCCCTCTCCCTCGATCTCCCTCACCCTAACCCTCCCTCGCCGCCCTCCCTCGCGCCGCCCTCCCCTCCCCCGCCGCCCGGCCTCCCCCGCCGCCCGGCCTCCCCCGCCGCCCGGCCTCCCCCGCCGCCCGCCCCTCCCCCGCCGCCCGGCCTCCCCCGCCGCCCTCCCTCCCCCGCCGCCCGGCCTCCCCCGCCGCCCGCCCTCCCCTGCCGCCCGGCCTCCCCCGCCGCCTGCCATCCGCCCTCTGGCCGCCGCCCTCCGCCCTCGGGCCTCCGGCCGCCTCCCTCCGGCCTCTCGGCCCTCCCCCCCCACCCCGGACGGCACCCGCACCCCGGACAGCCCCCGGCGCGCACTCCGGACCACCCCCCGCACCCCGGACGCCTCCCCGCACCCCGGACAGCCCCCCCCCCCCCCCCCCCCGCGCACTCCGGACCGCCCCCCGCACCCCGGACGCCTCCCCGCACCCCCGGACATCCCCCCCGTGCACTTGGACACCCCCCTCCGAACCCGGACAGCCCCCCCGCACCCCGGACTGGCCCCCCCGCACCCCGGACACCCCACCCCGCACCCCCGACAGCCCCCCTGCACCCCAGACAGCCCCCCCTCCCCCGCACCCCGGACACCCCCGCACCCCGAACACCCCTGCCCGCACCCCTGACAGGCCCCCGACACCCCGGACACCCCTCCCCGCACCTCGGACAGCCCCCCCCCCCCCCCCCCCCCCGACCCCCGGACACCCCCCCCCCCCTCGCTGCCCGTCCCCCGTCCCCTCACCGCCTCCTCTCCTCCAGCTCCCCGCCGCCGCCGCCGCCCGTCCCCTCCCTTGCCGCACCGCCTTTGGCTCCGGCTCCCCTTCGCTGCCTCCTCTCCCTCGCAGCACCGCCTTCGGCTCCCCTCCCTTTCAGGTTTGTATCTCAATCTGGTAACATGAGCTTTCAGTTACATTATTATTTTATCAATGGTTCATAAACAAATGGTTAATATTTATTTTGAATATAGTTGATTTGAAAAATGTAAATGTAATAAGTATTGTGTAAATGTTTGTTATACAGATATTATTATGGATAAGAGTTGGATTGATCTTCCAAATCGAACGTCTAGAGAATATTTCAATGGCATTATGCAGTTTATTGACTTCACGAGAGGATTTGAAAGTGACTATATTAGTTTTCCATGTAGAAAATGTGCTAACAGATATCAATTCACACGAGATACTGTGAGGGAGCACCTTTTCTTTAATGGATTTCTGAAAAATTATAAGAGTTGGACTCGTCATGGAGAAGAATATGTTCGTTGTCAAAATACAGATGCAGCTCAGATGGATGTTGATGCAAGGATGACTGATCCAATGCATGAAATGCTTACTGAAATGGTACGTGGGTTTGATCCTGAAGGCATTGACATCCAGAATCTTGAGACCGGTGAGATAAATCTTCGCTCTGGTGCAGATCGTGATTCGAGGAGGTTTTATGAAGTACTTGATGATGCGAAAACAGAATTATATCCTGGATGTACTTCTTACAATAAACTGTCGTTCATCGTGGAGTTGTTGCATTTGAAGACTGTGAACAATTGGTCAGACACATCATTCGACATGCTTTTGGTTTTATTGAAAAAAGTTCTTCCTGTCGACGCTAAGATTCCTGAGTCGTATTACTATGCTCGTAAGTTGACAGAGAACTTAGGTTTTACATATGAGACTATAGATGCATGTGCAAACAACTGTATGTTGTTTAGAAATGAAACTGCTCATTTGGATATCTGTACGGTTTGTGGCGCTTCCAGGTGGAAAGAGAACAGGGGAAATAAGACTCATCAAAGTCAGATTGCGATACAGGGGAAACCGATTGCCGTAAAGCAAATGCGTTACTTTCCCCTTAAACCGAGGTTGAAAAGATTTTTTATGTCATCTAAAGTTTCTAATTTAATGAGATGGCATGCAGAAAGAGTTCATGAAAGTGACATGTTAACCCACCCGGCAGACTCTCATGCATGGAAGGATTTTGATAAGAGACATCCTGACTTTGCTAAAGATGTTCGTAATGTCCGATTGGGATTGGCAGCAGATGGTTTCAATCCATTCAAGTCTATGGTTGGTGCAACTCATAGCACATGGCCCGTGGTGTTGGTTCCATATAATCTTCCTCCGTGGCTTTGTATGAAGCAACAATTTATATTACTTTCCACTCTTATTGATGGACCTAAAAGTCCGGGGGATAAGATTGATGTTTACCTTCATCCATTGATTGATGAGTTGAATGAATTTTGGGGCGATGGTGTGATGACTTATGACTGCGAAACGAATGAAATGTTCAAACTGCATGCAGCTTTATTGTGGACAATCAATGACTTCCCAGCTTATGCAAATTTATCAGGCAGGAGTACGAAAGGGGAATTTGCTTGCCCTTGTTGCAATAAAAGTAAAAAATCTGTATGGCTTAAACATTCCAAAAAATGGGCATACATGGGTCACAGGAGTTTTCTCCCTCCCCAGCACAGGTTCAGAAAGGACAGAGTGGAATTTGATGGTTCTAGAGAGTTCAGCCCAGCACCAAAGATCATGACAGGAGTCGAAATGTTATCGCAGATTGAGGAAGAAAACATCCGCACGGTATATGAAATTCAGGATTTGGTGGCTCCTCCAGTACGTAATATTCGTGCTGCGGGTAGGCAGCGCAGTCACAATTGGAAAAAGAAAAGTATTTTTTATAGTCTTCCGTATTGGAAAACTAACATGTTGAGGCATAATTTGGATGTCATGCACATTGAAAAAAATGTTTGTGATAACATATTGTGGACCATTTTAGGTGTCAGTGGAAAGTCAAAGGACCATGTTAATGCACGCCGTGATTTGGAAGAAATGGGTTTAAGGAAACAGTTGCATTTACAGTTAGCTGAGGGAAACAAGGCATATATGCCTGCTACACAGTATTCGATGACTACAGAGGAGAAAGAGACATTTCTTTCCATTTTGAAGATGGTCAAGGTGCCTGATGGTTACTCTTCTAATATTTCAAAGTGTGTGAATCTGACGAGCAAGACATTGCAAGGGTTGAAAAGTCATGACAATCACATATTACTTCAGCAGTTGATTCCAATCGCAATTTGTGATTGTTTATCCCCCAATGTTGTTCAGCCCTTGATTGAGATGAGTAATTTTTTTAGACAGCTTTGTTTAAGAAATCAACGAATGAGTGATTTAAAAAGTTTGCAGGACCGAATTGTACTTACGCTTTGTCACTTTGAGAAACTTTTCCCCCCCTCATTTTTCGATGTTATGGTCCACTTAACAGTGCACCTAACTGATGAAGTAATGGCTGCTGGTCCAGTGCAATTCAGGTGGATGTATCCTATTGAACGGTATTTGAGTACATTGAAAAGATTTGTACGCAACAGAGCTCGTCCAGAGGCATCAATAGCCAATGGTTATTTGATGGACGAGTGTACTACCTTTTGTGCAGAATATCTTACGGATGTTGAAAAAAAATTAGATAAGCCCTCTCGGATTCATGATGGTCCAGTTGGAGAAGGAACCACATTTGATATGGACAACATCGAGTGGATACAAGCACATCGATATATCTTGTTCAATACTCCATCAGTTGCACCATTAATGCAGTAAGTATCTTATCAATGTGCTTGTATAACTTTTACATGTTTTCTTTGCATAAGTTGATCTTTTAAACATCGCGTAATCATTTGCAGGAAACACATTAATGAGATAAAAGAAGAGATGCATCGTGCGACTGAGTTGCAAATTCAACAATCTCATTATGCGGCATTTCATGATTGGTTCAAGGATTATGTATGTATAAATTGATTTTCATTATGAGTGAAGTATTAAACTAATTCTTTCTGCATATATCAGTATTGATTTTTATAAATTATGTAGGTTCGTAAGCTGAGGGAGTTAGGGGACCCCACGTTACCTGAAGTATTTATCCAACTGGCTGAGGGTCCATCTATAACCGCTCGTCGTTATAAAGCTATTGATGCTAATGGTTTTCGATTTCGCATTAAAGATGTTGACGACAAACGAGCAACACAAAACAGTGGAATCGGTTGTCCCTTTGTCGATTCTGGTTATTACTATGGTCAATTGATAGACATCATTGAAGTTGTATACACACACGGTTTGAAGTACATATTGTTAAAGTGTAATTGGGTTGATCCAGTGCGTGGATGTAAAGTCGATCAATATCAGTTTTCATTGGTGAATTTTAACTACATGTTATACAGAAATAATGAACGAGTTGAGAATGAACCTTTCATCTTGACATCACAAGCGGAACAAGTATTCTTCGTTACTTTTCCTTCGGATCCAAGTTGGCAAGTTGTTGTCAAAATGTCTCGGCGAGGAGTGTTTTTATTTGAAGAAGATGAACCCGAGACTGTTCCGTTTGTTTACCAACAACTTGATCAACATACCGTAGTTCAACGTGAAGAAGATATTTATTGGGTCAGAGCGGCTGTTGAAGGAGAAACGGTCGATTTGCATGCTTAATGAAAGGTATAATTGTTTTCCCGCTATTCAGTAGAATGTCCTAGGATATCATAAATTATCTAATCATTTTATAAATCCTTATAAGTTTTAATCCTCACTTTTGTAAGTTAATTCAGTCATAAATATTTAGGTTGATTAACTTTCTGATTTTTTAAAATTCATTCACAACTAATTATTCAATCCATTTTTTGTTTGATTAACAGTTGTACAAGTTTCATTTATTAAGAACAATCCAATTTATCTTTTAAACACTTTGGACTCATTACTGATATTTTGTATGATTGCAGACATGTCAGGGGAAGAGGCAGAAAATCCACATCATCCATCTGAGGCATCTACGTCTCAGGGTCGAGGTATGTTTGACAGTCATTATCTATATTATTTATGTAATTAACATATATATATATATATATAACATTTGTCAATTTATATATAAAATTGTTTTCAACAGGATCAGACTCGGCTGCTTCTTCCTCTCGCAGGAGAGGCCCTGGTCGTGGCATATTAGCATGGAATTCCGACACGACGATAGATGTTTCATTTGATGAGGTATTTCATCCCGTGGGACCGAATGCCCCGGCATTTATTCGTCAGCTGGGTCATATCATACGTGACCCACATCGATTTCCATTGACCACGCGTGATTGGGCTTCTATCCCTCAGGACACATTAGATCGTCTATGGAGGGAGGTTCAGGTAAGAAAATAATTTTACTTTATTTTCTATTTATAAATAATACTAATATGTTTGATTATTTTCATTATAGAAAAATTTGAAAGTATGCCCTGAAGAGTTTCGGCCCGTGTGTATGAGCAAATGCCGTAAGCTGTGGAAAGATTATAAAGGCAAAGTGAAGAGGGACCACTGGGTACCAAATGTGGGTGCCCCTGACATTTTGGAAAAAGTCCCGAGAGGTGTCCTCCCGGCTCAGTGGTGTGACTTGGTTGCATATTGGTCTACTGAGGGTGTTGCGGTTTGTATATTAATTATTTTGCTGTATATATATTTTCAAGAATATGTGATTTGTTTGAAATTTGAATGAATTGAATGTAGGAGGTGTCAACACGCCATTCGGAGAATCGAGCGTTGCAGGGACCAGCTCACAGGCTCGGGACTCGTCACGTGTCTCAGATCCGACATGAGGTATATATTATTCACTTTTTAATTTATTAATTAATATGGTTTTGTGTTTATATTCTTTTAATATACAGTTGCGAGGGCAAGGTGCAGCAACTGATAAAATGTCGGTGTGGATAAGGACTCGTGATCGCAATGATCCAGAGGTTGCAGCATTGATAGTAAGTGTCTGTACTTACCAATAATTACATAAATCTTTATATTAACATATATATATTTATATATATTTAAATATTTCACAGGATCAATTTGAAGCTGAGTTAGAACATCTGCCAGAGGACCAGCGACAGCTTCCCATGCGACGGGATGAGATCTTTCATCGCATTATTGGTCGGGACGGGCATGGCTATAGTTTGACCTATGGAGCAGGGATTCCTCGTTCTATAGTGTCACGCGCTGCGGTTGTCGGTCCTGCTGTTGCTCATATGACACAGCAGATGTCAGATTTTGAGGCACGGCTGCGCGCTTCCGAGGAGACAAATGCGCAATTGACAGCTGAGGTTAGAGCACTGCGGGAATATGTGCGTCGAGCTGATGGTACAGGGGATCATACGACGCAGGTATATACTGTATTTATTTATTTAATTTAAATTATTTTTGTTATTAAAATATTTATAATGTTTATTTGTTGTAGGCACCTGGCCCACCAGAAGGAGGTAACAGTGATGGCAACGCGTGACGCACCATATATTCACGAGATATGTTTTTTGTTTTTACTGGTAGGGTTGACATTGATGTACTGTATTTATTCATTTAAGTAATGCATTATTACCATCCATGGTGGTCTTTTAAATATTTTATACACATATTGAGTTTTTGATCAGATAATCTTGAATGATTCTACATTTGAAAAAGTCGAACTAATTCCAACAGATCAATAAATCTGATATTATAGATTATGTATTATCCAATATATTTTTTATAAATTTTTGTATGGTATCGATAAAAGAAATATGTATTAATTAGATGTTATCACTTTTATTTTTCACTCTTGTAATCAATGGGATGACCTTTGCACCCCCGGAGAGCCCCCCGCACCGCCGTACAGCCCCCCGCAACCCCGTACAGCCACCCCCGCACCCCCGTACAGCCCCCCGCACCCCCGTACAGCCCCCCCGCACCCCCGTACAGCCCCCCCGCACCCCCGTACAGCCCCCCGCACCCCCGTACAACCCCCCGAACCCCCGTACTGCCCCCCGCCACCCCCGTACTGCCCCCCGCCACCCCCGTACAGCCCCCCCCCCCCCCCGCACCCCCGTACAGCCCCCCCCCCCCCCCCGCACCCCCGTACAGCCCCCCGCACCCCCGTACAGCCCCCCGCACCCCCGTACAACCCCCCGCACCCCCGTACTGCCCCCCGCCACACCCGTACAGGCCCCCGCCACCCCCTTACAGCCCCCCGCACCCCCGTACAGCCCCCCCCCCCCCCCCGCACCCCCGTACAGCCCCCCGAACCCCCGTACAGCCCCCCGCCACCCCCGTACAGCCCCCCGCACCCCCGTACAGCCCCCCTCCCCCCACACCCCCGTACAGCCCCCCGAACCCCCCTACAGCCCCCCGAACCCCCGTACAGCCCCCCGCCACCCCCGTTCAGCCCCCCCGCACCCCCGTACAGCCCCCCGCCACCCCCCGTACAGCCCCCCCCCCCCCCCCCCCCCGCACCCCCGTACAGCCCCCCGCACCCCCGGAGAGCCCCCCGCACCCCCGTACAGCCCCCTGCACCCCCGTACAACCCCCCGCACCCCCGTACAACCCCCCCGCACCCCCGTACTGCCCCCCGCACCCCCGTACAGCCCCCCGAACCCCCGTACAGCCCCCCGCACCCCCGTACAGCCCCCCGAACCCCCGTACAGCCCCCCGCCACCCCCGTACAGCCCCCCGCCACCCCGTACAGTCCCCCGCACCCCCCCCCCCGCACCCCCCGCACCCCCGTTCAGCCCCCCGCACCCCCCGCACCCCCGTTCAGCCCCCCGCACCCCCGTTCAGCCCCCCGCACCCCCCGCACCCCCGATTGTGTCGTTTTCAGCAGCGCGGGGCGCGCTGAAATGGCGCGTTGGGGGGTCAAAACCACCCGAACAACCTCCGAATGCCACGAAACCGTACGACAACATCCGGGGCGTCAATTGTGAAATGGTCGGCCAGACGGCACCTCATTCGGAGGTGCCGTGTGACCGCGGCGGCCGGAAACGCGTTTCTGGCGCCGTTAAACACCAAAACGGCGTGCGGCGGTCCGATTCGGAGAAAACGTGCTCCGAACGACCTGAAACCGCACGGGAACGATAGGAATATTATTCCTGAGATGCAGGAGGAGGCCGCACGTCCATCGGACGTGCGGTGCGCGCGGCACGCCCGATTGTGTCGTTTTCAGCAGCGCGGCGCGCGCTGAAATGGCGCGTTGGGGGGTCAAAACCACCCGAACGACCTCCGAATGCCACGAAACCGTACGAAAACATCCGGGGCGTCAATTGTGAAATGCTCGGCCAGACGGAACCTCATTCGGAGGTGCCGTGTGACCGCGGCGGCCGGAAACGCCTTTCCGGCGCCGTTAAACACCAAAACGGCGTGCGGCGGTCCGATTCAGAGCAAACGTGCTCCGAACGACCTGAAACCGCACGGGAACGATAGAAATATTATTCCTGAGATGCAGGAGGAGGCCGCACGTCCATCGGACGTGCGGTGCGCGCGGCACGCCCGATTGTGTCGTTTTCAGCAGCGCGGCGCGCGCTGAAATGGCGCGTTGGGGGGTCAAAACCACCCGAACGACCTCCGAATGCCACGAAACCGTACGACAACATCCGGGGCGTCAATTGTGAAATGGTCGGCTAGACGGAACCTCATTCGGAGGTGCCGTGTGACCGCGGCGGCCGGAAACGCGTTTCCGGCGCCGTTAAACACCAAAACGGCGTGCGGCGGTCCGATTCGGAGCAAACGTGCTCCGAACGACCTGAAACCGCACGGGAACGATAAAAATATTATTCCTGAGATGCAGGAGGAGGCCGCACGTCCATCGGACGTGCGGTGCGCGCGGCACGCCCGATTGTGTCGTTTTCAGCAGCGCGGCGCGCGCTGAAATGGCGCGTTGGGGGGTCAAAACCACCCGAACGACCTCCGAATGCCACGAAACCGTACGACAACATCCGGGGCGTCAATTGTGAAATGGTCGGCCAGACGGCACCTCATTCGGAGGTGCCGTGTGACCGCGGCGGCCGGAAACGCGTTTCCGGCGCCGTTAAACACCAAAACGGCGTGCGGCGGTCCGATTCGGAGCAAACGTGCTCCGAACGACCTGAAACCGCATGGGAACGATACGAATATTATTCCTGAGATGCAGGAGGAGGCCGCACGACCATCGGACGTGCGGTGCGCGCGGCACGCCCGATTGTGTCGTTTTCAGCAGCGCGGCGCGCGCTGAAATGGCGCGTTGGGGGGTCAAAACCACCCGAACGACCTACGAATGCCACGAAACCGTACCACAACATCCGGGGCGTCAATTGTGAAATGCTCGCCTAGACGGCACCTCATTCGGAGGTTCCGTGTGACCGCGGCGGCCGGAAACGAGTTTCCGGCGCCGTTAAACACCAAAACGGCGTGCGACGGTCCGATTCGGAGCAAACGTGCTCCGAACGACCTGAAACCGCACGGGAACGATAGGAATATTATTCCTGAGATGCAGGAGGAGGCCGCACGACCAACGGACGTGCGGTGCGTGCGGCACGTCCGATTGTGTCGTTTTCAGCAGCGCGGCGCGCGCTGAAATGGCGCGTTGGGGGGGTCAAAACCACCCGAACGACCTCCGAATGCCACGAAACCGTACGACAATATCCGGGGCGTCAATTGTGAAATGATCGGCCAGACGGCACCTCATTCGGAGGTGCCGTGTGACCGCGGCGGCCGGAAAAGCGTTTCCGGCGCCGTTAAACACCAAAACGGCGTGCGGCGGTCCGATTCGGAGCAAACGTGCTCCGAACGACCTGAAACCGCACGGGAACGATAGGAATATTATTCCTGAGATGCAGGAGGAGGCCGCACGACCATCGGACGTGCGGTGCGCGCGGCACGCCCGATTGTGTCGTTTTCAGCAGCGCGGCGCGCGCTGAAATGGCGCGTTGGGGGGTCAAAACCACCCGAACGACCTCCGAATGCCACGAAACCGTACGACAACATCCGGGGCGTCAATTGTGAAATGGTCGGCCAGACAGCACCTCATTCGGAGGTGCCGTGTGACCGCGGCGGCCGGAAACGCGTTTCCGGCGCCGTTAAACACCAAAACGGCGTGCGGCGGTCCGATTCGGAGCAAACGTGCTCCGAACGACCTGAAACCGCACGGGAACGATAGGAATATTATTCCTGAGATGCAGGAGGAGGCCGCACGTCCATCGGATGTGCGGTGCGCGCGGCACGCCCGATTGTGTCGTTTTCAGCAGTGCGACGCGCGCTGAAATGGCGCGTTGGGGGGTCAAAACCACCCGAACGACCTCCGAATGCCACGAAACCGTACGACAACATCCGGGGCGTCAATTGTGAAATGGTCGGCCAGACGGCACCTCATTCAGAGGTTCCGTGTGACCGCGGCGGCCGGAAACGCGTTTTCGGCGCCGTTAAACACCAAAACGGCGTGCGGCGGTCCGATTCGGAGCAAACGTGCTCCGAACGACCTGAAACCGCACGGGAACGATAGGAATATTATTCCTGAGATGCAGAAGGAGGCCGCACGACCATCGGACGTACGGTGCGCGCGGCACGCCCGATTGTGTCGTTTTCAGCAGCGCGGCGCGCGCTGAAATGGCGCGTTGGGGGGTCAAAACAACCCGAACGACCTCCGAATGCCACGAAACCGTACCACAACATCTGGGGCGTCAATTGTGAAATTCTCGGCCAGACGGCACCTCATTCGGAGGTGCCGTGTGACCGCGGCGGCCGGAAACGCGTTTCCGGCGCCGTTAAACACCAAAACGGCGTGCGGCGGTCCGATTCGGAGCAAACGTGCTCCGAACGACCTGAAACCGCACGGGAACGATAGGAATATTATTCCTGAGATGCAGGAGGAGGCCGCACGACCATCGGACGTGCGGTGCGCGCGGCACGCCCGATTGTGTCGTTTTCAGTAGCGCGGCGCGCGCTGAAATGGCGCGTTGGGGTGTCAAAACCACCCGAACGACCTCCGAATGCCACGAAACCGTACGACAACATCCGGGGCGTCAATTGTGAAATGGTCGGCCAGACGGCACCTCATTCGGAGGTGCCATGTGACCGCGGCGGCCGGAAACGCGTTTCCGGCGCCGTTAAACACCAAAACGGCGTGCGGCGGTCCGATTCGGAGCAAACGTGCTCCGAACGACCTGAAACCGCACAAGAACGATAGGAATATTATTCCTGGGATGCAGGAGGAGGCCGCACGACCATCGGACGTGCGGTGCGCGCGGCACGCCCGATTGTGTCGTTTTCAGCAGCGCGGCGCGCGCTGAAATGGCGCGTTGGGGGGTCAAAACCACCCGAACGACCTCCGAATGCCACGAAACTGTACGACAACATCCGGGGCGTCAATTGTGAAATGGTCGGCCAGACGGCACCTCATTCGGAGGTGCCGTGTGACCGCGGCGGCCGGAAACGCGTTTCCGGCGCCCTTAAACACCAAAACGGCGTGCGGCGGTCCGATTCGGAGCAAACGTGCTCCGAACGACCTGAAACCGCACGTGAACGATAGGAATATTATTCCTGAGATGCAGGAGGAGGCCGCACGACCATCGGACGTGCGGTGCGCGCGGCACGCCCGATTGTGTCGTTTTCAGCAGCGCGACGCGCGCTGAAATGGCGCGTTGGGGGGTCAAAACCACCCTAACGACCTCCGAATGCCACGAAACCGTACGACAACATCCGGGGCGTCAATTGTGAAATGGTCGGCTAGACGGCACCTCATTCGGAGGTGCCGTGTGACCGCGGCGGCCGGAAACGCGTTTCCGGCGCCGTTAAACACCAAAACGGCGTGCGGCGGTCCGATTCGGAGAAAACGTGCTCCGAACGACCTGAAACCGCACGGGAACGATAGGAATATTATTCCTGAGATGCAGGAGGAGGCCGCACGTCCATCGGACGTGCGGTGCGCGCGGGACGCCCGATTGTGTCGTTTTCAGCAGCGCGGCGCGCGCTGAAATGGCGCGTTGGGGGGTCAAAACCACCCGAACGACCTCCGAATGCCACGAAACCGTACGACAACATCCGGGGCATCAATTGTGAAATGGTCGGCTAGACGGCACCTCATTCGGAGGTGCCGTGTGACCGCGGCGGCCGGAAACGCGTTTCCGGCGCCGTTAAACACCAAAACGGCGTGCGGCGGTCCGATTCGGAGCAAACGTGCTCCGAACGACCTGAAACCGCACGGGAACGATAGGAATATTATTCCCGAGATGCAGGAGGAGGCCGCATGACCATCGGACGTGCGGTGCGCGCGGTACGCCCGATTGTGTCGTTTTCAGCAGCGCGGCGCGCGCTGAAAAGGCGCGTTGGGGGGTCAAAACCACCCGAACGACCTCTGAATGCCACGAAACCGTACCACAACATCCGGGGCGTCAATTGTGAAATGCTCGGCCAGAGGGTACCTCATTCGGAGGTGCCGTGTGACCGCGGCGGCCGGAAACGAGTTTCCGGCGCCGTTAAACACCAAAACGGCGTGCGGCAGTCCGATTCGGAGCAAACGTGCTCCGAACGACCTGAAACCGCACGGGAACGATAGGAATATTATTCCTGAGATGCAGGAGGAGGCCGCACGACCAACGGACGTGCGGTGCGTGCGGCACGTCCGATTGTGTCGTTTTCAGCAGCGCGACGCGCGCTGAAATGGAGCGTTGGGGGGTCAAAACTAACCGAACGACCTCCGAATGCCATGAAACCGTACGAAAACATCAGGGGCGTCAATTGTGAAATGGTCGGCCAGATGGCACCTCATTCGGAGGTGCCGTGTGACCGCGGCGGCCGGAAACGCGTTTCCGGCGCCGTTAAACACCAAAACAGTGTGCGGCGGTCCGATTCGGAGCAAACGTGCTCCGAACGACCTGAAACCGCACGGGAACGATAGGAATATTATTCCTGAGATGCAGGAGGAGGCCTCACGACCATCGGACGTGCGGTGCGCGCGGCACGCCCGATTGTGTCGTTTTCAGCAGCGCGGCGCGCGCTGAAATGGCGCGTTGGGGGGTCAAAACCACACGAACGACCTCCGAATACCACGAAACCGTACGACAACATCCGGGGCGTCAATTGTAAAATGGTCGGCCAGACGGCACCTCATTCGGAGGTGCCGTGTGACCGCAGCGGCCGGAAACGCGTTTCCGGCGCCGTTAAACAGCAAAACGGCGTGCGGCGGTCCGATTCGGAGCAAACGTGCTCCGAACGACCTGAAACTGCACGGGAACGATAGGAATATTATTCCTGAGATGTAGGAGGAGGCCGCACGTCCATCGGACGTGCGGTGCGCGCGGCACGCCCGATTGTGTCGTTTTCAGCAGCGCGGCGCGCGCTGAAATGGCGCGTTGGGGGGTCAAAACCACCCGAACGACCTCCGAATTCCACGAAACCGTACGACAACATCCGGGGCGTCAATTGTGAAATGGTCGGCCAGACGGAACCTCATTCGGAGGTGACGTGTGACCGCGGCGGCCGGAAACGCGTTTCTGGCGCCGTTAAACACCAAAACGGCGTGCGGCGGTCCGATTCGGAGCAAACGTGCTCCGAACGACCTGAAACCGCACGGGAACGATAGGAATATTATTTTTGAGATGCAGGAGGAGGCCGCACGACCATCGGACGTGCGGTGCGCGCGGCACGCCTGATTGTGTCGTTTTCAGCAGCGCGGCGCGCGCTGAAATGGCGCGTTGGGGGGTCAAAACCACCCGAACAACCTCCGAATGCCACGAAACCGTACCACAACATCCGGGGCGTCAATTTTGAAATGCTCGGCCAGACGGCACCTCATTCGGAGGTGCCGTGTGACCGCGGCGGCCGGAAACGAGTTTCCGGCGCCGTTAAACACCAAAACGGCGTGCGGCGGTCCGATTCGGAGCAAACGTGCTCCGAACGACCTGAAACCGCACGGGAACGATAGGAATATTATTCCTGAGATGCAGGAGGAGGCCGCACGACCATCGGACGTGCGGTGCGCGCGGCACGTCCGATTGTGTCGTTTTCAGCAGCGCGGCGCGCGCTGAAATGGCGCGTTGGGGGGTCAAAACCACCCAAACGACCTCCGAATGCCACAAAACCGTACGAAAACATCCGGGGCGTCAATTGTGAAATGGTCGGCTAGACGGCACCTCATTCGGAGGTGCCGTGTGACCGCGGCGGCCGGAAACGCGTTTCCGGCGCCGTTAAACACCAAAACGGCGTGCAGCGGTCCGATTCGGAGCAAACGTGCTCCGAACGACCTGAAACCACACGGGAACGATAGGAATATTATTCCTGATATGCAGGAGGAGGCCTCACGACCATCGTACGTGCGGTGCGTGCGGCACGCCCGATTGTGTCGTTTTCAGCCGCGCGGCGCACGCTGAAATGGCGCGTTGGGGGGTTAAAGCCACCCGAACGACCTCCGAATGCCACGAAACCGTACGACAACATCCGGGGCGTCAATTGTGAAATGATCGGCCAGACGGCACCTCATTCGGAGGTTCCGTGTGACCGCGGCGGCCGGAAACGCGTTTCCGGCGCCGTTAAACACCAAAACGGCGTGCGGCGGTCCGATTCGGAGCAAACGTGCTCCGAACGACCTGAAATGAGATTATTTCTTGAATCGAAGTTTTTAAATT
Organism: Viscum album; assembly: GCA_963277665.1. NCBI lineage: Eukaryota > Viridiplantae > Streptophyta > Magnoliopsida > Santalales > Viscaceae > Viscum > Viscum album. The sequence goes on from OY728132.1 coordinate 625,965,956, forward strand.
ATTATAGCACAATGATTTGATATTATATATATATTAAATATATATTAAATATATATTCAAACATTTAAAATATATTATATATATATATATATATTTAAAATATTGTATTTAATAGTATATATATATATATTTAAAATATTGTATTTAATAGTATATATATATATATATTTATAGCACAATGATTTGTATTTAAAATATTGTATTTAATAGTATATATATATTATAGCACAATGATTTGATATTATATATATATTAAATATATATTAAAACATTTAAAATATATTATATATATATATGTATATTTATATTCAATTCAATAAAAAAATTTTAAAAATTTTTTTTTTTTTAGAATAGCGACCGCCAATGGCGGTCGCTAAAGGCCTCTAGCGACGAGGCAACAGCGACCGCCATTGGCGGTCGCTGCGCGGCCGCTAAAGCCCTTTAGCGACCGCCAATGGCGGTCGCTAATGGCCTTATATATAGTAGTGCTGGCAACACGAGAACCTCCAAGAGAGCACATGGGAGTGGGAGGCACAGATGCGTGCTCAATACCCCCATTTGTTTCCTTAGTGTGAGTTGTAGATTATGGGGATGTAAAGTCCTGAGGTGGGGAGAATGTAAAGACCAAGAATTCCCGTGGAATGTTTTTTAATACATGGTAATTTTACGAGTCTGCAGTTTCTGACGGCGTTTGATTCTGAGGCCTGATGTTCCTGGAATCAAATTCTAATGTTTTGTTCGGGTACGTTCAGTAAATGTACATGTGGGATTTTATATCTTTTGAACTTGTGCTTGGAATTGAAATGTGAGGACACCATTGAACTCGCAGTGCTGGTATTCGCTTAAGGAGACCTTCACTGCAGTTGCATTTTATCGAGGTTAGAAGTTAATTTTTTGGGGTTTCTAAATAAGTTAAATAAAAATATGTCTAGCATATTTTTATTTGAGTGGTGGTTTAATACTCCAAGGAGAGGTTAGAGGTGGGTTCCACCTGCTCATAACCTCCCATGAGAGGATATTATGTGGTGGGGCCCACACGAGCTCAAACCCCTTTTAAACCCCCTTTAACCCCTTGAGTTTCCCATTAATCGGTAAAAATCTTGGTCTACCCTCATAATGGTGCCAAACCATTCTTCATTAATTGAAACTCTCCACCTACCTTGTTTTGAATTTTGAATCCATTCCTCCGCATTAAATTATTTGAGTTGTCACATTTAATTAACGACAACTCTTGTGTCATTGTGCCCTAAAAATAATAGAGAACTTCCACTACTATTTTGGCTTAGTTTTCATTGGTGGAGACTTGGGAGAATCCTTAGATAATTTTCCTCTCCAACGAAGAACCATCACCCGCGAAGAATGTCTCTTCTTTCCAACGATGAACGTGAAGAACGCCGACGATATCCTTCGTTCTTCGACTTCTTCCTTGGATGTCTTCTTCCTTATAATACTGGAATAAAGAAGGGAAGATGCCGCCCAAAAAAAACTTTGCCAACAATGACGTCATCTCCTCCCGACATCAACAGAACGATGCCGCCTTCCCGTGACTTCTCCGATTGAACACCGATTACAAGGTAGGGGGATTTTATTATTTTTAATGTATAAATTACACCCTCGTTCCTCGTCGTTTATTTTTGTTCGATGATGGCCACTTATTATAACCTAATGCAGAGGGCACGGGCCGAAAAAACACGGCCTGACACCCCTCAGATTGGTTCTTGATTGGTTGATGACGGAGGCGGAGCCAGAAGGGCACGGTGCTGACGCACCGCGCCGGAGAAGAACCGTGGCCAGGAGGGCCGCGACAGATGGAAGAGGCACGAAGCCATCGTGTCATGCCAAGGGGGCTGCCACGGCCGGGAAGCCCCACATCCGGTCCGCCTCTCGGCCGGACCACCACGGTCGGGCCTCCCCTCAGCTGGGCTACCACAACTGGGCCGCCACAGCCGTGCCGCCCCTCGGCTGGGCCGCCCCTTGGTCGGGTTGGGCTGCCCTCAGGTCGGGTTGCACCTTCGGGTCGGGTCGTGCCTACGAGTCGGGCCGCACCTTCGGGCTAGGCCACACCTATGGGTCAGGCCGTACCTTTGGGGTGGGCTGACCACTCGGGTCGGGCCACACCCGCAGACCAGGTCCGACCACGGTTCGGACCGGACCCGGACCTGCTACGACCATTTTCGCCTTTTAGCCCGCATCTTGGGCTACGTGTGTCCGAACGACGAATCTTCTGTGGTGATGAAATTATGGGTGAGAGAAAATTCTTTTGGAATACCCCAGTTGAGTTTTGGATGCAGTTGGGGTACGTATGGGTTGGTTTGAGCCTAAAAACCAACTGGGCCCCTCGAAAGGAAATTCCAATAACTCACAGACCGGGCATCCGATGACGCACCGTCTATCGCGTTGGGTTCTTTATGATGATATGGGACTACGAGATACATCAACTCAGTACTTCATGATAGTCGATGTATCGACACTTGGCTCAAGGTGAAAACCCTCTCGAAATCGAGCGTGCTGTGTACGGCAACCCTAGGGCTGGCTGCGACAGTGATGACTTCTGTACCGAAATCCTCCGTGGTTCTGACAGTTATAACTTCTGTTCTTGGATCCTGTGTGGGTCCGATAGAATAGATGATCTTGGATCATGTGTGGGTCCAAATTCTTAGCTGGTCCTGAATCCTTTTTCGGTCTGACATCTTAGATAAATCAGTGACTACATCTGATCATCTCTAACACTCTACAAAAGTTGTATACCTGTGTGAGCTGAGTCTTGAATTTCAGTCGATATCATCTAGATGATTGAATTTAATTCCTTTGTGGAATGGGTTGTGCTTGGTCTTGAGATTTGGAGCCAGACTGTGATTGATAACTTAGGTATATATATGGTCATATACCTAAGTAGGGTTGGTTGATACTCCGTGATTGTATCTTTCTTCTGTGGTTTATCCTTTCCAGATTCTGGGAGACCATCGGGGATCTCGAGGTCCCCTACTGAGTATTGTTATACTCACCCCTGCACGGGCTTCGCCCACACCTTGTTGTGTTCTGTGCAGATGACGGATAACAGTGATCGAGGCTGAGGGTGAAAGACGAAAGGCTGCTCAGAGCTGGACTAGACGAGACATACTGCAAGGACGAGTTGTTCGAGTTCTGTACCTACCCTTCAGGTAGGATTCCCTGGTGGAAAATCCAAGAGTTTCCTACCTTTTTCCTCTACTTTTACTTGTTGTTCAGTTGGGTTTGTATTCTAGACCACTTACTTTCATCACACTTTTCTTTTCTATTTTAGTACACGTTGCTTCTACTGCTTGTGATCAGACTATGTGAGTTATAGGTTTAAGGGAAATGCCATCCTTTTTTATTATGGATTCACCATTGGTGCTAGTTTCCAGCCCTTGGCCTATGTATGGCGGGCTTGGGGTAGTCACGGCATGGGCCCCAAGGAAAGGTCGTGACAATTTATGTGGACATCCTCCAGAACGAGAAATTGAGTTTTCCATTGATTTAATTCCTAGTTCAAGGCCCATATCGAAGACCCCATATAGAATGGACACTATGGAATTAGTATAACTAAAGAAAAAAATAGTGGAATTGATTAATAAGGGATTTATTCACCCATGTTTTTCTCCATGGGGAGCCACTTTCCTTTTTGTTAAGAAGAAAGACGAATCTATGATCTTGTGCATTGACTATAGGGAGATCAATGATATAAAAATAAATAAAAAGTATCCCTTACCTCACATTGATGATTTATTTGAAAAACATCATAGAGCTCAATATTTTTCAAAGATTGAACTTCGATCTAGATATCATGAATTGTGTGTGAAGAAGGAATACATTCCAAAAATAGCATTTTGAACTAGGTATGGGCATTACGAGTTTACAGTAACGCCTTTTGGATTGACTAATGCACCCTCTATCTTCATGGATCTAATGAATATATTTTTTAAGGAATATCATGATGAATTTGTAGTGGTATTTATTGATGATATCTTGGTATACTCTAGAAGATAATAAGATCATGAAAATCACTGGTTCAATATTTTAAAGACTCTTAGAAGAAATAAATTATATGAGAAATTTTGCAAGTGTGAATTCTGGCTTCAAGAGATATATTTTCTAGGCCATATTGTTTCTAAGGGTGGAATCTTTGTTTATCCATCAAAGAAAAAGGAAATACAAGAACTTTCAGCACCGACGATTATAACTGATCTATGCAATTTTATTGGTTTAGCAGGTTATTATCGACCTTTCGTCCAGAATTTTGCCCAATTGGCTAACCCATTAACCAAGCTCACTCGTAAAGGGGTTAAATTTGTTTGAGAAAAAGAGTGTGAATAAAGTTTTGAAGAACAAAAGAGAAGATTAGTCAATGCTCTTATCTTGACTCTAACATTAGGGAACGATGGGTTTGTTATTTATAGTGATACTTCAAAGAAAAGACTTGGTTGTGTCCTTATGTAAAATGATATATTTATTGCCTATGCATCAAGACACTTAAAAATCATGAGAAAAACTATCCCACTCATGATCTTGAGTTAACAGCTATAATATTTTCTATGAAGATATAGAGACGCTATCTCTATAGTGAAAAAATGTGAGATTTATACTGATCAATAGAGTTTGCAGTATATTTTATCACAAAAGGAACTCAACATGAGGCAAAGAAGATGACTTGAACTACTCAAGGATTATGATTTAACTATGCACTACCACCCAGGGAAAGAAAATAAGGTGTAAGATGCTTTGAGTAGAAAGGATCCTTGAGTTTTGAACAATATGAGAGTTGAAAGGGATCCTATTTTCATAGATCTAGTAAAGATAGAAATAGGAATTACCATGTAAGGTGAAACATAAATAATTTTACAAATGGTTTTCAAACCTTCTTTACTAGAAAAGATAAAGAGTTCTCAAACTAATGATGAGGAGTTTCAAAAGAAGATTAAAGATGTGAATGATGGGAGATTGAGTGACTTAATATATGAAGATGGAGTTTTGAAATTTGGGAAGAGAATTTGTATTCCTAACATACCTGATCTAAAAAGTGAATTTTTGGATGACTCTAATAGCTCCAATTTCTCTATACACCCTGGGAGAACCAAGATATATAGAGATTTGAAAGAAAATTTTTTAGGGGAAAACATGAAGAGAGTGATTGGTGATTTTGTGTCGAGGTATATGGTTTGTCAATAAGTGAAAGTTATAAGGAAACAGCCTGGAGGAGTCATGAAACCTCTTCCCATACCTGAGTGGAAATGGGATAATATTACGATGGACTTGGTCATGGGGCTAACAAAGACTCCTAGAAGTAATGATGAAATATGGGTCATTGTTGATTGTCTTACCAAGTCAGAACATTTTCTTGCTATAAGAGAAGATTTACCACGTGAACGTTTAGCAGTACTGTATATTAATGAAGTTGTAAGACTTCATGGAGTACCCCTATCGATTGTTTCTGATTGTGATCCCCATTTTACATCAAGATTCTGGAAAAGTATTCAGAAATCCCTGCATATTGAACTTCGTTTGAGCGCTGCCTACCACCCTCAAACTGATGGACAATCAGAATAGACTATTCAAACCTTATAAGACATGTTTAGATCTTTCTCACTTGACTTTCAAGGTATGTGGGACCAATATTTACCTATGGTAGAATTTTCCTATAATAATAGCTTCTATTCAAGTATTCAAATGGAACCATATGTAGTGTTATATGGAAAGAGATGTCGCACACCCACTTTTTGGATTGATTTTGGTGAAAGAAAACTTGTAGTCCCAAAACTTGTTGAGGAAACGATGGAAAAGGTTAAGGTCATCCTAACCCACATCAAAGAAGCACAAAGTAGGCAGAAGATCTATGCCAATACCCGAAGGAAGGATTTGAAATTTCAGGTAGGATATCATGTTTTCTGGAAGGTATCTCCATGGAAGGGAGTTATACGATTCATTAAGAAGGTAAAATTAAGTCCCAGGTACATCATAACTTTTTAAATTATAGAACTAATTGTGGTTGTAGCTTACCATTTGACAATGCCACCAAGTCTCTCCAAAGTTCATGATGTGTTCCATGTATCACTGTTGAGAAAATACACGCTTGACCCAATGCATGTACTCATCTATGAGGAAATCGAACTGGAACATGATTTTTCTTATTGTGAAGAGACTGTCAAGATTCATTATACTAGAGAACATGTGTTGAGAAACCGGACGAATCGTCTGGTAAAAGTTCTATGAAGAAACTATACGATGGAAGAGGAAATGTGGGAACCAGAGAAACTTATGATGAAGAACCACCCGAATATTTTTGTGTGGTGGTATTCTAGAAATTTCTAGGATGAAATTATTTGTAAGAGGGAATAATTTAACACCACAAGCATCCAATTTACGTTTCTCTTTGAATAATGCAATAGCTTTCATTGTATGAAACTTCGAGATTCTAACACACTGCAACCAATCAAACTAACTGTTATGAATAATAATACCCACTTTTTGAAATTTTATAAGTTTTATTTTTCATAATGGAATCAGTTTTTGAATTTGGAATATCGAAATTATCTTAGGGTGAATTTTTGTTAATTTTTTGAAAACTTTCAATTTTTTATGAATAGTACTAAATTTTAATCAAAAATATATTTTTTTAATCGAAATAATTTATAGTGTAAAATTATAAATTTGAGTGGTTTTAAAGTTTAATTAGATTAAATTTTTATCATTTAATATAATTTAGGTCATTTTGTGTAATTTCACATTTAAACTAAACATAAACAAGTGTCGGTCTTATGATATTTATTATTTCTTAAAAACACTCTTTTTGTTTTGACAACGGGAATCAATTTTAAATTAATTTCTACCACTTATGTGTTTTTAATTTTGAGAAATGGATACCATATTTAGAATCAGGATGTACAAATTGTGTAAATAGGTATCTCTTAGTTTTAGAAATTATGAATAATTACTTCGGTAAATATTTTATTTACTATGGTTAAAGGGTAAATCCGGTAAATAAGGGTAAAAATAATATTATAATAATATTAAATTACCCAAACATGTTTTCTATTCATATTTTTTGATACATGTCTTACCATGGGAATCGTTGGGTCGATTTTGGGACTCCATAGATCCCCTTGGGAGTTATAATGAAATTTTACATTAATTTATCTAAAGTAAAGACAAAAATAACAAAAGCATGTATCTTTTAGTAAAAAATTTTTATATGGGGGTTATATAATTGATCTATTTGAATATAAATATTCATTATAAATCTAAAATAATTTCATACATAATGGTATTTTATTTATAATTTTTAGACATTAAATAATTTAATCTATTTTTGACACAATAATGATGTGGTAATTAGCTTATTAATGAAAGATTAAAATAATTGATATTATAAATATCCAAATAAATATAATTTGAGACTTTTAATAAATTCCACTAATTTTTTAGGTTAATATGACATGTTAGTGTTGATTAAATAATTTTATTTAAAGTAATAATACTGTTATAATTTTCACAAAAACCAACTACTAAATAGTGTCAAAATTTACATAATTGAGTTTTTAAAACAAATACTATATTATTTATTGATATAATATTTTAAAAAATCTAGGTTTCCTCCAAATGACTTATATAAAGTTATATATATTAATAATTAACCACTTGGAGTTATTTTGGAAGTTTATAGTAAGTTTATTAACCATATAATATAAAAATACCAAGAGACATGGTAACTGTCAAACTATTTAACAAAGAGTTATATCTAAAAGATAAGGTTAATATAGTGACCTAAACCTATCTAAAACCTATTTTTTGAGAGGTTTTAGACCCATATCCACATTATCCTATAAATAATTTATTTTTTATTCATTATAACCCGAAAATTATTTTATTATAAAATAATATTTCAAGCTTTTCCTAAAGTGACCATCACCTCTCTTATAAAAGGGAACTTCCCCTTATCTTAATTTCACACCTCCAAAGCCTTTTTTCTTGGCCAAACCCTGCCCAAATATCCTCCCAACTTATCTCCATTCATCCTAGAGGCCTTACTTTGGTTAGAAATCCACCCTAAGGATCCCTTTTGATCAAATCAAAAGGAAGAACCTGAAAAAGAGGTAAATATTTCATCACCTCTTTTAAGTTATTTTCTTCTTCCACTTCCTCTTTCTTTATTGTTTCCATTCTAAAATAATAACAACAGTATATTCTATATAATTTGATGTTATTATAAAAATGTTACAACCAATTTCATTATTCTATCCATCGTATTAATGACAAAGTCATCATACGTGCATACGTAGAGATTACCATCTCCACGAACATGATGAGATTCATTTCCCCATCATAACCATTCAAGAATAATTTTAATTTGATGATTAAAAATAATTTTTATGAACATAATATCATTTTGTATATGATTAATATACATCTTATTCATAAAAACATGGCTTATGTAACCAGGAATATAAAGCAAAACGAGCCAGTTCACAACCAAAACGATGGCACTACGAAAATATTATTAACAAAGCAATATTATATGATCATATATGATATGATATTTTTGTATATAGTTTGTGTATAATTTAATAACAATTTTTTAACTATTATATAGGAGTTTAACATACCATCGACTAAGAAAAAGTACAAGGTAAGGGCTAATTTCCCAATATATTTAATATCTGAGGTTGTTTTTACGTAAGTATCTACTCGGACCTCTTTATCATCCACATCCATGTTTTCTTTAAAATATATTTCAACAAAAATTACTATATACTTGACTATGGGTTAAAGTTATTTATACCCTTATTTGACCATATATGTTTTGGAAGGAATCTTTCCGTCATTTTCTAAACAAGGTACTTTTTGATATTTTCGACAAAATTAAGGTAATAATGTTTTTTTAACTTGTACGGCGGGTGTAGATATTTTCCACTATTATAAAATCATCAAAGATTCCCTTACAATATTATAAAAATATTTTCAAATTAAATGTTTTATTTTCTAATTATGTGGCTCTTAAATGGTTTCAAAATAGAAAGAGGTATTTCTTTCAAATAGTTTTCATTTCATCTATGTCAACATCCTTTGATGGACTTTAAACTTTATTGAAGTTGATTTGTTTTGATACAAATCTTCTATATTGTATTGAAGGTTTTGTGATATGTTTGATTATGGATGTGTTATTTTTATACCATTCATGTTTTATGGTTAAAGAATTTACGTTTCGTATGCTAGTTTTAATATGAATGTTTATGTTATGTTTCAACCTTTTCATATGAGTATTGTATTAGACTTAGTATGTGATGGGTGGAGCCCGCTATAGCTCCTTGATGCATCGGTAGGTCTCATGAGACAATTATATGTGGAATTGGCTAAGGCCTTTCCCAATTTAATATATGGTTTTTGACGAGGCCTAAATCGTTTTTAGATGTCTTGGCTGAGGCCTTGACAAGATGTTTCAAAATTTCTGGCATTATACATTCCCTCATTATGAAAATAATATTGATGGTTCATGTGGTTGTTCGACTAGTAGAATAATCATGACTATGTTTTATTATGGAATTATTTACTCAACTCATATTCCTACCATAAAGTGTTCATGATTATTATTTGTAAAGGCATGTGCTTTTAATTATTCGTCATGCCTAATGTTTTTGTTATCTTCTGTTGTATTTCTTACTCTTTCTGAGCGTTTGAGCTCACATTTTTCTTATGTTTAATTTTCCCAGTATATAAAGAAGTTTGTTATGAGTAACTTGTAGGCATAATCTAAAAAACTTGGATGTTTCTAATGGAACAAATTAATGTTGTATTTATTTTCAAGTTGTAATGTTGAACTTATGTATGTATCTTGTTTCTAATAATACTAAACTAATCAGTATTTCGGAACATGATTCCTTGTATTATTCCAATGTTATATAATGATGCACCCACTCTCAGTAACTAGGGTTGGGGAGTTACACCCACTATACCACCTATAGACCCTATATTCTATTCAATAGCCTCTAGTGTATGGGGAGGCATGCCTAAGTCATGTGGAATACCGTCTTGGGGCACCAATTCAAAGGAATCTGGGTCCGGACATGAAATAATGTTATCAGAGAATTTTTATTTTTGCCTTAATATTTGGGAGAGGTAAATAATAGAATATGATGTTTTTTAATCTCAAAAATGAGAACATTACTATGTGCTACAACCCCACATAGAAAGGAAAACTGAGTTTCCTGGGATGGAAATTTTTGTTCTTACTTTTAACTTTTATAGTTGATTGATTTATTCCTCAAGTGGTGCACTTTGGTGTGATGTTAGTGATTTATATGATTTATAATATTTGATGCTACAATAATAGGGTGTGTTTGATCATGCATGTTTCTAGGCACATAGGATTTATATTCCATTTGTATATCTCCTATGATTATTATATTCTTGGTAGATACATGTGATGGTGTTTATTTATTGTCTATGGATTACATATGTTAGTAATTTATATTTTCATATGGATTTAGATTATCAAGATGGGTTGGTTATTTAAGGATTCTTCATCCATTTATATGGTGTTTATGACATAGAAGTGTGTGGATAAATAGTACTTGGCTAACTCTTGGAGTGACCACTTGAAAATTTCAGGTAGATATAGATGGGTTATTAAGTGATGGATTTGGTTGAACAAAGTTCTTGTGAGAAACTTATAATGTGTTTTCCCCTATAACTTATGAGTCAAATTCTATCTAACCACACTAGTTTTGTCATATCTAAATAAATCATGAATTTTGGAAGTGTTAAATCTTAGTAATAATGATAAGGATTTAAAATATGAATCCCTGGGAATGATGGTGTATGGTTTTAATAGAGAGTTGGGATCAATGTAGCATCAGAGATTTAAAGACCTAGGTTGATGCTTCATACAGTTTCACTTGATTTGTGGCTTCTTATTTTTGAGATTTTATTGGTGTCGGTTAAATAGGGTTTCATTCACAACTTAAAGAGTGTTTTCCTCTATAAAATGTGGTCAAAGCTTTTTATAACAACACTATGGTGGAATAATTTGAAAACTAAGGGAACTAGAAAATGGTAACAGCCTAAAAGTATATGATGTTGAGACCTAGATCAAATTAAATGGTAGTCGTGGTTAAATAAAACTAGTGAGAAAACTATCTGGTGTTTTCCATCATATCTTGTGAATGGAATATTATTTTACCAAGATTGGGAACATATAATTGTAAAACCCATGAAATGATGAAAACCATAAATGGATGAGAAAATTAATGTACCTTCAAAATAATGGATTTGGCATTGAGTAGTATGTAGTGATTAAAGAGTACTCGTGTTGTGACCTTCTGGGATGGTCGTTGACAATATTTATGGTTATTTTGGGCTAGATAGTGTACCTAGTTTATGGTACCTTTATGTCATGTTTTTATTGTGTGATTATTTGAGATCCTTGAGACTAGTGTTTAGTTTTGTCTTGATAGGTGCCATGTGTATTTGCATACATGTATGGGGTTTTTTCTTGAGAGATCTAGCTTAAGTTTTTCTAGTATTTGGGATAGTTTTAAGAACCTAGGGACCCTTATATGTTAACCTAGTTCTTAGTGAGTTGATACATGGTGATTCATGATGGTGAATTGTGAGTGGGTTCAACCTATTCTTGTGTATGGCTAGACACATAAAGATTTGGATGAAGCTTCGGCTTATAGAAGTGATTTAAAGGAGGTGATTCCAAGTGTGTGGTTTCTACACTTTTAGTGTCTTGGGTTTTGTGAGGAAAGATGTTTAGTATTCTAGCGCCCTTAGATTTAAGGCCATTTTGGAAGACCATATTGTTTGAATTCCTAGATGATTAACTTCTGGTTTATTTTGATGGCATGGTTAGCAATGACCCTAGATAAGAAAGTCTAGGATAAATGAAAATGGGGAAATTCTATAGGTTGGAACTGAATCAATAAAAGTTCTTGAAGGAATATAGTTTATAGAAGTAAATTCCTTTAGAATTCCTAAAAAGGGTTTGGAAAATGATATCAAGTTACCTTGTATATGGGTTTATGAAAAATTGATAGTTATTTCTTGTGGTGTATAGGCTGAATGTAAGGTTGGGATTAGTGTGATGCTTTTCCCTATAGATATTTGATGTGTTTTGGTGTGTTGTGTGGGTGGTTGGATGCTCTTTTCTAGAATAATGCATAGGTGATGGGTAGTTATGGGCTGAGATGTGGTTTGGTCAGATTCTTGACCCATAATATGAGTGGGTCTTGGCATTGTATGACTCAAGGATTTGCCACTCGTGGGTTTTAATGGTAATTGAGGGAGTGTACAACCCCTAGGTGGTAGGAAAATCTGGTGGGAAGTTTTGTTTGAGGGGTATGGTATCATTTAGGTGGAATGAATGCATAGATTAAGAGTGAGTTCCCATTATTTCCCTCATCGTTAGAGTGGTATTTGTTTTCAATTCATGGGGTCTATTATGTTTTAATTAGTGAAAATGTTTGTGTATAGATCCATGGTAAATTGTATAGGTCTTAGAGGATATTGAGTGATGTAATAAAAGTAGTATCATGGTGAGTGTGGATTCATGACTACTTTGTGGAGATTCATGGAAACCTAGTGGTTTTGATTAAGGAGTTCCTAATAGAGTGTGGTGGATAAGTAAATTGATAATGATTTCAGGAATTGCTACCCAAGGTTTTGTTGTGGGTGGGTGTAGCTCAAAGGAACTGACACATGTATGTGTATGGTAAAGCATGACGAGTTACCTTATGTGGGTGGTATAAATGAAGTCATGTGGTGGGGAGTACACCACAGGCTATGTCACATCAGTGACTTTATGTTGAGGTATTTTTCCCATTTATTTTGGTCTTATCTTTATTTCATAGATTTTAGTATATATTTTTGAGAAAAATGGAGTTTTCAGACCTAAAAATAGGGGGTTCACAGTTGGAGAATGATTAATAGAAACTATGTTCTAGCCCAGAACAAACTATTCACCCTGGACAGTGGCACTGTCCAGGCTACATGGCATACCACACATGCATGTGGAAAAACCATGCACCCAGAACAGTGGGTCTATTTGAGGTCACGGTCGACCACACAGTCATGCACCCTCCCCAAAGAACCATGCATCCTAATTCCTCTTTGGATATATGAGGATGCAGGGCCAACACATAGTTTGGAAAACTGTGATGAATTTACCCTTTTTCTTGTTAAGTTTAATACCAAATCCATCCAAAATAACCCCATTCAGGATTCTCGCCCATAGGAACCTCTCCCTCTCCTCTTGGATCCCTTGTATCTCTAAGTATTATGTGGTTATGGTGTGTAATATTCAAGAAACTCCAAGTAATCTCTTATGTTCTTCTTCTTCTCCATTCTTCTCCCTTCTTCTTAGTTTCTTCTTCCTTTTTATTTGGGTTATTCTTTCTCCAGTTGATGGGTTGACCTAATAAGGGTATAATATTAGTTTCTTGGGTTAAATATTGATGTTTATGGTATGTTCTTTCCTTTATAGTTAATTCCTATGGTGATTTTGTGGCTTTCCACTGGATTCCAAAAGTTTCCAAGTGAAAGGTAAGTGGTTCTATGCTTTAAAACTATTTGATGATTTTAGTATTCTTTCAATGATTTCTAAATGAGTTCTATGGATTGTGTGGGTGGTGTGAAATGTATTTTCAAAAAATTTTTTGGTGTGCATAAAGATTTTAAATAGGCTTTGCCTATGGAAAATGGTGATTTTTCATGTGTGATTCCATTGTTGTGTGTGTGTGTATGTGCCGGTGGTGGTTCATGTGACATGGGAAATGGAAATTAAAAATGAGGGATTCTAAGGTATCTAGGTAAGGTAGAGTATGTATAGTGTGCTAGTTGGTTTGGTAGGGCCGAGCCCCAATTCCCCTAGCATTATTTATGCTAACACACTTACTAAATATGCGATGATGATCGGAGACCACTAGACATTGGGATGCATTTCCCTCTAGTGGATCATGAAAGAGGACACTATGGGTTGTGATTTTTATATTTTATCATTGATTTATAAGGATACTAGGACCTCATTAACCCTAGGGCCTTAGAGATCACTCATGGTTCTCATGTGATGCTATATAAACTATGTGTCTTTTTGTTGGATTTTTTACTTTCCTTTATAAAATGTAACTATGTTTTATTAAAATAACATTTTTTCCTTCATTTTATTTTTCATAAAAACTAGAATTTTGATTTTTTGTATAATGTTATATCATGGAATCTCTTTTGGTGATATCCAAATGGTAATTGACTCACACCCTACAAACACACTTGACTGTATGTAGACCTTATTATGTTTGAAATAGGTAAAGGAAAGTTGTCCCTTGGTGGTGATGGTGGATCTGGCTACTAGTGTCTCGTCTAAAAAGTATTGGGGAGGTTTTTTAAGGGTATTGAACCTCTTATTACATGGATTTTTTTGTCTTGTGGTTGGTTCTCCTCCCCATTTTGGTATTTTTGTTTTGGTTAAAATGTAAAAAAATTAACTTGAGATAGTTATATTTAATTTGGTTATAAACATTTCTTATGATTTAATATTCTATTATTTTGGGTTGATAATGGATAGTTTCTAGAGGATAAATCATCCCAAAATGTGTTGTTTGATGCCCATGAATTAGTTTTCAGCCTGTGAGGACCAGGAATTCCCTTCGGGCCTTGACATGTGCTGGGTCGTGGGTCTAGTGGGATGGAATCCCAAATTGGTTTAGGAAAAAATGGTATTAGAGTATTATTTTTCCTATCTTTGGGTCATGATATTTGAGAGAGTCTAGATAGATAGGACTTAGTACTATTAGGGATTGAGTTTTTGATTGTAAGTAGGGTGTCTGGCCAACAAACGTCATAATGGTTCTTGAGTCTCCATGGGATTTTTGGGATTTGTATTGACTCCTCTTATTAGTGATATGTATAGTTTGCATCCTTTGGATGGACACTAAGTGGGGGTAGAGTGGATTGACTTGTTTTTGTGATTATTTTGTTTTTGGTCTTGGTTTTTATTTTTAAAGGTATTTTAATGTCGTTGTGGTTGAAAATTTTAGAAATGGTGTGTGGAATGTTTTTCTAGTGTTTGTTGATTGTTGAAACAAAATTCCTCTCCATAGACTTCCTGTGCAGTTGTGGGAAGATTCCAGAGAGTATTCTTCCTCAGTAGCTAATCAAAGAATAGTGGAAATAGTGGTTAGGGTTGTTTGAGCATTGAATCAGGGAGGAGGATCTTGTCATTCTCATGTTAGGGAAGCCAAACTAGATCTAGAAAAGGACAAGGATCAAGAGTTCCCCAAGAATAAGACTCATTATTTCTGGGGTAGCACGGATCCTCGGGAAGCAGAGGACTGGATTGAAAATATCAAAATGATTTTGGGGTTTCTTGATACTCCTAGGGTAGTTAAGGTAAAATGTGCCTTGTTCTTGTTGGAAGATCCCAGTCAGAGGTGGTGGGACTCAGTGGACCAAGATAGAAAGTAAGAGAAGATGGGATGGAAGGACTTCAACATCATATTCAATGCGAAATATTCCCTTAATAACTTGGACTTCTCCAATACCCAATAGTTTTTGGATCTCCACCAGGGGGATTTTACCATGTTGAAGTATTCCAATCGCTTTACTGAGCTAGTTTAATTCACACCCAAGGTAGTTTCTAATGAGCATTTAAAGGATCAATAGTTTGAGATGGGGTTGTGATCGTACATTCAGTCTCATATCTTCTTGTTCAAGTTAAAGATGTATTCTAAGGTGTTTGATCATGATTTGATGGTAGATATTGATCAGAGTTTCAATTATGGATTTTTGGGTAGTTTCAGTAGTGGTACGATGTAGTGGGGGTTCATCTAAAAAGAAGAGGAATAAAGATGATAAAAAAAGGAGGGGAGGTAGTATCTCATGTCATCCTTATCGACCTACTTCAGTTGTGGATTCAGATTTTTGTTTAGTCATGTGCCATTAGTGTGGAAGACCAGGGTATATGCGGCCAACATTCCCAGCTTCACCTATGTCTTTCCATCAATGTAGAACTATAGGAATATTATCACAATTTTTCAAAGAAGCATTACCATATCAGGGTGGTGTGGGTTCTCCAATTTCCAAGGAATGTTAGCCCAGTCAAAGCCATCCAAGATGGTGGTTTCTCAGTTTGGTGGTGGTGGCGATGGGGATATATCTTCTTATGGGTATCATTGGCTCAAGCTAGAGCCACATTTTAGTAGTCATCCTCTAGGTCAGGTGGAGACAAGGCATATTATTACTATAGATCAGGTGCCAATGGAATCAAAGGTAGTACCTACAATAGTTCAAGGTAAAACTTTTATTACATTTTCTATTATAGATGTCTTGTTTCACACAGGTTCCTACAACTCTTTTATTTATTCATTTCTTGTGGATTAGTTGAATTTTGCAACTAAGGTTATGCCTTATGATATGTAGTTGGTGACATCGCTCGATAATAAGAGAGATCAAATTTTTAGGTTCTTGTATTGTACACTCATTGTGTTAGAGTTTGATCTAGAATGAGATTTCTTAGTTTTGGAGATGGATCTCTTTGATGTGATCCTTGGTATGGATTTGATGGTGCACTTCTAGGCTCACATAAATTTTTATCAATGGTGAGTATGTTTTGTGGCACCTAATGGGAGTGTATAAGTTTTCCAAGGTGAGCGGGATCCTCAGTCAGGATGTACAATACCTACACTTCAGGAGTTGGGAAATCTTTTTTTTCTGGTCTCATTTCTCATGTTGTAGGATAATGGAAAAGGTTTTAATTATGGATTACCTCTCATGGTGGATGTGTTTCTAGAGGTATTTCCCAATGATTTATCATATTTTTTCTCCATATCGGGATGTGGAGTTCACTATCAAGTTGGCACTAAGAACACAACTGATATCTCTCCCCTCATATCATATGCCCCCCACTGAGTTGATGGAATTAAAGATATATCTAGATGATTTGGAATCCAAAGGATTCATTCGATCAATTTTCTCGCCTTGGGCCACTCTATTTCTATTTGTGAAGAAGGTTTATGGGTCTCTCTAGTTTTGAATTGACTAACATAATTTGAATAATGTAATGATCAAGAATAAATATCTCTTTCCAAATATTTATTAACTCTTTGATTAGATCAAGGGGTAAGGTGGTTCTCTAATATTTATCTGCATCCTAGGTATCACTTGGTTAGATTCAGATAGGTAGATGTTTTTTTAATATCCTTCTAAATCATTTGAATCCACTTTGAGTATTTGGTCATGTCATTAAGGTTGAAAAACTCTCTAATGGTCTTTATGTACCTCAACTCCTTGGTTGTGGTGTTTACAAATTACATTCTATTCTATTCGGGCACCGAGGAAGAGAATGAGTGGCACTTGAGGATTTCATTAGGCACTCTTAATAATCACC
Organism: Viscum album; assembly: GCA_963277665.1. Taxonomy (NCBI): domain Eukaryota; kingdom Viridiplantae; phylum Streptophyta; class Magnoliopsida; order Santalales; family Viscaceae; genus Viscum; species Viscum album. The sequence continues at coordinate 625,983,348 of OY728132.1, forward strand.
GCATATATTTTAATCTTTCAAAGTGTACATTTTATATTAGTTAGGTGAAGTTTCTAGGACATGTGATATTAGAAAAATGGGTTTTAGTGGAACCCAAGATGATCAGTTCATTAATGTCACGGTAACAGCTGAGGAGTGTCTTCAAAATCTGGATTTTTTTGGGCCAAGAAGGGTATTATAAGAATTTTTTCATGGATTTATATTGGATTTATTCACCCATGATGGTGATTACCCATAAAGGGATAATGTTTTATTGGAGTCCAGAATGTTAGGTTCCTTTTTGAGGATCTTAAGTGGCAGTTTAATACAACCCCTATTTTGATCATTCTAGAATCTAGAAATTTATATGTGGTCTACTGTGATGCTTTAGGTATGGGTCTTGGGTGTGTGCTAATGTAGTAAGAGAATTTGGTTGTGTATGGGTATTGATAAATCTGACCACATGAGAAAAATTACCCAAACTATGGCATGAAGTTAGAGTTAATAATACATTCCTTGAATACATGTTGTTATTACCTCTTCAAGGAGAAGTATGTAGTATACTCAAATAATAAAATATTAGCCTATAATTTCTCCCATAATGATCTAAATTTGAGACAATGTCATTGGTTCGAGTACCTTTAGGTGTTCAATTTTGATATCATATATACCCCTAGTAAGGTTAATGTGGTAGCAGATGCCTTGAGTAGGAAAATAATGGTGTATGCAATGAAAGAGTCCAGGGATAAGTTGAATTTGATGAGGATTTTTTCCTAGATGCATATGAATACCAAGTAGCATCATGGAGGTGCATACTTGGCCAGTGTTCAGCTGACACCCTCCCTTCTGGAGTTGATTCAAAAATAGAATCCTAGTGATGAGCTTTTCCAATATACTATTCATCATTTTCATGGTGGGGAGGTGTATAATAAGTGGTCACTGACTCCCAAATAAGTTATTTGATTCAAGGGATGTGTTGTGGTGTCATCATCATTTAGAAATGTGGTGATGTAGGATAGCCCTCAGTCTTAGTGGTCCATTCATCTTGGTACCACCAAGATGTTTTATGATTTTCTTCATTAGTTCTAGTGTATGGGTATAAGGTGACACATATATGACTCTTTATCTATGTGTTATACCTATCAACATTTTAAAGAAATGCACCAAATCCCTCTTGTTTGCTTAATCCTCTGCCCATTCCTACCTGTATGTAGGATGAGATCACCATGGAATTCATTATTGGTTTACCTCATAAACCTTGTGGAATGAATTCAATTTTTTAGTGATTCACCATCTAAACAAATCTTTCAATTTCATTCTAATCAGAGATTTATCCAATGTGGTTGAGTCGAGCGGTTTTATATTCAGGATATAGTGAGGCTTTATGGTGTACCATCAGATATTGTTTCTAACAAGGAATCTCATTTCACCTTCTGATTTTAGAATTTTCATCAGAATGTAATGGGTTGTAGGTCGGGTTGAGCATGACATACCACCCTCAAAGAGATGGTTAGATGGAATGAAAAAAATCAGATCTTAGAAGACATGATTTGGGATAGTGTGTTGGATTTTAGAGGCTTGTGGGATATCCATTTGGGTTTAGTTGATTTTTCATATAACAAAAGTTACCAATATTCAATAATAATGGCCCCATTTGAGATTATTTATCCATGTCGTTTTCCTTTGTGTTGGGTAGGGGTGGGTGAAACCTCATTGTTGAGACCGAGCATTGGCAAGAGATGTCTGACAAGGTTTGTTTGATCAAGAAGAATTTTTAGATAGTGTAGATTCACCACAAGTCCTATGTCGATTATCAAAACCAAACTTTTGAATTATTAGGCATTTATTGGTTTCTTATGAATTTGGAACCTCATTTGGGTCAATCTCTTCTTAGTAAGATAGGAAAGATGGCGTAGAGGTATGTCGGGCCTTTTGATGTTACCAATAGTGTTGGTAAGGTGGAATATTGGTTAGCTTTTATATCTCATTTGATGAAAATACATGACACGTTACATGTATTATAGTTGAATAAGTATTATCAGGACCCTTCTCATGTGATTAATTGGGAAGAGTTAGAGATAGAATTAAATTTTTATATGTTCATCTGACTGCTATGGATTATGGATTTCTATGAAAAAGTGCTTCCCCCAAAGTCCTAACTATTTTTTCAAGTTATTTGGAAACATGGTAATGATGAGCATGAGACATGGGAGAAATATTCTTGGGTTAAGGAGAAGTACCCATTATTATTCTCTAATCAGACTTCAGAATGACTTCTTATGGGAGGAAAGTTTTCATAGTGGGGAGAATTGTCACATCTGTGATTTTATTTTGTGTTATTTTTTTCATTTATTATTGTCTTATCTTTTTTGCATAGATTTTTTCAGCATTTTTTAAGAAAAATGGAGTTTTTTGACCAAATATAAGGTGGTTCATAGTTTTCACATGGTTAGTAGAAATTGTATTTCATCCTAGAACAGACCACACACCCTAGAGAGTGTCTTTTTCCAATATGCATAGACTACTGCACAGGTGTGTGGATAACCATGTTCCTAGACCAGTGGGTCTGTCTGAGGCACATGATCAACTGCATAGGTGTTTACCCTCCCCTAAAAACCATGTGGCCTCATTACTCTTTTAAAATAGGGGGCTGCAAGATAGACACATAGCTTTGTAAATTGTGCATCAAAACTATCCGCCCTATCTATATCATTAAAAATGTTGAATTTACCATTTATCCTCTTTGATTTTAACCCCAAATCCACCAAAACTTTCCCTATTTAGGATTATCTACCATATGAACCTCTTCATATAATCTTGTCTTCCTTGTACCTCAAAATATATAGTGGTTTGGGGGTAGTATCTTCAAGATTCTCTAAGTAAGATCATATGTTCCTCTTCTTCTCCCTTCTTCTTGGTTCTTCATTCCTTATTCTTTGGGTTTTTATTTCTCTAGCAGATTGGTTGACCTAATGAAGGTCTAATATTTGTTTTTGGGTTTAAATATTGATGTTTATGGTTTGTTTTTTCCTATATAGGGTCTTCTTATGGTGCATCTATGACTTTCCACCAGATTCCAAGAGTTTCCAAGTGAAAGGTAGGTGGCTCCATGCTTTAACATTGTCGGATGATTTTATTATGCTTTTTATGCTTTCTAAATGAGTTCTATGGATTGTATGGGATGTGAAAAATGTATTTTCAAAATGTTTTGGTGTTCTTAATGATTTAAAAGAGGTTTTTCCTATGGAAAATAGTGGTTTATCATGTGTGATTCCATTTTTGTGTGTGTTCCATTACTTGTTCATGTGACATGGGAAATGGGAATTAAGCACGAGGGAATCCAAGGTATCAAGGTAGAGTAGACTTGGCCTTGTATGTGAGGCCGTCTGGCATGTCTAAGGCCCGGTTCCCCTTGTAGAATTGATTTTACAACACTAACTAAATATGTGATGATGATTGGAGACCACTATACCTTGGGATGTGTTCCCCTCCAGTGTATAATGCATGTGGATGGTGTGGGTTGTGGTTTTTATACCACACCACTAAGGTATAAGGATATTAGGACCTCGAAAACCCTAGATCCTTCTGGATCACCTATGGTGCTCATGTGTTGCTATGTATAATGTGTGTCTTTTTGTTGTCATATTTACTTTCCTTCATAAAATTTTAGCGTGTTTTATTAAAATAAATTATTTTCATTTCATTTATTTTTCATAAAAACTATCATGTTGATTTTTCATATAATTTTATATAATGTAATCTATTTGGGTGATATCCTACTAGTAATTAGATTACACCCTACATACAACCTTTGGTGTATGTAGATCATGTTATATTTGACCCAGGTAAAGGAAAAATGTCCCTTGGTGGTGATGGTCGATCGGGCTACTAGTGTTTCTCTTATTATAGGTGTTGGTAGAGGTGGCTTATGTGGGTCTAGTCTCTTGTTTCATGGAGGTTTTGGTTGGGTAGTTAGTTCCCCTTCCCATTTTGGAATTTTGGATTTTGTTAAAATTTAAAAGGTTTAACTTGAGATAATTGTATTTCTTTTGGTTATGAATATTTCATATGATGTAATGTATTGTTCTTGTGGGTTGATTTCAGTTAATTATTATGGGATAAATCATTCCCAAATGTGTTGTTTGATTCCTAGGAACTAGTTTTCAACCTGTGGGAATTATGAACACCCTTCAGGCCTTTCCATGGGTTGGTTTGGGTGTCAGTTGGATGGAATTATGGATTGGTTTGTGATAGTCATTTGGGAGGGTATGACCCTCATATTTTATGATGTTTCAATCGATGTTGTGTATGACTTTATGGTAAGACAGAGATGATTAGTGGCTGATGTATCATGTATGGTACTCAAGTTTAATGGGTATTACCATGATTTACCATTTTTTTTGGTGATTATTTGGATATAGATCATATATATTTTGAGTTTTATACCATGAGTGAAGATAAGAAAACTCCTAGGTTGGGAGTATCAAATCTGTAACAGAAGCTTAGACCCATGTGTTAAGGTGTCATTGGTGTATTGATACCAACCATTGGGATGGTGTATGTAAATTTTCTATACCCCTAGGGAGGTCCAAGAATAAATTCAAATGTGTTCTTGGATAATGTTCAAATATTTTTTCCAGATCAAGATGTTCTCGATATACTCTGAGGGAGACTCTAATCAATGGGACGATAATGCTTTGGGTAGAACATGATGGTGTGCTCATTTTTTGGTAAAATAATTAAGGTTTTTTTTACTAAATTTAAATGTTATAATTTAGTAGGAATGTGTTTTATGGTCATGGAATTTTTTAGGAGTAAAGGGCAGTGTGATTGGGTGCTTGGGTGATCTGTCAGCAGGTACCTCTAAGAATTTGGAATGGTCAGTTGATGAATGTCCATGAGCTGTTTTCATTTATAAATAGACTAGGGATGTTAGAAACCAATGTGTCTGGGCACTAAATATGGGGTAAGTGAAACTTAATAGTTTAGTATGAGTTCTGAATCAAGTAGAAGTAATAGAGTTTTACCGGTGCTCTATTAGAGAGTTGGGAGTTATGCATTTGAATCATGTGTAGGCCTATCTAGACCAAGTGTCTAGGGGTGTTCATAGACCAGTAATAAATATATCCTATTGTGAGGAGAAAACTATGTATTGTGTGATAACATGGTGATAATTTCAATTATTTTTTTGTTAATGTCAGAAATTAAGTGTTAACAACCCAGATAGTGAGGGTTCTGTTCTAGAAGAACATCTAAGTGAGGGTGTCGGCTATTTTATTTTCATTGGAATGGGATAGTGTGAGGTTTGTGACCATTATTGTGGGATGAAGTTCAGGTATTCTACCCAAATTTTTGTATCATGAGGTAATATTTTTGGGTGACTGAGTCTATGAGGCCTATGTGTTTTGAGGAATCATTTTGGTTCCAGTGTTTAGGTGAGGCCTCCTGAGACAGTTAGTCTCATAAGTGAAACAAAACCTTTTTGTTATTTTTTTTGTTATAGTGGTTTTGTTTAGACTGGTAAAATAATAATGTGATGTGTTTTATTCTTAATATATATTTAGAGTAGTCCATTATTAACTATCAATCATGTTTGGGTTAATTGTTTGATCGATGCAGCGGTGCATGGTCCAATGGAGTTTAATGTAGTGAATCATGATGTCACATTTTTGGTATGACCATAACTAATGAAATTCATGTGATTTTTTAGTTATAGGATGACTTTTTTCACTTAGGATTATATATCTCGGATGATATTTCATATAATGATGATATTGTAAACCCCATGTCCATATTGGTGTTTTTTAGGGAAAGTTTGAGTTTCTGTTTGGTGGAGGTTTTGGATTTTTTTACCAGGGGTTAGGTTCAATAACTAATGGATGAAACCCCTAAAAAGTGACTTTTAGACTTGGTATGAGGTGATATAGAGGTTTTAGATGTATTTATATTTCTAAAGAATCTCAAAGTTTAACCATAAAATGAATCCAAGAGGATACAGTGCCACTGGATAACCATTGGCCTTCTAGGGAGCCAGAGACTCTTCCTAGGATCATTGGCTAGCTAGAGATTTTGCAATTGGCTTATTGGTGGGGTTTTTCATTCTTCATTTTTTAGGGTAAAAGGTTCATTTTTTCTATTGAATCCCTTTCTTATTAACCTAAAAATGGATAGTATTGATTCCATTTCCTAGTGCATAGAATCTCACCTTCCCCTATTCTTGGACATGGTGAGTCTCCCCTGATTCTTGGGAATTTTAGCTTTCACTTGTCATGTTAGAAATCTCTTAGTGATTCTAACACTCTTCTATCCTTCATTATTATATTATATTGTGGCCTAAATCTCTTCCACCATTTATATGTGTTATTATATATTTTTAAGTCATCTGTATGGTTCTTCTATTTCTCTCATTTATAATTGAAGTAAATTCCAATATCAAATGAGTGGGACTCTTTAAGGTTAAGGTATGTGGTCTAAATAATTTTCCATTAAATCCATTCTATCATATTATTTTTTAGGTTTTGTATTAACATCATCTTATTGGATTCATAACCTAATAATTAAATTAAATTTATTGTTACCTTAAAGACATCTTGGAAACCCCTTTTGACCTAGAAAAACATGTTAGAATGGGTAATCCGTAATTAAAAACATTTAATTTATGGTTTAATCTTGTATCATCGATTTCGGTGAACTCGTTTTGGTTGTTTAGGGATACCCTTAGTGGAGTAATGGATTTATTTTTGGATGTGGTTTTCTTAGGATGATCCTTGGGAACCAATAGTTTCCTTAAACATGGGACTTTTAAATGTAACTATGAATTGAATTATGTGGTAATATTTTCTTAAAATATAAACAAATTTATATGTAAACTCGAATGAAATGGTTAATATTGTCTTGATATGCATTCTTTATTTACATTTAAATTGGTTTTAATGGATTTTTAATATTAATGGTACTCTATGAAAGCATTAGAATGGCTTGGGAAATACCTTGGATTTATTATGGAAATGATGGTTGTGGAATGCCTTTTATTGATTCCTTATGGTTTTTATTGGTGTGTAATGTTAAAAATGAGCCTTGTATTCCACTAGAGGAATCATATAAATTTCAATAGTGGAAACATCCTTAGATTCAATGATGTAAAATTTTGTGTAATTATACAAGTTGTCTAGTGTATTTTAGATAGATTCATTACCATAAATTCTATAAGGAAGCTCCCCCTTGGATTTGGGTAATGTCAGTATTTTTTGAATTCCACATATTAATGTTGTGGATTCTTAAGGGAATCCCTTATTAAGTTTAATAGGATTAGATTTCCATATTTGACTTAATTATTATTGGTAAGGAATTCATAAATTGCGAGCTATATATTCCAATTGATTCATTCTTTTGAATGTAAAGGGTATCCCCTTGAGTTTGGACCAAACAAATGATTATTTTCATATAGATTACTGGGAGGGAAACACCCTATGAGGCACATGTATTACTATTGGGCCACTTGATTATGGTTTCCTTGGTGATGCTCCTTGAACCAAGTAGATTTGTAATACTCCCATCATGTTCATAGATACTAGTGATGGTCAAAGAAGGTAGTGTTAGACTGGGTTTTATTTTTGAGACTAGAAGATCAATCAAGATCTATCTACTTTCCATATTATTATTATTATTTACTTTCTTATTTAGCACACACCTTATTCTTTACGTTCACATATTGGATTTACATTAGACACCATTGGTGGTGTCCAATTGAGTTGTACTCATACCCTGATTAGGATTCCATGTCACTTTAGTTCCTGAGCAGATTCACTTTGGTCATGGATTATAGGTTCAAGGTGAGGCTTGATGTGATTCTTGATGATTGTATGACTAGGATGGAGTTGGGATAGAGCTTAAAAATCCCATGAGTTATGCTATATTTTGTTCTTTACATTTTGTTAACTTTTGAGACATCTATAATTGTTTTGATTTCAATGTATTTCCCTGCTTGTTATGTATGTAGCACCGTTATGAGTTTTCATGGGATGAGATTTGGTGGTTTAGCACTTGTAATTTATTTATCTGGTTTGTGATGTTATATGTTGTTACCCTTATTAATTTTATGTTTCACACTCTAGTGAAGATGGTATATTCTCCCCAATGTACCACCTATAAACCCTCATTGCTAGTCAGTCACCTCTGAAATGTGAGAAGGTGCGCCTGAGTCCACGTGGTGCACAGGCTCGGGGCACTGGTTCAGTGTAATCTGGGTAAATGCATGATAGTATTCATATCACTTATGATTTATTTAATCTAAATTAATAATTCTACCTCAGTATATTTATTAAATTATGTCCTTAAACTTTATTCTGTTTGACTTAATGTCTGGATAAATGAGAAACCGAGTTAACGACGGATGCCATGGATAATGTTTGGATTTTCACAATGAGAATCCTAATTGGACAAGAGATAGAGTGATAAATATTGTGATTATACCAAACTAGATATAAATAATTACGAGTAACAATGTTAACATAGTTGTGTTCTTAATCATAAGAAATAATAAAAGGATGGAGTCTCATGGTGGTTCACATGATATATATGATAATAAAAATAAGATTAAACTTTATATGTGTCAAAAATTTGGGAAGTAGCACCCAAGGGAATGTCTAAAATGAATGGGAAAACAATTCATGTGTATAAGAATTTTCAATCATGATCATGATTTTATAAGAGAGATAAATCGTCCATCCAATGTAGTGGATGGTATAAGAGTTCCAACTAATACACCATTCACACTTTAAGTCTTTAAATGCAAGAACTTTGGAAATTATGAAAATCGATTCCATAACATTGTACTATCAAGGATAATAGGTACCAATGACCTCCTTGACCAAGGGAACAATTTTGATACTAAGTTTAGGTCATGAATAAAATATAAAAGTTACAGTCACTCTCCACTTCAGATTTGTGGGTATTGGAATCAGTTCTAGCCACCCTAGTAAGCCTAGAAAATTTTCTAAGAATATTAAATCATCACCCTAATGAATAAACTATATAAGAAATCTTTTAGTTGTCTTGATATATTTTCTAATTAATTTTTTTTAAAATGTGCTTCATGAAAATTTGATTATTCTTCCTCTATAACAATTTAATGTGATTTTGGAAATTTATTGGTTCTCTCCACATAGAGAAAACAATATTTGGAATTAGAAGATCACATTTCATATAAACCAAATATAGTCTATAAATGAAAGGATGATTATAAAAACTGTTTAAAATTAAATTATTTTATTTGGGACTTGATACCAAATAATGATATATTCTTCACTCAAATTTTTATAGAATAAATTAATATTATGGTTAATCTTGTTCTGAGAATAATGATATGTTTCCTAGTTTGTAAGTTTGATATCCCTCTAAAAATTAAACACTAAGTCATGTTTAAATTTTAGATACTCTTATCCATTTCTATTGTTGAGTGATAATTAAAATTACAAGGATTAAATTTATTTAATGGGGGAGATTGTTACACCAAGATATTTTAAATTTTATATTCATTTAAAACCTATTATGTTTTATATCATGTGATAAACACAACACATAACCACAATGAACCACATAACAATATATAACCAATAAAATATAGTCATATAATTGGAAGGTAGAAATAGATGTAACTAAATAATTAAATATAAGTATAAAAAAAGATCATTATCAATGTTAAGTCATTGATAAATTAAATCGGTATAGTAAAATAACTAATAAGACTTATTTATGCTTTAAAATTCAACCTTTCTAAAAATTAAATTTTATGTTTTTTAAGAAAATAAATAATTTATATATAAAATATATTTTTTATATTAATAATGTATTAATTTTAATTTTATTATTAATTTATAAAAAATAATAATAATAATAGTAAATAATAATAAAAGATATTTTCCTCTGAAAACTGTTTTCATTATATTTTTATGTTTTAATTTAAAAGTTAAATTATAAAATTATATAATTTGAATTTTATAAAATAACTTTAATTTAAAGATTCATAATGTCAATATTATCTTAAGATTAATTAATGTTTTTTTCTGAAAAATTTGGCATTTGGGTGAATAGTGAAAATTACAATTTTTAAAAAAACTATAACTTTTGTGAATTTATCTTTATAAAATAAAGACCAAGAAGTTTATAAAACATTTTAATTTATAAAATATTTATTTAAGGGTTAATAGTATTAATTTTTTAATACCATTATTAATTTATAAAACCTATGTTTAACATTTTCTAATCTTAAGTAATATATTCCAATTAAAGAAACTATTTTTGGCCTTTTATTTTAATTAAATGTTATTTTGAAAAAAAAATTGGTTTTTGATGGATATTAAAGCCAAATAATTTTTTTTTTATAATAAACCTATTTTTTCTTTAAAACCAAATACATTGATACTTTTATTCTACACATAAATTTTAAGCATAAAAATACACTTTTTCTAAAAACATATTTTTATGAATTACATGGGGTAATATTAAGATTGATATTTATTAAACATATAAATTTAATATGATAAAATGGATTTAATATTTTGAATAATTAAAAACAAATTATTTTAAAATATTTATTTTATTTTTAATAATTAAAAATAAATTACTGAGGTAAAAATTGTTACCTCAATAAAATGAAAACTATTAAAGTGAACATTTTATGAGTAATATACTTAAAAACATGTTTAAAACATGTTTTAAAATGATTTTTTGATATAAAATCAACCATATATAATATTTAACTCAATTATTTCCCATTTCAAAGATACTTTACATGTTAAACATTTTTTCTCTTTATATTAAGTTGAAATATTTACAAAAAAACATTCTCAAAACTTATAAATGGGGCCTCACACCACCCCTTCAATTCCCCTAAAAAATTAAGTTTTATATTTAAATTATTACCTTATTACTTCCCATATAATCCTATTTCACTCTATTAATCTTTTGGTCATAATATATTATCTTAATCCCTCCCTTTCTAAGGATTCATCCAAGGGAAAGCTCAAGTCCTCAACGTGAGTACTAATTTTCCCTAATTTCATTTCTTTTCAATGTTTCTTTTCCAATTATATTTTTCTCATTTATATATAAATAAATAAATATTATTTTTATAATTAATTTTATTATTTTAAGTCAATTATTATTATCTTCCTTTCATATTTTACCTTAAGAAAACAAAAATGATATATGTGCATGTATGCATACTACCACCCCTTGGAAGCATCATATTTTATTTTATTTAAAAACATTACACAGATGGTATTGATGTTGAATTTAATAAATAAGTATCATATTAATAACATATTTTTTATTCATAAATTATGAAACATATTATAAATTTCTCTCATTCTATAGAAAATCAAATCGTCAATCATGCGTACAAGCGAACTACCACATTCAAGGAATGATTGATTTGCATTTTCTTATTTTCATATACACCTTTAATGGATGGTAATTAGAATATTTTAATGTATATATATTATTTCTATGAAATTATTAAGCTTCTATTAAATCAAATTGTATAACCTATTAACAATATGATCAATAAATAATTGTGGTAAATTCAAATATCTTAAAGAGCTTTCTAAAAGAAAAACATGATTTCTTTGTACTATGTAATAAATTTTTATAGGTTATAATATTATTATAATTCCTTAAAATTGTAATATATCACACTAATAATCACCAAATAATTTCATTATCTATTTTTAATAATGATATTATTATTAAATCACATCAAAATCAACCATAAATTATGATGGTAAGTTCTGGTTTGGTTCGGTTCAACCACCAAATTGAAAAATTTTATAAATTTATATCATGTATGATTAAGGGAATTTAAATTATATAAATATATGATATAAAAAATTAAATAATTATTTTATTTTATTTCTAGAATGGTATTATCAAAACTAAACTCGTTGGTTAAAATACCAATGTCTGCTCGTAAAAAATCACGAATCATGATCACCATTGATTTTATATTTATGGATTGTAGCCAAAGCACTCATAGAAATAAAATTATAACATTATAAATAATTATAAAACATCAATTAAATTATATTTTATGATATTTTAATGATTAACGTTGGGATAATAATGAATAACAACAATGATATTACGAAACTAGTTCAAAATGATCAAGAATACTCAAACTCGATGTCAAAAATGGGTAATCAGTAACTAATATAAATACATATAATAATTATTAAAAATATTTTTATAAATGTTTATATATATTAAAAGTTTTATTAAATTGGTGATTTATGTAGTTATTTTTTCTTTACACGAGGTTGATGCACATTTAGACCAAGCATGAATTAATGTAAGGGTTTGTGTTAACTCAATTTTCTTCTATTGAGTTAAAAACAATATTATTAAAAATATAGTGTTACAAGAATGATTTATTCTAACTAATAAATAATTGGTATGTAGTTTCCCCATAATTTTATGTTTTTCTACAATTCTTTCTTATATCCTCATTATCAAATAATTATTGCCTCAATGATTATGTTACTTGTAAGTGTTATTGGCCTCAAATTTAAATTGTTTTAGACATTATTATGTTATACATGATGTTTTATATTTCATGGTTTACTTGATACCCCATTATATTTTATATCAGGATTATATTATTTTTTAAGGTATTGAATATTACATTTTAAATTCTATCCTTAAAGGGGTTTTGATTCAAATGTTTCTAAAGTCGTATATGTTATTTTTATCTATTTTCAACTCTATGAGACATGTTTGATATTCCACACCATATTTTCTTTTATATGGTTTATTAAAATCACTAATTTATTTAATTAAAATTATTATCTTTCATTTAATTATATTTTTATTTCATATTATTCCTCTCATGTTTTTTTGATTCTTATGTTACCATTATTGTAAGGGTTTTTGTATCTTAATTTCCCTTTATTTGGATATGTTTCATATTTAAAACATGTTCCCTTTTTGTGATGCATATATTAGTCATGGATTGAATTTTATATCCTTTAACACTATTTTATTTTGGGGGATTAAACTATCAAAAATCCATCACTGTCTTTATCTTTCCAAATCATCCCTTGTTACAAGCATAATTTTTCTACCAAGGCATTTCCTTTCTGAACACTCTATATTTAATTCCTTTTATTGTAGGGTTTTCACCTAGATGTCATATACTGATTGATTGGGGAAATTATTTACTTAATAATATACGCCTTTCTCTATACAATGTTATTTTTAGGAATTATTGCATAGAATGTTATTTCATTAATTAATTGGGGAAATATTGAAAATTTGTGTAATTGTTATTTTAATATAGATATTTATTAACTATTAAGGAATATGGATTATGTATTGTATACATAATTCATCACTTAATATTATGACTTCATTGGACTTAATTATATATGGTTGGGTCCTGAAATGGACCCTTGATGCATCGATAGGTCTCATGAGACAAACTAGCTTGATTATTTTGGTGTGATCCTACCTAGAATAGAATATTTTCTAAATAAGGGGCCTTGAAAGTAAGATAATGATGTATAATATCATGATATCATAGCTTATGGAATTTAATTATTTTTTCAACATTATTTATTTCATCACTTAGTATCCGGTTATTATTATCCATACATTTATTTATTGATATTCAACCATGGATATATTATGCTCAAAATTTATTTTAATTATAGAATAATTTTGATTATTTATTCCTAGCATATTATATATACTCATTATATGCTCACCTGTGATATTTTATTGTTATCTCTTATGTTTAAATTTACTGTTCATTTTCTATCACCCCTTCTCATGTTTCTATTTTCCCATATTATGTATAAATGTATTACACATGATATGTCTAACATAATATCTTATTTAGAGAATTTTTTGGGAGATATTAAATATTTATTATGGATTATGTAGTATCTTATATAGTATAGAAAGGATATTTTATGAGATATACATGGTCTTTGTTAGTTAAAATATTTTCCTAACTCTCTAAAACTATAAACCTAAAAGGTAATTAGAATTTATGTGACATAATATTTGTTAAGAATATTGTAATTTTTTAGGGTTAAAATCAGGTCGCTTTAATTCATTTCAATGATGGTATGAATAGAAGGTGTTTTTCACATCAAATTTTAGGAGTGTAGATTTGGTGCATCACAAAATCCTTCCCTATTAATTTTCCTAAAGGTGGGAGGTTTTAGGGGGAGTTTTTATGTTTTCTAGAAGTGAGGAGTATATTTTTAGCTCTTTAGAGGTTCCCTAGGTCATGGTTGTATGCATAATATAGGTTGTGGTCCTGCGACTTTTGGGGTTGTATATATAGAGGCTATCCATAGTGGTGCTTGGTGAACCTAGGTAGTGAAAAACAATTTAAGTAGTATGGTGTGTGAATTATTTTCTTATGTAACATAAGGAAGGGATCTATTACTATGGTGGATGGCGTGGTGTCATGGGGATTTTGGTGGATTTTCACTATTTAGCATATAGAGCATCATTCCCCTTGGTGTATCCACTCTCATGGGTGTGGGAATAGTATAATGGATTCAAGGGGAGTCTAATTTGTGTGATGAGAAAGGTAAAATATGATAATGGTTTCACCGCATCATTGGCTTGGTCATGGTGGGATGAAACAACAAGGGTATTTCATTTGCACCATAATTAGTTATTATGATGGTAATCTAGGGAATAAAAAAGTTTATTTCACGCCCTGATCTATATTTTTGTGATGCTCAAACCTATTTCAAGCATTTTTTTAAAAGACCGTGAGGTTTAGAGGGGGATATATGTGTTTCAAATGTTTAAAAACATAGATCTCATTTTTTCCAAAGGCACCTCATCCAAGGTTGAGGTCACCATGTCATGGAGGAGGCCTATGATGATATCTTTATAAATAGGGGTTGATGATTCAATTGTTTGAATTTTTATTTTCTCCCTTTAAACCCTAATTGACCCCAATCTTTTTTAATTCTCCCATGTCATTTATATTAAAGGCTTAAACCCTTTGGTTCATCAAGATTGAACCCTTTTTAATTTTGGTACTCTATTATCCTCTTCTCTTATTCTTATTTTTTCTCTTTGATTTAAAAGGGTCTATATTATGATATTTATCTAGTTTTAGTCAATATTTTTGTATGATTTTATTATGGTTGATATGGATAGGTTCTATGATGGTTTCCATATATTTTGAAAGTGATTGATTCCTTGTTTATCTATTCTTATGTGGTGATTTCTTAAAGATTCTATTCACGGTAGAGGATTCATATGCCTCTCCCTATTTTATATATTGATATGGGATAAGCATTATTTATCTTCTTTGAGTAGGATTCTGATATTGTCCTTATTAATATAATAATCCAAAACTGTTAATTGGAAGGTATTGATAAAGTTGTTGTGATTTATATGTGATGATGCTATGTTTTGATGATTGATTCTAATGTTTTGAAAGATATTTTGGTTTATCATATTTTTTATTAAAATATTTCTTAGCATTTTTTATGATGTAGTTGGAATAATAATGTAAATATGGTGAGATGAATAGTTAATTAAAGATGAACTTAAATTTAGTTATCATTCTTCCTTAAAACAGCAAAACATTAAAGTGTTTCCTAAAGCATGTCTATATATGATTTTAGATGTTGTTACCTACTAGATATTAGGTTTATTATAGTTGAACCCTACTTATAATGAATAAATTAATTCAATATGGAAAAGGAAAATAATTTTTGATATAATTAAATGTTTGGGGTTACTGTAAGCCCAGTCTTGCTATAATTATCTTATTTGATTCCATTATATGCCCTTAGTTCCCCCATTAATTTTTTATGCTGGACATATATTTTGTTTTCATATATGTGCCTTATATTAGTAGAGATCTTACTATGAATTTATGTATAGTCCAATATGGTTTGGTAGGTGGTAACGTGTTGACAACCAGGATTTCTTGTTTTTCCTTTTCTTTGGTTTTACCCATGGATGGACATAGAGGACGTTAGAATAGTTTTCATAGGTTAGGAGTTAGGGTTTATTTTTTCCTACTTTTTGTGGTATGGGTTGTGATCTAGGATTTACCATTTATTTTATTTCTTGGTTTTAGTACCTATTTTTCTACTTGTTGTAGTATATTATTTTATTTGGGAACATCTATCCTTTCATAGTTGGTCAATTGAGTCCTATAATACCCTATTATATGGAATGGTAAAAGAATTATAAAATAAGTGATGGGAATGAGTGTTGATTATGGTAATGATATATTAAATGAAAACCTTATAGATCCTAGTGATGTGGTAATATTGACTAGAGGGTGTGAATAGACCTTTTTAAAAATTAATTAATCAAAATATAATTATCAGAGTAAAAAAATGAAGCATAAATTAAAAAAACGAACAAAATACTTTTGTAGTGGTTCACATCACTATGATCCTTGTACACTCTGAAATATTCTCAACTTGGAGATAAGATTGGTATTCACTAAGAGATTCACTTTTGTTAGTGAGTGAGAACCCTGTTATAGATGTACCTTTTCCCACCTAGTAGTATAACCCTAATTGACTTTTACAGGAGTCAAAAACTACCAAAATTTTCTTTGAGAGTCAGGACTATACCATCCATTTGGAGAGAAAGAATAACTTAGTTAGATATCTTTAGGATGGGAAAAGCTTAAACCAACTCTAGAGGGACACATAGAAGATATAAAGATACAAAAATTAAAACTGAAAAGAATTAATAATATCAGCAGAGAAGATGATGGTGATTGTCGATGCAGCTCAAGAACATTGATCACTTTAGTAGTGGATAATAAAAATTTTGAATTCCTTCATGATCTCATTAATGGGACAGTATTTGTAGAAGGTCTCAATCGTGTGTCAAGAATCCATTGTGTATCACATTATGAAATAAACTGTGTTAAGTTTATTTTATCACCTAATCTCCCTTGATCCCAATCTAATAGATTAATCATGTTTTTCAAATTCTATTATTTTCTTGATTATTAAGGAGTATCTAATTGACTAATCACATAATTCCATGAGTTAGAGAATAATAACACTTATCATAATATTGATACCTGTTATTTGAATTATTATGTCTGTAATTCTCATGTGATTTTATTCCTATAGTAAACTCATTAAAAACAACTTCTAACATGTTAATTAGGATAAATGCTATATTTTCAAATAATTAAAACAATTAAAAAATATCCCGTTAACTTGTAGTAATTTGATAATTTAAAAACTATATAAAAAAGAGTATATAATAAAATTAAATTTGTTATTTCCATTCTATAATGTTTTCTACTCAATATTTTATAAAATAGTCATCATCATATATATTTATTTTGAAAATAAATAAATAAATGAAAATAGATTAATTGAACATTTAGTTAATTAAAATATCTAAATATCACTAAACAGGGAATGCTGGAAAATATATATTTTCACAAAATATACAAAGTAATAAACTAACTGTGTGAGGCACAAACCCTATGGTTGGTTAACTTACCCTTACATCAAAGTGTATGGTTAGTATATTGACTATGTGAATAAACTTTTCGTGTAGTTAGTTGAAATTAATACTCATAGTATGTTTAAAAATAACACATGATCGCTTTAAAAAATAACTGAAAGTTACTTTAAAAAATAATCCATGCAGTCACTTTAAAGTTTCTTCATGGTAGGTTGAAAATACATCCACGGTAGAATCAAACACTACCACAGATCTGGTCAGGGGATGCATTGGATTTTATAAGCAGTAATCAGAAAGCACTGATAAAAGGGGTGTCGTTATGAGTGATGGTTAAAAGCGCTGATAAATCTACCCTTCATCAGCACTAAAAAAAGCACTGATAAAGGTGTACCTTTTATCAGCGTTATTATTAGCACTGATAAAAGTTTTTAATAAAAAATATTATTAATTTACTTAAAATTATTATATTTATATTTAAAAATAATTTTTATTTTTATACATTAAATAAAAAAACATGTTTATAATTAATTTATATTTTTTAATAATTCAAATATATATATATATATAATGTTTAAAAAAATTATTTATAAGATTATAAATATATATATATATAAATAATTATAAGATTATAATCAATTTTTAAATAATAAATATATTTATTATATTTATTATATTTATAAATATATATAAATAATTTTTAAATATATATATTTATAAGTATAATTATAAAGAAATAAATATATGTTTAAATAAATATATGTTTCCAATGAATTTGGTCAATAAATATATTGATGAGTGAGTATAATTGATGTACATATATGTTATGTATTCATCATGAATGTTCATTTATAAATTACACCCTTATTATTATTCATGTTGCCCATATGTGATGACTCATTTTTTATTATCTATAATTTACCAGATATATGATTCATTCATGGTATAACCATGAATCTATCATGTTCTCAAAAGTACACATAAAATTCAATAAATATATTTAAAAAATAAATTTATTTATTATATTTATATTTATAAAATTTTAATTATATATAAATACTTTTTAAATATATTTATTTTTAATTATATGTAGGGTCCTAAAAATTCCACCAAGGGAAGAAAATACCCCCACAATCACTTTGCAGAAGGAAGCAAGTACTCTTACAAATCTAGAAAGGTTAATGGACTCAAATTAAGTTGCAAATTTTTGGAGAAAATTGAAGGAATTCAAGTTTAAAAAGAATTCCAAGAGGCCCACGTACCATCAATGGGAAGGGTCTACAGACAGACTTAATCACGAACGACCAAGTATGTGGAATGATCTACGTGGTGCTGACCTGCAAAGTGATGGCTAGGGAACCCAACGGACAGCGAACCACATCATCGAAGGACTCATGCGCATAAAGGTCATCTGCGTACCATCCCAAGAACTCATCATTTCACAAACAAAGAAAATTGGCCGGGTTCCGTGAACCATGATTGCGAACTATAGCCTCCGCAAATCCTGGATTGACCGAGTATTCCACAGGTCAGAATATCTCTACAACGGCTTCCACAAATGGTGTCTCATGCCCAGTAGATACGATTTCCCCAATGCTCTCTAAAAAGATCACAGAATGAATTGAGAGGGTACGATGGGACAAAAGATGAAATCTTGAATGGGGATCAGAGATTAGAAATAAAAACATGGAGAAAATTCAAGCTTCAGTCTTGATTCATCAACGAAGCCCGAATTGCAAACCATGTTCTCTGCAGGTACAACCATCCGTGAACCATAAAATGGGGAAACTTAATAATAAAAAGAGAACTACGAACCTAATTGGTGAACCGAGAACCACATAATTCTAGAGGATAAACTCCCCAAGAATGATAATACCACAAACCCTTCATCAATATGGTGCTCCATGTAGTGTACCGCTATGAAGAATGAACTCGGTGTCGCATATTGCCTCAGTACGCGGATGGAACCCAAAGCGGCGTGATGGGCCACGTACCACTATGTTATGTAGTGCTCTATACCCATGCACATGTACCGCATCGGTACACAGATGGCCCCTCTTCATGCATACCACTACTGTATGTAAATCCTCCCCCATCCCACATGAGAAACCATCATGTGGAATGGCGTGTTTTTGGGTATTATTTCCTCTTATTCCAACCTCACCCCTCTATTACCATCTATTCCTACATAATCATCCACAAACCAGTCCTTCGAAATCATGCCAAAGCCTCCTACAATGCCACCGGACACGTAGGACCAGACTATTGGGTGCCTCAGTGTGCCCCGTTGAGTCTACATACCGATGGTAAGCATAGTCATGAAGGATCTCCCCTTAACGATTCAAGCTTCGGGAATGCATTTGGGTCTACATTCCCAGGGTAATCCAGAGTCCAACCTTGGGATGCCAATGTGAACCACCCAATTATAGGGATTAAGGGTGATCACTTGTTTTTCCATTCAATGAGTAATAGTCATTAGTCGAAGAAGATATGTTCGCTTCTCCTTTGATGAGGACGAAACTCCTCCCCTTTCCCATAACATATTCTGGGGCCCTCCCACTGAGGTAAGTCCTCAATCTTCCAAGGACAAGTCGTATAACCTTTAATGTCATTTCATATTGAAAGGTTCATTGCTCCACGCCCTCGCCCATGGTCACCCCGACCTCATCTTCCATAGGCTCTCCCTCTCCCACCCAAAGGAGAGGAAGCATGTGGATGGTTGGATATCTTGCATCCTCTTGTTTCTCACACCAAGCATGACTCACATGGGTTAGAGGTATTTGATGATTACAACATCCACACAATATGAACTATAAGAACTCTGATTCTTGATCAAATCAGGATACGTAGGATGCCTACTTGAAGGCCCGAGCTCAAAAGGGTTCCCTTCCAAAAGGTTTCACCCAATTATGTTCCCCTCAAAAGGGCAACTTCCATGTATAATCCCCACACAATCTGAACTATGAGAACTCTAATTCCTAATAAAACCAAGATATGTAGGATTCCTACTCGATGGTTCGAGATCAAAAGAGTGCTCATCTAAAAGGTTTCACCCACCCAAGTCCCCCAAATGGGTCGCTTACCTGTATAATCCCCATCCATTCCAAACTACGTGGGTTTTGATTCCTCTCTCGAGGATATATAGGAAACTAATCTTATGGGTCCAATCCCAACATCAAATCATATTTTTCCCCCTTGGATGATGATAAAATACATAGTGCCTTATCGTATGGATCAAGTTAGTATCACCTCTATAGCATCAAACATATGCATGCCTATGACGATCTTGCAAACCAATGGTAGCCCATGGACACACTCTTCGAGAATGAACCAAGGATTCATGAACATATAAACACAACTTAAATCAATAAGAGAGTCCCAAAACGAGAAATAATCCTCCCCCAGAAGGGTATAGTGAGCTTGAATTCCCATCCTCTTAACCAATGGAGTCCTTAAGTGTCCTTGGTAGAATCATCAATAAATGAGTGTGTGCCTTCGGAAATAAGGTCCATGAATCATGGATATCAGGGTCGTTGGGTGTTTCTGGCTCCACAAATAAACTCATTGAAGACCATACGAGGAAGTTATATCCGAGGAGGATTGATTGCATGAGTACTTTACCCCACCCAATCGCCCACTGGGACTGAATGATTGTGGCATCTCCTTCGTAATGTGAAAGGGGTGAATTGCCCAGTACCTGTAGGGTTAATCCAACCTTCTTTTAAAGGATAATGACGCATAATGGGTCAAAACAAAAGAATTTGTGAATTTGATAGGAAACCGTCTCTGGAAAGAGGGACCGGTGATGATCGTCGTCGGACCATTTCACCATCACCTGGAATGCACCACCTAAAAGGCGGAACATTATAATTATAACTAATAATTATACAATTACAATAAATATATTTATTTACAGTTATAATTATAAAAATATATCTATATGTAAATAATAATAAAATTATAATAAATATATTGATTATACTTATAATGTTATAAATATATATAATTAAATAAATATATTTATAAATATATACAAATATTTATAAATAAATACAAAAAGTTATAATTATAATTCTAAATAAATATATATTTATTTAAATAATTATAATATTATAATAAATAATATTATTTTATATATTTAAGTACAAATATTTATAAATAAATACAAATAGTTATAACTATAATGGTAAGTAACTATAGATATATTTAAATAATTAGAGAATTATAATTTAAATATTAATTATATATATTTATAAAATTATTAATATATTTATTATAATTTCTATAATTTTTTATATATATATAAGTATAAATATAATTATATATTTATTTATTATAAATTTTAATTAAATATAAATATATATTTATGTATAGTTATAATTTTAGATAAATATGTATTTATTTAGATAATTATAAAATTTTAAGAAATATATTTATTATTCTTATAATTTTATAAATATGGATAATTATATAAATATATTAATAAATATATATAGATATTAATAAATAAATACAAATTTTTATAATTATAATTATAAATATATATATATATATATATATAAATAATTATAAAATTATAATAAATATATTTATTATATATATTTATAAAATTATTAATATAATAAATATATTTGTTATAATTTTATAATTATTTAAATATATATATATATATATGTGGTTATAATTATAAATAAATATATATTAAATTAAATAATTATAAAATTATAACAAATATATTTATTATATGTATAGTATTATAAATATATATAATTAATATATTGATTATATATATTTATAAAATTATACCAAAAAAATCCAACCAGGGGCCAAAGCTCCTGACAATTTATTAAAAAAAGATAACAAGTACATGAGGAAGATAAAGGAATAAAAGAAGGGAAAGCCCACATACATAAGAAAAACAACACATCAAACTTCTCCATAATCATGATCTGATTCATGATTAGAGACTTTTGCATCAGTAGATTCACATTCCGACTGTGATGTCATTTGGAAGAAAAACACGGTGTACTTCTCTTTAATCTCTAATTGCTTCGGGGTGAGCCTAGAAGATCGAGAAGAACCACCTCATCCACGCCCTCGAGCTACATCCTCTCGACCGCCTCTATAACCATGACCCTTTGGGTACCTACTCCTTCTCTATGTTTGCTGAGTTAAATTCATATCATTTTCACCCTATTCAGGAGTATCCATATCCTTTAACCCATGAGTTACTTTATCATTAAGCGAGTTAATAACCTTAAAGCTATTAGCCTCAATGCCAATTGCCTAATCAGTTTTCAGTTCAGAGATATTATGTGATTCATGTCGAAAATAGGTTTTCTTGACATTTGAAACCCTTCATTATCCATAATATTTTTCCCTTTATAAAATTCTAAATATAATATATATATTTGTTATAATTTTATAATTATAAATATATATATTTAAATAATTATAAAATTATAACAAATATATTTATTATATCTATAATTTTATAAATATATATAATTAATATTAATTATATATATTTATAAAATTATCGATATAAAAAATATATTTGTTATAAATTTATAATAGTCTAAATTAATATATATATATATATATATATTTCTAACTATATATATATATATATATATTTATAAATATAACTATAAATACATATATTTATTTATTTAGGTAATTATAAAATAATAACAAATATATTAATTATATTTATAATGTTATAAATGTATATAATTAATATATTAATTATATATATTTATAGTATTATACTTATAATAAATATATTATTTATAATTTTATATTTATTTAAATAAATATATATTTAATTATAATTATAACTATAAATAAATTTATTTATTTAGTTATTTAAATAATTATAAAATTATAAAAAATATATTTTTTATATTAATAATTTTATGAATATATATAATTAAAATATTTTTTTATTTTATAACTATAAATAAATAATTTTTTATTTCTAGTATTTATAAATATATATAATTATATAATTATATTTATTATATATATAATATTTATAAATATATATAATTATATAATTATATTTATTATATATATAATATTTATAAATATATATAATTATATAAATATATTTATTATATATATAAATATAAATATAAATATATTTATTTAGAGTTATAGTTATAAATAAATAAATCTATATTTACTATACATATAATTTTATAAAATTATATAATAATACAAAAAAATATTTACATTATATCCTTATCAGCACTTTTTAGCGCTGATAAAGTAATATTTTATCCACGCTTTCTATTTTAGCGCTGATAAAACATACTTTTATCAGTTCTTTTTAACTAACACTGATAAAAGCTTCACCAGATTTTATAACTGAATCTTAACAGTCCTCTCCTTCGTTCGCACACCTCAAAATCTCATGGATGTTGGCCCTTGTGCCACCAACCCCTCCTTTTCTTGGATCTCATCTCAGCCACCACCAACCCCTCTTCCACTGCGGACGAAACTTCAATGCAGACCCACCTCCACCGCAGACCCACCTCCTTTGTGAACCCTCCTCTACCAAGGAACCTCCTCTGTCGTCGACCCTCCTTCTCCACGAACCCACATTTTCCATGAACCCACCTCTGTTGTGCGCTAAACCCCACCTATTATGCGAACCCTCCTCCATTATGAACCCAACTCTACTATGAAGCCCTGTGTGGCCTCTGTTTCCACTTCCACCACCACCTACCCAGACTCTGCTACTGTCAGACCCTACTTCTACTGCGAGTATTCCATTTTTCCCACATTATTATGAATTCCTAATATATAGATAGATTTTAGTTCAACTAATTTCATAGAATCAATATATTAGAATTTGATAGATGGATCCCCAACCCTAATATATAGATAGATTTTTGCATTTAATGGGTCATTGAATATAGTGCTTGGATTTTTTTGAGTGACGCGATGGAGATGAAACTCATATTTTGAGGAGTTACATTTTGGTTGCAGGGGCTCAACCCTCATGCTAAAAGGATTTTAGGTGTTTATAACTTTCTATTGAGGTACATGTCTAAATTCTATAGTTAATTCCCTCAAGAAATCAGTTGTGGTGGATGATCAAGTCGAGTGTCAACTTCGGGCTTGTGGTGATTATGTCAGAGGTGCATCAGTGGTGTGGTAGGGTACGACTAAAATATTGATTCAGTAGAGGATCTGATGGTAGAATCTTATCGGGGTTTGGGTATTGACTCTAGTGAGCATGTTTTGGTTGTTTTGGAATGCCTCTAGTTGTGAGGAAATTATGATTAGGTTAGATTGTGTGGGACTGGAAATTTGAGTTGATATTTTTTGGGATGAGTTAGACAAGGATAGTCTGACTGGGATTAGCATGTAATATTGGTGTGAATGGTTGCAAGCTATGTTCAGTGTGTCATTTCTATAATGAAAGGCGTGTTTTGGGTTTGAGTTGTATTTCAAGGAAGATATGGTATTTCTTTTTTGTGGAAGGATGGTGGGTATGCATCCACTTCAGTGAGTTTTTGATGATGATAATGGGTTCTGATGATGATTGGAATTCTCAGGAATGTTGTTGCATGGTTAGTTGGAAATCATACCATGTGAATTTTAGGAGCATGAGTTCAAGGTTCTTTTATTTCTTTTATCTATAGGAAGTTCTAATAATTCTAATTTTTTAGAGATAAGTTTAATCATTTTGTGGGGAGAAACATAACTATGATAGGTGATTGGGTAATATCATAATTTGACGTTTTTTTAGATGGACCTAGGAGGGATCCATCTTGGTATTTAAATTTTGATATTGGGAATTGTCTTGGGTTTTTGGTGGTTGAGTTCCCTGAGTTGGATGTTTTTCCTTGGATGTGTTTCAGATATTTAGAAATTTAATAAGGCCATTTTCAATAACTGGTAGCCATTATAGATTGGGTGATGTGTAAGTGTGACAAGAAATAATTCATAGGGATGAGAAGTATTATGGTGGGGAGGTTTAAAGAACTTGTGTTTATCGGAACTAAATTTTTTTGAAGGATGTTCAATTTTCATTTACTAGACAGGTCAAATTTTTAATTGAGACTCAAAATGACAATCCGAGAATTGGCATTTCTCAAAGTTTTATTTTAAGATATGGAATGAGGATCTAAAGGTATATTGTTTGTTCAGATAAGTATTGGAGTCTTTAGGTTATGTTTCAATAAATTTGATGTTTTCTATAAAGGGGGAATGGTTTGGTGTAGATAATTTAGGAGGAACCATGTGAAACCTTGATTCTCAGAATGTTTTTAAATTAATTTTTAACTAAGAATGGTTGTGTTTCATAGTTACCATATGGATGAGGATAGACTTTTTGGGGTTAAAGGGGAAACCATGTGGTGATGAGGAGGGTCTAGGACCAGGTGCACACCCTGTGAATGATTTTAGAAAAATTGGGTAGTCATTCGAATCATCCATCACATTAGCTTTCATGAATCTGTTGAAGAAAATCACCCTTAACTTCTCAATAAATGAAGTAATAATAAGAAAAATAAATCTTTTTCCCATAATCCATGATTTATGATCACTCGATCAATGCGTAATTACAAAATAAATTTTTATACCCAACAAAATTGTGTTTCAAGCACCCAGGACTCAAATATGACATCTTTATGACTTATACATTGATATGGAATTATAAAATATGTATATGTATTTATATCACATGGGAATTATTATTCTATTTAACAATAATTTTTTAATTTCCTTTGAATATAATTCACATTAATAGGATATATAGTTTCCAACTATAATGAGTACATAGATATTTCATAAAGATATTCTAAAATCAATATGTTATATATTCTAGATACATCTATATTACATGGCATAGATGATGGTTGACTATTAGGTGATGGAGGCCCATATGAAATTGATACATCTTGTCATGAAGTTCACACTTGGTGATCTCTAAGAATAATTGTCCCAAGGAAAAACCAACTAATATGAATTCCACATGTTTTATGTGCCATTCAATATTACTATATGAAAAAAAATATTTTCACTAAAACTACATTTTGTTGATTTTTTTATAGCTTTATATTTTATAAAATGTTGGTTAATTTTTATTTATGTATCTTTTATAAAGTTAATCTCTTGGAATTTATTCCTTTGTTAAAATGACTAAGTGCCTCTTTTAAAATGATTTAAGTGTTTTGAAATGTTTCTAAAAAATACACGTGTTCAACATATTATTTTTTGGGTTTAAATATATTTAAAATGATTTAAACACTTGGCATGGACTTAGGTTGTATGAAAAATATTTTTCTACTTACCCAATTTGATTTCATAAAGTGGTGTGATTGTTTTTAAAGTGTATTTAATGTTTATTTTATTTTAACAAGGGTGTGTGAAGTTATAAATAAAAATCTGTAAAATATAGAGGTTTTTTGGTCATTTTAAATGACTAAGAATGTTGTGTCATGAAGTTTCCTTTAATTCTTTAAAAAAAGTAATTTTTGTTTTGTGAAAGAGTGATTGGAATTTATTTGTTTATTTCAAAAATGGTGTGTCATTTTAAAGAGGAATTTGTGTAAATGGTTGTTTTTAATGGGATTTCAAATGTGATTTTATAAATAGTTTTCAAAGGACATCTGAAATGTTGTTTTCCCATAATCTTTTAAGTTTAGATTTTTATAGAATTAGGAAAACCAATAAATTATAGAGGGAAGATAAGTATATTGATAATAAATCTATGGCAAGATAATGTCACTAACTTTATCCAACCCATAGGATATCCCTCACAAACTCACTCCCGTAAAAGGTGAATCAATGTTTAAACCCATTGCAACTCCTAAACCTACTTGGCATCCAACATCCCCTGCATGGTTTAAATTAGGGGGCCCTTGTTTGATATGCCTATTTAGGCATTTTCCCTCATAGGGGTGCGATTTATTATTAATATGAAATGTTTGATGCTTATTCATGGATGTGAAAATAGTCCCTTTCTTATGAGGGTGTAAGAGTTGACATGTGAATTACTACTTATATTATATTTATTCATGTGATGATAATTGACTTTTTCTTTATCACTTCCACTTGTTTGGATGCATGGGAACCCTATAATTTAATAAATATATCCAGATGTATATTATACTAATTAGCATATGCATTATCTAGTTTCCCCAAGTTGTATGGTTTTCTTATTCTATATGAGTTTCCCTAATGAGAAATGTGTGGGTAATTCATGTGTATTTTCTTTTTTTAGGATTCAAAATAGGCTGATTGTTGGCCTCATTGTAGTGTGAGTACAAATTGAATGAATAATTGAATTCATTTTATGATTTTGATACATTTCAGATAATAGAATTGTAACCAGGAAAGCGGGATCTATAGAACAATTGTATTTATCATCAATAGGAGAAAGTGGGTGATAGGAAATAGTGAAAGGTGTCTCAAGTTATAAATGTATTTCAATAATTATAAGAATTAGATTTCAGTTAGATTTTCTCTCCTACTGTAAAGCATATAATAATTCAGATGGTTCTCATATTGGTTTCCTTTGAAGGTATTTTTCTAGAACAAATGGATGTCATGATAATATTACTTCATGGAGATTCAAAGGAAGAGATCTATATAGATCAACTTGAAGGTTTTATGCTTAATAGAATAGAAGGTTTGGTTCCAGTCTCAAATGGAGTTATTTTGGGCTTAAGTAGGTACCAAGATAGTGTAACTGGAATTTTAATGATTTTGTGATCAAATTAATGTTCATGTAGTGTAATGTAAATAATTGATGCTATATGAAAGTGTATTATAATGGTAGTTTTTCCATTTTACTTATTTATGGGGATAAATTTCTCTTAGTTGGACCAATGAAGGAAAAGCTGGAAGAGAGAAAGATTGATTTATCTAGAAGATCCCAAATGAAGGACCTTGGTTTAGGAAAGTAGATATTGGGGGTAAATATTGAAAAAGGCTTAAATTATATAATTTTTTTAGCCTTGGTTAACTTTTATATCAATGTTTTGTGTATTTATTTTGTTAAATATTAATATTACCAAATCTAATAGGATGGATATGAATAAATAATGGATGGATACCAATCATCGGACAAAAGAGTATGATGATAGAGTAAAAGAGTTCATCAAGATTGAAAAAGATCATGCATATGACCCTTCTCAAATCCTTTGTCTCTGTTTACACTATTTTTATTCAAGAAATATTAGTCCAGAGGAGTTGGAAGAAAACTTGATCTATCACAGAATAGATCAAAGTTATAAATGTTGGAATAAACACAGGTGAAAGAGAATGTATCTAGTAGGTGGTATAACACTGCATTTTATGGATCATATGATATTATTACAAGTGTGTAAAATAAAGAAACCCATATCAAGGATGTGATTATATATTTGAATGATGATGAATATCGTATTTATAGAATTATAAGGATGGTTCAAGATGAACTTTGTGATTTCCCAAAAAAAAATTAGAAGTTAAACAGTTGTGCAAAGGTGTTATTGTATGCTATTTTCACTAAATATACAGCATTGTTAGTTGTACTAAAGATTTATAATTAAATTTTAGGCAGTAGATGGAGTAACATCGATTTTACAAAACAACTTAATCTCTTGAATGAAATACTCCTAGAAGATAATGAGGCTCTAATCTAAACATATGATGCCAAACAAATACTATGCTTGATGGGTATGATCTCTAAAAGAACACATGTCTGGCCGAATAATTTTATACTATTTCTCAAAAACCAAAAATCACTTACAAAATTCCCAAAGTGTGGAACTTCTCAACACAATAAAGATGAATTTGGTCCTATGAAAATTTTATGATACTTTCCAATCATTCTAAGGCTTAAGTGTTTATATGAAAGTGAGGAGACTACAAGGAAATTGATGTGGCATACAGATACAAGAATTAAAGTTGCAAAACTACATCACCCCAGAGACTCTCCTCAGTAAAAGATAATTGATCAGGAATATACTAAATTCGAAAATGATCTAAGAAATCTTCATCTTGTGTTATCTACAAATGGATTGAATCCTTTTGGTTTTTAAAGTAGCACTCATTGTACATGGCTAGTTATGTTATAAATTTATAACTTTCCACTGTGGTTATGCATGCAACGAAACTACATCATGTTATCTATGCTTATATGAGGACCAAAACAACTGGGTAATGATATTGAGGTTTATTTGGATCCATTGATTGAGGATTTAAAATTATTGATGGATTCAGGTGTTACATTGTATGATGCTTACAGAAATAAATATTTCACATTGAGAGCCATATTGTATGGGATGATAAATGACTTTCCTGTTTATAGAAATTTGTCAGGATATGTCATTAAAAGAACTCAAGGGTGTCTCATCTATGAACAAGGTACATAGCAATTAGGTTAAAAAATTCATCAAAAGTCATATTTCTAGGACATTTCATATTTCTACCCTAGTGACATAATTACCAATCTTGGACAACATTATTCGATAGAAGTTTAGAAGAACATAAAAAACAAAATCTATTAGTACGTGATCAACTATTTGATAAAGTAAAATATTTGTATAATGCTTTTAATAACCCTTTTTAGAAAACACTTACAAAATCTGGTTGGAAAAAGATATCAGTTTTTTTTTGAATTACATACTAGAATAGTCTGTACGTCATGAATTTTCTCGATGTTATGGGTGTTCAAAAAAATGTATGTAGTAGTGTCATTGGCATGTTGCTAAATGAACCTAAAAAGGATGTAATTAAGGATAATATGGAAATGGTTGACATGGGAATACGAGAAGAGTTAGAGCTAGTGAAAGGTGAAAATGAACTTTTATTCCTCCAACTTCTTACACTCTTTACAGGAAGAAGAGATATCAGTTATGCAACATCTTGAATGATGTAAAGGTTCCAGAGGGGTATTCATCGAATATCAAAAACATAAGTTCAATGAATTATTTAAAGTTAATGGGTTTGAAATCACCCGACTACCATGTTTTTATGAAATTTCTAATTTCTATAGATTTATATTTCAAATTTCCCAAGAATATTTGTCATACATTAACCAATATATGTTTCTTCTTCAAAAATATATGTATAAAAGTTATAGACCCGGAGAAATTACCAACTATGTAAAGATAAATTTCAATCACATTATGTGAATTGGAAATTTTCTTCCCTATAAAATTCTATGATATGATGGTTCATTTGATGGTTCACTTGGTGAGATAGATTTTACTTTGTGATCATGTACACTATAGATGGATGTACCCCATTGAATGATATATGAATATTTTGAAAGGGTATGTCAAAAATTGAAGTTGTTCGGAGGGTTTTATTATGGAATGATATATTGTTAAAAAATCTATTGAATTATATACCGAATACCTATTCGGTGTGGAAATCATTGGTCTACCAAAATCTCATCACATCGAGTGGCTTGAAGGTGAAGGAATTTCTAGAAGATATTTAGTCATAATAAATATTACAGGTCCGGATTAGGACCACCTTTATGTTTTGTATAACAGTTTTGAGGTTTCCCTATATACTGAAACCCTCAATTAAATTATTAGGCATTTGAATCCATAAAGGGATAAAATATAGATATAAAATACACAAAATAATTAGTTTATATGATGGTTTCGGGACTATATTCTGAAAGAGTCAGATAAAAATCCAGATTCGATTTCAGAACAAATTCAATGGAAATACAAAGGACCAAGTGTGTATGTATTATCTTACAATGGATATGTAATTAATTGTTATTCATTCTATACAAAGTATCATGATGAAGAAAGTACCAATAAAAATAGTGGGGTTAAACTTATGGCTGAAGCGATGCATGTTTCTAGTAATAAGGAGAGAAAAACAATTTACACAAATATTTCACACTTTGGCATCATCAAACAAATATGGTAGTTGGATTATACAAAATTCCAAGTGTCGATTTTTCAATGAAAGTGGGTTAATGATAGGATTATTTTTAAAATAGATGAATTGATATTCGTGAAATTTGATTTCAATAAGTAAGGGTATAAAGAAGAATTGTTTATAATGGCGTCATGGGAAGTACAAGTATTTTGTGTTCAAGATCCCTTAAATCAAAAGTGGTCAATTTTTCTGTTAGTGACCAAAACCACTGAAGATTTGGATAAAAATACAACATAAAATGACCCTTTCATTGGGATTTTGCAATAATTTCACAGTGGTACCAATATAGATGACATTTTTTATGTTATAGGAGACCACATTGAAAGGATTTGGATAGTCAATAGAGGGGTCAAATCCCTTCAACCTTTAAAAAATAGTTCAATAATCATGTAATATTTTTTTTAAAATACATCATGTTACCTCATGTTATTATTTATTTTATGCTATATTTATATACTCTAAATTATATCTTAAACCACTTCTGCAGATAATTACTTCCACACGTGCTGCTGATCCTAATCCCGAGTAATAATAGGTCTCTCAACCTATTGTTGCTCATAGTGTAGAAGAACAATGACCTTCTACATGTGTTTTTGCTTCCAATCCTAAGGTAGAATAGGAATCCCAACCTACTAATGCTCACAGTGCATAGAAATGATTGTATGAACATGATGGTTCTCCCATTTCTTGAAGAACAATATGTTTTTCAACCAACTACTGCTCTCAGTGCATAGGTACAATGATTATCTGCATATCCTGATGATACTTATCTAGAGTAACATATTGACAATATTGATTCTAATGTAATGGTAGGTGACTAAGGACTGGAGATGCAGAAAAAAACAAGAGTGACATATTTTGATGGTGTTAGCAAAAAACATTAAGGTGAAAGTCAAAGGCATCAAATATGAGGTCTGATGGAATGCATAAGGACAATATGTTAATCCCAAAAAGTCTAAGTTCAGTAGTTACAATGGAATAATCACCCACAAAACATTCCAATTGATGTATATTTGTAGAACTATGTTGTGCACGGGCTTAATACACTGACGTGGGAAGATATTATGGTAACATTATGATATCATTTTTTTATTTTATTAAAAAATAAAATAATGAAACATTGACTTACTCTTAATAATACATTTCAGAGTAAATTTATAGTAAATGAATCCCAAAATAAATATGTATTAATGATTGTTGGAAGGATTCATAGAGAATTTCACACAATTATTACAAGACATCATCTTAAAAATGCTGAAGGAAAAATAAACCTACACCCACCACTTATCTATGCACATCTGATAACCCAAGAGGAGTGGGATGCATTTACTGGTATTCATGTAGATTTTTTATTTCCAGGTAAATTGTGGCTAGTAATAAGTTGTTTTAAGATACATGTATTCATCAATTTGATTAAAGATTTTTTATTTATGAAATAACAACTGATTTCTGTAAATATGGAATGAGCAGCAAAACCAATGTACCCCTACCATAAAGCAAGGATGAGGTATGCTTCACTTGAAATAAAACTGGTACATATTTTAAATCTACCGTAATACTTTTATGTGGCATGAAACAACACCATACTTACATTCCTCTATTTATATGTATATTACTGACTCCAAATCCAAATCCACTTTCATCCCATGCCATGTGTTATGGAAGGAGGAAAGTTGAAACCACAAAAAAGTGTGGGAAACATGTGTAAGTATTTCATAATAAATAATTGTTTTTATTTAAAAATCTATTACATAATAATGAGAACTTATTTTTCATATTTTATATTCGAAATAGTCATAGGAATCAGTAACAACTGTACCATATGAACACATATTATTAGTTGCCTTGAAGCGGCCATAATAGTATGGTCATGTTAGAGGTGTGGGTTTGGGGGTGACACCCCGAACATATTTTGAGA
The DNA here is from genome assembly GCA_963277665.1 of Viscum album. Taxonomy (NCBI): domain Eukaryota; kingdom Viridiplantae; phylum Streptophyta; class Magnoliopsida; order Santalales; family Viscaceae; genus Viscum; species Viscum album. The sequence goes on from OY728132.1 coordinate 626,016,634, forward strand.
GAGAAAAAAAGAGGAGGATCAAAGTGAATTAATAAAATATATGAGAGAAAGAATGGCTACCCTTGATGAATAATTCCAATGGTAGAGAGAGATGATGGAAACTTTTATGGGGGGAGGAAAAGAGAAGAAGAAACTCAAGAACAGCCACCACATGGAGATCCTACCCCACACCCCACCAGCTATGAGGCGAGTCATTCCCTTCAAATAGATGTCTTAGCCGAGGTAATAACTTTTCTAATAAATTTTTTGGTGAAATTTGAATTATACAAACACTGGTACCTTTCATATACTGATATTTTATAGGGTGATAATGATTGTGATTTATATCTATCATCACCCACCCATCACCTTGTAGTGAGGGCTACGATGTTCAATATCCAAAACGACATGCTAAACAACATACCACTTCCAACAAGTCATATGTGAGTGTTGATTAGTGTATCCCATGAGATGAGCACTGAGATATTTGGTCCAATTCATGAGGAAGATATTCATATAGTTGAAAAAACTATTAGAACATTAATCACATGGCCATCAAATCTTGAAAAAAAAACGTGTCAAAAATATTTATTTGTTTCCAATTTATTTTTCAACCTAAACCTCTATCAATTAATGAAAAATGTTATAAAAGGATGAATGTTATTACATATGGAAAAAGGGAAGGGGTGAAATTAAAGACCATCTCAAAACCATATAAAGGATCTACCGACCTATTGAAAAGATCTACCGAAAGCATCATTACCACAACTGCTCTATATCTTCATTTACTATCAATAAAGGTTAATGTGGATACAAAGTTAAAATATTTTCATAATCACATAGTTTATTTTGAAGAAAATATGCTTGGATAGAAAGATCAAGACTCCATTAGTGTTGAGAGTGTAAGAGAAATCCTTGAATATTATTGGGTAGGTGGGTTAGTTGTAAATGTATACATGAGGTGTATTTTCATGATTTCATTTTCCAAAAGCTGATATACTATGTTAATTATGACTAAATACATTTTATAATTTTGGAAGGTATATATATGTAAAACAATTGAAGGGGTTTTCCCATTAAATAAAATTTATACTTGTTAGTACTCACATTAACTCTAATAAAAAAACCCAAAATAGATACAAAAAAAGATGAAATAGTGACAGGTCTTATCAAATCATTTAAAAGAAAATTTTTGGATGATAGAATCTATTTAATACCAACGATGCAGTGGTAAAACTCTACAATTTAATCATGTAAAATATATTTTTATTTCATTCATTAAATATTATTTTTTTGTTTTTAGGAAGCATTGGATGTTCATTGTAGTAAATTCAGATACTATAAAGTTTTATTTCCTAGATTCAATGCATGGATATCCAATAAACAGTCCACACATGATGGTTCTTGTCAATTTGTAATACACTACATGTAAGGACTCAACCCTAGTTACCGAGAGCCAGTGCCTTATTGGTTACATTGGCATAAAAACAAGGAATAACTATCCCAAAAGACTGATTAGTTTAGTATTATTGGAAATAAGATACATATATAAGTTCATCATTACAAATTGAAATGAAAAACAACATTGAAACTCCTTAGACAACTTCCATAACTCCTAGTTTATTTCAGCATGTCATTCATAATAGAATTCTTCTTGTCCTGAGAAAATGAAACATAATAAATGGGTGATCTCAAATGCTCAGTAAGGATAATAAATACAGCGGAAGATAACATAAACATTAGACATGGTGAATAATTTAAAACACATGCCTTTAGCAATAAACTTGAACATATTATGGCGAAAATATGAGTTGAGTAAATATTTCCATAACATAGAATAATCATGGGTATTATACTAGTCAAATAAACACATGAACCATCAATAATATATTCATAATTAGGGAATTCATTATGCGGGACAACATATCTATACCATCAAGGCCTCGTGCCAAGACTATAAACAATCATTTTGTCAAGGCCTTCTTCCAAGACTGTAGTTTGTCTCATGAGACCTACCGATGCACCGAGGGGCTATAGAGGGCCCACCCGACACTTAATATGTTCAATGAATTCTTCATATGAATTCGGTTCAACATACACAACATACACATTAATATAATAAATGTAAATAGCTTTCCACGAACATTAAGCCAAAACACCAACCATTCGAAGTAAACTGATGAATGGTTTAAAGATAGCACATCAATAGAAAAAATAATCATAAAACATTAAATTTAATATGGAAGATGATAATATGGAATAATAATCCCAATATTACATAATAATCAACAAGTGTGTTTAAATAGAGGAAGATACTCTTATAAAATCATCGAGTAATTCTTGAAATAAATACTCTTTTACTTTGAAAAGAAGAGTTCTTTTGGAAAAATATTTGTATAAAACCAGAATTGAAGTAAGATATTATTTTCATAACAAAATGAGTGATTTTATAGATATTATGGTTTCCAAAAACAGATTAGAGATTCCCCTTGAAAATAGGTAAGAAATTGAGATATTCCTTTGAATCGGGCTTGTATTTCGGAAACAATTTGAACGATCCTTTTAAAGAATGTAACTAACCATAAAATAAATAAGGATTCTGGTTTGTGTACATATATAGAACACTAACACAGAATTTATGATGAGTATACAGTAATAAATAAGAATTTCATTGAGTTAATTTAGACAATGAAAATTACCCGAATGGAAATGGAAGTTCGGGTGGAAAAACCCTTACCTTAAATTCGAATGTGTTCCCCTATTGAAATTATGGTCTTGGAATATAAAATTATACATATCAGTAACTTATTTAGGAACCTAATATACATGTATTTAGTATATCATAATTATTTTTAGTTCATTTATGTTTTTATTTATAAGTTATTATATTGAATTCCGCCGTTTCAGAGTGTTTGTATTCTTGATTTTCATAATTGGTTCACCTATTTTTATGTAATGAAGTTCATGTGGAATGGTTTTAAATCTCCATAATTGAAATTAAATTTTATTTATGAACATCAAAAATTGTTAATGGCCACTTCTATCATTTTGTAACATGTAATGAGGATGAATTGTTAGATGACAATCACTTCAATTATTTGGCGGTATTTGGATTATTATGAACTAGTTTTGTCACATAAATTAATAATATGTAAATATACTGGTTCCTGAATATTAATTAGGTTTTAATTCATGTATTATAGTTTTTTAACCATAAATATGGTTTCATGGCCAGTAATGAAGGAAATATTGAAGAACGAAACTTCTTCATCCATGAAGGTTATAAATTGGAACCTCATGGATGCTGATTTCGTTTATAAAAATAAAAGGGTGTGGTGTAAGAATATTGATGATTGTTCCTCCATTAACATGATATAAATCTATTATATGGATGATACTAGAGTTATCATGGTCATTTGGTCAGAGGAGGTGAGGATAGGATAACAAAAGAAGATAAATTCAAATGAAACTCAAAGAAAAAGAAAGGTGCCTTACCTCTTGAAATAACTTTCTTGAGAACCTCCTTAAGGGAATGGATTTAGGTATTTTGGAAAGACCAAGAGATTCCTGGTCATGGGGAGTGACTAGGGAAGGGAATTTGGGCAGAACATTGAGGAGATTAAAGGATTAAATAAGTGAAGAGAAGAGGGAGTGGTGAGGGGTTTTATAGTGGAGGAGAGGGGTAATTTTTGAATTTTTTATTCATTATTTTATTATTTACCTCAAGAAAACCAATGTTATTGTTTCATGTGACCCATAATAGTAATAAGTACATGTGAGTTCGAACCAATTGGCCTTTAATCACTTTTGATGTCATTAATAGTGTATTTAACTGATAATTTGTATATACGGTATTTTATCGTATTTCACTATTCATCAAAAATTCTAGAATTTCAGAATAATCCCAAATATTTACCCCTACCATTTTTCAACATGTAGAATTAAAAAATGAAATCCATTTTTCAAAATTAATTTTCTAAATATTATTAATTTAATTTTTAAATAAATTCATGGTTAATTCGAAAAATAACAATTTTAAGGTGCAATTAGTTTTATTTCACATTGAAAAATTAATTAAGATATAATTATCTTATTACCTTAAGAAAATAAAATAATATTATTATTTACTATTCATCAGGGTCATATTACCATTCATATTACTATTCATAAGGGTATGTTACTATTCACCAAAAAAACAAGTTTGTTCTATTAGACTCTAAATGACTTACTGGTCACAACTCTAGATGACCGTTATTCGAAATTCCAAACACAATAGAGGCAAAGTTGTGTTTAATGGCTAGATTATAAAATGCATTCAATATTTATTTTCAAAATCTTGGGGTGTTACATTCTCCCCTCCTTACAAACATTTTTCCCTCGAAATTTCATTTTACAATCTAGGCCAAAAATAGGTGGGGGTACTTTTCCTTCATTATTTCCTCCAGTTCCCATGTTGCCTCTTCGTACTTATGGTTTCTCCATTGTACCTTTACCAGATGAGTAGTCTTGTTTCATAGAACTTTGTCTCTTCAATCCAAGATTCTAACTGGATGCTCTTCATAGGAAATATCATCCTCCAACTGTACCACCTTTAAAGATAGTACATGTGAAGGGTCTGGTATTTACTTCTTTAAGAGGGATATATGAAAGACATCATGTACTTTCGACATGGTTGGTGTAAGTGCCAGTCAATAGGCCACAACTCTGACTCGATCGAGGATCTCAAAGGGGCTGATATACCTGGGACTTAGCTTTCTTTTTTTCCCAAACCTCATGACCTTCTTCCATGGAGATATGCGTAGAAATACCAGGTCTCTAACTTTGAATTCAAGGTCTTTTCGACGGTTATCTGCATAGCTCTTCTGTCGACTTTGGGCTGCCTTGATATGATGTTGAATGGTTTTCACCTTCTCCATCATTTCTTCAACCAATTCAGGTCCTAACATCTTTCTCTCATCGACTTCATCCCAACACGTCGGTGTTCTACACCTTCTCCCCCAAAGGGCTTCATATGGTTCCATTCAGATGCTCGAGTGGAAACTGTTGTTGTATGAGAATTCAACCTGTGGAAGATGCTGGTCCTATCCACCTTTGAATTCCATAGAACATGATCTCAACATGTCTTCTAGTGTATGAATATTTCACTCAGATTGGCCATCGGTTTGAGGATGATAGGCCATACTAAAGTTCAATTCAGTTCTTAGAGAATGTTGGAGACTTTTCCAGAACTTTGAGGTGAATCTAGGATCACGGTAAGATACAATAGATAGTGGTACTCCATGCAGCCTTACTACTTCTTTAATGTAAATCTGTCCTAGTTGATCCAATGAGAAGTCCTCTCGAATCAAGATTAAGTGAGCTGTCTTTGTAAGACAATCCACAATGACCCATATAGCATTGTTTCCTCTGGATTTTCTTAGAAGTCCAGTGAAAAAGTCCATGGTAATGTTTTTCCACATTCAGGTTGGTATGGGTAGTGGTTGCAGCATCCCCTTAGAATTTTTCCTCTCAGCCTTCACTTGTTGACATACCATGCACTTTGATGTATATTCACCAATCTCTATTTTCATATTGTCCTACCAAAAGTTTTCTCGAAGATCTTGATACATCTTTGTGCTACCAAGGTGTATAGAGAAATTAGAGTTATGTGCATCATCCAATAGTTCTATCTTTAGCTTAGGAATAGTGGGAACACAAAGCCTCTTCCCGAATTTCAAAATGCCACCTTCATAAGCGAAGTCAGTCAACTTCCCATCATTTATAGCATTAATCTTCTTTTGAAACTCCTCATCATCAGCTTGAGAACTTTTTATCCACTCTAGTAATGATGGTTGGGCAACCATTTGAAAAAGTAGTGATGTGTTACCTTCCTTGATAATTCCCATATCCATATTTACTAAATGCATGAACAAAGGAACCCTTTCAACTCTCATCTTGTTCAGAACTCCATGATCCTTTCTGCTCAAAGCATCTACTACATTATTTTCCTTCCCCAGGTGGAAGAGTATTGTGAAATAATTTTCTTTGAGTAGCTCAATCCATCTTCTTTGTCTCATGTTGAGTTATTTTTGTGAGAATATATATTTCAAACTCTTATGATCTGTATATATCTCACATTTTTCTCCATAGAGGTAATGTCTCCAAATCTTCAAAGCAAATATTACCGCTTCTAACTCAAGATCATGAGTTGGATAGTTTTGTTCATGAATTTTTAGCTGTCTAGATGCATAGGCAATCACTTGATCATTCTGCATAAGGATACAACCAATTCCTTTCTTTGATGCATCACTATAGATAACAAACCCATCATTCAATGATGGTAGGGTTAGGATTTGGGCATTCAATAACCTCCTCTTCAATTCTTCAAAACTTTCTTCGCATTATTTTGTCCATACAAACATAACTCCTTTTCATGTGAGCTTGATCATTAGGTTGGCTAAACGAATGAAGTTCTGAATGAAATACTAATAATAACCTACTAAACCAATAAAACTATGTACCCCAGTTACGTTCGTTGGAGTTAGACATTCTGGCACTACTTTTTTCTTCGCCGGATCTACAGATATTCCATCCATATAGACAATTTTCCCTAGAAAGGCAACTGATTGGAGCCAAAAATCACACTTTCTAAAATTTCCATATAATTTATTTCTTCTCGGAGTCTTAAAAATAGTGCACGAGTGATTTTCATGTTCTTCATAGGTTTTAGAGTACACAAGGATATCATCAATAAACACCACCACAAATTCATAAAGATATTTCTTGAAAACTCTATTCATCAAATCCATGAAAATAGATGGTGCATTAGTCAGTCCCAAAGGCATTACTGTAAACTCGCAATGTCCGTACCTAGTTTGGAATTTTGTTTTTGGAATGTCTTCTTTCCTCACAAGTAACTGATGATATCGAGATCGAAGATCAATCTTCAAAAAAAATTGGGCTCCATGAAGTTGATCGAATAAATCATCAATTTGTGTTAGAGGATACTTATTCTTTATTTTAACAGCATTGATTTCCCTATAATCAATGCACAACCTCATAGACCCATATTTCTTCTTAACAAAAAGAACAGGGACTCCCCATGGAGAAACGTTAGGGTGAATAAATCTTGTATCACTCAATTCCTCTAGTTGTTTCTTTAGCTCCACTAACTCCATAGTGGTCATTCTATAAGGGGTCTTTGATATGGGCCTTGAAATATGAATTAAGTCAAAGGAAAACTCAATTTTCTACCCTAGAGGATGTCCAGGTAAATCCTCTAGAAAGACATCAATATATTCTTGTACAACAGGTACATATTCTATCTGTACATTCTTCTCCTCACCCACATTTATTTCATTCCATTACTCCCCAATAATTGAATTCAGTAGAGCTACTGGGGGTGGATCTATATGAGAATCACATGGTGAGGTTTCTCCTCTAAAAATAAGAGATTCTACCCCATTCTCGAAAATTGTAACTTACTTATTCTTGCAATAGATCTTCGCATCATAATTTGAGAGCCAATCCATAGAGAAAATTATACTATAGTCAACCATTGGTATAATGATAAGGTTAGAAACTAAATCACGTTTATTTGTTATGAGGGGGACCAATCAACATGCCTTTGTTGCAATGACACATCCACTATGAGTTTTTACTGATAACTCTTTTATTAAATCAAATTGGACATATCTATTTTTCTTGTAAAATTTGGAAGATATAAATGAATGTGAAGATCCAAAATCAAATAAATTATTGGCTAAGTTGGATGAAACAATCAATGTACTTGCCACTACTTCATTAGGAACTTAAACCTCTGCAGTTGTAACCACATAAGCTTGGACTTGATCCCTTGGCCTTATTTGGGGAACATTTCCCTGACGCTTAGGAAATTCATGTTCATAATGTCCCATCTCCCTGAAATTGTAGCACATAACATTGGTAGCTTTTTTATTCCCCTTAGAATGACGAGATAGGTGCCCTTTTTCTCCGCACTTGTAACAGACTCCCATCCCCTTGAGGCAAGTGCCAGGGTGTTTCTTCCCACAATTACTACATAATGGAAATTCAACTCTTCCCTTATTCCTCATTCCCTTATTTCCTTTCCCAGAGTTTTCAGATGCCCTATTCTTCACTTTCTTTTCTTTAAAGTCATAAGACTTAGAGAATTAATTTTCTGTCTTGAAAGAACTTGAGGCTATATAGTCATATTATTCAAATCTTTGGGAGATAAGAGCCCTTCATGGGAATCATTTTAAACTATCAAAGAATCGATCAATTTTTCTCCTTGGATTATGTATGTAGTCTGCACCATTCCTTGCTAGCCTTGTAAAGTTGGCTTCATACTTGGAAACATTTTTCTCCTCCTTTTGCCTCAGATTCAAGAATTGCCTCTCTATATATTCTCGTTGTTCGTGAGGGAAATACTTTTCTAAGAATATTTCCTTAAAATCCCTCTTTTCCATCTCTTATATTTCTTCCTCCTCATTTTTATTTTGGACTAAGGACCACCACAGATCTGCATCACCCGTTAGACGATACACAGCCATGATAACCTTCTCTCTTTTGTTACATCCCAAAGAAAGAAATATCTTTTCAAGGGAACATATCCACTACTCTGCTAAAAACGGGTTTGTAGTACCATTGAATTATGGAGGTTTTTGTCACATAAAGTGATATAACATAGCTCCTCCACATGGTGGATCTGGAGTCTCCATACGAGTAAGGTTATTATTCATAACCTGAGTAAGTTTTCCTAGTATAGTTATGAGTTTCTCAGCATCAGAGCCAACATCATTCTCTTGCATCAGGGGGAAATACCTATAGGGAACACGTGTGTTCATGTGGCTTCCATTCCTTACACATGGCTCCATCTCTAGATAATGGTATACACTAGATTAGATTATAAATCATAATGTATAATCTTAACTTAAAAAATACTTATCAAAAATTGAGATCCTACACATGGATTATCCCATATTAAAAAATGGTTTCTTTGAGGAAAATTTTACATTTCAATCCTTAATAATGGCTTGTAAAGAAAATGTGAATTATTCTAAACATATCTCCTGGGAGTGTCGTAACCAAGAGTGCAGCAAGGCCCATTTTCAGGCACCAATTCCCGTTCGAGTCTATCTCAAAGCGATGTTTTTAGGTTTTACCCCTAGATACATCTGTGCCAGAGCTACCTCTACCTGCTTGTATCCAGACAGGGATGTATTTCTTGAAAAATCCATGTAATCTATTCCTTACCAAAATACCAGGATGTTATTGTATGTATATCCTCAAAGACTAAATTAGGGACTCTTCCCTAATTCTACGTTTTCTAAATCTAGTTTCCAATTATTCTACTAAACTTCCTCTAATACCAACTGTAAGGACCCGACCCCAGTTACCTGAGACAGTGCCTTATTGGTTACATAGGCATAAAAACAAGGAATAAACATCCCAAAGGACCAAGTAGTTTAGTATTATTGGAAACAAGATACATACATAAGTTCATCATTACAACTTGAAATGAAAAACAACAAAAAAACTCCTTAGACAAATTCCATAACTCCTAGGTTATTTCACCATGTCATTCATAATAGAGTTCTTCTTTCCATGAGAAAATAAAACATAATGAATGGGTGAGCTCAAATGCTTAGTAAGGATAAGCAATACAGCGGAAGATAACATAAACATTAGACATGGTGAATAATTGAAAACACATGCCTTTAGAAATAAACTGGAACATATTATGGTGGAAATATGAGTTGAGTAAATATTTCCATAACATAGCATAATCATGGGTATTCTAATAGTCGAATAACCACATGAACCATAAATACTATATTCATAATGATGGAATTCATAAAGCGGGACAACATATCTATACTGTCAAGGCCTCGTGCCAAGACCATAAATAATCATTTTGTCAAGGCCTTGTGCCGAGACCGTAGTTGATCTCATGAGACATACCGACGCACCGAGGGGCTATAGCGGGCACCACCTGACACTTACTATGTTCAATGCATTATTCATATTAACGGGGTTAAACATAAACATTATACACATTAATATAATAAATGTAAATAGCTTTCCCCGAACATTAAGCCAAAACACCAACCATTCGAACTACACTGATTAATGGTTTAAAGATAGCACATCAATAGCCAAAATAATCATAAAACATTAAATTGAATATTTTAGATGATAATATGGAATACTAATCCCAATATTACATAAGAATCAACAAGTGTGTTGATATAGAAGAAGATACTCTTATAGAATCTTCGAGTAATTCTTGAAATAAATACTCTTTAACTTTGAAAAGAAGAGTTATTTTGAAAAAAACATTGTATAAAACCAGAATTGAAGTAAGATATTTTTTTCATAAAGAAATTTGTGATTTTATAGATATTATGGTTTCCAAAATAGATTATATATTCCCCTTGAAAATAGGTAAGAAATTGAGATATTCCCTTGAATCGGGCTTGTATTTCGGAAACAATTTGAAAGATCCTTTTAAAGAATGTAACTAAACATAAAATAAAGAAGGATTCTAGTTTGTGTAGATATATAGAACACTGACACAGAATTTATTATGAGTATACAATAATACATAAGAATTTCATTGAGGTAATTTAGACAATGAAAATTACCCGAATGGAAATGGAAGTTCGGGTGGAAAAACCCTTACCTTAAATTTGAATGTGTTCCCCTCTTGAACTTAAGGTCCTAGAATATGAAATTATAGATATAAATAACTTATTTCAGAACCTAATATACATTTATTTAGTTTATCATAATTCATTTTAGTTCATTTATGTTATTATTTATATGTTATTATGTTGAATTATGTCATTCTGGAGTGTTTGTTTTCTTGATTTTCATAATTGGTTCGCTTGTTTTTAAGTAATGAAGTTCATGTGGAATGGTTGTAAATATCCAGAATTGAAATTACAAGTTATTTATGAACATAAAGAATTTTTAATGTCCACTTATATCATTTGGCTACATGGAATGATGATGAATCATTAGATGACAATCAATCCGATTATTTGGCGGTATTTGGATTATTATGAACTAGTTTTGTCACATAAATTATTTATATGTACATATACTGGTTCCTGAATATTAATTAGGTCTAAATTCTTATATTATAGTCTATTTCGACCATAAATATGGTTTCATGACCAGTAATTAAGTAAATATTGAAGAACGAAACTTCATCGTCCACGAAGGTTATAAATTGGAACCTCATGGACGTTGATTTAGTTTATAAAAATAGAAGGGAGGGGTGTAAGAATATTGATGATGGTTCTTACATTAACATGATAAAAATACTGTATATAGATGATAATAGAGTTATCATGGTCATTTGGTAATAGGATGCGAGGAGAGGATAACAAAAAAAGATAAATTCTAATGAAACTCAAAGAAAAAGAAAGGTGCCTTACCTCTTGAAATAACTTCCTCGAGAACCTCCTTAAGGGAGGGGATTTGTGTCTTTTGGAAATACCAAGAGATTCCTGGTAGTGGGGAGTGACTAGGGAAGGGTATTTGGACAGAACTTTGAGGATATTCAAGGCTTAGAGGAGTTAAGAGAAGAGGAAGTGGTGAGGGGTTTTTATAGTGGAGGAGAGGGGTAATTTTTGAATATTTAATTCATTATTTTATTATTTCCCTCAAGGAAACCAATAGTATTTTTTCATGTGACCCCTAATAGTAATAAGTGCATGTGAGTTCGAACCAAGTGGCCTTTCATCACTTTTTATGTCATAAATAGTTTATTTAACTGATAATTTGTATATACAGTATTTTATCGTATTTCACTATTCATCAAAAATTCTAGAATTTCAGAAAAATCCCAAAAATTTACCCCTAGGATTTTTTGACATGTAGAATTCAAAAATGAACTCCATTTTTCAAAATTAATTTTCTAATTATTATTAATTTAATTTTTATATAAATTCATGATTAATTCGAAAAATAACAATTTTAAGGTGCAATTAGTTTTATTTCACATTGAAAAATTAATTAAGATCTCATTATATTATTTCCTTAAGAAAATTAAATAATAATATTATTTACTATTCATAAGGTTCATATTACTATACCTATTACCATTCATAAGGGTGTGTTACTATTCTAAAAAACAAGTTTGTTCTATCAGACTCTAAATGACTTGTTGGTCACAACTCTAGATGACCGTTATTCGAAATTCCAAACACAGTAGAGGAAAAGTTGTATTTAATGGCTAGATAATAAAATGAGTTCAATATTTATTTTAAAAATCTTAGTTTGTTACACTACATCCTAAAATTTATAACTAAACATCAATTTATATAATTTATATTATCTTTTAATGAGGATTCTATTATGATAGGGTAGTTCATCAATATCGTGAAAAATAAGGAATGTGGCCAAGGGCTAAGCATGAGGACCATGACAAGCTCTATGAATAGAAAAGTATTATGTTATATATAATAAGATTTCACTATCCAAATACATATCAAAAAAATTACTTGTTCTCCTCAATGTTTCTGTAGTGTCTGAAACAAACCAATGGAAAATATTGCGGTTATTATGATTGTAAATTTATGATATAGATCATATTTCATGAACAAATGAGCATAAATAAAGAGGTATTTTAAAAGATAATTACAATTTAGTTTAAAATACTTATTATTCCTTTATGTATTTATATTTTTCTAGTAATACTATGACTTTCGAAAAGACTCATACTCACAAGATGATATAGATGTGCTTAGAAATTAATGGGAATCATACTTAATGGAAGAATGTACACAAATAACAAAATGATGTGACTTATATAGAAGTAGTGGATTTTTTATATTTATGTTTAATTTACTTCTTTTTAGTATTACTCATATAATAATATTTTTCTTATATAGGTGGATCAAGTTGTTCAAGTCAGGGTGGTTTATTTCAAACTTATCATGCTCGTGAGAAATTTTACTTTGAGGCTATAACTTAGAATTCAAGGATAAGGTAAAGTTTATTTTAATATACAATGTTTTTTATCATGATATTATTTTTTCTCTACTGAATTAACATAATATAAATTAAATGATTGACTACTCAGATGTTTTCCATAAACTTATTCTCCCTCAAAACCTTGTCATCCTGGTATTGTTATCATTTATCACCTTCTTTAAAAGGTTGTGGATGAAACATAAAGGAAAGTGATAAATTTAGACAATGCAGTGTTTCCATTTTGACAAATAAAGCTAATGGAGAGCATGGTAACACATGATGTGGATGATATGACTCAAAGTGTGTGTTTTTTTTAATTAATTAAATTTTTTCATCATTTTATCTATTATTTGTATGTTAATTTCATTATAATTTTTATCTAATACTTATTTAGATTTTTATACAGATCTTTTGGGAAGTCATATTTTCCTTTCAACTCTCTCTAACAAACCATAAAAGAGAGAATATGTTCATTTCAGGTGGAAGAGGAAACCCCATGTTTCATGAAATTTGAAGTGAATAGTAACAATGAATATACTAAGGAATTTATTGGTAGTTGAATAAAATGTATGACTTTCCAAAATATCTATCATAAACTTTTTCCTAAACAATTTAGTAATCAATCTCAGATCAATCAGCCGCACCTCAATCTAATACACAGTGTTCTCAATATGACTTAGAGTGTATGTTTTTTAGTTTATAATAGTCTCCGATCCTTTAATATTGATGTATTATGAACTACCATACTGTGATATATGACTCATTATTATGATTTATGATATACAGGGTATGAATTTTTAATGTTAATATCACCTTCTAACATCTTTATGCTCATAGTATCCTTATATGATCATTGATATCATCCTTGTTTACACTTATTAAGAATCTATGATCATCCTTTATTATGTTTAATATCCTTGGTTTATTAAGAATGATTTTATAAATGATGTGTCTAAGAAGGTTTCTAGTAAATAAAAACTTAATGAGAGACTCTTATGAACTAGTTCATTATGATTCCATATTTCCAAAATCACTAGACCTAAACTATTCTTGCAAGGATTATTATTTTATTTAAGGAATATTAATCTACTAATATGTGATATAAATTTATGAAATTTATGGGTCAATATAGTTGGTATTATATCAACTAACCTACTCAAAACCAAGAAAAAATAAAAAGTGACCGATATCTGTCAAAGTGTCTCTTTTTATTTAAATTGGCATTACTTTTAGTAAAAAGATCAACTGACATACTGAAAACTAATCAAATTAATTCATATTGTTTTGAAACATTAGGAAAATTGTCTATAAGTCATTATTGATGTGTAAGAATCAACCACACCTCAATCTGATGCATGGTGTGGTCAGTATGACTTTAAGTGTGTATTTGTATATAAAATTGATATTAAATTCGGAAAAAAGAAAAAGTGACAAACTGAAAACCAAGAAAAAATATTTTAATTGTTTTGATACTTTAAGAAAACAATCCATGAGTCATTTTTGACATGTAGGAATAAACCACACCTCAATCTGACATGCGGTGTGACCAGTATGACTAAAAGTATCAGTTTTTAGTTTAAAATTGATATTTTAGTTCAAAACATTTCACTCACTGAAAACCAATAAAACACACTCCGATTATATTAATAATTTAAGAAAGATATTCATAAATCATTTGTGACATTTATGAAGTAGTATCACATCAAACCGACGCACGATGTGATCGATGTGAAACAAAATATGTGTTTCCAGTTTGAAATGACATTTTAGTAAAAAAACACAACTGGAATACTGAAAATTGAGAAAAAACATTCAGATTGTTTTCATACTTTATAAAAATGATATATACGTCATTTTTTATTTGTATTAATCAACCACACCTCAATATGATGCATGGTGTGGACGGTATAGCTCAAAGTGTCTCTTATTCTTTAGAATTGACATTAATTTAAGTAAAAAAAACAAGTAACATACTTAAAACTTATAAAATACATTTGGATTGTATTTATAATCTAGGAAAATGATACATGAGTCATTTTTGAAGTGTAAAAGTCAACCTCACCTCAGTATGACACACGGTGTGGCTGGTATGACTCAAAGTTTCTCTTAATATTTAAAATTGACATCAATTTAAGTAAAAACAAAAAGTGACATGCTAAAAACCAATCAAACACATTAGGATTGTTTTTATATTGTAGTAAAATGATACATGAGTCATTTTTACTTGTATGAGTCAACCAAACCTCAATACAATGCACGGTGTGACCGGTATGACTCCAAGTGTGTCTTTTTATTTAAAATTGACATTAATTACATAAAAAAGAACATGTTACATACTAAAAACCAAGAAGACACATTCGAATTGTTTTGAAAATTTAGGAAAAATAATCCATGAGTCATTTGTGACATGAAACCACCTCAATATGATGCCTGGTGCGATCGGTATGACTAAAATTATCAGTTATCAGTTTGAAATTGAAATTTTAGTTCAAAATGTGGCACTCACATAATACCAAGAAAACACACACCAATTGTATTGATAATTTAGGACAAAAATACATAAGTCATTTGTAATGTGTATAAAGTAGTCACATATCAAACCGATGCACTATGTGGTTAGTATGACTCATAATGTGTGTTTTCAGTTTGAAATAACATTTTAGTAAAAAAAAACACAACTAACATATTGAAAACTGAGCAAACATATTTGGATTATTTTGATACTCTAGGAAAATGATATATAAGTCATTTTTGATATGTAGGAATCATTTTCACCTCAATACAATGCATGGTGCGGCCTGTATAAATCAAAGTGTCTCTTTTAATTTAAAATTGACATTAATTTAAGTAAAAATAACAAGTGACATACTGAAAATTGACCAAACATATTCATATTGTTTTTATATTTTAGAAAAATGATCCATGAGTCATTTTTGGCATGTAAGAGTGAACATTACCTCAATACGATTCATGGTGTGATCGATATGACTCAAAGTGTGTCTTTTTATTTAAAATTGACATTAATTTAAGTAAAATAGAAAAACCGACATACTGAAAACCAAGAAGACACATTCTAATTATTTTGATACTTTAGGAAAATTATCCAAGAGTCATTTTGGACATTACCATCCCTCAATCCAATGCACGATGTGACCGGTATGACTAAAAGTGTTTGTTATCAGTTTAAAATTTATATTTTAGTTCAAAACATGGTAGTCATTGAAAAAGAATCAAACACACTCTGATTGTCTTGGTAATTTAGAACAACAATTCATAAGTCATTTTTAACATGTATGAAGTAGTCTCACATCAAAACAATGCATGATGCAATCAGTATGACTCATAATGTGTTTTTCCAGTTTGAAATGACATTTTAGTAAAAAAACACAATTGGCATACTGAAAAGTGAGAAAACATATTTGGATTGTTTTGAAACTATAGGAAAAGGATCTATAAGTCATTTTTTATGTGTAGGAATCAGTCACACCTCAATACGATCCATGTTGTGGCTAGTATAACTCAAAGTGTCTTTTTTTATTTAAAATTGACATCAATTTAAGTAAAAAAACAAGTGACACACTGAAAATTAACCAGACACATTAATATTTTTTTGATATTTTAGTACAATGATCCATGAGTCTTTTGTGACATATAGGAGTCAATATCACCTCAATAAAATGCACAGTGTTGTCGGTATGACTCTAAGTGTGTCTTTTTATTTAAATTTGACATTAATTTAAGTAAAAAGAAAAAGTGACATACTGAAAACCGAGTAAACATGTTTGGATTGATTTTATACTTTAAAAAAACGGACCATGAGTCATTTTTGGACCTGTATTAATCAACCACACCTAAATCTGACACACAGTGTGAGTGGTATGTATAAAAGGGTCTATTATTAGTTTAAAATTGACAATTTAGTTCAAAATGTGTCACTCATTGAAACCCAGTCGAGAACGCTCTGATTTTCTTGATAATTTAGGATAACAATTCATAAGTAATTTTTGAAATGTATGAAGAATTCTCATATAAAACTGATGCATGATGCGACCAGTATGAATCATAATACGTGTTTCGAGTTTTAAATGACATTTTAATAAAAAAAACAACACCACTAACATACTAAAAACTAAGAAAATGCATTCAAATTGTTTTTATACTTTATAAAAATTATCTATAAGTCATTTTTGATGTATAGGAATCATTATAACCTCAATACGATGCACGATGTGTCCGGTATAACTCAATGTATCTTTTTTTTTTAATTTGACATTAATTTAAGTAAAAAACACAAGTGACATACTGAAAACTGAGAAAACATATTCAGATTGTTTTGATATTTTAGGAAGATGATCTATAAGTCATTTTTTACATGTAAGAATCATCCACACATCAATATGACACATGGTGTTTCCAGTATCACTCAAAATGTCTCTTTTTATTTAAAATTGACATTAATTTAAGTAAAAACAATAAGTGACATACTGAAAACCAAGAAAACACATTCATATTGTTTTGATAATTTAGAAAATGGTTTGTATGTAATTTTTAACATGTAGGAATCAACCCCACCTCAATCTTATGCACATTGTGACCGGTATGACTAAAATTTTTCGTTATAAGTTTAAAATTGAAATTTTAGTTCAAAACGTGTCACCCACTGAAAACCAAGAAAACACACTCTGATTATTTTGATAATTTATAAAAGTGATTCATAATTCATTTTTGATATGTATGAAGTGGTATCACATAAAACCAATGCACGATGTAGCTAGTATGACTCATAATGTGTGTTTCCTATTTGAAATGACATTTTTGTAAAAAAACACAATTGGCATACTGAAAAATGAGAAAACATATTTGGATTGTTTTGATACTTTATTAAAACTATCTATAAGTAATTTGTGACATGTAGGAATCATAATCACATCAATATGACACACGGTGAGGACAGTATAACTCCAAATGTGTCATTATTTAAAATTGAGATTAATTTTAGTAAAATAATAAGTGACATACTCAAAACTGAACAAACACATTCGTATTTTTTTGATATTTTAGGACAATAATTAATAACTTATTTTTTATGTATAGGTATCAACCCCACCATAATAAGACTCAAGATGTGACTGGTACAACTCCAAATGAATCTTTTTTATGAAACATTGAAATTTTATTAATGTATTCCATCATATTTATTTTTAATTTATTTCTTTATATTATTACTAACCCAATATTGGTTTTTTATATAGGCAGAATCTTTTTCTTGGGATGAGATGATTTTTTTTGGAAACTGATACCATGGGAAGACATTTTTTAGAGGGGGTCATGAGAATTAAAAGATGAAACATTATTGCTTCTATATTTTTTTTGGATAATTCTATATGTAATTATATAAAACATTGTTTGAAATGTATATAGAAGTTTTTTTGTATATACCATAGGTGGATATTTTTTTATTCCTAGTGTCACATTAAATGTATATAGAATTTTTTGAAATTGTAGGTTTTTGTTGGGTGTGTTGTCATATTAATAGCACATTACAGCTAAAATGAGTTTTATTGGCGATATTTCGAGCACTGATAAAGGGTCTCCTTTATCAGTTCTATTTAAAGAACTGATAAAGAGTGTCCTTTGTCAGTTATTTTTTTAGCGTAGATAAAGGACCCATTTTATCAGTGCTTTTTTAGTACTGATAAATGGTACCAACTTATTATTTTTGTGATTAACAATGTTTTTCTATTTCTGTTAAAATAAAGTTTACGTGTTTTTAAAGGGGATATATGTAGTATTGAAATTTTTAATCATAATAACTTGAAGACAACCTCACGCTAACATGGAAATGGATTTGAAATAACTTGATTTCTCATGTGGTAACATACCTTCACAATCATAGAAAAAAACTCATGATGACTCCATAGTAACTCCTGGTATATTCGACAAATCTCTTCATAGTCACAATGTAAGAGACTCCATGTATTTTGGTGGGAATCTAAATGTCAATGATGATGATGAAGTGTAGTTGAGGATATATTCAAGGTTTATTTTCCTGAAATGCTGATGTCATGTTGCTGAAGCACTATCAGTGCTAATGATGAGCGGAAGAGCTTCTTCCATGTGCATTGAGGATGGTCGAGCCACTATACAATCATGAAAGACACCCAAATTTGGCATGTTGCAAAACTTTGTGAGAAGTTAAGAACGCATGAAGCAAGGATGCCATGAGTCTTCATGAGATGGGATATCTTAATCTTATATAGAAAAGTTATACACATAGAAGAAGATGAAGCTGGGATGCATCCATGGTGAAGATGAGGCACTGTAGAATAATATATAGATAGATATATATTGTTTCCATTATATATATATAATATTTAAAAAATATAATGATATATATATATAAATGAATCATAATATTTTAAATAAGTCATAAAAATTTAATACTATAATTTTATTAACTAAAATAGTAAACATAAATTTTAAGAAAGTATTACCGAAACATTTAAACAAAAAGAATACTGGTGATGTGTGGCAGAACATATTTTAAAATATTAACATATTCTAATTAAAATTAAAGAAATATAAATTCAGTAAATGTGAGAAATTTAAAATTAAAACAATTACAATAAAAAACAATTTATTGTAAGGATTTTTAATTTAACAAAATAATAAAATTCAAACTCCACAACACTAACATTTCCCCCTTTTTTGTAAAATAAAAAACTGGACATTTAAGTAAATTTCCAAAAAATTATTCCCATTTGGGAAATTTATCAAAAAAATAAAAAGGTTAAATCTCCAAAAAATTCTCCCCCTTAAATAATAAAGAGTTACAAATACCCTGATTTTTATGGATTATTCAATTATATAAACAAATTAGTACTTTTAAAAATAGAATATAAAATTATACTACAATATTATTCCTTTTCACAGATAATATAATAAAGAAATTATAAAAAAACTGATACAATAGAATTTTGAACAGTGATAAAATTAAAATTATTAAACTGTAATTTTCTCAACACTAATGTAGAAAAATCATAAATTTTTAATAAATAATTTATAAATATTAGGATAACTACCCCAAAATTCATACTTTTTTAATAAATTGAAACAATTTTGATTGGAGTATAATAAACTAGTGTTAACAGTTCCTTAAACATATCATATTATTCAATATACATAATTTAAATGAATTTATTTTTTATTAGAGATATATCTTGCACAAAAAAAACTGAAAACATAATATTAAGCCTTGATGTAGTCAAATAAAGTAGGTTTCCTATCATTCCTCTATAGATTTTATCATTCCTATATTTTCCAAAATCATCCACATCCATTTTAGAATTATCTCTCATTTGATTTCTCATAGTTTTACATGAATCACAATTTATTTTTTTAATCAAATATTTAGTATATTTTCCTTGATTTAGAAAAAATCCATTTTTTCTTTCTAAAATTTTAACATTAAGAAAAAAATTAGTTCACCCATTAAGCTCATATTAAATTCATTTGTCATTAATTTTGAAAATTCAATACTAAGAATATCATTTTCAAATCCAAATACACCATCATAAACATATATTTGAATAATAAAAATATCATTAGAAACTTTATTTATAAATATAGTTGGATCAACCTTTCCTTTGTTAAAATCATTTTTAAATAAAAATATAGTTAGTATATCATATTAAGATCTTGGATATTTATTTAGAACATACAATGATTTATTAATTTTGAAAACATGATTGGGAAATTCATTATTTTTGAAACTAGGTGGTTGATTAACCTAAACCTCCTCAGAAATTACACTATTTAAAAATTCACTTTTTAAATCCATTTGAAACTAGTCAAAATTTTGATAGCATGCATTAGATAATAAAATATGAATGGATTTTATTCTAGAAAATAGTGCAAATCAATCTTAAAAATAAACACCTTATTCATGTAAATAACATTATTCAACTAATATATCCTTATTTCTTACTATATTACTATAATCATCCATTTTATTTTAAAACATCTATTTGGTTCCAATGGGATATTTATCTTTAGCCAGCTCAACCAGATTCGAAAATTTATTTATGTCAAACGGATTAAGTTTATCATGACTAAAATTTATCCCATTTAAATCATTCAATGCTTATTTAATGTTAATACAAAAAAAATTATAAATAATGATAGAATTCGAACAAAAATTCAAAAATATATTTTTAGATCTTATTCCAGCTTCAATATTTTCAATTATATTTTTTAAATAATGGTCTCTAGTTATTTTCCAATTAATATAATAGTTTTTAGAAGAGATATTCTCCCCCTCAACTAATGTGTTATCATTTTTAGGTTTATATTTATCAAAATTGAACTCTTTAAATTTTTAATCATGATTATCATAATCTATATTTTGTTTTTAATTATTTTCAACGAAATTTACAAGAATAGATTCCTCCATTGACAAGGTTATCTTGTTATACACTAAATATGCTTTAATTTTATTTCAATATTCTAGAAAAACACCTTCATCGCTTTGATAATAAAACTTATCCAAATTATAATTAGTATTTAAATAATTAACTTTATAAATAATAAATTTAAAGTGACCAATCTTATGTTTCTTTTCTTTAAATAGTTTGTAAAGGGTTTTCTTTAATACATATCTTATTTAAAATCTGTTTATGATATTAAAAAAAGTATTAAGTGATTTTTTCTGACAATATTTTGGTAAATTGATTTCATTTATCATATTCTTTTCCATTTTTTGAATAATTTTGTTCTTCCTCTCTATAACGCTATTTCTATGTGGTTTTCTAGGGGTAGACAATTATAGAAATATCCATTATCTTCAAAAACTTTCTCAAAATATAAGTTAAAAAATTATCCTCCTTTATCACTTTTGATTTATGTTATTAAATAACCTTTTTGATTTTGAATCTATTTACAAAATACAATAGACTTGTTTAGGGTTTCACTTTTATTAGATAGAAACTGAGTCCAAATGAATCTAATAAAATCCTCTACAATTATAAATGCATATCTCTTCCAAAATAAACTTGTAGTTCCAATGAGTATAAATAAATGAAGATGAATTATTTCTAAACATCTCGTTATATTAACATTATTGTAATATCTAAAAGACTCTTTGTGATAATTACCTTTTTTTCAAGAATCACAAACAAAATAATTAGCTGCTTTAAAGTTTTTGAAGTCATAGAACTTGTCCATATTTTTCTAGATTGTATATTTATTGAAGATGAACATGTCCTAACCTTCTATGCTAAATAATATGATCAATTTCTACAAAATTTAATCACTTTAAATTTTGATAGGCTAGTTCTGAAAAATATATCGAGTAGATATTCTATTTTCTATTAGCATAAAATAAAAAAATATTATCTTTATAAACAAGACATTTATTATCTTCAAACATTACACTCATTTCATCCTCAAAATGCTATGAGATACTTATCAAATTGTGTTTTAGTCCCTATATAAATAGTAATTTAGAAATTATAATATATTTTAATATTCCTAATTCTTTAAATGCTCCCACCTTTTCTTTAGAGTTATCACCATAAGTGATAGTGCATCCATCACATGAACTAAAAGAAAAAAAGTTAGAAATATCACCAGTCATGTTCCTAGAAAACTAATTGTCCATATACCATTTATCTTTATAAATCTTTAGTAAGGTTTCCAATAAAACAGATTAAGCATATAATTATTTTAGTACCCAAGGTATTTTGGGTCCAACTAGATTAGTGATAAACTTTTTGGTACCCAAACTGATTTAAGATATTTATTATAAGGTAATCTATAAGATAAATTCTTCTAAAATTTTTTATTGGTATGGAAAAATGACTAAGTAAATCTTAATTAACATTCATTTTTCATAATTCCTTTTTAAATTACATATAAAGCATATAACACTTGATATATTCCCTTTACTGCTTTAAAAAAAATATTTTTTCGCATCATAGGAATCTAACTATTATAACTGAATCTAGTTTTTTCTTCATTCGGTTTTCTCATAGCTATGATCTTATCTTTTTTTTTCATTCCCTAGAATAAAAAAACATAATGTTTCTTTTAATCAAATAAATTCCCATTTAATATTTTCATTATATATTTGAATAATTTTTAGGTCACCATAGATTTTCATATTTGAACATGATCCTATATTTCTTAATTTTCTATTTTATTGTTTTATCTTCTTATATACATTAAAAATTTTATCTTTATCATCAAAAACTAAATAAATCTCTTATCTTGATCTTCATTAGTTTTTTGGAAGAAATATTTTATTATTTCATTATCATCTTTGAGATTAATCATTTCATAATCTGCAACCCCTTTCAATTATATATTTCTCAAAAAAAATTATTTTTTCTTTTTATGCTTTAATTTTCATATTTTATCTTTAAAATTATCTATATATTTCAAACATTCTCAAAATATCCTTTTTAAACTTTTAATTTTGTTTAGTTAATTATTTAACTTTATTTTCAATATCAAACTCATAATTTAAACTATAATCAGAATTAGTGTTTACCTCATTAATTGTTGTTTCCATCATGCATAGATTGGATTATTATTTTATACTCTCAGAATTATCACCGTTTGAGTTTAACTCCTCTTCACAATTCCATCCAACATCATATGCATGTTCTAACTCCTTGTATTTTGATGTCTTTACCTTTTTGTTTCAATTTTGGATTGTCTAACATGATATGTCCTTTTTTCACACACAACATATTAATTCAGAAAAATTGTATTTGTTACTATTATATTTCTTACTACTCTTTCTATCATCATTTTGATGTTCTCTTCTAAGATACTTCTTTGGACCTCATTTTTAATTCATGTACTTATAGACTCCATTATTAAAAAGTTTTATTTATTCATTATCACTTTGTTACAACTAGAATCTAAAAAAAATAGAAAAAACATTTATATTAGATTCATGTTTTATACCTTTTCCTTTTTTTTATATTCTTCACAATTATTATTCTTTATATCCAGCTCATATTGAATAAGTAGTAATATAAGTTCATCCATTGAATACTTTATGTAATCCTTACTTTATTTAATCACAACCTTTATTGAGTGCCACCATTTAGGTATATCTCGAAGTATTATTTCAATAACAACTTAGTTCTTATTGGTCTCCCCAAGAGCAACCATGTTTTTTAAAATTTTAGAGAATTTGTTATATATCTCATTAATTCACTCTTGATCATTCATTTTGAGTTCTTGACACTCAGTCCCATGAATGCCCATCTTGGTTCTCTACAACTTATCAACTCCTTGATGAGTGACTTTTAATGTCCACCAGATGTTATAAGTATTTTTACATGATGAAATATGAATATACATACTTCTACTTAAAAAACAATATCATTAATTCATAACATTTTAGTTTAGAACACATTTTATAGCATCGTTTCTTGTTAGAGTTTCTATATATACATTGTGAAAGATATAAGGTTTTGAAATGATATCCCAAAATCAAAGAACTATATTATTTATAAATGCATCAAATTGGTCCTTCTAGTATACACAGTTACTTCTATTTAATTGAGGTGGTCTGATGAGATTCAATAACTCAAATTTATGACTTACCATAACAAATTAGTGGATCATTTTTTAGATTGTTAAGTATGGGATAACGATTATTAAAAAAGATAATTAAACATTAATAACCAAATTTTTAAAATGAACCATCCTCTAACACCAAGTGTGGGGTCCCAGTGATATCGAAATATTGATTAGAGGGGGTGACTAATCCTTTTAAAAAACTAATTTAAAAATATAATTATTAGAGTAATAAAAGTGAACTCGAAATTTAATATATGATCACAATATTTTTATAGTGATTCATTTCACCAAGATCCTAGCATACTATTTAGTCTTCCTTACTCTATTAGAATTTTCGTATTCAATAAGAGATTCACTTTTTCTAGGAAGTGAGAACCCTGTTATAGATATACCTTTTTCACCTAGTAGTATAAACCTAACTAAACATTAAAGGTCCCACAACCGACATATCTTTTCCTCTGGAATCACAACCCAACCTTCCTTTTGGATAGGAGGAATAACCTAGTTTGATATTTTTTTTATGGGAAAATATTAAATCGACTCTAGAGTCACACAAAAATTATCAAAAGATACAACAATTGAAAACCCAAAAATAATTAAGAAAATAAATGACGTACAAGATGATGATTGTTGATATGTCTTAATAACTTCAATCGCTTCAGTCATGGATGATCAAAATGATGAAATCCTTCATGATCACCCCAAAGGAATAATAATTGTAGAAGATCTCAATTGTGTGTCGAGAATAAGTTTTGTATCACATTATTGAATAAACAGCGTCAATTTTATTATATCACATGATATATATTGATCTCATTAAAATGGATTAATATTACATCATTAATTCTAGGATCTTCTTGATTACAAAAAAGTATCTAATTGAACAATCATAAAATTCTATAGGTTTGAAAATAAAAATAATTAGAATAATACCATTACCTATAATTTTAATTATCGCACTCATAATTCTCATGTACTTTTATTCCTGCATGGAAATCATTAAAAACAACTTTTAAGATATTTTTTAGAATAAATGAGTTTTTTTAAAATGATTAATATAATTAAAAAAAATATCCTACTAACATACCTTAAGTTGTTAATTCAAAAGCTATAAAAAAACAGAGAATAAAATAAATAATATGAAAATTATCATTAAAATAATTATTTTCATGATATTTTTCTACTAAATAGTTTACAACATATTCTTTATAATATATATTTATTTTACAAAGAAATGGAACAATTAAAATAGATTAATTATACTTGCAGTGAATAAAAATATAAAAATATCACTAAGGGAAAAACATGCTGAATATATATATTTTTTCTCAAAATAAAAAAAATCAACGAATTAACCTTGTGAGACACAAACCTTGCAATTGGTTAACTTATAATGTAATCAAACCATGCGGTCAGTATACTGATCTTATGAATAGATTTTTCATGTGAGTTCTTGAAAATAATACTCAATATAGGATTAAAAATAACTCATAGTCACTTTGTAAAAACTCATGATTAATTTATAAAAGAAATCATTTTAGTCACTTTAAAAAATAGCTCATGCGGTCACTTTGAAATAGCTTCATGGTAGTTTTAAAATACCTTCATGATAGCTTCAGATTTGGCTTCATGGTAACTTAAAGACAATTGCATTGTCAGTTTGTAAAGGAATTCATGTAGGTTGGTGGTAATATAAACATTGGTAAAGTTTATGTTGTGCAACCGAGATACTTCCATGTGCATTGAGTATGGTTGAGCCGTTGTGAAACTGTGAAGGATACCCAAATTTGGCACGTTGCACTACCATTTTGATGAGGCATTGTTGATCTGTTGTCGTAAACTGGTGTTGTTAAAGGAGTAATGCTAGCGAAGCTTCCTTGAAGAGGTACTATGATATCATTGGAAGGGGATAGCATTGCTACCATAAGAACATCATACAAATTATGAGAAGGTAATAACACTTTAAGATAGGTTCCTAAGAGTCACCATAATAAGGGACGTCATGAGATTCTATAGATGAGTAGCACATGAAGTAGAAGATAAAGTAGAGATGCTACCTTGGTGAAGACAATGAAATGTATAAGAATATATATACACTATTTAATATATATATATATATGTGTGTGTGAGTGTGATTTCAAAAATATAATAACATAAATATATAAATTGAATCAAGATATTTTAAATAAGTGATAAAAGACTAATACTATAATTTTATAAACTAAATTATTAAACTTAAAATTTAATAAAGTATTACTAAAATATTTAAACAAAAAATCAAAGTGATATATGGAACAAAATATTTTAAACATTTCACATATACCAAATAAATTAAATAAATATAAATTTAGTAAATGTGATAAATTTTAATTTAACAAAACTAAAATAAAAGAAATTAATTTAATTGAATTTTAATTTAACAAAATAATAAAATTAAAACTCACCAACACTAAAAAACCAATATTTGGTTGGGATGAATGCTCTAAACTCATAGAATGGAAATCTATAATTGAAGTGTGAGTATAAATACATATTGTCATAATGAATCAACATGAATGGTTAAATAATGATTTTTGATGAGTTTTAATAAAAAAATGGTAATTATTAATTACTAAATGATTAATGATGATAAAATTTGGTGTTTGTGTGCTTGGTTGGGAATTATATTTCTATTAATATAGATGGAAACCATGTTTTTAATGAGATTCATTATCAATAGTTAGATTCTAGGGTAAGATAGTTACCCTAAGACTAATTCTGTATTACAGTATCTTTATGTTCTATTGCTTATTAAGATCCACCACTTGTGTAAGTAGGGAAAACGACACCCATAATGACCATGGGTTTTGGGTGTTTTTTCCAACATATGGGGTATCAAGGTTATGAATACCTAAATACACTATCACCATAATCTCTCTTCTAGATAGATAATAGTGTGTATGCATATATAGGTTGTGATGGATTAAGTCATAGTGTATGTTCTCCTATGGGTTCTCAAGACTCTCTATTTTACCATACATGTACATGTGGGTTGTATATTTATAACGACCCATACTTTACATACATTGTTATTACTTCAAAATTTAAGCACACTTATTACAACATATAACAAAACCATAAAAGGACCGTATAGGTATAATGTCTTTAGAAACTGGGAAACTTAAACAACCGGTTCATAAATCATCTACACTGTCTCCCTTTTATTTTATCATATCTAGAGTCCCTTTTGGAATATCTTACTTAATACCCTTCTTCCTAACCTGGGGAAAATAAAACATAAAAAAGGGTAAGCTCAAATGCTCAGTAAGGGTAAACAAAAGAAATATCAATCACATCATATTCATAAGAACATAACATTTTGGAAATCTTAACCTGCAAAAGAGATCATAATTTCATAACATTGGATAAATCATAGTAGTGAAATGTAATCCCAATAATCATAACATGAAACTTTGTTACATACACACATAATCATATAGAATCATTTCTTAGTAGTCAAGATTCATTGCCAAGACTATCTTAGCGGACAAAGTCCATTTCTGAACCGAGTTCACTCCTCGTTTCAGTCCTATATCATTGAACCGGATTAACCGGCCGTTCCAACCATGTCTATCTCATGAGATATAAATCTTTACCCAATGCATTGGAGGGAGATATAGGTCCCACCCATCTCATAATTATACCATTTTTATGTGTGCCACAAGATCATAAATCATACATCATAGCATAACCCATGTAATAAAAATGGGATTCTTAAACATCATGCCATCATATAAGATAAAAGGAACTCATAAAAATAATTCCATCATAATCAAATCAATTTAAAAATACGTATAAAAACAGAACCCTATATTATCTTAGATGGAAAATAATTTTGATAAAACACTTGAACTCCATTCTTGAGGAAAATATCCTTTCTACTTCAAAAACATTTTTCCTTTCTTAACATGTCATAAAATTTTAAACTAAAAGAAGTTAATTAAAAATAAACTTGAAAACTTGTAAAGGAATCTTCATGGAAATAATGTTCTAAAAATCCATTCATGCCATATAAGTTAAAGAAAAACATTCTTCTCGTACTTTGGCCGGAAAAGTCAAAAAAGTACCTCGTACTAAAAACGACAAAATATTCCTATCATATATTTTACTAAAAAAACTCACCAATGGGTAAAATTGGATTTAAACAATTTTTGGAGGATATAAATAATGTTACATATTGAGGAAACATGGATTTGGATGATAAATATTCCCCAGTAAATTCTGAAGTATAAACAATCTCGGATAAAAATGAGAGTGCAAGATTTTCCCTTACCTTAGGTCCGATTTGCTTCGTACATGTCCAAAACTCCTATATAATGATTTAAATAATGTTATGAACTTATTACAGAATCTTAACCATTGTTATTATCTCATATATGGTCATATTCTTAGCTTCTTGTTGGTAATATTTCATTGCTACTTGTTATTCGGGTGTTTATTGCTTTTTGTTCTTATGCGTGTTTTGTCGAATAAATTCTTATTATTATTTTTAGGTTATATATACCTCATTTCCATAATGGTATTAGTGTAATATATATCATATTTATTCATTCAATTCATTTATATAATCATTATGCATTGAAGATCATGTAGAATGAGTCGCATCACATCGTGAAGACGGTAGGCCCTACATACGCACGAGCGATGATATCCTTCCCATGATCATGGAATTGTATTGAAGAGTATGTATACTATTTAAGAATCAATATAAATTTAAAATAATCATATATAGTTTTTCTTTACACCATTATACCCATCCAAGTAAGGTGGTGATGGAAAATAGATTACACCACGGCGTGGAGACGATATTCTGTACGTACGCACGCGTGGTGATTTCGTTTTCCATAGGATGGATAGAAGGTGAAATAGGGTTGTTTCATATTTATAATAACATATCAGTATATTAGTGATACTTATGTTATTACTTCATAATGAAATAACTAAATAAGAAGTAGTAGAAGAAGAAATAAAGTTGAAAGAATCGGTAACGAACGTTACCTCTTCTTTGAAGCGCCTCTTCTTAACCTCCTCTTAGGGCACTAAAGATGGACTTTGAAGAAGACCAAGACCTCTAGGATGTTTCTAGGGAAGTGGATAAGAGAAATTGGTAGGGTTTGGCAGAGATTGAAGTCTCAAAGTTGTGTGAGGAGGAGAGGGAGGAGGTTCCCTTTTATAACGGAGGAGAGGGGAACCTTAGGAAAAACTTAAAATATTATTTTATAATAAAGTCATATTCAGATTTTAATAGCTCCAAATTGATTTATTTCCAAGATAAGATGGGTATGGGTCTAAAGCCTCTCAACCAATATATTTTAGACAAGTTTAGGTTACTATTTTAACCTTATCATTTAGATTTAACTCTAAGTTAAATAATTTAACTTTTACTGTGTCTTCTTGTTTTCTTACACTATATGGTTAATAAACTTACTATAACAAGCCAAACGAACCCCAAGTGGTTCATTATTAAAATATATAACCTTATCTAAGTCATTATTCCGAGCCTTAGATTTTTAGGAAAAAAATAACAATTAATAATATAATATTTGTTTTAAAAACTATTTTATGTCAATTTTGACACTATTTGATAATTGATTTTTGTGAAAATCATAACAGCATGATTACTTCGAAAAAAGTTAATTAAATCAATAATAATATGTCATATTAACCTATAAAATTAGTGTAATTCATGAAAGGTTTCAAATTACATTTATTTTGGTATTTATAATATCAATTATGTTAATATTTCCTTAATAAGGTAATTACTACATCATCATCGTGTCAAAAATAAATAAAATTATTTAAATTTTAAAAATTATAAATAAAATACGATTATGTAGGAAATATTTTTATATTTCTAATTAATATTTATAGTCTAATTTATCTTATTTATAACCCTATATTAAAAATGTTTCATTTATTAAACTTTGATTTTAACTATTTTAACTCTTCTTTAAATAAAATAATATTAAATGTCCTAATCTAATCCAAGTAGACCAAAATGGTCATATTGTATTCCGAAGGTTGTGTTTGGTTGAATTAAACTTATCCAATAGAATTAGGACATGTGTGTTAGGGTAATAATAATATCATTTTTACCCTTAGATACCCTATTTACTTTTAACCGTGGTAAATAAAAGTTAAAAGTTACTATTCACCAAAAAATATTTTTATCTTATTGAACCACATTTTACTCCTTTATATTAACTGTGTGTCTTGGATTTTTTAAATTCCACTCACAAAAGAGGTAAAATTATGTTTTATATAAATTTTCAAATTCTCCTAGGAGGTTGGAAAAAGACGGTGAAAAGTTCAATAAAAATTTTATATATCTAAAATTATTATAAAATAACTCCAATGAATTACATTGAACATATATAAGTATTATGTATCAATTTTGACCTAAAATAAATTTAAATAAAATAAATAATTATGAAAAAATCGGTTTTTAAATAGTAACCTAGTGTTTTCACTATTCATCAAAAATTAAAAGTTATCAGAAAAATACCAAAAATTCACCTTAGGCTAATTTCTATGTTCCGAATCCAAAAATGAAGTCCATTTTGTAAGATAATATTTATAAAATTTCAAAAAGTGGGTATTACTATTCATAACGACTAGTTTTAATAATATTTTAATAGCATATCGTTGTTTAGTGAAACTCGGTATTGCGTACAATGCAAGCTATCTAGGAAGGTTGTGATTGCATGTAAAGAAAGACAAGATAGTGCTGTGTGTAGTTAAAGATTACTTTGATTATGTATATAACATAAAAACAAAATATTTCTCATAAAAATCTCGGTTGTTACATTCTACCACCCTTAAAATGAATTTTGCCCTCGAAATTCGTCACATTGTAACAAACAGATGAGGATAAATCTCCCTCATCATATCCTCAAGCTCCCATGTAGCTTCTTCTAATTGGTGGTTCCTCCATAAAACTTTCACCAAGCGAGTGGTCTTGTTCTGTAGAACTTTTTTGCTACGATCCTGAATCTCTATCGGTTGTTCTTCATAATAAAGATCTTGCTCCAGCGGTACAACTTCTGAGCTGAGTACATGTGAAGGATCGGGTATGTACTTTATCAGGAGAGATACATGAAACACATCATGAACTTGAGAGAGATTCGGTGGAAGCGCCAATCAGTAAGCTACCTTCCCAACATGATCCGGTATTTTGAAAGGACCGATATACCTAGGGCTCAGCTTTCCCTTCTTTGCAAATCTCATTACTCTCTTCCAAGGAGATATTCATAAGAACAATTTATCACTCACTTCAAACTCTTGGTCTTTTCTTATGTTTTCTACATAACTTTTTTGTCGACTCTAAGCTTCTCTTATGTGTTGTTGAATAGATCAGACCTTTTCTGCCATCTCATTAACAAGATTAGTTCCTAATAGCTTTCTTTCCCCAACTTCATCCCAGTAAGTTGGAGTTCAGAATTTATTTCCTTATAGAGATTAATAAGGAGTCATATGAATACTAGAGTTAAAGATATTATTATAAGAAAATTAAACCAAAGATAGGTGTTGATCCCAATCACCTTTGAAATCCATAGAGCAAGCTCTTAACATATCTTCTAGAGTTTGAATTGTTCTCTTAGACTGACCATCTATCTGAGGATGATAAGCAGTGTTAAAACTCAACTCTGTATCTAAAGTATGCTGAAGACTTCTCCAAAAAATTTAGGTAAACCTCAGATCTCGATCAGATATAATGGAAAGTGGTAATCCATAAAATCTTACCACTTCCTTTACATATATCCTGGAAAGTAGATCAAGAGAGAAATCCTCTCTAATATTAATGAAGTGTTCTGACTTTGTAAGACGATCAACTATGACCCAGATAGAATTATTGCCTTTGGATGTTTTAGGAAGTTCAGTGACAAAGTCTATAGTGATGTTTTCCTATTTTCATTCTGGTATGGGTAATGGTTGTAACATCCCCTTAGACTTCTGTCTCTCATCTTAACTTGCTGAAAAACCAAGCATCAAGAGACATATTCAGAAACATCTTTTTTCATGACATCTCACTAGAAGTCCTCTTTCAGGTCCATATACATCTTCGTGCTTCCAGGATGAATAGAGAATGAAGAACTATGAGCCTCATCCAGCAGCTCCTTCTTTAATTCTGGGATAGGAGGAACACAACCCCAATTCCTGAACCTTATTATTTCATCACAATCAAAGTGAAATTCAGGAACATTTATCACCTTCTTTTGTAACTCTATATCT
The DNA here is from genome assembly GCA_963277665.1 of Viscum album. Lineage (NCBI taxonomy): Eukaryota > Viridiplantae > Streptophyta > Magnoliopsida > Santalales > Viscaceae > Viscum > Viscum album. The sequence goes on from OY728132.1 coordinate 626,049,442, forward strand.
TCTTTCTGTGCCTCTTTAATCTTCACATGTATAGATGGTTGAAAATTCATTTGAGAAAGATAATATTTTCCCCCTTCCATTATAATTCCAAGATCCATCCTTTGTAAATCCATAAATATTGGATCTTTTTTTATCCTCATCATGGATAATCTAGCATGGTCTTGTCTACTTAATGCATCTGCCACCTTGTTTTCTTTCCCAGGGTGGTAATGAATTGAGTAGTCATAATCCTTAATCAGATCCAACCATCTTCTTTGGTGAATATTCAGATCCTTTTGTGTGAAAATATACTTTAAACTTTTATGATTAGTATAAATATCACACCTTTCACCATAAAGATAATGCCTCCATATTTTTAATGCAAATATTACCATAGATAACTCCAAATCATGAGTTGGGTAATTTTTCTCATGGATTTTCAACTTTCATGAGGCATAAGCTATCCCCGTATCATTTTTCATGAGAACACACCCTAGCCTTTTTTTGGATGCATCACTGTAGATCACAAACCCTTCTCCACTACAAGACAGTGTGAGCACAGGTGCATTGGATATCCTTCTTTTTAACTCTTTGAAATTCTCTTCACACTCCTCTTTCCAAATGAACTTAACTCCTTTTCGAGTCAACATGGTGAGTGGATTAGATAATCATGAAAAATCTTTCACAAAACGCCGATAATATCCAGCCAAACAAATAAAACTTCAGATCTTAGTTACTGTTGTTGGCCTCAACCATCTTTTGATAACCTCTGTTTTTGCTGGATCCACAGATATCCCCTCTTTTGAGATTATATGACCCAAAAATGAAACTTTTTGAATCCAATATTCACTCTTGGTAAATTTGGCATAAAGCTTCTCCTTTCTCAGGGTCTTCAATACAATTCTCAAGTGATCTTCATGTTATTCCTTTATCTTTGAATATACAAGAATATCATCTATAAAGAATACCACAAACTGATCAAGATAGTCTCTAAAGACTCTATTCATTAGATCCATGAAAATAGTAGGGGCATTAGTAAGACCAAATGGAATCACTATAAATTCGTAGTTTCCATACCTTGTACGGAAAGCCTTCTTTGGTATATCCTCCCTTTTGACCCTTAATTGATGATACCCTGAACGAAGATCAATCTTGGAAAATTATTGAGCTCTGAGTAGTTGGTCAAATAATTCATCAATGTGTGGGAGAGGATATTTGTTCTTGATAGTGATCTTGTTAAGTTCTCGATAATCAATGCAGAGTCTCATTGATCCATCTTTCTTCTTAACAAATAGAATAGGTGATCCCTAAGGTGACACACTAGGGAATATGAATCCCTTATCAAGATTATCTTGGAGTTGCTTCTTCAATTACTGTAACTCAATTGGGGCCATTCTATAAGGTGTCTTTGAAATTGGTAAACCACCCGGTACGAGTTCTATTGAAAACTCAACTTCACGATTTAGTGGAAGACCAGAAAATTCCTCCGGAAAGACATCATAAAACTCCCATAAAATGGGAATATTCTTAATCATGAGTTTCTCTCCAACCATTTGAGATAAATAACCTTCATTTAGTGGAATCAAGACCCATAGGATGGATGAAATTTCCACTGGAAGGTTATGCTCATCCTTTCATCGATAGATGATCATAGATTGATCTGGAATATGAGATGTGACTTCTCTTCTTGGGAAATTGATATGATCTCCATATAAAGAAAGCCAATCCATGCCAAGAATCACATCAAATTCCACTATAGGAAGGATCACAAGATTTGCAGGAAGCACTTTCCCGCAAACTTCAATCAGAGTAGAATTGTAAACTTTTGATGCGACTGTTGTGCCATTAGGGGTTGTCACAGCTAACTCAACATCTAATTGTTGAGGTAATACATTGATACCCTTAGAAAATTCTTCAGAAATAAAAGAGTGGGTGGATCCATAATCAAATAAAACATTTGCTACGTTAGAGTGGATGGTAAGTGTACCTTTCACCACTTCGTTATCGTACTCCACATCACTGATAGAAATTGCATGTGACTTTTTTTGTCTTTAGCCTTAAGAGTTTATTGACATCGATCATCATCATCAACCCTTGGATTAGGAAATTCATTAGCATAATTCCCCATTTTCTTGCACTTGTAACATTGAATTGTAGGAGGTGCACTCTGTGTAGCCTTTTCTTTGTTCGCATCACTATACATCTTCGCCCCATCATTGCGAAATTAAAATTCTCGATGTCCTTCCTTTCCACATTTGAAACATTTACTTGTCCCTTTAAGACAACTCCCTCCATGTTTCTTTCCACACTTATTTTCAGTGTGGTCTTTAAATTTCCATTTGAATTCCATTTTCCTCTTCTTATCAAACACATATGACTGATGGGTTGCTCCAATATCCATATTAACCTTGAGAGCACATTGAACGATTTCCTCGTAGCTATTGAATTCCCTTATGTCTAACACTCTTAGAATATTTGGTTTTAAGACACTAAAGAATCGATCTATCTTACTCTCAGGTTTGGTAATAATCCCAGAAGCGTACATTGCAAGTCTTGTAAAATTTTCTTCGTAGGTACCAATAGATTCATCATCATTTTGCTTCAGTTCAAGAAACTCCTTCTCCATCTTTGTTCAAAAAATAAAAGGGAAGTACTTATTGAAAAATAAGTTCTTGAACTTGTCCCATTCCATGGACTCAATTTCATCCCATTGCCTCATATTCTTAATAATATTCCACCATTATCATCTTAACCTTCCAAACGATATACTGTTAAGATGACTTTATCATGTTTAGAACATTGAAGAACTAAAAATATCTTTTCAGTGGTACTGATCCATTGTTCAGCCACTAATGGATTAGTAGACCCACTAAATGAAGGTGGATGCTGCCTCATGAAGGATTCAATATAATGTTGCTCCTTCCTTTGCTCGTTTGGAAGTCCTGCATGATTCATAGCTTGAGAAAGTTGTGTGAGCATGGCTACAAGATTTTTCATTCCATCTCCCATAACGTTTGGTTGCTCTGGGGGACAATCATTGAATTGCCCGTCGCATTCCGCATTAACACGATTACTTCAGGTTCTAGTCATTGACTAAAACCAAGAAGAATAGTGTGAGAAACACTAATTATAATAGTAAAACCAAATAATTAAGAATAAAATTTCACACTTAAGGTCTTATCATAGGTTGTTCATGGCCATTTCTAAAACACTAAGATTGTGTTCTATGCTTAGACTTATCCTTAGGGTTCTTACTAAGGAATTCACATCCTAGTTTCCAAAGGTTTATTATACCTTTCCTCTAATACCAACTATAACGACCCATACTTTACATACATTGTTATTACTTCAAAATTTAAGCACACTTATTACAACATATAACAAAACCATAAAAGGACCGTATAGGTATAGTGTCTTTAGAAACTGGGAAACATAAACAACTGGTTCATAAATCATCTACATTGTCTCCCTTTTATTTTATCATATATAGAGTCACTTATGGCATATCTTACTTAATACCCTTCTTCCTGACCTGGGGAAAAGAAAACATACAAAAGGGTGAGCTCAAATTCTCAGTAAGGGTAAACAAAATAAATATCAATAACATCATATTCATAAGAACATAACATTTTGGAAATCTTAACCTACAAAAGAGATCATAATTTCATAACATGGGATAAATCATAGTAGTGAAATGTAATCCCAATAATCATAACATGAAACTTTGTGGCATACACACATAATCATAGATAATCATTTCTTAGTAGTCAAGACTCATTGCCAATACTATCTTAGCGGACAAAGTCCATTTCTAAACCGAGTTCACTCCTCGTTTCAGTCCTGTATCACTGAATCAGATTAACCTACTGTTCCAGCCATGTCTATCTTATGAGATATAAATCTTTACCCAATGAATTTGAGGGAGATATAGGTCTCACCCATCTCATAATGATACCATTATTATGTGTGCCACAAGATCATAAATCATACATCATAGCATAACCCATGTAATAAAAATGGGATTCATAAACATCATGCTATCATAACATAAATCATATAAGATAAAAGGACCTCATAAAAATAATTCCATCTTAATCAAATAAATGTAAAAAAAATTATAAAAACATAACCCTATATTATCTTAGATGGAAAATAATTTTGATAAAACAATTGAACTCCATTCTTGAGGAAAATATCCTTTCTAATTCAAAAACATTTTTCCTTTCTTAACATGTCATAAAATTTTAAACTAAAAGAAGTTAATTAAAAATAAAATTGAAAACTTGTAAAGGAATATTCATGGAAATAATGTTCTAAATATCTATTCATGTCGTATAAGTTAAGGAAAAACATTCTTCTCGTACTTTGGCTGGAAAAATCAAAAAAGTACCTCGTACTAAAAACGAAAAAAGATTCCTTTCATATATTTTACTAAACAAACTCACCAATGGATATAATTGGTTTTAAAAAATTGTAGGAGGATAGAAATAATATTAAATATTGAGTAAACATGTATGTGGATGATAAATATTCCCCAGTAAATTCTGAAGTATAAACAATCTTGGATAAAAATGAGATTGTGAGATTTTCCCTTACCTTAGGTCTGATTTTCATCGTACGTGTCCGAACCTCCTGTATAATGATTTAAATAATGTTATTGGCATATTAAAGAATCGTAATCATTGTTATGATATCATATATAGTCATATTCTTAGCTTCTTATTAGTAATATTTCATTGCTACTTGTTATTCGGGTGTTTATTGCTTTTTGTTCTTATGCGTGTTTTGTCGAATAAATTCTTATTCTTATTTTCAGGTTATAGATACCTAATTTCCAGAATGGTATTTGTGTAATATATATCATATTTATTAATTCAATTCATTTATATAATCATTATGCATTGAAGATCATGTAGAACGAGTCGCATCACATCGTGGAGACGGTAGACCGTACGTACGCACGAGCGATGATATCGTTCCCATGATCGTGGAATTGTATCGAAGTGTATGTATACTATTTCAGAATCAATATCACATTACAATGATCATATATATTTATTCTTTACACCATTATACCCATCCAAGTAAAGTGGTGGTGGAAAACAGATTACACCACGGCGTGGAGACGGTATTTTGTACGTACGCACGCGCGGTGATTTCGTTTTCCGTAGGATGGATAGAAGGTGAAATAGGGTTGTTTCATATTTATAATAACATATCAGTATATGAGTGATAATTATGTTATTACTTCATAATGAAATAACTAAATAAGAATAAGTAGAAGAAGAAATAAATTTGAAAGAATCGGTAACAGACATTACCTCTTCTTTGAAGTGCCTCTTCTCAACCTCCTCTTAGGGCACTAAAGATGGTCTTTGAAGAAGACAAGGACCTCTAGGATGTTTCTAGGGAAGTGGATAAGGGAAATTTGAAGGGTTTGTCCGAGCTTGAAGGCTAAAAGTGGTGTGAGGAGGAGAGGGAGGAGGTGCCCTTTTATAAGGGAGGAGAGGGGAACCTTAGGAAAAACTTAAAATATTATTTTATAATAAAGTAATATTCGGTTTTTAATAGCTAAAATTTGATTTATTTCGAATCTAAGGTGGGGATGGGTCAAAATACTCTCAACCAATAGATTTTAGACAAGTTTAGGTTATTATTGTAACCTTATCATTTAGATTTAACTCTATGTTAAATAATTTTACTTTTACTGTGTCTTCTTGTTTTCTTACACTATATGGTTAATAAACTTACTATAACAAGCCAAACGAACCCAAAGTGGTTAATTATTAATATATATAACCTTATCTAAGTAATTTTTTGAAACCTTATATTTTTAGGAATAAAATAACAATTAATAATATAATATTTGTTTTAAAAACTATTTTATGTCAATTTTGACACTATTTGGTAATTGATTTTTGTGAAAAATAATAACAGGATGATTAGTTATAAAAAAGTTAATTAAATCAATACTAATATGTAATATTAACTTATAAAATTAGTTTAATTCATGAAAAGTTTCATATTAAATTTATTTGGGTATTTATCATATCAATTATGTTAATATTTCCTTAATAAGGTAATTACGGCATCATCATTGTGTCATAAATAAATTAAATTATTTAATGTATAAAAATTATAAATAAAATACCATTATGTAGGAAATATTTTTATATTTCTAATGAATAATTATAATCGAATTTAACTTATTTATTACCCTATATTAAAAATGTTTTAGTTATTAAACTTTGATTTTAACTATTTTAACTCTTCCTTAAATAAAATAATATTAAATGTCTTAATCTAATACAAGTGGACCTAAATGGTCATATTTTATTCCTAAGTTTATTTTTGGTCTAATTAAACTTATCCAATAGAATTAGGACATGTGTGTTAGGGTAATAATAATATCATTTTTACCCTTAATTACCCTATTTACTTTTAACCGTGGTAAATAAAAGTTAAAAGTTATTATTCACCAAAAATTATTTCTATCTTATTGAACCACATTTTACTCCTTGATATTAACCATGTCTCTATGATTTTTAAAATTCCACTCACAGAAGCGGTAAAATTAATTTTTATATAAATTTTCAAATTCTCCTAGGAGGTGGGTAAAAGACGGTGAAAAGTTCAATAAAATTTTTATATATCTAAAATTATTATAAAATAACTCCAATTAAATACATTGAACTTATATAAGTATTATGTATCAATTTAGACCTAAAATAAATTTAAATAAAATAAATAATTATTAAAAAATCGGTTTTTAAATAGTAACCCAGTGTTTTCACTATTCATCAAAAATTGAAAGTTTTCAGAAAAATACCAAAAATTCACCATAAGCTAATTTTGATGTTTAGAATCCAAAAATGAAGTCCATTTTGAAAGATAAAATTTATAAAATATCAAAAAGTGGGTATTACTATTCATAACGGCTAGTTTTAATAATATTTTAATAGCATATCGTTGTTTAGTGAAACTCGGTATTGCGTACAACGCAAGCTATCGAGGAAGGTCGTGATTGCGTGTTAATAAAGCCAATATAGTGTTGTGTGTAGTGAAATATTCCTTTGATGATGTATATAACATAAAAAACAAAATATTTCTCATAAAAATCTCAGGTGTTATAATCTTTTTAAGGTTGTAACATGTAAATGTATTTAGACTATAGTGACTATGGTTTATATAGGTGGAATTATGCATAGGTTGTAATATATTGAGTTATAGGTCATGATAAAAGGATTTTGATGGATTTTGAACTTACTACATGGTTATGGTATGTGAGGAAATATGGATGTGGTTTTGAGTTCATTATGGATGGTATGGGATAATGTAAAAGAGAACAATGGACCATGTGGGAGGTTAGGGTAGGTAAAGATGAGGACCAACTCACATCAGATGTGACTAGATATATGTACACACTATGATTTCATGATTTTGGAGGGGATAAGAGCATAAGGATATAAGAGGTTGGGTTGATAGTGATTAGTTTAGTAGTAAAGTTGATGTGAGGTAACTTTCATAGATATATTCTTATGATATCATGTTAACTATTTTTGTGCATCACTTGGTGAGAGAACCTTGGTGAGGTTGGGATGTAGATCTCAGGAATGGGTTAATTTCCTCTATTTACTCATTGGTCTCTAGTATGATTCTTTCACATATCCATGAGAGTTTAAAAGGAGGATTCAACTGAGTATACATTTATTCTCACCCCTATATATATATAAATTATTTTTCAAGTCCTCAACAATTGGTTGGTAATTAAGCTGAGTGTTTCTAGCTTGTAATGGTTGTTTAAGAGCAGTTGGTGTTTTTGGTCACCACCTAAGAATTTTTGTTGGTATTTTTCATTTGTCTTCTCTTGTATGAAATTTCATACATTATTTTGGTTATTTATTTATTATATATAGTTAATTGGTGGGTCTTTATCACTCCATGGGATATATTGAAGGAAATACCTCCCATTTCATAAATTTTTATACCTGCGATTATATTCAACAACTCATTGACTATTAGTGGTGGGCTTTAGAGGTCACTCTCATCTTGATTGTCGCCCCAAGAGGGTTACTAGTAAATTGGGGAGTCATGAGTATGTATTCATATGAAATTTATATTTATAACTACAAATTAACAAATATAATCATCCCTTGTCACACTGACAACTTTTCCTCATGTAATTATGTTTTATTATTATTCTTTAATTTAATTTTCCATGTTTTTTGGTTTTTTGGTTGTTAGTGGAGGCCAGGGAGGTGGTTCAAGAGGATTTGTAGACCTTAGAGATCTAAGATACTCACTATGGCCTCCCCTACACCATTATCGCCCTAGTATGATTGTTTTTTTACCATGGGGAGATCCACTCTATAGATCTCCCCATGGAACAAGGATAATTCCCTCTATGTGAAAGCGAGGAGGCCCACATCATGGGATCCCCTTTCATAAAGAATTTATCTCAATCATGTCACATGTGTGAAATGAGGCAACAAAAATTTCCATACTTGTTATTTGGTTGACCGTGGTGGTGGCCTACATGAACTAAGCTTCATGGATTAAAAAACAGACCAACTACATCATGGTCCCTATCCACTAGGTGTTTCGTAGGGAGTCCTCGTGGTGGGAAACATGGATGGAGAAATACCAACCAAGGTTTTTCTTAATATATTTCACTTGCGAATAAATACCATGTCTAGGCTGGACTTCCATGTGTGTTTTGGACTAGACCATGGCAAGCTTCATGTCGTGGAGCTAATTTTGGTGAATTCTAGTCATCTCTTTTAAAAATAATGAATTTCCCTATTTTTCATCTCGTTTTAAGACTTTTGGGGGTGTATTTCTCCATATATTCAACTTCCTTGATCCCCATTTACTCCCCCATCAATCCCCCCTCCTTTTAAGGTCTTGAATTAAGGATTTTATCAATATTAAAGGTGGATCCTTCAAGGAAATATTGTCCACTTTTCTTTCTTCCTTTCTTATTCTAGGGTTTTCCCTAATGGGGTCTCGATGACCAAGGGATACCTTTGGATCAATTTTTAAGTGGTAATTTCTTTATTTTTTAGGATTCTCTTAGTTTTAAGGGTATCATTGGCCTTTTTGAGGTGGAATAAATTCACTATTTTTGAAAGCAATGTGGTTGAGGTAGATTACTCTAGGTTGATCCTACATGCATGGTTCAATATAAATCTTAATTGTGTTTATATGATTGTCACATCATCCACTAAACCATGCATAAAAGTTATTAATAGCCATTAATATCTTTTTAGTTTCTCTTATATTGTGTGGTGTTGATTGATTAGCTTTTGGTTAATTACTGGTAAGGAATTACTAGTATTTTAAAAACATTTTCAAGAAAAGTTTCAATATTTTCAAATAAAAAAAATAATTTTGAAATTATTTTTAGATGAAAATATTTTTTTAAATGATAAAATTTGGTTTTGAATTATATGATTAAGGTTTTATGATTTGTAAAAACTTTATATCTAGTTCATGCTAGTATTTTGTTTTGAAAAACTCAATTTTTAATTAAAAAATTATTTAAAAACTATTTAAGAGGTTTTCTAAATAAATCGAAATCAATTCTATGTTTTATTATTTATAAATGTTTTTAATTATGAAAATTTGGGGTTCAAAATGGGTATTAAAATAAATCTTTAAGATTTTAAATTTAAGGTTGTAGTTTTAAAATGGTTAAAAAGGATACTTTTGACATGTTTAGTGCTATGATTCCCATTAGAGGTGTTTATAATCTATTTATTTGTGATTTTATCTTTGACTATGATATTTTTTAGGAGTGTGAGTATTTATTGTAATGTGATTAATGGGGTCTTGTATTATCTCTATCATTTAGAATATGCCTCTAAAAAAAGACACGACCATCATAGATTCTAAAAGATTTTCTATTGTGGGTTTTATTTGATTAGGACATGGGGTAATTTTTGGTTAAGTGTACTTCATTAGGTATTTTCCCTTGTTTCTTATGTATTGTGGTGAATTGTGATTTTTATCATGCCTTTTTCAACGTGGATTGATCTTCTGATGGTTTTGTGTATCTATGGTTGTGGTAATATTTAATTTCAATTCACTAAAGATAGGGGTAAACCTTGGGTGTGTTTCTTAGGTGACTATGATTGATTTTGAGATAGCTGATATTATGCACTGGCTAGTGATGGTTTGATCTTATTAAGGTCTCTATGATCAGTGTTCTAAGAATGATTTCCTAGGTCATCGTTCCTTATTCTTCAACCTAAGGTTAAAATCATGTTGTTGGATGGGTAAAGCTAATGGTTTATTCCTCCTATCTTTTTTTCTTGGAAAAATGGTTTCTATGAGAGGCTTGATAGTCCTTGTTTCATTTTTAATAAAGTGTTTCTAATTTTATGTTTTCTCCCTTGCGATGCTTGATTTTCTGTGATCATTTATAGAATTAGTTCTTGTTTCTATGTAATAATAGATACGCCTCAATTATATCTTTTGTAATGATTCATTTCAATTAGATATTTTGGTCATGCTTATGTAATTATTTAGGATGTATTACTTTGATTATCCACCATGTTGTAGGAATTCTTAAACAGTAGGGAAACACACTGTGGTACTTTATTCATTGATCTTTTTTTAGAAATTGATTGGTTATGAATTATCTCTGGAGGATTTAAATATGTTCAAGGTTTTGGATATTCTTCTAGTGTGTCTATTTAGTTTCATTTTGTGGTTTCTTGGAGATCATGTCATGGTTTGTCTTTCTCTTCTTAATAGATTTTCCTTTTGAGTATTCTCTTTGAATTTGATGATTTTTAGGCCTAGAAAGTGTTTTTTGGGAGAATTTTCACACCCTAATCTCTTTTTCTCATATAATTATGTTTTATTATTTGTATTTGTATTTATTTTTTATTTTTCTTAGTTTTTTAGAAGTTATAGGGGGAAAGAGAAGGTTCAATGGGAATGGGAGGATTTTAGAGACCCTAGAGTCTCACAAAAATCCTCCCTTATGTTGTGCCCCATTGGTATAATATTTTTTTCTAACTGTGGGGATATCCACACTATAGATTTCTTTATAGTTCAAGGGGAAGTCCCCCTATGTGAAATTCTATGATTCCCATGGTGTGTGTATGATCCTGAGTTTTTCTTGAGGTATGGATACTTTTAATTATGGGTTAAAATTTTGTGTATGTTATCTTTTAGATTAGACCCTGAAATCAGGTCATGGTCATATTGGGTTGTTTTGGGAAGGAAGGGGAAGAAGAGTTGAAGGTTGGATGCAGAACAATTACATGATGTAGAATTGGGATACACGGCATGTAATGTTTACATGACATTTAATATTCTGGACAGGCCAATTCACAATGTGTAAAAGTATTTTACCAAGGGTAATACCCCTGATATCACTTACACACTTTGTAAATTCTCGATGAAGATTTTTAAAAATAAATTCATGGCCTCCTTTTTCAATAGAATCCCTCGCCATCTTTCTCTCATGCATAAGGGGATCTCCCATTGAAGCCTAAATCTAGGCTATAGTGTAATTCACTTATCAAATGCCCAATTTGACTTTTGTTTTTCTCGTTGTATCCACACCAGTAAGTTATTCATTAATCTTGTGTCATTATTTGTTTGTATTTATATCTATGGAGTTATTTTGGTGAAAGATAATATGCCCTATTTCCATTCTTTTCATATGTTCTTTATTTTTTCTGGTCTATACCAAATCAGATGTCGATACTGGATGATTATTCTACCATGTGTATATAGTATGTGTTTTATAACTTTACCTCAAGGTTTGGTTCTTTATATACCCAGTTTAATTTTTATAGCATTCTTTACTTTCTGTAGTTTCACCAAAAAATAATTTAATGCTTTAAATGAATTATTTGGAACCTTTTAGGTTTCCCACTATGACCTTTGTGATTGTTGGAGGTTATTTCCCCAACCTAATCCACCCATGGTGTGTATCTTAGTATCTACCCTATTTTATACCACCCCACTAGGTGAGTGTGAGCTCTCCACTTATTCTAGGATCCTTGATAAATTTAATGATACTTGAATTATTTATTAGGGGAAGGTTATGAATCTTTACCATGTGATTACATTATGTTTATTTGGCTAATTTTTAAATGGATTTTATAGAAATTGTGGAAATGAGTTGGATGAACTCATGGAATGTGGATGATTGATAAATAATGAATGAAATGATATGATGAAATGATTATAGTGGTAGATTCCTTGGATGATCTTCTTGGATCATGATCCCATAGGATTCCATGGATATTTTTACTTGATGGGTCTTGATTATGGTAGTGGATTCCTTAGATTAGTTTAATCCTTATATCCTAATTCTGTAGGATGCCATGGGCCTTGCTACCCCTTGGACCTGGCTTTCTTGGACTTACTTTGGACATACTATGTTGACATGCTCACTATTGGAAATCCATGTTTTCCCAATGGTTTAAAACCATTGGTAAAGGCCGTCAAACCATTGGGGAATCTTATCCCAACGGTTTTAGAAACCGTTGGGCTGTGAGGCGTTCAGAAAGCCTTATACCAACGGTTCACGTTGAACCGTTGGGGAAGGCTGTTTAGATTTCTGTTATACCAACGGTTCATCTGAACCGTTGGAAACATCAGTGAAGAGGGGAATTCCAATGGTTTTAAAACCGTTGGGATAAACATATAGGGGGTGTATAACCCAACGGTTTTGAACCATTGGGAAATGCAGGAAATGCAGCAGGGGTATAACCCAATGGTTTTGAAACCGTTGGGAAATGCAGCAGCACACATATAACCCAACGGTTTTGAAAAATCCAGCACCACACATATAACCCAACGGTTTTGAAACCGTTGGCTTAGACCCCCAGTAATTTAAAATGAAACAGGTTGCAATCAACTGCAGGCTACAATGAAAACTCTGTGAAAAATGTGCCATCTCACAAAAAACACACTGTAACCTGCAAAAACAGAAAAAAAAAACACTCATTCTGTGTGTTTAGGAACACTACAACCTAAAATCAACAGCAGGCTGCAATCACAAAAAACACACTGCAGCCTGCAATCACAAAAAACACACTGCATCCTGCAATAAAAAAAACACACTGCAGCCTGCAATCACAAATAAAAAAACACTCATTATGTGTGTTTAGGAACACTGCGACCTGTAAACAAAGAAAACATGCTGAACACATAGAAAACTCACTTCAATCACCTGCAATCACACAAAAAACACACAAGAAACACATAGAAATAATCATCTCATTTTTGAAGGCTTACTCACATCCCTTCCCCTTGAATGGTTCACATATTGATGTGGTAGAGAGACCAAGAACCAATAAAATGATGTCTTGTTGATCAAATAGGGAGGGGATATTGGAAATTCAAGTTTATAACTCATATATGAAGAATACCCTGCCTCAATCCTGATCTATCAGATAAGGGTTATTAGTTTTGATTACTTCAGTATAAATTTGATATTTTTTTCGATGAATTTAATCATTCAATATACTAACCTAGAAGGATATTTACACTATGACCATTATAAACCTTTTGTTCCTAGAGTATAATGATGGGGGAATCATATACTATGGGGAAATGACTTATATAATGTCAAGAGATTTAGTTATATTGTTGCATTTATCAAGGTATTGGTTTGTGTTTAAGAGAGGGATATTGGTCAGGCTTCTGTCACACATAGATTCTATGGGGATAGATATTTACATGATTCATGAGAGATATTTCATGCCTAATTTTCAAGGGGATCTGCTATGATGACATCCAACATGGTTTTTGTCAGTGGTTATGAATCATTTACATCATCTGTTGGGATCACTTTATAAATTTTCTATCATATTCTAAGAGGATAAGATTACAAGGTAATATTCTATCCCCAATCTGTAATGCAAACATTCCGATAATCCTCAATGACAATCTAATATATTACTACATGAATTTTAGTATATACCTTCCACAAATGATTTTTATATCCTTTGAAATTTGAATGATGACCCACCCCCACCCCCTGCCCATCCCACCCCCTCCCCACCAAACCCCCTACACAGCCCCACTCCTCCCCACCTCACCCCCTCCAAGCACCCCCGCCTCCCCCACAAATTCCCATAGGGTAGTTGATTTTAAGTTTTAATCGTATTTTTTGGGTTTTTGGTGACCCATTCAGGATTAAATCTATGGATACTTTGGAGAAATTAGGTGTTTTGAGATATTTTTGGGGGGTTTAGTTTGGGAGAACTCATGTACATGATGTGTAGTTTTGAGAACACACATCATGTGTTCTTCGTACTTGGGAAAGATGGGTTTTGGGAACTAAAAGATTTATACAAGGGGGTGGGTTACACACCATGTAGTGGTGACTCGGGGTGTGCTAGTGGCAGATGACCATATAGGGTATAAATCTATATCTAGTGTGAGGTACATGGATAGGCATTGTTGATAGATGATCAGTTGGAGACATTGTTGATCGATGATCACGTTTTTCTAGTCATTGATGTATTGGTGCTGCCATCAACATGGATGTTCTTTCACCCCATATCTTATCTTTTCTCACCCCTAGCACATCCCCCCCCCCTCTCCCCCACCTGCACAGCCACCTCCAACCCCCTGTCCAGCCCCCCTCCTCCTCACCTCACCCCTGCCCATCCCCCCCCCACCCCCCTCCAGCACATCCCCCCTCATCTTCACCTCATTTTGACCTCTTCAATATCAATCAAAATGATTCTATATAGGTAAGTTACAACAAAACTGCAACCTAAAATGATATATTGCTTGTGTTCATAAGTGGATCATAATAGATAGTACAATGCAGCGAAATGGAACCAAAAAATCAAAAATAAATGAAGGCATACATACTGATTTAAAGTGAATGAACAAAAAATACTTGAATCAAAGATAAGATGACCATTTGGAAAGTATAGTTAGAACCCTCGAGAGTAGGTAGGGAAGCTGGGTTCCAAACACAACCTAAAATCGTAAGGGGATCATAACACGTACCCATTTAATGCAGAAGAATAGAGTGTTGGAAAACCAGACCTGTCGCGCTGGGAAGTAGGGTTCGTGTTGAGAGTCGGTTGGGAAGTAGGATTCATGTCGTGCTATTGGAAAAAACTTCCATATGGGTGTGTCGAGCTATGGTCGAGGGTAAAATGAGAACGGTTATGGGTTCTCATAGAGATTTTGGAAAAAAATCGTGAGTGCTGATGAGAAGGGAGCGGTGAGCGGCGAGCGGCGAGGGGTGGTTGGGATGGGAGCGGCGGGGAGGGGTGGTCGGTATGGGAGCGCCAGCGAGGATGGGAGGAGTATGGGATTGGCACCAAGGGTTTGGAGAAGTGCATCTTAGGGATTGGAGAAGTATCCCGACAGGACTGCGAATCGCCATAGGGTGTCGTCCTGGAGTAGGGCCAAATCACGGCGTGACCGCGGCGTGACCGTGGCGTGTTGGCCCGGTCCAGCGACATCTGTGGGGAAACATCTTCCAGCCAGGAGTGAAGGGAGTGGGAGGAGGCTTGAATGCTAGTGGAAGGAGGATGGTTGCAGGTGCTGGGGGGATGGTGCGGGCTGATTCGAAGGTGGAAGGGGGCTGTTGCGGGCTGGAATGCTGGTGGCAGAGGGCTGAAATGAAGGTGGATGGGGGCTGGTGTGGGTTGGATGTCGCTGGAGCAGGGTCAAATCATGACATTACCACGGCGTGACCACAGCGTGATTGCGGCGTGACCGCGACGTGTTGGCACGGTCCAGTGACATATGCGGGGCAGCATCTTCCGGCCAGGAGCGAAGGGAGCAGGAGGAGGCTGGAATGCTGGTGGAAGGGGGCTGGTTGCAGGTGTTGGGGGGGTGGTGCGGGCTGATTCGAAGGTGGTAGGGAGGGCTTTTGCAGGCTGGAGTGCTGGTGGCAGAGGGCTGAAATGAAGGTGAAAGGGGGCTGGTGTGGGATGGATATTGCTGGAGCAGGGCCAAATCATGGCGTGACCACAGCGTGACCGCGGCGTGACAGCGACGTGTTGGCCCAATCCAGCGACATCCGCGTGGCAGCATCTTCCAGCCAGGAGAGAATGGAGCGGGAGGAGGCTGGAATGATGGTGGAAAGGGGCTGGTTGCAGGTGCTGGGGGGATGGTGTGGGCTGATTTGAAGGTGGCAGGGGGGCTGTTGTGGGCTGGAATGTTGGTGGCAGCGGGCTGAAATGAAGGTGGAAGGGGTCTGGTGTGTGTTGGATGTCACTGGAGCAGGGCCAAATCACGGCATTACGACGGTGTGACCGCGGCGTGACCGCAGCGTGACCGCGGCGTGACCGCGGCGTGACCGCGACGTGTTGGCCCGGTCCAGCAACATCCATGGGGAAACATCTTTCGGCCAGGAGCGAAGGGAGCAGAAGGAGGCTGAAATGCTTGTGGAAGGGGGCTAGTTGCAGGTGCTGGGTGGTGGTGCGGGCTGATTTGAAGGTGGCATGGAGGGCTGTTGCGGGATGCAATGCTGGTGGCAGCGGGCTAAAATGAAGGTGGAAAGGGGCTGGTGTGGGCTGGATGTCACTGGATCAGGGCCAAATCACGGCGTGACCGCGGCGTGACCGCGGCGTGACCGCGGCATGACCGCAGCGTGACTGCGACGTGTTGGCCCGGTCTAGCGACATCCGCAGGGCAGCATCTTCCGACCATGAGCGAATGGAGTGGGAGGAGGCGGGGCAATATTCTGGTCGTCGCCCTGCCTCCAAATGATAGAACATATCAACTATTTAATATTCTATAACAAGGTATCACCAGAGAAGGTTGTAGCGAGTGACACAATGACGCAACGTCTAAAGGGAAACAAAATAACGGAAAATAACTATCACTACTCTTTGGTTTAGAAGACAATGCACCTCCATTGAAGAGGTTTTATTATAAAATCATGGCATTTCTTTATCACAAAATTAATTTAATTATATTTAACATTTATTCTATAACTCATTCAGCACAAATCAAATGCAATAAGTTAAGCAACTTGATCAACATAACTATCACTGTGAGTTTTCGCAGACAGCGCACCTCCGTTGGAAGGGTTTTATTATAAAAAATGACGTTATTTATCAAATGAAATGATTATATAAAAGAACACTTATTCAAGATATAAAATTCGATATAATTATGCATAATTAAGAAAGAAGGTAATACAATTTAAAGAATTCTTTAATTAAAGAGACTAGAAGAGGGACCCTACCTCAAGGTGGAACCAAGTCGTCCACTTCGGCTCTTGGATCTTTCTAACTAAAAGCCGATGCTCCCCAACTGAGTATACACACCTTCACACACATGCAAGGACACCTATCCCCTATGCACACACCCACATGGCCATGAGCATATGCAAGGGGATCCTTACACATATGCTTAAATGCATATACGAGTCTCCTGTAACACCCCAAGATTTCATAGTGTGTTATTAATTCAAAATAATTCAATAACTTGCACTACACGCAACACCGAGTTCAATCACACCATGACTTACAAAACAAAGCCATTCAAAAGAGGTTATGAATAGTATTTACTAAATTTTAAACTTTATATAATCCTTATAATTTTATAATCCATATTATGAGTTTCTTAGACATAATGCAAGAACAGATTCATTTTCAGTATTGCACTTTTATCAACTTTTAATAGTGAAACCTTTTTAAATACAATATTTTAAACTTTTTGACTAAATGGGGGACATCAAAAAATTTAAAATGAAACATCCCAAGCTTCCACGGTACGCTTTCCTTTGAATAATACAGTAGCGTGTGTTGTACGCAACTTCGAGTTCTAACACACCACAACCAATAAAACTAGCCGTTAAGAATAGTAATACCTACCTTTTAAAATTTTAGAAATTTTATCTCTCAAAATGGACATCATTTTTGGATTCGGAGTATTGAATTTAGCCTAACGTGAAATTTTGGTACTTTTCGGATAACTTTCATATTTTGATGAATAGTGAAAATTACTAAATTTTAATTAAAAACAACTTTTTTAATCAAAATAATTAATAGTGATAAATTATGAATTTGAGTGGTTTTAAAGTATATTTAGAATATATTTTTACCATTTAATATAATGTTGGTCATTGGACATAATTTTATAATTAAACCGAACATAAACAAGTGTCAATCTTTTGATAGTTATTATCTCTTAAAAACACGCTTTTTGTTTTGACAGCGGGAATTAATTTTAAATTAATTTCTGCCACTTCTTTGTTTTGAATTTAGAAAAATGGATTCCATATTTGGAATCAGGATGTTCAAATTGTGTAAATAGGTAACTTTTATTTTTAGATATTTTGAATAATTACTGCGGTAAATATTTTATTTACCATGGTTAATGGTAAATCCGGTAAATAAAGGTTAAAAAATAATATTATAATAATACTAAATTACCCTAAAACGTGTCCTAGACTTATTGGTTGATACATGTTCGACCATAGGTATCTTTGGGTCAATTTTGGGACCCCATGGTGCCACTTGTAGGTGATAGGGACACTTTATTTTAATTAAGCTAAAATGAATACAAAAATGACACGAGCAAATATCGTTTAGAAAAACAATTTGTACATAGGGTTATATAGGTTGGATTTTAGATTATAAATATTCATTAGAAAGATAAAAAGATTTCCTACATAATGATATTTTATTTATAATTTTTAGACATTAAATAATTTAATTTATTTATGACACAATGATGATGAATTAATTACTATAATAGTGAAAAATTAAA
The DNA here is from genome assembly GCA_963277665.1 of Viscum album. NCBI lineage: Eukaryota > Viridiplantae > Streptophyta > Magnoliopsida > Santalales > Viscaceae > Viscum > Viscum album. Next base: position 626,068,144 of record OY728132.1, read on the forward strand.
ATAATTGATATTATAAATACCCAAATAAATATAATATGAAACGTTTAATGAATTAAACTAATTTTCTAGGATAATATGATATATTAGGATTGATTTAATTTACTTTTTTAGAAGTAATCAATCTGTTATGAGTTTCACAAAAATCAACTATTGAATAGTGTCAAAATTGACATAAAAGAGTTCTTAAAACAAATATTATATTATTAATTGATATTAAATTCCTAAAAATCTAATGTTCGGAAAAGAGACTTATATCATGATATTTTCATCATTAATGGACCACTTGGGGGTCTCTTGGATGTATATAGTAAGTTTATTAACCATATTAGATAAAAATACAAAGAGACATTGTAAAAGTGAAACTAATTAACTTAGAGTTAATACTTAAAGATAAGGTTAATATAAGTACCCAAACCTGTATAAATTATATTGGTTGAGTTTTTTTCGACCCATCCCCACCATAACATTTAAATAATCAACTTTTGAGCCATTAGAAACCAAATATGAATTTATTATAAACTAATATTTCTAGCTTTTCCAAAGGTGCCCCTCACCCCTCTTATAAAAGGGCACTCCTCCTTCTCATTTCTTCACACCTTCAAAACCTTTTGGTTCGGCAATACTCTGCCCAAATACTCTCCCAACTTCCCTCACTACAACCTAGAGGCCTTATTTTGATCAGAAATCCAACCTAATGAGATCTTTTGATCAAATCAAAAGGAAGAACCCGAAGAAGAGGTAATGATTTTACCACCCTTTTCCAAGTTCCTTTCTTCTTCCACTTCTTCTTCCTTTGTTATTACCATTCTAAAATAATAACTCCAGTATCATATATATACTGTGATGTTATTATAAATATGTTACAACCATATTCAGTATTCTATCCACCCTTTGAATAACATGTCACCATACGTGCGTACGTACGGCTTACCGTCACCACGTCGTGGTGTAATTGTTATTCAATATATTATTATTTGGATGGGTATAATAATGATATGTAACTCATGTAAATAATAAATATAACATGTTAATGATTCTTTATATATGATATAACAACCATTTATATATTATTTCAAAATAATGATATTGTCGCTCGTGCGTACGTACGGACTACCGTCTCCACGAACGCGATGAGATTCGTTCTCCATCGTATGCATTCAAGTATAATTATCATTTGATGATTTAAAAATGATGTTTAAGGACTTGATATCATTCTGTATATGAATAATATACAACCTATCCATTACAAACATGGCTTACGTAACAAAACATATAAAATAAAACAAGTAAGTTAACACCTGAAACAACGATAATACTAAGATATTATTATCAAATCAATATTAAAAGATCATATATGATATCATATTAATGTATATGATTCTTGTATAATTTAATAACAATTATTTCACCATTATACAGGAGGTTAACCTACCCTAACCAAGGAAAAGTACAAGGTAAGGGGTTTTCATCTCACTCCTTATTCCCGTGAGATTCGTGCCATATTGCCACCATTACCTTTTGTGTGGTGTATGTACTGCCCGTAATTATATTATTTGTGTAATACACTCTAATTTATGTGTATTTACATATTCATTGTATGATACCTCTTTCATGGGTTGTATGTTTCATATGTTACCAAATTGGTAAGGGTTATTTCACAATCTCTTCATTATCCGAGGTTGTTTATACGTAATAATCTACTGGGATCTCTTTATCATCCACATACATATTTCTTAATAATGTATTTCAAAACATTTTTACTATTTACAAGAATATGGGTTAAAGTCATTTATACCCTTATGTGTTTCGAAAGGAATCTTTCCATCGTTTTCCAAACAAGGCACTTTTAACCTTTTCGACAAATTTAAGGTAAGAATGTTTTTTTAACTTATACGGCGGGTGTGGCTATTTACCGCAGTTATAAAATTGTCAAAGCTTCCCTTACAAGCTTATAAGAATATTTTCAAAGAAAATGTTTTATTTTATATGGATCTTAAATGATTTCAAAATAAAAATAGATATTTCTTTAAAAATATTTTTGATTTCATCTATGTCAACATCCTTTGCTGGCTTTTAAGCTTATTTGAAGTTGGTTTATTATGATACAAAACATCCATATGTTATTAAAGGTTTTGTGATATTTTTTACTATGGATAAGCTATTCTTATGTCACTCATGTTTTTTTTAAAGTATTGACATTTCATAAGTTATTTTTAATCCGAATGTTAATGTTATATTTCAACCTTTCATTCAGATGAATGTGTTAGACAAGTATGTTCCGGGTTGGGGACCGGTAAAAGTAAGCCCTCCGGTTTGGTCTCCGGTTATTAGAGGAACTCCGGTTTGGTCTCCGGTTATTAGAGGAACTCCGTGTTGGTGTCCGGTTATTAGAGGCACTCTGGGTTGGTGTCCAGTTATTAGAGGCACTCCGGGTTGGGTTCCGGTTACAGATAGCCCCAAGGTCTTGGGACGAGGCCTTAACAAAGAAATTAAAGTTTAGCATTATGCATTCCAACATTATGAAAGTGGTTATTGATATTGCATGTGATTATTCGATTAGTAGAATATCCATGTGAACAAGTAAATGGCATTATTTCATTTTACTTTTTCCATACTATGTTGAAGTTCAAGTTTAAAAGGCTTTTGTTTTAGTAATGCATTGCCTTAAATATTTATGCTTATTTTTGAATGTTCTGCTATATTGTTATCCTTACTGGGCATTTGAGCTCACCCCTTTTCTATGTTTTATTTTTACCAGGATGTGAAGAAGTAAGTTATGAATGACCTGCAGAGATATTATGAGGGGATAATAGTGTGGACTATGGAGACATTATGTTGTCATAGTAGTTTTTCACTTTATGATGTAATGTAAAACTTATGAATATATCTAGTGTTTCCATGGCTACTAAACCAATCGGTCTTTCGAGATTTGATCTTTCTTGTGATCATGCCAATGTTATGTAATAATGCACCGACTCTGGGTAACTAGGGTCGGGGCATTACAGTTGGTATCAGAGGAAGTTTAGTACAAACCTTGGAATCTAGATTTAGATAAACTCTGATTAGAGCACATAGATTTAAGATGAATTTTGAGGATTAGTATAGAAGAACTTCCTAGAATTTTGGTATTGTAGAGATTTTGTGAGTTTTCCGAGCAATACATCCCTGTCTGGATACGAGCAGGTAGAGGCGGCTCTGGCACAGATGTACCTAGGGGTAAAACCCGAAAACACCACTTTGAGCTAGACTCGAACGGGAACTGGTACATGACAACGGGCCTTGCTGCACTCTTGTTTACAACACTCCCGGGGGATATGCTTAGGATAACTATCATTTTCTTTACAAATCATTATGAAGGGTTTATGAGTATATACTTTCTCAAAGGAGAAATTTTTAAGATTATGGATTATATCCATAAACTATTTAATTTATGTTATGTGTTTTACAAGTTTGGGATTAGGTATTGTTATTCATAAACTAATCTAATGTATGCCATTGTTTAGAAATGGCGCCCAATAGAAGGAATGAGAACTCTAGCAATGCACATGATACAAAGAGAACTAAGGATCATATATTTTATGGTCTTAAGCCAGAATTTACAAGAGAAATAGTCTCACATGTATTATCATCATATGAAGAAATAATATCATGTGTTGATAACATAAGTAAAGAGTTTACTGGGTCCTATGGCTTTGAAGGGAAGCAAGAGAAGAAAAGGATGGAAGAGAGAAAGATGGATAAATGGAAGAGGGAAAAGAAGAATTTTCCCATATGTGATAACTGTGGAAAGAAACACCCTGGAACTTGCCTGAAAGGAATGGGAGTTTGTTATAAGTGTGGAGGAAAAGGGCACAAAGTACGTGACTGCAAGGGTAAGAAAATGGTTTCAAATGTAAAATGCTTCATTTGCAAGGAGTTTGGACACTATGCGAACCTATGTCCCAGTCATCAGACTATGCCACAAATGATGCTATTGGATAATAATCAAGTTATGATTCTACCACAGATGAAGAGGAATGATTAGAGTTCTTATGTTGATTATGTCAATTGAGTGTTGTATCAACAATGTACTTATTATAATAATTATGGAGTATATAAGGATTGTACTGCAGTACTATTTCATTAAGGACTTGAGATTGTGTGGAACAAAGAAAAGTGACTCAATATCAGGATAAATTTTTGGAAAATATATGGTTGAGAGAATGATAAACCATAATATAGTTCTGATACCGAGGTAGTGATTTTGGAATAATACATGATTGTTTTGGATAAATTATATTGGATATTCTTGACTACCTTGGAACTGATTAATGATTTGTATATTACATCATTGTTGGGGTTTAAAACATTTTTTGATTGATGAAGTATATCCATCATTCTATATAGAATAAGGGATCATGAATGTAATCAATATGGAATATGGTAATTCAGGATGTTTTAGTGTATTAAAAGAATACATGATGAAGGTATTCATATGCTATTACGGGGTAAAAATGATCTACATTATGTTTACCTTCCTTATAAATGTTGGACTGTGAGTTTGGACAGAAGTATTTTGGATAGTTCTAGTTTAGATTATTTTGGATTGCCATAAAAGGACAACCCGGAGGTCGGGCGGCAACCCGTCGCGTCCGGCAAGGCTGCGAGACTTGAACCCGAAACCGAAGGGCGACAAGGGTGTATCACCTACCACTGGCCCACGAGATGTCCTGGATTAAATAATGTAGGTTTTTTTAAAAGATTTGGTAGATGAATTATAAATTCATTTATTTTGGAACCCTGTACGAATAGTATAAATAGAAAAAAAATTACGTTCTGTTATCTTTTAGATTGAAAGATGAGTTTGTGATAGAAATTTATTAATGGATAAAACTCTAATTATAAAGTAAGTATATCTCCTTATGATCTTAACCAATCTCATAAATAAATTCCTCAACATTAATAAAAGGAACTTAGAACAAAAATGTTTTCCTAGATGGTACCTTAAATGATCACTAATTTATGGGTTTGGTATTGTTGGCCTTTTCATAGCCATGTTCTCTACCACTCTCCATCAGATAATTAATGGTTAGATTTATCTTCCATATCCATATTTTCCTACATGGAACCCTAGTATGTGTTACTTTCGGTAATCTTCATACTTTCCACTCTTTATTTTAAATAGAGGCCTCATTAATTCATTTTTCGATGTGGGATTTCAACTAAGATATTTTGAAACGTCAAAAATGTGTTATCCCAATACCCTATGTTTTGTTGAACCGATGGTATTTCAAATCATCATAGATTGATGAGTTTAAGGACCTCAATTTTATACTTGTTTGTGATTGATGACCTCAATCACTACCTATAAATATTTACGTTCTTCCTCCAATTATATGTCTCTAATTGCCACCAATGTTCTCCTAATCGAGATCATAATTTGGTGGTGACCCTTTCATTTCTCTTTTCCTCATATTAAGACTAAATTTTAGTAACCCAATTTCTGATGTGGGTTTTCCCACAAATATATTTTCTATTTTCAACCTTTTATTTTCGAAGAACAATTTCAATTGTGAGGACGCAATTTATTAAAGGAGGGGAGAATGTAACACCCCAAGATTTCATAGTGTGTTATTTCTTCAAAATAATTCAATAACTTGCACTACACGCAACACCGAGTTTAATCACACCATGACTTACAAAAAAAAGCCATTCAAAAGAGGTTATGAATAGTATTAACTAAATTTTAAACTTTATATAATCATTATAATTTTATAATCCATATTATGAGTTTCTTAGACATAATGCAAGAACAGATTCATTTTCAGTATTGCACTTTTATCAACTTTTAATAGTGAAACCTTTTTAAATACAATATTTTAAACTTTTTGACTAAATGGGGGACATCAAAAAATTTAAAATGAAACATCCCAAGCTTCCACGGTACGCTTTCCTTTGAATAATACAGTAGCGTGTGTTGTACGCAACTTCGAGTTCTAACACACCACAACCAATCAAACTAGCCGTTAAGAATATTAATACCTACCTTTTAAAATTTTAGAAATTTTATCTCTCAAAATGGACATCATTTTTGGATTCGGAGTATTGAATTTAGCCTAAGGTGAAATTTTGGTACTTTTCGGATAACTTTCATATTTTGATGAATAGTGAAAATTACTAAATTTTAATTAAAAACAACTTTTTTAATCAAAATAATTAATAGTGATAAATTATGAATTTGAGTGGTTTTAAAGTATATTTAGAATATATTTTTACCATTTAATATAATGTTGGTCATTGGACATAATTTTACAATTAAACCGAACATAAACAACTGTCAATCTTTTGATAGTTATTATCTCTTAAAAACACGCTTTTTGTTTTGACAGCGGGAATTAATTTTAAATTAATTTCTTCCACTTCTGTGTTTTGAATTTAGAAAAATGGATTCCATATTTGGAATCAGGATGTTCAAATTGTGTAAATAGGTAACTTTTATTTTTAGATATTTTGAATAATTACTGCGGTAAATATTTTATTTACCATGGTTAATGGTAAATCCGGTAAATAAGGGTTAACAAATAATATTATAATAATACTAAATTACCCTAAAACGTGTCCTAGACTTATTGGTGGATACATGTTCGACCATAGGCATATTTGGGTCGATTTTGGGACCCCATGGTGCCACTTGTAGGTGATAGGGACACTTTATTTTAATTAAGTTAAAATGAATACAAAAATGACACTAGCAAATATCTTTTAGAAAAACAATTTTTACATAGGTTTATATAGGTTGGATTTTAGATTATAAATATTCATTAGAAAGATAAAAAGATTTCCTACATAATGATATTTTATTTATAATTTTTAGACATTAAATAATTTAATTTATTTATGAAACAATGATGATGAATTAATTACTATAATAGTGAACAATTAAAATAATTGATATTATAAATACCCAAATAAATATAATATGAAACTTTTAATGAATTAAAATAATTTTCTAGGATAATATGATATATTAGTATTGATTTAATTGACTTTTTTAGATGTAATCAATCTGTTATGAGTTTCACAAAAATCAACTATTGAATAGTGTCAAAATTGACATAAAAGAGTTCTTAAAACAAATATTATATTATTAATTGATATTAAATTCCTAAAAATCTAATGTTCGGACAAGAGACTTATATCATGATATTTTCATCATTAATGGACCACTTGGGGGTCTCTTGGATGTATATAGTAAGTTTATTAACCATATTACATAAAAATACAAAGAGACATTGTAAAAGTGAAACTAATTAACTTAGAGTTAATACTTAAAGATAAGGTTAATATAAGTACCCAAACCTGTATAAATTATATTGGTTGAGTTGTTTTCGACCCATCCCCACCATAACATTTAAATAATCAACTTTTGAGCCATTAGAAACCGAATATGAATGTATTATAAACTAATATTTCTAGCTTTTCCAAAGGTGCCCCTCACCCCTCTTATAAAAGGGCACTCCTCCTTCTCATTTCTTCACACCTTCAAAACCTTTTGGTTCGGCAATACTCTGCCCAAATACTCTCCCAACTTCCCTCACTACAACCTAGAGGCCTTATTTTGATCAGAAAGCCAACCTAAGGAGATCTTTTGATCAAATCAAAAGGAAGAACCCGAAGAAGAGGTAATGATTTCACCACCCTTTTCCAAGTTCCTTTCTTCTTCCACTTCTTCTTCCTTTGTTATTACCATTCTAAAATAATAACTCCAGTATCATATATATACTGTGATGTTATTATAAATATGGTACAACCATATTCAGTATTCTATCCACCCTTTGAATAACATGTCACCATACGTGCGTACGTACGGCTTACCGTCTCCACGTCGTGGTGTAATTGTTATTCAATATATTATTATTTTGATGGGTATAATAATGATATGTAACTCATGTAAATAATAAATATAACATGTTAATGATTCTGTATATATGATATAACAACCATTTATATATTATTTCAAAAGAATGATATTGTCGCTCGTGCGTACGTACGGACTACCGTCTCCACGAACGCGATGAGATTCATTCTCCATCGTATCCAGTCAAGTATAATAATCATTTGATGATTTAAAAATGATGTTTAAGGACTTGATATCATTATGGATATGAATAATATGCAACCTATCCATTACAAACATGGCTTACGTAACAAAACATATAAAATAAAACAAGTAAGTTAACACCCGAAACAACGATAATACTAAGATATTATTATCAAATCAATATTAAAAGATCATATATGATATCATATTAATGTACATGATTCTTGTATAATTTAATAACAATTATTTCACCATTATATAGGAGGTTAACCTACCCTAACCAAGGAAAAGTACAAGGTAAGGGGTTTTCATCTCACTCCTTATTCCCGTGAGATTCATTCCATATTGCCACCATTACCTTTTGTGTGGTGTATGTACGGCCCATAATTATATTCTTTGTGTAATACACTCTAATTTATGTGTATTTACATATTAATTGTATGATACCTCTTTCATGGGTTGTATGTTTCATAAGTTACCAAATTGGTAAGGGTTATTTCACAATCTCTTCATTATCCGAGGTTGTTTATACGTAATAATCTACTGGGATCTCTTTATCATCCACATCCATGTTTCTTAATAATGTACTTCAAAACATTTTTACTATTTACAAGAATATGGGTTAAAGTCATTTATACCCTTATGTGTTTCGAAAGGAATCTTTCCGTCGTTTTCCAAACAAGGCACTTTTAACCTTTTCGACAAATTTAAGGTAAGAATGTTTTTTTTAACTTATACGGCGGGTGCGGATATTTACCGCCGTTATAAAATCGTCAAAGATTCCCTTACAAGATTATAAGAATATTTTCAAAGAAAATGTTTTATTTTATATGGATCTTAAATGATTTCAAAATAAAAAGAGATATTTCTTTAAAAATAATTTTGATTTCATCTATGTCAACATCCTTTGATGGCTTTTAAGCTTATTTGAAGTTGGTTTATTATGATACAAAACATCCATATGTTATTAAAGGTTTTGTGATATTTTTGACTTTGGATAAGCTATTCTTATGTCACTCATGTTTTTTTAAAGTATTGACATTTCATATGTTATTTTTAATCCGAATGTTTATGTTATATTTCAACCTTTCATTCAGATGAATGTGTTAGACAAGTATGTTCCGGGTTGGGGACCGGTAAAAGTAAGCCCTCCGGTTTGGTCTCCGGTTATTAGAGGAACTCCGGTTTGGTCTCCGGTTATTAGAGGAACTCCGGGTTGGTGTCCGGTTATTAGAGGCACTCCGGGTTCGTGTCCGGTTATTAGAGGCACTCCAGGTTGGGTTCCGGTTACAGATAGCCCCAAGGTCTTGGGACGAGGCCTTGACAAAGAAATTAAATTTTAGCATTATGCATTCCAACATTATGAAAGTTGTTATTGATATTGCATGTGATTATTCGATTAGTAGAATATCCATGTGAACAAGTAAATGGAATTATTTCATTTTACTTTTGCCATACTATGTTGAAGTTCAAGTTTAAAAGGCTTTTGTTTTAGTAATGCATTGCCTTAAATATTTATGCTTATTTTTGAATGTTCCGCTATATTGTTATCCTTACTGGGCATTTGAGCTCACCCCTTTTCTATGTTTTATTTTTCCTAGGATGTGAAGAAGTAAGTTATGAATAACCTGCAGGGATATTATGAGGGGATAATAGTGTGGACTATGGAGACATTATGTTGTCATAGTAGTTTTTCACTTTATGATGTAATGTAAAACTTATGAATATATCTAGTGTTTCCAAGGCTACTAAACCAATCGGTCTTTCGAGATTTGATCTTTCTTGTGATCATGCCAATGTTATGTAATAATGCACCGACTCTGGGTAACTAGGGTCGGGGCGTTACATCTCCACTCTCCTGCGAATGCATTTTTATATATATACATGGGCACACCAAGCCCCATACGTGTATAATCATTTCCATGGTTGACTATACACGTAACGGGGGAACCCACATACATATACTTACTTACCTATGAACACGCAGGTGAGTCACCCTTGACTTGGTGACTCGAAACCAACGAGCAGGGATCAACGCACTACAAAAAGGATATTAAGAACCTTAAAACACATAAAGGACCCTACATAACCAGTGAAAACCAACCAACAGCATTAAATCCTTACCTCCATTGGTGAGAACCAAATCCACCCAAACCAACACAAAACGATCCAACGCCCTACCAAAAACATAATATGGAGTCAAAAACATTGAAATCCCCAAAATATATGAGGTGCGAGACAAGTAGTAATCATAGAATCTTACCTCAGATCAAAGCCGGCGGACTGAAACAATCTGAACCCCTTCTGGCCTCCTTCGTAGAATATAACTACTCCTTGTCCATAGAAACTAGTAAAAGACCTAAGTGGACAATGCGATAAAGAAAATAAAATAAAAACTAAACTAAAACATACCTATCTCCTGTGACTATACATGTCACCGCCCAACATATAAGAACCACAACGCCACATAGGTCAAATCATGTTCCTGCAAGCAAGGGGGAAACAAATCCATGTTTCAAAATGATACTATTAAAAAGTAAATTCCTATTAATTAACATTTAATCTTCTTATAAATGGTATATAATTAGTTTGGCTCAAGTTTCAGCTTAGTTTGGTTTTGTTCAATACAAGTTTGTTTGGGAAATTACATGGCTACACCATTACTAAAGGGTCAAGATAGGTTTTGGTGTAAAGTTATTGTGGAATGGAAGGATGAAAACATTATTAGAAGTGATTCCAACTAATCTTCAATGACCAAAACTTCCTAGATGATCTTAAACAAGCTAGATCTTGAGATCTCTTAGATATTGAGTAGGAAAAATTGTTAGTGATTGAATATGAATCAACATTCACTAATCTGGTAAGTATATGTCAAATCATATGATTAATATAAGGCTTAAGGAATGAAGATTTGTGATGAAGCTATGACTAATGATGTGATCATGGACCAGTCTTCTGATTTTTCTCACCTATATATTTGTGGTTAGTATGTTGTCTTTGGAAAATACAGGTTTTACATGAACATGGAAGGGGAGTTTTTTAATTCCTCATTCATGTGGAGGGAATACATCATTTAGTAGTTAGAAGATGAAGTATAATCACCTCCATAGGTGATCAACCATTACTTAAATTAATTGTTTCTTTAAATAAGAATTCTTATGTATATAAAGATAGTATTAAGAGCCTCGATATACCCTTAAACACTCACTTGATTATTCGATCATAGATTTACAAGGGATTGATTATAACTATGTTCCATGGGAGTCATGGAGTCTAATGATGGTAAATGAATGTAAATAGATTAACATAGTAGACCTATATATATGGTGTTCACAATCTGCCTAGGTTTAGATAAAATTCTTTAGTGATTTTATGGAAATGAAATCACCCTGTCACTAGGTATCCAAGTGGATAAGATATCAATTGGGATATGAGTGGTCTAACATATGTCTTATAATTTGGATGATATGTGTATGGACTAGATGAGGGTTTAGATCAAGTAAAATATTCCTAAGAGGATTGGGCCTTATGGTGATAAATGTGGCAATTGTACGTCTAGTGTTTGATGAGGAAATACTTATGAGGATGGATTGGAATCTTGGTGGGTTCTTAGAGTCGGATGGTCCCTCAGAGTCTATAAAATGTATTATGAAAGGTTTTACTCCATTTAATGATTCAGAAGTTAAACTAAGGAGATCAAGGATGAGATGCTACTGTGAGTATTGGGTATTGTCGGACATACTGGAATTATAATGCCAAGAGGCTTGGTGTGTTAGTGGGGCTGGGTTAAAATACATGATTTTAATGAGGTTCTTGACCATATTCTTGATAATATAATTAAGGAATGGTCGACATGCCGAGAGAAGACTATAGTGTGTGGGATGAGGATTATGGGATAATCCTCGAGATATGAGTCTATACTATGTGACTGAGAGGATAGAATACGATATGTTTGATATGATTGGGTGAGTGGCCAACCCATGTGAGGAGGATACGATGTATGGAGACACTTGGGGTTATTTATGCTATCTCATGGAGACATTTGGGGTTATTTCAACATACTCCGGAAATGTTCTCACATTATGTTTTAGAAAAACAAATCCATCTCATGGAAGACCCGAAGGCTACTCTAGCTTCCAATGTTTCCTCACACAAACAAGTGAGAAACCTCACAAATTGACCATAAGAAAAAAAAGAGAGATTTCATAGTAAAATAAGGGGTGGAAAAAACAAACTAGTAACTGCATAATCAAACAAGTTACCACATGGACAAGAAATCAAATGCATGATCAAATAAGTGACACCATGAATAAAATTATAATTTGAAAATGTAAAATGCTCTAATCACCCTCTTGAAACCTCCAACCCCCATAAAACACAAAGGGTTTTATAAATTTGGGACCCTATAATAGATATCTCTCAAACAATTAATGTCCTTTAGAATTTAAAACAAACTTGAAAAGGATAGAAAGGGGCCTGAACATCCACCCTATGAAATGACTCCCAAGGATATCATTATATAAAGAACATAACTTCACATTAGATGAACAAGGTTCATAACCATGCAACATCATTAAATAACCAAAAAAACACTCTCGTGTGATATGCCTCTCAAAAAAGGGAAAATCGATTAAAAAGCATCACATCGAAGAAGAGAAACGATCTCATAAAACAGTATAAAGTCAAACACATTGTATCAACAAAAAGGAAACAAGAAAAGAATCTAAATAAGAAAGATCACCCCTCAAACAAATTGGGATACTGATTATAATACACATGTCATGTAGTTATTGGGTTTCACGTATGCAAATGTGGAATCAAAAAACATTGATTCAATATACAGGTGAACTCAATGATGTATTGTTGAATCACCCTCCTTTGGATAATTTTGTAAAGGCAATAATCATCAACAGAGCTAAAATAAATCATATAAAACATTGTAAATGATAGTTATATATCCTGAATGAATCATATAAATACTAATAATAACTCATAATTAACCTGAATTCAAACTTACAGAGAGTTAGAATTGAAGCTTACACAGCAGAAGGGGGATTCGCGAGCGACCATGAGCGGGAAGCTGCGAGCGGCGAGCATGATTCAGGATGGGAGGAGGGGAACTCAAGGGGGGTGAGAGCGGCGGTAATGATAGGAGGAGAGAGCGGCGGTAATGACAGGATGAACGGAGTAGCCCTGTAGGGTTTGGATAACTGTGGCTTGAAGTGGGATGTGTGAGAGCCGATGAGCGGGGAGCGGCGAGCAGTGAGTGGCGAGTGGCGAGTGGCGAGCGGCGAGCGGCGATCGGAGAGTGGCGAGCCGCGAGGGGTGGTCGGTATGGGAGCCTTGGTGAGGACTGGAGGAGTATGTGAGTGGCACCGAGGGTTTGGAGAGGTGTGGGTTAGGAATCGGAGAAGTATCCCGATGACGGAAGTGATTTTAGATGGATATATCCCAACGGTTTATTTGAACCGTTGGGAAAACCGGTCCATATGACCTATATCTCAACGGTTCATATGAACCGTTGGCATAGGGTCTTTTTCCCAATAGTTTATTAAAACCGTTGGGAAAAAAGTGTTGGGAATGATGGAATTTCAAGTAGTGGCTCCTTGGACTCCACCCAAGTATTTATCATGTTTCCATTAAGATTTTTCTTTCACTCAATGAGGATGCCTTGATCTTTTATACATTGGATCTGACCCTTCTTCATCTAGCACTAGATTACATGGTGTATCCTTTGTGGATGTTTACACTTGTTTACACGGCATGGAAATTGTGGATATTGACACTTGGTTATACGGTATGGTTGTGGTGGTTGTTTTTGAGATTCTTACAGATATCCCTGGTATGGGTATTAGATATCAATTGTTACGCTAGATAGTTTTACTTATCTATTTATGCTATACAGCTACCCTTGTTAAAGGAGCATGACTATTGTTCACAGGGAGCCATGTTTAGCTAGATAGGATCACCTTTTCATGTGACACTTTACTTTTAGTACTTTTATACATGTGATAATCTGCACACTTCTTATATTACAGAGACTGAAATTTTTATAGACAGAGTTGGGGTTGGCCTACTGACTGTTATCTTACACAGTATTTGGGCTATCATTGGGTAACCAAAAAAACATCATTGATGTAGTTAGGTACTAGGGAAATCACAGGTTGTATGACTCTTGATTTTTGATATTCATAGACGTATAGGAGAACATGACATAGATAGGCTTGTGATGTTAGTTAGAGATAGTTCTTGTTTTATATTTTTGTTCTTTTGATACATGTATTATACTGGATGCTTGTATATATGGTTTCATAATTTTTAGATACATGACATGATCATTGTATGTATATGAAACTACTTCTGGGTTATTCATTTATATGATATTTTGGTTTTTATCTTTTTTCAGTGATTTATATTATTCTTCCACTATTGAATGATAATAATATAATGCTATGATACAATATGATCATTAGGGTATCATCTATCAAATGTACCACCTTATACCCTCGCTGATAGTCAGTAGCCTATAGCGTACGGGGAAGTGTTCTCGTGGCCATGTGACCCATCATCTCGGGGCACCGTTCAGTAGAATCCGGATCATGACATTACAAATTGATATCATAGTGGGTTTATTCTTTCTGGATTTTCTATTTTGAGATAATAGAGAGGGGATTATGAATGAATTAGGATTTGTTAATGCATTGTACCTGGTAGTAGCTAACCCGCGTACAAGAAAAATCCAAATTACCTAGAATATAAATTGTTTTTTTGTATTTTTTATATAATAGTTGATTTGATCCCACTATTGGTTAATGCACTTGTTTCTTATTGTTCCATATGATCATGGATTTTATTGTTACTGGATGAGATAAAGGTTTTCATATCATGCATCATTTGAAGAACCAGTTATAATTTACATTCCATGAATTATTCTATGCCATATAGGATGCATTTTTTGGCTGCATGATACTTGTTATGTATTCCTTGAGTTATATACAGGTTGTTTAAAAAATTATTTGTATAGTGAATTGAGAAAAATGGTTGGTACTTAGAGTGCATGTCGTAACCCAAACAATATTTTCCTTATTAGGATACAACAAACACCTTAAGCAGTCAACTATGGCATATTGATTCATGGACCATTGGTCGCATAGACCAAAATGTGTCATAATTTATATTAAGTGGAATCCACACTTCATTTTATGAGGTGTATGGGACTTTATGGGTCATAATTGGTGAACCATTTAGTTCATCCATTTAAAGATAATTTTAAAAAGGTATGAATTTAAATGAAATTGAAATTGTGAAATAGATAACTTAACCTTAACCCAACTTTAGAGTGGGTAGTAGGCAGTGTCTAGTGATTTTTACGGTTGTTTCCATTACCCAATCTTAGATTTAGGAGTAGGTATAAGGGTATGTCTTGTTTTTATGAAGTATTGACTTTTCCTATTCTTTTTTTGTGATTTTATCATTATCGATATTTTCTAAGGCATGTGTTTAGCATTGTAGATACATGCCACCATGAAAACCTCCAGTCGTGAACCAAGAGGGTGGAAACGACCATGATATGTAGGTGGTGGGCCCTGGGCTTCTAGTAGAACCTCCAATAATTCCATTTATGGAACTTGTGATTTTCCCAAATTTGGGTGATGAGGTAAAGTTTCATGAGAATTTTACGTGATTTATGCAACCATTCAGGGAGCACCGTAACCTACCTCATCTATGGTAGAATTGATTCATGTGTTTCAGAAGCAACATCCACCTTCTTTTTAGAGGATGGTAGTCTATAGGCTATTGATCTATGTCTTAAGACTACCTTGTCAGTTTTTTAGCATCTATAGATACCTCATGAGAGGAAGGTAAAACTTGCAGAATATATGATATAGGGAGTAGCTAAGTTTTGGTGGGATGTTTTGAACCAGGATGATGCACTACGAGATATGTTGTGGATGTATTTCCAATCTAGTTTGTATGAATACTTATTTTTTGAGACCCTGAGAGATGAAAGGGCCAGTGATTTTGAGCATCAAGAGCATGGTGTGATGACTGTTATGGAGTATTCTACATGCTTTATAGAGATTCATGGGTTTTCACCGTTTTATCTTTATGATGATCCATCGAGGGTGATATGTTTCAAGGACAGTATCAGGCATGTCGTTTCATCAAAGTTCAACATGTTTCGATTGAATACTATTATGTAGATAGTGAATCGGGCACCAATTACTGAATGGAACCTAAGGGAAGCTGGGGGAGTAGAGTATGGTATTTTAACCTCTCGACCCTGTGGTTCAACAAATTCTAGTAGGAAGCATTTTTTTAGGCTTCTCATGAGGGGAGTACTAGTGAGGATATTAGTATTGGTAGTTTTTCTTCTACCATCAGTGTGGGAAGTGAGAAAACATGAAGAATCAATGCGATAAAGACCCAGTTGAGCACCGAGCTTACAATGGTATGGGCCACCTATAGAGTTTTTGCAGGACCCTCCCTCCAACAGTCAGTGGAAGGAAATTGATTCTAACTCTAGGTTCAGGAGTGGGTTTCATAGCTCTACATCAAGCTAAGATTTGGATTAGTACCAGTGGTTTAAGTCAAGGTTCTGGTCATACCTATGGCATCAGGCACCAATTATACGTAGATAACAAAGTGGTCCTACTTTGAGTAGTGAGGTTGTTTCATAGGGCCACAATTCAGGCCAGATATATTTTGTATAGCCTACACCCAAGGAGTAGAGAGTCAAACCATCTATGGTGAGAGGTATGATCTTAGTTTCTTCTACTATAGTGTTTGCTATTTTTATATAGGTTCTTCTCATAGATTCACATCTATACCTATTTTGGAGAGATTGGGGCGCATTTTTCATTTTTATGATGGTGTAAAGACACTTGATACTTCATTGGGGATTAAAATATGGTATTTACGCTAGTTTATGGAGTTTTCACTTGAGATTGGTTGGTTTCACTTCATATTGAATATTTTTTCCTTCATATGATAGGATTTGACATCATACATAGGATGGATTGGATAGTTTCCTATCAATCCCATATTGATTGTTATCATTGGAGGGTGACCATCACATCACCAAAGGGAATAGTTTTTATTCACAAGGGTAAATGGGATGTCTAGGTGAGATGAGTAGGAATAGATCATCATGGGATGGGTAGGATGATAGCCTAGATTTTTAAGTTTTATCTTGATTATCATGGAATAGGTCAGGTAGACTTTCCTCCAATGGTTCATCGTTTTAGGAACATTTTACCATATGATTTTTTTGGTTTACCTTCTAATAGAGAGGTGGAGTTTTCTGTTGATATAGTTCCATTAGTTGAACCAGTATTCATTCCTCCTTAATGGATGGCTACTACAGAGTTCTAGGAGCATAAGAGGCAGCTAGAGGACTTGGAAGCGAAGGGTTTTATCCGACCCGATACTTCTCCATGAGGTTCTCCCATCATTTTTTTAAAAAAATTTAGATGGTACCCACAGGTAATATATATTATAGAAAATTGAACTAGTTGATAGTTAAGAAATGATATCTCTTTCTGTGGATAGATGATCTCTTTTACCAGCTCTAAGGAGCTCAAATTTTCTTAAAGAATAACTTGAGGTCATGTTATCACCAGGTACATGTTCAACATACAAACATAACTCTTATATCTTTTTATAGTAGATATAGTCTATATGAGTATTTGGTTATGTTGTTTGGTATTATAAATATTCCAACAGATTTAATGGAACAGATGGACCGATTTTTCCATCCTTATTTGGATTCATTTGTGGTGGTATTCATGGATGATATCTTGATGTATTCTCACAATAAAAACAACCATGATAAAAATCTTGATATAAATTTAAATGCACTGATATAGCATAATTTATATGCTAAGATCAAAAATTCCCACTTCTTGATGAATCATATCCACTTATTGGATCATATCATCTCAGATATTGGAGTATCAGTTGACCTAGAGAAGGTTAGATATATGGTTTCCTAGGAGCATACCAATAACATATTTGATATTTGGAGTTTATTGGGGATATCTAGATATTACAGGAATTTAATTAGGAATTTTCATTCTTAGAATCACCTCTAATAATCTTGACTAATAAGGGTGTGAATTTTTTATGGTTAGATGCTTACGGGATATCCTTTGAGGAGATGAAAGGAAGACTAACTTCAGAAATGGTATTAATTCTTCCAGAGATGGGAAGAAGGTATATAGTTTATTGTGATTCATCAAGCATCAGACTAGGAGTAGTTATATTGTAGGGAGATGGAGTCTTAGTTTATGGGTCTCGGTAGTTGAGGCCACACAAGAGTAATTACCTGATTCATGATCTTGAGTTAACTATCTTTGTAAACTTTTTATGGTTTTAGATGCACAATTTACTGGGGGATCATTCTATGGTGTATATAGACCACAAATCCCTAAAGTACATATTTACATAGTGTTACTTGAATCTGAGGAAATGAAGGTGGGTTGGGTACTTATAGTATTTTGACTTTGAGATTTCTTATACACCTAGAAATAGTAATGCATTGGCTAATGCACTATGTAGGAGGACTCAGAAATAGGTAGTTAAGGAGGCCAGTAGTGAGTGGAGGCTTATGGAAATGTTTTCGGAGATACACTTGGAGGTGTATGAATGTCAGGGTCATAATTTTATTTCTTCTTTATCTGTGAAATATACTTTTATTGATAGAGTGATGATGATACAGTTATCTGATGTCGAGGGCCTAGTCTTAAAAGATAGTGGGGAAAGTAAGGACCCACCTAATGGTTGGACTATTGGAAATGATGAAATTTTGTGTTTTCATAGCCACATTTGGGTTAGATAATACATATGTGGGGTGCTGATGTGATAGTTTCATGCCTTATTTTGGGTAGTATATCTTGGTGTTACCAATGAGTATCATGACTTGTGTTACCAGTATTAGTGTTTGGGGATGAAACACGAGGTAGCTATTTTTTTCATGAGGTGTTACACCTACCAACTGGTGAAGGTAAATAACCAACAACTAGTTGGGATTTAATAGTAGTTTTCAATTACTGAGAATAAATGGGACGTTGTTGTAATGGATTTCATGATTGTGTTTCTGAGGTCACCTTGAGGTAGTGATGTTGTATGGGTTTTTGTGGATAGGCTCATGAAATCTTCTCATTTCCTACCAACCAGGGAGGCCTTCTCAGTAGATGATCTTGGGAGATTTTATGTCTTTGAGATAGTGTTCCTTTATAGAGTTCCTTATTACATAGTATCAAATAGGGGTGGTCAGTTTACATCTCAATTTTGGAAGAGTCTGGAGAGGGTATTGGGTACACTGACTTTTTTAAGCATGGAATACCACCCCCAAACCGATGGCTAGTCAGAGTGAAATATCCAAGTTCTAGAGGACATTATTAGAGAATGTATCCTTGAATTTGGGGGTTCTTGGGAGATAAATATACCCCTTATTGAGTTGGCCTACAATAATATCTATTCGGTGACAATAAAGATGAAACTTTATAAGGCTTTGTATGGTAGGACATATTGTTCACCCTTGTTTGGGTTAAAGGTAGAAGAGGAAAAATTTCTTGGATCATTTCATGTGCATAAGAATTCAGAGTAGGTATAGTTGATCAAAAAGTGAATGGATACTACACAATCTAAATAAAAATCTTACATCAATCGTTGTCGACAACCTCTAGAGATCTAGGTCAGGGATCGAGTCTTTTTATGTATCTCATCGAGGCTAGGACACATATGGATTAGGAAATAGGGTAATATTTTACCTTGGTATTTTGGACCATTTGATATTCTAGATAAAGTCGAGTCGGTATTCTATTAGTCGCAGTTACCTCATAGGTATCGATCCATGCACAGTTTCATCCATGCATCATAGCTGTGTCATTATTTCTCAGACTTATATAATACTCTTCATCTAGATGAGGTTGAGCTATATGAAGATGTGTCCTTTGAAGAGAATCTTATTCATATAGTTGATAAGAGAATAAAGGTTATTCAAGGTTGGTTAGTTCCTCTAGTATGGGTGTTATAGAAGCACGATGATACTTGGGAGTGGGAGGCTGACGTACGTGCTCAGTGGATGAAGTTATTCTCAGGAATTTCTTTACCAACCATGGAAGGGTAATTTAGGGATGAATTTATTTAAGTGGGGAAGATTTTAAGATCCTAGGTTTTTATTGAGGTACAGATCCTTTTAGTTTTGGGTTAAACTCTTTTTTATGTTCTCTTTTGGATTATATCCTGAAGTTAGTTCATGGGCCAGTTGGATTTTTTTAGAATGAAGGGGTAAGAGGGATGATGGTTGGCTGTAGGATAATTACATGATGTGTAATTAAAATACATGGCATTTAATGGCCTGGGTAGGTCAATTAATTATATGTAAAGGTTTTTTCTTAGGGGGAATACCCCTGACCTTTGCACAGTGTGTAAATAACTTAATGCCATGTAAATCTCTGAGGATTATTTTTAAAAATGGAGATAGGGTCTAATTTTTCGATAGAATCCCCTACCCCTTTATCTCAAATATAAGAGGAGCTTCCATGGAAGCCTAAATATAGGCTATGGTGTAATTGATTGGGAAGGCCAATTAATGTTATTTAAAGGGTTATTCCTTGGTGGAAAACCCACAAGCTTTGCATAGCATGTAAATAATTCACATGTTGTTTAAATTCCAGAGGATTTTAAAAAAAATAGATGTACGGAATCCTTTTCAATATAATCTGTCACTATCATTCTCTCATACATAGTGGGAGATCCCATGGAAGCTTAAAGATAGGCTATCATGTAACTCCTCGATCTAACGCCTAATTTAACATCTGTTCGTCTCATTGGATCTATGTTGGAAATTTTTTCATTAATATTGTGTCGTTCTTCATTTTTCATCATATTGATAGAGTTATTTTGGTGCAATATAATATTCCCTATTTCTAATATTTTTGTCTATTCTTGATTTTTATTTTGATCTAGACTGAATCAGAGGTCAATACTGGATGAGTGTTCTAGCACATGTATATGGTAGGTGGTCTATACTTTTTCCTCAATTTTTGGTGATTTATATATCAATTTGCAGTTTTATGGCATGTATTAATTTTCTTCATTTCCCCTAAAATTAATTGAATTCTTTAAATGAATGATTTGGAACCTATTTAGGTTTCCCACTAGTAACTTGTGATTGTTAGAGGTTGTTACCATAACCTAGGCCACTAATGGGGTGTATATTTGAATTTTCTATATTTTATGTCATCCTTATGGTTTAGTGTGAGATCGCCACTTATTTTGGGAGCCTTGATAAATTTAATGAGACTTGAATGATTGATTTGGATATGGTTAAACCTGTTTACCATGTGATAAAAATGTGTTTATTTTATATAATGTTAAATGTATTTTATATAAATTGTTAAAATGATTTAGATAATCTCATGGAATGTGAATTATTGTGAAATTAATAATGAAATGTGATGATGAAAATATTATGGTAGTGGATTCAATGAATGACATAAAAGGATCTTGATTCCATAGGGAGCCATGGACATTTCTACTCCATGGGTCTTGATTATGACAGTGGATTCCTTGGACCTATTTACTCCTTGGATCCTTATTTCCAAGGATTCCACGGTCCTTGATTCCCCTTGGATCCTGATTTCTTGGACTCACTTTGGACATGCTCTATTGACATGATTCTTCTAACCCACCCAATGATTAACTGAGTTTCCATCAAGATGCTCTTATAACTCGATAAGGATTCCGTTCTCTTCTATACCATAGATCTGGACCTTTGTTTTCTGACACTGGATTACATGGCGTAGCCATTGTGTATTTTTACACTTGACTGCATGGTGCAGATATTGTGGATATTAACATTTGGTTACACAATGTGGTTGGGGTGGGTACTTTTGATATATTTATAAATAGCCCTGGTATAGGTATCATATATCAGTTGTTAGAATGGAAATTTTTACTTGTTTATTTATTCTTTATATCTACACTTGTGAAGGGAGATTGACTATTATTCATAGGGACACGTGTTTGGCTAGATAGGATCACATTTTCATGTGGAAATTTACTTTTAGTACTTCTATACATGTAATATTATATACACTGCTTCTGTTTATATTACACATAATGGACTTGTTATATACACTATTGGTGGTGGCCTACTGAGTTTTATCTCACACCCTATCTGAGCTATCATTGGGTACCTAGATAGACTTCTTGGATGAAAGTAGGGAATGAGTCAAGTTCCCATTGTATGATGTTGTATTATTGATTTTCTTAGGATTATATGGGAACATGGATGATCTAGGCTTGTGATACTAGCTGAAGATAATTCCTTTTTGGTCTTTTTGTTATTCTGATACATGTATTGTACTGGATACTTGTATACCTATTTTTATACATTGTGGAGACATGAAATGCTCATTATATATATATGACACTACTTTTGGGTTATTTATTTATATAGTCTTATGGATATTTATCTTCTGTCAGTGATTTATATTATGATTCCTCTATTGATTGAGAATAATATATCGTTGAGATACACTATGATAATGAGGGTATAGTCTCCCCATTATACCACCTTAGACTCTCGCTACTAGTCGACATACTCTAGAATATGTGGAGGCACTCTTGAGGCCATAAGACCCACTGACTCAGGGAACTTTTAAGTGGAATCAAAGTTGGGACATTATAGTGTGTCTTCCCTTTCTCCATGTGTTTCACCCAAGTGCGCCACCTGTAACAAACAGCTTGACCAAAACATCTAGGTTAGAAATTTGGTCAACCATGGTTGTGGCCTATGTGATCAAGGATCCATGGAGTGAAATGGGGACCAATTATATTAGGATCCCCATCTTTTGGCCATTTATGTTGGGAGGCTTAGCTATGGGAAAGAAGGTGGGATAAATTCCCATCCCAATCATTTTCCTAGTTGTTTCACACAGGGAGGAAGACCACACCAAATCTAGTATTCCTTGGGATTTTTGGCTTGGACCACAATGATCTTCATATCGTGTAGTTAGTCATGGTGAAGTACGGTCAATCCTTTTAAAAAGGAAAAAATTTATATTTTTCCCCTCACTAATTTTAAGCCTTTTGTGGGTATCTTTATCCATTAATTTGATTCTATTGACCCCCAGTGAATTCCACTTCAACTCCCCCTCCTCACAATGTCTTCAATCACAGATTTATCTAAGATTGAAGCTAGATATTTCAAGGTAATATCACATGGTATTCCTCTTCACTTAATTTTTTTCATTTCCTATTCTTTGTTTTTTATTAATAAGATCTCCTTAACATAGTGTTTCATCTGAATAAATTTTTAATTATGACTTTTTTGATTTTTTGAATTATCTTGGTCTTTTAGGGCATCATTAAACTTATTGAGGTGGGATAAAGCTATTGTTTAAAAAAGATATGTGGTTGAAGTAGGTTTCTTTGTGTTTAATAATTTAAAATTAATATCCATGATTTCTTGATTACTTTTCTTCAAGTTATTTATAAAATTTATAACTTTTTTGCATGAAATTTCATGTCCTATTTTTGGTTATTTTTTAGTCTTTAAATGGGTATTTCATTGGTAATTAATCCATATATGGTTGGAACTTGATTTTTAATCCCTTTAAGTGTTTGATAAAATGTTTTAATTATTTTATCGTTCAAATTATTATTTAAAAATGATGTTTAAGATTTTAAGTAACTTTAAATGTTTTTCAAAATTAATTACTCAATAACTCATGTTAGTTTTATGTTTAATGGGTTCTTTCAAAATGGGTTTTTTTTATTGTTGATTTTTTGAGTTCAATGGTTTTGATTTTATGATCTTTATTATATGGTTTGATTATTATGATGTGTAGTGCTATTTTAAATGGATTGATGAGTTTCTCTTTGTGTTCATTAATTATGTTTATCATAGAATGGATTCTTATTTGATTTAAAAGTTTACTTTTCAAAGTATTAAGTTATATTTTTTTTCAATAATGAATCACTATGTTTCAAATAATGGTTTAATGAGCAAAGGTCTATTTTGAAACATTCAATGGGACTTCATGATTTGGTTATCAAAGAGGTATCAATCACTAGTTTGTACTTTATGAATGTATCTTGTGAGACGCCCTTAGATTTTATTATTAAAAACATGGTGGGTGTTGATTAAAGTGTGGTTTGAATTTGGTATGCTTAAAAGGTAGTGAGGGGTATTGTATTTGTTATTAGTGATTTATGTGGTTAAATATGGTTTATTAAATCCCATACCTTTTTATTGATATGTTTAGGTAAGGTATTCTAGAACAAGTACTCCTAGGAATATAATGACCTACCTAGCCTTAGAAAACATCGCAAAACAAACTAAATTATGATATATAGTGGGTCACCATTAAGGGAGTTTCCACATCACTAAGAAAATGTAATTTACCCCTTAGTGGATTCAAAATTGATTGCGATTCATTATTCAAGGTGTCACCATTTCACTAGGCCAATCCATGTATTCCTCAGTGTATCACATAAGAAATTAAATATTGTTAGATTTCATCACTAAGGTTGAGAGGATCTTAGGATTCCTTGAATTTAGTTTCTAGGGACACTCCCATGATAATGGTTTACTTTTAATTTATTTTATTTAATTTTTATAAGGTTATTTACCTTACATATTATTATATGTGTGTGTTTTAAAATGAGTGTTCTTCCTTTACATTACAAGAAAAATGTGTTCCAAAAAAAAGGACTTTGAATTTGAAATGGTTTCCTTTCTTTATATTCTATTTTCTTTAAAAAAAAATTAAAGATGATTTTTGGGTTTAAATGAGAAACTGTAGATTTATTGTGAAATGAGTTATTAAGTTGTCTATATTTGATTGGTTTTAAGTTAAAAATGGAAAAAAATACTTTTGAGTTATATTTTCAAACTATATTGAAAGGATTTTATTTTTAAAGATTACACATGGGTGTGTATTTTTAATTCCTACTGGGAATTGATGCTCACACCTATATAAAATCTTTAGGTTTCGGTTACAATAATTTTTAAACTCCTTGTTTGTAATTTGTATTTCAAGTCACTCTTGGAGTGGTTTTATTGTAAGGTTACCACAATCCATGAGAATGTTTTTTAATTCTTATGTTTTTGTTTTCTTTTTTCTATGTTGTATCCTCGATGTGTTAATCATGTCATACTTATTTATGTTTTCTTTTTTTTTCACTACATCCCTTTTTCCTTGAAGATTTTTATTGTTGATTATGCCTTATTTTATTTTTTTTACTTTGAATCTAATTATTTATTTTGTACGAAAGTATAACTTACGGATGGGTCGGGCTAGACTTCTGGTAGAATTTATTTGTGTGTTTAATCATATTAATTAGGAGAAATAATTCCTTAAAGTGATTCATTGATTCTTATGAACTACTTGTCATCCCATGGGGAATGAGAATGCCCTTTAAGCCATGTCATGACCTAAATCAAGTGCTTATATCATGGGTGGCCTAGGTTGGTTCATGAACAAATGGTACCAAAGCCTAGGATTTTTGGAAACTTCGGTTATTAAAGCACCCTATGTTATTTAAGTTTGTTTGGTATATTGGTGATAGGATTTTCAATACTCAATAGGTAGATAAGGGAAGATTTTGGCAAGCTCTTTTCTGTTCAGTGACATGAGTTACCATGGGAATTCGTTTTTTGTGTCTTGAACTGTGATTTTTGGTATGTATTGATGTAATATGGATTACTTAATGGATTTATTATATTTTGGGATGAAAATTGGAGTTGAACTAAATTACCGGCCTTCTTAAATGATATAGTGAACTAGGTGGAGCCTATATGAGTAGCTTAGTATAACTCCCAATGACAATCATATTATTTGTAATGATCTATATAACAATGTGGATTGGTAATTAATTGTCAAAAATACTTTAGTATATGGTATTATATTATGTGGTTCTGATTTATTGGTGTTTGATTAATTCTTGGTAAGAGATTTTTGAATTTTTAAAATTGTTTTTAAGTGAAGTTTCAAGATTTCCAAATAGAAAAAATATATTTTGAAATTATTTTTAAAATAGATCAATGTTTAAAATGGTGAAAATTGTATTTTATTTAGGTGAAGGTGGATTTGTGATTAGTAATTTTTTTATTGATGGGTCATGTTGGTATTTTGTAAGAAAACATCCAAAAAAATACATTACCTTGAATTTTAAGTCAAGAATTCATTTTTTTTATATTTGAGGATCTTTACCATTTAAGGTTTTATAGAATTAGTCTATCACCATTATATATATAAATATTAATTCACAAAGTGGACACTTCCACTTAGTATCAATTTTTCCCACAAAAACAACTTTTATGATATAACAAGTTATGATTTCATGACATATCTTCCAAATTTTTATCTTGACCTTATCCTTATCCATAATCATCCTTATATCCTTGTGAAAATAAATTTTAAAAAATTTCATGAGGACAAAAAGATTATTAATGGATATATAAAAAGAAATAAATAAACATGTATTTTCATGAATACTTATACAAGATTTGTCTTTTTTAGAATTAAAAATTGGGCTCAAAATAAAAATTTTATTTCCCATGAAATAAACATTTCTACCCAAATATTTTCATAAATAATTTCATGAGAAATATTAAAGGTAAAAAATAAAACTCATAAAGGTTCCTTTCCAAGAACGAAAAACATATAGAAACTTTTTAAAAAAATTATAAATTTCACACTTTCAAAGTAGCATATACTTTCCTTTAAACATAATCTCATGAATAACCACATAGATCCATAACAAAAATAATATGGTGTCATAAGATTATGATAATATATAAAATGTGGAAGCAACACAAAACATGACATAAACATAAGTTAGGGATAACTAGAAATACAAAATCACATGGTGTATAATGTCCCATCATGGATTTGGTTTAATCCCTAATTCCATACATAACATATCATGAGACAAAAGCTTTACATAATGATTTAGATCATAATTAGAGTGAACCCATTATAACATGATCCTACCTATGTGTTCCTAAAATAGAAATCAGTCATAAGACCAAAAATATAATAAATACCCAGGGAAATAAATGGGATACATAATATTATCTCCTAATATAATTTAAAGATATTTCTTAAATAATTTATATGAGAAATTAACATAACCACAAACTAAGGTAGAATAATCTAGGTATATATGTGAGAGACTTATATATGGAATTTAGAATAATTTCATAAATTTAAATACAAAGAGAAAGTGAGTTAGAGAGAGAGTGGTCCTAACCCCAAGAAAAAGGATGTTTTTGAGATATAAATTACACACATAAGAAAAAAACTTCCAAATATCAAAATATCCATTACATTTAAAATGATTTTTTAAAATACCCATAATAAAGGGAAAGAGGGTTTTTCTTTGAAGAAAACAAGGAATCTTATTCAGGAATAAAAACATAAAATAATAGTTATGGTGGAAAAACGTTTGACATCATTTACATTAAAATATAATGTTATTTTTCTTCTTTTATAAATAAATGAAAAATTTTCCATATAAAATACTTACAAATATCCCTTTTTTAGAACCATTGAAACAAAGTCAAAAAAGATATAAAATGTCTTTTATAATTAATTTTTGACCATATAAATATATCCATAAAATAATTTTAAGTATATATGAAAGGAATAGGAATATTTAGATAATAAATATATAAAAATTTAAATTAGGTTTTTAAATTAATTTGCCTCTTATCTTGAGTCTGAATTATCACATGTGTCCTTTATCTTCCTCTTCTTCAGAAAATATCCTTTTTTTACACCTTAACCCCTATAAGGCCAGTATTATACCCAAAATAAGTCCTCTTAAACACATGTAGGGGTTTTAGGAACGTATTTGGGTAGGTATTGGATGAAATAAAATGATTTTGAATCATGAATAAAAGTGGATAAGTGGTACCCTTTTATAAGAGAGGGGAGGGGAACCCTTGAAATTTTATATAGTATTAAATTAATATATATTAATTTTCTTGGAAAAGAAGAACGAATATGATATGATTATAAGATAATATGGAGATGGGTCAAGATAATATATTTCAATAAAATTTATACAAATTTAGATTAGTTTTTTACCCTTATCTCTTTGTTTCAACCTATGTTAACCCTTTTTGACAATTATTGTGATAAGTTTTTTACTATTTAGGGGTAAATATAAATAATATAAAAGGTAAATTGGTACATAGTTGGAACATATATCATAATTTTAAACACATAAAAATAAATTTGATGAATATTTTATTTTTAAGAATTTATAATCATTTAATAAAATATTTTTATTATTAAATAGAATAAATGTCGGTTTTTACACTATTAATCTAATTTGAATTTGAAAACAACGTGACAAAATTTGAATTTTAATATAATCCATTAAAGCATATATAATATTTTATTTTTGACTAAAATAATTTTGTAACATAATAATTCATTCATATCATATTACTTTTATTATTTTTAATACCATTTTTTATTTTTATAATTCTTGAATAAATGATGTGTTGGCATTATGTATGAATTTAAGGTAATTAATCCATCCATAAAAATTTAAAATAAAAACCATGATAAGAAAAAAATATATATTAAGGATATTCATTTATTACTGAACATAAGTTGTCATTATCCTTGTCACAAAATATTTTATAAATTAAAAATCAAGTGACATTTTTGAGTTTATCTTTTACTTAATTGTTATAAAGGTCAAAGTTAGAGAAATATTCCACCAAGTTTTCAAATTTTTTAAAATTTAATACAAATGAGATAAAAAACTCATCAAGTAGGATAAAAGTGTGTGTTAGGTTCAATTTTTAGTCCTTATCGTGTTATTTTTAACAATAATTACCCAATTTAACCTTACCGTGGTGATAATTATTTACTATAGTTACTATTCATAATGAATAAAAATAAAAGGGAAATATTAGAAAATTTTGGAAATAATGATTCAAAATATTTAATTCATTTTTAAATATTAAATTCTTAAAATTGGAAAACATTAATTTAAAATTATACCCACAAAACTCGATGATAAGTGATTTTTCAGAAAAATGCCTTTTAAGAATAAAAAATATTTTTATGCCAAATTCAATGATAAAATTAATTAAAAAGACCATAATTGGATTATATTTAATAAAAATGGAACAATGGATTTTTAAAACTAATATAAAATATAATTTTACTTTGTAAATACTTGAAAATAAAATAAAATTTTAAATAAAAATTAGTATTTGTCATTATTTATCAAAAAATGAATATTTTTAGAAAAATACCAAAATTTCACCCAAAAATAATTTTTTTGTGATGATTTAAAAAATTATATCCTTTTTAAAATATATCATTTCTAAAAGTTTCTTAAATTTATTATTTTATTCAATCATAAAAAGCAATAAAAATCATTTTTGACGAAAATATATTTTTGATGAATAAAATGACTTTACTAAAAATTGAATGATTATTTACATATAATTTGTGATAAAATTTATATTTATTTGGGTATTTTATATATTTTATAAATTATTTAATCATATTAATTCCTATAAATTATATGACTAGGTTATAATGATCATATTTTATGAATAACATTTTGTGGCTTATTTAGGCTCAGTGTTGTGTATCGTATACACTATCAAACATAGTTGTTTTAAATATCAAGGTGTTACATTCTCCCACCCCCCCCAGAAATTTTATCCTCTTAATTTAAACTTAGTATCGATAAATATGGGGTTTTCATTTCAAAATATCCTTGTTGAAATCCAACATCATAAAAATGGTTAACGAAACTTCCTCTTGAAAACAGGTAAAATGGAATATAATGATCATATGGAATAACACATAACTAGGTTTCCAAATAGTATAAAATTTGTGGTAAATGAAAATATACACATGTAAAAAAAGAATAATGTGAAAATAATGATGGATAGTGAAAAAGATCATTGATCACAACAAAGTGAATGATCATGAGAAAGATAATGACCACAAAACTATAAACCAATGTAATGATAAAAAGACCATCTATTCATTAGAAATAAAGGTAATTTGATAAAAAATAAAGATATATTTCCAAGATAATAGGAATTCCTTTACCATATAAACTAAGAACATAAGGAAATATACTTACTTGACAACTATAATTTAATCCTTTAATCAATTTCCACCTCAATCACATATTTTTCTCCAAACAATGAGTATTAAAGATGAATTTTTCATTCTTGAACCATTAAAATATACTTCTAATGGATCACATAATCCAAAAAATCATAACAAACTATTCTTCCTATATTTATACATTAACAAAAATAAATTTTGTTTTCACAAGGTAATATAATTCACAAAAACAATAAACCTTTATATGAATAAATACAACATCAATCTCCAAAGCCTCAATAATAACACCAAAAGTTCAACATGGATCATTTGATAAATAACTAACCTAAAAATTATTTAAAATATTCCTGAAAAATTTTGAAACCTAAAAATAATAAGTATTTGATCACAAATTATTCTATGAATAATTTAACATTTATCTATAATTAACATTATTCACTCATAAAGTCTCATGAAAAAATGTGTATGACATACTTATAATATCAAAAGGATATGATAATCTAAATCATAATTCATCTAAAACACAATCTCAACTTTATTACTCAAATTAAATTTCATATTATCCAAAAATATTTCAATTTCACTTAATCTTATAAGGTTCCCAAAATAGTGAACATCTTCTTAAATAACATTAATCCCTTAAACACCAAATCACATTTCAATCCCACGGTTATCTATATAATAAAACATAAATTACCAAAAATCAAATTAATATTTATCTATCAAATTGTTTATGTAAAACAATATATTACTAACTTGGACCTCATGTAGGCTATTGATAGTCGTTTCACCCTTGTCTTGCTTTGGTTATGGGTTTAATCCATATGGACTTTCCGAATGTGATAGGCTGCCTTTTTACTAAAACTATATTAATATAATTACTATAAAATTCTCTAATAAATATGATGGTCATCCTCAAAAATAACATTAATCATTAAAGATTATATGAACCCTAAAGGTTAGAAATACCTTTAAACTTATTAAATAAGATGTATTCTTCAAATAAGACTTCATGTTAAACCTAATTGTTTCACATACCTCAACCTAATAAAACATCTCCTAAAATTTAATTAATCATTGTAAAATATCATCACTTATAACCTCAAAATGGGTTTCTAATAATTTTAACTTTTGATCAACCTTCAACTCATGAACTCATGTTGGTATCCATAACTCTTAAGTCAATCACACAAGAAAATATCCTAGTCTCCAAATTTATCTAAACCTTTCCTATAATACAATTGTAAGTACCTGGCCTTAAACATAATATAATCTTGAGTTTTAAGTAAATAATTAATTTTATTATATTTTAGGATCATTACAATTTATAGTTTTATAGAATTATGAAATCACATTCACATAAATAAATAGTGCATCACAAAGTGGTAAATTTCACTTAGTATTCATTTTTTTAATAAGACTTTTATGATATAACAAGTTTTGTTTTCATGAAATGTATTGACAATTTTTATATTGACCTCATACTTGTCTCTAATCATCCTTAAAACCCTATGAAAAACATTTTAAAATATGGGATGAGTATAAAAATATCATTAAGAGCATATAAAAAAAATAAATAAACTTGTTGGTTCATGAATACTTATACAAGGTTTTTATTTTTCAAAATTAAACTTTGGGATCAAAATAAACAATTTATTACTAATGAAATCAACTTTTATACCCAAATATTTTCATAAAACATTTCATAAGAAATCCTAAAGTTAAAATAAAACTCATAAAGGTTCCTTTGCAATAATGAAAAACTTATGAAAAATTTTTAAACATAAGCTCATGAATAAAAATATGGGATCATAACAAAAAGAATATGGTATCATGATATCATGGAAATATAGGAAATGTTGAAACAACACTAAACATGACATAGGCACAAGTTAAGACTAACTACCAAGTCAACATTACATGGAGGATAGAGTCCCATAATGAATTAGGTTTACTTCTTAATGACATATATAATGTATAATGAGACAAAATTTTTACACAATGCATTGGGATGATATCTAGGCACCCCCATAAAAACATGTTCAATACTATGTATTCCAAAAAATGAAATCAATCATAAGACATAAAAATAATAATTACCCATGGAAAGAAATGGATTGCATAATCTCGCCACATATCATAATAAAAAGATATTTCTTGAATAATTAATTTGATAAATGAACATAGGTTGTGTATTACCCCTTCATGGAAGGGAGAATAATCTAGATATATATTTTAGAAAGATATATATATAGAAATTAGAAGCATTTCATAACATTAAAGATAAGGAGAAAGTGAGTTCGAGTGAGAGAGAGATAGAGTTAATAACACAAAGACAAAAATCATATTTTAGTGACATCCCTTACACTAATAAGAAAAAAATTTCCAAATATCAAAATATCAATTACATTTAAAACAGTTTTTTAAAATACCTAGAACAAAGATAAGGAAGGTTTTTCTTTATCTAAAACATAGAAGCTTATAAAGTAAAAAAATCAATAAATAATGGTTATATTAGAATGAAAAAAATATACGACTCCATATACATTTATATGCAACATTATTTTTTTCTTTTATAAAGAAAGTCAAATTGCTTCATATAAAATATATAAAAATATTATTTTTTAAAAACCTTTGATAGAAAGTAAAAATAAGATATAAAATATCATTTTTAATTCATATATATCAATATAAATACATCCATAAAATAATTTTTAATAATATGGACTTGGAAGATAAATATTTATAAAATAAATATTTAAATCATTTAAAATTATGTTTTAAAAGTAAAGTATCCATTTCCTTGATTCTGACTCATCACATGCATCCTTTATCTTCATATTCTTCTGATAATCTCCATTGATTTACACCTTAATCCCTATAAATATGGTATTATTCCAAGACTAATACCTTTAGAACATGGTTAAGGGTGTTAGGAAGAAATTTTAGTAGGTATTGGATGAACTAAATGGATTTTTAAGTGTGAATAAATGAGGAGAAGTTGTGCCGTTTTATAAGAGAGGGGAGGTTCACTGTTAGAATTTTTTAAAGTATTAAATTAATATAGATTAATTTTCATGGAAAAAAGATCCAAACTGATATAATTGAAATATTGTATTGGTATGGGTCTAAATACTATCATCCAATTAAATTTTATAAAGTTTATATTAGTTTTTTACATTTATCTCTTTCTTTTAACCTGGGTTAAACCTTTTTGACAATTACTATGATAAAAAAAATTTAATCATTATGGGTCAATATAGTTACTATAAAAGAAACATTTTTCCCTTAATAGACCATATTTTATAAATTTAAAAACATAATAATCACTTGGACAATGATAGTATTTTTAGAAATTTTTTATCATTTAATCAAATATTATTTATTATAAAATAACATTAATGTCATTTTTGAAACTATTCATTTAATTGGATTATGGAAACAACACGAAAAAAATGTAATTATAATATGATCCATTAACTCCTGTATAATATGTTATTTTTAACTAAAAATTTTACATAACAAAATAATTCATTCATTTTATATTACTTTTAATATTTTTAAGATCATTTGTTGTTTAATTAATTGAATAACTGTTATGTCAGCATTGCATAAGAATTTAAGGTAATTATTTCATCCCTAAAAATTAAAAATAAATTAACATGATAAAATAATTATATTTCAAATAACCATTTGCGACCAAACATAAGTTTCCTTTATCCTTTCCATAAAATATTATAAACATTAAAAGCAAGAAACTGAAAAATTTTACTTTATCTTTTACTTAATTATTATAAAGGTAAAAATTAATAAAATATAATACCAAGTTGACATATTTTAAAAACCTGGATGTGCATGGATAAACTCCACTCATCAAATAGTATAAATTCAAGTGTTTGGGTCAATTTTTAGTCCTTATCATGTTATTTTTAACCTTAATTACCCAATTTACCCTTACCATGGTGATAATTATTCACTATAGTTACTATTCATATTGAATAAAAATAAAAGGTACCTATATGAATAATTGGTACTTTCTAATTTTAAATATTTAATTCATTTTTCAAGAATCAATTTTTATAAGTGGAAGAATTTAATTTATAAAAAACCCCGTAAAACATGATAAAAAACAGCTTTTTAGAAAAAATCCTTTTAAGAATAAAATATTTTTATATCGAATTCAAGTATAAAATTAATTCCAATGAATATAATTGGATTATTTTGAATCAAAATGGAATAATTAATTTTTAAAAATAATCCAACAAAGAATTATACTTTGTAAATACTTGTAAACAAAATACATTTTTAAATAAAAATCAGTATTTTTGACTATTCTTTAAAAAATAAATCTTCTTAGAAAAATACCAAAATTTCACCCTAAGATAATTGTGATATTATGATTTCAAAAATGATATACTTTTTGTAAAATACCATTTCCAAAATAGGTAGAAAATTATTATTATACCCACTCACAAGAATCAATGAAAATTATTTTTTAATAAAATGTATTTTTGATGAATAAAATGACTTTACTAAAAATTAGGTGATTATTTACTAAAAAATTATCAATAAATTTATATTTATTAGAAACTTCATATATATTTCATAAATTATTTAATCCTATTCGTGCCTTCCAATTTAATGACTAGGTTTTAATGATCGTATATAAATAATAATATTACATGGTTCATTTAGGCTTGATGTTGCGCGTCGTATATGCTATTGAACATATCTATTTTAAAAACTTGGGGTGTTACATATTTTATGTTGAGAATACCTATTTTAACTAAATAAAATCAGTTTGAAACTATAAAATTGTTTTTATAAATAAATTGAAATCAAGTCGGTGTTTGAGGATTTGTAAATATTTCTAATGATAAACATGCGAGGTTTAAAAGCGGTCTTCAAATATTTATTTAATATTTAAAAAATTTAGGTTGTGGTTTTGAAATGGTTAAAGAAGAAGACTTATAAATTATTTAGTGATATGATTCTCTTCAGGGTTTTGTAACACCCTGGTCTGAATAACTCAGTCTGAGCTGAGGCAACACCACATGACCTCATGTACGCCTCCTTATACAAAAAGGATACCAACTAGTGGAAATGGCCTAAGAAGAAATTTAGGGAATATATTCCCTTGGTAAAATTGAAACAATCAAAGTACACAGTGACATAAGTAATAGTCAGTGTATATATTTGAACTAAAAATCAAAAGATCATACAAAAAAAGTAATAAAAATAATAACATCCCATTTTATATCAAAGTAGAAATACAAGTCATACAATAG
Organism: Viscum album; assembly: GCA_963277665.1. Classification (NCBI taxonomy): domain Eukaryota; kingdom Viridiplantae; phylum Streptophyta; class Magnoliopsida; order Santalales; family Viscaceae; genus Viscum; species Viscum album. Next base: position 626,103,645 of record OY728132.1, read on the forward strand.
TTAGAAGAAATACTCACATAAGTGACAGATACATATACAATAAAATAGGAAAAATTAATAAAGATTAATTTTTATAACTAATATTAGAGTTCTTTATAGCATCACCTCAACCAACATGATCCTTGTGTATAACTACCTTGAATAGAGTCCCTACCCTCTCTTAAATCCCTAGACAATAAAGGATGCATATGCACAAATATTACTATTCATGGTGTAACATCCTAGGTAAATAAGGAATATTACTTTTTCATATTTATTAATATTTTTGAATAAAATATTAATATTACTTTAAAATGAACATTATGCTCGATGGCGTACCCAATACGTAACAACGAGTTTCTTTGAAATCTTATGTTGCACTCTAATAATAAAATGATATTATGTTATATAGTAGTTAATGCCTAGCCATTGTAATGGAGGGAATGAACTAAAATCACTAAAAAATGATTATATATGTTTGCAAAATATTTTTACTTTTATCCAATAAATGTTAGAGTATTAAAATGCGAATGAATCCAATTTTAAGCGTAAATATTCTAATATTCTTTAAAAGGACGATTAACCGCATTTTGATGGAGAACCCTTTTTAAATCCACTTTTTGACAATTTCATATGATATATTGGACCAAATAAAATACTTCTTTAGAATTGGGACATCAAAATTTACTTTGTGTATGTTTTTGTTACTTTTTCGATAAAGTTCATTTTTAATGAATAAGTGAAAAATGTTGTATTTTAATTCAAAACCACTTTTTAATCTAATTTATTTATATTATTAGATCATATTTTTAATTGGTTTTAAATTGAAATTAGAATATATTTTTACCATTTAATCCAATGGTGGTCATTGGAATTTATTTCACATTGAAATTGGACTTAAACTAGTGTTAATCTTTTAATAGATATTGCTTCTTAAAAACACTCTATTTGTTTTGACAGTGGGAATTAATTATTAAATTGATTAATGAAACTTATATGTTTTTTATTTTCTAAAATAGATATCATTTTTTAATTTGGAATATCAAATATATCTTAGGGTTAATTTTTGGTATTTTTCTGAAAAACTTCAATTTTTGATGAATAGTGAAACCACTAAGTGGTGGTTAAAAAACTGATTTTTTGTTTAAATGAAACTTTACCACTTCTGTGATTTTATTTTCAAAAATCCTACATACATGGTTTTCATTAGGATGTAAAATTTGGTTCAATGGGATTAAAATAATTTTCTGTGAATAGTAACTTTTAAGTTTTATTAATCGCGATTAAAGGTAATTAGTATAATTTAAGGTAAATATAAAGATATAATAATATGAAATTACCTTTACACTTGTCCTACACTTATTTTATGATTCATGGAAGACCAATAAAATCCATGGGTCAACTTGGGAACTCCATGGAGCCACTTGGGTAAGAAAATGACATTAATAACATTTTATTTAAAGTTAAAATAAAAATGTCACAAACATGTATTGTTTTACTAAAACAATTTTTACATGGGGTTATACAGGTTATATTTTTATCTATAAATATTAATTGGAAATATAAAAAGATTTCCTACATAATAGTATTTTATTATAATTTTTAGACATTAAATAAATTAATTTATTTATGACACCATGATGATGCAGCGATTACCTCATTACTGAACGATTTAAATAAATTGAAAAAATAATGTAAAATATAAGACATACACTTGTTGAAAACCTATTTAATGGGTTTATTTAGAACCCTTATCACCTTATACTAGAAATATATAATTGTGGGGCCTTTAATATTCTAAAATCATTTTATAATAAAGTAAGTTTTCATGACATTCCAAGAGTGCCCCTCCTCCCTCTTATAAAAGGCCCCCACCTCTACCTCCTTAACAACACCTCTCAAGCCATTTTCTCAGCCACAATCTGATCATTTTATCTCTCCACATCTCAATCTTCATCCTAGAATCCTTCCATTAGGCAGAAATCTCTTCAAGAAACCCTTTTGTTTCAAACCAAGGGGAGTTACCTGATTTAAAGGTAAGGTCTTCCCTAATGTTATTTTATTTTATTTTGCTTCTCCAACCCCATAAAAACTTTTTATTCCATTATTTTGTAACAAAACCAGTATCTTAAATATACTATTATGTTTTTATGAGAAGGATTCGAGCTACACTTACACAAACCTCCGTTTAATGGTTAAATAACATACAGTTTCCATGGATGGCGAATTACTGCCTCACGAAACGATGATTGTTCTATCTTCTCCTACCACCTCTCATGGTGGCCATTATAATGTAACTATATTTATTTATGATATATATGATATTTATTTCCTCTCTATTTCTCTGTATTTTATATTTAATACATACCTTTATGCTTTTCATGTTGTGCAAATGCGATAATTTCATTTGAGGAAGTGTGGACTACTGCCCCCTCAAGTGATGTGACTCTTTCATGCAATACATAGAATGTATAAATAATGAAATTGATTAACTTATTTGACCTATATAACATATATATTATAATGGAATTATAATATATATATATATCTCATCTAGTTTTAATTCCATTAATGTGCCAAAAAAATGAAAGTGGTGGTCATGCGTACGTACGGCCTACCATCTCCATGAACAGTGCATTTCATTTCTTTTTATCTCAAAATGTTATGGAATAATATAAAATTAATATATACTAGATATATATGATATTTAAATCATTAATACTATTTTGGAGATGATGTAATTATAACTACATGGAAAATTATTTTCTAACAAGTTTGATTGTTTACTCATGTACCGAACATCGAAAAAAACGTCTGATATGAACTCAAATTATTAACAAATTATTATAACATTATAATATGTGATATTAACTGAATAATAATCTTTAAAGGAGTTCCTTAAAAAATTATAAATTTACCAAATAGTTTTATTCAGGAATATAAAGAAATGAACAAGACAAGTCGGACTTGAGGTAAGAGATCATACCTCTCTCTTTCTTTTTAAGTACTCTCTTTTATGTCATTCCTTTTAAGCTCATCGTTCTTATGTTGGGGGATGTTATTTTATATCTATCATACTGTAATTTTTATTTTCATGTGATTAGAGACCCTATTTAATCTCATCAAACCATTTTTGGAAGTTTTAATTGGCGCCGTTAGGCTACCGAATTTTCATAAGGGATTTCGTATCTCACTTTTAATTCTGTGAGATTTCCATTGTTCACCACTTATTTATTGCATGTGGTGTATTGTGTAATTCCCTTTCATATATATTATCATGATTATATTTATATTCATTGTATTATGTGATTCATTTTGTGTTTATTATCTTTTGGTTATACGACTCGATTGATCACAACGAGGTAAGGGGTTTTATCTCACTTTTTGTTCCCGTGAGATTCGTACTACATTTTCCACTATTTACTTTTGTGTGGTGTATTTACTGCCAATTATTGTATTATTTGTGTAATATAATTTAATTTATGGGTATTTAAATCTTCATTGTATAGTCCTTCTTTCATGGGGTGTATGTTTCGAAAGTTACCCAAGTTGGTAAGGGAACCTTTCACCCTCCTCTTTTTAAAAAAGTCTTCTTTATGTTATGTATTTTAATTTAAATATTATTATGTTGGGATATGTTATTATATATCCTTATTGATGTAAATTTTATTTCCATGTGATGAGATACCATTTTCTCTCTCATCAACTCATTTTATGAATTTTAAAGTGACGACGTTAGACTATCGAATTTTTACAAGGGAACTTCTTAACCCAATTTCGTTTTCTTTGGGTTCAACATGTAGTTATTGAATATGTCATCCTATGAATATGTGTGAATGAAATATTATTTTTTTACACTTAATATTCACTTATATTGGGTGTATTTATATTTTTCACACATAATTATGAGATTGAATTATCCTTAATTTAAGGATACCTTCTTTATAAGGGATTTCATCTCATTTTACATTTATATTGAGATTTCATTGTTGTTATGCACCAATTCACTCTTATATGGTGTATATACTGTCCTTTGGCATATTATATCATGAATCCCTTTATTCTCATGATATTATAAAGTTATTATTAAATGTTATTCCTCAATTATTTGTATTCAAGTGTCTCTCATTTTGTTAAAAACTCTTTAACTAAAATATCGTTTTAAATGTTTTAATGATTTATTCTTATAAATATTTCTCATTAATATATATGGTATCAAAATGGTGTTAAGGATTTATTTATATGGATATTAATGGTTTAAAATGTTAAAATATTCAAAGTGGTATGGGACACTTTGATTCAAAAATCTCTTTATTAAATGTTTTAAATGGTTTTGAAAATGGTTTTTATAATGGATTTGTTATGTCAATATATTTAAGGGATATATTGTGAATTGAAATTTGGAAATGTTTTCTTTCCATTATATTTGTTTTATTTATTATGATTTTATAATGGTACTTGGACATTTGATGGGTAGTTACGTGATAAACCATATGACGGGTGGTGTCGTGAATACCAGGACGGGTGGTTACGTTATAACCTCCAATGCATTGGGTATGGAAGTCGGCCGTATGGCTATTCCATTTAGTGATATGTGTGGAATTTGACCGTATGGTTATTCCATTTAAGTATGTTTTTTCCCAAGTTTCCTTTATATGTTATGTGTTCTTTATATGGGTTTATGGTAATATTTTGGTTACAAAGGATAAGTGGTGATCTTTTTTTTAGTGAAGAGTATTTAATACTTCGTAAAGGTGAAAAGTATTACTTTGATAAATTATTCATGGTTTACTTGTTGTTTTGAAAAACTAACTATTTTCCTTCTTTGTGTATCCTTTACTGGGATTTTTATACTCATCCCAAGTTTTTGAAATGTTTTCCACAGGACTTAAAGATGAGTAGGGTCAAAGATGGGATCAAGGAAAGACATGCTATCTAAAACATGGAACTAGATATGTTTCTTTTTAAGAGTTTTTATTTTATGGAAACTTAATAGAAGTGTCTACTTTGTAATCTTTTGAGATGTAATAGTTATGTCCTAATTCTCTAAAACTCTAAACCTGAAAAGATCCTCTATGTGAATCATTCATTTAATTCATGATTATATAAGGTTTTAAGGCTTGGTCCTTATAGTTGGTATCAGAGGTCGGTTTAGATAACTTTAGAGGTTAGGTTATTCTCTAAGCATAAGCGACATTACAATAATGGTTATGATTTTAGAAAGAGTCATTGTTTTAGATAAAGTGAATGAGTAAGTATATCTTAGTTTTTATCTTCCTCATTAGTACATGATAATTTTGTTGATATACTCACACTGACATTTTTTGGGTTTTAGAAAATGGATAGATCTAGCAGGTAACAAAGTAACAATGGGTTTGAAGGAAACCGTGGTGGTTCTCTAATTAAGAGACTGAATGAAATAGGGGATTCAATGAGGAATCTCAGGGTTATTCTAAACCAACTATCAAGGAGTCATGATTAACCACTTGAACCTTGGTGAGTTCTCTGATGCATCATGTACGATAGAACCAACTCGATGTGGAAGTTCAGGTAATAATTATAATGGTAACCATTAGGGTTTATATGATCCTTACTTTTAAGGCAATTATGGGTTACTATATGATGTAATATTAAAGGCATGAGGTAAAATTGAGGTTAAATTATGTTATGGTTATTTTTGATGATTTTATCTCTTTTTGGGGAATGTTTTAAGAATTATATAGTTTTGGAAAAAGGACAACATGCAGACCGTGTGACAACCCGTCGTGTTGGAAAAATCTATGGGAATCGAACCCACAACCAAAGAGAGACTGGTATTTATCGCCTACCACTAAACTACGTGAAGTCCCTGGTTAGTATGACAAATTCTTTTGAGTTATATAATTTTATGAATCAAGAATAAGTTGATTTTGTGTTATCTAGGAAAATATTGACCTGTCATGGAGGATATATGATTAGGTTAATTACTTTTCAATATGATACTTTAAGAGAAACTGATGTTATTTGGAGATAAATGTTAATTTTTACCTTGGAAGACTATGTGATTAAATCCTTCAAATATTTGGGTTTCAATATTAGTTTGGTTTACTTTGAAGAATTTTATGGAAAAATTGTTTATCAAATGGCCTTCATTGAACTTTGGGTTTTGTTGGACAAATTGTGGAGATTAAGAATATATTTTATTTTTTATAAAGGATTATCCTTTTGTGGATTATCTGATCTTGTTCTAACAATTTTGGTTTTGGTTAAGGTCTAAAACATGGGAAATATATAGTTCTCTTTTTTGGATTAGGTGATTCTCTAGGAGTTGATTATAGCTCTCTTAATGTGAACAAGTCATCCTAAATACTCGTCTTTTGGAGAAATATGAGTTTGTATAATAAATCTAGTAGGATATGAGAGTCTACACGACAAGTAAGTATGTTTCCTTATGATTTAGTTAAGCTCAAAAATAAATTCCTCAATGAAAAGTAACTTAAAAACAAAAATGTTTTATGTTAACTTTTTCTACTGGGGAATCAAATACCGTTTAACCCATCTCCAGTTTGTGATTTTTTGGAGGTTAACATTCTCCTAAACAAGTTTTCTATCACTCTCCATCAGAACATGACCCTTTGTTTTCTCTTCCATATCCATGTTTTCCTACATAGAATCCTAGTATGGGTTAACTTGGGTGACTTTTGTACTTCCCTTTCTTTCTTTTAAAGTGACAGTTTAATTGACTCCTTTTCCGATATAGGGCTTTCAATGAAGTTTCCAAGCCCAATTTTGAAATTGCGAGGACGCAATTCCCAAAAGGGGGGAAGGATGTATCATCCCAGGTAAATAAGGAATATTAAATTTTCATATTTAATAATATTTTTGAATAAAATATTAATATTACTTTAAATGGAACGTTATGCTCGATGGCGTACCCAATACGCAACAACGAGTTTCTTTGAAATCTTACGTTGCACTCTAATAACAAAATAATATTATTTTATATAGTAGTTAATTCCTAGCCATTGTAATGGCTGGAATGAATAGAACTCACTGCAAAATGATTATATATGTTTACCAAATACTTTTACTTTTATCCAATAAATGTTAGAGGATTAAAATGCGAGTGAATCCAATTTTAAGCGTAAATATTCTAACATTCCTTAAAAGGTCGATTAACCGCCTTTTGATGGAGAACCCTTTTTAAATACACTTTTTGATAATTTCATATGTTATATTGGACCAAATAAAATCCTTATTTAGAATCGGGACATCAAAATTTACTTTGTGTATGTTTTTGTTACTTTTTCGATAAAGTTCATTTTTAATGAATAAGTGAAAAATGTTGTATTTTAATTCAAAACCACTTTTTAATATAATTTATTTATATGATTAGATCATATTTTTAATTTGTTTTAAAGTTAAATTAGAATATATTTTTACCATTTAATCCAATGGTTGTCATTTTAATTTATTTCACATTAAAATTGTACTTAAACTAGTGTAAACCTTTTAATAGATATTGTTTTTTAAAAACACACTATTCGTTTTGACAGCGGGAAATAATTATTAAATTGATTAATGAAACTTATATGTTTTGGATTTTGTAAAATAGATATCATTTTTGAATTTGGAATATCAAATATAGATTAGGGTGACTTTTTGGTATTTTTCTGAAAAACTTCAATTTTTGATGAATAGAGACCCCACTAAGTGGTGGTTAAAAAACTGATTTTTCGTTTAAATGAAACTTTACCACTTCTGTTGTCATGACCCGTCCTTGGGGCCTGTGCCGTGACTATCCCAAGCCCGCCTTCCATAGGCCAGGGGCTGGAGACTAGCACCAAGGCGTAAATCCCGGTAAAAAGGGAAGGCATTGCCTTTGTAAAGTAAACCACAAACACCACGGAGCAAGAAGACAGAAGTAAACACTAAGTAAAAACTGGTACAACAGTAAGTGCGGAAAAGTAAGTGGGACAGTATACAAACCCAAACTTAAAGTAAAGTACAACTGGAAAGGAAAAACAGCAACTAAAAATTAAAGCCGCAACGTTGAGCTGTCCACTGGATATCCCACCCGAAGGGTGGGTACAGATAGCCTCCACTGCTCCTCGGGTCCAGCCGACCGCTCCGAGTACGTCCCGCCCAGTGGTCCACCTCCAGGTACCTTCCTGCTCTACAATCCTCAACCACGATCATCATTGTCCGTCGTCTGCAACCAACACAACGTAGTGCAGGCATAGCCCGTGCAGGGGTGAGTATAAGCTACTCAGTAGGGACCCCGAGACCCCTAAAGGTCTCCCAGAATCCACAAAGGATAATCCACAAAGGAAAGATACAATCACGAAGTAACATCTGAAACTACTTAGGTATATTCCCATACATATACCTAAGTCATCAATTCTCTTTCGGCTCCAACATCTGAGCCCAAGTACAACCCAGTCCACACAGGAAAGTAAAACGTAAATTCACACAGGATAGCACAACACAATCCACATAGGAAAGCAAAACAGGATTCAGCTCACACAGGTATACTTCTTCGTATGACGATAGTGATGATAAGATATATCCACTGATTCATCTAAGTCGTCGGACCCACAAAGGATCGATAAGTACTAACCCCTGCAATGACCCACAAAGGATCTGACCCACAAAGGATCGATAGGTAACTAACCCCCACAAGACCCACACAGGATCGGACCCACACAAGATCTGTAGGTGCTGGCTCACACAGAACCGCTGAGCACTGACCCATACAGGATCCGACCCACACAGGATCGGTAGCACTGATCCACATAGGATCGCTGAGTGATGTAGTCGTCGCCGTCGAATGCACTGAGGATCTCTGTACAGTCGTCGTAATAGTAGTAGTCGCAGCCAGATCTAGGGTTCCCGCACACAGCAAGCTCGTTCGGGAGGGTCCGCTCCATGAGCCGAGAGACTGATACATCAACTGACACATAGTCTAGAGTTGATGTATCCAAAAGTTCCGTATCGTCAACAGGAACTCAATGTCGCAGACGGCGCGTCAATCGGACGCTCAATCTGAGAGTTATTGGATTTATCGTCCCAGGGGCCCGATTGGTTTTTAAGGAAAAACCAACCCGACCGTACTCCACCTGCATTAAAACCTCGGGCGGAGTAAGCCAAAATATTCGTCTCACATAGAGGAATTCAACAAAGCTGACGGTACGTCAATCGGACATCCGAAGCTCAAAATATGAGTGTTTCCGCACCGAGGGCCCGGTTGGTTTCATGTACGAACCAACCCGGCCAAACCCAAAGTAATCCAAAACCTTGAGTGCGATATACCGAAACGACAGTCTCGATCCAAGGATCGCATCGTAATTGAAGGTGTGACTATCAGAGACCCGTAGCACAAGTTATGGGCATCCGACCGAAAAAGGTTCGGTATTAAGGGGTTCGGGCCTGGTCTGACCCGGCCCGATACCCCCGGGGTCGACCCGAACCGGATCGACACGAACCGGGTCCGGGTTCGGCCCGCTTGGGCGCGGCCCGGCCCGGCCTGGGCACAGCGCGCCCAGCGCGCTGGCCAGGCGCTCGGCCAACCGGCCGAGCCGTTTGGCAAGGGGGGGGGGGGGGGGGGGCGCCTGCCCCCTGGTGTAACTGCGGCCCCCCATTAAATGGGGGCCGTTTTGTGCTGGCCGGCTGGGGGAATTAATTCCCCCAGTTTTCCCTTTGTCCGGCCGGCCCGCACCGGCCGGCCGGTTCTGCTAACAGGGACCGGCGACAACCAGTCCTTCCTCCTTTGCCGACACCGGCGGCCCGGAACCGGCCGCCTGTCACCCTGCTCCGCCGCGGCCCGGAACCGGCCACGACCTGGTTCATCCGGCACGGTGTGACGGCACCGCGCCCTTCCGCCGTAGCCCCGCTCCGGCCGTGGTGTCTTCGGTTTTCTTCGACGCGGCGCGACGACGTCGTGTCCTTGTTCGTTTTCATGGCGCGGTGCAACGGCGCCATGCATTCCTCATCGCACGATCACACGCGGTGCGACGACACCGCGCCATACTCATTTCAAACCACAAAGAAACAACACACGGATAAGGGAGGAGGGTCGGTCGTGTTTGTGCGGTCCGGCCCCCTCTTGTTAATCGATAGCATTTAGTCGTATAACCACGAAGAACGACAAACTAGAAATCATGAAAGAAAATAATTAAATAATTTAAACCCCTACCTTGAGCGTAGCTAGAACGGGGGTTCGCCGCGGAAAATGACGTCGCGAGGTGAAGCTCCGTAAGTTGACGAAGAACGCCTGAGCAGGAAGTGACGTCTCATTTTCATTGACATAGGAAGAAGATTGAAAGAGGGTGCATCATCGATCCTCAGAAAAAGGGGTCACACACCGGCTGCGGGGAGAAGAAGAGACGGCACGTCAGTCTCTTCTTATGGTGACGGCGTTCTTCGTCGAAGTCTTGATGTTCTTCGTGATGAAGATGAAACACCCAAGAGTTCTCTCCTCCAATGTCCACACACAACAACCAAAATAAAATAAGGCTCATCCTTATTTTATTAACTCAATCCACAATTCAAAGTTCAAAACTTAATTTAATTAATTGAATTGGGTGTTGGCATACTTAATGAGAGGAGAGGTAAAGTCAAAAGGGTTACACAACTTAAGTGGGGGGGGGGGTTAAGAGGAGTTAGGGAGTTAAGGGAATTGAAAAGGTGGGGGATCTTGTGGGCCCCACCTCACCTTTAATCCACTCAAGAGAAGCTAACAAACAGTGGGTCCTACCCTAACTCCTACACTTAGGTTCTAACTCATGGAGAAGTGAAATAAAATTCTTAACGAAAATTTTATTTCACAACACTTAATCCACAAATTTAAACGACTCCTAACGAGAAAGCGCAACTCCAGGGTAGGCATTCCTAAGCAATTACCGTCGCTGTGGTTACATCGGTGCCCTAAGAATTCAATTCCGAGCACCGGTTCAAAAGATAGGAATTATCGCTCGTTCGTTCACTGAACTTACCCGAGCTAAACTTCGGATAGAAATTTCGGGCACACTGGGCCTCAGAATCAAGTACCATCTGAAACTGAGTTCTTGTAAAATCCCAAAGAAAATTAAGAAAAAATTTCCCTTGAATTTTACGGGTCTTTACAATACTCCAACCTCAGGGCTTTACGTCCCCGTAAAGATACATCGAAAACTAGGGAAACAAATGTGGGTACTGAGCACGCATCTGAGCCTCCCGCTCCCAAGTGCTCTCCTGGAGGTTCTCGTGCTGCCATCTGATGCGCACTAGAGGAATCGAACGTCCACGTAGGACCCGCTCCTATCGATCCTTGATCTCCACTGGGTCCTCCGCACAATTCGCCCCATCATCAACGTCTAGCTCCCCATAGTCAATGATATGCGTTGGGTCGTGCACGTATCTCCTCAGTTGAGATATGTGGAAGACGTCGTGCACCCGGTGCAACTGAGGTGGTAGAGCCAGGCGATTAGCCACCTCGCCAATCCTGCTGAGGATTTGGAAGTTGTCCGATGAAGCGTGGAGACAACTTGCCACCTCGGCCAAATCTCCGTAATCCACGTCGAGGTGAGACACGCAAGAAGACGTGGTCGCCATCCTCGAACTCTAGTGGCCTCCACCTCTTGTCAGCATAAGACTTCTGCCGGCTCTGAGCTGTCCTCATCCGCTCCTGGATGACCTGGACCTTCTCTGTCGTGGCCTGGACCATCTTCGGTCCCACAAGTGCTGACTCCCCAGGGTCTGTCCAGCATAAAGGAGATCTACAAGGTCGGCCGTACAACGCCTCGTATGGCGCCATCCCGATGGTGGAGTGGTAGCTGTTGTTGTACGCGAACTCCACCAAGGGTAGGTGGTCCTCCCAGCTATGACCAAAGTCGAGGATACATGCACAGAGCATGTCCTCGAGAGTTTGAATGGTCCTCTCCATCTGACCATCCGTCTAAGGGTGAAAGGCTATGCTCAGACGTAGCTGCATTCCGAACGCCTCCTGCAACCCCTTCCAAAGCCAGGATGTAAAGAGAGCATCTCGATCGGAGATTATAGATGATGGCACACCGTGAAGCCGTACAATCTCCTGAACGTAGAGACGTCCCAATCTCTCTACCAAGCCCTGCTCTCTGATGGGCAGGAAGTGAGCCGACTTGGTGAGTCGGTCGACAATCACCCAGATAGAGTCATGACCACTAGAAGTGCGTGGAAGTCTAGTCACTAAGTCCATAGATATGTCGTCCCACTTCCACTACGGGACCTCCAAAGGCTGTACCAAGACTGCTGGTACCTGGTGCTCTACCTTCACCTGCTGGAAGGTGAGGCACCGTGAAACGAACTCTGCCACAGCCTTCTTCATTCCCGGCCACCAGTGTTGTCGTCTGAGATCCTCGTACATCTTCGCCACTCCAGGATGTACCGACAAAGGAGAAGTGTGAAACTCTCTCAGCACCTCCTCCCGTAAAGCAACTGGTACCAAGGTACGTCCTCTGAAAAGGATGTCGTGCTCTACTCCAAAGTAGAAACCATCAGGTGCCTGTCCAGAGGATATTTTTGCACGCCACGTCTCACAGTCAGCGTCCCCACGCTGTGCCTCTCTAACCCGCTATAGTAGTGGAGGAGTGACTGTGAGAGACTGAAGGAAGGCAGCTCCATCTCTATCCACGAAGGATATCTTCAAAGAGGCTAGCTGCTCTGTCGCCTCCTCAAGTAGCTGAATGACCGTCCTCCTGCTGAGGGCATCGGCTACCACGTTCCCCTTCCCAGGAGTATAGACTATCTCAAAGTCATAGTCCTGGAGGAACTCAAGACATCGCCGATGTCTCAGGTTCAGGTCCTTCTGAGAAAAGATGTACCTGAGACTCTGATGGTCAGAAAAGACTGTAAAGCGCTCGTCCATCAGATAGTGTCGCCATGTCTTCAGAGCGAAGACCACTGCTGCTAACTCCAGGTCATGGGTAGCGTAGTTCTGCTCATGCGGCCTCAACTGACGTGATCCATAGGCGATCACTTCCCACTCCTGCTTCAGGACACATCTGAGTCCGGTCCCTGATGCATCGCAGTAGACTACGTACCCTACTCCCTCCTCGGGCAACCTCAAGATAGGTGCGCTGGTCAATCTCTGTCTCATCTCTTGGAAGCTCTGCTGACATCTTTCTGACCACACAAAGTGTTTCCCCTTCTTCGCCCAAGCTAAGAGTGGTGTCGCAACTCTGTAGAAGTCTGGAACAAATCTCTGATAGTATCCAGCTAGTCCCAAGAAACTCTGCACCTCCGTCACACTCCTGGGTGGCTCCCAAGCTAGTACTGCCTCGATCTTCACAGGATCCACTGCAACTCCCACCTCATAGATGACGTGTCCCAAGAAGTGGACCTCACGTATCCATAACTGGCACTTCGAGAGCTTACCATAAAGCTGGTGCTCACGGAGTGTGTCTAGTACAACCCGCAAGTGGTAGGCGTGCTCCTCCTCAGTCGTCGAGTAAATCAAAATTTCCTTGATGAAGTCCACGACAAATCGATCGAGGTATGGCTGAAAGATCCTGTTCATGAGGGCCATGAACACTGCTGGAGCATTGGTTATGCCGAATGGCATAACCAAGAACTCATAGTGGGCATACCGACACCTGAAGTTTGTCTTCTGCACGTCCTCTTCCCGAACTCTGAGTTGATGATAGCCTGACCCGAGGTCTATCTTTGAGAACCACTGTGCTACCTTGAGCTGATCGAAGAGGCCATCAATCCTCGATAGCGGATACTTGTTCCTCACTGTCACCTGGTTCAGGCGATGATAGTCAACACAAAGTCGCAAGCTCCCGTCCGCCTTCTTGGCGAACAAAATCGGGGAAGCCCAGGGTGAAACACTGGGTCGGATGAACCCCTTGCCCTGAAAGTCCTCCAACTGTACCCGTAGCTCTCGTAGCTCAGTGGGGGCCATCCGATATGCTGGAGTCGATATCGGGGCTCTCCCAGGGTACAGGACAAAATAAAAGTCTACCTCTCTGCGAGGAGGTAGCCCTGGAATGTCATCGGGAAAGACATCCGCATACTGATCCACCACTTCAGGAAAACTAGGAATCTACATGTCAACTGCTCCTAGGATGAGGCTAGACAACTGATGAGTGATGGGTTGTCCTCTCCTATGCGAAAGTACATCCTATGCTGCAAAGGCTCCTTTCTCGCCGTTGAAGGTGAACCTGCTCCCGTCGGTGCGTACACATCGCACCTTGCGCCTAATACAGTCAATCTGTGCATGGACTGTAGATAACCAATCCATGCCCAAGATGACGTCGTAAGGCCTCGACGCCGCTACAAGAAGATCCCAGCTGAAGCTCTTACCTTCTAGAGTAAGGTCACACTGCCGGCACCAGTGCTTAATCGTCGAGTCTGCTCCCGTAGGAGTCTCTAGCCGTAAGGATCGAGCCAGCGGCTCTGTCGGAATATCCAAGCTCCGAACAAGGGCAGCGGCTATGAAAGAGTGACTTGCTCCTGTGTCTATAAGAACTGCAGCAAGTGTGGAATAGACACAGATAGTACCTCAAATCATCTCAGGCACGCCATGGTTCTAGGCCTTCGCTGCCTAGAGTTGTGCCTGTCTTTGCCCGCCAGCTCCCTGTGGTCGGGGTGGACCTCCTGGTGGTGGTGGTGGTAAAGCCTCAAAGCATCGCCCACCACCTGCTGCTCGGCCAGCTCCTCTTCCTCGTCGGCCTGCTCCCTACGGACTGCCACGGTCGACCCTCTACCTCTTCCTTAGTGGTCCCTCAACCGTCTGCTTCTCCTCAACACGGCGGGTCGGGCAATCACGAGCCATGTGGCCTTGTCCGCCGCATCAGTAGCACTGGCTGCCTCTCGAAAGACTGGCTTCGCGCTGTGTGCCCCGCACTACTAAGCCAGTGTTCTGAGGTCGTCTACCTGAGGGTCTGGTCTGCCTGGACCCATGAGTCATCAGTCGACTACCTGCTGCAGAAGACTTTGCTACGTGCCGCCCTGCGGTGGGTCTCGGCGCTGGTGTAGACTCAGTAAGAAAGCTCTCGATCAAAAGGGCTCGCTCCAGTACTCCTGTCTGAGTCAGAATTATAAGGGAGATCAGCGATGCCCTGATATCATGTCTCAATCCCTGCTCAAAGGGCCGGGCACGGAAGAATGGGTCCCGTACCATGTCTGTCGAGTAGCGCGAGAGATCGGTAAATCTCGCCGAGTACTGGGCGACCGTCATGCTGCCCTGCCGCAGCTGAAGAAGCTCCTGGATGCGCACCGCACGGAGGGTGGTTGGGATGAACTCTGAGCGGAAGAGGCTCTCAAAATCCGTCCAGAGTAGAGATCCTTCACCGTGCACCTGGAGCATCAAGTTCCACCATCTGCCTGCTTCTGCGTGTAGTAGGCTCGCTGCGAGGATGACCATGAGGTCTGCGGGTGTCCTCACTAACCTGAAAACTCTCACCACTGCCTCCAGCCAGTCCTTGGCTGCCTGGGGGTCCGTCTCCCTGCGGAATCTGGGCGGTCGCTGGTGCTGGAACTCATGCAGTGCACTGAGGCGACGTGCATCGTCAGCGGCTGGTGCTGGAAGCATCGGTGGCTCGGCGGGTAGAGCTACCGCTGGTGCCACTGCTGACAAAGGGCCCTGCACCGAGGCCTTGTCGCTCGGTGGGATGCCGTCACGCTCAACTCTCGGAACCCTAGCTGGCTGCCGTTGTGGGGCCATCCTGAAAAGGAAACAGGTGCACCATGGTCAGAACAGTATACCTGGTGAGCTGACACAAAGTAATCACAAAGAGAACTTGAACCACACATGCAATCAATGTTTTTGTGCATTAAGTCGGAAATCAGAAGTCAGGGTCCTGGTGTACGGATACGTTGGCCGCCGCACGAACACTGGACTCCCTGGACTGATAACCACACCCAATACGCTAAACACTATTGCTTCACAAAGAAAAAGATCAGAGACCTTAGTTCTGCGGTAAAACCGAACTCCTCTGATAACAATTTGTCACGACCCATCCTCGGGGCCCGTGCTGTGACTACCCCAAGCCCGCCTTCCATAGGCCAGGGGCTGGCGACTAGCACCAAGGCATAAATCCCGGTAAAAAGGGAAGGCATTTCCTTTGTAAATTAAACCACAAACACCACAGAGCAAGCAAACAGAAGTAAACACTAAGTAAAAACTGGTACAACAGTAAGTGCAGAGAAGTAAGTGGGCCAGTATACAAACCCAAACTGAAAGTAAAGTACAACTGGAAAAGAAAAACAGCAACTGAAAAGTAAAGCCACAACGTTGAGTTGTCCACTAGATATCCCACCTGAAGGGTGGGTACAGATAGCCTCCACTACTCCTCGGGTCCAGCCGACCGCTCCGAGTACGTCCCGCCCAGTGGTCCACCTACAGGTATCGTCCTGCTCCGCAGGCCTCAACCACGATCAGCGCTGTCCGTCGTCTACAACCAACACAATGTAGTGCGGGAATAGCCCGTGCAGGGGTGAGTATAAGCTACTCAATAGGGACCCTGAGACCCCCAAAGGTCTCCTAGAATCCACACAGGATAATCCACAAAGGAAAGATACAATCACGAAGTAACATCTAACACTGCTTAGGTATATGCCCATACATATACCTAAGTCATCAATTCTCCTTCGGCTACAACATCCGAGCCCAAGTACAACCCAGTCCATACAGGAAAGTAAAACGTAAATCCACACAAGATAGCACAACACAATCCACATAGGAAAGCAAAACAGGATTCAGCTCACACAGGTATACTTCTTCGTATGACGATAGTGATGATCAGATATATCCACTGATTCATCTAAGTCGTCGTACCCACAAAGGATCGATAGGTACTAACCCCCGCAATGACCCACAAAGGATCTGACCCACAAAGGATCGATAGGTAACTAACCCCTGCAAGACCCACACAGGATCTGTAGGTGCTGGCTCACACCGAACCGCTGAGCGCCGACCCACACAAGATCAGACCCACACAGGATCAGTAGCACTGATCCACATAGGATTGCTGAGTGCTGTAGTCGTCGCCGTCGAATCCAATGAGCATATCTTTACAGTCATCGTAGTAGTAGTAGTCGCAGCCAGCTCTAGGGTTCCCGCACACAGCAAGATCATTCGGGAGGGTCCGCTCCACGAGCAGAGAGGCTGATACATCAACTGACACATAGTCCAGAGTTGATGTATCCAAAAGTTTCGCATCGTCAACAGGAACTCAACGTCGCAGACGGCGCGTCAATCGGACGCCCGGACTGAGAGTTATTGGCTTTTTCGTCCCAGGGGCCCAGTTGGTTTTTAAGGAAAAACCAACCCGACCTTACTCCACCTGCGTCCAAACCTTGGGCGGAGTAATCCAAAAGATCCGTCTCACATAGAGGAATTCAACAAAGCTGATGGTAAGTCAATCGGACGTCTGAAGCTCAAGATATGAGCGTTTACGCTCCGAGGGCCCGGTTGGTTTCGTGTACGAACCAACCTGGCCAAAACCAAAGTAATACGAAACCTTGAGTGAAATATACTGACACGACCTTCTCGATCCAAGGATCGCATCGCAATTGACGGTGCATCGATCGGAGACCCGTAGCACAAGTTATGGGTGTCCGACCGAAAAAGGTTCGGTATTAAGGGGTTCGGGCTCGGTCCGACCCGGCCTGATACCCCCGGGGTCGACCCGAACCGGGTCCAGGATCGGTCCGCTTGGGCACGGCCCAGCCCGACCTAGGCACAGCGCGCCCAGCGCGCTGGCCAGGTGCTCGGCCAACCGGTCGAGCCGTTTGGCAAGGGGGGGGGGGGGGGGGCGCCTGCCCCCTGGTGTAACTGCGGCCCCCCATTAAATGGGGGCCATTTTGTGTTGGCCATCTGGGGGAATTAATTCCCCCAGTTTTCCCTTTTTCCGGCCGGCCCGCACCGGCCGGCCGGTTCTGCCAACAAGGACCGGCGACGGCCCGTCCTTCCTCCTTTGCCGACACCGGTGGCCCGGAACCGGCCGCCGGTCACCCTCCTCCGCCACGGCGCGGAACCAGCCGCGACCTGGCTCATCCGGCGTGGTGTGGCAGCACCGCGCCCTTCCTCCGTGGCCCCGCTCCGGCCGCGGTGTCTTCGGTTTTCTTCGACGCGGCGCAATGGCGTCGCGTCCTTGTTCAACTTCACGGCGCGGCGCGACGGCGTCGTGTCCTTGTTCGTTTCCAGGGCGCGGCGCGACAGCGCCGCGCATTCCTTGTCGCACGATCACACGCGGTGTGACGGCACTGCACCATACTCGTTTCAAACCAAAAAGAAACAACACATGGATAAGGGAGGAGGTTCGGCCGTGTTTGTGCGGTCCGGACCCCTCTCGTTAATCAATAGCATTTAGTCGTATAACCACGAAGAACGACAAACTAGAAATCACGATCGAAAATAATTAAATAATTCAAACCCCTACCTTGAGCGTTGCTAGAACGGGGGTTCTCCGCGGAAAACGACATCATGAGGTGAAGCTCCGTAAGTTGAAGGAGAACACCCGAGGAGGAAGTGGCGTCTCCTTTTCTTTGACACGAGAAGAAGATCGAAAGAGGGTGCGTCTTTGATCCTCAGAAAAAGGGGTCACACACCGGCTGCGGGGAGAAGAAAAGATGGCACGTCGGTCTCTTCTTATGGTGACAGCGTTCTTCGTCGAAGTCTTGATGTTCTTCATGATGAAGATGAAACACCCAAGAGTTCTCTCCTCCAATGTCCACACACAACAACCAAAATAAAATAAGACTCATACTTATTTTATTAACTCAAGCCACAATTCAAAATTCAAAACTTAATTTAATTAATTTAATTGGGTGTTGGCATACTTAATGAGAGGAGAGGTAAAGTCAAAAGGTTTACACAACTTAAGGGGGGGGGGGTTAAGAGGAGTTAGGGAGTTAAGGGAATTGAAAAGGTGGGGGCTCGTGTGGGCCCCACCTCACCTTTAATCCACTCAAGAGAAACTAACAAACAGTGGGTCCCACCCTAACTCCTACACTTAGGTTCTAACTCATGGAGAAGTGAAATAAAATTCTTAATGAAAATTTTATTTCACAACACTTAATCCACAAATTTAAACAACTCATAACGAGCAAACGCAACTCTAGGATAGGCGTTCCTAAGAAATTACCGTCGCTGCGGTTCCATCGGTGCCCTTGGAATTAAATTCCGAGCACCGGTTCAAAAGATAGGAATTCCCGCTCGTTTGTTCACTGAACGTACCCGAGCTAAACTTCGGATAGAAATTCCGGGCACACTGGGCCTCGGAATCAAGTGTCGTCTGAAACTGCGTTCTTGTAAAATCCCAAAGAAAATTAAGAAAAAATTTCCCTTGAATTTTACGGGTATTTACATCTGTGATTTTATTTTCAAAAATCCGACATACATTGTTGTCATTATGATGTAAAATGTGGTTCAATGGGATTAAAATAGTTTTTTTTTGTGAATATTAACTTTTAAGTTTTATTAATCGTGATTAAAGGTAATTAGTGTAATTTAAGGTAAATATAATGATATAATAATAAGAAATTACCTTTACACTTGTCCTACACTTATTGGATGAGTCATGGCAGACCAATACAATCCATCGGTCAACTTGGGGATCCCATGGAGCCACTTGGGTAAGAAAATGACATTAATAACTTTTTATTTAAAGTTAAAATAAAAATGTCACAAACATGTATTGTTTTAATAAAACAATTTTTACATGGGGTTATACAGGTCATATTTTTAACTATAAATATTCATTGGAAAGGTAAAAACATTTCCTACATCATAGTATTTTTTTTTATAATTTTTAGACATTAAATAATTTAATTTATTTATGACATTATGATGATGCAGTGATTACCTCATTAATGAACGATTTAAATAAATTGAAAAGATAATGTCAAATATAAGACATACACTTGTCAAAAATCTATTGGATGGGTGTATTTAGAACCCTTATCACCTTATCCTCTAAATATATAATTTTGGGACCTTTAATATCTGAAAATCATTTTATAATAAAGTACTTTTTCATGACATTCCAAGAGTGCCCCACCTCCCTCTTATAAAAGGCCCCCACCTCTACCTCCTTACCCACACCTCTCAAGCCATTTTATCAGCCAAACTCTGATCATTTTATCTCTCCACGTCCCTATATTAATCCTAGAATCCTTCCCTTAGGCATAAAGCTCTTTAAGAAACCCTTTTGGTTAAAACCAAGGGGAGTTACCCGATTTAAAGGTAAAGTCTTCCCTAATGTTCTTTTATATTATTTTGCTTCTCCAACCCCCTAAACACTTTTAATTCCATTATTTTGTAACAAAACCAGTATATTAAATATACTATTATGTTTTTATGAGAAGTATTCGATCTACACTTACACACACCTCCATCTAATGGTTAAAGAAAATACTGTTTCCATGGATGGCGAATTACTGCCTCACGAAACGATGATTGTTCTATATTCTCCTACCACCTCTCATGGTGGCCATTATGATGGAACTATATTTATTTATGATATATATTATAATTATTTCCTATATATGATTCTTTATTTTATATTTAATACATACCTTTATGATTTTCATTTTGTGTAAATGCGATAATTTCATTTGAGGAAGTGTGGACTACCGCCCCCTCAAGTGATGTGACTCGTTCATGCAATACATGGAATGTATAAAGAATGAAATTTATTAACTTATGTGACATATATAACATATATATTATACTAGAATTATAATATATATATATATATCTCTCATCTAGTTTTAATTCCATTAATGTGCCAAAGAAATGAAAGTAGTGTTCATGCGTACGTACGGCCTACCGTCTCCATAAACAGTGCATTTCATTTCTTTTTATCTCCAAATGGTATGGAATAGTATAAAATGAATATATAATAGATATGTATATGATATTTAAATCATTAATACTATTCTGGAGATTATTTACTTATAATTACTTGGAAAATTATTTTCCAACAAGTTCGATTTTTTACTCATGTACCGAACATCGACAAAAACGTCTGATATGAACTCAAATTATTAACCAATTATTATAAAATTATAATATGTGATATTAACTGAATAATAATATTTAAAGGAGGTCCTTATGAAATTATAAATTGACCAAAGTTTGTTATTCAGGAGTATAAATAAACTAACAAGACAGGTCGGACTTGAGGTAAGGGATCTTCCCTCTCTCTTTCTCTTTAAGTACTCTCTTTTATGTAATTCCATTTAAGCTCATCTTTCTTATGTTGGGGGATGTTATTTTATATCCCTAATACTGTAATTTTTATTTTCATATGATGATATACCCAATTTAATCTCATCAAACCATTTTTGGAAGTTTTACGTGGCACTGTTAGGCTGCCGAATTTTTGTAAGGGATTTCTTATCTCACTTTTAATTCTGTGAGATTCCAATTGTTCGCCACTTATTTATTTCATGTGTCGTATTGTGTACTTACCTTTAATATATATTATCATGATTATATTTATATTCATGTTATTATGTGATTCATTTTTTGTTTATTATCTTTTGGTTATACGACTCGATTGATCACAATGAGGTAAGGGGTTTTTATCTCACTTTTTGTTCCTATGAGATTCGTACTACATTTTCCACTATTCCCTTTTGTGTGGTGTATGTACTGACCATTATTGTATTCTTTGTCTAATATAATGTAATTTATGTGTATTTACATCGTCATTGTATAGTACTTCTTTCATGGGGTGTATGTTTCGAAAGTTACCCAAGTCGGTAAGGGAACCTTTCACCCTCCTCTTTTTAAAAAAGACTTCTTTATGTTATGTCTTTTAATTTAAATCTTATTATGTTGGGATATGTTCTTCTATATCCTTATTGAAATAAATTTTATGTCCATGTTATGAGATACCATTTTCTCTTTCATAAACTCATTTTATGAATTTTAAAGTGACGCCGTTAGGCTGTCGAATTTTTACAAGGGAACTTCTTAACCCAATTTCGTTTTCTTTGGGTTCAACATGTAGTTATTGAATATGTCATCCTATGAATATGTATGAATGAAATATGATTGTTTTACACTTAATAACAAATTATATTGGGTGTATTTATTTTTTTCACACATAATTATGAGATTTACTTATCCTTAATTTAAGGATACCTTCTTTATAAGGGATTTCATCTCATTTTACATTTCTAATGAGACTTCACTGTTGTTATGCACCAATTCACTCTTATATGGTGTATATAATGTCCTTTGGAAATATTATATCATGAATCCCTTTATTATCCTGATATTATAATGTACTGATTAAATGTTATTCCTCAATTATTTGTATTCAAGTGTGTCTCATTTTGTTAAAAACTCTTTAACTAAAATATCATTTTAAATGTTTTAATGATTTATTCTTATAAATATTTCTCATTAATATCCATGTTTTCAAAATGGTTTTAAGGATTTATTTATATTGATATTAATGGTTTAAAATGTTAAAATATTCAAAGTTGTATGGGACACTTTTATTCAAAAATCTCTTTATTAAATGTTTTAAATGGTTTTAAAAATCGTTTTTATAATGGATTTGTTATGTCAATATATTTAAGGGATATATTGTGAATTGAAATGTGGAAATGTTTTCTTTCCATTATATTTGTTTTATTTATTATTATTTTATAATGGTACTTGGACATTTGATGGGTGGTTACATGATAAACCATATGACGGGTGGTGCTGTGAATACCAGGAAGGGTGGTTACGTTATAACATCCAATGCATTGGGTATGGAAGTCGGCTGTATGGATATTACATTTAGTGATATGTGTGGAAGTTGACCGTATGGTTATTCCATTTTAGTATGTTTTTTCCCAAGTTACCTTTATATGTTATGTGTTTTTTATATGGGTTTATGGTAATCTTTTGGTTACAAAGGATAAGTGGTGATATTTTTTTCAGTGAAGAGTATTTACTACTTTGTAAAGGTGAAAATTATTACTTTGATAAAGTATTCATGGTTTACTTGTTGTTTTGAAAAACTAATATTTTTCCTTCTTTGTGTATCCTTTACTGGGCTTTTTATGCTCATCCAAAGTTTTTGAAATTTTTTCCACAGGACTTAAAGATGAGTAGTGTCAAAGATGGGATCAGGGAAAGACATGCTATCTAAAACATGGAACTAGACATGTTTCTTATTAAGAATTTCTATTTTATGGAAACTTAGTAGAAGTGTATACTTTGTAATCTTTTGAGATGTAATAGTTATGTCCTAATTCTCTAAAACTATAAACCTGAAAATATCCTCTATGTGAATCATTCATTTAATTCATGATTATATAAGGTTTTATGGTTGGGTCCTTATATATGGTGTGAGTCTAAACCCAGTAGGACACCACCAATTCATCCTTAACATAAATGTAGTGGGTCATATAAAAGTGTGTTCAGTGATAGAAAATAAATGTACAAATAAGCACATAACCAGCCAAATCATCATGTGCTTACCAGGCTACTACGAACCTCAATCCTACCTTCTTTGGATCTATGACAGAAAATAAGTCACATATATCCAGTTACATATATCCAGTCACATAGTTAAAAAAAGGACAAAGAATTCATTCCAAAACTAAAAAATATTCTGATGGATAGACACTACATAATCTAAATAGGGCATCACACTTCATCTAATAACTTAACCATCTCATTTATGGATAAAAACAACAATATTATAACTCAGTTACACATATCACAACATGAATCAACCATATCATGATGGATAGAAACAATATAATCAAAATAAATCTATACATTTCATCCCACAACTCAACCACCTCAAAATGGATAGCCATAATATAATTCAACTATAACATTTTATTTACACCAAAGATTTCTCACAGGGAAACACATGAACCCATGTGACAATCAAGTCACATAGAAGAGTTCTCATAGGTCTACACATGCACCCACATGAAAATTAAATAACATAGTATAATTATCACATCTAAAACCCGAAGATAGAAAGGGAAAACACAATCCAATTCCTTACATAGAATACCCAAATAACCCTAGTCCCTTACAAACTAAAATGTCACTTTCCAGGCCTAAATACCTAAGTGGATCCCTTCTACAAGGATCCATTTAACCATTTTCACGAAACACATGTATCATTCTCCCTCTAAGGAACCTACCAATTCAATACGAACCTTGCCTGCTCTCATTAACAGCAAAAGAAGAGGTCTTACAGAGCTAAGAACACATGCACATACAAATCATAGAATATTGTTTTATATAAACATCAAAAAAGGTAAGGACTTCCAAGATTAAGCCTAAAAAAGCCAAATTTCCAACAATAACTACCCGAATTGATATAGACACCCTGGTTCACACAAATCTTCCCTAAATTCAATAGATTAGGGTTTCAGAAATAATAATTGGTCATAAATAAGGATTTAAGGCATGGATGACATTAGACTTACCTGTAGGAACCCATTTCAACCAATTATGCTTCAAACATCCATGAATCGAGGGATAAAGAGGAAAATTTTTGAAGGAATGAGACCCTCCATTCATTCAGGTTAAGTGAGGGTCATAGAGACTGAGGGAGAAGAAAAGTTTCAAGTTTTAGGTGAAATTATGAGGCCTTCCTTATTAAAAATATATATAACATACCACAAACTGGTTAATGATCCCAACCATCTTGCATGGATTTTGGTTAGCCCTCCAGCTAGCTGGTGGAACCACACTAACGTTTTTATATCCCCTACAACTCCTAAAAAGATTTATATCCCTCCCGGTCTTCCATAATTCACTCTCGAACTACCAAGAGGCCTTGAACAACCAAAAATCCCTAAAAACACATGTTCAAAACAGAACCTAATAGTAACTCGCATATAACATCCCATAGGTATTAAAAACTCCACCTCTAACAACTTCTCATCCTTTAAAAGTATCAATAAGGGTATCTCCCAAAAAAACTTGGCCTCTTGACCCGAACATCTAAATCTCACTCCTAGATCATTCCCCAAATTCATCCATGAAATCACATACCTAAACAATAGGCACTACCTTTCCCCATATCCATTTACTCATCTCAATCCACAAAACATGCATTGGACACTCCTCAAAAGACATATATGCCTTTGACCTATCATTCCTTCTAATAACCCACATGCATGGATCCCACTCACACCCTTCAACCATGGTACCAACTTTTCTCACTTCACCAAAGTTTGATACCCCAAATGACACATCATTACATTTCATCACATGATTCACCCCTTAAATCATGCGATAAATCATGGTTCACCTCTTAAACATGTCCTAAATTGTGGTTCACCCCATGAATCATGTAATAAAACATGATTCACTTAATGAATCATCTTGAAAACAAATTTAATTTCACCGAAGGCCTGTATGATAACCCAAGACTCACACCACTGGTCAGTGCCACCAAATCACACTATTTTTTCCCTAAATAATACCCAAACATGGGTATCTCTCATTTATCAATATCACGCAATCACTTTCACACACATACATTTACAACCTACCTTTACCAATGGGTTAGGTTCACCAGAACATCACTACTAACATGCACCAAATAATTCTATTCCTACCAATTCATAGGCAAGAACTTGACTCATGTTAGCTGAACATTGACACTCATGAGCACCATCAATATTACCAAAAAAGTTCACCATTGTGAATTCTAATTGGTCCAATTCAAGGACCAAATCCAAAAATTTATAGACTATAATGTTGAGCTAACATCTCATTGATGGTTTTCTTGAAATCCACCATCTTCTAAACCCACTAATTACCTTCATCTATATCAAAAAATCACAAACCATGGAATGCGGCACTCCAAACAAAGGAATATTTAGCAGACTCCTAGCCAGCCTCAATATCCCATGACTCGATTCCAATATCCACCTATTTTATAGAAGTCCACCACATTTTATCTCCTCCACTCTGAAAAAAACTAACCAAGCCAAGTAACCTCAACCCAAGGTATTAATTCTAGGTCTTACAATACTAATTGTTCAATATCCCTTACTTATCTTAGTTGATCCTTGAACATCATTACTGAATAATAAAACTAGTGACTATGAAGCCACAAAAAACCTTATACACAAGGCCAACTAAACACCACAACAGTTACCAACTACTAACTTGCACTTACCAAGTGTATACAATGCTAAACCAAGCTACTTTTATAGAAACACCAACAAGATTCATCATCATCTAATCCTACCTTATCTATGAATTTTCCTTTAACCCATCATCAATGATGATTCTCTACTCTAGAGGACTCAATTTATATTTTATAACCAACCCCACAATTTCTTCCATTCTATTTATCCACACTAATTGACCACGAATTTACCAAAAAAACATCACAAACATCTCAAACACCTCCATGTACTTTGCACATGTTCCCTAGAGACCATTTATCATCTCACCACTTTCCTCTACATGAACACACTATGAAGATATTGGTAGATTCTCAACACATTCTATCTTTGGGTAGTTCACTGAGGAACTACACATCAGAGATGATTATAGCTAAACCTAACACTCACAAATCAATTTCCCAATGGAATTACCTATTAACACCAACCCCTAATCTAAAAGAAATTTTTCAATGACCTTTAAAAATATAGGGTTCCTCAAACCTTTCCTATCTGAACTCTAAAGATGTATCAACATGTTTTTCCAAGAACATAATTTATCATTTTGGTCCAAGAACCCAAAGTCTTGTTTGGTCCCTGTCACTCCAAGGAGAAACTAATGGCCCCAACACACTTTAAGGCCCAACTTTGGGTTCCAAAATGAAACCACAATATAAACCTCCACCTTACTCACATTTAATTTCTTAAGAATATACCCATAGTCTCTTTTATGGCCTGAGCACATGGTCCACACTGTGAGTCACTACAAGTAGAAGCACTTCAAGTGTTGGCAGGTAAAATTTCCCAAAATTCACCTATGAGATTCTTCCAAAGAACTAGAACACTCATTTAGCATAGTCTTCCCAAAACATGAGAATTACCTTACAAAGACACATGCTCATTCCCATACTAATCAATCATCTCCACCTACTATGTCGTAACCTATGCCAAAGAATATTGTGCACCTAATACCAAAATTTACCACTCACGAGTCACAGAAATAAAGGAGAACAACCCACTCATACAGCTCATAAGGCCTTTAAAACATACTCTTCCCACTAACTGGTAAAAAACTAATGTTCAACAAGCACAACCATTTTCTTATACTACTACTATCCCAACTCTCACACCCATATCCACTTATAGGTTTTTTGTAGTATCACCACCAACTCATATAACCCATGGGTCTCTACCTAGAACAACACCATACTAGCCCAACCAATAGGGGGTTCAAATCTTACTTAGTGATCACATAGTTATGTACTCCAATAATTTCACTCTAATCACTCTAGATAGAGCCACATATCCATCATGAAATATCATCATAATCCAACATAACCCTTTAGATATTCCATCACTAACCCAAGATCCAATCCAAACTGGTCAACCACTTATGATCTTATCCCCTAAAGAAGGTTACTCACTATTTTACACATTTGAAACACTACCAATCGTTCCATTCACAAAAAATGTAAAGCATTCCCTTCATGCCATAATTTACATCAAACATGTTATACAAGAGGCCCTTAATGGGTCTCATAGACAGACACACACCATAAATATCCAATTTAAAAGTATCAAATGTGCCTTTAAAAAATCATAGATCAGTACACCAATCCATTTAAAGCTTTTGAAATCCCATTTCAAACCACATTTTCTAATTAAAACATTTTCAAAACCACTTTTGAACCATTTTAAATTCATTCAAATACAATTTAAAAAACCAAATTTCTATTTTCTAAACATTTTTATAAAATCTGACCAACACTTACCCAAATTCATAGCCCAAATAAAGATAAATACCTTTTCAAATTTCCCAGTTCCATTAAAAATTAACCATTGAAACGTTTTCACCATCACTTTCATTCAAAATCCCTTAAAAATCCCATGTAAAACCATTTTAAAACCTTTTTCCCAAGTGAATTCTCCATTTAAAAACATTCTAAAGGATCAAAAAAGAAATGCATGCTGAAGGAGGGAACACCCAAAATACTTACTGCCTACCCAAGTCTCCTTTACATGTAATAAAAACCTGAATGTTAGTAATAGTCATGAATATACAAAAAAAACCATGTAGAGAATAAATTAACTAAATGTCACCAAGAATGTATTGGGGAAATTATGAATAAATTTTTTACTAGAATTTAATTAATTTAATCCTCTATCAAACATAAAAAGCCAAGAACATGGTACACGATCCTACATTCCCATCCATAATGCATGAACTCATCCACTCTTAACAATAATCCCAAGAAAAAATAACATAAAATATAAAATTAAAAATCATGTGCATCACTCAAGGTAAAATAAATCAATAGTGAAAATGAAAACCAAATTGTAATCTCACACATGGAAATTAAGACCTTTACTCATACATGGGTTAGATACTTCATAACAAAAGTTACTAATAATGTCCGAACAATATCCTTTCACCTTACTACCTTGACCAAATAGTTTGAAAAAAATAGCCTTTTATACCACTTTGTGATACCCTAACAGAAATCACCCAACTCGAGTTGAGGGAACACCACAAGGACTCATGCCTGCCTTTACATACACAAGAGGCTACCGACTAGAAGTGAGGACCTAATCCTCAATGTGGGGAGACTATGACCTTAATAAAGTAATAGTTAGAGTAGATAGAAAAAATAAAATTCATAAGATCATACAATTATAGTAATAAAAATAATAACATTCTATACAATATCAAAATGGAATAAAATTTATAGAGTAGTCAGAAAGAACCCCACAGGAGGAAGATATATATATAATAATCTAAAACAAATAAATAAAGTGTAATATCTATAAATGATCACGGAGTTTACCCTAAAATCACCTCAAACAATTAGATCCTCCTATAAAACTTCCCAAAACAGGGTCCCTGTCCTCATCTGAATCCCCGACCAAAAAATATTGAACGTGCATTGAGATTCCCATACAGGTTTGAGTGTAAAACAAGTAGGACACCACCAATGTTTTATTAACATAAATAAAAAAATACATATAAAATTGTGTGCATTGATAGAAAACAAATACACAAATAATCATACAACTGGTCAGGTCTTCTAGTGTTAACCATGCTACCATGAACCTCAGTCTTACCTTCTTTAGACCTATACCTGAAAATAAGTTACATCTAGCTAGTTTCATTCTCAGAACAAGCTCACAAAATTCATTCCATGAATAAACCATATTTTTATGGATAACTAATATATAATCTAAATAGGGTAGAAAAATTCATCTGATGACTCAACCATCTCATCGATGGGCATCCATAATAATATTAGAACCAAGTCACATATATAATCCCATGAGATGATGGAAAACCACAATATAATTATAATAAGGTTATATATTTAATCATATGACTCAACCATATCATAATGTATAGAAAAAATATAATTCAATTTCAACTTTCAATTTACAGAACAGAGTTAGCATAGGGAAACACACCAACCCATGTTCCAAAAAAGTAACATAGAAAAGTTCTTACTAAGATACACTATAGAGACCCAAAGCTTGAAGTACATGGACATTACCTTACTTTTTCGGAATACTTAATACATTGCAAAAACAGACACACAATGACCGTAATAGTTTAGTGTCTTTGGAAACTCAGAATATAATCATCTAATCGTGGTGAAAGATCTTCAACATCTCCCATAAATATCTTCCCCTTTTGTTTTCTTACCTAAAACATTTCTTTAAATCCTGGGGAAAAGAAAACATAAAAAGGGTGAGCTCAAATGCTCAGTAAGGGTAAGCATGGAGAAAATAAAACAAACCATATATATTTTAACTTAAAAACATGAACATAATGTTTAAACATTGGGATCTTGAGAAATGACATAAAACATGGGAGTACGTAAGGTATAGATCATAATGGAACATCAATCATGATAAAATAGCATGGGAATAAAACTTGTAATTGTGTAAAAACATTAATCACATGATATGATTTCCATAGTATCCAAGGCATTGTTTCCAAGACCATCTTAGTGGACAAAGTCCCTTACTGAACCGGGTTTACTTGCCATTCCAGCCCTGTATTACTAAACCGGATTTACTTTTTGTTTCATCCATGTCTATCTCATGATATATAAAATATTTACCCAATTCATTGGAAGGAGATATAGGTCCCACCCATCTCATATTGAAATCATTCTTACGTGTGCCACAAAACAATCATAAATCATTCATCATAACCCAAAGAATAAATTGGGTTTCATAAACATCATTCCATCATAACATAATCCATATAAAACAAATGGATATCATTTCATCATAAGAAAATTGAAACCATATAAATCATAGAGACATTATAATTGAAACACACACATATGAAATAATGTCATCTTAGATGGAAAATGGTTTTGATAAAGCACTTGAAATGAATTCTTGAGGAAAATATCTTTTCTTCTTGAAAATCATTTTCTTTTCAAAAAATGCCATTCAATTTTAAAAGAAAGGGATTTTTTAAAAAATAATCATGAAATCTTGTAGAGTAAGATTCATGAAAATAAGGTTTTATGAAACCGTAAAAATCCGTTCATGCGGTATATGTTAAAAAAACATTATTCTCGTACTTTTTCCGAAAAAGTAAAAAAGTACCTCGTATGGTAAACAAAAGAAATATTACTTACATACCATGTAGTAAAAGTAAAAAATGGGTAAAAAGGAATTTAAACATACATGAAAACATTTTTATAAGACTTGGACATGGATGATAAATATAATCACAGAAAATACTTATGTATAAGAAATCTCTGATAGAAAACAATTGAGATTGCAGTATTATCCCTTACCTTAGGTCCGATATGCTTCGTATGTATCCAAAACTCATGTATAATGATTTAAATAATGTCATTGTATTATTACAGAATCATATTCACTATTATGATATCATATATGGTTCACTTTTGACTTTATATTACCCGTTCTTTTGTAAATTCATGTTAAAGTAGCATTTTGGGTAAAATCTTTTCATTTATCATTCGTGTTTTGACTTGTAATTATTAATATGATTACTTAGATCATGATTACATAATTCTAGAATATAAAACATGATTTATATATAATATATATTCAGAATATACATAATAGATAGATAAATGGAAAGAAATAAACCGTTCATGGAGACGGTAGGCCGTACGTACGCATGAACATTGTTTTCATTTCCTTATTGAATTAAATAGAATTATGTAAATGAAACATATATGTTCATAAATCCTGTATAATTATTATGTAATATATTTCACTATTATTTATTATATATACTTTATAATCATAGTTGAGTGGTTAATCAAGGAAAATGAATCTCATCGCGTTCGTGGAGACGGTAGTCCGTACGCACGCACGAACGATGATATCATTCCCATGATCATGGAATTGTATTGAACTATTTGTATAATATTTAAGAATCATTATCACTT
Source organism: Viscum album (assembly GCA_963277665.1). Classification (NCBI taxonomy): domain Eukaryota; kingdom Viridiplantae; phylum Streptophyta; class Magnoliopsida; order Santalales; family Viscaceae; genus Viscum; species Viscum album. The sequence goes on from OY728132.1 coordinate 626,135,153, forward strand.
TAAAGTAATCATATATAGTTATTTATTTACACCATTATACCCATCCAAGTAAGGTGGTGATGGAAAACAGATTACACCACGGCGTGGAGACGGTATTCCGTACGTACGCACGCGCGGTGATTTCGTTTTCCGTAGGATGGATAGAAGGTGAAATAGGGTTGTTTCATATATATAATAACATATCAGTATATGAGTTATACTTATGGTATTACTACATAATGAAACAACTAAAGAAGAATAAGGATAAGAAGAAATAAATTTGAAAGAATCGGTAACGGGTATTACCTCTTCTTCGACAAGCCTCTTTGAAACCTCCACTTAGGGTACTAAGATTGGTCTTTGAAGAAGACAAGAACCTCTAGAATATTTATAGGGAATTTTATAAGGGAAATGGGTAGGGGTTTTATGATCTTTAAGGCTCAAATTTGTATAAATATGAGAGGGTGGAGGTTCCCTTTTATAAGGGAGGAGAGGGGAACCTTTGGAATTATAAGAAATATTAATTTATAATAAATTCCAACCCCACTTAAAAACCACCAAAATGAATCAAATACTAAGCATAGATGAGATAGAATTTTAATCTCAACAACCAATAAAATTTAGACAAGTTAGAAATTTATTTTAAACATTATCAACATGATTTATCCTTATTTAATCTCTTTAATTTTATTTGTGGTAATAAGATTCTAATTTTTAAATTGTTATAAATAATTACTTATGTGTTTTGAATTGTCCATAATTTTATAATTTATGATATTTTAGACCATATAAATTTCAATTTATAATTTTTAAATATTTTTGTGATTTGAAAACAATTTTATAATATGTTATTTTTATAAAATAACAATAATGTCAATTTTGACACTATTCATTTATTTTAATTTTAATAAAATCAAAACAGAGGATATATTCTCACCAAAATATTTAATAGATTCCTAACATTTAAAAGTTGTCTATAAAATTAGTGTAGCACATTAAATATTTCATATAATATTTATTTTAATATTTTTAAAACCATTTATTTGTTATATCTCTTAATAAAATTATTAGTACATCATTTTTGAATAATTATTTAATATACTTATTTGTTGCATAAAAATGAAACATAAAATCCTATGATGAAGATAAATCTCATATATTTCATAATAATACTTTTACTCGAATTTATCATCTTAAAATCACAACATGTAAATTGTTATATTTATTAAATTATGAAGGTGACAACTTTGGAATCATTTAAAATAAAATAATATAAGTGTCATAATCGCCTTTATAAGGATCCAAATGGTCAACAATTCGGCCATTAGATGATTAGGGTTTATATATACACTACCATTAAGTTTTTTTCAGATTTTTGGGCCTTTTGATATGCATTACTATTTCAATAAAAACTATATTATTGATTTTTCACTAAATAAATAATTTCTGCATCATTAATGTATAAGATAATAAGGTACTCAAATAACACTTAAAAACTAAAAATAAATTACCATGATAAATAAAAATATTTTATATTTCAAATTAGTAATTATAAACGAATTTATATTCTGTATAACCTTATATTAAAAATACTTTAATTATTAAAGTTTGAGTGAGACATATTTCACTTTCCTTTAAATAAAATAAACTAAAGGTCATAATCAAATACAAGTGGGTTCCAATGGATTCCATTTCGACCAAAATATGTCATAGGACAAAATATAATCATCCAATTATATTAAGACAAGTTTTAGGGTAATTGTATAATATTATATTTACCCTCAATTACCCGATTTACCTTTAACTATGGTAAATAAAATTTACCATAGGTACTATTCATAGCCCAAAAATAACAAGTATCCTATTAACATAATTTGGACCTACTGATTCCAAATATGGAATCCATTTTTCCTAATTCGAAACACAGAAGTTTTAGTAATTAATTTAAAATTAATCCCGCTATTAAGAAAATGAGTTCTAAAAGGTAAAACATTGCAAAAGATTGAAATGATTTTACCTACGAATTCAATGTAAAATAAATGATAATGACATAAATTATATTAAATGGTAAAAATATATTATATTTATACTTTAAAACCATTAAATATTATAATTTAACCATATAAATTATTATGATGAAAAAAGTTGTTTTTAATTAAAATATAGCGTGTTTTTACTATTCATTAAAATATGAAGGTTATCAGAATAATATGAAAAATTTATCCAAAGTAAATTTCAATATCCTGATTCCAAAGAAGAATTTTATTTTGTCAAATTGAACTTATAAAAATTTCAAAAACTAGATTTAAAGTGGGTGCTTCATCAAAAAGGCGACAAAACTGCATTTTTTGAAAAATACTTATTTTACCCGATAAATTTATTTTTTTCTTATACCATGTTCTAGAAAATGTGTAAGATTAATAATAAAGTTATAAAATTCAAAATTTAGTTAATACTATTCATAACGGCTAGTTCATAATAATATTACAATAATATATCGTTGTTTAGGGAAACCTGGTATTGCGTACAACACACGCTATCGAGGAAGGTCACGATTGCGTGTAACGCAAGCCAAGTCAGGGTTGTGTGTAGCGCAAGACTCCTTTGTTGTTGCGTATAACAAAATCCAACCATATTTCATTTATACATTGAATATATATGTATATATACACTCAATTTTGCATTGAATAGTTACTATCAAACAAACTTGAAATTATTTTTATCACAATCCAAGATTAGTGTTGCATATACTGCAAGCTAATACGGTGTTGCGTATAGCGCAAGATAATCTTTGTGTAGCATACATCAGAAGATGTGGAAGAAATTAAAACGAATATATCATATAAAATCTCGGGTTGTAACATTCTACCCCCCTTAAAATGAATTTCACCCTCGAAATTCGTCAGAGTTATAAATGGTTTACTACTCGAAAGTTTTAATAGAAACCCACATCGTAAAAAGGAATACTAAAACTTCATTTTAAACAGGGAAGTTAGAATCATAATGGTCACCCAAAGTAACTCAGCACTGGGTTTCCACATAGGACAACATATGTGAAAATATGGATATGGAAGAGAAATCTAACCATCAAGTTCTGATGGAGAGTGGTAGAGAACATGGCGATGAAAAAGCCAACAATCACAAAACCATAAATTTGTGATGATCTAAAGTAGAATATGATTCATTAGATATAAGGGAACTAGGACAACATTTTTGGTTTTCAAGATCATTTCCCTAAATTTGAAGAATATTAATTAGAATAAATACTTACTTTATTTCGATATAATCTCACAGTTTTTCATTCCTTGAACAATTTCCACTTCATCTCTTAAAGAAAAAAAGTTGAATTTTTCATTCGTGAAGTGTTAGCAGATCATGTGATAGAATGATGGGTCATTCCATCTATCTCAAGAAAACGGTTAACAATAGTTATATACATAAGTCCATATATGGTGAGATTAATCATATATCATTCCAAAAATGGACTTATACTTCATCTATCATACCGCTTAATAAAATAAAACTAGTTTCTACTAACAAGGGACTTCCTATAGGCCAGTGGTAGGCAATAAAGGCATGTCGCACTTCGGTTGTGGGTTCGATTCCTGCAACTTTGTCTGACGCGACGAGTTGTCGCCCATCCTGCAGGTTGTCCTTTTTGTAAAACTACATTATTATAACATGCCATCAAAAAAAAGTTCTATCTATAGACAATAAAAATTTATGTCCAACATAATCCATTCCAATATTTAGGCTTATCTAAAATACTTCTATCCAATCTTATAGCATAAAGAGAACGATTACTAGAAATGTCATCAAACAAGCATGTGAATACCATCATTTATCCCTCATATATCATACAATATATCTTGTTGGTCACATTCCAAAAATGTGAATATCTTAATCATGTATTCTCTTGAAAAATGAATACCCATTGAACCTTAGTGAAAATATGAATGCTGTCAAAAGTAAACTCTTTCCACATACTAAATCCCAAAATTTATATATACTCAAACCATGATATCTGTCATGAGCTCATTTCATTTTCTCTTTATCCCTTCATTATGTGCATATCATCTTCTTTCCAATAATATTTCAATCAATTTTCATGGTTACCGGTACCATATAATTATTGAAAACTAATACATAGATATTCCAAAATTCCATGATACCATAAATGTGATTCCATGATACTATTTTGAAATCCCATTACATAAACACTTAATCATTACACAACATCATTGTCATACTCAACATCACAAATAGTGATCGCATGTGACTTCCCTTTATCCTTTTCCTTAAGAGGTTGCTCACGTTGATCATCCTTAACCCTTGGATTAGGGAATTTATTAGAATAATGCCCCATTTCCTTGCACTTGAAGCATTGAAGTGTTTGTGGTGCGTTATCTAAAGTCTTTTCTTTATTCACATCATTAGCAACCCTTTTTCCATTACTTCAACACTCAACTGCTCGATGACCTTCTTTTCCACACTTAAAACATTTTCTAGTCCCTTTAAGAAAATCTCCACCATGCTTATTTCCACACTTTGATCATAAAGAAACATTCATCCTCTTTTCACCATTATTCTGAGATTTCTTTTTGAACACCATCTTTTGTTTCTTGTCAAAACCATGATATGGATATGTTACACCAACTTCCAGTTCTACCTTGATAGCACAATGAACAATTTCTTCATATCTACTGAAGTCTCTTATAGTTAATGTCCTTAGAAGACTTGGTTTTAAGCCACTGAAGAATCGATCAACTTTACTTTCAGGTTGGATGATAAAGCCAGATGCATACCTTGCAAGTCTTGTAAAATTCACTTCGTATATACCAACAGATTCATCATCCTTCTGCTTAAGCTCAAGGAACTCCTTTTCCATCTTTGTTCGAAGAATACGAGGGAAGTACTTACTGAAAAACAAGTTCTTGAACTCGTCCCATTCCATGGATTCAATTTCATCTTGGGGCCTTGTATTCTTAATTAGAGTCCACCATTGATCTGCTTCACCTTCTAAACGGTAAATAGCCAGAATGACTTTTTCATGTTCCGAACAACAACGTATGGAAAATATCTTTTTAATGGTACTGATCCATTGTTCAGAAACAAGTGGATCAGAAGACCGACTGAAAGAAGGTGGACATTGCCTCATGAAAGACTCAATAAAATATTGTTCCCTTTTCTGCTCATTTGGAAGTCCAGAATGATTCATAGATTGTGTAAGTATAGCAATACGATTTTGAACTCCATCTCCCATGACATTGGTCTGTTCAGGAGGACAATCATTCCATTTTCTATTAAATTGATCAACACAGTTCCTTCGGGTTCTAGCCATTATCTAAAACCCAAAAAGAATAGTGTGAGAGGAAAAAATCATGCTGGAAAAAAAACATAATAAAGGGGCATTACCTTCAATATCTAACATATTATGTTTAATTCTAAGATCGTTAGCACAATTCTAAGACTATAACCTATATGTATACTTAACCTTAGGGACATCCCTAGACATACCTTAGAAATATCTCTAGGGATCTCACTAAATTTTTCGCATCCTAGTTTCCAAAGGTCAACTAAACCTTTCCTCTGATACCAACTGTAGAGACCCAAATCTTGATGTACATGGACATTACCTTACTTTTGTAGAATACTTAATACATTACAAAAACAGACACACAAGGACCGTAATAGTTCAGTGTCTTTGGAAACTCGGAATATAATCTTCTAATCGTGGTAAAAGATCTTCAACATCTCCCATAACAATCATCCCCTTTTGTTTTCTTACCTAAAACATTTCTTTAAATCCTAGGGAAAATAAAACATAAAAAGGGTGAGCTCAAATACTCAGTAAGGGTAATCATGGAGAAAATAAAACAAACCATATATATTTGAACTTAAAAACATGAACATAATGTTTAAACATCGGGATCTTGAGAAATGCCATAAAACATGGCAGTACGTAAGACATAGATCATAATGGAACATCAATCATGGTAAAATAGCATGGTAATAAAACTTGTAATTGTGTAAAAACATTAAGCACATGATATTATTTCCATAGTATCCAAGGCATTACTGCCAAGACCATCTTAGTAGACAAAGTCCCTTACTGAAGCGGGTTTACTTGTCGTTCCAGCCATGTATTACTCAACCAGATTTACTTGCCGTTTCAGCCATGTCTATCTCATGAGATATAAAATCTTTACCCAATGCATTTGAAGGAGATATAGGTCCCACCCATCTTATATTTAAATCATTCTTACGTGTGCCACAAAACAATCATAAATCATTCATCATAACCCAAAGAATAAATTGGGTTTCATAAACATCATTCCATCATGACATAATCCATATAAAACAAATGGATATCATTTCATCATAAGAAAATTGAAACCATATAAATCATAGAGACATTATACTTGAAACATAAACATATGAAATAATGTCATCTTATATGGAAAATGCTTTTGATAAATCACTTGAAATGAATTCTTGAGGAAAATATCCTTTCTTCTTGAAAATCATTTTCTTTTCACAAAATGCCATTAAATTTAAAAAGAAAAGGATTTTCGTTGAAAATAGTCATGAAATATTGTAGAGTAAGCTTCATGAAAATAAGGCATTATGAAACTGTAAAAATTTGTTCATGCAGTATAAGTTAATAAAAACATTCTTCTCGTACTTTTTCCAGAAAAGTCAAAAAGTACCTCGTATGGTAAACAAAAGAAAGATTACTTACATACCATGTAGTAAAAGACAAAAATTTGTAAAAAGGACTTTAAACATACATGAAAACATTTTTATAAAACTTGGACATAGATGATAAATATAACCGCAGTAAATACTTACGTATAAGCAATCTCGGATAGAAAACAATTGAGATTACAACATTATCCCTTACCTTAGGTCCGATATTCTTCGTATGTATCCGACCCTCCTGTATAATGATTTAAATAATGTCATTGAATTATTACAGAATCATATTCACTGTTATGATATCATATATGGTTCACTTATGACTTTATATTACCCTTTCATTTGTAAATTCATGTTAAAGTAGCGTTTTGGGTAAAATCTTTTCATTTATCGTCCGTGTTTTGACTTGTAATTTTTAATATCATTAATTAGATCATGATTACATAATTACAAAATATAAAACATGATTTATATATAATATATATTTATAATATACATAATAGAACGATACACGGAAAAAAATTAACCGTTCATGGAGACGGTAGGCCGTACGTATGCATGAACGCTGTTTTCATTTCCTTGTGGAATTTAATGGAATTAAGTAAATGAAACATATATGTTCATAAATATTGTATCATTATTATGTAATATCTTTAATTATTATTTATTATATATACTTTATAATCATACTTGAATGGTTAATCATGGAAAATTAATCTCATCGCGTTTGTGGAGACGGTAGTCCATACGCACGCATGAACGATGATATCGTTCCCATGATCATGGAATTGTATTGAAGTGTTTGTATAATATTTAAGAATGATTATCACCATACAATAATCATATATAGTTATTTATTTACACCATTATACCCATCCAAGTAAGGTGGTGGTGGAAAACAGATTATACTATGGTGTGGAGACAATATTTCGTACGTACGCACGCACGGTGATTTCGTTTTTCGTAGGATGGATAGAAGGTGAAATAGGGTTGTTTCATATATATAATAACATATCAGTATATAATTGATACTTATGTTATTAATTCATAATGAAACAACTAAATAAGAATAATAAGAAGAATAAATAAATTTGAAAGAATCGGTAATGGGTATTACCTCTTCTTCGACACGTCTCTTTGAAACCTCCTCTTAGGTCACTAAGATTGGTCTTTGAAGAAGACCAGAACCTCTATAATATTTCTAGGGAAGTTGATAAGGGAAATGGGTAGGGTTTTATAGAGCTTGAAGGCTTAAAGTTGTGTAAATATTAGAGGGAGGAGGTTCCCTTTTATAAGGGAGGAGAGAGGCACCTTTGGAATTATAAGAAATATTAATTTATAATAAATTCCAAACCCACTTAAAAACCACCAAAATGACTAAAATCAAAAGATTAGATGCGATAAGGTTGTAATATAAACAACCAATAAAATTTAGACAAGTGGGGAATTTAGTTTAATCATTATCAACATGATTTATCCTTATTTAATCTCTTTAATTTTATTTGTGGTAATAAGATTCTAATTTTTAAATTTTTATAAATAATTAATTATGTGTTGTAAATTGTCCATAATTGGATAATTTATGATATTTTAGACCATATAAATTTTAATTTATAATTTTTAAATATTTTTGTGATTTTTAAACAATTTTATAATATGTTATTTTTATAAAATAACAATAATGTCAATTTTGACACTATTTATTTATTTTAATTTCAATAAAATCCAAAAAGAGGATATATTCTAACCAAAAAATTTAATAGATTTATAACATGTCAAATTTTTCTAGACAATTCTTGTAGAACATTAAATAGTTCATATAATATTTATTTTAATATTTTTAAAACTATTTATTTGGAATATCTCTTAATAAAATCATTAGTACATCATTTTTGTATAATTATTTAATATAATTATTTGTTGCATAAAAATTAAACATAAAATCATATGATGAAGATAAATCTCATATATTTCATAATTATACTTTTACTTGAATTTATCATCTTAAAATCACAACATGTAAATTGTTATATTTATTAAATTATGAAGGTGACAACTTTGGAATCTTTTAAAATAAAGTAATATAAGTGTCATAATCGCCTTTATAAGGATCCAAATGGTCAAATATTCGGAAAGTAGATTATTAGGGTTTATATATACACTACCATTAAGTTTGTTTCAGATTTTTGGGCCTTTTGATATGCATTACTATTTCAATAAAAACTATATTATTGATTTTTCACTAAATAAATAATTTCTGCATCATTAGTGTATAAGATAATAAGGTACATAAATAACACTTAAAATTTAAAAATAAATTACCATGATAAAGAAAAATATTTTATCTTTCAAATGAGTATTTATAACCGAATTTATATTCTGTATAACCTTATATTAAAAATACTTTAATTATTAAAGTTTGAGTGAGACATATATCACTTTCCTTTAAATAAAATAAACTAAAGGTCAAAATCAAATACAAGTGGGTTCCAATGGATTCCATTTCGACCAAAATATGTCATAGGACAAAATATAATGATCCAATTATATTAATAAAAGTGTTATGAGAATTTTATAATATTATATTTACCCTCAATTACCCGATTTACCTTTAACTATGGTAAATAAAATTTACCGTAGGTACTATTCATAGTTCCCAAAAATAAAAAGTAGCCTATTAACATAATTTTTAACTACTGATTCCGAATATGGAATCCATTTTTCCTAATTCAAAATACATAAGTTGCAGTAATTAATTTAAAATTAATCCTACGATTAAGAAAACGAGTTTTAAAAGTTAAAACATTACAAAAGATTGAAATGATTTTACCTATGAATTCAATGTAAAATAAATGCTAGTGACATAAATTATATTAAATGGTAAAAATATATTATATTTATACTTTAAAACCATTAAATATTATAATTTAACCATATAAATTATTACGATGAAAAAAGTTTTTTTAAATTAAAATATAGCGTGTTTTTACTATTCATTAAAATATGAAAGTTATCATAATAATATGAAAAATTTATCCAAAGTAAATTTTAATATCCTGATTCCAAATAAGAATTTTAATTGTTCAAATTGAACTTATAAATATGTCAAAACTAGATTTAAAGTGAGTGCTCCATCAAAAGGCGGCAAAACTGCATTTTTTGAAAAATACTTATTTTACCCGAAAAATTTATTTTGTTCTTATACCATGTTCTAGAAAATGTTTAAGATGAATAATAATGTTATAAAATTAAAAATTTATTTAATACTATTCATAATGTCTAGTTCATAATAATATTATAATAATATATCGTTGTTTAGTGAAACCCAGTATTGCATACAACACACGCTATCGAGGAAGGTCGTGATTGCGTGTAACGCAAGCCAAGTCAGGGTTCTGTGTAGTGAAAGACTCCTTTGTTGTTGTGTATAACAAAATACAACCATATTTCATTTATAAATTGAATATATATGTATATATACACTCAATGTTTTATTGAATAATTACTATCAAACAAACTTGAAATTGTTTTTAACACGATCCAAGATTAGTGTTGCGCATACTGCAAGATAATACGGTGTTGCGTATAGCGCAAGATAATCTTGGTGTAGCATACAACAGAATATCTGAAAGAAATTAAAAATAATATATCTTATAAAATCTCGGTTTGTTACATTCTACCCCGCTTAAAATGAATTTCGCCCTCAAAATTCGTCAGAGTTATAAATGGTTTACTACTCAAAAGTTTTAATAGAAACACACATCGTAAAAATAAATACTGAAACTTCATTTTAAAAAGGGAAGTTGGAATCATAACGGTCACCCAAAGTAACTTATCACTAGGTGTCCACATAGAAAAACATAGGTAAAAATATGGATATAGAATAGAAATCTAACCATCAAGTTCTGATGGAGAGTGGTAGATAACATGGCTATGAAAAAGTCAACAATCACAAAGCCATAAATTTGTGATGATCTAAGGTAGAATATGATTCATCAGATATAAGGGCACTAGGACAAAATTTTTGGTTTTCAAGATCATTTCCCTAAAGTTGAAGAATTTGAATTAGAATAAATACTTACTTTATTTCGATATAATCTCACCGTTGTTCATGCCTTGAACAATTTCCACTTCAAATTTTAAAGAAATGAAGTTGAATTTGTCATTCATGAAGTGTTAGCAGATCATGTGATAGAATGCTGGGTCATTCCATCTATCTCAAACAAAAGTTTAACAATAGTTATATACATAAGTCCATCTATGGTGAGATTAATCGTATATCATTCCAAAAATGGACTTATACTTCATCTATCATACCACTTAATAAAATAAAACTAGTTTCTACTAACAAGGGACTTCATGTAGGCCATTGGTAGGCGATAAAGGCCTGTGGCACTTCGATTCTGGGTTCGATTCCCGCAACCTTGTCTGACGCGACGGGTTGTCGCCCATACTGCAGGTTGTCCTTTTTGTAAAACTACATTATTATAACATCCCATCAAAAAAAAGTTCTATCCATAGACAATAGTAATTTATGTCCAACATAATCTATTCCAATATTTAGGTTTATCTAAAATACTTTTATCCAATCTTATAGCATAAAGAGAATGATTACTAGAAATTTCATCAAATAAGCATGTGAATACCATCATTTATCCCCCATATATCATACAATATATCTTGTTGGTCACATTCCAAAAATGTGAATATCTTAATCATGTATTCTCTTGAAAAATGAATACCCATTGAACCTTAGTGAAAACATGAATGCTGCCAAAAGCTAACTATTTCCACATACCAAAATCCCAAAATTTATATATACTCAAACCATGATATCTCTCATGAGATCATTTCATTTTCTATTTATCCCTTCATTATGCGCATATCATCTTATTTACAAAAATATTTCAATCACTTTTCATGGTTACCGGTACCATATAATTATTGAAAACCAATACAAAGATATTCCAAAATTCCATGATACCATAAATGTGATTCTATGATACTGTTTTGAAATCCCATTACATAAACATTTAATCATTACACAACATCATTGTCATACTCAACATAACAAATAGTGATCGCATGTAACTTCCCTTTATCCTTTTCCTTAAGTGGTTGCTCACGTTGATCATCATTAACCCTTGGATTAGTGCATTGATTAGCATAATGCCCCATTTCCTTGCACTTGAAGCATTGATGTTTTGGTGGTGCGTTATCTACAATCATTTTTTTATTCACATCATTAGAAACCCTTTTTCCATTAGTTCGATACTCAGTTGCTCGATGACCTTCTTTTCCACACTTAAAACATTTTCTAGTCCCTTTAAGATAATCTCCACCATGCTTATTTCCACACTTTGAGCATAAAGAAACATTCATCTTTTTTTCACCATTATTCTGATATTTCTCCTTAAACTCCATCTTTCGTTTCTTGTCAAAACCATGATATGGATTTGTTGCACCAACTTCCAGTTCTACCTTGATAGCACAACGCACAATTTCTTCATAGCTACTGAAGTCACTTATAGCTAATTCCCTTCGAAGACTTGGTTTTAAGCCACTGAAGAATCGATCAACTTTACTTTCAGGTTGGATGATAAAGCTAGATTCATACCTTGCAAGTCTTGTAAAATTCTCTTCGTATATACCAACATATTCATCATTCTTCTGCTTATGCTCGAGGAACTCCTTTTCCATCTTTGTTCAAAGAATACGAGGGAAGTACTTACTGAAAAAAAGTTCTTGAAATCGTCCCATTCCATGGATTCAATTTCATCTTGGGGCCTTGTATTCTTAATTAGAGTCCACCATTGATCCGCTTCATCTTCTAAACGGTAAATAGCCAAAATGACTTTTTCATGTTTCAAACAGCGAAGTATGGAAAATATATTTTCAATGGTACTGATCCATTGTTCAGCAACAAGTGGATCAGAAAACCCACTGAAAGAAGGTGGGCATTGCCTCATGAAAGACTCAATAGAATATTGTTCCCTTTTCTGCTCATTTGGAAGTCCAGAATGATTCATAGCTTGTGTAAGTATAGCAATAAAATTTTGTACTCCATCCCCCATGAAATTGGTCTATTCAGGAGAACAATCATTGCATTGTCCATTACATTGATCAACATGGTTCCTTTGGGTTCCAGCCATCGTCTAAAACCGAAAACGAATAGTGTGAGAGGCAAAAATCATGCTGGGAAAACAACATAATAAAGGGGAAGTACCTTCAATATCTAACATCTTAGGTTTAATTCTAATATCGTTAGCACAATTCTAATACTATAACCTATACATATACTTAACTTAGGACATCCCTATACATACCTTAGAAATATCTCTAGGGATCTCACTAAAGTTTTTGCATCCTAGTTTCCAAAGGTTAACTAAACCTTTCCTCTGATACCAACTGTAGAGACCCAAAGCTTGACGTACATGGACATTACCTTACTTTTGAGGAATACTTAATACATTACAAAATCAGACAAACAAGGACCGTAATAGTTTAATGTCTTTGGAAACTTGGAATATAATCTTCTAATCGTGGTGAAAGATCTTCAACATCTCCCATAAAGATCTTCCCCTTTTGTTTTCTTACCGAAAACATTTATTTAAATCCTGGGGAAAAGAAAACATAAAAAGGGTGAGCTCAAATGCTCAGTAATGGTAAGCATGGAGAAAATAAATCAAACCATATATATTTGAACTTAAAAACATGAACATAATGTTTAAACATCAGGATCTTGAGAAATGACATAAAACATGGAAGTACGTAAGACATAGATCATAATGGAACATCAATCATGATAAAATAGCATGGGAATAAAACTTTTAATTGTGGGAAAACATTAAGTACATGATACAATTTCCATAGTAGCCAAGGCATTGCTTCCAAGACCATCTTAGTGGACAAGTTCCCTTACTGAACCGGGTTTACTTGTCATTCCAGCCCTATATTACTGAACTAGATTTACTTTCCATTTCTATCATGTCTATCTCATGAGATATAAAATCTTTACCCAATTAATTTGAGGGAGATATAGGTCCCACCCATCTCATATTGAAATCATTCTTACGTGTGCCACAAAACAATCATAAATCATTCATCATAACCCAAAGAATAAATTGGGTTTCATAAACATCATAACATAATCCATATAAAACAAATGGATATCATTTCATAATAAGAAAAGTGAAACCATATAAATCATAGATACATTATACTTGAAACATACACATATTAAATAATGTCATCTTAGATGGAAAATGGTTTTGATAAAGCACTTGAAATGAATTCTTGAGGAAAATATCCTTTCTTATTGAAAATCATTTTCTTTTCACAAAATTCCATTCAATTTTAAAAGAAAAGGATTTTGTTGAAAATAGTAATGAAATATTTTACAGTAAGCTTCATGAAAATAAGACATTATGAAACCGTAAAAATATGTTCATGCCGTATAAGTTTAAAAAAACATTCTTCTCGCACTTTTTCCAGAAAAGTCAAAAAGTACCTCGTATGGTAAACAAAATAAATATTCCTTACATACCATGTACTGAAAGTAAAAAATGGGTAAAAAGGACTTTAAACATACATGAAAACATTTTTATAAAACTTGTACATGGATTATAAATATAACCCCATTAAATACTTACGTATAAGAAATCTCAGATAGAAAACAATTGAGATTTCAACATTATCCCTTACCTTTGGTATGATATGCTTCGTATGTATCAGAACCTCCTGTATAATGATTTAAATAATGTCATTGAATTATTATAGAATCATATTCATTTTTATGATATCATATATGGTTCACTTATTACTTTATATTACCCGTTCTTTTGTAAATTCATGTTAATGTAGCATTTTGGGTAAAGTCTTTTCATTTATCGTCTGTGTTTTGACTTGTAATTATTAATATAATTACTTAGATCATGATTAAATAATTCCATAATATAAAACATGATTTATATATAATATATATTCAGAATATACATAATATATTGATAAAGGGAAAGAAATACACCGTTCATGGAGACGGTATGCCGTACGTACGCATGAACGTTGTTTTCGTTTCCTTATTGAATTAAATGGAATTAAGTAAATGAAACATATATGTTCATAAATCCAGTATCATTATCATATAATATATTTTATTATTATTTATTATATATACTTTATAATCATACTTGAATGGTTAATCATGGAAAATGAATCTCATCGCGTTCGTGGAGACGGTAGTCCCTACGTACGCACGAACGATGATATCATTCCCATGATCATGGAATTGTATTGAAGTGTTTGTATAATATCTCAGAATAATTATCACTTTAAAATAATCATATATAGTTATTTATTTACACCATTATACCCATCCAAGTTATGTGGTGGTGGAAACCAGATTACACCACGGTGTGGAGATGGTATTTCGTACGTACGCACGCGCGGTGATTTTGTTTTCCGTAGGATGGATAGAAGGTGAAATAGGTTTCTTTCATATATATAATAAAATATCATTATATGAGTGATACTTATGTTATTACTTCATAATTAAACAACTAAATAAGAAGAATAAGAAGAAGAAATAAATTTGAAAGAATCGGTAACGGGTATTACCTCTTTTCGACACGCCTCTTTAAAACCTCCTCTTAGGGAATTAAGATTGGTATTTGAAGAATACCAGGACCTCTAGAATATTTATAGGGAAGTTTAGAAGGTAAATTGTCAGGGTTTGGCTGAGCTTTAAGGCTCAAAGTTTTGTAAAGATGAGAGGGAGGAGGTGCCCTTTTATAAGGGATGAGAGGGGCACCTTTGGAATTATAAGAAATGTTAATTTATAATAAATTCCAACCCCACATAAAAACCTCAAAAATGACTCAAATTCGAATATTATATGAGATAGGGTTGTAATATCAACAACCAATATAATTTATACAAGTTGGGAATTTATTTTAAACATTATCAACATGATTTATCTTTATTTAATCTATTTAATTTTATTTGTGGTAATAAGATTTGAATTTTTAAATTGTTATAAATAACTACTTATGTGTTGTGAATTGTCCATAATTGGATAATTTATGACATTTTATACCATATAAATTTCAATTTATAATTTTTAAATATTTTTGTGATTTTTAAACAATTTTATAATATGTTACTTTTATAAAATAACAATAATGTCAATTTTAACACTATTCATTTATTTTAATTTTAATAAAATCCAAACGGAGGATATATTCTAACCAAAGTATTTTATAGATTCCTAAAATGTCAAATGTTTCTATAAAATTCATGGAGAACATTAAATAGGTCATATAATATTTATTTTAAAATTTTTAAAACTATTTATTTGGTATATCTCTTAATAAAATCATTAGTACATCATTTTTGTATAATTATTTAATATACTTATTTGTGGCATAAAAATTAAAAATAAAATCCTATGATGAAGATAAATCTCATATATTTTATAATAATACTTATACTAGAATTTATAATCTTAAAATCACAACATGAAAATTGTTATATTTATTAAATTATGAAGGTGACAACTTTGGAATCATTTAAAATAAAATAATATAAGTGTCATAATCGCCTTTATAAGGATTAAAATCGTAAAAAATTCGTCCAGTGGATGATTAGGGTTTATATATACACTTCCATTAAGTTTTTTTCAGATTTTTGGGCCTTTTGATATGCATTACTATTTCAATAAAAACTATATTATTGATTTTTCACTAAATAAATAATTTATGCATCATTAATGTATAAGATAATAAGGTAATTAAATAACACTTAAAAATTACAAATAAATTACCATGATAAATAAAAATATTTTATATTTCAAATGAGTATTTATAATCTAATTTATATTCTGTATAACCTTATTTTAAAAATACTTTAATTATTAAAGTTTGAGTGAGACATATTTCACTTTCCATTAAATAAAATAAACTAAAGGTCATAATCAAATACAAGTGGGTTCCAATGGATTTAATTTCGACCAAAATATGTCATAGGAAAAAATATAATCATCCAATTATATAAATACAAGTTTTAGGGTAATTTTATAATATTATATTTACCCTCAATTACCCAATTTACCTTTAACTATGGTAAATAAAATTTATCGTAGGTACTATTCATAGTGCCCAAAAATTTAAAGTAGCCTATTAACATAATTTGGACCTAATGATTCCAAATATGGAATCCATTTTTCCTAATTAAAAACACATAAGTTTCAGTAATTAATTTAAAATGAATCACGCTATTAAGAAAACGAGTTTTAAAAGTTAAAACATTGCAAGAGATTGAAATGATTTTACCTATGAATTCAATGTAAAATAAATGCTCTTGAAATAAATTATATTAAATGTTAAAAATATATTCAATTTATAATTTAAAACAATTCAATATTATAATTTAACCCTATAAATTATTACGATGAAAAAAGTTGTTTTTAATTAAAATATAGCGTGTTTTTACAATTCATTAAAATATGAAAGTTATCAGAATAATATGAAAAAATTATCCAAAGTAAATTTTAATATCCTGATTCCAAAGAAAAATTTATTTTATCAAATTGAATTTATAAACAAGATCGTGATTGTGTGTAACGCAAGCCAAGTCAGGGTTGCGTGTAGTGAAAGACTCCTTTGTTGTTGCGTATAACAAAATCCAACCATATTTCATTTATACATTGAATATATATGTATATATACACTCAATGTTGCATTGAATAATTACTATCAAACAAACTTGAAATTGTTTTTAACACGATCCAAGATTAGTGTTGCGTATACTGCAAGCTAATACGGTGTTGCGTATAGCGCATGATAATCTTGGTGTAGCGTACAACAGAAGATATTAAAGAAATTAAAAATAATATATCTTATAAAATCTCGGGGTGTTATATACACACATAACCACATGAAATTAAAATCACACAGTACAATTCTCACATCCAAAAACACAATTAACCAAGGGAAAATACCACCCAAGACCCTTCAACGGCTACCCAAATAATCATAGCCACTTTAAAACCAAAAGTAACCTTATAGTCCTAAATTCCTAAGAAAACAACCCTACCTCTAATCCCTACCTCAAGGATAATTTTCACCATTTTTAGGACACACAAATAGTGAACCCCATCCAAGGAGTGTAACACTTTGATAAAGAACTCACCCACTCTCATTCACACAAAAATAAAAAGTATTATAGATCTATGTACAAACAAACATACAAATCATGGCATACCATTTTATATAAATGTTATAAAATGGTATGTCCTTTCTACCACAATCTTTATGGATCTTAATATCCAGTAATCATCACCCAAATCAATCTTAATGCACCAGTTCTAATAAATAATCCCTAAATTAGTTGTATTAGGGTTTCATAAAGGTGTATTAATAATAAATAATTATTTAAGTAATGGTTGTGGTTAGAATTACCCATAGGATTCCATAAAAACCAATGGAACTTCAAATTACCAAGAAATTAGTGATATAGAGACAAAATCATCATGGAAGGAGCCCCTCCATTATTCTAGGATAATTAAGGGTAGTGGAGAAGAAGGGAGAAGCAATAGAGAAGGTTATGGGTGAAATTATAATGTTTCCCTCATTTAAAATCCATTTAGGATCCCACCACCTAGCTATTAGATCTCACTAGAAAGTCGGTGCCCCCCCAGCTTGCCAGCAAACCAAGATAGCCTACAAGGCTTTTAGTTATCCCATCGGCTAGCTAGTAACACATACTCATCTATACAGTGGCCCCCAAAATTCCTAAGAAGATTCACATCCCTCTTGGTTTCCCAACATCACTCCTAAATCACCCAAGGCATTGAACAAATAAAAACCGATGAAAAACACATGTCTATGCCAAAAGAAAGTAGTAACAGCCCTCATAAATCTCTAGGGAATTATAGGGTGTTCAAAATTTATTTCTTTTTATGTACTAAGATATGATTTTTGATGAAGGTGTGTATTTATTTGAATTTGATTGATAGATTTTTTTGTTCACTTCGTCGTTTAGAGTGTGCCTCCCAAAAAATGTCTCAAGCATAGTCATGTCTAGAAGATTTTCTATTGTGGGTTTTATTTGATTGGGTCTTGGCATTATTTTTGGTTGAGTGTTCTTTCTTAAGTCCCCTCCTATTGTTACTTATGAAACATGGTGCATTTGGATTGTTTTCATTCCCTGTAGATGTGATATATCTTTTAAGGGTTTTGTGTGGCGATGGATAGGGTGAGATTTTATTTCCATTTGTTAAACATTGGGTTAAACCTTGGGTGTGTTTCTTGGGGTGGATATTATGTATATTGAACCAATCTATATTATTCACTAGATGATGATTGTTTTATTTTTTTTGGGATCAACATGATCATTATTCCAAGCATGAGGTCCAAGGTCACATTTCTTGTTAATTGGACCAAGGTTAGAAACCTTTTTTTTACAGGGAATGATTATGGTTTATGCCACCTCTATTTTCATTCTTAGTCAGAGGGTGTTGATGGGTGGATTGATATTTATTATCTCACTTTTTTTGGAGTTCTCTTAAATTTGTGTTTTCTCTCTTGGGATGTTTTATGTTATGTGATTATTTGGTGAATTAGTTCTTATTTTTTTAAGACAATGGATATTCCTTAATGGGATGTTTTGGTATGAGTATTTTTTATTAAATATTTTATCATGAACCAACCTAGGTTGTCCCTGAACAGGATTTCCAATCCAACTCATAGAAAAGGTTGAAGGGTGTTTTTGGTCCCCATTTGCTAGAGGCAAGCACCAGGGAGTCAAAGAACCACATTTAGGAATGATTTTCCCATAAAGAGATAAAAACTAGGATCTACCCAAAAGAATTGAAAATAAAAAAACACCCCAAAACAAAACATAAGTAAAAGAAATTTTGAACAATTACATAGAATAATAAGACTAATCCAAATATAATGAAATAGAAGACAAAATTTCAACAATGACAATACAAGTACCGGTCCTTGAATAAGAAAAATATTGCAACATATCTTTGTGTGACATGTGGGTTAGCATCCAACCTTGTCATCATCATAACTTTAACTTGAATAGTAAAAGAATCCATTTTTATTATGTTGTGCCTTTTCATTTCATGAAACATACATAACAAAAAATATACACACCCATTAGGTGTATATGTGGTGTGAGCTCAAAAGCAAGTAGTATCCCACCAAGTGTTCCATAAAAATAATTTATTCAATGAATTAATTGTACTCAATTTAAAAAGAATAAAAAATCAGGATTTCATCTTCTCATAATCTTTCATAAAATAGTAATAATACCCACTTTATAATAGATTTTAAAATAAAGTCATGAGATCATATGTGACACCCCGAAAAACTTAAGTAAGAACCTTGTATTCGATAGTGTGTATGACACGTGACACCAAGATCATAAGGTAATATCCTTATATGTTATCATATATTTACTATTTAAAATAGATTATTTATATATTTCAATGCACGCAACATCGAGTTGGATTGAATTACACACAAGAGCGACCTTCATTGATATCTTTCATTACACATAAGATCGACCTTCCTCGATAGCTTGTGATACACGCAAGAGTAACCTTCCTCGATAGTTTGCGTTATACGTAAGATCGAGTTTCACCAAATAACAATGTGTTATTAAAATATTATTATTTAATATAATATAATATATCCTAGATAATATATTAGTGGTTAGGAATAGTATTAACTAACTTATGAAATTATATGGTTTATCTAAATATAAAATGAATTCATGAGTTACTAATTAAAGAGAAATGAAATAAGATCCAATTAGATATAAAATGAAATATTTTTATTTTTATGATTCCAATGGAGTTTTATCTTAATAAACATAATTAATTATAATTAGTGATTGATTTTAATGAAATAAATATTTTATATATTCAATAAAATATTTGGGATATTCGTCCATTGGATTTTATATGAATAAGATAAGAACAAACCATATTTCACACACAAAATACCTATATTTTTATAAAGGCAATTTTACCACTTTTTAATGGAGAACTAATTTAAATATGAATTTTTACACTTTAACTGATTTAATATGTCAACATAAACTTCTTCTTTGAAAAATAAACATAATAATTAGGTTAGGGTGAATTTGTGATATTTTTAATGATTAGTTAAAAATAATGAGTTTTAGTTCAAAACTACTTTTTAATCTAATTAATTTATAAGGTTAAGTTATGTTTTTTAATGGTTTTAAAGTTTAATTAGATAATATTTTTATAAATTAATACAATTTAGGTGATTGAGATCAATTTAACTTTGAATTTGATTATAAAAAAATAGAAAATTTTCATACATTTTTTCTTTAAAAACCCGCATTGTCATCCCATATAAAGGATTAATTTTAATTTAATTTCTACCACTTCTGTGATTGGAATTTGGAAAAAGGGATTAAATATTTTTAAACCGAATAATTTATAATGTATAATAAGATAAACTTTGTTTTTGACCAAAATATTATCTTAAGGGCCCAAATTGTCACAACCCATCCCTCAGGGTCCATGTCATGACTACCCCAAGCCTGCCTTCTATAGGCCAGGGGATGGGGACTAGAACTAGAAATTTTGATCCCTAAAATGGGAATGAATTGCCTTTTTAACCTGTACAGACACAAAGTCTAAGAACACAACAAGAAGAAGCCATGAAGTATGCTGTTGTAGTAAAAGTGTGTTGAAAGTAAAAATCCCAGAATACAAGCCCAACTGAAAAGTAAAAGTACAATTAAAAATCACAAAATAGCTCATGGATCGTCCTCCGAGGATCCTACCTGAAGAGTAGGTACAACTCACGAACAATATTCCTTACGTCACGTCACGCCAAATGGTCCACCTCCGATCACCGTCCAGTCCTGGCTCCCTCAGCCTCGATCAATGTTGTACGTCATTTGAACAAGAAACAACAAGGTGAGGGCGTAGCCCGAGTAGGGGTGAGTATAATGATACTCAGTAGGGACCCTAAGACCCCCGTAGGACTCCTAGAGTTCCACAAAATAAACACCACAAAGAAAGACCTCAATCTAAAATCACGAAGCAATAGACATCAACACTACTTAGGTATATGATCATACATATACCTAAGTTATCAAGATATACTCATATCATACATGAAGGAAGAATACCACAAAGGTAATACCATAAAGGTAGAAGTACCACACAGGTAACACCATGAAGGTAGAAGTACCACGTGGTTAACACCACGAAGGTAGAAGTACCACATAGGTAACACCACGAAGATAGAAGTGTCACACATGTATCACTATAAAGACAACACCACTAAGGTAGAAGTACCACATAGGTAACACCAAGAAGATAAAATTACCACACATGTATCACCATGAAGAAAACACCACAAAGGTAGAAGTACCACATAGGTAACACCATGAAGATAACCCCAAGAAGGTAAAAAACTCGGCTCACAACAGGTATAACTTAAGTACAAAAGTACATATGATTAGTCGTAAGCTAGATCATATTATTCTATAAAGAGGCACTGTTGTCGATGCACACAGGATCAATAGGTACTAACACCGGCTAACCCACACAGGATCTGACCCACACAAGATTAGTATGTGATGAACCACACAAGATCGATGTTCTTTCTTCACCTTACAGCCAGCCATAGGATTCATGGCACCCGGTGTGCTCGAGTTCCTTAGAATATGACCCTTGAGATATCAGTCATACATATACCATCACTAATCTCCACAAATGAGTAACCCAAAGGACCACCATGATGTAAGGGTTCCAACGTGACAGACGATGCATCAATCAAACGCCCGGTCTGTGAGTTATAAGCGTTTTAGTTCTGAGGGCCTAGTTGGATTCAGGTTCGATCCAACCTGTCCATACTCCAACTTTCTCCAAAACAAAATTGGAGTATACCAATGGGACTGTGTCGATCCATGGATCCTAGAACTTTAGACGATTCATAAAATGGACACTCGGTTCTCAAGATATTGCCTCTTTAGTATTTCTGGGTCCGGTTGCGCCCAGGTCCGGTCCGACCTGGCCGGACCGACCCGACCCGACCAAGCCTAGGCCGGCCGAAACCGGATTGGCTCAGTCCACTGGGTTTTGGTCCAGCCAGGCCTTCAAGGGGGTGCGGCCCGGCCCGCAAGGGGGGGCTGCCTGCTGGGCTCGCGTGGCCCGGCCTGGGGTGGAGCACAGCCCGACTTGCGGTGGAGTGTTTCCCAGCTCACGGTGAAGCGTGTCCTACTCGCAGTGTAGCGCGGACCATCATCAAAGTCCAACTCATAGTGGTCGATGATGTGATATGGGTCGTGCACATATTTCCTCATCTTGGATACGTGGAAGACATCGTGAACCCTCCCCAACTATGGTAGAAGTTCCAAGAAGTATGCCACCTCACATATCCTCCGAAGTATCAGAAATGGTCTGATAAACCTCAGTGATAACTTGCCACCTTGGCCAAATCTCTGTAAACCTTATCAAGGTGTGAATTATAGGAAGACATGGTCTCCCTCCTCGAACTCCAAATTCCCCTGCCTCTAGTCATCATATGATTTTTCTATTCTCTGTGTAGTCTTCATCCACTCATGGATGATCTGCACCTTCTCAGTGGTGGCTTCTACCAACTCTGGACACATAAGTGCTAACTCCCCTGGGTCTGTCTAGCATAGAGGTTATCTGCATGGTCTACCACACAAGTCCTAAAATGGTGTTATAAGAATGGTGGAGTGATAACTGTTATTGTATGTGAACTCCACTAAGGGAAAGCGATCCTACCAACTACGACCAAAATCAAGGATGCATGAATGAAGCATGTCCTCCAGCATCTAAATGGTCCACTCCATCTGACCATCTGTCCGAGGATGAAAGTCGGTTCTCAAACGTAGTTGAGTCCCAAACACCTCCTGCAATCCCTTCCACAACCAGAAAGTAAAACATGCTTCATGGTCAGAGACGATCATCGATGGAACCCCATAAAGTCACACAATCTCATGTACGTAGAGGCATCCCAAGCCCTCTACTGATCCTTGATCTTAGATAGGTAGGAAGTGGGATGACTTGGTGAGTCTATCAACGATAAACCAAATGGAATCATATCCCCTAGACGTACGTGGAAGCCCTGTCACAAATTCCATGGAGATTTCATCCCACTTCCACTCTGGCACCTCTAGTGGTTGTGCTAAGCCTGCTGGAACCTGAGGCCCGGCCTTCACTTGCTAACAAGTGAGGCATTGAGAAACAAACTCTAACATTGCTTTCTTTTCCCTATCCACCAGTGATGACACCAGAGGTCCTGTTATATCTTCGCCACACCAGGATGTACCACCGGAGGGGATGTATGGAACTCCCTCAAAACCTCCTCCTATAGCGCCATCGGTACCATGGTACATCCTCTGAAGAAGATGATATTCTCCCCACATTCAGAAAATCCATCAGGTGCCTATCTTGAGGATATCTGAGCACGTTGAGCCTCATAGTCAATGTCCCCAAGTTCTGCCTCCTTGACTCATTGAAGGAGTGGGGGAGTGACTATCATAGACTGGAGTTAAGCTTCTCCATATCTATCCACAAAGGATATTTGAAACATGGCTAGCTGGTCTGTTGCCTCACTCAGTAGCTATAAACCAGACCTCATGTTGAGTGTGTCTGCTACCATTTTCCCCTTCTCAGAAGTATAGACTATCTTAAAATCATAGTCCTAGAAGAACTCCACCCATAGCCGTTGTCTCAAGTTCAAGTACTTCTGAGAGAAGATATACCTAGGACTCTTATGATCAGAGTAGACTATAAAATTTTCATCCATCAAGTAATGTCTCCACATATTCAGGCTGAAGACCACTGCTGCTAACTCCAGGTCATGGGTAGCATATTTCCTCTCATGTTTCCTCACCTATTGTGAGTAGTATCCAATCACTACTAGCTCATGCATCAAGACACACGGATATCTTCTCCCTGATGTGTTGCAGTAGACTATATACCCAACGTCCTTCTGGTAGCCTCAAGATGGGGGTATTCGTTAGTCTTTACCTCCACTCCTGAAAACTTTTCTGGCATCTCTCCATCCATATAAGGGTTGTCCCTTATTTTTCAATTCTGACAAGGGTGCCACAACTCTTGAAAAGTTAGGAACGAATCTACAGTTGTATATAGCCAGCCTCAGAAAACTCTGCACCTCAGTCACACTCTTGGGTGGATCCCAAGTAAGTACAGCCTCTATCTTTGTTGGATCTACTGAAACTCCATCCTCTGAGATAACGTGTCCCTGAAATTGGACCTCTCGTATCCAGAATTGGAACTTTGAGAGATTACCATAAAGCTGGTGCTCTCAGAGTGTATCTAGAACTATCTATAGATGATAGGCATGCTCCTCCTCCATCACTGAGTATATCCAGATGTTGTCGATGAAGACCACCACAAAGTGATCGAGGTATAGGTGGAAGATCATGTTCATGAGCCCCATGAACACTGCTGGGGGATTGTTCACACTGAATGATATAACCAAGAACTTATAGTGGTCATACCAACACTTGAAGTCCATCTTCTGCACATCTTCATCTCGTACTCTGAGCTGATGATATCCTGATCTGAGGTATATCTTCAAAAACCAACGATCTCCCTTCAGCTGATTGAAAAGATAATCAATACTAAGAAGTGGATACTTGTTCTTCACGGTCACCTAGTTTAGGCACCAGTAGTCCACACAGAGTCTCAAACTCCCATCTGCCTTCTTGGAAAATAGAATCAGGGCTGCCCATGGAGAAACACTGGGCCTTATGAACTCCTTCCCCTACAAGTCCTCCAACTGTACCCGTACCTCACGAAGCTCCGTTGGAGCCATCCGATATGCTGGGGTAGATATCAGTGCCTTCTCGAGGTACAGGTTGATGTAAAAGTCTACCTATCTGCGTGGAGGTAGTCCCGGAATATCATCAAGAAAGACATTGGCATACTAGTCCACCACTATAGGATAGCTTGGACTCTCAACATCAACTTCCCCGAGGGTATAGCTGGCCAACTAGTGTGTGATCGGTTGCACCCTCCTCTGGGTAAGTGCATCCTGTGCTGAAAAGGTTCCCTTCCCACCAGTGAAGGAAAATCTGGTCACATCCTCATAGACACACTGCACTTTGTGCCTAATACAGTCAATCTGAGTAGGGACTATGAATAACCAATTCATACCCAAGATGATATCGTAAGGCCTTTATATTGCTAATAGAAGATCTCAACCGAAGCTCTCACCTCCTAGAGTAATCTCACACTATAGGAACTAGTGTATAATCATCGAATCATATCCCATAAGAGTCTCTAGCCATAAGGATAGAGCCAATAGCTCCACCAGAACTTCCAAGCTCCAAATGAGGGAAGTGGAAATAAAAGAGCGACTGGAACCTGTGTCTATAAGTACTGTAGTTAAGGTGGAGTAGACACAGATTATACCTCTAATCATCTCTAGGGAACCGTGTTCATAGGCCTCAACTTCCTAGAGCTGATCTCGTCCCTATCTACCTGCTCCCTATGGTCGAGGTTGATCACCTGAAGGTGGTGACGGTAGAACCTCAAATATCCGCCCACCGCCGGCTGCAAGACCATCTCCTCTGCCACATCCACCTACTACCTACGGACCTACCCAATCGAACCTCTACCTCTGCCTCAGTGGTCCCTCAACCGTCTGCTTGTCTTCAGCATGGTGGGTCGGATATTCACGAGCTATGTGACCCTACCCGTCGCACGAGTAGCACTACATGCTCCTCAATTGTCCTCTTCTTTCCCGTGAGCCCCTCACCACCGACCCTGTATCCTGAGGTCATTCACCAGAAGGTCTGGCATGCTTGGGATCCTGCGTCATCTGTCTACTGCCTACTATAGATGAATCTGATACCTGAAGTCTGGTGGTGGCTCTTTCTGTCGGTTCCTGCTCAGTTAGGAAACTCTCCACCAAATGTGCACACTCTAGCACCCCATCCTGCGTCATAATGCTGAATGATATCATTGATGCTCTAACCTCCCATTGGAGACCCTGCTCAAAGGTCTGGGCCTTGAAGAAAGGGTCTCATACCATGTCAATGGAGTAGTGGGAGAGATCTGTGAACCTTGTCGAGTACTAGGCCACAGTCATGTTTCCCTGCTTTAAGTGCAGCAACTCCTGCATATGCATTGAGCGTAGAGTCACTAGAAAAAATTCTTCCCTAAAAAGGATCTCGAAGTCCTCCCAGATGAGGGTCATATCATTATGTATCTGTAGAATAAAGTTCCTCCATCTCCCTATTACTTATTAAAAAAGACAGGGTGTTAGGATCACTATAAGGTCAGATGGTGTCCCAACCAGGCAGAAAACTCCAACTACAGCCTCCAGCTAGTCCTCAGCCACTGGTGGTTCCATCTTGCCTCAGAACCTTGGAGGCCTCTATCGCTGAAACTCATGAAACACACTCAGTTAGCGTGCATCCTTTGTTGGTGGGGCTGGTGGAAATGGTTATCCAATGGGTAGTGGTGCTTCCGGTACACCTCCTGAAGGTGCTAACGCTGTAAGAGGTCCCTCCACTGAGGTCTCATCGCTCGATGGATTGTCATTTCATACTCTCTTAGGAATCTTGGATACCTATCTTCATGGTGGTATCCTGAAAGAAGACAGGTGTTCCATGATCAATAAGTTATACCTGGTGATCTGACTCGAAGAGATCATAAAAAAAACATTTCAGAAACACGCGCAATCAATGTTTCCGTGCAGTAAGTCAGAAATCAGAATTCAGGGTCCTGGTGTATGGATACGTCATCCATCGCACCAATACTGGATTCCCAAAACTGAAAACCACACTCATAACATTTAACATTATTGTCACATAGAAAATATCAGAGTTCTAGTTCTTAGGTAGAACCAACTCCTATGATACCACTTGGTCACAAGCCGTCCCTCGGGGTCCGTTCCGTGACTATCCCAAGCCCACCTTCCAAAGGCCAGGGGCTGGAAACTACCACGGAATGGTGTGTCCCTAAAATGGGAAGACATTTCATTTTTAACTTGTACATACAAACAGTCCAAGAAAACAACAAAAAGCAACCAAAAAGTAAACTTCTCTAGAAAAAGTGTCCTGAAAGTAAAGGAGTTGGAATACAAACCCAACTGAAAAGTACAAGTACAACTGAAAAGCAAAAAATAACTCTTGGATTTTCCTCCAAATATCCTACCTGAAGGGTAGGTAAATCTCACGGACAGTAATCCTTATGTCAAGTCATGCCAAATGGTCGGCCTCCGAGCACCATCATGTCCTATCGCCCTTATCCACAATCAATGTTGTACGTAGTCTGTACACAATAAGGTACGGGCATAGCCCATGTAGGGGTGAGTATAATAATACTCAGTAGGGACCCCGAGACCCCCATAGATCTCCCAGAGTTCCACAAAGGAAATACCACAAAAAATACCTCAATCTAAAAGCACGAAGCAATAGATATCAACACTACTTTGGTATATGACCATACATATACCTAATTTATCAAGATATACTCATCTCATACATGAGGGAAGAATACCACAAAGGTAATACCATGAAGGTAAAAGTACCATAGAGGTAACACCACGAAGGTAGAAGTACCACACAGGTAACACCATGAAGGTAGAAGTACCACACAGGTAACAACATGAAGATAGAAGTACCACAAAGGTATCACCACAAAGACAACGCCATGAAGGTAGAAGTACCATATAGGTAACACCATGAAGATAGATGTACCACACAAGTATCACCACGAAGACAACACCATGAAGGTAGAAGTACCACACAGGTAATGACATGAAGATTAAACCACAAAGATAAATAACTCAGCTCATAGTAGGTATAAATTAAGTATAGAAGTACAAATGATTAATCGTAATCTAGATCATATTATTCTATAAAGAGGCAATAATGTAGTCTGACACAAGATCGATAGGTACTAACCCCCGTTGACCCATATTGGATATGTACCACATTGGATCGGTATGCGCTGACCCACACAGGATCACTGAGCAATGACCCACACAGGATCTGATAGAAGCTGACCCACACAGGATTGATAGATGCTGACCCACATAGGATCAATGTTCTTTCTTCACATTACAGTCTGCCATAGGATTCCTCACACCTGGTGTGCTCGAGTTCTGTAGAATCTTCCCCTTGAGATATCGGTCGTACCTTGACCATCACTAAGCTTCAAAAAAAAGTAACCCAAAGGACCTCCATGTTGTAAGGTTTCCAACACGATAGACAGTGCGTTAATTGGATACCCGGTCTGTGAGTTATAAGTGTTTTAGTTCTGAGGGCTCGGTTGGATTCAGGTTCGATCCAACCCGGTCATACTCCAACCTTTTCCAAAACTCAATTGGAGTATACAAATGGGACCATCTCGATCCAATCATCCTAGCACCGCAAACGGTTCATCCAACGGAAGTATGGTTCTCAAGATATGGCCCCTTTAGTGTTTCTGGGTCCGGTTGGGCCCGGGTCCTGTCCGACCCGACAAGGCAAACCCGCCCCATCCTAACCCGGTCCAAGTCTGACCCAGCTGGGTAGGGCCACGGTAGGCTCAGCCCGCTGGGCAGTGGTCCGGCTCAGCCCGCAAGAGGGCACAACCCGGCCTACTAGGGGGCGGCTTGTTGGGCTTGTACAGCCTGACCCACGAAGGTGTGGCCCGCTAAGCTTGCGCGGCCTAGCCCCCAGTGGCGTGGCCCGACCTACTGGACTCGCGAGTCCCAACCCGCGGTGGAGTGTGGCCTGACTCACAGCGGATGTTGGCCCGACTCGCGATGGAGTGCAGACCTCTCGTGGTGGAACGCGGCCCACAGGTGGCAGAGCAAGGCTGAAGCGGGGCCCGCCCTAGCCGATACGGGGGGTGAGACTCCCAATCTTTCCCAATGTCCGTGAGGGCCATTCGATCTTCTTCGTAGTGGCAGTGCCACATGGCATCGCCAGGTGTCATGCGGGACCCGCTGGAGCTGGTCCTGCCTCCCGTCACCGACGGCCGGTGCCAGCCGCCGTCTCCAGCGGTGCGTGAAAGCACGCCACTCTGCCACTTGTGGTCGGTCATTATGCCAACCGCCACCCTTGGTCCACCGTGGCTGATGAGTCGTGGCCCATATCCTCTTGCGGCACGCTGGTCGCGTGCCCTACTCTTCTACGGCTGGCCGGTGTGTCAGATGCCTCCTCCGACTGTCGCGGCCCCATTCTCACCGGCGACATGTGACGGCTTGCCACACCTCCTCCATGGCCGGTCGATGCTGGTCGCCGCCATCATTTTTCACCCTAGGGTTCATCCCACCCGAATGCAAAGCTAGCGAAAAATGCACCAACTTTCAACAAAAGGGAGGAGGGATTGGGCCTTGTTCGTTTGGCCCACGACCTCTATGTTAGGTTGATATCAAGAGGGTAGGAAATATTAAAATAACTCTTGAAAAAGAAATGAATATTAAACCCTACCCTAATAACGATGGAGAAACGCCCGTGGTTAAGGAAGTTGGTCGGTGTTCGCTGTCCCCCGCAACTAGCCTCCAACGACGTCGCTCGATCGCCGATCTTTGGTTCGGGGATTTAGTGTTGCTCATCACTGATCATCAGAACTGGCTCTGTTGTCCAAGGGTTTAGTATCTCGACACTTTTTCGGCACTTCATTTCTTGGTAAATTAGTGCTGATACGTATCCCCAAGCTTCATATAAATAGTAGAGGGGGAGGGCGAGCAATGTTCGTGGAATTAATGGGGGGATCATTAATTAGGAACTTGCCTAATTCCCCAACGTTGTTATTACCTTGGATTGAATGGTCACGCCATTTATTGGCTTGACACATCGCTGGTCCCATGTTGCTACTTGTCCGTTGGAGGAAAAGAAAGAATAAAATAACAAAGTTATTTTATTTATTCTTTTTTAAAAAGTCTGCAAATCTAACTTTTTCTCCATACCTACTGCGGTCAAAGTGAAGCCTCCCTTAAGAGAATCTCGGTGCTACGAATTCAATGGTGACCTCAAATTTTTAATCCGAGCACTGGTTCAAAAGTTAGAAAATTCCACTCGCGCGTTTATTGAATGTACCTTAAAAAAATCATAAATTCATTTCGGGCACACCGGGCCTCGGAATCATGCGCTGTCAATTTTCGCAGACTTGTAATAATTCCATATAATTAAAAAAATTACATGGAAAATCCGGGACTTTACCCAAATGACCTAGACACTTGTACAAAACCCATTTTATTTCTATAATTAGGCCATTAACCATGAATTATTGAGCTTGGTTGGGTTTTTTGACTTTTATTTGGTTAGAAAATGTGCACACCTAACTTGTTTCAAAAAATTCCAAGTGAGTCATTTTCCTTCCCTATAAAAGGCCACCACCTCTCCCACTTATTCACAAATATAAAACCTCTTAGGTTCAGACATTACCTAACAGTATAGTCCCCCAACATACCTACCCTCTACCTAGAAGCCTCCCTTTTTGCATAAAGCAATCCAAGGAAACTTTTTGTTTAAACCAAAATAAGTTACTCGATTAAAAGGTAATGTCTTTTCTCAATTTATCTAGTTTCATTTCCATTATCCAACACAAGAAATATACTTACTATGTTATTTTATAATAAAAACAGTATCCTAAATATGCAATTATTTATTTTATGCTGATATTTAAACCTACACTTACACACACCACCATATAATGGGTAACGAATATAATGTTTCTATGGATAGTGAACTATTGTCTAATGAAATGATGATTGTTCATTCTTCCATTACCCCCTCTCATGGTGGCCATTATGATGTACACTTAGTTTATATATGTTATATATTCTGTATATTCTATATTTAATCTTCTTTATTTATTTTACAACACATTCCCTTATACTTTCCACTTTGTGCAAAAAAAATGATAACATTGATTGAGGAAGTGTGGATTACCACCCCTTCAAAGCGATGTGATCCATTCACGCTATACTAGGAAAGTTTAATGGATGGTTTTAATTAAAAATATGTGACATAAAAAACCTATATATATGATACTAATTACATAATTACCTTTCTAAAAACATGATATATCAATTTATTTATTACCCTTTCACACACACTTAAAAAGTGATAATGTCGTTCGGGGATGTGTGGACTATTGCCTCCTCGACACGATGTGGTTTCATTTACAACACAAGAATTATATATATAATTATATATGACTAAATATCATGGTATTTATAAAATAATGGTAATTTTGTAATAATATAAGGTTACTTACCTTTTTTCCAAAATTAACATTGAAAAATATCAATGTTACTCATGCATACATATGGCTTACCATCTCCACGATTATAGTGTTGTTTCATTTTTCATAACCATAATTCATGAGTGGTTTCAAAAGTATAATTTATATTTAAATATGATAATTATGTCATTATTATTATTCTTGAGATGTTATATAATGACCCCTTTGACCATAGTTGACCAGCAATAGTTGTTTTGACACCTTAACCAAATTTGGTCAAAAACACCCAATGTAAACATAATTGTTTAAGTAGTGTACACAACATGGTAATATCTGAAATAAAAGTAATTATAAATATAAAAAAGGTTCTGAATAAATTATAAAATTAACATAATTTTATTATATAGGAATTTAAAGGATGTTCACCTGAAAGGAAATGCATAGTAAATATTTTCATCTCACTTTTTAAATCTATGAGATTAATGTCATATTCATTACTTACTTATTTTGTGTTATGTAACTACTAACCATTTTGATATATTATACCATGAATCCTATTATTATCAGGATATTATAAGATTCATTTAATTTCATACCTTTCCAGTGTTTAGGATTTAAATGTTTCAATGTAGTATGGGACACTTTGGAATGTTTAAATGTTATTCTCCTCAATAATTTTCTTAATCTCACTTCCTTTTATGATTGTTAACTTTATCTTTAAACAATCACTTTATTGTAATAATATTTCATTTTAAATTTAATTGAAAATTCATAAACTAATTCAATGGATATTGTTATGGCCTAAACTGTATACCATTATTCATACGGTGGTTACTTTGACAATTATTTGATTAATTGGGGAATTATTGATAAATATGTCTTTCTCATTCAATATGGTTATTTGATAAGGAATATTATTTATTTTTATTATTAAATATGAAGAATTATTTTGAATGGAAATGAAGGGTGGATCTTGGACTTTATATAGCTCCTCGATGTATCGATAGGTTCTCATGAGACGAATAATTGTGAAAATGGGTTTCTACTCTTGGTTTTAAACTATCTTGTGAAAGGTCATGATGGTAATAGGTTCTCATTTTCCTTAGACATAAAATCCATTAATAAAGAATTTTCCTCATAGTATTTTTAGTAATTATTCATCCATTAGATTTTGCATCAACATATCTATGGATACATTTCATTTCGGTTCATTTAATAATGGCATGTGTTTTAGTTTCATACCTTTTCATATTTATTTTTTCTTATCCAGTTATTTGAATGGAATGTATTTCTAGTTATTTACCTTGAAATATTAAATATTCTCATTGATTCATTATTGATTCTGCTATATTTTCCCTTATTGAGCATTTGATATCACCCTTATTATATTTCTTTCCCTAGGAATCCAAGAAGAATGCTATGAAAGATATGTAGGAATATACTAGATGGACTAGAGTTATCCACAAAGTTTTTTATTTATTTATAAGAAAAAAATATGTTGTCATTAGTGTATCTATTTGTAATACAATTATTATTTATGTATCTGGTTTTCCAAGAATACTAAACTGATCTGTCCTTCAGGACTTGATTCCTTGTAGTCATTCCAATGTAATTGATTGCATACACCGGCTCTAAGCTATCTGGGGTTGGGTCACTACATCATATTTCATAGTCTCAAAAAAATATAGAAATCAACCATTAACTAATAGTCTTAAAAGAACATATAATAGTCTGAAAGGCACATAAATATAGACCATTCAATAAATATGAATCAATATCCAATGTTGATAATAAAACAATTTAGCACTATGGTAATAAGTCATAAAGTATATTAAGTTAAGGATAACTAGGATTATCACACCTCAAATAAACAATGAAAAATAACTAGGTGCACACTCACATCCCTACATACACCCAATGAGTGTGTGTGTGTTTAGATGCCATTATGTCTGATATGAGAAATGCAAAGGCACTTCTAGGAGGTGGTGGATTCATGTTCTAGTTGAGTTCAAGTTATAGTGGTGGCATTGTGGGATTATAACCCACATGCCACGTGGAGTTGTATTGTAGTATTTGTATTATTAGATTATTCTCTGGACTAGTACTTGTATTATCATTGTGGAACATTTTTCTTTTAATTCTTTATATCTTGATCTATCTTATTATGATACATACTTGTTCAAAGTTTCTTTTATTTATGCTTTGTTTTGGGATGTTTTATATTTTTCTTTCTTCATTACAGATACTATTTTTTATGTTATTATGGTAGAAATTATTCCCAAAGGTGGTTCTTTGATGCCCAATCACTTTTCACTAGCCCATGGGGATTAAGAAAACCCTTCAATTCTCACTACATGTTGGATCATGTGTCTTTTTCAAGGAAAGATCGGGTTAGTTCATGAAAAATAAGTATCAAATGTGGTAATTAGTCTATGTGATTTGGAATGTCTTGGTAAATAAGAGTTAAGACTATTGGGACTTAAGGGGTAGGTTTCAAGTGAATTAATATCCATTCCTCATCATATAAAGCATTAATTTCCCATAGGATTCTTATGAATATGTGTTCTTGGGTTATGTTTTCATTTATTTCATATTTTATTTAGGATGTTTCCACATTTGATTATTTATCCTCTTTCTATCATGTTGTGTAGTACCATGCCTCCTCGATGACTTCCAAAAAATCTTTAGGAGGCTATAGTGAATGATTTTCTTTTGAAAAATCCTCCAATTTATCATAATCATTTCAATGATATAGTATATGTGGTCTATGTTATGGACCAAGGTACATATCTAGTTCTTTCTTAAGATATAGATGTTGATAAATATAAGGATAGTGATAGGAATCAAGCAGAAGATTTTATCTTCTAGAAACTACCATCCTTCAAGGGGATGAATGATCCTCAGGAAGTATAATACTGAATTGGGTAAATTGAAAAAAAAAACTTAACTTCTTAGAGACTCTAAATCTAGTTAAGGTGAAGTGTATTGTTTTTAAGCTTAAAGGACTTAGTTAAAAGTAGTGGGATTCAATGGTTCTAGAAAATC
Organism: Viscum album; assembly: GCA_963277665.1. NCBI lineage: Eukaryota > Viridiplantae > Streptophyta > Magnoliopsida > Santalales > Viscaceae > Viscum > Viscum album. The sequence continues at coordinate 626,170,119 of OY728132.1, forward strand.
CATAGGATGATTTGGAGTGGAAAATCTTAAATCCCATCATTACACAGTAGTTTACCCCAAAAACAACAATTTTGGATAATTCCCTAGAGTTATCCACCCTTCAATAAGGTGACCAGACAGTAATTGAGTATGCCAATTGTAACGACCCAAAATTTTATCAATGAAAATTACCTTATTATAATTATGTTATATAGTATAAATCACATAAAAAACTTATACATCAAAATAAAAAATCTATAAATTAATAATTAATGAAATAAAAAATATTTATAGAAATTAAGGAATCAAAACCAATGGAATAGTAACCTGACCTACAGAATACTAATGTGACCATAAAGAATAATAACCCATAAAATATAATAGTAACCTCACCTATGAAAGTATAAATAAAATTTATCCGTCTTATAAATGAAAATATGATATAATTATATCATAGCATAAGTAAATAATTGTTTTGAAAATGATAAATTAAGTGTTGGTATTTTTTATAAAACATATGTGTTTATTTAAAATTTTAAAGTTAATATAATTATTAAAAATAAAATTTATTTTGATAAAATAAATTCATAAATTGATATATTTTTCCTTATAATTATAACATAATTTTATGAGACCTTAATTATTTTTTTAATGTGTTATAAAATCAATATTTTTTTAGTAAATTGTGATTTTAATTAAAAATTGAATTTATCATAGTTATAAAATTATTTCTCATAAAATGGAGTTTATTTTTTAGTTCTAAACATCAAAAAATATTTAGGTTGATTTTTTAGGTTTTTTCTAAAATAGTTGAAATTTTGGTGAATAGTGAAATACGATAATTTGCGGTATTCAACAAATACATGAATTATTGAATCATAGATGATGTGTGGTTGATGTAAGACAATATTCCCAAACCATAATTCATTATTTTAATATATTTAGTTATAATTCTCAAACTATTCATTTTCTTGATCTAAAATAATAAACTAATGAATAAAATAATGAGAAACCACTTGTCTTCTACCCGATAAATACTACCCCTCACCTCCTCTTCTCCTCACACCTTTAAAGATTTTATACTTGTCCAAATTATACCAAATAATCTTCCCAAGTCCCTCCCCAATTTCTAAGAGCCTTTTTTTCTCAATAAAAGACCAAACTCAATTCCCTTAAGGAGGTTCTCAAGGACACGAATTCATGAGGTAAAAACCTCTCTCTCTTTCTTTTAATTTCATTATAATTTCTTTAATTTTATTATTCTATCCTAAGATCCTATTAAACAATTGTAATGGTAACTAAAGTATCTAAAATATAATATAATTTTATTATGTTTAGGAAATAATCCATAATCAATTCTTTCCTCTCCCGTTTTTGGTACTAAAAATGAAAACATCGTTTGTGATGTGTTAATTTATCGCATTCAAGGATGATGAGCTTTCAATTTACATTACCACCTTCAATGATAGTCATAAAATAATTTTTATGGATAAATAATATTATTATATATTTATTTTATCCTATTTAATGTTCTGGAACTATTATATTTACAATATATTAAATAATATAACTAAACTAGTTCGTGATGATCGAGAAACCACCAAATTAATCAAAATGATTATCATTAATGTTTTATCTAATGATTTGTCCTCAACCCAAATAAAAATGAATTATATAACCCTTTAATATTATATATTTTCATTAATAACATACTACATCAATTCTAGATATATATTCTCATTTCACATGATCTTCCAAACATTTATTCAAGTGAACCAAGTACGAAAACCAAGGAAACGAACACTCTCGAATAATGAAATTGTAAATTATAACTCATCAAAAATCCCATAAATGAACAAAATAAAATTATAATAAATAATATACATGTATAAAAGGTTATGTATTAATTAATTAATGGACTTAATTTGATTATACAGAACATTAATATCAATTGAAGAATCATTTCAAACATAAGGTAAGAGATTCTTTCTGAACCTCCATTTTTTCCTTCGAGTTACATTTTATACGTCTTTACCCCAATGTATATCTTCATTAATTTTATGTAATTATTCTAAATTCTGTGTATATGTTCCAAAATATTGTATCCATAACATTTCATCCTTATTTTTTGGGGATATACAAGCTATAAAAAGTTTCTCTTCTCAATTCTCCTGATAAGCAAGCCTGGTTAAAGGGAAAATACTGATTTCTTACCCATTTTAAATTGCACTCCATAATCTATTTTAAGCCACCATTATTTTTATAAAATAAATCATTTTAACTTGAAAATTTATCTTGGTTCATTTATGGATTTATAAAATCAATTATTCTTTTTCCATTTCAATGAATCTTGAAACTTTTCCCTTAAACCGTGCTAAAATATTTTATTTATAATGTTTTTAAACACTTTTTTTATATTTTTTCACTTCATTTTGACATAAATTGTCATTATATATGCCTATTTTCCCTTATTAATGTCCATTTATGATTTAAATCCATTCTTTAATGGGCCACAATATGATATTCCCTTTTGAGATTCATTTCGACATGATTATGATACTCAATTCTTTCTATGGGTAACCCTTATGATTATGTTTGATTCCTTATGTATGATTATTTATGTGGCATGAATATTCATGAACATGTTATAATGGTTTAACTAGGATATAACACCAATTCATTGGGTAATTTTTATTCTCATGAAACTTCATGTGCAACGGTCTTGGTGGCTATCCTTGACTCATGCTCTATGTGCAACGGTCCTGGTGGTTAGCCTTGACTCGTGCTCCTCCATGTGAAATGAGCCTTGAATCATAATTAATTCATGTTTTATGTTTTTGAAACATTACTATGATTACATGATTCCATGATCCCATGTTCTATATTTTATTTTTCCATATGTCTATTTATGCTTCATGCCTTTTTATGTCATCATGTTATGCCTTCTAACCCCTGTGTTAAGCTTTATTATTATTTTTATTCAATTATTGAGATCTTTAGATCATCAATTTGTTCATGTATTCCCCCATATTATCATATGTATATTTAATGGCTCAAATAATTTTAGGATCTATTTATATATATTAAATAAATGTTTTTTTAATTTTGGATCCATGTTTTCAATTTTATGTACCTAATTCTCCAAAAGAACTAGACTTTACGATCCTTCGTTTCTATTTATGGTTTATTATGCATAAAATCATGAAATAATATGTGTAAAATTTTAGGTCCATTATAGTTGGTATCATAGCACGGTCTAGTTATATTTTTTATATTAGTACTATATCACTTTAGTAAGAACCCCTGGGATAATTCTATCACCATAGATAACCTAGATTGAAACTTATGGAATCGTAAGTTAGGATATACATTTCCTTTACAAGTTTATACTTATATGTTAAAAGTTTTATTTCTTATTCTTATTAGCTAAGTATTAAATCCCCTTAATTGTACTTTGTTTTTCTTATTTAATGCCTTGAAATAGGAGAACACTTGACAACAATCAATGTGATAGGCAATGTGGAAATTTCCCTAATGAAATGCCAAATATGATGGGAACAGGCACTCAAAATTTCATGATAGTACTTGATAAACTAGACCAATTTATGAATAATAAATTAAATCACATGAAACGTCCTACTTATCCTAAGATAGATAAAGTTGTGGTCTAATCCTTCATGTGTCAAAGGCATCCCATGTGTAGTGGATTTAATAATACCCTCCTCATAGAATAATGGATTAAATCCATTGAGAAGATATTATCTATCCTCCAGTGTTCAGAAGAAGAGAAAGTTGTGATGGTGGTCTATAATTTTTATGGGGAAGCTGATCAATGTTAAAAAAATTATCAATAACACAAAGTCCAAGGATGAAATTTATTCCTTAGATTGGGAGAAATTCAAGAAATTGTTTTTCAATAAATATTTTCCATGAACCCTCCATCTCAAGATAGAAAGAGAGTTTCTCAAACTAAAGGATATGGAACATGAGTCTATTAGGACATATGAAGAAAACTTCATGATACTTGCATGATACACCTCTATCTTTGTCATGAACATTGAAATAAAGGTGTATCACTTCTTTAGTGAACTAAAGCTGAGTATATAAAAAGAGTTGGCGATTTGAGACTTTGATAGCTATGAGTAGATTGTCTTTTGTGCCCTTATGGTTGAAATATAGATCATATAATCTTAGCAGTCTCATGGGATTGGGGAAAAGGTGGAAAATAGCATTTAATATGGGAGTATCAGCTGATAAATCCCATGATAGAAAGAAAACCCAACATCCCACATATCAAACTTTTGGGAAGAAGTATCCTGGGAACTATCTAAAGGGAGCTAGGAAATGTTTCAAATGTGGAAGAAGAATGGAAGTTTCATATCAACACTCTACTTTTTGTGTAGTGTTACAACTGCAAGGAACATGGGCATTATACGAACCATTTCCATAAGACAAAGGTTGTTGTAGGAAATCAACAAAAAAACCTCCAAGGTAGCAAGGAATGGAATATGATATCACTACTTCTTAGGTAGATCCCAATAATTATGTGGTAACAGGTACGCTGGTTATTCATTGAATAATAGAGAATGTACTATTTGAATCTGGTTCTACAAATTCTTTTATATATTTCAAGTTTAGTATAACTATTCAAACACCACCTAAAAATATAGAGGTTGAGTTATCTGTGAGAATAGAAAATGTGAAAATTATTACATCCAAAGAATATAACTCACCCCCATTTATTGTTTGTGGACTGAACCTCCCAGAAAATCATGTCATACTTTAGTGGAGTTTGATGCTATTTCGGGCATGGATTGGCTATCTTTATACAAATCCAACATCGAATTTTGTGAAAAGGATATCACTCTTTACATCCTGAAGCATCCCCCAATTATATACAAGTGTAAGGAGAAGGATGAATCTCTTTATGAATCATTGTCTCAAGTGTTGATATTATTGCATTATGAGAAAGAAAATCTAGCTCAAATGATTAAGACAAAGGAGAGAATCATGCTTGAAGATATGTCCACTGTTAGGGACTACACTGATGTGTTCCCCGAATAGTTTATTGGTTTTCCTACTGATCAAGAGGTTGAGTTCTCAATTGAAATTCTTCCTAGATCTATACCTATATCAAATAAATATTATAGATCAGACACTTTTGTGCTGGAATAACTGAATATGCAGTTATAGAAGAATGTGGAAAATGGTTTTATACACCTGAGGACTTCACCATGGGGCGCACAGGTCCTCTTCATCAAGAATAATAATAGATCATTGCACCTTTGTATTTATTATCGTGTGCTAAAAAAATAATTATAAATAAAAATTATCCCCTTCTATAGATAGATGACTTGTTCTATCAACTATGTGGGGGAATTTATTACTCTAAGAGAGACCATCGACCAGGACATCACCAATTAAAGGTGAAGAAGGAAGATATTCCCAAGACTACCTTTCGAATGAGGTATGGACACTATGATTTCATAGTGATTCCCTTAGGAAGCACTAATAATCCAAAAAAAATCATGGACTTAATGAATAGAGTATTTAGATATTACCTCAAAAAAAATTGTATTCTTTATTGATGATATTCTGATATACTCTAAGAGCAAGGAGGAACATGAGGATAATTTTAATATTGTGCTAAATACTTTGAGAAGGAAGAAACTATATAAAAAGTATAGTAAATGTGAGTTATGGATAGAGGAAGTATCATTATTGGGTCATGTAATCACCAGTAAAGGGATATATATGGACCCTTCCAATATAAAGGAAATTGAAGAGTGGCCCATGCCAAAATCTCTAATAGAGATCCATAGTTTCCTTGGTTTAGCTGGGTAATACTGGTGATTGGTGAAGAACTTATTGTTATTTTCAAACCAACTAACAAATCTGACTTGGAAGGAAGAAAAGTTTGTCTAGACCAGTGAATGTGAAGATTGCTTTAAAGAATTGAAAAGGAGGCTTATCACTACACCAATACTCACATTACCAACAAGTGGGGAACTCATTGTGGTGTAAAATGAAGCTTCAAAGAAGGTATTAGGTTGTGTACTAGTGAAAAATGATAAATTGATTGCCTATGCTATAAGTAAGTTGAAAATTCATGAGAAAAACTATCCCAAACAAGATTTGAAGTTGGAAATTGTAATATTTACATTAAAAATCTGGTGGTATTATCTTTATGGGTAGAAGTGTGAGATATATACTAATCACAAGAGTCTCAAATATATATTCACACATAATGAGATTAATATTTACAAGTGAAGATAGTTACAGATCATCGAGGATTATAACTACTCAATCAACTACCATTTTGGTAATGCAAATAAGGTAGCAGATGATCTAAGTAGAAAGGATCATGCATCTTTATCAATGATGAGAATTGAGAAGAATCCAATCTTCTTAGATCATAAAAGGATGGACATGGAATCATTAAGGAACAAACATCATAAATCCCTTCTCAAATTATTGATCAACCATACCTCATATAGAAAATAAAGGATGCTCAAAGAAATAACATGGAAATTCAAGAAAATGTGGAAGTTATCAAAAATGGGAAATCATCAAAGTTCCAAATAGATGAGGAAGGAGTCATGAGATTTGGGTCATGACTAAGTGTACCAATCAATATAGAGGTAAATAAAGTGATTTTGAATGATACACATAGCTCAATATTATCTATTGACCTAGGGTGCACAAATATGTATCAAGATCTCCGAGAGAACTATTGGTGGGACAATATGAAGAAAGAGATCAATGATTATACATCGAAGTGTATGGTATGTCAGTAAGTAAAGGCTGAATGAAAAAACTTATAAGGGGATGATGTAACCATTACCTATACCAATATGGAAATAAGAAAAAATCATCATGGATATGTCACTGGACCTCCAAAGATATCCATTGGGAATAATTCTATATGGGTCATTATGAATTATCTTACAAAGATAGATAATTTTATCACAATTTGGGAGGACTTCTCACTGTATCAACATTCACAGGTATATGTTAGATAGGTTGTAAGGCTGCACGGAGTACCACTATTGATTGTATCTGATCGAGATCAAAGATTCACCTCTAAGTTCTAGAAAAGTCTCCAACATACTCTAAACAATGATTTGAGCTTCAGTATGGCCTATCATCCTCAAACTGATGGACAATCTAAATGGACTATTTAGAAACTAGAAGACATGTTGAGATCATGTTCTATGAACATTAAGGGAGGATGTGACCAACATCTGCCTCTGGTCAAGTTCTCCTAAAACAATAGTTTCCACTCGAGCATCCAAATTGATTCATATAAACCCCATTATGTTAAAATATGTAGAACACCAGTATGCTGGGTTAAAGTCAATGAATGTAAGCTACTAAGACCTAGATTTTTTGAATAAGTGGTAGAAAATTTGAAAACCATTCATAAGAATATCTGGGTATCCCAAATATGATAGAAGAGTTATGTAAAAAATCATTAATACGACATGTATTTTAAGGTTGGAGACATGGTATTCTTCTACATATCTCTATGGAAGATAATCATGAGATTTGGGAAGAAGTGAAAGTTAATTCCCAGATACATCGACCCCTGTAAGATTCTTAATAATGTTGGAGTTGTGGTCTCTTGACTAGAACATCCACCAACCATGTCTCAAGTATATTATGTATTCCATGTATCCATCTTGAGTAAGTACATACTGGATCCCTCACATGTACTCAATTCATATATGGTACAGTTGGAGAATGATCTCTCTTACAAGGAGCATCCAGTGAAGATCTGAGATCCTAGAGATAATGATATATGCAACAATACTTCTCACCTGGTCAAAGTACTATGGTAGAACCATAAGTACGAATAGGAAACATGGGAACCTAAGGAAGTGATGAAGTATAATTACCATAACTTTTTTTCCTCATAGTTTGTTAAATGAAATTTTAGGGGTGAAATTTTATAAGGGGGATAATGTGATCACCTAAAATTTTATCAATGAAAATTCCCTTCTTATAATTATATTATATAGTATAAATCACATAAAATCACATATTCAACACAATAAAAACTTTATAAATGAATAATTATTGAAATAAGAATTATTTATAAAATTAATGAACTTAAACCAATGAAATAGTAACATGGCCTATAGAATAGAAATATGACTTTTAAGAATAGTAAACTGGACAATAGAATAGTAAAATCACCTATGAAAGTATAAATAATATTTATCCATCTTATAAATGAAAATATTATATGATTATATCATAGTATAAGTAAATAAATGTTTTTAAAATGATAAATTAATTGTCGGTATTTTTTATAAAACATAAATGTTTATTTGCAATTTTTTAATTAATATAATGATTTAAAAGAATATTTATTTTCATAAAATAAATCCATAAATTTATATTTTGTCTTATGATTATAACATGATTTTATGAGACCATAATTAACTTTTCAAAGTGTTATAAAATCAGCTATAATTTTAAAATCGATATTTTTTTGAGTAAATGATGATTTTAATTAAAAATTAAATTTCTCATATTTAAAAAATTATTTTCATAAAATGGAGTTCCTTTTTGAATTCTACACATCAAAAAATAGTTAGGGTGAATTTTTATAATTTTTCTAAAATGGTTGAAATTTTGGTGAATAATGAAATACTATAATTTACAGTATTTAACAAATACATGAATTGTTGAATCATAGATGATGTATGGCTGATGTAATCACATAATATTGAACAATACTTAATTATTTTAATATATTGAGTGATATTTATCAAACTAATCATAGTTATGAGCCAAAATAACTAACTAATGAGTAAAATAATGAGAAAATACCCCTCTCCTCCCCTACAAATACCACCCATCACCTCCTCTTCTCCTCACACTTTACAAGATTTGAACCTTGTCCAAATTATACCCAATCATATTCCCAAATATCTCCCCCAATTATAGGATCCTTGGTATCAATAAAATACCAAACTCAACTCTCTCAAGGAGGTTTACAAGGAGAAAAATTAAAGAGGTAAAAATCTCTCTCTTTTTATTTTAATTTCCTTCCAATTTATTTTCTTTTCTTATTATATTCTAACCTCCCCTTATACAAGTGGAATGTTAAACCCATTATCTCACTTAAAATTTAATTTTATTATTTTTATGTAATAATTCATCATCAATTACTTCCCCTCCCCTTTTTTGTACTAAAAATGAAAACATCGTCTGTGATGTGTTAATTTATCACATTCAAGGATGACGAGTTTACAATTTACATTACCAACTTCAAGTATGGTCATAAAAACATTTTATTGTTAAAATGGATTATAATATATTTATTTCAACCTATTTAATTTTATTGAACTGTTATATTTACAAGATATTAAATAATAAAACAAAACTAGTTCGTGAAGATTGAGAAACTGCCAAATTAATCTAAATGATTATCATTAACGTTTTATCTAATGATCCATCCTCACCCAAAATAATCAAATTAATTATATAACAATTTAATATTATGGATTTTAATTGATAAAATATAACTTAAATTATGTATATCTATTCCTATTTCACATGATCTTTCATACATTTATTAAAGTGAACCAAGCATGAAAACCAAGGAAACGAACACTCCCAAACGATGAAATTATATCTTATAACTCATAAAAAGGCCATAAATAAACTTAATAAAATTATAATAAATAAAATAAAATTAGAAAAGGTTATTAATTAATTAATTAATTGAATTAATTTGATTATTTATGACATTAATATGAAGTGCAGAACCGCTTCAGACAAAAGGTAAGGGATTCTTTCCGAAACTCCATTTTTCCTCCCGGTTATGATTTCTACCTCTTTACCTCAATGTATATATTATTTAATTTTATATAATTATTATAGATTATGTCTATATCTTCCAAACTCATGTATCAATATCTTTTCATCCTTCTCTTTTTGGGATATACATTTTTTAAAAAGGTTCTCTTCTCAATTGTTCCTGATAAGAAAACCTGATTGAAGGGAACTTCATAGTTTCTTACCCATTTTCAAGTACACTCCATAAATTTATTTAAGCCACAATTATTTTTATAGAATTAATCATTTTAACATGAAAAACTATCTTGGTTCATTTCAGGTTTTATACAATCAATTATTCTTTTTCCATTTTAAAGAATATTAAAAAATTTCCCTTAAACCGCACTAAAATGTTTTATTTCAAAAATTTCGTAAACACTCTTTTTATATGTTTTCACTTAAGTTTGACATCACTTATAATTATATATGACTATTTTAACTTATTAATATCCATTTATTATTTAAATACATTCTTTCATGGACATTATTATGATATTCACTTTTGAGATGCCTGTTAACATGATTATGATACCCAATTCTTTCCATGGGTAACCCTTATGTTTATGTTTGATTCCTTATGTATGATTTATTTATATGGAAAACATATTAATGAACATGCTATGATGGGTACACCCAAATAGCTCTCAAATTTATTGGTTAATGTTTAGTCTTCTAAGATGCCATGTGCAACAATCTTTGTGGTTAGCCTTGACTCGTGCTCCACGTGCAACATTTTTGGTGGTTAGCCTTGACACATGATACTCCATTTTCAATTAGCCTTGAATCATTATTAATCCATGTTTTATCTTTCTTCCACATTACTATTCTTCCAAGATTCCATGATCCCATGTTCTATATGTTATGTTTCCATATGTCTATTCATGTTCCATGCCTTTTTATGTCATCATTTTATACCCTATAACCCATATGCTAAGATTTTTTATTATGTTTATTCCCTTACTGGGATATCTAGCTCTTCCATATTTTCATTTATTCCCCTAGGTTATCCTATGTATATGTAAGGGCTCAAATAAATTTATGAACTCTTTATGGATATTAAATAAATGATGTTTTTATTTTGGTTCCATGTTTTTAGTTTTATATACCTAATCCTCCAAAGACACTAGAATTTATGATCCTTGGTTTGTATTTAATGGTTAATTATTCTTAAAACCATGTAATAATATGTGTAAAATTATAGGTCCATTATACTACCATTTTTAAAAACATTCCCTTTTCTCACCGAAGGTTTTATCAAATGAAAAGTTAAAGGCTCGAAGGTTTTAGTTGGGCCTATGATCAAATATATATTATTAAGTCTTTGTGTCAAAAAATAAACTTATTTTGATGTTGTGGACAAACCGCTAATGGTGGAGATTTATTAGGAAGGAAATTCTGAATTGGTAAAGATTTATCTTACATATGGTAGTAGTTGTGGTGGCCCTTATAGAAGGAATAGGTAGAAGAACAAGGTTTATAAAGGAAGTTGTAGTAGTTACCAACAACACACTCATATAATTACATATGTTGTGATAAGAAAATTACCTATAACTTGCTAATATTTTGTAAACATAGGGAATAAGAAACATTCTTTCTCGACAATGCTAAAATTTTTCCTCTCCTTCAAATGTATGGTTTACTTACATTGTTTCTGTCAGGATTTATATTCCCATTGAAATAGTTCAGAAAATTTAGCACCAATAGGGTTAGTGTTTTAGTAATATGATTACAAGGTATTAGGTTTTAATTCATAAGTTTATGGGGGAAATACTGGCTCATATTCTTGGTATAATTAGTTACATACAGTGGAATAGTTCTAGTAGAGATTGAGGTAATCCATGAAACAATGAGAGGTACTAATTTTATTACTCCATATATAGGGACTGATCTATTTGATGTTATTTGATGCTAGTGTATCTCACTCTATATTAACCTTCTTTATGAATATTTCAAATATCCCTATATAAATCATGAAATATGCTGTGGAGAAAGTAAAACCTCTCAAAAATAAAAGGTAGTAGGGTTTCTGATACCCATCATGCATGTTTTCTATATCTGAAGTTAAGTTAGCATGGGACTTAGTTCTTGGTATATATATATTTGATTTTATTATTAGGATAGACTAGATGGTTTCCCATAGATATCATATTAATTATTATCATTGGTGAGTGTCATTTACTACCCTCAATGGGAACTCTCGTGTGTTTCAAAAATAATGGGATCTGAGGTCTAGTTGAGTGGTACCTTATCTACCGGGGCATGGTAAATTTATATCCTCATTTGTAGTTGATATTTATGAGGGTACATTGAGTTGTGATCTTCCTCCAGTGTTTAAGTAGTTTCTAGAGGTGTTTCCAATGGACTTTCTCAGTCTACCTCTAGACATATAAGTGGAGTTCTTGATTAAATTAATACTGTGGATCTAACTGATATCTATAGCTTCTTAACATAAGGAACCAGTATAATTTAAAGAGATGAATATTTAGTTGGATGATTTGGAATCTAAGAGATTAATCTATTTGAGTGTATCATTGTGGGCTACCCCAATTCTCATTTTCAAGAAAGCTAATGGAACTCTATTTATACATTGATTATTATAAGAACAACCAGGTGACGATTAATAATAAGTATCTTTTCCCCCATATTGATTATTTTTTGGATCATTTAAAGGTGGAAAGGTGTTTCTTGAATATTTATTTTTGGTTTGGATACCACTAACTCAGAATTAAGGAGTAGGATATTCTAAACGCTTTCTTTAAGATCATGTATGGTCACTCTGAGTACATCATGATGTCATTTGACCTGAATAATAGTCCCATTATTTTTATGGCATTGATAGACCAAATATTTAAATAGTACATAGATTCCTTTATCATGGTATTCATGGATGATTTCATGGTTTATTCAAGAAACAATGAAGATCTTGATCTTTACCTAGGAACTATTTTTGGGAACCTTGAAATATTATTGTATTTATGGTAAGATATCGAAGTGCCACTTCGGGATCTAAGAAGTTAAATTCATAGTACAAGTGGTCTTCGGTCATGGAATCTTAGTTTATCATAAGAAGGTGAAGGTTTTCAGTTCACAAAAACAATGAATAAATGTTTAAAAAATTCTTATATTCTTGGGTCTGGTTGGAAATTATTGGTGGTTTGTAAAGGATTTCTCAAAGCTAACATCACCTTTAATAGTGATCACTAGTAAGGGAGTGAAATTCCCTTATGATTTGAGATTTCAAGATTCACTTAATTAATTGAAATGGAATTTGGACCTAGATCATATCCTTAAATATTTAGAAAAAAACCAAGTCTATGTATTGTATCATGGTAAGATCTCATCTTTTTACAAGTACATACCTCTTTGATTTTTTGTGAAAAATGTCTTTCATTGGATTTTTATTTGTATTCAAGCCTTGTTGGTTGAGTATTATTCAGAGACAAATATATTTTGGTTTGGAAAATGAACTAAATTCTAGGGATGTATTTTTAATTGAATTAATGGAGTACAGATATAAATGTTTCAAATGCATTTATGAGAGTTTTTCAATGTTTGGAAGTATTTAGAGGAGGTTTGGGTCCTTTTGTTGAATCTGGGATAAAAAATTGCATTCAGAACAATTAAACACCATGTAAATGGATTACATGACATGAAACTTCTGCTAGACACATGTTGTGAACTAGTTTAGGGTGTAAAATAGTTACACATCATGCAAACCATTCACATCATGTAAATTTTGATCAGGATAAATATTAACCTGAGGTAATGGGTTTTTCATTGTATACCTATAAAAATAAATACATAAAGTGTAAAAGAGTTACACACCATGTAATATACCAACCATCAATTTTATTTAGTGCGCTATGTGATATTTTCTCATTCCTTCAGTGTAGCCTTCTCCTCTTGAACTGGTGATTTTTTCAGCCTTTCCTCCATTATGGACATCCCATTTATGAAATCAATCCCTGGTAAGTTTTTGGATTTTGGTTCCCCTTCCTCTTCAATTTTTCTTGGTTAAGGAGTTGAAATCCTTTTACTATGTTTGGGATTGATGTTAATATTGATCTATTTTGATTTAGGTTTCATCTTTCACTCTTCTGCACCTTCTTCCTTATTGTTATTACCCTTTGGAAGCACTGCGTTAATCATCAGTATAAGGTAGGTGGTAGAAACCTTAACCATATTGTCTGTTTAATTTCAAATTATGTGAAATATTGAAATTATTCCAATATAACATGTGCCTAAATTAATTAAATGATTAATTGGACTATTCCTTGGAATCCCTTTGGATCCAATTATTTATGACCCAGATTATGGAAATTGTTTGGGTGAGAGAACCCTTGATTGTAAATGAATTAACATATGGATTAATAGTGTTTATCATGAAATAAAATTTGGGTGATTTATTGATATAGATTCACCTTTCCTTGGATTGATAATTGAAATGACTATCATGTTATTGTTTTATGTCCAAATGGTAAACGAAATGTGTGATTAAAAGATAAATGGAAATTTTCATAATTAATCATTGTGCCTTGTGATTTGATATGGTGATATCCCTAATATTATGATTTGTTATGATAAATGTTGTAATGCTTATGTAGTGGTATATTATTAGTGATTCACGTTGTAATACTTATATACCTGGCTCATCCTTGATTTATGTTGTAATTCTTATATACCAGGGTCAACCTTGAGTCAGGATATAATTATTATATAGTGTTCTATTCTTAATGATTCGTAAAAAAATGTTGATATACAATGTCTATCCTAGATACATGTTGTAATGCTTATATACTAGGCTCGGACCTGATGGATTTATTATATACTTCTATAACGATTTTGACCAAGACATGTGTGATTTATACCATGGATATATGGTTATGGTTGGCATGGTTTTGAGACAGGGTCATAGAAATTCTGGCATGGTGCCAAAGCAGGTTATGTTTTACCATGGTTATATGGTTATAATTAGCATGGTTATAAGACATGATCAGATACATTCTGAAATTGAGTCGATTCATGTTGATGTGGTATTAATTTAGTTGTTTAATTAGTTAATACACCTATTTATTGCATTATTTCATGCACTTATTATTAGATTGGTTATGTTTAGACATGGAATTTTTGACCTACTAAGATATACTCACACCCTACTTAGGTTTCTATTTGGAACATGAGAAGATTTCATGGATGTAAGATTGGATAAGGGAAATGGATTTTATTATTGATTGTTTCTTGCTAGATGGGATGGAGTTTGGAGATGTGACCAACATAGGGTTTAGGACCATGGTATTTTGAGTTTATTAGTGTTATCTGATTATTTTATTGTATTACTTTCAGTTTTACATCAAGTTATATTCTATCACAACACTTAATTATTCCTTTATTATTTATTAGTTTACTCATTTGGCTTATATTTTTTGGTTTTTCCAATGTATTGTATTTTTTTCCATTGTTTTTTCACTATAATATTTCTTATTATATGATTATTATACTGTGTTTAATCTCTATACTATGGGGTATATTCTCAACACTATACTTATCACACATCCACTACTAATCAGTAGCCTATGGCATATGGGGAGGTGTGATAGTGGTCCTATAACCAACCTGTTTCGGCCATGTGAGAGATTTTTAGATTGAGGGACGTTTCAATGTGGTCTCAAAGGGTGGTTTTTTTTCTATTTCTTTACTATCCAAGAATGGTAGAAAGGAAAATATGATGTTTTGGGACTTGGTAATGATCTTGTTCATGGGAGTTTCTAACCCATGTATGGTGGAAAATATGATTTCTGAGGGATATATTGTTTTTTATGATGCTTTCTTGTTACAGTTGATGTTACTTTACCTATGGTGGTTCACATTTTGTGTGAGGTTATTATTTTGTGATTTTATTGGTTCTTGATATTTCTACTCAAGAACCGGTATGGCGCGATATGAGTATGCATGCATCATGATAGAAAATTAAGGGTATATATTGACATGAATTGTTCATGATAAGGATATATTTATTACATGTGATATATACTTTCATGTTTTAAATATGATATAATATACCTATTATATCTGAGAAATGAAATAAATAAATTGATATGTCATGATAAAACACACTTAAGTTATATTTAGAGACACCAAGAGTCAGTGGTTCTTTGTTGTTTTCACCTGTTGATGTTGACCCTATTGTTATAGCCAGTGTTCTAATAAGTATCTTTAACTTGTATAGAAAATTCCTCCTCACCATCTTCAAGTTTAGTTTCAAGAGAGTGGAAATCAGCACACTCCTAATGTAGCTATTCTAGAGCTTCCTGTATCTCTTGAGGATCATATCAATGTTCATATTCATGAAAACTTCATGAGGGTTGTGTAATCCATAGAGAGGGAGGCTATTTGAATTGTTCCTTTTATGTATGAGTTGATGAGAGAGTTCCGGGTATATTATCCACCTATGTTCACTAGGGAGGGAGGCCCCCAAGCTGCTGAGTTTTGGATCGAGTCAGTCCAAATGATCTTCAAGAATCTTGAGACACCCGCAAATAGGAGGGTAAATCTTGCTAGATATATGCTTCTTGGACCATTCAATCATTAGTGGAAAATTTTATAATAGGCTGTGAAGCAAGATTAGTTATCTTGGAAGGAATTTGAGACTAATTTACTAAGCCATTTCTATCCCAAGACCTTAATGGATGAGAAGGCTCGTGAGTTCATGCACCTAACACTGGAGGGAATTTTAGTGTTAGAATATGCTGAATGTTTCACCAACCTACAATGCATTGTGTTATCTTTATAAACTAATGATATCTCTAGGGTGATACTTTTTCAAGATAGGCATCACTATGAGATCAGGTCGTAGGTGAATGTGATTCATCTGAGTAGTTTTATAGATGTAATGAATTAGGAACTCATCATGGAATGGAATCTGAGAGAGGCCCCAAGTAGTGGCCAAAATATTTAAGTGGGGGAAATTGTGAACTCTTCTTCTAGTATAAATAATTATCTCTATGATATTTTTCACCAAGGAAATTGTAATTAGAGTATTCAGGGTAGTGGGAAGCCATCTTGGGATCATGTTGTTTTGTAGTGATATAAGTATGGAAAGATGGGACACAAATGGTCTTAGTGTCCATACCCCACTTTTGAGTGTCACACTTTTGACATGATGGGCCACTTGTAGAGGTTTTTTAGGTTCATGCAGTAGTATATAAGTGTAAGGAGATCATGACAGCTACTAGAGTTGTGTAATGACTCAAATACTCCTCAACAAACAAGTAGTTGAAGTTCTACATGATTTTCTGGTTGAGGTATGGGGTTTGGTACCTCAGTGTAAGAACATTAATACCAGACAGGGGGAATAGCGCAGGGGAGTCAGACTCGATCCTAGATCATAGGGGCTAGTCAACTACACATTATCTAAACTACTCAACTACTCCAACTATTATCAATGAAGTACCTTCTACTGTCATAGATATGATTCGTATATCATCTACCCTTTCTTTTTTATATAAGATCATCACATTACTTTTTATCTGTTATTTTTTTTAAACATTTTGGGATTGTATTTGGAAATATTGAATGGTGTTTTTACCATCAATACATCATTGGGAGTTTGTTCAGAGAATATCATACATTTTAAAGTGTTTTCCTTAGATATTGGTGGTCACCATTTCTTTGAGGAACTGTTTTTACTGTAAATGATAGGTTTTAATTTTATTCTTAGTATGGATTGTCTAGTTCTATACCATGATCATATAGACTATTACCAGTGTAGAGTTACGTTTTTATCTCTATAAGGATGTAGTTATTCTCACCAAGGTGAGTGGGATCTTTAGGGTGGTTGAGCTGGACCAATTCGATGTCTATTTGATTGTCACACAACTTGGATAAGTGGTCTTAAAATTAATGATGGTGTAATGTAGAAGGATTATTTTCCTTCAATGGTATACCATTTTCAGGATGTCTTTCTTGATGAGTTCTATGGCTTACTACCTTAGTGAGAGATTGGTTTTGTGATCAAGTTGGTTCTACGAGCATATCCCATTTCTATCATGCCTTATGAAAGAGCACCAAAATAACTTCATGAGTTTAAATTTTAGATATAAGATCTAGAAGCTAAAGGTTTCATACGACCTAGTAAATCTCATTGAGGTTCTTCTGTTCTCCTTTACAAGAAGGCTTATGGGAATTTTCACTTATGTGTGTATTATCAGGGATTGAACCAGATGATGATCATGAAATGATATCCTCTTCCATGCATCAATAACCTTTCAATCGGTTGAGAGGTGATATGATCTTCTACAAGATTGATCTAAGATATGGATACCACCAGTTGATGTTGATACCTTGAGTCAAACCTTGGACTACTTTTAGGAGTAGGTATGGCTTATATGAGTTTTTAGTGAAGTTTTTTGGTTTGAATAATGCACCAGTAATATTCATGGCCTTGGTGAATCAGATCTTTAAATATTTTTGGACCATTTTTTGTTGGTTTTTTTCAACAACATCTTAGCATGCTTCTAGTAAAAAAATGATCATTCCCATCATCTTACCATCTTCTCGAGTACATTGAGATAGCATTTTCATTACACCAAGCTAACCAAATGTTGTTTCTAGATTGATAATGTAAACTTCTTGGGTGATGTCATCTCAGAGGTAAGGGTTTCAATGGACCTAGAGAAGGTTTAATCCATGGTATCTTGGGATAAATCAAATAATATATTCAAGATTTCTATCTTTCTAGGTTTATTTGGTTATTATCATCACTTTATCCAAGAATTGTCCCATTTGGAAACACCGATGTCAGGGATTCCCAAGAATTGGGTGAAGCTTTTCTAGTTTGATGCTTACGAGAGATATTTTTAGGATCTTAAAGGAAGACTGACCTCAGCACCTATCCTCACTTTACCCGTACTGGGTAAAGCATATAACATGTACTATGATGAATCTGGATTTGGACTCAGAGCAGTTCAGATATAAGATGATTGAGTGGTTTCTTATGGATCTAGACAGTTGATACTGCATGAGAGGAATTTTCCTACCCATGATTTGAAGTTAGAAATAGGGTTACATTCAATGAGATGTTGGTTACATTATCTAATGGGTGATAGATTTGGGGTATAAATGGACCATAAAAAGCCTCAGGAATATTTTTCTCAGTGGGACCTGAACCTTCAACAGAGGAGGTGGGTCAAGTATCTCTAGTCTTTCAACGTTGATTTGGATATTACACCAGGAAATGGAAATGTTATTGTCGATGATTTCAGATTGCAGACATAGATATAGGTCATGTGGGAGCCTTGTGATGAGTGTAGGGTGATGGCACTCTTTGTATACAAGCTTCTAGATGTTCATGAGTCTTAGTGACGAGTAGCTCTAACTTCGATATTTGTTATACCCATACATTTGGAATGGATCAAGACTAAGAAGTTATCTAATCCAAATGGGATTAGTTTTAAGTGACATATTATATGGTGTGGATACACCATTGAGAAGGTCTCTTGGAAGTAATAATTATCTTCTTTTTTGTGGCTGAGTATGGGTTCCTTCAGGCTTGTGTGAGGAGAGGATGAGAGAGTTTCATGCTTTTAGATAGGTGGTACATCCCAATTTGACAAAGATGTATTGTGATATATTTAGACAATACCGGGGGTCATGAATTAAGATGAAGGTAGTGATATTTGGGGCTAGATGTTTCACATTTCAGCAAGTGAAAGTTGAGAATCAAAGGTCAGTTGGGATTTTGCGGTCTCTTCCCATTCCAAAGTGGAAATGGGATGATGTCACTATTTATTTTTTTTATAGGATTACTCAGGAAAACCCATAATAATGATACTATATGGGTGATTATGGGTCCACTAATAAAGGTATTCCACTTCTTTCTGATCAGGTTTACCTTTATAGTTAATGATCTAGGGAGTCTTTATGTACACGAGGTATTCCATCTATATGGTTTTTTGATGGGTATTGTTTCTAAAAAAGGTCCTCATTTCACATCATGATTCTAGTAGGGTCTTCATAAGGATTTGGGATCACAGGTTATTTTGAGTATGGTCAATCATCCTCAGACTGACAGTCAATCTAAGGGAACTATTCATGTTCTAGAGAATATTCTATGAGACTGTGTTTTGAAATTAGTTTTTTCATGGGGGTATCATATATAACTCATGGAGTTTTCATATAATAACACCTTTTATATATTAATCCAAATGGCACCTTTTTAGGATTTTTATTGGTAATCGTTCTATTTTCCTCTTTGTTGGTTGGAGGCAAGTGAGTCAGCACTTGTTGAGCCTAGTCTCATACAATATACATATGATAATTTTTAATTAATTAAGAAGGGTTTTGTGACCTCTCAAAGTAGGAATAAATCCTATGATAACAATCAGGTACAACCTCTAGAGTTTGAGGTTCATCATTATGCTTTCCTTCAGGTGCACCTAGGTTAGAGAAACACTGTATTAGGAAATAGGGAAAGCTCGCACCCAGGTTTGTTAGGCCATTTAATATAGTGGATATGGTCTATCTAGTGGGATATCAATTCTACCTTCCACAGTTTTACAGTTCCATGCAAGACGTGATTCACATTTCGTAGAATTAGAGACATTATCCAAACCCTTCTCATGTGGTGAACATCAAGGACATATATCTTAGTGTTGATGAGTCCTTTGAGGAGAATCTGATATGGATTGTGGACCATAGTGAGAATTATCTTCGGGTTCGGACTATAACTTTGGTTTGAGTGTAGTGGGAGGATGGGTGAGTTTAGAAGGAGACCTCGAAGAGGGAGTCTGATATGTTATCAAAGTGGCCAGACTTGTTTTATGAGACCCATAGTGATGCTTGGAGTAGCTTGGGGATGAGATATTATATAGTGGGTAGGTTGCAGGATCCTATATTTTTTTATGTACGTCTCTCTTTGATTTTTTGTGATAAATATATTCTGTTGGGTTTTTTCCTCTATCTTCAAGCCTTGGTGGATAAGACTTGTTCAAAGACTGAGATCTATTGTTGGGGAAAATTACATAAAGTCTAGAGATGTATGTTTATTTGAATTAATGGAGAAAAACTATAAACATGTTAAATGGTTTTATAAGTTTTTTTCCATGTTTGGAAGGCTTCAGATGTGGTTTGGGGTCTTTTGTTGAATCTAGGATGAAAAATTGTCTGTATAAAAATTACACACCCTATAAATGTATTACATGATGTGTAACTTATTCCAGACACATGTCATGAACCAATACAGGGCATGAAACAGTTACACATTGTGTAAACCATTCAAATATTTTAAATGTCAATCGGGGTAAGTATTAACCTGACGTGACAGGTTTTTCCTCATATCCTTCTAAAAAAAATACACAACTTCTAAAAGAGTTACTTGTTGTGTAATATCCTGAACAACAGTTTTAAACAGTGCCCTGCATTATATTTTCTCATTCATATTGTGTATCTTTCTTTTCTTGACTAGGATAGTTCTCCATGAAATTTTGGGATCCTTTCCTCCATTTTGAATGTCCTATTTTTATGATCAATCTCTGGTAAGTCTTTGTCTTTGGTTTCCCCTTCCTCATCTTTTGTTCTCCATTAGGACGGTGAAATTCTTGCACCGTGTTTCGGTTTGATGTTAATCATGATCCATTTTTATCTAGATTTCATCATACACTCTTCTACACCTTATTCACCATTGGTGTTACCCTTTGGAATCACATATTTAATCACTAGTACAAGGAAGAGAGTCTAAACATTAAACTTATGGTCTATTTAATTTCAATGTATGTGAAATATTGAAATTGCAGCAACACAAAGTGTGCCTAAATTAATTAAATTATTAATTGGACTATTCATTAGAATCCCTTAGGATCAAATTGGTTATGACTTGGATTATGGATACTGTTTGGGTAAGAAAATCCTTGATTGTAAATGAATTGAAAAATGGATTAAGTGTGCTTATCATGACATGGGATTTGGGTGATTTCTTAATATAGATTCCCCTTGGTTTATCTTGATTTTTGGGATGACTAGAATGTTATGGGTTGATTACCAAATGGTAATTAGGATGTGTGATTAAAATATAAATGGTAATTTTCATAATTAACAATTGAGCCTTGTGAAGTGATATGGTGAAATTTCACTGTTATTATTTGTTTTGTTAAATGTTGAAATGATTATATAGTGGGATATTCCTAGTGATTTATATTGTAATGATTATATACTATCCTCAAACCTGATCTATTTTGTAATTCTTATATACCAATATCATCCATGATTCATGTTATAATGCTTATATAGCGATCTATTCCTAATGATTCATGATAAAATGCTTATATACTGGTCTTGAACCTAATACAAGTTGTAATTCTTATATACCAGGCTTAGCCCTGCTTGATTTTTGAGATGCTTATATAGTAGGTTTAACCCAGATATGTGTGATTTATACCATGGATATATGGTTCTAGTTGGAATGGTTGTAAGACATGCTCAGAGTCATTCTCACATGGCACTAATGTATGTTATGTTTACCATGGTTATATGGTTATGGTTGGAATGGTTGTGATACAAGCTCAGAGAAATTCTAGCATGGTGTTGATGTAGGTTAATATAGTATTAATTAATTTATTCATTTATTTAATACACCTATTTGTTACATTATTTCATACACTTATTATCAAAATGGTTATGTTTAGACATAGTGGTGTCAACCTAGTAAGTTATACTCACACCATACTCAAGTCATTGTTTTGTACCCAAGTATATCACATAGATGCAAGATTGGAAAAGGGAAAGGGACCTTGATGTTGATTGTTGCTGCTAAATGGGTTGAAGTTCGAAACGGGATTGACAAGGGGTGCAAAACTGAGGTATTTTGAGTTTATTTATGTCATCTAAATTTTTTTATTGTATTACTTTAGTTAAACATATAGTTACATTCTATCATGACATGAAATCATTCCTTTATTATATATTGTTTTATTAATTTGGATTTTATAGTTTGGTTTTCTGTTATATTATATTTTTTTAATTATTTCTACACTGTAATATTTATTATTATATGATTATTCTGCTATGTTGAAACTCTTTACTAGGGGGTATAGTCATCCCACTATACTTATCACACCCCCACTAATAGTTGGAATTCTTTTTCATATGGGAAGGTATGCTTGAGGTCTTGTAATCAATCCATTTTTGTCAATGTGAGAGAGTTTCAAATCAGGGGATGTTACAATTGTGATGCTTCATGTGCATATTTGGGTTGTGTTTGTATGTAAGGTGATCATGTAGTGACATATAGTTCTTTTAATCTTTGATCTCAAAAGAATAATTGTCCCACCCATTACCTATATCTTGTTTCATTTTTGCACACCCTTAATAGTTAGTGACATTACCTTTTAGGGGAAATATTCACTATCTTTTATAACTATAAAATTTTGAAATGAACTTTTTCTCAGAAGGACATGAATCTTAGATAGAGGTGGTAGGGTAGAGTACCTTCAGTCATGTAACTTTGATATTGCATATACCCTAGAAAAGTGTAATATTGTTGTAAACACCCTTAGTACAAAGTTTCCCTATCATGATATGATGGAGTCAAAGGATTAATATAACCTCATAGGTCACTTCACTATTATACACTTGGATGTAAAGGAAGAAGATAATAATTCTTCTTTAATGATTATTTAGTTAAAACCATATATTATTCAGTTTTTTTCTAGTATCAGCAGTGGGATGGAGAATTCTAAAGTATCAGGAATTATTTATATAGCGATGAGACTATCACTGAGTGGTGTTTCTCCCCATATTGTTAACTTTGTTTTAGGAAATGATGTTTTGTTACTTAACCAATTAGAAATATTGTGATAGAACAGTTTCATTTCTCTCAGTGGGCTATTCACCCAGGCACTACTAAGATTTACTACGATATAAAGCATCAGTTTTGGTGGCCTGGTTTGAAGAAAGACATATATAATTTTCTATCTCATTGTTATATATGTTTGAATATTATATTTGATCCCCAAAATCATTATAAATTTATTTAACTGCTCCTTGTACTGATATGGAAGTGGGATGAGGTGTCTATAGATTTTATCATTAAACTACCACTGACTCCCATAATGGAAAAATATTATATGTGTAGTGATTGAATTATTAACTAAGCCGGCTCATTTTATCCCAATACTATATACCAATAAGGTTAAATACATTATAAAGTTGTGCATTCATGAAATTATGTGGTTACACAGGGTGCCTTCAGCTATCATTTCAGATAGAGACCCCCAGTTTACCTATAAATTTTGGAAAGGCCTTGAGGAGGCAATGGAATCTCAAGTTAGGTTGATCATGTACTTCTATACTCATAAGGATAATCAAAAAAAGTGATACAATAATATTCTAGTGTACATACTCTATATGTATCCTAGACTTTGAAGGTTATTGGGATTGTTATTTGGGACTGGTCTATTTTTTATAATAATAGTTAACTGTTATCCATAAAAATAGATCCCTTTAAATCCTAGTATGTCCAGCTTTATAGATCATACTTTGTTGTTCGAATGTTAGTGGATCTTTTTTTATTAGTTCAAGTATTGTTTAAGAGACTGCAGTTAAGATCCAGACTATTCATTAGTGGTTGGTGATGGTTTAGAGTCAGTATAAATCTTATGCAAGTTATCGGAACCATCCTTTGGAGTTTTCAATTTGTGACAAGGTATTCTTGAAATTTTCACCGTAGTTGGATCACTGATGGCTTGGGAAGAAAGGAAAATTAGATCTAAAAAACATAAGTCATTTTGAGATCATAGAGCAGATTATAAAGGAGCTGTATCATTTGGAATTACCACCTCAATTGATTATGATCCATGATCTATTTCAATTGTAACGACACAAGATATATCATCCTAACCCCTCTCATATTTTTAAAAGGTAGGCACTCAATTTAGAGAAGAATATGTCAGTGGTTGAGTATCCCATCCATATAGTTGACTCTTAGAAAAAGATCATACCTGGAATATCAATTCCATTGTTCTGAGTGTTGTGGAAGAATCAGAAATATTCTCATGAAACATGGGATAAATAATCATATGTGATAGAGTAGTGGACTCACCAATTTTTGGATCAACTTTCATCGACCTAGATTTCCTAGGATTGAAATCAATCTAGTTGGGATAATTTCCATAACTCAATATTTCTTTCAGGTACTAAGTTCTTTTTTTCTTTTTCAATATCTTTCCAATCTTATTTTAATTTTTAGTGTTTTAACTCTTTTAAAGAGTTGAAGTACCACTTTTTTAGTAGTTCATAGTGTGAATGAGGAATTCACGTCATGAATAATTATGAAGGTGGTTCTAGTTTTATATTCTTGTGGTTCACATCATAAACCACTTTTCATGACTTGAATCAGTTGGGTGGAAGGGATTCAAGTTTTGAATCCTAGTTTCACACTGTGAACCCATTGACCTAGATGTTTAAGTTATGAATTCTTTATTTTTTCCTTGTCTCTACTTAACCCTATTGTTGCCTTAGTTATGGAAGTCTTGAACCCAGTGGTCTCTCTCTCTCATATAGACTTCTTATCTCCTTTATTAATGGTTTTATTTCAAAGGTAATTCACCATATATCTTCAATGGTCTTAATGTTAAGTAGATCCTATTGTTTTCCTTTGGTCTTACCTCCTTCTTGTTTGTGTTTTCCTTCTAAATAATCTCTATGGCAGCCTAGGCTTTTTTGGATCTATAATTTTTTGATTAAGATTTAAGGTTTATGGGAATTACTTCTATCTTATGATCCTCCTTTCTCATCGGTTTGTGGGTTCCATATGGTTGTTGGTAGTTTCAGGTTTTTGAGTTAGGTGGTTTCATAAAGATAATTTATCAAATGAATTTTTCTTTATTGAATTTTTCCAAAAAAAGGTTTTAAATTTTTTAAAGGAATGGTTTTTGTCTTGAAATATGTTTTGAAAGTGGAAAATGAATTGATTCTAAAAATGGTTTTCATACATGTTTGTTTCTAATTTGGAGTTTTTTTTGTATTTATTTGATAAAACTATATTTTGATTAGTAAAACACCCTTTTGAAACTATTTTAATTATGAAAATAGTTACTTTGTGATATGTGGAAAACTTATAGAGTCCTAGTCTTTTCATACATATATGTTACATATTTTTAGATGGATATTTAACAAATTACACAAACACATTCCTAAGGACTATAATAGTTTAGTGTATTTGGATACTAGGTACAAGATATTCTAATTTGGTGAAATATATTCAACATCTCCCGTAACGATCTTACCTTTAGTACTATTTACAAACATACCTTATCTAAAAACATTACCTATAACCTAGAAAAGTGAAACATATTAATGGGTGAGCTCAAATTCTCAATAAGGGTAAACAAGGGAGATACACAAGCATAACATGCACACAATGGTATGAGAACATGATCATAATATTTTAAAACCACACCTTTCATATCAAAGATATTAATATTGAGTCATGAAATAAAGATTGGAAGTTCATTAGACATGAATCATAAGGGATTAAAATAAAATGATCCATGTGACCATAAAATTGGAATATGACAGAGTTTTTTGGCATACACATCATCTTATAACATTTTTATTATGTATAAATAGATACAGGTTCACTAATTAAGTTAAGGACATGAAATCGTGCCCTTTCATAAACTTATGGACATGAAACTAGGTCCACACATAACATTATGGACATAAAATACAGGTCAAAACATAACACTATGAACATGTAATCATGTTCATTCATAACATTGGGAACATGTAATTAGGTTCATTAATAACATTGTGAACATGTAATCATATTTACATATAAAATTTTGAACATATAATCAGGTTCATGCATAACATTGTGAATGTGTAATCGGGTTCATGCCTAAAATTATGAACATGTAATCAGGTTCACACATAAAATTTTGAATATTTAATCAGGTTCATGCATAAAATATTTACTCATGATTTTTCCATCTTTACCTAATTCATTGGAGGGGGATACAGGTCCCACCCATAACATAATGAAAATCAAATGTATGTGTTAGAGAAGATCATAAAACATTCATCATATAATAACCCATGAAATGAAATATGTTTCATAAACATTTTATCATTTCATAACCTGTGGGAAAAGGAATTTTTCCTAATCATTTCATCATTTCATCATAGAATAACCTATGGAAAAAGAAGTGGGTTTCATAATAATTTAGTCATGGTATAACCTATGGAATATAAATGGGTTTATTAAACATATTTTCATGTTAAATAATCCAATAAAGAATAATAATGGTATCCTTAGTTCATATCCTCATAAAATCATAAGTTATATCAAATGTTGACATCTTAGATATAGAATGATTCTAAAAGATCACTTTGAACATTTCTTGAGGCAAATAAATTTTCTTTGAAAATAACTTTTTAAAACTCAAAATTCATAAAACATTTTGAAAATAATTTTCATTAAAAATAACCTTCAATAATTATTAAGGAAGTCTGAAATAATATAATGTTCATGATATTGTAAAATTCTATCCATTTTTTCATGTTAAAATAAATATTCTTTTAACATTTTTGGTAAAATCCAAACGAGCATTTTTTTGGGAAAATAACATAAAGATCCATTTAAAAAATAAAAAATAGGTAAAAATTTCATTAATATATCATTTTAAGAATGAAAAAAATATTTTTGAAAACGGTTTTAGAAAACATCATTTTGGAAGAATAGGGGTTTCCGACCGAAGAGAGAAATAATAGTGTTTTTTTATTAAAAACATTCTTTTGAACTATTGAGTACATTGATAGAAGAAAATTAAGGGAACACATGTGTTCTCATGAAATAACCACAATATAATAAAATTTATGAGTTTATTTAAAGATATATCATAATATTTCATCATTGGAATCATAATCATAAACAATCCTAATAAATAATGAGATTGTAACATAAAATCATTACCACTTTGGTAAAATTGATTCATAATCCCCATGAAAGAATGAAATTAAATTAAACATATAAAATCATGAGAATAAATAAATTCTTGATATTACATGCCAATTGGTATGTATATAAACCTCATAAAATAATATTGGTTTATAACATAACATATGTATCAAGTAAATCAAGTTGAGACAAAAATAGCTTACCACTTTGGTGATCATTTGAATTGTAAGACCCAATAAAGAATAACCTAAAATGAAAATTTAAATAACATGAAAATAAGGAAATTAATTATGTAAAATTTCAAAGGTTATTATATAAACCAAACAAAATAAATTATTGGTGAATTTACATGTGTCTCTTAGAAATAAAAGAGTGACTAGAAATATCTTACCCTAAGTATTGACTTAATTCATACACATTCAAACCTCCTATATAATAAATATAAGTTTATTACACATAAATAATAGATCTATAATTATATATATTATACTATATATTATTTATTTATTACCATTTATTACCCATTTATTACTAATTCCTCGTTAAAATTAGCATTATAGTAATAACCGCTTTTTTTGTATATGTTTTGATTTGTTATTTTCAGTACTCTTACTTTGATCATGGTTAAATAATCACCAGAATAATATTAATGAAATAATTATAATATTTAGACATAAATTATAATTTTAATATCAATTATTAAATATGGTTTTGATAAATGAAGTATGTTACTATCATGGAGATGGTAAGTCGTATGTTCACATAAGTAACGTTCTCATTTTTTAATGATCATTATGAAAAATAGGTACATAATATTTTAAATTTAAATAATGATAATAATATCATAAATATAATATTATTTATTTAAATATACTTATAAATATCATCCATGTGGTGTGGTAATGAAAATAGAGAGTCACATCACTTTGTGAAGGTGGTATTTCACACGTAGATGAAGGATATTGTCATCTTTCGGTGAGTGAAAAAGAAAGAAATAAAATGATATATTATCTTTTAAAAATAATAAATATGTCATTATTATCATAATTATGTCATGTATATATCATATAATTATTAAATGCATCTTTATTATCTTCCATGTAAATCATTAGTGAACAATGAATCACATCACTTCACGAGGCGGTAGTCCACCGTACACACGAGCGAAGTTATTATATCCCCAACCAAATGGAAAGTAAATATTTACATATGGTATAATTACTAAATAGGTATAATTATGTTATAAATTTCATATATATACTTTATATGGATCATCATACCCAACCATGATATGTGGTAATGGAAAAAAATGAATGACATCAGTTCATAAAGTGGTAGTCCTCTGTACACAAGTATATTGATTTCACAGCCCATTTTATGGAAGTGGAGATAGTTTTAGGTCATTAAATTAAAATAAAAAACCTATAACTATATTTAATATAATAATTTTGTTATATTATAATGGTTTAATAATAATTTAAGAAGGTGGAGGAAGAAATAAATTGAAAACACTTGTTGAAGAATGCCACCTCTTTTTAAGGTAACCTCTTTAGGTTTGCACTAAATCTTTCCTAGGTTAGATTTAAGACATAAAATGATTATATAAATAGATTAGGGGAGTTGGGAAGTTATTATTCTAGTAATTATGTGATGAAAAAAAAATTTAAGGTGGGAATAGGAGAGAAAATGGGGTGGCCTTTTATAATTGAGGTGAGTGGCGTACTTGTAATATTTGAAAAGAAAAAAAGAGAACCCTCATTTTTCACATGACACAAGGGTCCAAGATGAATTATTATTGAGAATCATAAATTATATGATCTAAATATATCCATAAAATATATTTTATAAAAAAAATTAGGTTATTTTAACCTCTATATTTTTCATTTAACCCCTAGTAAACTCATTTTTACCTTAACTGCGATAAGTAATTTTTACTATTTTTACAATTCATTATGATAAAAAATTAAGTTGAACTTATTAAATAATAAAAATTATTCTGATCATTAATATGAATCCTTTTTTACAAATTTAATTCATGTAAGTGGAAAAAAATTATATATAATCACGTAGATGCAATGAGAAAGTTGGTTTTTAAAGAGAAAATGTTCAAAAGTTTACAAGGTTTTTATATCAAAATTCAATATAAAAATGATTCCAATGACCAAAATTAGATTAATAAATATATATTTGAAATAAATTTTATTTAACACCAATTAAAAATATAATTTAACATTATAAATAATGTAAATTAAAATTTATTTTTTTAATTAAAATTCAGTATAATTCACTATTTATAACAAAAAATAAAATTTTTAAAATATTCCAATAAAATCACACTAAAATAATTTTTGAATTATGGTTTCAAAAATTAACTTTATTTTGAAAAAAATATTCTAAAATTTTCAAAAAATAGTTCTAAATTAAGTGCGCAAAAAGGAGGCAAAACATATTTTTAAAAAATACATTTTTAAGTGTAAAATTGTATTTATTATTATATAATATCTAAAAAACACATAAGATTAATTTTAAATATCTGATTAAATATATAATATATTCATTTCATTAAAAACATTCAAAAAAAATTAATTTATTGAGGTAAAACATGTTTGTTTGCATAAAAATAGATTTTCAGAAAAAGGTTTCCATTATTTTCAAATAGTTTTTATTTTATTTTTTAATTAATAGGTCACCAAATAAATAATTTTCTATACATTCTTAAACCAAATAATTTTATAATTTAGTCAATCATATCCATACCCTCTATTCCGATAGCTATGAGATAAATATAATTTTAAATTATAATATTTTAATAGTATTTCATGTTTCATTTAAACTTAGTATTACGTGTAACACAATATAAAATAAATGTTACGTGTAATGAAAAATATAAAAAAAATAAATTTATTTGAATATATATATATATATATTTCATGAAATATCAAGGTTTTACATTCTAATCCCCTTAAAATGAATTTCTCCCTTGAAATTTATCACTTTATTACCAACAACTAAGGATACTTTTTCCTCATTATATCCTCATTTTCCCACATAGCTTCCTCAGGCTAGTGTTTTCACCTCAAAACATTGACAAGGTGAGTGGTATTGTTTTGTAACACTTAATTTTTATGATCCAAAATCTCAATCAATTGCTCTTTATAAGAAATATCATAATCTAGCGGTATGACCTCTAAGTTTATTACATGTGAAGGATTAGGTATGTACTTCCTCAGGAGAGGTATATGGAACCCATCATGAAGCTGAGAGAGGTTTAGTGGAACCACCAATCGATAAGATACCATCCTGATATTATTAATAATTTCAAAGGGACTGATATATATATATGGATTAACTTTCCTTTGTATCATAATAATAATTTCATTCTTTGGTTATGCTTCAATAAATTTCCACTTCATCACGTACTCCAAGAAATGAAGATTATATCTTTTATAACTGATGCACTAACAGATCACAAGATCCATAATATAATGATAAGTCATTCCTTCTATAAATAGTTAAAAAAAAGTTAAGCATTAGTTATCCAATATGGGTAAAATCTTCATATGGTGAATTAATAAGTTAATCTCTAATACATCATCCAAATTTAATATTAAACCATTCCATAAATGGTTAACCTTATAAACCTTCCAAAATTAAAAATATATAAATAAGGTCACTAAATATCTAAAAAAAATTAACATTAATCCACCATATAGTATAAAGTGGCTCTTGATTTTCAAATACCAAACATGTTAATACCATCATTGTGTTTTCTCTTAAAACATGGTAATAAGCTAAATTATTATAAAACCTTATTGAAAACATACATGATTCCTAATTCCTTATATAAAACACATATTATTTTATATATTATTTAAATACAAAAAATTATTGTGAACTCCATCGATGATAGAATAAACCACTTTGTCAAAAAATTATTAATTAGCTCCAAGGTAATAATTACTATCCAATTTAATTATTAATATCTAACATCTATTTATACCAACGTCATTATTTTAATATCCATAAAATATTAAGGGTCATAATATTTTAATAAAAATATCACCTTTCCATTAAATCACTTTTCTAATTCATTAACATCATTCAATATATTATTGAAAATGCTTAAAAAATACTTAAATTGAACAATCCTTAGATATATTTTGATTCATAAAACATAATTTTTTAATCCTAATACATTAGTACATAAATTATTAAACTAAATCCTTAATCCATTAATGAGGATTCATCATCTTATTCCTTAATAACTATTTTCTACAATATGAAATATGAATCTTTTCTTGACATTAATCAAGCTCTATTTAATCATGCTTCTCATTTTTAACATAAGAAAACACTATTAGAATAGCCAATACCTTTCATATATAATTTTTAGTCTCCTCATCATTAGCAGCAAAACCATTACACATACAATCTTACCGATTCTCTTTATGTGCTTTCCCTTTAGGATATTAATTTACATAATGCCCAAAATTTCCACATTTAAAACATTCAATAGTCAATGAAAACTTAGGGATGACATTATTCTCACCCATTTTGTTAACCATACTTTCAAATTTTACTTTGTAGTTACTTGCTTTATGTTCTTATTTTCCACACCCAAAACATATTCTAATACCTCTGAGACATTCCCTTTAGTTCTTCTTCCCATATTCTCAAAATATAGGAAATTTAATTTTCTTTCCTCTATGGTCTCTACTACCCGAAATCTCAGTGAACTCTATACTTCTCTTCTTTGGGGAGTCTGAGAGTTGGTTAAGGAGAAATTTTTTAATTAGGTTCCATGATAAATGATTAAGAATAAGCACAATATCCTTCACTCCAGCCATTATCCCATTTGGCTGGTCAATAGAAAATTTTCCATCATATTCAATTTTAACCCAATTCCTTCAGGTTCCTACCATTGACTAAAACCAAAAAGCATAGTGTGATCAATGCTAATCACAATGGGAAACCAAATGACCATGAAAATAACTTATAGTATGTCTAAATTGTGACACCTTATTTTTAATCTATGAAACCTTAGGTTTATACAAGGTCATTCATAGTCATCATATATTTAAATCCTTCAGGATAGTTCCTAAAGAGTTTGTGAATTTTTAAATCATATCCCCTAGGAGTGTCAAACCAGGTGTCTCTCAAGGCCCATTATCATGCACTAGGTGATGATCGATTCCATATCAATGTGACCTTTTTTTAGTTATTACCCCTAAGTACCTCTATTCCATATCTGTATCAACATACAATATCTAGATAGAGATGTAATTTCTTGGAAATTGTTTTCTCTATCCTTTACTAAATTTCTATGACATTTTATTGTACTTTTACTCTTCCTTATAATTATCTTTAGATACATCCCTATATATATCCATATAAATATCTCTAGGGATCTCAATAATTTTTTCTCATCCTAGTTTTCAAAGGTTAACTTAAAATTTTCATTAATACCAACTATAGTGAACCAATCTTTTCATACATAGATATTACATATTTTTATAAGAATATTCAATAAATTACACAAACACACACCTAAGGATCGTAATAGTTTAGCTTATTTGGAGACTAGGTACACAATATTTTAATTTGGCGAAAGATATTCAACATCACCCATAAATATCTTCCCCTTTAGTACTATTCACCAATATACCCTCCTTAAAATCTTTGTTCGTAACCTATGGAAAGAAAAAATAAAAATAGTTGATCTCAAATGCTTAGTAAGGCTAAAAAATGGAGATACATAAGAATAATATAAACATAAGGTTAAGGGAATATGATCATAACATTTTAAAACCATGCCCTTTATAACAAAGATCATAATATTGAGTCGTGGCATAAATATTGGAATTTTATAAGACATGAATATTAAAGAAGTCAAAGATTGTGATTTATGAGAGTATAAAACTATTTTAAAGTATATATTTGTGGAATAAACATCAACTAATACAATTTTTAACATGTATAAACAGATATAGGTTCACTCATTAAATTAAGGATATAAAATCAATCCCCACAAAAACTTATGAACATAAAAATAGGTCCACACATAAAATTATTGACAAGAAAGATAGGTCTATGAATAAAACTATGAACATGTAATTAGGTTCACTCATAATATTGTGAACATGTAATCAGGTTCACTCATAACATTTTAAACATGTAATCAAGTTCACACATAACATTGTGAACATGTAATTGAGTTCACGCATAACACTATGAATATCTAATCAGGTTCTTGAATAACATTGTGAACATGTTATCAGGTTCATGAATAACATTATAAACATGTAATCAGGTTCATGTATAACATATTTACACATAATTTATCTATATTTATCCAATGAATTTAAGGGAGATATAAGTCCCACCTATCACATAATAAAAATCGTACGTATGTATCCACAAGATTATAAAACATTTATAAAATAATAACCTATTAAATAAAATGGGTTTCATTAACATTTCATCATGTCATAACCTTTGGAAAAAGAGATAAGTTTCACAATCATTTCATCATTTCATAACCCATAGATAAATAGGTGGGTTTCATAAGATTTTTTTCATGGTATAACCCATGGAAGAGAAAAGAGTTTCAGAAACATATTTCCATGAAAGAAAATTTACAAAAATAAATATAATGGTATCCTTATTTCATATCCTTATAAAATCACAAGTTATATCATAGGATTTCATCTCATATAGATAATAATATTTAAATATAACATCAATAATTTCTTGAATAAATAACTTTTTTAAATTTCATTTTAAAACATACAGTTCATAAAATTTTGATTTTTTTTAAATAATCATTAAAACTTATAAGGGAATTTTTAAATGAAATAACAGTCATGATTAAATAATTTGTTTTCATATTATACACATTAAAACAATGATTCCTTTCACATTTTTAGTAAAACCCAAACAAGCATTGTTTTTAAAAACAACATGAATATTTCTTTCAAAACATTTTATAAAAATTAAAACATGGGTAAAAATTTAATTAATAAATCATTTTAGTATTTTTAAAAACATTTTTGAAAACATTTTTAAAAAATAGGGTTTTGGAAGAAAAAGTGTTTTCAACTGAAGAGATAAATAAAGGAATTTTTAAAAAAAATATTTTGAACTTTTCAGTATATAAAAAGAGGAAAATTAAGCGAAAAAATTTAATCTCACGAAAAAAATAGTGGATAATAATATTTTTTAGATATATATCATAATATTTAAACATTTTAAGCATAATCATAAATAATCTCGATAAATTATGAGACTGTATCATAAAACCATTACAACTTTAGTAACATTGAATCATAATCCCCCTGAAATAATAACATTAAATTTAAAATATGATATAATGAGAATAAATAAATTCTTATTATTAAATTTCAAATGGTTTTTATATACACCTCATAAAATAAGATAGGTTTATAACATAACTTATGTAGCTAGGAAAGAAAATTGAGAAAAAAATAATCTCTTATCGCTTTCGTAATATTTTGAATCATTAGAACTAATAAACAATAACATCAAAAGAAACTTTAAATATCATTAAAATAAGGATATTCATGATATAATATGTCAAATTGAATTATATATGCCACATAAAATATATTAGTGGTTAATTTTCATATGTCTCCCAGAAATAAAAAAGAGTTTAGAAATCCTTTACCTTAAGTCTCGAATTCCTTCATACATGTTCAAACCTCATGTGTAATAAATATAATTTTATTATGATTGTATTATAGAATAATAATTATATATTTTATTCTATATATTATTTACTTATGACCATTTATTACCATTTTAATACCAATTATTTATGAAAACCATGTTTCAGGTCATAATCGCTTTGTTTTTTTGTATAGGTTTTGATTTTCTATTTTTGGTCCACTTAATTTGATCATAGTTCCATAATATCTAGAATAATAATCAAGAAATAATTATTATATTTATACATTAATTATACTTTTAATACCAATCATGAAATATGGTTTTGAGAAATGAAGTACGTTATGATCATGGAGATGGTAGGTCATACGTACGCATTAGTAGTGTTTTTATTTTTCAAAGATCATTATATAAAGGTGATAAGTAATATTTTATATTTAAATAATGATAATAATACAGAAAATAACATATTATTTCTTTAAATATATTTATACATATCATCCATGTGGTTTGGAGATGATAATAGAGAGTTACATCGCTTCGTGAAGGCGGTAGTCCACATGTACATGAATGGTGTTATCATCTTTCTAAGATTGAAAAGGTAAAGAATAAACTGATATATTATATTTTAATAATGAAAAATATGTAATTAATATAATAAATTTTTCATTTATATCACATATATTCATTAAATTTATCCTAATTATCTTCCATGTAAAGCATTAGTGAAAAACGAATCACATCACTTTGCAAGGCGGTAGTCCACCGTTCACATGAGCAACACTATCATATCCCATATGGAATAGAAAGTAAAATTGTATATATAATATATTGTATCTACAGGTATAATTATGTTATAAATATCATATATATACTTTATATCCATTATCATACCCAACTGTGATAGGTGGTATTGAAAAAATGAATGACATCGGTTCATAAGGCGGCAGTTCGCCATATAAATGAATGATGATTTTGTAACCCATTTTATAAAAGTGGAGATGGTTTTAGGTAATGGAATTAAAATAAAATTATCTAAGTATATTTATGGTATTTAATTTATTATATCATCATTTTTTAAAAATAGTTTAAGGATATAGAGAAAGAAATAAAATAAAAATGCTCGTTGCAGAATGTTACCTCTTCTTCGAGTAACCTCCTTAGGATTGCACTAAAAGCCTTACTGGGTTGGATTTTTGCAAAAAATTAGGCTTCTAGATAATAGGGGTAATTTAGAAATTAATTTTATCTATTATTTTCCAAAAAAAGGGTTTAAATGTGCAAATAAGAGAGGAGAGTTGGTGTTTGTTAATAAGTAAGGTGTGCAGAACACTCGTAATCATTGAAAATAAAAAAGGTGTATCTAGGTTTTTTACTTTACAAAAGAGTCCAAAATGAGTTATTATTGAGATTTATTAATTATATGGTCTAAATATAGACATTTTATATATTTTAGATGAGTTTTGAGGTTACTTTAACCATTATCTTTTTTTCTTAGCCCCTAGTAAACCCATTTTTACCTTAATCGCGGTAAACAATTTTTATTATTTTTACTATTAATCATGGTAAAAAATTAAGTTGAAATCATTATAAAATATAAATTATTCTGATTAAAAAATTTGAATCCATTTTTCCAAATTCCAATCACATAAGTGGAAATTTTTAATTTAAAAATAATTTCGTAAACATGATGAGAAAGCGGGGTTTTAAAGAGAAAATGTTCACAAGTTTATAAGGTTTTTATATCAAAATTCAATATGAAAATGATTAAAATGGACTACCTTGAATTAATAAAACTATAATTCAACGAATTTTAATTTAAAAACAATTTAAAATACAATTTAACTTTATAAATAATTTAAACAAAATGATAGATTTCAATTAAAATTCAATATTTTTCACCATTCATCAAAAAAAATTAATCTTTTCAGAAAATCCCCTTAAAATTATTTTTACATAATGATTTTTAAAATGAAATTTTTTATTTCAAAATAAATTTTATAAAAGTGAAAAAAAAATTATTTTTAAAATAAGTTTGCAAAAATATGACAAAATTACTTTTAAGTATACAGTATTTAAGCATAAAATTAGATTTATTCTTATCTATTTTCTATAAAATAAATTAAATGAATGTTAAACAGTTGATTAAAAATATACTATATAAATTTCATTAAAATCATTCCCTAAAATTATTTTTTTTAAACTATTGGGGTAAAGATTTTTTTTACATAAAAATAGTTTTTCAAAAAATGATTTCATTTATTTCCAAATAATTTTTATTTTCATTTTTAATTAATTGATTACCAAATAATTCATTTTATATACATGTGTAAATCATATATTTTCATAATTTAGTTAATCTTATTCGTACCCACCATTCCAATGGTTATAAGATAACTATCATTTTAAATAATAATATTTTAATAGTATTTGACATTTCATGTATACGCAATGTTGTTTGTAACACAAGCTAAAATCAGTGTTACGTGTAATGAAAAAAATTGAAAGGATTAAATTTATTTGAAAAAAATGTTTCACAAAGTCTAAGGGTGTTACATTATACCCCCTTAAAGTGACTTTTCCATTAAAATTTTCACTTTTGTACCAACAAATGAGGATAATTACGACTCATTACATCCTCAAATTCCCATATAGCTTCCTCAAGATGGTGGTTTCACCACAAAACATTTAATAGGTGAGTGGTCTTGTTTCATAAAACTTTCACTGTAATATCTAGAATATCAACTGATTAATCCATAGAAAAAAATTCATGCTTTATTAGTATAACCTATGAGTTCTGTACATGTGAAGGATCGGGTATGTACTTCATTAGGAGAGGTATGTGGAACACATCATGACCCTGAGGGAGATTTAGTGGAAGAAATAATAGATTAGCTATCATCCAGATATGATCAAGAATTTCAAATAAACCAATATACCTAGTGATTATCCTTTATTTTTTTATAAGCATAATTTCAACCTTTATTTGTGCTTATACTAATTTCCACTTCATCTATTACTCCAAGAAATGAAGATGAATTTTTTTATGCCTAAAGCACTAACAGATCATAAGATCAATAATAGAATGATAATTTATTCCATCTATCTCTTGTTAAAAAAGGTTAGCATTTCTTATCCAATATGGTTAAACCTTTATATTGTGAAGTAATATGATAATATATAAAACCTCATCCAAACTTATACTTAAACCATTCCATAAATGGTTTATATTATAACCCATCCAAAATTAAAAAATTATAAGTATGATCACTAAATTTCTCAAAATATACTTAACATTAATCCCCCTATATCATAAAGTGGATCTTGATTTTCACATTCCAAACATGAGAATAACTTCACCATATATTCTCTTGAAACATGGTAATAACCTAAATTAATATAAAACCTTATTGAAAACATACATTCTTACTCATTCCTTATAAAAACACAGATTATTGGATATATTTTAACTCTAAAAGTGAAGTAAACTCCATCAATGATAGCATAGACCACTTTTTCAAAACATCACTTATCAGATCCAAGGTAATTAGTATTATTTAATTTACTTATTCATATCCAATATCGCAATATCCCAACATAATTATTTAAAAATTCAGAACATATTAAGGGTTATCTTCCCTTAATAGAAATATCACCTTAATATTAAATCACTTTTCTAGGTCATCAGCACCATTCAAAATATTCTTGAAAATCCTTAATAAAAACTTATACTGAACAATAATTAGATATATTACGATTTGTATAACCTAATTTGGTAATTTCAATATATAAATACTTAAATTATTCAACCTCATCCTTAAGACATTAACTAGGCTTCATTATCTTATTCCTTGACACCATTTTCCTACAATATTAATTATGAATCATGTCTTGACATTTATCAATCTCAATTTAATCATTCATCACATTTTTAACATAAAAAATACTGTTAGAACAACACATACCTTTCAAGTTTCATTTTTAGTCTCCTAGACATCATTAACAAAACCATTACTTATACAACCTTGTTGATTCTCTTCAGGAGCTTTCCCCTTAAGACATCGATTTGCATAATTCCCATACTTTCCATATTTAAAACATTCAATAGTTGATGATACCATAGAGAGACCATTATTCTCATCTATTATGTTAACCAAAATTTTCATTTTTCCATGTAGTTACATGTATTATGTCCTTTTCCACACCCAAAACATCTTCTCATCCCTCTAAGACATTACCTTGAGTGTTTCTTCCCACATTCTCGATATAGAGACAAATTAATCTTCTTTCCCCATGGTCTCTACTACCTGAACTCTCAATGAACTCTATCCTTATCTTCTTTGGTGAGCCCAAGAGTTAGTTAAGGTGCATGTTGTTAATCATGTTATATGATAATTTATTAGAAATAATCACAATATCTTTCACTCCATTCATCATCTCATTTGGATGCTCATCAGAAAAAAATTCATCACATTCAATGTAAACCCAGTTCATTTGGGTTCCCACCATTGAATAAAACCAAAACGCATAATGCAAGGAATTATAATCATAATGGGAAACCAAATAATCATGAAAATCACTTATAGGGTTTTTAATTTATAACACCTTATTTTTAATCTATGTCACCATAGGTTTATCCTAACATAATGATAGTAATCATATATTTAAATCCATCATGATGGATTGTAAATTGTTTTTAAATTTTGAAATAATATCCCCCATGAGTGTCAAACTAGGTGTGTAGTGAGGCCTATTTTCATACACTAGGTGATGATTGAGTCTATATTAATGCACCATTTTCATATTTATTACCCCTAATTACCTCTATTCTAGAGCCACATTCACTTATTATATCTAGACAGGTATGTAATTTCTTGGAAACCACTTTATCTATCCTTTACCAATATTTAAGGACATTTTCTTATACTTTGACTCATCCTTTGACTTATCCTTGGATAAATCCCTAGATATATCCTTTGAATATCTCTTGGGATCTCATTAATGTTTTCTCATCCTAGTTTTCAAAGGTTAACTAAACCTTTCCTCTAATACCAAATATACTAACCCAATATTTTTATAAATATATATTAAATCTTCTTAGATGAATATTCTATAAATTACATAAACACTCACCTAAGGACCATAATATTTTAATGTATTTAGATACTAGGTATGAAATATTATAATTTGGTGAAATATATTAAACATCTCCTACAATGATCTTTCCATTTAGTACTCTTCACAAACATACCATACTTAAAACCTTTATTCATAACCAGAGGAAAGAAAACATAAGAATGGGTGATCTCATATGATCAATATGGGTAAACAAGGAAGATATGTAAGCATAACATGAATATAAGGGTATGATAACATGAGCATAACATTTGAATACCATACCCTGCATATCAAAGATCATAATATTGAGCCAAGACATAAATATTAAAAGTTAATAAGACATGAATCATACTACAATAAAATAACATGATCCATGAGAGCATAACATTGGCATAAGACATAGATTTTTGGCATACACATCATCTTATAAATTTGTGAACATGTATATATAGATATACGTTCACTCATTAAGTTAAGTAAATGAAATAATTCCCTTGAATAAACTTATATATGGACATGCATCTATCTCCACACATGACATTATGGACATGAAAGATAGGTCTATGAATAATACTGTGAACATGTAATCACGCTCACACAAAACATTGTGAACATGTAATTAGGTTCACTCATAACATTGTGAACATGTAATCTGTTTCATGCATAACATTGTAAACATATAATCAGGTTCATGCATAACATTGTCAACATGTAATTAGGTTTACGAATAACATTGTGAACATGTAAACAGGTTCACATATAACACTGTTAACAAGTAATTAGGTTCATGCATAACATATTTATACATGAGTTATCTATATTTAATTAATGCATTGGATGGAGTTATAGGTCTCACCCATCACATAATGAAAATACTATGTATGTGTTTTACAAGATCATAAAACATACATCATATCATGACCCATGAAATGAAATGGGTTTCATAAACATTTTATCATGTCATAACTAATGTAAAATATACAAGTTTCATAATTATTTCATCATTTCATCATAGCATAACCCATAGAAAAAGAGGCGGGTTTCATAAGAATTTTTTCATGGTATAACTCATGGAAGAAAACTGGGTTTCAAAAACATATTATCATGATAAAAAATTCATATAAATAATAATAATTGTATCCTTAGCCCACATCCCAACAAAATAATAAGTTACGTCGAAGGATGTCATCTTATATGGAGAATGATTTTGAAATATCACTTGGAACATTTCTTGAGGAAAATAAATTTTCATTGAAAATAACTTTTTAGAACTAAAAAATCATAAAAATTTGAAAATATTTTTCTTTGAAAATAATAATAATAATAAATTATAAATTATTCTTGAATGAAAATGATGTTCATGATGGCATATAATTTTGTTCATGTCGTATATGTTAAAATGAAGATTCCTTTCACATTTTTGGAAAAATCTAAACGAGCATTGTTTGGGAAAAAATATGATGATTACTTTCAAAAAAAATTATAAAAATTAAAACATGGGTAAAACTTATTTAAAAAATAATTTGAATAATGTTTAAAACATGTTTTATAATAGTTTTATAAAACATGGTTTTGGAAAAAAAGATGTTTCTGATCGAAGATAGAAATAAAAACATTTTTTTATTAAAATCATTCTTTTGAACTCTTGAATACATAAAGAGATAGAAATGAATGGAAAATATTTATTATAATTACATAACCAAGGTAGAATAAAATTAGTGAGTTTCCTGAGATATATATCATAATATTTCATCATTTGAAGCATAATCATAAACAATCTCAATAAATAATGAGATTACATTATAAAACCATTACCACTTTGGTAACATTGAATCATAAGACCCATGAAATAATAACATTAAATGAAACATATAATATCTTGAAAATAATTAAATTCATTATATTACATGTAAAAGGGGTTTTATATACACCTCATAAAAGAATATATATGCATAAAATTGCATATGTATCAAGGAAAGAAAATTGAGACAAAAATCCATTACCGCTTTAGTAATATTTTGAATAGTAAAACCCAATAAATAATAACATCATATAAAACATTAAATATCATTAAAATAATAAAATTCATGATATAACATATCAAAGTTTATTATATACGCCACAAAAAAATGTGTGGTGAATTTCCATATGTCTCACAGAAATAAAAGAGAGAGTAGAAATCCCTTACCTTAAATCTCGACTTCTTTCAAACACATTAAAACCTAGTGTATAATAAATATTATTTTGTTATAAATATATTATAGAAACATAATTATATATAAGATACCATATATTATTTAATTATGATTATTTATTACTAGTTCCTTGTTAAAATAACATTTTGGGTAATAACTGCTTTGTTTTTTATATATGTGTTGATTTGTTATTTTTGGTTCTCTTAATTTGATCATGGTTCCATAATATCTCGAATAATAATCATGATACAAATATAATATATAGAAATAAATTTTAATTTTAATATTATTCATGAAATATGGTTTTGAGAAATGAATTATGTTATAATCATGCAGATGGCAGGTCATACGTATGCATGTGTAATGTTTCCATTTTTCAACGATCATTACAGAAAAGGGATAACTAATATTTTATATTTAAAAAATGATTATAATATCATAAATTTCATATTATTTCTTTAAATTTACTTATATACCATCCATGTAGTGTTATGATGAAAAGAGAGAGTCACATCGCTCCGTAAAGGCGGTAGTTCACATGTACATGAACAACGTTACCATCTTTTAGTGAGTGAAAATATAAAAAATAAAATGATATATTATCCTTTAATAATTATATTTTTGTCATTAATATAATAATTATTTAATGTAAATCACATATATTCATTATATTTATCCTTATTATCTTCTATGTAATGTGTTAGTGAAAAACAAATCACATCACTTTGTGAGGCAGTAGTCCACCAAGTGACGTTATAGTATCCCCTATAGAATGGAATTAAAAAGTATATATATTATATAATGAATAAAATGGTATGATATTTTATAAATATAATTTATATAATTTATATTCATCATCTTACCCAACCATGAATGGTGGTAATGAAAAAATGAATGATTTTGGTTTACAAGGCGGTGGTCTGTCCTACACACGAATGATAATTTCATAACCCATTTTATGGAAGTGGAGATGGTTCTAGGTCAAAAATTATTATATCATCATGGTTTAATAATAATTGGATGAGGTAGAGGAAAAAATAAAATAAAAACCCTCGTTGAAGAACATTACTTCTTCTTCAGGTTACCTCTTTGGGTTTGCACCAAAAACACTAACAGGTTATATTTTTTACCAAACTAAGGCATATAAAATGAGATTAATGAAATTTAAAATTTATATGGGTAGATATTTTCTTAACCAAAATGGTTTTATTGTGTGAAAATAAAATGAGAGTCGATGGCCTTTTATAAGTGAGGAGAGTGGTACACTTGTGATTTTTTAAAAGAAAAAAGGTGTTACCAAGTTTTCACATGGAAAAGGTTTCAAAAATATATTATTATTTATAATTATAAATTATAGG
The DNA here is from genome assembly GCA_963277665.1 of Viscum album. Classification (NCBI taxonomy): domain Eukaryota; kingdom Viridiplantae; phylum Streptophyta; class Magnoliopsida; order Santalales; family Viscaceae; genus Viscum; species Viscum album. The sequence continues at coordinate 626,214,251 of OY728132.1, forward strand.
TTCTGATAATTTCCATGAAATATATTTTAGATAATTTTTTAGGTAATTTTAACCCTTATCTTTTTATTTTAACCACCCGATAAACTAAATTTTACCCTAACTATGGTAAATAATTTTTATTATTTTTAATATTATTTATGGTCAAGAATAAAATTGAAATTATTATATAATATAAATTATTTTGATTCAAAATATTTAATCTATTTTTCCAAATTCCATTCACATAATTTGAAAATTTTAATTTAAAAATATTTTCACAGACGCGATGAGAAAGCGGGTTTTCAAATAGAAAATGTTCAAAAGTTTACAAGGATTTTATATACAAATTAAATATGAAAATGATTAAAATGAACTAAATTGAATTTGTATATATACATATATATATTAAAACTAATTTTAATTTAAAACTAATTTAATATATAATTTAACATTATAAATAATTTAAACAAATGGTAGTTTTCAATAAAAAATTCAGTATTTTTCACTATTCATCAAAAAAATTAATCTTCTTAGAGAATTAAAAAAAATACCATAATATAATTTTTGAAATATTATTTAAAAATTCATATCTATTTTTTCAAATAAATTTTCTAAAATTTTCAAAAAAAATTAAAATAAGTGCGCAAAAAGGTGAAAACTGCTTTTTAGAAAAATAAGCTTTTTAAGCGTAAAATTGGATTTATTATTATCTATTATCTAGAAAACACATAAAATGAATTTTAAATATTTGATTAAATATATACTATATAAATTTAATTAAAATAATTAACCAAAAGTGTCTTTAAATTTATTGATGTAAAATGTGTTTTTTGTATTAAAAATTCAGAAAAAGATTTCTTTTTTTTTCAAATAGTTTTAATTTTAATTTCTAATTTATTATTCACTAAAAATTACTTCTATATACCTATGTAAACCATATATTTTCATAATTTAGTTTATCCTATTCATACCCACCATTCCAATGGCCAGGCGATAACTATGATTTTAAATTATAATATTTTAATAGTATGTCATGTTTCATTTAAACTCAGTATTGCATGTAATTCATGTTAAACTCAGTGTTGCATGTAATGAAAAATATCAAAAAGATTAAATTTAATTTGAAAAAAATATTTCATCGAAATTTATAGTGTTACATTCTACCTACCTTAAAATTAATTTCATCCATGAAATTTTTCACTTTAGTATCAACAACTAGGGATACTTCTGCCACATTACATCCTTAGGTTCCCACATAGCTTTCTAAAGCTGGTGGTTTTTTCAAAAAACATTAAGTGGGTAAGAGGTCTTGTTTTGTATCAATTTCTTTGTATAATCCAGAATCTAAACTCATTTTTCTTTATAAGAATGATCATTCTCCAATGGTACGAACTCAGAGTTCAGTACATGTGAAAGATCGGGTATATACATCTTCTAGAGAGGTATATGGAACACATAGTGAACCTAAGATAGGTTTTGTGGAATAACCAATCGATTGGATACCATACTGATATGATCAATAATTGTATAGGGACCAATATATATAGGTCTTATCTTTACTTTGTATCATAAGAACAATTTCATACTTTGGTTGTGATTCGATCCATTTCCACTTAATCTCTTACTCCAAGAAATGAAGATGAATATTTTTTATTCCAATCACAATAACATATCAAAAGATCCATAATAGAATGATAAGTCGTTCCTTTTATCACTAATTAAAAAAAATGTTAGCATTAGTTACCCAATATGGGTAAATCTTCCTATGGTGAAGTAATAAATTAATCTCTAAAACCTCACCCAATGTTCAAATTAAACTATTCCATAAATGGTTAACCTTATAACCCTTATAAAATCCAAACTTTATAAAGAAGGTCACTAAATTTCTAAAAATAAACTTAACATTAATCCCCCATATATCATAAAGTGGATCTTTATTATCACATACCAAACATTTATATTACCCCTAGTTGGGAGTGGTTTAGTTTTTGTGGTCTTCATAACATGATTAGAGACACCCCAGAACTACACAAAGTAGGTAAATATCATTCCTAGGGTGAACTCATCCACCATGTTCAAAATTTGTTTATGTTTTTCATTTAATTTTTAAAAATTTGTATTTTTATTATTTACCTAATCACATATTCATACACATACTTTCAGAATGGTTATTTTTAGAAACACCATTAGTGGTGGCCTACTAATTTTTACTCACACCCTACTCAGGTAACCATGGGACTTGGGTACCTGAGCATCCCTCACTTATTATAGAATTAGGTTGGTCTGAGGCTAGGGATTTCATGATCAAACTGGAGTAGCTTGTATGGGGTTTGGATTTTAGGATGAGGTGAAGATTATGATTTTAGCGGTGCCTCTGGTAATTTTATTCTATTTTTAGTTTTGTCTATTTTTTTATTTGTATATATGATTATCCTAATGAGTGATCTATTTCATATGATTTTATGTTGGAATTTTTATTTTATTTATTATGTTCAGTACATTTGTTCAATTTTAATACTTTGATGGATGTTTATATTGATGGATGAGTTTTTTATATTGACATTATGACTATGTACTATGATACATGAGGTATTTCCTCCCCAAAATACCTCCTTAGACCCTCAATGCTAGTCGATGGCCTTTGGTATTCATGGAGGTATGCTTGAGGTCACATGGAGGTCTAGAAAAATTACTGTTCAAAGTGAGTTAGGATAGGACATTATGTTTTCTCTCTTATTTTTAATTTTTATTTTGTCTATATTATATCCAGGATGTATCATCCATCTCAACCTTATTTATTTTATCGGGTTTTTCTTTAGTCTCATTGCTTCCCATTTTCCTTGTGGATATTTATAATTTATTATGACTTATTTGTATTATTTTTTACTTTAAATCTAATTATTAATTTATCTTGTATATCTGAATTATGAATGGGTCATTCTAAACTTCTAGTAGAATAATGTTACTTGTTTAATCATATTTATTGGGTGAAATCATTCTTTAGAGTGATTACTTGATGCTCAGGCACTATTTTCCAGCCCCTAAGAATTGGAAATGACCTTCGGGATATGTCGTAGGCTTACTTGAGTGTTTGGATTAGGGGTGGCCTAGGTTAGTTTTTAACATTCCTCTTTGGGTATCCATAAGCTATATATACCACTAAATGCTTAGAAAGTATCTATTTCAAATAACTGCCAACTAGAAGCTTATTTTAAGGTCCTAAACAGAATAATATTGAGAGAACATTAGTTTGGAATGATTATAATACTTTAATATTGTATTAGGATGCTACCCATTGTAATATTCTTGAACCAATTTATTCAGACCTATAAAGATGCTCCTTGAAACTCATACATTTAGCCATCATTGATGAAATTCTCAGTGGCAGTTTTTGAGATATAAAATGGGAGGGATGTGAATTAGTTTTTGGTATTTGGTTTTATTTTGAATTTTGATGGTGAAAGAAACAAACACACTGCAAGTATTATCCCCTGATGAGGATTTGGGGCAGGAAGCACTCTTCAGAGCATGGCCATTCAGATTTGGATGAACGAGAGGGCATTGCTTTTCCATTAGTACCAATCTTGTGCAACCTTGTGTGGGACATCTTGTTGAGTGGTCATGTAAAGGTAGAGGCTTGACATAATAATGTATTCACTTGGGTGGGGATGTTTCTTATAGTCTTGATCTAGGTTACTTATTGTAGTACTTTGTTTTGGGTTTCCCACTTTTTACTCAAAAGTGATTTTGAAAAGAAAAAAATAATTTTTAGTCAGTCAGCATACCCCACCACACCTTGATTAGCTCAGTATCAAAGATGACATAAAATAAGGTATAAAGTATAAAGGTTCTCATGTTTGGTATATCTTAAACCATAGGTGTGAGGACTCAATATGAAATAAGCACCCATATTATACCAAATACATAGTGTGTGATGCTCCATGTGGTATACATAGTAGGTCATATATCATAAAAAAATATTTTTATGCCTCATGAATGAATGTAGTATCTATATATTAAACCCACCCAAGATAATATTCATATATCATCACAACCTTTAATACTCCATGATGAACACCAATTAGGGATAACCTAAAGTTATAATTTAAGAGGTTAGTTTTATTTCAACAATATATATATCCAATATTAGAGGATGATATAGTAGAGACTTTCTTTTGTATTACATGATAAATTTTATATTATTAATAACTTTTAAATATACCAAAAAACCATACATGCGTTATCATTTAATCATATCTCATATATATACCATTATAGAGGCTTTATGTTTGCTGCATATTCAATGTTTTGTTAAACTTATCACATCTCCATGAAATTCTTGTAATATATCTATGTAACCATTTGATAAATCTTATAATTAAAATCCTTTAGTGTATAACATTTACAAAGAATTTTTTTTCACATTAAGGTGGTATTATAATTTATAATCTTTATGTTCAACTCTTTGAACATAATATTAAAACTTATTTACTTCACAACATCTACTATTAATAAATTTTGTTGTCTATATGTAATACTTTAGGAAATCATTATCATCATTATCTTTAGAACTATTCCATTCAAAAATTTACTTAAGATAATTTCATATAATTTTTTAAATATAACACTTAACATTAAGATCATGTTTTAATAGCATACCTTGAACTATTTTGGGATATAAAGAAACCTTAACTTTTAATTACATTGGCATAACCATTATTTTTTATACTTTAAACCCCTCTTAGTCCAAAGATAATCTCACTCACCTATTAGAAACTATATTTTCTCTAAAACATATTTTTAAGCCACAAACTTCTTTGTATTATGGAATAAAAATTATTTCCATAATGATAATATTTAATAAATAAAATATTAACACCATATTTTAAATGGTATTCTATGAGTTTGGAAAAATATTCTAAAAAAAGAATTTATTTTTTAACATATACCACTAAAGGGGTGGGATAATATCACTCATATTTTAACAAATATCTTAGATATAATCTTTTATCGTTGACAAAATAGATAAAACATTTTATCATTATTTTCTTTTTTAAACGTCTTATTGAACTGGATGAATCAGAAACCATCAGTATCAAAATAACCATCTCCTATTATTAATAAAAACTCTTTTTTTTACGAAAAAAAATTATAATATCTTATAATTGAAAATACAATGAAAATATAACTCCTTTATTTAGATCCATTTGTGCTTGAAATATATTCTTTTTCATTCCATAGTAGCAACATTTTCCACTCTATTTGAATTAAAACTAAAATATCTATCTATATTTCCCTTAATGTATATCTTATGTGTATGTAAAATATTTATAAAATTTAAAATTGGTATAATATACCATTTAAAATGTTATAATTTATTTCTATAAAATTAATAATTGACATGGAATCTTTATTGGGTTTCTCATACCCCTTCAGGTATTCTGGGAAATTATGTCTCTAATGGAAACAAATTTCGCAATGGAAACATTATATATCCTTTATAACACTTCCTTTAAGTTTTAATTACCTAGGATAAATATTATATAATTCAATCTTCTATTTCAAAAAAAACTTTTAACCATATATACAGTAAACAATGGCACTAGTTCCTAGACATCCCATGTCCAAAAAAAACTATCCCCAACACTTTGAGTAAATCAGGTAAAATTTTATTAAAACTAATCATATATTCATAACCTTTAAAATAATGTTTATTTAATGAAATATATATCTAGATCAATCCATAAAGAAATCCCCTACCTCTCTAATTCATTATCATGATCAATCATATTGAGTATGTAAGCATAGACTAAAGTTTCTTCAACCATTTTTCATTTAAAAATTCTTTGGAAAACATTAAATTAAACTATATTATGCTTCTTGTAATAATTTAGATCTATTTATTGATCATGTTAAATACTATTCTACTTTGGAAGGGGTTAATAATCACATGTAATTTTCTTTTATGATTAATAACTATTATTATGTTTTTGTATCAGTGTAATAAGTTAATTCTATTAAGATTATTTTTCTCTATGATTGATTTTAAATATGGGTGTTATGATCATGATTATAATGATGTCATTTAATCTACCACAAAAAAATTATCTGATAACTATCATTTTTTACAATCATTTAATAATGAATATTACTAAATGTACTCACACTAAAATGATAATAACATTTATATCATATTATATCCATTAGTGGTCCAAGATCTAAATTTCAGATAGCCTTGTTCACTTTGGCCTTTCTCTTATTACTTAACTATTTATTTTGACAATTGTGTCAATAATATCATATATGAATTGTGGATAGTTAACTGGAAAAATCTTCACACAAATCCATAAAATGTAATATCCTAACAAAGTTCTTCTAGTTTCATAAACTTTAAGGTTTCTTAGTTAATTGTAACCAAAATTTCAAGCCAAATATGGATACAAAATCTTATTATATTCACCCATAACTTTCTTTCCTTATCTAAGATAATTCATAGGCACCTTGATTTAGTAGATTCTACCCATTTTGATGATTGGGGTCTTGAAAACTTCTCACTTTGTAATTAATCTAACACTTTGTATGTTAAAGGATCTTAGATCACACCATATTATCTCATGTATTCTCTTTATGTGTGAATAATTTTAATGATTTAGTTCTTTATCATATACCTTTAACCAAATTAATATGTTCAAAATATATTATTTTATAATTCCTTATAAAACTTCTAATTTATGTTATTTTCTCTAAAATAAAATCCAATTATATCCACACATATCCAAATGTATCCCATTTATAAGGTACATGAACCACTTTCTTGTAAAGTCTTAAAATCATATGAAACCAAAATCCTATAATAGGAATCATGGTATGGTAATTAGTTAACCCCCATTTTTCTATATAGAGCCTAAGCCCTCATTCCAATGAGAAGTCTTACCCAATGTCCCACTATCCACAAATCACTACTCAATAGATTACTCAATTCCAATATAATATTAGCACCTAATAATTGTAAATCATAATCAACCATTAATTTATTGTTCATAAACCATGAAAAATCATATTCTTAGTTGAATGTGATGAAATATTATGTTATAACTAGTATACAACTCCTTATATACATGGTATGAAATTTAAAAGATATTGTTCAACAATTTAAATTAAAGCATTCATTCATTCATAATATAGAATTTATATTTAGGAATACAAAAATAGTAATACTAAATAAATCAATAATTCATAAATTTATACATGACATAAACATTTATGATCTTTTCATAAATAATTAATTATAAATAATTTATAATTACACGCACTTTATACAAATTACATAACATAAATAAACATGAACTTTTAATATTTTTTCAATTTAAATTCTTTAATATTATCAATTTTAAAGGTATTTAATATTAATTAATTCATATTTAAAATATTTTTTACTTATGAAAACATTTATAATGATATAAACATTTAATATTTTATATAAACATATTACATAAATTAAATATCAACTATTTCACTTTATTTTAACATTTATCAAATTTACCAAAACTCAATTTGTTATAGTTTAAGTAAAATTGAAAAATGATGTATTTTAATATGAAAATTTCATATTTATGTCTATAAACACTTTTTAAATTATTGTAAAATCCTACATAAATATCCTTATTTTATGATATATAAACACTTTATAAATTAATACACCATGTGAATCTACTTTAAACCTATATCATATCTATCCAAAAAAATTGTATTGTTTAAACCACTCCCCACTCCAATTCTTCATAGTCCCCTAAAAATTTTAATGCAAATAATTTTTCTTAAAAATATTAAAAAACATGGTTACTTCCCCTATAAACCACAACATAGTTTATTATGTGTGACAAAATTTTTCAAGGGAACCATAAAGATTTTTAATTAAGTGAATGTATTATGGTAAGAACCTTAAAAATTCCTATTTTTTAAATGATGACATGGCTTCACTTAGTTGCATCATGTTTTTCTTATGAAAAAATCATTTCTATACTACCCACACTCATTTTTAGTCCAAATCACATCATAATAAAAAAAAATTGATGCTCTATTTTCTATGAAACTTTTACATGAATTTTTTCCAAAACCATGACATGGTTTTGTAACATTTATAAAACAAAAATCATTTTTCACTTAAAACACATTATAGTAATGAAAAACATCAAGAAACATGGACTTTTTTTATAAAAGGTTTCATGGTTATTGAAAATCATATTATCCCTATTTTTTTATCTATATAAAAAGTAAATTAAAAAAAATGGATGTGTATATAATAATAATATATGTTTTTAGATAGGAAAAATTTTTTCCAAATGTTACAGAAAAAACAACCAAAATATGATTTTTTTTTCAAATATATATTCATATGCTTATACTAAATAAAATAAATAAAGGACACATACCTTTACTCAGATGATATAAACCATATAATATTATTTATAGAATATTGATACATACCACTAATAAGTATTAAATAGAATCATTCCTCTAATGGTATTCTTAGGCTATGTAAATCCCCCAATACTTGGAGAGAATTTCTTTTAATCCATAATCTGCTAGAACCTTGGTTCAAAAGATAAAAGAAAATAAAAGTGATATAACTTTTACTTGAGGAGTTTACAGTTATATCATGGAAAATTTGGTTGCTACTAATTATAATAGGCTTAAATATATATTTATATATCCATTGAAGGATTATCTAGGGAACTCAAACATTTGGACATCATTATGGAAACATTTCATTAATATACTAAAATTTATAACTCATTCTAAGTAATACTTCAATCCTCATAATGATTTTTGAAAATTTAAAAATCAACATAGAAATGAAAACTGATGAAATCAACATAACATGATGATCCAAATTAGAATGATATCCTAGGTGGAAGAATCTTATAAACATGAGTGTTATTTTATAATGAATTTATCTTCATGCATTGAACCAAACCATAGTGACCCTAACTACATCATAGTATAAAATAGTTGAAGCTATGACATGGTTTATATCATTAATTCATAGTTTGGATATAGTGAATAGTTCTAAAAAACATCAACACCCATCTCATCAGGTTAAGGCTTAACTTCCATGAATTTCCATACTAATTGGGCATTCCATTAAATCTCACCACAACTTATAATTCATTCAAAAATAACATGTAAATAAAAATATAATAAAGAATAAAAAAATATAATAAATGAGGGTCCAACTATCACTTAATATACCTCAAGAAATAAATAAAAAAGGGAAGTCAAAGAGGGAATAACTATAAACATAACATATCAAATATCAATTTTTGAATCATTCCCATACTTACACCTAGGTAAGTCATTATTATATCTCAATACCTTTTTCTCATTACCATGTCATTTTTTATTTTCACATTTAATTATCTAAACTCACACATCAATTGAATATATGAAATGCATTCATGACATCTTTAAAATAATGTAAATAGTCCCACATTTTCATGACTTATAAATATCCAAGAATACATCATGAAATATTCACTTAGAAACATAAAGAATGAAAATAAATCAATAAACACATAACCAAGGAAGCTGGTATTTAAAATCCCTTACATTTAACCTTTATTTAATTAAAATTTTAATATAAAACTTTTTTCATTTTAATAATTTTATAAACTATTTTTAAAATTAAATAAATCATATATTCATTTTAATATCAATATACCTTCTACAAAGTGTTCATCAATGTAATAACATTATACTTCTATAATTTTATAAATTTTCCAGTGTTCTGGCATCCTCTTTGGGTTTCTTAAACCCAATTTCCCGTATTCCAACACATAGATTCATACTAACATAGAATAAAACCCATGATAAGGTTATAAGTCACCAAACAAGACTCAATTGACATACCCTATAAAAAGATCACACATTCACGAAAATTGAGTAAATCGCTTTAGAGAATCCCTTCACATATCACCTAAATAGTGGGTTTAGAAAATATTCTATATAAATTAATGAAACTTAATAGATAATGATAGGATAAACCATAGCCCAGTCACTCAGATTCACAACTACTGATAGATACTTCATTAGACATCATATGGAGGATTAAGATCATGAGGAAGAGAGAATAAATTAAGAGAAAAGGGAAAGATAAGGGTATGTGGTTTGATTATATAGAGGGGGAAGGGAAGGAAAGTAATATTTTATAAAAATATAGAATAAAATGAAAAAAAATTCCATATTTTAAAATATGTGGTTCAGACCACTACTGAACTTCTACTGGACCGCCACTAGAGTTATGGTACCACAATACCCTTGGTGAATCTCCCATGGAACTTTAGTAGATGCGTGAAATGTATGACAACTATTAATGCCTTACTGTACTTATATTGAATTAAAATATAGGAATATTTGTCTAATACTATGAGATTAAAAAATCCAAACTCTTGTATAATTAAAATATATTTTTAATTTTAACCTCCTATAATCCCTTTAAAAAAACCACACCCAATTAAATAAAAAATGGAAATATTTTAATTTTAACACTGCCATGGAAGTATGAGTTATTAAAAAATACTCACTATTAGGCTTTTTATCCTAAATAAACCTCTTAGATCATCCTCAATATAAATCCATGACTACTAAGGACTATTTTTAATTTCACATTATTTAAAATCATCCAAAAATAAATAATGTTCTCCATATACTTATTTCCAAAAGTAGTGATAGTCCAAACTTTTTACCAAATTAAAATTTTACTTATTATATTACCTCTACCATTACTCCATTTAATACTATAAATGCACATAATTCTATCATTTCTAGATGAATATTATTGTTATATCATTTACTATATGTAATGTTCAACTATTCCATGAGCCTATTAGTTGAAATCTCGATAAACAATGATTTCAATTCAATTTCCACAATGTGTCCAAAATTTCTAGATACTCTATTTCTAGATATCTATTATAACTTACATGAATTGAATCATTAGTATAAAAAACATGTATCTACATTAAAATTTCTCCATCATCCCCATCTTAATTTCTCTCTCATTAAATCTCTCTTTGTTCCCTCATAGTCTAGGTTCATTCAATTGAGCATCCCATGTTATGCTCCCCACTATTAGGGTTTTACATATCTGAATCATATTAACAAAATAGTACTATTATCGAGTAATAAAACCTAATTACACCAGTATTATGTAGCGTTTTAACTTATCCCATCTTATTTAATTCATATAAAATTAATAATTTAATTATAAAAAACCTAAATTACTTCTCATGTGATCCCCACTCGATGGTATAAAAATATAGTATTCTATTTCACAACTACCTCCTAACTGTAATTCATCTCACCCCATAAGTATCCCAGTATAATTGAGTCACCTTAGCTAATACAAACTAAATAGAATGAAGTCAAATAATGATTCTTGAAGTTTATCTTATCAATACTTCCCAAACATCATTCATAAATTATCAATCATTAATTATATGAAGATAATTAATAAATGGATAAGACATAAAAATAAACCGATTTATTATAAACTCATCGAATAATATATCAAATTACAAATATTTTACAACCATCTCTAGTTGACACCTACTAATAACTATTATTATTACTACTTCCATCTCTAGGTAGGTTTCTATAATAATTCCATAAATACCCCATCTTGACTCATTGAAGGAAATTTTTTTTGGGTCTACCATGAATTTTTAATTTAGCTTTCTTAACAAATAACATTTAAAATACGTAAAATGATCTCTCTACCTAGGTGGTTTAGGTAAACAATATTTTTCTCTAGTTGTTCTATCATCTATTTCCCATTTTCAATTCATCCAATTTTATTTCTCCTACTAATGCGCAAATCTTGGAACCTATAAAGGTAATGAATGTATCTAATACTCAATTTCCTAATATTTATGTCTCTATTGATAATTCATTATGAACTAACATTATATATTTAGGTAAACATAAAGGCACCATCCATTCCTTAAGTGAATAGAGTGGTCTATTTTCCAAATATCGAGCCTTCATAGACTCATCACCTAATCCGATCAACATAAACCAAGATAGAGTCATAAACCCAAAGGCTTATTCAATGAAATTAATTTCTTATTTATAAATATTTATAAAATATTATATCCTATTTATTATTGTAGATCTCTGGTCTGGATTAGGTTCTACTGAGAGGGGGTGAATCAGTGGTTCCCTTGTTTTATAAATTTTTTCTCATTTTAAATTAAACCTATTGAACTTGTTAAGGTTCTAAAACCATTCAATATTTTCTCTCAAATTCACCTAGTGTGCAGTAGTAAAATAAGAGAGGTAATCGCATAATATTTATAAGGTTTGTTAATGAAAGTCTAACTCCTTTCCATGTTGGTTACAATATCTCCTACTCCAACCAAGAGACTCTATTTGATTTTGGCTCTAACCAAAAGACTTCTTAATCCAACTCTAATTGAGAGACTCCTTTTACTCCTAGATCTAACTAGAAGACTTCTAATAGTGACAAAACCAAGTGAAATTCTTCACCTTTATTGAAGTTTTTGATCCATTGTAAGTTGATCTTTGATCTTTCTCCACAAGATTGTATGATATGACTTGATCATGTACTTCCTCAAGAACTCTAGATATACTGGCCTCGAGACTCCTTCTAGATTTGGTGCAATATAGATTATACTTCATCAAATTATAGGGTACATATAATCACATTCGTCAAGAATTATCTAGCTTTGTCTCACTCTAAAAATTCTTCTTGTATAATGAATGTAAGGTGTCTCAAAATGATATTACAATTCAGTTAATATTTTTATAACCTACATGCACATATTTATACAAAAATATTGTGCATAAGAATCTCAATTAATTCCATGATCTAAATTCTCATTTAAAAACTCAATTAAATGTGTTAATAAATTAAACACATTTAATTTCTTTCTCCTTAAAATAATAATATCCAAATTTGGGTATCAAATATATTTCCTCTTCCATTGAATACCCCATTATTGGTGGGTTTTAAATTCTCATTTGAAACTACAAAATAAAATTTCAGGGGTATTTTATTTTTTATGTAACCTCATTTAAATACCCATGATTGGTTATCCAACTTTTCACGTGGCTAAGTGCAACAACTGCAACTCATGCATCATGCATGCATGCAAAACTGCCAGGTTTAATGTTGTATCTCAAATTCCCACAAGAATCGGGTTTTTTATTAATTATCATCTGTAAATAAAATACACCACATATTATCATCCTTAAACACCCTACTGAATAAGGTTTAATCATTCTCCACGTCATAAATTTCTAAAGAGTCATGGTTTTTTCTTTTTTGATCACACATGCATCCTCCCTCATTTAAATACCCAATGATTTTGGGTTCTATTTTTTTCACACGGGGTATTAATTTTGAATACTTGTAGCTCCACATCATGAATATTCTTTATATGTTCCATATATTTTTAATGTATGTAATTCGGATCTTCATGAATGATCCTTTTTGGTTGAATATGTGCAAAATAGAAGTATAAACATCATCTAGTAGGTTCATCTTCATCATTAAACCATCACACTTTAGGTTCCCTCTACTCATGCATATCCATGGATGGATATCATGTGCAATGTGCATCTTGAACTCACCCAGAATTCATAATATCATCAATGGCCATATCAAACATGTTCATGGTCTTGCTCATGATATTAATGGCTCAATCATGGTGGAAGAACCACTATAGACCACCCTTGAATTCAATTGGAGGAAGATAACCACTCAACATGATCAAACGACTCAAATGAATTGTGTCATGTGGTGTGGAAATGTCCTAATTTTTTAAGTCGGATGAATAGTGTTGCATATTGCCACATCCTACATTGAAACCATAAGTAGTATGGGAATATTATATAAATCAACCTTGATCATTAGCATCCATAAATCTCATCCCATCTAATACCGTCTCGTACTGGTCTTACCATCACGATGCCCTACACAATGGCATTGTCGCCTTTCCCTCCTGTACTCTTCTTGAGCTCGCTCCTATAGCCTCTTTACCAATCTCTAACTTATCTAGGATTATTCCCTTAGTCATTGTTGACCTTTGAGTCCCATATATATATGGGTTTGAGCAAGCCTTGTCTTTTTCAGTGGGAAATATATCTTCTCAAATTTCTCATGCAAAATATTTTAACATGGCCTTCATCAATTCAATATCCACTTTCATTTATTCTTCAATATGGAATTCAACAATCATGCATGGAATATTCATTTCTTCTTAATTAAATTTGATTTTTCATGTACTTTACTTATAGTAAACAATGTTTAAACACATTATCATATGTCATTGACATTTGAGATCACTTCAACAATCATTTTATTTAAAAACATCGAAAATTTATCAAGTGTGACATCCAATGCAATGAATCTATAAAAAAATTCTAGGAATCACCACTTAATAAAATATTGACATATCATTGACAAAAAATTCAATCATTGGGACCAAAAATCTTTCCCTCTATATTTTTTTTCCAATATATCTTCACATAATTAAAAATTAAACATGTGTGCTAAAAAACTTTCTCCCCTTTTGATTGTCAAATGAAAAAGATAAGTGGGTGGTCTTACCATCTCATATTTCTTCTAAAAAATATCTTCTCATATTTTAAATGAATGGGATGATATCACATGATACTTAGAAAATATATTTTATCAAATCAACTATAATTCTACTTGGGAAAACTCTATGTAGAATATAAGATTGAAAAAACCAAGGTTGTTTAAGTTGTCTATAAATAATACTCACATGTAATATCAATCTTAGAGTTCATCAATTCTCAATAACTATTTTCCAATTTTCAGGATTTTCAATGAAATAAAAAATCCTACACTCTTTAATAAACACGTTATAATGTTTGGGTGCATAATAATAACTGCCCTATTGTAACATATTTTTTATCAGTCAAGAACTCATCCTTAATGAATATAATTAAGAAATATGGATGAGATTGTGATTGGAATACATCAAATCTCTTAAAAGATACCCCTCAATGGATGTACTCATAATTCTAATCATGGAAATTTTTGAACTCCATTATGAAAAATATTTACCCTTAAATTATCTTCATGTTTGCTCATAACACATTAAAAAGGGAATAAGGAGGAACCTATTATTTCTTTATAAGAAACATTCAAGGTGATATTTTTCTCTCATCCTTTGTTTCTTCTTATTTCCAAGATCATCATGGGACGTCCTTTATTTCTTGTTGATATGATTCATATATTGTGAACATTTTTCCTTCTCATTAATTTCTACATTTTGTGGAGTACCTTTTTTCACCTCCTTTATAGCTGGAACAACCTCATGTTTTTACTTCTAAATTTTTTTATTTTCTTCAATGAGATTTTGTGTGTGTACATGTATTTTGGTTCTTAATAAACCTTTTTTTTAGGATCATATTCATTATCCAATTCATTAATCCTATTTTCTATCTTGATAGGTTTTTCTTCCTGATAACCAAACTTTTGGTAATTCATAGTAGTGGAGTGTCTCCTGATGTCTTCTTTACCCTTACATTCATTCTTCCATGTCCAATTCTTTTCCATATGATTGAATATTGAACAAATGAAACATTTACCAAAAAATTCATAACTCATTTGGTCTATCATTGATTGAGATAATGGAAAAAATATAGTTCTTCTAATATCTTTGGGATTGTTGGCTTTGGAACAACTACTCATGTTATGCCCAAATTTTTCATAATAAAAACCCTTTGTTTATTTCATCTTTTATGGGAAAACTGTTCTAGATTGTGCATGGTACAAAATTTTACTTCCAAACATAAAATATAAGTTCATATTTATTATTACACATGTTGAGACAACTTTTTTAAGGATCTTTATTTTCTCTCTAGAGGCGCTCAACTTCCCCTCAAGATATTGTATTTTCATGTCATTCTTATTCAACTCCTTTTTAATGGTCATTTCTTGTCTCCTCATTATTTTATTTTCCAAGGTCAAATATTTCACCATTGAATAATAAAAATAAATCATGTTTCTCCATTGGCCTTATTTTTCATTGAATGATCATTCCTTGGAATGAAAATTTGATGTTGTTCTCTCTTCATCACCAAAATCACATTATTTTCAGCTTTATGTGAGAGTTTGAAAGAGTATATTCTTTTTCTATAAGAGGGTTAGAATGAGAAATAATGATAGGTTTGGTTTTTTACCTTGATTGGGGAGAACAACTTCTAGGATGGCTTCTTCTTAATATTATTTTCATTAAAGGAAAAGATATTTATTTCATCTCTAATCATTGGATTCTTATTAGGAAAATGTTTTCTTTCATTATTCATTTTACCCCTTTTGAAATTTAATGGAAGAAGGTAAATAATCTCCTTGCAATCTTCATCAAATTTCATTCTCAAAACTTCTTGGATATTTAGAGGTGACCCAAAATTTCATACAACTTATAGGTTAATATTTGATCTTCCAACATATGCTTGTAGGATCTGAATTGCTCATATACTTTCTAAAGAACAACATTTATTCTGGTCTTGATACTCCTTTCGGATTTGGTATAATCTGGATTCTCTATCTTTAAATGATTGGGTATATGTAATCACCTTTGTCAAGAATTACCCATCTTTGGCTCACTCTCAAAATTATTCTTGCATAATGGATTAAAGGTGTCTCAAAATTCTCTTACAATTCAGTCCATATTTCTATAACCTATATGCACATATTTATACAACAATATTGTGCATATGAAACTCAATTAATTGCATGATTTAAATTCTTATTTAAAAGCTTGATTAAATGTGTTAATAAATTAAACACATTTACTTTAATTCTCCTTCAAATAATAATATCCAAATTTGGGCATCATATTTATTATCTCTTCCTTTGAATACCCCATTATTGGTGGGTATTAACATCTCATTTGAAACTCCCAAATAAAATTTGGTGGGTATTTTATTTTTCATGGAACCTCATTTAAATAACCATGATTGTTTTTCCATCTTCTCACATGGCTAAGTGTAGCAACCATGAATCATGAATCATGCAAGCATGCATGCATGAAACACTTCCCTATTTAATGTTGTATCTCAAACACCTACAAGATTTGGGTTTTTTATTGGTCCTCACATGGAAATCAAATACACACAACTTCTAATATTTAAAACCCCCCCAATGAATTGGTATTCTTCATTCTTTACATCATAAATTCCTAAAGAATCGGGGTTTTCCCATTTGGATTACAACTAGGACCTCCCTCATTTAAACACCTCATGATTTTGGGTTATATATTTTTCTCATGGGGTATTCATTTTGAATACCCATAGCTCCAAATCATTCATCTTCTTGATATATTCCACATATTTTTATTCTTGTAATGTAAATATTCATGCATGATCCATTTTTATTGAATCCATGAAAAAATCTCAGCATAAACATCATCTAGTAGGTTTGTCTTCATTAGGTAACCATCACACGTTAGGTTCCCATTTTTCATTCATATCCATTCATAGATATCATGTTCAACATGTATCTCGAACTCTCCTGGAATTTAATAGATAATAAATGTCCATATAAAATGTGTTTTTGGTCTCATACATGATCTTAATGGCTCAATAATGGTGGAAGAACCACTGCAAAACACCCTTGAACACAGTTAGAGGAAGAAAACCGCCCAGTGCGATCTAACAGCTAAGTTGAGCTATATCATGTCATGTGGTAAATGTCCAAACTTTCAAGTTATATGAACAATGTCACATGTTTCTACACTACACATAGAAAC
Organism: Viscum album; assembly: GCA_963277665.1. NCBI lineage: Eukaryota > Viridiplantae > Streptophyta > Magnoliopsida > Santalales > Viscaceae > Viscum > Viscum album. Next base: position 626,232,037 of record OY728132.1, read on the forward strand.
CATCAGTGGTAGGGTCATGGTATATAAAGCAATCATGATCATTAGTGTCCATAAATACCTTCCCCTCTGGTATCGCCCCATACTAGCCCTGCTGTCATGCTTCCCCACATGGTGGTGCCACGACCTTTCCCACTTTACCTCTACGTGAGCTCACTCTTATGGACTCTCTACCACTTTCTGTATTTTTTAGGCTTGTTCTTTCAGTTTTGGTTGACCTTTGAGTCCCACATATAGCTAGGATAAAGTAGTCCTTGGCTTTTTCAATGGGTAATCCATCTTCTCAAATTCATCATGCGGAATATTTTTATATGGCCCTCATAAATTCAACATATTCATGCATTTTTCCTTCTATATGGACTTCAATATTAATGAGTGTAATATTTATTTCTTATTCATGCAATTTTTTTACATGGAATTCACTTATGGTAAACAATGTACAAACACCTTAGCACATGTCATTGACATTTGAGATCACTTCAACAATCGTCTAATTTAACAACATGGAGAAATGATCAAGCATGAAATAAAATGTAATGAATCTATAACAATTCTATAGACATCGCCACTTTATCACATATTGAAATATCATTGACAAAAAATAGAATCTTTGGAACCAACAATTATTATTATTTTAAAACAAAATTCATTGAAAAATAATGCCTAAAAACTAACACTTGGTGAGCTTTCATGCTTCCCGTCATAGATAAACATTTCCTACCATTGTTATATCGAAATATATATAATTTACAAAAACAATTATACCCAAATATGAATGGTTATATCATACTATTAAAATATTCTATTGATTTTTTCATCCATGTCTATATTCCCCTAGTCCCACATCACCCTCAAAAAATGGTAAATGTTACATATAAAATTCATGAATATCCCTAACCACCATAAACTATCAAATTATAAAAACTATCCACCAATGCTCAAAATAATTTAATATATATTTGAGTGTAATTTATGTTAACTGATGATTCCACTAGTGGTAAATAACCTGGTATAACCTCTAGTTTCATTCTGAGATGTCATTAAGGTTGCATATATTTACACTTTCAAGCCTAGAATTATCATATTAATTATCTATAACAAACCTTCACTCATTAGAAGTAATTCAAGTACTCCACCTCCTACATATCACATATAAAATAGAAAATATTTCATTTATAATACCAAAATCGTTAATTCTTATGAGAAATCACAAAGTGTTTTAACATTTTGGGTCCAAAAATCCTTCTACATGAGTTCTCATAATATTATTTCACATAACCTTTTAATACACATAGACCATATATTAGAAACACATGTATAATTATATATATCACCTAACCACTTATTTATCTACTAATAAACCATTTAATTTAACATTAAATATTTACATGTGACATTTAATTATTGTTGGATTGTAATGCATCTTCAAGCATTGTCACATCATGAGAGAATTAATCATAGTTTATAATTTATTTTCATAACATCTAATCACTAAAACTACAAAGTGTAGTATATCAATTGAAAGTATTGAGTTAAATCCATTTTTAATTGTATATGAGTTTTATATTATTCAGTTTATCTTGATTATTTTTTCAAAGAGTTTTGAGTAAAAAAACAATTAAAAAAATAGAAAACAAAATAAAGAAAAGAAATTTTACAAAAATTAAAACCTGTTATCAAAAACAAAAATGGTGGATCATTTTTAGAGGATATTTTTTAAAAGGATAATAATATCATTCTCTTACGTAATAAGATGGTTTATTATTTGTGAAACTCTCTAAGAGAAAGTAATCTCTACATATTCAGTGTAAATTACTACTACCTAAATTCATTAAATTCTATATGGTTAAATAAATCTAAATAAACTAAGGTGAATTATCATCAAATATCAAAAAAAATATCTTTTAATCCCATATTTCCCTACCACATTAGGGGTCCCCCATTAATTTCCACTTCTCATGAATAGAAACTAAGGAATGAGATAATAGTTTTGGGATAAATATAATACTAATTAAACACATTAAATCCAAAATAAAAATCAATCCTATATATTTTATCACCATCCTCCTACTCTTTATATACAATAATTTAAGAAAATTCACATTTATTATGGAATGGGAATCCATCATAATAGAAATAAAGTTCTCAAGGGATATGATAAATTCACACTTAGAGAGAATAGTAAAATAAATTATAAAAGAGAAGTGGGAAAACATAACTGACATTCAAAGAATTAATCATCTAATCTAAAAAAATCCCTACATTAAATATCTCCCTAAATAGAGTCTTAGTCACCAAAAAATTATTTTTTTATCACAGTCCCAAAAGTGTCAAGTATATCTCATATATATAGATCTTGGCACCATCATGTGTAACATAGAGGTTTTAAAAAACTCATTAAAATATTTGTATTTTCCTCCTAATTGGTCATCATTATGATATAAAGAAAATTATTTTTGATTGTGGAAAAAATTTCATCATTAAAAATATTGTATATACCAAATATCATGAAACATGCTTCAAAATATTCAATTATTATTTGACACTATTCAAATCCTACTTCAAGTAGGTTGTGTCATGACATTTGTGTTGTAAAGTAGGCTTCCTTTGGTTAATATATCAAGTATTGACCTATTTTTAGTTTCTAATAGTATGATGAGATTTCCATGGTGAAATATCTTCACATATTCTTCAATTTTAATATTATACAGCATGGTTGTGGTATATAAGTAAGAATTTTAGTGTAAAATAGATCCTTAAACTTATAAATTTATACTTTTATACCCTCATTACTATGTTATGAAACACCCACCTATGATGTTACATAGAGTTCCACTCATCCAATAATAGAAATGTTTTTGTAATAGACTCTAATTTATAAGCCAAAATGTGTTACCCCTTGTCTTGAAGTATAGTGTATAGATTATGTTGTGTCTTTATATTGAGTTATTCCTCACATTGTGGTGTTTATTGGTTCTCTGCGTTGTTCTAACCCATGCTATATATGCTCACAAGTTATGAAATTTTTCATGGAACACTTATTCATCATTTCTCGCTTGGGGATTGTCCTTGGGTTGTATAATTTTCCTACACTTGTTTTTTGTTGTCCTTGGTCAACCTTCCATGGATTGAGCTTTATTTTTCTATTTTTTTGAATGGTGTTGCTCTGTGAAGTGGATAATGTGACATGGTTAACACATATCTCAATTATTTACCAATGAATTATCCATACCTGTCCTCTTTATAAATCCTATTCATACCCATTATGGTGTAGCTGGTATCATTATAGTGAAATGGGTATTTATTCTAATTTTCATGAGTTTCCCTAATATGATAGTTTTTGTGTGGATCAAATGGTTATTCCATGGTTCATTTATGGTTGATTCATTAATAAATCTATTGAAACATCCTCATGACATGGATTAGTGCATTGTGGCATGAAATCTATGCACTTTCTTAAAAATTCTAAAAACTTATCCTCGTATCTTTTAAAGCCTGATTATACCAAAAATCATTGAAAAAATATCAAATTAGGTATAATATTATTAGTTAAATCCATCAATTCATGAAAAAAAGTATACACAAATTTGGGTTATCAAATTCCCCCACACTTGAACATTTTCTTTTCCTTAAGAAAAAACTCAACATTAAATCGAAGAGGATCAAAAAATAAAAAAAGTGAAATATTAAATCAATCACATTCATAAAAATTTAGTCATAATTTAAAATTTTAAAAACACATAACTCATCAAATCAAGCATTTCCTAACCATTCCATATCTATCATTGTAATTAAAATCTCTTCTCCTTTTTCACTCACATTATTTAACCTCTCATCATTATCTATTCAAATTATGGTTTAAATCTCTTAAATAATAGATAACCTATAAATAAAAATCATTAAATAATATATATACTCAGTCTTACATACATAAATTATATCTATAGGCTTGTAATTTATCTCAATATTCACTTAGAAATCCAGCACTAAAAATCAATCGGTCTTTTCATTAATTTTCTTATAACACCTCCAGTTTCAAGTATTTAACCCTATATTTATGTATTTTAGGTATATAACGTGTTTGGGTAAAGTTTGGGAGGGTTTGGAGACCTTTTGAAATGTTTTGGGTCTTTTCTAAAGGTTCACCATTAGTGGAAACTGTGAAAATCCTATAGGAAACCAAGCATAATGGGATAGATGCTAAGGGGAAGGCACACGGGCAAGTTCACATTTTGTCCAAACCATGCAGCCACATAGAAGAAAATATGAAACTTGAGATAGTGGTATTTGTCATGGTTGGTGCACGATTGGGAAATCATGAAAGCCATCTATTTGATGTTCCTTCTTGGGACAGAATTTGGTGCATGGTTAGCACACGGTTTTCCTAACCATGTGACTAACCATGCACAGTTTAAAAACTAGATCCACAAAAAGTGGATCTAGGTCAAGATTATGTTTTAACCCATTAGTTTTTCTCCAAATTAACCCTAAATAAAGAATTTTTACTATAAAATTCTAAGGAGGCTTCTCCCATTGATCCAGGGGTGATATGAAGGCTTCTCTTAGTGTGTTGAATCCAGATTCTCAAGGTACGTCATCATTCTAGACAGTTTTTTGGTTTTCCTTAGATCTACTTCTCCCTCTCTCTTGGTTTCTTAGATATACTTCTTATATAGATATATCTAAGGTATTTTATTCTAAATATGTTGATATTTGGATTTTTTATCATAGGGGAAGATATTTAAGGATGATTTTTGAAGATTTTAACCAGTTTTGTTAGTGTTTGAGTGTTGTTCTTCATTTTCTTCATAAAACCCGAGGTAGGTAGCTTCACTCTCAACTCCTCTGTTTAAAATATGAAGGCTTAGTTTCAAATTTATTATATTTATTGAAATTTATTATGAAATTGATGTGAATTTATTATTGAAACCCTCTTAGTGATGGTTTATAGAATTTTGGAAGTTATACAAATTTTTGGAAATTAGAATTGGTAACATGATTTTAAAACAATGATTTTAAAAATTTTGTTTGGTTTTGCTGCATGGAAGAGTTTTTCCAATAAAATTTTGGTTTTATTGAAATGTTTTTTTACAAGTTTTTTAATTAAAGTATGTTTTTATTGAAATGGTGGAAATAGTTGTTTTGGAATTGGTTTTGGCATAATGGTTGTGTATGTTCATGTGCATTCAGGATGAATAAAGGGTAAGAATTATGCCCATCATTTTTGAGATGGATAAGTTTTAGGGATTTCCCCCATCAAAAACAATATGCATAAGGGTAAGGAATCCCCCCCCCATCATTAGTGGGATAGATAAGGGTCAGGGCTCTCTCCCATCAAATAGTTCATTAAGTGACAGCTCAGTGAAAGGATGACTCACCACTCATGATTATATGGAGGTATAGGTTGCATGCATTATAGGGTGTGTGTATATGTGTAATGGAATGAGTTATTAAAAAATGGATCTTTTGGAATGGTTTTAATGTATTTTTGGGTTGATTTCCTTGGATCTTGTTATTGTTTTGAGAAAACTATTTTTCTATGGTACTTGTTTATATTTGGATATAAAGTGATTTTAGAAATTTTTTTATATAAACTGTTTTATATAAATATGCAAGCATTTTATATCCTAGTGGCCTGAGTATGGAATCCATTTGGGGAAAACCTATTGAGTTTTATTACTCACCCCTTCTTTTTAACTTTGGTGATTTTGCATATGTTGTTTATTAGGACATAGAAAAAGGTAAAGTATCACAATTTTATAGTGTTTATTAGTGATACTTTGTTTTTTTGTGGAGTTGGATCATGGAGCATGAGGAGTTTTGTGGCTATGTGGTTATCTTTGAGTTTTTTTTTGTTTTACAGTCATCTACTGTGTATTTGGTTGTTTTGTAGTATTTTGTTATGCTACATGGTTTTAGTTTGATTTTAATATCAATGGTTACTTTGAGTTTTCTTTCATTGATATCATGAATCATGTAGTGGTTTATTTTTTTATGAAATTATTGGTTGGTTGTTTTAATTTCAAAGGGAAAATCATCTTATGACTGTTAACAAATCCCTTGGCATTTATTTCTAGCCTTTGGAATCTTGGGGATGTCTCTTAAGACCAAGTAATGTCCTCCCGCCTTCTTAATCCAATAATAATAAAAGGGATGTTACAATTGGTATTAGCCTTGATCCTTCCAATTATATTTGTGGAACAAGTGGCATCATCTTGTTCGATCCTTGTTTAACAAGTGTACTTTAGTTCTGTCAGTCTTGGAGTTGAATTTTATTATGGTCTATTCCTTGTGTTGGGTTGGTAGAAAGGACTATGATTGTAGAGACTTGAAATATAGAGCATAAAAATACGTAGCTAAAAATTTTTATGTTGAACTTCAAGTTAATATAGAGTTGGATGCATAAGTGTTTAGGATACACTTATAGGAATTGGAATCTCATTGTAATGGGTTTAGCCAATGAGATAAGCATGACATGCATTAGAGGAATGTCTTCCCACTATGAGTTTATACTTCATTTTGAGTAATGATATATAACATGGTGTAATGAATTGATTTTTTAAAAATATTGAAATTTTTTTCAAATAAAATATTTTGAAAAAAAATCATGTTTTTGGTGTTTTAAAAATGGTTTGATTTTCAAAAGAAAGTTTAAATTTTTCAAAAAGGGTTGAACATGGAAAATGTTGATTTTCTAAAGAAATGTTGTGATAGTATGATGTGATAGAATTTTAAATTGTTAAACCTTCAATTGATAAAGAGTGAGACTTATGGAGATTATTGTTTGTATATGTAGGTGTCATGGTAATGGGTCGGATGAGGCCATTAAGAATGTGGTTGCACCAGAGCCACATATAAACCAATAACCAATTCAAAGGATCATTTAAGCTTTTCAAACCATTGAATTAATATTGAAAATAGATAATTTTAATTATATTTTTCACTGTTATAAATCTAAATGGAGAAATTATGCTTGTCTTCACAAGATGAGGTGAGAACTCCAACACTAAGAGCAAGAAAAAGTGGGACACCTATTCTCAAGGATGTGGAACACTTCAAAATCTGACCACAGGATAAATTAACCCTCCTCCAAGACACATGAGAAAGTATAGCTGTTTTTAGTGTGGTTATATTTATCATTTGAATCTAGAGTGTACAAAACCACCACAAGCATGCTATAATTACAATAAAATGGGGAAACTTCAGTGTTATGGTTACAGTGCTTCGAAGATGGGTGTTCAAGAAACTTCTCAAGTGTCACAGTCATCATATGCTTTTATAAGAATAGGGAAGAAGAATACCTCTTGTCAATGGAATAGAGTTATCCATGGTGATTATATGAATACCACGACTAATTAGGCAGTACAATCTTAATAGACCAATAGAGAACAAAGTGTAGCAAGCAAGCAATTATATGGAGTTGAAACCGTTATGGTGGATGATTAGTTTGGACCATCAACCATGAGAGGTACAATTATTGTGAATTCCACCCTTATGAATGATTTTTTTGATGTGAGTGTATCTTATTCCTTTATTTCTTCTTTTGTTGTTGATGTTCTGATTTTAAATGTTCATATGATGCATTCTATGATAAAAGTTCAAACTCTTATTGGTCAAAGAGAATATGGATATTTTGTGTGCAGGTCATGTTCTATAACTATTTATGGAGTTGAGCTAAAATGGTATTTCTCTATTATATAGATGGATTCCTATAATATAATCCTATGTATGTATTGTTTTACTACGTTCAAGTCTCACATCTACTATTATACCAGAAAAGTCAGTTTTACGACTAAGGATGGCATCTAGAAGCACTTTTGAGGAGACTGGAATGTAAAGGCATGTGAAATGGGATTTTGGAACCATATGTTGGAATGATATCATACTAGTTAGAAGTCTTCTCTTTTAAATCGATGAAAAAATTTAATAATAGCAGTTTTCCATCAATTTTACATTAGTTTCCAGATGTGTTTCCCAAAAATTTCTCACCATTTCCACCAATGATAGAAGTAGATTTTATAATTGATCTCCTTCTGGAGACTAGTCTTATTTCACTTCCATATTATTGGATGGAACCAACATAATTAAGGGAGATGAAATTTTAGTTAGATGGTCTGGAAAACAAAGGGTTCATTCATCCGAGAACATCTTTGTGGGTAAAACCGGTCTTGTTTGTCAAAAATGTAGATAAAACTATTTGGTTGTGTGTGGATTATCATAATCTTAACCAAGTTACAATAAATAATAGGTATCCACTGCCATGTATTGATGATATGTTTGATCAATTCAGGGGAGTTCATTGGTTCTTCAAAATTGACTTCCAATCAGGATATCACCAATTGCATGTTCGAAAGGAAGATTTTCCAAAGACAGATTCCAGAAGTATATATGGCCATTAAAAATATGTGGTAATTTCTTTTGGTATAATTAATGAACTAGTGGTCTTTATGGTATTTATGAATCGGATATTTTAGTAGTATTTGGATTCTTTTATGGTGGTGTTTGTGGATTACATATTAGTGTATTCAAGTACAAGGGATGAGCATGAGAAACACTTAACGACAGTTTTGGGAATACTGAGGGATCATCGTCTATATTCCAAATTATAAAAGTGTAATTTTTGGATACAAGTGGTATGCTTTATTTTCCATGAAATTTCTAAAAAAGGTGTTTCTATGGATCCATAAAATATAGAAGCTATTATCTCTTGGAAACTACTAAAGAGTTTATTTGAGATATGGAATTTCCTTGGTCTAGATAATTATTATCAATGATTTTTTCATGAATTCTCATTACTATATTCACCTATGACATCTTTGACAAAGAATAATGTCCAATTCCAATGGGATGAGAAATCTTGAAATCCTTTTCTAGATATTAAAGTTATCCTTACATCAGTACCAATCTTGATTTTTCCAGAATAAGGACAAGGGTATGTGGTGTATTGTGATGCTTTGGGATCCAGGTTGGGATGTGTTCTTGTGAAAGTAGATCATGTTATTGCATATGAATCAAGGCAGTTATGGGTTCATGAGAAGAACTATCCAATACAAAATTTTAAGTTAGCTGACGTAGTCCATTCTTTGAAGACTTGGCGCCATTACCTCTTTAGTGAGAAATTAATTGTGTTCATGGATCATAAGATATCGAAACATATTTTCTCACAAAGGGACTTTAACCTAAGACAAAAAATGGATTTAGTATCTCAAAATTTTTATATATGAATTGATGAATACACTGGGAAAGGGAAATTTGATGGCAGATTCATTAAGTAGAAAATTTTATGCTTAGTTGGAAAAAGAAGCTTCAAATGAGTGGAAGTTGATGTCAGTCCTAGATGAAATGAACTAGGAATGTGAAGACCAATATGAAGTTACATACATCTTTCTTGTTTCATTCATTCCTAATTTGGTTAAAACATTTAAATATGCATAACTGTCTAATTTAAAATGTGTGGATATGAGGTCAAAAATCAATGGTGGGGAGACCATTGAGGGCTGGAAGTTGGATGATATTTTAGTTTTGTGGTTCAAAAACCCGATGTTCATACCTATGGATTATCAGGAATAACTTCCTCATGATCACCACCATTCAAGATGGGTTGTTCATCCTAGAATACGTTAGATGTATAAAGCATTGAAATCACATATTTGTTGGGTTGGTATAAAAAGAAAGGTGTATGATTTTATTTCAATATGATTAACTTTACATTAAGTTAAGTTAGAACATCAGTGACCAACAGGTATTTCACAGCCTTTACCTATCCCTGTTTGTAAATGGGAGAAGATATCCATGGATTTTATAATATTTTACCCAATAATTGTTCAAAAACATGATGTCATATCGATGATAGTGGATCAACTCACAAAGTCAGCTCATTTAATACATATTTATAAATATTATATGGTACTGGACTTTTCAAAAAAAAATATCTCTGAGAAGTGCTATGAGGCATGGTGTACTAGTTTCAATAGTTCCAGATAGATGTCCAAGGTGTATATCTTGTTTTTGGAAATCATTATATAAATCCCTTGGGTCTCAATTGACAATGAGCATGGCGTATCATCCTCAGATGGATAGGAAATCCAAAATGATGTTAAAAATGTTGGAAGACATGTTGTGGGATTTTGTTATAGATTTTGGTGGCTTATGGGAAGATACTTGGGAACGTGGGAAGGAAATGAAAGAGAAATCAATAAAACTATTTCAGATAAATGATGTTTTATACTTTTTAGGGATGAAATGGCCAATGGTGGGGAGAATTTAGCACCCACAATTTCAAGTAAGTAACCCTCTATTTATGTATTTTAGATATATAATGTTTTTGAGTGAAGTATGGTAGGTTTTGAAGACATTTTGAAATTTTTTTGGGGATTTTATAAAGATTCATGATTTGTACATAGTTAGTGAAAACCATGAAACTCCTATAGAAACCCATGCACAATGAGACAGAGACTAAGGGGAGGGTGCGTGGGCAGACACATGGTTTTTCTAAACCATGTGGAAACTTAGGAGAAACTTTGCAACTTAAGATAATAGACTTCGGCATGGTTGGTGCATGGTTTGAAAACCACGCAATCCAACCATGTGATTTTCTTATTTGGGATAGATTTTGGCACATGTTTAGCGCATATTGTTTTTAACCATGTGACTAACCATGCACGGTTTAAAAACTAGATCCACAAAAGGTGGATCTCAATCGAGATTATATTTTAACCCCTCATTTTTTCCCCAAACCGACCCTAAATTTGGAATTATTCCTATAAAAGGATAAATAGGATTCTCCCATTGATTAATAGGTGATATGAAGGCTTCTCTTGGTGCGTTGAAGCCGGATTTTGAGGTATGTCATCGTTCTTTGTAGATTTTATTGGTTTTCCTTATATATACTTCTCACACTCTCTAGATTTCTTATATATACTTATATTGAGGATATATATAAGGTAATTGATTCCAAATATGTTTATATTTGTCTGATTTTATGATATGGGAAGAGATCTAAGGAATTCTTTTAGAGATTTTACCCAGTTTCGTTGGTATTTGAGTTTCGTTCTTCATTTTCTCCATAAAACCCAAGGTAGGTGGCTTCACTCATGACTTATATATTTATAATATTATGTATTAGTTTTAAATTTATTGTTTTCATTGAAATTGGTTATGAAATTTATGTTAATTTCTTTTTGGAAACCCTCTTTAGTGACGGTTTATAGGATTGTGGAAATTAGGCATCTTTGTGGAAAGTGGAATAGGTAACTTGATTTTAAAATGATGATTTCTAAATGATTTTTTGGTTTTTTTGTATTGAAAAGTGTTTTCACAAAATTTTGGTTTTATTTAAATGTTTCATTTCAAAGTTTTTTAATAAAATTATAGTATTATTTAAATTGTGTATATGGTTGTTTTGGCGTTGGTTTTGGTATAAAGGTTGTGTGTGTTCATGTTCATTCAAGGAAGATAAATGGTAAGAAGTATCCCCAATTATTTTTGGGAAGGATATGGGTTATAGATTTTCCCCCATAAAAATGGGATAGATAAGGTTAAGTAATCTACCCCATCACTAGTGGGGTGGATAAGAGTCAGGGCTCTCCCCCATCAAATGGTTCATTAAGTGATGGCTTAGTGAAAGAATGGCTCACCACTTGAAAGTATAGAGAGGTCCAGGTTTCATGAATGGTTGGTTGTGTGGATATGTGCAATGGAATTAGTTATTCCAAAATGGAACATATTTAATGGTTTTAAAGTATTGTTTTGTTTCTTTCCTTAGAGCTTGTTATTTTTTTTAGAAAAAAAAATTCTATGGTACTTGTTTATATTTTGATATAAAATGCTTTTAGAAATTGTTTTATATAAAATTTTTTGTATAAATTTTCTAACATGTTCTATCCTATTAGCATGAGTAGGGAAGTTATTTGGGGAAAACCAATTGATTTTCATTACTCATCCCTTCTTTATCACTTTGATACTTTTACATATATTATTCATTGGGGAATAGGAAAAGGAAAAGTATCACAATTTTCTAGTGATTCTTAGTGATAATTGAGATATTTTTGGAGTTTTATCATGGAGCATAAATATCATTGGGGTCATGTGGTTGTCTTTTAGTTTTTTTGGTTTTGTATTCTTCCACTGTGCACTGGGTTGTTTTGTAGTTTTCTACTGTGGTACTTGGTTTTAGTTTTATTTTAATATCAATGGTTGCTTTTATTTTTATTCCATTTATATCATGCATTGTGTAGTGGTTTATTTGGTTATGACATGTTTGGTTGTTTTTTTATCTTCAAAGGGAAAAATTTCCCCCAACTATTAATAAATCCCTTAGAATTTATTTCCAGCCTTTATCATCTTGGGGATATCACTTATGGCCAAGTAACATCCTCCCACATTCTCAAGCCAGTGAGAAGAAGATGGATGTTATAGTTCTAATGTCACCAAGGCTTAAGATGGGTAGGTGATGATGTAACAAATTTGGCATAAAGGCTGAAAAAAGAGGCTAAATTATTATGGTAAATTTACTAATATTCAATTTAGATCTATAGAAAAATATTTTACTTTATCTCCATAAAAATACATTGGCTACTACCTCTTTATCTTCTTATTTCCCAATGGATAACAGAAATTTATATTTCAAAAAATTAATTTATTTATTCTTTTTCTCTCAGATTTTTTTCAATGGAATTTTTGAAACAGATAGTCCCACAACATTGAATTTAATATCAATATAGTACCTCAATACCCACCATCAATATCGTAATGAAACTAGTTTTAGTAGTTATCATATTAAGGAGGAATGTGTATAGTCAATGTTTAATCCAAGGTATTCTATTTTCTCACTTTTTTTCAAAATGATAGAGGATCAATAGATCATCATTATAATTTATCTTATGAAACATATTTCTAAAAATAAATATATCAATCCCCATTTCTCCATTTCATTAAACATTTTACTTCATCTTCATGAAATAACTAGATTATCTCTTAAATATTAATTTAAAACCATGAAATTATAGCAAAAAATTATGGTAATAAGAGAAAATTTAATTATAATGAGGCTTACTATAAGAAAATTCATGGTCTCTATATGCTTGTAGAAGGGACCAATATAGGTCATGTTTCAAGATCAAGTGTGATAAAAAAAATTAATATATGGCCCCAGTCATATTAATGTGGTTCAAAATCATCATTCATTGATAAGATCAAAAATAATGTTCTATTAGTCATGCATATCTCAATAATATCTCAAAAAAATGGGTATTGTAAATAATATATAAAATAATTTTTATAGTTCCTATAAGTAAAAGAAATAAAAATATATCATTCAATAAAGTATGGAAATGGATAACAATGAACATTCTATTAAATTAAAATTACCAAGAATTAGAATCGTGAAAAGAAATGGTATTAATAATCACTTTAAAAAATCAATATTGTAATGGATATGAAACTTCCCAAAACATTCACTTATAAATTAATTATTTATCAGCCTGATCAATAAAATATTTTCAACATGTTGAAAATGTTCTCTTAATTAATGATGTCTCTTGGTTTAGTCAAGGTTAAAAATATACAGTGGGTCCTAATATTTCCACCACCATACTTTAATTAATCATTATCCTCAATGTTTAAACATATCAATAGTTAGGCATTAAAATTTGGTAACTATATTACAGTAATGTAATATCACAAAAATATATAAAAAAACAAAATTCTTCCTTGGAAAATACTTTCTATTTTTATTGATCCTTTGTTGAAGTGATGGAATTGAAGTCTGTTCACATAGTTGAGTGTTTTTTATGGAATTTTCTATAAAATTATTAACTTGAATGATAGTTACCTAAAAATTATATATCAAATGAAACTGTAAGATAGTGGTATTTCTCAACAAGTTTCATGTATATCCAATATATGGGTATAATAATTATTTTCAATGAACTCAAAAAAAAATTATGGGAATCTAAAGACATTTTTAAATGAAAAAAGGAAAAACAATTACCACAACCACAAAAATATGGGTAAGGAATCTCTTAAGACTCCATAGTTAGATCCTTAACCTTTCCATAATACAATTTTTTTCCTTTATTCAATATATATCTTGATAGTGGAAGAGGTTAATCTAACGAAGATGTCGACCATGACTAAGGTGGGTGGTTAACTAGGGAAGTATAGGCATCATAAATTTGAGGATCGGGTGGTGGAACCTCTAAAGTAATATGGTTTGGGTTCTTATTATTAAGTGGGTTATTATACTAAAAGGGATATTATATAGGTAATTGGTGCTAATGGAGGGGTATTTGTGGTGATAAAATCAACTGGATTGGGTGTTATCTCAATGGTCATTCCCAAAAACTGGAATCAGTGGCTAAGTCTCTAGAGAGTGTGATATTGAAGGGGTTGGTGTTAATGTGTTTGTAGTGGAATAAAGGGTGTACCAAACCACATATATATTGGGTGTATCTATTATAAACATAGAGGTTATCAAATAGGTTTTTGTATCCATAAATTGGAACCAATTGGAAGCATCACTAAACTTATCATTACCCTTGAATAGGTAATCTAAATACAATTATCAACATGCACTGACATCACCTAAAGAATCTCATTTCTCATATAGAGTAGTTATATGAGGTGTCATATGAAACACGTGATTTAAATATTATGAAGATGAAATCTTTTGAGTGGGGTTGTTGAGGGATGATCAATGGGAAGAATTGGGAGTATGTGTTATAAGGTGGATGATATTGGGGTGAAATGGGTAAAGGTTATTATAATTGAACTGAGGGTGACTAAAACCCAAACTCTAGAATATTATATGTTGGATCTCCAAAATATGCCAAAATATCACACAAAAATACTCATCCCACTCCTCTAGTATAATGGCTGGTGGTATTTACAGAGCTAGTGGACTCGTCGATTTCTCTCTTGATGTAAGGGGTTTGTATAGGAAGTATGTCACCTATGATTGGTTATCATTATTAATATCCTCCTCCATGAGATAGGAATAATATTTATCCCACTAATATTTTCTCTATTAATTCCACAATAGTCCCATCCTATCCAATAGATATAGATATATGAATTTGATCCTTCAAAGGGAGTAAAGTGGTATCGATGAATGAAATAATCCAAGATTCTACACCTGGTGAGTGAAATAATTACCACCCATCAATTTTCCATTCACCTTATTCCACTTACCCTTAAATATAAAACAAACTATTATGGCGTGTTTAGTTTTCTCAATCCCTATATATAATGTAATATGAACACATCTTGAAGGCTAACTAAGACTTAGGGATTCCCCTTGGGAAATCAAGAATGGGTGATAGCTCAATGAATGTTTTATAAGAGGTTGTATTTATATAAGTTCTATTATTTTTAATTATATCATGTTATACCATTGGTATAACTACCAATATCTTTCAAATATCTTATAGATAGGCCCATGTGGGCTCAATATCAAACTCTGCATATGCTTGTGTCTACACAAACTAAAAACTATAGATACCAATGCCTATTTCAAACTTATATAATGATAAATAAAAATAATGAATATCCAATATGAAAGTAATTTCCTATAAATTTAACTCTAGCATCATAAAAAAACTCTTGGTTCATCTCCTTGAATGCCTCCTCTCACACTTATATATTGTGACATAAATGCATCACTGTGATCGCATGTATAACCTATTAATTTGTTCTAATATGTCACATAATATCCATATACAATTTATTTTTTATCCTTATGTTATTTTATTGAAAATTATTTAGCTTGTGGTGGTGTATGAGGGTATTAAAATGAAGATAGTGGTAATGGTGATATTGGGACAATAATTTGAGTGACAGTAAACAAGATATAGGGTTGGATGACTTAGAATATATTGGGGTGGGGGATGAGGATGAGGATAGGAAGGGTTTAGGGATCGGTGTATGTTTTAGTGGTGTTTTAGATATTTGTTATGGTGGGTTTTTTATAATTTATTTTAAAATTTATTAGGTTTTTTTGGGGGCTTTCATTTAGGTTTTTATTTTGGATTGGTGTTGGTGGTTAGATTAGAGGGAGGATCTAATTACTTTATTCTAAACATTTTAGATGATTAGATAAGGATTATTTGAGATAATATGTGGTTTAAAATGGTTTATTGTGTCTATTAGGAAGAAGGTGGATAGTTTGGAGGCTTTTAGGTGTTTGAGGTATTGGTTGGGAAAGGGGGTGATGAAAGGGTATAGAAATGGTTTGGGAGAGTGGGTAATAAACAAGGATGGTATTATAGGGGCTTGATAGTTTCAATAACGTTGTTTAGGAATGGTTTGGAGTGTTGGGTGGTAGATGTGATAGAGAACCAAGAGAGTTTAGTATAATATAAATGACACAGATTAAGGTTTTGCATTAGGTTTTTATACATTTTTAAAATTCTATGATGTGGCTACCTGTATTATGTAATGGTGGTATAAAACTCTCTTGACCTATGATCTTTAAAATTATATACATAATAACGTTTCATTATTGGATTTAATATCAATAAATAATTATTTATAATCTATTTTTCATAGTTCTTCATTTCATTGTGTCATGAAATTACTAGTTAAGTAGTGTCATAACCTTTCAATTATTTTTATAAGGGAGAAATACTCGAATTCTGATACCCATGTTTATACAGCATGACCGTACATATAATAGCATGGTAATTTTCCCATAAATGTTATATTTATTTCTCAACTTATATCTTATATCATGGGTAAATCTATGCACTTAAGGGACTTCAGATTTTAAAATGAAAAAAAAAATCAACTTGATAGGCCATATAAATACTACAACATGGTCATTTGGGTTATAGTGTGATGAAACTTATTAGGGTTCTACTGGCCATAAATTATGGTTTCATCTCCTTTCTATATCATGGTTGTTTAATGTTTTCTAGATCTATTCATTCTAATAAGTTTTTCACATATATCCTCACAAAGAGGACTTGATTACCATTATATGATGTGGTAAAATTTTATAGAATGAAAAATTATGAATTTTCAGCCTTTAGATTCCATTAGGGTATTGCTTAAACCATAATATCATGGGGTGGTATGTCTAAGATAAAGGGAAATCTTATGGGGTGTGACTATGGTGTGTTCCTCTTCCTAGTAAAAGTCAGTGCTTCAAGGTGTTTTTGAGTACCATGGTATTACAATGTGGTTCTCTATACATGTTATGATATGAAAAATATTTCTAAAATTACCCAATTTTGAAATCTCATTCTCACACATCTCTATGTAGTGACACTCTTTATTACATAATGGGGTACTCTGAATATATTCTAATGATTATAATGTTACCTCATAGCTCCTAAGCTACACCATGGTCTCACATGATTTTCCTAACTTTATTATTTCCTTTCATCTAAGTAATTATTTTATCTAAAACACAATTTTAGGGTTATAGAGGCTCACTATGAAAGTTTTAGGAGAAAACCTTAGAGCCTCTAAAATTACACTACTCCAAAAAAATCTTATTCCAAAAACTAAAAATGAATAAAAGTTATATAATAAAAATAAAAACATACTTTGGTTTCCTACCTATTAGTTATTTATTTAAATTTAAAATATTGATGTGCCTAATTCTCCTTATTCAAAGAAAAGTGAAAGGATACACCCCAATTTATAGTAGTTGATGTAAGGCTTAAGGAAATGTTTATTCACCTTGAAGTATTTATCTCCATTATTATGAATCTTAATAACTCCATGCGGGAATATTTTTTTGATCAAAAAAGGACCCAATAACCATAATTTGATTTTACTCGAGAAAAAGTACAATCATGAGATAAATATCTATACACTGCATCCTAGGTGTAACTCCTTCTAATAGACGTGCTGGTTATTCCAATTCCCTTCCCACTTCTTGTATGTTGTATCATTGACATAGTAACCCCTCTTTAACACTTTAACTCCCCCAATTTCAATATCTTTCTCCTCCCAACTATTTATTAAATCTAGTTCATGACTTGAAATACCTGATGTGATTTGTTCAAAATTTCCATAAAAGGGTACCGTGATTTCCATACACCAATCTAAATGAATAAATTTTCAATGGTTTCTTATAGGTTGTTTTGTAAGCCCACAATTCATTATTTATTTTCCTCAACTACACGTATCATTGATTTTCCTCGTCTAATATATCTAGATTTTATTAATGGTATTATTTAAAAATTTACTCCATCTCCTGATTAGATAATTCCACCTACCCACTCATTTGAGGATGATATAGGGTACTTGTGATGTTCCAAAATCAATACTTTTATATAACTTCTCTCAAAAGGTGGTTTTCGCTAATCAACAACATGGGAACTCTAAACTAGGAAAATAAATCCTTCTTTGAAAATTTATTGGCCACCTTCATCATTTTTTTCAAGGTGGATTCAAATTTAACCAACATGGAAACATGATCTACAGACATAAAAATGAATGTGTATATGGATAAATTAAGGAAAGAGCCAATTATGTTGATCTTGAATATGTTAAATACTTCAACCTTTATGATCAGGTGTTTTTGAATCCCATATATTCTTATAATGTTCCTAATTTATAAGAAATTTTCACTAGTTTCAAAAAATATTCTCACATCCTTGTGAAGAATTATCCAAAAAATACACTTTTTATTATCTTAAAAACCATTATCTTTAGTCCATGGTTTCCTCCCATTAGTTTGGCATGAAAAAATTCATTAATTATTTTTACTTCATTCTTGGGAACACAACAGTGAATCACCCTATCTCCACACTAATTTAAAAGAAGAGGGTAATACCAAAAACAATGTTAGACTTTAGAGAAAATTTTATTCTATTATTGGTAAGTAGAATAAAGGGAGATTACCCTACTTTCCAAGTTGTTTATGAAGTTATAAAAACGTGATCATGTTTTGAGATCCACTACAAATAAATATTCATCTAAAAATTCAACTCAAATATCAACCTCATGTTCTCTAACTAAGTGTGTAAACCCCATCCTTGAAAGATGGTGAGAAGATCCATTTTCATTTCTCGTATCATCTTTTATTTAAATATCAAACTCTTAAAAAATAATCCATTGAATTAATCAAGGTTTGGTATCCTTATTTTCTAAAAAAAATACTTTAATGCTACAAGATCAGTGTGTATAACCACTTTAAAGAGAATGATGTTTGGTCTAAACTTATCAATAGTAAATATCATTACCAATAATTACTTATCCATCATAGTGTAATTGAATTTTTCTCATATCAGGGTCCTTCTAGCATAGTAACAAGGTTATGAAATCATGTACATTCTTTATCCAAGAATTTACCCTATAGTATTGTCACTTACAGCATACATCAACAAAAATTAATACTTATAATTTAGTAGTATCATAATGGGGGAAGTGATGATGCATGTATTTAGCTCCTTGAAAGACTCCTCAAGTATTCTATCAAAATTAAATTCCACATATTTTTCTAGAAGGTTGGTGAGGAGTATAACTATATGTGGGAATTCATTGAAAAATATTGAATGAAAATATCATGACCTAAGATGATTTTAATCACATTAACTATTTTTTGTTCTAGAATCTCTTTGATCACATTAATTTTTACATGATAATCCTTTATCCCTTATTTGGATATTTTATGACCCAATAAAATTCTATCCCTGACCATAAATTGGAACATCTTCTAATTAAGAATATGACATGTTTCTTTACATCATTCCAATTATAAGTTAATATTATTAAAACATACCTTGATTGATTTATTTTAAACTAATATATCTTCCATAAATACTTCAATAAAAACCTCTTGCATCTCATAGATGATATTTTTCATGCACCTTTGAAATGTGGAAAGAAAATTACAAAAGATGAATGACATGTGTTGGTAAGAAAAGGTCCTATAAGGATAGTTTAATATCATATTAGCTTGATCTTTTAGTACTAATAGAATTTTTCTATACCTAGAGTAATGACACCACCTTGTTTTAGAGTGTAAAAAACTAATTATTTCCTAGGTTAAATGTAATATTAGTGGTAACCTTAGTTTTTTCTTTAGAGAAGAATACTCAAAAATTAATTATCACATTTGTTAGATAAAAATTGGTGTTTTGAAATTATTTCCATTGAAAATTAATTAAAGTGGCACAATAAGATAATGAAAACAAAATGATGAAAGGATGATTGGGTCAGGGTTGTTTATCCAATTTTAATTCTATCTTTGTCTTAAAAATTTTTTCACCTCTTCTTATTAACTAGTAAGTTTGAGTTTTAGAAATTGTTTCACCTCTCACCATTGGTTGAATAGTTTTTATGAGGTTGAAATTAATTAATATCACTGATTAGGCCTACTCTCCTTCCTATATATGAAACTAAATTAGTAAAAGACTCCTCGATATCTTAGGAAATGCCAGTTAGGTTTTTTATTCCTAAACAAACCAAGAATATCAATTTCTCCTTCAATATGATCCAGAAATCATCAATATATTCACTAAATAACTCTTTACTATTCCATTTTAAATAGACTAAAACATAATGGAAAGATATTATGGATCATACAACACATAATAATAAATAAACAAGATTAAATCAAATACAATTGAATATAATATTAAAATTTATTATTGAATATTAAATCTAGTTTAACAAAAGAAAGAGATTTTATTCAATGAAGTTTGAAGACTCAAGAAATACAAAAGGAGAACCTTCCCTTCCCTAACAAATCAAAGGTTTATCCCACTATTTGAAGGATAATAGATATTAGGTGGAAAGAAGATGTCATTGTATAATTAAATAAAATAGAAAATAAAAACTAAAGAAGTAAACAACAGAAATCTTAAAATCTCCAGCATGAACTCTCAACCTCTTATCATCTTGGGCCGCATCCACTTTTTAAGAGTGCTAGTTTACTTTTCTTTCTAATACTAGTCAAACTCCCATGATATCCTTACTTTTTAATTATTATAAAGCTTCCTTGTTCTTTATATTTCTTTTCCAAATATGATTCTAACTTCCCTAAAAATATAAAACTTTCTATATTTATTATAAATTGAAATATCATATATATTATAATCTATATGGTCACCTCTAATTGGTTGTTGAATGTTGATGTGGTGGCCTGAAGCATTGACTTGATTTTTATATGATCCATAAGAATACATTCAAGTGGCTTGTATGATGCTTGTGAAGAGTTATCTGAGGCTTTTCCTATCCTTAAAAAGATATGTCACAGGCCCCTTCTAGATTTTATGATGCTTACAGTGTATAGAAATGATGCTAATGGAGGTGAATAACATGTTTACACAGCACTAAAAATCATTCTTACATTCACTGGATTCATCCTTCTGGAGAACTAGATAATGGTTACACAGTGCTGGATGATGGTTATATAGAGTGTTGGATGATGTTTATGTGGCCTGAATTCATTATTATGGTGCCAATACCCATACTATATCTTCAATATTTCTTGGTGAATGAATTCATAACAATTATACAAGAATCACCACTTTCTTAAATATTTGTTTTATCAATCATGAAATTTATTTCACATTATATCCTCCAATCCTTCGCAATATAAAGGTAAATAGTAATCAGTAGCAAGCCATTCATATTTCTCCAAAAATAAAATAGGTGAATTAAATTCCCAATTTGTATTTTTTTTAAAATATTCACACAGTCAAATGATTTGATTCTTTTATTCCAAGACTTATTAGAACTCAATGGATTAATAAATAATTGGGAATCAAATAAATTGAAAATAAATAAAATATCATGAATCTATGGACTATGTAAATTCCTCCACAATTAATCCTTGGAATCTTGGACAAGTGATCTTCAAAAATATTACCCAATAAAAATTTAAACACTTGAAAAGATGAGTTCCTTTTTTAATTCCAT
This sequence comes from Viscum album, assembly GCA_963277665.1. Classification (NCBI taxonomy): domain Eukaryota; kingdom Viridiplantae; phylum Streptophyta; class Magnoliopsida; order Santalales; family Viscaceae; genus Viscum; species Viscum album. The sequence continues at coordinate 626,253,910 of OY728132.1, forward strand.
ATTTCTAAAACTTATCACGTTGTCTTATTTTTATTAATTCCATTTTCTTCATTAAGTACATTCAATTAATTTTCACTTCATTTATCCTCCCATTCACACTCATACTTAACTTTTGGGGAATTTATCACTCAACGCTCAAGTATAAATTTTAAGAATATATTTTATCATTATAATTTCGTGCAAGTGTCACCATAGGCTTGATTAATTTATTCATCTCCACCTAATGAGTCAATTATTTGTGTATATCATGGGATATCTTTATGACTTTTTTGAATTAAGGGATTGTGGGTTCCATTGAGAAAATTCTGAGGCATATTAGGAGGTTTGTCTCTCTATTGAAGAAAAATAAATTACTTTTAGTTTCATTCAAGAATTGATTCCCCCTTTTATCACTCTTATAATGATTTAGCTCCACCCCTTTGAATTATTGAAAGGATATCCCACACCTTAAGTAATTCAGTAGTAGTAAGCATTCCCCTTCTCTATTCCCATCATCAATTTTTAATTAATTTTTTTCATTTGGTCTACTCATAAAGGCAGAGAATGACTAATGGTTCTTAGGTAGTTATTTGATATTACTTGCCCCAATTTGGGGATATATTTTTCTTCCATTCAAGCCAAACCAAAATTTCAATTCTTTTCCAAACATCTCCAAGTTGATAGTTTGAAAATTTTCATCTCCCATTCAACTATAGTAATCCTCCAACACCACCTCAGTTCCTTGGGCTATCTGGCATTATAGTAATTCAATATCAATGATATATTTATTCCATATTCCTCATTTATGTCATTATTTCGTCATTAATTGAAATCTAGAATTTTTTTATAGAATCATATTTTTTTAGGTAAATAAAGGTAGATATTGACTTCAAGACAGTGGTATACTTCTATGACCGTCTTAGGATGATATCCAAGATTTATTACCATTCTTATTAGAATGGTTTTCCTCATAGATCAATAGTGAAATTGTTTCAGTAATTCTCTCTATAGATCATGCATATTCTATAAAGAAATTTGTTCCATATCACTTTCTCCCTTCCCTCACATTTTAATTCAACCTAGACCATGTATAAGATTCTAAAGCAAGGAAGATAAGGATTTTTGGATTATAATGCAACTAACTAACAATGTTATTCATGGATATTAAGGGATATAAGGTTTAAATGAAAAGGTAGTCCAAAAATATGATTTCACTATAATAGGGTATTTAAAATCAAAATAATTCACCAATAGTTTATATCAAAAAATAATAAATTATTCAAGGTTTTGACTATATTATTTAGCATATCCTAGTTATTCAAGAATGTCTTCGTTATATTAAGAAAAATTCTATTGTAATATGATGTCAAAATAGTTTCAAAATTCTATTAAGTAAGTGATTAAAATGTAGGACAACATGTTAGGCGTGGGGTTAAAAAATCATTGGTCCATACATAAATTTACCTCACTTATAATTTGAAAACAAACTCATTTTAGTATTCATTTAAGGTGATTAAATTGTTAAAATAAGTTCCAAAACATTAGAATAAGTTCAAAAGTTAAAATAGAATTCAAATTAATCTCAATAAGTCTAAAAAACACACTAAAAATGTAAAATAAATGTTGATAAATTTTAAATACACAAAAACTTTGAAAAAGAAAACCAAATTTTTGAATGATCATAAACTAAAAATCTTAAACTATTATGTATCCCTACCCCGCACTTAAATGATGTAGTATATTCAATGAATTCTAATAGTTTTATCATTTAAATAATATTTTAAATGGAATCACAAAAATCGCGTAAATTTCAATGAGTGGTACCACTTGATAGTTTATAAGAAGGTTCGAGTTGTGTAATATCATTCATTGATTCTTGAGGAAACTATCCATGGAATTTCTTTAGAATGTCCCCATTAACAATAAATGGGTTTTATTCTCCTTTTTCACAATGTATACAACACCAAAAGGATAAAAATGAGTGAATTTTAATGTATATTCCCATGTGTAAGGAATTATATCTGGAATCAGTGTGGTTCTTGGGTTGTATAATAATACTTGGTCCCCTAGATGGAAATATTTTTGCTGGATGATATTTTTATGAGCCAATACTGTACTTTCTTTATAAATTATTGAGTTTTTAAAATATTAAATTATAATGTAATCCAACTATTATAGTTGTAGTTTTAACTATTTTCTTTCTCTTTATATGTATAAACTTATTTCCCCCACTACCCAGTATGATTTTTGTTCCAACTCTATAGGTAGATGACAACTATATCCCTAAATAAAACTACATGGACTCATTCCTATGGGTGTTTTATAAGATATCCTATAATACCATAAGGTTTTTTCCAACCTTTTTCTCCAATATTTTTGGTCTTGTTTAACATTTTTCTCTAAAATATGTTTTATCGCTCCATTGGATACTTCAAAATTCATATTTCTTTATGGGTGGTATGGTGTTGATGTATTTTGATGCACTTCATACTTCTTAATCAAAGAATACATTATATTATTGTAAAATTGGGTCCATTGATCACAGATGGAGGCTCTTGGTACTCCAAAAATTCAAAATATATTATCTCTAACAAAATCACACATATTACTAACATCATCAATTTTAGTGGCATTGGGTTCAACCCATTATGAAACATAATCAACTTCCAAAAGAATGTAAGAATTTCCAAAATACATGGGAAAAGGTCCCATAAAATGTATTTTTATGAGTAGAAAAATTTCACAAAAAAAACTAATTGGATTTTTAGTAATTCCTTTTCTCTTTGAGATTTTTCAAGTAAACTAACATCATTCACACTTTTTTCAAAATTCATGAGAATATTTAAACAATATAGTCGAATAAATTTCTAATTATAAAACATTAATTATTTTATTTTTAGGTCCAAAGTATCCTTCATAAGATATAGTGTATAAAAACTCAATAATAAAATTAATTTCTCTTTCACTCTAACATCTTCTTATCATGTGTTCATTAAAATTTTTCGAATACTAAGTATCCTCCCAAATGTAAAATCTAGATTCAGATTTAAGTCTTTGAAATTGTTTAGGATTAAAGTGAGATGGGACTTAAGAAGTTACCTAATAATTTAACATTTCATCATATTATGGCACATATACTTCAACCAAATAATTTTTCTCTCCTATAATTTTTTATTTACTAGTCCTTGGTTAAGAATCTCAACTTCTTCTATGTTGGTTAACCTTTTTAGGTGATTTTCCACCTAGTTCTCAACTATTTTTTTATAAATGGTATCTAAATAGAACTCTTGGAGTGACCCACTATTTTTAGTGGGGTGGTACAGGTTTGGGTGGGGTGAGGGGTCAAGTCCCCAGGCCTACGATTTACTGTAGTTTTCTTCCTTACATTGTGTTTCTCGGTGGTGGATGTAATGGACCTAATAAATTGAACTGTTGAAGTAGTAGCATCCATATGAATAGTCAATTATTTTCTTTTAACTTCTTAATAAATTACCTAAGGGATTCATGATCAAAAAATATTATGACTTTAGTTCCATGAAAGTAAGATCTAGATTTATCCAAAGCAAATACAACTACTAAGACCTCATTTTTTATAGTTCTGAAATTAAGTTGGGTATCATCCAATGTTCTTAAATAATGGGAGATGACTTGGGGTATACACTCAATTATTTGGGATAAATATACTACAAATACATGATTGGAAGCATCATAAATTAACTCAAAGGTCTGCACCAAGTTTGGTGGTTACATTACTTATGTTGTGACCAATCTTTTCTTGAAGTCATAAAAAGATTCCCTGCACCCATCATCAAAAAAAATAAAAATATTTAAAATGAAAATTATAAAGGGGGATATTAGTCTTACTAAAGTCCTTGATGGACCTTCTATACAATCATGCATGTCCTAGAAAAGATATAACAAGTTTTACACAAGTTGGATAAGGAAAAGAAATTATCAATTCAATTTTTTATCCACCTCGATGCCCATTTGTAAGATGACATTCCCATGTACTATTCCTATGTTTACCATGAAGTGGGACTTTTAAAAGTTAAAAAAAAGTTTTTTTAATATAGGTATTCAAAAACTATTTTCAAAATTTTTAATAAATGATCAAAAGAACTTCCAAAAATATTGAATTCATTTAAAGAAACTTTCAGGAAGTCCTCAATGTGGTCAAAAAATATACTTAATATGAACCTATAAAATTTATCTGGGGTATTATACAATCCAAATATAATCATACTCTAATAAAAGCTACCAAATTTATATGTAAATGTTTTCGTCTCTTAGTCCTTTGGGTTATGGGTACTTGAAAGTATCTGTAAAAACCATCTAAGAAACAATATTGAGTTATCCTTGCTAATATATCCAACATTCGATCAATAAAGGGAATGTGGAAGTAATCATTTATAATGAACAGTTTCAACTTCCTATAATCTATATAAAATCATCATTTATTTTGAAATCTCAAAAATATTAACTATTTTTTTCATTCCTCACAAAGGATAACCCGGTTTTTTAGGAACCACATGGGTGGGGCTGACCCATTGTGATTAAAACACCGGATATATGATCTCTAAAACTAGAATATTTATTATCTCCTTCTTAAAAACATCTATCATATTGGGATTTAGCCTTTGAGGGCTGCCTAATAGGTTTGGAATTATTCTCAATAAAAAATTTGTGCATGAAAATATTTGAATTGATCCCCATAATATCTCTAATACTATAGCCTATTTATTGCAAATTTTCCCTTAAAATTAAAACCACTTTAACTTCTTGGTTTTTAGATGAATTATTATAAATTATTACTAAATTTTTTTATCCATCCATTAGGAGAATATACTTTAAATCAGTAGGAAGTGATTTTAATTCTAGTTTCGGGAGTTATTCTAAATATAAAATCATATTGGGGTTCATTACTTCGAAGAAATAGATTTACTACACATGGGATGACATATTATTTTCTTATTCATGAAAGAAACAATTAATTACATCAAAAAATTTAGAAGTTATATCTTCCTACAATCTAAAAATTGATTTATCCAATTTTTTGGAAATCTTATTTCTTTATTGAATTTTAAATCATTAATTGTTTCCCTAAAGATAAAATTTCATGTAACATACCTGGATATTCATTAGGTTCATCCTCTTCAATGTGGTAAAGTGTAAAAAAGTGATTGATCCTCCTAGGGGTACTTCATATCATCATATATGTTGATGTGGGTGGTGTTGTCTCCAAAATCCATAGTGAGGGTTCATTCATGCACATTGATGATATTATTAATTTATTAAAGAAATTTATACCCATAATGATGGTTTAATATACTGGTGGTTTATATTCCTTTATGTTGAGAACATAAATGTTAGCTATAAATATTAGGTCTCACACTCTAACTATCACATCATCCAAGACTCCTAATAGAAAATCAATGGATATATTTTTTAGTTGTACCACCACTCGTATGAGATTAAATTCTCCCATATATAAAGAAGTAAAAAAATTTAGTGTGTCAAAACATTAATGGAAGCACTTAAGTCACTTAAATAATCAAAAAAAGTCATGGAACCAATGGTGCAAGGGATGAAAAATGTCTCTAGATCATTATATGTTGTGGGAAACTATGGTGTAATCAAAGATGATACCCTTATTCCTAAATTGATTCTTTTTTCCCTTAAAGTATAATTTAATTATTGTATTGTCCCTTTATTAGATTCTTATATATTGGGATTTTCTTGAGATCTTATATAAGGGGAATATTAATATCAAATTTCTAGAATTTTTCTAGAATTTTCTTTTGAAGTTCTTCCTCTTGGATCTTCTTGGATTGGTCCATCCTGAATGTAAATGGGAGTGAAAGGTCTTTCTACTCCCTTTTATTACATTTTAAGTTTATATTTATCCTCTTTCATCTTTTATAATGTTTCTCTTTTTCCACTTTATTATCTTCTTCTCAATACTGGTTTTCAAGAATCTATCTAGATTTTTCAAAATCATCCTCTTTAAGTTATTACAGTTTTTGTTGAAGACTAGGTGTTATTATTGGAGTGATTTCCTTTACACTTATTATTATAATCATACTAACATACCATTTTGGATTAGGGATTCATTTTTCTTCTATATTTATTGAGTTTTTGAATAATATTTGTACTATACTTCCCACTTGGTTTCTTAACTCTTCCAATTCTTACCACAGCTTCCCAAATTTAGGTACTTATTGTTGATGTACTAAGCCATTATCACTAGTTAAGGGCTATCCAAATTGTCTTTTTTGATAGAATATATGGGCTTTTTGGTATATTGGTTTGGTTTGAAGTTTCTTTTATGGTTTTTGTAAAGGTGTTGGGTTCTGTTGCTAAAATGGGGCTTATTGTCTATATTGGTGTTTATTGGGTGGTATAGATTGATTTTGTTAATTTTTTAATCCAAATTAGACTTAGGACTGTATTTATATCCTGGTTTTTGTTTTTTATATTTCCTTAACTAGTAGTCTATTCCAAAAAAAATAGTTCCCTACACTTTATCACATTGATCGTTAAAATGATTGGGGGATAAACAGAAACTGCATACCTTGACTTGAGCATGTTGTTCACGGGTTTACTTCAAGGTCATTTGTCTAAAAAATTTCATTATCTATTAAATTTTATATTCTAAAAAAGGTGGTAAATTATAATATATTACCTCAGTATGTCCTTTAGTGCATGTACCAATTGTTCCAAACTATTGTGAGTTTTATGAAATATTTTCAATGAGTTATTTTGTTTCTAATGGTGATTTTTCTATCAAAGATCCTAAAAATGATTCATCCAAAATATTTCTATAATTTTCAATAAATAATTGATACATTAATACAATAAAGTGGTGTTACTTGATGGCTTTATGTGGGCATCTGGCATAGAGCTTCTTGAACCACTCCCAATAATCGTAAATATTTTCTTCGGATACCTTCCTAATAGTGTAAATTTTTATTCTGATGGTATTAATTCTAGAATAAGGGAATAATATGTAAATTAAACACCTATTTATTTCCTCTCAGTCATGTTCTTCTCCTGGTTAGAGTTTGTACAACCATTTTATAGTGGCGCCTTTGAGTTAAAAGGTTGATTCCCTCTACTTAACTCGTTCCTCGACCATTCTTCATGGCTTGAGTATAGAGTGGAAAAGTGTGAACTATTTTATGTGTTTATTTAGATCTTCTCCTACAAATAAATGAGATTTTGGTAATAGTTATATTAATCTAGTTTTTAATTCAAAATCATTTTGTAACATATGAATGGTAATCTTATTGTTTTAGTTGATGAATTTCAGCACAAACAATCCCCTTAAAGTCTAATTTGGGTTGGATACCATGATGGAAGACTCAATATGAACACAACAAGTTTCAAATTAGTTTTTCATAAAAAATTCCTAAAATTTTAATTTTAATTTTAATTTTTAAATTTGGGTTAGAAAATTCCTTTTTTATTTCTAGGTCAAAATGGAAAAGTTGATTGTAAGAGGTCATAGTCATGCAATTTAAAAAATATATTTTTTAAACTACCATTCGAGAAATAGAACCATGTTTTGAAACCACCCTAATGAAAGGTGTGAAAAATAAATTATTTTATATTTTAAATATAATATTTATTGTATCCATATTGTTTTCACTATATTAGAATCCTCAAAAATCAATTTCCACTTTGTTTAGAGAAAAAAAGTGGGTTTTTGAAATTATTTTCACTGAAAATTAAGTAATACAGTAAAATAAGAGATTGAAAATGGAATGATGAAAGGTTTATTGGGTTAGTATTTTCATACAATTGTAATGTTATCCTGGTATTAAAATTATTGTATCGTATTCTTATTGACTAGTTAGTAGGAGGTTTGGAAATTACTTCACCTCTCACCCTTGGTTGAATAGTTTTAGTGAGGTTTAACATATCATATATCACTAATTAGATCTACCCTTATTTATATCTGGGAAATTAAAATACTAAATCACTCATAAATATCTTAGGAAATACCCAATTGAGTCTTGTTCTTACTAAACAGTCCAAGAGTGTCTATTTCTCCTTCTACATAAGAAAAAAATCATCAAGGTCTTTAAAACTCTTCTTTTTCCAATTCTATCATATATAGACTAAAACTGAGTTAAGGGTGATTTCATATCATAAACTAAGGAAATAATAAATAAAAATAATTAAATCAAATATAATCACATATGATGTTAAGAACTGCTAGTAAATACTGAAACCATTTTAACAAATGAGAGAGCTTTTACTCATTGAAGTTATAATATTGAAGCATTAAAAATGGGAACCTTTCCTTAACTAATTACTCAAATTTGTATCCCTATATTAAAAGGGAAATAGAGAAAATGGGGGAAAATAAGTCATTATAAAATTAAATAAAATAGAAAATAAAAACTAAATTATCCCATAGCAGTAGTCTCGAACTCTCTAGTATAAATTCTCAACCTCTTCCCGACTTCATCCTCATCATTTTTTAAGATATTTGGTTTCAATCTCATTTTAATCATGTTAAATCCCGAGTAAGTTCCTTGATTTTTGAATACATGTAAATGTTTCTTATTCCTTATATTTATTTCTTAACCATAATCATATATTCCCTAAAAATATGCAACTTCATCTCTTTTTTATTGATCAAAATATCAAGCATACTATAATCCACATGGATACCTCAAATTGGTTACATAAATATTAATTTTATACCCTAAATCCTTAGCTTAAAGTTTATATGATCCTTATGAAGGCATGCATGTGGATTTTATGATTCTTGTAGAGAGATTTTTGAGGATTTTCCCGTCCTTATAAAGACATGTCACAAGCCTATGTAGTCTTTTCTAATGCTTATGGTGTATGTAAATGATGCTTTTTTATGTAAAGATCATGTTTATATTGCACTATCAAGCTTAGGAACATTTTATTCATGATTATGGAGCACTAGACGATGGCTATATAGTGTTGTATAATGGTTTGTAGAGTATTGGATGATGGTTATATAGCCTGAATTCTTGCTTATGGTGCCAATTCCCTTTCCATATCTTCAATATTTTTTAGGTAATGAATCCATAACAATCCACCAAGTAACACCACTTTCTTTAACAACTATATTATCAATAATGACATCCAATGTCACTTTCCATGATTCAAGACTTCACAGTAGAAAGACAATGAGTATTCAGTGGTAATTCATTAATATTTCTCCAAAAAATTAAATAAGTGAATTAAATTACACATGTGGGTATTTAAAAAAAATATCCACTCAATCAAATGATTTTCCACTTTAATCACAAAACTCACTAGAACTCAATGAATAAAAATGTAAGGGAATCAAATGATTTAAGTATCAATAAAATAACATGAATTTATGTATTATGCCACATATCTATCCATGAAGTAGTAATACTCATATACGGCTTACTTATCCACATTTTATCGATAAGTTGGAATAGAAAATTATTCATCCTCATTGCGTCATTGAGATTCTAGTAATAGACACAAACTCGCCACCCTATTATCATTAGTGTGTATATTATCTCATCCACTTTGTTCTCTAGAGTCATTCCTCCTTTATTTGTCATGAATTATATTAGTATAATCCATTCACTATACAAAATGGGTGAAATAATCCTAGAACCCAATAACTTCAACGTCTCCTTATTCACCACTTTTTCATTGGAGGAGTAAATCACCACTGGGGTTGCCTTATCCAATTATTCCCTTCTTCAAGTCGAAAATTGTGTGTATAAGTAGAGAGAATTAATAATTTAATATAAATAACTATAAAATAAATATCCTTTCTCCACTGATTATTAAATTCAATCATTTGATGATTTTACTCTTTCAAAAGTGAATCACTTACAATCACTTATAGTACTTATAATTCTCTTAAAAATAAACATGATAGGTTTTTATGAGTTTTTCACCTCTAAATTTGGTAGATTTATGATTTATGGAGCTAAATATTAAAAAAAATCTCTTGAGAGTAGATATATTTCCACAAATAATTCCTCTATTTCTATCTATTCAATGTTTTTATTTATTCTTATACATCGCTTATTTATCAATTAGATCCATCATGGCTTAATCCACTTCAGTTTTCATATATATTAATTCATATCGCTATTCATTAGAAGTGATAGGATGAAAGTATTTCATTTTATCTCTATGTTTCTCTTGCTTCATGAGATCAAATTAAATTGATTCATATCTAACTCAAAACATAAAATTCCCTTTTTGATGTCAATGATAGATTTCTACATGGATAAGAAAGGATGGTCAATATTGACTGAGATCTCTCCTTCTTCTATCTCCAAAATCAAAAAAAAAACATTAGGGAAGACATATTTAACTAACTTTACTAAAATGTCATCAAGAATTCCAATTAGTTATTTGACATATCAGTCTTAAAATTGAATATAAAATCTTATGATCTTCAGTTTTTGTGGCCCAAGTTTTTTTGAAAATATTAGGTGGTATCAACTTGACATCAACCCCTAAACCACATAGTTATTTTCCAAATATACATGTACCAATAGTGCATGGGTTATAGAAACATCCAATATCTATAAGTATTAGAGGGGTTTTATATTCCATAATATTTTAACACTCATGACTTAGAGAAACCACATCCATGTCATCTATTTTTTCTAATTCGATAGGAGTTCCTTGAGGAATATGTTGTATGTCAGTATTTATTAAATTATATTAGTTTTTCGGATGTTGATGTGAAGTTATTTAAACATTTACATGAACTTTTTACAACACTCCTATATAATCCCTTGGAGAATCATATTTAGAAATATAATAGGTGGATAATAGGGATGATTCTTGGGATTTTTCAGTATGTCATTATTTTACCATATTTCTTCCATTACTTTTTATTTACTAGATTCATTAATGGGTTTTATCTTTTTCACTTACTTCCCCAAATATTTCTCTATTTTATTCTTTTTTTAAGATTTATTAAATTTATGGTCATATTATTTCCTTAACTCTATCACTTATTAGTATTATAACCTTCACTTATTCTCTTGGAACCTCCATCTCACATAGTAAAACGTAGAGTAGTTTCTTAGTTAGTTTTTTGAAAAAGTTGTCCTAATTTATTCTCGGTGTTCTAGAATGAACATTGATTATTTTTTATGTAATTTTTTATACTTTTGGAGGGAGTTATACACTTGAGAGATACATTGGTCATTCTAATTGATGTACTTTCTTACCAATTCATCTAAGTAGGGTTGTACTTCATTACTTATGGTAGGAATTTTTGTTGAGTTTGATGAACATTTTGTTAGGTCGAGACTTATAATTACTTCGTGGAAGGCCTTGGTGTTTTTTTCCTTAGGGATAACCTAGAGGATTGTGAGCGTGATTTATGTTTTTCCCACCTCTTTGTCTCCAACCATAATTATTAACTATCAACCTTACTTGTTTTCTAAATTGAATTTATAATATGGTTCTTGTTAGATTTGGTTCCCTATAACCAACTATATTTTTAATTTCAATTATTGATATATTCATGGTATTGAATATTAATAAATATTTTCTCATAATTTGATCTATTGTATAAAATTTAATGTGATAATTTCCTTATATTACTTATTACATTAAAATTTCAAATTATATCCCCCACCATAATAATAATCTTTAAGTGTTATGATAATACACTTAAACACATGTTGGATGACCATATGACATCATCTAATTAGGTATAAATGATACAGGCTATTAGGGGTAGAAGAATCATAAGATATTATTACATATTTTTCTAAATTTCACCATTGATAATCTTTAAGAGATAAGGTTATAAGAATTGACTATCCCATATGAATTACATATGTTTTACGTGTCATTAGATATTCTTATATGTGGGTGTGTGTATTGGTCCTTACACTTGAGATTATAATTAATACATATCATGAGTTTCATACTTAGATGTATTAATGAAAACCATGAAAAATAAAGTCACAATGAGTTATATGATAAGAGGAATTTTTCATGAATCTCTAAACATAAATTTCAATTAACCTAAGAATGAGGTAAAGTGCATACCAAAGCTCGATCTCTCAAGGAGACCACTCACACACACCATTCTCCTATTATTACAATTTACAACTAGAATATACTACTATAAAATAATATTAATATAGTGGGGGTTTATATAATATAAATATATATGAAAATATACAAAGTCAAAACATGATGAAAATAAAACACAAATAATTTAGTGAGAAATGGATTTCGTTCTAGGGAATTTATAGTGATGCAAATCATTAATCTTTAAAATAACTATTAATATTTTACTCAATATTGAGATAAACCATATAACTCAACACTATCATTTTAAAAAAAAAATGTTAACACCCTACACCATCCCTCTACATGTAGGTTAATCCTCTCTCACGTCATCCTCATAATGTTATTCCACCATGTATGAAACATTATAATGATGAAGAAGATTAATAAAGATGAATGGGAAGAAGAAGTTGATATTAGTGAAATCAGATCAACCATATACCCTAATAAATTTAAATAATACCAAAATAATATAATAAAATATAGATATGGATTTATGTATAATAACTCAAATTATCCACTACTACTTTCTTTCAAACAAGCATCAAAGTTAGTTATCAATTTTCATGGTGGTGATGTTTATAAAGGGAGAAAAAAAAGGAGAAAAAAAATATATGAGTGGAAGAAAAAAAAATTAATATATATTGAAAATATATAATAATTTTACTGAATAATTCCACCCAAACTAGATTTTAAAATCTCCATCCCTTTGAAATGGATAGGATATACATTTTTATATGTAAAAGAGTGGTTGTATTTCCCTCAAATTTAGACCTTAAAAATTTAATGCTTTTTTGGATTAATAAATGGAAAAATATGGGAAAGTGGTCAACTGTAAATTTTTTCTTACAAATAATACTCATACACCCACAAAATTTGATCTTATTTGGACAAGTGGATCTGTTGTTATGATAATATTACTTTAGAAAGATGTTCTATCCAGAGACTATTTGAATTCCAAAATTTCAATTTTCCATGAATTTATGGGATTGAGTAAGGAAAAAAATATAGTATTAAAGGTTAAGTAAAATTTTCCTCATCATATTCCAGATCCCCATGTGAAATTTCATCTAATTTAGAAATCCCAATTATGAGATATGAGTCCATCTTTAAAATTCTTCTAATCTATGCATAGATTCCAAGACCTAACTTGTGACTTATAATTGGGTATTAAATTATTGTATTAAGCTTTGGGTTCCTTTCAATTAAATATATCCCATAAATTATGTAATCCTATGAAAATATTTTTCACTTTAGATTAGTGTATAAAATTTTATAGTCGAAATACCAATATGATATAAAAATATTTAAATTCCAGAATTAAGCCATTTTCACAATTGATCTCAAAATATTAATAAAACATAAAATAGAAAAAATTACCCTTAAAAATGAAACTAAATGTATTAAAGAATTAATATTATATAATAAAACATGTGAAAATAAGAGGTTTATCATTCCCCCTATACTTAAACATTTCACTTCTAAGAAATCCAATAATATTTACTAAAAAAAAGAAATATTTTTACTAAGTTCGAACACAAAAACCAAAAATGAAGAAAAAAAAGATCTATTCATCATTGAAAATACCATAACACCTATATAAGTCATATCTAAAACCCCACAATAATTCAATAAAAATTTCATGTTCCAAGACTATGAACGTAATGGAATTTACCGGAATTAATTATTTAACAAGTTAAACTATCGTAAATTCTATAATCCTTAGTTCTTCATACCAATTCTCCATTTCCAACTTCCTTAATAAAAAAATAATATTCCTATAATTAAATTTTACTCATTTTAATCTGGTGTTTTAAATTCCCCTCACATAAATCCATTCATTTTTTATAATTTGGCACCATAATTTTGTTTTGTTTATTTTTTATTTTTTATCTACCTAATATCTTAGAAAATCATGTGGGATCTCAATTCCCTATTTTAATATATTTTAAAAAAGAATTATATGAATAAAAAAATATATTTTTATTTGGATCCCTAAAGTGTTAAATTTTATAATGGACATGTTACTTTATAAAGAGTTCTAAATTTCAGTTTCCCCATGTTATTATTCTAATTACACTAAATTTTCTTCCATTCATAATCTTTTTCCCAATATAAAAATAATAATTCTGATGGTAGTAGCATAAAAACTCACCCAAACATCATATAAATTCAATAACTTTATAATAAGGGAAATATTTCAAAACCATCACAACATTTTCTCTAAAAAGTACAACATTTAAAGATCAAATTTATTACCTAAAAACACAATAAAATTTAAAAAACAAAAATATAACATAAAATTTTTTGAAGAAACAAGAGAAAATAGAAACACGCACAAAATTTCTAAAAACATTTTAACACCCACGCACCCCCCCCCCCCACACACAACATAAGAGTTTAATAACATTCCATTTAAGATTAAATGGAATTCAAAAAGATAAGGGTAGAAAAACAAAAGGGAAGGGAAGATACAACTTCAATTTATTTTTCAGTGGTTGACTTGAGTTAAGATCCTAGTTTCTACCACTTGAAAACATATTAATTATGAAAAAACAAAACCAAAGAAAATTATTGAAATATAAAGAGAAATGTAACTGAGGTTAAAACTGAGTTTGAGCCCCCAAGTGGGTGTTAGGTTATTACTGCCCTTATTTAGGCAGTTGCAGCTGGTTATCACTAATCCAAAGGTGGGTGCAGTTTCTTTGAGATGAACCAACAGATTATATTTATTTAAATTTTCATAAATTCACATTGGTTTTAGAAAAAACCATGTATATAGTACTTTATCACCATTCCCAGAGTAATTTAGTATAACCTTCATTGTGTGGGAAGGAGAATGAATGGGCTCTCTTCATTTAGTGTCACTACTTGTGTTCCCCCTTCAGCATCCAGAGCATGCTCCATATATAATATGTCAAAAAAATTAGAAATGGGAAAGTTAATAAAAAATTTCAATTTGAATATAATTAAATTATGATAAATCAATAAATAAATTTCCCCTTCAATTAGGATAGTTTGAAACTTGATCTCTTTATGCAAGGCCACTGGTAACACTATCATGGTAAGGGAATCTTTATCTTCTTCTTTATCCAAGATAGAAATCCATGTGTTATATAAAACCAAAAATTAAATTTATTTGGCGGTATTTATCAATTATTTTTTCAAAAAACTAATAAAAATTGAGTTAAAAGAAATATTATCTCCCTGAGTAATCTCAGCTTCAACTCCCTCATCTTTTCTCAATGCCTCTCGGGGTTGGGTTGTCGAGGTTGGAGGCAGGTAGTCAACCTACTCTATATTTTATTTAAAATATACCACCTAAATGGTATATTATTCCAAATCTATATAGGTATATAGATACTAATTTTTCAACATCAAATATGGGATAATCATTTACTTTTTCATCATCTACAAAATCAGCCCAATATTCATCCAAATCATCTTGATCTCCCAAATGCATATAAGTTATAAATTTTTATTCTTTAACCGCATTTGTTAATGGTATGAAAATTTTTGTGACTAGTGACTCCATTATTTTATCCTCACAATGTTTTTCAATTGAAATTTTTTTGAAAAATAAGCTTCAATTCCTTATTTTCTTGAGCATCTTTCTAAGATTCCAATTCCTTTAGAGAAGTTTAAATAATTTCCATTTAATTTTTTTACTCTTCAATCATTTTTGAATTTAATTGAAATTAAATATTCCATGATTCTTCCCTAGTATACTAATCAAAATATTTATCAAGACAATAATATGAAAAATCTATTTAAAATTCCATCTTTGAACAAAACAATATTTGCAAAGAAGTCCTATTTTTTAAAAAAAATTATGATTTTTTTGGTTTTTTATGAAAAAATAGTGAGTGAAATCTAATGACATCTCTAAAAATGTAACAAAATTGATAAGATATATTTTTCATGAATCTCTAACAAATGAATTATTTTTTATCTTGGAATCCAGTAAAGTGTACACCTAAGGTCGATATCTCAAATAGACCACTCACACACACTATTCTCCTATTATCACTATATAAAACTATAATATACTACTATAATATAATACTAATATAGTGGGTATTTTAAATAATATTAATTTATATTAAAATTTATGAATTTAAAACATAATGAAAATAAATCACAAATAATTTAGTGAGAAATTGATTTTTTTTCTAGGGAGTTTACAGTGATAAAAATCATTATTATTTAAAGTAACTCTCAATATTATACTCAATTTTGAGATCAACTATATAACTAAAAACCATCCCATTTTAAATTTTAACACACCACACAAACCCTATACATGTAAGGTAATACTTTATCATATCATCATAATAATAATTATACTCCACCCCATATGCAATATTATAATGAAAAAGCAGTATAATAAATATGAATGTGAAGAAGAAGTTGGTAGTAGAGAAAAAGGAAAAAATACATACCCTAATCACTTTAAATACTGCAAAAATCTTATAATATGAAAAATTGATACATAATTTCACAAGAACTCAAATCATCCCCCACTACTTTCCTTCGAACAAGAAGTGAAGCTAGTTCTTAATTTTTATGTAGTTGGGATTTATGAAGGGAGAAAAAAAAATAGGAAAGAACATAGATGAGAGGAAGAAAACTAAAATAACATATGTTGAAATTATAAAATAATATTATAACATCACAACACTAAAACTATCTTCAAAAATTGTCAACCCTTTGAAATAGACAATAGACACATTTTTATAGGCAAAAGGTGGGGTAGATTTCCCACTATTTTAGACCTGTGAAAGTTTGTGCTTGTTGGGCCTACTAATGGAATAATATAAGAATTTGGTAATGTAAAAAAATTACCCTATATAATTAGAATTAATACAGAAAATTTGAGCTTTTTGGACAAGTGTGTCTGATGTTATTACAAGATTACTCAATAAGTATTTTATGGATTAAATATTATTTAAATACCCAAGTACCAAATTCCCATGAATTTATGGAAATTTTTAAATAAAATTGAGTTGGAAAAGTTAAGGAAAATTTTCTCTGATGTCTTCTAGATCTCCATGTGAAATTTTAGCACATTTAGGCTAACAGTTTATTAGATATGATTCCATATTTAAAATTCAACCAAATTGTGCACATATTTGAAGGCCTAATCTGTGATGCATTGTTTAGGCTTTAAATTATAGGATCCACATTTGGGTTCAATTAAATTAAATAAATCCCATAAATTATGTAACCAAAAAAAAATTCTTTTTATTATTGTGGAAATAGTTATGAATTAATTACCAATCTAATAAAAAAATTAAATTCAAAAATTTATTCATTTTCATAATTGAGATCAAAAATAATAATAAAACCTAAAATTTTTACAATTATCCTTAAAATGTGGGATTTGTGGTATTAAAAAATTTATATTATAAAATAAAATATGTGAAAATATGATCTTAATTATTTCCTCACACTTAAACATTGCACTCATGGAAAATCCAATGAAATTTACTAATAAAAAGAATTGTTCTGTCTAGGTTCAAACATAAAAGCCAAAAAAGAAGAGAAAAAAAGATTCATTTATCATTGAAAATATCATTCCCACTATATAATTACTATTCAATTACCTACTTCAATTAAATAAAAATTTCAATCTCCATGAGTTTTAACAAAATGGAATTTAGTGGAATCAACAATTTAACAATTGATGTTATCATAAATTCTTCAATCCTAACTTTCTCATACCAAAGCTCCATTTCCTAATTTATTGACACATCCAAAATGATATTCTTATAATTCAAATTTACCATTTATCATCTATTGTTTTATATTACCCTCCAATAAATCCATTCATTTTTTTATAATTAAGCATTGTATTTTTCTTTTGTTTTGTTTTTTTCTTTTAATTTTTTTTCTCTTTTTAGTGCCTGATATCTCATAATTTCGTATCAGATTCCAATTTCCCATTTTAATCTAGTTTAAAAGTACTTATATAAATAAAAAATCATTTTAGTTGGTTACCTATGTTTTTTTTACAATGGTCATATTACCAAATAAAGAGTTTAAAATTCTTCTTTCCCTATACTATAATTCTAATTCTACTAAATTTTATTCCATTCAAAATCCTTTTTGTAGTTCCAAAACAAACTTTTCCATGGAATAATGATAAATACTCTCTCATAAATCATATAAATTAAATAATTCTATAATCCGAGAAATATTTTAGAACCAGTATTTTATTTTCTCTAGGAAAGACAATATTTAAAGCTAAAGTTTCTAACATAAAAACAACCCAAGAATTAAAAAACAAAAAATAAGAGTAGAAAATTCATAAAAAATAGAGAAAATAAAAAATTTGAAAAAATTAATAAAAAAAAATTATCATCCCTCAATAATTAATATTTTACTACCCTTCCATTTAAGCTCAAATAGAATTTAGAAAGATAAGGGTATAAAATCAAAAGGGGAGAAAAGATACAACCTGAATTTATTTTTAGTGGTATCCTTGAGTTAAAATCTTAGATGATACCACTTGGAAACCTATAAATCATGAAAATAACAAAACATAAGAAAAATAAAGAAAAAATGGAATGGGAAAAGATTATAGAACTTAGTTTCACCCCCAAAGTGAGTTCTAGGTTTTTATTACCCCTATTCAGGTAGTTGTGGCTCGTCATCCCTAATATGAATGTACGTGTGGTTTCTTTGAGAAAAACCACCATATATTGTTTTATACAATGTTCATCCCTTCATAATGGTTTTATATAAACCCATGGATGGAGTACTTTGGTTTCATCACCAAATAAATTCAGTACAACTAATAAGGTGGTGGACAGAGAATGAATGGGTCCTTTTTGTTTAGTTCCACTGATTGTGTGACCTCTTTAACATCCAAGACCTGATATATATATATATATATTGTGTTATAAATTTCAATAAATTTATAGTTATTGAAATTTTCTATTTTAATAGAATTAAATCATGATGAATCAATAAAGATATCTTCCCCTTCAAGAATGTTGTCTTAAAACGTTATCTCTTCAAGCAAGGTTATTGGTGACTCGATCTCGTTGGGGACATCTTCATCTTCTTATTAATCCTCCTTGTAAATCCATGTGTTAGTCAAATATAAAAATTAAATTTAATGGGAAGTAATTATAAATTCATTTTCAATAAAATTGTAAAAAATGAGTTTAAAGAAAGATTCTCTCCTTAAGTAATCTCATCTATAATTTTCTCTTCTTTTCTCAATGACTCTATGTGTTGGGTTATTGTAGTTAAAGTAAGGTAGTCAACCTACTCCATATTCTCTTATAACTTAACCAAATTAATGGTATATTTTTCATAGGTATATTCAAACTGTTTTTTTATTGTCAAATATGGGAGAATCACTAACCTTTTTAGCTTCTATAAAATTAGCTTAATATTCTTTCAATTCATCTTTATCTTCCACATGTACATCAAATAGAAATTATTGTTATTCAAAATTATTTGGAAATGTTATGGAATATTATGAGACTAGTACCTCTATAATCCCATCCTCCCAAGTTTCTTAAAATGAAAAAATTGGGAAACCATATTTGATTCTGCATTTTCTTTCGCATATTTTCGAGATTCCAATTATTTCATAGAAGCTAAAATAATTTCCATTTGATTCTTCAACTCTTCAAAAAAAATATTTTTTGAAATTAAACACTCCATGATTCTTAATCAGTAAGAATCATAAAAAAATTTAGCTATCCAATTATAAGAAAAATCACATTGAAATTCTATCTTTGTATGAAGAAAATAAATATGTGTGATGATGTTTTATTTTTTAATTTTTTTTAATTTTTTTAGATTTTTATAAAAAATAACGACACCACGATAATAAGATCCCTAAAAATGGTTCCAAATATATAATAGATATTCATCTCAAATATTTAACCAATATATTCTTATTTTCCCAGGAATATAGTAAAGTTCACACCTAGGGTCGATCTCTCAAGGGGCCACTCACACACATCATTATCCTATTATCACTATTTAAAACTAGAATATACTATTATAATATAATATAAATATATTGGGGGTTTAAATAATATAAATATATAAATGAAAATATATAAATTCTAAACCTAATGAAAATAAAACACAAATAAGTTAGTGAGAAATAACTTTCTTTTTAGGGGGCTCACAGTGATACAAATCATTGTTCTTTAAAATAACACTCAATATTCTACCCAATATTGAGATCAATCCTATCACTAAATATGGTCCCATTTGAAATGTTAATCCCTCACATTTAACCTCTACATGAAAGATAATACACTCTTACATCATCATCATAATGCCACTCCACCTCATACAAAATATTATATTGATGAAGGATAGTAATTAAGATGAATGAGAAGAAGATGTTGATAGGAGGGAAAATAAAAAACTAAAAACCCTAATATTTTTACCTACCACAAAAATCATAGAATAAAATAAAGATATACACTTATTTAGAATATCTCAAATCATTCACCATTACTTTCCTTCAAAAAAAGTGATGAAGTTAGTTATCAATTTTCATAATAGTGAGATTTATAGAGGCAGAAAAAAAGAGATAAAAGAGAATAGGTGAGTGGAATAAAAATAAACTAATATATATTGAAAATATATAAGATTATTACATCTTAATTCCGCCCAACCAAGATTCTAAAATGTCTTAAACTTTTAAATGGAGTAGTGATACAGTTTTATAGGCAAAATGGTGGCCAGATTTCTTCCCAATCTATACCTCTAAAATTTGATGCTTGTTAGGATGAATAATGGAGGGATATGGTAATGTGGTAGACTAGAAATTTGTTCATCTATATCATTTTCATACACCCAAACAAATTAGCATATTTTTGTAAGTGGATCTTATTTTATGATAAGATTACACAAAAAAATATTTTATATATTAGAGACTATTTAAATTCCCAGGTGTTAATTCCCATGCATTTATGGATTGAAAAAGGAAAAATATAGAGTAAAAATGGTTATGTAAAATATTACCTAGAATCTTAGAGATCACCATTTAAAATTTAAACTAATTTAATCTAACTATTTATGATATATGAGTCCATATTCAAAATTTATCCAATCTATGCATAAAATCTAGGCCCAATTTGTGAGCTTTATTTGGGTCTCAAATTATTAGATTTTGTTTTGGGTCTAGTTTATTGAAGTGTACCCATAAATTGTGTATTCTTAAAAAAATAATTTTTCAATTATTTTAGTGTAGAAAAATTTATATCCAAAATATCAAGTTGATATGAAAATATTTAAATTCCAAAATTATGTCATTTTGAAAATTGAGATTAAAATATTAATAACACCTAAAATTGTTAAAATAACCATTAAAATATGAAATTAGTGGGACTAAAACATTGATATTAATGAATAAAATGTGTGAAAATATGTGCTTTATCATTTCCCATTACTTAAACATTCCACACCTAGAAAATTTGATGAAATTTACTAATAAAAAGAATTATTATTCCTTGGTTAAAACACACAAACTGAAAGGAAGAGAAACAAATATTTATTAATCATTGAAATTATCATACCTTCTTTATAAGTCCCATCCACTGTCCCACTTTAATGATATATAAATTTTATGTTATAGGATTTTGAAAAAAATGGAATTTAGTGGAACTAACAATTTAATAAGTGAGAATATCATAAATTCCCTAATCCTAAGTTCCTCATACCAAATTTCTATTTCTCACTTCCATGATATGACCCAAATTATATTCTTATTGGTAAATTTTCTCATTTTAATTTATGTTTCAATATTATCCTCACCTAAATCCATTAATTTTTTATAATTAGGCACTACATTTTTTATTTTGTTTTTTGTTTTTTGTCTTTTTGATTTTTTTGTTTTTTGTTATTATTATTATTATTATTTTGTTTCTAATATCTCAAAACTTTATGTGGGATCCCAATTTCCCATTTTAATCGAGTTTTAAATAAATTATCTGATTAAAAAAATTAAGTTAGATCCCTAAGGGTTTCTTCTTCACAATGGACATGTTACCTAATATAGTGTTCAAAATTCCAGTTTCCCCATGTTATAATTCTAATTCCACTAAATTTTCTTCCATTAACAATATTTTTCCCTATTTTAAAACATAAATTTCCATGGAATTGGTATAAAAAAACACTCAGATCATATAAATTCAAAAAATTCATAATAAGTTAAATATTTCAAAACCACCATGGTATTTTCTCAAGTAAGAAAAACATTTAAATCTCAAATTTGTAACCTAAAAACACACCAAAATTTTAAAAGTAAAAAATAAAACATGAAAATTTAAAAAAAACATGAAAATAAAAAAATAAATACACAAAAAATTAATAAAAACATGTTTACACCCCCCCACTCACACATAATAAATATTTTACTACCATTATATTTAATCTCAAATAGAATTTAGAAACATGATGTTAGAAAAAAAAAATTAAAAAAAAGATACAACCTGAATTTATTTTTAAATAGAATCCTTGAGTTAAGCTCCTAGGTGATACCATTTATAATTCTAGAAAGAAATAACAAAAACATAATAAAAATAAATAGAATTAAATAAAAGTGTAAAAGAGGATAAAACTTGGTTTGATCCCCCAAGTGGGTGCTAGGTTTTTACTTCCTCTAGTGAGGTAGTTACAACTGGTTATTGTAAATATGAATGTGGGTGTGGTTTCTTTAAGATGAACCAACACATGCGATTTCTTCCCGTATAAATTCCCTTACATTGGTTATAGATAAACCCATTGATATAGTACTTTAGTTAAATACCTATAGAAATATACTACAACTTTCAAGGAAGGGGAAGGAGGATTAATTACCCGTGTTCATTTAGCAGCATGACTTGTGTGGACTCTTAAAAATCCAAGGCATTCTCTATATATAATGTGGTATAAATTTTAGAAAAGGTAAATTCAATGAAAATTTAAATTTTAATTGAATTAAATCAAGATGATTCAACAAAAAAATCTTCCCCTTGAAGTATGTCAACTTGGAACTTAATCTCTTCTGGAAAGTCCACTGGTAACATGTTCTTAACGGGGCCATATTCATCTTTCTCATCATCCTCCAAGGAAATCCATGTGTTATATTAATTTGAAAATTAAATGAAGTAGGAGGTAATGATAAATTAATTTTCAATAAAATAAATAAAAATGATTTTAAAGAAATATTATCTACCTAAATAATCTTAGTTTTAATTTCCTCTTTTTTTCTCAGTGCCTCTTGGTGTTGGGTGGTCAGAGTTAGAGAAAGGTAGTCAGATTGTTCCATATTATCTTTGAAATATAACACCTAAATTTTATCTTCATCTAATAATATAAAAGGCAGGATGGTACTAATTTTTCATTGTAAAATTTGGTAGAATCACTTACCTTTTTAGCTTCTACAAAATTAGCCCAATATTCATACAATTCATCTCGATCTCCAATATGAAAATCAGTTAGGAATTCTTCTTCTTTAACCTCCTCTAGTAATAGTATGGATAGGTTTTTGAGTAATACCTATATAATTTATTCCTCATAAGGTTACTCAATTAAAATTGTTGTAAAAATAAGCTTTAGTTCCTCTATTTCTTGAGAGTCTATCTGATATTCCAATTCTTTTAGGGAATTTGAAATAATTTCCATTTTATTATTCAAATATTCAGTCATTTTTTAATTTTGTTAAAATTTAATACACTATGATTCTTCCATGGTATAATCATAAAAATTATTATAAATCCAATCATATAAAAAATCACTTTAAAATTTCATCTTTGAATGTAGAAAATAAATATGTGCACTGAAGTTCTATTGTTTTGTTTTTGAAATTTATAATTTTTTTTGTTTTTTATAAACAAGAGTGAGTGAAAGATAATGGACTACCTAAAATTTTTGATAAATTTATAATATTTATTTTCACAAATAACTAGCTAATAAATTATCATTTACTTAGGAATGCAGTAAAGTGGACACCCAGGGTTGATCTCCCAAGGAAGCCACTCACACACATTATTCACCTATTGTTACTATTTGAAACTAGAATAAGCTACTATAATATAATACTAATATAGTGAGGGTTTAAAATAATATAAATATATATGAAAATATATAAATACACAACACAATGAAAATAAAATATAATGAATTAGGTGATATATAACTTTTGTTCTAGTGAGTTCATAGGGATGAAAATCATTATTCTATAAAATAACTCTCAATATTATACTCAATGTAGTGATCAAACCTATCACTAAACACCATACCATTTGATGTGTTACCAACCAACACTGAATATTTGTATACACGGTGATAATTTCTCACATAATCCTTATAATGTTACTCTACCCCGAATATAACATTATAATGACATAGATGAGGAATAAAGATAAATGGGAAGAAGAAGTTTACATTAGAGAAAAAGAAGAAAAAATATACCCTAATCACCTTAAATAATACAAAAATATTATAATGAAACAAATATAGTAATTTATGCAAAAAAACTAAAAGCATCCACCACTACTTTCCTTCAAACAAGAACCAAAGTTAGTTATCAATTTTCAGGGAAGTAAGATTTTTAGAGGGTGAAAGAAAAATAGAAATCAAAATTGATGAGAGGATGAAAAATAAGCTAGTGTATATTGAAAATATATAATATTATTATATTATAATTACACCCAACCTATATTCTAAAATGGATAAACCTTTTAAATGGAGAGGAGATACATTTTTATAGCCAATGGGTGACCATATTTCCCTTCCAATTTAGACTCTGAAAGTTGGAAATTGTTCTTCCTTGTGAATAGTTGAATCTAGGAATTTCATAAACTATAAATTTCTTACTATATATCATTATTATTCACCCACAAAATTTGAGAGTGTTTGGACAAGTGGATATGATGTTATGATACGATTACTATGTAAATATTTTCTATCCTATAGACTCTTTGAATTCCCAAGGGTCGTATTCCCATGAATTTATAGAATGAATAATGGAAGAATATAGAGTATTCATATAATGTTACACTGATATATTTTATATATCCATGTGAAATTTTATTTTATTTTTTATTCCCATTTATGAGATATGAGTCTATATTTAAAATTAATTTTATTTGTGCATAGATTTCAAAGCCCGAATTATGAGCTTTATTTCAGCACTAAATTGTTGGATTTAATTCAAATTTGGGTACATTTTAATGAAATATATCACATCAAGTATGTAATTCTACTAAAATATAATTTCTAAATTTTTATTAGTTTAATAAAAATTCTGTCCCAAATTCTAAGCTAAAATAAAAATAATTAGATTTCAAAATTAATATATTTTCACAATTATGATTAAAATATTAATAAAACCAAACAAAATTAAAATTAACCATAAAATATGAAATTTTTAGGATTAAAACATTGATATTATAGAATAAAATTTTTGAAAATTTTATTTCCATCATTTCCAAACACTTAAAAATTGCACTCTTGGTCAATCCAATGAAATTTACTAACAAAAAGAATTAACATACCCGGTTCAAACACACAAACCTGAAAAGAATAAAAACAAAGACTCATTCATATTTTAAAATTTCATGTATCCTCTATAAGTATTATACACTAACACACATAAATTTAAGAAAAGGTTAAAGTTTCAATATTGTGTACAAAATAGAATTTACTAGAATTAATAATTTAATAAGTGACTTTATCAAAAATTCTTTAATTATAAGTTCCTCATACCAAATATCTATTTCCCACTTCCTATATAAAACCAAAATGACATTATTATAATTCAATATCCATTTTTTATCTGGTTTTTAGTATGTCTCTCTACTAAATCCATTCATTTTTTACAATTATGCACTTGATTTTTGTTTTTGCTTTTGGTTTTTTTGTCTTTTTTTAGTGACTAATGTCTTAGAACTTCATGTGGGGTACCAATTTCCCATTTTAATCCTATTTAAAAGGAATTTTATGAAAAAATAATTTTATTTTTCTTTCTAAGGTTTTATTTTTCAAAACGTACTTGTTACTTAATAAAGAGTTCAAAATTCAAGTTACCCTATGTTATAATTCTAATTCCTCAAAATTTTCTTCCATTTACAATCCTTTTCCCAATTCAAAACCAAAACTTTCTATGGAATTAATATAAAAACTCTCTCAGTAATCATATAAAGTCAAAAACTTCATAATTATTGAAATATTTCAAAACCATCATGGTTTTTTATTTAGATAAGGCAATATTCAGAGATAAAATGTATAACCTAAAAACAAAACAAAAAGTAAAAATTAGAAAATTTAAAATAAAAATTTAAAATAAACATGAAATAAAATGTAATCACATAAAAAATTCCGAAAAAATTTTAACATCCCCCCATACACACACTTATTATTTTACTACCCTTTTATTTAAGCTCAAATGGAATTTACAATGATAAGGGTGGAAAAAAAGGGGAGGAAAGATACAACCTGAAATTTTTTCTATGGAAACCTTGAGTTATGATCATGGATGATACCACTTGGAAACATAGAAAGAAAACAAACATAAGGAATATAATTAAAAATAAACATAATTGAAAAAAAAAATATGTAACTTTACTTAACCCCCCAAGTGGGTGCGAGGTTTTTACTGCCCCTAGTCAAACAGTTGTAGCTGGTTATGCTCAATCCAAAGGTGGGGGTGGTTTCTTTGAAATGAACCACCACATGTTGTTTCTTCCAATATGAATCCCTTAAAAATATTTTTAGATAATCCCATTTATATATTACTTCAATTATATCCCCAAATAAATGTATTATAACTTTTAGTTTGGGTAGTAAAATGAATGGGTCATCCTCATTTAGTGCCACTATGTATGTAGCCTTTTCAACTTCTAGGTCCTACTCAAAATAGTTGTTTCGAAAAATTTATCAAATGTAAAGTCATTGAAAATTTCAATCTGAATAGAATTAAATTGTGGTGAATCAATAATGAAATCTTCTCCTTCAATTAGGTCATCTTGAAACTTGATCTCTTTAGTCAAGGTCATCGATAAATTAGTCTCAGTGGGGGCATCTTCATCTATTAAGGAAATACATGTGTTAGATGAATCTGAAAATTCAATATTGTGAGATGTAATTCTCAATTTATTTTTAATAAAATCATAAAAAAATGAGTTCAAAGAAATACTATATAAATGATTAATCTCAAATTTAATTTCCTCTTTTTTTCCCAGTTCCTCTTGGTGTTATGTTATCAGAGTCAGAGGTAGGTAGTCAACCTACTCCATATTATCTTTAAAATACACTACCTAAATGGTATATTATTCTAAAGAAAAATTACGGTAAATTGGTGCTGATTTTTCATTTTCAAAATGGAAAAATCATTTACCATTGTAACTTTTATAAAATCTGCTCAATATTCAACCAAATCATCTTGATCTACCATATTCACACTAGTTAGAAATACTTTTTCTTTAACCTACTGTGTTAATTTTATGGATAGGTTTGATACTATTACCTCTATAATTTTATATTTACAATTTTTTTTAATATAAAAAATTTTAAAAACATTATTTCATTCCCCTTTTCTTGATTGTCTTTCTAAGCTTCCAAATACCTCACGGAAGTTGAAAGAATTTTTATTTGATTCTTAAAATCTTATTTTTTTTTTTGAATTTTGTGGAAATTTAATACTCCATGATTATTACATGGTAGATTCATAAAAAAATTAATAGGATAATCATATAAAAATTCACTTATAAATTCCAAATTTGAATGGAGAAAAAAAATATGTGCATTGATGTTCTATTTTTTTATTTTGAAATTTATGATTTTTATATGGAAAATAATGAGTACCAGATAATGGAATCCCTGGAAATAATTCAAAATTTGAGAATATGGATTTTTTATGAATAATTAACAAATAAATTCTTATTTACCTTGGAATTAAATAAGTTTCACACCCAGGGTCGATCTCTCAAAGGGGTTACTCACTCGCATCATTCTCGCATTATCATTATTTAAAACTAGAATATACTAATATAATATAATAATAATATAGTGGGGATTTAAGAAATATAAATATATGTGTGTGTGTTTGTGTGAAAATATAAAAATAAAAAACATGATGAAAATAAAATCCAAAGAAGTTAGTGAGAGATTTCATTTATTCTAGGGAGTTCAGAGTGATGCAAATAATTATTCATCAAAATAACTCTCTATATTCTAATAAATTATGAGATAATCACTATAACTCAACAAAATATAATTTGAAATGTTACTACCCCACACAAACTCTATGCATTCAGGGTAATACTCACTCACATCATCATCAAAATTCCACTTCACCCCATATATAGAATTATAATGATGAATGAGAAGAATAGAGATTAATGGGAATAAAAATTTAACCATATGGGGAAAGGGGAAACCATATGACCTAATAAATTTAACTATTGTCAAAATCTTATAATAACACAAATATACATATTTATTAATAAGAAACCAAAGCATCCACTTCTAATTTCCTTCAAACAAACACTGAAGTTAATTTTCAATTTTCATGGAGGTGAGATTAATAAATAAAGAAAATAAATGATAAAACAAAATAGATAAGAGGAATAAAACTAAACTAATATATATTGAAAACATATAAGAATATTATAGAAATATTCCTTATAAACTAGATTCTTAAATGGTTAACCCTTTGAAATAGAGAGGAGATACATTTTTAAAAGCAAAAGGGTGGCCAGATTTCCCTCTAATTTATACCTATAAAAGTTGTCACTTGTTTTTTCTAATAAATAGATAAATACATTAGAGTGGTAAATTAAATTTTTTTTCCTATCTAAAATTAATGAAAACCCAAAAAATTTGATCTTATTTAAACAAGTGGATATAATGTTATGAAAAAACTACTCTGTAAATAATATTTGGAATGTAGACTATTTGAATTCCCAAGTGTCTGATTCCCATGCATTTATTACATTGAATAAAGAAAAATATTGATTAGTCAAATTTGAGGAAAATTTACCCTATAATTGTAGAGACCCGAAGCCTGACGTACATGGACATTACATTACTTTTGTGGAATACTTAGTACATAACAAAAACACACACACAAGGATCGTAATAGTTTAGTGTCTTTGGAAACTCGAAATATAATCTTCTAATCGTGCTGAAAGATCTTCAACATCTCCCATAAAGATCTTCATTTTTTTACCTAAATCCTTTCTTTATATCCTGGGGAAAAGAAAACATAAAAGGGTGAGCTCAAATTCTCAGTAAGGGTAAACAAAAGAAATATCAATCACATCGTATACACAAGCACATAACTTTTGTAAATCTTAACCTGTAAAAGAGATCATAATTTCATAACATGGGATAAATATTAGTAGTGAAATGAAAATCCAATAATCATAACATAAAACATGAAACTTTTTGGAATACACACATAATCATAGAGAATCATTTCTTGTTAGTCAAGACTCATTGCCAAGACTATCTTAGTGGACAAAGTCCCTTTCTGAACCGAGTCACCCTCGTTTCAGTCATGTTTCACTGAACCGGTATAACCTACCATTCCAGCCATGTCTATCTCATGAGATATAAAATCTTTACCCAATTAATTGGAGGGAGATATAGGTCCCACCCATCTCATAATGATACCATTCTTATGTGTGCCACAAAATCATAAATCATACATCATTTCATAACCCATGTAGTAAAAATATGATTCGTAAACATCGTGACATCATAAAACAATTCATATAAGATAAAAGATTTTATAAAAATATTTCCATCACAACATAATCAAATCCATTTAATAATAGGGATAGAAACAGAACCCTGTGTTATCTTATATGGAAAATAATTTTGATAAAACACTTGAAATGAATTCTTGAGGAAAAAATCATTTCTTCTTCAAAATAAATTTCTTTTCACAAAACGTCATGCAATTTTAAAAGAAATATATTTTATTGAAAATAGTCATGAAATCTTTTGGAGGAAGCTTCATAAAAATAAGGCTTTATAAAACCATAAAAATCTGTTCGTGCCGTATAAGTTAAAAAAACATTCTACGTACTTTTTTCGGAAAAGTCAAAAAGTACCTCGTACGAAAAACGAAAAAAAATTCCTTTCATATCTTTTACTAAAAACTCACCAAAGGGTAAAATTGGTTTTAAACAATTGTAGGTGGATGGAAATAATATTACATATTGAGGTAACATGGATGTGGATGATAAAATACACCCCAGTAAATACCAAAGTATAAACAATCTCGGATAAAAATGAGATTGTGATATTTTCCCTTACCTTAGGTCCGATTTGCTTCGTAAGTGTCCGAAACTCCTGTATAATGATTTAAATAATGTCATTGACTTATTCCAGAATCATATTCATTGTTATTATATCATATATGGTTCACTTATGACTTTATTTTACCCGTTATTTTGTAAATTCCATGTTAAAGAGTGTTTTGGGTAAAATCGATTCATTTGTCGTAGGTGTTTGGACTTGTTGTTATTGACATTATTATTACTTATATCATGATTTACTTACTTCCAGAATATAAAACATGATTTATATATCATATATATTTAGTATATATATATATAATAGATAGATAAATGAAATGAAACACACCGTTCATGGAGACGGTAGTCCGTACGTATGCATGAACGCTATTTTCCTTTCCTTATTGTCTTGAATGGAAGTAAGTAGATGAAATACATATATATATATATATACATAAATCCAGTAGATTTAACATGTCATATATTTCATTATTATTCATTATATATACTTTATAATCATTCATGAATGGTTAATGTGGAGAATGAATCTCATCGCGTCGTGCAGACGGTATTCCGTACGTACGCACGAGCGATGATATCGTTCTCATTATCGTGAACTTGTGTTGAAGTGTATGTATACTATTCCAGTATCAATATCAATTTATAATAATCATATATAGTTACTCATTACACCATTATACCCATCCAATTAAGGTGGTGGCGGAAAATAGATTACACCACGGCGTGGAGACGGTATTCCGTACGTACGCACGCGCGGTGATTTAGTTTTCCGTAGGATGGATAGATGGTGAAATAGGATTGTTTCATACTTATAAGAACATATCAGTATATGAGTGATACTGATGTTATTACTTCATAATGAAACAACCTAAGAAGAAGAAGTGGAAGAAGAAATAAAGGTGAAAGAATCGGTAACGGAAATTACCTCTTCTTTGAAGCGCCTCTTTGAGACCTCCTCTTAGGGCACTAAAATTGGTCTTTGAGGAATACCAGAACCTCTAGGATGTTTCTAGGGAAGTGTATAAGAGAATTTGGTAGGTTTTGGCCGAGATTGAAGGCTCAAAGTTGTGTGAAGAAGAGAGGGAGGAGGTGCCCTTTTATAAGGGAGGAGAGGGGCACCTTTGGAATAACTAAAAATATTATTTTATTATAAAGTCAAGTTCGGTTTTAAATAGCTTCAAATTGATTTATTTCGAGGATAATGTGGGGATGGGTCTAAATCCTCTCATCCAATAGAATTTAGATAAGTTTAGGTTCCTATTTTAACCTTATCATTTAGATTTAACATTAAGTTAAATACTTTTACTTTTACCGTGTCTTCTTGTGTTTTTATACTATAAGGTTAATAAACTTAATATATCAATCCAAACTAACCCCAAGTTGTTTATTATTAATATATATAACCTTATCTAAGTCATTTGGCCGAACCTTTGATTTTTAGGAATAAAATAACAATTAATAATATAATATTTGTTTTAAAAACTATTTTATGTCAATTTTGACACTATTTAGTAATTGATTTTTGTGAAAATCCTAACGGAAGGATAAGTTCAAAAAACGTTAACTAAATCCATACTAACATTTCATAATAACCTATAAAATTAGTTTAATTCATAAAAAGTTTCAAATTATATTTATTTGGGTATTTATAACATCAATTATGTCAATATTTCATTAATAAGATAATTACTGCATCATCATTGTGTCATAAATAAATTAAATTATTTAATGTCTAAAAATTACAAATAAAATACCATTATGTAGTAAATCTTTTTATCTTTCTAATGAATATTTATAGTCGAATTTATCTTATGTATAACCCCATATTAAAAATGTTTTAGTAAATAAACTTTGATTTTAACTCTTTTAACCCTTCTTTAAATAAATTAATAATAAATGTCCTAATCTAATCCAAGTGGGCCTAAATGGTCATATTTTATTCCTAAGTTTGTTTTTGGTCGAATTACACTTGTCCAATAGAATTAGTACATGTGTTAGGGTAATAATAATATCATTTCTACCCTTAATTACCCTATTTACTTTTAACCGTGGTAAAAAAAAGTAAAAAGTTACTATTCACCAAAATATTATTTTCATATCATTTAACCACATTTTACTTACTGACATCAACCGTGTCTCTCGGATTTTTGAAATTCCACTCACAGAAGCGGTAAAATTAAGTTTTATGAACAATTCAGTTTTTTTAACTACCACTTAGTGGTTTCACTATTCATCAAAAATTGAAAGTTTTCAGAAAAATACCAAAAAATAGGCCTAAGCTATATTTGATATTATGAAATCAAAAATGATGTATATTTTACCAAATTCAAAACATATCAGTTGCATTAACTAATTTAAAAATTAATTCCCGTCGTCAAAACAAATAGCGTGTTTTTTAGAGATAATAACTATCAAAAGATTGAAACTTGTTTATAAGTGGTTTAAATGTGAAATTACATCCAATGACCATCATTGTATTAAATTGTAAAAATATATTCTAAATATACTTTAAAACCACTAAAATTAATAATTTATCACTATTAATTATTTCGATTGAAAAAGTTGTTTTTAATTAAAATTTAGTAATTTCCACTATTTATCAAAATATGAAAGTTATCCGAAAACTACTAAAATTTCACCCTAAGCTAATTTTGATATTCCGAATCCAAAAATGAAGTCCATTTTGAAAAATAAAATTTACAAAATTTCAAAAAGTGGTTATTACTATTCATAACGGCTAGTTTTAATAATATTTTAATAGCATATCGTTGTTTAGTGAAACTCAGTATTGCGTACTACACATGCTATCAAGGAAGGTCGTGATTGTGTGTAATGAAATTCAAGTCAAGGATGCGTGTTGTGCAAGCTCCTTTTGGTGTAGCATACAACACAAGACATTAATGAAATTAAAAAGAATATTTTTCATAAAATCTCGGGGTGTTACATTCTACCCCCCTTAAAATGAATTTCGCCCTCGAAATTCGTCGGGGTTATAAATGGTTTATTATTCGAAAGTTTCTTTGATAGAAACCCACATCGTAAAAAGGAATACAAAAAACAATCTTTAAAAACAAAAGTATGAAACGTAACAGTTACCCAAATAAACTAATCACTGGGTTTCCACATAGGTGAAAATATGGATATGGAAGAGAAATCTAACCATCATGTTCTGATGGAGAGTGGTAGAGAATATGGCTATGGAAAATCTAGTAATCACAAATCCATAAATTTGTGATGATCTAAGTTACCATCTGATTCATCAGATATAAGAGCACTAGGACAATATTTTTGGTTTTTAAGATCATTTCCCTAAAGTTGATGAAATTAGAAGAAATACTTTCGTGATTTTGGTATAGTCTCACCGTTTGTCGTTCTTTGGACAATTTCCACTTCATCTCTTAAAGAAATGAAGTTGAATTTGTCATTCATGATGTGTTAGCAGATCATGTGATAGAATGATGGTTCACTCCATCTCTCTCAAACAAAAGGTTAGAAAAGTTATCAAAAAATACATAAGTCCATCTATAGTGAGATTAATGATATATGGTTCCTAAAATGGACTTATACTTCATATATCATACTACTTAATATAATAAAACTAGTTTCTACTAAACAGGGACTTCTTGTAGGCCAGTGGTAGGCGATAAAGGCTAGTCGCACTTCGGTTGTGGGTTCGATTCCCACGGCCTTGTCCGACGCGATGGGTTGTCGCCCGTCCTGCAGGTTGTCCTTTTTCTAAAACTATATTACTATAACATCCCATCAATAATATCGAAAAAAAATTCTATCCTTAAACAATACTAACTTATGTCCAACATAATCCATTCCAATCTTTAGGCTTATCTAAAATACATCGGTCCAAGCTCAGAGTATAAAGAAAATGATTACTTGAAATGTCTTCAACCAAGCATGTGAATACCATCATTTATCCCCCATATATCTTGTTGGTCACATTCCAATCATGTGAATACCTTAATCATGTATTCTCTTGAAAAATTACTACCAATTAAACCTGAGTGAAAACATGAATGCTGTCAAATGTTAACTCTTTCCACATACCAAAATCCAAAAATTCTATATACTCAATCCATTACATAACCTTCTCCTTATATCAGTCATGAGCTCATGAATACTATCAAACATTTAATTTTCTCCTTATCCCTTCATTATGCGCATATCATCTATATTCCAAAAATATCTGAATATCCTTTAATGGATACTGGTACCATTAATCATACACTTTCAAAACACAAGGAAAGACAACAGTGTAACAATATTTAGATGTCTCTTTATTCCATAGTACTATGAGATTACTTATACAACATTACACTTGATAAACTTGTAATCATTACACTACCTTCTTAAACCATTGATTGAGCTTCAACAATTCTTTCAACTCACATATCATTTGTAGTCTCTTCATCATCATCAACATAAATACTACTCATACGGCCATACTGATTCTCTTCATGAGACTTTCCCTTAGGGCATTGGTTTACATAATGCCCGTACATTCCACATTTAAAACATTTAACCATTGTTGATGTTGTAGCAATACCATTATCCTCATCCATGGTGTTAATTGAACCTTTTCCTTTGAGCTTACTGGCTTTGTGTCCTTCTTTTCCACACCCAAAGCATCTTCCAGTTCCCTTGAAACATTCTCCTCGATGCCTCTTCCCACATGATTTACATAGGGAAAATTGAACTTTCTTTCCTCTATGATCATCATGAAACTCCATCTTTCGCTTATTAGCCGAGTCAGGAAACTTACCAAATTTGAGTTTATTGATCATATTATGAGATTGCTGATTCGGCATAATAATGATGGTTGGACTTCCAAATCCCATTTCATTTGGTTTCTCATGAATAATATCATTCCATTGTCCATAATATCCTCCATTATCGTGAATCATCTTGCTTCCAGCCATTTTCTAAAACCCAAAAAGAATAGTGTGAGAGGCAAAAATCATAATAAAGGGGGAGTAACTTCAATATCTAACATCTTTGGTTTAATATAATATCGTTACCATTGTTCTAGGACTATATCCTATACGTATACTTATCCTTAGGGGCATCCCTAGACATACCTTAGAAATATCTTTAGGGATCTCACTAATGTTTTCGCATCCTAGTTTCCAAAGGATGACTAAACCTTTCCTCTGATACCAACTGTAGAGACCCGAAGCCTGACGTACATGGACATTACATTACTTTTGTGGAATACTTAGTACATAACAAAAACACACACACAAGGATCGTAAAAGTTTAGTGTCTTTGGAAACTCGGAATATAATCTTCTAATCGTGGTGAAAGATCTTCAACATATACCATAAAGATCTTCATTTTTTTACCTAAATCCTTTCTTTATATCCTGGGGAAAAGAAAACATAAAAGGGTGAGCTCAAATGCTCATTAAGGGTAAACAAAAGAAATATCAATCACATCGTATACACAAGCACATAACTTTTGGAAATCTTAACCTGCAAAAGAGATCATAATTTCATAACATGGGATAAATCTTAGTAGTGAAATGAAAATACAATAATCATAACTTAAAACATGAAACTTTGTGGAATACACACATAATCATAGAAGATCATTTCTTGTTAGTCAAGACTCATTGCCAAGACTATCTTAGTGGACAAAGTCCCTTTCTGAACCGAGTCACCCTCGTTTCAGTCCTGTTTCAGTGAACCGGTATAACCTACCATTCTAGCCATGTCTATCTCATGAGATATAAAATCTTTACCCAATGCATTGGAGGGAGATATAGGTCCCACCCATCTCATAATGATACCATTCTTATGTGTGCCACAAAATCATAAATCATACATCATTTCATAACCCATGTAGTAAAAATGGGATTTGTAAACATCGTGACATCATAAAACAATTCATATAAGATAAAAGATTTCATAAAAATATTTCCATCACAACATAATCAAATCCATGTAATAATAGGGATAGAAACAGAACCCTATGTTATCTTAGATGGAAAATAATTTTGATAAAACACTTGAAATGAATTCTTGAGGAAAATATCCTTTCTTCTTCAAAATCAATTTCTTTTCACAAAACGTCATGCAATTTTAAAAGAAAGATATTTTATTGAAAATAGTCATGAAATCTTTTGGAGGAAGATTCATGAAAATAAGGCTTTATAAAACCGTAAAAATCCGTTCTTTCCGTATAAGTTAAAAAAAACATTCTTCGTACTTTTTTCGGAAAAGTCAAAAAGTACCTCGTACGAAAAATGAAAAAAAAATCCTTTCATATCTTTTACTAAAAACTCACCGAAGGGTAAAATAGGTTTTAAACAATTTTAGGTGGATGGAAATAATATTACATATTGAGGGAACATGCATGTGGATGATAAAATACACCCCAGTAAATACCAAAGTATAAACAATCTCGGATAAAAATGAGATTGTGATATTTTCCCTTACCTTAGGTCCGATTTGCTTCGTAAGTGTCCGAACCTCCTGTATAATGATTTAAATAATGTCATTGACGTATTCCAGAATCATATTCATTGTTATTATATCATATATGGTTCACTTATGACTTTATTTTACCCGTTATTTTGTAAATTCCATGTTAAAGAGTGTTTTGGGTAAAATCGATTCATTTGTCGTAGGTGTTTGGACTTGTTGTTCTTGACATTATTATTACTTATATCATGATTTACTTACTTCCAGAATATAAAACATGATTTATATATCATATATATTCAGTATATATATATATATAATAGATAGATAAATGAAATGAAACACACCGTTCATGGAGACGGCAGTCCGTACGTACGCAAGAACGTTGTTTTCCTTTCCTTATTGTCTTGAATGGAAGTAAGTAGATGACATACATATATATATATATATATACATAAATCCAGTAGATTTAACATGTCATATATTTCATTATTATTCATTATATATACTTTATAATCATTCATGAATGGTTAATGTGGAGAATGAATCTCATCGCGTCGTGGAGACGGTATTCCGTACGTACGCACGAGCGATGATATCATTCTCATGATCGTGAACTTGTGTTGAAGTGTATGTATACTATTCCAGTATCAATATCACTTTATAATAATCATATATAGTTACTCATTACACCATTATACCCATCCAATTAAGGTGGTGGCAGAAAATGGATTACACCATGGCGTGGAGACGGTATTCCGTACGTACGCACGCGCGGTGATTTCGTTTTCCATAGGATGGATAGACGGTGAAATAGGATTGTTTATTACTTATAAGAAAATATCAGTATATGAGTGATACTGATGTTATTACTTCATAATTAAACAACCTAATAAGAATAAGTGGAAGAAGAAATAAAGGTGAAAGAATCGGTAATGGAAATTACCTCTTCTTTGAAGCGCCTCTTTGAGACCTCCTCTTAGGGAACTAAAATTGGTCTTTTAGGAAGACCAGAACCTCTAGGATGTTTCTAGGGAAGTGGATAAGAGAATTTGGCAGGTTTTTGCCGAGCTTGAAGGCTCAAAGTTGTGTGAAGATGAGAGGGAGGAGGTGCCCTTTTATAAGGGAGGAGAGGGGCACCTTTGGAATAACTAAAAATATTATTTTATTATAAAGTCAAGTTCGGTTTTAAATAGCTCCAAATTGATTTATTTAGAGGCTAAGGTGGGGATGGGTATAAATCCTCTCATAAAATATAATTTAGACAAGTTTAGGTTCCTATTTTAACCTTATCATTTAGATTTAACATTAAGTTAAATAATTTTACTTTTACCGTGTCTTCTTGTGTTTTTATACTATAAGGTTAATAAACTTACTATATCAAGCCAAACGAACCCCAAGTTGTTTATTATTAATATATATAACCTTATCTAAGTCATTTGTCCAAACCTTTGATTTTTAGGAATAAAATAACAATTAATAATATAATATTTGTTTTAAAAACTATTTTATGTCAATTTTGACACTATTTGGTAATTGATTTTTGTGAAAATACTAACAGAATGATAAGTTCAAACAAAGTTAACTAAATCCATACTAACATGTCATACTAACCGATAAAATTATTGTAATTTATAAAAAGTTTCAAATTATATTTATTTGGGTATTTATAACATCAATTATGTCAATATTTCATTAATAAGATAATTACTGCATCATCATTGTGTCATAAATAAATTAAATTATTTAATGTCTAAAAATTACAAATAAAATATCATTATGTAGTAAATATTTTTATCTTTCTAATGAATATTTATAGTCGAATTTATCTTATGTATAACCCCATATTAAAAATGTTTTAGTAAATAAACAATGATTTTAACTCTTTTAACCCTTCTTTAAATAAATTAATAATAAATGTCCTAATCTAATCCAAGTGGGCCTAAATGGTCATATTTTATTCCTAAGTTTGTTTTTGGTCGAATTACACTTGTAAAATAGAATTAGGACATGTGTTAGGGTAATAATAATATCATTTCTACCCTTAATTACCCTATTTACTTTTAACCGTGGTAAAAAAAAGTAAAAAGTTACTATTCACCAAAAAATTATTTTCATCTCATTGAACCACATTTTACTTACTGACATCAACCGTGTCTCTCGGATTTTTGAAATTCCACTCACAGAAGCGGTAAAATTAAGTTTTATGAACAATTCAGTTTTTTTAACTACCACTTAGTGGTTTCACTATTCATCAAAAATTGAAAGTTTTCAGAAAAATACCAAAAATTAGGCCTAAGCTATATTTGATATTATGAACTCAAAAATGATGTCTATTTTACCAAATTCAAAACATATCAGTTGCATTAACTAATTTAAAAATTAATTCTCGTCGTCAAAACAAATAGAGTGTTTTTTAGAGATAATAACTATCAAAAGATTGAAACTTGTTTATAAGTGGTTTAAATGTGAAATTACATCCAATGACCATCATTGTATTAAATTGTAAAAATATATTCTAAATATACTTTAAAACCACTAAAATTAATAATTTATCACTATTAATTATTTCGATTGAAGAAGTTGTTTTTAATTAAAATTTAGTAATTTCCACTATTCATCAAAATATGAAAGTTATCCGAAAATTACCAAAATTTCACCCTAAGCTAATTTCGATATTCCGAATCCAAAAATGAAGTCCATTTTGAAAAATAAAATTTACAAAATTTCAAAAAGTGGTTATTACTATTCATAACGGCTAGTTTTAATAATATTTTAATAGCATATCGTTGTTTAGTGAAACTCAGTATTGCGTACTACACACGCTATCAAGGAAGGTCGTGATTGCGTGTAATGAAAGGCAAGTCAAGGATGCATGTTGTGCAAGCTCCTTTTGGTGTAGCATACAACACAAGACATTAATGAAATTAAAAAGAATATTTTTCATAAAATCTCGGGGTGTTACAATAATAATATAGATCACCATGTGAAAATTTCTCTCATTTTGGATACCTGTTTCTGAGATATGAGTCCATCTTTAAAATTCTTTCAATCTATGCACAAATTTCAAGGCCTGATTTGTGATATTTATTTGGGCCTTAAATTATTGGATTTATTTTTTGTTATAGTTAAATTAAATGTATCACATAAAGTATTTAATCCTAAAAAATTAATTTATCACTTTTTATTAGTGAATAAAAAGTTATGGTCGAAATACCATGCAAATATAAAATATTTAAATTCCAAAATTAACTTATTTTTATAATTGAGCTCAAAATATTAACAAAATCTAGAATTATGTTAGTTACCCTAAAAATATAAAATTAGTGGGATTAAAACATTAATATTATATAATAAAATATGTGAAAATATGGTCTTCGCCCATATGATATGTTGAGTTCATTATCAGTGATGTGGAATTAAAGAATAAGTCCATAAAGGATTTTACCCTCCATTTTAATGGAAGTAGATATATATGTCCCTTTGATTGGAATAGAACTGTTAGACTAAGTCTTTGGCTATTGTGTTTTTATTAGAAATTTAATTTTCGGAAATAAAAAAAAAATATATCAATCATATAGGTTTATGACACATATGATGTAACCTACTTGATGAGATATCAAGATAGAGATATTATATTACACAGTGAGCATTCATAGGAGGTTATTGTCATTGCAACATTTAACATATTTCTCTATGGGTGTCTAAATGTGTTTCTAGATACAAATCTAAGAATTTAGTAAAATTATCCTACTACCAATTTGAAAGAGGCATAGATGGTCACACTAAGTGTGTTCAAAACCTCAATTAAATTCTATTTAAATAGAGTATAATATTATTCCAACGTTTTATGGAATAATATTTATTCTGGTTATTTTGACCACAAATTTTTTTTCACCGGTTATTTGAGAGAATATATATGTGAGTTTAATATTAAATAAATATATATTCATAAGTTTAGTTAGTTTAATATTTATTTATTTATTTATTGAATAATTCATTTATAAAAATTTATTTAAATAAATAGTCATTATTTAAGGTTTGATATATACATAGGAGTATTGAAGGACTGATTTAAGGGTCTATTGGGAATGATATATTATATATCTCTTAAATAAATATTTATTTATTTATTTAAGAAAATATATTTAAATTATCTGTGATTTTTGCACATGTTAAGGGAATAATATTGTTGTTATTATTATTTTACATAGGGTTTTATTTATTTTTGAGAGATTTGTTAAGGGACTTGTTGTAATAACTAATTCTTTAACTAAGTATATAAATCATATTATATAATTTCTAGGGTAATTGCAATAGATGATCACTATGCATGACATTATCTAGAGAGAATTCTCTCAATCCCTAGAGATAAATATATCAAGAAAGATCTCAATAATAAATAGATTAGATCCTCATCCTCCCTCTAAAGTCCCTAAGAGATTTAGAAGATATCCTTTAGTCCTATAATTAATTCCTTTTGTGATCAATAGTGAACAATGCATGGGTTGAGAATCATTCATGCTAGCACACGGTGATTTTATAAATAGATTTCTAGGTTCATGGAGAACATGTGAATACAGCTAGAGTGATTCTACACTTGTATCATTCGATTCAACAATGATATGATAATAATAGGTCAAATAATTTGAAAAGAAATAAATAATTAAAAGATAAGAAATTATTATTTATATAAATTAATTATAAAAAACATTTGAAAGATCTTATGTTTGTGGATTATGAGGTTACTATTCATCTAGTTCATAGAATTTATCTAAGGAAACCAATGAAAATCCATTATTGGTCATGGGCCCAATCGCTTCCATGATGCCCTAAAACCTTAAAGTAATATTAGATTAGTCACAAATTAATTTATAATTATTTAATAATTGTTGATTGAATTATGCATTTTTTGTTAGTTTCCATTTCTAATTTTCCATTCTTTACTATAAAAATCATGATATCAAGTTTTTAAACCTTCATATGACAAATAATTGACCAAAAAATAAATAAACTTCAAATATTTAATCCTAAGGTACCATAGATTTTGTTTAGATAACATGGATACACTACGTGTATCTAAAAAGTAAAAACCATGAAACCCAAGTGTATCACACCAGAACGAGTTTTGTAAGTCGGATAACGTCATGTGGCAGAAGTGTATGCGATGTCATTACACACTTCATGTTAAATGGAACTAGTTAGAACATGATTTAAATGAATGCATGATGTGTAGTTTTCATACATATCATGTAGTCCCATGTGGTTTATCCCCACAGGAATCATAGAAACCATGTGGTCAAAGTATATGACATGTATTAAATACACATCACATATAGTATTAAATCTATGAAAAACTACTAGTTGTGACTACACTACATGTAACCGGTGTACATGCCCTGTATCACATAAATGATCATGTGGATAACACGTCGAGTACCAAGGCACGTATTTTGGATGAACACGAAATGGAGTGCATGGCATGTAGCGGGCAATACACATCATCTGGTTCAT
The DNA here is from genome assembly GCA_963277665.1 of Viscum album. Classification (NCBI taxonomy): domain Eukaryota; kingdom Viridiplantae; phylum Streptophyta; class Magnoliopsida; order Santalales; family Viscaceae; genus Viscum; species Viscum album. The sequence goes on from OY728132.1 coordinate 626,296,208, forward strand.
ACCCATTCATGAGGAGTACATGCTGAGATAGTTATACACTACATGAATTAGTAACATATAATGAAAATTAATTATGGCATTGAACCAAACTACAAGGTGTGTAACTAGCATACTTGTCGTGTGAAATGGTTTTATGGCCAAATTACATATCAAGTGATTTTGACATGATTTTTGAAATTAAATGATATAATTAATTATTTTCCATGTCATTACGGAACTAAACATTGTGTATGGTCATTGAAAATGTTTTGTACTTCATGGAAGGTAACAAAAATATATGTCATGTATATTAATGGTGTGTTGTGGTGTCATACATATTTTGTAGACTATACAGTTTTACCCACGGAACTACACACTATGTAATATCATGACATTTCATGTATACTTACATGCCATGTAAGTACACAATACACAATAAGGACCATATAGAGCAAAGAAACATGCCATGTGATTGATAGTAGACATCATATAGAGTAATAGGGTATATGACATATTTTCTCTAGTGCAAGCTGTATTTCCAAATGGAATTCAAAACTAACTGGAAGGGTAAATGTTGTGTCCCTTATCAGTATGTGTCATGTAATGAATCAATTTTAAATTAAATTAATTAATTTAAGATTATAATTGATGGAAATATCTAGGACTATTTGGATGGAAAATTAAGAAAAATGAATTAACTAATTAATAAGATAATTAATTTATTAGTTTAGGTATTTTATCTCAATAAAGAATGAATTGAAATGAATTCTATATAGTTTTAAATACATACTTGTTTCATGAGTGGATGATCATGATCTTGTCCAACCTATGAATGTGTTATATTTTTTAAATTCTAAGTATTATTTCATATGCTTTTGTGATAATAGTTTTTAAATTAAAATGATGATCTATGTATCATCCCCTCTTCTTTATTATATACAAGACTACTTATCCATGGTTTCTTTTATGAAATATCATACCCCTAGTTCCCCTCATATATGTGTGAGTAAAAATATAAAAAGTAAGGATCTCCCAGTCAGTTAGTGGGGGTTCAAGGCAGATATGAGATAAAACCAACCAAGACGATACATAGGAGGACAAGTTAAATACTAAAAATCAAAAAAAAAACTTGGTTCAAGGAATTATTCCCTTAAGGTCAAGGGTTAGTTTGTCATCCTCTCTATACACTGACCATTATGAAATCTCATGATCATACAACATTTATTTTTTATTTTTTTCTCGTGCATGGTTAATTATTTATGCTTATTGGATTCTTTATCATGATAATATAAAGTAAATCAATTAATAAGAATTAAATATAGAATATAATAAATGGATTATGTGTAAATTATTTTATCATGACATAGTTAATCTCTTATGTAAAATCTATATAATATTAAAAATTATGGAAAGGATAAAATAAAAAAATTATGTATAAAGATAAAAATGCTTTGGAGGAAATACTAAGTTGGTGTAGCCTTTCATTATTTGTGTTAAAATGAAACCATAGCTCAAATTACATGTTTGAAATCCATAAGAGTGCATTCAATTATTTGGTAGTTTGAACAAATTTTTTTTTGACTTAACCTAGTTCACATTAAGGGTTTGTTTCCTCTATGATACTTGGAGTAACTTTTAAGAATTGTTTTAGGAAATATGAGTCCAAGATGTCAAGATTGTGGATTTGACTCAATGTATCAAGGAGTTACAAGTTAATGTGTTTATAAAGACCTATCTACCTAAATACCTTTGAGTAACTTGTTAGGACCTCATCTGGGTTGTGATAGGTGAAATATAGATCCTTCACACTAGAATATCCATGCGAGATGATATTTTGAATTCAATAGGGTTATTAGGATTTGATAAAATTTTGTGAGACTAATAAATAAAATTTATTATTTCACATTTGGTAATAAATATGAAGTACTAAAATATGCTTTTACATAATATATAAAATATCATGTAAAACCATAGAAACACTATGATAATTTTTTAATAAAGATCGTTTCCTCACCAAAACAAATTTCCAAGAGTGGTATAGTTGTTTATACACAATACTACTATAGGGAAATTTATACTTTGTGTTGAAGTCCCCAATTTCTGATTAGCCACCAATTTGAGAGAGAAAAGGTTAAAGGGATATATATAGGAGAAATTTGAAGGATGTTTCTATTATCCATTTTATCATGATATCAACTATTAATAGAGATATAAGGATGTAACATAAATACATAGATGCATATACCATGATGTCTCATCTCATATCACGTGATAAAGAGAAGTATAAACTTAAGACAAATGAGATTTTTATGTCACTATACTAGTGTAAACTGGAAAAGGGGTATTTAGCTGGTGATCTTGCCTCCAAGATATTTAAGTACATTAACCACTTAGAAAATATTGGCTTTTATATGGATAATAAATTATACATTAATCTCATATTATCATCTTTATTGCCTAGTTTCTCTTTATTCAAAAATAATTATAGGATGAAAAGTATGGATAAGCAACTTACGATTATTTTGATTATGCTTTGTCAGGTAGATAATGATTAGTGGGAACATGGTTCCTCACTCCTTATAGTGAACTACATAAAATACCATGTTAAAAATCCCATGAACATTTCAATGTTGATTCTTCCTTTAAAAAGTCTTTCAAATTGATAAAAGATTCATATATAGAGAGGTAAAAATGATTTTATTTTATTTTCATATGGCTAGAAATGTCATTGGAAGAGAAGATGTAATATATTGAAGAAGAATAAGAAAATTGTTGCATCTAATTTAGGTATATTCATCATTTCATGTGTTTCACTTCTTGGGTATTAAATACAACATGTTTCTGACACATCTTTATTAAACTAAATTAACTAAATAAGTTTAGAAACATTATAAAAAGTAAGATGAATTCTCCCAGTAGCTGATAAAAGGTGATTCCCACATTAGTAGTCAGAATTAACCAACTTCATATTACTTGGTGGATTGATTCTAGTTAAAATATTATTTATATTAAGTGTTACCAAAAAAATATCTCAGTGTCCTATTAGACACAAATAAAAATTATTTCTCTTGAAATGAATGTTGTTATGGTACTCCATACATTACAGTTTTGTAATACTTGAATCACAAATATCAAATATTAGTAATAAATAATGAATGTAAAATATAAGACTCATACCCAATTTTGGAAAATAACTATTAGTAAAATAAAAATAAATATAATTGTTAAACCCTAGTTTGATATACTTATCATGTGTTTGAAAAAGAATCCTTTAGAAATAATGATAATTTATAAAGATTATAGAGTTAGTTAAGTTAGACAGCGTGAGCTATTATAATGAGAACAGAAAGGTAAATTCATATACTTCATGATATTCATTTAATAAATTTTAGTAATGTAAGGTTGAATTATTGAATGTACTTGGTAAAATATATATGATTTTTTGGGTGGGTTTTTTTGGTGTCTTAACTAAGTATTCATCAATCTTGTAAATGTAGTGTAAAGGTTTTCCTAAACTAGAAATACCATATTCAAATAAAAGGGTTGATAGTAGTATAATATAGATTGATTATGAGTCTTATATATATATCAAGTCTTCCATAGTCCTTTAATACATGTCTACAAAATAACAGTGTAATGATTATCCATATACCAACTAAATTAACTAATAGATATCATATAAGTTATGATTTGATGTGAGTCCATTATGTTATAGCCTATGGTGTTTTATGGGAACTATTTGTTTAAATATAGTTAAGATACAACCATACATAATAGGAAACAAAAAGTTAATATCAGTTAATTATCAAATATTTCAGATAATAACATCCCCAATATATAAATATACTAGTAAAAATCAATTGTACATCTATAAGGGAAGCACATATTTTTTAAATAGTGGAAGAAAACTAAAATTAAATTAAATTTAGGCTCTATATGTACATAATTTGGTATTGGAACACTAAACTCCACAAGTCTTAGTGGGAGGAATTTTTTGTAGGGACACATACTACATATAAAATCTAAAACCAAAGAGGTGGTTTTAAATCCACCTATATAGGTGATGTATTATTCGATATGAATAATAAATCTTATATGGAGCAGTAAGTGGAAATTAGTGTGATTGGAAAGTTCAAATGAATTCAATATGGATTCAATGTACCAAAATATAGTCCCATATATTGGAAGTTACTTCAATTGATGTAAAGTCACTAGTGGGTATTCAATAGAAACTAGACATGGATTCTATAAGATGATACTAATAAAAGTCGATTGATTACTGAAGTTTTAAGTAATGTATATATATATATTATATGATAAAACCTTATAATAGTATTCATTCAAAAATAATTTAGAATTCAAATTTTCATAGAAAATTTATATGATCATTATATTGAGCTTTAGATGTCAAGGTCATTTTACTTGGAGGAAATCTTATGGAGCATGTTGATATGACATGAAGTGAAAGGGTTTATGATACTATTGAAAGACAATAAAGTATTCAATTTTAAATGATCTATTTATGGATAAAAACAAGTGATATAATCATAGAATATTCATTTGTAATGAATATATACCCATGTACCAACAAGAATTTAGTGGGGCATTATAGTTTTCTAAGAAAGATATTTTTGAAAACATTTGGAAAATAGATTATTAGTATTATATTTATTTAAGAATAAAGAAAAGGTTTTATTTAAGGATTAATTAAATAACAACCCATTTCCTAGGTAACATGGTCTATTATCATAGATCAATGATTTTTATTATTCCAAGTCATAGTATATATAATGACATGATATTGGAAAATACAAGATGGAATAATTCAACTAAATCTTTTCCAATGTCACATAACATGATATCTCTCAAAATTGATGTATGAAATCACATGAAGTGATTATTATGATAGAATATATATTCCTAATAATACTTTGGGAATATATATCACATTCCATGATATGTACTGAGTTTTATTATTGCTAATCTATAAACCATAAAGGTTGAATATCAAAATATACCAGGGTAGCTACAAAGGTTAGTAGTTAACATTTCCCAGCAATGCTTGAGAAAGTGGAAATATATGAGTTCTTAGTATATAGAAAAATGAGAATTCTATTTATAAATGGGATATAAAACTTACCTTTTTTAGATTATTATGATCTAGTATCCTAATAATGATAAGGTAATATGAAAAAATAAAACTTATTGTAGTCAGTGGTTCACATATCTACATAGAATGAGTATATAGTGGCTTCTGATGTAACTTAAGAAGTGAGTTTAGAAATGATTTTTTCTATATTTTGGAGTTTTACCAAGATCATAAAGAATAATGATATTATAATGAACTTTATACTATATTATTATCCAAGATTCCCAATATGAAAGAGGAAAAATTTTATATACTTGGTTTTATAATATCTTGAGTGATTTTCTCATAGAGATGGGGTCGTAGTAAGCAGAATAGACACCAAAAAATGGTAGTCCCATCATGTATATCCATACTCATCATAATAATGTTTAACATTTGAGTATGAACAATTTAGTTAGTGGTTGGATCTATTACAATAGGGGGTCTGTTAGAGTTAGTTATTTCAAACCAACAGTATTTGTATTATTTATTACCGGTATATTCAAGGTCATAAAGATAAAATAAATATCCTAGAACTTGATGATTGTTATCTTGTATAATATTTAATGTCATAATTTATTTATAGTATCTATAAAATTAAAATTCCGTAGCAGTTCCCCGCTATGATAATAAGCTTTAAGTATTATGAAGATATTCTTAAATGCATATTTTATGGTTGGATGACACCATATTTATATACACATATGATATAGGTTATTAGGAGTAAGAGACTTATAATACATTTATACTTATTCTCATGAAGTTCTGCATAGTGATATTCAGGAGAGGGGGTTATGAGAACAAACCATCCTATAGGAATTCCACATGTTTTGTATGTCATTGAATATTTCTATCAGTAGATGAGTGTATTAGTCTTTAGACTTGAGATTATTATTAATTCGTATCATGCGTCGTATACTTGGATGTATTGATGAAAACTATGATGAAATATACTCAGGGTGAGGTAGGACATGTTGGGTACATCCTGATTAATAATGTATTAATGACTATGTCAATAAAGGATTTATCCCTTCTGAGTTAATGGAATTAGATACCTTTATCCCTTTAATTAGAATGTAACTTCTTGATTGATTCTATGGCCATGATGATTTTATCTATGAGTTCATTTTTGGAAATTTAAAAGATAATATATCAATCATATAGGTTAATGACACATGTGATGCAACCTACATGATGAGATATCAAGACAAAGGAATTATATTACATAAAGAGAATTTATAGGATGTTATTATCAATGTTATATTTAGATTGTTTATTAATGGGTGTATATATGTGTCACTAGATACTAATAAATTACTTTAATTGAGTTATCCTAATGACACTGAGAAAGAGGACTAGATGGTACTAAGTGTATCGTATAACATCACTTACTAGTTTATGTGTGTTTTTCATTAAATTTTTAACAAAAACCTGAACCAGATTAATTTTTTTTAAATATGAAATTTTAGTTTAAACCTATGTTTATATGTGTTTTCTGATTTCATAAAAGGTTACACATTTATTAATGGTATTTAGGGTCAAACCTTGGCTTGGCTAAGTGTGTTGGGACCCGATGGATCCATTGGAAGTATTAGTATAAACCAAGGAATGAGTCTTTGGGTTTGGCCCAAGGTTGGGGGTTTAACTTTTATTAAATGTTTTTGTAGGTGATTCTATCATGTATCTTATATTATTTAAGGTTTTTAAAATGTTTTCAAGTAATAAAAATTAATTTTATAAGTTTTTGGGGTTTGGGACTTACAACAGTTTTTCAGAAATTTGGAAAAGTAATTAAGTAACATATTTATAAGTGAGATATACTGGAATCACTATACATAAGTATAAACTATAAAAAAGTAAGATATTGTATTTTGGAATCACTATATGTAAGTAAGAACTGTACATAAGTATGAACTATGGAAAATTGAGATGTTTTATTCTAGAATAATTTTACATAAGTATGAACTATACATAAGTAAGATGTTGTAGTCTGAAATCATTGTACAAAATTAAGAACTGTACATAAGTATGATTAGTACATAATTAAGATACTGTATTTTGGAATCACTTTATATAATTTTTAATTGTTCATAAGAAAGATTTTCCAGTGTGAAATCACTGTAAATAAGTATAAATTGTACATGAGTAAGATGTTGTAGTCTGGAATCACTGTACAAAAGTAAAATTTATTCCAGTGTCTATCAAAATTCTGGCTATGATGAATTTTTCAATTTTTTCCAAAAAAATGACTTAAATGATTATAGAAGTTGTAAAAACACTATAAAAGGGAAATTAGGGCATTTTATTCCATGTACAGCAAGGAAATCATCTAGAATAGGGATTTATCCACTCTCTTCATCTTAAGGTGAGATCTATCTCATTTATTAATGGATATAAGCATCATTTTATCCAACTTACAGCTAATGGTAAATATATTTGTTTTTATTCATATTTTATTAGTTTCTCTCATTATTTTGTAGTCTTATTCTATTTGTGAATATTATTCCCTATTTTAGGGTTTTTGTTAGAATCCTTGATTTCTCCCATTTTTTCTTGGATCAGTGGTTCATATTCAATGAGGGGGTTCCTATGATCATAAGTTTGGTGTTACCTAAGTTATACCTTAAATTATTACTCATTTTCTATGTGTATACGATGTGTGTTCACACTAAACTAACATGCTCTTGACCTAAAAAATAAATAAATGTTTTGTATCTTTATTTATTAGGAATAGACTTTTTTTATTAGCCATGTGTATCCAATTAGTGAGAGTGAAACTTAGAATTTTTTCCACCGAAAAAGGTAATCCATATTTTAGAGAAATATGGTAATTGAAATGTAAACCAAGGGGAACCCTATATGAAATGATAAATATGATATTGGGATGTATGGTGAATGCACCATCCCCCACCCGGTTATTAAATATGAGATGTGTAGGGTGGGCGCCATCCCCTCGAGTGTTATACGTGATATGTATGGGATGGGAATAATTCCCTTGGTTATTATATATAAGGGTTAGTTCCATTCCCCTTTATTATTATATATGAGATGTATGGGGCGGGAATCATTCCCATCGAGTGTTATATATGATATGTACAGGGTAGGCTTTATTCCCCCCAGTTATTATATATGAGATGTATGGGGCAGGTTTCATTCCCATCAAGTGTTATATATGAGATATATGGGGTGGGTATAATTCTCTGTGTTATTATATATGATATGTACGGGGTGGTATCCATACTCCCATATAATTATACATGTGATTTACGAGGTAGGTTCAATTCCCCCCGAGTGTTATACATGAGATTTATAGGGCAGGTATCATTCCCCTCGAGTGTTATACATGATATTAATGGGGTGGGAATCATTCCCTCTGATAGAGACATTTTACATTGGATAAATCAAGTAAGGTCAATCCTAGGTTTCACATTAGAACCTTAGGGTCAATGAATATTTATTTATTTATTTACTTGTTATGTTTTTATTTAATTTTTATTGCACATTAGCATGCTGATTTATTTAGACTGGATATTTAGGGACACCATTGGTGGTGGCCTACTGAGTTATACTCACACTCTACTCAAGATTTCATGCATACCTGAGTAGGTTTTATGTTTTTAGGACAACATAAGGGTAAGGTCCTAATTATTGATGGATAATTTGGATATCTAGGGGGTTATAGGAGACCAGACTGGGCTTGGGACCGATTTTTTTGTAGTTTTTCTAATTTTATTTATTTTGATCACTTTTGGACCTTGTTGTATACAATTTATCCTTGGGGGATATTTATGTAGTCTATATGACTTGTATGAATGGTAAAACATTCATTTTGATATAACATGGGGTATATATATTTTTATTAGAACTTTTTATGGTGTATATTGTTTATTTATCTAGATGAAAACATGTTATTGTCATTATTTTTTTGTCATTTATTACTTTGAAATGTGGGTATAGTGTCTCCATGGTATCATCACAGACCCTCACTACTATTTGGAAACCTCTAGTGTATATAGAGGTTCTCTCGGGGTCTAATAAATTTTTACTTTGGTTACGGTAGAGTGAACTATTTTGTGGTGTTACATAGTGCTATCAGAACATCTTTCTGTTTGCCTTACTATTTGGGTAAGGTAGATAAAAGAAAGTATATTGTTGGAAATGAGTATGGATATTATGATTGGTAATAGCTAACACATGTATTAGGTTATTCCAAGTTGTCAGGGATGGGATTTTTGTTTTTAGTTTTCACTTTTATGGTTAATCTATTTCATCTAGTATGATACACTTGATTTTTATGTGTATGATTTATGGGATTTTTATCTCTTAGTTATAATGTAAATAGGGTATGCATTCATGTATTATATTAGTCATATGGGATTGATTTGTCATTTGTATGCTTGATTGTGATTTGTTACCTTGATTACAATATCGAGATGGATATTTAAAGAATTTGTATCAAATTATATAGAATTTTCCCATATAACTTGATGAAGGAATCATATCTAATAGATTATTTAAATAGTTTAAATTTTTTATTCATGGTTACTTATCCTTTTTACCACATGGTGTTAAATATAATTCCAATGGTAACTTATAAAGTGTTTTACTCTATAAATTATAAATTGGAATCTCATTTAATTGATCCTTAGTTATGAAACTCTTGTTTAAAATATAAATGAAAAAGAAACTATAAGGATATTATATGTATATTATTTTTACCTTTATTATGGGTAGATAAAACTAGAGACATATCCCAGATTATGAGATTTTTATGTTATGGATTTTATGATACTGGGATGTTATGTCTATTAGTACTTTGCATAAACTATGATATTGATAATTGTAATGGATATGTGTTTTGATGTCTGTGATAAGAAATTCAAACATATGCCACCTCGAAGACCACCTACAGAGCACCAAGAGGGAGAGGATGAGTATACCCCACCAATGGTCTAGCCAGAGCCTCCTATGGTAACACGGCTGGTGATGGATGACCTGTACTATGAGAGATTATTATTATTTGTATATCCAATTGACACAAAGTCACCATGAGATACACTTAATATATTTGATCTTATTTGGGAGTTTCATATGTACAATCCATAATTATTAACTAGGGGTGGTTCCCTAGAGACATAGATCTAGATGGAGTCCATTTAAATGGTCCTTAACCACCTTGAGGCACCCCTAAGAGGAAGGTGAAGTTGGTAATTTATATATTATGAGGACCAATGAAGCACTGGCTGGATGTCTTTTTCTAGACAGACCAATATATTGGGTTTACCTAGAAGTACATCCAAACTAGATTCTATGATTAATTATTTTAAGATACTTTTAGGGCTCATAGGTCACAAGAGTTCATGCATATAACATGGGGAGAGATGTCAATGATGTACTATGTTTCATGTTTACAGATCTCTAGTATTTATCCCCCATGTTAGTGGGATATGAAAAGGCCAGTTTCATAAATTTTTAGAATGGATTGAGATGTACTATTCAAGAATAAGTAAATATCTTCTAGTTATCATCATTTTTTGAGGTTGTGAACTAGACCCTCATTACTGAGAGGAGGTTGATTGAAGGCAGAGGCTCAGGGAAGGTGACTTCTACTAGGGGATAGTAGTTGGTCTTCATATATTAGGAAGTTCCATTTTTATGGTTCATTCTAATGTGGTGATGTCAAGAGAAATCATATTGGTAGTTCAATCCCCCCTTGGGAGATAGTTTAGTGAAATGTAATCAATATTATAGGCATGGGTATATTCAGCCTCACTATGATTGAAAATGAATCAAGTGTAGATTTTAAAAGAATATTAAACACCTAGAGAAGTTTTGAAAGATTTTTTAGTAGTTTTCCATTGATAGAGGATCTTGATAGGTGTAAGGTATGAGGGTTGGATCAGATATGCCATAATAGGTGGGTAGCTATAATTCCACCAATCATTCAGGTTGGGGTGGAGGACTTGTTTCCCAAATATAGGGCCAGTAATTCCATTATAGTGTTTCTTCACAAGGGACTCATGTAGGATCATAGTGTCAAGGTTTTTTTTAGTGACATATTATTGATTCTACTCCTAAAAATCAAGATATATGACCATAAACCATCTGAGGTATGATTTTAGTAGCTTCTACTCTAGAATCTACTTTATTTGATACTAGATCATCACATTATTTTATATATTTTTAGTTCATATGTTACTTGAGTCTATCTATAGATTGTTTATATGGAGTGATGTCAATCGACATGTTATTATGAGTTTTATCTAAGGGAATTCATCAATGTTAAGATTTACCCCTTGTAATTGAAGGTTTTGGTCACAGCAGAAGCACGGTTGGGTTAGCACCCAATTATTAATTTTTACCATGATCAATGATTATTCCAGGATCAATATGATGATGAACGCTAATCTCCACAGAATAGAATCAAAGATTTAGATAAAGAAGGAAGAGGCCTGAAACCTTTAGGTAGAATCTTTCACATCAGGTTTATAATTAATTTAATTAATTTTATAAAGAAAAGAAAACATGGATCTTTGGTATTTTCTTTGTTGATGATGTTTATATTTATGAAGGAACCTTCTAGATTATCATGTTGCGCTTATGAGGATCTAAACTAGAATCCATCTAGTAGTGATCCATGTCACGACCCGTCCTCGGGGCCCGTGTCGTGACTACCCCAAGCCCGCCTTCCATAGGCCAGGGTCTGGCGACTAGCACCAAGGCGTAAATCCCAGTAAAAAGGGAAGGCATTGCCTTTGTAAAGTAAACAAGCACCACAGAGTAAGAAAGCGGAAAAAGTAAACACTAAGTAAAAACTGAGTACAACTATAAGTACGGAAAGTAAGTGGGCCAGTATACAAACCCAAACTGAAAGTAAAGTATAACTCGAAAGGGAAAACAGCAACTGAAAAGTAAAAGCCGCTACACCGAGTTGTCCACTGGAAATCCCACATGAATGGTGGGTACAGATAGCTCCACTGCTCCACGGGTCCCGTCGTCCGCTCCGAGTGCGTCCCACCCAGTGGTCCACCTCCAGGTACCGTCCTGCTCTGCAAGCCTCAACCACGATCAACGTTGTCCGTCGTCTGCAACCAACACAACATAGTGCGGGCATAGCCCGTGCAGGGGTGAGTATAAGCTACTCAGTAGGGACCCCGAGACCCCCGAAGGTCTCCCAAAATCCACGAAGGATAAACCAAAAAGGAAAGATACAATCATGAAGTAACAAACGACACTGCTTAGGTATATTCCCATACATATACCTAAGTCATCAATTCCAAAACGCTCCAACCTCTGAGCCCAAGTAAAACCCAGTCCACATAGGAAAGTATACGTATTCCACATAGGAAAGCAAACGTAATCCACATAGGATAGCACAACACCATCCACACAGGAAAGTAAACAGGATTTAGCTCACACGGGTATACTTCTTCGAAAGATGATAGAAATGATCACTGATCCATCTAAGCCGTCGGACCCACAAAGGATCGATAGGTACTAACCCCCGCAAAGACCCACACAGGATTGGACCCACACAGGAATTGTAGGCGCTGGCTCACATAGAACCGCTGAGCGATGACCCACACAGGATCGGACCCACACAGGATCGGTAGCACTGATCCACATATGATCGCTGAGTGTTGTAGTCGTCGTCGTCGAATCCACTGAGGATCTCTACACAGTCGTCGTCACAGTCACAGTAGCAGTCGCAGCCAGCACTAGGGTTCTCACACACAGCAAGCTCGTTCGGGAGGGTCCGCTCCACGAGCCGAGAGGGTGATATATTAACTGACACATAGTCCAGAGTTGATGTATCCAAAAGTTCTGTATCGTCAACGGGTACTCAACGTCACAGACGGCGCGTCGATCGGACGCCCGGTCTAAGAGTTATTGGCTTTTTCATTCCAGGGGCCCGGTTCGTTTTTAAGGCAAAACCAACCCGACCGTACCCCACCTGCGTCCAAACCTCGGGCGGAGTATACCAAAAGATCTGTCTCACTAAGAGGAACTCAACAAAGTTGACGTCATGTCAATTGGACGTCCGTAGATCAAGATATGAGTGTTTCCGCTCCGAGGGGCCGGTTGGTTTCGTGTACGAACCAACCCGGTCGAACTCAAAGTATTCCGAAACCTTGAGTGTGATATAACTAAACGACCGTCTCGATCCAAGGATCACATCGCCACTGACGGCGCATCATTTGGAGGTCCGTATCCCGAGTTATGGGCATTTGAACCCAAACAGTCCGATAACGAGGGTTTCGGGCCTGGAACAACCCGGCCCGAGACCCCCCGGTTGGCCCGCACCGGGTCGACCCGCCCCGGTCCTGTCGACCCGGCCCGGCACGGCCCGGCCAGGCGGCCGGTCCGGCTGGGCACAGCGCGCCCAGCGCGCTGCCAGCTCGGCCTTCGGCCAGACTGTTGAAAAAAGGGGGGGCGCCTGCCCCCCTTGAGTAACCGTGCCCCCCCCCCCTCATTTATGGGGGGTCGTTTGAAGCCGGCCATGGGAATTTAATTCCCCCGGCTTCCCCCCTTTCCGGTCGGCCCAACCTGGCCGGCCGGTTCCTTCTCAACGGGACCGGCGGTGTTCGGTCCCCTTCCAGCTCCAACACCGGTGGCCCGGTCTGGCCGCCGGTCACCTTGCTCCGCCGCGTCCCAGAACCGGCCGCGGCCCTTGTCGTCCGGCGCGGTGCGACGGAACCGCGCCCCTCTGTTGTGTCCCCGCTCTGACCGCGGCGTCTTTGTTGTTCTTCGACGCGGCGCGACGGCATCGCGTTCTTAAACTTCTTTCCACGGCGCGGTGCGACGGCGCCACGCATTTCCTTCCGCAAGAATCCGCGTGGTGCGACGGCACAACGTTCTCCCATACCAACCACAAAGGAAACAACACGAAAAATAAGGAATAGGGTCGGCCGTGTTTGTGCGGTCCGACCCCCTCATGTTATTCGATAACAAATGGTCTAAATCTATGAAGATCGTCAAGTTGGTATTCACGAACAAATAAATAAATAAAACCCCTACCTCGGTTTCAAGAACGGTGCACATCAACGAGCCACGGAAGACGAGTGTCGCGGAGGTCGGGCGTCGTGGAAAAAGAACGTTGACGTCGCGAAGCGAGGATTCGAAGTCATTGACGGAGATTTCATCGCAGGAAGACCATCGCCGAAGAGACGACGCGGAAGAAGAACGTCGCGTCGTGGATACGGCGTCGCGGAAGACGAACCTCGATTGAGTTGTCGTCGAGGTGCATCCGAAGAGAAAACATCATTGGAAGAAGACGTCGCGTTCTTCGGCGGAGGTGTTCTTCATTGAAGAACGGTGTTCTTCATGTTCTTCGTCGAGGTTGAAGAAGAAGAATACCACTTCCCCAATCCTCTCAAGGTTGAAAAACTCTAACAATAATAAAATAAGACCAAGTCTTATTTTATTAACACAACCTAACCATTTCAATTTCAAGAGTTTGAAATTAAGTAACTCACTTTATTAATTATAACAAGTTGTCAAAAATTAATGAAAGTGAGTTAATGGGGAGTTAGGAAAGTGAGGGGTTAAGAGAGTTAAGGGATTTGAAAAGGTGGGGGGTTCGTGTGGGCCGCACCCTTTCAATTATCCACACATGGGAAGTTGGGTGGATGTGGGCCCCACCACCAACTTCCCATGGGAGAAAATAACCACTTTGATAAGAAATAAAATTGATTCAACAATTTTATTTTGTTTATAATTAAACCCCATTAATTAACATCTTCTCCCGCACAAACGCAACTACGGTAGAGGTTCCCTTAAGTGATTACCAGCGTTGCGAGTTCATCGGTGCCCTCAGAATTCGATTTCGAGCACCGGTTCAAAAGTTAGAAATTCCCGCTCGTTCGTTCACTGAACGTACCCGATCCAAACTTCGGAAATTGATTCCGGGCACACCAGGCCTCAGAATCAGGTGCCGTCACAAACCGCGTTCTTGTAAAATTCCAAAGAAAATTAAGAAAAAATTTCCCTTGAATTTTACGGGTCTTTACATTACTCCCACCTCAGGGCTTTACGTCCCCGTAAAGATACATCATAACTAGGAAAAAAAATGTGGGTACTGAGCACGCATCTGAGCCTCCCGCTCCCAAGTGCTCTCCTGGAGGTTCTCGTGCTACCCTCTGATGCACACTAGATGAATCGACCATCCACGTAGGACCTGCTCCTGTCGATCCTCAATCTCCACTGGGACCTCCGCAAAAGTCACCCCATCATCAACGTCAAGCTCCCCATGGTCAATGATATGCATCGGGTCGTGCACGTATCTCCTCAGCTGAGACACGTGGAAGACGCCGTTCACCCGGTGCAACTGAGGTGGTAGAGACAGGCGATAAGCCACCTCGCCAATCCTACTGAGGACCTGGAAGGGTCCGATGAAGCACGAAGATAACTTTCCACCTCGGCCAAATCTCCGTAATCCACGTCGAGGTGAGACATGCAAGAAGACGCGGTCGCCATCCTCGAACTCTAGTGGCCTCCGCCTCCTATCAGCGTATGACTTCTGCCGGCTCTGAGCTGTCCTCATCCGCTCCTAGATGACCTGGACCTTCTCTGTCATGGCCTGGACCATCTCCGGTCCCACAAGTGCCGACTCCCTAGGGTATGTCTAGTACAAAGAAATATGCAAGGTCGGTCGTACAATGCCTCGTATGGTGCCATCCCGATGGTGGAGTGGTAGCTGTTGTTGTACGCAAACTCCACCAAGGTTAGGTGGTCCTCCTAGCTATGACCAAAGTCAAGGACACATGCGCGGAGCATGTCCTCGAGAGTCTGAATGGTCCTCTCCATATGACCATCCGTCTGAGGGTGAAAGGCGGTGCTCAAACGTAGCTGTGTCCCGAACGCCTCCTACAACCCCTTCCAAAGCCGGGAAGTAAAGCGAGCATCTCGATCGGAGATGATAGATGATGGCACACCGTGAAGCCGAACAATCTCCTGAACGTAAAGTCGTCCCAAGCTCTCCACTGAGCCCTGCTCTCTGATGGGTAGGGAGTGAGCCGACTTGGTGAGTCAGTCGACAATCACCCAGATGGAGTCGAGACCTCTGGAAGTGCGTGGAAGTTCAGTCACGAAGTTCATAGATATCCCGTCCCATTTCCACTCCGGGACCTCCAAGGGTTGTACCAAGCCTGCTGGTACCTGATGCTTTGCCTTCACCTACTAGAAAGTGAGGCATCGAGAAACGAACTCTGTCACAGCCTTCTTCATGTCGGGCCACCAGTGCTGTCGTCTGAGATCCTGGTACATCTTCGCCACTCCAGGATGTACTGCTAAAGGAGAAGTATGAAACTCTCTCAGCACCTCCTCTCGTAAAGAGACTAGTACCAAGATACGTCCTCTAAAAAGGTTGTTGTGCTCTGCTCCAAAGGAGAAACCATCAGGTGCATGTCCTGAGGATATATGTGCACGCCGCGTCTCACAGTCAGCATCCCCACGTTGTGCCTCTATGACCCGCTGTAGTAGTGGATGAGTGACTGTGAGAGACTGAAGGAAGGCTTCTCCATCTCTATCCACGAAGGATATCTGCAAAGAGGCTAGCTGCTCTGTTGCCTCCTCAAGTAGCTGAATGTCTGTCCTCCTGCTGAGAGCATCGGCTACCACGTTCCCCTTACCAGGAGTATAGACTATCTCAAAGTCATAGTCCTGGAGGAACTCGAGCCATCGTCGCTATCTCAGATTCAGGTCCTTCTGCGAGAAGATGTACCTGAGACTTTGATGGTTAGAAAAGACTGTAAAGCGCTCGCCCATCAGATAGTGTCGCCACGTCTTCAGAGCGAAGACCACTGCTGCTAACTCCAGGTCATGGGTAGCGTATTTCTGCTCATGCGGCCTCAACTGACATGATCCATAGGCGATCACTGCCCGCTCCTACATCAGGACACAACCGAGTCCGGTCCCTGATGCATCGCAGTAGACTACGTACTCTACTCCATCCTTAGGCAACCTCAAGATAGGTGCGCTGGTCAATCTCTGTCTCAGCTCCTGGAAGCTTTTCTGACATCTATCTGACCACACGAAGGGTTTCCCCTTCTACTTCAAAGCTGAGAGTGGTGCCGCAACTCTGGAGAAGTCTAGCACAAATCTTCGGTAGTATCCAGCTAGTCCCAAGAAACTTCGCACCTCCGTCACGGTCCTAGGTGGCTCCCAAGCTAGTACTGCCTCGATCTTCATGGGATCCACTGCAAATCCCGCATCAGAGATGACGTGTCCCAAGAAGTGGACCTCACGTATCCAGAACTGGCACTTTGAGAGCTTACCATAAAGCTGGTGCTCTCGGGGTGTGTCTAGTACAACCCGTAAGTGGTAGGCGTGCTCCTCCCCAGTCGTCGAGTAAATCAAAATGTCTTCGATGAAGACCATGACAAATCAATCGAGGTATGGCTAAAAGATCCTGTTCATGAGGGCCATGAACACTGCTGGAGCATTGGTTACGCCGAATGGCATAACCAAGAACTCATAGTGGCCATACCGACATCTGAAGGCCGTCTTCAGCACATCCTCGTCTCGAACTCTGAGCTGATGATAGCCTGACCTGAGGTTTATCTTTGAGAACCACCGTGCTCCCTTGAGCTGATCAAAGAGGTCATCAATCCTCGGTAGCGGATACTTGTTCCTCACTGTCACCTGGTTCAGGCGATGATAGTCGACACATAGTCGCAAGCTCCCGTCCGCCTTCTTGGCGAACAATATCGGGGAAGCCCAGGGTGAAACACTGGGTCGGATGAACCCCTTGCCCTGGAAGTCCTCCAACTGTACCCGTAGCTCTCGAAGCTCAGCGGGGGCCATCTGATATGCTGGAGTCGATATCGGGGTTGTCCCGGGGTGCAGGTCAATATAAAATTCTACCTCTCTGCGAGGAGGTAGTCTTGGAACGTTTTCGGGAAAAACGTCTGCAAACTGATCCACCACTACAGGAAATCCAGGACTCCGCACGTCAACTGATCCTAGGATGAGGCTAGCCAACTGATTAGTGATGGGTTTTCCTCTCCTCCACGGAAGTCCATCCTGTGCTGCAAAGGCTCCCTTCTCACCTGTGAAGGTGAACCTGCTCCCGCCGGTGCGTACACATCGCACCTTGCGCCTAAAACAGTCAATTTGTGCATGGACCGTAGATAACCAATCCATGCCCAAGATGACGTCGTAAGGCCTCGACGCCGCAACAATAAGATCCCAGCCGAAGCTCTCGCCTCCTAGAGTAAGCTCACACTGCCGGCACCAGTGCGTAATCATCGAGTCTGCTCCTGTAGAAGTCTCTAGCCGTAAGGATCGAGCCAACGGCTCTGTCGGAATCTCCGAGCTCCGAACAAGGGCAGCGGCTATGAAAGAGTGACTCGCTCTTATGTCTATAAGTACTACAACAAGGGTGGAATAGACACAGATAGTACCTCGAATCATCTCGGGCGCGCCGTGGTCGTAGGCCTCTGCTGCCTGGAGCTGTGCCTGTCTCTGCCCGCCAGCTCCCTGTGGTCGGGGTGGACCTCCTGGTGGTGGTGGTGGTAGAGCCTCAAAGAGTCGCCCACCACCTGCTGCTCGGCCAGCTCCTCTGCCTCGTCCGCCTCCTCCCTGAGGACCGCCATAGTCGACCCTCTGCCTCTGCCTCGGTGGTCCCTCAACCATCTCCTGCTCCTCAGCACGGTGGGTCGGGCAGTCACGAGCCATGTGTCCCTGCCCGCCGCACGAGTAGCACTGTCTACCTCTCGAAAGACTGACTCCGCGTTGTGTGCCCCGCACTATTGATCCAGTGTCCTGAGGTCATCTTCCTGAGGTTCTGGTCTTCTTGGACCCAAGGGTCATCCGTCGACTGCCTGCTGCAGAAGACTCTGCTACGTGCCGCCCTGCGGTGGGTCTCAGTACTGGTGTAGACTCAGCAAGAAAGCTCTAGATCAAAAGGGCCCGCTCCAGTACTCCTATCTGAGTCGGAATACTGAGGGAGATCAGCGATGCCCTGATCTCGTGTCTCAATCCCTGCTCAAAGGTCCGGGCCCAGAAGAATGGGTCACGTACCATGTCAGTCGAGTAACGCGATAGATCGGTAAATCTCGTTGAGTACTGGGCGACCGTCATGCTGCCCTGCCGCAGCTGAAGAAGCTCCTGGATGCGCACCGCACGGAGGGTGGCTGGGACGAACTCTGAGCGGAAGAGGCTCTTAAAGTCTGTCCAGAGTAAAGATGCCTCATCGTGCACCTAGAGCATCAAGCTCCACCATCGGCCCGCTGCTGCGTGCAGTAGGCTCGCAGCGAGGATCACCATGAGGTCTGCTGGTGTCCTCACTAGCCTGAAAACTCATACGAATGCCTCCAGCTAGTCCTCGGCTGCCTGGGGGTCCGTCTCCCCACGGAACATGGGTGTTCGCTGGCGCTGGAACTCATGCAGTGCACTAAGGCGACGTGAATCGTCAGCGGCTGGTGCTGGAAGAATCGGTGGCTCGGCGGGTAGAGCTATCGCCGGTGCCACTGCTGACAAAGGGCCCTGCACCGAGGCCTTGTCACTCGGTGGGCTGTCGTCAGGCTCGACTCTCGGAACCCTAGATGGCTGCCATCGTGGGGCCATCCTGAAAAGGAAACAGGTGCGCCACGGTCAGAACAGTATACCTGGTGAGCTGATACAAAGTAATCACAAAGAAAACTTGAAACACTCATGCAATCAATGTTTTCGTGCATTAAGTCGGAAATCAGAAGTCAGGGTCCTGGTGTACGGATACATCGGCCGCCGCACCAACACTGGACTCCCTGGACTGATAACCACACTCAATACGCTTAACACAATTGCTTCACATAGAAAAGATCAGAGCTCGCGGTAGAACTGAACTCCTCTGATACCAATTTGTCACGACCTGTCCTCGGGGCCCATGTCGTGACTACCCCAAGCCCGCCTTCCATAGGCCAGGTGCTGGCGACTAGCACCAAGGCGTAAATTTCGGTAAAAAGGGAAGGCATTTCCTTTGTAAAGTAAACAATCACCACAGAGTAAGCAAGCGGAAAAAGTAAACACTAAGTAAAAACTGAGTACAACTGTAGGTGCCGAAAGTAAGTGGGCCAGTATACAAACCCAAACTGAAAGTAAAGTACAACTCGAAAGGGAAAACAACAACTGAAAAGTAAAAGCCGCTACGCCGAGCTGTCCACTAGAAATCCCACCTGAAGGGTGGGTACAGATAGCTCCACTGCTCCACGGGTCCCGTCATCCACTCCGAGTGCGTCCCACCCAGTGGTCCACCTCCAGGTACCGTCTTGCTCTACAAGCCTCAACCACGATCAATGTTGTCCGTCGTCTGCAACCAACACAACGTAGTGCGGGCATAGCCCGTGCAGGGGTGAGTATAAGCTACTCAGTAGGGACCCCAAGACCCCCGAAGGTCTCCCAAAATCCACAAAGGATAAACCAAAAAGGAAAGATACAATCACGAAGTAACAACTGACACTGCTTAGGTATATTCCCATACATATACCTAAGTCATCAATTCCAAAACGCTCCAAACTCCGAGCCCAATTACAACCCAGTCCACACAGGAAAGTATACGTATTCCACACAGGAAAGCAAACGTAATCCACACAGGATAGCACAACACAATCCACACAGGAAAGTAAACAGGATTCAGCTCACACAGGTATACTTCTTTGAAAGACGATAGATATGATCACTGATCCATCTAAGTCGTCGGACCCACAAAGGATCGATAGGTACTAACCCCCGCAAAGACCCACACAGGATCGGACCCACACAGGATCTGTAGGCGATGGCTCACACAGAACCGCTGAGCGCTGACCCACACAGGATCGGACCCACACAGGATCGGTATCACTGATCCACATAGGATCGCTGAGTGTTGTAGTCGTCATCGTCGAATCCACTGAGGATCTCTGCACAGTCGTCGTCACAGTCACAGTAGCAATCGCAGCCAGCACTAGGGTTCCCGCACACAGCAAGCTCGTTTGGGAAGGTCCGCTCCACGAGCCGAGAGGCTGATACATCAACTGACACATAGTCTAGAGTTGATGTATCCAAAAGTTCCATATCGTCAATGGGTACTCAACGTCGCAGACGGCGCATCGATCGGACGCCCGGTCTGAGAGTTATTGGCTTTTTCGTTCCAGGGGTCCGGTTGGTTTTTAAGGCAAAACCAACCTGACCGTACTCCACCCGCGTCCAAACCTCGTGCGAAGTATTCCAAAAGATCTGTCTCACTAAGAGGAACTCAACAAAGTTGACGGCACGTCAATTGGACGTCCGTAGCTCAAGATATGAGGGTTTCCGCTCCGAGGGCCCGGTTGGTTTCGTGTACGAACCAACCCGGCCGAACTCAAAGTATTCCGAACCCTTGAGTGCGATATACTAAAAAGACCGTCTCAATCCAAGGATCGCATCGCCGCTGACGGCGCATTGTTTGGAGGTCTGTAGCCCGAGTTATAGGCATTTGAACCCAAACAGTCCGATAACGAGGGTTTCGGGCCCGGACCGACCCGGCCCGAGACCCCCCGGTTGGCCCGAACCGGGTCGACCCGCCCCGGTCCGGTCATCCCGGTCCGGCCCGGCCCGGCGCTGCCCGGCCCGGCACGGCCCGACCTGGCGGACCGACCGGGCGGCCGGTCCGGCTGGGCACAGCGCGCCTAGCGCGTTGCCAGCTCGGCCTTCGGCCGAGCTGTTGGAAAAAGGGGGGGCTCTTTCCCCCCTTGAGTAACTGCGGCCCCCCCTCATTTATGGGGGGTCGTTTGAAGCTGGCTGGGGGAATTTAATTCCCCCGGCTTCCCCTTTCTGGCCGGCCCGACCTGGCCGGCCAGTTCCTTCTCAACGGGACCGGCGGTGGCCGGTCCCCTTCCAGCTCCGACACCGGCGGCCCGGTCCGGCCGCCGGTCACCTTACTCCGCCGCAGCCCGGAACTGGCCGCGGCCCTTGTCGTCCGGCGCGGTGCGACGGCACCGCGCCCCTCCGCCGTGGCCCCGCTTCAGTCGCGGCGCGACGACGTCACGTTCTTAAACTTCTTTCCACGGCGCGGCGCGATGGCGCCGTGCATTTCCTTCCGCAAGAATTCACGTGGTGCGACAGCACCACGTTCTCCCGTACCAACCAAAAAGGAACCAACATGAAAAATAAGGAGGAGGGTCGGTCGTGTTTGTGCGGTCCGACCCCCTCACGTTATTCGATAACAAATGGTTTAAATCCACGAAGATCGTCAAGTTGGTATTCACGAACAAATAAATAAATAAAACCCTTACCTTGGTTTCAAGAACGGTGCACGTCAACGAACCGCGGAAGACGAGCGTCACGGAGGTCGGGCGTCGCGGAAAAAGAACGTTGACGTCGCGAAGCGAGGATTCGAAGTCGTTGACGGAGATTTCGTCGTGGGAAGACCGTCGCGGAAGAGACGACGTGGAAGAAGAACGTCGCGTCGCGGATACGGTGTCGCGGAAGATGAACGTCGATTCTGTTGTCATCGAGGTGCGTCTGAAGAGAAAACGTCGTTGGAAGAAGACGTCGTGTTCTTCGGCGGAGGTGTTCTTCATTGAAGAACGGTGTTCTTCGCGTTCTTCGTCGAGGTTGAAGAAGAAGAAGACCACTTTCCCAATCCTCTCAAGGTTGCAAAACTCTAACAATAATAAAATAAGACCATGTCTTATTTTATTAACACAACCTAACCATTTGAATTTCAAGAGTTTGAAATTAAGTAACTCACTTTATTAATTATAACAAGTTGTCAAAAATTAATGAAAGTGAGTTAATGGGGAGTTAGGAAAGTGAGGGGTTAAGAGAGTTAAGGGATTTGAAAAGGTGGGGGGTTCGTGTGGGCCCCACCCTTTCAATTATTCACACATGGGAAGTTGGGTGGATGTGGGCCCCACCACCAACTTCCCATAGGAGAAAATAACCACTTTGATAATAAATAAAATTGATTCAACAATTTTATTTTCTTTATAATTAAACCCCATTAATTAACTTCTTCTCCCGCACAAACGCAACAACGTTAAAGGGTCCCTTAAGCGATTACTGGCGTTGTGAGTTCATCGGTGCCCTCGGAATTCGATTCCGAGCACCGGTTCAAAAGTTAGAAATTCCCGCTCGTTCGTTCACTGAACGTACCCGAGCCAAACTTCAGAAATTGATTCCGGGCACACCGGGCCTCAGAATCAGGTTCCGTCAGAAACCGTGCTCTTGTAAAATTCCAAAGAAAATTAAGAAAAAATTTCCCTTGAATTTTACGGGTCTTTACAATCCACACATGCTCTAATGGCCTTCGATCGACACCACTCATTCTTCAGGTGCTAGTGCAGTGAAGCGAGTGTCTTGTGTCAGTCGTTCTTGATCGCTTGTTCTTTGGCCTTGAAAAACATCTCTCATTCTTGAGAGGGGCGGGAAGCGTATTTGAGAGAGAAATTGTTTATCTCAACAATTCTCAATTCACCAAGTGTGTGGTGTGTTCACTATGGCACAATAGACATACTTGTCTATTTATATGCATGGAACTTCTGTTATAATATTTAATTTAATAACACAAATTAAATACATTCATGAAATTAGAGAAAACCCATGCTCGTAATAATAATACCACATCATTATTTACAGTGTCCCAACTTGCACAAAATGGAATTATGAATAAAATTTCATGTCACAAAATAATAGCAGCATCATTATTATTTTAACTTGTGCCAACTAATAATTATTTATTGTCTAGAAAATAATTATTTTACTACCAGACCGGCCTTGGTCCGCTTGAACTCCACTTCCATTTATTAAACACCTGAATAAATAAATAAATACATAATTTATTCTCTTAAATAAATATTTTATTTACAAACCAGTAAATAAATATTTATTAAATTTTCAATAAAATAAATAAATATATTTTTATTTAATTTATGCGGTCATCTTAACTTGAATAAAATTATTCCATGGTCTTGAGAATAATATTTATTTCATAAATTAAATTCCAATAGAATTTACCTGAGACCACAAAAAACACTTAGTGTGTGACCCTCTAGGATTCTTTCTCATTGGAATTAGGCGGGCTTGCCTAAAGTCCAAGATTACTATCTAGAAACAGGTCAAGGCACTCAAGAGATAGAACATAAAGTTGCAACAAAAACATCCAGATACAAATGCTCACTGTGTAATATAATTCATTTCTCTCAATATCTCATCAAGAAGGTTTCATGATAGTGTCATCAACCTTTATGCTTGATACATCATTCTTTGACTACCTGAAATAAACTCGTCGTTACACCATGGCCATGGAATTTCACATGACGGTTCTTTTTCAATCAAAGGGATGAGATATCAACTTCCATAAATGGAAGGGACAAATACTTCCTCGACTTATCCATTAATATCATGTCACTCGTGACACACCCAACAAATCCTAATTCCCACCAAATGTATGTGTGACGGTTTTCATCAGTAAATCAAAGTGTGTGAGTTGTGACACGTATTAATGATAATCTTAAAGTCTAAGGATCATTACAAATTCTCTCATATAGAAATATCTGATGACACCAAAACAAGCCGAATTCTCACTGGCGGGTCTGTTCTCATAATCTCATCTCTTGGAGATTACCAAGTGATAACTTCATGAGAGGAATTCTCATCTTCTTACGATTACTCACACCTGAAGGTTTATATGCTATGTGTCCCTTCATAGTATTTCATCCAACTTTATAACTATGTTTAAAAGTATTGTTATATATTTTCAAGGTTCTCATCATAGTAGGGAACTGCCATGACCTTATGAATGAAACAAATACTCTAGGAAGTTATTTCATCATAGTCATGCAGAACAATGAACAATATATAATAATATGTTTAATATTTAAATAAATTAAATATGCATGTAATCAAATTACAACAAATTGGTTCTAGGAAACCAACTCTTACAAACACCAACTTGGACTAGAGCCAACTACCTATGACTTTCAGTCCGCTAGACCTCACATGGTGATCATGTTTCTGCTGAGTCAAGTCTTTAGTAAAGGGGTCCACCATGTTGTCTTCTGTAAAAATACTGGTCACTAAAACTTCACCTCTCTAAGAAAAATCCCTCAAGAGATGATACTTTTGAAGTATGTGCTACTTATACTGATGTGACCTTGGCTCTTTTGTGAGAGTCACCATTGCAGTATTATCATAGTACAATGTGTTGGGGTCTTTACTTATAGGTATTACATCCAACACCTGGATGAATATTCTTATCAAAACTACTTCTTTAGTTGCTGCAAAAGCTGCGATATACTCAGAATCTACTGTAGAATCTTCGACTACACTCTGATTTGAGCTATTCCACCTCATTTCACCTCCATTCAAAGTGAATATGTATCCCATTAGTGACTCAATGTCATCTTGATCAGTCTGGAAACTAGAATCTTCATATCCCCTGATAACTAGTTCCTCATTTCCTCCAGAAACTAGGAATATATCCTTAGTACCCCTCAAAAACTTTTGGACAATTTTGACTACCATCCAATGGCAGTCACCTGGGTCATCTTGATATATTGCTACTGCACTTAATGCATAGGCAACATCCATCCTAGTGCATAGTATGGAATACATGACTGGCCCAATATCTGATGTGTATGGAGTCCTTTCCATTATCATGATTTCCTCATGTGTCTAGGGACACATTTTCTTGTAATGATGAATGTCATATGAGGATGGCAACAATCTCCTATTGTATTGTTCCGTACTGAATATCTTCAGTATCTTATCAATCTATGTACTTTGACTTAGGCCCAACAATATCGTGAATCTATCATGATAGATCTTGATCCCAATAATATATTATGCCTCACCCAAGTCCTTCATGGAGAAGCATTGATTCAACCATGCATTAATAGACTGTTGGACTAGTATCTCATTTCCAATAAGTAATATGTCATCAAGATATACTATTAGGAAAACGACTGAACTCCCACTATAGAAACAAGTCTCACATTTATTCTTGATAAAACCAAATTCTATTATGGATTCATCAAAATGAATGTTCCATGGCCTGGATACTTTCTTTAATCCATAAATGAATTTCTGAAACTTGCATACCTTATTAGCATCCTTTAGAGTCACAAAACCTTAAGGTTGTGTCATGTAAGAATCTTTATGAAGGTTCCCGTTAAGTAAGAATGTTTTGACATCCATTTTCCAAATCTCATAGTCCTGGTAAGCTGCAATGTAAAGTAGAATTCTGATGGATTTCATCATTACAACTGGTGAAAAGATTTCATCATATTACATTCCTTGATGTTGTTTAAACCCTTTTGCAATCATTCATGCCTTATAGGTACTGACTTGTCCTTCCATGTCCAGTTTCTTCTTGAATACCCATTTACAACCAACAGGCTTTACATCAACTGGAGTATCTACCAAAATCCAAACTTGGTTTTGGTACATGGAATCTATTTCAGAATTCATGGATTCTTTCCACTTAGCAACGTCTGTGCTACATACAACTTCCTTTTAGGTTAGAGGATCATTATTATCAACTAATAATGAGTCACCATCTTTGGTAACTAGAAAACCAAACTGTTTCGGTTTTCTAACCTCTCTTGTACTCCTATGCAGTACTTGTGTCTCTGGAACAGATTGTTCTTCCATGGGGCTTTGAAGAATCTATTCGTGTACCAACTCTTGTGTACCTTTATCCTCGACTTCATCGAAGTCTATCTCGCTCCCACTATCTCTTTTGGAGATATTCTCCCTCTCAAGGAATATGGCATATCTTTCTACTATAACCTTTTTTATAAGGGGTTGTATAGGTAATATCCCTTTGTTTCCATGGGGTATCCTATAAAGGTACACTTTTTACCTTGGGGTATGATTTTTTTACCTGAAGAGGCCTTAACAAATGTTTCTCTACCCCGCACATGTAAATTCGATAACATGACTTTTCTTCCACTCCAGAACTCGTATAGAATACCATTTATCGATTTATTTGGTACATTGTTTAGTATGTGTGTTGTTGTTTGTAACTCATATCCTCAAAAGGATAATGGAAGAATAAAATGACTCATCATTGATCTCACCATGTCCAACAGGGTGAGGTTCCTCCTTTCTCTCACACCATTCTACTAGGGCGTGTATGGAGGAGTGAGTTGGGATAGGATCCCAAACTCAAGTAAGTAATCAATGAAGTCTGGATTAAGATATTCGACACCTCGATCTGATCATAGTTTCTTAATCTTATTACCAAGATGGTTCTCAACTTTATTCTTTTATTCTTTGAACTTATCAAAAGAATCCAACTTATACCTCATTAATTTGATATATCCATATCTGTTAAAATAATTAGTAAAAGTTATGAAGTATGAGTACCCTCCCCATGCTTCAACATGAAATGGTCTATACACATCAGTATGAACCAATTCAAGAAGTTCGCTATCCCCTTCACCTTTACCACTAAATAGGGATTTGGTCATTTTTCCTTGTAAACATAAATGACATAAGAGAAGTGGTTTTAGTTCAAAAGAATCTAAATATCAATCTTGATGTAACTTTTTGAAGCGTTTCTCATTTACATGACCTAGCTGGTGATTCCAAAGTTAGGTGTGGTATGAGTCATGTGAAGTATATTTGTTATCGATTTCTATTAATTGGTTTGTGTAATCCAACAAGTAAAGACCGTTGTATGAATGTATCCTACCAAAACAAATGATATCTTTGTAAAATAAGAAACATTCATTTCCAAACTTGAAAAAAAATCCATCTATAACTAATATGGATACAAAATAATGTTTTTTAGTAACAGACAACACATAATAACAACCATTTAACCCCAAGATCATCCCAGTTGGCAATGTGAGGTGGTAGTCCCTGACAGCTATAGTAGAAAATCTGGCTCTGTTGGATGCTCATAGATCTACCTCCCCTAGGTTAATCTTCCTGAATCTACCTGGTTTCTGTATTTGGATACAAATGTGATCACCACCAGCTGTATCTAATACCTAATTTGTTGAAACATATAGATTGAATTGGATAACAAACACACCTAAAGCTTCCCCTTTCTTTATAGGCTGGGTGGAGTTCTTCTTCCAGTGGCCCTTCTTACCACATGTGAAACAAACAACCTCATGTTCCTTTTCATCCCCTTTGATATTCCTTTTCTTGTAAGGTCATGAAGAATCTTTGGGCTTAAAGCTCTTCACCTTCCCTTTCCTCTTATTCACCATAAGGATAGAAGGCTTTTCACACTCCATATCTTGGTCCACTTCATGAATGAGGATAAGAAGATCAGATAGAGACTTCTCAATGTTTTTCATATATATATTGACAACAAAGTTATAGAATATCTAAGGGAGTGATGTGAGAATGATATCGGTGTGATGTTCTTCAGGGAGTTTAAACCCAAGAACCTTCATGAGCTCAATGTATCCAATGAGCTTGACTACATGAGGCCTATCTAGAGAACCTTCTCCAATATTACTTTGAAAGATTTCCTTATAGATCTCAAAACTTTCATGTCATTTTCTCTCCAGTTAAAGACCACGGAGGTGCTCGAGCATGCTATAAGCATCCATGTTTTCATGAGACTTCATGAGATCACTAGACATTGATGATATCATCAAATATTGAATGTTGACCATGTTGTTCATATGTTTCTCATAGACTAAGAAATCCTCATCACTCACTTCTTTGGAAGGCGGATTAGGTAATGCTGACTCCAGTACATAAGACTTCCGTTCATGGCATAGGATAACTCGAAGGTGTCTAAACCATTATTAGAAGTTAATGCCAGTGATGATGTTATCTTTATCCAGAATTGATCGCATGGATAGTGTGGTTGAAGAGCTTGTCGTTTTTATTCTACAATTAAAATAGCAGATCATTAGTACTTTCTTGGTTACATTTTATTATAAATAATAAATTTTTATTAAGTCTCCCACTAATTTATCAAGTCTCAATGGACCTCACTATTGAACTCAGAATGTTTAGTTTCCATGACATTATAGTATCAAGGATTCATATTCTCTTTCGCATAACCCCAACAAGGGTTGTTCAAGATATTAGAAGGTATTTAGGTAGGCAGGTCTTTGCCAACTCCAGGATTACAGCTCCTTGATCTATTGAGTGGACTCCCCAATCCTGAAATCATGACTTTTGGATTTCCTCAACCCTTGACTCCAATATTACACCAAGTCTAACAAGGGATACTTATCTTAATGAAATATGGTTAAGACAACCTAAAACCTTTCATAAGAGCTTTTTGTATAAAAGTAAGTGTCCCAACAAGGTTTGGTCAAACACATAGTTTTATTGAGTTTTTTCCTTAATCAAGTAATGGAAGGCTTCATATGACTTAATATTTTATTTGAAGGATTTTTATCTCTTATCTATGAATTTCTTATTATCATTATCATGTGATTTTAATATTAAGTGTAACTTACTTAAGTGATTAACCATGTCTTGATAATATTTACGCATAATTCTGGTTTATTCTAGTTTTATTTTAATGCTTGTTTAATTATTTAATTATGTGATCATGACAACACATCCATAATGAAAACCATGCAACTAACATAAATAAAATAAAGGGAATGATCATGAGCTTTTCTAATGGTTAGTTTATCTAGTGGTTTATAAACTAACCCTGACCTAGGGGAGAAACATCTTGAACCTTTTGGGTTCATGTTTATAGATTTCTATCTGTCCACCTCTGCATCTCCTGAGATTGGTTTCATCTCGGCTCCAGCTTTAACTTCCTCCACTAGCTTGGGAGTTCCATCCATTAAATATGCCTTTTTTTAAACTCATATGTAGGTGAGGGGTAAAAAATGGGTTTTACATAAAAGAAACCTTAAGAACGCAGGTCCTATATATTAATGAGGAGAAGGATTACAGGCCAAAAAAATTAATTTAAATAAATAATTAAATGAAACCATCCACATTCAAAGGTCTTAGTCTAGATTATGATCATCCATACATGCAACGATATTTACGCAACGATTAGTATCTGCATTACACGTTTTCCAGGTGGGTAAACCATGTATGGGGTACACGGTCTCCAACCCTAACCTAAAGGGACTACACGCCATGTCCAGTGGACTACACGGCGTGTAATATGGAAACTGTGTTCCACCTGTTCCTGGTCAACACATAGAGTCATTTGAGACTTAGAAATACTCCAACACACAACTTGGTTTGGAGAACCATTCCAATGCATTGAATCTTTACTGCACGATGTGTACTACCAAATACATGTTGTGTGTTATGGTGTTGTACAGATATGAAGCTTTGGCACCTCTAGATGTGACCCTCTATTTTATTTTAATCAAAATTAAAAGAAAATATTGTTTCTATAAGGTAAATGTGAAATGAAAGAGGAGGAATAGATATCGAGATTTAGATTTATATAATTATTAACTTGAATTGAAACAACTAAATTATTAAATGCATAAATCATCAATGAAATATTTAAATAATTATAAACTATGATGTAACCCCTCTGATACCGCGTAAAGGTTCTGGGCACAGCGGAAGCACGGTTGGGAAAGCACCCAACTTTAATTTTTATCATGATCAATGATTATTTCAGGATCAATACGATAATGAATTCCAGTCTCCACGGAATAGAATTAAAGATTTAGATAAAGAAGAAAGTGACCTGAAACCTTTAGAGAGGATCTTTCACATCATGTTTATAATTAATTTAATTAATTTCATAAAGAAAAGAATACCTGGATCTTCAGTATTTTTTTCGTGGATGATGTTGATCATTCAGAATGACCCTTCTGGATTATCTTATTGCGCTTGCGAGGATCCAAACTAGAATCCCTCTAGTAGTGATCCACACGTGCTCTGATGGCCTCTGATTGACACCACTCGTTCTTTGGGTGTTAGCGCAGTGAAGTGAGTGTCTTGTGTCAGTCGTTCTTGATCTCTTGTTCTTTGGCCATGAAGAATGTCTCTCGTTCTTAAGAGGGGTGGGAAGAGGATTCGAGAGAGAAATTGTTTAGCTCAACAATTCTCAATTCACTAAGCATGTGGTGTGTTCATTATGGAAAAATAGACGTACATTTCTATTTATATGCATGGAACTTCTGTTACAATATTTAATTTCATAACAACAATTAAATACATTTATGAACTTAGAGAAAACTCATGCTCATAATAATAATACCGTGTCATTATTTATGGTGTTCCAACTTGCACAAAACTTAATTATGAATAAAATTTTGCATCACAAAATTATAGCATCATCATTATTATTTTAACTTGTGCCAACTAATAATTATTTACCATCTTGAAAATAATTATTTTACTATCAGACCGGCCTTGGTCCACTCGAACTCGACTTCTATTTATTGAATACCTAAATAAATAGATAAATAATTTATTCTCATAAATAAATATTTTATTTAAAAACTAGTAAATAAATATTTATTAAATGTTCAATAAAATAAATAAATATATTTAATTTAATTTATGTGATCATCTTAACTTGAATAAAATTATTCCACGGTATTAGGAATAATATTTATTTTATTCATTAAGTTCAAATAAAATTTAACTGAGACCACCGAAAATACTTAGTGTGTGACCCTCTAGGATTCTTTCTCATTGGCATTAGGCGTGCTTAACTAAAGTCTAAGAGTACTATCTAGAAATGGGTCAATGCACCCAAGAGAAAGAATGTAAAGTCACAAAAACGACATCCACATAAGAACACTCACGGTGTTATATAATCCCTTTGTCTCAATATCTCATCAAGCAGGTTTCATGATAGTGTCATCAAACTTTATGCTTGATACATCGTTTTTTGAATACCTAAAATAAACTCGTCATTAAACCATGGCCATGTAATTTCACGCGACGGTTCTATTCCAATCAAAGGTCTGAGATATCAACTTCCATAAATTGAAGAGAAAAATCATTCCTCGACTTATCCATTAATATCATGTCACTCGTGACACACCCAACGTAACCTACTTCCCACCAACTATTTGTCTAATGGTTTTTTTCAATAAATAAAAGTGCACGATTTGTGACACCTATTAATGATGATCTTAAAGTCTAAGGATCAATACACACGCTCACAGATAGAAATATTGGATGACACCAAAACATACGGAATTCTTACTGGTGGCTTTGTTATCATAATCCCATGTCTTGAAGATTACCAAGTGATAACTTCATGGGAGTAATTATTATCTTCTTACGAGTACTCGCACTTGACGGTATTCATGTTATGCGTCCCTTCATAGTATTTCATCTAACTGTAGAATTATATTTAAGAATATTATTATAGAATTTCAAGGTTCTCATCATAGAGGGGAACTACCATGACCTTATCAATGCAACAAATACTCTAGTACATTATTACATCATAGTCATGAAGAACAATGAAAAATATGTAATAAGATGTTTAATATTTAAATATATTAAATATATATGTAATCAAAGTAAAACCAGTTGCTTCTAGAACACCAACGCTTACAGTAATTAGAGGATATAGTTTCACACCCATGTGTAATGGTGTTTTTTAGATTTATTTTATTTTAAATTGAGTTATTAAAGTCTTTTAAATTTTTGGAATTTGAAATTTTATGATTTTATATTTTTTAAGGGTCACACGGTTAGCCAGTGTGATTTGGAAAACCTTGTGGAAACCTTGAATATCGGTGTAAGGGTATAGTGATATTTGTAAAATTCTTCACACAGTTATCCTACCATATAAGGCCCTATTGGAAATCATGTGAGGCCATTTGTCCTGTATATTGAGTGTCTCATGATTATCACATGGTTTGGACGACTGTGCGGGTTAACAAAATTTTTAAAGTTTTTATTTTTTCTTTATTTCCTTTCTTATTTTTAATAATTTATTTTTCCTCTCCCTTTATTTATTCCTAGTCATGAAATCCATCCTAGTTGAGACCCACATAGGTGTGTGCCTCCCCCTCCTTTGAACCTCCTTCTCCATGGTGATTTTTTCCATTTTTCTTCTGATTCATGATCGAAACTCCAAGGTAAGCACTCTTCTCCCTCATCTTTTCCCTTTTTATTGTTTTCTTCTTATTCATTATTTATTTTGTATCCACCCAAACCTAGGGCCCCTGTTTAGACCTTCTTTTTAGTGTTTTCTTTATTTCTAGGGTATGAGGTCCCTTCTTCAGGGCTTGATTATCTGATATTCACATCTTTTTTACATTCCACCAGTATTCCAAGGTAGGATCGCCCCATAATCTAATATTTAACTTTGAAACCATCATTAGATTGAATTCTTAATTAATTTTTTAATTATTTAAATATTCTTTTTTTATTAGATTTCTAAAGGAAAAAAATTGGATTTTATCTTGGTTTCAATTTCAATGAGAGGTTACCCTATTTTAAAGAATGGTTTTTTTACTAAGATATGGATGCCAATTTTTATTATGATGCATGTTTTGGATCATTAAAAATTATATTGAATTTTAAAAAAATGTTATGAGATGTTTAATTAATTTTCCAAATATTTTTACTTGAAATTTCATGTGATACTTGACGTTCCAAGTTTTAATAAATTATTTAAATGATTTTTTTAAAAAATATTAATACAAGTTCTTCGACCCAGTTTGGGTCACAAGAAAAATAAAAGAGATATGTTTAATACTTTTTAAGGGTTTTTTAAAGGGGTAGATTATTTACTAAATGGGTTTCAAGAGTTTTTTTAAATTAAATGTTTAAAAGTGAAGTTTGAAATGTTTCTAAATTATAATAAAAACACTCATCATTTTGAGTGGTTTTTGGATGGCCCATTTTGAAATTTTAAGTGATTTATAAATGGGTGTGGGTGTGGGTGTGGGTGTGGGTGTGTGTGTTAATACATCTTGATCTCAATTGGTTTTGATTGATATTGATTGTGGCCCTTGGGGCATGTTTTATATTTTTTTAATATGATTGATGTGTGATCGGGTCACTTTCTTGAGTGGGGGTTGAGGGTGAGAGTGAGTTCTTTGTTATTCTA
The DNA here is from genome assembly GCA_963277665.1 of Viscum album. Taxonomy (NCBI): domain Eukaryota; kingdom Viridiplantae; phylum Streptophyta; class Magnoliopsida; order Santalales; family Viscaceae; genus Viscum; species Viscum album. Next base: position 626,330,248 of record OY728132.1, read on the forward strand.
TGAATTTCTTATTTTGATTATGATCACTAATTTATTGTTCACCCTTGATTTATTTTGGTCATGGGAACCCAAGTTCTAGGTTAATCTAACATTGACGGGACAAAATACCTTTCCACTAGCTATGCTAGTGAATAATGTTTGGTTCCTCATCCACTGGCCAATAACATGTTACTAACTTTTCCACTATATGTTATAAAAGTATGTTCTAGGTTACCTAGCCTTAGTAACCATAGGGTAGAACCCATGATACTCTTTCCATGATTAGTATATTGACATATTTGGGTTCTATTACTTCTTTATACTCTCCTTTTTTCTTAATATGTATGGAACCTATGATTTGAGAATTTTATTTCCTTGTTTCTTTGACATGGTTTATTTATTTTACTTCCCTTTATATTCATGGATCATGTAATGGGTTTTCTAAAGAACTTTTATAAAATGGTTTTAAAGAAAAATTTAAATTAAAAAAGGGTTATTTCATATGACATGTGTTATTTCTAAATAATTTTTTTAAATTGATTGTTTTCATTTAATAAAAATAAATGGGAAAGTATATAAAAACATTTTAAAATGATATTGGTATTAAATATAATTAAGTATAAAAAACATATATTTTATTAATTTATTTCAAACTAGTTTAAAATGGATCATTTTCTAAAAGATAGATATGTAGCAAGTTGGGTGGTGGAATACTGTTCATTTTGTGTCTACACCTATATTACTTTTTATTTTCAGGCCTTTTTCAATTCTTTTTCACTCTTGGGGTGCATTCGGTGTTAGTGATGGTTAGATACCTGTGGGTATTGAGGTTAGTTTCCATTTTATTTATCACATTAGACATGTAATTATTATTACCTGATTTTGTATGAATTTCATTTATTTTCATTTAATGCTCTTTGTGTGGCCTTTTAAATCAGTTCATTGTAAAATAAACCTGTTTTATTTAAAAATGACTTTAAATGTTAATAAAACTCTAAAAATGGTTATTTTTTGTTTTGAATCAAGTGTGATGGTTTAAAAATATTTATTTAAAGTTGGTAAATTTTAAGAAAAATGAAATTTATAATCTATGATTGATATGTTTTTTGGTAATTTATGTACTTGGATTTATCCTCTCATGATAGGGCTATTGGTTGTGAATTTTGAGACATGAATTGAGTGTATTATTGTCTCATGTTATTTTGTATATGTCTCTGAGAATGGTAAGGGAAAATAGTAGAAGGTGTGTGTCTTAGGATGGTCCTTTTGGTGAGTTTTTTTGTTTAAAACTGATTTAATCTATTATGATTTCTACCCAAACATTTAATGGAGTAGGGAACTAAAAAACTTTCTACACTTGGACCGTATCTTAGGACCTTTGGTTTTGTGATCGTAGAACCAGTTGATCCTTAGGAATTTATTATATGGTTATTTTATAGTTGGTGATATATTTTTTTCTCCTTGGTGTGCCTCATTTTTTGGGTATACCTCTCTTGAGTTGTGAGTATAGATTGGTTATTAGTTTTATTGGGGTTTTAGAGGTATGTTTTTGTTAAATATCCCCTTTAATATCTCCTTGATTGGCCTTATGGAATGTCAGTTACCTTATAGTATTATTTTTTTGTTGTGGAGCTTAATTATTGAGGTTCATTTTCATGTTAGCTAGGTGATGAGACTTGGATATCGATGAGGGACATGGGAATAAAATTGGTTTTAAGCTTGAGTGGCTATGGTTTAAATGGAACTAGTTTAAGTTTTAGCCCAGTTGGTGTGTTCTAGTTCTATTAGGTTCACCAGGAGGTGGTGTATCATTGTTGAAGCCATAGTTTAATTTTTTTTATAGTGACCCAAGGATAAATACCATTTAATTATTTAGGTTTTGTTGTGATTTTGGTTGTATTGGAAACTTTTCCGTGTGGGTTCATAGGTGTTCCTTTAGATTGTTTTTATTTTTGAGTTTTTTTGGTCCCTTATAGATGATTTCATGTGGGTTTTTTTTAGAGATAGTGTTTTTATATTGGCTTTTCTTTATATCACCATTTTTATGGATTATAAATGGTGGGGGGACCCACATTATATCTCCCTCCACTTAGTATTCTAAGGAAGTTGGTTTTGGTTGTATCGTTCTTTGAGACGTCTTGTGATTTTGGGTGACCGGTTTGGCTGTTTTGAGGATTTAGGTTGATAGTTTAGTACATAGATTTTTTTTAGTGGCCCTCCCATCCATTAAATATTTCATTAGTTTTACCCCACCTACCCACTTCATGAATTGAAGTGGACTAGTTTTCCCTATTATGATGTATTTTACTTTGACCAAAGACGTTTTGGGGGGAAAGTGACATGGTGGGGAGAATTGTCACAATCTGGTTTTTAGATTTATTTTATTTTATATTAGTTTATTTTAATTTGGATTATTTTAAGTTTTGGTAATTTTTGGAATTTAAAATTTTAAAATATTAAATGTTTTAAGGATTGCACGGTAAGACATAACGGTTTAGAAAATCATGCAGAAATTATGTGTATCAATGTGTAAGGGGGTAGTGCCATTTAGAATGGTTAGTGAATGGCTATCCAATTTTATGGGGGCCTAGTGGAAACTGTGCTAGGCTATTTTTCATAGGTAGCGAGTACCGCACAGTTCGGTAAACCACGTGGATAAATCATCTGTATTGCCTAAATTTTTAAAGTTTTTTTATTTTTTTATTTATTATATCCTTTTTATTTCTTTATTTTTCATATCCCTTTTGTTTACTCCCTATCATGTGATCCCTCCTGGTCAAGACCCCTATAGGCACACACCTCCCCCTCCTTCGAACCTCCTCCTCTATAGTGATTTATCCCATTCTCTCTTTGATTTGTGGTTGGAACTCTAAGGAAATTAATCCTCTCTCTCTTATTTCCGTTTTATTATTATTGTATTCTTGTTCTTTATTGCACCCTAATATGACCGAACTGAGGGTTTAATATTCGACCATATTTTTGATGTCTTATTCATTTCTACAATATGTGGTCCCTTCATTGGGACTCAATTAGCTGGTATTCAAAGATTTGGACCTTCCTTCATTAATCTAATGTAGGATTGCCCCATGTTATAAGATTTAATTTTAGAATAATTAATATATTGAATTTTAAATTATATTTTTAATTATTTAATGTTAGTATTAATTGTGTTTATTGGTTTTCTAAAGATAAAATTGGGTTTTATATTGTTTTTCATTGAACTGATAGGTTACCCTGTTTTAAAGTATAATTAATTTTTTATTAAACTATAAATGCCAATCTTTATTTCATTTCTCGTTAGGATCTTTAGAAATTATATTGATGTTTAAAAAATGTTATGGGCTTTCAAATTAATTTTCCAAATATTTTTACTTGTAATTTCAAGTGATAATTGAAATTAAAAGTATTAATAAATTATTTAAAAAATATTTTAAATATAAAAACAATATACAAGTGATTTGACCCAGTTTGGGTCACAAGAAAAATAAAATAGAGATATGTAAGATTTTAAAGGGGTTTTTAAAAGGTGAATTTATTTTATAAATGGGTTTTGAGGGTGATTCTAAATTAAATTTTTTAAAAGTGAAGTTTAAAAATGTTTCAAAATTATTATAAAAACACTTAGCATTCCATGTGGTTTTTGGAAGGCATATTTGACACTTTTAATCGATTTGTGAATAGTTGTGTGTGTGTGTGCGGGTGTGTGCATGCACAACTCTCTTGAGCCTCATTGGTTTTAATTGATATTTATAGTGGCCTTTCAGGAATGTTTTATATTTTTTAATATGATGGATGTGTGATCCTGGCACATTCTTAAGATGGGGTTGGGATGAGACTTGGTTCTTTGTTATGCTTTAAACCCTTTCTTTACTTTGGTCATGGGAACCTAGGTTAAGGTAGGCTAATGTAGACAAGACGGGATATCATTCCACTAGTTATACTAGTGAAGTATGTTCAGCGCCTCTTCCAATATCCAGTGATGTGTTACTAAATTTTTCACTATATGCTAGAGAAGTGTGTTCTAGGATACCTATCCTTAGTAACTATAGGGTAGTGCTCATGAAACTCTTTCCTTGGTTGGTAGATTGATATAGGGGGATCCTCTTTCTTCTTTAGAATCTCATGTTTTCTTGATATGTATGGCACCTATGATTGGAAACTTTTATTTCTTTGTTTCTTTAACATGTGCCTTTATTTTATTTCCCTTTATGTTCACGTAACATACAATACAAAAAAAGGGTAAGTAGGGGTGGTTTTTTCGTGACATAGCAGCGGTTTAAACCGCCACCTCAAAGTTTATTGGTCATTATTAGAACCGTCGCGTATTGTACGGTCTCTAGTCATTTCACAATGGATTTTATAATTTATCAGGGATTTTGTTAAGTATTATTTATATAGAATTTAGAAGTGGTTATTTTTTTATTTACTGGAATTTTTTTATTTAAAAAAAATATTCAGGGTTAATATAAATGAAATAAAAGAAACCATCGCGGAACATATTTTCGGCGATTAATCTTAACTACCGCTAAACATTTTTTATTCAATGTATTTAGTGGCGGTTACATAAAACTACCACTAAATAAAATTATTTTTTAAAAAAATATATAAAACTATAAATATAAAAAAAAACTGACTTATAATAAACTAAAACATAAATATATGAGTAACACATCATACATATATCATACATACAAACATACAGTCATCATAACATCAATTTAATTCAACCCATATATTTGTAAATATATATATATAATATGTCCAAAAATAATCAATTCACAATATAGATCCATATCATTACCTCCATGGAATTTTTCTTCCTCTACAGCATGTCCTCAACTGAAACCGACCATATCATCTAACTAACTTTAAAAAAAAGTAAACAAAAATTAAAACTACACATAATAAATAAGAATTATATTAGAATAATTGATAAAATTTTAACATAACATGGTAACTAATAACCCTCATGACTGCCTTCTGAATAATTTTTTGGATTAGAATAGTCAACCTCTTTCCTACTGCCAACATCCATCACCTATAATGAAAACCAAAACATTTAAGAAAAGAAATGCGAAAGAAAAAATTTGAAGAATATACTTAGAATGTTGCACATAAAATTTGTTATTTTTTTAAGAAAAAATAAGATAATTTAACATAAAAAATATGATATCATGAAAAATAATTTGAAAACATAAACATACTTATTTAAGATAAGATTCAACTAAAAAGGGATGAGTAAATATTCTAATTTACTTCAAAAGCGACGTATGGTGTGCTTCAAATTTACATAATAAAAAAATTAATAATTTTAATATCAAAACATGTTTTATATTTTAAAAACAACTCATAAATGTTTGTCCCGTGATTTCACATCAATCTAAGGTTGTTTTCTAGGGTTTTGATCAATCCACACACATTTTAGTGTTTTAAAACACTAAAAACGTGTTTACAGCCATAATGGGAAAAATGTAATTTGGAATGACATGATTTTAGTTCCTCAATTTCAAAATTAAATTTATAGTTGTTTTCTTATGTTTTTAGGAAAATATGACAATGTTTTCCTGGTTTTGACCCCCCAGTACTAGTTATTTAAGGATTTTGTACCTTTTAGAAGTGTAAACCAAGTAATTCTAACCACACCACATGTCGGATTGGAATGTTGTCTATGTATACACATAAATAACAACTAATATGTGGGTTTTACATCATTTCACATCAATATAAGGTTGTTTTCTATGGTTTTGACCTTTCTATGCTTGTTTTAGTATTTTAAAACATTAAACATGTGTTTGCAGCCATAACGGGAAAACTATAATTTAGAATGATATATCATCAGTTACTAAATTTCAAAATTAAATGTACAATTTTTCTCCTTTGATTTTAGGTCAATACGACATCTTTTTCTTAGTTTTTACACCACCCCCCCCCCCCCTCCAATACTTGTTTTTAAAGGCTTCTGTACCTTTTAGAAGAGTATACCGAGTAAATATGACCACACCAAATGTTATATTAACATGTTGTCTACACGTAAAAATAAATACCAACTCAGTGGTGGTTTTCCCATGATTTCAAATCAATATAAGGTTTTTTGTAAGGTTTTTACGATTCCACGCATGTTTTAGTGTTTTAAAACACTAAAAATGTGTTTACATCCATAATGGAAAAACCATAATTTGGAATGACGTTTCGTTAGTTCAAACATTTCACAATTAAATGTATAGTTGTTATCCTGTGATTTTAGGGCAATATGATGTCTTTTTCTTGGTTTTGACCCCCCCCCCCAAAACTTGTTTTTAAAGGATATTGTACCTTTCACAAGAGTATATCAAGTAATTTCGACCACACTGCATGTCGGATTGATGTGTGTCTGCATGTACACATCAAAAACGACTCATAGGTGGTTAAACCATGATTTGACATCAATATGAGGTCATTTTCTATGGTTTTGACCGATCCATGCATGTTTTAGTGTTTTAAAACACTAAAAACGTGTTTACAGCTATAACGAGAAAACAATAATTCAGAATGATGTGTCATCGATTCCTACATTTCACAATTAAATTTATGGCCATTTGCCTGTGATTTTAAAGAAATCTGACATTGTTTTCCTAGTTTTGACCCCCTAACACTTATTTTTAAAGGATTTTGTACCTTTTAAAAGTGTACACCAAGTAATTCTGACCACACCTCATGTCTGATTGACATGTTGTAAGTGTGTGCACATCAAAAAAAACTCAGTGTTGGTTTTTCCATGATTTCACATCAATATGAGGTTGTTTTCTAGGGTTTTAACCATTCTATGTATGGTTTTGTGTTTTAAAACACTAAAAATGAATTTACAGACATAATTGGAAAACAGTAATTCAGAATGACATGTCATCTGTTACTACATTTTAAAATTAAATGTAAAATAATTTTCCCATGATGGCAATCTGACATCATTTTCTGAGTTTTGACCCCCCCCCCAACACTTATTTTTAAAGGCTTTTGTACCTTTCAAAATTGTATACCAAGTAATTAAAACCACTCCACATGTCGGATTGATGTGTTGTATGCACATACACATCAAAAACAATTCATCAATGGTTTTACCATTATTAAACATCAATATAAGTTCATTTTCAATGGTTTGATCGTTTCACATATGTTTTAGTGTTTTAAAAAACGAAAAACATGTTTACGGCCATAAAAAACAAACCGTAATTAGGATTGATATATCACCATTTACTACATTTTAAAATTAAATCTACATTCATTCTCTATGATTTTAGGGAAATCCAACATAGTTTTTCTTGTTTTGACCCCCCTAACACTTGTTTTTAAAGGATTTTGTACCTTTAAGAAGTGTATACTGAGTAATTACGACCACACCAAACATCATATTGATTTTTTCTCTACGTTTATATATCAAAAACAACTTAGTTACAGTTTTACCATTATTTCAATTAAATTTGAGGTCATTTTATATGGTTTTGACTGTTCCATGCATGTTTTAGTGTTTTAAAACATACACAAAATGCATTTACATCCATAATAGGAAAACTGTAATTCTAAATGACATGTTGTTAGTTATTGGCTTTCAAAATTAAATCTATGATCATTTTCCAATGATGTTAGGAAAATATGATGTCGTTTTCCTGGTTTTGACCCCCCAACACATGTTTTTAAAGGATTATGTAACTTTTAGAAGTGTATACTGAGTAATTCTAACCACATCGCATGTCAGATTGATGTTTGTTCTATGAATACACTTCAAATAAACTCATAAGTGGTTTTTACATGATTTAACATCAATATGAGGTCCTTTTATATGGTTTTGACCAATCCAAGCACGTTTTAGTGTTTCAAAACACAAAAAACACGTTTACGGTCATAACGGGAAAACTGTAATTCGGAATGATGTATCATCAGTTCCTACATTTCAAAATTAAGTATAAATTCATTTTCTCTTTATTTAAAATAAATGTGACATTATTTTCTTGGTTTTTACCCCCCTAAAACTTGTTTTTAAAAGGCTTTTGTACCTTTCAGAAGTGTATATTGAGTAATTTCGACCACACCGCACATCATGTTGACATGTTGTCTACACGTACACATAAAAAACAACTCATATGTGATTTTACCATGATTTTACATCAATATAAGGTTTTTTTCTATGTTTTTTACTATTCCATGCACGTTTTGGTGTTTTAAAATACTAAAAATGTGTTTATGACCATAACAGGAAAACTGTAATAGGAAATGATGTGTCGTTAGTTCCTACATTTAAAAATTAAATCCAAGGTCATTGTCCCATGATTTCAGGGAAATATTATGTTCTTTTATTAGTTTTTAACCCTTGAGACATGTTTTTAAAACGTTGATATCTTTTAAAATTTCTTATTGAGTCATTCAGAGCACACTATACGTTGAATGGACATGTTATTTTCTTGTACATGTCACAAATAATTCAATGGTTTTTCCCATGATTTCACATCAGTACAAGATTGTTTTTTATTTTCTTGATCATTAAATGTTCATTTTAGTGTTTTAAAACATTAAAAACATATTTACAGGCATCACAAGAAAACCGTAACTTGGATTTATGTAGAGTCAATTCCTATATTTCACAAATAAATAAGTGGTTTTTTTCCTAGGATAACTTTTGTAATCATTAAAGATTTTTAAAAAATTATAATTGTATAATTAATATATTATTAACAAAATTAATGATTTATCATTGTTTCTAATATAAGTTTAATTAATTACTAAAATATAGATTGGATATTTTATATCTTTTGGTGCTCAAATTTTATTGAAAAAAGAGAATTTTAATTTATTAATCATAACTTATTTCATGTTTAACATTCATTTAGCAGTGATTTTTATAGTTAAGTGATAGTTTTTATATGTGTTTTTTTTGGGTACCTAGCGGTAGGTTTTTATTCAGTTGGAAATAATTTTTTAATAAAAAAATAAAAAATAACATGGGATAATTTAATATAACCATTTCTAAAATATTTAGAAATGGTTATTAAGAACCGTCACTAAATATATAAAATAAATTTTTTAGTGATGGTTATCAAAAATTGCATCTAAAGTGTAACACGCCAGGTAAATAAAGAATATGAAATTTTCATATTTATCCATATTTGTGAATAAAATATTAATATGACTTTAAAGGGGACGCTATGCTCGATGGCGTACCCAACACGCAACAACGAGTTTCTTGGGAATCTTACGTTGCACTCTAATAATAAAATAATATTATTTTAAATAGTAGTTAACGCCTAGCTGTTGTAATGGCGGGAATGAAAAGAACTAACTACAAAATGATTATATATGTTTGTCAAATATTTTTACTTTTTACAATAAATGTTAGAGGATTAAAAATGCAAATGAATCCAATTTTAAGCGTAAACATTCTAATATTATTTAAAAGGTCGATTAACCGCCTTTTGATGTCGAACCTCTTTTAAATCCACTTTTTGAAAATTTTATGTGTTATCTTTGACAAAATAAAATTCCTATTTATAATCGGGACATAAAAATTTACTTTTTCTAAATTTTTGGTATTTTTCCAAAAAAGTTCAATTTTTAATGAATAGTTAAAAAATGTTGTATTTTAATTCAAAACCTCTTTTAATCTAATTTATTTATATGATTAGATTATATTTTGAATTGTTTTTAAAGTGAAATTAGAATATATTTTTACCATTTAATCCAATAGTGGTCGTTGGAATTAATTTCACTTTGAAATCGGACTTAAACTAGTGTCAATCTTTTGATACATTTTGTTTCATAAAAACACGCTATTTGTTTTGACAGCGGGAATTAATTATTAAATTAATTAATGCAACTTATATGTTATGAATTTTGTAAAATAGAAATAATTTTTGAATTCGGAATATCAAATATATCTTAGGGTGAATTTTTGGTAATTTTCTGAAAAACTTCAATTTTTGATGAATAGTGAAATCACTAAGTGGTACTTACAAAAACTGATTTTCCATTTAAATGAAATTTTGCCATCATTGTGTTTTGAATTTCAAAAATTCGACATACATGGTTGTCATTAAGAAGTAAAATGTGGTTCAATGGGATTAAAATAATTTTTTGGTGAATAGTAACTTATTAAGTTTTTAATCGCGGTTAGAGGTAATTAGTGTAGTTTAAGGTAAGAATAATGTTTTAAAAAAATGAAATGACCTAGACACATATCCTAACCTCATTGGATGTGTCATGGACGAACAAGAAAATCCATGGGTCAACTTGGGGACCCCATGGAGCCACTTTGGTTGGAAAATGACATAAATATCTTTTTATTTAATGTTAAAGTAAAAATGACACAAACATGAGATGTTTTACTAAAACAATTTTTACATTGGGTTATACAAGTCATATTTTTTACTATAAATAGTCTTTGGAAAACTAAAAAGATTTTCTACGTCATAGTATTTTTTTTATAATTTTTAGACGTTAAATAAATTAAATTATTTATGACATCATGATGATGCAGCGATGACCTCATTATTTAACGATTTAAATAAAATGGAAAGATGATGTAATATCTCAGACCTACACATGTCCAAAACCTATTGGATGAGTGGATTTCGAACCCTTATCACCTTATCCTCGAATTATATCAATGTGGGACCTCTTAAATCCGAATATCATTTTAAAATAAAGTGACTTTTCTTTACTTTCCAAGAGTGGCCCTCCTCTCCTCTTATAAAAGTCCCCCACCTCTACCTCCTTACCCACACTCCCAAAGCCTTTGGCTCAGCCATACCATGCCCATTTTGTCTCTACACTTCCCTCTCTTACTCCTTGAAGCCTCACTTTGGGCAGAAGTCTTCCCAAGGAAGCCTTTGAGCTAAAACCAAAGGGAGTTACCCGATTTTAAGGTAATGTCTTCACTTGAGTCCTTTTGTTTTATTTTGCCTCTCCAACCCCATAAACTCTTTTTATTCATTTCTTTTGTAACAAATACAGTATCTTCAATATACTAGGATGTTGTTATAAAAAGTATTTGAGCTACACTTACACACACCTACATCTAATGGTTAAAGAACATACTGTTTCTGTGGATGGCGAATTTCTGCCTCACGAAACGATGATTGTTCAACACTCATATAACACCTTCAAAGGTGGCCATTAAGATGTCACTTTATTTATATATGATATATAATATGTTTATGTTTTACTTAAGCTTCTGTATTTTTCATTTTTGTCTTACCTTTATGGCTTCCATTATGGGTATACGCGATATCTTCATTTTAGGAAGTGCGGACTACCGCCCCCTCAAAGTGATGTGATTCATTAATGCCATACGTGGGATGTATAAAGGATGGATTTAATGTTATTATATATTATGTTATACTGGAATTATAATATACCTCTATATCATTATTATTTCTTTCCATTAAAGTATTATATATAAATGAAAGTAGTGTTCATGCGTACGTACAGCTTACCGTCTCCTTGAATGGTGCATTTCATTTCTTATCCCCAAATGTAATGTACTATTATAAGTACATGTATATAATGGATATATATGATGAATGATACATCTAAATGATTAATATAATTCTGGAATTAAAATATACATACCTCTCATTTGGTTTTAATTCCATTAACATGACAAAGAAATGAAAGTAGCGTTCATGCGTACGTACCGCTTACCGTCTCCATGAACGGTGCATTTCATTTCTTACCTCTAAATGATTATGTGATATTATAAATACATGTATATTCTAGATATATATGATATATATGATATCCAAATCAGGAATTTCATTCTGGATATAAAGAACATTTGACCACACGAACAACATGTAATTGTAAGAAGTCCACTTTCTACTTAAGAACCAAATATCGACAAAACAAACATTATTAACTTAAATGATTACATAATGTTTATAACATGGCAATAAGTGATATAAAAGAAATAATGAACTTGAAAAAGGTTCTTAAGCAAATAGAAATTAACTCAAGTTTATTATTCAGGACGTTAAAGAACGATCGAGTCAAGTCGGACCAGAGGTAAGGGATCCTACTCCTCTCTTTCTTTTTAAGTACACTCTTTTATGTCATTCCTTTTAAAGCTCATATTTCTTGTTATTGGGATGTTCTTTTATATTAATCTTACTGCAATTTTTATGTTCATATGTTGAGAGACCCTATTCTATCTCATCAATCCATTTTGGAAGTTTTGAGTGGCGTCGTTAGGCTGCCGAATTTTCGTAAGAGATCTAACCTCTCTCTTTCTTTTTAAGTACTCTCCTTTATGTCACTTCTTTTAAGAAATTCTTTGTTATGTTGGGGGGTGTTCTTTTATATTCATCTTTCTGTAAACTTTATGTTAATATTATGAGATACCCTATTTGATCTCATCAATCCATTTTCGAAGTTTTAAGTGGCGCCGTTAGGCTGCCGAGTTTTCGTAAGGGATTTTTTCATCTCACTTTTATTCCCGTGAGATTTATGCTACATCTGCCACAATTTCCTTTGAGTGGTGTATGTACTGCCTGTTATTTTTCTCATTGTGTAATATACTTTTATTTATGAGTATTTACATCAATGTTGTATTGTCCTTCTTTCGCGGGGTGCATGTCTCGAAAGATACCCATGTCGGTAAGGGAACCTTTCACCCTCCTCTTTTTGTAAAAGACTTCTTTTGTTATGTCTTTTAATTCACATAATATTATGTTGGGATATGTTCTTATATATCCTTATTGATCTAAATTTTATGTCCATGTGATGAGATACCCTTTTTATCTCTCATCAACTCTTTTTCTGAATTTTGAAGTGACGTTGTTAGGCTGTCAAATTTTTGCAAGGGAACTTTTTAACCCAAATATGATTCTTTGGGATAAACTTGTACTCCTTGAATATGTCGTTCTATGAATATGTGTGAATAACATATGATTGTTTTACACTTAATATCCACTTATATTTTGTGTATTTGTTTGTCACACATAATTATGCAATTGATTTATCCTTAAACCAAGGATATCGTCTTTGTAAGGGTCTTCGTCTCAATCTGCATTCATTGAGGCATATTTTTTTTTATACAAAACCTTATTTTATATGGTTTATAAACCCATTTTACTTTTACGTTTATTAAAAATGAATCTTTTTTCTACAAAGCATTTTACTAAACGACAAAAAGGAATGTTTATTTTTACATACGCGGTGACAATGACCTTTTCCGCCGCCGCGAGTATTATTTGATCTTTGGCTTCCTCAACAAGCCGTAATTTTTTTAAAATAGAATAAAAACCATATACTTCTTTTTGTATTTTGTTATTGAAAATGGTTTTGATAAATGATTATATTATGTCAATATATTTAAATGATATATTGTGATTGAAATGTGGAAATGTTATCATTCCTTTATGTTGGTTTTATGTGTTATAATTTTATAATGGTACTTGGACATTTTACAGGTGGTTACGTGATAAACCATAAGACGGGTGATTCCGTGAATACCAGGATGGGTGGTTACGTTATAACCTCCAATTCATTGTGTATGGAAGTCGGTCGTATGGACATTCAATTAATTATGTATGGAAGTTGGCCGAATGGCTATTCCATTAAGTGATATGTGTGGAAGTCGACCTTATGGTTATTCCACTTAAGTATGTTTATGTCCCAAGTTACCTTTATATGTTATGTGATCTTTATATGGGTTTTATGGTAATATTTTGGTTACAGAAGGGTAAGTAATGAACTTTTATTCAGTGAAGAGTTTTTACTACTTCGAAAAGGTGAAAAGTATTACTTTGATAAAGTATACATGGTTTACTTGTTGTTTTGAAAAACTAACAGTTTTCATTCTTTGTGTATCCCTTACTGAGCTTTTTTATGCTCATCCCAAGTTTTTGAAATGTTTTTCACAGGACTTAGCATGAAATATGGTCAAGGATGGGATCAAGGGAAAGTCATGCTACCTAAAAAATATAACTAGACTTGTTTCTTTTTAAGAGTTTTTATTTTATGGAAATTTAGTAGAAGCGACTACTTTTGTAATCTTTTGAGATGTAATAGTTATGTCCTAATTCTCTAAAACTCTAAACCTGAAAATATCATCAATGTGAATTACTCATCTAATTCAATATTAAGTAAGGTTTAAGGCTGGGGCCTTATAGTTGGTATCATAGGTCGGTTTAGATAACTTTAGAGGTTAGGGTATTCTTTAAGCATAAGTGACATTACCATAATGGTTAGGATTTCAGAAAGAGTCATAGTTTTTAGATAAAGTGAATGAGTAAGTATATATTCCTCATTAGTACATGATGGTTCTATTGATATACTCACACTGACATTTCTATTTTTAGTGAATGGATGGATCTAGAAGGCACCAAAGAGACAACAGGTTTGAAGGAAACTGTGGTGGTTCTCTAATTAAGATACCAGATAAAATGGAGGATTCAATGAAGAAACTCGTGGTTGTTCTAAACCGACTATCAAGGAGTCATGATCAACCACTTGAACCTTGGTACGTTCTGTAATGCATCATGTACGAGATGACCAATCGATGTGGAAGTCCAGGTAATAATTATAAAGTTAACCATTAGAGTTTATATGATCCTTACTTTTGAGGTAATTATGGGTTACTCTATAATATGATGGAAAATGAAAGGCATGAGATAAACTTGAGGTTAAAATATGTTATGATTTTTTTTGAAGATTTTATCTCATTTTGGGGGATGTTTTAAGAGTTATATAGTTTTGGAAAAAGGACAACACGTAGACCGTGTGACAACCCGTCGCCTCGGACAAAGCTGCGGGAATTGAACCCACAACCAAAGTGCAACTGGTATTTATCACCTACCACTGGACTACGTGAAGTCCCTGGTTAGTTTGACTGATTATTTTTAGTTAGATGATTTTAGGAATCAAGAGTAAGTTTATTTTGGGTTATCTATGGAAATGATTAACCTATCATGGAGGATATGTGATTAGGTTAATTACTTTTCAATATGAGAATTTAAGAGCAACTGATGTTATTTAGAGATAAAAGTTAATTTGTACCTTGGAAGACTATGTGATTAAATCCTTCAAATATTTGGGTTTCAATATTAGTTTGGTTTACTTTGAAGAATTTTATGGACAAATTGTTTATCGGATGGTCCTCGTTGAACTTTGGGTTTTTTTGGACAAATTTTGGAGATTAAGCATAGATTTTCTTTTTAAAGGGCTATCCTTTTCTGGATTATCTAATCTTGTACTAACCTTTTTGGTTTTGGTTTTGGTTAAAGAATAAAGACATGGGAATTATATAGTTCTCTTTGGTGGATTAGGTGATTCTCTAGAAGTTGATTATAGTACTCTTAATATGAACAAGTCTTCCTAAATACTCGTCTTTTGGAGAAAATATGAGTTTGTGTAAGGAATCTAATAAAAGTTGAAAGTCAACATTATAAGTGATTATGTTTCCTTATGAATAAATTCCTCAATAAAAAGTAACTTAAAACAAAAAATTTGTCTATTAACTCTTCCTACTGGGGAATCGAATACCGTTTAACCCATCACAAGTTTGTGATTTTCTTATGTTTAACTTTCTCCTAGACATGTTTACTATCACTCTCCTTCAAGAACATGACCCTTTGCTTTTTCTTCCATGTCCATGTTTTCCTACACATAATCCTATTATGGGTTAACTCATGTGACCTATGTACTTATCTTTCTTTATTTTAAAGTGATTGTTTTACCGACTCTTGTTCCGATGTGGTACTTTCAAGGATGTTTCCAAGCTCAATTTTAAAAATTGCGAGGACGCAATTCCCAAAAGGGGGGAAAGATGTAACACCTCAGGTAAATAAAGAACATGACATTTTCATATTTATCCATATTTGTGAATAAAATATTAATATGACTTTAAAGGGGACGCTATGCTCGATGGCGTACCCAACACGCAACAACCAGTTTCTTGGGAATCTTACGTTGCACTCTAATAATAAAATAATATTATCTTAAATAGTAGTTAACGCCTAGCCGTTGTAATGGCGGGAATGAACAGAACTAACTACAAAATGATTATATATGTTTGTCAAATATTTTTACTTTTTACAATAAATGTTAGAGGATTAAAAATGCAAATGAGTCCAATTTTAAGCGTAAACATTCTAATATTATTTAAAAGGTCGATTAACCGCCTTTTGATGGCGAACCACTTTTAAATCCACTTTTTGAAAATTTTATGTGTTATCTTTTACAAAATAAAATTCCTCTTTAGAATTGGGACATCAAAATTTACTTTGTGTAAATTTTTGGTATTTTTCCAAAAAAGTTCAATTTTTAATGAATAGTCAAAAAATGTTGTATTTTAATTCAAAACCTCTTTTAATATAATTTATTTATATGATTAGATTATCTTTTGAATTGGTTTTAAAGTGAAATTAGAATATTTTTTACCATTTAATCCAATAGTGTTCATTGGAATTAATTTCACTTTGAAAATGGACTTAAACTAGTGTCAATCTTTTGATACATTTTGTTTCATAAAAACACGTTATTTGTTTTGACAGCGGGAATTAATTATTACATTAATTAATGCAACTTATATGTTCTGAATTTTTTAAAATAGACATCATTTTTGAATTCTGAATATCAAATATAGCTTAGGGTGAACTTTTGGTAATTTTCTGAAAAACTTCAATTTTTGATGAATAGTGAAACCACTAAGTGGTACTTATAAAAACTGATTTTCGGTTTAAATGAAATTTTGCCATCATTGTGTTTTTAATTTAAAAAATCTAACATAAATGGTTGTCATTAAGAATTAAAATGTGGTTCAATGGGATTATAATAATTTTTTGGTGAATATTAACTTATTAAGTTTTTAATCGTGATTAGAGGTAATTAGTGTAGTTTAAGGTAAGAATAATGTTTTAATAAAATGAAATGACCTAGACACATGTCCTAACCTCATTGGATGTGTCATGGCCGACCAATACAATCCATGCGTCAACTTGGGGACCCCATGGAGCCACTTTGGTTGGAAAATGACATAAATATCTTTTTATTTAATGTTAAAGTAAAAATGACACAAACATGAGATGTTTTACTAAAACAATTTTTACATGGGGTTATACAAGTCATATTTTTGACTATAAATATTAATTGGAAATATAAAAATATTTCCTACATCATAGTATTTTTTTTATAATTTTTAGACGTTAAATAAATTAAATTATTTATGACATCATGATGATGCAGCGATGACCTCATTATTTAACGATTTAAATAAAATGGAAAGATAATGTAATATCTAAGACCTACACATATCCAAAACCTATTGGGTGAGTGGATTTCGAACCCTTATCACCTTATCCTCGAATTATATCAATGTGGGACCTCTTAAATCCGAATATCATTTTAAAATAAAGTGACTTTTATTTACTTTCCAAGAGTGCCCCTCCTCTCCTCTTATAAAAGGCCCCCACCTCTACCTCCTTACCCACACACCCAAAGCCTTTGGCTCGGCCAAACCCTGCCCATTTTGTCTCTCCACTTCCCTATATTACTCTTTGAAGCCTCAATTTGGGAATAAGTCTTCCCAAGGAAGCCTTTGAGCTCAAACCAAAGGGAGTTACCTGATTTTAAGGTAATGTCTTCACTTGAGTCCTTTTTTTTTATTTTGCCTCTCCAACCCCATAAACTCTTTTTATTCATTTCTTTTGTAACAAATAAAGTATATTCAATATAATAGGATGTTTTTATAAGAAGTATTAGAGCTACACTTACACACACCTACATCTAATGGTTAAAGAACATACTGTTTCCGTGGATGGTGAATTTCCGCCTCACGAAACGATGATTGTTCAACACTCATATAACACCTTAAAAGGTGGCCATTAAGATGTCACTATATTTATATATGATATATAATATGTTTATGTTTTACTTAAGCTTCTGTATTTTTCATTTGTGGCTTTCCTTTATGGCTTCCATTATGGGTATACGCGATATCTTCATTTTTGGAAGTGCGGACTACCGCCCCCTCAAAGTGATGTGATTCGTTAATGCCATACGTGGGACATATAAAGGATGGATTTAATGTTATTATATATGATGTTATACTGGAATTATAATATACCTCTATATCATTATTATTTCTTTCCATTAAATTATGAGATAGAAATGAAAGTGGCGTTCATGCGTACGTACGGCTTACCGTCTCCATGAACGGTGCATTTCATTTCTTATCCCCAAATGTAATGTACTATTATAATTACATGTATATAATGGATATATATGATGAATGTTACATCTAAATGATGAATATAATTCTGGAATTAAAATATACATACCTCTCATTTAGTTTTAATTCCATTAATATGACAAAGAAATGAAAGTAGTGTTCATGCGTACGTACGACTTACCGTCTCCATGAACGGTGCATTTCATTTCTTACCTCTAAATGATTATGTGATATTATAAATACATGTATATTCTAGATATATATGATATATATGATATCCAAATCAGTAATGTCATTTTGGATATAAAGAACCTTTGACCACACGAACAACATGTAATTGTAAGAAGTCCACTTTCGACTTAAGAACCAAATATCGACAAAACAAACATTATTAACTTAAATGATTACATAATATTTATAACATGGAAATAAGTGATATAAAATGAATAATGAACTTGAAAAAGGTTCTTAATCAAATAGAAATTAACTCAAGTTTATTATTCAGGATGTTAAATAACAATCGAGTCAAGTCGGACCAGAGGTAAGGGATCCTACTCCTCTCTTTCTTTTTAAGTACACTCTTTTATGTCATTCCTTTTAAAGCTCATATTTCTTGTTATTGGGATGTTATTTTTCGTAAGAGATCTAACCTCTCTATTTCTTTTTAAGTACTCTCCTTTATGTCACTTCTTTTAAGAAATTCTTTGTTATTTTGGGGGATTTTCTTTTATATTCCTCTTTCTGTAAACTTTATGTTAATATGATGAGAGACCCTATTTGATCTCATCAATCCATTTTGGAAGTTTTAAGTGGCGCCATTAGGCTACCGAGTTTTCGTAAGGGATTTTTTCATCTCACTTTTATTCCTGTGAGATTTATGCTACATCTACCACAATTTCCTTTGAGTGGTGTATGTACTGCCCGTTATTTTTCTCATTGTGTAATATACTTTCATTTATGAGTATTTACATCAATGTTGTATTGTCCTTCTTTCGCGGGGTGCATGTCTCGAAAGATACCCATGTCGGTAAGGGAACCTTTCACCCTCCTCTTTTTGTAAAAGACTTCTTTTGTTATGTCTTTTAATTCACATAATATTATGTTGGGATATGTTCTTCTATATCCTTATTGATCTAAATTTTATGTCCATGTGATGAGATACCCTTTTTATCTCTCATCAACTCTTTTTCTGAATTTTGAAGTGACGCCGTTAGCCTGTCAAATTTTTGCAAGGGAACTTTTTAACCCAAATTTGATTCTTTGGGATAAACTTGTACTCCTTGAATATGTCGTTCTATGAATATGTGTGAATAACCTCTGATTGTTTTACACTTAATATCCACTTATATTTGGTGTATTCGTTTGTCACACATAATTATGCAATTGATTTGTCCTTAAACCAAGGATATCGTCTTTGTAAGGGTCTTCATCTCAATCTCCATTCATTGAGGCATATTTTGTTTTATACACAACATTATTTTATATGGTGTATAAACCCCTTTTACTTTTATGTTTATTCAAAAGGAATATTTTTTCTACGAAGCGTTTTACTAAACGCCAAAAAGGAATGTTTCTTTTTACATACGCGGTGACAACGACCTTTTCCGCCGTCGCGAGTATTATTTGATCTTTGGCTTCCTCAACAAGCCGTAATGTTTTTAAAATAGAATAAATACCATATACTTATTTTTTTATTTTGGTATTGAAAATGGTTTTGATAAAGGATTCTATTATGTCAATATATTTAAATGATATATTGTGATTGAAATGTGGAAATGTTATCATTATTTTATGTCGGTTTTATGTGTTATAATTGTATAATGGTACTTGGACATTTTACGGGTGGTTACGTGATAAACCATATGACGGGAGGTGCCGTGAATACCAGGACGGGTGGTTACGTTATAACCTCCAATGCATTGGGTATGGAAGTCGACCGTATGTCTATTCCATTAAGTATGTATGGAAGTTGGCTGAATGGCTATTCCATTAAGTGATATGTGTGGAAGTTGACCTTAGGGTTATTCCACTTAAGTATGTTTATGTCCCAAGTTACCTTTATATGTTATGTGATCTTTATATGGGTTTTATGGTAATATTTTGGTTACAAAAGGGTAAGTAATGAACTTTTATTCAGCGAAGATTTTTTACTACTTAGAAAAGGTGAAAAGTATTACTTTGATAAAGTATACATGGTTTACTTGTTGTTTTGAAAAAATAACAGTTTTCATTCTTTGTGTATCCCTTACTGAGCTTTTTTATGCTCATCCCAAGTTTTTGAAATGTTTTTCACAGGACTTAGTGTGGAATAGGGTCAAGGATGGGATCAAGGGAAAGTCATGCTACCTAAAAAATGGAACTAGACATGTTTCTTTTTAAGAGTTTTTATTTTATGGAAATTTAGTAGAAGCGACTACTTTGTAATCTTTTGAGATGTAATAGTTATGTCCAAATTCACTAAAACTCTAAACCTGAAAATATCCTCAATGTGAATTACTCATCTAATTCAATATTAAGTAAGTTTTAAGGATGGGGCCTTATATAAAGATATTATGGATGTTGTATATGTTATTTGAAAATTTGTTAATGATCTATAGAATTTAGAACTTACCTTAGTGGGATGAGTTCTAAGTCTTGCAATTTGCTCAAGGATCATATCAGCCATTCTCTAAAATACAGAAACTAAATCATTTTCCATTTTCAACTACCACTGATCCTGTATTTTCCTATAACAATCTTGTTCTTTCACTTTTTCTTTCAATATTACAATTTCACTTTGTAAATCCCAATCAATGGCACTACTTGAACCCCCACCGAGTGTAGCAGTAATTGATGACACCGCCCTACCAAAGATAGCTAATAGAGTAGGCCCAAAAACCATCCCTCATACACATTAGGGATTCTCTTTCTCTAAAACTATTCCAACTATATCGTTCTGGGAAACAGATTCTGATTCGAAGGGGTCTGCATCCCAAACTTCTTGAATTTTAACCTGTTAATAAAAAAATATTAACAACGATTTTTTAAAATATTTTAACTTTATAATGTTATCTAATTAATAAATTGTTCATTAGTATTTATTATTATTTCAAAACTAAAAAAACATATTATGGAAAATTATATTATAAAAAAAATAATCCTTAAACCCAATTAATTGGGTCTGTTTAGATGTATCAAATGATGCCAATTTGGCATCATTTTATCCATGTAGCTGGTCCCATTTAATTGGGTTTATGTTTTGTTAGTTTTTATAATATATTTTTCATTATTTCGTTTTTATGGTAATGAAATAATATTAAATAATAATTAAAATTACTTACTCCAATGTCTTTGGTAGGGTCATTTACAAAACTATCATCGAGTTTCCTATACACTTTAAATCACATCTTTGTTTAGCTAACATTGTGACCTAATTCGTTAGCCTCTATAAAAAAATGTAAACAAGTTAGAAAAAACCTTGAGTTATAATAAAATGATATAAATAACAATGAATAAAATAAAAAACAAAATTGTTCTTTTTCTCAAAAAAACTCTGAGACCCTGCAATGTGAGGAATGAATTTCTTCTCATGATTCATAGAATTTTTTTCAGATAATTCATACAAAAAATAAAAACATTAATAAAAAATATACTTTTATTGTGTTTATGTTATTAAGATACTATAAAATATGTAATTACCTCATGAAATGCATCTTTGTAGATATTTAAAAAGAGCTTCCATTACTCACAAGAATTTTCTTCTAGAATTTTCTCATACATTTTTCATGATCTTAGAGAAGTTTCATTAAACTCATTCCATAATATACATTTAAAATATCTCTATTTATTGCCCAATTTTTTCAAATTTCATTGGCGTGAACGGGGTCAAGGACCTCGAAATGAAAAAACCTCTAGAAATAAAAAACAAAACACTTTATCAGTATATTACAAAATTTTACTCATGTATTTTAAATTAGTTTTCAATGGATATTAAATTAATATCAACTTTATGTGATTATCAAAGACCTTGTTTTTTCAAGATGTAGGGATATGTCTGTAATCTTTATAATTAATGGAAAAGCTCATCGTCTTGCATGAAAGATGCCCAAGAATCAACCTATAGATTCTGGAATCATCACCAGTAGGCACCCCAAAATTATCAAATGGAATGATAATATTAAATTCCTTCATGCCCCATACATTTGTCATGTTCATATTTATATCCAAACTATGGTTGTCTTTATTTGTTTGAAAATTTATTAAACAATTAATAAACTATAATTTTTTTTGAAAAATGACAGACATACCAGTAATGGTAACTCTCCAATATCCCCTAGATAGAAGGGTGACGACCTACTCCATCATGGAAGGTGAATCAAGTAGTGGGATACCAATGACATCTAGGTAAATGGATGTATTTATAATAGTATTAGGTATAATAGAATCACTAGGATACATAGAATTTGATGGTACTGGTGGCGTGCTATGAGATGTTGATCGGCTCCTAAATTTTTTTTATTCTAAACATTCCTATATTTCAAATGGTTAAGGACCATATTGTTACAAATTTATGTTGTATAAAATTGATTAAAATGATTTTAGAATTATATTTTCAAAAAATTAATGTTTTTTCTAAACCATTTCTAATGGAGTTTTGATGGATTCCTATGGAATTGTGATATATAACAAATAATATTTAAAGGACTTTATTTCTTGTGTGAAATTGATAAATATTCAATAAAATGTGTGAATCATATAGTATGAATCACTATTATATTTTAATATATTATTTGAATATTATATATATCTAACACAACATTATAATCATAACTGAATCCTAGGGTATTTATTAGGGTTATGTTTCATATCATTCAGTAGAATTGTGATATAGTTTATGTAATATAATGTTGTATTTCATATTTCCATATTGATTATTATTACAATATTAATCATTATAATGATTCATATAATCATTGATAATAAATATATAATCATAATAATGTTCATAAATTATAATATAAAAATATCCATAAAATTTGGTAGCTAAAAATTAGATGTATCTCTCATGAAATGTTATTTAATGATGTAATGAAAAATAAATAATATGATCCATATATGTTTGTGGTAGTGTTAAAGAACTAATACTAGATTATTCCCTCTTTGTACCTCTTCCTTATTAATATTTAATAATAGGGTGATAAAATAAATTTTTTTGATCAGTCTATCCTAACATGGTATATGTAAATTTTGGTGATCGATATAAAAACATTAGAGGAAAGGGAAATATAACTATTTTCTAGTGATAATTATCAAGTATACTTTATTTATATATATTACAAAGTACTTGTGGTACACATAGCTATTTTAATTTATTTTTATTTTATTTTTTATTTTTTGATGATAGATTCATATTTAAAAGGGTTCCATCCTCAATTTATGAGAATCTGATCATATAAAAAACTCATTTGAACTCATTCATGTTATAATTAACAATAAAATTTTGAATCCCTTTTAATATGGATTATAAAATGATTCCTGGTCTTCATTGAGACTCATTAGTGATCATAGTCTCTACAAATTAATTTATGCACAAAGTAATTATAGTTATATGAATTTGTACACAAAAACCCACAATCATCATAAACCTAAATAGTATCATTGATACTCTATATCCTTATATCTAT
This sequence comes from Viscum album, assembly GCA_963277665.1. Lineage (NCBI taxonomy): Eukaryota > Viridiplantae > Streptophyta > Magnoliopsida > Santalales > Viscaceae > Viscum > Viscum album. Next base: position 626,354,083 of record OY728132.1, read on the forward strand.
CTATATTTAGATATAAGATTTTTTTATTTTTTATGAACCCAAAATCATTTATATTCATATATTGAATTCAAATATTTTGATTCAAATATACTAACATTATTATATATAAATTAACAAAATAATACTTATTGATAATATATGTTTCTATCCCTTCATAATAAACTTTATTAGTAAGACCACTCTAATGATTTTATTTAAACAATAAGAAATTCCCATTAGATTGTGTATTCACTCTAAGAGGGGTAGTGTGAATCTATATGATTATTTTTACAGATTTCAACTCAATTTTTAATTTCTCTTTCTGATATTTGAACTTATATCCTAGTTACAAAGTATGTAACTATTTATGCATTCTTAACACAACTGACTTCATTAAAAAATAAATTAGTGATAGCAGCTTGTAGTATTTTTTTAAGGATCAAGCCTAATGTGAGAATATACACTATATTGTTTTTAGGATGGGTTTTATATAAAAATTTATCTATAATAAATTATATTATATACAAATTCATGATATTGTATCATACATAACACTATAATTACAAGGGGTGGGGTGGTATCATATACTATAATGATACTCAATAAAATATTTAGGGTGAGGATGATACAACCTTTAAGGGGGTCTGTGTTATCACCAAGGAGGGGATCTGATTCAGGGAGAGGGAGGTCGGAGGGGGTCCACGTTTACGCCGAGGAGGGGAATCGATTCGGGGTGATAGAGGTCGGAGGGGGGGGGGTTTATGTCACTGGTGAGTTTTCCAGAGAGGAGGTCGTATGGGGGGAGGGTCATGGGGGTCACGGGGATCGGGGGTTGTGGTCTTGGGATCATAGTTTCGAGGTTTCCATCAAAAAAAGAAGAGGAGGAGGGTGGGAGGAAGGGTTTTTCGAGCTCGGGGTCACCACTGGGGAGAGGAGAGGAGGAGGTCGATGGAGGTGGGAGGCAGAAGGGGTTGAGGTCACACTGAGGGAGTGGGGGAGGGGAAGGGATTATGGTTTTTTTAAATGTTTAGCAGTAATTTAAATTAAACCACTGTTAATTTAAAACATAAAAAAATATCATTGTAGTTTTATGAAACCACCACTATATTATATTTTTTTAATCAGATTTATTTCATAGCGGTTACTAGAAACATCATGAATAAACTTCCACTAACCATCTCTTTTCTTGTAGTGATATGTTGGTTTTTCTAAATCGCTTTTAGAAAATGGTTTTAATTACACATATTAATTGAAAAACTTTTATTTCAAAAATCAGGTGTGTATTCTAAATAAATAATTTAAAGTGATTATTTTCATTTAAAAAAAATAAAGGGGATATTTTATAAATCCATTATTAAATGATATTGGGTTTAAATATAATTAAGTATAAAAAAACCAATATTTTGTTAATGCATTTCAAAATAGTTTAAAATAGACATTTTATTAAAAGTTAGATATGTAGATAGGTGAGTGGTGGTCTACTGATTATTTTAGGTTCACGCCAATATCACTTTTTAGTTATAAGCCTTTGTTAAGTTCTTGTTTACTCTTGGGGAATATTTGGCATCAGGGTGGGTTAGTGACTAGTGGAGATTGAGGTCATTTTCCATTTTATTTATCACATTCAACCTAGGGTTACTATAACCTAATTTTTTAGGAACTACCTTTATTTTCAAAGAATATATGATGTGTACACCTTTAAAAGAGTTCTTTACTGCTTTCAGTTATGGTTATTGGTGGGTTGCATTATTTTTGTAGATCGTGTGTGATTCTAGAGCTAAAACATATTGAGGTATATTGGGGTGAGTAAAGGTATGCAGGATAAGTGAGAGATCTTGGAGGGTGAGATAAGAGATTAGTTTACAAATTCTTATGTCTATTGTTTGTTTTATTTCTACTGATTCATTTATGTCCTAGATTCTTGACCTATGGGAAGGTCATTCTGGATTTTCATTATAAATATATTATCACTTATTATCTAATTTAATTTTTCTTTTGTGTGAAACCATCCCCAATGATTTTTTATGATGCCTATGACACTTGTCATTAACCTAGGGATATTGGGGATTCCCCTCAAGTAATTATTGAGCCAACTTGGGTATTCCAGGTATGGACAACTCAGGATGGTTTGTAACATATTGATTCCTATAAGACTTCTTTGTACTTGATATGATTTATTTTGACTTGATATTTTGGATAGAGTAGCTAGTTCAATATCGATCCCAAATTGATGATTTCCACCGAAAAGTATCATTTACATCTCCCTAGGGTGACTATTATGTTTATATTAGAGAGTGATTTATATATGTAGGTCATGTAGAACTTGACCTTCAGCAGCTAAATGGGATCATATACCAAGTTACTAGACTTTTATTGGATGATGGAGTGGTGAATCATGCAGTCGTCTCTCTAATCATTGACTCATTCTAGGAAAAATTTCCTAATGATTTCTCAAAGTTTCCACCCAAGAGATATATTGGATTTATTATCGATCTTATGTCATGTATAAAAACTTTTTCTATTCCACATTACAAGATAGATCATGTTGAGATCTGGTAGCTAAATAATCATCTTGAGGATTTAGAGGAAAATGTGTTTATATTACTGAGTATAGCCCTTTGGGGTACTCCAATCATATACACCAAGAAGGCAGGTGACTCTTTGGTTTGGGCCTTCATTCAATTGGATCTATTTTTGAAGTATCCAGAGATATCCCTTTACTCGTGATAACATTCCCCAGTAATATTACTTATTCTATCCAAAACTAATATTTATTGTATTTTGTATATAAATTTTCATTTCATAATGTCTTCAGTATGGAATTCAAATACTCCTCATGTTCCTCCTTGATTTTGGATCAGATAAGAATATCATCTATAAATACTACCATTAATTTTTCATGGTAATCCATAAATACTTTATTCATTAAGTCCATGAAGATTGTTGGAGTATTGGTGAGTCTAAATGAAATCACTATGAACTCATAGTGACCATACATTATACAAAAATTAGTCTTGGAGATATCCTCCTCCTTCAAATTTACTTTATAATATCTCGACTGAAGATCCACCTTAGAGAAGTATTGGGATTCACAAAGCTGATCAAACAAGTCATAAATCAGTGGTAGGGGATACTTTTTTTTATTATGATCTTGTTGATCTCATGATAATCAATTCAGAGGCGCATTGACCCATCCTTCTTCTTAACTAAAATAACTAGTTTATCCCAAAGTGAAGAACTTGGGTGTATAAACCACTTATATATATTCTCATATAGTCTTATCTTAATCTCTTCAAGTTCAAAAACAACCATTCTATATGGAGTATTAGATATTGTCAAAGCTCTAGGTATAATTTCAATTGATAAATCAACCTGTAGGCTAGGAGGAAGATTAGAAAATTCTTCAAGAAACACATCAATGTATTCCCTCGCAATGGGAATGTCATCAAGGGTGATCATTTCCAAAGTCTTAATCATTTGATCTATATATGCTTACTCATAATGAAATAATATCAATGCTTGAGATTATTATTACAAAGAAGATTCATCCTCATCCTTTCATTTGTATAGAATCAGAGGGTGATTTGTGATACAGAGGGTGATTTCCTTCTCTTAGTAATTTATATTGGCTCTATACAAGGAAATTCCATATATACCCAGGATAGCATTGAATTTTTCAAAGGAGAGTTTCATAAGGTTATTTGGGAATTTTAGCCCACAAATATTGATAAGGGATGAGTTATATGATTTGGATGCAATAATTGACCCATTTTTCATCTTCATTAATAACTCAACTTCCATGTTTTGAGGTGGTGTTTGAATAGTTCTACTAAACATACGTGATATGAAATAATACTAAGAACCAAAATAAAATACTATGTTCACTATCCTTTAATGAAATAATATTGTACTTGTCTCCATTTAATTGTTAAGATCCACCTCAATAGTTTTAATGACATAAGATCACCCTTGTTCTCTAGTAATTGGAGGTTATTTTCATCTATTATCATTAACAACCCTTTTCTTAGTGCATTGATTCACATAGTATCTCTTTTCCTTGTTGTTGAAACATAGGACAGTAGGCTGAGGGTTGACTAGAGCTTTCCTTTCTTTGATCGCATTGGTGGGTTTCTCCCATATTGATTTACTAGCTAGGTGCCCTTCTTTATATTAGCTAAATCATTTCTTTTTTCCCTTCATTAAATTCTCAAGATGTTTTTTCCCATGATTTTGACAAGTGAGATGTTGGACTTTCTTTCCCCCATGAGATTTATCCATCGCACCATTAGAATTGAAATCCCTTCTCCACTTATTATCACTTAAACCATGAGACCCTTATGGTTCACTGATCTCCATTTAGACTTTGAGGTCACATCAGACAATTTCTTTATAGATGTCAAAGTTTTGAATCATCAAATATTTTTAAGGTTCATCTTTATCCCACTAAAGAAGCAGTTAACTTTACTTTCAGTGTCAATAACAATGTTGGTGGAGTATCATGAAAGTCTTGTGAAGTTATCCTCATTCACCCTGATGGATTTGATGTCTTTTTTATAAGGTAAAGACAATATCTCTCCATTTTAAGTCAAATAATTCGAGGAAAATATTTATCAAAAAACATTTTCTGGAATTCTTTCCACTCTGTCACTTTGATCTCCTCTTCAGGCTTCATAATTTTTTACTAAAACCCACCATCGATCAACTTCTTTCCCCATATGATAAGTATCCAACATGACCTTCTCTTTTTCAGAGCATTGAAGGACATCGAAGGTTTTTCAATGGAGTTGGTCCAATATTCTATGATTAAGGGATCATAAGATCCACTAAAATTCAAAGGCCTTTTTTCACATAAAGGTCTAAATTGAAACCTGCTCTTTATTATGGAGATGTGATTATTCCTCTTGATTTAAGTTTCTATTAAAAACTTGAGTTAATTGAGAAATTATTTTCATGATGTTCTTGACTCCTACTCCCATCGGGTTAAGCATATCATTTGGGTAGTCATTATGTTTCCCATCACATTGGTTGTTGACTTGGTTCCTCCTATTTCTATTCATTGACTAAATTAAAGGAAAAATTAGGGACGAGAGTTTTCAAAGAACATAGAATGAAAACTATGAACATCGAAGGGATAACTCATAAATGATATAAATTCCTTGACCTATGAATTTCTAGGTTTCAATCTAAGTTATTCAGGATTTATTTCCTGACATAAAATTTTATGGGCATCTTTGTTCTCTTCATCAAGGTCCATAAGGATCTTGTGAATTAACTAAAGAATATACATTAAGAGTGTTAAACCAGGTGTGTATCAAGGCTTGTTTTTCATACACCAGGTTATAATCGAGTTAATACTCAATGCTCCCTTTTCAAGGTTATTTCCCCTAGGTACAACTATGTTATAATCGTATCCACTTTTAGTATCTAGATAGAGATTTTTTTTACATAGAAACTACTTACTCTATACCAAAATTTAGGGATATATTCTTATGTTTGGTATTATCACTAAGGTTTTCACTAACATTTTCTAATCCTAATTACTAAAAATAACTTGTCTTTCTTATGATGCCAACTATGAAAACCCATGTCTTTTTTACACTTTATTTCATTATTTATTAGATAAAGATGCACATAATAGAATCTCAGAAGATCATGAGGCCTGGTTTCATTGGTAAATTAAGTAAATATCACAATAAATTGAAACATGGATACAATATCATTATTTAAAAACTCCAAAACATGCCATTATATTCCATCAATCTTTTAATACTGCATGGAATAACTTGGGGACGTACATAAAAAGGGGTGATCTATAAAGCCCGGTAAGAGAAGAATCAAAGCATAACATGATATAAGTAATACATGTGAGTCAATTGGAATGTCAAGGTGACATAAAAGGGGTGAGAATCATAAGTATGAACATTGAATCATGATATACGATGATAACATCAAGGTAACATAGGAATTTGAAAACAATATAAAACATTACATCATAAACATAAGTTAAGGATAACTGCCGAGACATCATAACATAGTTTGCTAATGATAACCTCCCATGAACCATACATGGTATATCATGAGATAAAAACATTACCCAATGCATTGGAGGGCTACATAATTTTAGGCCCACCCATCACATTCATATTGTGTACATTCATTTGTGTGTCACATATATTATACAACATAAGAACGCCTTTCAATTTGCACTGAGATTTTTTGTTTGTATTTGTTTCATTGTTTTGTTAAATTGAAATCCCTTCTTTTAAAATCATTATTAAAAATATTTTAATTTTTAATATTATTTTATTATTCATTATTTTATTATTTTCATTTATTTTAATGAATTTTCCTGCATTTATATTTCACTATTTTAAATTGATATATGTGAATTGTTTAAAAAATAATTTGCCGCATTTTTTTAATTAAGTTTTAAATTGTTATAATTTTAAATACATACAATATATTATTTGTATTTTTTTAAATATATATATATATATATATATATATTATTAATCAAAGTATTGGTATTTTCTATCATATTTATATATCTTATTTTATTTTATTTATTTATTTTAAATGTATATATATATATATATCAACATATATACATATAAAATTATATCAACTCATTTATATATATATATATATATATTCAGTATTATACATTGTTCATCTTCTCTAATCCTCTGTGACACCATGTCAAGCATATCACTCGGTATGCACTCTGTAATGTGATCACCCTCATCTCCATGCATTGGTGGACGTATAGAACCCTATCTAGTTTATCTTCCATACAATAAACCATTGGATTTGGCCTCATCATTCAGTAACGCAACACCATCACATGGCATAAGCTTGACATCACTCATCCACAACACTACGTCACCATGCAATGTGAGAAACCTCCTTGCCTAGTTTGGCCAACACCACACGGTATCTGGAATTGTATCATCATTCTTTATCATCAACTCAATCCTTGTTTGGTGATACCAAAATCTTTGAAACCCAGTGCATGAACCTCTCTGGTATGACATCATCCATGCAATAGCATTTAAATCACAACAACATACCAGCAGTGACTTTACTCACATGTCCTCCATGCAAAACCCAATGCATCACCAAACGCATGTGACACCTTATTCACTTCTATCTGCCATGGTGTTTCGAACTAAACGTGAGTGTTTTTAAGTTTTTGTATGGAGAATATAAATTTATCATAAGTGTGGGGTGAAAACTTACTATGAGTGTGTGTGAGTACTTACCGTGAGGGGATGTGAATACCTACCATGCTTGAGGGTTATACCAACCATGAAGAGCTAATTCAAGCTACCTTGAGATGATATTGAAGTTACTATAAAGATGGGTTGTATCAACCTACCACAAGAGTAACTCTACAAGTTACCACAAAGGTAAAATGAACTTTACATGAAGGTACCTACTGTGAGTATTATATTTTTGTTACTGACTGCATGAGTTATTTTTTTGTGACTGTATGAAAAAACTTATTTGCACGATCAATATATAGACTGCATAAGAAAATTTTCTTTCACAGTTAATGATCAACCGTACAACTAATTTTTCACATAGTCGGTATACCTACAAAAAGACTATGTTTGCACGGTTATTATCTATCATGATCAGTACATTACTTTTCTTATTTTGAGAAAACTTATTTTTTCTAGAATACAATATTTTAACGTTATTTTTATACTTTTAATTACTTCAAGTTTATTAAATTAATTTTAATTATTATATTTATTTTTAAAAAAATTATATATTATAATGATTATGTGTAAACTATTTGTTGAAGAAAATATGGAAAAAATTACTATGGAAATAATTATTTTCATTATAATTATTTTTTGTTCTATTTTATATATCTTTTGAATTATTAAATTACTAAAATCTTGTTTAACTATTTTTTAATCTTTTATTACTTTGAATAATTCTCATTTATCTTAATGATATTATTTAGAGTGTTGTGAAGTTATTTCATATAGGAAAAAAAGATCACAAAGAATCTCTAATTTTGAGCATGGTGATTCAAATTACATGTAACAAATATATTTTCAATGTTTATTATTTTTTAATGCGTCTTTATATTATTATCTATTGAGATGATATACGATATCGGAGTTAATGACATGTAATTCATCATTGAAATTTGAATCAATGAATTATAAAATAAACATGAAAATTTTTTATTCAACTAGATTGGCGATGATGATTGATATGAATATATTGAAAAAAGTATACAACAATATTACAAATATTTCAATGTAATAAATCTTGAAAATTTTATTGTTCCATTACTATAGCCATTAAGGACTTAATCATTTTAAGCATACACTATTGAAGTGATCAAAGATATTGAGCCACATCGACATTCATCATCATCTTCTATACTACTGATCTTAAATTTTATTTGTGTTTCATTATTGTATTTATTTTATTAGTTGTTTGTGCTTCTATATTTGGTTTAAGATGCTTCCATACAATATTTGTTTAATTATGATATTATTCCTATCTAAAAGGAAGATTGGGTTGTGACTCCCATAAAATTCAGTTATGGTTATACCACTGGGAGAGAAAATGGTACATATATTTGTAATTGGGTTATCACTACTGATCAAAAGTGAGGTATTAGTGAATATAGATATTCTCACCGAGTAGAGAATATTGAAGAGTATACTAGGATCTTGGTGATATAAACTACTATAAAAAACATCTTGTGTTATTTGTTTTATTTTATACTACACAATGAACATTGTTAATCACTCTGATAATTATATTTAATTGATTAAATTTTTAAAAGGACTATTCACCCCCTCCATCTAGTGTGTCTTACTATATAACTAGGACCTAACTATTGGTATCAAGGCGTGGTGCCTTTTTAAGGGATTTTTTATTACTGTTTCATTATTTTTTTAAATTAACCATTATCTCGGACTTAATAGTCTATGGAAAGACCACTACTTTGTTTTGGAAAGATGGGAATTTGAGATGGTGAATCCCATTAGACCGCATCACTTTAATGGAATAGACTATGTTTACAGGAAGGATCAGATTGAGGTATTTCTAAAAAATATTGTTCTTGTATTTTGGTCTATCATGTCAAAAAAATTATAAACTTCCTGATGTAGATTTAGAAACTCTAATGAGAAATGATGTTATAAAATGTGTTCTAAACTATAAAGTTGTGAATTATATGTATTTTTATTTAAGTAGAATTATGTATATCCATATTTCATCATGTAAAATTGATTTTAACATCTAGAGAAATTTAATATTCACTCATCAAGGAACTGATAAGTTGAAAAGGACCAAGTTATTCATTCACAGAGCTGAGTTTCAAGAATTCAAAATGACTGATCAAGAGAGCATCAACAAGATATACAACAGATTCACTAAAATAGTAAATACTATGGTTACACTTGGAGATACCATGAAAAATGAAGTTCTCATTGAAATAATACTTATATCTCTTCCCAAAATGTGACACTCAAAGAATATTGTGATTGTAGAAAGTAAGGATTTTATTGAGTATATAATGGATGAAATAATAGGATCACTTCTTTAATAAGATATGAAATTGGAGAATGAAAATGTTGAATAACATGAAAAAAAAGTAAAGGTGTAACATTCAAATTTAATATAAATGTTTATTCTAATTATTCTTATTTTTTCATTCAACAAAACAAGAAAGATGAAATAGTAAATTTTTTGAAGGAGTCTACAAGTACATGAAAGGAAAGAGAAGTTTTAAAAAGTTTCCCAAAAGATATCAACAAAGGGATGATATAAATGGAAGCAAGAAAATTAAAATAAGTATATAAATTTTTTCAGAATTATTATGTTATGGGTGTAGAAAAAAGGGACATATAAAATCAGACTGCTTAAAATTGAAACAAGAATAGAAAGATAAGAAAAAAAAGGAGTTAAAATAGCATATCATGCCATATGGAGTTAAAAAGAGGATTCTTTCTCGAGTACTGATGATTATGAGAGTGAAAAAGAATAATACAATCTATTCTTGATCAAAAAAAACTATGAATGAGCTAAACATTAATTCTGATTACAATTTAGGTTATGAGTCTAATATTGAAACTAAAGTTAAATAATTAAATAAACAAAATGAAAGGTTTCAAAGTAAAATTTTGAGAATGGATAAAATGTATAGAGAACTGAAAAGAGAAAATAAAAAAGTTAAATAAGAGAAAAGGGTTGCAAATTATGAACTAATAATGATTAAATGTGAGGATTAAATAATGAAATATTTCATGCCAAAAACTGATAAAGATCAAGACAAGTGATTTAAATTAGTTTGTCATGATTTTGATAAAATTGAAAAGTAATGAAAGAAGCTCAAGTATGAAAATAAGAAATTAAAAAATACAGTATTATGTTCGAAGGTAAAAATATGTGATGACCTAAAATTTATTCAAAAAAGAAAATGAAAATATTAAATGGAAAATTAATGGATTAAAATAAACCTTTTCTTTTCTTGTTCGTGTTCAATAAAATTTTGATAAGGTGGTGTATATGAACAAAACCAATAAGTATAAAATTGTTTTTGGTTGGAATAGATAGATTCCTAATCTGTACAGAACTACTTTTTTTAAAGTAAATGGAATGTCTAAATTGTTACATGATTTAGATATAATATGAAAGGGAATTATGTAAACAATTGTTATTTAAGATTTACTCAATCACTAGGACACACCAATAATTTTATTTCTAATAATTTATCTACTATATTACCCTATAATATATGTCTCAAATCAGTATAGGTGCCTAAGAGTTTTATCACTAATTCAGTTGAAATAAAAATATATTGGGTACCCAAACAATTATCAGCTTAATTTATTTTATAATAAACCTACCTAAAGAGTTATAAAGATAAATGGTATATTTATAGTGGGTTCTCTAAGCACATAAATGGTGATTTTTCTATATTTTTATCTTTTAATTCATATGATAGGGCACTTTCACTTTCAATGAAAACTCTAAAGGCATGGTCAAAGTTTTTAGAGAAGTATTAATATTTAAATCTATTATAATTTCTAAAGTACTATATGTAGAGGGTTTAAAACAAAATTTAATTAGAAAATTTAAACTATGTGATGATGGTATGAGTGTAAAGTTTGAATATAATAAATGTATTATTTATAAAGATAATAATCTTTTATTTTATGCTAACAGAAAAAGAGAATTTCTACTCTATGGATTTTTCATAACTAACCCAACAAAATGTAAATTGCTTAAAAGCCGTAAAAACATACCATATTAATTGGTATAAAAGATTGGGACATTTTCATCTTAAACAACTATACTAGTTGGAAAAACATGGATAGGTTATGTAACTTCCAAATTTTAAATCAAATAAGTATTTTATGTGTGATTCTGGTCTAAAGGGTAAGAAACACAAAGAGACTTTTAGATATGTTAATAATTTTAATATTGGTGGATGCTTAAGAATTATTCATTGTGATTTATTTGGACCCATGAGAACTGCTATTACAGGTAGTAAGAGATATGAATTTATAATTGTTAATTATTTTAGTATGTTTACTTGGACTCTTTTCTTATCTCATAAAAGTGAAACCTTAAAAATGTTTATTACTTTCTGTAAACAGATTCAAAATAAAAAAGTTTATTTAATAACAATAATTAGAAGTGATAAAGGTGTAGAATTTTTTAACTTATATTTTGATAAATTTTGTGAAGATAATGTATATTTTTATAATTTTTATACCCCTACAATACCACAACAAAATGGTGTTGTATAGAGGGAAAAAACCATTCAAGAAATGGAAAAACTGTGATAAATGAATTAATCTTACCAAAATATTTTTGGGATGAATTAGTTAGAACTAAATTCTTTTTATTAAATAGAGTTTACATTATACCCATGTTAAATAAAACCCCTTATAAATTGTTTAAAGAAAATAAACTCAATATTGGTTAGTTTAAAGTTTTTTTGTTATAGATTTTATATTTTAAATACTAAAGACAATCAAGATAAATTTGATGCTAAAAGTTATGAAGCTTTATTTCTAGGATATTGAGATATTATTGAATATTATAGATTATATGACAATAGAACTATGACAATGGATAAATCTATGTATGTAATGTATATTGAAAATAATGAAAAATAAAATGGATATTTTTTTGATCCTGTTAAAGAATTTAAAGAATTAAAATTTGACGAAGATAAACTTGAAAATAATAATTCATCAGTTTAGGGGAATCACATATCTTCTAAATGTATTCCTATTAATTAGAAAACACATAAATATCATTCATTAAAAAATTTAATTGGACATGTTGAATCTAGAATAAGAACTATAAAATTAGTTTTAAATTTTTTTGATAATTCACCCTTTTTTGTTGATTTTATACATGTTAAAATTAAATAATATTTTAAATATTCAAATTGGATAAATTATAAGAATGATGAACTTAATTAGTTTGATAAAAATAAAGTTTGTAATCTTTTTGAGTTTCCTAAAAATAAAATCTCTATTGGTTCCAAATGGATTTTTCTAAATCAAATAAATGAATTTGGTAAAATAGTTAGAAATAAGGCTAGATTAGTTGTCCAAGATTATTTATAAGAATAAGTTATTGATTTTGAAGATTCATTTTCACCATGATCTAGAATAGAATCTATTAGTATCCTATTAGCTTTTTCAAGTTTCAAAAATTTTAAACTATTTCAAATGGATGTAAAAAGTTCATTTATTAATAGTGTAATATCTAAAGAGGTGTTTGTTAATTAACCACATGATTTCGAAAATGATGAATTTTAAAATCATGTTTTAAAACTATTTAAATAATCGTATGGTCTAAAGAAATATATAAGAGAATAGTATAACATTATAACTATATTTTTACTATAAAATGATTTTAACAAAGGAAAGGTTGATCTAATATTATTTGTAAAAAATGTTTATAGTGATGTTTTAATTAAAAAAAATATGTGTTTATGATATTGTATTTGGATCTACAAATGATGTACTTAGTAATAAATTTTTAAAATTATTGATAAATGAATTCGATATGATTCTAATGGGTGAATTAAAATTTTTCCTTAGTCTTCAAATTTTACAAAGCAAATATGTTAAAGATATAGTTACAAAATTCAATCTTGATTCATGTAAAACTATAATAACCTTGATCATTTCTAATTATAAATTGGACGTGGATGAATATGGAAAACCTATGAATGGTAAAATGTATAGAGGACTGATAGGAAGCCTATTTTATTTGGCTGCATCAAAGCTTGATGTTATTTTTTTAGTCTATATGTTTTAAAGATATCAATCTAATCCAAAATAATGTCATTTAAAGGCTGTTAAAAAATATTCTAATATGTTAAAGGAACTATCAACACTAGTTTATTCTAATATAATCAAAATTGTTTCAATTTTTTATCTTATTTTAACTCTAGCTTTAGAGGTTAAAGACTTGATAAGAAAAGCACATCGGGTATGTGTCACTTATTAGGTAAATGATTAATATCATGGAGTTCCAAAAAGAAATTTCCATTTGCATTGTCCAAAGTTAAGGCAGAGTACATTAATGTTGCAAATTGTTGTGCTCAAAGTTTTTGGATAAAACAAGCTCTATTAGATTTTAATTTTTATTTAGATAAAATTTATATTTTTTGTGATAATAATTCTTCTATTTAAATTTCTAAAAATATTTTACAGCATTCTAGGACCAAACACATAGATGTTAGATTTCACTTTTTAAGAGATCATTTTAATAAAAGGGATATCATTTTGGAATACATTATAACTCAAAATCGACTTGTATATATTTTTACAAAAGATTTAGATTCTATGAGGTTTAAAAAATTAAAGTTTGAACTAGGCTTAATGGAGATTTAGTTTTTGAGAGCATGATAATCATTTTTTTGTTATATTTGTATTAGAAATGTATAAATTCATGGAGAGTTGTCCCTTACTTGATATTTTTTATTTTTCTTAATATTTTTCTTAATAATATATTTTATTTGGAGTTTCTTTTTGATTTTAGGTAAATTTTAAAAAAGTGGAGAAAATTTGGGATTTTTTTAAAACTAAAAGTTTTTTTTGGTTGTGCAATTTACAAAAAAAAAAGGATATTGTTTACACTGAGAGATTGTTTTGTATTTGATTTATTATTTTGTAAAATTGAAATCCCTTATTTTAAAATCTTTACTGAAAATATTTAATTTTTCATATTATTTTATCATTCATTATTTTATTATTTTCATTTATTTGAATGAATTTGTCTGTATTTTTATTTCACCATTTTAAATTGATATATGTGAATTGTTCAAAAAATGTTTTGCCACATTTTTTTAATTAAGTTTTAAAATGTTATAATTTTAAATAAATAATTTATATTATATGTATTTGGTTTAAATATATATATATATATATATTAATAAATTTTTTATTAATCAAACTATTAATATTTTCTATAATATTTATATATCTTATTTTATTTTATTTATTTTTTATATATATATATATATCAATATATATACATATAAAATTATATCAATTAATATATATATATATATGGTATTATACATTGTTCATCTTATCTAATCCTCTATGATTTCATGTCATGCTACTAGCTCGATCTGCACTCTGCAATGCAAGCACCCTCATCTCCAAGCATCGGCACATGCATAACACCCACTCTAATTCTTCTTTCGCATGATCAACCACTAACTTTGGCCTCATCATTTGGCAACACAATACTAGCACAAGGAAGTAGATTTCCCTTTCTTGTCCATAGCACTGCATCGCCATGCATCATGAGCAACCTCCTCTCTTGGTTCAACCAGCACTGTACAAAATCCAGTGTTGTATCTTCATGCTTCAGTGTCGACTCAATACTCGTCCAGTGACACCAGCATCTCAAACACTCAGCGTATGTACCTCTATGTTTTGACATTGTTCATGGGGTCATTCTAGATGTGTGACAATACATCAGCAATGACTTTTCTCACTTGTCCTCCACGTGACACCCAGTGCATCACCCAACACATGTGACACCTTGTCCGCTTCTACCTACCATGGTGTTTCCAACTTATTGTGAGTGTTTTCAAACTCCCAAAAAGTGTGAATTTCAAACTTAATGTTAGTTTACGTGAGTATATACCATGAGGGGAAGTGATTACCTACCGTGCATGAGGGGTATACCGACCATCAAGAGTTAATTCAACCTACTGTGAGATGATATCAAAGTTATCATGAAGATGGGTTGCATCAACTTACCATAAGAGTAAGTTTGAAATTTACCAAAAAGGTAAAATGAACCTTCAATGCAGGTACCTACCATGAGTATTATATTTGTTTACTTACCACAAGAGTTATTTTTTAGTAACCATGTGAAAAAAATTGTTCACATGATCAGTATATCGACCTAATGACAAAATTTGTTCACACAGTTAGTATACCTACCACAAGACTATGTTCACACAGTCAGTATGTCTCACTATCAGTACATCACTTTACTTATTTTGAGAAAACTTATTTTTTCTAGAATACTATGTTTTAATGTTATTTTGATAATTCTAATTACTGTAAGTTTATTAAATTGTCTTTAATAATTATATTGTTTTTTAAAATAGTTATATACTATAACGACTATGTGCAAACTATTTTTGGAGAAAATATGGTGAAAATTATTAAGGAAATAATAATTTTCATAATAATTATTTTATGATATGTTTTATATATCTTTTGAATTATTAAATTACTACATTATTGTTAAAATATTTTTTAATGTTTCATTCATTTGAATAATTATCATTTATCTTAACAATATTATTCAACGTATTGTGAAGTAATTTCATGGTGGAAGAAAAGAGTGTGAATACTCTTTAAATATGATCATGATAATTCAAATTACAGGTAATGGATATATCTTCAAATTATATTTTTTTTCTAACATGGATTTATGTGATTAGTTATTGATATGCTCCATGATATTGGAGTTAATGAAACCTAATTATTTGTTGCAATGTGAATCAAAGAATGTGATAAAATAAACTCAATAATGTTTATTCAACCAGATCTATGATGATGATTGACATGAATATAGAGATATAAGAGTACAACATTCTTACAAACATTCTGAAGTACTGAATCATACTAAAAAATATTTTTACATTACTTCGATCATGAGAAACTTCATCATTTTGATCATCCACTACTAAAGTGATTAAATATATTGATTTGCATCGATGTCCATTATCAACTTCTCTACTACTAATCTTAAATTATATTTTTTCATCATTATTTTTCTTATAACTTTTTTTTTCATCTAGGGCCAGTTTAGGTTTTTCCAACCAAAATCCATTTATCTAGGATATTCCTCCTATCTAAAAGGAAGGTCAATTTTTGACTCCCAAAAAAAATTCAGGAGGGTTGTGACTCATGTAAAAGTTAGTTGGGTTTATACCACCAGGTTATCAAAAGGTACCTACGTCAGTAATTGGGTTATCACTCCCTATCAAAAGTGAGGTATTAGTGAATACTGATCTTCTTAATGAGTAGGGAATATTGAAGAGTACACTATGATCATGGTGAGATGAACTACTATAAAAAACATCTTGTATTCATTGTATTATTTTTTTCTACACAATTAGCATTGTTAATCACTCAGATAATTATATTTAATTGATTAAATTTTTAAAAAGGGTTATTCACCCCTATAATCAATCTTGTCATATCACTAGGAACTAACACTTTCATCACTTTTAATCCCATTATTAAGAATTTTGGGTTAAATAAATGGGAATACCCATTCAATGAAGGATAAAAACATTTAGGTGAATACTCTTGAGTGGAAATGAGGATGGGTATTCACTATACAAATGTTTGGCATGTAAAATGGAAAGATAATCTCAGCAACATAACTGGTGTACATAAAGATTCATGGAAGGGTTTGATGAGAGTGAAAGGTGATCTCTCATTACTTAGACATTATAAGGATAGTAAAATGGATGTGTAAAATTATATTCCAACATGAATAATTAGAAATCAAAAGGCATACTACAGAGAAAGTGCTTGAATAAAGAGGATGAGAGAATCTCTTCGGTATAGTAACGACTTAGGTAAAGGTAATAACTATAAATGATAAATAATATAACATTCTTATTACATCAGTTGAACAAAAAAGGGATATTTATAAACACATGAAAACATAAATAATTTAGATTCAAATGTTTAAATACAAATAAGGTGCTTGAATAAAAAATAAGAGAGAGATCCCTTACCTTGACAGGGTGCTTCTAAAAGCTTGGAAAGAGTTTATTAAAAGTTTGGGAACACCTTGGGAGGGATTTACAGAGGGATAGTGAGATTAAATTCATTATAAATGGGTTCTTAGTAATGATTAGTGAAAATTTGGGCGATTATTTATAGAAAAAAACGTAGGGGAGTTTGTTAATAATTTATAAACTTAGGTTTTCGACTTTATATAATAAAATAATCAAAACCAAAAACCTTCTCATGGTTTTTTCCTATAGTTTTTTTCATAGTAGTAGTTTTAAATATTTTATATGACTAAGAACTTAACATATTAAAATAATACCACTGGTGATGTGGAAGTGATTTAGTTCATAAAGAATTGATTTTAAAACCTTAAAATATAATATAGGTTTTGGAGGATTCATTAAAGGTTTATAAAATTAAACAAATAACTTCAAAAAAACATTATTTTAAATGGTAAATCTATATTTAGTTAGGGATGACTTTTATATCATTTATTACATCACTTTTGGGCTATTACGATGTGATAATATAGACTGTATATTTATACCATTTTTTATTTTTACCCAAAAATTTGATTATCTCATAAAATTATGAAAAATTAACTATTGGAAAATTTCAATGCATGGATTTCAAATATAATATTTATTTTACCAAAATAATTTTCTAAATATGAGTGTTTTCACTTTTAAATTAAAAATTTACTTACTAAAAAATACTAGTTTTTACGGCAGTGACAATTTTATAACCCTTATAAAATTTTCATTGGACTTAATTACATTACATTATCATATATATTTAATTAAATAATATTAAATAATAATAATAATTCATGGAAATAAATTTATTTCAAAAAAATCATGAATTTATCAAAAAGAGTGTTTTAATTGAAATTATATATTTCCCAAAGATATAATTTGGATTTCATCATATCAAAATCTAATTTTTATCAAACTTGTTTTATAATCATTTATAAAGTAATAATAAAAAAGGTTTAAATATAATCATTATTTAATTTAAAATAAAATATAAAAATTCATACTACTAAGGTCTTGATACATAACCCCTTATTACACTAGTTAATTCCCTATGGGTAAGTTGTGCGATGATGAAACATTCTTAGGGTGGTTTGATGAACATGGTTTGGGTTATAATCTCAATAATCTTAAACTTTTATTGTAAATAGTTTTTCTTGGGTTTTATTTATTAGATATCAAATTAGATTTGGTCAAGAGAAAATCTCAGTGATGTCAAGTCTCATGGAAGCTTCGATAAATAAGCTTCATAGGTTATGATCCTACTCGTCAAGGTCATCGTTTCTTCGATCTATGTCAATCAAAATTTATCATAACCCTTAATATATAATAATATCAATGTTCATTGTATAATGACTATATTATCAATGGTTAAGATAATTTATGGTATTTTAAATCTAACTAGCTATATTGGCCCAAAAACCAGAAGTAGTGTATGTGTTTTCTATAACTACATTACTTAATAAGAAATTTATTAATTTAAAAAAATTAGGGTCATTACATGATCCATTCACCATGAGTGTTATACATGAAATTTATGGGGTGGGAGTTATTCCCCATGAGTGTTACACATTATATTAATGGGGTGGGAATCATTCACCTTGATGAATATGATATGAGACGGTTACAGGGAGGGGTTCCTTACCCCTGATGGTTTTGATACAAACCCAGTTTAGAGATGTATAACACTAGTCGAAGTATGTATAGTCAATCCCAAGTGTCAGATTAGAACCTGAGGGTCAATGAATATTTATTTATTTATTTTTATGTTATTTTTTTATTTAATTGTCATTACACATTAGCATGCACTTTTATTTAGACTGAATATTTAGGAACACTATTTTATAAATCCTAGACTCGCACTCCTGGATTTGTTGCTAAAAACTATTTATATATTTTTTCTGTATAAAATATTAAAAATTGCATGAAAAATATACAGTATGGGGATTGTTTAGGTCTAAAGTGTTTAATGACTAAGAAAAACGTAAATAAAATCTATCTCACTCAAATATACATTTTTTTAATCCAGAATCTTATAAAACAACATTAAATCTACTTTTTCAAATCTTAATAATTGATACATGTCTCCTGAGTAACTCTTAATCAACTAAATACAATGTGAAAAAACCATTTTAAAAATTGTGATGTGTAAATGAATTAGTAAGGGGTTTGAAAAATTAATGTATCCATTTTTATAAAAAAAACCATAAAAGTTTATTTAAAAATAATTTCATCCAAACTGAATACCTTGCTTAAAATGAAACATTGCATAAAATTAACTTTTCTCTTTACAATCCATAATAAGTTTTCCAAAATGGAAAATAAATTTTAAGAAAATATATTTCTTGAAAATAATTTTAAATAATAAAACTGATTTTCTTAAAACCAATACTTGAAATAAAACCAATGTAATCACTTAAAAATAAAATATTAATAACCATAGGAATACTTTGAATAATTTCTTAAATAATCTAGTGATTTTTTTCTTTAAAAATTTACTTCATCGGATTGTAAAAAAACCTTGAGGCCACTAGGAATATTGAAGGTTATATAGGTCATACCCATATTGGTGGAAAATGTACTATGAGTTTTGGGTTCAATCCCCATTCCTTTTCATGTTTAAAAAGTCTAAGAATTGGATTTTTTTAAAAAATAGAACATTCCATTTTTTCACTTAAATATTCAGTTATATCTTTAAAACTGTGACAATGAATGTATACATATATATTTATATATACATATTAGTGTGTGTATATATGTGTGTGTGTGTGTGTATCTCATTAAGAAGAAACTAAAAATCCCTGATAATTAAAATCTGGTTTGTAAAACATACATGGGATGCCAAATCGGAATGAACAATGCATGACCATATAATAATTTAGACTTAGGTAGATTCCATGGTAATAAAATTAAATGATTATCAAATTAAATAATAATTTTAAAATTTCTAAAATAATTTTTGAAAATACTTTCACATAAAATTATGAATAAAAACATAAAGTAATAACTTTGAGAAAGTTAACCCCTTATAAAGTGGGTTTTGAAAAAAAAAATTAATATTTAAAATTTATTTTAAAACACAATAGGGTATGGAAGAAAATTTTGAAATGGAAATTAAAATATTTTCCCCCTTACAAATACGGTTTTATAAAAAACATTAAATTATAAATTTAAAACATTTTTCCCTTAAAAATAGTTTTGAAAAAAAATTAAGATAATAAAATAAGGGGATGCTTGAAACATTATAAAAACAAATTTTCAAAAACAAATTCCCCTTCCAAAACAAAAAATTTATAACATAAACTTATAATTTGAAAATATAGGTTCCACTTACATTAAACTACTAACATAACTTTTTTGGAATTCACCTAATTGAAACCATGTTGAACCTATTTCCCAAATACTAAACTCATTCTTACACTATCTCTCTCTATAATCTCAACCAGTGAAACTCTTATATTACTATCTGGGAGTCTGAAAGAGTGTCATTGGATGTAGACCACAAGGAAAGGGGATATTATTTATAATACCACATGTTTATTAAATCATTTAATTATTTATTTAATTTAGTTATTTAATATATTTAATTTTTCTAAACAACTATTTGGGAAGACTTCTAAATATTGGTTGCTTTGTCTACAAACTTTGCTTACCCATCAAGAAAATTGATTTTTTTTATTAAATTTTTATTTTCATTATTTTTATCATTCATTGAATCTTAATTATCTTTATTTATCACACACACACACACACATATATATATATATATACTTTCCCACTTTTTTATGTTCCTTTCCCATTAAGCCACATAGATATATATATATACATGAGTTATTATGATAAATAAAATGTTAATTTTTAATAATAACTTACAAAATATAGTTTTATATATAATTATATTATTTCTTGAATATAAAAAATAAATTATATACACTAGAAAACCAATGTCGTTACACTATTGGTGGTGACCTAGGGAGTTGCACTCATACCCTGCTCGATCCACCATGGGTACCTGAGAATAATTCATGGTTGCAGGATAGGATAAGGGAAAGGGCCTAATGATCAATGGTTGATCTAGATGGCCAAGTGGGGCATGGGAGATAGGCCCAGGCTAGGGCTTGAGACTAGTTTTTTTATTGTTTTCCTAGTTTTGTTTATTATGTTTTATTTTGGACCTTGATGTATATGATCAATCCTTGGGGAATATTGATGTAGTTTGTATGATTGGTATGACTGGTACAACATTCATTATGATATATCATGGGGTATATATGTTTTTATTAGCACTTCTAATGGTTTCTATTATTTATTTATCTAGATGGACACATGTTATTGTCATTATTTATGTTTATATGAGGGTACAGTCTCCCCATGATATCATTATAGACCCTTGCTACTAGTCAGCAGCCTCTGACATATAGGGATTCATGCCTAAGGTCATGTAGAACTTTTTTTTGGTTACTGTATAGTGAACAAGGTCGGGGTGTTACATATCCATGATCTTATTTAGATTCTATTTGAATTTAATTTAAAAATAATATATTATTCCCAAGTTCCATGGAATAATATTTATTCAGATTATACTAATTTTAAATATTCATTCACCAATTATTAAAGAGAATTTATATGTGAGATGAATATTAAATGAATATTTATTCATAAGTTAGGTGAATATAATATTTATTTATTTGTTGAATGAATAATGAAGTGATATTTATTTATTGAAATAAATAATCATTATTCAAGTTTTGATAAATACTGATGAGGATTAATGGTCCAAGTTAAGAGTCTGGTGGGAATTATTTTTTAAATATCATTTAAATAAATATTAATTTAAATATTTAAGAAATTATATTTAAATTATCTATGATTTTTTCACAAGTCAGGGAAATAATAATAGTATTATTATTATTATTCGATGAAAATTTTTATTTAGAGTTAAAATATTTGTTAAGGGATTTTATGTAATAACCAACTATTGACCTAAATATATAAATCTTTTTATATCATTTCTAGGGTAATCATAAGAGACAATCATTATGCACAAAATTCTCTAGTGTGAATACTCTCAAGACTTATAGAGAAATATTTAAAGAATTCCCTTAAGAATGAAAAACTCTAATATTCCTCCTCCCTCTCAAGTCCTAGAGAGAACTATATAATAAATCCTTAAATACTCAAAGGAATTATTTTTATGATCATTGAAAAATAAATTAAGTAGTGAGAATCATTTGTGCTAGCATTTAGTGATTCTATGGTGATGTTTTAAGATTAATGGAGCATGTTTGGATACCACTAGAGAGATTCTATACTTGGAACATTATATATAGTGACATTATCATAAGAAGAGGTTAATTGATTCAATAATGAAAAAAGAATTACAAGAAAATATAATTCTTATTTATATAAATTAACTATAAATTTTAAGTGAAAGATCCGGTGTTTGAGGATTTTGAGGTTGTTATTTGTCTAGTTATGAATATTTATTTAAGGCATCCATTGAAACTCAATTATTGGGAATATCCCTACCTATAATGTTCCATATTAGATGTCACTAAATTGGTGCCTCGAGCTAGTTTGACATAAGACCTCAAGCCCACCTCCTCATACATCAGAGGCTATTAACTAGCAGTAGGGGTCTAAGTTGGAACTATGAGGAGACTATACCCCCATATTAGAGTGCACAACCAGAACTAAATAACCAAACATCATACAAATCATGTACATGGAAAGAATAAATAAACATAAATATAAGTATGTTGTATTAAAATGAAATACAGTAAAGGCCCGAATAGCCATGTCATACATACAAAATTTATCAACCAATGGGATGATCACATATATAAAATAAAAAACTGATAAATAAATACATCAGGATCTGCTGCCAAATCTAAGCCATGTCACATACCCAATCTCTAGTACCCTTTCGAGCTGCTCTAGCTCGATAATCAGACTTCGCATGAGCAACCCGCACAATCATGGAATACTTGCCTTCTACCTATCCATCATGTATCTATGCTCAACCTAAAAGAATACATAAGGTTAACATGCATACTAAAGTGCACGTATAGGGGGTGAGAAATAAATCTTTGTAGGCCACCCCCAACAGTGAATTTATAACCTACTTTCATAAGTGAAAGCTCATGAAATATGCTAAACTTAGATGAAATATAACTAAAAAAATACAAATGAAACCATCGTTGATCCTTGGGACTGCGACTCTGACCGATCATACCTACTTTGTCCAATACTAGGGTGTCTTTGAGCATGTATTGATAACCATGAATCCCAAATATCATATGAGCACCACATCCATGGACACCTTAACCAAACCTCATGAATTTACTCATCATCTCTTACTCAGTACCAAGATGCTTCGATATTGGGTACTGATTCAATGCTAAAGTACTACCAAAACCTAGAATATCATTCTGGCCTCTATCCCACATACCATAAATTATAGTTCCGAGATTATCAATCCAACACCTAACTATGCATCAACATCAGCGGTGCCCAAAGCATCAATCTGAAACCAATCCAGAAAAAGGAGCAGCATTGGTCCTACATCATATTCCATACATCATACCATCACTGCCCAAAGAATCAGTCTGATAATTAAATCATAGAGTATATTATTAGTGTTTAGAGACTCATCCAGACTCCTAATAAGTAAAGTATACTATACATTCTTGAAGCCTTAGTTTGGCATCTCAAACACATATGTGGAATATTATGTCCACCATACTCAACAATATCAATCAACATGCCTAGAACCTCAGTTCATGAATCAAACCATAAAAAAACTATCGAAACTTATATAAAGAATCTTGTCCAACCTCATATCATACGGGCATGGAGCATCATTTACAACCTACCCAACCTTGGATGTGGAGTGTCATGTCTTACATCCGGAACCATTCATGGTGAACATCATGTCCGAGTCTATTAACCTCAGATGTAGATCGTCATGTCAAACATCTATAACCATATATATAAATCATCATTTCTATCACTCTAAGACTTATATGTGGAGTATCATGTCAGACTTTTGGAACCATATATGTGGATCATCAAGTCCAACTCTCTCAGTGGTGGCAGACTATAACATTAAACCAGGATCTAAAACATGGCATCCCAACCAGATCCCAATAGCCCTGCGATGCAAACTAAGTCTTAACCTGAAAAACTATAGAAATGTATCAAGGGTTGATTGAATTCACATTACTTTAAAAAATTTCTTAGCCTAATCTTCTCATACAATGTTCTAGGTCCCAAAGTAACACCCACAACCATTACCACTGAAACACATGCACTCGCTCAGGGTCGTCCTATCAATTGGGCTCCCACTTGGCCCTTTAGGTCAACACGTAAATAGAGGCATACATTCTTAGATCCCCATAACTAGTATAATGTGGAGTCATCCCACTTTTTATACTATGGGTAAAAACATAAGTGGATACATTATTCTCTCAATCCTTGGTAATCGCCCATATCTCAGGCCAATGTCAGTCTCTCCAGGATCGCACATATCTTGAATCAGTCTCTAGCATCACACATCCTCATGGGATAAAAGGTATAAAATCTCATAAGGGAGATATCCTCAAGCCTAAACCCTTTCTAAATCACCCTAGGTTAGCCTGTATACCAAAATTACCCATCACCTTGAGTCACAACTCAGTCCCACTAACCATGGAAAATCCCATTGCAACACAAATCAAGGACTCCAATGAACTCATGTTAAGTCCTAAAATCATTATCATGACCCTCTTCCTAGTATAATCCAATTTATCACTCTCAAGAGATAGCTGAACTCACTTTCTGGAGGAAAAAATCTCTATCATAACTTACTTTCCCTAAACCACCTCTTAAAAGTGCTTAAAATGCACCAAGGGTTTGACCATCATGTTATACATGAAAAAACACTCAAAATGGACTCATATTGTGTATTATTATAACTTCGGGGCTCAAAATCACCCAACACCCTCCAAAGGGTGGAAAAGGGTAATCACACAGTGTGTAACCCAAGTTCACGGTGTGTGCTCTGAAACCTCCTACCTCACCATGTACTTTTACACAGCTTGGCACACCCGAGGTTTGGTCATGTACAACTACATGACCATGAAATTCATGGCATCTATTCATGTACTACGACACATCCATGTCATACCTGGGGTATGTTCATGTACTTATATGTGGCCATGTCCCCCTTACATGGGTTTTCTACCCATGTACCTGGCCACATGACCATGTCCCACTATATGTCATGTACATCGACTACACGACGTGTAGTCCCAAAATTTCATTTGTCCATGTGCTCTCCACATGTCCATTTCCCAAAAAATTGCATGTAATCCAAGTACATAATATTTAGTTCCCATATTATATTTTCCCCAAATAGGAAGAACACATAACCTATTTTCATGAACTACATATCGTGTGATTGGGATTTTTGATCAAGAAACCTTTTCAAACCTACCAAAACCCCCATTTTTTCCTGATTAAGAACAAATCAACCCATATAGGGTCCTTAGTAGTCATAATAGGTCTTTAAAAATTAAAATCAATGCATATATGGGGATTGGGGAATAAACTCAAAGACCGACCTACCTCGTGGGTAAAACGTCAAAGCTTCGGGTCCAATACCGCTCATAGAAGCTGTTTCACCTCGATCTAATATCTATCGCCACCATGGATGAAGTTTGGAATAATATCCTCCCCATTATCCTCTTATTATGTCCATATCATGAGGGAGGATCTCTATCCCCTCATTATATTCATAGTAAACCCCAAATGGGAGGTTGTATCTAATTAATTAATTAATTACCCATTTAATACTCATCCTAAGTCCCAAAGATCGAAGCGGGTTTATACCTCATCGAGAAAAAACCCTCATTATGTACTCAACTACAAAGTAGGGCTATCAATATGAAATTTAGTTAAAAAATATAACGCTACCCGAACTCATGTGAATAATTTAATATTTAATTAATTATATATTAAATATTCTACTAAAACTTAAACGACTCGTAATTCCATGAAACTCTTATCCTAGGATAAACACCCTATTTTGGGACCAACATAGTGGTTAGAAAAATTATATGAGAACATGTGCTTGGGGAAAATGACTATTTTACCCTGTAAGATAACCCAAAAGAAAAAAATTAAAATTTATGCTCAAATTCAGAGTATAGGGAAATACAAGTCTTTACAACCTCCCCACTATAAAAATTCCCATCCTTGAGAAGCCTAAGTGTTTTTTCAATCACACATATTGATCCACCTTGGTCGTTAAATCATGCTCAATTAGTTTAATTCTACTTTAGGATGATAACCAAGTTCATCTACATAGCTCGAAAGATAAGGCATACAACCCATTAAAGGTAATGCAGCCTATAATGACCTTGACCCTAGTAGGCTGAAGTCGGTGCCTTACTTTATTACATTAGAATAGATACAAGTGTCGAATCCCAAAGGACCAATCAATTTAGCAGTCTTGGAAAAATATCAGATACATGAACCTTACATTAAAATTTCAAACATAAAATACAACAAAGCTAATTCTTTGGGGATGTCATTATTCTCCTATCTTAACCTTTCATATCAGTCATAATACACACACATGGTTATATTGTTATTGGTAGGATAGATAAAATGAGGAATATGGTTGTCCCAGAATCATAAAAACATCTCAAAATATATATGATACTATAGTTTTTATTTTATCATGGAAACAACAGAGGAAGAGGAAGTAGAAGAAGAAAATAAATTGAATTGAATTGGTAAAACAATTATCTCTTCTTTGAGTATCTCCTTTTGATTTTAAAAAAAAAGACTTATTAAGTTGGATTTATACCCAAATTATGGACTCTAGGATGAAGTGGGGGAATTTTGAAGGATAAATGGGCATGGTTTGGATGAGAAAAATGGTTTTAGTGGTGTGAATAAAAGAGAAGTAGAGGTGTCCTTTTATAAGAGAGAGGGGCACTTTAGGAAGCTCTTAAAATATTAAATTAATATAAATTAATTTTCAATTCCAAATGGATCCAAAGTGAATTATTTTAAATATAAGACAAGGATGGGTTGAAATCATCTCAACCAATGATTTTTATACAAGTTTAGGTCAGAAAATTAACCTTATATTTTGGATTTAACCCTTAGTTAAACCCTTTAACTCTTACCATGACAACTTGGATTTTTACTTTTTAGGGTTAATATAGTTACTATAAAATACCAAAAGAACCCCAATTGGATCATTTATGACATATTTAACATTATTCTATTCATTTTTCTGATATATATATATTTTTATTAATTTTATATCAGTTTATAAAATATTATTTATTTTAAAATCTCATTTATGTTAATTTTGACACTATTTATTACTTAACATTTTAAAAAATCATAAAAACAAGATACCTTATAAAAAACTATATTAACTCATACCTAAAATGTTAAATTAATCCAAAAATTTCATGTATGGCATAAAATATTTCAAATTATATTTATTTTAATATTATTATTATCATTTAATTGACTCTTCCTTTAATAAATCAATTATTGCATCATCATTGTGTAATCATTTAATATAATTTTTTATTTTCTAAAATTATAAATAAATTACCATGATGTAGATAAAATTATTATATTCATAAATACGATTTATATTTAACCATATCACTTATATGACCTCATATTAAAAATATTTTATTTGTTAAAAACAAAAGTATAACAAAATTGGATTTTATTTAAATATAATATCATAAATATATTAAATTCATAAAAGTGGCTTTATGTGGTCAAAAAAACAACTCAAGGATTATTTTTGTCTAAAACACTGATCCAATTAAATTATTACAAGTGTTAGGGTAACTTTATAATGCTTATAATATTATTTTTACCCTTAATTACCTGATTTACCTTTAATAATGGTAAAAAATACTAAAGTTACTATTCAAAAAAATAATTTATTCCTATTAGAATAAAAATTTCATAATAATTAAAACCATGTATTTCAATTTTTTAAAATTCAATTCATAGAAACAAAAAAAATTAATTTTAATGCAAATCTTGCAGGCGTGGTGATAAGGCGGGTAAAAGGGACGTTCAAAAGTTCAAAATATTTTTATATCTAATTTCAATATAAAATTGATTCCAATAACCTAAGTTGGATTAGTATATGTATTATTGTTCCATCGTGACTTTAAAATATAATAATTGTTTATACAAAAAGTCGGTTTTTTAACTATAGTGCAGTATTTTTCACTATTCATCAAAAAATGAATCTTCTCAGAAAAATACCAAAAATTCACCCTAAAATAATTTTGATATTATAAATTAAAAAATGAATTCCATTTTCCAAAATATAATTTACGAAATTTCTAAAATTTATTTTTAAAATTGATGTGTCATTAAAAGGCGGTAATACTGCCTTTAGAAAAATATAGTCTTTTAATGTGTAAAATTTGATCCATTTTTATATTATACCTATAAAATGATTTGGATGAATGTAAAGAAATTTGATGAAATATATAATATATAAATTTTATAATTTGGTTAATAATATTCATTCTCATCGATATAACAGCTAGGTTATAATGTTCGTATTAAAATAATGATATTTAATTATATATCATTATTCATTTAATCTTCGTGTTGTGTGCAATGTAATATATTTAATAGATTAAATCTAAAAGAGACATACTATAAAATCTTGGGGTGTTTTATTCTCTCATCCTTCAATAAATTTCATCCTCGCAATTTAAACTCAGTATAAAAAATTAGGGGTTTGACTTTTCAAAATATCTTTGATGAAATCCCACATCAGAAAAAGGATTAATGAGACATCTACTTTAAATTAAAGCAAGGTAAGTATAAAGGTCGCTAGAGATAACACATACTAGGGTTCCATGTAGGAAAACATGGACATGGAAGATAAATCTAACCATCATGTTTTTATGGAAAGTGATAGAGAACATGGTCAGAAGAAAGTTAACAATCAAAATGCTATAAATATGAGATGATCTAAGGGACCACTTGATTTATTGAAAAATAAAGTACTAAGATAACATTTTTGTTTCAAAATATTTTTTCTAGAGTTTAAGGATTACTTAAAATAATAACTTGCTTGATTTCTTTCCATGTCATAAGCATAATCTCATCCTTTGGTTATGTTTTGATATTATTTTTAATTCATTCCTTAAACCTAGAAATAAGTGTTCAAAAATAAATTTCCATGCCTAAATCACTTGATGAATCATAAGATCTACGAGCCTTTCCTTTAGTTTTTGAAAAACATTTAATGAAACCACAATGGTTAGCACAGATTATCCAATATGATAAAATATACTTTAACCTAAATTTTTTTTAAAGGTTGGGGATGAAGCCTCATTTATTATTTAAAGAAAAGACATCTTTCAAACTGGGTAGAGGGAGACCCATTACATAGCCCGAAGGCCCAAGACCAAGTGGTCTGAATACAAGGCCCGAAAGCCCATTTTTTGGCCCAAAGAGCCCTAAGTGAATAGTACTACTACAGTACACCGGCTACTACAGCACCATTGTCACTACAATTTCAAATATAGTGCATTCGCTGCTACAGTGCTACCATTGCTACAGCTCCATCATTGTTGTTTGGGAGGATGTTGTAAGGAGGAGGTGTAGAAAGTAATGGAGGGAGGGTAATTAATTTTGTGAAGTGCGTCCATTAGGCTTGGGCGGGAGGATCCTTTGATCCCTAGAGTCTCTCTCTCTCTCTCTCTCCCGTTCATCTTCTTCCTAGAATCTATATTTATGTTAACATTTTCTAAAAATACAAATAAGGTTGTACATATTTGAAATTGTTGGATTTTAGTCTTTATCAATTACCCCAACACTGGGAGAATGCCTCACACTGAGAGACATTTCAGTAGGGGGTTTTCACCATTCTGTAGAGTGAAGTGGGCTAAACATAGCGTGACATCACGTGTTCAATTGATTTGTTTGAAAGAAATTTATCATTATCATTAGAAAAATGATAAATCATCTTCACTGAATTCTCATAGGACTTGATTAGTTCCCACTAATTTCATTTCATCCATTGTAATGTATTTTTTCTTTATTTCATCCTACACTTTTATTTTCTTGTTTAGATCATCATTTCACTTCATTTATAGAAAAAATAAAATAAAAAAGAAGAACATGCTATGATTGAACCAAATTCTCCTTAAGATAATGATCCTCAGGTAAGCCACTACGATATCTCCTGGGTGTTTATAGATTTCTTATGTGGATAATGGCCCATTGATAATTCCACTATCATGTAGTTTTTTGAAACATCTGGGGAGGAATTTTCTTTCACATTGATTACTTTTCTTTAAATAAAAACATCTAAATATTTTTTTTAAATGATATAAAACAAAATCTAACCAACCTTGGGTATTGTCTAAATTCAATTATAAGCTCGACCAAATGGATCAAAAAACAAACTATTTTTTCAAAAAGGCTCAATATCAAAAATTAAACTCACATTCAAAAGAAAAAAAATCGAGTTTTGGAGTTAGGTTAAAAATTGAAAGACAAATTTGAATGCAAACAAGAAGTTGAAACTGAAAGGAATATTTTTCTACTCATTTTTCATTATGACGAGCCTTTGGAGACTAAGCTCGTGTTGCATGTTGAACATTCTGAGTCTTACTCCATGATCCGACAAGAATAGTGCACCGATAATTATCAAATTGGATTTTCTTTGAGATATCAACACATTATGAATTATTATTGGAATATTTTTAATGATGATAACTAGTTATATGATTTTTCCAAACTCTTGTTGAATCCTAAAGGTACTGGAGCATGCAGCGGAAGCTGGAGGACTAAGAATTTAAAAAAAATCATCATTGGAGTGATGAAACTATGTCATCTCCAATGATCTGAGTCCTGATAGAGGTATGATAATCTCACGTGAATATTTTAAAGCACAAAATTAAATAAATGAGTACCTCATTCAAATCGAACTGTATTTGACTACAACTCATTAGTGGTGACCATTTCTCAAAGGATCTGAATCTAAACCTCTCTATATCTTCCACACACACTCCAAGAATCTACACGAACTCTGATCATCATATTCCAAGTGCGAGCGTAAAGTTTTGACGATTCCTTCTAGATCGCGATGATCACCTTGATCTCATCCTTTCGATTTGTCAAAGGCATTTTTTGATTGGTTTATCAAAGAAATATTTTATCTCTCTAGGATGAAAAAGGGTAGATAATCTCTCATTCTATTGGCATGAATAATAATTGTAATAAGATTCTTCTCCTGCTTATATAGCGGGAGGCTTAAATACTTAGAAAGGGTTCCCGACCTCTAGAAATAAAACACATGTTAAATAAGCATTAAATAAAACGTTATGACAAACTTACTGTGTCATAATATCATTTATATTTTTATCATTTACTTTTAATATATAATAAATATATTACATGATAAAATCGATTCATTAACTCGATTCGTAATTTCTGCTAATATTAAATGAACTTTGAATATTAAAATAATATTCATTTGTATGATATTTTTTCATGTATTCACATTATATCTCATGAATAATTTTAATAAATAAATTTAACTCAATTATTCTATACTCGAATAATAATGAATTTATTTATTCATTAGTGATTGATAATACTTGGACAACTGTCAGACGTGTAGTGGGGTCCACCATATCCTAAACACCTATTTAACAGAATAAGGAAGATTCTTGAATACGCTATTATGTGTGACCATGTAGGCCCTTATCTCAATAGAAGTGAATATAATTCATAGATCAAGAGCATAATCTAAACCTATCAATTCCCCTAAAGAGAATAAATAATAGTTATTACAACAACCCACCTACGAACATGTACTGTGTAATATGATTTCTTTTTCTCGCGATATCTCATAAAGAAAGATGCATAGTTGCATCATCGTCCTTTATTTTTTTATTAATTTTTGATCTAAACAGACATACTTACATTCGATTACCTTGGTCAATGATTTATGAAGGTACTAACATCCTGATCAATTAGTCCTCACACATCACTTCTTCAACTCAGAAGTGAAAAATTCTATCTTGACCATTCAACCAATGTCATAACATCAATGATGCACCCAACACAAGCTACCCTGCCACAACTTCAATGTCATGGTTTTTTCTTTTCATCAAAGTATGAGATCAAGTGGACACGCTGATAATGATATCAAGTCATAAGACCAATACACATGTCTGTAGATATGAACAACAAATGACACTTAAAACATGTGGTGTTTCTATTGGCAGGTCTGTGCTCATGGTCTCACCTACATGAGATCATCAAGTGTGATTTTCTTGAGAAGAAGTATCAATTCTTATGATCTCTAACACCTAATAGTCATACATCAATTGTGTATGTCAGTATGATGTATCAAGACCATATGACATATATTTATGATTAATGTCATAGTATCTCGAGGTTCTCATTATAGCATGTGAACTTCTATAACATTTTGATACAACAAATAATTTCTGAACATTACTATTTAAATAGTGGATGCAAAAATATCTGCACTATAATTGTAAGTGTACATCATGTATAACTTACTGCATACATGGTATGGTAATAAAAAAACTAATAAAGTTGGGTCCTAGACACCCACTTTTACAACACTCCCACTTTCATTAGACCCATCTTCCTAACCATCCTTGGTAGCTCTCACATGATGAAATCATGTTTTTGCTGAGTTAATACTTTATTCATGGGCTTGCTATGTTTCCACTGTGTGGCTATTCTGTTATCTATGACTTCACCTCTTTGATTAAAAATCATTAAGAGATGTAGACCCCGAGTAAATATCCTTTTGTCCATTGTCTAAACTTGACATATTGTCTAGTAATATTAGTATAATTATCAAAATTTATATTATGATAAAACTTTACTTACTATGTGTGATTCCAAGAATTGGAACAAATTGTTGCGTATTATACACTGCTTCTTTAGCTGCATCAGAAGTCACAACGTACTTGATATTTGTGGATACGACTACCACTGACTTGAATGGGATTGTCTTGCTTATTACTGAAGCCTAACTGCGATATTAGATCATATTGATCTATATGAAGACTATTTTATATCTTATTGTAACTAGTATTCCATTCTCTCCACATACCAGGTACATATCCTTTTTACTTTCTCAAGTACAGTTGGATAATTCTGATTTCTTCTCATGCAGTTCTCTGGGATATAACTAATATTTTCCTGACATTAATTATATGTTGGAAATAT
This sequence comes from Viscum album, assembly GCA_963277665.1. Lineage (NCBI taxonomy): Eukaryota > Viridiplantae > Streptophyta > Magnoliopsida > Santalales > Viscaceae > Viscum > Viscum album. The sequence goes on from OY728132.1 coordinate 626,387,654, forward strand.
TAGATATTGTACATACTATGATGGGAATAAGTCGATGGCCGCTCCGGAGCCTCCCCTCCTCATCCTTTCTCGGCCGGAGTTTGGGGAGGGGTGTCTTCCTCCTCCTCCCTCGTCCCCCCGCCCCTCGGCCTTCAAGCCCTTCACGGATCCTTCCACTCTCCCCATTTTCCCCTCCATCTATGTTAGCCCTAAAGTCCATTAATTTGTCGATTGAGTCCCCATGGCTCCGCTATCTTCTCTGGAGTTAACTAATGCCTCCGCGTTGATGGATCTTACCCTGGTAGCTCGCTTCAGTAAGAGACGGCCTACAGTTGATATCTTCAATAGATTTATCTCCAACCAGTGGAAGCTTCAGGATCGGGCGATTATTGGGTTCCTAGACTCGAGGCACCTCTTGATCCTCTTCTCGTCCGAAGAAGATCTTATACATGCTTGGGAAATCGCTCTTCATGCTATATCAGGTTTGCGTTTCTTTCTTTTTCGATGGTCGTTCGATTTCCAGTTGAATAAAGACCCATCTGCCTCGGCGATTTGGATCTCGCTACCTGGACTACCTCTACTGTTTCAAAATCCTGCGATTCTGCGTTTGATTGGAAATCTTTTGGGTCGCTTCCTTTGCTCGGACCAGCGAAAGGATGTCATTAGCCACCCAATTTCCCCTAGAATTTGTGTTGAAGTCGACATGTCCAAGAATCAGTTGGACATCATCAGCATAGAGATTGATGGTGAGCTTCGGTGGTTTCAAAAAGTTGTCTATGAATCTTGGGTTCCCTTCTGTTCGTCATGTTACCATCATGGCCACGACCTCTCCAGTTTTAGGAACAGATCGAGGGGGGCCTCTCGAACGGCCTGTTATTCTGCTCCTTTAGTCAAGGGCCTCCAATTACAGGCCATAGGGGATGGTTGAAGGTCCAATTCAGATGCTTGTGAAGATAGAGGCTTCGGTATCGGGCCTGTAGAAGGTCTAGCTGGCAAGAGTTATGTTGGCTCTGCCTTAGTCCCGGTGAAGGCTATTCATCATGAGGCTGTAGGGGGAAATCCCTTGGTTTAAGAGGCTTTTAACCGCTTAAGGAGGGACTTTGGTATTTCCACCTTTGATGTGCAAAGTCCTTTGGGACCAGTTGAAGTTGGGTCGGCTAATCTCGCTGTTGGTGAGTCTCTAGCTCCTAATGGTTCTAGGCTGGTTGTGGAAGCTCGACTGGCCTCTGTGGAAGGTACAACGGCCCCCAAGGCTCTTTATTACATGGAAGCAGTGCTTGATTGGATTTATAACAATGGTTGTGAGGGTCCCTAAGAAGGGCCATCTCCAAGGATCAGGTCACGCCCTAGAAGTGTGGTTCCAACTATGAAGTTGTGTAACCATTTTGAGAGCCTAGAGGATGAAGGCCAAGACCAGGAGGCTGACTGGACATCACTCATCAGTGAGGAGCAGGGTTTTCCAAGGAAGGAGTCTGGTTATGATTCTTCTAGCCAGGTGTCAGGAGTCAGTGCTCAGGATTTTCTTAGTAGCAACTGCAGTCTGAAGAGGAGGAAGGGCTAGCATGGAGGTAAGAAATGCCGCAAGGATTATTCTTATCTTCCTTATCCAATGGAGACTCGTTTGGCCAGAAGGGTGAAGGTTCAATTGAGGGAAGGTGTTCTCAACTATAGTGGTAATGTTGGTCGAGCAGAGGCGGCAGACGATGGGGCTGATCCCATCAGGAAGGTCCTACAGGATACAGACATGGATGTTGAGCAACTCGTGGAGCTACTACTGCACTCCGGTGAGGAATTGGAGGAGGAAGCCCATGGGGTCAATGCCAATTCAGAAGAGGGCATCAAAATGATGGAAATGACCATTCAGGTGGACACCAGTAGAGATCAGTGGGAGTGGATTGGAAAATAGAATCGTACCCTAGAAATAGGTTGTAAGGCGGGGAAAATCAACCAAGAGGAATACTTGCAAGCATGGGATCGCCTGGTGCGCCGATTTGAAGATCTTATAAAGGATGATCCATCATCATCGGTAACTTATTTTTCTTGGAAACTCTTAAAGGATAATAGTGTTAATAGGTTCAAGTTGTATTTTAACAATTTTGTTTTCTCTTGGGGTTTCTCACTTTATCTGTAAAAGTGTTTTGGGATTATAATAAAAAATGAAGTTATGATGATGAAAAAAAACATACCATGACATATGTGATTGATCCATCATAGAATAATATGAAATTCAAGTCACTACATTAATCTCCTCTTATTCCCATACATGTCTTCTTGGGGAGATTTATGCCTTGTGACACTGGCAATAATTCTCTCTCGAATTGTTCCAACTTGTATTTTCAATACCCTGTCAGTATATGTACTATTGACTTGGTCAAAGTAACTTTTCGATATTCCTTAGTAGATATTGTTCCCAAGAACTTAGGTTTCTACTTTAATTCAGTCTCTGGAGAGTTGTATTCATTTTGGTCTTGACAAACTATTAGACCAATAGTTGTTTCCATATGTTACCAAAAATATTTCTCATGGAAAAAATGACGTTCCCATTAACCTATTGTAGACATATGACATCAATTAATTTCAAATGAATATTTTATGATCTTGTTTCTTAAGTCAATCTTAAACTGTATTTCTATAACTTTCATCCCTTATTATCATTATATGATGTCACCATCCCTTTCTGGTTGTTTCGTTTAGACATGTTCCATGATTGGTGGTTTTGACATCCAATGCTCAATAAAATGATCATAGAAAGTAGTTATGACAAGTAAAATTCTAATTAATTTAGGCATAATGGATTGGTATAACCAATTGAGCCGTATTGGTACCTTTCTTGTACCATCCATGAATACCCACCTCAATATTCAAAATAATAAAGCTCGTTGTACTTTGATACATGGAATCTATTATTGAATTTTTATTGATCTTTTAAATCTTTGCTAATTGTCATATACTACTTACTTGTAGTATTTATTATTCTCAATTAATAATTTATCACTGACCACGGTGAATATAAAACCATCACTATGGTTTTAACCATCCTACGTAATATGTGTCTCTGGAATATTCTTTTTCCACAAGGTCTTGTGGAACTTGTTCCTTTGCCAACTATTTGTGCATCTCAATCATTGATTAAATACATGTCAATCTTTCTCCCACTACCTCAAATAGAAATGTGAACCCTTATATAGAAATATAGCATATTACTTAGACTATCACTTTTCTATCTTAGGGATTTAAGTAACATCCTTAGAAAATTTTAGGATAACTACTTTAGATGCACATTGTATTTTTTTTGTGTGAGTTTATTTATATTTGTTAAGAGTGTTATAATATTTGATATTTTTAATATTCATATACCACATCGGTGTGAGTTATCTATTGTATTTATTTTCTCATCTATAAATTAAGCACCCTGCCACATTGTGGGGTACGAGTTTCCATTACAACATGGTATCAGAGGGGGTTAAGTGTTTTCCCCACCCTATGAAACGTCTCTCCCTGCATGCCCGTTCTCCCTACCCACCTAAACCCTTCTGCCCCTACGCGACGATCCACCCCTTATGCTTAGAGCTCTTAAGTGACACATCATTTCTTCCCATAGCTCATGCGTGATGACTCCTTCTACCATGTACATGCCGCTTCTCCTTCTCGACAACCTCCCTTCCCATTGCCCCTCCTGTTGCCCCTCCACCATCCCTGACACTCCTTCCAAGGCATAATTGATACCCTGATGCTCTGTCAGTGCACTTTAAGTAAATAATTGATACCAGAATTCTTTATTTGTGCACTTTGAACACATAATTTTTACCCACTGTACACTTTCAACACCTTGTCCTTACGTAACATGAATCTTCAGAACTCTACCAACTGTGTACCTTTAACACCTTATAGACGTTCATTTTTAGCACACAATCTATAACATCATCGAGCACCATTATTTCCCATGGTGATACTCCAGTGACGTGTCTATCCCAATGATCCACCTCATGAGTTCTTGAATATAGTGCATCAGAGCACACCACAAGGGATGTTGGTATTCTTAGGTCCTATAGGTCGACCTCAATTGGGGGTAATATTACTGTGACCGATGGTCAGACAGTACAGATCACTAGTTATGAGAGTTGTACGATTATGCCTGACTTCACACTATCTGTTGTTGTCTTTGTTCTTAGTTTCCCCTTTAATTTACTATCTATTAGTAAACTTACAGTTGAGTTACAGTGTCATGCCATCTTCTCACCTGCTTCAGTTATATCTCAGGAGCATTTGACGACTCAGGTGCTTGATAGTGGATGTCTTCTGGTTGGTGTGTATGTGCTTGACTTGGCCCCAGCTCTCACATGTCTTTCCACCTTTGATCACATCTTTCATCTTCACTATTTCCTTGGTCATCCACCTGCCCCCATTCTTCATAAACTTTTTCCGAACTTGGGTCCTTTTCTTTCTTTTGAATGTAAATTCTGTTACTACGCAAAGCATCATCAGGTCACCTATGTTCCCAGAGAAATTCCCTGTGCATCCACTATTTTTAATTTGGTTCATTCTAATATCTGACTGTAAAGACCCATAAATTTGAAGGAAAATTTTTTCTTAAATTCTTTGGGATTTTACAAGTATGCAGTTTCTGACGGTACCTGATTCTAAGGCTCGGAGTACCCTGAATCAATTTCCAAAGTTTAGCTCGGGTACGTTCAGTGAACGAATGAGCGGGTTTTTCTATCTTTTGAACCGGTGCTCGGATTTGAAAACTGAGGGCACCGACGAACTCTCAGCGCCGGTATTTGCTTAAGAGGACCTTTACCGAAGGTGCGTTTGCTTGGGAGGAGTTAAAAAAAATTGTGGATTAAATGATAAGTAAAATAAATTTGTGTACAATTTTATTTTATCCATGGAAGTTAAATTCTCTCATGGGAAGTTGATGGTGGGGCCCACGACCACCCAACTTCCCATGTGTGGTTATGAGGGAGGTGGGGCCCACACGAGCCCCACATTTTCACATTCCTTAACTCCATAACTCCCCCTTTATTTTGTTAACTCCCCTTTAATGTGAAACCACTCACCTCCTCCTCTCTCCCTCATAAACACTTTCCAACCCATTAATTTAATGAATTCAATCACTTAAATTAATTTGAATAAGTGTTTTCAATGTTTTAATTGAATGGAAAACATAATAAAATAAGGGGGGGGCCTTATTTTATTAGGTTGGATAGTTGTGTGAGGATATTGGGTGAGGGAGAGCTCTTGTCCCTTGGAAGAATTTCATCTTCTCCGGCGAAGAACGTCCCCACTTCAACAAAGAACATTATTTCACCGAGGGAGAGCATCGACTCGGCGACTCGGTTTCTTCCGTCATCTTCTTCCTCCATGACCAAGGAGGAGGCACCAATGCAGAAACTCACCATCGACGTCACCTTTCAATATTCTCTCCCCGTCAAAGGAAGGGAGACGTCATTTCCTCCTCGGACGTTCTCCGTCGACGTATACGGAGCTTCACCCCGCAACGCTGTTTTCCGCGACAATCATCGTTCGACAACTTGTGTCGAGGTAGGGGTTAATTCTTTGTTCAAGCATTATTTAACGAACTTCGTTGTTAAATGATTGGCCTCTTGTTATCGATGTAATGGGAGGAGGTCGGACTGCACAAACACGGCTGATCCTCCTCCCCTTTTGTTGTTGATCTTCATTGTGGCTTGAAACGGAGGTGACGCGGTGCCATTGCACCGCGTGAGAACGAGGAGGACCGCGGTCGTAGCGGGCCGCGGCGGAGGAGCGTAGCGCCGTCCCGCCGCGCCGGTGAGGCCGAAAGAGGCTGCGGCTAGGAGCGGGCCGCAGCGGAGGGGCGTGGCCCCGTCGCGTCGCGTCAGTCGGACGGGAGCCGCGGCCTTAGGTTGCGGCAGTTCAGCAGGAGGCGGTCGGGCTTGGCTGACCACCTACATCACATGGAGGCGGGACCCCCTCGGGTCTCGCGGTTACATAAGGTCGGCCTTAATGGTCGGCCGTTCCAGAAAAGTTGGGGGTTGAAACCCCCGTCCAGCGCAAGGGGCGGCGCCCCCCTTTGCGCCCCGCTCGGCCCGCGTCGAGCCGCTCCGCTCGGACCGCGCCGGGCCGCCCGCGCCGGGCCGGGCCGCCCACGCCGGGCCGGGCCGCCCTCACCGGGCCAGGTTGCGCCGCGTCGCTCCGCGCCCAAGTGGGTCATACCCGGACCCAGGACGGGTCGACCCGTTTCGGGCCGACCCAGGGCGTATCGGGCCGGGTCGGACCGGGCCCGAACCCCCTATTTTCGGGAAATTTTGTTCAAACGCCCATAACTTGGGCTACGAACCTCCGTTAGAAGCACTGTTAGTTGCGTAGGGATCCTTGGATCGAGACGGTCATTTCGGTATATTACAATCAAGGTTTCGGAGAACTTTGGGTACGTCCGGGTTGGTTTGAACATGAAACCAATCAGGTCCTCTGAGCGGAAACGCTTATAACTTGAGCTCGGGACGTCCGATTGACGCGCCGTCTCTCGCGTTGAGTTCCTATTGATGAGACAGAACTTTGTGATACATAAACTCTGGACTTAGTGACAGTTTATGTATCGAACCCCTTGGCTTGTGGAGCGGACCCTCTCGGAATCGAGCATACTGTGTGCGGGAACCCTATAGCTGGCTGCGACTGTGACGACGATGGCGACTGTACTTGGATCCTACGTGGGTTTGGCAGTGAGGAAGACTGTACTTGGATCCTCCGTGGGTTCGACAGCGATGACGAATATACTTGGATCCTACGTGGGTTCAGCAGCGACGACTTCTGTACTTGGATCCTATGTGGGTTTGGTAGGGGAGATGATTCAGAGGCTACATCTAATCATCTCCACCCCTCTTCGTGAGTAGTATACCTATGTGAGCTGAGTCTTGACTTTCAATCATTATCTTCGATATGATTGACTTGTTATCCTGTGTGGATTGGGTTGTGCTTTCCTGTGTGGATTGGGTTGTACTTTCCTGTGTGGACTGGGTTGAACTTGGGCTCGTGAGTTGGAGAATAACTGGAATTGATGACTTAGGTATATGTATGGGCATATACCTAAGTAGATTTGGTTGATACTTTGTGATTGTATCTTTCCTTTGTGGTTTATCCTTTGTGGATTCTGGGAGACCTTCGGGGGTCTCGGGGTCCCTACTGAGTATCATATACTCACCCCTGCACGGGCTATGCCCGCACTACATTGTGTTGGATGTAGACGACGGACAATGCTGATCGAGGTGGAGGCTCATGAAGCTGGACGGTACCTGGAGGTGGATCACTGGACGGGACGTACACGGAGCGGACGGCTGGACCCGAGGAGCTGAGGAGACTATCTGTACCCACCCTTCAGGTGGGATTTCCAGAGGATGTCTTAGAGTTGCTTCTTTACTTTTCTGCTGTTGTACTTTCTTTTCAGTTGTACTTTACTTTCAGTTGGGTTTGTATTCTGGCCCATTTAATTTCCATCACTTACTTTTGTACTCAGTTTACTTAGTGTTTACTTCTGCTTGCGTACTATATGGTGTTTGTTTACTTTAGAAAGGAAATGCCTTTCTTTTTACCAGGATTTATGCCTTTAGTGCTAGTCTCCAGCCCCTGGCTTATGGAAGGCGGGTTTGGGGTAGTCACGGCACGGGCCCCGAGGACGGGTCGTGACAAATTGGTATTAGAGGAGTTGGTTCTACCGCAGAACTTAGGTTTCTGATAATTACTTCTGTGTGAAGCAATAGTGTTAAGTGTATTGAGTGTGGTTATCATTCCAGGATGTCCAGTGTTGGTGCAGTGGCCGACGTATCCATACACCAGGACCCTGACTTCTAATTTCCGACTCAGTGCACGAAAACATTGATTGCATGTGTGTTTCAAAAGTTTTCTTTTTGATTACTTTGTGTCAGCTCACCAGGTATACTGTATTAACCATGGAGCACCTGTTTCTTTCCAGGATGGCCCCACGATGGCAGCCAGCTAGGGTTCTGAGTTTTGTGCGAGACAGCAGCCCACCGAGTGACAATGCCTCGGTGCAGGGCCCCATTACAGCGGAGGCACCAGCGATACCTCTACCCGTCGAGCCACCGATGCCACCAGCCCCAGTAGCTGAGAGTGAACTGCACGAGTTTCAACGTTAGAGACCGCCCAGGTTCCACAGGGCGATGGACCCTCAGGCAGACGAGGATTGGCTGGAGGCTGTTGTCCGAGTCTTCAGATTAGTAGGGAAACCAGCTGACCTCATGGTGATCCTTGTAGTGAATCTCCTGCACGCGGTAGCAGGTAGATGGTGGCGCCTGATGCTCCAGGTACACGATGAGCCATCTCTTCTTTGGACATACTTTGAGAGCCTCTTCTGCTCAGAGTTCGTTCCATCCACCCTCCGTGTGGTGCGCATTCAGGAGCTACTACAGCTGCGGCAGGGCAGCATGACAGTATCCCAGTACTCGGCAAGGTTTACCGACCTCTCGCGCTATTCCACTGACATGGTACGGGACCCATTCTTCCAGGCCCGGACCTTCGAGCAGGGACTGAGGCATGAGATCAGGGCTTCGATGATCTCCCTCAGTATTCTGACACAGGCAGGAGTACTGGAGCGAGCCCTTCTTGTAGATAGATTTCTTGCTGAGCCTACACCAGCAGTGAGACCTACTGCAGGGCGGCACATAGTGGAGTCTTCTACAGCTGGAATTCGACGGATGTCACAGGGGTCCAAGCGGACCAGACCATCAGGTGGGAGACCTTAGGATACTGGCTCGGAGGTTCGAGTAACATGCAACAGAGCCAGTCATACGAGATGTAGATAGTACTATGCATGCGGCGGGTAGGGCCACATGGCTCGTGACTGCCCAACCCGCCATGCAGAGGAGCAGCAGACAGTTGAGGGACCACCCAGGAAGAGGCAGAGGTTCAACCGTGGCAGTCCGTAGGGAGCAGTCGGATGAGGCAGAGAAGATGGATGAGCAGCGGGTGGTGGGAGAAGCTTTGAGGCTCTACCACCACCACCACCAGGAGGTCCACCCCGACCACAGGGAGCTGGCGGACAGAGGCAGGCTCAGCTTTAGGAAGTGGAGGCCTACGACCACGGCGCACCTGAGATGATTTGAGGTACTATTTGTGTCTACTCCACCCTTGCTGCAGTTCTTATAGACACAGGAGCGATTCATTCTTTCATTGTCGCTGTCCTTGTTTGGATCTCGGAGATTCCGACAGAGTCGTTGGCTCGATCCTTACGGCTAGAGACTCCTACGGGAGCAGACTCGACGATTACGCACTGGTGCCAGCAGTGTGAGCTTACTCTAGGAGGCGAGATCTTTGACTGAGATCTTCTTGTAGTGGCGTCGAGTCCTTACGACGTCATCTTGGGCATGGATTGGTTATCTATGGTCCATGCTCAGATAGACTGTATTAGGCGCAATGTGCGATGTGTTCGCCCCGATGGGAGCAGGTTCACCTTCATCGGCGAGAAGGGATCCTTTGTAGTGCATGATGGACTCACACAGAGGAGAGGATAACCGATCACTCATCAGTTGGCTAGTCTCATCCTAGGAGCAGTTGACGTGCGGAGCCTGAGTTTTCCTGTTGTGGTGGATCAGTATGCGGACGTTTTTCCTGACAACGTTCCTGGACTACCTCCTCGCAGAGAGGTAGACTTCTATATTGACTTGTACCTAGGGACAAACCCGATATCTACTCCAGCATATTGGATGGCTCCCGCTGAGCTTCGAGAGCTACGGGTACAGCTGGAGGACTTGCAGGGCAAGGGATTTATTCGACCCAGTGTTTCGCCCTCGGCTTCCCCAATTTTGTTCGCCAAGAAGGTGGACGGGAGCTTGCGAATGTGTGTCAATTACCATCGCCTAAACCAGGTGACCTTGAAGAACAAGTATCCACTTATGAGGATTGACGACCTCTTCGATTAGCTCAAGGAAGCACGATGGTTCTCAAAGATAGACCTCAGGTCAGGCTATCATCAGCTCAGATTTCGAGATGAGGATGTGTAGAAGACGGCCTTAAGGTGTCGGTATGGCCACTACGAGTTCTTGGTTATGCCTTTTGGCATAACCAACGCTCCATCAGTGTTCATGAGTCTCATGAACAGGATCTTTCGGCCTTACCTCGATCGATTTGTCGTAGTCTTCATCGACGACATATTGATTTACTTGACTACTGAGGAGGAGCACGCCTACCACTTGCGGGTTATACTGGACACACTCTGAGAGCACCAAATTTATGGTAAGCTCTCGAAGTGTCAATTCTGTATTCGGGAGGTCCACTTCTTGGGACACTTTATCTCTGAGGCGGGAGTTGTGGTGGATCTTGTGAAGATCGAGGCAGTGCTTGCTTGGGATCCACCCAGGAGCGTGACGGAGGTGCAGAGTTTCCTAGGATTGGTTGGGTACTATTGGAGATTTTTTCCAGACTTCTCCAAAGTGTCAGCACCACTCTCAGCTTTGACAAAGAAGGGGAAACCCTTCGTGTGGTCAGATAGATGTCAGAAGAGCTTTCAGGAGCTGAGACAGAGATTGATCAGTGCACCCATCTTGAGGCTACTGGAGGAGGTCATAGGGTACGTAGTTTACTGCGATGCATCAGGGACTAGACTCGGGTGTGTCCTGATGAAGGAGAAGGAAATGATCGCTTACGGTTCATGACAGTTGAGGTAGCACAAGCAGAACTACGCTACCCATGACCTGAAGTTAGCAGCAGTGTTATTTGCCTTGAAGATGTGGCAGCACTATCTGATGGGCGAGCGCTTTACAGTCTACTCTGACCACCAGAGTCTCAGGTACATCTTCTCGTAGAAGGACGTAAACCTGAGATAGCGGTGATGGCTCGAGTTCCTCCAGGACTATGATTTTGAGATAGTCTATACTCCTAGAAAGGGGAACGTAGTAGTAGATGCTCTCAGCAGGAGGATGGGCATTCAGCTACTTGGAGAGGCGACGAAGTAGCTAGCCGCATTGTAGATATCCTTCGTGGATAGAGATGGGGTAGCCTTTCTACAATCGTTCACAGTCACTCCTCCACTACTTCAGCAGGTCAGAGAGGCACAATGTGGGGACGTTGACTGTGAGATGTGACGTGCTCAGATTTCCACAGGGCAGGCACCTGATGGTTTTTCTATAGGTGGAGAGCACGTTATCCTTTTCAGGGGACGTACCATGGTACCAGTTGCATTACGGGAGGAGGTGTTGAGGGAGTTTCACACTTCCCCTCTAGCGGTACATCCTTGAGTAGCGAAGATGTACCAGGACCTCAGACGATAGCACTGGTGGCCAGGTATGAAGAAGGATGTGGCAAAGTTTGTTTCACGATGCCTCACCTGCCAGCAGGTGAAGGCGGAGCACTAGGTACCGGCTGGTTTGGTACATCCCTTAGAGGTCCCAGAGTGGAATTGGGATGGGATATCTATGGATTTTGTGACAGGGCTTCCACGTACTTCCAGAGGTCACGACTCCATTTGGGTGATTGTCGACCGGATCACCAAGTCGGCCCACTTCTTACCCATCAGAGAGCAGGGCTCGGTAGAGAGCATGGGACACCTCTACGTTCAGGAGATCGTACGGCTTCATGGTGTGCCATCGACTATCGTCTTCGATTGAGATTCTCTCTTTACTTCCCGACTTTGGAAAGGGTTACAGGATGCATTTGGGATGCAGCTATGCCTGAGCACCACCTTTCACCCTCAGACAGATGGCCAGACGGAGAGGACCATTCAGAATCTCGAGGACATGCTTTGTGCATGTGTCCTTGACTTTGGTCATAGTTGGGAGGATCACCTACCCTTGGTGGAGTTTGCGTACAACAACAGCTACCACTACACCATTGGGATGGCACCATACGAGGCATTGTATGGACGACCTTGCAGATCACCTCTGTGCTGGAAAGACACTAGGGAGTCAGCACTTGTAGGACTAGAGATGGTCTAGGCCATGACGGAGAAGGTACAGATCATCCAGGAACGGATGAGGACTGCTCAGAGCTGACAGAAGTCCTATGTTGATAGGAGGTGGAGACCACTAGAGTTCGAGGATGGCGACCACGTTTTATTACAGGTCTCACCTCGATGTGGATTACGGAGATTTGGCCGAGACAGCAAGCTATCTCCGCACTTCATCGGACCATTCCAGGTTCTCAACAGGATAGGCGAGGTGGCTTATTGTCTGGCTCTTCCACCTTAGTTGCACCGGGTGCACGAAGTCTTCCACGTATCACAGCTGAGGAGATACGTGCACGACCCGACGCATATCATCGACCATGGGGAGCTGGACATCGCTGATGGGGAAACTTTTGCATAGGTTCCGGTGGAGATCGAGGATTGGCAGGAGTGGGTCCTACGTGGACGGTCGATTCCTCTAGTGCGCATTAGGTGGCAGCACGAGAACCTCCAAGAGAGCACATGGGAGCGGGAGGCTCAGATGCGTGCTCAGTACCCTCTTTTGTTTCCCTAGTTTGTGATGTATCTTTACGGGGATGTAAATCCCTGAGTTGGGAGTAATGTAAAGACCCATAAATTTCAAGGAAAATTTTTTCTTAAATTCTTTGCGATTTTACAAGTACGCAGTTTCTAACGGCACCTGATTCCGAGGCCCGGAGTACTCGGAATCAATTTCCAAAGTTTAGCTCAGGTACGTTCAGTGAACGAATGAGGGGGTTTTCTATCTTTTGAATCGGTGCTCAGATTTAAAAACTGAGGGCACCGATGAACTCACAGCGCCGGTATTTACTTAAGAGGACCTTTACTGAAGGTGCGTTTTCTTGGGAGGAGTTATAAAAAAAATTGTAGATTAAATGATAAGTAAAATAAATTTGTGTACAATTTTATTTTATCCATGGAAGTTAAATTCTCTCATGGGAAGTTGACGGTGGGGCCCACGACCAACCAACTTCCCATGTGTGGTTATGAGGGAGGTGGGGCCCACATGATCCCCACCTTTTCACATTCCTTAACTCCATAACTCCCCCTTTATTTTGTTAACTCCCCTTTAATGTGAAACCACTCACCTCCTCCTCTCTCCCTCATAAACACTTTCCAACCCATTAATTTAATGAATTCAATCACTTAAATTAATTTGAATAAGTGTTTTGAATGTTTGAATTGCATGGAAAACATAATAAAATAAGGGGGAGGCCTTATTTTATTAGTTTGGTTAGTTGTGTGAGGATATTGGGTGAGGGAGAGCTCTTGTCCCTTGGAAGAACTTCATCTTCTCCAGTGAAGAACGTCCCCACTTCAACGAAGAATGCTATTTCATCGAGGGAGAGCATCGACTCGGTGACTCGGTTTCTTCTGTCATCTTCTTCCTCCATGACCAAAGAGGAGGCACCGACACAGAAACTCACCATCGACATCACCTTTCAATCTTCTCTCCGCGTCAAAGGAAGGGAGATGTCGTTTCCTCCTCGGACGTTCTCCGTCGACGTATACGAAGCTTCACCCCACGATGCCGTTTTCCGCGACAATCATTGTTCGACAACTCGTGTCGAGGTAGGGGTTAATTCTCCGTTCAAGCATTATTTAATGAAGTTCGTTGTTAAATGATTGGCCGCTTGTTATCGATATAACGGGAGGAGGTCAGACCGCACAAACACGACCGATCCTCCTCCCCTTTTGTTGTTGATCTTCATTATGGCTTGAAACGGAGGCGACGCGGTGTTGTTGCACCACGCGAGAACGAGGAGGACCGCGGCCGAAGCGGGCTGTGATGGAGGAGCGTGGCGCCGTCACGCCATGCCGGTGAGGCCGAAAGAGACTGCGGCTAGGAGCAGGTCGCAGCCGGTGCGAGCCGTGGCTGGGGCGGGCCGCGGCGGAGGGGGGTGGCGTCGTTGCACCGCGCCGGTCGGATGGGAGCCGCGGCCTTAGGCTACGGTGGTTCAGCAGGAGGCGGTCGGGCTCAGCTGGCCGCCTGCGCCACATGGAGGCGGGACCCCCTTGGGTACCGCGGTTACACAAGGCCAGCCTTAATGGCCATCCGTTCCAGAAAAATAGGGGGTTGAAACCCCCGGCTAGCGCAAGGGGCGGCGCCCCCCTTTGCGCCCCGCTCGGCCAGCGCCGAGCCGCCCGCGCTGGGCCGGACCGCCCGCGCCGGGCCGGACCGCCCGCGCCGGGCCGGGTCGGGCCGCGCCCAAGCGGGCCGGACCCGAACCCAGGACGGGTCGACCCGGTTCAGGCTGACCTAGGGGGTATCGGGCCGGGTCGGACCGAGCTCGAACCCCCTATTTTCGGGCAGTTTCGTTCAAACGCCCATAAATTGGGCTACGAACCTCTGTTCGATGCACCATCAGTTGCGTAGGGATCCTTGGATCGAGACGGTCGTTTTGGTATAATAAACTCAAGGTTTCGGAGAACTTTGGGTATAGTTGGGTTGGTTCGAACACGAAACCAACCGGGACCTCGGAGCGAAAACGCTTATAACTTGAGCTCCGAGCGTCTGATTGACGCGTCGTCTGTCACTTTGAGTTCCTATTGATGAGACGGAACTTTGTGATACATCAAATCTGGACTTTTTGACAGTTGATGTATCGACCCCCTTGGCTCGTGGAGCGGACCCTCCCGGAATTGAGCATGTTGTGTGCGAGAACTCTAGAGCTGGCTGCGACTGCGATGACGATAGCGACTGTACTTGGATCCTACATGGGTTTGGCAGCGAGGACGATTGTACTTGGATCCTACGTGGGTTATGCAGCGAGAACGATTGTACTTGGATCCTCCGTGGGTTCGGCAACGAGGACGATTGTACTTGTATCCTACGTGGGTTCGGCAGCAACGACTTCTGTACTTGGATCCTACGTGGGTTCGGCAGGGGAGATGATTCAGAGGCTACATCTAATCATATCCACCCCTCTTCGTGAGTAGTATACCTGTGTGAGCTGAGTCTTTCCTTTCAATCATTATCTTCAATATGATTGACTTGCTATTCTATGTGGATTGGGTTGTGCTTTCCTGTGTGGATTGGGTTGTACTTTCCTCTTTGGACTGGGTTGAACTTGGGCTCGTGAGTTGGAGCAGAACTGGAATTGATGACTTAGGTATATGTATGGGCATATACCTAAGTAGAGTTGGTAGATACTTCATGATTGCATCTTTCCTTTGTGGTTTATCCTTTGTGGATTCTGGGAGACCTTCGGGGGTCTCAGGGTCCCTACTGAGTATCGTATACTCACCCCTGCACGGGCTATGCCCGCACTATGTTGTGTTGGATGCAGATGACGGACAACGCTGATCGAGGTGGAGGCTCGTGGAGCTGGATGGTATCTGGAGGTGGATCACTGGATAGGACGTACACGGAGCGGACGGCTGGACCCGAGGAGCTGAGGAGACTATCTTTACCCACCCTTCAGGTGGGATTTCCAGAGGACAACTCGGAGTTGCTGCTTTACTTTTTTTCTATTGTACTTTCTTTTCAGTTGTACTTTACTTTCAGTTGAGTTTGTATTTTGTCCCATTTACTTTCCAGCACTTACTTTTGTACTCATTTTACTTAGTGTTTACTTCAGCTTGCATACTCTGTGGTGTTTGTTTACTTTATAAAGTCAATGTCTTCCCTTTTTATTGGGATTTACGCCTTTGGTGCTAGTCGCCAGCCCCTGGCCTATGGAAGGCGGGCTTGGGGTAGTCACGGCACAGGCCCCGAGGACGGTTCGTGACACTGAGGGCCTATTCCTAGTCCATCTAAATTGGGTTATCAATATTTCGTTACTTTCATCGATTATTTTTCATGGATGACTTGGGTCTATTTGTTGAAAAAACCTTTTGAAATATTTAGTGTGTTTCTCTCTCATTATCAAGAAATGACCACATAGTTTTCCGCTCAACTTCACTGCTTTTGTTAAGAAAATGGTCATGAATATTTATCTAGATTGTTCCATCCTTTTCTAGATGACCATGACTTCTTATCCTGATAAATCTCAACAAAACAATGTTGTTGAACTAAGGAACCTCTATCTATTAGAAGTTTCATGTGCACTTTTATTTTAGAAGAATGTTCCAACCGTTTTTGGGTGATTCCATTCTCACAACCACATATCTTATCAACAGACTTCTCTTATCTGTTTTTCAGAGGGATACACCATTCTATTATTTATTTCAAACAACATCCCCTCATTCCTTGCCCCTACGCATTTTTGGTTGTGCGTGTTTTGTTCTAGATATCTGCCACTCGATTACCAAGTTTGATGTGCATGCTCTAAAATGTATATTTCTTGGCTATTCTTACACCCAGTGCAGATATCGATGTTTCTATCCATATTTACAATGTTATGTTGTCTCAACTAATGTTTCCTTTTTCAAATCATTAGTTATTTCTGTTTCTGAGTTCCCACCACCATATACTATTCTTGATTCCGATTGTTATTTTACCATATTCTCTCGATATACCACCACCCCTATTTCTTCCTAGTGTTATTTTTGGATCATAATTTGGTTAGGTATATACTCACTGACCTAGCACACTTTCCACCCTGATACCTGATGTTAGTACCACACCTGAAAACCCACCCGCTCCTCATCCTCCATCACCAAAGTTACCGGTTGTGCTTTGTAAAGGCTCACGCTCCTGCCAGTCTTATCATGGATTATTTGTGGCTACCTCATTAGTTATAGAGACACTGGCTTCTCACTCGACACCGCACACTGTTGCCGATGCCATATCTCATGTCGGCTGGTTACAAACTATGAATGATGAACTTCAGGCTCTGGATGCCTACCATACTTGAGATCTTGTTTCTATTCCTTTGAATAACCAGGTGTTTTGTTGGAAATGGATCTATACAGTACGCGTCAACGCGGATGACTCTCTTAATCATCTCAAGACTCGCCTTGTTTCCAAAGGTTATGCGCAAACATAAGGAGTTTATTATTTTGACACTTTCTCTCCAGTGACAAAACTAGAATATTGTCTCCTTGTGTCCAAATGACACGTGAGATAAACGTTTTGGAAATACTCAATAAAAGTTCAACTAGAATCATTCACTTGAAAATTAGAAGTTGTGTACTTCTCGTCGTTGACTTAGGAACCACTTTTCTCAGCCGCATAGAGAACATACCTTACTTATTGTAAGGTTTATATACTTACTTGGTTACTATATTTAAATACACATATATAATAAAAATATTATATTTAATTCTCAAAAAGTATACCAGAAACAATACATACAATTGATTAATATACCCGAAGAAGCGAGTACTTGATTCTTTAATTCACTTTATAGCATTTAAACTTTCATAGATTTTATTTTATGACATTCGAAGAAAATAACCTTTTGTTTAATACCTATTTTATTTGAAGGACATTACGAAGGTTCTTTTGACGTTGTTCTTGAAATCTACATTTTTTCCTTGTATTTCAACTTATTCACCATAAGAATTAAATATTAATATTTTTTTAATGTTCTTATTGCTTGACGAACCTTACCCAAAAGGTAACAAAACATTTTCTTAATACCGTTCGTTTTTTAATCTTAAACGAAACTGGAGTAGATGAGTGAAAATGATATGAGAAAGTTATGCATTGAAAGATCATGATTCATATTTCAATTTACACATATCTAGCGTAATCATCATCCATTCATATCTCACCTCACTTTCCCCTTGCAAGCTTCTTGGAGATTAGATAACATGTAAAACCATCCATGTCTCGATGTTGTATCCACAACTCACATCGGATGTTGATGATAACATTACGACATAACCATCATATGCGTCATACATAAGTCTCCTATAAGAATTTTTCTCACCCTCACTTCCAGAGGAGGCTTAACAGTTATTGGGGATACCGGCATCTTGAATTGTCGACATCGTAGTACTTTGTAGAAGCACTTGTATTACTCTTTAGAAACTCATGCCAGTTTGAACAATTTCTTTGTCCAATAGATTTCATAGTGTACTTGTGGTATTAATTTCCATTTACTACAAAAAAAAAATCTACCAGACTAGTAATTTTATCTTGACTACTGATTTATACATTGCCGATTAAATTAATTAAACCATTAAATGTCTCTCATTATTTTAACGAACTATAACAACCCTCTGTACTAGAATCAGAATAATCTATCACTTGACTATTCTAGTGGAAATGATCCTTAAAACCTATCATCATAGTCTATAATCTCTGACTATGCCACTACTTGGAGAGTTTAAGGTATGTGTTTGACTCATCAACCACATTAACTCGCAGGTCCTTGATATTTTGAGTGAAGTTCCAGCTTCTAAAATAAAAAAAATCGATTTATTTAATGCTTTCCTCTAAAGTTGCAACAAGCTAGATTTGGCTACTCATTTTCTCCCAACTCCAGTTAAGTCAACTCATCACTCTCATAAGAACTCGCTGGTAGTAGGACACACCCTCAACTTTGGCTGACGAGCACCTCATACACCCGATTTTGTTCAAATTCAAATGATGGAAGATGTTTGTGACTTAATATTTCTTTGAGAGTTTTTAATATTTCTCGACTAATGTAATATATTTTTATTAAATATTCTCATGATATGTTGTCACGCTCAGAACTAAATATTAATATAATACATTCATCGCTTTATGCATTTTTCCTGTTTATTATTTTATGTGTTTCCTGCAGACAATCAAATTCTAAAAATAATAAATAATTCATAAAATAAATAAAATTAACCAACTGATATTGAGAATATAATATTGGTTGTTCCATTTAAACTAAACGGATCAACCCTGAATAAGGTGTATCATACCTGAGTTGGGTCTTGAATCATGATGTAGGTCATCCTCTGTCTAGTGTGTCCACTTCTCATTTGGATTTTGCCTTGACTTGATGTGGTTCGCGATTTAAGTGATCATCAATAGTGCATCAATACTCGCACGCAGATGAGTACGAGGACATTTAAATAAGTTAAATGAATTATGAAAATTCAAATAATTTAATTTCTGGTCAGTTTCGCAATTAATTTATTTTTATTCCCAAATTAATTTTTTTTTATTAGAATAATAAAAATATTATTCTTTTAATCCAAAAATAAATAATTAATATATTGTATATATTGCAATTTTCTAGGCCTCAAACCTCTATGTAGGGTCAATGTGATTCGGGTCAGACCCATTCCGTGTCAGGCAAACCCTATGAAGGGCTATTCTGGGTCAGGCCGACCCGCCCTGACCTGTTCTGGGTTAGGCTGAGCTACCAGGCCGATTGTAGGGCGGTTTGGGACACCCATGACTCGATAGGGGGTTCATTGAAGGGGGCCGCACGAGGCCTGAACCACACCCGGGGTTACCTCGCGGGCACCGGAGGAGAAGCCGATGGATGGATTTGGAGGGGTGAGCGGTTGTTGGAAGAGGTGTTGACGGCAGGCGATGACACATTTTGGTACAGCGGTGCAGTAGGGAAAGGTTCGCGCGACGGTCTAGGGTGAGGCGATGACTGCGGTGATCTGGGAGGCGGTGTCTGGCGTGACTAGGCGGGCTCGACCAGGGCGGACGGCGGCTCGGGAGGTCACAGGGGCGACGACCGATAATTAGAAGCAGCACGACGCATGCGTGCGGGCTTGGCCTGGCTATATTGACCCACGGTGGTCCACGAGGACCTGCTGGTGGTGGGAGGGAAGCTTTTTCATGAACCCTCTATATTTTAAACATTTTTTTTTTGACTTTCCCAATGTCACCCCAATCAAAGACTTTTAAAAGTCTATTTTTTATTATTTTGTTTTCTTATGTGATAAATTTCACAACCACCTCTAATATTATTATTATTTTTCTTAATCCTATTGAGTTAGGATTTAGATAAATATTATTATTATTATTATTTATTCAGATTTTTCACAAACTGTTGGAATGTCTAAATGGTCGGGAAAAACTGTTCTTGTCACCGGTAGTCCGACCGGTGTTCAGGAGATGACTGGAATTATATTGTTGACTACCTTCGGGCATAATACAACATGTATTTATATTATACGTTCTTCAATTTTAAAACAAAAAAACAATCATTTTCGATTTATAATTTTTTTCCTAGATGACTGTGACTTGGCCATCCGAGCTCAGATCGAAGCGTGGTTGGATCCATTGAGACGAAATTAAAACCCTCTACTTAATTTAAAGAAAATTAATTTTTTTCATGGCTTGGAAAATTCCTGTGATTCCTTTGATACCAAATGAAGGTACCGGGACACGCAACAGAAGCCAATTGACTAAAGATTTAAAAAATTTCATCGTTGGAGCGACGAAATTACGTCGTTTCCAACGATCTGAGCCTCAAAAGAGGTCTGAGGATCTCACATGAATATTTAAAAGTACGAAATTAAATAAATGAGCACCTCATTCTTGATGGTAGCTAGCCACCAGTGACCATTGCTCAAAGGATCCGAAGCTGAACCCCTCTAGCTCATCCACACATACTCTAAGAATCTGCACGAATGTCGATATGTCACTCGGAGAGAGAATTTATCTCTCTAGGATGTGAGAGGAGAGAAACCCTCATTTTGTTGGGATGAATAATAATTGGAATGAGTTTCTCCTGCTTATATAGTGGGAGACTCAAATACCTGGAAAGGGTTCCCTGACCCCCAGAAATAAAACACCAACAAAATAACAAGTAAATGATAATGTCATCTATATTTTTATCTCATACTTATAATATATAATAAATATATTATGTGATAAAAGTGAGTCTTTAACTCGACTCGTAATTCCCACTAATATTAAACGAACCTTGAATATTAAAATAATATTCATTCATATAATATTTTGTCATATATTCACTTAATACCTCATGAATACTTTTAAAAAATAAATTCAACCCAATTATTCTATACTCGAATAATAATGAATTTATTTATTCGTCGATGATTGATAATACTTGGACAACTATCAAACCCCGTAGTGGGGCCCACCATGTCTTATACATCTATTCAACAAAGTATGACAAATTTTTGAATACGTTATTGTGTGTGTGACCCTCTAGGCCTTATCTCAATAGTAGTGAATATAATTCACAGACCAAGACCGGAGTTTAATAACCCATCAAGGCTCCTAAAGAGATAAAGAATAATCATAGAAATGACAATCATCATAAGAACACACATTGTGTAATATAATCTCTTTGTCTCGCGATATCTCATAAAGTAGGATACATGTTTGTGACATTGTTCTTTCCTGCTTTATTATTTGTTGATCTAACTAGTCAAACTTATCTTCAACTACCTTGGCCAAAGATTTATGAAGGTAATATCATCCTGATCCACTAGGTTTGACATACCACTTCCTCAACTCGGAAGCAACAAATTCTATCTTGACCATTCAACCAATGTCATAACATCAATGACGCACCCAACACAAGCTAGCTCACCACAAATTCAATGTCATTTTTTCCTTGCATCAAAGTATGCGATCAAATGATACACACTAATAATGATTTCAAGTTAGGAGACCAATACACATGTCCATAGATAGGAACAGCCAATTACACTTTAATAATGTAGTGTTCCTATTGGTGGGTTTGTCCTCATGATCTTACCTACTCAACATCACCATGTGTGATGTTCATGAAAAGAAGTTTCAATGCTTATAACCCCTAGCACCTAATAGTCAGACATCAACTATGTCCATCTAGTATGATGTATTTAGACCATAAAAAATATATTTAAGATTAATATCATAGTCTCTCAAGGTTCTCATTATAGCCTAGAAATTGTTTATAACCTTTTGATATGACAAATATTCTATAGACATTAACATTTAAATAGTGGACACATAAATATCTATACTATAATGGTAAGTGTACATAATTTATAACTTATTGTATACATGGCATGTTAATAAAAAATATTGATAAAATTGGTTCTAGAGCACCCACTTTTACAACAAACTCACCCAGGATCTCCTCTCGTTTTCCATAGGAGAGGAAGGACTCGAGGTGGTCTGTTTTGAGGGGAGGATGGAGGATGTTGATTAACTACCTTTAAGGATTCCTCTTGGGAAAATTATGAATACAAGAGGAGCTTCAAGGTGAAACAAAATAGTATGTTGATTCATTTTTTACTTAAAATGATATTAAGTTCGCTGAGGATAAATCACTTCTCCCTTTGTAGATTTGAAACTTTTAGCTGAAGAATGAATGATCTTGGAGAGTATGTTTGATGCGTTGGCAGAAGCACGTAACAAGTAGAGAAACATAGATGATGTTGTGAAGAGTTTCTAAATGACTAAGACTTAAAGGAGATACCACCCGCCAAGGTTTCTCCAAGCTTAAAGACAATTTCACTGGTAAGAGAGAAGTACCACCAATTCTTGGCTATGGAAAATGCTAAAGCAAGGGGGACAATGTTGTGAAGTAAACATCAAATTCATAAGATTGAATCCAAACCATTTCAAATGAGTGAGAAATACATTATAAAAACAAAATAGAGAAAAACGACCCAATAAAAGTTACAAGGCGCGTGGGCACTCAAAAGTCACATAAAAATCATAAAAATCATTTTCCCATGCCACTTAATGACCCCACTCACTAAAGTAGTGATATTTTATTTTAATGATGTTTTTCCATGTTTTTTCTCCCAAATGAGTTTCTATAAATTTCTATCCTTTTCCATGTGGAGATGTAATTTTGGGCTCCCAATAACTATATTAAAGCCCACCATTGTGTTAGATGATCAAAAAGTGTGGCTTGGTCCAATTCGAATAACAATCGGGTTTAAATTTCTTGTCAAGCCCAAATTCTCCTTAAGTTGAATCTGGTCCATATCATTCCCTCTTGGTTGGAGTGGATTTTCCCCCAAATGTTTGCCATCATCATCCTCAATGTGTGTAGATAAATCTATAATGTTGATATTTGTAGAAACACGACCAAAGTTGTTAGGTAAGTTGATCTCGTAGGCATTATTCCCCACTTGTTCAAGTACTTTAAATGGACCTTCAACTTGTGGTATCAGCTTATTTCACCTTTTTGATGGAAATATCTCTGTATGAAGGTGAATCCACACTTTTCACTAGGTTGTAAAATGGATTGCTTCGGATTCTTGTTATCTCTCCTCTTGTATGCTTCATTAGAATTTTCTATTTGAAGACAATCAAATTCATGAAACTTCTACATCTACTTTGCCTTCTCCTCCATATCAATATTTACCTATAAATCAAGAGGTAAATAACACAATTCTATATGAGTGATTGGATTGATTCCATAAACCACTACAAATGGAGAATGTTGAGTGGTAGCATCAGGAGATCTGTTGTATGCAAATTCTGATTGTGCGAGCTGTAAATCTCAATCTCTCATATTCTTGTTCACCAATATTATCAGAATGGTTCCCAAAGTACGATCAGAAGCTTTCATTTTCCCATCAGTTTGAGGGTGTTATGAAGTGTTAAGAAGCTCTGTTCCAAATTTCCCCCATAATTCCCTCCAAAAATTACTGATAAATTTAGTCTCCATATGAAACAGTGTTGTGAAGAATACTGTGAAGGAAAACAATCTTCTTAAAAAATAATTTTTCCACTTTTACCACATCTTCAGTCTTATGGAAAGTTATGAAATTATTCATTTTATAAAATTTATCAACAACGACCATTATTGAATATTTACATTGTTGGGCCCTTGGTAAATATTTCACGACTCCCTCCCTCTAAAGGCACCCCTCTTGGGTCCACAATGAAGGAAGAGAGATGTTGACCTTGTTGGAGTTGGTTCCCTAGAAACTAACTTCATTGTACTTTATGATAAACTTATATTCATTGGATGAATATTAATAAAATTCTTATCACATAATGATTTTTCTTCTGCGTGACATAGTATATGATAATTTCCTAAGAATAGTTGTTGCACTAAAAGGTCATAGAGGATAATTGCTATGATGAGAACCCAAAAGTTCCATGAAACTATTCTTGAATATATGTTCTATGGCTAGATGATATCATTTGAAGGGACACAAATGATACATGCTATCAGGGGTGGGGACTCATAAAACTTTGAGGCACCTTCTCATGGTGTGCGCCCTTGGTAATATCAAGGAGGATATTATGAGAACAAGACCTACCTGTAGGAAATCCATATTCAAAAGTGTCATTGGATGTTCCTATCTGCAGACACGTGCATTGGCCCTTACACTTTAAGATTATTATTAATGGATACTATGACACACACACTTAGATGTATCGATGATAACCATGATGACAAATGTTCGTGGTGAGATAGGATATGATGGGTGTGTCATGAGTAATACTGCATTAATCAATAATGTGAGAAAGGATTTGTCACTTCTACAGAAGTAGATATCTTAGGCCCTTTGATGGAAATGATATAGCTTAACTAAATCCATGACCATGGTGTTATCTAGGAAAGTTCAATTTCGGGAAGTCAAAGAATGAAAAATCGAGCACATGGGTTGAAGACACTTGCATGAAACCAGCTTGATTGGAGATATCAGGGAAAATAGATTATATTACATGGTAAGCGCTCGTATGAGGTGACATGTCATTGCGACATAAACTTCTTTCTCTTGGGTGCCTTAACCCATTGCTAGATAGTAATCTTGGACTTTAGGCAAGCCCGCCTAATGCCAACAAGAAAGAGGCCTAGATGGTCACACACTAAGTGTAGCCAGTATCTCAGTTAAATAATTTATTATTTAACAAGTTGAATAAATATTATTTCTGGTTGTGGTTTAATAATTATTCAAGTATGTATGATCGAATTTATTTCGTCACTAGTTATTCAAGAGAATATATTGTGGATGAAATATTTATTTATCAACGAATAATGTAGTTATATCTATTTAATAAATAAACAGTCATTGCTCAAGGCTTGATAACTATTAAAGAGAATTGGCGGACCAATTTATGAGTCTAGTGAGAAATAAAATTAAATATTTTTTGATTAAATAATATTTAAATATAATTTTCCAGTTAAGCACATGTCATGGAAATAATATCATTGCTATTATTATTTGACATGAGGTTTCACATGGAATAATAAATAAGTAGCGACACTTTTGCTAATTATTTATTATTACCTGGTGAATTAAATTCCCCATTATGTTATTATTCTCTAATTAGCCAAGGGGTCATCCCACCAGCTAACCAATGGTTGTGTTCACAACATCCTTGGAGAAAAGCTCTCAATCCTAGAGAACTCTTTCCTCCCCAAGAATGCTCTCAAGAACGAGAGAGATCCTCCTCCACCGAATCTAAGAGAACGCTTTGGAAGCGATTCTCAAGGCGATCAAAGGCGAACATTTCAAGCGAAAGGATCTTCCATTCTAGCACCTAAAGACTCATTCAAAGACATCCATAGATATGTGGAGCACATGTGGATCACCTCTAGAGGAATACTATCTTTGGATTCTACATTGCAACGAAGCCGCACCTTGGACACATGGCCGAATGCATCAACGAAGAAAGAATCACCTTGGAGGTAATTATTTAATTTAATTAAATTAATTATAAACAAAATATGTCGATCCTCTCTTCTCGGTTCCAGGTTCTCTTCTTTGTCTTTTATCATTAATTCAAGTCTTTGGATACTAGAGTTAATCGTCGTATTGATCCCAGATTAATCACTTATCATAGAAATTTTCAAAGTTGGGTACATGCCTATCATGCACTTCTATTGCGATCAGAACCTACAAGTGGTATCAAAGTGGTCATATTTTCATTTATAATTATTTAAATACTTTGTTTATGATTTACACTTTAATAATTTAGTTTGTCAATTCATGTTTAATCATTCTTGTAATCTGAATTTTGAGATCTATTCTTCCTCTTTCGCTTATCACAGATCTAATAGAAACGAATAATTTTTGGATTAAAATTACATCAAGGATCTCATTAGGAGGCATCGATGATTCTATCCAGGTAACATGATAGTACACGCCGTGTATTCGAAATTACACACCGTGTAATCTGCCACACACACCGTGTAATTCGGATTATACACTGTGTAGTTGTGTTCAACGCGCCTGGAGTAATTTAGAAATTCCTCAAGCCATGTACATTAATGACATGCAGTGTTGTTAATTCTTACACCACGTATTGACCAAGATAGACTGACACACGGTCCGCCGAACTACACATCATGTGGCCCACTGGACACGGTGCATAGTCTCTTCGGGTCAGGGTAAATTCGTGTATCCCATACACGGCTTGCACCGGACTACATGTTGTGTGGACCACTGGACACAGTGTGTAGTCTCTTCGGGTCAGGGTCAAGTCGTGTATCTCATACACGGCTTGCCCTAATGGTGACTATGTAACACAAAGTCTACAAAGCGTGTGGCCCACTGGACATGTCGTGTACTCTGAAGATTTCTGAAGTACACCTCACACACTGTTTCCCCATGCGTGTACTTCAGATGGAGAGTGAGGAGGGTGCACGCTATGTAGTCGGATCTATGCGCCATGTACTGTTTTCAGATTACATAGATTTAAAAATTTATTATTATATTATATATCCTTTGATACATGTATATTCATGTGGGCATAAAGCTAGGACATGACATGTGATAAGTGTTTTATATATATATATATATATATATGTTTAATTAACACTTGCGTAATGTTCAAATATTTGAACATCATGTATGAGTTTTATTACAAATATAATTCCGCGTTCATGCTACATATCACAAAGAATAAAGTGTATATAAGTATAAATACATGATGGGAAGTTTTGGACGGGTATTCAGCGTGTTTCCTCCAAGGTACAAGTTATGTACATGGTTATGGATGAGAATCTCAAGGAAATTCAAAAAAGAATTAAGATAAAAAAGGATTGATTAATTAAAGATAATGATTAATTGATTCGAGCATAATTTATATTAATAGGAATGATTAAAGAATTTAATTCTAGTTTTATTAAACACGCAATTATTTTCATGTATGTAGATGATCATGAGCTAGACCAGACATTTGTATGTGATTGGTTCCCTTTTAATTTATTTATTAAATTAAATTTTTTGGCCTACTTGCTTTCTCCAAATTTAATATATAGGGCCTACATGGACATGATTTCTTTTATGTAAACCCCCCTTTACCCCTCACCTACGTGTGAGTTAAAAGCATATGTAATGGATGTATCTCCCAAGCTAGTGGAGGTAGTTCAAGTTAAGAACCGAGACAAAACCAATTCAAGGAGATACAAAGGTGGACATGTGGAAAGTTGTAAACAAGAACCTTAAATGGTTCAAAGTGTTTCTCCCCTAGGTCAGAGTAAGTTTATCAATCTCTAGATAATATAACCAATAGTAAAGCTCATGATCATACCCTTATTTATTTCTGTCAGTTGTATAGTTATTCATTATGGATGTATGATGTGATCACATAATTAATGAACTAATAAACATGAAAAATGGAACTAAAAATAAAATGGCTTGTGCATAAATATTATCGATACATGGTTAATCACTTAAGTATATTCCAATTAATATTAACAAGAATGTGAAAATATAATAAGTGGCAATTTACGCATAAAGGATAAAATTCCTCAGTTAAATATTTAGTTGGTATAGCCTTCCATTACTTTGGTTAGAATTGAACCATAGTTCAAAGTGCTTGACCAACCCTAGTTGGGGTGCTTTCAATTATCAAGGAATTCTAATTTGAGGTTTTGGGTTGACTTAACTTAGTTTATATCAAGGGTTGACTGCCCTAGTAGGACTTGGTGCAACTAAGAGACAAAGGTTAAAGAAATCCAAAATTAAGGATTTCAGGATTGGGGAGTCCACTTTACTAATCAAGGAGCTATGATTTAATGCTGTTGACATTTGGAATGCCTACCTAAAACCTTTCAAGTTTCTTTACCAACCCTAGTTGGGGTAATGCGAAGGAAAATATGGATCCTTGCAGCTAGAATGTCCAAGAAAAAGGATATTCTGAATCTAATAGTAATGGATATTGGGTTTTGAAAAAATTGTGGGAGACTAATAGATATTAATTAATTTATTTTTCTATATTTATCAAGATAAAGTATTAAAACCATGTCCATCTTATTTGTAGAAACAAAATCAAAATGACATCAAACATATCATTTTGATCCATAATCGAGAAGGAAAACCTTCTCACCGACACTAATTTCTAGGAGTGGGAAAGGTGCCTTAGGGTTATCCTTCACCATGAGAGAAAACTTTATGTGCTAGAAGAGCCTTTACTAGTTGCGCCTAGAAATGAGGCGAGTGATGAGGAACTCTCTGTGTATGAGAAACATTTGAATGACTCTATGGATGTTCAGTGGCTCATGCTATCATCCATGACCAATGATCTCTTGAACCAACATGAAAAAATGGACGGTTATAACATGATGTCTCACCTTTGGGATCTCTATCAAGAGAAGGCGAGACATGAGAGGTATGAGATCTCTAATGCTTTGTTCACTACTAAGCTTGGAGACTCTATGCATGCTAGACCATATGCAGTCAAGCTTATTGGATACATTGAGAATCTGGACATCTTAGGGATTACATTTC
The DNA here is from genome assembly GCA_963277665.1 of Viscum album. Lineage (NCBI taxonomy): Eukaryota > Viridiplantae > Streptophyta > Magnoliopsida > Santalales > Viscaceae > Viscum > Viscum album. The sequence continues at coordinate 626,416,044 of OY728132.1, forward strand.
TAGATGAGTTTCATACATATCTCATACTATCATCACTTCCCAAGACCTTCTCTAGTTTTATTGTGAATTATAATATGAGAAATAATGAGAAGAGTCTAACAGAGCTTCTTACCCTGATTCTCCAAGTGGATAAGGACATGGGGCGTGAAAACCCATAGTCTATATGGTGAATAAGAAGAGGAAGTACAAGACAAAGGGGCCTAAGATTTATAAACAATATAAAGCCTCCAAGAACCGTCCAACCAATAAGAAGAAGATCCATATAAAGGGCAAGGAAAAGAAGGCAATATGATTTTCATGTGGCAATTTAGGCCTTTAGAAGAGGAAATTCACCCAGAGGAAAGGGGAATCCAAATGCGTGTTCGTTATCGAGTGCAATCTTTCCATTTCTACTCATTGGGTATTAGATAAATCTTATGGGGCTCACATCTGTATTCAAATGCAGAAACCAAGTAGATTCCAGAAAATTTCCAGAGTAGAGGTGGATCTGTGGGCTGCCAATAGTACGAGACTGGCTACTCTTTCCATTGGTGACTACCACCTCACATTGCTGATGGGAAATGATTTTGGTTTTACATGACTATTATTGTGTACATAGTGTTACCAAGAACATAATTTCTGTATTGAGTTTAGATACAGATGGATTTATTTTCAAGTTCATAAATAAATTTTGTTATATTTATAAGGAAAACATATGTTATGGTGTAACACATTTAAATAACTGTCTGTATGTATTAAATTATGAGGACCAAGTGTTGACGATTGATAATGAACCATGTTCACATGACTCATACAACACCCAGTTGTGACATCACCGCCTTGGTCCTGTAAACAAGAATCGCCTGACAAAGCACTGTCAAGATGATTATTTAGACTCTTATGAGATAAAACCACTTGATAGATATCACACTTGTTTACAAGGTAAAATGACCAAACCACCATTTGGTGGATAGGGTGAAAGAGGCACAAAGCTTCTAGGATTGGTACACACTGATGTGTGTAGACCATTTCTAGTAGAAGCTAGAGGTGGATATTCTTACTTCATTACTTTTTCTGATGACTTGAGTAAATATGGCTATGTCTACTTAATGAGTTATAAGTCTGAGTCCTTTGAGAAATTAAAGGAGTTCAAGAATTAATTAGAGAATCATCTTGGTAAGAAGATAAAGAAGCTTCAATCGAATCGAGATGGAGAATATCTTAACCAAGAGTTCATCGACCTTTTACGGGAGTCTGAGATTCTATCTCAAATCAATTCACCTTATACACCACAGTGGAATGGTTTTAGTAAAAGGAGGAATCGTACCTTATTGGATATGGTAAGGTCAATGACGATTCATGCAGATCTTCCATTATCCTTTTGGGGATATGCATTGCAAACTGTGACATAAACATTAAACCAAGTACCAACTAAGGCGGAAAATGAGATTCCATTCGAGCTATGAAGTGGAAAGAAACCCACTTTATTGCATACACATGTATAGGGATGAAAGATGTTTTCTAAGGCTTTCTTAGGCAACAAACTAGCACCTTAGGGCACGAAGTGTATCTTTATAGGGTATCCCAAGGAAACAAAGAGATTCTACCTATAAAACCCCTCAGTCAAGAAAGTGACTGTTTCTAGACATGCTGTCTTTCTTGAGAGGGAACACATACTCAAAAAGGATAGTGGGAGAAAGATTGAATTTGATGAAGTTGATGATTAAGATATACATGAGTTGCTACAAGAACAAGTTATACAGGTCTCCATGGAAGATCTAGTTCCTAAAATTCATGTACTGTATAATATTACAAGAGAGGTAAGGGAACCAGAGAGATATGATTTCCTTATCACTAAGGATTGTGACTCATTATTGTTGGACAATGATGAACCTCTCTCCTACAAGGAAGTAATAGAGAGCTGAAAAGATGCAAGATGACTAGAAGCTATGAATTCTGAGATGGATTCCATGTATCAGAACCAAGTATGGGTTCTGGTCGATGTGCTGGTTGATGTAAATCATGTTGGGTGTAAATGGGTATTCAAGAAGAAACTGGACATGTAAGGTCAATTTAGTACCTATAAAGCAAGGCTAGCGGCTAAATTTTTTAAACAGCATCAAGGAATTGAATATGATGAAACCCTTTCTCCAGTTATCATGTTTAAATACATAAGAATCATACTTGGTATAGTAGCTTTTCATGACTATGATATTTGGAAGATGGATGTCAAAAATACATTCTTTAATGTGATCCTTTAGAAAGATTTCTATATGACACAACCAGAAGGGTTTGTGACACTAGATGATACTAAAAGGGTATGAAAGTTGTAAAGATCCATTTATGGATTAAATAAAACATTCAGATCATGGAAAATTTGATTTGATGAATCCATAATAGAATTTGGTTTCATTAAGAATGAATGTGAGCCATGTGTTTACAAATGGTTTAATGGGAATGCAGTTGTTATCCTAGTAGTGTATGTTGATGACATATTTCTTATTGGAAACGACATACCAGTCTTGCAGTCAGTCAAGGACTGGTAGAAAAAGTTCTTCTTCATGAAGGAATTAGGTGAAACAACCTATATTTTAGTGATCAATATCATTCATGACATATCCAAGAGGCTGCTTGTACTAAGTCAAAGTACATACATTGACCATATACTAAATAAATTTATTATGGAACAATCCAAGAGAGGATTGGTTCCAGTGTCACATGGTAAACATGTTTCTAAGAAAATGTGTCCCCAGATACAAAATCATAAAGATAGGATGAGTATGATTCCATACACTTCAGCGATAAGATATATCATATATGCCATGTTTTGTACCAGACTTGATGTTTCATATGCATTGAGCATGGTAGGCAGATATCAAGAAGATCCAGGAAAACAACATTGGATTGCTGTCAAGAATATCCTTATGTATATGAGAAGAACTAAGGATATGTTTCTGGTGTATAGAGGAGATGGGGATCTTATCATAGAGGGAATGCTGATGCTGGTTTTCAGACAGATCAGAATGATCTAAAATCAAAATCAGGATATGTTTTCTGTCACAATGGAGAAGCTGTGAGATGGAAGAGTTCAAAGCAGCCAGTTTTCACTGATTCTATAGTGAATTCAGAATATATGGTGACTTCTGATGCAGCCAAGGAAGCTGTTTGGATTCAAAACTTTTTTTAGGATCTTGATGTGGTACCTAGTAGTAAGGATCCTATTACATTGTATTATGATAATACTGAAGTGGTGACTTATGCAAAGGATCCAAGGTCACATCAACGAAAAAAACACATACTCCAAGAGTATCACATCTTGAGGGATTTATATCAAAGGGGTGAATTTTCAGTGAGAAGAGTTTCCACGGAAGAGAACATGGTGGACCCCTTGACTAAAGGCCTATCTAAATAGAAACATGAATATCATGTGACAACTAATATACTGAAGGTTGTTAGCAGTTAGATCTAGTGTAAGTGGGAGTCTGTTGGAGTTGGTGCCCTAGAAGCTAAATTTTTTGTACTTTATGATAAACTTGTATTCATTGGATGAATATTAATAAAATTATTATCACATCATGATTTTTCTTATATGTGACATAGTATATGATAATGTCCTAAGAATAGATGTCGCACTAAAAGGTCATAACGGATCCCTACTATGATGAGAAACCAGAAGTTCCACGACACTATTCTTGAATATATGTTATATGGTCGGATGATATCATTTGAAGGGACATAAATGACACAGTATTTCAGGGGTGGGGACTCATGAAACTCTGAGGCACCTTCTCATGGTGTGCGTCCTTAAAAATATCTAGGAGGATATTATGAGAACAAGACCTGCCAGTAAGAAATCCATATTCATAAGTGTCATTGAATGTTCCTATCTGCGAACGTGTTCATTGGTCCTTAAACATTAATATTATTATTAATGGGTATTACGACTCACACACATGGCTATATTAATGAAAATCATGATGACAAATGTTCATGGCGAGGTAGGATATGTTGGGTGTGTCACGAGTAATACTGCATTAATGAATAATGATAGAAATGATTTGTCACTTCTACGGAAGTAGATATCTCAATCCCTTTGATGGAAATGGTATAGCTTAACTAAATCCATAAAATTGGTGTTCTCTTGGAAATTTTAATTTTGGAATGTCAAAGAATGAGAAATCGAGTACATGGATTGATGACACTTGCATGCAACCCACTTGATTGGAGATATCATGAAAAATGGATTATATTACATGGTAAGCATTCGTATGAGGTGACATGTCATTGTGACATCAACTTCTTTCTATTGGGTACCTTGAACCATTGCTAGATAGTAATATTAGACTTTGGGAAGCCCACCTAATGCCAACGAGAAAGAGTCCTAGAGGGTCACACACTAAGTGTAGCCAGTATCTCAGTTAAATAATTTATTATTTAATAAGTTGAATAAATATTATTTCTGGTTGTGGTTTAATAATCATTAAAATATGCCTGATCACATTTATTTCATCGCTGGTTATTTGAGAGAATATATTGCAGAAAAAATATTTATTTATCAGTGAATAATGTAGTTATATTTATTTAATAAATAAATAGTCATTATTCAATTCCCAGTAAATATTGAAGAGGATTGGCAAACCAAGTTAGGAGTCCAGTGAGAAATAATATTAAATATTATTTGGTTAAATGATATTTAAATATAACGTGCAAGTTAATCACATCTCATGGAAATAATAGTATTGTTATTATTATTTGACATGAGGTTTCACGTGGAATAATAAAATAAGTAACGACACTTGTGCTAATTATTTATTATTTCCTAGTGAATTAAATTCTTCATTATGTTATTATTCTCTAATTAGTCAAGGAATCATCCCATCGGCTAACCAATGGTTGTGTGGACAACATCCTTGGAGAAAAGATATTGATCCTAGAGAACTCTTCCATCTCCAAGAATGCTCTCAAGAACGAGAGAGATCCTTCTCTGCCAGATTTAGAAGAATGCTTTGGAAGCGATTCTCAAGGCAATCAAAGGTGAACATCGCAAGAAAAATGATCTTTCATGCTAGCACCTAGAGACTCCTTCAACGACGTATGGAGACACGTGGAGCACATGTGAATGACCACTATAGGAATCCTATCCTTGGATTCTACATCGCAACAAAGCCTCACCTGAGACCCGTGGTCGAATGCATCAATGAAGAAAGAATCACCTTAGAGGTAATTCTTTAATTTAATTAAATTAATTATAAACAAAATATTTCGATCGTCTCTTCTCGGTTCTGAGTTCCCTTCTTTGTATTTTATCTTTGATTCAATTTTATGGATACTGGTGTTTATTTTCGTATTGATCCCGGATTAATCATCAATCATGGCAATTTGCAATGATGGGTACACGCCCATCATGCGCTTCTGCTGTGCTTGGAACCTACAGACCTCTGAGTCCCACCTTTAGTAGGCCCCAGGTTGACAACTAGCACTGAGGGTATAAAAATCTCGCTTATGGAGACATTACCCTCAATAGATAAAGTAGGATTGAGAGATAAATACCAATCACCAAACAATTCTATGACATAAATAAAAGAGGAAACCAAAATCATCCCAATATGCATGTGGTAAGTAAACAAATACAAAGAATATTCAAAATAAATACCAAAGAAAACCTAAGGTGGTTACTCAGCAACAACTTCAAAGTCCGAGCTAGTAATTTCCAACATGGTACCCATAGTTCTCCTTGAAACCTGAACAAAAAGTTTGTATATGCGTGGGGTGAGCATAATATGTATTCTCAGTAGGATCATACCCAAGATCTCTCATGAACATGTGAAAAGACCATACTAATGCACTGGTAGATAAACAATAGAAAAAACTTCACCATGACACATTCACCAATCCCATTATCATCATAACACACTCACCAAATAACACATCCAAGTATAGTAATGTAATTTGAAGCATATTGAAAAAGAGAGTACCCCACACCACTTTCCCTACTGATTTTTCACTCTCATGACCTAACGTCGAACGTCATGACACTCCCATCTCTTCTGTATAATATTTCCCAAAAACACCTGGGAAACCACATTTTACCAAGCATCTTGCATGAAAATGATCATCACATCCACATAATTTCATGACCACTACCAGATATCTAGGATAGTAAGGTATTGTGAACATGAAGTACATAAACCTCACATCTTTCTCCTACCATGCACGACTCCCACTATAGACCTCCTTATCAAACTCATCTTACCAACCCTAAGTGCACTATGTTTGCAAGCCATCACAGCCCGCGTATAAGAACCACACTTTGAAGAGATAACAATGATAATGGGGTAGCCAACCATCCTTCCTCACCATCTTGGATGTTGGGAAAAATTCCCTCCAAAACATTTGGGTATCAGCACATGGTTCTCAGCATGGGTGGGGTGAATATATAAATCACAATGAAAATACAATATATAATAGTTACTCACACAAGTCTATCCTATGGGTTTATAATAGGAGCACCATCCCAACTCACAACATCTCCATAAGTCCTCACAACCTTTTCCACTTTCTCTTCCACCTCTAAATGCATTACACTACACAAGAAAACCACAATCACAAGCCACATACCTCCTTTATTTTAAAGTTATGTTGTTTCTATATTTTCCGAATTACCAACCATCTTCTTTTATCATGCCCATTCATTTCATGTTTAACAAAAACCACTTTAACAGCACTTCCCATTTTAGTTCAAGAGTTCATTAGTCAATCCAACCCATCCCATTTAAGTTTTTCATTAGCATTTGATTCCACAACTATCGGGAAACTAACACAACATAACACATATCAAATCGACACAACCTATCCTTTCCACGTCAACAAGATCCACATTTCAACCACACATCACAACCACCACAAGTCACTTTTCAGTCTACCTTCCTCATAGCAACAATTCCCACATCTCAACCACCACAAAACAGAACCACTTCACATCACAACCACCACACATCAATGAACTTTCACCATATTTATCTCAATATTTTCAAGGGAATTCTCTCACAATCCAAGATTCCATGGGCAACCAATTTATTAGATAGATATACATTCTTATCCATTTTCATATGTGGTGAGTCAAATCAATAACCACAACAAGTTTCATCATTTCAATTTCTAAAACAACATAAAAAACTCAACATAAGACAAAATTGAAGAGGACAACAAGCATGATCGGCCATATTGACAAATCACAAGAACAAGTAACACTCATAAATTTTCTCCCCTTTCTCTTTCAATTCAATTAAACCAATTAATTATCTTTATTAATCCAATGCATACCATTTATCTAAATGAAAACAAAATCATGATATCCCTATATGTACATCTAAAGAGGAAAGATGAAAGATCCCTCACCTCAAATAGAGCTTTCCGATTTTCTGTGAAAGGATGGAATAAGAGGAAGACGATCTCCAGGCACCACAAAAAAAAGAAACACCTTGATGAAACCAGATCATATCATCCTGCATCATTATCTTGTCAAAACATCACCAAAACCGGTTGTTCCCTTGACAACAACCATCTCCGAATAAAGAACGGGGATAAAATAGAGAAGAGAAGAGAGGGGAAACCACTTAGAATCACTAAGGATTAATCTTCCAAGGCTGGGGTTAAATGTCAATGAAAAGGGGATGAAATATCTCTTAGGGATGCACCTAAATATCTTATGGACCAAGAATAAAGGTGGAAGAATGATGGGGTTTGAGGGGGTTTGAGAATTTGTAGGCTAATTAAAAAATAAATGACTATGACACAACACACTTTACTATGATGCAAAAGTGCTGACAAAGGACATGATTATGGTGTAAGGGAATGGATCACGCTGCAGCGGGGCTGGTCAAAGCTGCGTCCGAGAAACATGATAAGGTATGTGCCAAGGATATGATAAAACAAGAAAAGGACTAAAACAAAAGGAAAGCCACCACACTGCATAATTTAACTTCCAAAAGGAAGGCTACATTGTAACCCAACTCCACAACATAACTACCCCAAAAAAGACAGATCCATAAGAATCCCCCTCCTCTAGAATTCCACATCACAACCTATCTCTCCTCACTACAGCTATGTCAAAAATGACAGAAGCACCAAAACTCCACCTCCAAGGCCCTATGTTGTAATTTACCTCTCTACTCCACATGCACTTTCTTTACGACGCAACAAAAGCCTCCACACCTCAAAATCCTTCTCCAACTGAGATTTTAGCTACAACTCCACCATCCACTCCTCAACTCTCTCAAAACTTCCCCCAACACCACTATCACCATAATTCTCAAAAACAGGGTAGAAGCCCTGCATCGTTACATTAGATACTTCTAAAACGATTCTAATTCTCAAGAATCAAAAAAAAACTTGAAAAAGAGGGAAAAAGTCTGAACAACCATCCTGCGAGATACCTCTCAGGGATATCACTACAATCGAAACACTTCCACCATCTCACACCAGCCTCAAGCCGCCCCTTTCACACAACCATATGCACCTCCTTTTCAACCTCTACACAACCCAATCCAGCAACCACCTCAACCACCACACACCATTTCACTAAGCACATAAATTATGGAAACCCACCCTCCTTTATCAAGACATTGTCCACTTTGGGCAATAATGAATCGCCTGCACAATTTTAAAATGTGTCATAATATAACAAGTCTTGATTAAGAAATAGGTATTCCCCTCTTCATACGATGGAGGCTTTAACACACATCGTCAAAAAGAGAAAAAGTGCATCTAATGATTCAGCAAAATTCAATCATCACATCATTAAGGGAAAAAACAAGGAAAAACAAAACAACTCAGGGTACTAGGCAAAAATCTGCATCTTATATTCCCAAGTACTCTACTTCAAGTAAAAATGACTTTAGAGAACATGAACCAAGGGAATGGTTCATTAATGCAACACCTTCTCCCGACTATCTTGGATCTCTACTGATTTCTCCACGAATGTCATGTCATACTCGATATCCAACTCTCCGCAATCAATGATGTGAGAGTCATCGCAGAGAAATTGATGAAGTTGAGATATGTGGAAGACATCATGGATCCTGTCCAGCCTGGTGAAAGCGCCAATCGATATGCCACCATGCCAACACACTCCAACACCTTGAAGGTTCCCACAAATTGGGGAGAAAGCTTACCCCTGCCAAACCTATACTTCCCAAGTTGAGGAGAAACCATTAAGAACACATGGTCCCTGAACAAAAACTCCAAAGGTCTCCTCCTGCGATCGACATAAGATTTTTATTGGTTCTTCATCACCTTCATCCTCTCACGAACTACCTGAACCTTCTCTATCATTCTCTGCACTACATCAGGACTAAGAACCAATAACTCCCAAACCTCGGTCAAACACAAAAAAGAGTGACATGAACACCCATACAATGCCTCAAACGGGGTCATGTCAATGGATGCGTGGTAGCTATTTTTATAAGTGAACTCAACCAAAGATAATTGTTTTCCCAAAATCCATCAAAATCCAAAGTGCATGCTGGCAACATGTCATCTAGTGTCTGGATGGTCTAGTTCGTCTATCTGTAGGTCATAGGGAAGAAAATAGTGCTTTGGTGTAACCGAGTGCCAAAAGTGTGCTAAAATCATCTTCATAATCGCAAATTAAAATGAGTGTCCTGATCTGAGACAATGAATTTTGGAACTCCATGCAGCCGCACAACCTCATCCACATACCTCATTGTTAAAACATTCAAGATGCTCGATTGGTAGATTTCTAAGAAGTGTGTTGACTTAATCAGCTGATCCATGATTATCTAGACAACATCATATCCTCCCTTATCTCGGGTAATACTGTGAAGAAATCCATCAAGATGTTGTCCCACTTCCACTCAGGAACATCCAAGGGCTGTAACAATCTGACAGAGGAACGATGTTCTACCTTTACCTGCTAGAAGACTAGACACTGAGCCACGAACTCCCCCACTACTCGTTTCATCCTGGGCCACCAAAACTTCTTCTTCAAACCATAGTACATCTTAGATACTTCTAGGTGCACAGTTAATGGTGTGCTGTGAAACTCACAAAGGACTCCCATGCACATCGCCAACAAGGTGTACAACCCCCTTTGAAACATGATTCAGTTTTGATTATCCTCCGACCAACCCTCTGGAGCATCATCACGGCAAACACTATCGTGCATCATCTCCACCTCTAAGTCTCCCCACCGATACTCGTTTACCTGTTGCATCTAAGAAGACTGCACTGTTATCTGAAACAAGAAACCACCGCTATCAAACACCATTACATCTATGTATTGGGCTCCCAACCCCTCTATCTTCTTCCAAGCATCTCCAAACTCTTTAAAAACACACCTTTACAACTTTTGGATTAGTGAATCAACCACAACATTTCCCTCCCCTAAGGTGTAGGAGATCTCAAAGTCATATTCTTAGAGAAAATCCATCAACCTCTGTTGTCACAGATTCATGGTGGTGAGAAATATAAGTCAAACATGTCATGACAGTAGTCATACGGGAAATACTAAGCTAAGACAAAAGAAAACAAAAAAACAAAAACTATTATGCTCCATGAACATCCTGAGTCCCATCTCAGTCCTCTACTCCCATACTCCCAACTTAAGACAAAAATCAAACGTCCATAGCAGGGTGCTTCCCTTTCTCCTTTCCTGCATCCATGAAATTTCTCTAGGTACCAAGCGGTGACCCGAATAGGGTGTGAGTACAACTCAATAAGTAACCACCAATGATGTCTAATGAAAATCTAGTCTATGAATATAAAATGTCATGGTGTGTAGATATAATAATTTAAAGAAATACAGTAAGAAAACCTTGTTGAGCTCGGGATCCTTGTTGGATTCCCAACTGACCTTACCTGCTTTGGCCTAAGCCGGATGTCTCTGATCATATGACCTTTTAATTGGTTAGGGGATCCGAGGCATATAGAAAATGCATCCAAGAATAATTAAAGATAATGAATCCACAGAACCGGCCCATACATTCCTACACAACACACCCATTTTGAATCCATAGAATTAGTCCATGGAATTCTTAACTTTTAGTTTTTGATCCAACTTACGACAATCAATCCGTGATGTTTAGCACTTGGGTTTTTGAGCGAAATCCAAGGGATGAACCCTTGACATTCTACTCTTAAGAGTTTCTAACCACGCTAAGGAAAGTTATACTTGCTTTTGGGGGCAGTCCTTGATTGGAATCCAAGGGGATGACTCATTTCTTGTTTGAGGACATCAAACCGAACCTGAGAGATCACCCTGAGCATCCTAACTTTTCCGAAGATCCTGATGAATCCATGACAACTAGCCGTGACATTCATGAGGGCAAGACACTGACTAGATTCAAGGTAGATTTACCACTTGACATTCACATCAATGAATCGAGTCGCATCCTATGAGTTTGCTCAAATCATTCCAATAAGGGAATCCAAGGCTTTCTCGAGACATGCCACACCATCCACGATGTGGCCAAGTTCCATACACTATGGGGAAAACAGGCTTTTGCGACGGGCTATTTGCGACGAGATTAATTCCCGTCGCAAATAGTTCATCCCAGAGGTTATTTGCGACGGGTCTTGGGGTCCCGTCACAAAAAGTAATGCGCGGTTTGGCGCGGGATGCGCGCCAAAGCGCAGGAAGGTTATTTACGATGGGGGGATCCTCCCGTCGCAAATAGTGTGTCAGTCAGAGGGTATTTGTGACGGGTCCCGTCGCAAATACCGGTGGCGGTAAATGAGTTTTTGCGATGGGATGTTGTCTCGTCGCAAATACCCTTTTAACCACCGACATCAATTAATGCGGGTAAAGGTACTTGCGACGGGCCCCATCGAAAAAAAAAACCTTTTGTGACAGGATTACCGTCGCAAATAGTCTCGTCGCAACTAATCTAACCTATATATACCCCCTCCGTTTTTCTTTCTCTTCCTCTCATTTCTCACTTCCTCTCTCTCTCTCTAAACTCTATTTTTAGAGTGAAAATTTCTCTGAGTTAGTTTTTTTTACGGAGAAGTTGTGAAGTGGCTTACATCAATAGGAGATCAAGTTTAAAGGTATTTATATTTTATTTAATTTAGTATTTATTTCATTTTTTATGTTAATTTTAATTATTGTTGATTAGTTGTAATTAAATTAGATTTAAATCATTTTGTTATATGTATTTATTTGTAATAATAATTTGAAATTATTAATACTAATTCTTAATAATTAGTAATAATTAATAATTAGTAATAATTAATAATTATTAACGAAAATTAGTATTGTCTATAAATAATTACTTGTAATTAGTAATTAGTAATTAGTAGTTGTAAATTGTAGTTATTAATATCAATTAACGCTAATTAGTAATAGTTATGTTTAATTAGTAATAGTTATGTTTAATTAGTAATAATTACGGGTAATTAGTAATAAATAGGAATAATTAGTAATAAATAGAATAATTATTAATAAATATGTATAATTAGTAATAAATAGGAATAATTAGTAATAAATAGGAATAATTAGTAGTAAATAAAAATAATTAGTAATAAATAATAATAAATAGTAATAATTATTAATAATTAGTAATAATTAGTAATAATTAGTAATAATTAGTAATAATTATTAATAATTAGAAATAATTGGGAATAATTAATAATAAATAGTAATAAATAGTAATAAATAGTAATAAATAGTAATAAATAGTAATAAATAGTAATAATTAGTAAGAATTAGTAAGAATTAGTAATAAATAGTAATAAATAGTAATAATTAGTAATAATTAGTAATAAATAGTAATAAATAGTAATAAATAGGAATAAATATGAATAATTAGTAATAAATAGTAATAAATAGTAATAAATAGGAATAAATACGAATAAATAGGAATAAATAGGAATATTTAGTAATAAATAGGAATAAATAGGAATAATTAAGAATAATTAGTAATTATTACTAATAATTTGGAATAATTAGTAATAATTAGGAATAATTAGCAATAAATAGCAATAAATAGCAATAAATAGCAATAATTAGCAATAATTAGCAATAATTAGCAGTAATTAGAAATAAATATGAATAAATATGAATAAATATGAATAATTAGGAATAATTAGGAATAATTAGTAATAATTAGTAATAATTAGTAATAATTAGGAATAATTAGTAATAATTAGTAATAATTAGTAATAATTAGTAATAATTAGTAATAATTAGTAATAATTAGTAATAATTAGTAATAAATAGTTATAAATAGTAATAAATATTAATAAATAGTAATAAATAGTAATAAATAGTAATAAATAGTAATAAATAGGAATAAATAAGAATAAATAAGAATAAATTGGAATAAATAGGAATAAATAGTAATAAATAATAATAATTAGTAATAATTAGAAATAATTAGTAATAATTAGTAATAATTAGTAATAATTAGTAATAATTAGGAATAAATAGTAATATAAGAATAATTAGTAATAAATAGTAATAAATAGTAATAATTAGGAATAAATAGGAATAAATAAGAATAAATAGGAATAAATAGTAATAATTATGAATAATTGGGAATAATTAGAAATAATTAGGAATAATTAGTAATAATTAGTAATAATTAGGAATAATTAGAAATAATTAGGAATAATTAGCAATAAATAGCAACAAATAATAATAAATAGGAATAATTAGGAATAATTAGCAATAATTAGTAATAATTAGGTATAAATACGAATAAATATGAATAAGTAAGAATAATTAAGAATAATTAGCAATAATTAAGAATAATTAGGAATAAATATGAATAAATACGAATAATTAAAAATAATTAGGAATAATTAGTAATAATTAGTAATAATTAGTAACAATTAGTAACAATTAGTAATAATTAGTAATAATTAGTAATAAATAGTAATAAATAATAATATAATAATAAATAGTAATATAGAAATAAATAGTAATAAATAGTAATCAATAGGAATAAATAGGAATAAATAAAAATAAATAGGAATAAATAGTAATAAATAGTAATAATTAGATATAAGTAGTAATAATTAGGAATAATTAGGAATAATTAGGAATAATTAGGAATAATTAGGAATAATTAGTAATAATTAGTAATAAATAGTAATAATTAGTGATAATTAGGAATAAATAGAAATAAATAGGAATAAATAGAAATAATTAGGAATAATTAGGAATAATTAAGAATAATTAGGAATAATTAGAAATAATTAAGAATAATTAGGAATAATTATTAATAATTAGTAATAATTAAGAATAATTAGTAATAATTAGGAATAATTAGGAATAAATAACAATAAATAAGAATAAATATGAATAATTACGAATAATTAACAATAATTAGGAATAATTAGGAATAAATATGAATAAATATGAATAATTATGTATAATTATGAATAATTAGGAATAATTAGCAATAGTTAGGAATAATTAGGAATAAATATGAATAAATATGAATAAATATGAATAAATATGAATAATTAGTAATAATTAGTAATAATTAGTAATAATTAGTAATAATTAGTAATGATTAGTAATAAATAGTAATAAATAGTAATAAATAGTAATAAATAGTAATAAATAGTAATAATTAATAATAATTAGTAATAATAAGTAATAATTAGTAATAAATTAGTGATAATTAGTAATAATTAGTAATAATTAGTAATAATTAGTAATAATTAGTAATAAATAGTAATAAATAGTAATAAATAGGAATAAATAGGTATAAATAAGAATAAATAGGAATAAATAGGAATAATTATGAATAATTAGTAGTAATTAGCAATAATTATGAATTATTAGGATTAATTAGGAATAATTAGGAATAATTAAGAGTAATTAGAAATAATTAGGAATAATTAGTAATAATTAGGAACAATTAAGAATAATTAGGAATAATCAGGAATAATTAGGAATAATTAAGAATAATTAGGAATAATTAGGAATAAATAGTAATAAATAGTAATAATTAGTAATAAATAGTAATAATTAGTAAGAAATGGTAATAAATAGTAACAATTAGTAACAATTAGTAACAATTAGTAACAATTAGTAACAATTAGTAACAATTAGTAACAATTAGTAACGATTAGTAACAATTAGTAATAATTAGTAACAATTAGTAATAAATAGGAACAATTAGGAAGAAAATAAATTGTAATAACCTGTAATAACATGGCATAATTTTCAGTGGATTGACGACACTCCTTTTTCTCAATGACTTTTCTTTTTTCAACTTTTACCAACTCAAAACATTATGAAATGTATGCTTCTACGTATGCATATCCAATCTCATATGAACAAGTTTGAATATGAATTCATAGGACCACATTTTTAATAATGTGTTCAGGTGGTGAGAGTTGCAAGAAGATGATTCATCAATGAAAAGGGGGATCTTTTGTCCGACGGCTCATTTACTTGAAAATTTCTCACATAGAAATCACAATGAAGAATCTGCTCGGAGTTAGGAATATTCATTCTCATGCATACGAGAATGAATATGCGTAACTCCAAGGAGATTCTTCATTGTGATTTCTCTTTGAGAAAGTTTCAAGTAAATGATCCGTGTGAAAAAAGAGTAGCCGTAAATCCACTGAAAATTGTGTCGCCCGTAAGTAATGGTAATTATTCAAAAGTAGTTGTAATTATTTATATTTTTATTCAGATAGTGTTTTTATAATTTCAAATTATTCAAAAATAGTAATGATTTTATATTTTTTAGAAAAATATGGAACAAGGAAGTCGACAACAATCATTATTAGATGACCGTACTTGGATAAATCAGTATAGAAATCCAAATGATTCTGGTTTAAATCCTTTATATATTGAGTATGTTGAAGCTTTCTTATCATTTTCATCATCAAAACCAGAATATGTTTCAGAAGGCACAATAAAGTGACCTTGTAAAAATTGTGCTCTGAGAATGTTCGACACATTTGACAAGGTTCGAGGACATCTTTTGCAGTTTGGTTTTCAACCAGATTATGTTATTTGGTATCAACATAGTGAATGCAGTTCCATAGAAGATACTAATAACTTGATTTTGGATCCATCACGATTTCAAAATTTAGTACATGATGTTGCAGGTCCATATGTTCAACAAACTAAAACTCAAGATAATATTGATTTAACTCCTGAGTTGGCACCATCTGAATTTTATGAGTTGTTGAGGTCTGCTGAGGATGCATTATATCCTGGTTGCAAGATAAGAAAAATAGAAGTGGTTGCAAAATTTATGGCTATTAAATCAGATAATGCAATGTCAAACAACTATTTTGATCAAATATTTTCTTTGGTTAAAACACTGTTACCTAAAGGAAATGTGTTGCCTGTAAATTACTATGAGAGCAAGAGGCTGGTTCGTAATCTGGACCTTAGTTATCAGAAAATTCACGCATGTCTAAATAATTGAATCTTATATTCTGGTGAAAATGATTCATTTGATAGTTTTCCCACATGTGGAAAATAATGGTATAAAGAATCTCAACCAGGGAAGTCTGGATCGATTCCAGTAAAACAGTTGAGATATTTCTCCCTTACACATAGGTTTCAGCGTTTATTTATGTCTCAGAACACAACGTCAATGAAGTCATGGCACAAAACCAAGATTTCAGCTGATAAAATCTTGAATCATCCATCTGATGGTGATTCATGGAAACATTTTGACCATTTTCATCCATCTTTTGCTTTAGAAGAACGAAAAGTGCGATTGGGTCTTTCTACTAATGGTTTCTATCCGTTTGGTTCTTATGGTAGTCAATATTCATATTGTCCTGTCTTTATAACTCTGTACAATTTACCTTCATGGATTTTGATGAAGGAGCCCTATATCTTTTTGACCTTATTAATCCCAGGACATCTGAAAAAGAATATTGATGTTTATTTAAAACCATTGATTGATGAGTTAAATGCATTGTGGAGTGATGTTGTAAGTACATATGATGTTATTGTGAAATAAAATTTCATATTAAAAGTTGTATTGATGTGGAAAAATAGTGACTTTCCAGCATATGTCATGTTATCTGGATGGAGTACACATTGTCTGAAATCATGTCCTTACTGTATGAAAGAAAACAAAGCCTTTATGCTTTTCAATGGAAAAAAATATTTCTATTTTGACTGTCATCGCAGATTTCTTTCAACCGATCATCCTTTCCAGAGGAACAAATCTCATTTCAGAAAAGGTACAATTGAAAGCGATGAACCTCCAAAAATGATCTCAGGTACAGAGTTAAAATCAGTTGTATTTTCATTACCTCCCATCACATTTGGGCCAACATTAAACCAATAGAAAATTCATGGCTTTGGGAAAGAACATAATTGGATAAAATGAAACATTTTTTGGGATCTTCCATATTGGTCTGATTTGTTGGTCTGCCACATGTTGGATGTCATGCATATTGAGAAGAACTGTTTTGATAATTTATTTCATATAGTTTTGGATACACTAGGTAAGACAAAAGATACTGTAAAGACACAATTAGATCTTGCCCAAATTTGCAGGCGACCAGAACTTGAACTATTTGAAAATGTCAGATCATAGAGATTAATGAAGCCAAAAGAATCTTATACACTATCCAAAGAGATCAAATTACTATTTTGTCAGTGGATTGTAGATTTGAGACTTCCAGATGGCTATGCTTCCAATTTGGCCAGATGTGTTAAGAATTGTTATATTACCAGATTAAAAGTCATGATTGTCATGTTATAATGGAAAGACTTATGATGATTGGATTTAGAGGTTTGTTGAATTCTATTATTTTGGATTCAATAACAGACATATCATATTTTTTTCGAGACATTTGTGCAGTGACAACAGACTATGATACGCTAAGAAAACTGGAAGATGATATTGTTGTAATTATATGTAAACTAGAAAAAATCTTTCCGCTGGCTTTCTTTGACTCAATGGAACATCTGTTATTACATTTTTCACATGAAGCTAAATGTGGAGGTCCAATAAAATTTTTATGGATGTACCCATTCGAGAGATGCATGAAAAAATTAAAGAAAAAAGTACGTAACAAAGCATCAGTTGAAGGCTCAATTGTTGAAACTTATTTACAAGAGGAAATTTCTTTTTTCTGCTCTCATTATTTTGAATCTCAATATCCCTCAAAACACAATCACATGGGATGAAATGAGGGGAATGTTAATGAAGAAATAGAAAATCAATTATCAGTTTTTAATCAGCCAAATATTGGTTTCGGTGGAGTTCATGAATGATGACTTTCATATGATGAACATCACAGAGCTCATACATATGTTTTTCTCAACTGTGAAGAAATGAAATCATTTTTACTATGAGCGCTTCTATCACTTATTCTATAATTTATGTTACAATATATAAACTTATTTTATTTTTAGGTTATATGATAAACATATCAAGAAACAACTTCCACAAATTACAACAGCTTATCTTGAAGAACGCAGACAAAAAAAATTATCAAGGGTTTCAAAAACTGGTAACATAAATTATTGATGGTTTAATTTAAATTCTGTTTATTATTTATCATATTGATAATTATTTTACAAATTTTCAGGTGTCTCAACATGCTGATAAAATTGATAAGCGACTGTGTATATTGAGTAACTCACCATCCAAAATGGTAAAATATTATAATGCATATGTGGTGAATGGTTTTTGATTCCATACACGTGCATATGGGGAATCAAAAAAAAAAACAATGAACAATGGAGTTTTCCTGAGAGGATTGCATCAAAGAGAAACTGAAGTTGACTTTTATATCATTCTGGATGAAATTATTGAGTTGTGTTATCTAGGACAGAATTACATAATGATGTTTAAATGTTGGTGGTTGGATATTGAGAGAGGCTTGTGTGTTCATTCGACTCATGAAATCATCGATATTAAATATAAAAGTCTTCTTGCAGTAAATGAACCATTTTTACTGGCTCAACAAAAACATAAAATTTATTATGCAAAGTACTATGATACTTCAAGAGACTTGAGTGATTTGTGGAGCATAATAAAAATAAAATCTCAGGAAAATCAGTTTACTCAAACTGAATTTGGTTCTACTGAAGTGGAAGGAATTGAAAATTTTCAAGAGACTGATCAAAATCCATATTTTTTAAAAAGAGACATGAATATCGATGATGAAACTCCAAAATTAAGGATTGATGATGACGAATATGTTAATGATGTCACAAATGAATTTGAAATGAAAAGAGATGATGAAACTGAAACTCATATGGATATTAATGATGCTGAGGAGGAAGATGAAGACATTGAAATTGAAAGCTATGGAGATGAGGATGAAGATGGACATTGACACAGTTAAATGCTGGTTATAATCATAGCTAATATATATCTATATATAATAGTTATTTACAACTATCTTCTAACAACAATCATTTTGTGTTTCAGATGGATCCTGATCTATTTTGTGAGTTGCAGGAGACTGATATACCTTTGGATGAGGGGGATTGTGGATCATCTGACCCTGAGCCTACTGACGGTTCAAGGGGTACGTGGAGGGGGAGCAGTCTTGCGCGACTAATGATTCCTCACCCAATCCCCGAGCGATGTCCACGTCTTGGCTTCGATCCATGCACACAGAGGTATGGTAACCTGCATATTTTGGTTAGCTTTAATTAATTAATTTATATATATTCTAATTGTTTGATTATTTATTCCTTTTTCACAGTTTTGCATATGTAGCTATTGGACAGGGGAGCACTATCTTGCGCAATTATTTTTCTCAGCCATGGATCACATGGGAACAGATTCCCGTTGATGTGCGACGCAACATGTTCAATCATTGGATGGTACATAAATAAAGAATATTTATTTTGAAATTTATTTTATTAATAACTTGATATTATAAATTATTTGTAGGGTTTATGGTATCCCATTGATGATAGCATGCGTGATGCTATTCACGCGGCATAGAAGGTGTCTATGCATGACCGTTTCTATCAGTTTTTGCACAATTTGAGAAGAACAACCATTAAGAAAGAAGGAGTGACAAAATTTGATGAGTCGTGTAGAGCCCACTGACCAGAGTACATTTCATCTCATGTTTGGGATGGATTATGTTTACACTGGTTGGGTGGTGGATTTCAGAGGAGATATTCAGTTGGACGGTAGAACGAGGGGAGATAGAAGGTGATGCATCGAGCTGGTAGCCGTACATTCAGTGCGCATAGAGAGTATCTGGTAAGTATATTTTTTAAATATTTTATATAAATTTAAATATAAATAGTTTATTTTATATTTCTGTAGGCATTCGAGCATCCTGATATTACAGAGTTCAACATTTATCAGAGGATGTACAGTGATCTAGCCACTGGAGAGATTAGAGGTGATCGCCATCATCGGATTGTGGTTAGTATTATTTTTTTCAGTTTGACAATTAACTGTATATAATATTTTCACCATTTTAATTTCAAATTTAAATTGAAGGAGTCATATGAGGCTGCGACCTCTCATACACAGGCTGAGAGTCAGGACGAGACGACTGAGAAGACTAGTGCCCACCATTTCGATGAGGCGGCATGGATGCATGCGACTCAATATGGCTTTGAGAAAGGCTGAGTAGTTGGTATCAACTCTCATTTGAATCCTGGTACTTATTATGGTACTGTTGTGATGTTAGCATCCAGCTTGAGAGGAGCTCAGGGAGAGGCATCATATTCTGCCTCACAGTATCAGGAGCAGTTGCGAACTCAGTCTGGGCTTATAGAGAGTTTGTAGAAGCAACATGAAGAGATGTGTTAGTAGCAGCAGCATCAGTAGCATCACGAGGAGGAGATGCGTCGATGGCAATAGTAGTAGCAGCATCATGAGCAGATGGAGTACATGCATCGTCTGACTCATAGTTTAGGGATGGAGTTTCCTCCACCATCTCCTACAGCTCCTCCACCTGCTCCAGAAGACGACCCCCGATGATTTTTTTTAAAAACATTTTAATTGAAGATTTATTGTAATATGAAATATTTATAGTTTTTATCTTTTATATTGGTGCAAATATTGCATAATTTAATTTTTTTTAATTTAATATTTTATTATTTAATATTAGTATTATATTTCTTAATATTTGTTTATTTTACTAATAACAATAACATTTTATGATTTTTTTATATTTTTTTGTAAATATTGAGAATTGTAATAATTTTTTATTTTTTATTTTTTTAATAAAATCAATATTAATTTTTTATTAATCATAATTTTATTAAATATATTTTTTAATGTTTTTTTATTTTACTAATAATAATATTTTTTATTATTTTATTATTTTAATAATATTAATATAATTTTTTCATCAATCATAATTTTATTAAATATTTTTTTATTATTATGTTTAGTATTAGCGATGAGACCTTTTGTGACGAGCTCCCATCACAAATAATTTAAATATAATTTTTTATTAATAGTATTTGCGACGGGACGACGGGCCCGTCACAATTAGTATTTGTGACGGACCCGTCGCAAAATGTTTTTATATATATAATGTATATAATCGGAGGCTTATTTGCGATGGGGTAGTTCCTCATCGCAAAAGATTTATTTATATACAATGTATATAATCAGAGGCTTATTTGCGACGGGCCCATCACAAAAAATAATATTTGCGACGCTGTTTTCTGCAATGGGCTATTTGCGACGGGGCCCCGTCGCTAAAGCCTATTTGCAATGGGATCCCATCACAAATACATCTAATTTCAGTAGTGATAATTAGTAACCAAGGAATCCATGGTAATAAGTCATAATTTCCAAGTAAAATATTCATGTCAAGTCTTTTATCAAAATTAAATCACAACCTTTGAAGTGCATTCCAAGATTTTCCATAAGATACCCACATCATTTCACAATTCAATTAGTCCATTCCTTGAATTACATTACAATTATGGTATTCAGGCTCTTGCATTTAACCAAGACACCCTAATTATATTAACCATGTTTAAGTTACCCAAGAGATATCCAAAGGCCCATATTAAGAATTCCCTCTTTTAAGTGATTCCAAACACACCCTAAGAGATGGTTTAGTTACATAAAAGATAAATTTGAGTTTTCTGAAATGCCAAGCCAAACACACCCTAAGGGTGTTGGACCCATGATGCTTCCGACAATGGACTGAGATACTCCCTAACCCCTACACTCAATTTATTGGGCTCTTGACTGGGTTGAGTATCATGAATATCTTCCCTAGCCACCTGGGGATTTATTTCTCCTCCCCAGAGAATCAAACCTGAGGTTGACTGACATTTAACCAACTAGGGAGTTTCTCTGGTACCACTACACCATATGGGTTGGGGCGTATCTTGGTCCATTTTCGGGAGTGGAATAGGTCCAACAAAGGTGTGTTTTTGTTACAGTTGAGGTAAAGTTGTCATGGGTGTTAGGACAAACACACCCTAAGGGGTGGTTTGGATTGAGGTTGTCAACCACCAATGATGTTTGGGAGGCCGCAGTATGCCTAGGTCAGTCTTAAGGTGAAAAAATTAAAGGAATATAAATTCTAGGGCCAATGCTCGGAAACGACAAATTTTTTAGGGAAAAACATTAAGACCACCTAACTAGGGCTTGTTGAAGACTCGTCATTCAGTAATGACCTTAGATTTGAGCTGGAACGATAGAAAATGAATAATATAACAAACGATGAGAATTTTATGGAAAAGAATGTATACCACCTATCTAGGGCTTGTTGAAGACTCCTTGTCAGGTAACGACCTCAGATTTGAGTTGGGCCAAGATAAAATAAAGAATCAGAAAAAAACCCTAAAATAGAGTATTTATGTCAAACATGGAAAGAGATATTTAGACGGAACAAAACCACGAGATTGGAAGGTAACAGAGAAATAACCTTATCGAGAGCATTGCAATGTGATAGATGATGATGAAATCGGAGGTTAGATGAATGGGTTCCACTCAAGCACCCCAAGGAGAAGAGGAGAGCTTCTAACACTGCTACTACTACCCAAAAATGGGTTGAAATCGAGTTAGAGAAGAATTATGGGTGATGGGGTAAAATACCTTTTCCCCCCTTTTTCTAAAATAACAGTAAGATCCCACTGGCTATCTGATGCTGGTGGCATTGCAGTCATTGGACTACATACCCCGATCTCCTCCCACTCTTCCCGAAAACCCCTGTGGCTTCCCAAACCCACTTGGTAACTTCTTAAACAACAAAAAGGGGTTTTGGCAGAAATTAAAAGGTTTTGTACCTTGTTCAAGAATTGAGATCTTACAACCCAGACATCATCCACAAAAGTAACCTTCACAAAATCGAGATGGATTCTAATCATATTTAAATCATTCACATGATCAGTAGCATACCCCCTTCCAATAGCCTCATGTTGAAAAATCATTGCATTAAACCAAACTTGTTGAGTATTATAGGATTATTGTGCATATCTATTAATACTACCATCAAACTCGCTATAGTCTTCTTAATTTAGATGTTAAAGGCTACATTTCGTGCCAACAACATCCTAACCATACCTAGGGACTTTCTATCCAGCTTTTCCCATTATACTTTCTCGATTTCCTCTAGTTTAAAAACTTTCAACGGAGCTTCCAAAACTTTCTGGATGATATGACCCTCTTTCTACATCCTCTAGACATTAAAATCCATTCCATCGAATCTATCGATCCAGATCTTTCCATCTTCCGAAACCATCACCTTTCGATACAATGAATCCCCATGAATTGAAAAATATCTGAGCAAGTAATAATGTCACCATAGTTGTTGCTGAGTAAACAACTAAGCCTATGAGAACCTCCTAATGCTCTAATACCAATTGTTGAGAATTTTTCACACTAGACGATCACTCACTGGAATACCACAAGACAGAAATACGCCACTGGAAGGAATTATCTAAATTTCAGAATTTCAGAATATCGGAACTTGGAATAATTGCTTCACCCAAATCACCGAACTAAATTTGTTAATCAAACCTATTAATTCTAACTTACACAAACATTCAACTAAGATTACGAAAGGAAATAAAAGTAAAGGACACAACAAGGTTTTATGTGGTTCGGACTTTCATCCTGTTTCCATGGGGAGAAGCATCACTTTTCATTATATCAAAAGTAAAAAGGTTACAATCTCTTGTGGCTAGATAACCATGTAGATCACTAACTCAATAAAATCCATGACACCTTAGAAAAGTGGTCCCACACCCTTAATATAGATCATCCCACCCATTCATCCAATTGAACCAACTTCCTACATTTGCGGGAGACCATCTGTTTCACATTTCAATCGCTGATGCTAATAATGAATCATGTCGAGACATCTCCCCATTTAGATGATCACAACAATGATTAACTACCAATGAGATGTCCACCAGATGAGAATGAATCTTAAAAACATAATCTTATGATCAATACATCGTCAAAACTTTGAAGCCTAGTGCTGCTGAACTAACATGGCTGAAGGGTGCTCTGGAGTTCCTTCTTTCGGCAGTTTTACCCAGTTCAACCACGCATGTCGAAGGTTGAGTCCAGGGGCCTAAGAAAATTCTACGAGGGAGGTCCCAAACAATTGGAAACATAAGACCTATATTGAGGGGGATTGGGGGTTCTGTGCAACAGAAAAAAAATCTTTGGTAAGATAACCTTTTCAAAGTATTCTTATTTTTAGGGTCTTTTATTTGAATAAAAATGACATTGTTTTTTCAATTTAATGATAAAAAGGCACATTCGTTTTAATTTTTCAAATTGTAAATATATATTTTTTATCTTAAATTCTGAAAATGCATGTGTTTTTGTATAAATACATTTGTTTAAATTATAATTGATTTGTATTTTAATTTCCAAATTGTAAAAA
This sequence comes from Viscum album, assembly GCA_963277665.1. Taxonomy (NCBI): domain Eukaryota; kingdom Viridiplantae; phylum Streptophyta; class Magnoliopsida; order Santalales; family Viscaceae; genus Viscum; species Viscum album. The sequence goes on from OY728132.1 coordinate 626,440,836, forward strand.
TGCATGTGTTTTTATCAAAAAATATATCTTGTTAGAACATTGAGAGTGGATAGGAAAAAACAACACTATAAACACTAATTGATAGAATAATTTGATAGAATAATAATGAAAGATTACAAGATTGTAAGCATAATAGGAAAAATAGGAGGAAGAAGTAGATAGATAAAGAAGAAGAAAGAGAAGGGGAAGTAAGAATCTCTATGTGAAGAAGACCACTCTTCTCGAAGGGCCTACTAAGACCTCCCAAGGACCGGCTCCAGCGGCATCTAGCTGAATATTCCAGAAATTATTTGCACCCCTCCCCCACAAGATTATACATTATTTATTACCTCAACTAAAAAATTAACTACTCCAACTTACCCTATCAGCACAACCTACTAATAAGGAATAAAAGACAATATTGCCCCCAACCTTGGTAGATATATAATACTCTCACCATACACATGTTCATTCCCTCACATTCACACAATAGACATCCCCACTAGTCACACATTCCTAAAATTTTATCTCACCTAAAAAACCACCTTGTCCTCAAGGTTAATAAAATATTAATCCCAAATGGAACTTGAACTCCATAACAACCCACCAAGAAATTATTGGCTTGTTGATGATTTGGGCAACGTGGACAGAACCAAACATCTTCAGGTCTAAGTGAATCTTCCTTAAAAATTCTTCATACAAACTGTTTGTATTAAAAAAGAAAACATGGAAGGATGTGATCCAGGTCATCCATGACACCCCCACTGCTAGATCCTTAAAAAAAGATGTTCTTGTTTAACAGCTAGAATAGGTGTTGCAGTATTCCACAATTCCTTCCACAAACTCCGTTCGCTCCACATCCATCTATTAAATTGGTTTATTGCATATGATAAACCAACTCTACCAAAGGTACTTATCTCCATTGTACCCATCCCAGCTTCTATCCAAACAAGGGGAAATGTCATCTCATAAAATCTTCCAAAATACAACCATGATTTATAGCCATGAAAACCTACATATCAGTTAGAAGTTGTAAAAAACCAGGACTAACATTCCCTATTCACAGAACAAACTCCTCTATTTCCTTGAAAACGTATTCTATAAATAAAGTGACTTTTTGGGTAACAGGGAAGTTTACAGTTCCAATAGTTTCTGACATTTTTAAAATGTTACTTAGCTGCCTTTGAATAGCTTAGATTGTCTTTAAAATTTCCACATAAATAACATTTACTCAACAATACTCTTACGCTGTTCCTTCCTTTTCAGCTGATTTCATCCATCATAAGCTTGGATAATATCCATTTGATCACTATTATTCTCCACAAAAAAATGGATTTTATCATTACAGCTAAGCCCCTTTTATCTTGAGGAAAAACAAAAGGATCCCTGACACTAGGTCTGACCACAATGGTAAGCATAAGATTGCAGCAGGGAAAAATGGTACCCATTATTAGAATTTTCTCTAGTTTAGGCTCCATCGGAAGGATTGAAAATAGTCATCCAAGATTAGTGAGATTTTAATTCTCATTTAAAACATCATTCAACTTCATAAAATCAACACCATATTGGTCGACCAAAGGCATGAGGATCTGAAATATAGTTGATAGTAATTTTCTAATATTTCCCTGCTTTAAATGTTTTATTTGTATGAAAATAGAATACCATTACCATTAGGCACCTACTCCATCTAACTGTAGGGAGCATGCATCCAAGAAATGCAACAATGAAGATATCAAGTCATTATTACACCCACTAAACACAAAAAATTGGAATTTATAACTGTTGCATCAACCCCATCTCTCCAACTGCCTACTGCAAAATGATATTTTTTATCCAGCTTCCCACTATAAACAAGCTTCTCCAAGTCACATATAGATGAATCAAATGAAAAATATCCCTGTCTATAACTCCATTTTTCTATGGATGGTTTATTACTCCTAGATAGAGCATTAGAAGCACCACTAGGAACTGTGTCTTTAACTGTAGCAGCCTTCATGCCCTCCAATTCAGAAGTATAAGGAACATTTTGTAGCTCATTATGGTGTAGTGTTCAATGTTATTCATTTATTCACAACTTTTTTATCTTATTATTTTACTGATTTTCTTGGAAAATCTCCTAATTGGTGTGAAATACTCATATTTTAATATTAAATATAATTTTTGAGCATTATTTGACTTAATCCAAATTCAAGTCAGTTTACTATTTTAATCAGAACTATCAACCTAATTATCCAAATTGTTTGATTATTGTTTTTTAGGGTTCCTAACTCAATTTAATACAAATCATTCAACTGATCAATGGATAATTCTTCCATCTAAAGGCTCATATGGACCACACAAGAAGGCCTAAAGAATATGTCAAATAAACTGGACCAGCTGTGACATTTTATTTTATGGGCTCAATCTCAAAGTCTGAATTCATTGATTCTACCCAAGAAGTTCAAGAACATTACATTACAACTTGGATAAAAATATCAAGGCCCAAATCTACAAATAAGGGTACCAATTGATTCATTAAAGTCCAACCCACAATTCTTTATAGAATCTAAAAATAGCCCACAATTCTTGACTTTTCTACCAATCAATCATCCAATTGAGTTGATATTTTGTTGTGTTAAATCCAAGATTTTGGTGCCCAAATTTTTAGAAGAAATATTTTGGGTTTGAACCCATCTTCATAGACATAATTTCATTTACATTTAGAGCATGGAAAAACTCGACTCAAAACTGGACAACAGCACATGGTTTGGAAAAACAACCATAAATTTGGATCCAATATTCCAATGACCACCAAATTTGGAGGTTGTAATATCAACATCAATATCTATAAATTTTAATAATATGATTTCTCCAAATTCAGATATATAAAAGTTTAAATGGTTGAACCAACTTTAGGGAAAGTTTTGGAAGACAAACAGTCCCCCATCTTGAGCTATAAATTCACCCCCCCTCTTTTCCTTACAAGGGGTTGGAATTTCAGAGCTTAAGAGGATATATTGGAAAGAACATAGACTTTAAAAAGGAATGGTAGGACCTTAAAACTCAAGTTTCTAATTGATATACTTTTCTTCTACTCTTTGTTTTCATGTTATTTTCCGTTCTCTTTCATTTGTAATCTTGTAAGTGTTTTTGTTGTAATTTTGTTTAAATATTAATGCAGGTCTCTTAATCATCTATTATTATAATAAAAATTCTATAGTGTAATATTAATTCTCTTAATTTTTTTTGAATTAAGTTGAAAAACATTATCTTATTTCTCTTTCTCATTCAATCAAAAGTTCATGTTTAATTTTCTTCATCGTTTGTGTGTGTGTTTGGCATACTACTCTTATCTTGTCTCCTTCTTTTTCTTATATTTTTAACTCAACACCCTAAAAATCATAAACTAGATTAATAACCATCTCAATGGTTGAGTAAATCATCCATTGGGACAAGTAATAATTTGGAGATGTTAAGTGATTGATATCTTTTTTCCATTAAATATTCTTTAGGTTAACATTGTGAATGTTAAACTTAAAATGTCATGGATTAATGACGTGTTTTGTTTAACGTACGGATTCCATTAGGTGTTAATTTAATTCAACATCATGGAAAGTTTAAGGTTATAATAAGATTAAATCCCCAATAATTAACTCACCCCAATATTTATCAAATTATTAAATCAAACTTCATCTATAAATAAATTTAATTAAGCTCTGCAAACAAACCCCCCATTTAGAAGAAAAATTAATCATAACCAATCGACTCCAAATAATAGTACCATCACCAAGGATTCGACCTGAGTATCACTATACAAAATAGCTAAGCATTAGATATTTGAATGGTCGATAGGCGATAATCAATCACGCTTCAAATGGTGTTGTTGGTAGGGATGGTGCAACTAGTAGTCAGTAGTTTTTGATTTTTATAAAAAAAACAAAAAACAAAAAAATATGGAAAAACATAAAAAAACCATATTCACCTAAAAATAATAAATGTAAAAAAAACAAAAATAAAAACCCACCTTTCACATTCTTTCAAAACTTCTCTGAATGCTTCGTATCCTCCCAAACAATCCATCAGATTTGTTTGATCTAAAAATCGAGTGAACTCTTCACTGACTTAGGAGAAACATTAGGGATAATCAAATCACCCAAGACCCATTCATTTTCCATCCAATTGAATTATATATGATCAATCCTAGGGAATAAACCCTTAAATAACTCTCTATCCTTGATATGAATTTCCAACCCCTTAGTATTCAGTATTCAAACAACGATTCTAATATTGAACTCAATTCATGTTTGATTCATCTTCTACCTCATTTCCATGGGCTAGCCAGTAATGATTCACATCTTTATCTCAATTATTTTTTAGTGGTGTGCTCTACCATGAAGCCTCAAGGTATTTCTGAAGAATAGATCAAACTTTGAGCATTCCCTTTCTCTTTAGCTGACTTTGCCAAGTCGTGGCTCTATTACCTACCTCCTGGTTCTATAACCACATAGATAAATTCTTCCCTACTTCTCGAACCGATTATATCCAAAAGAAAATATATGGTATTCATAAATTCCCCAATGAATCACTCCATGAGTATTAGGAGAGGTTCAAAAATCTTGTGAAACTCGCCTACACCATAAAATCCCTAACAAAATCTTGATCCAATAATTCTATGAGGTGTTATTGGCTATGGAGTGAACTCTCATTGATGCTGCAAGTGGAAATTCTCTTGTTGAAAAAACTCCTATAGTTACACAATATCTCATACAAAATATTTCTATAAACATGAAAAAATTCCATACCCGAACACATTCTCAAGTTAAGAAAGTTCAAGAGAATCAATCCATAGAGCCTAAAAAGATGATCAGGTAGATGAGTGAACTTACAGGCATTATGAGACAACTAGATGTGGCTGCCAAAGACCCAAACTCATCTCCCCCACAATATCTATTCCTTAAATCTATAAAAAATTGTGGAATCTGCATCTCACTAGCTCATCCAACTGAGACATGTCCACAACTTCAAGATGATCCATCAGATTCATCTGGACCAATGGAGCTCAGTGTAACATATTCTCAGCAGAACACCAACCCTCAACTATCAGGTCAGTTCATTAGTAACTCTAACTAACCCCATTATGATCCCTTATCTTCTACCTATAACCCAGTCTTGAGGTATTATAATCCCATCTATCACCCCCTCAATTCCCTCAAAATAAAAACTAATTATAATATGGTTATGGTGGTTTTATCTTCGAGCAACCTTATCCTTTTGTTCCCCAACATCAAATGAGAAATGTGCATGGGTATCTGCTTAACGTGTTCCATGGTTGTCCTGGTAAACACGCATTGTGAAATAAAATCACTGCATGTAATTAATTTCTCGATGTATCTAGATATAATATGCATGGGTATATAGCATGTGCTTCAGCCACATGTCATGTAACCCCGTTTTATCGGATAAAGAATTGACACTTCCCGATGGAATATCCGGTCATTCTTTATTTTTTCTTAAACATTTAAGAAAATTAAAATCTTAATGAACATGATTAATATATTTATAACATGTTAATTAAAATCATAATAAATAAATAGTAACATGAAATGAAAATCCAACCACAATTGCGCATAGATCAACAATAAAATAAATAATTATAAATATAAATATGACTACTTTGATATCACTTGACAGTTCCGGAAGAAGAGTAATCATGAAGGGGTGGATGAAATATTAAAATTTATTTTAATAATCTTTGCCCATAACCAAGAGCGAGGATCTTGTATGTCAAATTTATAGTTAATTTATTTAATATCTGAAGAAATAAATACCTAGGTTTAGGAAATTTCTTCATTGGTGAATGTTGACCATCCAAAAAGACCTTTTCAGATTACATTCTTTGTACTATGAGGATCCAAGGATATAATCCCTCTAATGGTGATCCACACGCACTACTATGATCTTAGAGAAAGACCACTCGATCTTTGGGTTCTAGTGCGGTGAGTTGAATATCTTGTGTTGTTCGTTCTTGATTGCTCGTTATTTGTAACGCCCTGAACCTAGATACCCAAATTCAGTGCATTATTACATAACATTGGCATGATCACAAGAAAGATCAAGTATCGAAAGACCGATTAGTTTAGTAGCCTTGGAAACACTAGATATATTCATAAAGTTTACATAACATCAATAAGTGAAAAACTACAACAACATATTGTCTTCATATCCCCTCATACTATCCCCGCAGGTCATTCATAAAATAATTATTCACATCTTGGAAAAAATAAAACATTGAAAGGGGTGAGCTTAGATGCTCATTAAGGATAACAATATAGCAGAAACTTTCATAAATAAACATAAAAATTTAAGGTAATGTATAACTAAAACAAAAGCCTTTTAAACTTGAACTTCAGCATAATATGGAAAGGATAAAATGAAATAATTCCATTTACTTATTCACATGGATATTCTACTAGTTGAAAAATCACATGAAAATATTAATAACCACTTTCATAATGACGGAATTCATAATGCCAGACTAACATAACCATGTAGCCAATGCCTCGTGCCAAGACTACAAATAAGATTTTGTCAAGGCCTCATGACAAGACACTAGTTTGTCTCATGAGACCTACCGATTCATCGAGGAGCTATAGTAGGCTCCACCTGTCACTTACTAAGTCCAATGCATTCCTCATATGAAAAGTTTGAAACATAACATAAACATTCGTATTAAAACTAGCATACGAAATGCCAATACTTATCCACAAACCATGAATGGTATAAAAATAGCACATACACAGTCAAACACAAATCATTCGATACAATATGGGAGATTTTATTATATCATATTAACCTCAATCGAGAATAATGAAGGATATTGACATAGATGAAAATAATCATCAAAACTATTTGAGAGAAATATCCCCCTTTTTCTTGAAATCATTTAAAAGTCACACTATTTGTTAAGAAGCCATTTAAAAATAGATTTTTGAATCAAAGTGTCCCATACCACTTTGAAACTTTTAAAAGGAGTTTTAATTTTAAAACTTTAATGTCCATATAAATAAATCCTTAAAACCATTTTTAAAACATGGACATTAATGAGCAAGATTTAGAAGAATAAGTCTTTAAAACATTTAAAAATGGTATTTTAGTTAGAGTTTATAACCAAAATAGAGACACTTGAATACAAATAATTGAGGTAATAAAAACTTTGTAATATCATGATAATAAAGGGATTCATGATATATTTTGTCAAAGTACATTATATACACCATATAAAAGTGATTTGGTGTATAACAACAAAGAAGTCTCAATGGAATGTAAATCGAGATGAATTATCTTATAAAGACCATATCCTTAGGTTAAGGATAAATCAACGACATAATTATGTGTGAAAATTATAAATACACTCAATATGATTGGATATTTAGTGTAAAAACAACACCAATGAATTGGATATTTAACTCAACAAATGGAGATTGAGTTAAAATTACTCTTATCAAGTTCAAATCGATGACTTGGGAATTTATCAATGGAGTGATTATGTGTATAAAAAGTATATCCACAGAAATGGGAGTGGAAATTATGACATAATCAAATGAATAGTGATTCCACACATAATCTTGGAGTAAAATAACCAATGAAGTATGCCTAAAGCCGAATGAGTGCAAATTGAAATTTCAAATTCCCTTATCGATTAGGTAACTTACGAAACATATACCCATGAAAGAAGGATCATAAAATGATGATGTAAATACCCATAAATTAAAGTATATTACACAATGAATACAATCATGGGCAGTACAGATACACCACATGCAATAAATAAGTGGTGAACAATGGAATTCTCACGAAATTAAGAGTGAGATAAAAAACCCCTTACTTTGTACTTTTTCCTTGGTAGACGGTAGGTTAACCTCCTGTATAATGGTGAAATAATTTTTATTGAATTATAAAAGAATCATTTACATTAATATGATATCATATATGATCTTTTAACATTGATTTGTTAATAATATCTTAGTATTATCGTCATTTCGGGTGTTAACTTACTCGTTTTCCTTTATATTATTTGTTACGTAAGCCGTGTTTGTTATTGATAGGTTGTATATTATTAATATCCAGATTTATATCAAGTACTTAAATATTATTTTTAATCATCAAATGATAATTATACTTGAATGGATACGATGGAGAATGAATCTCATCACGTTCGTGGAGACGGTAGTCCGTACGTACGCACGAGCGACAATATCATCTTTTTGGATGTTAAAATAATATATAATTGGATGGTATATCATATATACAGAATAATTATCATGTTATATTTATTATTTACATGAATTACACATCATTATTATATCCATCCAAATAATAATTTATTGAATGACAATTACACCACGACGTGGAGACGGTAAGCCGTATGTACGCACGTATGATGACATGCCATTCAATGGATGGATAGAATAATGTAATATGGTTGTACCATGTTTATAATAACATAAAAGTATATATAATATACTGGAGTTATTATTTTATAATGATAATAACAAAGAAAGAAGAAGTGGAAGTAGAAAGGAACTTGAAAAAAGGGTGGTGAAAACATTACCTCTTCTTCAGGTTCTTCCTTTTGATTTGATCAAAAGGGATACTTATTTTGGATTTATGATCAAACTAAGGCTTCTAGGTTGTAGTGAGGTAATTTGAGAGAGTATTTGGGCAGAGTTTGACCTAACCAAAAGGCTTTTAAGGTGTTAATTAATGAGAAGGGGGAGTTCCCTTTTATAAGAGGGGTGATTGGCACCTTTGGAAAAAAATAGAAATATTATTTTATAATAAATTTGTATTCGGTTTATAATGACTCAAAAGTATATTATTTAAAGTTTAAGGTGGGGATGGGTCGAAAACCACTCAACCAATAGAATTTAGACAGGTTTGGGTCATTATATTAACCTTATCTTTTAGTTTTAACTCTTAGTTAATTAGTTTGACACTTACCATGTCACTTTGTATTTTTATATTATATAGTTAATAAACTTACTATATACCTCTAAGAGACCCCCAAGTGGTCCATTAATGATACACCTATCATAATATAATTCTCTTGGACGAACCTTAGATTTTTAGGAATTGAATATCAATTAATAATATAACATTTCTTTTAAAAACTCTTTTATGTCAATTTTGACACTATTTGGAAAATTGATTTTTGTGAAAATCATAACAGAATGATTACTTCAAAGAACGTTAATTAAAGAATTACTAACATTTCATATTAACCTTTAAAATTAGTTTAATTCATAAAAAGTCTCAAATTATATTTATTTAAGTATTTATAATATCAATTATTTTAATTTTTCACTATTATGGTAATTACTGCATCATCTTTTTGTCATAAATAAATTAAATTATTTATTTTCTAAAAATTATAAATAAAATATCATTATGTAGGAAATATTTTTATCTTTATAATTAATATTTACAATCTAATTTACCTTATGTATAAACTTATATTAAAAATGTTTTAGTAAATAAACTTTGATTTTAACTCTTTTAACTCTTCTTTGAATTAAATAATAATAAATGTCCTAATCTAATCCAAGTGGAACTAAATGATAATATTTTACTCCTAAGGTTGTTTTTGGTCGAGATACACATGTACAATAGAATTAGGACATGTGTTAGAGTAATATTAATATCATTTTTACCCTTAATTACCCTATTTACTTTTAACCGTGGTAAATAAATGTAAAAAGTTACTATTCACCAAAAATTATTTTCATCTCATTGAACCACATTTTTACTCATTGATATTAAACGTGTATCTTGGATTTTTGAAATTCCACTCACAGAAGTGGTAAAATTAAGTTTTATGTGAATTTCCAAATTCTCATAGGAGGTGGGTAAAAGACGGTGAAAAGTTCAATAAAATTTTTATATATCTAAATTTATTCTAAACTAACTCCAATGGATTACATTGAACTTATATAGGTATTATTTATCTATTTTTACCTTAATTAAATTTAAATAAAATAAATAATTATTTAAATAAAAATTCGGTTTTAAATTATAACTCAGTATTTTTCACTATTCATTAAAAATTGAAAGTTTTCAGAAAAATACCAAAAATTTGGCCTAAGCTATATTTGATATTATGAATTCAAAAATGAGGTCTATTTTACCAAATTCAAAACATATAAGTTGAATTAATTAATTTAAAAATTAATTCCCATTGTCAAAACAAATAGCGTGTTTTTTAGAAATAATAATTATCAAAAGATTGACACTAGTTTATGTCTGGTTTAAATGTGAAATTACGTACAATGACCAACATTGTATTAAATGGTAAAAATATATTCTAAATATACTTTATAACCACTCAAATTCATAATTTATCACTATTAATTATTTCGATTAAAAAATTTGTTTTTAATTAAAAGTTAGTAATTTTCACTATTCATCAAAATATGAAAGTTATTCGAAAAGTACCAAAATTTCACCCTAGGCTAATTTCGATAATATGAATCCAAAAATGAATTCAATTTTGAAAGATAAAATGTATAAAAATTCAAAAAGTAGGTATTATTATTCACAACAGCTAGTTTGATTGGTTGTGGTGTGTTAGAACTTGAAGTTGCGTACAACACACACTACTGTATTATTCAGAGAGAAGCATCCCTCCTTCAATAAATTGCATCCTCAAAATTTTTAAAATTGGGCTTGGGAATATAATGGAAATTCCCACATCAGAAAAATAGTCAATAAAATATCACTTTAAAAGAAAGAAAGAGAAGTACAAAGGTCACCCGAGATAACCTATACTAGGATTCCATGTAGAAAAACACGGATATGGATGATAAACTAAGTTTCATGTTATGATGGAGAGGGATAGAGAACATGATCAGGAGAAAGTTAACAATAAGAAAACCATAAACTTGTGATGGGACAAACGATCATTAATTTCCCAGTAGGAAAATTAAATAGACAACATTTTTTTTGTTTTAAGTTACATTACATAAAGATGAGGAATTCATTTATGATATTGACTAAGAACATAAAGAGATATACTTACTTTTTAAGTAGAGTTTCATTCTTTAATTAATTTATAACACTAACTCATTTTTTTTGAACAATGAGTATTCAAGAAGACTTGGTCACACAAGAAGAGCTAGAATAAAATTATATAGAATAACATGATCCACATAGGATAAACTATATATTTACCTTGTCTTTAGAGATTAATCAAAACCAAAACCGTTAGTATAAGATCTAATGATCCCACAAATGGATATTCTATTAGAGAAAAAAAACTAATCTTAATTTCTAAAATTAAACCAACAATACCCCAAAGTTAAATAAATACCATTCAATAATCAATTGTCCTTAAAATCATTCAATATAATCCAAACTAATATTGAAACCCAAAACTTATAAGAATTTGGTTATGTAGTCTTCCATGTTAAATTGTATCTCTAAATGACATCAACTACTCTTAAAGTAACATACTTAAAAGTAATTAACCTAATCACATATTCTTTATTATAGGTTAATCATTTCCATAAATAACCCAAATCACTATAAATCCACAATAAAAACGTAGATAAAAATCCACCATTACTCCTTAAATGAAATCCCATAGAATTCTATTTTCCTTGGGCATATAGTGTTCCCAACAAAGCAAACATCTTTCAAAATAGCATTCATTACTTAATCACCAAATCATTTTCTTATACTAAGGGTATTCATTTGATAAGACATAAGATCCCAAATAAACTTATCATTGATCAATAAAATCATTAAACTAAAAATAATAGTCACACTTACCAGGGACTTCACATAGTCCAGTGGTAGGAGATAAATCCCAATCGTACTTTGGTTGTGGGTTCGATTCCCACAGCTTTTTCCGATGCGACGGGTTGTCACACAGTTGGCGTGTTATCCTTTTTCAAAAACTATATTTTATAACATTACCAAAATGAGATAAATTCCTCAAAATGACCATAACATAATTTAAACACAAATGTTATCTCATACCTTGAATTTTCATCCCAAATTATAATAAATTGTAATTTCCTAAAACCCAATGATCATATAAAACCAAATGGTTATTTATAACTTTATCCACATGATAAAAGATAATTATTCCTCAAATATCATTCTCACATGGAAAATTGCAGGGTTACAAATACAAGAGAAAATTATTCCAAAGTAAACTCATCAAAAAGGATCACTAATACTTTTTAAATGTTTCTCCAACCATTTATTCCACATAGCTTCTTCTTTGACCAAGAAAATATCCTATAGAATAGGGCATTCACTCGGGTAATGGCCAGGTCCCCTACATTTACGGAAAATGACTGTAAATGGATTCTTGGGACCATTTTTATCTTCTTCCATAGTACTATTCATTTTTCTTTGGAAATTATTCACTTTATGTCCTTCCTTCCCACACGTAAAGCATTTCTTTGTCCCATTGAGACACTTTCCTGGGTGTCTCCTTCCACATTTCCTGCATGATGGAAATTGAGGATTCCTTTCTCCATGGTCTCCACTGCTGGAGGACTTATCATCCATCACCTTTCTCTTCTTTGTTGAGTCCGAGAATTGGTTAATATATATATTGTTGATCATATTTTTGGAAAATTTATTTGGCATAAAGACGATATCTTTTACGCCTATCAACATTCCATTTTTTTTCTCATTTCCACCACCGTTCCTACCTTGTACATCACTCTCAAAGTCACTATGACTTCCTTGGAATCCAGCCATTGACTAAAACCAAAAAGCATTGTGTGAGTAATAGTAGTCATAAAATCATTTAGAGATTAACATGTCACCATATTCTCAATTTGAAACACATTAGGATTAACCAAGGTCATTTACACTCATCTTATATATATAATACTTCAAATTGGTTTCTAAAGAAAATGTAAATTGTCCTAAGCATATCCCCTGGGAGTGTCGTAACCAAGAGTGCAGCAAGGCCCGTTGTCGTGCACCAGTTCCCGCTCGAGTCTAGCTCAAAGCGGTGTTTTCGGGTTTTACCCCTAGGTACATTTGTGCCAGAGCCGCCTCTACCTGCTCGTATCCAGATAGGGATGTATTGCTTGGGAAACTCACAAAATCTCTACAATACCAAAATTCTAAGAAGTTCTTCTATACTAATCCTCAAAGTTAATCTTAGGTATATGTGCTCTAATAAGAGTTTATCTAAATCTAGCTTCCATGGTTTGTACTAAACTTCCTATGATACCAAATGTAACGCCCCGACCCTAGATACCCAGATTCGGTGCATTATTACATAACATTGGCATGATCATAAGAAAGATCAAGTCTTGAAAGACCGATTAGTTTAGTAGCCTTGGAAACACTAGATATATTCATAAAGTTTACATTACATCAATAAGTGAAAAACTACAACAACATATTGTCTTCATATCCCCTCATACTATCCCCACAGTTCATTCATAAAATACTTCTTCACATCCTAGGAAAAATAAAACATTGAAAGGGGTGATCTCAGATGATCAGTAAGGATAACAATATAGCGGGAACTTTCATAAATAAACATAAAAATTTAAGGCAATATATAACTAAAAAAAGACTTTTAAACTTGAACTTCAGCATAATATGGAAAGGATAAAATGAAATAATTCCATTTACTTATTCACATGGATATTCTACTAGTCGAATAATCAAATGAAAATATTAATAACCACTTTCATAATGACGGAATGCATAATACCAGACTATCATAACCACCTAGCCAAGGCCTCGTGCCAAGACTACAAATAAGATTTTGTCAAGGCCTCATTTCAAGACACTAGTTTGTCTCATGAGACCTACCGATGCATCGAGGAGCTATAGCGGGCTCCACCCGTCACTTAATAAGTCCAATGCATTCCTCATATGAAAATTTTGAAACATAACATAAACATTCGTATTAAAACTAGCATACGAAATGTCAATACTTATCCACAAACCATGAATGGTATAAAAATATCACATCCACAGTCAAACATAACTCATTCGATACAATATGGGAGATTGTATTGTATCATATTAACCTCAATCGAGAATAATGAAGGATATTGACATAGATGAAAATAATCATCAAAACTATTTGAGAGAAATATCCCCCTTTTTCTTGAAATCATTTAAAAGTCACACTATTTGTCAAGAAGCCATTTAAAAATAGATTTTTGAATCAAAGTGTCCCATACCACTTTGAAACTTTTAAAAGGGGTTTTAATTTTAAAACATTAATGTCTATATAAATAAATCCTTAAAACCATTTTTAAAACATGGACATTAATGAGCAAGATTTAGAAGAATAAGACTTTAAAACATTTAAAAATGGTCTTTTAGTTAGAGTTTCTAACCAAAAGAGAGACACTTGAATACAAATAATTGAGGTAATAAAAACTTTGTAATATCATGAGAATAAAGGGATTCATGATATATTATGTCAAAGTACATTATATACACCATATAAAAGTGATTTGGTGTATAACAACAAAGAAGTCTCAATGGAATGTAAATCGAGATGAATTCTCTTATAAAGACCATATCCTTAGGTTAAGGATAAATAAACGACATAATTATGTGTGACAAATATAAATACACTCAATATGATTGGATATTTAGTGTAAATCAATCAGATGACATTCACATATATTCTTGTAAAAACAACACCAATGAATTGGATATTTAACTCAACAAATGGAGATTGAGTTAAAATTACTCTTATCAAGTTCAAATCGATGAATTGGGAATTTATCAATGGAGTGATTATGTGTAGAAAAAGTATATCCACAGAAATGGGAGTGGAAATTATGACATAATAAACTGAATAGTGATTCCACACATAATCTTGGAGTAAAATAATCAATGAAGTATGCCTAAAGCTGAATGAGTGCAAATTGAAATTTCGAATTCCCTTATCGATTAGGTAACTTACGAAACATACAAACATGAAAGAAGGATCATAAAATGATGATGTAAATACCCATAAATTAAAGTATATTACAAAATTAATACAATCATGGGCAGTAAACATACACCACTTGCAATAAATAAGTGGTGAACAATGGAATTCTCACGAAATTAAGAGTGAGATAAGAAACCCCTTACTTTGTACTTTTTCCTTGGTAGACGGTAGTTTAACCTCCTTTATAATGGTAAAATAATAGCTATTGAATTATACAAGAATAATTTACATTAATATGATATCATATATGATCTTTTAACATTGATTTGTTAATAATATCTTAGTATTATCGTCATTTCGGGTGTTAACTTACTCGTTTTCCTTTATATTCTTTGTTACGTAAGCCGTGTTTGTTATGGATAGGTTGTATCTTATTTATATCCAGAGTTATATCAAGTCCTTAAAAATTATTTTTAATCATCAAATGAGAATTATACTTGAATGGATACGATGGAGAATGAATCTCATCGCGTTCGTGGAGACGGTAGTCCGTACGTACGCACGAGCGACAATATCATTTTTTTATGTTAAAATAATATATAATTGGATGGTATATCATATATACAGAATAATTATCATGTTATATTTATTATTTTCATGAATTACACATCATTATTATACCTATCCAAATAATAATTTATTGAATGACAATTACACCACGACGTGGAGACGGTAAGCCGTACGTACGCACGTATGGTAACATGCCATTCAATGGATGGATAGAATAATGAAATATGGTTTTAACATGTTTATAATAACATCAAAGTATATATAATATAACAGAGTTATTATTTTATAATGGTAATAACAAATAAAGAAGAAGTGTAAGAAGAAAGGAACTTGAAAAAAGGGTGGTGAAAACATTACCTCTTCTTCGGGTTCTTCCTTTTGATTTGATCAAAAGGGATTCTTAGGTTGGATTTATGATCAAAATAAGGAATATAGGTTATAGTGAGGTAAGTTGAGAGAGTATTTTGGCAGGGTTTGTCCGAACAAAAAGGCTTTTAAGGTGTGAATTAATGAGAAGAGGGAGTTCCCTTTTATAAGAGGGGTGAGGGGCACCATTGGAAAAGATAGAAATATTATTTTATAATAAATTCCTATTCAGTTTATAATGGCTCAAAAGTGAATTATTTAAAGGTTAAGGTGGGGATGGGTCAAAAACCACTCAGCAAATAGAATTTAGATAGGTTTGGGTCATTATATTAACCTTATCTTGTAGTTTTAACTCTTAGTTAATTAGTTTGACACTTACCATGTCACTTTGTATTTTTATATTATATAGTTAATAAACTTACTATATACCTACAAGAGACCCCCAAGTGGTCCATTAATGATACACCTATCATGATATAAGTCTCTTGGACGAACCTTAGATTTTTAGAAATTGAATATCAATTAATAATATAATATTTGTTTTAAAAACTCTTTTATGTCAATTTTGACACTATTTGAAAAATTGATTTTTGTGAAAATCATAACAGAATGATTACTTCGAAAAAAGTTAATTAAATCATTCATAACATGTCATATTAATATATAAAATTAGTCTAATTCATAAAAAGTCTCAAATTATATTTATTTGGGTATTTATAATATCAATTATTTTAATTTTTACTATTATAGTAATTACTGCATCATCTTTTTGTCATAATTAAATTAAATTATTTATTGTCTAAAAATTATAAATAAAATATCATTATGTAATAAATATTTTTATCTTTATAATGAATATTCACAATAGAATTTACCTTATGTATAACCCTATATTAAAAATGTTTTAGTAAATAACATTTGATTTTAACTCTTTTAACTCTTCTTTGATTTAAAAAATAATAAATGTCATAATCTAATCCAAGTGGACCTAAATGATAATATTTTAATCATAAGGTTGTTTTTGGTCGATATAAACTTATCCAATAGAATTATGACATGTGTTAGGGTAATATTAATATCATTTTTATCCTTAATTACCCTATTTACTTTTAACCGTGGTAAATAAATGTAAAAAGTTATTATTCACCAAAAATTATTTTCATATCATTGAACCAAATTCTACTCCTTGATATTAACCGTGTTTCATGGATTTTAGAAATTCCACTCACAGAAGTGGTAAAATTAAGTTTTATGTGAATTTCCAAATTCTCCTAGGAGGTGGGTAAAAGATGGTGAAAAGTTCAATAAAATTTTTATATATCTAAATTTATTCTAAAATAACTCCAATGAATTAAATTGAACTTATATAGGTATTATGTATCTATTTTGACCTTAATTAAATTTAAATAAAATATATAATTATTTAAATAAAAATTCAGTTTTAAACTATAACTCAGTATTTTTCACTATTCATCAAAAATTGAATGTTTTCAGAAAAATACCAAAAATTCGGCCTAAGCTATATTTGATATTATGAATTCAAAAATGATGTCTATTTTACCAAATTCAAAACATATAAGTTGCATTAATTAATTTAAAAATTAATTCCCGTTGTCAAAACAAATAGCGTGTTTTTTCGAAATAATAACTATCAAAAGATTGACACTTGTTTATGTCTGGTTTAAATGTGAAATTACGTCCAATGAACAAAATTGTATTAAATTGTAAAAATATATTCTAAATATACTTTAAAACCACTCAAATTCATAATTTATCACTATTAATTATTTCTATTAAAAAAGTTTTTTTTAATTAAAATTTAGTAATTTTCACTATTCATCAAAATATGAAAGTTATCCGAAAAGTACCAAAATTTCACCCTAGGATAATTTCGATATTACGAATCCAAAAATGAATTCCATTTTGAAAGATAAAATGTATAAAATTTCAAAAAGTAGGTATTACTATTCATAACGGCTAGTTTGATTGGTTGTTGTGTGTTGAAACTTGAAGTTGCGTACAACACACGCTACTGTATTATTCAGAGAGAAGTGTATTGTGGAAGTTTGGGGTGTTACATTCTTTGGTCTTGGAGAAATATCTCTTGAACTTATCATTATTGAGAGGGAGAGAGAATGAGGATTTGAGAGAGAATTTGATGTGTGCAACAATTATCTATTCTCAATTTTTGGATACTCTACATAATAGATATAGGCATCTATTAATAGAGTTAGGATTTAAGTTAAAATATTATTTAATTTCATACCAGCCATTAAATAAAATTTATTACCTTTAATAAACCTCATGTCACATAATAATAATTATATTATTATTACTTTATGGTGCACACCAACTTGCACAATAAAAAATGTTATGTAATGTTCTTGTTAATTAATATTTGTCACCAGACTTAGTCTTAGTCCATTAAAACTCCTCTAGAATTTATTGAACAATCGAATAAATATTTTATTCATAAATAAATATTTTATTCACAATCTATCAAATAAATATTTATTAAAATAATCAATAAATAAAATAAATATTTTATTCACAAGTCAGAGAATAGATATTTATTTAATTTATGCGATAAATATAACTTGAATAAAATTATTCCTCAAACTTGAGAATAATTTTTATTCCATTAATTAAACTCAAATAGAATTAAATTGAGATCAATGGAAACACTTAGTGTGTGACCCTCTAGGATTATTTCTCATTGTCATTAGGTGGACTTGTGTAAAGTCCAAGATTATGGTCTAGAAACCGGTCAAGGCACCCAAGAGAATAACTTAATGTCGCAACATCAACAACCACATAAGAAATCTCACTATGTAATATAATCCCTTTTTCATAATATCTCATCAAGAAGGTTTCACATATGTGTCACCAATCAATATGCTCGATATGTATTTCTTTGACTATCTAAAATAAACACATCGTTACAAAATGACTATGAAATTTAATGTGATGTTTCTATTCCAATTAATGGGATGAGATATCAGCTTCCATAAAGATGGAAGGGACAAATACTTCCTCTACTTATTCATTAATGACATGTCACTTGTGATTCATCCAACATATTCAACCTATCCATGAATTGTTATCATCATGGTTTATGAAATACGTCCGAGTACGCAAGTTGTAACATGCATTAATAATAATATTAAAATCTAAGGACAATCACACATGATTGTAGATAAGAATATTCGATGGCACCAAAACATGTGGAATTTCTACTAGAGGGTCTGTTCTCATAATTTCATGTCTTGGAGATTACCAAGTGAAAACTTGATGAAAAGAAGTTGAATCTACTTACGAGTACTCGCACCTAATAGTCTATGTACTATGTGTCCCATCATAATACTTTATCCAACCGCATAACATTATTTAAGAATATCGTCATAGAAAATCAAAATTATCATTATAGGGGAGAAATGATACGACCACATCAATGTGACGTATACTCTAGGAAATTATTGCATTAGAGTCATGAAAAACAATAAACAATATTTAATAATAAGTTTTATTAATATTCAATACATTGAATATACATGTAATCAAATTACAAAAAGTTGGTCCTATGAAACTAACTCTAATAGAGACTATGAAACATGGGCATTGGAAACCCTGCTCCTTCCTCTCCCAAAGCTAGAAGCATACTGGTCAAGCTTGACATGCCTTCCTGGTCAATCTCCACCATCAAAGCCCGATCAACCACATCCACATAGGTTCTCAGTTTGAATAAGAAAACTAGAGATTAAATGTCTATCTTTATCCCCATTTCAAACCATTGAGCCTTCATATTATCGTCCATGATCAACTCAAGAACAAAGTGGATCAGCTCTATAATATAGTTTACATACTCCAACACTAAACGGTCCCCCTAGTGAAGGGTTATAAACTCTCATTACTTGGTGAGGGCCAAGGTCTCAGTGAAGAATTGTTCGATGAAAATAGTCTTAAATTCCTTATATCCCATCTGTTCATGCTTCCCACCCTTAAACCTAGTCTCCAACCACCCACGATTGGGTCCTTCAAACATAAATGCATCACACTTCACTTTGATAGATTCAGGGGTTCCAAGAAACTAAAATATTATCTCAATTTTCTCCACCAAATCTTCCACCTCCTTGGGGTCAGTGTTTCCATGAAATATAGGGAGATTATACTTGAGGAACTCCTAAGCCCCATATTTATATTTTTCTAGTTCTACTTATTTAACCTGAAAAATATCTAATCCTACTCCCTGATCCAGGGTTCAGACAGCCCAAACCACTACCACTAGTAGTCTCTGATCAATTGGTGACAGAAAATAATCTATGGTCTCTTCCCGTAGCTTTATAGGAGGTCTCTGAGGAGGCATGATACTACAAAAATCAAAATAAACAAAAAGGGTAAATCATAAATATGTGAAACCACAAAAATCAAGTGAACAAACTAATAAAAAATTCATAAAAATCACAAAGTAACCACAATAATTCAAAACACTCCACCCTACCTTGGCACCCATGCCCAGTCTATAGTTTGTGCATTACACCCTAGGGAGGAGTCAAACCAAATTTACAACATCCCATGGAGACCCAATGTATGTCACAGGGTGTGTTGGATAGAAATCCCACTCACAACCAAAACATCAAGCCCCGACATTCCTAACTCCTATCTGTCCAAAGATTCCCAAAAGGGAAAACCATGTCAAATACCATTTTCTCACAAATCAGCCTAGTCTTCCATCCAACCTGACCCCTAACACCACCCATGACATGGCCTGAAGGGCGTTCTTGATCCCCACATACTAAAAACTTTTTTCAAGGTATCTAAGATATTCTTTAGGTATGGTTTATCCCATCATAACAATCAACATCCATACACACCAAAATATAATAACCATCCATCTCAAAATAAAACAAAAGTATCTTACAAAATTTAAAGTCTATCTACATAACCATAAACCAAAAGTGAACAAAAAGGAAGGGGACCAACAAAGTGCTACAAAATATCCTCTCAAAAAGAGGACTGACACCCACCATGTCACCACCGAAACCTATCCCAAAAATGTAAACAACTAGTAAGATTATCCACTGCCACCAAGCGAGGCATTTCCTTTAACTAAGTCAGAAAAAACATGGTCTACGTAAACCCATTTGGTGTATGTAGGAAATGATCTCACTTTTCTAGTAGGATCCCACCAAGTGTTCCATGTATATCCATTATACGAAAAATAAAAATTCTAGTTTTGAAGGAAAGGAACAATTTATCTTTAAAAAATGACTTAACTTTGATAGGAAGGTAAAATATGAAAGAATAACTAAAAATAGATAAAAGAATAGCACAAACACTATGGAAAATACATAAGTATCTAGTGTTTGTGGGGACCTAGGATCCTCTTACTCTTGATGATCGACCATTCACAAAGATGCATTCTCCTGCTTGAGCCAACCAATCCACACCATCATCTATATTTTAGTTAGTTTTGTCATGTATTCCTAATAGGTATATCGGTTCATTCCTAGCATAATTTTCATAATATTCCTGCCAAAAGAAAGAACACACAAAAACCATAAAAATTCAACCAAAAAAATCTTATTAGACCCACTTTAGGTCACTAAAACCACTGGGTATCAAGAAACCCAAGAAATAAGAAAGGAGAAACCAAAGATAATGAATAAGAGACACTTACTTGTAGTTTCTTGGAAGAACTAAGCTCAAACCACCCAAAAATTGGAGCCAAGAGGGAGTGGAGGAGTTTTGGTGCACCTAAGGGTGGAGGAGTCATGAATGGAGGAAAAAAGAGGGGGTGGAATGGGTTTAATCTGGGAGGGGTATAATTAGAATTTCATTATTTGTAAAATCCAGGCAGACCGCACGATTTTCCAAACTGTGCACCAACCGTGTGGGTGTGTTTTTCTAGACAGGTAGATATCGCATAGCCCAGGTCACACAGTTTCAAAAACCATATGCCTAAACTTGTGGGCTCTTAGGGGCCACTTCCTTGGGACACATGGTCTTTTGAGGTTAGGTGCACAACCGTGAGCCTAACCGTGCGAGCTCCCCAGTACCTCTGTCAAGATATGCACGATTTTTATTGTTTGGCGTGCAGTTTATCCTAACTGTGCGCCAACCGTACACCAGCCTATGTCCCTCAATAAATTCCATTTTTCAAATAAAAACACCCGAAGAAGCTATGAAATAAAATAAAGACAAAAAAATAACAATTCATACTTGAAAATAGAACTGTGGGTGTGACATTATTTATCTATTAAAATAACAAAGTTTAAGTCAGCTCTATACCTCTGTATCAGCTATCTGACTCTTTTAGATCTCCACAATTCAGTATGAAGATCTACTCTCTTTGGATTTGAAACCTTCAGAATTTCATCCTCCAGAACTCTAGACTGAGCCTCATCAGTTTTGAAGCTTTCAGGTATATCTTCCTTTAGTCTCATTATCAAACCCCTAGTGCTTCCCTTTAAAATTTTATGTAGATTTTATGAATTTATGATATACTCATATCCATCTGAACTCTTCAAAATTTTTAAACTTTATGTTCCCTCATTCAGATCAATTTGAACTGAATTTGACTCTTCATCTTTTATTTTCTTCTCTTCTGAATTCTAGCCCTTCCACAAGACCTACTCATTGAAGAGCGCATTCCTATTTCTGATCGCTTGTTTTTTCTCATCATGTCAAATTCAAAAAAAAATTTCATATCTCTATCCTATAAAAAAACTTGTGGAAGATTTTGCTTCCAATTTATATCTATCCTTGGGATATAGATGTGTGTAGACTAAACATACAATGACCTTGAGGTGAGTTGAATCTGGAATCTTTCCTATCCATAAAGATTCCGACAATTCTTTTTCCATTAGCGTTGAGGGGATTTGATTGATTAGATAGATTGTGGTATTAACTGCATCCAACCAAAATACCTTGGGAATTATTGAATACAGCTTCATGCTCTATGACCTTTAAAACAATGTATGATTTATCCGTTCATCTCGCCATTTTACTTAGGCATTTTGAGTACAATTTTCTCATGCATAATGCCTCTTTTTCTACAAAAGTTTCAGAAAATTATTCTAGTGTACTCACCTCCGTTGTCTGATTTTAAACATCTCAACTTTAACCCTATTTCCCCTTAATCCATAGTTTTCTATTTCACAAACACCCCAAACAGATATGACTTATGTTTTAGGAATTATACCCATGCTTTTCTTGTGGATTTTATAATTAATGTCCCAAAGTATTGTGATCCTCCATGATATTTAACTCATGTAGGTCCCCAAACATCTATATGTACCAGCTCCAACTTATGGATTTTCGATGTTTTTTCACTCGTGTTAAATCATACCTTCAATTTTTTTTTGAGTATGAAACTATCACAACTTTATAAGTTTGAATGATCTATCTTCAGTATTCCCTTCTATGCTAGAACTTTCATACATTTCCCATCGAGGTTCTCAAGTTGATAGTGCCGCAAATATGTACTTCTAGAAGTTGAAGTTCTGGTGAGGGTAGCTCCAACTTCCCTTCCGGTCATATACAATGTGCCATCCTTTACACCTCTTTCTATGACCAAAGAACCATGAGTGATATTCCACACTACCTTAGAAAAGTTTATTCTATATCCAAATTAATCCAACTGTCCCACTGAAATTAGATTTTTCCATTGACTTGAAATATGCTTATCTGCTTTTAGCTTAAATACACTACCATTCTTTAACTAGGTTTTCACACCCCCCTTTCCCATAGTGTCAAGAGATTTATAATTCACTAAATGTAGTCCCAAAACTTATGGAAACATAATTTTTTATGCACCACTTTTCATCAATGGAGTGGAATGATGAATCAGAATCTACGATCCAAGACTATATTGGTGTATTGATACTCACAAGTAGGTTTGCACTACTCTTAACTTCTAGGTTCATAGATTTTAATCCTCCGGAATTTGGTCTTCAGAAATTTCCTTTGTGCTCACAATGATCCTTCCTAAGATAACCTCTTTTGTCATAGTGCCAACATGCTGGTCCGGGTTCGGTAGATATAACAACCCATACTTTACATACATTGTTATTACTTTAGAATCTAAGCATATTTATTACAACATATAAAAAAACCATGATAGGACCATATAGGTATAGTGTCTTTAGAAACTGGGAAACATAAACAACTGGTTTATAAAGCATCTATATTGTCTCCCGTTTATTTCATCATATCTAGAGTCCATTTTGGCATATCCTACTTAATACCCATCTTCCTGACCTGGGGAAAAGAAAACATACAAAAGGGTGAACTCAAATGCTTAGTAAGGGTAAAAAAGGAAATATCAATCATAATAACATAACATTTTGAAAATCTTAACCAGCAAAAGAGATTATAATATCATAACATGGGATAAATCATAGTAGTGAAATGTAATCCCAATAATCATAACATAAAACATGAAACTTTGTGGCATAGACACATAATCATTGAAAAATCATTTCATATTAGTCAAGACTCATTTCCAAGACTATCATAGTGGACAAAGTCCATTTCTGAACTGAGTTCACTCCTTGTTCCAGTCCTGTATCACTGAAAAGGATTAACTTGTCGTTCCAGCCATGTATATGTCATGATTTATAAATCTTTACCCAATGAATTGGAGGGATATATAGGTCCCACCCATCTCATAATGAAACCATTCTTATGTGTGCCACAAAATCATAAATCATATATCATAGCATAAACCATGTAATAAATATGGGATTATTAAACATCATGCCATCATAACATAATCCATATAAGATAAAAGGACTTCAAAAAAATAATTCCATCATAACATAATCAAATCAATGTAAAAATAGGTATATAAACAGAACCCTATATTATCTTAGATGTAAAATAATTTTGATAAAACACTTGAACTCCATTCTTGAGGAAAATATCCTTTCTACTTCAAAAACATTTTTCCTTTCTTAACATGTCATAAAATTTTAAACTAAAAGAATTTAATTAAAAATAAACTTGAAAACTTTTAAAGTAAGTTTCATGGAAATAATGTTCTATGAAATCATAAAAATCTATTCAAGCCATATAAGTTAAAAAAACATTCTTCTCATACTTTGGCGGGAAAAGTCAAAAAGTATCTCGTACTGAAAACGACTAAAGATTCATTTCATATCTTTTAATAAAATTCACCAATAGGTGAAATTGGATTTAAAAAATTGTAAGAGGATAGAAATAATATTACATATTGAGGAAACATGGATGTGGATGATAAATATTCCCCAGTAAATTCTGAAGTATAAACAATCTCGGATAAAAATGAGATTGTGAGATTTTCCCTTAACTTAGGTCTGATATGATTCGTATGTATCCAAACCTCCTGTATAATGATTTAAATAATGTCATTGAATTATTATAGAATCATATTCATTGTTATGATGTCATATATGTTCATATTCTTATCTTATTATTAGTAATATTTCAATACTACTTGTTATTCGGGTGTTCATTGCTTTATGTTCTTATGCGTGTTTTGTTGAAGAGATTCTTATTACTATTTTTAGGTTATAGATACCTAATTTAAATAATGGTATTAGTGTAATATATATAAAATTTATTAATTAAATTCATTTATATAATCATTATTCAATGAATATCATGTAGAACGAGTCGCATCACATCATGGAGATGGTAGGCTGTACGTACGCACGAG
Source organism: Viscum album (assembly GCA_963277665.1). Classification (NCBI taxonomy): domain Eukaryota; kingdom Viridiplantae; phylum Streptophyta; class Magnoliopsida; order Santalales; family Viscaceae; genus Viscum; species Viscum album. The sequence continues at coordinate 626,466,359 of OY728132.1, forward strand.
CGATGATATCGTTCCCATAATTATATTAATGGAATTGGAGTTGATGATATAATATTTCAGAATCAGTATCATGTTATAATAATCATAAATAGTTATTTTTTACACCATTATACCCATCTAAGTAAGGTGATGGTGGAAAATAGATTACACCACAGCGTGGAGATGGTATTCCGTACGTACGCACGCGCGGTGATTTCATTTTCCATAGGATGGATAGAAGGTGAAATAGAGTTGTTTCATATTTATAATAAAATATCAGTATATGAGTGATACTTATGTTATTACTTTATAATGAAACAAATAAAGAAGATGAAGTATAAGAAGAAATAAACTTGAAAGAATCGGTAGAAGATATTACCTCTTCCTTGACATGTCTCTTTTAAACTTCCTCTTAGGGCACTAGAGTTGGTATTTTGAGAAGACCAGAACCTCTATGATATAACTAGAGATGTTGATAAGATAAATGGTCAGAGTTTTTCCGAGATTTAAGGCTCAAAATTGTGTGAAGAGGAGAGAGAGGAGGTTCTCTTTTATAAGGGAGGAGAGGGGCACCTTTGGAAACCTAAAAATATTAATTTATAATAAATTCATATTTGGTTTATAATGGCTCCAAAGTAACTTATTTATAGGATAGGGTTGGGATGGGTCTAAATCCTCTCAACCAATAGGTTTTAGACAAGTTTAATTTACCATTTTAACCTTATTATTTAGATTTAACTCTAAGTTAAATAATTTAACTTTTACCGTGTCTTTTTGTATTCTTACACTATATGGTTAATAAACTTACTATAAACTGCCAATCGAACCCCAATTGGTTAATTAATGTAATATATATTATTATATAAGTCTTTTGGCCGAACCTTAGATTTTTAGGAATAGAATATCAATTAATAATTTAATATTTGTTTTAAAAAATCTTTTATGTCAATTTTGACACTATTTGGTATTTTGTTTTTTATAATTTCATAACAGCATTATTAATTCAAAAAACAATTCATCTAACCAACCCTAATATGTTATATTAACCTAGAAAATTATTTTAATTCCTAAAAAGCCTCAAATTACATTTATTTGGGTATTTATAATATCAATTATGTTAATATTTCATTAATAAGGTAATTACTGCATCATCATTGTGTCATTAATAAATTAAATTATTTATTGTCTAAAAATTATAAATAAAATACCATTATGTATGAAATCTATTTATATTTCTAATTAATATTTATAGTTGAATTTATCTTATGTATAACTCTATATTAAAAATGTTTTACTTATTAAACTTTGATTTTAATTCTTTTAACTCTTCTTTGAATTAAATAATAATAAATGTCCTAATCTTATCCAAGTGGACCTAAAGGGTAATATTTTATTCCTAAGGTTTTTTTGGTCGAATTAAACTTATCCAATAGAATTAGTACATGTGTTAGAGTAAGAATAATATCATTTTTACCCTTAATTATCCTATTTACTTTTAACCGTGGTAAATAAAAGTAAAAGTTACTATTCACCAAAAATTATTTTTATCTTATTGAACCACATTTTACTTAATGATATCAACCGTGTCTCTCAGATTTTTTAAATTCCACTCACAAAAGCGGTAAAATTAAGTTTTATGCAAATTTTCAAATTCTCCTAGGAGGTGGGTAAAAGGCGGTCAAAAGATCAATACAATTTTTATATATCTAAAATTATTATAAAATGACTCCAATGAATTACATTGAACTTATATAGGTATTTTTTATCTATTTTGACCTAAAATAAATTTAAATAAAATAAATGATTATTTAAATAAAAAGTCGGTTTTAACTAATAACTCAGTATTTTCACTATTCAAAAATTGAAAGTTTTCAGAAAAATACCAAAAATTCACCCTAGGATAATTTCGATATTCTGAATCCAAAAATGAATTCCATTTTGAAAGATAAAATTTATAAAATTTTAAAAAGTGGGTATTACTATTCATAACAGCTAGTTTATATAATATTTTAATAACATATCGTTGTTTAGTGAAACTCAGTATTGCGTAAAATGCAAGCTATTGAGGAAGGTTTCTCTTACGTGTAAAGAAATCCAAGACAATGTTGTGTGTAGTGAAATATTCATTTGATGTTGCGTATAACATAATAAAAACAAAATATTTCTCATAAAATCTCAGGGTGTTACAGTAGACTTACCTCTACTTATCTCTCTTAACTTCCCTTCTGATTGCCTTTAACTTCTTTGATGAGGTGAACAACCTCTTCCATCTGTATTCAACACTTCACCAAAAGGTTCATAAAACTCCCTCCTCTGAAGATCTTCTTTCAAAAATAAGTTCCAGACATTCTCAAAGATCAAGTCATTTTTTTCATCAGAGTTACTCATTGTTGTCACCATTATATCCCATGATTATAGTAATGAAGATAACAATAGTATGACCCATGTGATTTCCTCGTACCGGTTTATCAATAAGTAACTAGTTCAGTAGTCCAAAAGGCCTCAAGCGCACCTCCCCGTATGTTGGAGGCTACCGACTAGTAGTGAGGGTGTATGGTGGCAGGGTGGGGTGATTAAAACCTCTGCATCAGAGTGAAACAAAAAAAAATAAGACAAAACAATCCATCCAAATAATAAATAAAATATACATAATGGAGTAAATCTACACTATAGATGGATGATTCCATGGTGGTACAAAATATAAGTCAAATGTGACATGGAATCAGTCATACAAGAAATAATTTTGTAAGACCAAATAAAAAAATACCAAAAATTGCTAATCTCTATGATAATCCTGAGTCCCAACTCGATCCTATACTCTCATGCTTCAAACCTAATATAGAAATCAAGCATCCACAACAGGACGCTTCTCTTTGTCATTTCTTGCATCCATGAAATCTTTCCAGTTACCAAGTGTCAGCCCGAACAGAGTGTGAGTACAACTCAGTAGGCCATAAACAATGATGTCTAATGAAAATTCTATTTGTGAATATAAAATATAATGGTGTACAAATAAAATAATTTTAATTAGTGTAGTAAGAAAACATTTTTAATCTCAATATCCTTGTGGGATTTCTGACCGACGCTACCTTTTTCAGTCTAATCCAGATTTCTTTGATCATGTGACCTTTTAATTGGTGAGGAGACCCTAGGAATGTATCCAAGGCAACCAATAATAATTAATGACAAGGAGTCCATAGAACTAGTCCAAACATTCTTAAATAATAAAATCATTTTGAATCCACAAAATTGGTCCATGGAATTGTTAACTTTTAGATTTCAATCCAACTTATGGTGATCAATCCATGATTTTTAACACATTGGTTTTGAGTGGAATTCAAGGGATGGACCCTTGAAATTCACTCCTAATATTTTCTAACCAAACCAAGGAAAACTATCCTTGATTTTCAGGGTATGTCTCGATTGGAATTCAAGGGGATAACCTACAAAATTCATTATCAGAGGACATCAAGCCGAACCTGGGGAATCATCCTGAGAATCCTAGTTTTTTGAGAGATCTAGATGAATCCACAATGACTATCCATGACATTCAAGAGAGTATGAAACTAACCTGATCCAAGGTAGGTTTACCACTTGACATTCACATCAATGAATTAGGTGACACCCTATGAGTTCTCTAAAAGCATTCCAAAGAGGGAATATATGGCTTTCTCAAGACATGTAACACCTTTGATAGTGTTATGAAGTTATATAATTAGTAACCAAGGGAACCGTGGTAATTAGTCATAATTTTGAAGTAAAATATTCATGTTAAGGCTTTTATCAAAATTAAATCACAACCTTTTAAATGTCTTCCCAGATTGTCCATGAGATACCCACATCATTTCACAGTTCAATCAGTCCATTCCTCTTATAATTAGATAACAATTATGGTATTTGGGCTCTATAATTTATCTAAGACACCCTAATTATCTTAACCATGTTTAAGTTACCCAAGACATACCCAAAGTCCCATCTTACTAATTCCATATTTTAAGTGACACGCCAAACACACCCTAAGGGATGGTTTTAAAAGATAATTTGGGGTTTTCCTAAATGCCACACCAAACACACCCTAAGGGGTATTTTGGTTAGACTTGAGGTACGATTGTCATGGGTGTTAGGACAAACACATCCTAAAGGATGGTTTTAGTTGAGGTTTTCAACCAGTAATGATGTTTGGGAGGACTATAGTACATCAAGGTTGGGCTTAAGGTGACAAATAACAGGAATATAAATTCCAGGGTTAACACTCGGAAATACCGATCTGTAACATGACATATTTTATAAATGGAAAATATTTTAGGTAAAATCATGTAGACCACCTACCTAGGGCTTATGGAAGACTCCTTTTTCGATAATGACCTCATATTTTAGTTGTAACGAGAGAAAATGAAGAACTAAAAAAACTTCAAAATAGGGTATTTACGTTAAACTTGGTGGGTGAGATGGAGAAACAAAATAAAAAGATTGGAAGGTAGTGAAGTGATATAATTTTTGAGAGCCTTCCAACATGATAGAATATAATGAAATTGGAGGTTGGATAAAGTTATTCCACTCAAATACTATAAAGAGGAGAGGATAGCTCCTAACACTGAAACTACTACCCAAAATGGGGTGAAAAACGAGTTCAAGAAGAAATAGGGTTGAAGGGGTAAACGATCATTTTCCACTTAAAAAACCATCGAGACTCCAATAACTAGATAGTGGGTATCATTGGCTAGCCAGTGGGGATTTTGGTGCCTTACCTGACCTACATGAATCCCACCAGCCAGTCGATGGCACTGCAATGCTTGGATTTTATGCCCCAACCTCCACCAACTCTTCTTGAACACCTATGTGATAACTCGAACCCCCTTGGTCACTTCTTAAACATCAAATTCAAGAGTCTTTGGAAGAAATTAAAATTATTTATACCTCCTTGAATAATTGGGATCTTATAACCCATATATCATCTATGAAGGTCACCTTCATAGACTTTATTTGGCTCTTAATCATGTTGAAATAATTCACATGATCAGTAGCAGACCTCCCTTATGATAGCCTCATGTTGAATATTTGTCACATTAAGAAAACATTTTTGAGTGATGTAGGATTCTAGTACAAATATTCTATTGGAATCATGATGCTCCCGTAAATGTACCAAGATACTGCCTAGCCCCTACACTCGGGTAACTAAGCTCTTAACTGGGATACTCAACTGCGCCAAGTATCGTGGATATCTCTCCTAGTTAGCTGGGGATTTGTTTCTCCATTCCAGATAATCGAACCCGGGGATGACTGACATTTAACCAATCAGGGAGGTTCTCTGGTACCACTACACTATATGGATTAGTGGTACTATAGAAGCTTCTCGATTGGTTAAATGTCAGTCAGCCCTGAGTTCGATTCTCTGAGAAGGAGAAATAAATCCCCAGCTGGCTAGGGGAGACATTGTAACATCCCAGGTAAATAAAGAATATGAATTTTTGGTATTTATTAATATTTTTGAATTAAATATTAATTTTAATTTCAAGATGATTCAATTTCCAATAGCTTACTCAACACACAACAATAAGTTTCTTTTAAATCTAACATTGCACAAAACTTTGAGTTATACCGAAAAATAATATAATATAATTATTATTTTAAATGGTAGTTAACGCCTAGCCATTTTATTAGAGGGAATGAACAGAACTAAAAAAAATATGATTACTCAAGTTTTTAAAATGTTTTTACTGTTATCCAATAAATTTTAGAGTCTTAAAATAAGAATGAATCTGATTTTAAGCATGAAATACTCTACTATTCTTTAAAAGGTCGATTTAACGCCTTTTGATGGAGAACCCTTTTTAAATCTAATTTTTGTCACTTTTATATGTTTTAGCTAACAAAATAAACTTTTTATTTAGAATAGGGACATAAAAATTTACTTTGGGTAAAATTTTGGTATTTTTCTGATAATTTTCTTTTTTGGATGAATAGTGAAAACTACTGCATTTTAATTCAAAGATGTCCTTTAATCTAATTTATTTATATGATTATACTGTCATTTTTATTGGTTTTAAAGTTTAGTTAGATTATATTTTTATCATTAAATCTAATTTTTTTCATTTAAAGTTATTTCACTTTTTGAAATTGGACATAAACACATGTCAATATTTTGGTAGTTTTTACTTATTAAAAACACGTTTTTTGGTTTTGACAACGAGAACTAATTTTAAATTAATTTATGAAACTTATATATTTTTAATTTGAAAAAATGGATTCCATATTTGGAATCATGAGGTCCAAATTGTGTAAATAGGTAACTTTTATTTTTAGACATTATGAATAGTAATTTCAGTAAATATTTTATTTATCATGGTTAATGGGTAAATCTGGTAAATAAGGGTAAAAAATAATATCATAATAATAATAAATTACCCTAACATATGTCCTAACCCTATTTCAGATATATTTTTGACCATGGGAATCCTTGGGTCGATTTTGGGACCCTATGGAGCCACTTGTAAGTGAAAATGACATTTTATAAATATTAATTTAAAGTTAAGGAAAATGTAACATAAACATATATCTTTTAGTAAAATAATTTTTATATGGGATTATACAAGTGATATTTTCAACTATAAATATTAATTGTAAAGAAAAAAATATTTCATACATCACGGTATTTTATTTATAATTTTTAAACATTAAATAAATAAATTTAATTATGAAAAAATGGTGATGCAGTGATTGCTTCATAAATAATTGATTCAAATAAATGATATTATAAATGTTAAAATAAATGTAATTTTGTTATTTTTATTTCATCCACGAATTTTTTAGATTACATTTACATGTTATCTTTGTATTAATGAAGTTTTTTTGAATCAATCAGGTTGATATGGATTTTTAAAAAAGTCATGATATGAATAGTGTCAAAATTGACATAATTCATATTTTAAAATATAAAATATTTAATTAAATATTATAAAATTAAAAAAAATCTAAGATTCATCAAAATATTTATCATAAGTCTCAAATTTTATGAATGACTCTATTTTAATATTTTTAATTTTTGGTAACTATTTTGATTTTCAAAGTATTAAATGCTTGATAAAATGGTAAGAGTAGAAAAGGGTTAAATAAAAAATATAATGATTAAAAAATATCCAAAACCTTTCCAATTATTATTGGATGATTTTATTTAGTCTTTTATTCATATTATCTTATAATTTAATGAGTTTTGGATCTTTTGAAAGTGAGAATAATTTTATAATAAAATAATACTTTCAATTTTTCCTAAAGAGCCCCTCCTCCATATTATAAAAGGTCACCACCTTTAACCCATTACAAACACCTATAAAGCCCCTTGGATCATCCAAACTCTACTAAAAGAATCTTCCAAAATCCCCCTATTCTTCTTAGAATCTTTTCTTTAGGTAGAAGGCAATTCAAGAATGTCTTTTGGCTCAAATCCAAGAGAGTTACACGTTTTAAGAGGTAGCATATTCTCTAAAATTCCTTTCCATTATTATACTTCCTCACTCCTTATTATATTATTTTTATTTTATTACATAAAAAAAACAATATCCTCAATATAATAGGTTATTTTTATGAGAATTATTCGAACTACACTTACACACACCTTCGTCTAATGGGTATAGAACATACTATTTATGTAGACGACGAACTACTACCTCACGAAACGATGATTGTTCAATATTCTCCTACCACCTCTCAGGGTGACCATTATGATGGAGCTATAATTATATATGATATTTATTATATTTATTTTATCTCTATTCTTCTATAATTATCATTTATAACATACCTTTAGGCTTTTCATGTCTTATAAATACAATAATTTCATTTGAAGAAGTGCAGACTAGTGCCCACTTAAAGTGATATGACTCATTCACGCTATACATGGAATGTATAAAGGATGGAATTAATGAACATATGTAAAATATATAACATAAATATTATAATGAACTTATAATATACCTATTTATCATTTAGTTTTCATTCCTTTAAAAATGAAAAAAAAGAAATGAATGTAGCGTTCATGCCTACGTACGACTTACCGTCTACATGAACGGTGCATTTCATTTTCTTATATCCAAATATTATAGAATATTATAAATAAATATATAATAGATATAAATATATAAATACTGGATATATATGATATTTAAACCATGAATACAAATTTGGAGATAATGGACTTTTGACCACATGGACAATTTGTAATTATAACAAGTTCATTTTTTACTCAAGTTCTGAACATCGATAAAATGTATGATATGAACTCAAATAATTAAATAATTTTTATAGAAAGGTAATAAGATATATAAAAGGAATAATAAACCTAAAAAAATTTCTGAATCAAGTAGAAATTTACTTAAGTTTATTATTCAGGAAGAACAAGGAACATATGAGAAAAGTCGGACTCGAGATAAGAGAACTTCTTAACCCAAATTAAATTCTTTGAGTTGATATTATACTTCTTGTCATTATATTATTATGTAATAAATGAATTTTTATATCTTAACTTGTATTTATACTTTATTTTTGTGTGCTTATAGTGAATACACATAATCAATCTATTTTATTTACAAAATGATCTTTGTAAAGGAACTGTTCACCCTCATCTTTTAGTCGACGACTTCTTTTATGTTATATATTTTAATTTAAATTTTTATATGTTGGAATATGTTCTTCTATATCATTATTTATGTCTATGTTATGAGATACCATTTTTTCTCTCATCAACTCATTTTCTAAATTTTTACATGATGTTGTTATACTGCCAATTTTTTGTAAGGGAATTCCTAAGTTCAATTTCCTCTCATTGGGTTTTACGCATACTTTGTTGATTATATTATGAAAATATTATGTGTGGAATCACTATTTGTTTATTTATGTTGTAATTTCCACTTTTTTTTGTGTGTATATACTATTTATACACATAATCTCCCCATTGATAAATTCTTACATCATTGATACAATCTATGGAAGGGACTACATATCAATCTCCTTTCATTGAGGCATAACTTGATATTGTGAACTTTTATTATCCTATAAGGTTTATATACAACCATTTTAAAATTCTATATCATTAAATTATATATTCTTATGATATTTATAGTTTTCTTTTGTCGTTATTTTTTAATGATTTTTATTCAAGTGTTTCTCAAGTGGTAAGGGATTCTTTAATTAAAACATCGTTTTAAATGTTTTAAATATTTAATATTCTAAATATTTCACTTTCATGTCCATGTTTTAGAAATGATTTTAAAGATTTATTTATATGAACATTAATGTTTTAAAATGACATTCCTTTAAAAGTTTCAATGTGGTATGGGGCACTTTGATTCAAAAATCTTCTTTTTAAATGTTTTTAATGCGTGTGTTTTTTTAAATGAATTGATTATGTCAATATCTTGAACTGATATCTTTTTATTGCAATGCGGAAATGTTATCTTTAATTTATGCTTGTTTTATGTATTATGATTATGTTATGGTTCTTGGGAATTGTTTACGTATATGGTTGGTTCCGTGATATACCTAGTGCAGGTGAGCCCAAGATCGCTCTCCAATGCATTGGGTAACGTGAAGGAGGTGAACATTAATATTTCTTCTAAGAGATTTAGGGAATATACTATGAAGGGTATTCCAAACATAACTCCCTACTAAGAATTGAAATCTACAATGTAATTATGTTATGTATTCCACAAGTTACCTTAATGATTTATGATTTCTATGTGCTATTAATAAATCTTATGATTTCATGAGGTATGTTAAGGATATTATGTTTTGTATGTATTGATGGACTAATGTTTTATTTCTTTATTTTATAACCCTTATTGAGATTTTTATTCTCATCCCAAGTTTTTGAAATGTTTTTCATAGTTTATAAGGAAGGGTAAGATAAAGGAATAATTCAAGAATATTTATATCAAGAAATAATTCTTTTTTTCTTTTAAGACTTTTTATTTTATTAAAAAAATGGATACTGAGTAGAAGTGTCTACTTTGTAATATTTGAGATGTAATGTAATATTTATGGCCTAGTTCTATAAAACTTTAAACCTAAAAAAGGTTCTCAATGTTAATTCTTGATTTAACTCAAGATTATGTAATGTTTAAGGCCGGGGCCTTATAGTTGGTATCAGACGTCGGTTTAGATAACTTTAGAGGTTAGGGTGTTATTTAAGTATAAGTGACATAACCATAATGGTTAGCATATTAGAAAGAGTCATATTTATTTTAGATAAATTGAATGAGTTTAAGATAACATAAATAAGTATATCTTAGTATTTAACCTCCTCATAAGATATTATATGATGATTTTATTGATATACTCACAATAACCTTTTTGGTTTTAGTAAATGGATGGATTTAAAAGGCACTAAAGTAATAATGGATATGAAGAAAAATGTGATGATTTTATGAATAATAAACTGAATGAAATGGGAGCTTCAATGAGAACTCTTGTGGTTATTTTAAACCAAATATCTGGAGCCAAGATTGACCACCTGAACCTTAGTGATTTTTATAAGGCATCGTATATGCGAGAAACAAATCCCTATGGATTTTCAGGTAATAGTCATAAAGGTAAGTATATTAAAAAACCAATGTGTCAAGGATGTGGAAAGAAACACCTAGGAAAATTCTTAAATGGTACATGAAGATACTATATATGTGGTAATGAAGGTCATAAACAAAGAACCTTACATGGGAAAAGGGAGCATCTAGTTGACTCCAAGAAAGGGAAAGAAGTTCTTTCTAAGGGATCAATTGAATGTTTTAAATGTGGTGTGGGTGGTCATTATAAAAATATATGTCCTACAAAGAAGGTTCAGGAATGGGATCAGCAGGACCGTATAAATATATGTTTACCAATACCTAATTTCATTCCAATTGAGGATGAGGAAACTGACAATGACCAATGAAATGTATGGATTATTTCTTAGATGATGTTTTGATATTATTGAATCTTAGGATATGATTCAGGATTTTTTTATAAGAAATAATTATTACAGAATAAGTTGGATAAGAATGGTTAATGGATCATGAAGAACGTTTAATGAATAATAAGTCTACATATAAGGGATTCAAGAGTTACAGTATATTTTAGGATGATGAAATGCTTAAAAGTATTATGTCTCTTTTGATGATGAAATTACTTTGGAAGAATTTTTCTAGTATGTGTAACCCTGAAGTTTGATATATTAAAATGTTATTCAAGAAAGAATTATCTTTTCTTGTGTGGACATGATAGATAACCTTAGGGGTTCATATGATCTTTTGTTTTTTATGTCATAAATGGTTATTACATTTTGGGATGCAAAATGGAAGGTATTAGATAACCTTTGAGGATAAAATAGGTTATGGTTATTTTTGATGAAATTACCTTATTTTTGAGAATTTTATAATAATGGAATGGTTTTAGGAAAAGTTCAACCCATAGGATGAGTGACAACCCATCGCATTTGGACAGGCCATGAGAATCGAACCCACAACCAAAGGGCAATAAGGGTGCATCGCCTACGATTGGCCTACGTGAAGTCCCTAGTTAGTGCGACTTATTATTTTTAGTTAAATGATTTTATTGATCAAGAATAAGTTGATTCGGGATCTTATGTTTAATCAAATGGATATCCTTATTATAGAACATTATTCAATGATTAAGTGATAAAGGTTATTTTGGAAGATGTTTTCTCTTTTGGGAACACTATATGCCTAAGCAAAATAGAATACTTTGGGATTCCATTTGTGGAGTAATGGTTGAAATTTTATTTTGGAAGAATCTATGTTTTTATTGTGGACATATAGCGATTTGGGTTATTTATGGAAATGATTAACTTATCATAAATAATATTTGATTAGGTTAATTACTTTTACGTATGATACTTTAAGAGTATCCAATGTTATTTGGAGATAAATGTTAAGATTTTTGTGGAAGAATATGTGATAAAATCATTATTATTTTTTTGGGTTTCAAACTTAGTTTGGATTATTTTGAATAATTTCAAGGACAATTGTGTATTGAATGGTCTTTGTGTTGTACATCTCGTTCCCCTCGTTGTTTGATTTTCATGATCACAATCACCTTCTTATTTATCTAATATTGTGTTTTAAGTGTTGTGGATGATAGGCAAGAGATTGACAAAGGAATGGCCCAAGAAAGCATCTCAAGTGGACTGAAATTCAGTCCACCGGCCAACCGGTGTGATAGCACCGGCCAGCCGGTGGACCTGGCAGAGGCATTGCCCACTACCAGGCTCCACCGGTCAGCCGGTGGCTGGACCACCGGCCAGCCGGTGGCATCCAGCAAACAGTGCCAGCTACTGTCTCCCCACCGGCCAGCCGGTGGCCTCAGCACCGGCCAGCCGGTGGCACCTGGGCAGAAACTCTCTCCACTTTCCAAGGCACCGGCCAGCCGGTGGCCCTGTACCGGCCAGCCGGTGGAGCCAGTCAAACTAGCCGTTGCAGTTTGACCAGGCTGGCCCACTTGGCTCCCAACGGCTCTTTTAGCCTCTCCAACGGCTCCGAAGCCTCCCCAAGGGTTCCATGCCTATAAATAAAGGCCAAGGAAGCCCCGGACATCTACCGGAACCTTACTAAAGCCCACGGACACGTTGTTCATCATTTGGCGTACCTCCGGCGGACTTCCTTCAAGGAACCCTCCTTGCTCCAACAACTTCCACATCCAAGGAGCTCCACCGAAGAAGCTTGGAAGCGGCCTTCAACATCTCCAATCAATCAAAGGCGCCCAAGACTTCCTCAAATACGGTTTTCCTTGTTTTATTTATTTTGAGCATAAAATTGGGTTTGTGCCTACAAACCCCAAACTTTTCTCATTCCCCCTTTCTTTTGGGTTTCACACCACCATTAAGGTGTGAAGAGGTTTCTTCAAGCCTTTCCTTTTAAAAGGCTTGTGTTTCGGTGAGCTAGCCTTCACCCGTTAAAAAGGCTAGTGGGTTATTACTTAACCATTAAAAGTAAGTGGGTTCTTGCTTAACCAATAAAAGCAAGCTGTAATAGGTCCTAGTGCTACCTCAAAGCCTAGTGGGTTTCTTGCTAAAACCATTGAAAAGCAAGCGGTAGGAATCTCTCAACGGTTGAGTTGGGAGCGGATACGTAGGCCGGGTTTTTGGCCGAACTCCGTTATCAAGTTTTGTGTGTCTTGCCTCTTTATTTCCGCTGCATTCTTTACTTTGATTTTAATTTGTTTATCATTTTTTTTAAAAGGCAATTCACCCCCTCTTGCCATCATTCCCCGTTTTTGTTCCGACCCAACAATTGGTATCAGAGCGCGTATTTGAATAATTCCCTAACCGGTTTCAAATTAAAGATCCTATTTTTTTTTTGATGGCTTCTACCGCTTCTTCCTCTCAATCCCCCGAAGGACATTCTTTGGATCGTGCTCCATTCTTTGATGGAGCCGATTATACTTTTTGGAAAACCCGCATGACCACATTTCTTAAAAGTATTGGATATCCTATTTTTAAAATTGTCATGCATGGTTTTACTCTCTCTTGTCAAGATGAATCTCAATGGACCCCCGTAGACATTGCAAATTTCGAGCTTGATGACAAAGCCATGAATGCTCTACATTGTGGGTTAGATCGTAATGTTTTTTATTGCATTTCTTCTTGCACATCTTCTCATGCTATTTGGAAGCTTTTAGAACTAACCTATGAAGGTACTAGCAAGGCTCAAAAGCAAGAACCCGACAACAAGCAAGAACCCGATGAAAAATCCGTGCCCATTTTCCCACCTCACAAGAAAAGGGCCAAGAAGAAAAAGAAGAAGGCCTCAAAGGCAACATGGAGTGATAGCTCCACCTCTCCATTCTCCTCCTTCTCCTCGAGCGACCAAGGTAAAAAATGCCTAATGGCAAATCATGAGGTATCATCTTCCTCCTCTTCCGACTCCTCTTCCTCTTGTTCTTCAAATTCCAATTCTTTCAATCATTTGTCTTATGAGGATCTCCAATTTGCTAGAGATCAACTAGAAAAAGGTTTTCATGAGCTTTCTTCAAAATTTGTTTCTTTGAAAAAGAATTTCAAAAATCTTTCCTCCGAAAGAGACCAACTTCTCAAAGAGAAGGAGGAACTCTCCCTAAAAAACCAAAATTTTCCCGATGTTGATTCTTTAGAATCAACCATCAAAGACCTTAGAGAGACCCTAGCCAAGTTCACCCAAGGTGAACAAAATTTGACCAAATTATTGGGTTCTCAAAGGGTTTCTAGAACCACCAATGGACTTGGCTATACCAACCAAGATTCCTCCTCCCATGCACCCACTGTTTTTGTAAGGGGGAGCTCCGAATTTAAATTTTGTAACTATTGTAAAAAACCCGGGCACCTCATTTATGAGTGTAATTGAAAAAATGCCCGGTACGGCCAACCCAAATCCATTTTTTATTCGGACGAATTTTATAGGAGAAGACCCGCTATGAGACAAGTTTGGATTGAAAAATCCCTTCTTGCGAGTCTCTCCGGGCCAAAATTTATTTCTTATCCCCGGTGAATTATTGTTTTCATTTAGGGGGAGATTTTTCAAAACCTTGTCTTAGATTCAAACTTTTAATTTTCAATTCAAAATTTTCGATTCCAAATTTCAATTTCAACTCTTGGTATCAAATTTTCAATTCAAAATTCTCAATTCAAAATTTTCATTCAAAACTTTAAATTTCATTTGGTTTCAAATTTCAAATTTCAATTGGTTTTTGATTCAAAACTTTCAATTCAAAATTTTCATCTCAATTTTGATTCAAAACTTTCAATTCAAACTGTTATTCAATTTTCATTTCAAAATTTTCAACAATTGGTATTATTTTCAATTGGTTTAAAATCTTGATTTTCAAATCTTGTCCCTCAATCAAGTTTTATGCCCCATTCTATTTTGATAATCACAAAGGGGGAGAAATTTCTTGATTGATTGGGGGAGAATCCTTTTCATCATGCTTAGCATTTCCTTTCAATTTCGGTTTTTTACATTAATTGTTTTGGTGATTGTGATCATCAAAATAGGGGGAGATTGTTGTACATCTCGTTCCCCTCGTTGTTTGATTTTCATGATCACAATCACCTTCTTATTTATCTAATATTGTGTTTTAAGTGTTGTGGATGATAGGCAAGAGATTGCCAAAGGAATGGCCCAAGAAAGCATCTCAAGTGGACTGAAATTCAGTCCACCGGCCAACCGGTGTGATAGCACCGGCCAGCCGGTGGACCTGGCAGAGGCATTGCCCACTGCCAGGCTCCACCGGTCAGCCGGTGGCTGGACCACCGGCCAGCCGGTGGCATCCAGCAAACAGTGCCAGCTACTGTCTCCCCACCGGCCAGCCGGTGGCCTCAGCACCGGCCAGCCGGTGGCACCTGGGCAGAAACTCTCTCCACTTTCCAAGGCACCGGCCAGCCGGTGGCCCTGTACCGGCCAGCCGGTGGAGCTAGTCAAACTAGCCGTTGCAGTTTGACCAGGCTGGCCCACTTGGCTCCCAACGGCTCTTTTAGCCTCTCCAACGGCTCCGAAGCCTCCCCAAGGGTTCCATGCCTATAAATAAAGGCCAAGGAAGCCCCGGACATCTACCGGAACCTTACTAAAGCCCACAGACACGTTGTTCATCATTTGGCGTACCTCCGGCGGACTTCCTTCAAGGAACCCTCCTTGCTCCAACAACTTCCACATCCAAGGAGCTCCACCCAAGAAGCTTGGAAGCGGCCTTCAACATCTCCAATCAATCAAAGGCGCCCAAGACTTCCTCAAATACGGTTTTCCTTGTTTTATTTATTTTGAGCATAAAATTGGGTTTGTGCCTACAAACCCCAAACTTTTCTCATTCCCCCTTTCTTTTGGGTTTCACACCACCATTAAGGTGTGAAGAGGTTTCTTCAAGCCTTTCCTTTTAAAAGGCTTGTGTTTCGGTGAGCTAGCCTTCACCCGTTAAAAAGGCTAGTGGGTTCTTACTTAACCATTAAAAGTAAGTGGGTTCTTGCTTAACCAATAAAAGCAAGCTGTAATAGGTCCTAGTGCTACCTCAAAGCCTAGTGGGTTTCTTGCTAAAACCATTGAAAAGCAAGCGGTAGGAATCTCTCAACGGTTGAGTTGGGAGCGGAGACGTAGGCCGGGTTTTTGGCCGAACTCCGTTATCAAGTTTTGTGTGTCTTGCCTCTTTATTTCCGCTGCATTCTTTACTTTGATTTTAATTTGTTTATCATTTTTTTTAAAAGGCAATTCACCCCCTCTTTCCATCATTCCCCGTTTTTGTTCCGACCCAACACTTTGTTGAGCATTGTGTATTATTTTTTCAATTTTAGAGATTAAGAGTAGTATTTATTTTTATAAAAGATTATCCTTTTTGGGGATTATCTAATCTTGTACTAACCATTCTGGTTTTGGTTAATGTCTAAAGACAAGGGAAATATATAGTTCATCTTTTATGGATTATGCGATTCTCTAGAATTTGATTCTAGCGCTTCAGGTGTGACCAAGTCATCTTGAATACTCATCATTTGGAGAAAAACGAGTTTTTGGTAGAAACATATCAAAGGATGAAACTCTACTTGAAAAGTAAGTATATTTCCTTATGTCCTTAGTCAATCTCATAAATAAATTCTCCAACTTTATGAAATAGAACTTAAAAGAAAAAAATTTTTTGTTTAATTTTCCTATTGGGAAACCAATAATTGTTTAACCCATCACATGTTTGTGGTTTTATTATTGTTAACTTTCTCTTGATCATGTTTTCTATCACTCTCCATCAGTACATGACACTTAGTTTATCTTCCATATCCATATTTTCCTACATAGAATCCTAGTATGTGTTATCTTGGGTGACCTTTATACTTCTCTTTATTTATTTTAAAGTGATAGTTTTATTGACTCTTTTTCCGATGTGGGACTTTTATTGAAGTTTTTGAGCCCAATTTTAAAATTGCGAGGACACAATTCCCAAAAGGGGGAAGGAAGTAACATCCCAGGTAAATAAAGAATATGAAATTTTCATATTTATTAATATTTGTGAATGAAATATTAATTTTACTTTTAATAGGATCCCATGTCTGATAGCGTACTAAACACGCAAAAACGATTTTCTTTGAAATCTTACGTTGCACACAACTTTGAGTTGTACCAAAAAACAATATAATAATATTTTTTTTAAATGGTAGTTAACGCCTAGCTATTGTATTGGCAGAAATGAATAGAAATAACTGAAATATTATTACACATATTTGTTAAATGTTTTTACTTTTATCCAATAAATTTTAGAGGCTTAAAATAAGAATGAATCTGATTTTAAGCATGAAATACTCTAATATTATTTAAAAGGTCGATTTACCACCTTTTAATGGTTAACCCTTTTTAAATCTAGTTTTTTTTTAATTTTATATGTTCCATTTGACAAAATAAAATTCTTCTTTAGAATCGGGACATCAAAATTTACTTTGGGTAAAATTTTGGTATTTTTCTGATAAAGTTCATTTTTTGATGAATAGTGAAACATACTGCATTTTAATTCAAAACTGCTTATTAATCTAATTTATTTATATGATTAGATTGTACTTTTAATTAGTTTTAAAGTTTAATTATATTATATTTTTATCATTTAATCCAATTTTGGTCATTGAAAGTAATTTCACTTTGAAATTGAACATAAACACATGTTAATATTTTGGTAGTTTTTACTTCTTATAAACATACTTTTTGGGCACATAAGCCTCAACCTGGTTGGTGAGGACTCTTCAATGCATCCAGGCGACCCGAGATCAAATCCAAGAGGAGGCACAATTTCCGGGGGGTACTGTAACAGTACTATAATAGGTACTGTAGCAGTACTGTAGTAGGAACTGTGCAGTATTGTAGCAGGTACTGTAGTGGGAACTGTAGCAGGCACTATTTGACACTATAGCAGTCGGGAATTTTCCCCCATTTGGGCCTTCGAGCCACCTATTTGGTACCTAAGTCCTTTAAGGCCTTCGGGATACCCAATCCTTCGGTCCAATAAGGCCTTCAGGCCACCTCAAGGCCTTCGAGGCACCTTAAGTGCAGATGAAAACCAGACAACCTACAAGGAATAAGCTCTATAAGAGGATGAGTAAGGAGCTTTCACCACAGCAGAAGCTAAACAGATTGAAAGAATGAAAGGGTATGACACCTGCCTTCGGGACAAGCCTACGCATGCATGGTATAGCCTAGCTGAACATCCATGCGAAGGTGGAGAGCTGATTTCATGATGAAGATGCTGGGGAGGAGCAGTTTCAAGTAGTTAGTCTGGGTTGTATGTAATGTTTGAAGCATATGGGAAATGAATTCCTCTAAGGCCTATGGGCCATGTAATACATACGACTCTTGGTATTTTAAGGGTTTCACCTCACCCCTTGAATGGTGGATTATCAAAAATCAATAAAAAATGAAGGCCTTCGGGCCATTGGAACATACTTTTTGGTTTTGACAACGGGAATTAATTTTAAATTAATTTCTGCAACTTCTATGTTTTGAATTTGGAAAAATAGATTCCACATTTGGAATTAAGAGGTCTAAATTTTGTAAATAGGTAACTTTTATTTTTATACATTATGAATAGTAACTTCAGTAGATATTTTATTTACCATGGTTAAAGGGAAAATATGATAAATAAGGGTAAAAGAAATAATATTATAATAATTTTAAATTACCCTAACACATGTCCTAACACTATTAGCTGATACATGTCTGACCATGGGCATCCTTGGGTCGATTTTAAGACCCCATGGAGCCACTTATAAGTTAAAATGACATTTTATAAAAATTAATTTAAAGTTAAGGACAATGTAACATAAACATATATCTTTTAGTAAAAAACATTATATGGGGTTATACAACTGATACTTTCAAATATAAATAGTAATTTTAAATATAAGAAGATTTAATACATCATGGTATTTTATTTATAATTTTTATACATTAAATAAATAAATTTAATTATGACACAATGGTGATGCAGTTCTTCATTAATAAAGGATTTAAATAAATGATATTATAAATGTTAAAATAAATGTTATTTTGTTATTTTGATATCATACAAGAATTTTGTGGATGATATTTACATGTTATCTTTGTATTAATAAAGCCTTTTTAAATCAATCAGGTTGTTATGTATTTTTAAAAAAGTCATGATATGAATAGTGTCAAAATTGACGTAATTTATATTTTAAAATATTAAATATTTTATTAAATATTTTAAAATTAAAAAAATATAATATTCGTTCAAATAGTTATCGTAAGTCTAAAATTTTATTATTTACTCTTTATTTGGACATTTTTCATGTTTTTTAACTATTTTGATTCTCAAAGTGTTAAATGCTTGATAAAACAGTAACAGTAAAAAAGAGTTAATTAAAAAAGATAAGGATTAAAAAATATCCAAAACCTTTCCAATTCTTGTTAGATAATTTTATTTCAACTTTTATTCATCTTATTTTTGAATTTAATTATTTGTGTACCTTTTGAAATAGAAAATTATTTTATAATAAAATAATACTTTCAAACTTTCCTAAAGAGCCCATCCTCCCTCTTATAGAAGGCCACAACCAATAACCCATTACACACACCTCTAAAGACACTTTTATCATCCAAAATCTTCTCCAATAATCTCCCAACATCCCTCTATTCCTCCTAGATTCTTTCCCCTAGGCAGAAGGAAATTTAAGATATCATTTTGGCTCAAATCAAAGAGAGTTACACGTTTTAAGAGGTAGTGTATTCTCTAAAATTCATATCCAGTATTCTACTTATTCACTCCATATTCTATTATATTTATTTGATTACATAATAAAACCAATATCCTCAATATAATAGGTTTTTTTATGAGAATTACCCAAACTACACTTACACACACCTCCGTCTAATGGGTATAGAACATACTGTTTCTGTGGACGGCGAACTACTACCTCAGGAAACGATGATTTTTCAATATTCTCCTACCACATATCATGGTGTCAATTATTATGGAACTATAATTATATATGATATTTATTTTATCTCTATTCTTCTATAATTATAATTTATAACATGCCTTTATTATTTTCATGTTTTATAAATATGATAATTTCATTTGGGGAAGTGCGGACTACCACCCCCTCAAAGTGATACGACTCATTCACACTATACATGGAACATATAAAGGATTTAATTAATGAACTTATGTAACATATATAACATATATATTATACAGGAATTATATATACCGATGTGTCATATAGTTTTCATTCCTTTTAAAATGAAAAAAAATAAATGAAAGTTGTGTTCATGCGTACGTACGACTTAATGTCTCCATGAACGGTGCATTTCATTTTCTTATATCCAAATTTTATGGAATATTATAAATACATATATAATGTATACATATTATATTTAAATCATGAATAAAAATCTAGAGATACTGGACTTTTGACCACATGGACAATTTGCAATTATAACAAGTTCATTTTTGACTCACGTTCCGAACATACACAAAATGTCTGATATAAACTAAAATAATTAACTAATTGTTATATCAAGGTAATAAGTGATATAAAAGGAATAATAAAATTGAAAAAGGTTCTGAAGAAATCATAAATTAACTTAATTTTATTATTTATGAAGAATAAAGAAAATACGAGACAAGTCAGACTCAAGGTTAGGGAACTTCTTAACCCAAATTCCATTCTTTGGGTTGATCTTCTACTTCTTATCATGATATGATTATGTGAGAAACTAATTTTGATATCTTTTCTTGTATTTATAATTTCTTTATGTGTTCTTATAGTGAATACACATAATCAATCTATTTTATTTACAAAATGATCTTTGTAAGGAAACCTTTCACCTTCAGCTTTTAGTCAAAGAATTCTTTTATGTTTTGTCTTTTAATTTCAATTTTCTTATGTTGGAATATATTATTATATATCCTTATTGTTGTCTATGAGATGAGAGACCCTTTTTTCTCTCATCAACTCATTTTATGAACTTTTACGTGACTCCGTTATGCTGCTAAATTTTTGTAAGCAAATTCCTAAACTCAATTTCCTCTCATTGGGTTTTACACATACTTCGTTGATTATATTATGCCAAGATTATGTGTGGAATCATTATTTGTTTATTTATGTTTAAATTTCCAATACCTTTTGTGTGGATATACTATTTCTACACATAATTACCCCATCAATAAATTCGTACATAATTGATACTATCTATGCAAGGGACTATGTCTCAATCTCTTTTCATTGAGGCATATCTTGATATTGTGAACTTTTATTATCCTATAAGGTTTATATACAACCATTTTGAAATTTTATGTCATAAATTTATATATTCTCATGATATTTATAGTTTCCTTTGATGTTATTCTTTAATGATTCTTATTCAAGTTTTTCTAAAGTTGTAAGGGATTCTTTAACTAAAACATTGATGTAAATGTTTTAAATATTTAATATTCTAAATCCTTATCTTTCATGTCCATGTTTTAGAAATGATTTTAAGGATTTATTTATATGGGCATTAATATTTTAAAATGATATTCCATTAAAAGTTTCAAAGTTTTATGGGACACATTTATTCAAAAATCTTCTTTTTTAATGTTTTAAATGTGTTTTTTAAATGAATTGATTATTTCAATATCTTGAACTGATATATTATTATTGAAATGTGGAAATTTTGTCTTTCCTTTTTTCTTGTTTTATGTATTATTATTACATTATGGTTCTTGGAAATTGTTTACATATACAGGTGGTTCTATGATAAACCTAGGGTAGGTGAGCCTGAGATAGATCTTCAATGCATTGGGTAACGTGATGGATGTAAATGTTAATGTTTCTCCTAAGAGATTTAGGTAATATACTGTGATGGGTATTCCAAATGTAACTCCCTACGTAGTTGTGAAAGCTACAATATAAGTATGTTATGGATGCCATAAGTCACCTTTATGATTTATGATTTCTATGTGTTATTCATAAATATTATGATTTTGTGAGGTATGTTAAAGAGATTATGTTTTGTATGAATTTATGGAATAATGTTTTCTCTATTTATTTTATAACCCTTGTTGAGCTTTTTATGATCATCCCATGTTTTTGAAATGTTTTCCACAGGGTATAAGGAAGGGTAAGATAAAGGAATAATTCAATAAGATTTATATCAAGAAAATAATTCTTGTTTTCTTTTAAGAGTATTTATTTTATGAAAAAATGGATACTGAGTAGAAGTGTCTACTTTGTAATATTTGAGATGTAACGTCATATTTATGGCCTAATTCTCTAAATCTATCAACCTAAAAATATCCTCAATGTTAATTCTTGATTTAACTCAAGATTATGTAATGTTTAAGGTGGGTCTTATAGATATCCACAATACTCCACCCAGTTGAGTGGCCCAGTTAAGAGCCCAGTTACCTGAGTATAGGGACATGGGAGTATCTTGGTCTATTATTGGGAGCATCACAGGTCCAACAAAAGGCACCTTTTTAACTGACCTATGCCACTAACTGAGTCGTAGTCCATGCCAGGCCCCATGTCTGCTAACTCGTGGACCGAGACACTATGAAGTTATACCTCCATGTGGTAGGTACTATCCCCAGGACCCATCAGTATTTATCTCACCTCCCCCATGATTCGAACCTAAGAACTGAGGCATAACATCTACTAGGGAGCGTCATGAGTACCACTATACCATATGGCATAGTGGTACTCGTGATCCTCCCTGGTGGCTGTTATGCCCGAGGTTCTCGATTCAAGTGAATGGGGTGGTGATATAAATCCTAATGGGGCATAGGGAAAGTACCTACCACATGGAGGCATAACTCCCCAGTGGCGCAGTTTTCGAGTTAGCGACCACTGGGCTTGGTACGGACTACAACCTAGTTAGTGGTGTAGGTTTGTTAAAAAAGAGCCTTTTTGTTGGACCCGTGATGCTCCTAACAATGGAACAAGATACTCCCAATCCCCCACACTCATGTAATTGGTATATTAACTGGGCCACCCAACTAGGCCAAGTATCCTAGATATCTCCCATAGCCATCTGAGGATTTATTTTTCCTTCCCAGAGAATCAAACCCAGGGCTGACTGGAATTTAACCAATCATGGAGCTTCTCTAGTACCACTAAATATGGCGTAGTTGTACTAGAGAAGCTCCCTTGTTGGTTAAATAACATTCAACCCCAAGTTCGATTCTATGGGAAGGCAAAATAAATCCCTATCTGGCTAGGGGAGATATCCACGATACTCAGCCCAGTTGAGGGTCCCAGTTAAGATCTCAGTTACTAGAGTGCAAGGGCCTGGGGAGTATCTTGGACCGTTGTCGAGAGCATCACAGGTCCAACAAAAATATATCCCCTATCCAACTGGGGATTTATTTCGCCTCCCCAAATATTTGAACCTGAGGATGACTGGAATTTAACCAACTCGGGAGCATCTCTGGTACCACTACACCATATGGAATAATGGTACTCATGACACTCCTTAGTGGATATTATGCCTTGAGTCCCAGGTTTGAATCACGGGGGAGATGAGATAAATCCTAGTGGGTCCCGAGGACAATACCTTCCACGTGGAGGCGTAACTCCCTAGTGGATTGGATTGCGAGTTAGTAGGCATGGGGCATGGCATAGACTATGACCCAGTTAGTGGCATAGGTCTGTTAAAAAGACACCTTTTTTATTGGACCCATGATGCTCCTAACAACAGACCAAGATACAACTAGGGATTTATTTCTCCTTCCAAGAGAATCGAACCTGGGGCTGACTGGAATTTAACCAACCAGGGATATTCTCTGGTACCACTATTCCATATGGTGTAGTGGTACCATAGAAGATCCCCGGTTGGTTAAATGCCAGTCAACCCCAGGTTCGATTCTCTTGAAAATAAAATAAATCCCAAACTGGCTAGGGGAGATATACACGATACTCATCCCAGGTGAGTGGCCGAGTTAAGAGCCCAGTTACTTGAGTGTAGGGGTTGGGGAGTATCTTGGTCCATTGTTGGGAGCGTCACAGGTCCAACATCTTCTAATAATGCTAAAAACCACACCGCAATCTTCTTCTTTCATATGTTGAAAGAAACATTTTGTGCCAACATCCTAACTATACCTTAGGTTTTATTATCTAGATTTTCCCATTCCCCATTCTCCATTGACTCTTTCCTAACACCTTTCAACGAATCTTCTATGTCTTTCTAGATGAGATAACCCTCTATCTGCATCCTCCAAAAGTTAAAATCCATTCCATCGAATATGTCGATCTATAACTTTCCATATTTTGATGTCATCATCTTTTAATACAATGAATCCCATTGAATCAAAAAATATTTGACCAGGTAAGAATATTACCTAATCTACTTTTGATTAAAAAACTGAGCCTCTAAGAACCTCATGACACTCTAATAACAATTTTTTAGAATTCCACATTAAATTTTCACACCATAAGTTCGCTCACTAGAAGACCAAACTATTAGAAATAGGTCTCTGGAAGGAATTCTATTAATTTCATTATATTAAAACATTGGAGAATTGCTTCACTCAAATCATCACACTAAAATTGTTAATCAATCCTATTAAATCTAACTCACACAAATATTAATGTGAGATTACAAAAGGAAATAAAATTAAAGGGAATAACATGGTTTTATGTGGTTCAGAATTTTGTGCTATATCCACAGGGAGAGGTATCAATTTCCATGAAATAAAAAATACAAAGGTTATGATATCTTGTGGCTAGATAAACAAATATATCACTAACTCTAGTAAGTTCATGAAACCTTAACAAAGTGGAACCACCCCATTACTATAGAGAGTCCCACCTGGTCATCCAGTTGTACCAACTTCCAACATTTGCGGGAAACCATCTGTTTCATGGTTCAATCGATAACCCTCTATAGCTTTCTTAGTTTGATCGTTTGTCATTAGTAGAATGACAATGTTCCTTTCTCCTCACTCTATTCCTAGAAAGTCCATGCTAAGAGTTTTTCATGCATAAACCTCGCCCCCTTCCGATGATTTCAATGACGAATGAA
The DNA here is from genome assembly GCA_963277665.1 of Viscum album. Taxonomy (NCBI): domain Eukaryota; kingdom Viridiplantae; phylum Streptophyta; class Magnoliopsida; order Santalales; family Viscaceae; genus Viscum; species Viscum album. The sequence goes on from OY728132.1 coordinate 626,491,339, forward strand.
CTACCGGTGAGATGACCACTAGATAAGCATCCATCAGAAACACATCATCTTCCTATTAACACATCACCAAACCATTGAAGCCCGGTGCCGCTGAACTAAAAAGGCCGAAGGGTACTCTGGAGTTCCACCTTTTGATAGTTTTACCTATTTCAGCCATGCATGGAAAAGGGTGATCCCAGGGCCTAAGGATATTCTCAGAGGGATGTCCTTGACAATTGGAAACATAAGACACGTGTTAGGGGTTCTGTGAAAATAAAAACAAAAACTATGTAAGTAAAATAACCTTTTCATGATAGGATATTTTATTTGAATAAAAATGACATTGTTTTTGCAATTTAATGATGAAAATGAACATGTGATAAAATTTTTCAATTTGAAAATATATATTTTTGATCTTAAATTTTAAAAATGAATGTGTGTTTTTTTATAAGTAAATTTTTTTAAATTAGAATTGATTTGTATTTTAAAAGAAAAATTATAAAAATGCACATGTTTTTTTATCAGAAAATATGTCTATTTTTTGGTAATATGGTGTTTATCTAAAAATGAAATTGTTTTAGATATTTTTAATTTTAAATATTCAATTAGAAATATATTTTTAATATCTATTTTGGAATTACATGTGTATTTATGCTATCTGGATTAAAATTAATGGTTCATTTATAATTTCAAAGAGAATGACCTACTGCATTTGATGTATTTATTTGGTCAATTTTGGTAGGTGAATTTACTGGGTTGGGATGATGATTAAGCACAATTTTTGAAGTTTGATACACATAGAGGGGGGGATGATGGCCAAGGAATCATTTAATTTTTCTGAACCAGATTCATAATCAAGAGAACCATACCCTAACCTTGCTGCTGTCAATGCATATTCATAGGAGGAGCCACTTCCCAAGTCTATCTGGGTCACACTATTTTGTAATAAAGGAGGATTTCTGATTATTACTCTTAGATCAATGATAAAAATAAATTCCTCTACCCTCAATATATCACACCCATCAGTGGCTAGAGTCTACACCATTTTTGATACTGTGGGGGATTTTACAAAATTCATTTGTATTAGTAATAGAAAAGTAAGATTTTTTAAAGAAGTTCATTATGAAGATTCTCCACTTTTTTGCTATAAACATAAACTCTGTGGACATAGTGCCACTGCTTTTGGTTGGGCATATGTATTTTTGAAGATCAAGGGGATAAGGAGCGATGATGGTCACAATCCAATGGGGGAGGGTAGGATCTATATTGGGGTTTCATGACCCTCCATCACAATATTTCCCGATTTGGGTAACTTCCTCATGACTTTGTTCTCCAGCAAGGCTCATTGCCCAACATAGTGGATCAATGCACATCCACCCCTAAAAAGTCCATGTAATGGAAAGGGGGCTGGATGGGGATTATATACCATGCCCAAAACCCCTTCAGTCTCTGATGTGGGATAGGGAAATAATTTCCACAGTGAGACACCCATATGTCACATTGTGAAACCCCTGCATCCAACAACCATGGCCCATAGGGCATGCACTGTCATTAATTTGGGGCTCCAAAAGGGAGAAATAATGGAAGGATTTTCAGTTTTTAGATAGAGTTTATTTCATCTAGGGGAAGGCCAAGATGAAAGTGGTGGGCTCTTGCTGAAGGATTAAGTTGAAGTCGAACGCTATTCTAGATAATGAAGTTATTGAAGTCTTATGAGGTGCCTCAAGTAGTTGATCTTAGATATAGAGTGATCCCAAATTGGGTGTGGGGAAGGGTATTTAGATGAGTTCATTGGATTAATCCAATGGGTCACTATTCTAGTTCAAGGATTCAATCAGGGAAAGAACCATGCAGATGGATCTATTTCATCTGATGCAATTTATGCAGCTAGATCAAGTCCAGTCTAAGGGATAAATTTTGGTGGAGGACCAATCCACATTTTATGTTTCAGTTCAAACTAGTGATGAGTAGGTCTCTAAAAATAAATTTGAATAGGGGAATATGACTGAAGTTAGTAAGCATCATTCAAAATAGAAAGTGTATATGAAGAATAATACTTAGTGGTTTCAGATAAGGAATTTTTAGTTGAAGTACCTCCATGTCATGCTGAAGCTGTCAAAGTGAAAGATTTTCCTATTAGAACTAATGAGCATATTGTTGTGCGAGATCAAGATGCCTCACAATCTGTAGGAAAACTAGATTTCCCAGATAAATATAGTGATCTCCCCTTATCACCTAAAAAATCTAAAGTGGATAAACACTATAATACCTACAATCGAAAGGTTAAGAATCCTATCATTGATTCCAAGGGATTCACACTATATCAATAAAAGAAATTGAGATCATGTAAAAAATACCTGGGGATGAAAAATTCCATAATTACTAGATCAATCGATAAGTTACTTGGTGGTAAATCTCCCTCGGCCAACCTGACCCTGATAATGCTTGAAGAATATGACTCATTTTTTATTTCGCTGATGATGTTTGTAAGAAAGCTGCCAAAACTAAAGTTGTTATGTCTGATGAATATAATAAAAAATTGGTGCAACCTGGCCAAGATCCATTAAATAAATTCACAATGAATCAATGAATGTGGATATTGGATCAAGATTATTCTATTCATGCATGGATGGAAACTAAAAAAAATTCCTTAGATAAATATATTCTAGTTATGAATATTATTATAAAAAAATTGGCTGAACATGTTATTACTAATAATTTATCTGAAGTTTTTGAAACTAATATGAAAATAATAATCCATGTATTGTATTTATTATGTTACTTACCCTTGGTTAATTTTCACTTATGTTCCAAGGTTTTACTCTACCATATGTGTGGTTTCTTAAAAAAAATTGATAAAAAAATGATTCATGATTATGGGCCCATCCACTGCTAGCTAAAGTTATCTGAGGGCTGTTTACACCGATTCACCAAAAAAGCTATGATATGGGTTCATACCACTACCTTTCTTTGGTGTGTGAGGATGTACATGGAGTTCACGCTGCTCCATCCAAGCTCAATTTGGGGTCCAATGGTCTGTTTTGTTGTAATAGTGGGTGCCCTAGACCTGACTATGGAATACTTTTGATTACCATATCATGTATATAGTTAGATATACATGGTTTCCTCTTACCACTATAGTGTATAATTTTCTTAATCCACTATTGAAATGCTAATATCCATAGATTAATTGTCATATCAAAAGGTTATAGCACATCTCATGCTATAATGAGAACCTCGAGATACTATGACATTAATCTTAAACAAAGGTCATATGGTCAAGATACATCATACTGAATGGACACAATATATGTTTGACAATCAGGTTCTAGGGTATCATAAGCATTGAGACTTCTTCTCATGAAGTTCTCACTTGGTGATCTTTAGTAGTGAGATCATGAGGACAGACTTACCAATAGGAACACCACATGTTTTGGGTGTCATTGGATGTTCTTATCTACGAAAATGTGTAATGGTATCATGACTTGAGATCATTACCAATGTGTTCCATTTTATCGTGTACTTTGATGCAAGGAAAAAACCATGGTTATGAAATTTTGGCGAGGTAGCTTGTGTTGGGTACATCATTGGTGGTATAACATTGGTTGAATGGTCAAGAAATGATTTTTCGCTTCTGGGTTAAGAAAGTTATATATCTCGAGCCATGTTAATTTGGATGGTAGTACCTTCATAAGACCATGACCATGGTAGTCGAGGGTAAATCCATCCAGTTAGATCAAAAAACAATAAATCAAGAAAAGGATGATGACATGGGTGTGCGTCCTTTATGAGATATTAACAATAAAGAGATTATATTACACAGTGCATGCTCATAGGTTGGTTGTCATTGTTATGACTATCATTATCTCTTTAGGGTCCATAATGGGTTTCTAGATCCCGCTCTTGGTAAGTGAATAGTGTTTACTAATATCAAGATAAGGGCCTAGAGGGTCACACATAATAGTGTATTAAAGAATCTTCCCTATTCAGTTGAATATGTATATAGGACATGGTGGATCCACCGTGGGGGTCTAGGATTTTCCAAGAAGATATGATCAAAAAAGTAATAACTAAATTCATATTATTCAAGTTAAGAATAATGGGCATTGAATTTATTTATTAAATTTTTTTATAAGTTTTAAAGTAAATAAATGAAAAAATTATTTGAACGAATATAAGTCTAAAATATTAAAGGTTCATTTAATATTTGTGAGAACCTCGAGCTGAGTAAATGTCTAGGGTATTATCATGTAATATATTTATTATATTATAAGAAGGTGGTATTAATAATAAATGATATTTATGACTCATTTCAGTAATAAAAATATTTTTTCTATGGTATGTTAATTATCTAGGGCTAGGCACCCATTTATGGGTAGTTTCCAGCACATTCTATAAATAGAGAAGGAGTGGGATTTGTCACGGAATATTCCTGAATTATCTCTTTATTCTTCTCTCCCCTAGATTTTAGAGAGGGAGGCACTGGATCTAGGAACTTGTATCGAGATCTCTCCCTTGCATCAAAATTTAGGCAATGTGGTGATCGTCAGAGCATCGAAGACATTGTTGGATCTCTATGCTAGCACCCAGATTTCGACGATCGGTACTCCCGTAGATTTTCGAAGCACATGTGGATAATCTAGAAGAATTCAATATTGGATTATTCAAGCTGTGATTTCCAATGATGAGTAGACATCGAGAGAGGCTTCAGATCAAACTAGGTATTTATGATTTTAATTTTTATGATTAGAACTCTTCATACGAGATCCTCAGGTTAAACAGCACATCGATTCACTAACATCGATGAGTTCATGTCGATCGTCAGTGAAAAAATTTTAAAATCCCATTTTTGAGGCTCCCGTTGCATGCTCGGTACCATCAGTATGTATCAAAGAGACACATAATTATTTTAAGTCAAGAACACGTTAAATTTGAATTAAATTAAACAGAGGACGTCATTATGATCCCAACACTATAGACCATGAGTAAATCCAACATTTAATAGACAAGTAACGGTCATTCGAAGTTTTTAATACAGATTGAAAAACTCATTTTACAATTTAATTATGGAAAAAATTTATACATTTATGTGTATATTTTTACCCGAATATGTTGGCATAATATATTTTTGGTGAATTTTTGCATTCCGACTAGCGGACCCATTGCCAGAATAGTCATCGGAATTAAGAAATTAATTCCGATTAGCGAACCTGAATCTGCAGTGGTCACACACCACCTCAACCGGATCTGGTCCCAACGGCAGCAAGCTACACCCAGGAATGGAGACACCTCTACCGCACGACCCACCTGTTGAACCAATTTGCCTGGCTCCTCCCGCCTGAAACCCCACTAACTAACTCCTCCACTTTCAGATGCCCCCATGACCACCTCGCTGTGAGACTCCTCATGCCGCCAGATTTCCCAGGACCAGATCACCACCCGCCCAAGCTTCTTGATCATCCAAAATTCCCTAGAGTCACTCCAGTAATTCCGGTTCTCTCTGAGCAGATCTGAACCAGGCCGTATACCACTCCAACTGATCCCGTCGGCTTGGCCTTCCCCTTCACTCTGCAGCCCTGTTCAGCCGATGCCGACGTCATAGGCTCCTCTGAAATCTCCCTCAGGTAGCCAGATCTAATCTCAGGTTGCCACCGTGTGAGGAAACCCCTGTTGTAGGTTTGGTTAGACCCAATTTGTCATGATACTGGCCCCGGAGGGTTGACTCAGCCCGAAACGGACATGGGTAGAACTCTCTGGCTTGGAACACTCATGTACGAGATCTTCACAGCTCGAACTAGGCCTGCACGGATTCAGACCGACCCATAGAGGTCCTTCGTGGGTTTTGGGGGCCTAATTAATTTTAATTAATAAAAAATTAACTAATTTAATTAATTTAATTTTGGTTTTAAATTAAATTAATTAAATATTAATTTTTTGTTTAAATTAATTTTAATTCTTCTGGTAAAATTACTTTAATTTTGGTGTTAAATTAAATTAAATAAATAATTTAATATTTGTTTCTAAATTTAAATTAATTAATGGGATGAGATGATGAAATTTATTGAATTAAAATAAGAATGAATCTTAATTTAATAAAAATGACCTTAGGAACAATTTCAATGCAAGTTTATTTTTTTTGTGCATTTAATTTTAATTCGCATGTTTAAAGTGTTTTAGACGTATCATGAGCCATATAACGACCAATACATGTCTGATGTATGTTTAAATTATTTAATTTGTTTATTAAATTATTACAATAGTGTTTTGTAATAAGTTGTTTAATAAATGACGATCTTTATGTCGTCTAAGTATAATTAAATGTATAAGGGCCTAAATGCCCATTTTTTAGAGTTGTATATGACACTCCTGAGTTCCTCTCGCTTGTAAGAAAGAATTGATGTATAATGATGAGATGAGCATAGACACACTTCACGCCGAGCTATGGAGATACACTAAATAAGAGCTTGTTCCATTGGATGGGAAAATGATGCAACTCGAGTCGCAAGCGATGTATCCCAAGGTATTACCCCTAGGGTCTAGTTTGATCTATTATTCACTCAATGAATCAACCTCTAGTATAGGCTCATGATCACATCATCATTTTATTTTTCATTGTTTATTATCTTGTGAATGTTTAGTTTACACACGATCACATAGAATAATAAACAAGCATGCACATATAAAATGAACATGTGACATGATAAATTTTTCTACTTATTGCATAGTCAGTTGTGACTGAGATCACATAGAATATTCGTATGAAATAGAAAAGGATTTATTTCATCACATTAAAAAAAAAAATCCTCAAAGAAATATTTAGTCATAACCACATTCCATCATTCATCTTTGAACAAAACCGGATGTTCGGTGTGCTTGTCATGCCAAAGTTGATGGTACATATTACTACCAGAGAGTTATTATGAGAGTGATGGGCTGAATTAACTAAAGTGTTAGTAAATATTAGCCATAGATAACTTGATATCATTTTAGAGGAAAGTATTGAGTAAATCAAGTTATGATTTTTGAAGCTAGGACTTCTCTCAACAGATCAAGGAACCGTTAGTTATTGTGGTTGGCCAGACAAACACCTACCTTGAACCCTTTCAGTAGTGGCATAGACAAAACTTGTAGACTATGAGGGGAGGTTCGAGGGTCCTTTCCACTATAATTCTCAAGCGACAGAGTATTTGGATTCTAGCATAGAGGGTTCCTAGAATTCGATAAAATAGTGGGAGACATTTAATGATTTACATAATCAATCAAAATATCTAAAACAATAATCAAGATGAAAGTACTAATCTTTTATAATTTTATTTTTATATAAAATAGAAAGTTACACTATGCCAAAATAAGCATTTAGCGATAGTTTTTTCACAGCAGTTTCAAAAACCGCTGCTAAATATTTTCTCAAAAAAAATTTATCAGCGGTTTTAAAAAACCACCGCTAAAAAAAGGAAACAAATTAAAAATATATATTAATTAATTATTAATTATTTTTTATTTTTTATTTAATATTATATATAGTTTATTATTTATAATTTCTATTAATTATAATGTGTTAATTAATAAATATTTATAAATATTAGTTAATAATAATTTTATTGTTCAAAAAAATGTTCAATAAGTTGAAAATCAGACTTCGACATCAATTGACCATAACTTTCAATCTGAGAGTCCATTTTAGCTTCAAAACTAGTAAAATCAATGCTTATAAAATGAAATAAAATCAAATTATATTTAAATTTTGTAATAATTAGAAGAATAAAATTTATTATAGTTTCAAGAAAAGTAGGAAGCTGAACTTGAACTTCAAATGATCATAACTTTTGATCCGAGTATCCTTTTAGGCTCTACCACATATCAAATCAAAGCCTACAACAATATCTATACCATATTAACCTAAGGGACCATGATGACTATTTTTTTGAGTCCAGAAGAGGTCTTTAAGGCCTCCAAAACTGAGTTTTTAGTCGTGGTACCCTAATTGTTTAACAATGGATGGATTTTCAACCTCATTTAAGGGCGGTCATATTACCCTTTTTCGATAGAGATTTAATTTATTCCCAGGGATTACATTCACATTGATATTATGGTTTTGAAGTTTTATTATGTTTCACAATGTAGTTTTATTTATAATTAAATATATGCATATTTTATTATATTTACTTATAATAAATCACTTGCATAAATACATATTTATACAGAAACATATTTTGAAACATACAAACCAAATGTGATATAAATATATTTTTCATTTCATTTAAAATAAATTACTATTAAACTTATTTACCTTATAAAAATGCATAAATTTGTATATATATACCTATACAAGTAATGTTTATATATAGACATGTGTGTGTCGATAAAAAAAATCAATATTTATGTATATATTCTACTATATGTAAATAAATACATATATATGTAAGTATTTGTGTATATTTATATATATTTGTAAATATCTATACATATTTATGTTTATATATTTTTATATCATATATATGTAGATATATATATAGATATTTATATTAACTTGTGTTTATATATATATTTATATTAATATAAAATTATATATCTGAGTGTGTTTATATATATTTATGAAACAAAAATGTGTGTTTATATATATTCATGTAAATTTTCTTATATATATATATAGATATTTATATCCATTTATTATTTTATTATTTATTATTTATTATTTTAATATCTATTTATTATTAATATATTATTTATTGAATTATTATTATTATTAATTTACTATTAAATCACTATTTAATATTTAATATTTATTTATTATTTATTATTTATTATTTATCATTTATTTATTTATTATTTAGTATTTATTTATTAAATATTAAATATTATATATTTATTTATTAATATCATTTATTATTATTTATTAATCATTTTTTTATTATTTATTGACTATTTATATATTTAATTTTTATTTATTGAATATTTATTTATTTATTATTCATTTAATATTTATTTATTTCATTAATTATTACTTATTACTTATTATTTATTATTTATATATTATTTATTTATTAGTTATTTATTATTTACTTATTTAATATTTATATATTTATTATCTACTTATTATTTAATTGTTTTTTATTTTTTATTTATTTCATATTTATTAATTTATTATTAATTATTAATTATTAATTATTAATTATTTATTATATATTATATATTATATATATATTATTTATTATTCATTTAATATTTAATATTTAATATTTAATTATTATTATTTCTTATTTATTATCATTTATTATCATTTATTATTATTATATTATTATTATTATTATTTGTTTATTATTTATTTAATATTTAATTAATAATTAATTATTACGTATTTATTATTTATTTATTATTATTTATTATTTATTATCATTTATTAGTTATTATCATTTATTATCATTTATTATCATTTATTATTATTTGTTTATTATTATTATTTATTTATTATTTAATTATTACGTATTTATTATTTATTTAATAATTATTTATAATCTATTTATTATTTATCTACTATCTATCATTAATTAATTTATATTTTTTATTACTTCTTTATTATATAATCATTATATATATTCATTGTATATATTCATTATTTATTTGTTATTAAATATCATTATTTATTTATTTTTATATGTATAAGTATATTACATACTGTTTACTCAACAGATGAGGAGCTTTCTAGAGTGGTAAAGTCTTTGTAGTATATCCAAGAGGTAAGGAAGGGGTTCAAATCTCTCCCAACGGATATATTTTCAAGATTTATGCATGGTAGGCATGACATGCATAGAATATGTGATCTTGGTAGGATAAAAAAGAAATAATAGTAAATAAACTAATTTTGAAAATAAAAAAATGAAAAATAAAAAATAATAAAAAACAAAAAACTGATGCAAAATGAAACACCACAAAATAAAAAATCACCTCACAAAAATCACCACAAAATGATTCCCAACATGCAAATACGTGGCACTTTGAGAAAGCATCACACATCATTTAGTGGTGGTTTAAACCACTGCTAAATGAAAAAAACCGTCAGGAAAAACCATGTTTTTTGTAGTGTTATACCACAAGACATACTGTGACAAATAATAGACAAAGTAAATGTCCACACTTGCACGCGTTTCCAAGTGTAGTATAGGAACTTGCGCACAATACTATGGTATAATAAATTCAAGGTACTAGTGTCCCCAAATACATGTTATACCACCTCAAGAAGCGAGGGTGTAAAAATGTTTACATGAGACTCATGTATATAGCATATGATGGTTATGTCATAATACTATCATCAACGCCCGATGCTAGTTGCGGTCGCTACCTCAGGACATGAGTGATATAACATGAAGTCTCATCTCTGATAATTTTTCAAGGTGAAAGTGAAATAAGATATGAATACGGTGATGTTTACACTGGAAATTTGTAAATTGAAAGATTGATCATGATCTTTCAATGGATCCCTTTATCATATCATTTTCACCCATTTACTCAAGTTTTGTTTTAGGTTACGAAACGAACAGTATTGAGTAAGTGCTTAATTACTAATTTATATAGGTTTGCCAAGTAAATATAAATATAAAAGAAAGTTTAATATTTAATTCTTATGATGAAAAAATTTAAAGGCTATGTGAAAAGACCAATGGAAAGCGGCACACCAAAGGATCCTTCATGACGTCCTTCAAAAAAAAATTGGTTGGTTAATTAACAAGAGGTTATTTTCAGTGCATATCATGAAATTAAGCAATAAAAGTTAAATGCAATAAATTGAATTAAAGAAGCAATTTACTACTTCTTCTTCAAGAATATTCATCAATGTAATGTTTCGGTTTTACTTCTTGGGTATTCAATACAATATGCCTATCACATATGTATATTGATATACAATAACCAAGTAAGTATAGACATATTATAATAAGTAAGGTGTATTCTCCAGGCAGTTCAGAAAGGGTGATTTCTATGTCAGTAGTGATAAGTACATGACTCATATATTGCCAAGTGAATGATTCTTGTAAAACTATTATTGAGTATTACCAAAAAAACATTTCTCCCACGTGCCCTTCGGACACAAGGAGGCATTATTCCAGGTTTCAGAATGAATATTGTTTATGGTATTTAATACCCAACCAATAGTTTAGTAATACTTGAATCATAGTCAATAAGTTATGAATAGAAAAAGTAAGACTCTTATACCTAGTTTTGGAAAGATAATTCTTTGTCAAGTAAGACTAAAAGTGGACATTAAGTATATACTCAGTTTTCTATTTAGGCTTGGTAAAGATAAAAACATTTGGTATTATTGACGTCTTTAGTTTGGAAAAAGAAGTATTTAGAAATATAGATATGCCACAATGCTTTCGGAATTAGTTCAGTTAGAGGGTGTGAACTATTCCAAGGGCAAGATAGAGGTATATATACTTCATACGATTTATTTAAGTAATTAAGTAATTGTAAAGTAAAGTATACTCATGGTTAGAAGATATGGGTTTCTTTGGACGACATGCCGAATAATATCTTGACCAAGAAAGCATCAATCAATATAATGTAGCATGGAGTAATTACTAAACTCACATTACCTTATCTACATCACAAAATTGATGTTAATGAGAAAGATCGATGATAAAGTATTACATGTTAACATTTATCAACAAAATATTGCATAGATCAATTCCTAAACGCACATTTTATACATTAAAGTTATGATGTAAGGAGTATCAATGTTGCAACTTGAAGAAACTTCCCTTATATTTCATGACGTGCTTCGCAAATAATGGTGATATCCCATAACGATATACCAAATATAATGAAAAAGAGATATCATATGAGTCATAGTATGATATTAAATTTATTATGTCGTAAGACATGTGTTTAGATACAAAGAGTTGTTAGGATATAAACAAACATGCATCAATAATAAAAACACTATTCATCTATTGTAATTATCCTAAATGTTTCTTTGTATATTACATAAATATATAATATAGAAAATATATAGTCAATTTATAGACTATATATCTATATAAGGGTGCACATCTCTTTTGAGATAGTAGGAGCCAGATTGACTTGGGTTTAGTCAATACTTAAGGTGAAAATATAGTTGGCATATGAATTAGTTCCACAAGTGCATGTGGAACATGAATGTTTTAGAGACACATATTGTGTAGGAGGGATAAAACCATAGTGATGGTTTTGTATTCACCATGGATAGTGATAAATTATTCAGTGAGAATAATAAATACTACAAGTAAGCAGTATATATAAATTAGGTAATTTTTAAAAGACCAATAAAAATTCTATAATGGATTCCATATATCAAAGTGAAAAGGGCCTTATTATTTTTGAATATTGTGGGGGTATTTAAAAGAGGTTATGCATGGATGGTACAAGTTTTGTACCAATAAGTTTTGATTTCTTATACTAAGTCATTCATTTTAAATACATTAGAATTTTACTTGTCATAGCTACTTTCAATGATCATTATTGACCATTGGATTTCATGACCACCAATCATGGAAGGTGTCTATATGACACAACTAGAAAGGGATGAGCACGACATAAAATGATAATAAAGGTTTCAAGTTACTGAAATATAGTTTAATATTGAAGTAAGAAATGAGATCATCGAATATTCATTTGTAATGAATCATTTCTATGAGTCTAAAAGAGGTTAGTGTGAGTGACATAGTTTTCCAGGTGAAACATGTTCAACAAAATATGGAATACAAATATTGGTCTTATAGCTAGCTTTAACTAGAATGAAAGATATTATCTAGTGATTGAATTAAATTAGAAACCTAAGTTATAGGGAACATGATCTATTGAGGTAGATTTAAAGGTTTCTTGGACCTAGTCAATCATATATATAGTGACATGGTATTGAAAAATACAATTAGAATAATTTGAGATAGAATTATTGCCAATGTCACATGGTATAATCTCTCTAGGTTGACATGTCTGACACATGGTAGGAGATTAACGTAGTGAGATTAAATCCATACTCTTAAGTGATGGATCAATCACGTATGCCATGATATGTACAAAAATTGATATTTCTAAGATATCATTTAGAGTAGGAAAATATCAGTTATATCTAAGAGTACTGTAAGTGAAGCAGTTAGAACTATCTGATAGTACTTGGGAAAATAAAATATATATATATCTGGTAAGTGAAGAAGAAATGATACTTATTTTCAGGGGACATAAAATAGTATTAATTATATTCATGTGAAATAATATCATAGTTAGGCTAAGGTTTTGAGCAATATTAGCTCATAAAATTTAGTAGTATCCATACCTAAAAATAATGAGTATGCTGCAGCTTTTAAGGAAGCTAAGAAGCAGTTAAATGAAACAATTTGTTCCATTTCTTGTAACCACACCTATTAAGTAAATTATTATCATAATGTAAATCATGATACTATTACTAGCCGAGATGTAAAGTTATGATAGTGGAAAAAAGGGATATACTCGGGGATACCATCTATTGAAATGTTTTACTCAAGGAGATGAGGTTTCATATAACAGAATAACCACATGGAAGAATCATGGAAGACCCAACAACTAAACCTATGACTCAGCAGAAACATGATTTTGATCACGTGAGAGCTAACAAGGTTGGTTAGAAAGTTGGATCTAGTGTAAGTGGGAGTGTTGTAATAGTGGGTTTACTAGACCCAACTATGCAGTACTTTGGATTACCATATCATATATATAGTTAGATATGCATGATGTTATCTTACCATTATAGTGTAGAACTTTATGTCTCCACTATTTAAATGGTAATGTATATAGATTAATTATCAAATCAAAATGTTATAGCATATCCCAAACTATAATGAGAACCTCGAAATACTATTACATTAATCTAAAAAAAGGTTTTATGGTCTAGATACATTGTATTGAATGGACATGGTAGATGTTTGACTATTAGGTGATGGGGGATTATAATCATTGAGAATTATTCTCATGAAGTTCTCACTTGGTGATATCAAGTAGTGAGATCACAAGGACAGACCCACCAATAGGAGAACCACATGTTTTGGGTGTCATTGGATGTTCATATCTATGAACATGTGTAATGGTCTCTTTACTTGACATAATTACCAATGTGTTTCATTTGATCGCGTACTTTGTTGCAAGGAAAAAACCATGATAATGAAATAGTGGATATGTAGCTTGTGTTGGGTGCATCATTTGTGGTATGACATTGGTTAAATAGTTAATAAAGGGTTTGTCACTTCCATGATAAAGAAGTTATATATCTCGGGCCATGTTGATCAGGATGGTAGTACCTTCATAAGACTATGACCAGGGCCGTCGAGGGTAAATCCATATAGTTAGATCAACAAAAAATAAAGGAAGAAAAGGATGATGACACGGCTGTGCGTCATGCTTTATGAGATATTAAAGACAAAGAGATTATATTACACAATGCATGTTCGTAGGTTGGTTGTTGTTGCAATGACTATCCTCATCTCTTTAGGGGTCATGATGAGTTGCTAGATCCTTCTCTTGGTTTGTGAATAGAATTAACTGCTATTGAGATAAGGTCCTAGAGGGTCACACACAATAGTGTATTCAAGAATATACCACATTCAATTTAATAGGTATATAAGACATGGTGGGACCCACCACTAGGGTCCAAGATTTTTCGAAGGAGATATGATCACCAAAGTAATAAATAAATTCACATTATTCAAGTTAATAATAATGGACATTGAATTTATTTATTAAATGTATTTACAAGTTTTAAAGTAAATACATGAAAATGTTGTTTGAATGAATAATGGTTTAAAATATTCAAGGTTCATTTAATATTTGTGGGAACCTCGAGCCGAGTAAATGGATTGGGTATTATCACGTAATATATTTATTATATTACAAGAAGGTGATATTAATAAAAAATTATATTTATGAATTATTTTAGTAGTCAAAATATTTCTTCTATAGTGCATTAATTATCCAGGGCCATGAAGACATTTACGAGTAATTTCCATCACACACTATAAATAGAGAAAGGGAGTAATTTTTCATAGATTATTCAGGAATTCTATCTCTTCTTCTCTCCCCTACATTATAGAGAGAGAGGTTCTGGATCTAGGAGCTCAGATTAAACTCTCTTTCATGGATCGCAAGTAAGGCGATGCGGTGATCATCAAAGTGTCAAAGGTGTCATTGGATCTTTATAATATCACCTGGATTTCGACAATCAACACTCCCATATATTTTTAAAGCACGTGTGGCTGATATAGAGGAATTGGGCTTCAGATTATTTGACCAAAAATCACCAATGACAAGAAGACATCGAGTGCAGAATTAGATCAAACTAGGTATTTATGGTTTTAATTTTTGAGCTCACAACTCTTTACATGAGATCTTTATGTTAAATAGTGTAGCGTTTTTCCGAAGTTGATGAGTTCATGTTGATCGTCGGTGGAAATAATTTTAAATTCCTATTTTTGGGGCTTCTACTGCGTGCTTGATACCTTCATGCTACACATGGGACTAAAGATATTTTAAATGGAGTCCAAATCAAAGATATAAGTTGTGTACTACCCAGATCAACAGGGAGTCTAGTTTGTTGCTATTTGATTTACAATCATGGAATGGTAGGCATGTTCATGTGGATGGATGCAACCGTTGTGGGGCTGTGTTTCTACCCAGTTTTTTCCATTATAATTACAATTAAGAGGTTGATTCATGTAGGGATTATACTTTTTTTCTTCCATAGGAGTCCATTACAAACCAGATGAGTTTTTTCTATTGAATATGATGCTCATGACATACTTGACGAAGATTTTTAAGGAGGTAGACTCAAGACGAGGAAGATGATACTTCAAAAAAAGGGGTTTGTGGTGCTGTCCATCATAGGTTTGATGCTACAAATGGAGGGCATGTTGTGTGTTGGTTTGAGTAGAGTATGCAATGCTACTATGATATTCAAAGGGGTGGGGGGGGGGGGGTCCATGCAGATGCAACAAAAGATCAATATGAATAGTGGAGTCAAGAATTTGTCCATTACAATTCATGTTTTCTACCACTATTTTTGAAGGTTATGGGAGGTTCACCATCACTGTTTTGGTTTATATTAGGGATAAAATGACCCCACTATTGGTGTGAAACTTATTGCACACCATATGTTTGACAAAAGGTCCGAAGGAGGTGATTTTTTTTGAAGCCTCCCAATCCACCAGACCCCTCCATGACAAATTCCATCCCTTCACCCATCTCTTCCATGCCCCTCTCACCCCTCTTTTAATGAATTACCACACCAATCCAAAATCTAAAATTAACTCCACTCTACCTTATTTCCACATAAATTATAACCTTAACACAACTAATTCAAGTCCTACCTAAAAACCAACCAAATTATTTCATGCTCATTTCACCCATAAATTCCCACCACCACTACTCCAAATTCATGTCTAGCCTATCAAATTACACCATTATACTAAACCCAACCCCATTATAGTAAACCAAAAGTCCAAACCTCCTAAATTCTAGCTCACACCACCCTATGGAGTACCAAACATCTCCTCCCAAAGAAAAATTATTATCCAGCCTAAATTATCAAGCCCAAACCAACACTCTAGCCCTTACTTCCATAAAACCCAACATACCACCTCAATAAAACATCCAATTCCACTTCCATTAAACCCAAGGTAGCCCAAACTGCTTGGACACCTAAAAGGTAGCTTGCAGGAGAGAGACGAGGAAATATTCTTCCATTGGAA
This sequence comes from Viscum album, assembly GCA_963277665.1. Lineage (NCBI taxonomy): Eukaryota > Viridiplantae > Streptophyta > Magnoliopsida > Santalales > Viscaceae > Viscum > Viscum album. The sequence continues at coordinate 626,508,066 of OY728132.1, forward strand.
GAGAATTTATAGAAGGTTTCCACCTATACATAGTACCCAAACACTCTCACTCTCTATTTATTTAAATTTTCTACCCAAATCTTATAGAAAACTATTCCCCCTCTTGGGAGTACTCTTTCCTATTTCTACAATTTTTTGGAATTAAATTCATATTTGAGAGATTTTTGGATGCCACTATTTATTTTTATTTTCTTATTGATTTCCCCACATTCACCTTGCTAATTTCATTATTTAAATTGTGTTAATGCTATGATTATCTCCCTCCATGTTACTCAATTTTAACTCTTCTATAATTTTTTATGTGCATTGTTCCCCTATTTAGTTGTGGAATTAATTTTCTATTCATATTGTTAGATATTTTATTATTTTGTGTTCCCCCTCACAATTTTTACTATGTTTTTCATTTTGATTGCTGATTATTTTTCTTCAGTGCTCTTTCTTTTCCTCCTTGTGACTATGACCTCCTAAATCCTATGGAATTCCACCTTACTTATCACATACAAGGGTGATAGATGAATTTGGTATTGAGTTCTAAACATAATTTATATTTTTTATTCATTCTTGATATGATATTTTTGTGAATGGATCGAGTAATTATGATAACCTATTAATTTTTATCCATCGTCTTCTTCCTTAGAATTCCGAATCAAATCCCTCGAAATAAACCTACCACCAAAATGTAAATTCAAATTTCCTTGGAATTTCACTCTCAAATGGTATGGAGTTTTACAATATCCCAACCACAACACTTATCATCTTTGAGGTGTCTCACCAATCTTTAAACTTCATATCCCAACCTGCCCAGGTCATCAATTTATCAACAACTCATCGTGTTTTATTATCAAATGCCAAAATCATTTCCCTTGAGAAAATCCAATCATAATACTCTTAACCAAAACTCGATCCACCTATCATACCCACTACCAAACCTTCAAGATGGAGCTTACCCACACCCATCTAACACGAGACACCATGGTGTCATCAATCACTTTATCCTCAGTTCATGGTTCTCCCCACCATAAGACTCTACTCATATAGGCTAATTATGATCCATGATGCTTCTCACCATCATAAACTCTTACCAAAACTCATTATAAATGGTCTAATGATATAATCAAGGTGTTTTCCATAACATCACAACCAATTATCATTGAAAACAATGATTGGTCCTCCTTCAGCTAACCATTCTAAAAGTGCTTGGCTTTAGCCATCAATGCACTATCTCACCACCTGATCACAATCCCTAAACCCTCAGAGACATCATGAGATCATCCAAACATACCAAACCAAAGTTCAAACCATACTCGGTGAAATTATATGGTTGGGTCCTTGACCAACCAAACTAGCTTCCATTATCTCACCTCAAGTAGTGACACACCTCTATTCTGACTCACTCTATCAAAACTATTCTAAGCCTCACACCAATGCATAGAATTCGCCTAATACTGGATCTAAGTACCAAATATGGTATTCACCAAAGACCCAGATAAAACCTGATTCACCAGCTCACCGGTATCCAAAAGTGACCACAACTATCTAACGATCGGTCTCAAGAATCCAAGAACCTACCTATAAAGAGTCATTCCTCCATGACTAACACTTCGTATATTTCCACACATAATTAATGGATGTGGTCATCCTACTCATAACTGAGCACCAAAATGAAACATAAAAAGAAACCCTTTCTCGGCACACTAGAATTTCATCCTTGAAAACCGTTAAAATTCATCATTAGATGAGGGTCACACCCTCCAACATCCAATGATGAACTCCCCCACCATATGAATTTCCTTATACTACTCCTTGAGTATAACATATAATATCCCAAGATATTATGATATATTTATTACAAACGATCAAGAAATGGGAACTAAAAAGCTAAAAAGAAACACACAAACAATCACATGCAGGAAGCTGGAGAGAATCAAACCTGATACCTCCATGACACCCCACCAATCCCTTTTTAACTAGGTTATTCCTCAGGAGATTATGGTATATTTAACTTTAAATAAAATTTCTTTGATACTTTGTTTTACATGCAACACCATGTTTAAGAGAACCAAGTCCATATATTGAAATATTATTATGTGAAAATTATATAACTTTTGAAATCATCACGTTAATATTAACTTAGGTTGAATTTTTGATAATTTTCTGAAAAAGTTAATTTTTTCTGTGAATAGTGAAAATACCGATTTTTAAAGAAAATTGTATTTTCTAGTATTTTCTTTTCTTAATTTTCATTTGAATTATTTTTAATATAACATTAGTTTATTGTTAAAAATAATTTAATTTATACCTTCTAGATCAGTATTATACTTGATCTTGCTATAAAAATACTTTTAGACTTTAAAATACATTTTTCAGAAAATCGTTTTTCATCACACTTTATGGGATTATTATAAAATGAATTTATGACACTTATATATATTGAATTTGATAAAATGGATTCTATATTTTAAATTTATGGTTAAAATATTGTAATTAGATCTCCTATTTTTAGGCATTATGAATAGTAATCGTGGTAATATCTATCACCTCGGTAAAGGGTAAATTAGGTAATTAAGGTTAAAAATAACATGACATGAAATAAAAAATATATCCAACACTTGAATTTATTTCATTTTATGAGTATATTTCGTCCATAATTATCCAAAAATTTAAAATATGACATTTTTGACATTTCTCTTTGATTTTGACCTTTATAATATTTATATAAAGGATAAAGTAAAAAATGTAAATCTCTTACTTTTAATTTATATAATTTATTTTGATAGAGATAAAAAATATTATGTTTATTTATAAATATTTATTTAAAATATTAATGATTTTTTTATCATGATAATTTATTTTTAATTTTTAGTGATGAAATAATTATCTTAAATGCTCATGCAATCAGTAGAAAAATTATGTAAATGATTTTAAAATTTTTAAAATTTATATTTTTTGAGAAATTTATAATAAAAAGGAATTTTATAGATAAATATAACTTATTATGGATATTTTAATGTTTTATATTTGATATTTTTCTATCATGTTTTTTTAAAAGTCAAATTAAATGAAGAATTCAAAAAATTATATTAATGAGTTTTTATAATAAATAATATTTTTTTAAATGATTTACAATTCATAAAAATTATATCATCAACCAATTGAATGATATATGGTTGAAAACATTACCCATTATCCATTTATGGGTCATTTTTTCTTTTATGGTAACACTCTTGATCCTTAAAGGGTAGAAAACTTTAATATTATGGTAATTGTCAAAAGGGTTAAAGAGGTTAAAACTGAAAGGTAAGGGTGAAGAAATAACTCAAAATTGTCATAATTTTATTGTATTAGGGTATTTCAACTCATCCTCATATTATATTTTAATTATATCAATTTTTATCCATTTGGACATGAAAAATAATCTATATTATTATAACACTTTAAGAAATTCCAAGAATGCATCTCCCCTTACTTATAAATGACACTCCTTTATTCTATTTACATCACCTTGAGAAACCTATATTGATAAAATCCATCCCATTTTTTTCTTAGAATCTTAATCAAATTTATAGAGGTAATGGTCTTCCCAAAAGACCAACCCTAAGCCCCTTAAAAGGATATCTAAAGGAAGTCTACTAAAGAAGGGGTAATCATCTTTACTGACTCGTTCATGTTTATTTATTATTATACTTTCTATAAATATATTGTATATATTATAAAATAATAACTTAAGTATCATAAATATAATGAGTTATTATTATTATTATGATACAACCACAATCCATATCTTTTCCATCTAATGAAAAATGAAAACATCGCTCGTGCATACGTACGACTTACCGTTTCCACACAACGGTGTGATTTTTTTCATCATTGATTTAATTAGATGGTTATAAAGATAAATACAATAAATATATATGATATTTATTATATAATTATTCTTCTAAAATTTTAATATCATATCCACCTTTTTTTCTTCCAGTCTGCTAGAAAACGACAGTATCGATCATGCGTACGTGTGGACTACCACCTCCACAAAGTGATGTGATCCCTTTTTCATTTCAACTTTACATTGATGAGAATAATGATAAATTTAATGAATATATATGATATATATAGTATAATAATTATTATTTAAATGTGAGTTATTATTTAACTTTCTTTCATTCCATCCTTCGAAAAGTGAAAACAATGTTCATGCGTATGTACGACCTACCGTCTCCATGAACTATGTAACTCATTTTTCAATATCAATATTTTATAAATGAATATAAATATATATTGAATATATATTATATCTATATAATTTATAAAATTCTGGAGATTATGGAACCATGAACAATATACAAATAACAATACTACCGAGTCAAAACATACATGAAAAAAATAAGTAGTTAACACCCAAAATAATGATAATAATAAAATATTATTAATAGAAAAGTGATAAAATGTTATAAATGGATCTTATATGTTATTATAATATGAATATTTTCCTATTATGTGAGTATAATAAACCTAAATTTATTATACAGGAGGTTAAAATCACTTACGAGGAAAGTTGAACTTGAGGTAATGGATTTTGTCTCAATTTCCACTTTATTGATACATATTTGGTATTATGCACCTATTTAATTTTATGTTGTCTATATACTACCCATTTTATGCATTTAAAATCAGTATATATTTATTCTTTCTGATTTAAGTTTTAATACAAATATACTCTTTTAAATGGTTTTAATTTAAAAGTTACCAAATATGCATGAATTTATTTTACAATATCATTTTTTTGGGATTGCTATTATTTTCATTGAAAGGATATTATAATATATCTTTTATAAAATATATATATTTTTAATATCTTTTATATATTTAATAATTTTACATATTTTCTTCTAACTTTTCCTCTTTTTGGAATTTGAATCAAGAAAAGAAATTTTTAATAGAAAATCCAATCTTATTTCTCTTTTGAAAAGATATATTTTTATTCTATATCCATATTTTTATTCTATATTCATATTTTTTCAAATTTATTTTTATAAAATTCTTTTTTATTTTGAAATATGATTTATTAAGGATATTTTAAGTTTTTTTTGACTTTTATAAGGTTTGAAATTAATCATTCTATTTTTTAAAAGGGTTATTTTCGACTTTCTTTATAAAAGTTAAAAAAACATTTTTTTACCATATATGATATTAACAGGTTTTTATACCACCATAACTATAAATGAAATTTAGATTATTCTAAATGTTTTTAATGATTTTACAAATAAAACTCTTTAATGAACACTTATTTTAATATTTCACTTCTATTTTATTTTATTTTCCAAAATAATTGATTTTACAACAAAACCTACATTTTTGATGAATTGAAGGCCATATTTCATCTCATAACTCTTGATTAATTTTTTGTTCATTAACATTATCTTAAAATATTCACTTTATTGTGATCATTTCTCATTGGGAATTATATTTATCTTAAATATCCATATTCATTGTATCATGAAGATGATTATTTCCTAAACTGTATATCATTTCTATATACAATGTTTTATTATGAAATTTATTTGATTAACTGGGGAAAATCTTGATATTCCATATTCTTTACTCAATAAACATATTTTTTGATAAGAAATATTGTTTATGAATTAAATTTATCATTCAATATATGAGGAATGCATTGGACATGCCATGACAGGTAGGGCCCATAATTATATAGCCCCTTGATGCATGGACAGATATCATGAGACAAATCAGTTAACCAAATTAAATCTATTTTGGTGTATACCTAAACATTTATTAAACTATATGGGCACAAGAATTTGAAAATATAGATATCATGATGTCCAATATTAATCATTTCTTTTATTGGGAATTTATTTATTATTATTCATGAGATTACTGTATCGATATTATCCATGGATTCATTTTGTGATCAAGTTATCGATTTAATGGCATATTTTTTCAGTTATTTGCCTTGCTATGTTGATTATTCCTTATTTAATCATGATAATTTCTATTTTACTTAACCCTTATTGAGAATTTGATCTTACCCTTTATTTTTTACTTTACTCAGGATATGAAGAAAGATATTATGAATAATATCAAAGATGATAGATTGTTTCTTATGCTATGTATTTTATATTTCCAATGTAATATGAGAATCATGTATGTATCTGGATATTAAAGAATACTAACCTGATCAATTATTTAGGATGATATCCCTTATATTTTATTCCAATGTAATAAAGTATAGACCATCTCTAGGTTACTGGAGTTAGGGATTTTACAGTTGGTATCAGATAAAGTTTGGTTGAAACCTTAGGAACTAGATTTTAAATAAACATAACTAACATGATAATTATTATAATTCCTTATAGTATTTGTTAATTTTTACCATTATATTATATCTAAATATTCATGATGATTATGATCTAACTCAATGTATTCCATTGTTCAGTAACGGTTCCTAACAGATAGATACAAGGTAGCTAACTCAGGTTATGATGAATAGCCTTTCCCATAGGGAGAAAACTATTGTTCCAAAATGTGATACAACTATATTAGATTTCTTTATGCGACATAAGCCTCCATATTTTAATGAAACTAATAATTTTTTGGTAGATGAGGATTGGATTAAGTCTCTCGAAAATATATTCTTTGCTTTGGGAAGTTAAATTTGATATTATGGATCAACCTATGATAGTATTTCAGTGCAAGGATGAACTTGAACCCTAAATGGAAATTACTTCCATAATATGGGTTTTAATACATATTCATGAAGGATATTTATCATATATGGTTGGGGAGATAATCAAAATGGAATATTTTACCATTGTATGGGATTTTTTCTATGTATTACCAAAAGAGATGTCTAATATTTCCATAAGTCGTGAAGTTGTGTTTTTAATAAAACTAATTCCAAATTATACCCCTATTTTAGATACCCCATATAGAATTAACCCGATTGAGTTTCAAAACATGAATAAGAAACTGTAGGATAATCTAGATAAGGGATTAATTCAGCCCAATGCTTCACTATGTGGTGCACATGTTCTTTTTCTTAAGAAAAAAGATGGATCAATGAGTATTTACTTTGATTATCAAGAAACTAAGAAGATCAATATTAAGAACAAATATTCTCTACCCTGTATCGATGATCCATTTGATCAATTACAAGAAGATCAATATTTTTACAAGATTGATCTTTGATCAGGATATTATCATTTAAGGGTCAAGAAAGAGGATATACCCAAGACAACATTTCCTATGAGGTATGGTCATTATGAATTTATATTAATTCCATTTTAACTTATCAATTATACTTTTATATTTATGAATTTAATGAATATAGTCTTTATGAATTACTTTGATCAATTTATGATAATATTTATAAATTATATTATTATATGTTCAAAGAGTAATGAAGAGCATAGAGAACATTTGAGAATTTTGCTGAATACCCAGAAAAAGTAGAATTTGTATACTAAATTTACCAAGTTTTAATTTTTGTTTCATAAAGTTTCATCCATGGATCATATAATCTCATGTGAGGGTATATTAGTGGATATTTCAAAGAAGATGTTTTTAAAAAATGGACTAGACCAACCAAGATAACAAAGATCCATATTTTTCTTGGATTAGTTAGATACTACTGAATATTAGTGAGATATATATCATGAATATCTAATCTAATCACCAATTTGACTCGGAATGGGGTTAAGTTCTTGTGGGAAGATGAATGCGAAGAGAATTTAAAAGAACTAAAGAGAAAGTTAGTTAGCATGACCGTGCTTAGACTACCCTATAGTTGAAAAGGGTTTATGATATATTGTGATGTATCTAAAGAAGGGGATGAGATGGGACCTCATGTAGAATGATATGGTGATAAATTATGCCTCTCACCAATTGAAAATTCATGACAAAAAATTATCACAATTTTTTTAAGTATCAACCATAATTTTTGCATTGAATATATCAAATAATTATTTGTACGGGGAAGGGTGTGATATATATACTGATTACAAAAGTTTTAAGTATGTATTTACCTAGAAATAGTTGAATATGCACTAGAGAAGATGGTTGTAGTTGATTAAAAATTATGACTGCTCAATACATTACCACTCTGGGAAGGTGAACAAGGCGAGTGATGCTCTAAGTCGAAAAGACCATGTTAGTTTTTCCATGATGAAAGAGATCCAATATTTAGGGATTTATAGAAGCTAGATCATGAAATATTAAGGAAGGGTAAATTTATTTTCTTTCTCAGATGAATGTTCAACGATCCATCCATGAGAGGATTAAAAAGGTATATAAGATATATGTGGAATTATAGAAGGTGAGAAATGTTCCCAAGCTCAACCATGATCTTATTGGGATGATAAGGTTTATGAATCAATTATATGTCTCATTAATACCAGAGTTGAAGGAAATATTCGATAAATCTCATAGTTTATCATTATCTATTGATCTTATAAGTACGAAGACATATAGAGATATGGAAGAATAATTTTGGTGGGATAACATGAAAAAGGATATTATGGTGTATGTATCCTGATTCCTAGTGTGTCAATAAGTTAATGTTGAGAGACATAAGTCTAAGGAGGATGTTACAACCATTACCCATACTATAATGAAAATATGAAAACATTACAATGGATTTCATCATCAGACTCCCCAAAACATCTAAAATGTGTAATTATATTTGGGTTGTAGTTGACCAACTTACAAAATTGGTGTAAGTTATATCTTTTAGAGAAGATTTCACCCTTTTTCAATGTACTCGATTATAAATTAAGGATGTTGTGAGATTTCATGGAGTACTGTACTCAATCATATCTGATCAAGATCTAAGGTTTACCACAAATTTCTAAAGAGGCCTTCAACATGCTTTAAATATAGAGTTAAGTTTCAGTACATCTTATCATCTTATAATAGATATTTAGTCTGATAGGAACATTCAAATTGTATAATACATGTTGAGATCTTGATATATAGGCTTGAAAGGAGGTTGAGATCAACAACTTCACTTGATATAATTTTCTTACAATAATATATTTCACTAGAGCAATTGGATGACTTCTTATGAAGTCATTTATGGAAGAAAGTGAAGAACTCTAATGTGTTGGGATAATGTTGGAGAAATAAAGATATTAAGGCCTGATCCAACTAAGAAATTATAGAGAAGGTTAGATCTATTCAACAATACATAAGAGCATCTTAGAGACAATAAAAATGTTACGGTGACAATCATTAGTGATATCTCAAGTTTAAAGTTAGTGATAAGGTATTATTATGAATATATACTTGGAATAAGGTTATGAGATTTTGAAATAAGGGAAATATAAGCCCTAAATATATTTCCCCCTTAAAAATTCCTGATTGTATTGGAATGGTAGCTTATCGCCCAGTGCTTCCAATGAATCCATCTCAAGTTCACAATGTGTTACATGTATCACTCCTAAGGAAGTACATACTTGATTATTCACATGTATTTAACTCAACATTCATACCATTGGAGTAAGATATGTCTTATTAGAAAAAACCAGTGGGGATTCTAGACTGTATAAAGTGTTATGAAACAAGATCACTCACATGGTCAATTTTTTTGTGGTGAAACCATAAATTTTAGGAAGATACGTGGTAACCTGAGGATGTGATGAGGTAAAAGTATGCCGAGTTTTTTTTTATCAAAGTGATGAAATTTCTTGGGCATAATTCTTATAAGGGGGTAGAATGTAACAACCTAAGATTTTAGGATATATTTCTCTTTAAATAAAATTTCTGTGATAACTTGATTTACACGCAACACCATGTTTAAAAGAATTGATTCAAAGTATTAAAATATTATTATGTTATAATTATATAATTTTTGAAATCATCATGTCAATATTATATTATGTTTAATTTTTTAAAATTTTCTGAAAAGTTAATTTTTGGATGAATAGTGAAAATATCGATTTTTAAAGAAAAAATTATTTTCTAGTATTTTAAAAGTTTCATTTTGATTTGTATTGGTTTAAAAATTAAATTAGTTTAGTTTTTTAAAAAATTAATTTATACCTTATGGATCAACATTATACTTGATCTTGGTATAAAAATACGTTTACACTTAAAAAGGCCTTTTTCTTTAAACCATTTTTCATGAGGATTTGTGAGATTATTATAAATTAATTTCCACCCTTATGGTGATTTAATTTGATAAAATGGATTCCATATTTTGAATCACGAGGTTCAAATTTGGTAAATATGTCTCTTATTTTTAAGCATTAGGAATATTAACTGTAGTAAATTTTTTCACATCAGTAAAGGGTAAATCGAGTAATTAAGGTTAAAAATAATGTGATAAAACATTAAAAATATATAAAAAACATGTCTTTATTTAATTGTATGTGTTTATTTTGTTTATAATCATCCAAACTTTGAAAATATGACTTTCCATTTCCATTTATGTTTTATTTTGACCTTTATAATATTTAAGTAAAGGATAAAGTCAAAAATATCACTCTTTTACTTTTAATATATATAATATTTTGTGAAAGTGATAAAAAAACTTATATTAAATTATAAATGGTTATTTTAAATTTTAATTAATTTTTTTCCATGATACTTTTTTTTAACGTTTAGTGATGAAATAATTACATCAAATGATTACACAATGATGACACAATTCTCGTGAAAGCAGTAGAAGAATCAAGTAAATGATTTTAAAAACTCTAAAATTTATTTTTATGAATTATAGTATGCCATGAATTTTATTGATAAATATAACATATTAGGGATATGTGAAAGGTTTATATTCTAATTCCATTACCGTCATGTTGTTTTCAAAGTCAAATTAAATGAATAGTTCAAAAAATAACATTAATGATAATTTATAATAAGTAATATTTTATTAAATGATATAAAATATATAAAAACAATATCTTCATCAAATAAAATAATATATGGTATAAAATATCACCCATTATACATTTATGGTTCGTTTTTCCCTCTATGGTAACACTCTTGACCCTTAAATGGTAAAATGCTTTAATATTGTGGTAATTGTCAAAAGGGTTAACAAGGGGTTAAAATTAAAAATAAGGGTGAAAACATAACTAATTTTTTTCCATATTTTATTAAAGATGATAGTTTTTATACAAATAATTATATTATATTTTAATTATATCAAATTATATCCATTTGGACATGACAAATATTTTTATTAATTTAATGCTTTAATAAATTCCAGGAATGTTCCTCCTCTCACTTATAAAAGGATGCTCATTCTCTATTTTATTTACACCACTTTAAGAAACCCATATTGACAAGACCCATAGCATTTCTCTTATAAACATACTCATCCATGTTCCATAGGTACTGATCTTCCCAAAATACCAACCCTAAGTTCATTAAGAAGTGATCTAAAGGAAGTCTATCGAAGAAGAGGTAATTGTCTTTACTAGCTCGTTCAAATTTAATTCTTCTTATACTTCATATAAATATTTTGTACCAATTATAAAATAATTAATCCAGTATCATAAATATATTGATATGTTATTATGATTATGGTAAAACCATAATTATTCTCTTTTCCATCCAATGAAAAATGAAAACATCGCTTGTGCGTACGTACAACTTACCGTCTCCATACAACGATGTAATTTATTTTTCATAACCACTTTACTTGGATGGTTATAAATATAAAAATAATGAATATTTGTGATATTTATGATATAATTATACTTCTACAATTATAATACCATATCTACTTTCTTACCTTAAAATATTTTGTAAAATGATAACATTGCTCGTGCGTACGTGTTGACAACCACCCCCACAAAGTGATGTGATCCCCTTTTCATTTCAAATTTAAATGGATGGAAAAAGGATATATTGAATGAATATATATGATATATATGGTATAATAATTATTATGTAACGGTGAGTTATTATTTACATTTCTCCCTTTCCATTCGTCAAAAAATGAATATAGCGTTCATGCGTACATACGACCTACCGTCTCTATGAATAGTGTAATTCATTTTTAAATATCTATATTTTTTGGATAAATATAAATATAAATATAAATATATATATTTTGAATATATATATATATATATATATAATATTTATATCATTAATAACATTATGAAGATGATAGAACCATGAGAATGACACAAGGACTGAAACTACTGAGTAAAAATATATGTGAAAAACGAAGTAGTTAACACCCCAAATAATGATAATAATAAAATATTGTTAACAAATAGGTGATAATATGTTATAAATGGATCATATATGATATTATTATATGTCTATGGTTTATTTATGTAAGTCTATTGTATCTAAATTTATTATATAGGAGGTTAATATAACTTATGAGACAAGTCGAACTTGAGGTAATGAATTTCATCTCAATTTCCACACAATTGATGCATATTTGGTATATTCACCTATTTAATTTTATGTGGTGTATATACCAACCTTTTTATGTATTTAAGATGAATCTCTATTTATTTATGGTTATTTAAATTGTAATCTAAATTTACTCTTTCAAGGGGTTTCTATTTAAAAATTATCAAAGAGGCAAGAAATTATTTTACAATCTCATTTTTTTGGTATTTATCTTATCTTTATTGAAGAAATATTATAATATATCCTTCATAAAATCTATATATTTTTTTATCCTCTGTATATTTAATAATTTTCCATATTTTATTCTAAATTTTACTCTCTTTGGAACTTTAATCAAGAAAATAAATGTTTAAAAGAAAAGTCTATCTCATTTATATTTTGATTGGATATATTTTTATTCCATATTCATATTTTTCAAAATTATTTTTAAAAATTCCCTATTATTTTATAAAATGATATATTAAGGATATTTTAATTTACCTTTTATTTTTACATGTTTTAAAAGAAATCTTTCTAATGTTTTTTGAAAATTTCATTTTTGAATTTCTTTATAAAAGTCAAAAATAATTTTTCTTTTTTATGTAAATATCATTAATTGACTTTCCTTCCACCATAAATATTTACAAAATTTGAATTATTCTATAAATTTTCAATGGTTTTACAAATAAAAATCTTTAATGAAGAATTATTTAAATATTTCACTTTAATATTATTGTATTTTCTAAAATTATTTCTTTTACTACAAAACCTATATTTTTGATAAATTGAAGGTTATTTTTCATCTATTAACTCTTGATTAATTGTTTTGAAATTAATTTTCTCTTAAAAAATTCAATTTATTGTGATTATTTTTCATTGGAAATTATATTTATCTTAAATATACTTATTATTTTTATCATGGATTTTCTTATATCCAAAACTGTATATCATTTCTACATATAGTGTTTTACTATGAATTTTATTTGATTGGTTGAGAAAATTATTTATATTCCATATTATTTACTCAATACTTATATTTATTGATAATTCATATTGTTTATAAATTAAATTTATCATTCAATATATGAAGAATTCATTGAACATACAGTGATGGGTGGGGCATGAAATTATATAGTCCATCGATGCATTGATAGGTCTTATGAGACAAATTAGTTATTAAAATTAAATGGGTTTTAGTGTATAACTAACCATTAATTAAACTATCTTGGCATAAGGATTTGATGGTAAATATATCATAATGTCTAAAATCATGATGTCCAATATTAAACATTTCCTTCATTGAGAAGTCATTTATTATTATCCATGAGATTAAAACATTGATATTACACATGGATACATTTTGTGCTCATGTTATTTATTAAATGACATGTTTTTATTTCAGTTATTTACCTTTCCATATTAATTATACCTTATTTACTCATGATAATTTCCATTTTATGTAACCCTTACTAAGCATCTGAGTTCACCATTTACTTATTTTCCTTTCCCTAAGATATAAAGAAGGATAATATGAATAGTATCAAGGATTCAAGATTGTTTCTTATGATATGTATTTTATATTTACAACGTAATATGAGAATCATGTATGTATCTGGTTCTTCAAGACTACTAATCTGATCTATCCTTCAGGATTAAATCCCTTATATCTTATATCAATGTAATAAAGCAAACACTGACTTTGGTTTATTGGATTTGGGGCTTCTACATAACCTCAGTAAGTTCTATAATATCACACATGTTTCTCCTCCCAAGCCATGCTCATCCACTATCAATACCCAACAAGGATCAACACCTAGATTGACCATGACACTGCACTCAATCCATTTACAAAGGAAACCCTCACCATATGGGGCATTGACCATTTGATTGAACCTAGGGAAACCAATCTCGCAACATTCCATCAAGACCATCACTACAACATAAACAGTGTTTAGCGGCGGTTTTGTGGCGGCGGTTCACAAAACCGCCGCTAAACGTTATCCGTGAAAGATTTCGCGGCGGTTTTTAACAAACCGCCGCGAAACCCAACCTATTTTGAAAAACCGCGACGCTTTCCCCTCCCCTATCGCATACCCGTACCCCGATCCCCCTCACAAACCCTCCCCTCTTCCCCGATCCCCGTCCCGCTACCTCCGGCGACACCCGAGCCCCCCGGCGAACCCTGCACCCCCCCCTCGACCGCCGGTGACCCCCGCGCCCCCGCGCCCCTCGCGCCCCCCACGCCCTCCGGCGACCGCCACACCCCCCGCGGCCTCCATTTTGAGCCTCTCCTCCATTGATTTCTAGAAATTTATTGAGGTAAATGCTTTTTTCATCTTGTTCATCCCCTATACTCTCCCCTACACCCATTATTTCTTGTTTTATACTTATCCCATGAACTCTAGTAAATATGTTGGTGGATATTAGGGTATGATATGGTTCTAATATGGGGGTTTTATGTGTTTAGGGCTTCTAGAGGGCTCCCCTTTTCTTGGTTGATATTTTCTATAAAAGTAGACTCATTTTAACTTGACTTCCACTTGATTGAGGTAGGTAAATTTTTTAAATTTCCTTTAATTAGAAGATCATTGAGTGCCTAATGTTTTCTAATTCCTTTTATTGTTAAATTAAATCTATATGCGGTAATAGTAGTGGATTTAAAAAAAATATCAAGTTTTTCTTACTTTTCATAACGGTTTTTCAATAGTTTACTCATTTATAAAGTGATATTGAATTTCAAGTATTTAAAAAAATGTGTATATGGATCATTTAATGTTGATTTTAATTATTATGGTCAATTGGCCATGTTTAAGTCTTGGAATGGTAAAAGGTGTAGTTTTAAATAAAAAGTTTAAATAAAAGGTGGTGTTTTGGAATTTCAAATGATTTAAATGAAAAAAGGAAATTGATCCTTTAAATGGTTTTATGTATGGATTTCTATTATTTTCATTTAAATAAATTTTAAATAAATATTTCAAAATGGAAAAAAATGGCTTGCTATCCTGGACTAATTTTGAAAGAAAGTCATGTTTGTCACCTTCAAGGAGGTTTTCTCAAAAATGTACACAGCCCTTAGTCAAGGCCCTTGATTTTGTACTGATTGATACATATATATTTTTGTTACTGAGGAGAATATTTTATATCTTTATTATAGGAATTTTTTGTGAAATGGGGATGTTTCTTAAGATGGAATTGAAGGTGATGTGATATTTAGTTAAAGTGTTTTAAAATTTATTTGTGTAATGATCATATGACTTACTTGTTTCCTCACATACCTTGAGTTTTATCATGGGGATCATAGGTAGCTATGTAAAAGATCTATATGATTGTGACCCTACTGTATATTATTCATTGGCTAGGGATTACGTCCCAATTAGACCGAGTGAGCTAATGGGATAGATTTGTGACCCAATGAGACCATGGTAGCTCCCAAAATATTTAGGTTCACATGTATTAGGTAGTGTTCTGATTAGATATATCCAATATCATTCATGTTATACCCTAGTGATTTTCCCATGATACCAAGTATTTTTTATGAAATTAAAAAGGGTATTTTCATTTTCTTTTTCATGGTGTCCCCAAGATTGATTGGATTATGAAACCATTGTGTGTTTGTGTTTGTTACTCCTTATTCATTATTGGTTTAGTTATTTATTGATATTTTCTTTATTCTTATGATTTTATTTGTTTTATATAATGAATTAAATTATGGTGGATTTTAAATTGATTTTTTTTTCAAAGGAAATAAAATTTTATGTTTTATATTTGAGTTTTTAAGAAGATATAGATACATAGTAAAATATTAGTTTTGTTCTGAAAAAAAAAATTAAAGGTCTCCTATTTAAAGTTTTAAAGTAGTTATTTTTTCCTTATTTAGTTAAAAATGGATTAAATTTTTTAATATGTGAAATTTGGTGTGATATTTTATTTGATAATATTACATGTGAGAAACTTATTTTCCTAACTGTAGTTTAAACTAGAATTATTGAAATTTCATATGGAATGAATTTCACAGAATCTATAGTAGAATCCAAATGGGAATGTTTTTTCTCACACCCTACATACACACTGACATGTGTATATAGTTATCATGTTTTCTTTTATGTGCCCAAACTATAATCTCTTTCGAGTTATGTTCACTTTGCTTTAATTAGGGATGGTATTTGTAAAACCCCATATCTATACAGGTGTTTAGAGATCAAGGGAAACTTAAATTTTCAATTTAGTGGCTAAGTTGAATTTTGAAATGGGATTTAGAATCAAATTTTGAGTCTTTGAAAACCTCAATGGAGGAGTTTTAGATATGGTTGGAGGCTTTTGAGTTATCTCAAAGTATCATAGGAACCTTGGGAGAGGTCGGGTGGTAGATGTAGTCAAAACAGTTGCAGTGCCACCGGCTAGCTATTAGTGTCTGGAAATGCAAGAAACCACTTCCAACAGACACTAAATAGCTGGTGGTATTTTTAGAGTGGGGATAACTCTTTTTACCCCTTAATCTTTTGGATGGTGTAGCCAAATCTCCCAATTTTTTTCTCTCACACAATCTCCCAGCATTTCTAAAATATTACTTTTGAATAGCATGAATTGTCTTTAAAGTTTCCACATGATGAACTTTTTCCACATGAAGATCATGTAGTTAACTTGATTTAAAATGCATTATGATCAGTTTCGATCACACATTAAAGGGGTGTTGTTTGAGGCAACATAAATGTGTGATCGATGGTGTTATGATAAGTGTGTATCCCGATATTCTTATTGCTCCTAAATGAGGTGTTGACGCTGTCTCCTATGGACCAGACTTGTTCAGTTGGTCTGAAATGGTAAATGTGGTCAATGAATCATCTTTATTATATTATGCATACTTTATGGCCAATGGTTCATCTTTATTATATTATGTTTCTGTAATCTTACACTATCGTATATTTTGTGTAGGCACATTGTGATATACATGGATAAAAGTTGGATCACATTACCGAGGAACACATCTCAATATGTTAAGGGTTTGAATGGGTTTTTAGATTTTGCAATTTCTAATCGATCCGTTGAAGGGAGAATAAGATGTCCATGTCCTAAATGTAAATTTAGAACATGGTTGAAGAGAGATGAAGTTTATGAACATTTAATACTGAAGCAATTCCCTGAGCAATATTTGTGTTGGATTTGGCATGGAGAATCAAACAATACAGAAAGATTGAGGACTGATGTTAATCCACAGAATGAGGTCCCAAGTTCTTCGACAATGGAAAATGAAATGCAAAACCTCATAAATGATGCATTCGGCACTGCAAGACACCACTATGAGCATCAAAACATATCAGAACAACCAGAAGAGGGTGCTACAAATTGCAACGTGACAAGTGATGTTTCTGAGACTGTAACACAAGCAGATCAAGATTGTAACATATCATTGGATCCTCTTGATTCTGTGGAGCCAAATGTAAGGGAAAACTTCAGTGAGGAAAATGCATTTCATGATTTAGTTGCCGATGGAAATCAAGAGTTGTATAGTGGGTGTTTGAAATATTCAAAGCTTTCATTTCTACTGAAGTTGTACCATATCAAATGTCTATGTGGAATTACAAATAAGGCAATGTCCATGTTATTGGAATTGATTCGTGATGCATTTCCTGAAGCAAAAATCCCAGAATCGTTTTATGATATGAAAAAAGTTGTTAACAAGCTTGGTCTGAATTATACAAAAATACATGCGTGTCCCAATGATTGTATGCTTTACTGGGGAGAGGATTCAAGTAGACAGAATTGTAAGAAATGTTCTTCTTCTAGATGGCAGTCAAAGGGTGATGTTGGAAGTACGACTGAACATAATTTCACGGAGAAGAAGAAAAGGAACACACCTGCAAAAGTTTTGCGTTACTTTCCTTTGAAGCCTCGATTGCAAAGATTATTCATGTCATCAAAAACCGCCGAACACATGAAGTGGCATGCTGTAGATAATAACAATGATGGGTTAATGAGACATCCACGGGATTCCCAATCGTGGAAGACATTTGATTCATTACATCCAGATTTCTCAGCTGATCCTAGGAATGTTCGATTGGGATTGGCTGCCGATGGATTCAACCCATTTGGGACTTTGAGTACGAGTTATAGCATTTGGCCAGTTGTTTTGATCCCTTATAATCTGCCTCCGTGGATGTGTATGCAACAAACATCTTTTATCATTTCGATGATTATTCCTGGAAAACAAATGCCTGGAAATGATATTGATGTATACCTGCAGCCTTTGATTGAAGAATTGCAGGAGTTATGGAGCAACGGTGTTGAGACATTTGATGTTTCTTCTAAAACAATGTTTAAAATGCATGCTGCTTTAATGTGGACCATTAGTGACTTCCCTGGGCTTGGGAATTTATCTGGTTGGAACACTTATACGGGTTTGGCTTGTCCCGTTTGTAACTTTGATTTCGAGCCCAAACGGCTACCTCACAGTAGAAAATGGTGCTTCTTGTGCCATCGAAGATTTCTTGATGCATCTCATAGATTTCGGCTGAACAAATCAAAATTTAATGGTTGCATTGATCGTAGACCACCTCCAAAGTTGTTAACCGGTTCTGAAATATTGACACAACTTGAAAATGTTAAAACAGAATTTGGGAAGGTTCATCATTTGAATGATAGCGGAAAACGAGTGCGAAGTGCATCGTCAAGTGAAATCAGAACGCAACAATGGAAGAAAAAAAGTATATTCTTCAAACTTTCGTATTGGGAATTTAATTCTTTGCGCCACAATCTTGATGTGATGCATATTGAGAAGAATGTATGTGATAATTTGATTTTCACATTACTTAATGAGCATGGAAAGTCGAAGGATCATCTCAATGCTCGCAAAGACTTACAAGTAATGAACATAAAACGTGATCTCTGGCCAGATGAGAATGAAAAGTATGCTCCGGCCATTTTTTCATTGAAAAATAGGGATAAAGATACGTTCCTTCAAATTTTAAAGAATGTGAAGGTATCTGATGGGTATTCGAGTAACATCTCGAGGTGTGTTGACTTGAAGAATCGTAAGTTATATGGATTGAAAAGTCACGATTCACATGTTTTGTTACAACAGTTACTACCATTGGCATTGCGTACATTATTACCTGAAAAAGTTACTGCTGTTGTACTCCATTTCTGCACATTTTTCAGACAGTTATGTGAGAAAGCTCTACATCCATTTCAGCTGGACAACCTACAGGAGAGGTTTGTATTGACCCTTTGTGCAATGGAGATGATCTTCCCTCCATCGTTTTTTACTGTCATGATGCATTTAACTGTGCATTTGGTTGACGAAGCTAAATTAGGAGGCCCCGTTCATTATCGATGGATGTATCCAATTGAGAGGTATTTTATTTATATGTTTCCAGTTAAGTAAACATTTTTTGGCATTTAAATAAATGCATAATATTATTAGTATTTTTTCACAGATATCTTGGGCATTTGAAAGCATACGTGAGAAATAAAGCTCAACCAGAAGGCTCTATTGTTGAAGGCTATTTGGCCGAGGAGTGTCTCACCTTTTGTTCCAGATATTTGGATGATATTGAGACAAGATTTACTCGAGTTGGACGTGTTGACGACACATCAACTCAATCTCAAATGCATCAGAAATCAAAAATATTTCCTGCTATTGGCCGATCAGTTGGGAGGACCTCATACGCGACACTAACAGAATTGGAATTATTACAGGCACATAGATATGTGCTGCTGAATAGTGAAATTGCAGATCCATTTATTGAAGAGTTGAGGATACAAACAAAGAGACGAATGAGAAGCCGAACACGAAATGAAAAAGATATAACGAAAGCTGTGAATAAAGAGCTGGTAGAATGGTTTGCACGACGTGTAAGTTTATAAATATTGCAATAAATACGAATATTACTTTGACACATACAATTTGCAAATCTATTAAATTATATTTTTTTTTCAGATCATGAATACTGATACTCGAGCTGACTTTTCAGAAGATTTGAAGTTTCTTGCTAGAGGTCCTATAAAACAAGTTAGAAAGTTCAACGCTTATAATGTGAATGGTTTTAGATTTCGTACAGTCGATCGAGAAGTGGGTTTGAAAACACAGAATAGTGGTATTTTTACATTTGCTGAAGTGGAATACTATGGAAAGCTGCATGATATTATTGAATTAAACTACCACGGGCATTTTTCTGTTGTTTTATTCAAATGCAAATGGGTCGATTTTATCAGAGGTGTTAAAAGAGATTCATTGCAATTTACTTCTGTAAACTTCTCTCGCTTGATGGATGTTGGTGATCGTGAACTGCATGATCCATATATCTTAGCATCGCAGGCAAAAATGGTATATTATGTGAATGATGTTGTGGATGAACGGTGGAGTGTAGTTACTCACGTAATACAAAGAGATTTGTATGATATGGGTGATGAAGTGGAAGATTTGACCTCTGCAATTGAATTTCATCAACAACAGGAAGCAGAATTATTTGTCCATCATGATATTGAAAATATTGGTCTAGTAAGGATGAATGAAGTGGATGAAGCAATGGAGCAGGAAACCGACATGATTGAAGGGGAAAATGATTGTATGTACAATTATTTATTCATTCAGCAACTACTTGTTTCATTTCTGTAGTCATTCATTATCATTGTTATATATATATTGTTTGTTAATACTGGGCATCTATTATCATTTTTAATTTTTTTTCTGCATGAATTTTTTGAAATATATATTCTGAACTTAATTTTATTTGATTAAATGACAGGAATGCCAAGGAAGAAGCGGTACACTATTCCTTCTTCTTCTGCGACAGATGACGATCCGTCTGTCCCCACAGTATCATCTCCCCCTGCACCATCTCTGACACCATCAGTGGATGCCTCATTAGGGGATGAGTCATCGCCTCCCCCTACAGGAGCTTCAGCAGCGGGGCAGCGACACGCCCACTCCAGTTCGTCACGGACATTCTGGAGGGTCGCAGTCATAGGTACAAATTTTAATTAAATAAATTTATTGCATTTTGTTTATAGTAATTGTTTGCTCATTGCAGATGAAGACAATGAAACTGTGGAAAGAGACATAAAAAGTTCTGATGTTTGGAACATGCATGGCAAGAAGATAGTGGTGCCATTTGATTCTTATGGGGTCCCGACGGATGACGCCGCAGGTTTACTTGGTCAGATTATAGGTCAGCTGGCAGCGGAGCCCGTTTCCCTGCCTATTTCGTATGATGATTGGAGGCATATGCCTCCAAACTGGAAAAATGAAGTTTATGATTCTCAGATAAAGGTAATTTTATTACTTTATGGTTTAATTGAATGTCATTTTACTAATATATTCAAAATGAATTTCTGTATACAGATGTTCTTCCACTTTACCGTTGCTGATGTGATAGCACGGAAGTGGACATTGAAAAATCTTGGAAAAAAATGGAAAGATTTCAAATGGAGGTTGTGGTGTGATGTCAACGATTCTTCGTTGACCGTGCAGCAGATGTATGAGAAGATACCCAGTGGGGTACCGAAAGAACAGTGGAAGGTTTTTGTCGATAGACATCGTGATGAGAAGCGGATGGTATTGAAATATATATTATTATATTATCCTCATTTTACATTTATAAATGTACATGAAGAGGAGATAGACATTGAATACAATACTATTAAATTGAATTTTATTTATTTCAGGATCTCTCAAGAAAGAATGCTTCAAACCGGGCGAAGCAGGTAATCCCGCACACTGCGGGTTCAAAAAGCTTTTCAAGAAGCCGAATGTCATTGGTAATCTTTTAATTAGTTTAAATATTTATAAAATAATAATATCTATTTAACATATTTGATTGATGATTTATCTTTGTTTAATGCAGTCACAGAGTTTAGGGCATGAAGCATCCCGAACAGAACTGTGGCTGGATGTTCATAAAAAAACAGATGGAAGTTTTGTTAATGAACCTGCCAGAGAAGTAGGGGTATGAAGTCAATTATTTATTATAATAACTTAATATCAGTTTTTACTGTGTTAATATATATTGATATTTGATTTATAGGTAAAAATTAAAGAAAAATGGGATGCCAATCCTGGGCAATCCTACTCAGTCTCCCAGGATGACCCGGTTGGTCAAGTCCTTGGGAAGGAGCATCCTGGTAGAGTGCGCGGGATGGGTTTGGGACCCGTACCATCTGAGGTCTTTCGCATGCCATCAGGGATTTCGGCCTCATCCACTCCTGGTTATAGTCATTTCATACCTGAAGATGCTCAGAGGGAGATGTCTGCTCTACGAAACACAGTTCACCAGCAGGGGAATCAGATATCTGATTTGCAGAAAGAGTTGCTTGAAATACGTCAGTATATGAGCAGATATGCCCCCGGTGGTAGTGCATCGGGTAGTGGTGAGCAGGTAAATCACAAAAAAATCAAAATCATTTAGTTTGCAAACTTTTATTGGTTTTAATTTTTATTATAAATATGCAACAATATTTAATTTTCAATATAATGTTCTTACAGGTGGCAGCAGGTGGTAGAGATGAAGGTGGAGAGGGTGACGATGCAGCATCAGATGATGAGTAGTAGTATTGTTGATGTGTTGAACAAGTATGATAACAGTTGGTTTGTAGTAAAAGCATTTCATTTGCTGAAAATTATTTCTTTTTAGCACTCTAGTGTTGTTCTCTATGTATTAAGATGGTATTCTGAGACTATGTTTGGAGTAATTAATGTTTAATTATCATAAAATCAAGAATTATTACCCATTTTAATTGTAGATGATATATTACACCATTTAAAGGAATCTGATAGGTTTTTTATGATTGATATATGGTCTAAAAATCACCCGAGGTGGTTGAATGATGAGGTTATCTTGAATACATCCTTCCCTCATAGGTTTGAATACATCTGGTTTGTGGTTATATCATTCAGTGTTATAATAGAAGAAGATATATAAATGGGGCTCACAATATATATGATCTATGAATTCATATACTAGTTCTTAGATGTGTACATTCATGAAATCATTATATACCAATTGGAAGTGGGTGGAAGTCAAAATTGTGATGGTCACAATGTATCCCCAATATTAGGGAGGATATGTGATCATATATTGAATAATGATTTCATAACATTATATAGAAATCAAGGAGTCCAGTTAAATACATTATTAAGAATGATTGTACATGGATGAGGTTTTAGGACTCCCCATGATACCATAATTAATTGTTTAGAATGTAATTCCTATTTCATATCATCATTATTGGGAGGAATATGGAATCCCTCCATTACCTAAACTCTCTTTAAAATGACTTTCAATCCCCTAATCGATGGAAATCTGGAATTGAATTTCAATAAGTTGTGGGATTTTTTGGGAACATTAATTTTGACCTAGTTGCATTATGGGTGAATAAAACACCAATTTTTTTTTGTTTTCCGATAAAAATATACATCATTCATCTGTTTTTGTGTATATATTCTATGAGTTGTGTTGGATGTTGTATACTTTTACATTGTGATGTGTTTATGTTTTGTTTTGATTCTCAAGGATGATAATTGTTTAATAGATTTTTGTTTTGAGGGTCCAGAATTCAAAAGTCACTCCCTTTACTTTTTTCCATGTCTTGTTTCTACTAAAAGGAATTTTAGAGGTGTTTTAGAGTCTTGGTGAGAGTTATGTGCATTCAAAGGGTCACCATTCCATGTTGTTGGTTGTGGTGATGGTTGTTTTGGCCATTGGTTCTTGTAGGTTGTCTATGGAGATGGTTGTGTGATGTTAGGATATCACCACAAAGAGTGAAATGGTATGGTTGGTTATGTTGTTGGGAATGGTGAATGGATGTCCACCCTGTGTAACATGGGAAATAGAATATGCACGGTGAAGGGAATTATATTGTTCATTTCACTTTTGGGTACCACCTGTGTAGCACGGGGAGCTAGGTTTAACCATGTCGTGGTCTTGGGTGTGGTGAGGAGAAAACAACCAATCTTTTTATGTTATGTCATAGTGGATGTTCATGGAGGGAATCGAGGGATCCAGCACACCTTGGTCCATTCCATGTTCTAGGATATGGTGGTGGTCAATTTTTTTTAAAAACACATGAAAGGCAGGAAAGAGATATGGGTGACTTAGATCTCCTTTAACCAAGGGAGACCACAGCATATTGGGATGTCTCCACACTATGGAGAACCCATTTGGGATTTCCTCTATAAATAGAAGGCACATATGGACTTATTTTGATTTTCTTTCTTCTAATTTGATATTTGAATAACACCAAATCCCATTGATTACCTTTTACCATCTCTCTTAATGTTTTTATCCTCTTGGATTGTGGATAATTGAGTTCCATTTATTCAAGTTTCCTTCTTCTTTCCTTTCTACCTTTTATTATTCCCAATATTTTGGGTGTTTATTGTTGAGAACCCCTATATTTTTGGTTGAGTTATGAGTGTGTTTGGGTGATGGGATTCTGAGGATAGGTTTTGGTGGGTTTCTCTTATATCCTAGTGAAACTTGATCCTTTGTTTCTTCTGTTGCGATTATGGTTCTCCTTAAATCTCTAATTAAGGTAGGATATTTGAGTTCCCTCATTACTATTTTAAATATGTGATATTATAATACTACTATTTCATCTTGGGTGGAAGTTAAGATATTTCCTAATGAAAATAATTAATTGGATATATTAAAATTAATGGGAAGGGGTGATATCAAATGTGCTTTAGGTTTTTCATGATATTGCTTTTCTATGAATGTGTGTTGGTTGTTGTTTATTATGAATTGTTTTTACTTCTATGAAATTATTATTGTTTCTAAAATTTAATTTGATAAATCACCTCACATTAAAATGATAATGTCTTTACTTATGGTAATTGAATTTCCTATCTGTAAACAAGGAATCATTGTCTTTTCCCTTTTCTTGTGAGGTTGATTTAATTTGATAGTTTGCATAATAGATGGAATTATGGTTATGGTTACTTTATGAGTTTGGATTATGGATAAGGTGATGATTTGTGATGCAAAAATTGTGGGTTGGATGTGTTTGAATTTTATAACATTGTGTCTTGTTAGTTACTCAGTAGATATGGAATTCTTGAAATGGTAAATCCTAGTAAATGAATGATGATGGATAAATAGGATAATTTTGCTTAAATTAGGTTGAAAAAAATGTAGGTCTTGAATATATAATGGATTGTAATTAAATATATAAATATGGTAAATGATTATGTAGGTGGTTGGTAATTGATGTAGTTAAATTGGAACTATGAAACTGGTGTATGGTTGTGTGCTTGGTTAGTGGGGCAGTGGTGTAGCAGATGCAACGTATTTTTTTTTCCAGTTCAACGTTTAGCGGCGGTTTTAACCGCCGCTAAATGCCATACCTGTGAGCATTTAGCGGCGGTTTTAACCGCCGCTAAATAACCGGGAATCCGTTAGCGGCGGTTTTAACCGCCGCTAAATGATGAACTGGGCAGAATTTAGCGGCGGTTTTAACCGCCGCTAAATATATTATGTTGATATTTAGCGGCGGTTTTCACCGCCGCAGAATAGGCGCATCAAACGACAGAATTTAGCGGCGGTTAAAACCGCCGCTAAATAAGATACCCATATAACCGCCGCTAAATGAAGCAAAACCGCCGCTAAATGACGGACATACGACACATTTCTAAAACCGCCGCGGAATCAAAAAAACCGCCGCTAATAGATTGCCGACGCCAAACTTAGCGGCGGTTTTTGTAAACCGCCGCCACACAATATAGCGGCGGTTTAAACCGCCGCTAAACCGGAAAAAAACCGCCGCTAGGATCGGCATTTGTTGTAGTGCATCAACCCTTAACCTACTCATGACCATTCACTAATCCATAATTCAACGACACCATGTGTAACTAGAACGTACCTCCTCTGTCTCCTCTAATATAAAAATTCACTCTCCCATACCACCATGTCACATCAATTGACATATGCTCCCATGGATTTCACGTCATTAAACCTAGGCTCATGTGCCTAAAAAACTGATCATGCTCCCTCACATGTCAATCTCATCAAACCAAAATCACACTTGGTGATCCCCTTCAAAATTGATCATTTAACCCATGACAAAGTCAATTTCATGACCACCTTCTATATGGTATCTTTTTAAATTTATTAATGTCAACTCACACTCTTACCACACTCCTAATAGTGCATCTATAATCAACAAGGTCAAGTACTATACTGATCCCTCCATCCAAAACCAATTTTCAATACCAAATCACTAGAACATAAGGTGATTATCTTAGGAAAATTCAAGGTATAATTACACCTACACTATATATGACATTATCTCCTATGTAATAATCTCAAGGAAAGGAACCTACTCATACCTTCCATGTTTACAATATTTAAGGCATCACCATGCTTATATCCCATATTCGATATCACATACTATACATTTATCTCATAATCCGAAGAATAAACCCATGCTTCCAATCTTTAATAAAATAAAAAGTTTGATCTTACCCCTCTTTTGGGTTAACCTTGTATATCACATCCCACCAACAACAGGGGAAAACATCTTGCATCTCAATCATAATGCTCGAATCACCAATATCCTGATCCATATTTGAAGGCACTAGGATCTCTCACCTGACCTATAGGTCATATCTCACATAGGTCACAACTATTTAGGGAACATATTTTATCCCTTATCAATATCACATAAAAAATCACATGCCAAACTACCCAATCTAGTGTTCTTACATATTCATATACATCTTAGGAAGCACATACCAAGTCATCAGTCTACTCACAGACATCCATCGTCAGCAAGAATTTTCATACAAGACTTCCACCTTGAGGATCACAATCTCATCCACACATATATGTACTAACATCACAATACAAATACTAATTATCACTGTAAATACCCATGTGAGACTACCTATAAAGAATCACAATCTTAAGTAGATCCTCACCAGGATCCATATATGGGAACCACCCTCTTAAGGATCACAATCTCATCTATATACATACATATAATAAAATCTACCAATAATGATATATTTCAAGTATACCATAGTCAAATGATTTGGTTAAGTATAATTCCACAAAAAAAATATATGGGAAAACACCATATAAGTTGTTATTAACACTTTAAATAACTGAACCTATTTTCCCTTCAAACCAGAACCACTAAGATGATGACCCACAATGAGTCCATATTAAAGGAATATAATTCATGTGTCAACCTACTAGGGTCACTATATGTCCCATATATTGAGGAACTATATAACCACCATCATCATAAAGCATATTTATATAGACCTAGATGAACTATCATATGGATAAAAATATGTCATGGTCCATCTGAGTATAATTCCATAACCAATTTATATAAGAAAACACTATATAAGTTGTTATTTGAACTTTAAATAGCTAGACCCTCATAATTAGTGATATCAATCACACAAATTCATGTGAATGTAATGTGAATCCTAAATTCTAAATATGATGCATGAATACCAACCTCTTTCCAACTGTCCAAGAGCCAAAACCAATATATCATAAATCATAAATTCCAAATCACATATTCATCACAATAGGTGAAAACCATACAACCATAAAATTAAAAACCAAGAAAAACAATCCCATTCCATTAGTAACCCAGAATTCCTACCGAGAAATGTTTTTGTGATGAACCTATCTAAAATATTTCACAAGCTTCGACACATTCCTATGTCACATGTCTACCATCTCCCCAATCGTAAGATAAAACAAAAAATCTAACATTCTTGTGAAATCAGTCACATGAAAATATTTTATTCCATTTTTTAATTATGTACCATGGGTCATGAAAACTAGGAAGTTCCTGGAACGTAGGTTTCTCCACTGAGACCTTAAGAATGACTCCCTATATTCCAAAGAGTTCTGACTAGTAGTGGGGGTCTAAGGTAGTACCATGAAGAGACTATAACCCCATATCAGAGTGTGTAACCACATGAACTAAACTAAACATAAACACCCCAATATAAAAACTTTGAGTATTCATAATAAATAAAACATAAACATCAATAAATAATAAATAAATGAAAAAGAATACAGTTATATAGACTCATAATCATGCCAATATACAACAACAACCACCCACTAGGATGATCACATATACAAGATAAATAAAATAAATAAAAGTCATTGAGGCTCTACTTCCACCCCAGATCCTTAACTTATCTCTATCACTAATCCCATTTAAGATATCCAACTCAATCAAGCTACCCTAGTCCTCTGACCAATCTAAACTTATGATTAGTGAAGTTTGCTCAGGTACCCAAGTTCCATGATCACCTGAGAAAGGTTTGAATACAGATCAGTAAGGTACCACCAACGCGGTCCCATACATAACTAATAAATGCAGTGTATACTTGTGATATGCTCATATAGATAAATAAATACAGTGTATAAACACAAATAAATAATCCCTATCAATCCTAGGGTTCTCTCATGAAACTTGATCAACCTAAACCCGCTTCAACTAGTGTCAGAGTGTCTCTGAGCACATTACATAATCATTCCAATCAAATAATTGGAGAAAACTACAACCCATATAAGGTTATCTAGGTTGGTATATAGTATCATATATAAAGCTGATCCCTAGGGGGATTAACCTAACATCATTCATACAACCGATTCCTAGGGAAATGACCTTAGGAGATCTAGTAGTATCAGAATCAACAACTAATTACTAGGGGGATGAACCCATAAAATCATATTTTTAGTTTCAATAGCCAATTACTAGGGTGATGGATCCAGGAAATACAATAATAATATCATGATCTATGAATGATTCCTAGGGGGATGACTCTAGAAAATCACAGTGTTAGTCTGAACAACAGATTCCCAAGGTTATGGCCCATGACAATCCAGTAATATCAGGCTCAACAACTAATTCCTAGTGGGATGAACATAGGAAATCCATATAGACCTCGATATCCATATCCCATCATCCTGGGCATCCAATTTTATTCAAAAACTCATAGTATTGCACTACTGAAAATATAGGTCACATAGTAGTAGACTCAATGAAAAACCCCAGGTGATATCTTGGGTGTTATATAGTCATCAGGCATAAAAGCTAAACCTCAGGAGGGTAATACCAAGCGTTACATAGTAATCTAAAAAAATTCAGGATCCAAGGATATCAGACAAGTCATCCCATGTATGTAAATACACCATGTAACTAAGTACATTATTCCTATAAGATATCATATAGAATAACTTACAAGGGCTAGCCATCCGCCCAACCTATCTCACATGGTCATGGTCGACCTATCAAGTGCTCAAATTGTAATCATCACTACAACCACATAAGGATCACATCATTGATTTAGTTTCTAAGGTGACACCTATAATCATCACTACCCATTTCCCATACACATCTTATCTCGGGTCAATATCTAACTAGGGAACCCTTTGTGTTATCCTCGGCCCCATCATAGCTAGGACGCCCTTCAAGAGTCTTCTTATCTCAAAAAAAAAATATCATAAAAACACCCATCACTCAGTGGAAATAACATCCCTAAAAATCATAAAAGTATCATCGATACCTAACTGGCCTCCTAGGAAATAATCACAAGGAAGTTGACCTCAAAACCATTTCCTTCCAATGTCACCTTGTGTCAATCCTCACAGCCAACCTATCTGTCAATCTCCACTAGGTCTACCCACCCAGGTAAACACATCTCAGTGGGGGAGGAACACTTGACCCATAGTCATCTCATGATCCAAATGACTCAATGACATCTCATGGGTCCAATAAGGCCTACTCGAGCTACTCATTCCCATGTTATCACATATCCCTACTCAATGGGTCTATGAAAACCTATACTAAGGGCCAATATGTCTCATTTATTTTATTTCTTTTAATTTACACCCCTTGAGGTCCACATGTCATAGAGTACATATTAATAATCAAGTCCTTGACCATCGATGGCCAAGGTAATCAAACAAGTGAACAAGGGTCCATATTGACCCTTGACACTTTTTTCAATTATAGACATTTCATTTTAAATAAAAAAATTCATTTATAAAAAGGGTCGACTTCCCTCATGGTGTGACCACATATAGTAAATTCCACATAATGAAATGAATAATACCATAAGAAAATTCATATGTACCACATACCTAAATAATAGATTCATTACCCTTTTTAATTCGCCGCCCAAAAGCTCTATCTAGGATTTTCCAAGTCCATATAGACACCGGCCATTATCTCAAGGCCCTAACTCATGAAAAAACATCCAAATTAATTAATTATAAAAATTTATAATTAACAAAACAATTTAATTCAATTTAATTTAATTATTTATAAATTCCTAAAACTCATCAATCTATAACCGCCCCTTGAAACCTCTGGAAATAGGGTGTGAACCACTCTCGAAACATACCCAAACCTAAGCCACATAAAATCCCAAATACTCAAAATTCGTTCCTTTCCTAAATAATTTAATTTAATTTGAAACCTAATAAAAATTTCATAATGACATACCTCAACCAAAATGATGAGTAAATATGTGCACACACCACATAAGGACATCCTCTACCTAAGATGAGAAAAAGACTCATCTAAAATGATCCATTAAAACATAATTCAGTGGAATTGAGGCCCAATCCCAATCCAAAATCTCACGAAATCAAAATCCAACCAAGAAGAAATAAGGTTGTAAGAATGAAAGAATATCATTCCATGTACCCATAATAGAAACCCACTAAGAATTTACATTCTTCAAGGGGGTTTGAAGGAGGATTTAGGGGGGGGGGGGGTGTAGATGATTATAAATGTCCTCTCCCAACTCCAAATCCCCATAAAAACCGAAACACCCCCAAATTAAAAATACCAAATCACCCTTCTATAAAAACACACAGTTAACAACCTTTTATGGCGTGAACATGAGGTTCACAATGTGGTATTTTAGTCAATGAACCTCTCACCTAGCCAACCCCTATTTAACACCCTGAAGTATCCCAATGAAAAAAATTCAAAACATGAATACCTTTGATTTTGTGAAAGGGATGATACTATAGTTTTCAACAGTCCCAGTCCCCTATTGATGCTCCATTATCTAACCAAACACCCAAGGCATTATTCAGGCCTCGAACCACATCTAAAAACATCTCATTAAGATGTTCCAATTCTCAAGATTTTTATTCAAATACTAGTTCCTGAAATGAACCCTCCACTAAAACAAAAATTGAAATTCCCCAAGAATTTCACACCCTAAAAGGGTATGGGTTTTTAGACCGAATGTTGAGAGAAATTTTGGTATGATATTTTTACTATTCTATATAGTGAATTGGGTTGAACATAGTGTGATATCACACGTTCAATTATTTAGTTTTAAAGAAATAAATAATTATTATTCGAAAAATAATAAATCATTTTCAATAAATTCCTATAATACCTGATTTAGTACCCACTAAATACATTTCATTAATCATATTATATATTATCTTCACGTGTTTTTTCACTTTTATTTCTGTTTTCCAAACATCATATCAATCTTTTTCATAATTTTAAAATTATTTAAAAACAAAAAAACCCAAAAAATTCTAAAAATACAAAGGAAAAAAAAAGAGAACACTATGATCGAACCAAATCCTCTTCAAGAGAATGATCCAAGAGGCCAACTACTATTCTTTCTCTAAATGTTGATAAATTTATAAATTGTTTAGTAACCCATGGAAAAGGTCACAATTGCATCATCACACTCTATAGTTAATCTAAATCACCCCAATTAAATAATGATAAAATAATCAAATAAATAAACATAGATCATCATAGAAAAATAAATAACACATTGTCACAAATATCAAGAAATACTGATCAAAGTGTTATTCCAGCATGATTCTAGAGAAAAACATTTTCTTTATCATATTATTAACCTATTACCCCTTCCCAAGGATTTCACATATCAATGTAGTAACTATAAAAATTATATTCTAACATGATTTCTAATAATAAGATTCTTTTTATATCATGATTTTAATAATAATTAATAGATAATCATTTATTATGTAATGGTTAAAATATTTCATCATGCTAATAAAAAATTCTCATTATAAAAATAAAAAAATTTAAAATTTCTATTCTAACAAATTTTTTGATCATTTTTTATATTTAGACCATAATACCTTTCTCACTTCAAATTCAATTCGTATTTTAAAAGTATCATTATTCAATTAATTTTATCAATATTATTAAAATTTCCCTCTTTTTAATATTTCATATACAATTTTAAAAATTTAAACTTATTATAACATACATAACTTATCCATTTAACTTATGGAATAATGATAAATAAAACACATTCATCATTATAATAAAATAACAATTCCATAATTTTTATTGCAATATTCTTTCATATTATTAATTTCAAATAAAATTATCAAATTCATTTAAACTTTCAAAATAAGTCTTAATATCACTTAACTTTTAAAAATTTTCATGTCAATTTCCCATGGCCTAACAAATACCACAACTATAATTAAAAAAACATGATAATTAAATTATTTATATCAGAATAAATCATTTCAAATCAATAGGCATTCAATTTTAAATAATACTCTAACCATAATTTACAGTCATGATTTTTAACACTTAAATATTCCATTAAATTAGGTTTTTAATTTTCATAACATATCATAAACTATTTTGTTATTAAATTTATAAATTAATGTGAAATATATATGCAAAAAAATTCATGCTTGTTTCATTATAAAAAAGTAACACAGTCAACCAAGAAGATAAGTAACAACCAATACCAACTAACTCATGATTAATTAAGTTTCCACCAAAAAATATTGAAAAATTAATTAAATATTTATCAATCACTATTAATTAATCCATAAATCCTTCCATATCAAAATATATTTTAAATACAACAATAATCAATCATTTATAAAAACAAATATGTAAGAACACGTTATACAATATTATGCATTACTATATGATGCATTTACTCGAAAAAACCTCTCTGTTCATAGTATAAATAAAATGAAATAAAAATCAATATTAGTACACCTCCCACAAATAAATTAATAAATAATTAAATAATTAAATTCAATCTTTTACTACCTTAGTAACTTGATCATCCACTAAATTATGATGAACATACATATTTATATCCTACTTCCATCATTATAAAAATCCTATATGGATCTTACGATATCCCAAAGTCATTAAAACAAATATTACTAGGTCTATGGTACCATTTTTGTAACATTTTTGACCCAAACCTAATCCAAAAATTCCAAACTAGAACACCATAAGGCTTAAAGTGTGATCCCCGATCACCAGTGGCTAGTATCTAGTGGGGAGGGTTCCCAAGAATTAACTAGGGAGTGATTAACCCTCATTATATATATTCCATACATAAACAATTATATGAACATAATAAATAATAACATATAACAATGAGTGAAAAAATATATAACTGAATATTAATGTCAATTACATGATCACCAAATATAATATAATAAATATAATCAAACATACTCAAATAAGGTATGTCATGAATATGAGTAATTTATATGAAAAATGGATTTCCATCTAGATAACCACATACATAATATATAATAAAAAATTAATTCTTTGAAGTTAATGAAGATCTAAGTCTATAGTGGAACTAAACCTTTCCCTTGGTTTATGCCTATACTATAGGTACCATCTAACACCCGTCAACCATCAATCACTGGTCTTCTCACCCAATATGTATCATCAGAATCTATTTCTATACATATACACCAAGGTTTATATATTTTTCATTATTATAAATTTCTCAATATGTTTATACTAATTTTCCTCGAACATCATCCAAGGCATATTTGTGTATGCTCATGGTTGTGTAATGATGAGAAATAACATATATATACCCTAATGCACCCAATATTTTATGTTAGGAAACATAATCATCACATACAATAAGTATCAATGAAAATAATGAAGAAAAATATTTATACAGATATGACATTGAGATTTGTATGCTTACTAAGCCACCATGAAACCCAAACATAATTTCTTCACATTACACTCAAAATATAATAATGGGTATAATAAATATAGATATTTCCATTTTTCTTCATACCTTTTCACCCTAATAAATAATTCATAAAATCAATTTGGTCCTCAATCCCTAATAAATAATCCATATAGTCACATAATCCATGAGACCCCTGATGTCTCCTTATATCTTAGGCTCTTAGTGAATAATACAACATGTTTATTTCGAAATAAATCCCGTAATGATAATATACATATCTTATCTTTAGACCATAATACATTGTTTAATAATATATATCATCACAACAACCCTTAGTCCCTCAATGAAAATATCTCAAGCACCGAATAGATAATTCACCATGTCACACCAACCCTTAGGTCTTGGGGAATGACTAATGATGTCCCACCAACACTTAGGTTTTATAGAGTAACCAATTAATTTTCAATTGAACTTAATATATTATGAATAACTAGTTATTAATAATTAATTAAATATGTAAATATTCCCTATTTATTCAATTCACTCACCTCACCAAGTTAAGGCTCAACTATTTTAAATTCCCCTCACTAATAGATAATTTTATTAAATAATATAAAATATGAGATAATAATATCAAATAATAAAGAAATAATATTTCAATAAATAATACGAATAAGTGTAATAAAGAATCAACCAACCATAAAATAATTTTTCACATGAAATAATGAAAAAATGGAAATCAAAAGGTGATCAACCATAGAAAAAACATATCAAAATTTAACTTTTGAATCACGACCCCATTTAAACCCATGAAAGAAATTATTATCTCTCATTTACTTTATCTTATTCCTATATACTTTTCTCACTTTCAACATTTCATAATCCATATTAACATATCAATATCTTATAATAAAGATTCTTATGGAATCCATAAAATAAAATAAGTAGTTCCATATCATAAATCCATTTAAATAACACAACCTAAAATATAAAATATACAATTAAACTATAAATAAGGTAATAATCAATAAATTAACATATAGTCAAGGAAACTAATCATTAAACCCTTTATCATTAACCTTTATTTATTTTAAATTCTAATTCAAACATTTCTTCCAATTTTCAAATAATATTATACAAGATTAAAAGTACCATAAATCATATGTTTTTTTAAATACAAGCCTCCTCATGTGGAATTACTAGGAAATTAATAAAATTCTACATTTATTATTAAATAATTTTAAATTTTTTTATCAATTCCCCATTTGTACTCATGTAACTAGATTACCATATCTTATCACACCCACCCACACATACCCACCTACATAACACAAAACGTTGAATAATATTTGGGGGTCCACAAATTTTAATCAAATTATATCTCTTGAGATAATATCACACTTGAAACCATGAATAATGAAGATATTTTAATAAACCATTAAAAAACAAAATTAGGGTTTAGAATAGAAAACATATACATGCATGCATTTAAATAATGGATGATAGGGATTGACTTGGATTTGGTATCCTGATTCCACTACCATTAATGAATCCTTGATCAAATATTAGTTGGAGGAGAAGGAGAAATAGGGATAGAGAAAAAATTTAGAGAAAAATATATTAGATGGGTTATTGGTTTGATTGATAGAGAATTAATGGAATAAATTATTATTTTATAAAAATCTAGGCTAAAATGTTACATCTAACCATATTTTAAAATATTGGGTCAGGGCCACCGTTTAACTTCTGATATAACCTTTACAGAGTTAAGTGCCTTCAAAATCCCAATGAAAATATTTGGAAAATTTTATAGAAGGAGATATTTAGTGGCTTTTCTTTTCACACAAAATCTTCTTGTGAGCCCCCACTAATGTCCCAATAGATACTACTATGAGCTATCAAAGACAAAAACTCATACAATCTAATTTTTTTTATAAATTTAACATCCTATACTCTATTTCTAGATAAAAATAAGAATTAATTAAATATAAATATTAATAATTAAATTTTAACATTTACCTATAAAATAGGGTTGTTACACCCTCAAAATTCAATATTGTTAGAAAATAGAGGTATATAGATTATTACACATCTATCTTTTAAAAATGGCCCATTAGATGTATCCACTTTTTCAGGAATTTGCCTTGGGAAAGATCCCCTTACTGAAAACATTGACATATTTACTTGTTGTATAGATCCTTCTAAACCTATCATGTAATAAGGGACCCTAACCATAAAATAAAATATTTCTATAAAGTATATACATTATTATCCATTTAATTCAAGTCTAACTTTGTCTCACTTACTTATAATTTGTACCAAGGATATTCAAATTAGTCTGTAACACTAAGTTCAAAATATTCTATATGTGTGTGTCTATAATATGTTGAATATATGATAATATGAAGGATAAAAAACCATATAACACATTTAAAGATTAATTACATATCCAATAAAAAAATTAAATGGTTACCTTTAATAATTATGTCATAACAATTAAAACAACCATTTACATTACTAATAGGATACTATCAAACATAAAATTATCTATTTAATAAATAAATCAAATAATTAAAGAATATTATAAGTATATAAATTTTTCATTACAATAAAGCTATGTTCAAATAACTAAAGAATTTATAAAATCATTAAAAATAAAATCCTATAAATACTCCCCATTATTGTTTTCAATCAAGAATTAAAAATTAACTATGATCAATAATTTTTATTGGAAATATGTGGTACCTGTAAAGGGTTACTTCCTTTCAACCTAAGTGTTATTAAGGATATAAGATCAGGAATAAAAAACGAAAATATAGATTAAAAAATATCTACTTTATAAGAATTTTACAAGAATAAATAGAACCCCTAATTGGATACCAAATCCTACACAGTTCTATTATTCAATCTATTTTTTTTTGAAAATAAACTTTTGGTTAAGTGGGAAACTTACAGAATCATACACAACATCTTTTTGTGCCACACATAACCCCACAAAAACCAATTTCAAATTTAAAATTTCCAAATTCAAACTGAAACCATCATCACCACCTCAGGCCACATACCACCTCGCGTCATACACCCTAACAAAAAACAAACTCATTGACACACCAATTCTCCTGCAAGAATATCCTACTAGAATCCATCATTTCTGATATTTAAACACCATCGTCACTTCCGTAAAAACCCCAACATCACTATTGTAAATACAAAATAATATAACAAAATAAACCCAAAAAACCTTCACCGATGGATTTTTGGATGAAACACAAAAAAAACCCATTAAACCAGTAACGTATTCATTTACATTGCTATTTTAAACTCTGAAAATCACCATCATCGAAGAGAAAGAAAACTAGCAGACATATTCACAAGATAAGACTGAACCAGGTTGCACCTAAAACACTAATAACTGTCAAACCACACATCTAAAAACCGCTTTATTAAAACAACTCCATAGCTGACTAGAAGTGGATCAGAGGAACATACTGTTAGAGTAGGTATTTGAGGAGCCAAGATATCTAAACATGAGCATCGTCGATGAGGTAGAATAACAATATCCATCATAATAAGAGATAGCTGACTCAGTTCACTCTTGGAAAATCGTTGACTGTCGAACCACATATCCCAAAACCTATTTGTTACCACTGTTCCTAATCCAAATTGGAGAGGAACAGAAGAATTCATGGTCAGAGTAGGGGTTTGAGCAGCTAAGGGATTAAATTTAAAACAACCTTTATCAGGACCACCGAAACCTCCCTATGGAATTTTCATGTAGAAAGAACCACCACCTTTGAATTTTGTCATCACCATCAAGGATGAAACCGGTAATTCCTTCACTCGAGTATTCCTTGAACATCACTATTCCACCATACCATCACAATCTATGAATGTTTATCATCGATGCTGAAAACCCATAGCTATCTATGCCACTGTGATAATCAAGTAATGTCCTATAGCCAGTGTTGCAACCATCTAAAGATAAAATAACACCAATAGTTTATATCCTCTTATATGAGATTAATTTTTAATACATAAATCTTAGTTTATATGAGTATTAATTTCATTCTTTATCCCATTAATTTTGGTGGAATTAATTTTCCAAATCA
This sequence comes from Viscum album, assembly GCA_963277665.1. Taxonomy (NCBI): domain Eukaryota; kingdom Viridiplantae; phylum Streptophyta; class Magnoliopsida; order Santalales; family Viscaceae; genus Viscum; species Viscum album. Next base: position 626,546,511 of record OY728132.1, read on the forward strand.
AGGTATATAAAATTATTCCCCATAGTTTGGTTTAATGAATGATTTAAATTTTTTTAAGATTAATTAAAAAACCCAAGTCATATGAGAATAACCTTATATTCACTTATTTGCTACACGAATAGGGAGACTTAATGTGTTTAGATTTTGTTTCATTAAAACAATTATGAGTTAAACCAATTTTTTTGGCAATAAGGACACACTTATTACCCACAATTACACAAAAAGAAAATATTCCGAGCGACTGACTTTATAAGACTTTCTTCACATGGTTTAATAATAAGAAAATGATTCATTACATAGATATAAGTTTTATACACTGTCCCAAAATGGGATAAAATAATTTTTTTTATTAAAATGACTAACATAAGTTATTTATGAAATATTTTTAATTATCCATTTCATCACCCATATTCCACTTAAAGGTTATTACATTACTTAATCACTAGTTTATCCCATTTATTTCATTACCAATATATCATCCAAGGTTACACCTATAATGTACTAACCCCACTGGAATGATTGTTGGATATGAATTTGGATAGGGAATTCTACCTCATGGAAAGATACTCGATTTGATGAACCAATCCTTCAAAATATCCTTAATTTAGGTTATAAACTTTTAAAATTCAGTCGTTAAAATTTTATAGGGTACCAATAATATCAATATCATAACTATATTTAACTGAATTCATAATTTACACTTTTTACAATGAAGTAAACATGAAGTATCCTTTGGGAACACATATGAAAAAGTATTATATGATGGTTAATATCCACTCCACAACTGTTTATATCATGTATATTACCAATTTAAAAAGATAAGATATAATTAAAAAACACTACAATAATATAAAATAAAATAAATAAAAATAATAATTCCACTCACTTAGGAAGATAACTTTTAACATGAACTGACCCTATAAAGATCCTTCTTGAATTGCTAATAAAGTCTATTCTTCTACCCCATGATTTTTTCCAATAGGAAAAGGACTAGAGATTTGAACTAATAGGGAATAAAAACATAATGGGAGATATTTTTCCATTAAACCAACATCACCAAATCTTCAAACACAAAAAAACATATGAATCCAACACAATGATATAAACCAAACAGTGGAAGTTAATTCTTTCCAACCTAATGGTTAGGGTATCCCATTGGAACCTTGTTATTCGACTTTCAATCCTTTGACCCCTATTTTTATTTTTTCTTAATTTTTTGGGGTAATTTTTTGGGTGGTGACATGGTGGTAGTAGGTACAAAATTGGGATGGATAAATGGTGGCCATTGGGAATATGTTGATGATTGTGTAGGAGAGTGAATAATAGTTCTAGTAGTATAGGGTAAAGGAATAGGGTTTTTTTGAATGGATTGATTGGTTTGAGGCATGGGTTTGGGTTAAACTATGTAGAGGTAGTTAGACCAAGGTATTTTTCTTGGGTATACCTCATGAATTTGGGTGTTCGGGCTCCACTTTAATTAGGAATTAATGTTTTATCCTTTGATGGGTTGTTAAATTAAAATATTACTATCCTTGGGTTACCTATCATGTTTTAAGTAATTATTCTTAGACCCCATTATATACATGTTACCCTCAAATTACCTCAGGGTATCAGGCCCCGTGAATATAATTTTTTCCTCCAACTCGCTTAAAAAAACTAAAGATAGAAGGATTAAATGCATTTATAACTGTAATTTCATATCACACATAATTAGTAAACATGATACATTTCATTAATGAAATGTTCATGATGTTCATAATTACAATCATGAGTAAGTTACTACATAATTTATTACAGAGGGGTGAGTATAAAAATTCCTAGTATGATATCAAAATTATTGTACATGAGCCTTATCCTGATTGGAAAGGTCTCTGTTTGTGCATCCAAGCGATCAGGGATCAAATCCAGGCGGAGGCAGAATTTCCGGGGTACTATAGTAGGAATTGTTCAGTACTGTAGTAGGTACTGTATAAGGTACTGTTGGCACTGTAGAATCTAGGAATATGCCCCCATTTGTGCCTTCGGGCCTTCGATTTGGTCCCTGGGTCCTTCATAGGATTTCGGGCACCCAGGCCTTCGAGCCACCTTTGTGCAGATACAAACCAGACAAAAACCTACAAGGAACAAGCTCTACAAGGAGGATGAGAAAGGAGCTTTCACCACAACAGAAGCTAAAAGGATTGCAATAATGAGAGGGTATGACACCTGCCATCAGGACAAGCTTGTGCATGCACGAGAATGCCTAGCCGAACAGCCATGCAAAGGTGGAGAGCTGATTCCACGATGAAGATGCTGGGGAGGAGCAGTTCCAAGTAGTTAGTCTAGGTTGTATGTAATGTTTGTGCCTACGGGAAATGAATTCCTATAAGGCCTATGGGCATGTAATATTTTTCCTACGAGAATTGTAGGGTTCCACCTCATCCCTTGAAAGGTGGATTATCAAAAATCAATAAAAAATGAAGGCCTTCAGGCCATTGGAGGAGGAGAATATCAAAATTACTTAGAAACATTGAAGTCAATACTCAAACTAAAAGTCAATAGGTAATTATATATAAATTGATATATTTAATTAAAATTATAAACAAACTCACCACAAATAACACTTACTAAACAACATGGTTCATAGTGATACTCTCACTAAATTTGTTCTTAAACAACCATACCCATAACCATCAGAGAATTTCATTAAACAACTAGGGTATCATTTTATTTTTGGGTAGTTATCAGACAAAATAATTCTAAAACCTGTTATGAAAGACCATATAGTGAAGATCCTAGTGTCATTTAGAGGAATACCTAAACTCCATGTGACATTTATTGGAGGATAACATGGAATCAAGAATAGTGTAGGTATAGAAATACCCAAATACATGAAAAATAAGTCTAAATAGATATATGCTAGACATAATATCATATTAAAAGAATCTCACCTAGAATAAATCAAGATAGTGATATACTATATCAACATCACTAAAATAATATGAAACAATCAAGAATCACACATCAACCCATCATCAAGTCATCTCTATAAGAACATGTTTGTAACAACATCTCTAAATATATCTAATAATGTAACATAAAAACACATTAACAATATCATATAAAAGAGTTATTAGGATTTTAAGACTTTAATTTAATTTTAAAATAATAAAATATGTCCTCTTTAGTTCATAACCCTTATAAACCATGATAATGAAGGCTTATAAGGTGTAAGATTGTGTTCAACAGGGCTCCATGGGGGATGATTAGGGAACTAATATGGTACTGGGAATCTCATACCCTTAGTATGAGACACTCCCAGACCCACAATTACGAATCTAGTGCAACACTTACATACTTTACATAAATTAAATGATATTTAATTACAAAAAACAATAATATAATTATATGATTAATTTATTTGGGAACTAAGAACATATTAAAACAACATTTTATATTATACCACTAAAGATATTAATTAATATTTAATATTATAAGTTTACCAAACCCTTATTAATACTTACAATCACCCAGAGACATACATCAAAGAAAGGGTGTGATAAAATACGAGTAAGGGGAAAGAAAGGGAAACATGGGAAACATAATAAATGTGAGATACCAATTTATCAACAATTAAGAAATGGAATCATAACCTAGGATAATCATAAGTCATTAAATGGAATAGGAATGAGGAATACCATGAGGTTATCATGTGAATCATAAGGTCATAAGAGAAATGTGATTTATAATAATAGAACATGGGTTAAATAATTTCAATCATAATATTGTGACACATTCAGAATAATGAATAATAATAACATAGTGTAAAAATCCTACAAATAAATTGTTAAAAAAGATTGCATCATTTTAACACATAACATATGTGTACAAAGGTAATTGCATATAATGTGAACAGATAGAGTTTAATGTTCATGCATAACAATATCATGAGATACATCACTTTAACTAATATATTTAAGGGATAAATAATTAAAATCCCACCCATCACATTATAAAATGCTCATAATCATGCATGCCACATAGTAAGGAAACCTATATAAATTATAAACATGAAACAAAACCATGATAAAAGGAAGGGTTTCATAATGAAGTATTAAGGAATTTATTGATGAATAAAACATGGAGGTTCCCCAAAATAATAAGGGAAAAAATATTCTTGGGAATTCAAGGGTGGTATTAATTAAATAAAAGTTTATAGATCATAATGAGGAGAATAATGAACATATAAAGAATCAAGGATATACTTAGAGAATAAACACTTTATCATTAATCATGAAGGTGGCATAAAATTGATCCCGATGAAGTATAAACATGCATATCCAATGGAAAGGATAATTCAAAGTTAAATAAAATTAATTTAGAAGGGGTTTTATAATAATCATAATAAAAAAATATAAGAATAAGAGGTAAACTCAAATGAAAGAGTTGAGTTCAAGAGTCACCTTATAAAAAATTATAAGGTTTTAATTTGGAATAAACCAATGAGATTATACTGAATGAATTTTTAAGACCAAATAATAGGTCAATAAGAAAATGAATAGTATATTTGGAGTAAAAAATACATGTGAAACTTTTTAAAGAGCATTAGTTGAAGAGGTTGAATCCAATAAAAAGGATTGAGAGAGACTATAATTATGGAAATTATAAGGTTTGACTTAATAATAGATATTTGAGATAGAAATTAAATCTTATGTAAATCCACATAAAATAATAATAATAAAATGAATAATATGGATGTAGAATAAAATTCATATAAAACCTTTTAAAAGAGGGTTAGATAAAGAGAATAAATTCCAGAAAGAAATGTCGAGAGTGATCTACTTATATATTTTGTAATGTAAGTAGAATGGAATAAATAAATGGGAGGAAATGGAATGTACATATAAATACCCATAAAATAATAAGAAAATATTATAAAAATGAGTGTAAAATTTCTTATAAATATTTTTGAATGAATATTTTGAAAAAGAATGTATTATTGGATTGAGAAAAAATGGTTTCTTTTTTAATATAATTTATTCATCATAAATGTTTTATTTAGAAGGATAATATTCCAAGAGAGTGGATAAATTTTTAAATATAAATTAATATGTTAGAATATGAATTATTAATATAGAAAGTGTAATAAGTAATAATTCAAACCAAAGTGAAGACAATTAGTGTGGAATCCCCTTACCTCACATCCGGTTTTGTACTGTCACATTTATATTTCCTATATAAGAAACATAAGGTCAAAAAATGAATCCAAAAGTATATTACATTTATTTATGTTACTATTAATCAATTATAATCATTTTAATTTATTTATTAACATTTTTTGAAGATAAAATAGTCTGATGAAAAGTTTCTTTGAATTATCATATTTTGTTTTGTTTTTTAGGTTTCAAATTATTTTTATTTATCCATTTTTATAATTACCTCAATAATATTAAAAATACATAAAATTAAATTTTTATATATTATAAATAAGGTTTACCAATTAGTCATGAATGCAGTGAAAAGTAAAGAATCAACGACATCCTCATGGTAGTTAACAGACCATTAATTGGACATTTATAAAATGGGAAAGAGAATCTACATAAATATACATTATAAATATTTCAAAAAAGTATATTAAATTATAATAATTATAATCATTGATATATAATCTATAGTAAGTATACATATAGGTGGTGATGCATAAGTAATTGACATCATCCTTATAGGCGGAAAACCAACGCTTAAATGGACATTTCCAAAAAAAATGAGAGAGATATATTATATATTGAAGAAATATGGATTCAAGACCCTTTTTAACAAGGAAATAAAATACCCATTTTAATTGGGTTGAGAGGTAACTGATTACATGAACCATTATCCCTAAGGTAAAATGGTCTTGAAATACATGGATGATTCGAAGATCTTGATGCCCTAAGGCCTTAACATGGAATATGACCCACAATATTAGAGTTTCCACATGGATTTATTTGATGCACTAAATACCCCTTGCTTTTGAAAACTTCCCAAATTCGCTTCCGCCTCTTGGAACTAGTGCTTGACAATTCCCGCCTACACTCACCATTCCCTGCTCGTTAGTGGTGACCCAAGCCCCCACCCGACCATGTCCCACCATTGTGCGGGACTCCAATAACTGTCAACTATCACATTCCACTACTAGTGGTATTGGATATGAAACCATCTAAGGAAATACCCCGCACACATGGGAAAAGAAAATATTAACCCCTAATTTAATTAAGGGGTGATGCGGGTAGTGGGCCCCTGACTCGATGCACTATGGATGATTTTCATTCTAGTTAAGTAGATGCCCAATTATATATATATATATATATATTATAATAACATTATTTTATTATCTTAGTATCATTATTATCATGTTAAAATACTATTTAATTAATCTTAGGAGGTGTGTATTAGAGATGAATAAAAGGATAAATTAATTGAAAAATAAAATGAAAGGAAAAATGAAGGGACATTACCTTGTTTTTGATGTTTCTACTTTTCTATGACCCTTAATCCCTTGAAGTATTTAAGTTTATTGACATTGGAACATCCATAGGATTATAGTAAGACTTAGTAGTAGATAATTAGGTAGATATTTGGTAATGAAAAGGAATTGGGAAGTGAGTTTCTTAGCAGAGGGAGAGGTGTAGAGACCTAGGCTGGTTAGACACTGGGGGGGGGGGGTGAACCAATTGTTTCTTTTTAAAAAATATATTTATTTTAAATTAAAACTCTTGATCCTATTATATTTTTTGATTCACTCAATCTAATCTCACAAATCACCTCATATGTAGTGATAATGAATGAGATATCAATACAAAATATTTATAAGGTTCAGTAAAAAGACATACTCCTTGTCATGTTGGTTATTCTCCCCAACATAGAATCTCCACCACCACCTTATTCAGGAATAAAAAGGAATAGGTAGAAACTAGTTACACACTCTAATACTTGATCCTCCATTTTACCCTGGTTCTATACCCTAATCACCAACTCTTTTTCCATAGTAGGTTATACACCCCAACTTTCCTTCTCCTCATTGACTGGTTACACACCCTAGCCATGATCCTTTTTAGAAAAATGTTTACAACACAAATACAATCCCCTCATCCTTATTTATGTTGATCTAGTAGTATAAAGTGATCTTTCATATTTAGAGTGATCTTCTACCATGATCATGTAGGATCATGATTGCTCATGTACTTCTTCAAGATATTCATTATCTTATTTGAATAAGATCTATTGGTCTTGAAACTCTTTATAGATATAGTGTAATTTATATTATCCTAATATTCTTAAAGTACTTAGGCCTATCTCCTTCACATGATCTTTAATTTGGGTCAACTTATCCTATCCTCAATACTGAATGCATTAGGCTCTCAAAAATATCTTCACACTATGTATACAAGTTATCAATTTACCCTCTCACATTTCTCCATCACCTTAATCATATATTTATACTCATAATAATATATCTCAAATAATAATTTCCATATTCAAAATATAGAAGTTCCTTGAATATCGATGGAAGGAAATTTTTGTATTCAAAACTAGAGAATATTTCTTTGTTTTGAATTCAAATTTAATCCTCAATAAATCCAATCAGACTTATTATTTAAATCCATTAATACTCTATATTTAATATTATTTTAATTCTTTATTCAATATCATTTTGAATCCAATTTTAAATAATCAAAAGGTTCAGGTATTAGTTCTTCACATAGTTTAATTAATAACCAAAATCTTAAAATATATCACGTTACTATAATGTATATCCCATGAATCTTATCTTAATTGAAACATCAAATTTAAACATATATTTAAATGAATGAAAAAATAGGATCTCCCATAAATTGTTATTTCACATGGTTTGTAATTAACAATATTCATGGATTCTTATCTAAACCTATTTTTTAGTATGTGTTCATTAAATATGTTCATTAATTGTAGTTTCATGCATCATATTTCTATCAAGGTGTGTTCTTGTAGCTTTCTTAAAGAAACATAAGCACGAAAAAAATAGATGACACATCTTACCATTTACTACTTGAATGAAATGCATGAACATGAAACTTCATGCATGTCTAAATATTCTGTAATTCATATGTCTATACTCATACATTCTCATGCTTTCATAACATAACCATCATTTTCACTATTTTTTATGAAATCCTTATTTTAATATTCATCTTGATCATAGAAGGTGTATTATGAGATACAAAAATTCTATATGCATGTATCATGGATAAGTCATCCTGAGTATCTTAAAACAATGCATGTGCAACCACATTTCCTCATTTTGGATACCTTGTTTTTGTGGAATTGACATTCTTGAATTTAAGAAAAAAATACATCTCATGGTAACTTGGATGTATGCATTATTAGTTAAAGTCGATCTCATGAAAGTTCCATGGTCATGAAAGGCCAATGAAAAAATTCCACACTTATTGACATGGAAGGTATGTGATAATGATTTATCATACATACGAATGATCCTCATACTCTTGAAAGATACATGGTATTAATCCGGTCAATTTATTTCAAGATTATAGTATCTTGAGTTCCTTATGCTGCCAGTTAGATGATGCTCTTGCAATAAATCTAAAATATGGGTGTGTGGTCAGTCAATAAATTCTTATGGTTGATACATTGACTATGTAGAAACATGATGCGCAAAAACTTATATAGACAAAGGAAGGATACGGGACATGAAATACTTTATTATTCTTTTCATATGTTATAAACATAGATTAATAGTTCCATGTTAAATGAATATCCCACATTGATGAATCTCATGAATTTCCTCCACTTAATAAGAAATATAGAAAATACTATCATCCAAATGCGAGTAACTGTGTATACTCTAGGATCCTTTGTTTATGTCATCGTTCCACCCAGTATGGTTCGTCATCCCACTCATATGCACACTGTGTGTATGTTATAACTACCCGTTTAGTCTCTTTGGTTTCACTATTTTCCCTGCCACCTTGTGATGGACATTTAAAATTTCTCCCATGTGGTTAAGCATAACTCCCACATGTGTGGTTGAGCAGGCCCCTTTCCTTAATAGGGTATAGTTATTTTTTTCTAAACACTTTTAAAAATAGATTGTAAATTCTTTATATAATGAAAATTAAATCAAAAATATTATTTTTGAATTTATTTATGAAAAAATAATATATATATTTTTATGGTATTCTAAATAAATTTCATTAATAATATCCTCCTAAAATTATATAATATTTTATGGCCTTATTATTCAAATATTTTTTATGAAATAACTACATGGACTTCTTAATAAATAATCCTTATGAAGTATAAAATGTGATCTATTAAATCACCTCGAGAAAATGACTTTATGAATTATAAAGAATTAAACAATCCTTAGATATTAAATTCCACTAGGTCTTGAACTTCTCTACTTGAGTTCTCCAAGATGTAGTCTCAATGAACCAATTCCATTAATCATGGAATCACCTCAAACATCTTATGGACTTATATGGTAACTTTATCAAGCATGACATCTAATGCATTTTCATGAATTCATAAAAATCATTGAAGAATCACCTTCACCTTCAATAAAAACACATTGAACAATTAAAAATATATTAAATACTTAATTAGGTACTACCACCCCCCTTTGAATTTGTTCACAATACCAATCCTCAATGATAATATGTGTGATTGGATGGTTTCTCTCTTTCTCCCCCTTAATTAAAATTGAATGAAAATGAATTATATAGGGGTATTATCATATCTTATTCTTCCTTTCAGGACAACCAAACACTCTTAAACATTTTTTAGTATGAATAGTATAATTTAATTTATTGATAGAAGGATGAAATTACATGATCTTCTTAGAAAAAGAGACTTTAGCTGGTCTACTATATGTCTACAGGGGATAACCATGTATATAAAACAATAGATATATAACCAAGATTGTCTATGATTTCCATAAAAGAATATACATGTGATTCTATACTAAAAAATTTCTCATTTATCAAATAGAGGCTTTATAAAACAAATTTATCAAGAAATATTTTGTATCCTACACATATCTCAAAAAACACATTAAAAATATCAAGTACAAAGGAAAAAAATCTCCCTTTGTTTCATCTTTTCATAAACAAACACTCCCCTTAATAAGTGAATTTAATATAATAAAAATAGGATGTAAGTGTGATTGGATACCTACTCCTTAGGTTTAATAATCTATCCATAAATTCTATGTTTACTAGAAGTAAAAAAATGACAATTTTCTTCCCTTAAAGGGGTGAAATTATTTCATTTTCATCATGGAGAATTTTCTTTAGAATAACTCTAAGAGAGAACTCATCATCTTTATTGTCTAGAGTGACAACCTCTATTATTCTCCTTAAATTCCTTATATGTTAGAACAAATAAATGACAAGAATACGGGAATAAAGAGGTACCTCCTATTTCATTTGAAGAAACATTCAATGTGAGAGTTTTCTCTCTTCCATGCTTTCTTCTTATTTCCAAATTTATCCTAGGATGTTATCTATTCCTTTTTGAAAGCCTTTATAGATTTTTTACATATGTTCCTCCCATGAATCAAATCCTTATGTGAATTGTTTTATCTATAATAGTTTTCAAGACAACACTTGTCGACGAATCCTCAATTTTACATGACTCTTATAATTTTATTTTAATTCTGTTCCCTTTCATAGAATAAAAAGCATATCCTAGTATACTTTTCATGAAACAATCAACCTTCTGTGATTTTTTCCTTAGTTCATCACTATAAGCCCCTTTTTTCTTTTTTATTTCCTAGAAATGAAAAATTAAACTAGTAAAAATAGGCTTAAAGTCCATACTTTCCATAAAACTAGAAAAACCCTTGAATTCTTAATCTTCTAGATTTGTGTTGTTACTATATATTTGAAAAGAAATCATTATTTTTTTATAGAAATCCAAGATCACTTTGGTATATTTTTTTTTCAGGAACCAATCTGAGTTGACTTAGAACCGGTCACCCGATCCGATCCGAGACAAGGCCCGAGAGGCATTCCCGATCCTCATAGGATGGTAACTAGTGCAAGGGAATCAACAGAGAAATAAAGGGAGTGGTTTCTACAATTATAAAAAAACTAAAGTAGCATAAATAAATAGATCATACTAAATAAATAAATAAAATTAACAAATTTAAAATCATTTACATATAAATTGGAAAATACAATAGAACTATTCAACAAAATCCAAACATAACATGATAACCAGAACATATCTTTATGACCCCAAGGGCCAATCTCTAGTACCAACACCAACTGTTACCCATAATGATCGATACCAAGATGAAACCTACACCAAAGGATACAAACAACAAATAACTATAGGTGTGAGTATTAAAACATAGTAGGAATTCTTGAAAAAATCTATTCCCAATTCATTTTCTTTAAATAAATAAACATCAACTTCGGGTTTGAAATAAAATATATAAAAGTAATATTTTCCACAAAATTTTCCACATTAAAACCAAACATGGTCCATTTCCCTTTTTACCACTAAAAACCACACTCTCTTTATGGAAAGGTACATAATCATTTTAAAGAAGACTGATAAGATTTCATTTTAAAAAAGGGGAAAACATTGTTAAACAATTTCAAGATATTTGTCCATAAAAACTTGAAACATTTTTATCACTTTTAGAAAGAATCCACACTATAAAAGAAATTATAACACAATATACAATAAGGAAAATGGAAAATATCACACATGAGCAGCCAATGAATAAATACACCTCAATCATCTACCATAGATAACTAAATGCCAAATGACATGGGAGAACCCAGGAGCTTGTGAAATAATCTAGAATATACTATACATATTGACTCATTCCGAAGGCATGCTTCAATCGATGGAATCATTATCTCCCACATACTCAATATCACCCTAATTAGTCTAACTAATGGGTATTATTCCATAGAAAAAAATATATCCCCTACTATGGGCCATTAGCTAGAGAAAAATATTAAGCTAGTGCAATAATAATTCTTAAAAAATTATCCAACTATTCTAGGTTCACATGTCAAGAGTAAAGTAAAGTGGGGGTGATCAAAAAATGCCAACTGAGCATCCAATCACTTGCACACATATCATATATAAGAAAACCACACAAAAAAAATCACCCTTGAGCCACCCCAAGAAACAATCTCTTACTGTCAAACTATCCGAACACAAGGGAGCCTCTCATCATGGGCCTCCCACAACATTCAACATAACCAAAGAAAGAAGATTATATAAGTAGAGTTTTAAATACAACTCATTATAAAAAAATTCAAAACGGGACTCAAACATCTTTCATAAATACACCCATTTTATAAGAACAAAATCCACCATTCCAAAAAGTTAAAAACATGCCATTTTCCCTTTAATAACCATTTATAAAATTTAATTTATGAAGTCACACCACATTTAAAAACCAAATCCACTTTTATAAAATTTCCAAACATGACACACATTATCATTATATACCAAAACATTTTTAAGATCCAAACAGACACCTCTTTTAAATCTATGACCACTTGGAAAAATATTTTTGAATCCCAAAAAATCACTTTAAATGCCACAAATGCATTTATAAAGCCAAACCATGATTTGAAAACCATAATCTACTTGAGAAATCCAACCACGAAATTTATCAAAACACTTAGTGTGTATCACATAACAAAACAATTCTATATAATTCAAAACAATCAAGAAAACAACCTCATTTCTCATCAAAAAAATTATTATAAAGATCACACATCACTATTTAACACATAAGGAAGGTAAAAAAATAAAGAAACCAATGATTATTAAATTTAAAGAGATAGTGAAAAGGGATTCATACCTCAAATCACATGCGTTTTAACAACACCAATCTGAAACAACTCCATAAAGAATCCAAAAGACAAGAATAAATAAGATAAACCCTAAGAAGGTAAAGCCTCTAACATAAATCAAGGGAAGTATGAACCCTAGATTCACATGACAAAGAGATAAGAAGAACTCAAAAGAAAATGGAAGGATAAATAAAAGGATGAATATAGAAGAATATTACCTTGATAAATCATCCTCAAAACTTGAAGAAACCCTATATACACACCATAGTAGAGGAGTTGAGTCTTTGAGAACAAGGGAGGACCTCCCCTAGGGATATACAAACCAGGAGGAGAATAAATAGGGCGTTTTGAGGTAAAAATGCCAAGAGGGTAGAATGTGAATTTTACATTTTTAAATACCAGGGAACTATGTATAGTTAGGCCGCATGGTTTATCAAACCATGCATCAATCATGCACTCTTCACTAGATAGCCTGGACACTCGCACAGTTTGGTCGCATGGTTTGGTAAACCATGTGCCATCCCTGCTACACGATTCTGTCTAAAATGAAATAACCATGCACATGCCTTCTGAACGGGTTTCCTAACCATGCGTAGACCATGAACCCTTGACCAAAGGCATCCCAAGGCTCACACAGTTTCCTAGGGAATGTCTCACAACTTCCTGTAACCATGTACCTAAATTGTAAAACTAAATAAAAATAGCTTGGAACTCAAAATTTAAATCTTTCACACTTGTAACTAGAGAGAAAAACTGAAATTCAAAAGATAAACTAGAAAAAAGGATGAAAATAAAAATTCGGGTGTGAAAATTCTCCCCACCATAATTCTTTATTCCCCTAAAAATCCACAATATCTTCCAGTTGATCAATCAATAAAAAAGGATTTCTACAACCACATGATCCAACCTCTCAAACCAAGAAAACCTCAACCACTACCAAGTGAAACTCATACCTCTTACCTGAAAAACCAAGGAACTGAAACCACTTCTCAAGAAATGAGAGAGAAACTAAAAATACAACCCAAATTACCTGACCATAGATGAAAATTTTGGGTGTTCTCCAAAATCCCAACATTCACCCAAATAGAGAGGAACTCAAACTCAAACAATTTAAAAATAAAACCACCTCCTACCGGAACAACACCAGAAAGCGAACCAAAATACCAACAAGGGGGGATAACATGAACTACCCACTATTAGAAACCAAATAGCATCGACTAACTCTAGAATTGACCACAATGATATTCGTAGTGGGTCTCCACACCATTGAGAACCAATCAGCTTACACCAACCAGACCAGCCACTAGGAATTCCTAAACCAAACTAAAAACCCTTAACACAAGGGAAACCTAATACGGTAAACTTGAAAATGAGAAAAAACTAATCATAGATCCTCATTTGAAAAGGCACAACCATTATAATTCCAAAAAACAAGACCACCACACCTCCTTACAACCAAAGAGGAACTTTCAAACCAAAAGGAATACAATGAGGAAACAAGGATTCTACAACTTTTTCCACAAAACTTGGACTTCCATGAAAAAAAATCTATAGCTAAGAAATTTAAACTATTCCCATTATATCATTGGAGAAAAAGGTTAGACCAAGGTCATCCACACACCTAGTGATTACTGACTATGGGAAGAGATTCACTTTGGGACCTATGGTTGGAACTCTGATGTCTTGAAGCATATACTACCCCATAGCCAGGAGTTGTGAATCACTGATTGGAACTCCTTATTTTGGTTCCATAAGTAGCCACACAAAACCGTAGGAAAAACCATAAAAAAATGACACACTAAAAGACACACATCCCTTCAATAAGGCACTTTCACTAAAACTAGGGTTTAGAAGATACAAATACACATTATCCTCTTTCATTATAATGAAGAATAATAGGAACAAGGCACACAACAAAACACACCTATACTTAGAATGAAAAAATTCATAATTTACAAAATACACACATACATTATTACACGAGTTCTCGAGAGATCCAAAACATCCAATTTTAAATTTTAAGGAATATATGACACCACAAAACACCACCTAAAAAACCATTACATCAAAATAATCATTTCATAAAAAATAGACTTAAACTAGTCCAAAATAACAGTCTACTCCTACAAACGGGATGGGGTGTCTTCCAAAGGGGTGGATCTGGATCCATGTCACTTCCTAGAAACACCCCAACAAAACCATTTCGAGTGACCTTGGTGCCTATAGGCACGAAAGGTATTCATATCACTAAAACATGATGGATTCTTATGAATCATCATTCTACACTGATGAAGAACCATGATCCTATGCTTATAAGAATATGAAGAAATATCTAGTGGCCTTTTAATTCCACGACTAGTGACAATAAATTCATACCGATTCCTTATCTCCTTACTAGAATTCTCTCCACCGATTCTAGATACTGGAGGAAGATTTTCTACCTCAATAAATCCAACTAGAATAGCCTCAACACAAATAGATTTACTCACCATGTCAGCAAAGGAGGTCAGAACAAACTTCAACACCTTCAACTGCAGATCATGATGAATCCCACTCTCAAAACTTTTAGACTTCATAGAATCATCTGCAGCTGACTCTAGAAGGTAAGAAATTAGATCCATGAAATGACAGAAGAACTCAAACACTAATCCATCACCTTTTTATAGATAAAACATCTCCACTACCTTTATTACCTTCACTACTTCAGATAAATACTTTCAGTTGAATGAATCCTTGAATAACTCATAGGTAAGATCTTCCCGAGGCATGGTTTGAGCAACCGACTTCCACCACTTCTAGGTTGGACCTTTAAGCATAAAGGTAGAAAAATTAACCTTTAACAACTCAGTAACTCAAAGAAACAGAATTTTCTTTCAATATTCTACATCCACTCTTCTGCTTCAAGAGGATCTGATTGACCATAAAAGAGAAGAGAATTCAAATTTCAAAACTCAATAATGATTTCTATGGTTTGATTAACAAAAAGGATTTATAATGGTAAACCACCCATAGATTCAGCTTGAATATCCATAAAATCCTTGTGGATACATTCACTAAGAAAAAATAAAACCATGAAATAAATCAAAACCAATACATCAATAAGAGTTCGCAAACTTATAACATGCTTAAGAAACATTCCCAAATCACAATAAAGAACAATACACAACCATAAATTCTCAAGGAATCACAATATATTTCTCTTGAAAAAACATTTTAAAGAAAAAAACTTGGTGGGTTTCATAATCACTGATGGTATTCTATAGATCCTCACACATTCACACTCCCATTCCACCCCATGAACTAATAAACTCATTCCAATATAGGCACTCATCCAACCATGTTATCATCCATAAACCTTCCCAAACATATCCATGCATGTGAGAACCCATGGAAATACCAAAGGTCAATTTTTTTTCCCACTTTCTAAAAAAACACTCAATCCAAGTTTTAACATTCTCAATTCACTTCCCATTTTAAAATTCCAAAATATTTTCAAAATATCACTAACCACCAAGTCAAAAACCATTTTTTAAACTCCACACATCAATCCATTTCATAATTCTCAAAATAAAGTCCCATGACTTTTATCCAAAAATCGTGTTCATCCTATTGAAAACATTTTCAGCAGCTCAAAAAATCTTATTCCATCAAAATCATTTGATTAAAAATAATTTTATAAAAGTTTATTCTCTTCTTAATTTTTTTCCAAAACTCTCTTTTAGATAGACTTTTTTTTTCAAACAAACACATTCAATAAATCATAGTTTTTAGTTATAGAAATATAATATCAATAAACTCATCCTCGTTTTACCCAAAAAAAGCATTCTTTTAAAAATTAATTTTCTAAATCTCTATTTAAAATAAATCTAAAAATTTATTTTCTATCATCCCAAAACCAAACCATTACCATATTAAATCCAGTTTTCATAATTCCAAAACATGGGTTTTCAAAAAAAAATCACAATCAAAGAATACCCAAAACAATTTTCAAGGGGAAACTAATGTCGTTGGGTGACTTGGACCTATGGTTGGAGGCCACATGACTATCACAAAAACCATCATAGAGTGTATTCTTCGAGCATGTACCTAGCTCCACATGGTTTTAAAGGTACTACGAACTCATTGAGACCTTTTTCCCAATTCCCTTTTTGTATCCCAAATAATAAACAACCAAAAAGAACTAAATAAACAACACAAAACTAGACTTCCCATGGAAATTAAAGGTTTTATCCAGAAAGTGTTGGCTGAACACTCCCCCAAACCTATATCCCAAGCTCTAACGGTACTACTCCATCTATCTTGACATCCAAAGATAAAAAAAGGGTGCTCTGAAGGCTAGGTCCTCTAAAGAATCATTTTTCTCTAATAGTATTTTTTTCACGAACCAACCTTGTTTGACCTTGAACTTGTCACTAGATCCAATCCGAGACAAGGCCTGAGAGGCATTCATGATCCTCCCGAGATGAAAACTAGTTCTAGGGAATCAATATATAAACAAAGGGAATGACTTCACCTAATATAAATAAACTTAAATTTCATAAAAAAACAGAGAAACCCAAATAAATAAATAAAATTACTAAATTGAACATCATTTACATATAAGTTGGAAAATACAAAAGAACTATACAAAAAAATCCAAACAAAACCTGACAACCACAATATCTCCATGCGACCCTGAGGTTTACTCTCTGGTACCAACACCAACAATCACCCATAGATATCGATACCAAGATGAAACTTACACCAAATGCTAAAAATAAGAAAGAACTATAGGCATGAGTATTAAAACTCAGTTTTCATGCCCAAAAAAATATATTCCTAATGAATTCCCTTTAAATAAATAAACATCAATTTTAGGTTTGAAATACAGTATATAAAACCAGGGCTATTTGTTTTGTCCAAGTTAATGATGTCATGGGTTCCCCATCACCCTTTGAAAGGGGTATATTTCAATAATAAAAAATTAATTTTCAGTCAAATACAATATATAAAATTAATCATTTCCACACATTTTTTCACTTTAAAACCAAAAATAGTCTATTTCCCATTTTACCACTTAAAAACCACACTCTCTTCCAATAAGGGGACATAATAATTTTAAATAATAATGATAAATTTTCATTTAAAAAAGGGAAAAGAGTTTAAATCACTTTCAAAACCTTTTTTCATAAAAACTTGAACCATTTTATTACTTTTATCAGGAATCCAAACTATACAAGAAACCAGAACAAAACATACAATAAGTGAAATTTAAAATATCACACATGAGTATCCAAAAAACAAATGCATCTCAATCATCCTCTATAGATAAATAAATATTGAAGGACATTGGAGAACCTAGAAGATTGTGAGTTAATCTAGAACATACTATATATATTGATTCATCCTAAAGTAATGACTAACTTGATGACGTCATTATCGCTCACACACTCGATCACACCCTACCCAATCTAACATAGGGGCACTATCCCATCACAACAAAAATAAAATATATCCACTACTATGGGCCACTATTCAAAGGGAAATCCTAAGATAGTGCAACATTCATTCTAAGAAAATTTTCAATATATTCCAGGTTCCCATATTAAGAGTTAAGTAAATTAGGGGTGATCTAGTAATTCTAAAAGAGTATCCAATAACACACACACATATTATATATACGCAACTCATATAAAAAATCAACCTCAAGCCACCCCATGGAACAATCTATTGCCTCTCAACTATAAGAACACAAGGGAACCTCTCAGCATGGGCCTCTCACAACATTCAACATAACCCAAGCAAGATGATTATCTAAGTAGAGTTTTCAAGCCAACTCATTTTCACAAAAATTCCAAACGGGCCTCAAGCATCTTTCATAAAAACATCCATTTTCAAAGAACCAAATCCACCTT
The DNA here is from genome assembly GCA_963277665.1 of Viscum album. NCBI lineage: Eukaryota > Viridiplantae > Streptophyta > Magnoliopsida > Santalales > Viscaceae > Viscum > Viscum album. The sequence goes on from OY728132.1 coordinate 626,565,250, forward strand.
TTCAAAAAGTAGAAACCATGAAATTTCCATTTTATAACCATTTAGAAAATTTAATTTAGGAACTCACACCACATATTCAAACCATATCCACATTTATAAAAATTCCAAAAATGCCACAGATCATCATTACATGCTAAACCATTTTCAAAAGCCCAAAAAACCCATCCTTTATATCCAAAACAACTTGGAAAAACATTTTTGAATCCAAAAACATCATTTTAAATAAAAAATGATTTTTAAAGCCAAACCATCCTTTAAAAACCATATTAAACTTTTAAAATACAACTTTGAAATTTATCAAAAACTTGGTGTGCATCACACAACAAAATAATTATATATACTTAAAACCAATTAAGAAAACCACCTCATTTCTCATAAAAAAATTATTCCAAAGATCACACATCACTATTTAACAAATAAGGAAGGTGAGAAAAAAAAATTAAACCTAATAATTCTAAAATTTAAAGGGTAATTGAAAAGGAAAACCAACCTCAAATCACATGTGCTTCAACAACGCCAATCTGAAACAACTCCAAGAGGGATCCAAGAGCCAAGAACAACCAAGAGGAACCCTAAGTATAAAATCCTCTAATATAAATCAAGGAAAACATGAAACCTAGATCTAAATGACCATGAGAGAAGATGAACTTAATATAAAATGGAAGGATAAGAAATAGGAAGAATAAAAGAGAATATTACCTAGAGAAATCGCACTCAAAACTTGAAGAGACCCTATATCCAAACCATAGGAGAGGATATGAGGCTTGGAGAACAAGTGAGGAGACCCCATAAGACTGTACGAACGAGGAGGAGAATAAATATGGAATTTTGGGTTAAAACTACCAAGAGGTTAGAATAGTAATTTCACATTTTTAATGACCTGGGAACTATGTATGGTTAGGCCACATGATTTAACAAACCATTCACCCTTCACTAGACAACTCGAGCACTCTCATGGTTTGGTAAACTATGAGCCAACTGTGTGACATGGTTATGTCCAAAATTACAAAACCATGCCCACACCTTCCACATAGTTTGCCTAACCGTGCATGGTTTGTGCACCCTTGAACAGAGGCATCCCAAGGCTCGAATGGTTTCTTGGAGAAGGTTACATGATTTCCTCTAACTGTGCACCTAAAACATGAAACTAAATAATAACATCTCAAAACTCAAAATTTAAATCCTTCGCACTTGAAAGTCGAGTGAAAAACCAAAAGTAAAAATATGAACCAAAACAAAGGATGAAAATAAAAATTTGGGTGTGATATTTCCTCTCCCTTTAATGGTGAATAATTCCTCTCATATTTCTTATCCAAAAACTCTTCAAATTTTTTCATAACACCTACATTGTAATAAGAAAAATATTTACCTTTCTTCATTAGACCTCTCTTCTCACCAGCTTAAGGGGAGTCGTATTTTACTTCTGTGTAATTTCTAAAATACTCTATAGATTTTTTTATCTCATATTAAAATAAAATAAATATTTAATTTATCTCATCGAATTCTTCTTCCTTCATAGCCAACTTCCACTTTCAATTTACCCCCTTTGAACTTTCTTGAAATAAGGATAATGATCTCATTGATGTCATTATTCATCTCATTAGAAGTTAATAACTTTGTCCTGATCCCATACTTCCCACTTCCCACTTTTAATACTTCTTATATCTTTAGAGGGAACCAATGCCTCTAATACCACTTGTAGTTCCCCAAACCAGTTGACCAATATTGGGGGGGAGGGGTGAATAAGTTTTTTGTTATTATAGGTTATCTTTATGTTTAGTTAAAACTCTTGAACCTATTAGAGTTCTAGATTAAATTCAAATAATCTCACAAATAACCTCATGTGCAGTAATAATGATTGATAGAGAAGAACAATTTATTTATAAGATTTTATATAGATACCTACTCCTTTCCATGTTGGTTATTATCCCCAACATGGGTTCTACACTATAACTATATTTAGGATTACAAAGGCACATGAAACAACAAGCTATACATCCCAGTACTCGATCCTCTATTAAACCCTGATTCTACAACCCATCCACCAACTCTTCTACCATAGTTGTTTATATACCCAAAATTTCCTTCTTATCCTGAACTAGTTACACAACCCAGCCACAAGCTTTTTTAAATACTAGTTTTAAAGCCCAACTGCAAGCTCCTTATCCTTCTTTGTGTTGATACAGTATTTGAAAGTCATATTTATACTTTAGAGTGATCTTTCTACACGAGAATACAATATCATGCTTTATCATGTACTTATTCAAGATCTTCAATAGCTTCTTTCAACATGATATACTAGTATTAAAACTACTTATATATCTAGTGTGATATGTATTCTCCTCAAATTCTTTGAATACCTTGGTCTATCTCCTTTGGTAAGTCCTTTCTTTAGATCATATTTTTCTCTCCTCGATACTAGATGCATTGTGTTCTTATAAATATCTTTACGCTATGTATGTGAGTTCTAAATTTATCCTATCACATTTCCCCATAACTTGTATCATATATTTATAGTCATGGAATAATATATCTTGAATGATATTTTCTATATTCAAAATATGGAAGTTCCTTGAATATAAATGGAAAGTAATCCTCATATTCAAAACTTGAGAATATTTATCCATTTTGAATTCACATTTAATAATCAATAAAACAGGTAAAACTTCTAATTTAAATCCATTAAGTCTTGGTATTTAGTCTTCTTTGAATTACACCTTTAATATGGTTTTGAATCTTAATTTAAATACTTGAATGGTTTGGGTTTTCCTTCTTCAAAAAGTTTAATTACCAACTTCAATCCCATAAAATACCACATTACTATGATATATATCCCATGAATCTTAGGTTAATTGAAACATTATATTTAAACTCATATTTAAATGCTCAAAAGATTAAGGTCTCCCATAAATTGGTCTTTCAATGGTTTGAAATTAACCACATTCATGGATTCTCATTTAAAAAAGTTTTTAGTCCTGTGTTGATTAAATATGTTCATGCATGGAAGTTTCATGCATAACATTTCTCTCAAGGAATGTACTTGTAGCTTTCATGGAGAAACATAAATTTGGCACAACCGAATGCCACATATTCGCATTTACCACTTGAATCTCATGCATGCACGTGAAACTACATAAATGTATTAATCTTCTAAAATTCATTCATCCATGCTCAAAATTTTTCATATATTCATAAAATACCCTCATATGCACCATTTTTCATTAAATCCTCCTTTTAATATTTGGATTTATCATAGGAGGTGTATCATGAGATTTTCAAATTCTCCATGCATGTATCTTGGATATATCGTCCTAACAATATCATAATCACGAATAAATTACTACATGACCATATTCTGGATACTCTGTTTTCATGAAAATATCACCCTCAACTTCAAGAATATAGAATTCATATTAAGGTAGCTTAAATTTATAATCATTAAGTTACAACTGATCTCATAAAGGTCTTTTACTCAGAGAAGGTCTGTGCAGACTTTCCATTCTCATTATCATGGAAGGCCCATAATGAAAATTTATCATGCGTATAGATGATACTAATACACATGAAAGATGTATGGTTTTCATCTAGTAGATTCATTTCAAAATTATGGTAGCTTGGGTTCTTGGTGTGGTTTTTCCGATGATGCTTTTACGATCGATCCAAAATATGGGTGTGTGGTCAATTAATCAGTTCTTAAGGTTAATACATCAAACATGAACATAGAGGAATGGTGACATGTTAAATGTTCATCCCATATAGATGAATCTCATGGAGTTAATTTTCTTAATAAGAAATCCAAAAAATACCTATCAACCATACGCGAGTAACTAGATCTACTTTGGGAACCTCCGCTTATTCCGTCGTGCCACCCCACAAGGTGCATCCTCCCCTACTGTGTGCATTGTGTGAATTCTATGATTTTCTATATATACTCTTTGGTTCTACTATGCTATCTATTACCTTTGGGTTGGCCATATAGATTATCACCCCAATGGTCCCACATGTGTGGTTGAGATATCCCCTTTCCTTGCTAGGGGATGACTAATTTTTTTATAATGCCAATTCCACCTAAAATATTATTTTAAAATTTATTTATGAAAAAATAATATATTTTTATATGGAATTATTAATAAAATCACCAATAATCTACTCATGTATTAATAGAATATTTCATGACCTTCTTCTTCAAATATTATTCATGCAATAATAATATGGACTTATTAATAAATAATATTCATGAAGTATGAAATTTTATTTCACTGAAAACATTTAACACATGTATTTTAACATTATGAATTGTTTAATAATTTTTAGATATTAAACACCACTATGTCATGAGATTATCTACTTGAGTTCTTCATGTTATGGCCTCAATGAACCATTTCCATTAATCATATAAACACCTCAAACATCTTATGAACTTATATGGATGCTTTACAAAGCATGAAATCCAATGAATTATCATGAATCAATGAAAATCTTCCAAACATCACTTTTTCCTTCACTAAAAACATATTGAATCACTAAAAAAAATGCAATACTTACTTGGAAACTACAAGAGAGGGTATTTATACATTAAGAGAGGGGTATTTTTGGGTTAAACTATTGAATAAAATATTATTTCCAAAGTAAAGCAATCAATATTGGTAGTTTTTTTTGAAATTATGAATTTTATTTTATTTAAATTACATGTTTTATGACTTTTTAACTAATTTTAATAGTTTATATAAAATAAAGGAAGAAAAAATGAAAAATTGTTTTTAGTGATGTACTTTATCTTTTTAGACTATGAAAATTAGTTTTTAGGTTTTGGAATTAGGTTCATTATTTATAAATGTGTAATATATCTTATTAAATATATTTTGTGATGATATATTCATTTTATAATTTATTATTTCATTATTAAATTATTATTACGTCATAAAACATGAAGTATTTGAAAAAATAGTATTTTTATTATTAAAAAAATTCAAGTATTTTAGGAAATTATCAAAAAGATACCCCTTAAAAATTTTCAATGAGATAATTTAAAAAATGAGATTAAATTTATTAAAAATAATTTTATAACTTAATTAATTTTAATATTTAATATAAAATTAAGGTTACTCAAAATATATAAAAATATACTTGTTTAAAAATGCACTTATAATTTTTTTGAGTGTCCAATTTTAATGGAAATCTAACATTTATATTTAATTATATTTTTCATATAAAATATTATTTACTTGTCAATTGAAAATTTTAATAGCCATGTTACTATTTTAACAGTCGTGTTATTTTTATAATGATTAGATTACTATTCTAATGGTCAAATTAATATTCTAAAGGTCATATTGGCTTTATAATTCCTATAAATACCACATATTTCATTCAATCATCATTCACTTAGTTTTCTCAAGGTTCTCTACATCCTTTATAAAAATTCCAATCATATTCCTAATGTATTGAAATATGTCAACAATATTTTTTATGACCATGATGATTCTAGGGTACCATAATGTTTCCTAATAATTTTTTTATGATATTTTTATGTGTTTATTATCCAATTTTTCTACTTTCAATTTTATGGAGTATATTTATTCTCTATACGTAAATTTTGAATAGTGATGAAATGAAGTGTTAGTTTTTCTTACATAGTGAATTTGTTTTATATTATACATATACATTAATATGGCACATATTTTTCCAGAAAAAAACTATCTTATAAAAATGTATAGGTCATTAAATTCTTGAAATATTCTATAAAGAGGTACTAAAATATGGATCATTTAATTATGTACTCCACACAATTTATTTATAATTTACTTTTATATATCTTTATATTTTATAAGTAATCATATATTTAATCATGTTCTAAAAATACTTATGGAATATATATATATATACATGTGTGTGTGTGTGTGTGTGTGTGTATGTATAATCAAAATAATAAAAAATGAGTTTAATTTTTATAAAAATAAGTCAAGGGTAAAAATTTATAAAAATATATATCTAAAATCATAGTTGTTACATTATACCCCATTAATGAAATTTCACCCTCATAATTTTACACATTGATAAAAAAATATTAATGTTTACTCTATGTTTTATAACCACATTAGTTACACTAAAGTTATTATTAATTCATATTATGACCGAGTGTTTATGGGGTTGAAAGTTTCACCCTATTTTTTCATACATGATATAGTTGAAATAGTTTTCTATAACTAAAGGTTATCTACTTAAGGCTTTGTAACCAAAATTTTATCATTCCTAATTTCCAAAAATAACTAAACTCTACTATGATACTAAGTGAGATGACCTTAGACCCTCACTTATAAATTTAGTGCAACACTTACATACTTCACATAAATAACATGCGAATTAATTATAATAACCAATCTAATAATTCTATGTTTAGTGTCATTGGGAACTAAGAACAAATTAAAACATCATCCAATATGATACCACCAAATACATTAATCAATTATTTATCATAGACCTCCTATATATTGATTGAACCCTTCTTAATACTTTTGATAACCTAGGGACATACATCAAAGAATGATAGAGCTAAAATCCAAGTAAGGGGAAATAAAAGAAAATATGGTAAATATAAAGTTGGGCTCAGAAATATCATTTGAAAATTCCTTGGAAGATATCAAATGAAACTTATTGGGAAGAAAAAAGTACCATAAATGAGCATGTTAAATGGTGTACATAAACTGTAGGAAAATCACACCTAAATAACCATACTAAAATCCACAAAAATCCTTGAATGAACCCATAAAATAATCACAAAATACAAATATTTAATGAATAAATCAAAATAATAACACATTTTTTTCATTATTCGGACGTGAGTCCTAATCTATGGGGGAAATGATTATTTAATTTTATTCATGGAAATAAAAAATGATTAAAATTTTATCATAATATATGATCAATTGATATATACTATTATTTTTTTGTAGGACCCAATCAATGAAACTGGTCACCCAATCTTCCGATCTCCATGGTGAGTGCTTCCACACTACTTCTATCTTTGTGGATATCTCTTCGTTTTGTCAAATTCTCCCACTAAATCAACTCTTAACACTAGTACACTATTCCTGATTTCTAAACATCCATGATTTTACACTTATTCTCCATGAAAGTCAATATTATATATCCCTTTTCCAAAAATCCACTAGGGAAATATTTCAGAAAGATTCTTATTCCTGACCAAAGTTACTTTCACACAAGTCCTTTTAAATTTTTACACTATTTCCATAAAAAAATCAGGGGAAACCTTTGTTCATTTGATTATATCTACTACCATCCAGTTTTTATAAATTTCGGGTGTCCATACCTTGTCACTGCCACTTTCACCATTTCCATATGAGATTGAAAATTTAAAATTCCAGAACATCTCTTTCTAGAAATTCTAACTCCAAATATAGAAAATGGTTTTCACATCTGAGCCTAAAAATATCTTACTTGTGAATCATTTTATAGGCTTCACCACTAATCCATTCATCAATATCATCAAACCTTATTCTATTCCTCAAACATCCATTCGCAGTAGCATGTCTCCCCCACCATGCTTCTAGTTATCCCAATCTAAAAAAATGTGTGACACCACCTCAACACATCCCAAATTATAACATTTTTATCATATCTTTAGGATTCCAATATCTTTTTATATTGTATAGGTCCAACACCTTGTACTCCAAAAACTTCTTGACGAAGTGATATTTTAGATCAATATGCTTTTTCCTAGAATAAAACATTGAAAACATCCCATCATCATGACTTATTCCAAGATCTTCCAAAATCCCCTTCATTCAGATCAATTCCTTCCCTGATTCCATTAATGAAACATACTGTAGTTTAGTTATTTAAATCAAACCTTCCAATTGAAGCTTTAATATATAGCTTATTATAGTCCCTCTAAAAGTGAACATGTCTTGTGGTACACTTCCAAGTGTCGGAATATCTCACAAAGTCCGAGTTAACAAACACTTTTAATGAATTGTATATTCTAAAGAAAAATGATAAAATTTTGGAACCATTAAAGAACTAGAGAATCCACTTCACAACCTCCCATTTTTCTCTTCTAGGATTAGATATATACTTGTTAACAACTCCTACTACTTTCTCAATGTCCGATAAAGTATAAACCAGGTAATGTATCAAGATTAAAACTACTAATGCATAGGAAATATTTTCCATCTAATCTATCTCAAAATATATTTGTGGTTCCTTCTCCTTAATCAATTTAAAATTTACATCTAGTGTCCTGGTTATTGTTTTTCTACTTAATCATTTTGAATCACTCCACCACCTTATTAGTGTAATCTAACTGAGTTTGCTATAAAGAACCAAAACATAAGTCCCTTACTATTTTTATCACTAAGATCCATTTATTAAAAGTAAGACCCTTAATCTCAAAACTTATTGAAAATTCATCCTCTATCTCATTGATCCTTTATTTTACAATTTTGAAAATAAGAATATCATCAATATAAAGAAGAAAGACGATGAAACTCCCATCATTAAACACTTTTTAGTAACAATAATGATCAATATTTATCTATATAAACTTCCACTCTTCCATGAAATTATTAAACTTTCAATTTCATTTTCATGGTGCTTACTTGAAACCATAAAGGCTCTGCTCCAAATTTCACACAAGTTCTTGATTCTAATACTCCATGAAACCAGATGGATTATTTATATATATTTTCTAATATAAGTCCCCATTAAGTAATTATTTATTCAAATACAACTATTTCAAATGAAAAATATCCATGGAACCATACTTAGTACCATATGAATAGTTATATGTTTAACTACTAGTGAAAAAATATCAGATAAATAAACACATTTTGTTTCTTGAAACCCTCTCATGACTAGGTATGACTTATAAACCTATTTATTAGTTACTTTCTCCTTTATCCAGTTCACCCATTTTTTAGGGTCTTTTTTTCTATAAGGACTTATCATTGGATCCCATGTCTTAGATACAAGGAGGGAATTAATATCATACCTCATGTTAAACTAATTCTTATTTGAGTCTTTCATATTTAAGGACTCTTATGAGATCCCAAGATCTCTATCTGATATGAGTAGTAGATAATATAGATCACTCATGTACCTCTAAACATAGTTCCTTAATATAGTAGACCTCTATAAACTTACCTACAGTTTTGATCCATCTAGTACTGTAACATTTAAATATTTATCTTGCAAATATATTCCTTATGAAACTCTACCATGATATTCTATATTCCTAGATATTTCTATTACTTTCAACCTTAAAAACACAATCAAAGCTTGACCTTATTTTGGAACATCATATGAATAGTTTGGTGTTTTGAGAATTGACATACTTATTGAATTCTCTAAAACATCCATATCTTTTGTAAATTCATTCAGTTGATCCTAATTCTCTGAGGATACATAGATATTATCAGTAGTCTCTACCTAGTTCTAATACTTCTATAGGATTTATTCATTGAAGATTACTTTTAAACTTCTAAAAACATTTATAGAGTTTTATCATAGAGTTGAAAAGTAAATACTTTATCACCATACCCTACAAAGTAACATACTTGAGACTTATCTTCAATATTGTACCTCTCCATGGCATCAACTTGGATATAGGTGAGTGAGATAAAGACTTTGAAATGGGTGAGATCAAAATTTCTTCTAGACCCATAATCTTCCATAATTTTCTACTCCAATGGAGATGAGGAACTCATGTTGATCATATATGCCACACAATTCACCGATTTCACCTAAAATATCTTGGGGTAACCCACATGAATTATCATACTCATTTCCTTTTTAACCAATGTATGATTCATCTTCTTCATGACTCTATTATATTTTAGAGAACAAGGTATATTGTTCCCAAACCATATACCTTTTCTTCAGTAGAACCTCCAAAACTCCATGATTTCATACTCCCCATCATTATCATACCTCAAACAATTAATTTTTTTTATCCATTATCTTTTTACACAATCTATCCTTATTGGATAATGGTTCTAAACACCTTATACTTGTTCTTGAAAAATAAAGCCCACATTTTTTATTTTTTATCATCGATGAATATCATATAAAATAGAAAACATCCCTAATAAAATACCATATTTACTTCTTATACATCTATATAAACCAATTATAACCTTTGGTTCTTTAGTTAATTACCTTCCTTTTGTAAGGAAACCATCCGCTGATTTAAAAAGACTAAATCTTCATAGAACCCATACTCTATGATTTTGATCTTCAATATACCTTTATCAATGAGTATCTTCATCAATTTTTCAATCAAGTGACATAGATAGTCACAATTTAACTTTGTAGAAGTTATTTTCCCAACATGCATAAATAATTATTAAATTCATTTTTGGTACAACATCCAATACTTTACTCCTTTGTACAAAACTATAAAATCATATGAAATTTTCAACACACCATCCATGAATTTATTACAAAAACCAACATCATCTAATTATCAAACCAAAATTTAGTTTTTCCTCAATACTAGTATGTGTTGAACACCTTGTAAATCAAGAAAAGTTTTGTAACTTTTATAAATATAAGAATAACATTTTCTATTAATCTCAAGAGATTTTTCAAACAAAAGCATCACATTTTCCAAAAATCTCAAGAACTCCATAATTAGTATGATACACCTTTCTAAATCTTTTGGAATTATAGCTCCTTACACTCCTCCTCTTAGATGTTGAATGAAATGAAACTCCAGATTCTATAATCCTAGACTCAAGTGATCTAGTGGAAATTAACATTAGGGCTCTCATATCTTCTAATAAAATAATTATTGATCCAATTTCAGAAGTGTATGTTCTAGAATTCAATTTTCTCATTTCAATCCTTATTCCAGATGAATTTCTTACCATAATTCCAAAAAATAAGACCACCTTCCACTGAGATAATTTTGTTATGAGTTTTTATTAATTTTTATTTTATCTAGATATTATGGGCTATGGGAAATACTCTTCCTTTCATGCTATAAGTAATTCTAGAAGATTCCTGGATCTTCTTGTGATGTAGTTCTTTATTCAGGACAAGGTCTCTAACATCTACAAACACCAAGCTAGTATTTTTTCTTGAGTTACTCACTTAGTTACTGTTATATCCCATGATCTTAGGAGTGATGATAGTAAAACAAATTCCCACTCCAAATCTATAAAGTTCACCTTCACTAATTCCAAATGAATCATAATCATTTTTAAGTCATTAATGTGACACACCACTAGTTTTCCCTTTAACATCCTCATGATGAATAATTTTAAAAAAATAACACCTTATTCATTATAGTTGGATTATCATAAATATAAAAAATAACTTTAATAATTTCAGAAGTAGTATTCAACTCTTGGATTTTATAAGACACATTCTAGAATGATGATATCTATATCAACCCCAATTATTTCTTTTCAACCATTTCCTATTCTTTATTATCCAATTATTTTGGGTTGGTACCCATCATTATAAAATCATGGTACTTATATAGAATAAAATCCTCCATATACATTTCCCATAATTGAAAATCTATGTTATTGAACTTATCCACCAAGACATTTCCCACATCCAATTTTATTCCTCTATAAATTAATGAACTCATACTAAATTTCATAACATGTAAGAGGGATCATGAATTATTACCAAAATTATCCTACAAGGAAAAGGGTAGGAATGTTATACTAAAAATCTTTGAAACACCTTCTATAGGTTTCAATCATGCACAAATCTATAAATTTTTTTTTATCCACTTATTAGGCTCATGTTTATCTTTAAAAAATACCATGAAAGATATTCACCATAACTTACTAGGTAAACAAAGTAATAAAAATGATCATATGCTATATTGGGTAGAACTTAGAATAAAATAACATCTAAATCACCACACCATAGTAAAAAACATACTTTAATGAAAACTGAGAATAATATCCAAATACAATGATTAAAATAATAAAAAAGAATAGAACAATATTTTGACATAGTTTTTATGTGAGTCTTACTCCTTAGGAGAGATGCTTCTTTACTTTTATTCAACAAATCTAAAAGTAGTTACAATTTCATAATAATATCTAATCAAATGATCCATCCTACTATATATATTAGGACCCAAAATGTGAAACTAGTCACTACTTCTTTCAATATCTATGGTGAGTGATTTCACACAGCTCCCATATTTATACATACCTCTCTATATTGTTAAAGACTACCACTTACTAAACTCTTCCTATAAGTATTCAATGCGTTAGTTCAAAACTCTCATGTGTTTCAACTAATGCTCCATTTAAGTTTCTATTATATTTCCATTTTCAAAAAAATCATTAGGGGAATCCTTATTAAAGACTCTTATGTATCCCCAAAGTTACTTTCACACAAATCCTTTTTCATTTTTAACACTATTTATATTGTACTTCATCAGAGGTAACCTTTGGTCTTCTGATTCCAGCTATTAACATCCAGTTTTAATGAATTATGGATGTTCAGACCTTGTCATTGTCACTTCTTCTATCTCTATCTAGTATTTTGAAGCTAGAATTATGGAACTTATACTTATATAAGTTCTAATTCCAAGGCCTAAAAATGGGTTTTATAGTCGATCCTAAAACATAATCAATTTGAGATACTAACTTATCAATAATTAATTCAAGTAATTATAACCTATAATAATTATAAGGAATTACATGGCATAAGAATAAGTAATTCCATGATGTAATCAAGTGAAGAATATTATTATAAGAGAAAAAGGGACTTAATAATATGAAAATATGATAAATAATGTTAATCTTAAGAATATATACCATTAATAATAATAAAAAATCATAACATAGAAGAAAAAGACTATGCATATATTATTAAAAAATATAGCATCATGTTCACACATTAGATTTGTGTACAATGATCATTAAATTGAATATTTACAAATCTGGCATCATTTTTATACATAATAATATCAAGAGATACATCAATTTCCTAATTAATTAGAGGGACATCTAATTCTAATCCCACCCATCTTGTTAGAAAATGGTCATAATCATGCATTCCAAATAAAATGAAAACTTATATCAATCATAAACATGAAATAAACCCCTAAGAAAATAATGGGTTTTAAAATAGTGTTTTAAGGAATATATCAATGAATAAAACATAAAGGTTACCTAAAATAATAAGTAAAAACATAATATTGTGCATTTAAGGGTGCTATTAATATAAGAAAAATTTAAATATCATAAAGAGGACAATAATAAGCATATGATGAATCAATGAGAGACTTCGAGAATAAATAATTTATCATTAATCATGAAGGTGAATTAGAATTCATACCAACTAAGTGAACACATGAATCTACCTAGGAAAGAAAAATGGCAAGTTAAATAGAAGGAATTTAAAATGGTTTTTGAATAATTATAATAAAATTATAGAGGAAGAGAAGGTAAACCCAAAGGAAAGTCCTGAGCTTAAGAGTCCCCTTACAAAATATTAAAAGGTTTAAATTTGGAATAAATCGTTGAGATTAAAATTAATTTCTATTTAATACCCTATAAATGTTTAATAAAAAAATGAATAATTGATTTGAAGTAAAAAATACATACAAATTTTTTGAAATAGCATCGGTTAAAGAGAGGGAATCCAAAGAAAAATATTTAGAGGGATCACCCTTACAAACATTATAAGGTTTAAATTAATCATATATATTTTACGTCATAATGAAAATATTATGTATATCCCTATAAAATAATAATAATAAAATGAATAATATTCCTTTATAATAATACATATAAAACCTTTTAAAATAGGGTTAGATAAAGAGAAATAATTCTAGAAATAATGTTTGAAAGAGATACCCTTATAGATTTTTTAACATAAGTATAACATGATAAATTAATGGGATAAAATGTAATAAAAATTTAAATCTCCATAAAGTAATAAAAAAATATTATAATAATGAGTATAATATTCCTTTAAAATCTTCTAAATGATGATTTTTAAAATGAATGTGTTATTGATAGAGAAAGAATTGTTGCTTTTTTAAAATAATTTATTCATCATAAATGGGTTATTGATAAGGATAATATACCAATATAGTGGATAAATTTTTAAATAGAAATTAATATGGTATAAGATGAAACATTAATAGAGAAATGTTAATAAGTAATAATTTAAATTGAAAAATAGATGATCGGTGTGGAATCCCATTACCTTTGGTCTCACTTTTTACTTTCAAATTTACACCAAATATATAAGAAATGTGTGTTCATTATAACATGAATCAAAAAATTTATTACATTTATTTATGTTATTAAAGATCAATTATAATCATTTTAATTTATTTATTAACATATCAGAAGATAAAATTGTCTGATAACATGTTTCTCTAAATTTTCATGTTTTGTTTTTGATTTAGAGGTTTTGAATCGTTAATATTTATTCATTATTAAAATTTACTACAGAATATTAAAAATACATAAAATTAAATATTTATACATTATAAACGATGAATTTGGTGATAACTAATTAATCGACAATGTCTTTGTAGGTGGTTAAATACCATTTAAGAGATACGAAAAAAGAGAGAAAGAAAAGATATAAATATAAATTATAAATAGTTAATAACAAGTATATGGAATAATAATAATAATAATTTAAATATATGATACACTAACAAGATATATAATCAATGATACTTAAAGAATTGACATCATCCTAATAGGCGATAAACTAACCATTAATGGGATTTCACCAAAAGAGAAGGTTATAATATCATTATTTATGTAGTTGAATATGATTATTATCATGTTAAAATAATGTTTAATTAATCTTAGTAGATTTTTATTATAGAGGAATAGAATTATAGAATAATTTAAAAATAAAATGAAAGTAAAAAATGAAGGAAATTACCTTATTTTTGATGTAGTGCCTTCACTATAACCCTTAATGCCATACATGCTTGGAGTTTTATGATAACAGAATGTACACAAGGTTATAAGAAGAATTAGGAGGAGGGAATTAGGTATATCTTGATAAATGAGAAGGATTTTAGAATTAATTTTCTGAGGGAAGGGTGATGAGGTATTTATACTTCAGGGGATCCGTATTTTTGGGTTAAAATATTGAATAAAATATTATTTCCAAATCAAAACTTCCAATAGTGGTGTTGTTTGAAATTATGAATTATATTTTATTTAAATTACATATTTTTATTAATTTTTAACCCACTTAACACTGAATTTATTAGTTTATACAAAATAAAGGAATAAAAAATGAAAAATTATTTTTTAATGATATACATTATCTTTTTAGTCTTTGAAACATACCTTTTAGGTTTGAAAATTAGGTTTATTTTTTTAAATGGTAAATTTATCTTATTAAATAAATTTCGAGACTAGATAACCATTTTATAATTTATCATATCATTATTACATCATTAATATATTGTAAAACATGTAATATTTGAAAAATAACATTTTTTACTATTCACATAAAAATTCAAGTTTTTCTAAAAATTATAAATAATTCACCCGTACTAAATTATGACATGTTGACTCAAAAAAGGATATCCATATTATCATAATAATCTTATAACTTATTTAATGTTAATATTTAATATAAAATATAAGGTTTTTCAAAATATGTAAAAATACACTTTATTAAAAATACACTTATAATCTCATTTGAGTGTAAAATTTTAATAAAATATAAATATTTATATTTACTAATATTTTCATATAAAAGTTTATTTACTTTCTAGTTTACTATTTTAATAGGCATGTTAATATTCCCATAGTTAGGTTACTATTATAATAGTCAAGTTACTATTTTGATAGTTAGATTACTATTCTAAAGGTTATATTGGATTTATAATTCCTATAAATACATCATATTTCATTCATTTATCACTCACTTGGTTTTCTAATGGTTCTCTGTATCCTTTATAAAAATTCCAATAAAATTCCAAATGTTTTTTTGTTTACATTGTTGTTGAAGAGGATGATAATTCCAGGGTACTACGATGTTACAGAATATCAAATTATTATTATGTTATTTTTTTTATGATCCAATTAAACCAATTTGAATTTTATATAGTGTATTTAATCTCTAAGTTTAATGTTCTCTATTAGTTAAATAAAAAAGTGTTTGTTTTTATTTTTTGGTTCATGATTTTTATACTCTACCTTATACCTAAAAATAAAACATATATTTATCCAGAAAGAAACTATCATATAAAAAAGTTTGGGCATTTTCATTCTTTTACTTTTATATAAAGAATTAATAAAATATGAACCATCTCATTATTTACTCATACAATTTATTTTTCATATACATTTATATATAAATTCATATCTTATTATTAAACATAGAGTAATTCATGGACTAAAAAACTTATGAAATATATATATATATATATATATATATATATAATAAAAACATGAATATGATTTTTACACAAATATACTAAGAGAGAAAATTTATAAAAATATATATCCAAAATTTGGGTTGTTAGATGGTATATAGGTAAGGATTCCAAATTTAATTTTCATGTGTGAGGATTTCCATTAGTGTTTACTAAAATATATATTTCTATTTTTCAAGATGATCGGGCTACCCAAGTCAAAGAGGCATCATCCCCTAATACATTATATAGCTCCTTAAATGTTCTAGGTAGTTTTAGTGTAATAAAAAATCTCCTTAAGCAGCTTGAAAGTAACAAATACTATAAGAGAAAGCCTAATAATAAAGTGAATGTAAGAGAGATTCCAACCTTTGGATCAACTTGAAATTTTATACTAAGTAGGATATGAGTTATGTGTTGAGTGGAGTCTATACTCACTCCACTATCCATATTTTAGAATTATGATGAATTTGATGTCTAGTATTATCTATTTAAAAACATGCAATCATCCTAACATTAATTTTTATGAGGTTACTCCCATTTTTGGTTTTTTATCAGCTATTGAGTTTTTTAGTGAGATAAAACCATAATTGTATCATTTTTAAATAAAATAATGATTTTAAAAAAGATAACCTAGAATAATTTATTGATAAAAAAGAGTTATGTCTAAAACCAATACAATGGAGTGTGTGAGGCTTAGAAGATATTAAACCACCAATGGGAGAGGGGGAGGTGAATCAGTTGTTATTGGTATCATGAAATATCTTAAGAAACATTACTCACATTAATTTTTAGTGTGAAGCAATATAAATGGAAATGATGTGATATATAGAGATATAGTGAGAAAGAACACCCATAAAAACATGGGTTTTTATAGGGTTAACTAAACCTTATTATTAGGTAGATAATACTTATTGTATATCAGTTGAAATATTACTACCCACATTAAAATTTATTATCAAAGGAACAAGTAACGGAGAAAGTTGATTTTCTTGAATTCTGATTAAAATATGAACAATGTGTTTAAATAAGTTGAATGATCTTCACTTCCCATACCTCAAGTGCCTTCAAAATTTGGACTTGGTGTGTAATCTTGTTATTCTATTTAAATGACTTCTAAATCCTTCTTAG
Source organism: Viscum album (assembly GCA_963277665.1). Taxonomy (NCBI): domain Eukaryota; kingdom Viridiplantae; phylum Streptophyta; class Magnoliopsida; order Santalales; family Viscaceae; genus Viscum; species Viscum album. Next base: position 626,582,780 of record OY728132.1, read on the forward strand.
ATCAAAATTATAACACATTTTTTTATATTTTAATCACCACACACATGTGTTTTCTCTAAGAGGGTCATTTTTTATTTATAGGAATAACATTAATTGTAGCATGACTCCCTTAGTTCCAGCATGACCCTCTGATCCAAAATGTATGGAAGAATTAATCCCAATGATCTAAGAGTATCTCATAATATCCTTGATTTGATTTGGGAAATCACTAAATTATTTATCATGTAATATTAAATTTATCTAGAACCAATAATCCATCAATATTCTCTTGTCATTTATATTGTTTCATGGTAGGCCTCACATCACTAGAACCAAAAATTCATTAAGTTTATTTCACCAAGGTGGTAGTAGTGTGGTTATTTATTCAATATTGTATTATTCTTCCATTTTTCATAAATTTTGGTGTGAAACACCGGCTCATGGTGAATCAACCACTTTACCCCCAAACATTCTCTAAACATAATTCATTTGAGGATGTATTCACATTACAATTGATTCCTTAAGAATACCCTAGACACACCATTCTTTCAAAATCATTTCAGTTGTAGTGTAATTCATATTGTGTTAGGTGAAATAATTTATCATATTATATTGACAATGTGGAATAGCCTATCATATAAGGTGATCTCATTCCTTAATCAGTATAATCATGATGTGACTGAAACTACTGCAGTGTGAGTTATCTCACGTGATATTAAATCACTTTTGTTAATGATTAACTCAATATATTTTACTCTCACATTAGATTAAATCACTTATTGTATGATATTAACTTAGTTATGTTACACCATAATCCTCACCTTCACACCATGGTTTATATATATATATAATAACACTTCTTTCCTTTCATTTATATTTATCTCTACTTAACACCAATAAGTCCCAACTTATCCATGATGATGTTTTTAATGAATAAAAGATGAATACTTTCTAAAAACATGAATTAATTTCCTTAAGAAAAAGTCAAAGCATTCATCCAATATAAATTTCATCTAAACACCACACTATAAGATAAAATAATTATAAATATATAACTCCATCCCTTGGTGTAATATTAATTGCATATTAACCATGTATTGGTTGAGATGGACTCTGTTCAGCTCCCCATTTTTCAATTCAAACACATAAGGGTTATTGAATCTTCAATCTATCAAAGGGATATTAAAAACCCCTTTTGTATTTGTGTAAAACATTTGAATATCACTTTATCTCATTTCTTAAATCATTCTTAAAACCCCTCTAGATACCAACTTCTCTCCCCCTTGATGATCACCTTAAAAAACTATAGTTTCTCCCCTTTTATAAGAAGAGATAATTTTATATTCCCCCCTTTATCAATAAATGTTATGGAATGAAGGAGGTACAATTACCAAGAAGAGTTATAGAGATTTTGGGAAATATTACACTCTTAAATATACTCATAAGTATTAGAATTAATCCTTTAAAATATTATTTTTCATGATATTATTAACTTTCTCATTGGTTGAAACATACTCCAATTAATACTCACGATGATAAGTTTAATTTTTAGACTAGAAAAAAATCCAAATGTATGGTTTTATTTTCAATATTTATAAAAAAAAGACAATAAGTAGAATAATATATTAGATGAAAAAATACCACTCCTATAGTGGAAAGATTCACAAAAACACCTCTAAACCAGCTATTATTTCTATTCAGGGAGCCCAAAATATATATTACCTAAAATTTTGATAGAAGAATTGTTTAATCTGGGTTTGGGGTTTGTTTTTTGGAAAAGTGATTCACGAAAAACTAGGTTTTAAGTGTTTCAATAGTTATATTATTGTCGGTTTAGTGTCATTAGTTTATTGGAACTGTGTTGTAGCATGTTAGTGTGGTGGTGGTTCATTTTGAAGATAAAAAAAATCGTATAAATGACATTAAGGATCAGTGATTCTACTTAATGGATGGATAAATTATGTATGATGGTCTAAAATAATGCATAAATGTCTTAATATACTGATAATGTACACTTTATGTTTTCCGCATAAAGGAGAATATATAATTCATTTTATTAGAATGGTTTTTTGGTTTATGGTTTGTTTTCACAGTGGTATTATTATAATGGTTCCCACTTAACCATAAAGTAGTTATTTTAAAAATTCAAAAAGGAGTTGGTAGTATTAGAAAGATAACCACGCTTCACCATCACCTTGATGAAGTGGTACTTGATATCAATATTATTTTACCTCTAATGATGCACCAAATTCTTTTAAAAGTTGATTGAACTTTTATTGTCACAAAAAATCACTAATGGGTATGAAACATCAACCCTCACATCATCAATCCACAACTTCCTTTATATCATTTTTTTGTGATGTCACAATATACTCAGATTCCATTAACCTAGGAGTGATTTTTTTTGCTTATTTGAGTTCCATGAAAAAAATCTTCCACTATTAAATAAATGACTTCTAAAATTATACTTTTTATCTCCAACATCTCCTACCCAATATAAATTTTTTAAATCTATAAAGTTTTAATGATGTATATTTATAATACCTTATTACATAATCAAGAGTTCCTTCGATGTAGTGGAAGATATGATTAAATTCCAAAAGATGTGACTCATTTGGGTTACATTGTAATTTTTAATAAAGTGTGATTGTAAACAACATTCTTGGTATTAACACCCAAAAATTTATTTGACTATAAATAAACCTTAAAAAATCCATTTGGATCACAATACTTTATTTTCCATCAAAGGAAAACTTAGAACCAAGTGATATAGGAGTATGAAATTCTCTTGATTTATCTATTCCAGACCTTTTAAGTAACTCTTGGGCATTCTATTCTTATGATAAATAGATATAATTATTTATTTTCATAATTTATAGGCCCAAGATTAATTTCATCTCACCAATGATCAAAATTTCAAAAAAAAATCTCATTTGGGTAAAAAATTCCTCGCAATCTAATTCTTTGTTTCTAGTAAAAATTATTTCATTGACATAAATAATCATAATGAGTGAGTTTTTATTGCATCCCCTAATATATATATTTGAATCTGCCTTCCCTTTCTTAAATCTCATAGTTTTTGAGATTTTATCCAACATTGAATACCATGCTCAGGGTGATTGTTTTAACCCATATAAGATCTTCTTTAGCATTAAAATTTGAGAAAAACCAACATTAAGAATAAAATTTTGTATTTTTTAAATATAGACTTATTACTAAAGTTCAAAATTATGGAATGAAAACATTACATCCATTTTTAAAACCTTGTAATTTCATTGAGCACAAATTGAAATAAAATTTTATATTGTGTCTAAACTTGTGACTGGAGAAAAAATATTATTAAAACCAATACCAAAAATTTGAGAATATCTTTCAAAATAGATGAAATTTATTCCATGATAATTATCATTTTGTATTGTGCTTATTCTGGGAAACCCATTTTTTATCAATAAATTGTTTTTCTTTGGGATGTGAAACGAATTATCAAGTGTCATTATTATCAACTTTTTCCCAGCCCTTCTTCTATAAATGAAATAAAATGATACAATTATAATGATTCATCAATACTCTTTGGTTTAACTTGTGAATTAAAGTGGGTGTGATTAGAAATTATTAAGATTCTTCATGTTTTATCCCCTTTTTCTTGTCTATAAATATATTTTTAGGCTCAACAGTCATTCTAATTATTTGGAACTTAGAATATTCTTGATCAAGGAATTCCTTATTATTTTAATTTTTTAAATCAACACGAGAGTTGTAAAAATATACTAGTTCATATATAATTTTCTCATGCTATCTAATCTCTTCTTTAGGGGAACATTCAATGTTATCATCAAAAGGTAATGATTGTTTTGAGGAACATTGATGTTACAACATAATTACATTAACTCTATAAATGATCTTTCTCAGTTTCTTATTGTATACATGATAACTCCTTCCACCATGTGTACACCCATGAAATATTCCTTAATGTACCCTTTTATTAAACTTACCCAAATTTTTTTCCTTTAATCTTGATATAACATTGGACACCCAACACCTTCAATTTATTCAAGAATGTATTCTTCTCAAACCATAACTCATATGTTGAATTTAATGATTTATTTCAAAGTAGACACAAATTTAAAATTTATACTACCATGGTTGTGGCTCGTCTCCAAAAATAATTTTGACATACCTTTCTTTGATATCATTGTTTTTCCCATTTCTACAAAACTCTGATTCCTCCTCTTAGAAAATCAATCTTTTTAGGGGTGTATATAGAATACTATATTAATGTATAATCCTATAATTGTCAAGATATACCTCAAACACTTCATTCTTATACTCAGATCCATTATCTGATCAGAATCATTTGATGACATACCATGTTTGATTCTAAAAAAATACTTCAAAAGTGTTTAAATATCTCAAAGAGATTGTGATTTAGATGAAATAAAATAAATATAAGTCATATGAGTAAAATAATAAAATAAATTCATGAATTTTTTATCTCCATTAGTGAAATTAAATATCATTGAACCACACACATCCAAGTATACTAACTCAAGTAGTTTCTTTGATTTTATTTTCACTTAATTGTGACTCTTTGTTCAACATCTCTTCCCTTGTCACATAAAAAACATGTGTTGAGTCTTCAAGAGGTTACTTTGGTATATTTCTCACAGTCTTAATCTTGAAAATATTATCCATATTTTTTCCCCAAAGGTCCTATTATTTTATAACAAATCTAGTTTTACTCCATCAGACTCAATCATTATGAGTTTTGATCTTTAGTAATTTGGAACATGCTTTGTTTATTTGCTTCTACTTCATTACAATTTTTCGGTCCCTCAAGATCTTAATGAGTGTATCCAACTCCTTTATGATTTACTCCACCTTGATTCAACACCCCTATTTAAATGAAGGAGTGAGATATTTTACCATCATAAATATTATTTTTGTCTATAGACTCCACAACACCAACATCTTCCTTAAGAAGAAAATCTCCCCAGATAGAAAATAGGTTCTTCCAAATTTTCTTGTTTGGTTTTCTTCTGATTTGATATTCACTACTATTTTTTGATATTTTTAGGCTTATAATCCTTTTAATTTATATTAACCTCTCTCTTAGTCTTGGTTTTAGTATTATTTTATTTTCACATCTTGTTGCCTTTTGAATTTCCAAAAACATATTTAAATATAGAAGTGGGTGTGTTCTCCTTTATAAGTGATGTAATAACCTTCCACTTTCCTTTTTTGTTGTTGCTACCTTTGTAATTAGAAGCTCTAGCATACATATTTTTTTCTTGGAACCATTTAATAATATCTTGGATTCTTATTAATATAAAAAAACTTAACTAATGTTTTGGATATTTCAAAAAAAATATTCATAGAATTTTGAACCATACTTATTATTATTTTCTCAAGGAATTATTATCTTCAATTACATTTCCTCAGGATCCTTCACTTCCTCATTATTAGTAATTATATTTTTAGTGGTAATATCAATTATTTTTTTATTGATTCAATAATATTATTGATATCTACCATGTTTTATTTGAATTCAATCTCAATCTCCATAAAGTCTTTATCTTTTAACTCATCAATGGATTTACTTAATGAATCATTATCCATATTAAATTCTTTATTTCTTTTTATAATTATATTTTCATTCAGATACACCATAATATTAACTCTAAGTTGAAACTATTTTGATGTTACCTCATCACTACTTTCTTATTTTCCACCCCTAATTATTCTTCACTTGAGGGATATTTCAACTTATTTTATTTGTTTGTGAAGGATTTTTCTATTCACACTTAGAGTATCCTTATTCTATTTCACTTTTATCATCTAATATGTAGATTAATTTTTAGGATGTGAAGCTTTATTTAGGTCACAATATTTATTTCATGAGATTCTGTTCACTGGAAGTTGGTGATTAGAAATTGGTCATCTTAGTGTATAGTCTGTGATAACTTTTAGGCCCCTAAGGAACCTTTGGAGGGGGGGGGGATATAGGTGCAACCATTTTAATTTTTTTATTATATTACTTAAATTTTTTAGCTTTTTCATACTTAGTAACTTTTTTCAACCGATTTCTTTCCACCCAACCTCAAAAAAATATCTCAAATGAAGCAATAAAGTAAATATGAAAGGGAAACATGGATTTTACTTTCTTAACCCTCATTGGGATAATCCAAAGAGCAAACATAAATGATTTTTTAGTCATACAAAAATCCTCTAGTTCATTATTTTTGTGGATATAATGTGGTCATGGTCACTCTATGCCAAATCTCACCACTTTACAAGGTTTTGGGTTGGGTCACTATCACCTAAGGATCACCACACTTTCCTCATATTCTATGCACCACTCTAAAGATGATAACTCCTATAGTTTGAGGACATATAGATAAATTAATTAGAAACATGGGTGTAGATTAATTCATCCTCAAATATATATAGATTCATTGTTAACCTCTTCATTGGATGCTCCTTCACATGCCTTAATGAACTACTCCTTCAAGAAGCACTTTATTCCTTCCATAATAAATATGGAACTCCTTATTTCTAGTGTAGTGAAAAAATTTTATTATTCTTCCTCCTTGTTTCACTACAACAAATCCATACTTATAATAAGGAATATTTTCAAGATAATTAAAGTTGTTTCCAATATTTTTACATTGATGTATATGTCTTTATGAATATTTATTCAGGCTTCTCTTTTCTCATTCTTGTGAGAATTATAATATTTGTAGCAGGGTATATATATATATCTCCATATCTCCAACACTAACATTTTTTATATATAAAATGAAGGTTATTTTGATAAAATATATATTCTTTCCTCTTCCTTCTTCCTTTCACTCTTCTATTTAATGAATACCGCACCATACTTAAAAAAACTTTTCTATATTTAAATATGGAAACCGTCTTTTCCTCTTTTATCATGATATATTAGAAACATCCCATTTTTATTATATTTCTATTCCAGATTTAATAATAAGTTTTATTATTTTATAAAATTTTAAATTCTAATTAAATCACTTAAGATCTTGGAAAAAAAACCATACTAAACTTTAGTTAGAAGGTGTATTTAAAAATACTTTTCATTTATGCTATTACAACCTCCACATCGCCACTTCCTATTTTTATAATGGAATGTTGCATTGAAAAAATAGATCCTCTATATTTTTGATCTCCCATAAATCATAATACTTTAAAAATACTAGATTTAATGAATAAATATTATTATCTACATGGATTTTATTATCTTCATGAAATAATATGATTCACGGTATGGATTCCTTCTTTGCTGTACCCACCAAAATATTATTGGAACCCCATTTGATTTCTACTTGAATCATGGATCCCATTTGAAGATCCATTATGTTTAAAGAATTTTATATCAGTTCAAGTATCATATGGAATAAATAAATTGGGAATACCACAAATTATTTTCTCTTTCAATTATAAAATAATATCTCTGAAAAATGTTGCTGCCCAATTTCCAGAAAACCCAAAGTCACAAATGACACATACACATACTGATAATGACTCATACAAAGTTCTCATAAGATATATACATATCTCATAAATTACACATACATATTCTAATAACTTAGAAAAAATTTCAATTGACTCATATATAGATAATGACTTATCTATTTTTCTTGAATAACACATACACAGATGCCTCCATGAATCATACATGTATTTGGAATGACTCCTACATAGTCCAGATGAATCATGTTCACATACTAGATATATTATATTTAGATCCTTAAATTTTCTAGTTTTTGATACTCCAGTGTAAATGAATCATATTCACATGCCCAATGACTTATACATTTCTACTGAATGACACCTATACAGACATGACTTTGCTAAATTTTTAAGTCTTCTATTCAACCAAACTTCCAAAATTACTTCCAAAATAAATTGAATTTACATCCAAACATAATGGAACATTCCATGAACTCCTAAACATGTATTTATATGCCCTTATCTATATTACGATAAACATGGTATCTATTGCATTACCTCTTTACATTTTCAATAAAACTAATAAGTCTAACAATGAAGATCCATGTATCAATATATCCATTCATCCTTGAAATATTATAACACCCTATTACATGTTTTTAGTTTTTTGACCCATTTATTTTATTATTCAATGAATGGATCTTTTTTCAAGACTTTTCTAGTATTTTTTTGGACTTTTTTTGAATTTTTTTCTATGCACGTTTGGTGCATGGTTTGAAAATCCATGCAGCCAAACTGTGCAACATTTCCAATATCCCTAGTAGGGGTTCTGATTAGCCACTAACTAAGGTTAATATTAATTGTTAATAAATAAAATATTCATGTGATTTATTATTTATAAACACCATTTCAGTGCATTTTACACTTTGAACATTGATTCACATTATGTTTGTAATTCCCTCCTAAAATGCACTATTACATGGTACATTTTTGAACACCTCCTAAAATACAAAATGTTATTGATTTATTTTTCATATTTAATTTTCAGGTTTCTCATTACATTGTTAGAAGTTAATACTTTTCGATTATTGGAAGATTCACATTATAAGACCACCAAAATGGGATTTCATGGAAACACATTTTGGGAAAAGTAAACTGGACATCATCCTAATAACAAAACTATAGCGGCCAGGATCCAATCCCAATGATTCTTAAATTTTAACTGAATATAGAGGATATCACGAGGAAAATTTCATTAAACATTTTAAAAACTAATTTGGGTGTTTGAATGGAGTTACAGGTGGACCAAGTTGGAGATAAAATTCTGAGCCTGATTCTGCGGCCCAAAAGAACATCCCACCATTTTACACATATATCATAAATAATAAACTCTTTTGGGATAAAAAATTATAGGAAGTTTGGGGACATAGGGATATTCAGTTTATTATTCTATGGACCATTCTAATTTGGCCATCTAGAAGCTCTTTTAGGCGCTTCTGTTCGGTGGATGCAAGCTTGCTGCCACCTCAGGTCAAGAGTGGAAAAGTCTAAGTTCCAGAAGCTTTCCACCACTATAAGCCTACCATACTCAAGTGGGATGACTTTCACTATTGTATTATCAATCCAAGTCTCCCAAAATTACTATTTAAGGTAGTGGTTTTGGAGTATTTATTCATCTTGGGTGCTTTATTTCATTGTAGTGTTATGCCACTTTTCCTTTGTAATGTTCTTATTCATTTGTAAGTTGTTCTAATCACCTTAGTTTTCAATAAAAATTCTTAATATTCTATTATTATGATCTTATTATTATAAAATTGATACCGTTGCTTTATTTTTTGAATTTAATCATACCAAAACGTGTGAAATTATTTACACAATAGTGGAGTGATTGTTTTCTTTTTATTGTTTTTTTACTTCTTCAATTACCCCATCATGAGTCTACTTCCCGCTTCCATTGAAACCATAGAATAAATGGAGGGATTACCCACTTATGGTTTGATCCAAGGGAGTACAATTGGGTTTTATTTTATGTTATTTATCACCCCATTAATTTCTAATCACTTCTTTTAATTGATATTTTTATTTGATGATTTTAAAACTTCTTCGTAATTGTTGAATTTTAAGGCCACATACTTCAAGTGCTAATACAAAAATTTACCTTGGAGTGCTCATAAATTTGATCCTACAAGTACATAAGTGATTATTATTATGGTGTGTTGGTATAAAACTAGTAAGTGATTAAATTTTTTGATCTTCTTGAAGAAACCCATCTCGAATATAAGAAATTGAAATCATTAAAAAATAATTTCATCCAATCCACCCCTTGTAATAACCTAGGATCAGCCCTTATTATAATTTTATTTCACTTAAGTCATGTAGTGTTCACTTAAACCTATCTAAAATAAATCCAAATTTGTCCACTTAGTAGCCAGAATCAGTCCATATAATGTGCATGTCTATAGGTTTCTTCTTAGGTCTCTGACGAATCGACAACCCAAGCTACACTACATTTGACTACTTGACCCTAAAAACTTGGGTGAATTTGGGAAAGACCAAATTTTGGCACCATTTCTAGGGACCCAAGTATGTCATCTAAACACCCATTCTATTATCCCCTATTTATTATATTCTCATCCAAATTCTCTTATCTTTTCCCTTTCTTGTTTTTTTCTTTCAGCGCATGTCCGCCCACAATCGTGACCAATAAAACCGTCTAGTTAGGGTTGATAGTCCTAGGTTTGGGGAGTCAAGTAAACCAAGAGAACTATTTACATTAGATACTAATATTAAAAATACTATAGAGTCAAAAATTGATCCCATTTCATTGCAAGGTCTTCAAATAAACCAACTCATAAACCCGGGTGGGAACCAAAATGGAAATCCAAATGAGGTAGCCCCAAACTTGGGGAATGAAGTTGATCAAACCATGAATAACTACCTCAAACCTACCTGGAACAATGCAACCTCATGCATTAGACATAATTACCTAGGATATTCCAACTACATATTTAAATCCCATGTCCTAAAACACCTTCCCACATTCCATGGAATGGAGTCCAAGATGCCCTACCTTCACGTTAAGGAGTTCAATGACATTGTAGAAACCATGTGTCCCCCAAATAAACTAGAATCATCTAAGATGATGATATTTAATTTTTCTTTAAGGATTGACATGAAAATTGGTTAAAAAATTTGATACCATAATCCATCAACTCTTGGGACCAATTACAAAGAGAATTTTACAAAAAATACTTTTCACACCACAAACTATTTGCACTTAAAAAGAGAATCCAAAACTTTTTTGAAAAAGAGGGAGAGAAATTCTACGAAACATGGGAGAGGATCAAAGAAACTCTAAACATGGTTCCAAAATATGGTTTTTCTATTTTTGAATAGGTGAGAATTTTCAATGAAGGGTTGGGTCCGGGGAACAAACAATTAATTGACATGATGTGTAATAGAACTTTCAAAAATAAAGCCCCAAATGATTCTTATGAGTATCTAGAAAGCCTTAATGAACAAAATCAAACGCGGGGAATATCAACATACTATGGTAATCCACCCAAATCTGGTTGAATTCACACACTTAGATAGGAGGAAATCCTTAGGGAGAAACTTGCAGTACTCACTAGGAAGGTTGAAGAGATAAACATTAGGAAAATCCATGGAATTCAAACTGTAGACCCCATTTGCACAATTTGTGATAAACATGAACACAAAACAGACAACTACCCAACCATTCCATCCATCAAAGATGTTATTCTAGGATGACCACCTGCTGAAGTCAATTCCCTAAACTTTCAAAATCCCCAATACCAGAACACATTCAACCCAAGGTATAATGACCACCAAGGCTTCCACTAGAAAGATAACCAACAACCTAGCCAACCACAAGGACCAAACCCATACCCTACACAAAATTTCCAAAACCATAACCAGTTCCAACCACAACCAGCCCAATATCAACACCCTATTATCCAATACCAACAACCCATACAACAACCCATGCAACAACCAATCTAACAACCAAAGTATCTTCTTGGGATAAACCAACCAGCATAAGCCCCTACTCAATCTGTCCCTCTTCCAATCCTTGAGAATCTATGTAAAAAAATGGAGAAAATGAACTCAGAAGTCTCAACCCTTAAACATGAACTACAAATAATTAAAACCGGCAAGGCACCCATGCCTACTCAGGTGGTACCATCCTCAACTTTAAAGAGAGAATCTAGTTACACACAAACCTCTCATGAACAACTCAAAAGAGTGACTATTTTAAGAAGTGGTAAATCCATTGGGAAACCTGAACAAGACATTCCAGAACCATTAATAGATTCAACAAAACATGAAAATGATGAATAACCACCCATATATTCTGAAAAACCCAATGAGAATGTGAAAGAACTACAACCACACCAAACAATCAGACAACCTGCTCCCTTCCCTCAACGAATGAGAGGAAAATATAAACCAGAACTGAATGAGACTTTGAGGGAAATATTCTCTCAGGTTAAGTTGAACATCCCCCTTATAGATTTAATCCAAACCATTCTTGCATACTCAAATTTCCTTAATGACTTTTCCACTTTTAAAAGGAAATTTTCAACTAGAAAACCAATTCCTTTTGGATACTATTGTGAGTACCACCATTCAAGGGACCATTACTCTAAAGTTGAAAGATCCAGGATGTCCATACATCAATGTTGAGATAGGAGAAAATAAATTTTTCAAAAACCTTTGTTATCTGGGAGATAGTGTGAATCTTATTCCTTATGCCATGTTTTTCGAGTTAGGTCTTGAAGAACTCCAACCCACATCTGTCACTCTTCAACTTGCTAATTGTAGTGTTCGAGTTCCTAAGGGGATATTAAAGAATATTTTGGTGAAATTTGAAAATTTCATTCACCCAACTAAATTCATTTTCCTTGACAATCACCCAATATTAGGTCCTAGGGAGCAAACCCCCATCATCCTTGGTCGTCCCATCCTAGAAACAATCAACTCAGTCATCCAAGTCTAAAATGGGAACATGACAATAACTTTCAAAAACATGATTATAGACTTGAACATCTACAATGAAAAATCTCAAATTGGAGATGATTAAGAGATCCATGAGGTTAATTGGATTGGTAGTGTTGATATTGAACTCGAGGAGCATCAAGGAATTACTAAAGAATGTTTAAGTCAAGAAGAGATTGATTTTATTTGTTTACATGATGGAAATTTTACTCCTTGGATTGAATATCTTTCAGATAGCTCTATTGATGATTTTATAGAATCACAAATCAATGATACCATGGGTGAAATCAATAACATTGAGTCCATACCCATTCGTGACACTGCTCTGGCTAATTTAGTGGATGGAAATTCTGTTCACAAGGAACCAATTGTTTCAAGAAATCTTAACAAAGAAACTGAGTTCAATACAAAGTCTCATCCTTTCTTGGAAAGTGATAAACAATATGATATCAAATTTAAGGTCTTACCTTCATCACCCAGGTATGCATTCTAAGGGGAAAATCAATCTTTTCCTGTTGTCATTTCTACCTCTCTTGAAGCCAATCAAAAGATGATGCTTCTGAATGTCCTAAGAAAGCATAAGAAAGCAATTGGATGGACCCATTATAATATTAATAGGATTATACCACTCATTGGAACTCATAAGATTGTTATTGAATATGAATCTAAACCATGTCGTCAACCTTAGTGGAAACTCAATCTAAATCTTATGGATGTGGTAAGGAAATAAATTCTTAATTTATTGAAAGCGGTTATCATCTAACCCATAGCTGAGAGTGAGTGGGTAATCCCAATTAAAGTTGTCCCAATGAAAGATGAAATTACTATGATCACCAATGAGGATGGTGACCCTCTCCCCACAAGGGTCAGTAGTGGATGGAGAGTCTGCATTAACTATAGGAAGCTCAACTCTTGCACCAAGAAAGACCATGTCCCCTTTCCCTTTATTGATCAAGTACTCAAGCAAGTGGCGGGTCATCAATTCTATTACTTCCTAGATGGATTCTCAGGGTATAATCAAATTGAGGTCTCCTTAGGGGATCAGAGAAAAACAAACTTCACTTGTCCATTCAGAACTTTTTCCTTCAAATGAATGCCCTTTGGGTTATGTAATGCCCCTGGTACCTTTTAGAGGTGCATGATGGGAATATTCTTGGACATGGGGGGGATTGTTTAGAGGTCTTCATGGATGACTTCTTCATATTTGGGGATACTTTTGAGGGATGCCTTCTGAATGTTGAAAGGGTTTTGTCAAGATGCGAGGATAAGAATCACATCCTAAATTGGGGAAAATTCCATTTTATGGTAAAGGAAGGACTTGTTATAGTCCATCTAGTATCTGGTAGAGGTATTGAAGTTGATAAATTTAAGGTCAACATCATTCATCACCTTCCCTCCTCTAAAACTATTAAGGAAGTGAGGTCATTCTTAGGACATGCTAGTTCCTATAGAATGTTGATTATGAATTTCATCTCTATTTCTCAATCACTTTGTGCTCTATTGGTAAAAGTTGCTCCATTGTTATGGATAGAAAGCTTTGAGGAATCATTATCTACACTTAATCCATCTCTTATCTCTCCACCAATCATTAAATCACCAAATTGGAAACTTCTTTTTGAGATCATGTGTGATGCGAGTGACTTCGCTGTAGGAGCAGTATTAGGACAATGGTATGAGAAAACTCCATGTGTTATTGCATATGAAAGAAAATATTTAAATGATGAAAAAATCAACAACACCACCACTGAGAAATAGTTTCTTAATGTTATCTTTTACTTATATAAATTTAGGTCTTATATCTTAGGATCACCCATCATTGTCGTCACTGACCATTAATCCCTAAAATACATTTTCCAAAAACACGATGCCAAGGCTAGATTGATTAGGTGGGTCCTTCTTCTTCAAGAGTTCTATTTTACCATTAAGGATAAAAGGGTGTTGAAAATGTTGTATCTTATCACCTATCTAGTATGGAATTCAATGAAAACTCACATCACCTTTCTGTGTCTAATTCATTTCCCAATAGGCACCTCTATTTGTTGAGTGATTGCTAATGGTATGCTGACATAGAAAACCTATTGGTGACAGGTGAAATTCCAAAATTCCTAGGGACCCAAGATAAGAGGAAATTCCTTTCTTATTTCAAACACTATGTGTTTTATGATCCTTACCACTTCTATTTTTTTCCTGATAAAATCATTAGGAGATGTGTTCTTGAGTCTAAGAAAGAGTCCATTCTAAGATTCTCTCATGCAGAGGCATATGGAGGCCACTTTTCCATGAATAAAACTACTACAAAGGTCCTCCAAAGTGGTTTATAATGGCCCAACCTCACTAAGGATTCCTTCCAATTTTGAAAAATTTGTCCTTAGTGTCAACAATTAGGATCCATTACCAAAATAAATCAAATGCCCCTTACTCCCATTATGGTCGTTGAAATCTTTGATTGTTGGGGAATTGATTTCATCGGACCCTTCCAAAACTCAAGGGGATACCTCTAAATTCTCTTAGATATTGATTATGTATCAAAATGGGTTGAGGCCATTCCCACCAGGTCCAACGACCATCATGTTGTGATCCTATTTTTGAAACAACACATATTTTCTCAATTTTGAATTCCTAGAGCTATAATCAGTGATCAAGGAACCAATTTCTGCAACTGACCATTCTCTTCACTCATGTCTAAGTATGGGATTTCTCATAAAGTTTACACTTTGTACCATCCTCAAACCAATAGTCAAGTTGAGTTAGTGAATAGGGAGATTAAACAAATTCTTGAAAAAAATGTCAATCCCTCTAGGAAAGATTTATCCGAGAAACTATTGGATGCTCTTTGGACATATCGTACAACATTAAAAACCATCCTATGCACATCACCATATAGGTTGGTTTATGAAAAAACATTGCATTTACATGTTGAAATTGAGCATAAGGTGTTTTAGGCAATAAAAAAAATGAATTTTGACATTTCTTTAGCCGAAGAAAAGAGGAAATTAGATCTTAATGAACATGAGAACTTGGGATGGAGGCTTATGAAAATTCAAGGATAAATAAAGCTAGAGTTCAAACCTACCAATCTAGGAATCTCAAAGTTAAAAACTTTGAACTAGATAAATTCATACACTTGTATAGTTCGAATCTTCATTTACACCTGGGAAACTTAAGGTCTAGATAG
This sequence comes from Viscum album, assembly GCA_963277665.1. Classification (NCBI taxonomy): domain Eukaryota; kingdom Viridiplantae; phylum Streptophyta; class Magnoliopsida; order Santalales; family Viscaceae; genus Viscum; species Viscum album. The sequence goes on from OY728132.1 coordinate 626,598,420, forward strand.
TCAGGTCCATTCATAGTGCATCATGTGTACCCCCATGGGGCAGTAGAGATTGAAGATCCCACAATTTTTCACATATTCAAGGTCAATGGTCATAGGTTAAAACCATTCCTTGAATCATTCAATAAATAAGAAATAGAGGTTGAGTTAACTGATCCAACCTATGAACCAAGAAAAAATTGATAGATTTAGGATTCATGTCAGGCTAAAGACGTTAAATAAAAGTGCTGCATGGGAAGCAACCCATTGTTTTCATGTTTCCAATATTTGTGAATCATATTTATTTTTCAAATAAGATTAATGAATCATTTTTATATTTAAAAAAAATTAAACTGTTAACCTGTTCTTCTATTATGAGTATGTATGGGAATGAAAGGGGAGCACTATATTCATCCGGGTCACGTGGTGTGATCCTTTAGTAATACCTTACCCAAAAATTTAAGAAAAAGATAATGTATCATCAGTTCATTTTATTTTTATATGTTTTTAGGTTAAAATAAAAATACAAAAAAAATAATAATAATTAAAAAAATTTAAAGGACACATCGTAGGTCATGAGGCAAACCCTGTCACAATTGGAAAAGCTGTGGGGACTCAAACCCGGGACCGAAGGGAGACAGGGGCACACACTTACCACTAACCTACAACTTATAATGCTTCCTTATTCTACAATTTTTGTATATATACTTATATTCTACTTTTTTTATTATATGAATATATATTTATATATAAATATATTATTCTGTTGTGTTTTTTTCTTTTTTCCACTAGAGAACTCTCCAAGTGACATGGATATCAAAGAACTAAATTGGAGCAGCAAGAACTTCAAATTCAACCACCAGGTGACTTTGTTCCATATTTCATATTTAAAATTCCTTTTATAAATCCTCTCATCTACCTCTACCCCTTCTAAATTTTATTTTCTTTAAAGACTGGGGATAATGTTATTCTATGTTGGGGAGGGGGGGTGAAAGAATGAAAAAAATTAATTAATTTACCATGCCCTAATTCTGATTTTAATCCATGAATAATTTTTTGAGCATATATTTTGGAAAGTGTGGATATCTAATGTAAAATTTCATCGTTTATATTTTCATCCAAAAAAAAAGATCACAACGCACGTCCTTTGGATAGTGGGGTATTAGTTTGAGTTCATGGGGTCCCCCAAATAAATAGCATAGGTTTGGTGTTCATTTTAGTTTTAATATGATTATTCAATAAGAAATAAAAAAATAAAAAATAAATAAAAACAATAAATTTGTGCATAGAGCAATGAAATAGCTTAATGTGTGGATTTCAGCACTTGAGGATCATGAATCCATAGTTTTCTGGCCCAGAGTTTGTAACAACTGGGTCCCGGTGACAACACATACACCCCTCCTTAACATGGACTTCGGGTCCTGGACCTCCAGGTACCACCAGTTTCCCTGAAGACATGTGGTCCCCACCCTGGGATCCACCCACGTGCCTGAACGAGTCATATGACTAATGAAAGTCCCCACAGGCCAAGAAATTTCCTTTCCAATGTGCTTTTTCCTCACTCCCACACACCCTGGGAAACTTTCAAAAAGGTCACCTATCCTGATCACTACTCCAGGCCAAGTACGCTTAACTATGGAGTTTTAATATGGTAGGATCTTGAAAAGGAAGGTGCACCTTGTTGACAAGAGTCATATCATTTAGTCATTTAACCCTTTATCATTTTGTGCTGTTACAATCACCCACCCCTTTAGAGCACAATGTCCTTGTTGTGTTCCCTACATCTCATCCTAGGAAGTGCACCGCACTTAAGGTTGGGTACCACCTCTGATACCAAATTTAACAACTAGGTCCTGGTGATAGCACAGACACCCCACCATAACATGGTCGTCTGGTCCTTGCCCGCCAGGTACCACCAGTTTCCCCATAGACACGTGGTCCCCACCCTGGGGCCCACCCACCTGCCTGATCGGGTCATCTGACTAATGAACGTCCCTACAAGCCAACACATGTCCTTTCCAATGTGCTTTGTCCTCACTCACACACACCCTGTGAAACTTCCTAGAAGGTCACCCATCTTGATCACTACTCCAGTCCAAGGATGCTTAATTGTGGAGTTCTAATCAGGTAGGCTCCTGAAAAGGAAGGTGCACCTTATTGACATGAGTCATATCATTTAGTCATTTAACCCTTTATAATAATGGGGTGTTATAGTCACCCCTCCCCCCTTTAGAGCACAACATCCTCGTTCTGGGCCCTATATCTCAACCCAGTCAGTGCGCTGCACTTAAGGCTGGGTACCACCTTTGATACCAAATGTGACAACTAGGTCCCGGTGATAACAAAAACACCTCTCTTTAACACAACTTTCAGGTCCTAGCCTTCCAGGTAACACTAGTTTCCCCTCAGACACGTGGTCCCCACCCTAGGGCCCACCCACGTGCCCGAACGGGTCATCTGACTAATGACAGTCCCAACAGGACAACACATGTCCTTTCCATTGTGCTTTGTCCTCACTCTCACACACCCTGGGAAACTTCCTAGAAGGTCACCCATCTTGATCACTACTCTAGGTCAATCACACTTAACCCTTTATCATTTTGGGGTGTTATAGAGTTAGCAATTTTATCTCTATTTATGGTAATTTTACTTAGTTTTCAACTGATTTAACTACATATGATGCTCGATTATGTGGGATCACTTGGTTCCCTAAGGTCTTTGAGCCTGGGATTCATTGGCATAGTCTCGATACATGGGTTGACTCTATTGAGTGCAATTTCAACTACCATGGTAAAATTGAAAAAAAACTCAAATACAAATTTTTTTTTTGAATACTCATCTTAATATTGAAATGTGATTCTACCCAGCACTTCCATCATTTCCCACTTGAATAAAGATGAAACCCCCATGTCTATTGTGATACACAACATATCTTCACGCTTAATTGATATTGGATGAAATATGGCGATTAGTTTGAACAAAGGAATTCACTTGGGCTTGGGATATGCTTATAAAAATATCTTGTATTAAAATATTTTGATGGGTTTCATGATTTTTTGGTGTAAGGGTTTTTGGTTATCAATGTGTATTAAAAAGTTTTTGGAAAATAGAATTCGAATTTCATATTTTTGAGATATATTTTGCTCGGGACTAGCAAAAGTCAAGTTAGGGGTTCTGATTGTCCACTGAATGAGGATAATATTAATTGTTAATATATAAAATATTCATGTGATTTATTGTTTATAAACACCATTTTAGTGCATTTTACTCTTTGAACATTGATTCACATTAACTTTGTAATTTCCTCTTAAAATTCACTATTACATGTTACATTTTTGAACACTTATTAAAATAAAAAATGGATTTGATTTTATTTTAATATTTAATTTTCAGGTTTCTCATTAAATTATGAACAGTTCATAATTTTTGAGTATTGGAAGACACACAATGGAAGACCACCAAAATGGGCTTTCAGGGAAACACATTCTGGGAATAGTAAACCGGAAAACATCCCAATAACAAGATTGTAGCAACCAGGATCCAAGCCCAATGATTTTCAAAATTTAACTTAATATAAAGGAAATAATTAGGAACATTTCATTAGAGTAGAGTCCAAAACTAATTCTGATGTTTTAATATAGTTACAGGCGGCCCAAGGTGGAGATAAAATTCTGGGTCAGATTCTGCGGCTCAGAAAAACAGCCCACTATTTTGCACATATCTCGTAAATTATAAACACTTTTTGGATGAAAATTACATATGATTATGGGACATGAGGAGATTAATTTTATTAAATTATGAACCACTCTAATTAGGTCATCTAGAAGCTCATTTAGGCGCTTCTGTTCAGTGGATGAAAGATGGATGCCACCTAGGGTCAAGAGTGTAAAAGTCTAAGTTCCACAAGCTTTCCACCACCATAAGCCTACCATACTCAAGTGGCATGATGTTAACTATTCTAATCTCAACCTAAGGATCTCAAAATTCCTATTTATTTTAGTGGTGTTGAAGTATTTATTCATCTTGGATGATTTCTTTCATTGTAGTGTTATGCTGCCACTTTTCCTTTGAAATGTTCTTCTTCATTCGTAAGTTGTTCGAATCACCTTAGTTTTCAATAAAAATTATTCATCTTATCTTATTATGTTATTCTTATTATCAAATTGATACCATTTATTTATGGTTTTAATTTGTTCATACCAAACCTTCTGAAATTATTCACACAACGGTGGATTAATTGTTTTCTTTTTGTCATTTTTCACTTCTTCAATTCCTCCCTCATGAGTCTACTTCTCACTTCCATTGAAACCATAGAATCAATAAGGGGATAACCCACTTATGGGTTAATAAAATGGAGTATAAAGGGGATGGAATGGATTTTATTTATCACCCCATTAATTTATAATCACTTCTTTTAATTGAGATTTTTATTTGATGATTTTAAAACTTTTTTTCCTTGTTGAATTTTAAAGCCACATTATTCAAGTGATAATATGAACCTTTACATTGGAGTGCTCATAAATTTGATCCTACAAGTTCATAGGTGATTATTATTATGGTGTGTTAGTATAAAACAAGTAAGTGATGAAGTTTTTTGATCTTCTTAAATAAACCGATCTTGAATATAAGATATTTAAATCGTTAAAAAATAATTTCATCCAATCCACCCCTTATAATATCATAGGATCAACCCTTCTCATAATTTGAGTTCACTTAAGTAACATAGTTTTTTCTTAAAACTATCTAAAATAAACCCAACGTTGGCCACTTAATAGCCAAAATAAGTCTATATAATGTGCATGCCTATAGGTTTCTTCTAAGGTCTTTGAGGAATTGACAACCCAAGCTACTCTACATTTGACTGCTTAACCCTAAAAACTTGCATAAATTTGGGCGATACCAAGTGCATCATTTTTGCATGGTTAGAAAAACCATTAATACAAACCATGAAACCAAGATATAAGGGGTCACATGGTTTGATCATTGTTAAACTAACCATGCATCCTAACAATACAACTCTTCCAATGGCTCTATTTTGGCTGTATGGTTAGGCGCACAGTTAGTACTAACTATGTGAACTAACCTAGGATTCTGTGTGGAAAAGATTTCATGACTTAAAAATTGTAATTAACATATCAAAACCCCCATAATTAACCCTAAACTCTTCCCACTTAATTTTTTTTGATCCTTTAGATTTTGAGATCCATCTATAGGTGTTTTGGCTCTCAAAACCTCATTTCTTGGTGGATCGAAGTGTCGATCAAAGAAGTGATCCTGTTCTAATGAGTTATTTTCTCCATAGTCTTAAATCTCTATTATTCATTTTATTACTTCTTACTAGAGTATATTATGGAATTTTGTTTTAGAGTTCCATGGTTTATGAATATGGAATTGTGGATCTAGGGTCTTTTCTTCTTCTCTCAAGATCCCTCTTCCTAGATCTGATGATAACCAACTAAGGAGAAACATCTCAGATTCATTACAGTTATATTATGGATTTGTAAGTAAGTATTTATGTTATTTTAATTCATATTTCAATTAATTGTTTCTTGATAATTCATTGATACATGTTTCTTGATTTCTAATACTTGTTATATGAAATATTTACTTGAAATTCCTTATGAAAGGTTATTCGACCCTTTTCTATTCAATTTGAACATGATATTAATTGAATGAATATAATATTGATATATATCACCTTTTTGGGATTTTTTTAATTCCGGGGTTATTTTGGTTTATTTTTAGAGAAATTGTAAATATTTTTGTGTGTGAAAATTGACAGCTTTGGCCCATGTTTTTATTCCTAAAATGAAATTACTTGATTTGAATGAAATGATTTAAACTATTTGCTGTTTTTATAAATCGTTCCAAATTCATGTTTTTTTGAAATTTTTACGAGCCCCATTTGAATGATTTTACCTCTATTTTGAAACTGGATCTCTTGGGTTTTTTTGAAATAGGAGATTTATGTACATTGAAAGAGGGTGTAAACCCATGTTTTGAAATTCATTCAAAACCTTTTAAATTACAACACTTCCTTCAAATAAATTATTGTTTATTTAAAATAAATAAATTTTCCAAAGGACTATTCAGAATTATGATGATGATTTGTAAAAAGAATTAGGTATGATTACCCTTTTGAATATTGAATTGTAAAAATGGTTTTGAATTGAATTATTGATGTTTGATGGAATAGTTGAAACATTATGATGATTCTATATTGTAATAATACCTTAATATAACTTTCTTGATCCTTATAATTCCCATTTATGGGTGTTTGAAAAGGGATTATTTACATTGAGGGAGCTCATGGGTGAGTGTGAGATGTGATTTGAGGGTATGCACACATTATTGGTATTGATAAGGATCCCTATTGTGATCCTCATAACATGATTATCTCACTCACCTATTTTGAATTTTCATGGTATCCTGGATAGTTTGATGGGTTTATCTAGATATATGTTTCATTATAAAACTCTCAACCCATCTAGTGGATCTGTAGAGAACATGAAAGGTTCAATCTACCGACGTGTGACCAAGAAAGCAGTTGTGTGAGGAATTGGTTTTCTTGAGACCCTTAAGATTAGATGTAAGCATGATAATTAGTTAGAATGATTTTTGATTATCTATTCTATGGTGGAATCACTATCATACCTAGTTTTTACCCATTACACCCATATATATGATACACGATACATGATATTTTTCATTGTCATTGCTTGGCACTAGAGTTACCTTTCTTGATTGATTACTACTCTTGATTTATTTATTTATTATTATTATAAAACTTGACACTATTGAAATGAATCTTGTGTAGATTTTGATATTAGGTTCATATTTTCATATTTTATTTATTATATGACTCTATCTTGTAAAATTATTTTAATATATTTTTAATAAAATGTTTAGTTTTTAAGTGGTGAAATGACATGTTTACAAGTTTGGTTTGATAAAAGATTTTGAAATTTTTTAAAATATATTTTTAAACTAAGATTAATAATATCTTTATTATACTTCTATTTTACCATATCTAAATTGAATTATAAATTAAATTCATTGAAACCTTGGTGGAATCCTACTAGGATCTTTAGATCACACCGTTATTGTACCGTTGGGTGTTTGAAGCCTTTATGATCTTATAGAAGGTGTTTATGCTCTCATATTATTTTGTGGGCTTGTGTTGGGGTGACCAAGGGTGGGTGAATTGGGACATGTTGGGTGGACTTGCACCACCAGAAGATGTGTTTTTGGAAGTTTTATTATTTTCATAGTTTTATATTATCTATACGTACATGATGTGATTATACTGATGTATGAATTTAATTATGTTTCCACAATGTACTCTATTTATTGTAATATTTTGTGTGATAAATAATTTCCAACAGTTATTTCTTGATGCCCCAGTGCTTGTCTTTAGACCATGGAGACCAGGAGGACTCTTAGGGTTAGTGGAAAATTGAATTGAATGTAAGTTTATATGGAATTCAGGGTTGTTTTGTTACAAATGGTATCAAAGGAGGTATTTACTTAAAGGAAATCAATTTTCCTTCAAAAAAATTTTGTTATTTGGGGTGAGTCATGGTATAAAGAAGATTAATAATGTGTTTGGACTCAAGAGTTAGTTTGTAAATTAGTTCTTGATTAACACCTCTTCCAGACGAGACTTGAGTTACTAGGTTTTCGGTACTTGAGTCACTATTTTGAGTTATTGGTTTTCTAATGATGAATGAGATTTAAATTACTGATGATATTATCTTTTATTTTGGGAATATTTTATGATTTTTGAGTTGGAATGGAAAGATGAAAAAATTCACACTATGCCTTCACAGTTTGGTAAAATCTAAAGAAACAACATGACTGATCTTTAAGTCGATCTTGGAAGTTTTTTTTAGTTGGTGTGTGGTTTACCAGCCCATGAAACCAATCCATGCATAGTTCTACTATAAAATAAACTTTGAAACCTATCCTTTTTTTCCACAATGACTTCACTTGTGTGGGATCAGTTGGAAATGTTATGGATGTGGTTTGTTTCTTGTTCTTATTTAGTTTTTTTAGATTTAATACAATATTTTTTATGTCAAATCCCTTATGAAAACCAAATTGTGGATAAAAAGAAGTTTTTATTAAGTGATTTAAAAATTGTTTTCAATTACCAAAAGGTATGTACTTATGAGATGTTTGGTTCACAAAAACTGATTTTTAAAGTCTCTTGTGTGATGTGATAATGAATATTTTAAGAAGAAATTTGGTTAGTAATGAATTTGAAATAGAAATGGTTTTTGATAATTGGAAAATGGGGTTAATATTTTGAAACCATGGAATAATTTCCATGAGATGGTAACAAATTTATGGAAGCTCTGAAGGATTTATAATAATATTTATCATTTTAAAAGGAAAGATAAATGTTTCATAAATGGTGATATATTCAGTGATAATAAATCAATGGTGCTTTTATATAGTGGTTTTTGTCTTGTTTGAAATATGTTGGCTTGATTTTATTCAGTTTTTGTTTTTTTATGTCTGATTTGATGATCCTATGTTTTGTGATGACTAGAAATGTACCCCCGAAAGTTTTCTTTGAAAGATATAATGTTTAATCGTTAGTATAGTTCTCCGAGTGGTCCTTCATGTTTTATAGAAGTGGCATATTTTATCGATGACTCTACCCATACTCCATACAGAGTGGTGGAGCCAGAAACCTTCCATCCATTGAACCCCATCCCTAACTTATTATTTTTTCATCCACCTTCTTATAAATACGAAGAAGGTTCTCTTGAGGTAGTAAAGCATATTGAATAATTTGATGATATTTTTTAGTATCTCAATACTCATGACGATTTGAAGGTCAAGTCTAGGAACTCATTATTTGAGGTACCCCGACAAGATTGGTGGGAAGTTACAATTCCCTCTTGTTTACAGGAAATAATATGTTGATAATTCTTTATATTAGTCTTCCTTTAGTGGAAGTATCTTGAGAATGTAAAGAAGGAGAAAGTTACTGAGTTCTTGGGTTTTGGTCAAGATGATCTATTTTTTGTGGAGTATTCCAAGAAATTCTAAAGTTTGATATGTTTATTACCTAATATTATTAGTAATGAATTATGTAAGTTTATATATTTTAGAAACGTTATTCACCCATACCTTTTAATTTACATACCTGCGGTTTGGTCGGTCTTTTATCATAAGAATCTCAATTGGTATTTTTCAGCTGAAGTGGAGATAGTGGAATGACATGAAGGGAAGAATTCTTCATTCATATTTAAACAAGGATAATCTACTTAGGGAAATAAAATAACTCACATGTGTTTCTATTATGTGTAACCTAATAATTTTAAGAGGTTGTGTTCAAAAGTTCAAAAGTTTTGTGGATAGTGTATCCATTTGGGTCACCTTAAAAGGTTCTATATGTTAGGAGACCAGAAATGGAAGTTTCAGTCTGGGATCATTAGCTCTTGACCATGGGGAAGAAGGTGCTTCAAGATAATAATACCCCATCCATAGGTCTTGGAGTGAATATTTTCACATAATGGGAGGAGCTTTCAGTTACAAATTATGGTTGATGTTGATCCAAATTGTCGTTTCTAACATTGGAGTGGAAACTAATTGAGTTTTTACTGGTTGTGGATTTTTTGTATTTTTAAACATTTTCTTTTGGGATCTTTTTGTATGATCTCTTTTGTCTGTGGTTTTTATCATGTGTATGATTTCGTTTTCTTATGACCTTTACGATTGTTCCTTGTGGATGTGCAGTCATCAATTCTTAACCTTCCATTTTGAAATGAAATTATTTCTTTGATGTTTGTTGTGATCGTAATAATAGAGTGAAATATTTTTATGAGAAACCTTGATCTGTTTGGGAGTTTTTATTCCTTATTATTCTATTGTTTTTTCCTTGATCGTTAGATCTCAATTTTGATTTAATGGAAGATATAACTTGTGAGAGTGTAGTGCAAAATTTTTCACAGACCTATATGTTTGAGTGATTTCTAGTTAGATTTTAATAAACCATGGTAATGTATATAGATAAATAGAACTATGTGGATTTTTGATGGATCAGGAACCCAGAGGTGCTAACATTTAATTTTATGAGATCATCGTGGAGTGAGTCTCGATGTTGAAAATCCTAAGTTACTGTTGAGTACATGATAGGGGTAAAAAACCTTATCATCTATTTGACTTTATTATAGATGTTTGATCTTATAAGTTTCTCTATGGTGAGTGGTTAAAGTCCCTTATTTGGATTGAAGGGATGCAATCTTATCATGTTACACTATTTTGATGAATCTTTAAATGGGAGGGAGACCTATGATAGGTCTCTAGTATTCCTCTGTTTTGGAGACATGTGATGATCTTCGTGTGATTACCTTAGAGTTTTGTGTGTGTTTTTAACATTTGGATGAGTATATATTCAAGGTTTTAGGCCATCTAACTCACAAGATGAGTGAGGGAGATATTCTTGTGTGATCATGTTCAATCTTTTAGACTATGATCATTCTAGGTAATGAAAGTCCTATGGTGGGGAGGCTGTGACATACCATTACCTGTTTTTAGGTGTTTTGACCCACTGATTCATGTATTCAATGTTTGGATATCTTTAAAGGTTTTTTACACTATTTTTTTGTTCTTTTTTTGAAATTTTATGGTCCTATGCATGGTTGGCGCATGGGTTGAAAAACCATGCATAAAAACCATACAAGATTTCTAGTTGCTCAGGTAGGGGAACATAGTTTTCAAATGGTTAGAAAAACCATATAGAAAAACCAAGAAACCTATACAGAAGGGGTTGCATGGTTGGTACATGGTTATACTAACCATGCAACCTAACCATGAATCACTTCTAGTGGATCTATTTTGGGCACACAGTTGGGTGTACAAATATTACTAACCATTTTAAATAACATAGAAAACTATATAAAAAAGATTTAATGACCCAAAAAATTGTAATTAAAATACCAACCCCCCCTAATTAACCCTAAACTCCTATAACTCATACATAATTCAATACCTTGTCATTTGGGAGCCATCTAGAGGCATTTTGGTTCTCCCAAATTCATTTCTTGGTGGATTGAAGTGTGGATCGAAGCGATGATCCTCTTATGATGAGTTCCTTTATCCTTGGTCTTCAATATCTCTTCTAATTTTGATTCCTTCTTTCTAGAGGTTATTATAGCCTTTTGTTTCATTATTACATGGTTTATTAATGTGGAATTGTGGATCTAGGGTTTTGTCTATCTTCTTTTGAGATCCCTTTTCCTTGATCCGGTGATGACCAAGGAAGAAGACACATCTCAGATTCATTGCGGTTAGATTATGGATTTCCAAATAGGCGTTTCTATTCTTTTTATTCACATTTAAGTTCATTATTTCTTTATGATTTAAAGATATATGTTTCTTGATTTCAAAAAGATGTTCTATAAAATCTGTCCTTGAAATTCCTTATGAAATCTTTCTCGACCCTTTTATCTTTGATTTGAACATAAAATTAATTGAATTACTATAATATTGATCTCTCAAACATTTTTTTTAATGTTTAATGCCATGTTTGTTTGGATTTATTTTCATAGAACTTTTAAAGGATTTTTAGTGAAATTGAGGGCTTTGGCCTAGGTTTTTATTCCTAAAATGAAATGTCTTAGTTTGAATGAAATGAGTTAAAATATTTGATGTTTTTATAAATAGTTTCAAATTCATGAATTTTTTAAATAAATATGAGCTTCATTTAAATAATTTTATGTTTTTTTTTGAAATCAATGCTCTTGGTTTATTTGAAATATATGACTTATCCTAATGTAAATAGGGTGTAAACCCACGTTTTAATATGTATTCAAACCATTTTAAAATTTTAAAATTCCTTTGAATACATTAGGATTTATTTAAAAGAAATTAATGTTTTAAAGGCCCATTTTGCATTATGTAGATGATTTGTGAAGGGAATCAAGCATGGTTAACCTTTTGAATGTTGAATTGTATAAATAGATTTGAATTGAATTGATGATGTTTGATGGTCTGGTTGGCACTTTATGATTATCCTATATTGTAATAACCCCTCAATATAACTTGATTGATCCTTGTAATTCCCATTTATGGGTGTTGAAAAAGGATTATTTACTCTGAGTGAGCTCAGGGGTGAGAGTGAGATGTGATTTGAAGGCATGAGCCCATTATTGATGTTGATAAGGATCCTTATTGTGATCCTCATAACTTAATTATCTCACTTACATATTTTTACTAATAATGGGAACATGTATAGTTATATGGTATGACATATATATATACTTTATTAGTGGAATCACACCCTTTATATTGGATCTGTAGAAAAGATGAAGGGTTCAAGCTACATACATGTAACTATAAAAGTTGGTGTGCATAAAACTGATTTTCTTGAGACCTGTAAGACTAGATGTAAGCTTGAAAATTAGTCATGATTTTTTTATTTTCTATTTTATAGTGGAATAAATATCATAACTTGGTTTTACCCATGACATCCAAATATATGATACTTGATACATGATAGCATTCTTTGTCACTGGTTGTCACTTGAGTTTCCTTGCTTGATTGATTACTACAATTGATTGATTAATTTATTGTTATTATGAACATTGAATATATTTTATTTAATCTTGTGTAGATTTAAATCTCAGGATCATACTCTCATATTTTATGGATTATATGAATCTATCTTGTATAATGGTTTTCAAATATTTTTAAGAAAATAATTAGTTTTTAAATGGTGAAATGAAATGTTTACAAGTTTTTTTTGATAAATGATTTTGAAATTTTTTAAAATATATTTTAAAATAATATTAATACTCTCTTTATTATACTCATATTTTAGAATATTTAAATTAAATTATGAAGTAAATTAATAGAATCCTTGGTGGAATCCTACTTGGATCTTTATCTCACACCCTACTTGAATTGTTTGGGGTTTGCAACCATTATGATCTTATAATAGGTGTTCATTCTCTCATCTTCTTTCATGGGGTTCTGATAGGATGACCAAGGTTGGGTGACTTGGGACATAGTGGGTGGTCATGGACCACCAGGATATGGTTTTTTAGATGATTTATTCTTTTTCCAGTTTTGTATTATCTCCATGTACATGGTATGATTATAATGATGTATGTATATGATGATGTTTCCATAGTTTACACTATTTATTGTAATATTTTTTGGGATAAATAATTTCCAACATATAATTCTTGATTCCCAAGTGATTTTCTTCAGCCTTTGAAGATTAGAAACACTCTTTGGGTTAGTGTCAAATTGACTCTGATGCCGGTTTAGATAGAATTATGGGTCAGTTCATTACAAATGGATTTAAAGGAGGTATTTAATTTAAGTAAAGAACTTTTACTTGAAATAAATTATGTTTTTTTGGGTGATTAATTTTAAAAATGAGATTAATAATGTGTCGAGAATCAAGAGGAAATTTGTGAATGGGTGATTGATCACCACCTATTCACGACGAGACTTGAGTTACCAGGGATGTAGGTACTTGAGTCATTGTTTTTTGTTATTAGTTTCTTAATTATTAATGATATTTGGATTCTTGATGATATTATATTTTATTTTGGTAATATGTTATGAATTTTTAGTTGGAATGGTAAGATAAACAAATTCAAACTGTGCCTTCATGTTCTGGTAAACTATGAGGAATTGGTGTTACTGATATAAAAGTCAATCTAGGAGTTGTTGTGTGGTCAGTGTGTGGTTTAGTAGCCCATGAAACAAATACATGCATAGTTATACTATAACCTTAACTTTCAACCCTATCCTTTTGTTTCCATGAAGAATTCAATTGTTTAAGGTCATCTGGAAAGGTTATGGACGTGTTTTGTTTCTTGCTAATGTTTGGTTGTTTCAAATTTAATCCCTTATTATTGATTTCAAATCCATTTTGAAAACCAAATTGTGGATTAAAATATGTTTTGATCGAGTTCTTTGAAACGTTATTTAAAATACCAAAAATTTTGTTATTATGATATGGTTTTTTTAGAAAAACTAATTTTCAAATACTCTTATGTGATGTGATAATGAATATTTTAAGAATACATTTGGTTAGTAATGGGTTTCAAATAGAACTGGTTTTTGATAATCAAAAAATTAAATTAATTTTTTTGAAACCATGGAATAATTTCTATGAGATGTTAATGGATTTATGTAAATTGTGATGGATTTATAACAATATTTATCATTTTTAAAGGAATGAGTAATGTTTCATAAATGGTGATATCTTGTGTGTTTTAATATAAATGTTGTTCTGATAAATTGGTTTATGGATTATTTAAAATCTATTGGCTTGCTTGTATTCAATTTTAGGTTTTATTTTATCATATATTTTATTAGCCTATGTTTGATGATGACTATAAATTTATCCTAGTAAGTTTTCTAGGAAAAATAGAATGTTCATTCATCAGTCTAGTTATTAGAGTGGTCCTTCATGTTTTCTATAAGTGCCATCTTTTATCGAGGACACTACCCAGAGCCTATATAGAGTGGTGAATCCAGAGGCCTTCCATCATTTGAACTTCATCGCTGAATTCTTGGTTTTTTATCTACAATCTTGTAATAGAGAACAAGGATCTCTTGAGTTAGTATAGAGCATTGAATAAGTTGATGATATTTTTGATTCTCTTAAGAATATTGATTCTATGAAGGTCAAGTATATCAACTCTTTATTTTAGGGACCCGACCAAGAGTGGTGGGAATTTTTGATTCCCTATTTTCTACATAAAACAATGTCTTGGTAATTCTTTAAATTAGTCTTTTATCAGTGTTATTATCCCAAGAATGTGAAGAAGGAGAAATTTACCTAGTTTTTGTGTTTCAGTCAACATGAGCTATACATTATGGAGTATGCCAATAAATTATCAAGTTTTATATGATTCTTAATTGAGTTTTTGGTAATGAATTTTGTAAGGTTATATATTTTAGTAAAGGTATTCACCCATACCTTTTAATCGCCATGCCTACGTCCTGGTTTATATCTTATTAGGAGACTCACGATAGGTATTTTTCAACTAAAGAGGACCTAGTAAAATTACATGAAGGAAATAATTCCTCATTTATGGTTAAGAAGGGATAATATCCTTGGTGAAATAAGAGGCCTCCCATGAATTTACAATATGGAGAACCTAGTAATTTTAAGAGGTTGTGTTTGAAAGCTTTGAAGGTTTGTGGATGGTGTGCCCATTTGGGTCACCTTATGGGGTTTTTGTAAGTTGGGAGATTGAAAATGGAAGTTTCAATTGAGGATCATCAGCTCCTAATTATGGGGTAGAATATTCTTCAAGATAATAAGACTCAATCCAAAAGACTTGGAGTGAAGATTTTCACATAGTTGAAGGATATTTTGGTTTCCGGTGGTGGTTGATATTGATCCATATTATTGTTTCCAATGTTAGAGTGGAAACTGCTTGAGTTTTTCCTTGTTGCATCTTGTCCATTTTTTGGAAAACCTTTTTTTTGGGATCTTTGTGTATGATCACTTTCGACCTTGGTTTTTATCATGTGGATGGTTTCATTTTATTTTGAAGGATGTGATTGTGCCTTGTGGATTTACACTCATGAATTCTTAACCTTCCTTTTTTGAATGACTTTAGTTCCTTGATGTTTGTTGTACTCCTGGTGATGGAGTGGAATCTTGTAATGATAAACCTTGAGATTTTTGGGAGTTGTTTTTTTATTACTCTATTGTTTTCCTTGATTTTTAGAGATCATTTTTTATGTAATGAACACCATACCTTATGAGAGTGTAGTGCCCTATTGTGCACTGACCTGGATGTTTGAGCTCTTTCTAGTTTGAATTTGATAGACCATGGTGATTTACTTAGGTCACATGGAAGATGTGGATTTTGATGGACTATGAACTTGGAGGTTCTGGCATTTGATTTTATGATCTCAGAGAGGGGTGATTATCAATGTTGAAAATCCTAGGCTACCATTGAGTACATGCCTAGGGAAGAAATCATTGTCAAATATTTGACTTAATTGTGGACATTTGATATTTGATGTTTCTCCATGGGGAGTGGTTCTTGTGTTTCATGGTTCCATGGTTGATTAATGTGTAATTTTAGATATAGGTTCTTTTCTCTCTTCTCTCAAGATCCCTCTTCCTAGATATGATTATCTCCAATAAAGGTGAGAGATCTAAGATTTATTACGTTTCGATTATGGATTTCCAAGTAGTTTTTTCTATGATTTTCCTTCATCTTGAAATTCATTGTTTCTTGAGAATTCATCGAAACATGTTTTTTTATTTCTAACACATAAACTATAAAATTTGTCCTTGAAATTACTTGTGAAATATTCTTTGACCCTTTTATCATCAATTTGAATATGAAATTAACCAAATGACTATAATATTTATCTATCTCACATTTTTTTTAATTTTTAATTCCATGTTTGTTTAGATTTATTTTTAGATAACTTTTAAAGGATTTTTTGGTGAAATTGTGGTATTTATACTGGGTTTTTATTCATAAAATGAAATTCCTTTATTTCAATGAAACAAGTTAAAATATTTTATGTTTTTATAAATAGTACCAAATACATGAATTTTTGAAATGAATAAGATCTCAATTTTAATTATTTTACCTTTATTTTGAAATTGATTATCTTGGGTTATTTGAAATAAGTGATTTATCTGCATGGAAAGAAAGTGTAAACCCATGTTTTAAAATGTATTCAAACCATTTTAAATTGTAAAACTTCATTTTAATGAATTAGGGTTTATTTAAAAGAAATTATTGTTTTAAAGTCCTATTTGGAATTATCATGATAATTTTTGAAAGGAAACATATATGATTACTCTTTTGAAATTTGAATTATAGAAATGGTTTTAAATTGATTTGAGGATGTTTGATGATCTTGTTTCCACTTTATAAGGATACTATCTTGTAATAATCCCTTAATTTAACTTACTTTATCATTTTCATTCCTATTAATGGGTGTTGAGAAAGGGATTATTTAAATTAAGGGATCTCAGGGGTGAGAGTGAGATGTGATTTGAGGGCATGATCCCATTATTGGCATTAATAAGGATCCCCATTGTGATCCTCATAACTTGATTATCTCACTCACCTATTTTGACTATTAATGGTTACTTGGATAGTTATATGGGATTACCTTGACATACGATTCATTCGTATACACACACCACATCTAGTGTATTCGTAGAGAATATGAAAGGTTCAGGCTACAGATGTACGACCAGGAAAGTGGGTGAGCATGTAACTAGTTTTCTTGAGACTCGTGAGATAAAATTTAAGCTCAATAATTAGTCATAATGATTTTTTATTAGATAGTATATGGTATACTCACTATTATTCCTAGTCTGTACCCATTAAATTCACATATATGATAGTTGATACATGATAGAGTTTGTTATCACTTCTTGGCTCTAGAGTTTCCTTGCTTGACTGATTACTGCTCATGATTTATTAATTTGTTATTATTATGAAACTTGAATCTATTATATTTAATCTTGTGTGGATTTTGATATTAGGTACATATTATCATCTTTTCTTGATTATACGACTCTAGATTTTGAAATGGTTTTCAAATATTTTCAAGAAAATTTTCAGTTTTAAATGGTGAAATGACATGTTTACAGGTTTCATTAGACAAATGATTTTTAAATGTTTTATAATATATTTTTAAAATAATATTCATAATATATTTATTATAATATTATTTTATAATATTTTAATTTCCTTATGATGTAACTGTATAAATATTTTGGTTGAATTTTACTGGACACTTAAGATCACACCCAGCTTGTACCATTTAGTGTTTGCAACCTTTATGATATTATAGAAGGTGTTGGTTCTCTCATATTATTTTGTTGATTTTTTCTATGGTAACCAAGGGAGGGTGAATTGGTACATGGTTGGTGGTTTTAGACCACCAATATATGAGTTTTTTTTATCTTTTTTATTTTCATAGTTTTTTATTATCTCCTTGTACATGATATGATTATATTGATATATGTATTTGATATTGTTTCAATATTGTAATCTATTTATTTTAATATTTTGTGGGTGAAATAATTTCCAATGGTTCTTACTTGATTCCCAGGTCCTTTTTACTAACCCGTGGAGATAGATAACACTCTTCTGGTTAGTGTCGAATTGACTGAGATGTCAGTTTTGATAGAATTATGGGTTTGTTCATTACACATGCACCATTGTGAGTCCTATATAGATGCGTCCATAATAATTATCTAATAAAAAATTCAAAATCATTTACTTTTATTTCCAAAAAATAAACTTCGACATATTTTAATACCATTATTAAAAAATCTAAAAAAACCTTAAGGGAGTTAAAAAACATCCCCCTTTGGATTTTTTTGACAATATGACACCTTATCCTCTCCAAAATATCTCAACCATATTCAATTAAATAAAAGGGTACAAATGTAAGAAGAATTATATTTGACTACCCTAATTCTTGTGTATATTTAGATATTCCCCCTTCATTATAGGGATATCCCTCTTTAACTCACACCCCCTACCCTTTGAATAGAGAAAACTCATCAACCCTCATCCTCTATCTTTAGAAAGAAATAGGGCTTTCTTTATGGTATTCCAATCTTCTTCTATGAGAATATTATTTACATAATCAACCCCCTTTGGTTGGTGAAAACTAATTCCCCCTTTATGTATATAAAATAACTCCTCAATTTATTTTCTCCTCCCACTCTTTCATGGGAGAACCACTCCATCTCATTATTTGGATTCAAAACCGCTTTGAATATCCTTTATATCTTTTACCATATGTTTTTCATTTCTATTTATACTTCCTAATTTTATTACAACTTTACCTTTCCAATTCCTAATCATTTTCTTTACTTTAGTTTCATAAACAAAAAGACACTCCAGTGGCTCTAGAATTTGGGTTGTCAATGAATCCTCTAATCTTAACAAGACTAGGATTGGTGTAGGAAACAAGTGTTTAAGTTAACTCCCTCAATGTTATATATTTCAATCACTAGTTTTACGATTAATACCCTTAAAACTATAAACCTTTAACTTTTCCCCAATAATAACCAACCTGTGATCTTGCTACACTTTCACACTAATCCATTTTAATATAATAAATAAAACTAATGAGTGTGATAAAATACCATTTTTTGAATCAATTTCACCACTTTTTACTAATAAAATAGTTATTCCACTTACGATTTTATGTTTTACCATTTTCATAGGTTTATTTAATTTCTAAATATGGCCGAATAACCTAGAAAATTTAGTACCAACCCCCTTTGAACTTTATCATCATTTATATTTATAATTTCTTAAATTAGGGGACTCCACTTGTTAATAAAAATGATTCATTTTAAAAAGATTTTGGTATCCTATAAATATATAATACTAATTGATAAACCACAAATATAATCATAAAAATTATCCTATATTATTATAGCTTCTCACAATCTTTCCACTTCCTTTCAATATTCAGATTCCTCTAATTTCATGGCCTTATTCCCCTTCTTTTAATACATATTTACCATGATACCAATGGTTGTATTATATATGGATTTTAAAATATCTTATATTCTAAATATGACTACTTCAAATAGCTCTAGATTCATCATGAATTATAATTTCATCATATAGTTTTAATATTATAGATTTGAGAAAAAAATCAGTTTTTTGAAACTCTAATTGATTCAGGTTTAGCCTTATTACTATTGTACTATTCTGATACCAAATATGACTTGAAAATTCTTTGACTCAACTAGTTGTATGAACTTTTTCCAACATATATAATATATTCCTTTTAGCTTATTTTTAGCATGAATCCATCTCAAAACATATTTTCTTCCAGCTTCCACATGTGATTTTCTAGCACATTTATCCCATGGATCATGTCTCCCCCTAAATTATATACCACTTTATAAAATTTAGAAAACATTGAAGTTCATAGGGAGATGGGTATCTTATACTTCCTAAAGTTAAGGAATAGGGTTGGTCATGATGAGACAACCTTTCATCTCCATACTTTCCTTTTCCATTTTTCAAATTTTGGGAAAGGAATGCCAACACCATATCAAATTATTTTTTTGTTGATCATCCATAATAATGATCCTCTTTAATTTGTAATACATATTTTGATTTTAAATTATTTTGGTATACTATGAATTATATATCATATTTATAATAACGTTTTATGTGTGATTCCACTTACACATATTTCTATTTATATGTTAGAACTTGTTTTCTCCATGGCTTGGTATTTTCGACAACTGTGGTACAAATTCCAATTATGCACACTTCCTATTGTGATGTAACTATGGTGGACATTTCTTATGGTTTCCTTCAAAATTATAGGAAACTTCTACTTGTTTTATTATCTTTAATTAAAGTGGTTTTTATGAGACCCCTGAGGCATTCCTCTTCATTGATGGTCATGGGAGCCATCTCAAACCATTTTTTCTTTGGTGCATATTTCTTGTTAGGATCTTCCACATTCTACATAGATGTAGAGGCTACCTAATTTTTTTCCAGATTTTTATTCTTTGAATCCAAGATGGGTGTTTCTAGTAACTAGGTTTTGGTACTTTATGTACCCCTTTTTTATCTCCACATTTCCCTCCAAAATTACATCTTTTTTTCCCAGAAAAATAGGATTATTTATAAGATAAAATCTCTCCTTTTATGTCACTAGAATGGGGTATATCCAAGTTACTTTCATTTATTTATTCATTCTAAAATATCTTTCCAAATAAGTAAGGTTAATATATATATATATATAATATCCCATATAAATTATATCTTTTGTGAACATCACTTAATTGAGATGTTATTGTATGATATTTTCTTCCATCATTGGGACTTTGGGATTTAAAACACATTCTCATAATGTGTCGAAATATTTTACAATTGTAGCACCTTCTAACTACCTTATTTTATGCATATATTATTCATGTTTTTTTTAAGAATAATCTCCTTATATATAGATTTTATATTTATATTTCCCTTTTATATTCAAGTTGGGTCTACCGTAGAGGGAATATTCTTCTTTTACAAAAAGTATTTAATCCTCTCCTCAAGTTCCCTAATTTTCTCATCCTTATCTTTTACCTTGGAATACAACTATTTAATTTGTATGGTGGCTTCCATTTAAAAGTTTCTCATATCTTCAAGTTGAGTTTTAAGAGGGAGAATATTTACCTTTTATTCCTTTTCTATGGACATATGATTCTTAATTTCTCAAGAGATATATTCAATAAAATCACCATATTATTTCATCTTTTCACCCATATTATTTATATCAATGTTTAGAGCCACCTCTACTATTATTATAATTTAATTTTAAAGGACAAATATTTTACAACTATATAATTCAATTAATGTATGAGTTCTCATTATTCCACCATCTCTTGTAAGGATGGTACTTCCTCTTGGATATTACATTACCAATTAATTAAAAGAAACTTATTATTTTTTCCACTTCTTTACTAGATTCCACCATCTCTTTAAAAATAAGGCGTTATTAATGGATAGTTCTTACTACTTCTTTCAATAAGGTATTCATTTAGATATTAATTTAATGACTTATTTATAGAAGAATAAATATCTTGGTTCCTTTGGTATTTTTATTAAATAATTCTATCTCTTCTTAATAGAAAAATCACTTCTTGAAATACTTATTGGGGGAATTCCAAATTTGTTTCCATGTAAACTATGG
Organism: Viscum album; assembly: GCA_963277665.1. Classification (NCBI taxonomy): domain Eukaryota; kingdom Viridiplantae; phylum Streptophyta; class Magnoliopsida; order Santalales; family Viscaceae; genus Viscum; species Viscum album. The sequence goes on from OY728132.1 coordinate 626,620,092, forward strand.
AATCAATTTCCCACCTTGGAAATTTTTGACCATTGAAAAATGGTAAATACATTTTTTCCTTTATTTATGAAAGAAATCCAAACACTTCTCCTTCAATTGAATGCACAATCAGAACCCTAATCCACAATACTAATTTTTAAGTACCTAAGGCACCCTAGGAGGGGGTGAATTAGGGCGTGACCATTATTTTTGATCCCTATTACTTGTATTATCTTTTGGAACTTGGTCAAAATTTTGTAGTAACTATGTTCAATCAAATTATTTTCATTTAAAAACAATTAATTATCTTGAAAAAAATAAGTAAAGTAAATATACAAGGGATATAAGGATTTTATTTAGTTCACCCTCACCAGGTTAATCCAAGGAGCATACATCAATGATGTGTTGATCATACCAAATTATATTACTTTAATATTTTAGTGGATATAATGTGTCTATGGTCACTCCATTCCAAGTATCTCTACCATATAAGGATTTGGGCTAACTCAAAATCACGCAAGGCTCACTCCCCTTTCCTACTCCATTACACATGGATTCAGGGAAGATAAATCCCCTAGATTAAGGAAATGTAGGTATATACGTCAATAAAATGGTTATATTTTAATAAATCCTCAAATATATATATATATATATATATGCATTTTTGACATCCTCATAGGATTCTATTTCACAATAAAACTATGAACTCTTACTTTGAGAAACACTTTCTTCCATACAGAATAAATCTAGAAATAATTTGTTTTAGTGTAGTGACCTAAATGTCTTCTCATTATTCTTCTTCATTGATGAAATATATCTAACTAATAATTCTCAAAATACAGATATTTAAGGTAGTTCAGGTTTCATCATTCCTCTTCATTTAAATGCACAGGTCTTTAAGAATTTTCTGTTGGGCTACTATCTTCTTTTCTTACGGTTAATATAATATGTGTAGTAGGGTATCTACCCCCCTCTATCTATTTTATTTTTCAGATATGTAGGTAAGGTTATTGTGATAGAATATATATCACTACTTCATCATTCTTCTATTATATTTGAATAAGGCAAAACTACACCTGAAACCACTTTCTATATTTAAATATAGAAACCAATTTTTCTTCTCTTTTTATGCCAGACTTGAAAGTTATCATTATGATGATATTTATATTCAATATTTTATACATAGTGGAATGAATTTATACAATTTTAAATTCTAATCAAACCACTTAATCTCTTAGAGAAAACACCCTAGTATTATTCATTCAGATCATATATTTAAAAATACACCCCATTCATACTACTGCAACATACACATCACAACATCCTATTTTTATAATGGTTTATTATGTGAAAAAATACTTCACATCAATAATCTACTAAAAATCATGTAGATTTAAAAATAAAATCTATAATAAATAAATAATATTATCCATGTGGATCTTTTTTCTTCATACAACCAGCTGCTTCATAGTATGGATTCCTTTTTTGTATCACCCACTAAATTATTGTTTCAATTATCACATTGATTTTAGATTAAATCATGAATACCATTTAAATCTTAGTTATTTTTGAACCATTGAGAATAAATTTATTCATCATCTGAAATAAATCCTCTAAGGACATCACATGCCATTTTCTTCTTTAATACAAAAATAATATCCCTGAAAAATATTTCCAGATGATTTCTAGAAAACATGAATTCTCAATTGACATATAGAAAGACTATGAATGACTCATAAGAGTTCATATATGATACATAAGAATATTGAGAATCACACATACATTGAAATATGAGTTTTACATAGTTAGAAAATGAATTGTATACGAAGAATGACTTATCCATTTTCTCAAATGACACATATGAATATGACTCCATGAATTATACACACATATAGAATGACACCTAAATAGCCTAGATTACTCATACACACATACCATATGGCTTGTACACAAATCCTTTCCTTACTTAAATTTTGATACAACTGTTTGAATGACTCATACAGTTATTCCCAATGGATCATATGCTGCTACTGAATGACTTATATGAAGACATCGCTTCGTCAAATTTTCATCTCTTCTATTCAACTATAATTTCTAGAATTAATTATAAAATTAATAAAATTGAATTAAATCCTTCATGGATCATTCCATGAACTCTTAAAAATTATTTTTTTCCCATATGAATGTTAAGAGAAATATGAGATACATTGAATCATCTTTTTTCTCTTTCAATAAAACCAACAAGTCTAACAATCAAGATCAATTTGTCAATAACTATGTTAACATTTTTCATATTCAACCTTGTGATTCCTAAAAATATGAGTCTATAAAAATTATCTAAGCATAAGTTTAGCCACATTTACACAAATTATCAATAAATATACTTGTCCATATTTCAATACTATTATCAAAAAATCCAACAGAACCATATAGGGGTTCAATAATAATAAAATATCTCTAGGGGGTTGTAAATTCATCAGAAGTTCATATCTTGTAATGGTATCATAAAGGTAAAAACATAAAATTATTAGAAGTATCTAAAATTAATTCTCAATATAAAGTGGTCTAAGTAAAAAGTATATTTGAGATCACCAATCACTTTCCAAATAAAGGCATCTCTATAAAAGTTGAAAGGAAGTGAAATCTAGATGACTGAATAAGAACTCCTATAAAAGGGGGTGGGGGAATTTTGGACAATGATTCATGAGTCATAATAGTTCACCATAAGACTTCATAGTGGATCAATTAATTTTAGAGTGTTAATAACATATACTAAATTATTACTATTGGGGGTTTTAGTTGTTTTTATTTCTTGTAATCCTGATAATATAAGCAAAACAATATTATTTATCCCATGCATGTAGGTATCAATGTCTACGGCATGTTAACCCCTTTTATTTATTCCTAATTTATTTTCTTCCATTATATATTTTTATATTTCGTTGTTTTCATGTGATATTTATTATTTATGTGCACAGGGATTGAATTTATACATTGGTATGGGTGTATAAACTTCCTACTTTTGGTACACCTAGTCGAGGGATGTTCCATAGGTTTTATTTTCATTAAATTAAAATACCATTGTGTGTAATTCTAATGGATTTATGGTGCTTGTTCTGGTGGTCAAACAAAAACCTATCTTCTTAAAAATTTTATCAAAGAAAGATTTTTGTGCAGTGATTTCTCAACACATTTGAAAGAATATTATATTTTTTTCTCCCTTTCATTTAATTTTTCTTATTTTAAGTGGGAGTTCAGTATGAATGGAATGTATGTCATCAGATGAAGGTAAGGACTGGGTAAATAAGTTTAATAGAATGAATTTATTCTTATAGATAATGAAAATGGAGGTTTAACTAATTTTAAAGGACAAGAACATTACACTTATAGGTGTGTATCTAGAATAAATGGAGAAAGATGAATGGGAATATTTAGACAATATATAAATAAGGTTAGTTAGAATTTTATTAGCATGAAATTTTTTATTTAACATTCATAAAGTAAAGAAAATGGTATAAAGCATGAAATTCCTTGAGGATATGTTTGAGAAACCAATGAAAAATAACAAAGTTTTCATGATACGGTTGTTGTTTAGTTTAAAGTTATCAAAAGTAATACTAGTGTAAGTTCAGGTGAATGAATTCAATATGATTTAAGAGATACTCATATCTATGATATGTTTGGACACTCCTAATATTGTTTTCATTACTAGAAAGATAGGATGTGATTGTAACTACTATAAATAACTTCTCTGGAAAGACGGATCTTGTATTTTAGTTTGTTTGGAAGTTGATCCTTTATGATGAAATTCACTAGAGGGAATCCCCAGAACCATACTATAGTGATCTTAATACTGAAAAACATGGGTTTACACCCTAGATTAGATACCATAGGTGCATCAAATTCCATAAGTTCAAATCCTATTAATATAATGAAAGTAAAAAAGAACATATTATTTAGTGTTAATACTTTATTATAAGATTCAGTGATTAACTCTATAGTATCTCTTCATTCAAATGGTGAACAAGAATTCATAGTAAATTATGTATCTAGGAAGTTTGGTAGATTTTATATAGTATATAATGAAGCACTGGATGCTTTTGGAAATGGATATATCAATATTATAATGAAGAATAAAGTATTATTGAAGTTAATAGAAGTAAATCACATTCTTGGTCTTAGAAAGAATCTCATATCAGTTGGATAACTTGATGAGATAGGGTATGGCACTATCACAATTTGACCCAAGCTAGGGATTGATCTGAAACTACCCCAAGACTACCTTCATAGGTTAGGGGATGCATACCAGAGTTGAAGGAATATCTAACACAACGAGGCCTTTTCCTAAGTACCTATAGGCACAAACATAGACACATCGATGCATAAATACATAGGGAAAGAGTAAAAGATGAAAAACAACTAGAAATTGAAACAAGCATGAATAACCTTTACAGTGTACAAGAGTACAACAATGAAAACTGAAAAGTAAAGTGAAAAAATACATGCCCAAATAGAAATATGTATGAACCTAAAAAAATTGGAAAAAGAAACTGCTGGGAGATCCCAGATCCTGAATCCCAAGCTACGACCATCATATGTGGTCCAAAGTACTATGTATCCCTAAGATCCTCTAAAGTAACCAATGATCAGTCGATTTTCTATATAAGACATGACACGTGCGGGAAAATCCTATTTAGGGGTGAGTATATACATACCCAGTGGGATGCCATGAAAGATTAAGGGTGAGTAGTAAGAGATACAACATGAATATAAATAAGTATACATAAGATATAGTCAAAGAGAACAACTCAAACCAAACCAAGATTATGAGTACAAAAGAATATATATATATATATACATGCTCAGCCAAAATAATCACAAATAAGAGAGTAAGGGGATATCTATATCACAACTCAATCTAAGAAGAAGATTATCCATATGTTCCAAAAGTCCATAAAAAATGGCCAATATCTCACGTGTCTTCTCAAAAGTAACTTTGTGGGGGATCAAGACTCGCCACTATGTCATAAAACTGAGGGAGAACCCACTCAATGTAGAGGAACCAAGCCCTAGTATTTTAGAGGGGTTCCACTCTGTACGTAAAAACTAGTACCCATGCTGATGGGGGTTCCACTCTAGTGTCACGATGATCCACACCCTATACTGATAGGGGGTTACACTCAGTAGGTAGAGGAACCACACCTAGGATAATGGGGGGGGGTTACACTCTATAGGTTAAGGAACCACACCCTATATAATATAGGGTTCCACTCATAATTCAAGGAACCATGACTGGGTACCACATGGGGGTTCCACTATAGTCATTGAGGACCCACTCCCTAGTGCATCAGGGGAGTTTAACTCAAAAGGTAGCTTTAAAGGACCCACACCCATGATGATGGGAGGTTAGACTCTAGTGGTTGAGGACCCGCACCCTGGTATTATAGGGGGTTCCACTTTGTTCATTGAGGAACTGATCACTATCTGATAGGGGGTTCCACTCAGAAGGTAGCTGTAGAGGACCCACAACCATACTGACGGGGGGGGGGGGGGGGGTTACACACTATAAGAAGCCTCTGGTGATCCGACCTAATCGCTTCCATCTTCAGGAATAGCCTCAATAAGTTCCATGCCCAGAAAATTCCATATGATATCCCAAAACCTACAACCAAGATAACCATCATTTTCTACATGAAAAAAAACTTATAATAGGCTACTCGCAAGCCAAAATATGAGTCAAAATGAAGGTGATGCAGAACCTTAACATTTAATCAAAAGAGGTTGAGGGGTACATGGTGTGTGAGGGGACCCACATGGTGTATGGTCCCTCTCCACTTCCTACCCGTGTCCCTAGCCAACACATGTCTCCCAACTATGTAGAAGTACATGCCTTGTAGGTGGAATACACAACATGTCATATGTATTTGGGATCAGGTTGTGTCCTTTTTCTCATGTTTGTGAAATCAAGTCACGTCTGTGTACTAGGTACACAATGTGTGGCTTCACACGGGGTTCCACCCTTGTTCTCTAGCCATGTCTATATACTTAATTACACATCAGTTTTCCTATCTGTGTACTCTAACATAGAGTCTAACCCATGTGATACATCTCCCAGATCATTTTTCTAGGGACTAGGTACACGGTGTGTGGGATGGATACATGCAGTGTCATCCTTATGATTTCTTGAAACCCTAGCCACCACACTTAAGGGGATACACACCATGTGTTCATCCTTGTACATGATGTGTATTAAGGTTTTCCATAGTTCTTCAAATCCATGATATGCACCTTGAATTTAGTATTTGACTTCAATTTTGGCCCTATCTATAGCATAAATTTTAAGATCTATCATTGACTGGTGGATTTAGGCCCTTTGGTGGCTGAAAACTCAACATCCTAAATCCCCATTCATGTCACATCACATCGTGCATGCCCAGGCTCCTTTTTTAATTTCTCGATATCCAATCATTGAAATAATAGTCTCTTCCTTGAAAAAATCCTAGATATAATCTTATTTCATCGATCCATACCAATTTCATCAATTCTTCATGATTCTGAGTGTCTGATTGGTTTTGGTACTGCCCAACAATGACGAATCAAGATTTCAGGTTCTTATCAGTGATGAACGCGAAGAAAATTTGGGAGAAAGGAACCATAAAAAAGGTTTAACCATCACAGGAAAAGATTTATTGGAAAAAGATCAAGAATGATAATATCAAACATATATAGAAATTCAATAACAAAATGAATTCGGTACGTTGGTGCATTCTTAGGCCACACTTGGAATATATCAATAGAAGAGATCGATCAGCTCAATTATTTTAATCAATAAGGGCGTAAACCAAAAATTTACGAGTCCTATCTAGAGATTGGATTTTTATTCTTCTAAGAACACAATTGTTAATTATATAATGAATTCATTGGGTTCTTTTCATCCCAGTATACTCTGATTTGGAGTTTCATCGTTGTTTGAGGTGATTCTCTAATAATAGAGGAAGTGAAACTCTGGAATTATCCTAGGGTTCATGCAGCTAAACTTGGAGAATTTTCAATGGAAGTGTTATTATATATTTTTCATTTAAGTTAAAATTAATTAATTAATAAATTAAATAATTAATTAATACACTAAATGTACCTTCAACGAGTGAGGAGTGAGAACACCCTCTTCCAACCTTTTTTATGTCATGCCTAGGGTAAACATCACATTCTAGACCCAACCGTGATCTTAGACTTCTAATTCATGATTTTTTTAAGAGTTATCCCATTTTATTTAAGAACCATGTGTGTGCAATATAAAATATATTTAATATTTTTATGAAATTAATTCTGGACACAACGGGACTTAGAATCACACGTCATCTTAGTGATTAGCTATGGAAATATATATAGAAATATTTAAAAGTCTTAAAAGGTAAAAAATAGGTCTCTACATCATTCCCAACTTCAATATTTTCATCCCATAAAAGAAAAACTAACAAAAAAACTCAGGATACTGAGCCCACATCTGGCTCTCCCACTCCTAAGAACTCCCGTACATGTTTCAGTGCTGCCATAACATGCAAACCAAGGGGATGGTCCATCCATGTTGGGTCCTATCCTGTCGATCCTAGATCTTCATCAGCTAATCAGTCATGTTGGATCCATCCTTGATGTATGACTCACCCCATTAGATAACGTGTGTGAGGTCATTAATGCACCTCCTCAGCTGTGATATGTGGAATATGTCGTGCACCTTCTCCAGTTTTGGGTGTAGGGTGTTGTAGTAAGCAACCCCGCAAACCCTCTGCACGATCTCGAATGACCCGATGAACCTCATATATAACTTGAATCCCTAGTTGAACCTCCACAATACTCATTGAGGGGAGACTCTCAGGAAAACATGGTCTCCCTTATCAAAACCCAAGGGCATATGACAAGGATCTTCATAAGATTTCTTCTTGCCCTGTATCGTCCTCATCCACTCACGGATGATCTAGAACTTATTTTTAATAACCTAAACTATCTTTGGGTTCATAAGAGATGTCTAAAAAATCTCTAACCAGTATAATAGTGACCTTTAGAGTCTCCCGTATAGGTCCTCATAAGGTCCCATGCTGATGGTATAGAGGTAACTATTATTGTATACAAACTCTACCAAGGAAAAGCGATCCTCTCAGCTCCGGTTGAAGTCTAACACACAATCTATAAGCATATCCTCTAACACCTAGATAGTACGCTCCATATAACCATTGGTATGGGGTGAAAGGGTTTACTTATCCTCATTTGGGTCCTAAATTACTCATGCAGGACTCTCCACAATCATTACATAAATAGTGAATCGCGACTGGAGATTACCCTCAAAGTTACTCCATGAAGGTGAACGATCTCCTATACATACAACTACCCAAACTCCCCACTGAAATATACTCCCTAGTAGGACCTTGTAGTCTATGTCTCCTATCTAGGAATCTCTCACATGATCATGAAGCAATGGATTCAACACCATCGACTATTGAAAAGTTATACCCTCTTGATCCACCAGGGGAAGCTATAGGGAAGCCAACTGATCTGAATCCTACCACACCAAGAAAGCCCAAGACTTATTGATAAAGTCCTATTCTAACACATTTCCCTTCTTTGGAGTATATACTATCTAAAATTCATTGTCCTATAGGAACTCGAACTGGCGTTTCTGTCTCAGGTTTAGGTCCCTCTATGTAAAGGCGTACCTAAGACTCTGATGATATGAGTAAGCCACAAAGTGATCTCCCAAAAGGTGGTTCCTCCAAATCCTCAGGGTGAATACTATTACTTCTAGCTCTAGGACATGAGTTGCGTAGTTCTTCTTGTGAGGTCTCAAATACCTCGAACCGTATGTGATAACTACCTATCATTGCATTAACATGCAACCAAGACTAGCTCCCAAGGCATCACAATACAATAAGAAATCTATGAATTTCTTTGGTAGTATCAACATTGGAGTAGTCATCAAACTTAGCTTAAACTACTCAATGTTCCTCTGGCACTACTCTAATACCAATTATTCACAACTAGACCCAAGCCAGGTCTCAAGACACAACTACCCCAAGCCTGCCTCTATATGCTAGAAGGTTGTGACCAATGATGAAGGAATATATAACATAGGGAGGTCATTTCCTAAGTACCTTTATGCACACACACATCCATATCAATGTAAAATTGTAGAGGGAAAGAGTAAAAGATGCAACACAACTAGAAAGTAAACCAAACATGCATAACCTCTAGGGTGTAGAGGAGTACGATAGTGAAAACTGAAAAGTAAATAGGAACATTACACACCCAACAAGAAATATGTTCCATCCTAACAAAACAAGAAAAATAAACTATTGAGAGATCCTAATTCCTGAATCCTAAGTTATGACCATCATATGTGATCTAAAATATAAGTTATCCCTAAGATCCTTTGAAGTCACTGTTGATTTTTCCATCATCTACATAAAACATAAAACGTGTGGGAAAATTCCATGTAGGGGTGAGTATTTACATAACTAGTAGGATTACCTAAATGTTGAAGGGGGAGAAGTAAGAGATAAAAAAGGAATATAAAGATATTAGATTCAATATGCAATTAAAGTGAATAGCTCAACCCAAAACAGGAGGATGATTAAAGAAGAATATATATATATATCTATGTGTGTGTGTGATAAGTCAAAAGAAACCAAAATGAGAGAGTAAGGGAGTCTCCATCTCATAGCTTAGTCCAAAAATAAGACTTGAAAATAGTTACAAAAGTCCACCAATGCTACCCAAAATCTCATGAATATACTCATAAATAACTATGTGATGGCCCACACCTCTACACTGTGCCACACAACTGAGGGGGATCCCACTCAAAGTAGAGGACCAATGACCTAGTGCATCAGGGCGGTTCCAATATGTAAGTATCCATAGAGGACCCAAACCCATTCTGATGGGGGGTTCTACTCTGGTGTCATGAGGACCCGCACCCTATGATGATAGGGGGTTCCACTGGTAGCTAGATGACTCACACCCATGCTGATGGGGGGTTACACTCTATAGGTTGAGGACTCACACCCTATCCAATACGGGGGATCTACTTGGAAGTTGAGGACCTACGACTTGGTACCACAAGGGGGTTCTACTCTAGTCATTGAGGCCCTAAAACCTAGTGTATTAGGGGGTCCACTCAGAAGGTAGTTGTAGAGGACTCACACCCATGATGATGCGGGCTTCCAGTCTAGTGGTCAAGGACACATTCCCTGGTGTGACATGGGGTTCTAATTTGTTCATTGAGGACCCACATCCTATACGATAAGGGGTTTCACTCGGAAGGTAACTGTATAGGTCCCACACCCATACTGATGGGGGGTTCCACTCTATAATAAGCCTATGGTGATTCTTATTGATCGATGCCATCATTGAGAGTCATCTCAATAAACATTGTTCCCAAAACATTCCACACCATATCCCAGAATCCACAACTGAGGGAACAATCATGTTCTATAAAAAAAAATCTCATGATAGGTTACTCGCGTTCCAAAATATGAGTTCAAAAAGAAGGAGATACGAAACCTTGAATTTTCATCAAAATATGATAAATATTACATGGTGTGTGATGGAACCCACATGATGTATGGTCCTGATCCATCATATGGCAGTGTCCCTCGCCAGTACATGAATCCCAACTATGTATAAGTACACACTGTGTTGGTGGATTACATGGAATTTCCTAAGTATCTAGGACAAGACTGTGTCCTTATAGTCATGTTTTTGTACTAAAAACATGTCTGTGTACTTGTTACATGGTGTGTGGCTTCACATGGGGTTTCTCCTATGTTATCTAGGTGTGTCCATGAACATTAGTACATGACCATGTGTCTGGTCCTATACTCTCACATGGATTCCAGCTTGGGTGATCCATCACATGGCTCATCCACCTGGGAAAAAGGTACACATTATATAGGAGGGATACATTTAATTCCATACTTATGATTTTCCAAAACCCTAGTCACTTCACATAAGGGGCTATAAATCATGTGTTCATCCTTGTGCATGGCGTGTGGTTGGGGTTTTTAGAGTTATTCAGATTTTCAATCCATGCCTTGAATCCAGTCTTCACCTTTTATTTCATCCTTATTTATAGATACATTTGTGGATATATCATCGGCTAGTGGATTCCCACCCTTCGGTGGCCAAAAACTCAAAATCCCAAAGCCCTGTTCATGTCACATCACACCGCGCACACCTGGGCTCCTTCCATCTTCAATTAATTGATCTCCAATCATCGAAAAAATAATTCACGCCTTGAAATTATCCCAGATATAACCTTATTTAATATATATAAACTTTCTTTTTTCAATCTGTCACAATTATGAGGTCTGATCGGGTTCGGTATCACCCGATAATGTCAAACTGAGACTGTAGGGTCCTACCAGTGATAACCGCAAAGTATATTTAGGAGAAAGGAACCAATAAAAATGTTTAAACATCATTGGAGATTTTTTCTTGGATAATTATCAAGAATGGTAATACTAGGGTTATATAATAGTTAAATAACAAAATTAATACACTACATAGGTGTATTATTAGGCCACAATTGGTGTCGATCAATAGAAGTGATCAATATGCTCAATCAGTTTAATCAATAAGGGTGTAAAACGAAAATTGACAAGTCCTGCCTGAAAATTTGATCATTCATCATCAAATAATGTAATTTTACATGATTTAAGGAGTTTATTTCACTTTCTAAATCCCGATCTACTCCAATATGAAGTTTCTTCGTCATCTGAGGTGATTCACCAATGATAGAGGAAGGGAAGATCTGTAATTCTCCTAGGGTTTATGCAACTAACCTTAGAGAAATATACATGGTATTATTCTTATGGGTTTTCCATTTAGGTTAATATTAATTAATTAGTTTTTTTAATAAATAATTATACTTCCAATGAGTGAGGAGTCTGAATGCCTCATACCAACCTATTTTATATCGCACCTATAGTAAATAATGAATTTAGGACCTAATCGTGGTCTCAAATTTATGATCCAAGATTCCATTTAAGAGATATAAAACATTCTTTGAGAACAATGTGTGTGTAATATAAACTATATTTAATATTTTTATAAAATTAATCCTAAGAACAGAGGGCCTCATAATCATATGTTGTGTCATCACCTAGCTCTAGAAATATATATAGAAATATTTAAAGTTCTTATAAGAAAAAATAATAGTCTCTAGAGACACCACCTTTTATAATGGTGTATGGTGAGTTACTCTAGGATTAGTGGGATGAATTCATTTGAGTCACTATTTACCCATGTTAAAAAATATATAGACCTAACACATCCATTCGATTTGATTAATTAGCCCTGTTCGATTGGAATAAGCTATCATATCCTACCTTCAGATGCCCAAGGGTTTCTATTTGATGGGTTCTATAGGAAAAACCTAGGATGATTGAACTATTCCTATATCGATGATATGGATAATCACACGAGATCATAATTAGGTAAAAACTATACAATGTTCTTTGATTTTTTTCATGAGAGTTTTTTATGACGGTTTCATTTTGTGAAGGCGGTGACTTTCAGAAGTCATGAAGAACGATCTAAGTCGATGTGAGCGATCTAAGACTATGTGAGATAAGGTGTTTTGCGTAAAAGGTTGAGGTGATAGAATAATTCGGTGGGGGTTGTCTATAAATTCCCCCAAAGGAGATCATTTTTATGAATATTCTTAACGATAATTTTAGAGTGTAGGGAGTTTGAAACAAAGCTAAGTGAAATCACTTGATATTTGCACAAGGTTCCCATGTCGTCATGATTTGCAAGCTAGTGGTTGAGTAATATAATCTCATTGTGTTATGTGAATTAATCATGAATGAGTTACATGATCTTCCAATCTTTTTGAATATAATGATATTAGTGAAAAACTTTGAACCACATTTTTATTTTCATGACTAAAGTACAATGATATTTCACTATTACATGAAAAATCAAAACGCGATACTCTTACACAAAGTGAACATCTACCCTTATGTGAAGGGATAGTGTACTTGAAGTAGTAAAATGATATTTACCATTCTCTATAAATGCGTTTTTATAGTAAATTCAATATGCATGGTCGATAATTATTATGGTGAGAATATAAATGAGAAAGTTTCCATGAACATGAACTAATGCATGCATAAAAGTGTGAATCTTGTGCATTTATATCATTGAACAAATTATAGTGAAGAATGGATAAGACTATTCATTGTTTAATACATGCATAAAGAGTGAGAAATAAATTCAATAAATATTTCATGAATAATGTGAATTGAATTTGAGTATGAAGAAGAGGATTATTTCATAAGGAATTTATTCTCAAGTATTTATTGATAAGTGGGTCCAAGACTTCATCAGAAAGATTAAAGAATTGCCTGATCATTATTGCACTAAAAAAATTAATCATACTCAAGTGATGAAAAATATTTTATCAAGACCAGTAAGTTGTAATGGTGCTTGAATAGGTGTACAAAATAAAGTCTGACCCAACAAGCTTGTGGAGGAGGATCATCATCAATTGATCTTTATAAAATGGATCAATCCATCTTAATAAGAAGGATCCAACTGGGGGGTATAACTAGTGGATAGAATATTATGATTGAGGGTCTAACCAATCACTAGAAAAGAAGGTAAAGTTGGTGGGTATAACCAATTATTGATGATTTATTAGATCTTGGGGGTATAAATAACTTGTAATTTGGGGTTCTAACCAGTTACTATTTCAATCACCTTTTTTTATAGTGATATATTTTTGTAGGGGGTCCAACCAACATGACAGGAAGTATGAATTTGTAATGAAACTTTAAAATCATGGCGTGCTATAATTTATTTATTATTTTATCATGTAGGGTGAGTTTGGTAATTAAACACAAGGGATTGATACTTTAATCAGTCATAAAGGTTGAATAAAAAGAGAATAAAAATTATGTACCAGTGATTCACCCCCTTTTAGTGGTCCCTAACCAGTCCTTAGGATTCTGAATTGGTATCAAAAGGAAGGTCCCCTATGAGGATCTGAGAGATTTTAGAGAAATTTAGAATCAACATTTATTGAAAATATCAAAATTACCTACTTTTGAAAGAAATAACTACTACAAGTAGAGGAAGATGATACTTTCTTACCTTTTATCTCTTGCCTTGAAATTAAGAGGTACAAAAATAGTGGTCCTTCCACCTCTTTCTGAGGATGTTGTTATGACTCAAGATTTAAATAGAAATTTTTAAGTTGATTTAAAGGCTTAAAATGAAATCTTTATGGATTTATCAGAAAATTTATACACTAAATTGGTGGGTATTCAAATGGACAAGGAGATTTGGGATAAAATAAGAAGTATGTATGAAGATAATCTTAAAGTAAAAGAATTAATTTGAAAATATGGAGAAGAAAGTTTGAGGATATTAAATGGTAGATAATAAAACAATTGGTGAATACTTTATAAGTGTAGATGATATTTTCCTCAATATCATAAGTTTTGGTGAGAATTTGGATGATTCTACTATTGTGAAGAAGCTAATGAGAAATTTCCTAGATAGATTCGATCTAAAGGTTTCAGCTCAGAAAGACTAAGAAAATATATCCTTGGATGAACTTCATAATATTACAATAACATATGAAATGAGAAAATTATTAGAATTAAAGAATAAGGAAAGAGAAGACATGGCCTATGATATTATGATAATAGGTAAATCTAGTGTTAAAGAAGAACCAGAATCAAGTGATTCTGAGGATGAGGAAGTTGAAGAGGGATTCAATCAAATTATAGAATTATTTAAAATAATGTTCAAAAGGGGAATAAGGAAAAAATAGAAGATAACAAAAAATGTACTAGAACTGCCAAAATAGTGGTCATTTTTCAGGGAAATGTCCAAAGAAGAAGGCTGTTGAAACTGACTCAACTAAAGAAGATATGAAGTAATAGAAAAATAAGTAGAAGAAGAATAAAAAGAGGTTTAATTTAAAGAATAGAAATATAATGATTAGAGAAATGGATGAATTTTCATCAACCAACAGTGATTCAGAAGATGAAAGATATTTTAATAATCATATGTGTTTTATGGGAAAATACAATAAATATAAAGACTCATTTGAAGGTAATAAAGGTGATGATAGAATTTAATTAAAATGAATGTTAAAATAAAATTTATAATATACTCTTATGGAAAATATAAAACTCAAGAATGAAAAGAAAAGAATGAATAAATAAATTGATAATATTATCTTTTATATTATAGAACGTGTCAAGAAAGAGGAGAATCATATAAATGAAATAAGAGTAAATAATATAAATGTAGTTTAGTTAAAAGGTAATTTGAAAACTTTTGAAGAAAAACTAGATAGAAAGGAAGAAGTTAACAAGGAATAATTTTTACTTTCTGAAGAAAATAAACAATAAAGATTGAAGTTAGCTATATTTGAGAAGATGGTGACTGATCTAGGTGAAAATATTTCTGATATAGAGGAAGAATTATCTAAGACAAAATAAATATTCCTCTCATATCAAAATAATTTGAAAAATATGAAACAAGACTTCACTGGAGTAGTTTTACTTAAATATGAATCATCACAAGATGATGAAAAAAATGGTTCACATAGACAGGTTGTTTCTACTACTAATTAGTATAAATGAATATTTGTTATCTCTAATAGCGTAGGTTTGAGAGGGTATAATGAAAAAGTTAGGGTCAATGGAATAAAAAAAATATCTTCTACAAATGAATAGTTGAAAAATTCAACAAGGAGGTTTCCTCTCGAGTAGAAACACCCATAGTCTGTGAAAAGAACAAAAAATAATCTTTAGAGAATTTTTTTTATTAGTTCAGAAGATCCATTAGAGTGGGTGTCAGGTGGTACTCGAAACGCTTCCTCCTTCCTTAATGGTGATGGCCGCCACGCCAGTCCCCCCCTAGTTGGGGAGTAACCCTCGTTTCCCTCTGAGGAATCCAGTCTTAACCCTTTCCTCTCCTTCTCTAACCCATATTTCCTCCATTATTTCCCTCAGATGTCACTTTTCCCCAAAGTTCTAGAACTCTATAATGGTCTTCCATAACTTCTGTTATTGCTATAAGAGTTCAACAAAGATTCATCCTTCTTGATATTTATGTTGATAACACAATTTACGCACCTCCTCCCATCGGTGGACGTTTTCGATCGATGTTTCTTTAGATATTGGGGGTTATAATAATGTTCTATAGTGGGGCTTCTTGATTTCCAACATATTATAGTATGATTTGATTTGTAGGAGGATCTGATTTAGGCATGGTCTAGTTCTCAGTGTAGTTGTGATATTTCCAGATTCTTCTTATTCCAATGGAGCTAGGAATTTCATATGAAGATGGATTCTCCTTCCATGTCCATTTGGGTATGGTTCCCTAAACTTATGATCTCTTTTTAGAATCCTTATATTCTTATAATATTATAAAATCTAGTTGGTAGGTATTTGTGATCCAATAGCAGAACCTACTCAGTGTGTCACCCAATCTCCCCCCATATCTATGTAGAAGTTGATGTGTCAAAAGCTCTGCCAGATTATGTTTGGATTCCTGTGGGTGATGATATCTTGTATAGATAACTGGTCCACTTTGAATCGTAAATGAATTTTTGTTCTTCATGCATGAAAATAGGACATGTGTTGACAGTATGTAGGTGCGGGGGGAATACGGCTTTTACGGAGCCAGTTGAGGGACTCAGAAGAGGGAACTGTAGATCTGCTTTGAAGAAGATTTGTTCTAGGGGATTTTTTTGAACCTTTGGTGACTAAAGGTGCATAAAAGGATCTGAATCTGATGGTAGATGATGTCTTTAGAATACCGCATCATGATCTGAAGTTTGGACATTATTTAAGTATTGTGTTCACTTAACTGAATGTAGAAGCGCAGAATGAGGAGCAGAGGGAGGTGAAGGTGGTGATAAATTGGTTGTATCTCAAACAAGTGGAGGTCCTTTCTCTCCTCCCTCCTTTTATAAGGCAGTTATATCCAAAAGGGGTGTTCAATATATGATCGAACAACCCTCTGATCTTGGTGGTGCTGATTTTCATGCCGATATTAGGGTGCTAAAAGAGACACAAGTTTCTAATGTGACTGATCTAGTGTCCCTGATCTGAAAGATGCCCCATCTTTGAAAGGCTACAAAGAAAACTATGGTGCATAACCAATTATCGATTTTTGATAAGGAACGTAAAGAAAATGAGGATCCTAAAAGATGGAATACCATCATTCCAAGGTGGAAACATAATAATGATGGGAGTAGACACTCAGAAGATGAGAAATCAAGTGACCAAGATGGGGTCTTAAGTGACCAAGAGGGGGTCTCATGAACTAGTGAGGACTATGAGAAGGAGGCTTTAGTTCAATCTGGTTCAAGGAAAGGGAAACATGAAAACCTCTTAACTAGAAGTCTTTTGGATCCCAAGCGGGGGGGGGGGGTGGAAGCCAAGACTGCATAAAGATTATTTGAGAACTCCAAAGACAATAGTAACAAGATCAGTAGGCTAGGAAAAGTGTAATAGCATAGAGGATAACCCGAGGGTATCTTCTTTGAACAATAAAGGGGAATTGGTTTTTGTAAAGACATCTATACGTATTCCTTCAGAGGATATTAAACCTCCTGCACATGGAGCTAAGGAGAAGGAGAGTGGAATGTTGGAATCTACAGTGAACAGGAAGGGAGGGCTTTCATCAGCAGTGGGGAGGAATTCACAGATGAAGTGGCTGTTGGAAAATCATGCTATCTTATTATGTCCTCTGAGGAAGAGATAATGGATGTGGTCTGAATCATTCAAACTTCAAATTAGGATGTAGAAAGGATGTATGAAAGATCAATTCAAGTATAATTAAGCAAGGAGTAGGGCCCTTGGATCGAAAAACAACATTTAATTTTTTACAAGAGGCTTCAATGAAAGAAAGATTTCCATGGAAAAGTTATTAAAAGCTTAGGACAAGCTGATTTCTCAATTATAAGTGATCATCAATGAAGATCCAGATAAAAAGGTAATTGATTTTTCTGAGAAATTATTTAGGGCAGTTTCGTTTAATATTTTCAAGTTAACCTTTAATAGTTTTGTTTTCTACTATAATGCTTGTTGTCTTGTTGACTTGCTAGTTTTAAACTTTTTCCATAAAAGTGTTTTATAAAAAAAATTTAACTTATAGGATTTTATAAGATCAAGGTCTAAAGGCTATTGATGGTTTTTTGGAGTTTTTGGTCATAAATATTATTCATTATGGTATAAAATGTCACTTCTAAGAATGCGGAATCATTCAAGGGGGAGAAATTTTAAATAGATGATATCAGATTATTAGAAAGAGAAGCATGTGACCAATATATCATCTAAACCATCAAATCAAAAAAATGTGAATTCTTAACTGATGTTTATGGAAGATGTGTTCAAGAAGGTCACAAATCTAATAAAGAAATATATATATTACAAAGTGATATTTCTCATAATGTAAATAAGAATATAAGGTATATAGTAAATAGTGCTACAATCACTAATGAATTTTATGTGAATCTCAAAACAAATAGAGAAAGATCAGAATATTAATGAGGAAAAAGGAAAGAAAGTGGTGATATTTGAAGAAATTAAAATTGATAATAATCCAACTATAAATGATGAATTGAAAATTATGAAGTGTGAAAGATATGAACAAACTAGACATTACACAAAATATTTCATGATAACCCTACCAACCCAAGTGATGAAGGTGAACTCTTCCAAATTTTAAATTAAAAGGATGAAGTTCAAGAAAATATTGAGAGGAAAATCTCATCCTGAGTTCTATTTTTAAGGAAAAATATGTCCCTCCTTATTCCCTTATATATGTGATTTCGTACTAACATGTATGGAATTAAAGGAAATAGATGCATCCCTTGAGGGGGATCATATATGATTTAAAGATGTAAAATATTCACAATTGTTTGAATATTATAATCACTATAAAATTCAAAATTTGTATATTTTTAATTTTTTTTATCAAAATAGATTTGATATTTTGCTAAAAAGAGGCATTTATTTTTTTCACTTGAAATTTTTGATGTATTTTTTCAGATGAGTGTGGGATAAATATCATTCATAAATTGATTTTCTAAGAAGAACCAAGGTATAAAGTGAGAGTTATCTGATATTAGTATAACATGTATGTCTGGTCATGTTCAACATGATCAAATTTCTTATACATTTTTTTTTCTACAAAAGTTTTTCCCATGTATACTTAGTTTTTTATAGTTAAATTATCTTTGAAAAATAAAATATTTTGTATCATTCTAAAGGAAGAAAGAGATGATTAATTAGAAAGAGATGAGAAGATATGTATTCTATTAATTATTTTTATTCATTGTAAATAAGGGGGATAAATAAAAGTAGAAATATTGATAAATAAGCATCTAAAAAAAATAAAAAGGGTGAGATTGAAGTGACTTTGGAGTGAATTTTATTTGTTTTTAATAAGGATGATTGACTTAGTTGGGATAATATGTCAATATATATTGAAGTAAGTAATGATGCTTGAATGATTTTTATGAAAACATACCCAACTTAAAAGGGATGATTTCTGATCCATTATTCATAAAACATACATGTTCTAATGGTTTTGGGAGTTTGTGAAATGTTTACAACATATGAAGAGTTGGAGATGAATCTGATCTTGATGATTCTAAAGAATGAAAATCAATTGAGGATGTTCGAGGTCGTAGAAAAATGAGAATTATGAAGACCGAAGAATTTTTGATTTTACATGAGAAATTTTTGTGTGTTGTGGATTTAACATTTTATGGTTTATATTTTGTCTTCAAAATTATAATAATTTGGTTAACTCTTTTTATTTGAGTATGCTAAAAAAACATGGTTAGCCAACTAGCCATCCATGAGACCCATGCGCAGCGACTACTAAGGTGAGAACTAGGATTACCTACAAAACATGGAAGCTATGGTATGAGGATTGCATGAGCATGAATGTGTTCAAATGGAGGATCACAAGAGTAGAATATTGGTGCCACTATGTAGTTCATAAAGGAAACAAATAGAGTTGGCATGGTTTGGTTCCAACATGGGATTGGGAGGAGACATTTGTACTCGTATCTACCAAGATGATGGAACATGGTCACTTAAAAAGAGGACTATGGATTATTTTTCATTAATATGGGATGACTACATGAGGGTCACTATAATCCCATGTTAAAAAAGATATGGACATAACATGACCATTTTATTTAATTAATCAGTACCATATGATCGAAATCAACCATTGTCTTCTACCTCCAGATATTCAGGGGTTCTTGTGCAACAGAATATACATGAAAAAACCTCCAATGATCAAACTGAGCCTGTGTTGGTGACGTGGATGATCACATGAGATTTTAAGTAGCTAAAAAACTCTAGAAAATGTTTGGTGATGTGTTGAATGAGAGTTTTTGGTGAAGGTTTCATTTTATGGAGGTGGTGATTTTATGAAGTCAGGAAGCATGGACTAAGTCTACGTGTGAAAGCTATTTTTGTGTGAGATAAGTCAGTACACATACAATTTTGAGGTAATGGAATGAGTTAGTTGGGGTTGTCTATATATACCCCCAGAGTAGCTCATTTTCATAAATGAGATTAATGAGAATTTTAGAGTACAGGGAGACTAAAACAGGTTAAATCAAAAGTTATCTATATTCATGAAAGGTTCCCATGTTATTATGTTGAGCATTTTCCTTCATGATCACATGAAAAATAATTTGGTTTTATGAGATTTTTATTGAGTAATATACTCCCACTATGTTACACAAAGACTTTGTGAACAAGTTCCATGAGCTTCTAAGATTTACGATGATATTGAGCATTGAAAAAAACTTTGAACAACATTTTGATTTTTATGAGTAAAGAATAGTGATATTTTACTCTTATGTGAAGAAGCATCATGTGGTACCCTTACATGAATTCAGAATATACCCTAATGTGAAGGGAAAATGAAGTTGAATTAGTAAAAATAGGTGTTCTATATTGCGTAAATGTGTTGTAGATAATACATGAAATATGTATAGTAAAAATTTTAAAGTGAGAAGATAAATGTGGCAGTTTTTATTCACATGAAATAATGCATTCATAACAAGTGTGAAGGTTGTGAATTTGTATTATTGCAAAAAAGTATAGTGAAGAATTGATAAGACCATGAATTGTTTAATACATGCATGAAGAGTGATAAATACATTAAATATACATCGCATGAATAGTGTGTAGTGAATTTCAGTTTGAATCCAAAGAGTATTTCAAAAGGAATTTATCCTAGAGTATTTAGTGATAAGTGATTTTGATACTTCATCAGACAAAAAGAAGAACTGCCTGAGAATTCTTTCAATGAAGAAACTGATTGTAATAAGGTGATCGAAAATAATTGAGCAAGACCAGTAAGCTGAAAAGGTACTTGAATAGGTGTACATGACAAATTTTTATCAAAAAAGATCATGTAGGAGGATCATCATCAATTTCTATTTCTACAGTTGGTCAATCCATCTAAATTAAAAGGATATATATGGTGGATTTAACATGTTACTCGAAGACTGTGATTGGGGGGGGGGTCTAACCAATAACTGCAAAAGAAGGTACATTTGAGGGGTCTAACTAACTATTTAAGGATTATTATAACTTGGGGGTACAACCAGCTTATAATTGGGTGGTCTAACGAGTTACTATTGTAATAGACTTCTGTTATAGTGGATAATTCAGGTTGGGGGTCTACTAAATATGAAATGGATTAGGTCTTAGTACCAAACCTATTAAATACTAATATGCTATGATTTATTTATTACTATTATTTTTAGGGTGAGACTGAGAATTAAAGATAAGGGATCACGACTTTAATCATCCACCAAGGTTGAATCAGTAAGGGAAATAATTTTTAAAAACAAAACACCACTGATTCCCCCCCGCTTAGTGGTATCTAATTGATCATTATGCATTTTAATATCCAATTCAGTTGAGGATACTAACTTGATTTATAATATCAATTTAAAGTATTAAGGGTGATATAAAATTTCTACTTTTAATGGATACATGAGAACACAAATGTATAGAATAAGTGAAGATACTTAGTGACTCAAAATAGTGGAAATTAAAATTGGATGATAAAATATCTTCCTTGAAATCCAACAGAACTTGGGATTTTAAAAGTTTAACATAATGGAAACAATCACTTGAGAATAAATGGGTTTACTATTTGAAGGAAAAAGATGATGGAAAAAATAATTTCAAAGCAAGACTAGTGGTAAAGGAATTTCAATAAAAGGATGTTGTTGAATTTTTATATAAATCGATACCAATCGTAAAACATGAAACTATATAGATTGTTCTAAGCATGGTGGCATCAGAATATTTTTATTCAGAATAGATGGATGTAAAGCTAACATTTCTTCATTATGAGTTGTAGGAATAAATTTACATTAATTATCCATTAGTTTTCACAGAATATGTGAAATAATTTTTTTCTATAAATTGAAGAAAAGTATTTATGGGAGGAAGTAAGAACTATATCTATGGAATTGAAAGTTTGATATATTTATGTTAGAATAAGGATTTAGAATATGAAATTCTGATCATTGTTGTTACTAGAATTAGTGGGATGATGCGATATTTATCATACTATACCTATGTGGATGATATGTTTCTTGCAGGTTTATAAATTCTACAGATTCAGGAGATGAAACATAATTTTTATAGAAGTTTCAAAATGAAGGATCTTGAACATTACAAGAAAATATTAGGGATACGGATTTAAAGGGATATAAAATAGAAAGTTTGGTTCTATCTTAATAGGACTACATCTAAATGACTGTGGAAAAGTTTTGAATGGATGAATGTAATTCCAGCTTAACTCCTCTTACCATACACTTCAAATTTCCTAAGGCACAAGAATTAACAATGGAATAAGAGATCCTATAAATGAGAAAAACCCATTCACATCACCCTTTTTAATCTTGATGTATGAGATGACATGCACTCGACCATGCATTTCTTTTGAAGTGGGTTTTTAAGTCACTTTATGTAAAACCTTGTAAATAACACTAGGTATCCTTCAAATGGATAATTATTAAAATCCTATATATTTTTATTGGATTTTATTATAATATAATTTAAATATATATGAATAAATTTATGGTTGACACTTTAATTTAGATGGATGTAGTGATTCTTGGATATTGTTGAAAAATTGAGATTTCTTGTTTTTATTGTCAAATTTATTAGAAAATGGAAGAGATAGTGAAATAGTGATCATATTTTTGGGAAATGGAATGTTTTAAAACTTGGAGGGATTTATAGGATGTTCCATAAAGTATTTAAGTACTTCTATTAACAATTCAAGTGAAATATGGCCAAAGAAATGATTTTTTGACACTTTAATGGAGATGGATGAAGTGATTCTTAGAGGATTTCTGATAAATGGATCTTTATTATTTTTATTATAGTATTTATAAAAAAAATAATGAGATGGTTTAATGGTTTTTATGAGAAAATCCAAGTGACAACACTTAGAGGGGTTAATATTACATTTCATAAAGGCTGAAAGTACTTTTGGAAAATCTAGTTGTGAGATGGAGCTACAATTTTGGTAGACTTTGGATTGCATAAGGATAATTCTTCCTTGAATAAAAATCAGTCAAGTATGATTAAAAATTAATCAAAGTATATGTAATAATAATATTTACCTATACTTAATTATAATATTTATTTTTATAAGAATCAATCTATGTTTCATAGACATGAATGTGCAACGTGTAAGGGTGATCCGGTGTTCCATATACATGATTATGCACTTTTATATGGATTGATTATTTTCATAAACATGATTATTGAGCTATGTAAAAATAATTCATTTTTTTCATATGGTTCAGTTGAGGTTCATAAGAATAATTTTAAGGATTCAAGGATGAGGGTTGAGCATTGTAAGGGTATTTCCTTTGTGAATTTTCAGTGATTAACAGACAACTAAGAGAAGGTTTTTTGAATAAATCGGTGATATTATTTAGGATATTTCTAGATAATTTTTTCCTTAAATTAGGATATAAAAAATGGTAATTAAAAGGATAAATATAATGGTTCTTTAAATGGAATCCATGATATAAGTAGGAATCAAAGGAGGATGCTACTGTGATGTTTCAGTGAATACTCATACAGTTTCTATGGAACTAAATTCACACTAAAAACTGCAGAGGAATACATGATTAATCTATACTAAGGAACATAAAATGACCCAAATTGATAATATTACTTATTAATTAAATATTTTCTTAAATATTCATGATTTTTGGATATTTTTGAATAAGTGGATTTAGTCTTACTACTCAACATGCTAAAGAGGAGATGGAAGTGATGGAGAAGAGGATACTAGAACATGAAACAATATGGAATGAAATGTGTTTTTATACATGATATTTTTGGATATTTGAGGATAAAAAAGACTTGGGTGTGTTTTAATACGTTATTTGGAAACCTGATTATGATTGGTGGAATATCATAAAAAAAGAACTTTTAATTCTGACACAAAGGAAAGTTAAAATTATTATTTACATATTAAATACAAAAGTGATATTATATAAAGTCATATCTTTTTCAATAAGGGAATAAAGAAGAGAAAAAAATTCCAAGATCCTTTACTGTATATCTATAAAATAAGAGAGAAATAAAGTCTTTGTTGGACATCATCAAAACACATATAGGATGAATAATTAGAGATATACTGGATATTTTTAGAACCCTATATGTTAAAGAGGAAGAAACCAAAAACCAACTTGAATATATATTTTTTCTAGAAAAGAATAAGGAAATTTATTCCTTATAGATATGTAATGGAGAAGGAAAATATCACTACTATGTATTGAAGGGTATTCTGGTTACTAGATTGGATGTAAGAAGGTTTTGTTTGATGGAGGAGTTTATATAAGTCATGTGAAGGATCATCCCATGAGGAGATAAAAAACACCACTATAAAAAATTGAGTATTCTCCCATATGATTAAGTGATGATTTTTGAAGTTGGACCTATATGTCCTCAAAACGTGGGAGTTATCTTGCCTAGAGTAGTGTGTAAAGGAGGAGGAAGAAGCAATTAACTATTAGTGTTCTTCTATAGAGTAGTGTGTAAATGATGAAGAAGTACAGTGAGCCTTGGGTGATAGTGAGTTATCCTAAAAGTCTTATACAAGAAGCGATATTAGGCATGTAGTGAACAAAACATATTGAATCCACCAAACTACTATAGTATTAAATTTTGGTGCATCAGTAAAGTCATAATTTCATTCTTCTTAGATGTATCCCAGTGTAGTTGAACCAAATAAAATCCTCATGTCCCTTTAATATTTACTTTACTACTTTTACATGGGAGAAATTATTGTGGTTTAGAAAAAAGGAATCAGATAAAAAAAGTTCATACTTAAGTGTAAATAATATCCAAAAGAAAATAAAAATGGGCTAAATTGGTTCAAAATAGTCACACCCTGATTTAAATCCTCCTAGTGTTCCTTGGTAACCTAACATGTGGTATTAAAGCCTAAGGTTTTGAATATGTGTCCGACCAAAGGATAAATTTTTTGAGTCCTCGTATATATGAAGATAATAATGGAGTCACTATTTTTTAATGGTATAAAATTTATAATGTGAAAAAAGAGTTTATGGAATACATGTAAATTATTTTTGAAGTCCCCTAAGAAGTTTTTAATGAATTAATTATTCTATTCAACTGGCATGGGATTTTTTTTGAAATAGATAAAATAAACTTTCTAATTGATGCCTCAGTCAAGAGGGCATTAAAAGAGGATCTAATATAGAATATTTAAAAAAAATGTTTGTTATGGAATGTTATCAAAGGATATACAAATGAAGTTGGAATAATTTTATAGAAAATAATCATAGATTAAAGAAGCAGGTAAAACTAGACATAAAGTGTAACTTATGTCTAAATACATAAATAATAAAGATTTGAAGAATTCCTTCCATAGGGAAGACTCTCAAACTAAGATAATTAAATCAGAATATAATTGTAACACCCCAATATTTTATGGTATGTTTATTTTTAAATAAATTTAATCTCTTTGATATCTTACAATGCACAAAACCCTAATATTTTAAAAGAATATTCTGTTCGATAATGTATACAACACACAATATCAAGGTTCAACAAACAATGAAATACTATTTAAATATGACTGTTGTAACCTAGCTGTTAAATTAGAGTGTATGAATAGTATTAACTAAATTATGATATATATATATATATAAGAACTAATCAGTATAAATTCATTGATTAATTCTTATCAAATAAGTGCTAAATTTTTAGTAAAGTTATTTTATGGTTTAGAAATACATTTTCTTCAAAAATGTTTTTATTGAGAAAATATTATAATTAAATTATGGATTGAATATAAATTTTGTTTTATAAATAAAATATGATTTTTTATATCCATATCCCAAAATTATCTTAGGGTTAAATTTTCATATTTTTCTGAAAAGATTTATTTTACCGTGAATAGTGAAAAAATACCATTTTTTATGAAAAATTGTATTTTTTGGTTCAACCATTTACAATGTTAAATTTTATTTTTAAATAGATTAAAAGTAAAATAATTTTTAATATGTTATTAATAATCCAATTAAGTTCATTTGAATCAATCTCATGATTTAATTTGTTATAAAAATATTTTTATACTCAAAAGGGCATTTTTTCTGAAAAACTGTTTTTCATTGCATTTTACCAGTTTAATTTCAAATTAAATTATACCAATTATATGTATTGTGTTTTGAAAATTTTATTCCATTTTTGGATTCATTATATCTAAATTTATTATATAGTTCTCTTTAATTTTTGATTAATATGAATAGTAACCATAGTATTTTTTGTTACCGTGCTAATGGGTAAATCGAGAAATTAAAGTTAAAATTAAAATGACAAGGACTATAAAATGACCATAAAACTTGTATTAATATTATTTTATGATTCAATTTCATCTATAATCATCCAAAATTTAGTTATAGGGAATTTTTTATCCATTTAGATGATATTATGACTTTTATAGTGTTTTATTTAAAGAAAAGTCAAACATATCACACTCTTATTTTTAATAAATATGATATTTTTAATATGTGATTATAAAAAGTATATGTTTGACTATAAATAATATTTTTAAACATAAAATATTTTTCTTAAAATAATTTAAATTTTTTTAAAATTTTAGTGAATAAATAATTACCTTAAATTCCAACATAACACTGACACAACAATTATTCAATTAATGGAAAAATAAAAGAAATGATATTTAAAATATTAAAAGTAATATAAATTGAGAAAAATATTGAAATAAATGATTTTTATATATAACCCTGAAATTTTAGGGATATAATAGAATATTAATTGTTAATTATAAGTGATTTCTTGATATTATTAAAGTCAAAGTAATGAATAGTTCTAAAAATTGACAATATTGATAATTTATAATAAATAAAATTTTATTAAATTATATAAAATTACTAAAATTATTAGCTTAGTAAAAATTAATTGGATATAATTAATGAAATATACCATGTTCCATTTATGGGTATTTTTTCATTTTATAGTAACAATATTGACACTTATAGAGTAGAAAATTTTAATAGTACAGTAATTGTAAAAAAGGTTAACGGGCAGTTAAAACTAAAAGATATGGTTGAAAACATGTCCAAAACATGTAAAAATTTTATTAGATGAAATTATTTTGACTTATATTCACATTTTCTTAGAATTATTTCAATTTGGATTCATTTTTACATTATAAATAATTTATATTAATTTAATATTTTAAGAAATTATGAGAATGCCCCTCCCCTCAAAGATAAAAGGGACCCCACTCAAATATTTACACAACTTTTATCCATATATCTCAAGAAAAACCTAAAAATTTATCTTCTAAACATCTTTATACATGTTATTGAGTTTTTCCCTTCCAAAATAGCAATACTAGGCCCCTTAAGAAAATATATATAGGGAGTCCACTAAAGATGAGGTAATCATCTTTACCGAGACTTTAAAGTTTATTTATTCTTTTAATTACTCTTCATACATTGTAACCATAACAAAATAAGAAATTTAGTATTATAAATATAATAATATGTTATTATGATTATGTTATTACCATATTCCATATTGTTTCTATCCTAAGAAAAGCAAAAACATCACCCAAGCCTACGTACGACTTATCATCTCCATATAGCGGTGTAATTCGTTTTTCAATCTCTATATTTTATGTATGAATCCAAATATCTATATATTTATTATATATTATATTTATAATATAAATAATATTCTATAGATTATTTAACCATGATAATAGTATAAGGACCGGAACAACCAAATCAAAACATACATGAAAAACAAAGTAGTTACCCTATGAAATAGTGATTTTAACAATGAAATGATAATAAAAAAATGATAAATTATTATAAGTAAATCATATATGGTATGAAATATATGGTTATATTTCTTGAATATATGTATAATTAATCTATATTTATAGTGCAAGAGCGTTTAACACATAAGAAGGACGTCAAACCTGAGGTAAGAGTTTCTCGTCTCACTTTTACTTTTATGATACATATGTTATATTAAACACTTATTTATTTTATGTGATGTATATATATCCCATTTGATATATTATATCATGAATCTATTTATATTCATTGTATTTAAAGTTTCATTTAAAGTTAATTCTTTCTTGGACTTTAAGATTCAAAAGAAACCCAAGTGGTAAGGGTTTATTTCATAATCTCTTAATTATTCGGGATTATTTATTTTTAAATCTAAAATGAGGAATATTTCTATTAAAATTAATTTATTTCTAAATTTTTTTTCAAATTTTTTTTTAATATTTTCTAATTATTATTTAAATTAATTTGTATCCCTGTTCTAATTTTTAGAAAATGTTTTAAAAGGAATCTTCCTGTCGTTTTCCAAACAAGCTACTTTTTTATTTTTCTTAAAAAAGTGTGAAATTATTGTTTTTTAACTTATATTCCATGAAAATAATTTCATTATATCATGAAAAATAAATTATTTGAAGCTTCCTTTAAATTATTACAAGGTTCTTTTCAAAGAAAATGATTTATTTATCACGCATACAATTTTTAGATTATAAAAATTATTTTTCAAGTAAAAATAGTATTTTTCTCAAGAAATATTCCAGAAGTATCTTTAATGTATTTTCATATATGTAATAATCATTTTTTGAATCTTATTTTTAGGATTTAATCTAATCATATCATTAAACATATTTATTTTTGTGGTCCGTGATCAATTTGACTGGGGAATGTATTGATATTCCGTATGACAAGTTTTTCCAATATAGAAAGTTATTGATTTTGTTGAGGAATATTGTTTTAGTTGTATTATTTATTTATATAAGGAATTAATTGGACTTATAAAGTGATGTGTGAGCCCCACTATAGCCCTATATTCATTGTTCGGCCTTATGAGACAAACAAGATTGGGTTTTTTCTGAGGCCTTACCCATTTTTTTTGAAGTCAGGGAAAAAGGTCTTGATGGTATTTTTAGATGTCTTGTCTAGGGCCTTGATGGGATGTTTTATATGTCCAACATTATGCATTTTATCATTATTAAATCAGTTATTGATTTCCATGTGATTATCTGTTAGTTATAATATCCATTAATAAGTTTTGATCTCATGTGATTGTTTATATCTCTTATTTGTTCAACCTTTATTACTTTTATATTATTCTCAAGTTATAGTTTAAATGGAATGTGTTTCAGATATTTACCATTCCATATTATTTATTCTTATTTATTTTTGACATCTTCCACAATACACATACCCTTACAGAGCATCTTAGATCACCCTTTTTTCATTTTCCCTAGGATACCATAAAGTGTTTCGTGATTGATATATATGGGTATTCTAAGGGAAATAATGGTGTTAAAAAAAACTATTTTTTAAATTTTATGTTTTTTAATTTTAATTATAATTTGATGTATGTATCTTTTCTACCAAGAATATTAAACTATTCAGTCCTTTGGGATGAAATTGTTTGTATCTAGTGCCAATGTAACAAAGTGATCACAATCTATGGGATACTAAGATCAATGTATTTATAGTTCATGTCAGAGTAAGAGTAGTAGAAAACTTGGGAATTAGATTTATGAAAACATAGATTAGATAACGAAACCTTATAATAGAATTTGGAAATATTCCTAAATAAACCAAGATTATTATTTAGATATTAGTTATACATAAATTTTCAATTTACGTTAAGTGTTTAACTAGTTTTGAGACTATACAATATGTTTCATATTGTTATAATCTAATTTAGTGTATTTTTATTTTTAGAAATGGTGCCTAGTGGAAGGAATGAAAAGTGTAAGAATGCAGGTAATCCATATAGGCAATTCCCTCCTATGTATGATAATGAAGTTGTAGCTGGGAATGCAGCTGGAGTTGGAGTTATATCTAGAGCTGAAAAAAATTAAAACTATATTGGGATAGATAAATCAAGTTATAAGCAATAACCTTTCCCATATAGAATATCCTTTTGATTTACAACATAATGAAACAATGTTAGACATATTCATGCATTAGTAACCTCTATCATTCAATGAAACTATGAATCCATTTTTAGTTAGGCAATGGATAAGTTCCTTGGAGAATTTATTTCTCACTTTGGGAAGTAATGAAAGGGATAAGGTTATCATGGAAGTTTTTCATCATTCAGGTAATGTAGATCAATAGTGGTCATTGATTCAAAACCCTAAAGATGCGAAAGAAATAATAATCATGGAATGGAAGGATATTAATGAAATTTTATTAGAAAAATATTTTCCTCAAGGAAAATGAGTGGATATAGAGAGAAAATTATTGAGTTTGAGACAAAAGGAAGAGGAAAATGTTACTAAGTATGAAGCTAAATTTTCAATGTTAGACAACAATGCTTTGAACTACATAAGTCATCCAAAGAGTAATATTGACCATTTCTTTAATGGGATTAAACCAATTATTTGAAGGGAAGTGGTCTCTAAAAAATTCTCATCATATGAGGATATAGTATATTATGCTATCATGATAGAGAAATAATTATCAAATCCTTATGGTTATAAAGGAAAAAAAGAGACTAAGAGGATAAAAGAGAATAAAATAGATAAGGGGAAGAAAATAAAGAAGTATTTCCCCACATATTATAATTTTGTAAAGAAACACACCAATAATTTCTTGAAAGGAATGAGATTTTTCTAAAACTGTGGAGAGAAATTCCACTAGTCTCTTGATTTCAAGGGAAATAAAGAGTCTTCCAATGTGCCATTATTTAATTATAAGGAGATGAGACACTATGAAAATAAACTCCCAAAGCATCAAGGGAATATATCTCAGAATAAGAAAATGTATCAAGGTCAAATTTATGCTCTTACTATAGTCTAAGTAGTATTATTAAACTATTCAGATTCAATAATTATGTTTTATAATTATTTTATCCGATATATTTTTGTTATAAGAATCATGAAACATGTAAAGATTTCACTGAAATATTTTTCTTAAGGATTTGAAATCATTTGTTAAATGGTACAAATAACCAAGAAAAGTGATTAGTGGTAAGTATTTTTTTTAGAATACATGAAAAAGGAGAAGATAACACTAATATGTTCCTAATGTTGAGATGTAAGTAAATGGTATAATATTAATGAGATTGAAAATGTTAAGTTATTTAATGATAAAGTAATTCATAATGAATTTTACTATATTTTTATATTTATATTTGATCATATGATATTTAATTTAAGGAATTAGAAGAGAGTTATTTTTTGGAAGCATGTATGTTTTCATTTTTATTTTATGGAAATTCAAGTTATTACCATGTTATAAGAAATTATTTAATAAAGGTGTTTACATGTGACATTAAAATCTACTTTATAGGAAATTAATGATAAGTTAATATTGAAAATTTAGTGAACTTAATCCTAATTTTTTGTATTTTTTGAATTTGGTCAGAAAAAGTTTATAGGACCCTTAAGATTGAGTAGTTATGGAAGTAATTAACTTGAACTTTGGATATTATTATTTTTAGTTAAAGCATGAATTATCATATTTGATAACACGTGCTATTATATTGATTTTGGTAAATATTTACAGCATGAAGGAATGAATTATGGATATTTTGATTTATTAAATGTTATTTGGGCATAAAAAATTCATCTTGTATGTCCATTTACTAGCATAATATATAATGTGGAAATTGATCTAATAATAACCAAAGGACGAGATTATTATTATGACATGGAAATAAATCAAGTAAGTTTATTTCCTTGAGTGCTTTATATAAATAGTAAAATAATCCCACGCCTTTAGGAAAAACACCTCAAAATATATTTTTATCTATTTATATTTCTTACCAAAAAATAAATTTCCTTTGAAAGCATCATAGATTTATGGTTTTGCAGTGGTTAAATTTTTCATTACCATGTTCTCTATCACTCACTATTAATCCCTGGGTGTTAATTTTCTCTTCCATGTATATATTTTCGCTTCCCACTGGTGTTCTCATATTTGGAAACCTAGTTTTTTATGACTATTGTACTTAAATTTCCCTATTTTTAAGAGGCATTTTTATTAAACCATTTTATGATGATGTTTTACCATTAAATAATTTTTAAATGTCAAACCCTTGATTTCTAAACACAAGTTCAAATTGAGAGGGATAAATTTATTGAGGGGAGGGGGGATTGTAACACCCCAAGATTTTAGGGTATGATTATTTTTGAAAAAATTTAATCTCTTTGATATTTTTCAGTGCACCCAACCCTGATATTTTAAAATAAAACTATGTTTAATAGTGTATACAACACACAACACTGAACTTTAACGAACCACAAAATATTATTTAAATATGATCATTATAACCTAGTCATTGAATTGGAATATATGAATAATATTAATTGAATTATGATATATATATATATATAATACATACTCAATATAAATTCATTGATTAATTCTTATAAAATAAGTAATCATTTTTTTGTAAAGTTATTCAGTTCTTGAGAAATACGTTTTCTTCAAAAATGATTTTTATTGAGAAAATATTATAATTAAATTTTGGAATGTATATAAAATTTATTTTATAAAAATAATTTAATTTTTTAAATAATCATATATAAATTATCTCAAGGTGAAAATTTTATATTCTTATGAAAAGATTTATTTTCCAGTGAATAGTGAAAAATCTAGATTTTTATTGAAAACCATATTTTTTTCAACCATTTGGAAAGTTCCATTTTATTAGAAAATGATTAAAAAGTTAAATTAGTTATATAATATTATTAATAATCTAATTAATTTTATTTTAATCAATTTCATGTTTTAATTTTATATAAAAACATTTTTATACTTAAAAGCACATTTTTCTAGAAAATGATTTTGGTTGTGTTTTGCTGATTTAATTTTAAATTAAATTATCCAACTTTTATGTTTTTAATTTTAGAACATGTATTTTATATTTATATTCATGAGGTACACATTTATTAAAGAGGTCCTATTTTATTATTGGTCAATATGAATCACAACCTAAGTAATTTTTGTTACCATGGTAAAGGGTAAATCAGGTAGTTAAAGTTAAAAAAATTACAAGGACTATAAAATGAACATAACACTTGAATTAATATTAATTTAGGAGTAAATTTAATCCATACTCATCTAATATTCGGTTTTATTGATTTTTTTTCCATTTGTATGTGATTATGATCTTTATAGTATTTTATTTTTAAAAAATCAAACTTATCACACTCTTTTTTTAATAACTACAATATTTCTAATATAGGGTCATCCATAGGTAATATTTTAATATAGAAAATATTTTTAAATATAAAATATTTATCTTAATAATGGTGGTTTATTTTTAATTTTTATTGAAAAATAATTACTTTAAATTCCCACGCAATGCTGACGTAGTAATTATTCAATTAATAGAAAAATCTAAGAAATAATTCTTAAAATATTAAAAGTAATATAATTTGTAAAAAATGATGTGATACCTGAATTTTATATATTACAATTATATTTTAAGGATATACCAAATATATTTTTTCGAATAAAAGTGTTGTTTTAATATTATTAAAGTCAAACTAATGAATAGTTTTAAAAATTGACAAAAATAATATTTTATAAAAACAAAATTTTATTAAATGATATAAAATTCATAAAAAATTAGATTCATTTAAATGATTGGTATATGGTAAATTTAATCTACCATGTTCCATATATGGGTCTTTTTTTTATTTTATAGTAATATTATTTTCCTTTAGAGAGTAGAAAATTTTAATAGTACGATAATTGTCAAAAGGGTTAACGAGGGGTTAAAACTAAAATATATTGGTGAAAACATATCCAAAAGTTGTCCATATTTTATTTTATGAAATTATTAAGACTTATCTCCACCTTATATGTTATGTATCTCAATTTTGATTCATTTTTTACATGTGTAATAATTTTTATTAATTTAATATTTTATAAAATTCTTAGAATGCATGTCCCCCCAGATATAAAAGGGCACCCCTTTCTTCACTTATTTACACCACTTTGAGCCATATAGATAAAAAAACCTAAATATTAATCTTATAAAAATCCTTATCTAAGTTATTTTTTCTATCCCTTCCAAAATATAAATCCTTGGTCCCTTAAGAAGAGATATAAAGGGAGTCCACAAAAGAAGAGGTAATCATATTTACTAACTCTTTCATGTTTATTTCTTCTTATACTTCAGCTTATTTTTTTGTAAAAATACTAGAATAAAAAATATAGTATCATAAATATACTTATATTATATTATGGTTATGTTACAACCATATTCCATCTCATTTATATCTTATGAAAAGAGAAAACATCACTCGTGTGTACGTACGACTTACTGTCTTCACGTAGCAGTGTAATTCATTTTTATGTCACCATATTTAATGAATGAATATATATATATATATATTGAATATATATGAAATTTATAACACATATACTATACTATATATGATATAAATATCATAAAAGTATAATTATATGAACTACCAAATCACAACATACATAAAAAATGAAGCAATTACCACCCAAAACAGTGATTTTAACAATGAACTAATAATAAAAGAGCGATAAAATATTATAAGTAAATAATATATGGTATGCTATATATTATTATGGTTCTTTAATACAAATATAATACATATATATTTATTATAAAGGAGGTTAAAATTCATATGAAGTACGTCAAACCCAAGGTATAAGTTTCTCATCTCACTTTTATTTCTTTGAGATATATGGCATATTCAACACATATTTATTTTTTAGTGAATATACTACCCATTTGATATATTATATCATTTATCTCTTTTTATTCATTGTATTTAAGGTTTCATTTTAATTTATGTTTTTCTTGGAGCTTAAAATTTAAAAGAAGCCCAAGTGGTAAGGGTTTATTTCTCAATCTCATCATTATACAAGATTATTTATTTTTAAATCTCAACTGGGTAATATTTCTCTTTCATATCCATATTTTCTAAAAATATTTTCAAAAATATTTTCAATATCCTCATTTTTTTTAAATTCATTTATACCCTTTTTATTTTTATAAAACGTTTTAAATGGAATCTTCGTGTCATTTTATGAACAATGTACTTTTTGATTTTTCTTAAAAAAGTGTGAAAGGAATGTTTTATAACTTATATGAAATGAAAAAAGGTTTCCATCCATCATAGTGACTCAATGATTTTAATATTCCTTTAAAATTTTACTCGTCTTTTTTCAATGAAAATGATTTATTTATTTAAAGTTCAATTTTTTTATTTTAAAAATTATTTTTAAAGTAAAAATGGTATTTTCCTCAAGAAATATTCTCGTAATATATTTAAAGTAATTTCATCTATGTCAACATCATTTTTTTAATTTTATTTTGAGGATTTACAGTAATTACACTATTCATTATATTTATTTATATTTTTTATGATATTTTTGACTGGGTAAAGTATTCATATTATGTATGAATAATTTTTTCAATATAGGCAGTTATTGATTTTGTTTAGGAATATTGATTTAGTTGTATGATTTGTTCATATTATGAATGAATTAGACCTATTAATAAACGGCCTTGATATATCCCCTCGATGCATCAATAACTCTCATGAGACAAACTATCTTGGGTTAAAGCTAAGGCCTTACCCATTTGTGTAAATGTCTTGGAACAAGACCTTGATAGTATTTTTAGATGTATTAGATGATTCATGGATGGTCTGTTTAAGATGTATTACATTATGAATTCCATCATTATGAAATCAATTATTAATTCCAAGTGATTATTATATTAGATATAATATCCATGGATAAGTTTTGAGATCATATGATTTTTAATATGGATTATTTGTTCATCCTTTATTCCTTCCATATTATGACCAAGTTATTTTTTAAAGAGAATGTGATTCAATTATTTACCTTGCCATATTGTTTATTCTTATTTATTCATAATATCATCCACCGTACGCATACCCTTACTAAGCATCTGATCTCACCCCTTTCTTACATTTCATTTTCCCTAGGATTTTAAGATGTGTTTTGTGATTTATATATATGGATATTCTAAGGGGAATAATGTGGTTCTAAAAGAAAACACATTGTGTATTTTATATTTTTTAAAAGTAATTTAAATTTCAAGTATGTATATAGTTTACCAAGAATAATAAACTATTTGGTCCTTTTGGATGTTATTACTTGAATATAGTGTTAATGTAAAAAAGTAACCACTGACTCTAGGTTACTAGGTTCAGGGTCTTTATATTAATTATTTATATAATTATAACCATGTTTTGGATAATTCATGTAAATCTATAAAATAAAATTTACCCTTGAATATAGATAAAATCATGGATCCCAATGGTGACATGGAAAAATCATCAAAATTACAAACTATATGTTTCCCATGAAATTCCTAAGAAGATATACATGCATTAAAATCGAAGGTATATTAATGGGAAGTTATAAATGAAGTGAGTTATGTAGTTATAGAATATTTTGACTTCAAAAATAAGTCTAAAAAGAGAGAAGGTGTACTTAAAGATTTACAAAAAAAATTTGAGAATGAAAATTAAATAGCATAATAATTTTATTGAATAAATGATCCATGAAATCAAAAATATAATGGATACTGAAAATAAGTTGAAGGGAAGAATCATTCCACTCAAAAATCAGCTTGAATAAAGAATAAAATCTGGATTGGAAGCTACCTAAATTTTAAGGGATATGGATTCCAAGTTAAAGAAGAAGGATGAGAAAATTAACGACCTAGAAATTAAGCTTAGTTTCTTTAAAGCAAAGGAAAATATTAGAGTTCTCTTTGTGGCTTCTGCAACAAGTACAGTAGAAGGTAAAGTCTTAAATTTGGAATCTATAAGAATAAATTCATATCTAAAATATATACATAAAGATATGATTATTACAAAAAATTTAATAAGAAACCCATAAACAAAGGTAGATAAAAGGTGCTAATATTATAGAAGGTTTGGGCACATCATGAGGGGATCTTTTAAAGCTGGAAGGACCCATAGTGAAAGAAAACATTATGCCTCTACATCTCAATAAAAATAATAATTCACAAGTTATGATATCTATGGGGAATGTTTTATGTGTTCTAACTATGGTAATATGGAATGGAATTCTAGATTTAATAATCTAAGGAAATTCATAAGGATAACATCCACTCCTATGACATACAAGGAAAGAGATTACCCTAAAAGTAATTCCATTGTGCTAGAAAACCAGTTTACTATTTTGGAGGATAATTTTGGATCTCAAATAATTGTGTATCATGCAAAAAAAATTAATCTACTCACAGCATCCCTCCTAGAAAAAAAGTAAATAGATATGGAAATAAAGGATAAAATATTATCTGACCATGATAATGATTGAATAATCTAAGAAGTATTATCAACCAAAGAAGAAGAAGTCTAGATGGATTTCATGACTATAAAGGAAGTGTCATTCCCATGTGTTCTCATAAAAACCAATCCAAAAAAATAGATAAAGACTGGTGGAGGCTTCTTCTAATGTATAAAGAAGCTAAAATAAATATCTAATAGAGTTGCATCATAAGATTAGGTGTGCACATGTGAAATATGTTCCATATTTCAAGAAAATCCCATGAAAAGGAAGAAAAAGAGTTCTAGCATATGATAATAAATGTGTATAAGTGGAATCAAACATATGAGATATAATATTAAGTGGATGAAGAGGCTGTATATAGAATATGATCAAGATGAATAGGATGAGGTTAATGAGGTGTTGAAATTCTGTTACTAAAATTTATAAAAGGTAAAAGGAAAATTGGGAAACAAGGGTTTTGTTTATTTAGACTAATCAACTTAGTAAAATTGATGAAATAATAGGTTACAATCTCTTAATATTCCTTAAATGTATATAAATGTTTTAAAGTGGTGAATAATCTTAGGGTAGATATAATCCAAGGGGTATTTATGTTGGAAAAGCACATGATAATGAGCTGTAAGAAGATTTGTTGAAGTTGGAGAACTGATTACATTAATTTCAATAAGTTGATTCAAAGGAAATAAAAACTTATATTAGTAATATATTTGAAAAATTGTGCTAATGTTGATTTGAAATTAAAACTAAACTTGGATGATGCATGTCAAAATAAAGCTTCTATGCTAAAAAATTCATGAAAAGGGCCTGAATGGTGACAATAAAAGGAGTTAAATCCATATCTAAGACTACCAGTCATATTATACTAAATCAAAATTAAAAAAAAACAATCATCCTGGAAAATAGTGTAATTAGACCACAAAAATGATGCAAACATATTTTGACCAGTGGAGGAAATATAAAATTATTTCCATAGTTATTTTTACATGGTTTAAAAATTTGTATTAGCCGTCAAATGATACAAAAATATTCCAAATAGAAGGTACTTTTTCAAAAAAATAGGTAAAACCAAAGTGAATATATTATCAATATAAATGATTTTTAATTTTAGGGGGAGTAGGTGAAATATTTCAAGGTTTTTTATCCTCATCAGAGATTGAAACAGAATTAAATCATGGAGAATCTTAAAATTTCTTATGATATCACTAGTTCATTTGTAAAAAGTGGTAAAAAATGATTCATTAAGTGATATATTCTTACACTCAATGTTTTTATTTCATATCTAAAAATGATTTTATTTGATAGTATGATTAGATCATCGATTTAGTTTCATTTGAAGAAATTGAACGGTTTTAGCTACCATGGATTTTAATGTAAAATCATTAGGCGACATAGATATATTTAAGGAAGTTAATTTAAAATATCATTTCATAAATTGAGTGAAATATTAGTAGGATTAAAGGATTCCTTGAAAACCAAAATCATAAGTGGTAATTTCACCCAAAATAGTTATTTGAGTTAGTTCAGAAAAGATGAAGAAATTGGTTTTGAATTGGCTATGAGGAGTTATTCAAAAATTGGGAAGTCTAACCAGAACTGTATAGCATGTGGTTAAAAGAGATAAAGGCTTTTCAAAAAGTGGTTGAATATAAAGATGATAAATTTTATCCCAAAGGGTAGATGAGAAGTAATTTTTATATCCCCAAAGGGGGAGTATAAGCATTTTTTGAATCCTTCTTGTATTTTTAAAACAAAATGGGGTTTTAGTAGTTGGCACCATTCAAAGGGGGAGTGTGATATATAAAGGGATATCCCTGTGATGATGGGGGAGAAGATTTGAATACTCCAAAACACAAGGGGATAAAATAATGATAAATTTGATTAATTTTGGTTCCTTTGTATTTTACTAACAAAGGGGGAGACAATTTGAAGTAGAGTTGGAATATTTTCAAAAAAATCTGAAGGGGGTAATTATTAATCCCCTATGGGTTTATGTTGGATTGTTTTATAACGAAAGTAAAATATGTGCCAAGTAATTATTGGTTGACACTTAAATGTAGATGGAATTAGTGATATTTAGAGGATTATTAACAAATATATATTACTTTCTTTTATTGTTATATTATTTGAAAATGGAAGTATATGGTGAAATGAAGATCATATTTTTTGGATAGAGAATATGGGAACACTTGGAGGGGTTTATGAGATGTTCCATGAATTATAGAATTATTTCTATTGACAATACAAGTAAAACATGTCTTAAGGAATGTTTTTTGACACTTAAATGGATATGGCCGAAGTGATTCTTAAGGGATTGTTAAAAAATGGAGCTTTCTTGCTTTTATTATTAGATTTATTGAAAAAGGAAAGAAATTGTGCAATGTAGTTAATATTTATGGGAAAGGGCATGTGAAACACCTAGAGGGGTTCATGGTATTTTATATTAAGGATGAAAGTGCATATGAAAACTATGATTGTGAGTTGTAGTTGAGATTTTGGCTATTTTTAGATTAAATAAGGATCATTTTACCTTTCATAAACATCATTCAAGGAATCATAACCATGAATCTGAATCCATGTATTCATCTTCACTGTATTTGTGTAAGGATCCTCCTAATTTGTATAAGAATCAATATGGGTTGTGTAAACATTAATGAGAATTGTGTAAGGGTCATATGGTGTCGTGTAATCTTGATTCTAAATTTTGTATGGAGAAAAACTTTTCATAAACATAATTATATAGATATATATTTTTGGGGTTATTTGTACAAGGTTCATATGAGGTGCATAAGCATTTTTGTAAGAATGTAATGATTTTGTCTAATCATTTTAAGGGTTATGTCTCTATAAATTTTAGGTGATTAATAGA
Source organism: Viscum album (assembly GCA_963277665.1). Classification (NCBI taxonomy): domain Eukaryota; kingdom Viridiplantae; phylum Streptophyta; class Magnoliopsida; order Santalales; family Viscaceae; genus Viscum; species Viscum album. Next base: position 626,660,867 of record OY728132.1, read on the forward strand.
AAACTTTAGACACAATGAAATGTGTCACAAAGTGGATCCCAAGGTAATAGTTACGCGCAAGTACTTGAACGCCCCCATGATGGAGTGAAATCCTACTTGAGCTCCCAATATCCTTTTCCCAGGGTCCTATTTTTTCCTATAAATAGATCCATATGGTCTTCATTTGTACAAATGACTTTCTTTGAAGCCCAATTGATGCTTCGGTCACCCTAGTGCTTCAACCAAGTATTAATAAACCTTTAAGATAGTTTTTAACACATATAGTGGAGGAATTGAAGGAGGATCATAGGACTTAAGTCCCATTAGTGTTTTAAATCTAGAACACTTGCGTACCTAAACCTCCCAACCTTCTTAAATCAGAAACACTTGCGCGCCACCCATTCCCCTCAAAGAAACTTGAGCACACCACTTCTGGGAATACCTATGAATACTCTTGAAGTCTTGAGTCAATTCTCACCCAAGTATTAACATCCAGGTTGTTCGTTACTCAAGTCAACATCAGGTCACCCAAGCCTACTTGTGCACCCATACCTACGCGTTGGATACTTACTTGGGCACCCTTATTTGATTCACCTAATCTCTTAAGTCTATAAAATCCTTTCATCAAGCCTTATTCAAATCCATTCATGGAAATGATTCTTCTTTATTGGCTCCCTTATCTGAAATGGGTTATGTTGAAACATCCACCAAAACCTCATAACTTATCAATCCTTTAGGAAGGGCACATCAGCGTTTCTCCTATTTGGGTATGTATATCTGCGGTCATAGGTTTCCCATATAGGTTTTTCAATGGGGTTAGGATTCCTAGAGTGTATATGGGTTTTTATATCCATAGTCACATGTAATATTCCCCTAGGAACTGTGTTGGGAAGTTCTTTGTTTGAAGGATTAGGGTTTGGGTCATGAACTCACCTTATTATCTCTAAAACATGGAACCTCAGGTCTCTAGTAGGGAAGGTACGGTTCACACCTACTTTTCCTTTTGAAAAAATGAGAAGTCTCCCTCCCCTACCAGGACCAATTTTAGGGCAACCATCCTGGTGTAAGCCCCTAACTATTCAAGTATGAGGTTGCAGTATTGCTCCTCTCTACTTTTTTCACCTTTACTATATACTTACATTAGACCCTTGTCTAGTGTAAAGTTAATAGAGGGAATGTTCATTTCATCTGCCTCTTCCACCATCACCAGCATAGTCCCGTACTCTTCTACCAGTGTAAGAGGAAAAGTGTGTGTGCCTTTGTGGAATCTTAGACATCCCCTTGTTTCTCACACCGAGAATAAATCACATGGGATTATAGATTTGTGATGATCAAAACATTTTCACTAACACCTCATATGAATGAACTACGAGAACTCTAATTCCCACTATAACTGGGTTGCATAGGAAGCCTTCCTAAGGCCCGAGATCCATCTCATTTCATCCATAAATGGGTATCATCTTTACTATTAAGTCCTAAATTTAACTCCAAAATCACCAAGGAATACTTTTCAAGAAGTAATCCCAAACTCATTTCTTTCAAAGGAATACACTCTCCTATGAGACACATCAAACTACGTGGGATTTGATTCCCATCCAAATGGGATACCTAGGAAGCCTATATGAGGTTCAAACAAAACACTTCAAATCAACCATGTTCTTCCTAGGAAATGTTCCCAATAGTAACTAATCTAACTTGGAAACCCATATTATTTCCATGCTCCTTAGGCTACTTAGGTATAAGTACCTTACCAAGCTTTGACTAAGCACATTCCACTTAGGTGTCCTTACTACATGACATTAAACTGTATGGCTAGGTCCTTGTCACATGACCTTAAAATGTATGATGTTCCCCATTAAGTGGTACCAAAATATGAGGGTTATAATTCCTTTCATGAGGAAACGTAGGTAGCCCATTCATGGGTGTGATCCCAACATCAAAACAAACTTTCATCTCCCTGGATGACAATAAATTTGATAGTGGCCCATGGAGTGGCTTAAAAATTAGTGTTATAATAACAATGGTTAAAATAATTTCTAAATAGTATGTGAGAGGATACCATTGATGGAGAACCTCAAATACATACAGATGTATCCATTAATGAAGAACCTAGAATACATACGAATGGTTCTAAATTTCACATATGCTAATAATTGATTAAAAATTTCAAGGGAAACCTATTTTATTCTTATTAAATTAATAAAGATTCACAAGAAATATCTTAAGTCTATAAAATAGTCCTAGAGTAGGCAATAATTCTCCCCAAAAGGCAGTGATGAGTATGACCTCCCATCCTCTTGGCCAATGTTTGTTCTTAAGTATCGTAGGCCCAAACCTAATGAACACCTACCTTTAGAAAGCATATTACTTTTGGATAAATAATCTTTTTATGGTTTTAGTTCCATGAATAAATACAATGGAAACTACCCAGAAGTTGTGATTTATAACCAGAACACACATTCCGAGGGATGCGAAACAAAAACAAAGGGAAGTTTTCTTGAATAAATTAGTGATATTATTTGGGATATGTCACGAACCAGCCCGGGTCGACTCTGAACCGGTCACCCGAGCCGGTCCGCGGCAAGTCCCGAGGAGCGTTCCCGATCCCCCCGGGATGGCAACGAGTGCCGGGAATTAAAATTTTGATAGTTGGGAACGATTTCAGCCCAAAAAAAAGTAAATAGAACAGAACAAATAAACACTAAAGACATAAACAACTATACCACGACATACCTCCATGTGACCTCGCGGGTCACCACCCAACTACAACCAACGTCGCTCCCACACTGAGCGACTCAAGCAGGAGAACCTGAACACAAGGAACCTGCAACTGAAAAGGTAAAAGATAGGCGTGAGCACAAAAGTACTCAGTAGGTGAGCCTCACAACAAAATCCCAATGCACTGCCAGTAAATATAGAACCTACATAATCCAGGTTTGAACTCTAATGTATAAAAGTAATTTTTCATAATGTTTTACTTGAAAATAAAACACGAGACATTTCCCTTATTCTTTTTCGAAAGTTAGTTCCATTTCATTAGTTTTAAACTCATTCTGAAAAGCAAAGTGTTACATTTTCAAATTTAACCCAAAGCGAATAATGCATTTTCATTTGAAAAGCATTTTTTCTCAAAGTCTAACAGTATAGGCTGTGAAATATGACTGAAAGAAAACAAGAAGGGAAAACAAGTGCAAGTAAAGGTAAACAGGAAAGGAAAACCAAGTGCAAGTAAAAATAAACCAGAAGTTATCAGCAATAACCATGGGCGCTCCTGAACATCCCTAGAAAAACCCCTGGACGTACTCGGGTTCAGACTACCTGCCGGCATGGTACTCCACAGTCAATAACCAACTGGCCGCCCTAATAGCCAACCAGTGGCACATCCCACCTGGCCTGTCCACAACTCCAGAGGGTACCAACCTGTCTAATCAAGGTTAGCAAGCAACCGTCACTCGATAATCTACAAGACGCCCAGGAACCCATAGTGGTTTTTGTAACACTGTGTAAGTGGGAGACCCTCGCACGCGTGACTCATCTCACCACACTTTCCAACCCCTTACACGGACATCGCTACACGACAACCCTCGAAGGGAAGTCCCCCTGTATAAATCCCCTCACAAGTACGTATATATATATATATATGTAAAAATCATTTCACATTTATTAAAGTGCCAACCGGGCCATCATATCATTTACATTTTTAACATTTTACACTAAAACATTTCCAAAGGGATATGACACACACCATGCCATTGAAAACCAGAAACACACTTAGAACATTATTTAAGAAACTCAGATCGGCATATTAAACCCAAAACACACTGGTTCCACAAGTAGAATCATTTTCCAATATCCAAACGCACCCCACTTTTATTAAGAGCCAAACGGGCCTTAAATCATTTTTTTTGAAGGGACACCATTTCTCAAATGAAATCCAAACATTTGTTCGCGTAACAAAGGAAAACACCTTTCATCAACCAGGAGCCACACATAAAGTTTCCAAAACGAGTTCAAATGTCACACGACGTTTTCTCTAATCAAGGTTCTAAGAAAACGTCATTTTCCATGAACAATACATCTACAAAATTACACACGCCAAAAACATTTCAAAACACAATTTAACATGACTTTAATTATTCAGGAAGAACCATTTAGCAATACTATCATGGAAGCACAAAACTAAATCCAAGAAGAACACTTTCAATGAAACGCTAGAATTAAAAACGGCTTTTATCATCAGCAGATCACCACACTATAAAAAAAACTACTAAATATTCTTTTAAATTTACTGAAATTCGATAAAAGGCAAGGAATAAATAAATTATTAATTTAAAGGCGAGTGCAATGGGAGACCTACCTCAAGATCCAAGCGCGGCGGTAAAACGACCCTGGAACTAATGCGCGATGACACGACGCAAGACTCCCATTGCGAAAAGGGCGCATCGAATTGCGCCGTCAAACAGGTCCTAAAACAGTAGACCGCAAAACGGGTTTAACGATCAATAATAATAATAATAGTAGTAACCAATATATAATGTTAATATCAGTAATAATATAATAACAATAATAATATAGTCATAATAATGACAATAAAAATAATAACATAATTAGCATAATAATAATATATCAATAATAACAATAATGATAATAACAATATCATTATATTAACATAATAATAATAATAATAATAATAATATTTGAATAACAACAACAATAATAATAATAATAATAATAATAATAATAATGATATGCTAATAATAATTATTATTATTATAACAACAATGATAATAAAAATAATAATAATAATATTATAATAATTATAATAATGATAATATAATAATTAAAATAATAATCGTAATTATTATAACAATAATGATAATAACAATAATAATAATAATATTAAAATTATAATAATAATAATAATATGATAATTAAAATAATAATAATAATAATAATAATAATAGTAATAATAATAATAATAATAATAATATGATAATTGAAATAATAATAATAATAATAAAAATAACATAATAATAATAATAATAATCATAATATTATTAATACGATAAAAATAATAATAATAATAAATGTTATATATAGATTAACTTAAAAATAAAAATAAAAAAATAAAAAAAATAAAAACAACTTACAGGGGGTTTGCGGAGCAACGGGGTGAGGGAGGAGGCGGTTGCGCGGGGGAGCCGGGACGACGACGGGATGAGGCCGGGACGACGAGAGGTGCGGGATGCTGGGGCTGTTCCCCGGCGGAGGTCGGAACATGGGCGAGGCAGAGCAGCGGGTACGAGGGAGGCTCGGACGAGGGTGGAGGCGCGGCGCGCGACCGGAGAGGCGCGGCGGGGAGCGTCGGACGAGGCCGGCGCAGGGCTGCTGTGGGGAAGCCGGGAGGCCGCTGGATGGGGGACCGACGCACAAAGGAGGGGAAGCGGAGAGGGAGGCCGGTGATGGGGGCCGGGATGGCCTGCGGGCGCTGCGGCGGCGCGGCGAAGGAGGAGCGAGGCCGGGACGGCCGGTGGGCGCGATGGCGGGCGCAGCGAAGTAGTAGTGGGGCTGGGACGACCGGGAGAGGTCGGTCGCGTGGGGAAGTCACCGGCGGAGCAAGGCCAGACGGGAGGGGAGCCTGGGCGGCGGTCTGGCGTGGGTGCGGTGAGGCGGATCACCGGAGGGGAGTCTGCGGATCGGCGAGGTGCAGGGGAAGAGGAGCGGCGCGGCGCTGGGGTGAGCGGGACTCGGGACGCCGGACGAGCAGGGGGGCGGAGGCGGCGTGGCGAAGCGAAGAGGGGGATGGGGAGGTCGGGCGCAGCAGGGTGAAAAAGAAGATGGGGGGCGGCGGCTCGTGAAAGAAAGAAAACGGGGAAGGGGAAAAAAACGGGTTAGGGTAGGGTTAGGTTATGTTAAATATATATATATATATATGATAAAATAATAATAATAATAATAATAATAATAATAACACTATAATCATAATAATAAAACTTATAATGTTAATAATAATAAAACCTATATAACAATAATAAAACTTATAATAATAATAAATAATAAATTTGTTAATTCAAATAATAATTATTTTGATCAAATATTTAAAACAATAATTATAAAATAAATTAAAGATGTTACACACACACATATATATATATACACATATATAGATCTACAGATATACATACCTTATTATACATACATATATAGATAAACATATACAAACATATATACAATAATAATAACCCAAATAAAAAGGTATTAATAATAAAATAACAACATAAAAATTATAATGTTTAAAACACCGGGTGAACATACTGTCACCCGGGCTGAACGCACGGTCACCGCTAACGATGCGGTGACCGCGCACCGGCGCGAAACCACCAATCGCAATTAATCTTCAAAAAAAAAATTTAAACCGGGACCAAGAAAGGAGAACAATTACGGACATCCGCGGTCGGGGTGTGACAATTCTCCCCACCACAGACACTTTCTGCCCCCAGAAATTCACCAGGACAAAAGTCGTCAGATTCAGGTCTATGCCCAGACGGAACTAAAGGAACCGAAGAAAACTGAGAATCTCGGGATGACCTTACTCAGCACAGGTCACACCCGACCGATTCAAGAGAAAACCGGGGTCCGAGATTGATGGGAGAACACGAAGGGGTTCTCCCCACCACAAGAACTTAACTAGTGCAGAAAAGTTGACCATCTAAATAGAAAACCCTGGGAAGGGGGGGGGGGTCGACGTGGGAACTCCCAACCACTTCAAACCAACTCTTATAGCATGAGTGAAAAACAACATCTTCGTCGAAACCTTGAACCCACGACTAGAGTCAAAAACTTCAACACCAGGGAAAACCCATAGAAAAAAACATTTAACCAATATCAAATTGGAGATATGATCCACCGAAGTCCACAAAGCAAATCCACATCGACAACATAACTAAAACGAGGTCAACCCACACGAGAGTCAAACACACTTTTAAGAAGGACACACGATTTAGAAACAACACATCCACATAATCCAGACTACTTGGATTGTAATAGAACAAGTCCATGATAACCCCATGGTAAAACAATGAACATACAACAACGTCAAAACTTAACAGTAGAAAAACAAGTACTAAAAGATCTTGATTGTTCCACTGTTAACATGGAACACAAAACCTGGACTAAGGCTTCACACCCCTGGGGACTCCTGACTATGCGCGAGCTTCACCCCGAGACTTGTGGCTGGGGCTCTGATGGCTGAAGCATCTTCTGCCTCACAGTCAGGTACTGATATTCTCCCATCACAGCTTCCTCTTCAAGCGACGCTTCTTGCAAAACTTCTCCAGATGACCCAGACAACCACAACGATGACACGTCTTCGGAGGGTTGCGACAAGACGACTTTAAATGCCCGAAACGACCACACTGGAAGCATACCATCGAATGATCTGATGAACCGGAAGGTGGGACCAAAGGGGATAACTCATTAGGAACTGGTTTCTCTGGCGTCTTTTCCTCACCAGAGGGGGAACTCTTACGAACAACAATAGGGGACGCTGAAGTATTAACCACCCGCACACTGAAAACTAACTCAGCCAAGAAAGCTTCCTCCACCAGCTTCTCGAAACAAAGGTCTTTAGAAGGGATGACTCGCTTCTTGATCTCTGGACGAAGACCCCCATTGAAAAGAGAGGCCTTCATGAGTTCATGCGACGCTACATCTGGAGAAAAGGGAATCAGTTCCTTGAAATGGTCAACATATGCCTTCACCGTCTGTTGACCTTGTTGAATATGCACAAGCTCTCCCTTTTTCTCCAGCTTCACTTCCTCAGGTACAAACCATTGGATGAAAACGATTCTGAAGACATCCCACGTCATTTCAACTTGCGTTGATGATGGGGTAACCCTCTTCCACTGGTCCAGAGCTGGACCCTCAAACAACTCCATAATTGCACGAACCTTAACATTATCGGGAGTTCCCAACATTCTAAAGACACGTTCCACTTCCTCGAGCCATTTTACTGCCTCTAACGGACCCTGATCACCATGGAGAATAGGCAGAGTCTGAGGAGGAATAAAAACTGGGCATGACATATCTGAATCCTTAGAGACCTTTCTGGGCGGCATTTCCTGAGCGATATATAAAACACAAAGCCAAAACCAATATAAAACTGAAGCAACATCAATAAAAGCGCCTTCATCCAAAAACAGTCGGCACAAGACCGAACAAATGCGAACACAACCCAAAAATAAAATCTCCTTTTTAAAACTCCCTTTTCATTTTTTATTTCAAAACCACCCTTTCTCAAGATCACTTTCCAAAAACCAATCCACTTTCAAACCAAAAACTTTCCAAAACTGTTTCCCCTTTAAAACCAATTTAGAAAACAAAGTCAAGCGTTAAATTTCAAACACACCCAGGTACTCCCATGACCCGTTGCACATGTCTTTATCCACATTCCATTCATACGTGCATCAACACACACTTTCCATGCATTCTCACACATGTGCAGACATTCATAAAGAGGAACCAAGGTTTCAACCCAAATCATTCTTAACCAGTTCTGGGAAAACAACAGATTTCCAAATCAGGAGATTTTAGTTTTAAAACCCATTTCATATATTTAAAGTCCTTTAAAAGAAACCAATCCAATTTTTCAAAAACCCTTTTTCATTTCCAACTACGCACTCACCCAGACCAAAACGAAAACAACATCCAAACTTGCACCAATCACTGAAATGAGGGACTAGTAGTCACACTCAACCTGGCGACATGGTAGTGGGCCATGTCCCAAGTCAGCGTCGACCACTAGGAGGAATTCAAAACACGTACTCGGACTCCACATGGGTCACTACTCCATGTGAAATCGCGATGTAACGTCGGCTTGCCTCCATTATCATCTCTCAATCCAAGACAAACCAGAAAAGACAAAGACACAATTCACGAACTACCCCTGGCAACTCGAGGGTCAATGCGAGCAAGAGTTCGCGACGCTCTTCCCATACTTACCCCTCGAGTTCCGACAGTCCTAATCTCCTTCTACCGAACAACCCAAATAACAGGAACCACCTCTGATACCATTTTGTCACGAACCATCCCGGGTCGACTCTGAACCGGTCACCCGAGCCGGTCCGCGGCAAGTCCCGAGGAGCGTTCCCGATCCCCCCGGGATGGCAACGAGTGCCGGGCATTAAAATTTTGATCGTTGGGAACGATTTCAGCCCAAACAAAAGTAAATAGAACAGAAAAAATAAACACTAAAGACATAAACAACTATACCACGACATACCTCCATGTGACCTCGCGGGTCACCACCCAACTACAACCAACGTCGCTCCCACACTGAGCGACTCAAGCAGGTAGTCTGAACCCGAGTACGTCCAGGGGTTTTTCTAGGGATGTTCAGGAGCGCCCATGGTTATTGCTGATAACTTCTGGTTTATTTTTACTTGCACTTGGTTTTCCTTGCCTGTTTACCTTTACTTTCACTTGTTTTCCCTGCTTGTTTTCTTTCAGTCATATTTCACAGCCTATACTGTTAGACTTTGAGAAAAAATGGTTTTCAAATGAAAATGCTTTATTCGCTTTGGGTTAAATTTGAAAATGTAACACTTTGCTTTTCAGAATGAGTTTAAAACTAATGAAATGGAACTAACTTTCGAAAAAGAATAAGGGAAATGTCTCGTGTTTGATTTTCAAGTAAAACATTATGAAAAATTACTTTTATACATTAGAGTTCAAACCTGGATTATATAGGTTCTATATTTACTGGCAGTGCATTGGGATTTTGTTGTGAGGCTCACCTACTGAGTACTTTTGTGCTCACGCCTATCTTTTACCTTTTCAGTTGCAGGTTCCTTGTGTTCAGGTTCTCCTGCTTGAGTCGCTCAGTGTGGGAGCGACGTTGGTTGTAGTTGGGTGGTGACCCGCGAGGTCACATGGAGGTATGTCGTGGTATAGTTGTTTATGTCTTTAGTGTTTATTTGTTCTGTTCTATTTACTTTTGTTTGGGATGAAATCGTTCCCAACGATCAAAATTTTAATGCCCGGCACTCGTTTCCATCCCGGGGGGGATCGGGAACGCTCCTCGGGACTTGCCGCGGACCGGCTCGGGTGACCGGTTCAGAGTCGACCCGGGCTGGTTCGTGACATGATATTTCTGGAAGTTTTAACCTTAAATTAGATGATGCAAGGATGTCTATTTAATGGATAAATATCATGGTGCATCAAATGAAATCCATTATGAAATCAAAAATAAAAGGAGGATTTTTTTGGGATGTTTCAGGTAATACTCATATAGTTTTTATGGAATCTCATTTATTCCATAAAGTAGAATTATGATAATTAGCTATAGGAAAGGAGATAAAATGATCCATGTGGATAATATTGTTTATTTAATTAAAATAATATTTTTTAAGATACTTTATTTTTTAAGATCATAGATTTAGTGGATCTAGTTTGACCATACAAAACACTAAGGTAAAGATGTAAGTGGTGATGTGAAGTATGTTGTAGCATGTAGAAATAGGGAATTATGTAAATCTTTATACATGACCAAGTTGGATATTTGAGAATAGAGAGATTTCTATTTTTTTAATACATCATTTAACTACCTTATATAGACCAATGAAATATCATAAAATAGATGCTTTCTAGTATGACATGAAAGAAAAGAAAAAAAATATTTCCATATTAAATATGTAAAGTGATCTCTCATGAAGTTTTGTCTTTTGATAAAATGTTAAAAAGAAGTGAAAAAAGTATCAAGACACTTTAATACATATCTATTAAATAATAGTGATAGAGATAGAGATAAATAAGGAGGGAGAGAGAGAGAGATCCCACAATACATCATCGATACACCTGTAGGCCTAAGGAGAGGAGATAAACTGGATATTTTTTAAGACATGTATTTCAAATAGGAAAGAACCAAGAATAAATATGAATATAGTTTTTTCCTTGAAAAAACGATGGATATTTTTACCTTATATCAAAGTGAGGGAGAAAATAGATATCATCACTATGTAGTGAAGCAGATTCCAGCCACTGCACAATATGGAAGAAAGTGTTATTTGAAGTAGGAGTTCATAGTAGACATGCAAAGGAGAACACTTTAAATAGATGAAAAATGAATATATACATAATTGAGGATTAATCCATCCAAGAAATTGATGTTATTTGAAGTTATATGTACATGTCCATAAACTGTGGGAGTTTTTCTCTCCATTTTATTACAAAAAGGAGGAGTAATAAGGAGTGATATTTTGGTGATATTCCCTAAAGTAGTGTGTAAAAGAGGAAGAAGGGTATTGATCCTTGGGTGATAGTGAGTCAGCCCAAAAATTCTATAAAGGAAATTATCTTATGTGTGAAGTGACCATGATATCTTGTATCAACAAAACTAGTAAAGTAATGTATTTTAGTGCATCAATACACTATCATTTTCATCCTTCTTGGACATATAGTAGTGTGGGTGAACCAAGTAAAATTCTCAAACCCATTTCATATTTTATAACTACTTTTAATTATGAAAATCAGGTGTGGTTAATTGAAAATAAATCGGTTAAGCATAATTTCTACCTAAGTGGAAACAATAACCAAAATAAAAGACAATTAAGAGGGCTAAAATGGTTGAAAAAGGTCACAATGTGATTCAACCCCCATCTTAGTGAGCCTTAGGGAACTAATAATAACCCTTCACTTAAATGGAATAAAATAAGTTTCTATATTTCTTGGTGAGGAAGAACTATTTATATAATTTATGGATGTAGACTTCATTTGATATTCAAACACCTATAAAATAATGAACGGTTTTGTGTTTACTTTTGGAGGAGAAATGAAAATTTGGATTTCATGAATAAAAACTATTGTTAATTTAAGTACAATTAAAATATAGTATGTTACTATAATTTAAGTAGGTAAGGGGTTAATTTGGATAGATAATTTACTGAAGGAACTATAAAGAAACATGAAGAAGAAATATTATTATGTGATAATCTGAGTGCAATTCACTTGGTTTAGAATCCAGTGTTCTATATAAGGATAGAGAATACTTACCTGAATTTACACTTCATCAAAAACATGCTATAAGAGACATTGTTAGATCTTTAGAATTTATATAAAAGACAAAATATGATGGCATTATCCACTAAGGACTTATTTCAATAAATTATGAGGAAATATGAGGCTTTAGTGTGACATGGATGAATAATAGAAGAATAAATAACCCCACTTTCTATAGAAGAGTAATTTTATGTTTGAAATGTGTTTAAGAGTCTCAAAAAATATTTATTAAATTGGTATATTGTTAGGATGTGAGGAACATTTCATGTTACTGAATTTTGGTCATGATATTTATTCACTAAAAGTTTGATAGTGGAATTTGGTTATCTCAATGTTTAGTAAGCAAAAACAAAATTTCTCTAGAAGGAAACAACAATCTTAGAAGTTTGTATCTTTTAATGGTATCATTAAGGTCTAGAATGTATAATTATCATAAGTATCTAGAATGAAGTATCTATAAGGCTCTACCAAAATAAGTTGTTGAAGTCCAAGGGAACGAGATATAACAAGTCACTTACTATATGAATGCATCTTTATGAAAACTGGAAGGTGGTGAAACTTAGACGACTGACAGAGAACTCCTATAAAAGAAAGTGGAATCCTTGTGAATAGTGCATCCTAAATTAGAAAAATTCCCTTGAGAAGTACATAATTTATTAGTTAATTGTATTTTATTAATCCTATATAATGTATTCTTATTAATGGATTTTTTTATTTTTTTATATTTTTTGTACTTTTGGTAATATAATGAAATTAATAATGTTTCTCTCATTTATGTATGTATAAAGGTATAAATCATGTTAATACCTTCTGTTTATTTATTCTTTATGTTCTCATGTTTTTTATTTTTCCATTTCTTTGTGTGCATGGGAGCTTACTTGTTTGTGTGCTTGGGGATTGATTTTTTGTGGTAGGTAGGGTTCATAGACATACTATTGCTGGTAAAATTAGTCGAGGGAATTTTTATAGGTTTCATTTCAGTTTCACTGAACTTCAAATGTGCATAATTTTTGTGGATTTAAGGTCTGGGTTTGGGTGGTCACATGAATAAACATCTTCCTAACATTGATGTTATAAAAAAATGTTTTTATTGGATTTTAATTTGAATTAAAATAATATTTCTTTAGCATGATCACTAAACATATTTTTATTCCTAGATGATCATTCGGATTGATCATCCTTCTTATTTTCTTCTTGTTTATCAGGGAAACATTTTCTTCATTGTACTCCTTTTGAAAAATAAAGAGATAAATATATTAAAATCCATGGAATAATATTTTGCATCATTTGATTCCTCATGAAACTTATTTGAATCAAAATTATTTGAGTCTTTTATTTATTTAAAAGATGTTTCCTTCTCATGTAGTACCTTTTTCTTTAAGGATGTACCTATAATCATCTCATAAGTGATTAATACATTGTTGATTTTATCAATGGTCGACGCATCAAAGTATTGACCCTAAATTGAATAAATATTCACATCTAATTTATCCAGAAGGATTCTCATATTCTTCTTTACTATGTTAGAATCTTTAATAACTACACCATAGATTCAAAACAAGATTATAGTTTTGTTTACTTGAATGAAGAAATAATACACCAATTAATCTTATACGATTATAAATTCTTAAAATTGAGCCTAAAATATTTTCAACCATGACTCATTTACCTTATTATATCTTTCATGTATATAGAGTTTTATTAAGATTTTCTTTGTCTTCATTCCCATAACTCAAGTCAACCTTTTCTCCAAGAGTGATGAGAGTAACATATTATTCACTCTCCTATTAGCTTCAATATTCTTTTTGTCATGTTGTTAAAAGGACATCCCTACTTTGGAAATATTAAATCCATTCTCAGTGATGTCAAGAACATCCAATCCAAGTGATATAACAAATATAAAAATCATTACTATTAATGGATGGAATCCCTTTCCAACAAATATAGGAACTCTCTTATGGTTGATGATATTCATTGACTCCATATATCACATAAATCAAAGATATGAGAAATTGAAAAAAAAACATAGATATGTGGGAATCATATATAAAACCACTTCTAAATAATTTCTCTGATACCATTTAAAGGAATTAAATGATCAATTCATTGAGAAATGTCTTCAATAAATGTTTTTATGATACCATATGTGAGGATCAAGAGAGAGGATAACACCACTGAGAGGTGGGGGGTGGGGGGTAAATATGTGGTTTTTTATAACACCAACTATTTAAAATAACATGAATTCATTTCATAGTTAGTGTGAAATGATATTGATGGTGAAAATTCAATGAATAAAGTTAGTTATAAAAATAATACACATACAAACCTTGGGTTTTAATAAGATCACACACCCTTATTATTAGGTGGTTAATCCTTGATGTTTAGAAATTGTGATCCTTACACCCACATTAAAATTTATTATCAAAGGTATAAGTAATGAATAAAGAGGATTTTCTTAAACTCTAATTTCAAGATAAAAAAGAGTATAAAAATTTTAATGATTTTCACCTCTCATACCTCTGGTGCCTCCATAATTTGGACTTTGTGTGACCCTTGATCTTCATGTAAGATTCCAACCAAATTATTCTTGGATCACTCTTAGAATAGAAGGCTCACTCTTTTAATATTCACACACATTTATTTTATATTGGTAGGTAAATATTTATTTATAAACATAGTATTAATTATGATATGATTCCTCTATTTTTAGCATGACCCTCATATATGAAGGATAGAGAAGACTAAATCACAAATATATTTGATTATCTTATAATATAATTGTATTTTCTGTATGACTAACTAATTGTGAATTGGAATTTTTTTTTCTGCAAAACCATTTATCTTCTCTAGTTATGGTCATTATGGTGTAAAACATTCATTGGATCATGGAATGTATCACATCTTTAGAACAAAAAATTCCTCAAACTTTTATCACCCATGTGGTAGTGTTTTGTTTTATCCTTATGAGTCATGGTCTTATTTACTCATTTATATGTTATTGCATGAACCATGGGAACATTGTGTAAGTACCACTTCACCCCAATCTAGTACAGAGATTATTTCTCTTAGGGATAGCTTCATGGTGCAGTCAACTACTCAATAATTCCATAGATGATCCATTATGACACAATCATTTCAATCGAAGAATAATTTATCTCACATAAAGTGAAATCCTTTATCATATAAGGTTAACTCATTCCTTTATCATCAAAATCATAGAGAGACTTAAACTTATATGGTGTGATTTGTATTATATGATATTAAATAAATTTCATGGAATATAAAATTAAGATGTTTCCCTATCACGTCAGATTAAATCACTTGTTATGAGAGATTTACTTAGTTATGTTGTAGTGTGATCCTAACCTTCGTTCCATGGATTTTATAACTACAACAACACTTTATTTCTTTCATTTCTATGTATATCCACTCAACTATAATGTTTTTCCAATTCATCCATGAGAATATTTCCAATGAAAATAAAATAAATGCATTCTAAACTCATGAATGAATTATCTCAGGAAACAATTCATAACACTACTCCAATGAAAAGTTCATATAAAAATATCACCATAAGATAGAACTTATATAATATCAATACCATATTTATCATGTATCATTTGAGATTAACTCATCTAAACTCTCCCTTTATCAATTAAACTTCATGAGGGTTATTTAAGATTAAATCCCTCACAAGGAACTTCAGAGTGGTAAAAGTAACTATAGAATGGTTTAGTTTAGTTCATGTATTTTAATTCCATATCATGGGTTTCTAGATGGAATATGGGACACAACCACTTATTCAAATTGAACATATGTTGTTGCTATCATACATACCAACACATAATGGGATGATTTGTTTTAGAGTTATTTGAGTTATTTGAATATTTAAAGGATAAGGTATAATTTAAATGGATTAAAGATGTATGTTTTAAAAATTATAACATTTAGTTCATTAAACCATGAAGGTTTTACAAAGAACTTGTATTCCTAAAAATTTTATACATTGATTGAACATACTAAATAAATTGAGTACCAATCCATACTTCCATCACCCACAACTGGATTATTATAAAATTTAAAATCTATAATATTTATTATTCCACATTTACATTGAAGGTTTTATTTATTCATGGTATAAATATAAGTCTTACATATTTGGTTCAGGATTCCCATAACCAATGAATACTTTTTATAACACCACTATAAGTGCTATAATAGTTTTATGTTTTTCACTTTTTTCTTCATGGTTATTCTATTTTATACTATTTTTTTTGGGTTTTATATCTATTAGCTTGTTTTTGGTAAGGTATATATTTATAAAACTTATTTTTAATATTAAATCAAGTGAAGGTGAAAATTTATTGGGATAAAAATTTGGAAAACAAAATCAGTGGTATTTTTCTATAACCATGAAACATTTATATATATAATGTCTTGGATCATGTTTATTTTTCATAAAAATGAAGTGGTTTTGGTAAAAAACCCTGAAAATTAATATGAAAATATTTATAATCATAGATACAATTATTTTCATGTCATTATTTGTCCATAAGATTAATGAAATGATCTTTACACCATGGGTTTTCTAAATTATTCATGGTGTGCTTTGAATTGTTTTTCCAAATAACCAGATGTTTTGATATTATTTTCATGAGAAATAGATTTACATGAAACCATGGGTGTGATTTTGTGAAATTACATGAAAAATTGTACTATCAATGAAGAATGTTATAGTTTATGTAAAATGGTTTTTTGTACAGTATAACAAATAATTTCTATGATAGAGTAACCAATCTTTTGTTAAAGAAAAAAATTAAATGCTTTTGTATTTAATTTTTTTGTTGCTAAAATTATCCTAAAGTGACCATAATAAATCCATATGACTTTAGACCATACCAAAAATGTTTTAGAAGATATGTTCAAATCCATGTGACTTTAATCCTTACCATTTTTTTCCAGAAGATATAGTCATTTTTTATTGCTTGAATATTTATAGATAAATATATAATATATTTATTTATTAATTTACTTATTTTATATATTCATTAATATGATGAGTTTATATTATGAATAATTTTATGTTTAAATTATTTAAATATTTTTTTGAAAATGTTTTTCTAGGAATATAAAAAGTGTCATGCTAAGTACCATACACGTTTTAGTTTTATTCATCCAAACATTAGTTGTTAGTTTATTATAATTACAAATTGAAGTTTTATTATAATTATTAAAATATATTTAGAGTTTTCGTCATTTTATAAATTTAAAATCACACTTGAGAAATGTTTTATGGATATTATAAGTTTAAGTCAGACTTCTCCTTATCATGGGGGATAAGTCTCTATTCCAGAAAAGTGGGGGTGGCTACTTGTCACAACATACATGCTCCTAAGTAATTTTTTTACTTAATATGATCTTCATACATTACCTGAAATTAATTTTATATTCCATATGCATGTGATGTATATGGAAATGTTTTGAATATTATAATTTAATATTTATTGTGTTTGCATAATAAAAATCATTAGTTGTTTAAGTGTTATACATTAACATGAACAAAATATATTAATTTGGTATAATTCAAAAGATGAATATGTTAAATGATTATAATATAAATAAATATATGAAATTCATAGAATTTATATAAGAACCATTTATTTTCTTAAAAAAACTTTTAAAATAACAATGTACTATATTTTCTCAAAACAAAACACTCCTTAAATAAATTATCATGTAGTATGTGTGATTTTAATTGTTAGATTCCTATGGATACATTTTTCTAAGTAAGAAAAATATGAATCACCCTAAAGGTTTGTTTCTTATAAAAAAATTGGACTTTGGGTTATACTTGGTCGGGTGACCTTAATGGTTAGGTTCAAAAAAGAATAGAGTTGAGAAGATTAATTATATAAATTTGATTATAATCTTATAAGGTTAACTATATAAATGTAATATATGATATAACTGATATGACTTCATATAAAATAGTTATTTCATGTTATAAATTCTAAATATAAACTAAATAATTGTAAAATATATATCTTGTACCACTTTTAGATATTTTGTATAGATTCATTATTTTATAGAAATTATATTCAATTAAATTATTTATTTTATATTTATATAAAACATGGAACTCAAAAAATAAATATTTACTATTTTATATTATAATGAAATTACTAAAAATATTTATGTCACTGAAATATATTATAAATTAGTTTTATAACCATATAGATTAGAATTATAGCTTTACAAGTGTTCTCAATTATGAATAGAAACATTATAAATATAAATGGTATATAAATAAAATTTTATAATAATAATTCATGGTTATTAGATTATAATTATACATAACATGTTTGGTAATATGTATATACACTTAAAAATAGAATATAATTGGTTAAGAAACAAATATATCTATTTTATTAGAAATAAATCAATGGGTTGATTCATTAGATCAAGGAATATATGATTTACATATTCTAAGTGGATTAATTATAGATTTAGAAAACTATTGTTATCTTCCATACTTAATTTTTTTTTTGTAAAAGAAATGATTTTATTTTAAGAGTAAGAATATAAGTTATTTTGTTTAAATAATTTTTTGGGTATTGGGGATATTATTAATCATTTATAAATTCCAAATCAAGACAATATACTCTATAATATTAAAAATAATAAGTTAAAATTAAATTATTATAACATCACATATTTTGCGTAATATCATCTGGGTCATATAAATATGAAACACATCTAAAAAATCTATTAGGATAAGCTATTAGAATCATTTTATTGTGAGTTATTTGATACATAAGAATATTTTTTATTATAATTTATGTACAAATATAATTTTAATGGAAAATGATAAAAGGTAAAGTGATTTATTAGTCATAATATATACATATGTATGCATTCCAATGCAGATACAAACATGTAGTGGTTATAATTACTTCATAACCTTTTTAACGGATCTTTTCATATGATTTTTTGTTTCTGATGGGACTAAAGTTTGATTCTTTATAAATTTTAATGATATTTTAAAGAATAAGAAAATATTCAACTTGTTAAGAAAATTAAAATACTTTTATCATATCATGGTGGGGGGATACTTAATTGAATATTTTTTTACCATCAAATAAATTGTGAAATTAATTCATATGTTACTCTTTTAGGTACACAATAAAGGAATTGTGTTCCTAAAAGTATAA
Organism: Viscum album; assembly: GCA_963277665.1. Classification (NCBI taxonomy): domain Eukaryota; kingdom Viridiplantae; phylum Streptophyta; class Magnoliopsida; order Santalales; family Viscaceae; genus Viscum; species Viscum album. The sequence goes on from OY728132.1 coordinate 626,680,111, forward strand.
ATCAAACATATTTAAATATATATTGATTAATGAATATTCATTCCAATATTATTATATTCTTTTGGACTTATTCTATTTAAATTGATCATTTCCCTCTTAACCACATTCCATTTAAGGTAGTTTTAAAGAAAACATATGGGAAATGTCCTAAGAAACATAAAATAATGTGTCTTATGAGGATTTAGGGTTGTGAAAAATTTGTAAAGAATAATGTTTTAGATAAATTTTTTCCTAAATATGATGAATTTTTACCTTTTGGATATTCCCAAGAAAGTATGGGCTATTATTTTTATAGCCTATCTAACCAAAAAGGGTTTATAACTTAACATGATATATTTATTAAGAATAAATGTATTACCTAAGGATTAAATGGAATATATATTAGACTTAATGAATTTTAATGTCAATAAATAAGAATAGTTCCTTAGATAGAGAGATAATTGGTTCCACAAAAGTTTATAGAAACTAAATCAACCCTTGTATCATAAGAAACTTTAAGTAAAGGTAGTATTCATCACATGCATAAGCGATAAAAATTTCTTATGTTAAATGTAAATGAATATCAGCTTATATAGGATTAATGTACATTATATTAAGAATCCATTGAGAGTTAATATTTTAAGAAATATTTAGAGGTTATGAAATATAAAATAAACTATATGTGTATGAATTATATTTGGATCTTTTTATATTTACTTAAATGGGTTTAAAAATAGACTGTAATAGGGATTTATAAACAAATTGACATAGGTTCTAGAGTGTTTACCTATAAGTCTCACTTGGTAGAAAAAAGTCATAAAAATGACTAGTATTGACTATCTAGAAAACTTATCAATATTATCTATGATCGATTCCGTTCATATTTTTCTTTCCGTAGAAAATTCTTATAGTTATGTGATCCACTAAAAAAATGTTTCCCTTAATAGAATTAAATTTGAGTATGTGTATATGGTGTTGTAATAGTGTGTGACCTAGACCCAACTAAACAAAAATTTTGATTACCATACCATGTATATAGTGATTTATTCATGATGTACACTTTCCATTATAGTGTAGATTTTTTTATATCCACTATTTAAATTGCAATTTACAAATATTAGTTTTCATATAAAAAGGTTATAGGAGATCCCATGATATAAGGAGAACCTTGAGATACTTTGAAATTAATCTTAAATATATGTACTATGGTCTAAATAGATCATACTAATTGGGAACAATTGATTTATAACTATCAGTTTCTGGGGGATAATAAGTATTGATTATTATTTTCATGATGGTCACACAGGGTGATCTATAGTCGGTGATATCATGAGGACAGAAATGAAAATAGAAACACAACATGTTACATGGGTTATTAGTTATGCCTATCTACATACATGTGTTTTGGAATCATAACATGAGATCATTATAAATGTGTTTCATTTGATCACATACATTGATACAAGTTCAAAACTATGATAATGAAATAATGGTGAGGTAGATTGTGTTGGGTGTGTTATTGGAGGTATGACACTGGTTCAATGGTCAAGATAGAAATTTTCACTTCTGAGTTAAGGAAGTAACATCTCGGGCCTAGTTGATAAGGATGGTAGTACCTTTATAAATTCTTGTGCAAGTTATTCAGATGTAATTACATCTAATTAGATAAAAAACAATAAATCTAGAAAGGATGATGACACAAGTGTGTATATTTCTTAACAATATATCCAAATACAAAGATATTATATTACAGAATATGTGTTCATAGGTTGGTTATCATTTCTTTGACTATTTCTTATCTCTTTAGGGGATTTTATAGGATTCTAGACTTTTCTCTTTGTCTGTGAATACTATTAACTTCTATTCGGATAAGGGCCTAAAGGGTCACAGACTATAGCATATTCAAGAATCTTCTTTATTCAGGTGAATATGTATATATGACTTGGTGGGCCCCACCATAGGGTCTGAGAGTTTTCCAGGTTATTGGTCACTGATGAATAAATAAATTAATGATTATTTTTTTATATAGTAATTGGGTTTAATTTATTTATTAAATGTATTCATGAAGAATTTAGTGAATAAAATAGAAATATTAAATGAACAAATTTTATTTTAATATTCAGGTTTGTTTAATATTAGCGATAATTACTAGTCAAGTTAAGTGAATCAGTTTTATCACATAATATATTTAATATATATTACATGTTTGTGATAAAATATAAATAATATTTATGTCGTAGTTTAGCTTATCACAATTATTTATTTATTGGTTATTTAGTGAGTGTTTTATTTTTGGGGGCCGGAAAACCCTTTTTGGGTGTTTGAGCATACCAATATATAAGAAGGAAAGATCCTCAATTTCATAATGCTATTCATTAATTTGGAATGAGAGGCTCTCTTTCTTATTTCTTTATTGAGAAAGAAATTATCTCTCTATGTGATCAATCCAAGAATTCTTTTGATGGATCGAAGGCACAAATTTATTTGATCATCATGACGTTGAAGGATTTTTTGATGCTCTATGATAGAACCTGAAATTCAAAAAATAGAAAGAGCATGGATTATTAGAGAGTTCTTGGATGATCTAGAGGGGTTCGACTTTAGATCCTTCAAGCAATGATTACAAGAAACTAGTTTCAATCAAATGTTCTACTGAATCGAATGTGGTACTTGTTTATTTATTTTTCTATGCTTACTAAATTCACATGAGATCTTTGTACAACTATCAGGGCTTAGATCACTAAATATGAAAAGTTTCATCATTTCAGAGATGAAAAAATTTAAATACCTGACCCACCATCTTCCACTGTGTGCCCCGATACCAAAAATTGGTATCAGATAGATTGCGTGGTTTTTTTGAGAAAATAAAATAAAATTAGATTTAAATTTAAGTACAAGGATTTAATTCTGTCCAAAAAAATTTCATGTTAATTTAATATCAGGTGCCCAAGATATGTTAATTCAAATTTTTGATATAGGTTATTTGTAACCTTTCAATTATTAAAATTTGATAAACATTATATATTTTATCTTATTAATTTTTTCCATCATTTTCGATGATACTTATTTTTCTAGTTAGTTTGGGCCAGATTCTGGTGTCTAGAATTACTCAGGGTGGAAAGGCTAATATTTTCACCAATTTTTGAATTTACTAAATCAAATTGTTATTATTAAATAATTTTTTTAATTAATAAAATTTCTATGATTAGCCTTTGATTATTTAAAAATAATAATAAGAGGGTCTCCAAGTGTTGAAAAACCAAAAAAAAGTCTGCACCATTTCCACATAGTAACAAATACCAAAAGAGAGGGTGAAACTTTCAATAAAGTTAAAACATAAAAGAAAACAAGGGGGTGAGCTTGAGTTGAAAAGGAATCAAATGAAAAAAAAGGGTCCACCTGTAACAACCCGATCTTTTATGAATAAAATTACATTTCTTTTAATGACTTGTAGATATAGAAAACACATGCACTCTTTTTTGGGGTCTAAATGACCATTAAGTATCATTACCATAGATAATATAGCCATTAAGGAGTGATCACATGACTAATATAAATATAAGTTTTTTGAAAGAATTTCTTTCAACACAGACAAAGGAGAGGATGGTCTCATCCAGTAGACTCAGGCCATATGAATCTCATTTGTTGGAGCTCTAAAAGGAGGTAGCATCACTGGCCTTCTCTCTTGACCAATCTCAATATGAGCTTCAATACGTTAATATTGAATGTAATCTTCTACTAGATAAGTGAAATTTAATAGAGATTATCACTCGAGTGATGTTATCCGAGCCACCCCAAGAGTATTTCACTATTTCACACCTTAACCTTAGGTCTTATGCGGGTCTTTTAAGGTGTTATGTAATAATTTATTATTTACTTATTGTGTAATCCCTTTTTATAAATAAAAGTCTTATTCCATAAATTCTTTTATAATAATAGTATTTCATAAAAAAAAGATGAATTTGATAAATTGATTCTTCGAGTTAAAAATGGTACTTTTTATAAATATATACATTATTATATTAAACTAAGGTTTTTATTAATAATACTATAAAAACATTTCTTATAAATTATTATTATATTATTTCTTTATTTGTAAATGATTAGGTAATGAGTTTGATAAGAGTTATATTTTTATACGATAAAATAGAATGTGTATATTTTAAGGAATTAATGAATTTTAAAAATAATTAATATTTTAATAAAATATTATTATAAAATTACTTTTATATGAATAATAAATCAGTATAAAATTTTTATGAAGTCGAATGTAAATTTTATTAATGTTTGAAAACTATTTTTGTTAAAACCTGTGAATTTTCAACAAATGTCAGTTTTCATTTTAAAAGTGAAAATTCATATATTTGGGAAATTATTTAGATAAATGAATATTATATTTTTAATTAGGATGTTGAAATTATCCCACTGTGAATTTTTCAAAATTTTCTTAGATAATCGAATTTTTGGGTATAAATTAAATACCGTATAAATTAAATATGTGTTTTATGACATCATAATGAAGAAAAAATGATGTAATAAATACTATAATGGGTATTATCAGAACAATATATATTTTACCATTAAAATAATGTGATTTTATATTTATTTTAAGTATTTTATAATGCCTTAGTGGATCCTCCAAACGATATAATATATTCTATGATTTTAAATTAATTTCCTTGAGGTTGTAACTCACCCACACAAAATCAAGGAAAATATTTTAATATGTTCAGCCATTGGACTTATAAAATAATTTCTTTCACTCCTCTTTAGAAAATACCATGGGAAGATTTGTGGTTTTGAATATTTAATTATATAGATTCCAAAACCTAAGTTTGTGAAATATTAAAGAATTTCCCTCTCATTTCCTATATAAACCCATCCAAGATCCCATTTATATTCACTAAAAATCCTTGGATCATGTCCCTAATTTACCCTCCCCTATCTATAACCCTCCCAAAGGGCCCCAATATCTCAATAAGCCCCATTTTAAGCTTTTGAAGTCACACACTCAAGTAAGGGATCCCTTCCTTTCTCATTTTTATCCATGTTTTTAGGTTGTTATAACATTTTTTTAATTTAAAATATTAGGGTATGATTTCAAAACTCCCCCATACCACCCTCCTTATGTTTTAATGACTAGATAACCATTTCTCTCTCATTAATGCCTTATGTGTACACCCGTTACCATGCTTAAATTCGGTAAGGGATTTCTCTCTTCTTAGTTCCATTCAGGCATTTATTCTATATTATGCATCTAAATTATATTTCATATGTTGGGATATTATGTTCCAAGATCCCCTTACTCTCTATTTCATGTATAAATTATTATAGACCCATTTCTCTCTCATCAAACCAATTTATAAATTTCGATATGACGTCGTTATTCTGCCGAAATTGCACTGCGATTTTCTAAGCCAAAATCATCGTGTAATAAATACCATACTCATTTATCTATCAAGGGTACTCAATTTTATCCACCTATACTTATTAAATGGTACTTCAATTTATTTATTCCATATTATTTGATCATTTAATGAATGATAATGTTGAATTAATCCATGTTATATGATCTATGTGGCACACTTAAGCATGAGATTGAAATTATTATGAAGGGTGTGCCCTGATAGTGCTTCAATGCATTGGGTAATGTTTAGTATCATGATACACCATGTGAAATGAGGGTTTAATAATTATATTTCATGTGAAATGAGGTTTTTCTCATGATAATCTATGTAAAATTATCCAGGGATCATGCTAATACCATGTTGTATGTTGTTTTCACATTTACATGTTATGATAATCATGCTATATCATGACTTTATGTTCATGTTTCTCTTGTGCCCCATTGATATGACTATTTCCTAACATGTATTTTATTATTTATGTTATGTATTTTTTACTCCTTTACTAGTATCTATAGCTCACCCATTTCTTATGTATGTCCTCAGGTTATCCCATGCAATGATAAGTATGAAGGAATGTTGTGGTCATTGAAAATAAGTTTTCAATAAAGATGTTGTATTTCATGTTTTAAGTTGTTATGTAATGTCTGTTATTTCCCAATACACTAGAACTATTGATCTGCTAAGTTGTCATAAGTGCAATTTAATGTAATACATTTTGTTTAAGTGTGTAACAAAGAGAAGGGTTGTCATAGTTGGTATCAGAGGACGTTTTTAGTTATTTTTTGGGATTAGGATTATAAAACTCTAGTAAAATCATTAGGGATAAGACTGAGTACAAGAAAATAATTCCCTAAATTCTGGTGAGTATATATTAATTGGTTTATCAATAAAATACAACCCTGTCTAGATACGAACAAGTAGAGTTGGCTCCGGCACAGATGTATCTAGGAGTAAAACCCAAAAACACTACATTGAGATAGACTCGAACATGAACTGGTTCATGACAATAGGCCTTACTGCACTCTTGGTTTGACCCTCCCAGGGGATGTGATTTGGTAAATTCACTACTACAAATACGGATTTTATCAGTTCTAAAAATGGCCTTTATCAGCGCTAGAAAAGCGCTGATAAAGCCAGCGAAGATAAAGAGGGGGTCCCCTTTATCAGCGCTCCAAAAATCTCTAATAAAGACCCCTTTTATCAGCGCTAAAAAAAAGCGCTGATAAAAGGGGTCTTTTATCAGCACTAAAGCGAAGTGCTGATAAAAGGGTCTTTTATCAGCGCTGATAAAAAATTTAAAAAAATTTAAAAAATTAAAAAATATTAAAAAAATTAAAAAAAATACTGCCAATCTCGGGGGGGGGGGGGGCTTTTTACAGCGATTGATCCCCCCTTTATCAGCACTTTCCTGCACCTCCAACGCCCTCTTGCACCGCCTACACCCTTAATCAGTGCTAGCCCTTTCAATCAACCTTGCACGCGCACCCGTGCCTCCACCCGGATTTGATCTCGAGACCTCCCCCCTACGCACCTAAAGCCTTTTCCGCTACCCTATATTGATTTGTTCTCTTATTCATGATATATCTATTTATTTATATATATATTTAGTTATATTTATTCGTATAGTAATATATATTTATATTAATATATATAGTTATATTAATATATAGATATAGTTATATTAATATATATATATATAGTTATATTAATATATACATATAGTTATATTAATATATGTATAGTTATATTAATATATGTATAGTTATATTAATATATAGTAGTTATATAAATATTAATATATTGGTATTTTAAATAAAATGGATATTAGTTATTATTTAGATAAAGCTAATATATTTTATATGTAAATATGTTTAATTATTTATTTAAAAAATTTAATTTTTAGGTATGAATATATAAAAAAATTGTACATATAGTTATATATTTGATTATAAATAGCAGTGAATTATAAAAAAAGATGAAATTTCAAATACATAATATCAATATGAATGTAATAACTTAAAATAAATTCAGTCCCCACCAAAAAAAGCCTATAATACCCCCTTAAACGAGGCTGAAAATCCACAAAATGTTAAAAAATCTGGGTACCCCGACAAAAAACTCTGTTTTGGAGGCCTTATGGGCCTCTTTTGGCCTCGAAAAACGCTTGACCTGGGTCTTCCTCATTCATAGCGACGTAGAGCTCGTCGCATGCTTCGATTTGATATGTGGTAGAGCTCAAACGGACACTCGGATCAAAAGTTATGGCCGTTTGAAGTTTGAGTTGCGTTTTCAACATATTTTGGATCTTTTTTTAATTTTTTTAATTTTTATTCTTCAAATTGTTATTAAATGACTATTACTCCATAATAATTATCAAATTATTAATTAAAAATATTTTTTAAATTTTTTAAGAATCCATTTTCACTAAATATCTTATATATTAAGTATATTAAGTGTAAATGTACATTTATACTTATATAAAATATATTTAAAAATTATATATTATATTTATATCAATATAACTATATAACTATATTTATATATTAATATATTTTTTTTTAATTTTTTTTTGAAGTCAACCCTTTATCAGTGCTACTAAACAAGCGCTGATAAAGGGGGTCCCTTTATCAGCGCTACAAAAAAGCGCTGATAAAGGGGTAATTTTATCAGCGCTTTTTTTAGGGTTGATAAAGGCACCCTTTATCAGCGCTTTTTTGAGCGCTAATAAAGCCCCCCCCCTTATCAGTGCTTTTTCATTAGCACTGATAAAGGGGTGGCACTGGCCATTGCCCAGTTTTGTGGTAGTGATTCATAATGTGATAACCCAGACCCAGATTCCACTTAACGGTTGCCCCAAGCCTAGTGGGCCACATGACCTCAAGCACATCTTCCCAAACGCCAGAGGCTACTGATTAAAATACTGATTAGTAGTGAGGTCCTATGGTGTGTTCATGGGAAGACTATTCCCTCATTAAAAGAGTATAGCACAGTGGAAGGAATATAATGGAATAGTAAAAAATAGAAGCAATATAAATAAATTGTCGAAGAAAACTAATGCAATAGATAAACGAGAACAAAAATAATTGTACCAACTAAACAATGTGGATGAAATTCCATGTCACTAGAAAACATGAAAGCATGGATACAAGACAATAGAAATAACATGTTCCACAAATTAAAGGAAAACAAAGACTACTCCAAGAATCCTGAGATCCAACTCGGTCATCTGATATCAAGCTCCACCCTATCAGCACACAATCAAGTGTTGGAAGTTGTATGCTTCCCTTTGTAAACACCTGCAGTCATATAATCTACTCTGGGTACCAAATGACACCCAAAGAGGGTGTGATATAAATCTTAGTGGTTTACCACCAATTGATTCTATAAAATATGGCCCGTGTAATGGATTATAGTAGTGTGCAGGAATGCATATATAAGTAAAGAAAGTATTAAAAAATAACTAAGTACCGAAGTACCTACTTTAGCCCTCAGCTAGTGTCTGAACGTGTAACCAGTTCATTGATTATGTAATTACCATTTAATGTTAATAGTTCATGTGAGGCATAGCCATCACTGACATCACCTCATGATAGTATAAGTAGTGAGGTTCCCAAGATGTAACAAGGTAACTTGAAAATGATATCAAATGAGGAAGTTCCAGGGTAATAAACAAGGTAATGTAAATCTCATAGAAAGCTAACTCAGTAGTATATGAGTCTAGCTAAGGTGGTAAGAGGGTAATCCAAGGAGTATAATCCAAGGCATTCCACAATAAGGCACCTACTGAGTCCAAGGAGTGCATCCAAGGTAAAATGTGGCTAAGCAAGGACTGGGTCCAAGGAGTGTATCCACAACACCTACTTGTCAATGATGGATCCAAGGAGTGTATCTAAGGTATCTTGGAATAATGAAAGGGGGCCCTATGGTATTATACCGGGCATATATGGAATAGACAAGAACTGAAATCTAGGCGGGTATTAACCTAAGTAAACCACATCCTTGAATCAGAATGGGGTTCCCGAGACCCATGGTATTCTATTCTCAGAATCCAAGGAGAGCTCAAGTTAGTCCATCCCTATTTTATATTGTAATCAATAGATAATTAATTTGGTTCAAGTCTTGCCTTCCATTAGTATGAATAATTCAATTATAGTTGAAACCATTAATTTGTTGGTATAAGCCATGTCTTCTATTAGTGTGGATAGGCCAAGTAGCATCCCAACCATTTAATTAAATCTTAGTCAACCATTAAGAAATATTTGATTATTGAGGTTCACTCTGCTACCTTCCATCAACATGGAAGGGGTGCTATAGACATGCGACCTTTATTCAATTTCTTTTAATAAGGCCAAGTTATATACTTAGTATACTTTCCATTCCACATTTCACATTTAATAATCATTTGATGCACTTTCCTTAGGCGGGTCAAGTGGTGAGCATACATGGTACATGACATTATGAAATTCTCATTTAACAAAAAAACCTTTATTATATGAAGGAATACCTTTAGGAAGTTCAAGCAAGCAAGTGCTTGAACGGTGGCTCAAACATGTCAAAACACTAAAAGCCTAATTATGGCATAACCTTTGACATGAGGCAGATTGTGTTTTGGGTGTAACAACTAACATATGATCATGTATTTGGAAAGATCATAACCATACGATTCTAACAAGTATTAGAATAGAATTTAGTTTTAAGATACGACCCACGATGGGATCGGGGAGCCCCACACGAAAATCCCAAAATCAATAAACTTTAGGGATGAGTTATAGACCACCCACCTTATGGTTTTATGATCCTCCTCCTCTAGTATTGGCCCCTGATTTTCCGCGAATAAAATTAGATCTAAGAAAAGGTGAAAAAATCTCACATAATGATACCTAGTTCAAGAGGGAAAGAGAAGAAGAAAGACTAAAGATTACTTGATTACTTACCATTGTGTATCTAATGCGATGAATGAAATCTCAATCAGATGTCGGATGATGAAGATCTCTTGATTCCAAGTTTTGATCTTCAAAAATCCCCAAATTGTGGGAGAAATAGGCCAGTCCCACATAAACTCATATTAGGGAGGAATGGGTGACATAATTAGATCATTAAGGGAAAAACTACAAAATTACTTAAAGAAAAAGTCTATGCAAGGTTTGTCCACATAGTTTGTCAAACTATCCGCCAACCGTGTGCGACGGTTTTTCCCAAAAATTCATCCCCTATACGGTTTCATCAAACCGTGCGCCAGCCATGCACGATTACCTAGGAAAAATGGGAGCTCACATGGTTAGAATGTACGACCATGCGAAAACTGTGTGAGGTGGTTCTGTTCTAAAAAACAACATCCAAACAATTTTCTAAACCATACGGAATTCCGCACAATTTTCTCTGAACCGTGCACCACGTATGTTTTCTAAAAAAAGATGGGTTCTGGGCTGTGAAAAATCCCCCCACACCCAAATAACCTTTACTAACTCATTAGGAATCTATATTAGGTCCAAAGTATAGATTTAGACTGAAAATTAAAGGATCCATACCTAAGTGAGAAATTGGGTTCTTACAGTCTTCCTCCATTAAAAGAAACCCCCCTGAGTTCTCCTTCCAAGGGTAAAGAAACACTGTCTGAGAACAAATCTGGCCACTGAGTACGTACATCGGCTTATCACTCCCAAGTTTCGTCTTGTACTCAGTCGTGCTACCATAACACCCATACAAGAGGGACAAAATTTCCTCTGAGAACCTTCATGCTTTGGTCAATGATGCGTACTGGATACTCCTCAAATATATCATCGACATCTAACTCAACTTCCATGGGATCAAAGGTTTGAGATGGGTTATCATGATATTGGAAAAGATGTGAGACATGAAATATATCGTGCATGGCATGGTACCTCTGAGGTAGTAACAACTGATAAGATACCGACCCGACTCTCTCTAGAATCTCGAATGGCCCAACGTAATAAGGAGACAACTTTCCCTTATTTATTACCTGTCTATTACCTATCCTGGGTGATACCCAAAGGAAAACATGATCCCCAACCCTGAAATAAAGAGGTCATCGATGGAGATTAACAAAATATTTCTGTCTAGACAGAGGAGTAGTCATACGCTTTATGGTCAGTTAAACTTGTTCTGAAGTCTCCAGAATGAGATGATGACCCAGTAGGGCTGCCTCACCTACCTCTAGCCAGCACAAGGGTGAACGACATAGCCTACCATATAAGGCCTCAAAAGGAACCATCTGAATCGTCACCTGAAAACTATTATTATAAGCGAACTCAACAAGTGGAATATGCTTCTCCCAAGAACCACTAAAATCAAGGACACATGCTCATAGAATATCCTCTAGAACCTATATCATTCATTCTGATTGCCCATCGGTATGAGGGTGAAAAAATATGATTAAAAGAACCTGATTCCCCATACCTTTCTACAAACCCTGCCAAAACTGTGAAGTGAAATGATCATAACTATCTAAAACAATAGTATGTGGAACCCTGTGTAGTCGTATGATCTCACAGACATATAGTCTTCTCAATTAATCATCTGATATAGTCTCCCGAATAGGAATGAAGTGGGATTATTTCATTAGTCGTTCAATGACTACCCTAATAGAATAGATACCCCTCGATGACCTAGGTAAGATAACTATGATATCCATAGCAATATCTTCCCATTTACATTCTAGGACTTTAAGCGACTGTAACAAGCCTGCAGGTCTCTGATGCTCTGCCTTCACCTGCTGATATGTGGAATATCTAGTAATAATTCCTGCAATCTGAAATTTCATTCTAGGCCACCAATACTGGTGTCACATACCTCGATACATCTTTGAGATACATGGATGAACTTCCTACTGAGAATCATGTGACTCTTTCATCAACTCTTCTCTCATATCTACTGGAACCCAGATATGTCCACGTAGATGCAGAACATTGTCTCTATCCACAAACCAATCTGGAGGTGGGTTATCTCCTGATATATTGTCATGGAGAACCAAACCTTGTGGATTTGAAAACTTCATACTCTTAACCTTCTCAAGTATGGAAGAGGTAACTTTTAAGGATAAGTGGTAAGACTACTCATGACTGTCATGAAACTCCAGATGAAGTTCAAAAAAGAGGTCCATTAACTTCTATTCGTCACTGGCTTCCTACGCAGCCTGTGTTTGAGTTTTCTGACTCAGTGCATCAACGACCACATTTCCCATTCTAGGAATATAGGCAAGCTCAAAATTGAAGGATTGTATATATTCAACCCATCTTTGCTATTTAAGGTTCAAGTCACATTGAGAAAAGATATACTTGAGGCTTTTGTGATCTGTATATACCACAAAGCGCTAACCCAATAGATAATGTCTCCAACAACATAAGTCATGGATAGATGTAGCTAGCTCAAGGTTGTGCATCTATTAATTTCCCCCATTAAGCCTCAACTACCGAGATACATACACAATGAATTTGTATTCCTGCATCAACACTTCTCCTAGGACAATTCCTATTGAATCATTGAAGATGATATAACATTTAACAGGTTCTAGAAGAATCAGAATCAGTGTCGAGACAAGCCTCCCTTTCAGCTCCTAAAAGGCTTTCTCACATGATTCTGACCAAAATAACTTAACACCCTTATTTGGAAGTCTAGTAAGAGGTAAAAAAAGATGTGAGAAGTCTTGTATGAAACACCTGTAATATCCAGCTAGTCCCAAGAAACTCTTGGTATTAGACACGTTCTTCAGATTCTCCCAGGAAACTACAACACTAACCTTTTTAGGGTCAACAGATACTTCTTATTATGAAATAATATGACCCAAGAAGTGGACTTTGTTGATCCAAAAGTCAAATTTAGCAAGATTGACAAAAATATGATGCTCTCTCAGTGCACTCAGAACTATCTCAAGATGTTTGGAAAGGTTGTTATGAGTGTGAGAATACACCAAGATGTTATCCAAAAAGACCACAACAAAAGAGTCCAAATAGGGGTGGAAAACACTATTCATCAAAGCCATGAAAATGACAGGAGCATTCGTAAGACCCAATGGCATAACAAGGTACTCATATAGACCATACCAGCTATGCAAAGCTATATGAGGTATGTATGAGGGTCTGATTTTCACCTTATGATAACCTGATCTCATGTCAATCTTAGAGGAAACCTTTGATCCTCATAGTTGGTCAAATAGATAATCTATTTGAGCAACTGGATACCGGTTCTTGACCGTAAGTTGGTTCAACATTTCGTAATCCATGCATAGATTAAGAGTTCCATCCGTCTTCTTAGAAAAAAGCACGAGTGAACTCCAAGAGGATGTATTAGGCCGTATAAAGCCTTCGGCCTCTAGGTCCTCTATCTACCGCTTGATCTCATGAAGATTAATAGGCACCATCCTGTATGAAGGAATTGACATTGGAGCTACTCCCAGAGCAATCTCTATTGTTAACTCTACCTCTCTCTTAAGAGTTAAGCTAGAAAAGTCATCAGGAAATACTTCCCTAAAATGATAAACTACTGGAGGGAAATCAGTTTGAAGAAAACCTTGATCCTCCATGAGAAGATTTTCAATTTGATCGGTCACTTCAACTAATGTTTTTATTTATAATATTATAAAAACAATTCTTATAAATGACGATTATATCATTTTCTTATCTGTAAATGATTAGGTAATCAGTTTGATAAGAGTTATGTTTTTATACGATAAAACAGAATGTTTATATTTTATGGAATTAATGAATTTTCTAAATAATTAATATTTGAATAAAATATTATTATCAAATTACTATTATGAATAGTAAACTAGTATATAATTTTTATGAAGTCAAATATAATTTTTATTTAGGTTTGATGTTTTTCTTAAAACATGTGAATTTTCAATAAAGGTCGGTTTTCATTTTAAAAGTGGAAATTCACATATTTATGAAATTATTTAGATAAAATGAATATTATTTTTAGAATCAAGACATAGAAATTATCCAATGGTAAATTTTTCATAATTTTAAGTGACGATTGAATTTTTGGGTAAAGATTAAATAACTTATAAATAAAATATGTGTTTTATGAAATCATAAAGACCACAAAATGATGTAATAAATACTATAATGGGTATTCTAGGCCCAATATATGTTTTCCAATTAAAATAATGTTATTTTAGATTTATTTTAAATATTTTATAATGCCTTAGTGAATCCTCTAATGTGTATAATATATTTTATGATTTTAAATTTATTTCCTTGAGGGTGTGACTCGCCTCCACATAAGAAAGGAAAATATTTCAATATTTTCAGACATTGAACTTATAAAATAATTTTTTCAACTTCTCTTTGAAAGACACTATGGGAAAAAACTATGGTAAGGTTTGTGGTTTTTAATATTTAATTATATAGATTCCAAAACCTATGTTTGTGAAATATTAAATAATTTCCCTCTTATTTCCCATATAAACCCACCCAATCTCCCACTTCTCTTCACTAAAAATCCTTGGAACACTTCCCTACTCTACCCTGGCCTCTCTAGTATCCTCCCAGGGCTCCCCAATCTCTCAATAATCCCCTATTCAACCTTTTTAAGTTAGACGCTCAAGTAAGGGATTCCTTTCCCTCTCATTTTTATCCAAGTTTTTGAGGTTATACCATTTTATTTTCAATTAAAAATGTAGGGGTATGATTTATAACCTCCACCATACTTACCTCCTTATGTTTTAATGATGATATTCCCCTTTAAATCTCATTAATTCCACTCATGTACAACCATTACGATGCTGAAATTGTGTAATGAGTTTCTCTCTTCTTAGTTCCATTCAAGAATTTATTATATATTATACATCTAAATTCCATTTCATATGTTGGGATATTATGTTTCATGATCCCCTTACTATTTATTTTATGTATAAATTATGAGAGATCCATTTATCTCTCATCAACCCAATTTATTAATTTCTATATGATGTCATTATGCTCCTGAAATTGCACCGCGATTTTCCAAGCCAAAATCAGTGTGTAGTGAATACCATACCCATTTCTCTATCAAAGATATTCACCTTTATGAACATATAATTATATAATAGTACTTAAATTATGCATTCCGAATTATTTTATCATGTAATAAATGATAATTTTGAATGAATCCATGTTATATGATCTATGTAGCACACTTAAGCATGATATTGAAATTATTATGAAGGGTGCACCCTAATAGCGCTCCAATGCATTGGGTAATGTATAGTATCATGATAAACCATGTGAAATGAGGTTTTACTCATTATAATTCATGTGAAATTATGGTTTACTCATGCTAAGTCATGCACAATGAGGCTTGTCTCATTCTAATACCATGTTGTATGTTGTTTCCACATTTCCATGTTTTGATAACCATGATATATCATGTCGTTATGTTCATGTTTCTATTGTGATCTATTGATATGCCTATTTCCTAACATGTATTTTATTCTTCATGTTATACTTTTTTTAGTCCCTTACTAGGATTTATAGATCACCCTTTTCTTATGTATATCCTTATGTTATCCCATGCAATGCTAAATACGAAGGAATGTTGTGTTCATGTAAAATAAGTTTTCAATAAAGATGTTGTATTTCATGTTTTAAGTTGTTATGTAATGTCACTAATTTCCCAAGACACAAGACCTCTCGATAATTTGAGTTGTCTTAAGTGAAAGTATATGTAATAAATCATTTTTAAGTGTGTAATAAAGAGCAAGTTTGTCATACCACCTTGGCTTCCCCGGCATAGAAGCTGTCTCCTCCCATGGATACCACCTCTAGCAGCTAGCAACTCCCATGGTCACTACAACCAGGTCGTGACCGCAACACATATGCTCAACCTCATGTGATGCCACCCTCTTCTCCTTGGTAATATAGTCTAGAGGATTCCACCACCGCTGGATCTCATTCCACCTCTCCCATTTGGGAATCTCGTCAGGATGAGTGTGCCCCTCCCTTTGGCGACATCCGATGAGGTCATCGTCACTTTGACAACCGCTGTCCCAGACATCCTGAGAGTCACTGGGAGCTACCTCTATTGGTAGTAGGTCTATCCATCATGAGTTTCCTATACTCCTACCTGGAAGTTTGGTTGGTACCACCTCCTCCAAGCCTCATTGGTTCATTGTTTTTACCTCCAGGAACCTACCTTTGACCACCAATGACTCTTCTTAGACCACTGGCCAATAAAAGGATGTCTTCATACCACATATCGGTGGGTGGAAACAACATTGGTTGCCCCCTTTTGTCAAATCATCCATTTCCCAGGCCAAGTCTAGCCATTTTGACTAGCCCTGCTATCAATCAGATCCCTACCGCGATGGTTATAGAAGATTTTGGGCTTACAATAACCCACTGTAAATTTCATTTTCCCCAATTTTGGATTTTTAGATCACTACTGTAGATTAAACTAGGTTCTGCCCACCTAGTATAGGATTTTACAAGCCTGTACGGGTCATCCCTACCAAGAACGGTCCATTGTGGGTTTTCCTAGCCCAGAACACCCCTAGATGGGGTCTGCACAGCCCATATGTAACTACACAGGGTCTTCCCAACCCACATTGGCCTTGTGCAGGTTTCCAGAGCCCAATTTATTTATTTATCTAGTCAAAATTAATTTTGTTAATTAATTTAATAAGAGTATTAAATAAATTTAATTAAAAATTAATTTTTGGTTTAAAAATTATAATTTTAATATTCTGTATAATTAATTTAATTTTGGGTATTAAATTAAATTAATTAATTAATCATTTTTTGTAATGAAAATTAAATTATTATCAGGGCCGAATAGAATTAAATTATTTTAGTTCAAATAATTCATGTTATTTAATAAATGAATTTGTATTTAAACTTATTGCAATTAATGTTTATCACACATTACTTTTACCCATTTTCCGGTCTTGAGCATTGATCGACCACGTATGTATGACTTAATTTATTAATTAATAAATTAATTAATTGCATGTGATGTATGTAATTAAATAAGAAAAATTTCACATCATTATTTTTTCTAATTTTATATGTATAAGAGACTACACATCCAATTTATGAATTTGTGTTTTGTACTCCCAAGATCCCCACTCTTATGTGTGAGTTTTTTTGTACCATGATGATGATTATGTAAGTCACAGACCACACCAAGTCGTGGTAAATTCTAGATGATAAGTGGACACAATGGGTGGGGGCGAGATGTATCATGAGTCAAGCTACGACTTAGGTATGATAACCTAACTCCTGGTTGATTGACTGATTTTAAATAGATCAAACAATATTATATTCTTAAGACTAGTAAGGTATTTTAATTTCCTTTATACATTTTTTTATTATTTTATGCATTTTAATGATAGTGGGAAACACATAAAATAATAAATAGTAAAATTCATAAATATGTGATGACTGGTTTTATATTAATGTTCATTTGTGAGTGTGACAACAAAGAATGAATATATCAATTTAAATAGATTACATCCGTTGGAAAATATAAAAAAACAAACCCTCAAAGAAATATTAAGTCTCAAACATCTTTCATCATTCAAATTTGAACAAAATTGAGTGTTCCAGGTGCTCATCAGCCAATGTTGAGGGGGGCTCCTATTACCATGGAGTTCTTATGAGAGTGATGGGTTGACTTAAATAAAATTGAAAAAAAATAAATTTTCAAAAAAATATTATTGAAAATTTATAGGAAAGTATTGAGTAAATAAAGTTTATGATTTAAGAATCTAGGACTTGACTCAACAGATCAAGGAACCGTGAGTTAATGCAGTTTCCCAGTCAAACATCCACCTTGAACTCTCCAAGTAGTGGCATAGACATAGCTGGTAGACTATGAGGGGAGGTTCAAGGAATATCTTCACTATAATAATCAAGAAATAGAGTACTTTGATTTTAGTATAGAGGTTTTCTAGAGTTTAATAATATAGTCGGATACATTTAATAATTAATTAATCAATAATGTTTAAATCGATAATCAATATAAAAGTTCAATCTGTTAGATTTTATTTTTGTAGAAAATGGAAAGTAATACCAAAATACATACTACCATATTTATTGAAAATACTCAATTTCCTATACATAATGAGTTTCCAAATATTAGTACAGGTGCTTGTGAACAATACTACAATACAGGAAATTCAAGGTGCTAGTGTCCCCAACACCAGTTAACCCACCTCAGAAAGAGAGGGTGAGAAAAAATGATTACAAGAGACTCATGTATGGAACATATGATGGTTATGTCATAATTTAATAATAAATGTTCAATGTGAGTTTTGGACACTACATAAGAACATAGATGATATTAGATGTAGTCTCATCTCTTAGAAGCTTACAATGAGAAAGATAAATGCATATATTAATATGTGATCATTTTAATGGATATGTGTATATTGAAAGATGAATCATGATCTTTCAATGGACCCCTTTATAATATAATTTTCACCCATTTAATCTAGTTTCTTTTAAGATAAAAAAATGAAAAGTATGGAGAAAACACTTCATTTCCTTATGAGTAATGTTCACTAAGAAAATAATAACATTAAAGAAAGATTAATCATTAATTCTTATGGTGAAAAAGTTTAATGAAAAGTTGAAAAGTCCAATGTAAAGAATGAATCTAAAGGCACCTTTGCAATTTACTACAAATAAATGAGTTTTTTTTATCATACATGAGGTTATTTTCTTCAAATATCAAGAAATACAATGGAATTTTAAATTCTATAAAATTAATTAAAGAATAAAGTAATTGATTATTTTTTAGGTATATTCATCATTACATATAATTATTATATTATAATAATTTGATATTAAATAAAATATTCCAATAAAAAATATATATTTAAATTTAATAACCAAGTATGTATAGAAACATTACTAGAAATAAGGTGTGTACCTAAGAGGATGAGAAAGGGTGGTTCCAAAGTTATCAGTGAGAAGAAAACTTCTAATTTCCAATTGAATGGTTCTAGTTTAACTCTTATTGAGTATTACCCAAAAAATTATGTTACTTGTCCTTTGGAAACAATGAGAAATTATTACTGTTTAGGAATAAATTTTTTTTATGGTGTTTAATACTCATCCAATAATCCAGTAATGATTTAATCATAGGTAATACATGATGAATATATAATGTATAACTTATATATGAATTTGTGGCAAGATAATATTTTTTCAAGTAAAACTATGTGGACATCAAGGATATACCCAATATTTTATTTATACTTAGTTGATCTAAACAAATCAGTCAGTATTGTTGTATATTAATTTTTAGTTAGGATAATGAAAAGTTTAGAAATAAGGTTACGCCACAAAGATTTCATAATTAGGTCAACTAGAGAGCATGAACTATTCCACATGTAATCTATTTGTAAATATACTTCATTAGATCCCTTTAAGTTCTTATTAAGGAATGTGAATGTGAAGTACAGTATATGCATGATCATAAGATATGAGTTGCTTTGGGTTGACGTGCTAAATAATATATAGACCAAGCATTCATTGATCATCAAAATGTTTCATGGAGTAATTCCTAAATGCACATTACCATATCCACATCAATGTTTTAATTTCATAAGGAGGATCGATGATGAGTCTTACATGTTAACATTTATTAAAAAAAATATAGCATGGATAAATTACGAAAAGCACATTTCTTTATAAAAATCAGAGACATGATATTGGTAAAAGGGGAATCAATTTTTCAGACTAATAATCATTTCATAAACATCCATTATTTTCAAAAAATGTATTAAAAATAATATAGTTTTCCAATAAAAAATCCAACTATTTTGAAAAAATAGATATCATATGGGTTATATTATGATATAAATCCATTATATCATAATAACATGTGTTTTGTTGCAAAGTGTTTGATAGGATATAGAAAAAAATGCATCAAGAAAACACAATGTGCATTTAAAGTAATTATCTTAAAAGTTTCTTAGAATATTACAAAAATACCTATGATAGTTTAGTTATAGTCAAGTGATAGAACAAATTTGTATAAAAGGGTGTACATATCATCTTGAGATAGTGGGTGAAATATTGATTTGGTTTTAGTCAATGTCGGAGATGCACAAGTATTTGGTATAGAACTAGTTCCACAAGAGGTGTGGAAGAGGAATGTTTTAGAGACACATACCGTGTAGGAAGTTTGGAACTATAGTGATGGTTTTATATTCACCACGACCAGTGATGCATTATTCAGTGGGAATAATGATTTATATAAGTAAGTAGAATATGGAATTTAGCTAAAATTTACATGATTAATTAAAATTCAATAATGGATTCCTTGAATTAATGTACAGTGGGTTTATAATTTTGAATACTATGGTGGGTATTAAAGTGAGACTTTACATGGATGGTATAATCATGGTACCAATAAGTATTGATTGTTTATACTAAGTCACTATTCCTAAATCCATTATAATTATAATTTTTATAGATTTGTTATATCATCATTTTATTGAGCATTGGATGTTAAGACCACCAATCATGGAAGGTTTCTATACTACACAACCAAAAAGGGATGATGACATCAAAAAATTCCAATAACTGGTGAAAGTTACTGAAATCTAGTTTAAGATAAAAGTAAGAAACAAGATAAAAAATATTCATTTGTAATGATTCAATGGCATGTGTTTACAAGAGGTTAGTGGTAGAACCAATAGATTTCCAAGTGAAATATGTATGTTAATATATAAAAAATAGCTATTATTACTATCGTTAGTTAAGACCAGGATGGAAGAAAAACTCCACAGATTGAATTAAAATAGAGATCTAAGTTCTAGGGAACAAGATCTATTGAGGTAGATCTAACAATTTTTTAGACCTGTTAAATTATACATATACTAACAGGGTATTGAAAAATAAAAGCCGAAAAAATTTGAGATAAAATTGTTACCAATGTCACATGGAATAAATCTATATAAGAATACATTTAGGGGAATAGAAGGATATTAATGTAATGATTTTAATTCCACATCTTTCTGCGGTGGATTAATCATGTATTCCATGATAGTAAAATAAATGATATTGAAAAAAATAAAATTTATGATAGTAAAATATCAATTATATCCAAGATAATTGAATGTGAAGAAGTTAAAACTATTTGATTGTACTTGAGAAAGTACAAAATATTTGTACCTGGTATGTAGACAAAAAGAGATAATAGTTATTAAAGGGGATACAAACTAGTATTCCTTGGATAAATGTGATCTAATATTGCAGTTAGGATAAGGTAATCAGCAAGACAATATCATACATGCAGGTGTAGCCATACCTAAAAATAATGAGTATGTTGTAACTTCTAAGGCAGCTAAGTAAGTAGTGTAGATTACACAACAATTTTTCCCAGTTCTTGGAATCACACCTAGTAATTAAAGTTTTATCATTATTATAATATGAATACTAGTACTAGCCAATATGTGAAGTTTAGATAGTGGAAAAACGATATCTACTTAGGGTTTACATCTCATAATAAGTTTTACACAAGGAGGTGGGGTTATACAAAAAATAATAGCCATGAAGTAGAGACATGGAAGACGTAAAAACTAAATCCATGACTCAGTAGAAACATGATCTTAATCATGTGAGAGATAACAAGGATGATTAGAAAGTTGGATCTAGTGAATGTGGGAGTGTTATAATAGTCATTTCTTTAGACCGACTAAAAAGTACTTTTGATTACCATACCATGTATACAATGAGTTATGCATGATATACACTTATCATTATAGTTTATATATCTCTATGTCCACTATTTAAATGGTTATGTTGATATATTATTTGTCTTATCAAAATGTTATAAATGATCCTAGGCTATAATGAGAACCTTTATATACTATGAAATTAATCATAAATATATATCCTATGGTCAAGATGCATCATACTGACTGGACACAGTTGATGTATGACTATCAGGTTCTGGGGGATCATTAGTATTGATACTTCTTCTCATTAATTTTTCACTTTGAGATCTCTAGTAGGTAATATCATTAGTACAAAAACTTCAATAGGAACACCACATGTTTTAGGTGTTATTAGTTGTTTCTATCTATGGACATGTATATTGGTCTCTTAAATTGAGGTCATTATTTTAATAACCAGAACTTTTTAATAATATTTGTTTCATAAATTTGTGTGTTATTTCATTTTATACTCAAAAAAACTATATACATAAATTAAAGAAGTGAGTATCATTAAAATGATACAACTAGGTTTCGACTGTTATATGACTGTTGGAAACTAAACTCTTAACGTTAAAATTATTGTTTATAAATATAAGTGATATTGGTTAATTAATACAGAAAAAATAGTTGATGACCTCATCTAGTAGACTCGGGCCGTACGAAGCCCATCTGTCTGAGCTTGGGAAGGAGGTGGCTTCACCGAGCTTTGATCTAGACCAAACACAATCCGAACTTTAACATGTGAAGCTTGAACAGAATCACATATGGGAGAAGTTCAAGATGATATAAATCACTACTCGGGTAATGTTGTCCGAGCCACCCCGAGATTCTATCACCCTAACACATCTTACACTTTGGTCCTATACTGGTGTTATAAGGGGCTATGTAATGAGGCCTTAGATACTTTTTGTAATCCCTTGGTATAAAGAAAATTGTTATTTCTTATTATGGTAATTTTTGGGATTTTTAAATGTCTGGATAAATGTAGGATGAAGTTCTATATTATTGATGAATTTTGGAAAAAGGGGTATTTTAAAATATTTTTGTAAACTTTAAATAATTAATAATTTGAAATGATTTTCAGAAAATGGTCTTCTACAATTGTGACCAGTAAAAAATTTAGAGTCTAATAAGATCAACTTAATTTTTAGTGAATAGTAAAGTATGAATATTAATATACCCTTATGAATATTTATGAATAGTAAATCAGCCAAAAAAATAGAAACTTCACCCGTGAATGTATTAATATAATTTAGACATCTTTAAAGTGAAAAAATGGTCATAATATAAGAATTGGTATTTTTGTATGTCATAAATATTTTATTTATAATATTATAATTAATTTATTAATTTAAAATGAAAATTTATTTTCATAAAATGTAATCACAAATTTTTACTTTATTTTCTTATGGTTATGTGATAATTTTATGGGACCTTGATTACTTTTTCATGGTGCTACAAAATAAGTTATAGTTTTAGAGTTGTTTTTTTGAATAAATAATGATTTTATTTTAAAATTAAATTAAAAATATTTAAAAAATATTATTTTCATAAAATGGAGTTAATTTTTGAATCCAGGTCATCGATATTAGGTTAGGGTAAATTTTTGGGATTTTTCTGAAATAGTTGAATTTTCGGTGAATAGTAAAAATACAGTTTTGAGTTTCGGGTGTTTAATGACATCATTGATGATATAATCATGATGTAATAAATCTGGTAGACTTGTGAATAATAAGATATGTTATGAGGTGTCCCAAGTGGACAATACCATGGAA
This sequence comes from Viscum album, assembly GCA_963277665.1. Taxonomy (NCBI): domain Eukaryota; kingdom Viridiplantae; phylum Streptophyta; class Magnoliopsida; order Santalales; family Viscaceae; genus Viscum; species Viscum album. The sequence continues at coordinate 626,703,942 of OY728132.1, forward strand.
AAATACCGTGGGCAAGCCCATGGTTTTGCAAATACCACCGATGAGGTGTCCCTTGAAAATTAATTAAATATTCACTCTATTTCCCTATAAATACCAAGCCATTGCCTCATTAATTTCATTCAAAAATCCACTTAAACAAATCTTGGGTTTTTCTACCTCCCAAGAAGTCCTCTCAAGGTGCCATCAAGCCCCCTAAGGCCCCAACCTTTGAGCTTTCAAAGATACTCTTCAAGGTAAGGAAATCTTTCACCCTCCTCTTTTTAGTCATGATTTTATTTATGTTATGTCTTCTAGTTTCCATCTTATTTTGTGGGGGTATGTTTTTATATATTATTATTAATATAAATTTCATTTCCAAATGTGAATATACCCTTTCCACTCCCATCAATTTATTTTCTGAATTTTTTTTGTGACGCCGTTAGGCTGTCGAATTTTTCATAAAAGAAATAACGTCTTCTCTTTTCTTTCATGTTTTATTTTCATATGTTATGTACTTAAAATATCCATAACATAATATTATTATGTACCCATAATGTATTATGAATTATTTATGATTTTTTACCCTTTTCCCCTCTCTTTTTAATGTTTTCTAAAATGATGTTATGTAGTCGTTATGCTGCAGAATTTTCATCTCAAAATCTCTCTCTTTTTCTCAAGAAATTATCTTGTATTATTTATGTGGATACCCAAATCTATTTTAATTTCCAGGTGTATTAATTAATACAAAAACTTTATCTATTTTATTATGTAATTTACATACATTTAACCCTCACTCCCTTCCATGGGATATAAATGACATAATGATCTTATTTTTAAGTACTTTTTAAACGTCACAATTTTGACATGAAACCCATTTCTTTGATTTTATTTGGGTTATTTATGAAATGTTTTATTATGATATATGTGAATCACATGAAAATAATTACATATTAAGGGTTCAACCTTATATCTCTCCAATGAATTGGGTAAATAATTAATCTCTAGAGATGACAAGTTTCACGATACCTTGGTGAATAACCTTAGTAATGTTTCTTTGACACCTTGGGAATGAACCTTGGTTATATGTTGATGAATGTCTAAATGAAATATTGTAGACACATATTCAAGTTTTAATTCATGTTCTTTTTATTATTATATGACTTTTTTTCCATTTCTCATGTCTTGTGATTTTCATCAAGTACTTATTGATATCACAAGTGAACTGATTCCCTTAATTTCCTTACTGGGCCTTCTGCTCACCCTTTCCTTTGATGTATGTCTCCAGGTTATGATATGAAGAAATTGTACTTAGGATGAACTTATTATGAAGCTTTACAAGGAGATTATAATAATGTTTTATGTTGTTTTCATGTTTTATGTTCTTGATTTCCAAGACACTATACTTTAATGATCCTCTGTTTGTAAAATGTAATGAAAAGTTATGTAATATAAAGGTGGGATTCCATAGTTGGTATCAAAGTAAAGTTTAGTTATTTATAGAAATTAGGCTATAAATACTATATTAATAATAGTATAGAAAAGTTTAAATGTAGGAAAAATTCTTGGTATTTTGGTGAGTATTGAGTAAGTGGTTTATCAAGCAAATAAATCCATGTCTGGATATGAGAAGGTAGAGGCAGCTCTAGCATAGATGTACCTAGGAGTGAAAAATATGACAAGGATTTTTGGGCTTGACCCGGGGTATCCTGGTACATGACAACGGGCCTTAATTCAGTCTTGGTTTTTACACTCCTGGGGGATATGTTTGGTTAATCATAAGCTTTTTATGAATCACTATGAGGGATTTATAGAGATATGTAATTGTTTTAAGCATGAATTTTTAAGACAAAAAATCCTTTATGGTTAAAAGATTTGTAAATAAAATAAGTTTATCACTAAGGTTTTATTCTTTTAGAAAATGGAGGGAAATAGGAGAAACCATTCAAATGGTGACCGCAATGGACCATGTGCTGAAAACCCTCCAATGGAAGCCAGAATGGAAACATTCATGCGAATGATGAACCAATTGACTCATGTTATGGGAAATAACTTGAATCAAATTGAGAGACTGATCTCACTGCAAAGGTAAAAAATTTCTATTAAATCCATTATGTGTCAACGACCACTAACCTTTAGTAGATCTACTGACCCATTGATTGTTGAACAGTGGATCAGCTCTATTGAGAAGATCTTTTCTGTGCTCTACTGTTAGAGTAAGAGAAGGCCACCCTAGCTATCTATCACTTAGAGGGTGAAGATGATCAGTGGTGGGAACTGATTAAAAATATCAGGCCAAGAGTAGAGGTTGAAGATATGGAGTGGGAAGAGTTTAGGGGGGTCTTCTTTAGAAAGTATTTCCCTCGATCGATGAGAACAAGAATGGAGAAGGAGTTTCTCAATCTGAAGTAGAAGGAGAATGAATATGTGTGAAGCTACGAGATGAACTTCACAAGGCTTTCACATTACACCTCTAGATTTTTCATGGATACAAATGGTAAGGTTGATAGATTCTTTGGTGGACTGAGACCTCGTCTGCGGAAGAATCTAGGAAACTGAGATTATGACAACTATGAGGAGATCGTGCAAAGTGAGATGAAAGTAGAAGTGAATTTTGGTGAGATGAAATGGTCTCATAAATCAAATGACAAGAAAAGATCGATGGAGACAAGAATAGGGAGGATATTCGATCAGGGAAGAGGAGGAAAGCAAGTACAACGTCCCACATGTAATAAATGTGGGAAGAAGAAATCAAGGAACTGCCTGGTCAAGAGAGGCAAGTGCTACAAGTGTGGTAGAGATGGCCACATTGCACGGAATTGTCGTAGCGGGGTGAAGCCACAACTTCCCAACACTAACGACAAAGGTAAGATAGTATAGGAACTACCTGATGTCAAATGCTATAAGTGTGTAAAAATTGGGAACTTTTCCAATCATAGTACTAATCTGCGGGTAGTGGAGGGGAATCACCATCAACCTTAGAAATGACCAAGGGAACAAGGTCGTACTTTTTCAATCACTATGACTGAAGTTGTATCTCCAAATGATGTGGTGGAAGGTACTCTTGTTGTTCTCTCAAAGATGTAAAGTACTTTGTTTGATTCTAGTTCTACACATTCCATTATTTTTTCAAAGTTATCAAAGAATTTAGAATAAACCCATGATTTTCTAAAAGTAGAGTTATTTGTCAAGACACATGTTGGGATTATCCAATCATCTTCAGTGTTTAGAAACTCTAGTATTTACTTTAGTGAGAACAATCTTATCGCAAATCTAGTAGTCATTAACATGATGGAATTCGAAATTATACTAGGGATGTACTGGCTCTCAAAGTATAATGCTAAGATCAAATGCAGAAGCAAGGAAATCTCAGTTGTCTTGAATAGAAAACCTATAGTTATCTTCCATGGAGAGATATCTCAACCTGATATTTGTCTAGAAGAACCTCCTAAATCCTTATTTATGGAGTTGATCAATGAAAAAGAAGAAATAAATGAGAGTTTGAGGATAGAAAATGTCCCCATTGTCCAGGAATACATTTATGTATTTACTGAGGAGTTACTCAGACCTCCCCCAGAAAGAGAGGTAGAGTTCTCCATTGAACTCGTACCTGGGTTTGATCCGATATCTAATACCCCCTATAAGATGGAAAATGTGGAGCTAAAAAAATTAAAGAAAAAACTCCAAGATCATTTGGAGAAGGGGTTTATCCAACTAAGTGTGTCTCCTTGGGGAGAACATATTCTCTTCGTGAAGAAGAAGGATGGATTGATGTGGATATGCATTGATTATAAATAACTGAATGAGATCACAATGAAGAAAAAATACCCTCTTCCAAGAATTGATTACTTATTTGACCAAATTCATGGGGTTAAATTCTTTTCTAAGATTGCTCTTCGATCTGGTTATCATCAATTAAGGGTGAAGACAGAAGATATTCAAAAAACTACCTTCTGATTAAGATATGGGCATTATGAGTTTGTTGTTATGCCCTTCGGACTGACTAATTCACCTGATATTTTTATTGATTTGATGAATTGAGTCTTTAAGGACTACCTTGATAACTTTATAGTAGTTTTTATTGATTATATTATGATATATTCCAAAAGTAGCGAGGAGCATAAGGATCGTCTAAGGGGTATTTGGAAAACTCCATGTAAGGAAAGGATTTTTGGAAAGTTCATCAAATGTGAATTCTTGTTGCAACAAGTTGATTTCTTGGGGCACATTGTAACCAATGAAGGAACTATAGTTGACCCCACAAAGACAAAAGTTGTAGAGGAGTAGCCTCAACCTACAATAATAACTGAGATTTGTAGTTTCCTTGGTTTAGTTGGATATTATAGGCAGTTTTTGGAGAACTTTTCACGACTTTCTAATCCATTAACCAAGTTAACTCGAAAAGGGGTCAAGTTCATTTGGACAAAGGAGTATGAGGAAAGATTCTAAGAGCTGAAGAAGAAATTGGTTACTACACCCATGTTAACTCTTCCCTCAAGTGGGATTAATTATTTTTAGTGATACATCTCTGAATGGTATTGGGTGCATCCTCATAAAAAATTACAAAGTCATTATTTAGGAATCTCGAAAGTTGAAGACTCATGAGAAGAACTATCCTACGCATGATTTGGAGCTGGCTGTGGTCATTTTTGCTCTGGAGATATGGAGGTACTATCTTTATGGGGGAGAAATGTGATATATACATAGACCATCAAAGTTTAAAGTATATTTTCACACAAAAGGAATTGAACATGAGGAAGATGTGATGGTTGGAAATTATCAAACATTATGACTGTTCAATTCATTATCATCTTGTAAGAGCAAACAAAGTCACTGATGCATTAAGTAGGAAAGACCCATTAGTTATTTCCATGATGAGGATTCAAAGAGATCCTTTGATCAATGACCTATTAAAGTTGGAAATGGGAATTATAAGAAGAGAGACATCATCAACCCTAACCCAAATGATTTCTCATCCGTTATTACAAGAGAAGATCAAGAAAGCTCAGAAAGAAGATCTTTGTTACAGAAGAATTTTGAGGCTGTGAAGGATGGGAAGTTTCATGAGTTCAATATTGATCAAGAAGGTGTACTAAAATTTTGTACAAGACTATGTGTTCCATCTATTCCAGAAATAAAGAAGGATATGATGGGCGAAGCTCATAGATTTACCTTTTCTATACATCCTGGAAGCACAAAAATGTATAGGGACCTTCGTGATCATTATTGGTGGGATAATATGAAAAAGGGAGATTTATGACTACAATCAAGGTGTCTGGTATGTCAGAAAGTAAAGGTAGAGAGACAAATTCCTAAAGGGGTAATGCAACCACTACCCATACCAGAATGAAACTGGGATAATATCACTATGGACTTCGTCATTGGTCTCCCAAGAACTTCCAAGGGAAAAAATGTGATATGGGTTATTGTGGACCATCTCACCAAGACTTCCCATCTTATCTCCATTTGGGAAGATTTATCTCTTGATCAACTTTCCAGGATTTATGTGAAGGAAGTGGTAAGGATGCATGGAGTTTCACTTTCTATCGTATCTGATCACGATACAAGGTTCACATCAAAATTCTAGAGATGTCTTCAACATGCTCTGAGCACTGGATTGAATTTCCGTACAACCTATCACTCCCAAACTGATGGCCAATCTAAAAGGACTATTCAAACACTTGAGGATATGCTGAGAACATGTTCAATGGAATTTAAATGTGGATAATATCAACATATCCCTTTAGTTGAGTTCTCTTACAACAACAACTTCCACTCAAGCATTCCAATGGCACGCTATGAAGCTCTATATGGTAAGTGGTGTAAAAATCTCACTTTTTGGCTTGAATCAGGTGAGAGAAAGATTCTTGGGCCGTATCTTGTGTAAGAGATGATAGACAAATTCCATGCCATCCAACAACACATTAAGGATGCTTAGAGTCGGAAAAAGAGCTATACCAACAACCGTCGAAGGGACTTGGAGTTTGATGTTGGTGATAAAGTTTTTCTTTGAATTTCTCATTAGAAGAGAGTCATGAGGTTTGGGAAAAAGGGAATATTATCCCTAGGTACATTGTCCCCTATGAAATCCTTGATCGCATAGGAGTAGTGGCCTATCGGCTTGAACTTCATCCATATATAGCACAAGTTCATGATGTCTTCCATGTATCCCTCTTGAGGAACTACATAACATACCCTTCATATGTACTAAATCCAGAGGTGGTACAACCAGAACATGACTTTTCTTATGAGGAGCAGCTGGTGGAGATCTTGAATCGTAGGGACAAGGTTCTACACAACAAGAATACCCACCTTGTTAAGTCGTTTTGGAGGAACCAGAAATTTGAAGAAGCCACATGGGAACCATAGTCTATGAGACAGAATTACCCACACCTTTTCTCTTCTGAGGGTACGAGTTAAAATTTTGGGGATGAAATTTCTTAAGGGGGGTGGGGGGAGAATGTAACGACCCAAACTTTTTAATAATATTTGTTTCCTAAATTTTTGTGTTATTTCATTTTATACTTAACAAAACTATATCCTTTAAGTAATGAAGTGAGTATAATTAAAATGATACCACTGGGTTTCGACTGTTATATGACCATTGGTCAATATGACCATTGGAAACTACACTCTTAATGTTATTATTATTGTTTATAAATACAAGTTATCTTGGTTAATTAATATAGAAAGAAGAGTCTATGGCCTCATCCAGTAGACTCGGTCCGTACGAAGCCCATATGTCCAAGCTTGGGAAGGAGGTGGCTTCATTGGGCTTTGCTCTGGACCAAGCACAAGCCAAAATTCAACATGTGAAGCTTGAACGGAATCTCTTACAGGATAAGTTCAAGCTGATAGAAATCACTACTCAGGAAATGTTGTCAAAGTCACCCCAAGATTCTATCACCATACCACATCTTTCACTTTGGCCCTATGCAGGTGTTATAAGGGGATATGTAAGGAGGCCTTAGATAATTTTTGTAATCCCTTGGCATAAATAAAATTTTTATTTATTATTATGGTAAATTTTTTGATTTTCAAATGTCCGGATAAATTTAGGATGAAGTTCCATATTATTGATGTATTTTAGAAAAAGGGGTATTTTAAAATATTTTTTAAAACATTAAATAATTAATAACGTGAAATGATTTTCAGAAAATGGTCTTCTACAATTGTGACTAGTAAGAAATTTTGAGTCTAATAAGATCAATTTAATTTTTGGTGAATCGTAAAGTATGAATAGTAATATACCCTTATGAATATTAATGAATTGTAAATCGGCCAAAAAAATAGAAACTTCACCCATGAATGTATAAATACAATTTAGTTATCTTAAAAGTGAAAAAATGGTCATAATATAAGTATTGGTATTTTTGTATTCCATAAATATTTTATTTACAATTTTATAATTATTTTTATAATTTAAAATGAAAATTTATTTTCATAAAATGTAATCATAAATTGTTACTTTATTGTCTTATGGTTATACAATAATTTTATGGGACCTTGATTACTTTTTCAAGGTTCTACAAAATAAGTTAAATTAATTATAATTTTATTTAAAAATATAATTTAAAAAATTTAAAAAATTATTTTCTTAAAATGGAGTTCATTTTCTAATTCAGTGCATCAATATTAGGTTAGGGTAAATTTTTGGTATTTTTCTGAAACAGTTGAATTTCTGGTGAATAGTAAAAATGCAGTTTTGAGTTTCGGGTGATTAATGACATCATTAATAATGTAATCATGATGTAATAAATCTTTTCAAAATTTGAATAAGAATATTTGTTATTAGGTGTCTTAAGTGGACAATACCATGGGAAAATACCATGGTCAAGCCCATGGTTTTGGAAATACCACTGATGAGGTGTCCCTTGAAAATTAATTAAATATTTCTTCTCTTTCCCTATAAATACCAAGCCATTACCTCATTCATTTCATTCCAAACTCCTCCTAAACAAATCTCTAGTGTTTATACCTCCCACTTAGTCCTCTAAAGGCACCCTCAATCCCCCCAAGGTCCCAACCTTCGAGCTTTCGAAGATACTCTTCAAGGTAAGGGAACCTTTCACCCTCCTCTTTTTAGTCATGATTTCCATTATGTCAAGTCTTCTAGTTTCCATATTCTTATTTGAGGGTATGTTATTATATATTATTATTACTTTAAATTTCATGTAAAAATGATGAGAGACCCTTTCCTCTCTCATCAATTTATTTTTTGATTTTTTTGCGACGTCGTTAGGCTGCCAAAATTTTCTTAAAAGAAATAATGTCTTCTCTTTTCTTTCATGTTTTCTTTTAATGTGGTATGTAATTCAAATATCCATACCATGATCTTATTATGTACCCATAATGTATTATGAATTATTTATGATTGGTTGACCCTTTTCCCCTCTCTTTTTAATGTTTTATAAAATGAGTTATGTAGCCGTTATGCTGCAGAATTTTCATCTCAAAAATATCTCTTTTTCTCAAGAAATTATCTTGTATTATTTTTGTGGATAACCAAATCTATTTTCATTTTCAGGGGTATTCATAAATAAATATAATTTATCTATTTGATTTTGGAATTGACATACATATATCCCTCACTCCCTTTCTATGGGTTATAAATGACATAATGATCTTATTTTTAAGTACTTTTTAAACGTCATGATTTTGACATGAAACCCATTTCTTTGATTCTATTTGGGTTATTTATGAAATGTTTGATTATGATATATGTGGATCACATTAAAATAAATACATATTAAGTGTTCACCATTATATCACTCCAATGCATTGGGTAAATAATTAATCTCTAGAGATGACAAGTTTCACGATACCTTGGCGAATGACCTTGGTAATGTTTTTATGACACCTTGGGAATAAACCTTGGTGATATGTTCATGAATGTATAAATTAATTATTGTAGAAACATATTCAAGTTGTGATTCGTGTTCTTTTTTATTATGATATGACTCTTTTTCCATTGCTCATGTCTTGGGGTTTTTATCAAGTTCTTTTTGATATCACAAGTTAGCTGATTCCCTTGATTTCCTTACTAGGTCTTCTGCTCACCCTTTCCTTTGATGTATGTCTCCCGGTTATGAGATAAAGCAATTGTAATTAGTATGAACTTATGATGAAGCCTTACAAGTGGATTAGAAGAATTTTTTATGCTATTTTCATGTTTTCTGTTTCTAATTTCCAAGACACTGGACTTTAAATATCTCTTATTTGTAAAATGTAATGAAAAGGTATGTAATATAAAGGTGGGATTCCATAATTATAAATGTGCTATATTTTATTCTGTAATTTTATGGAAGTAAAAAACCATGATAATGAAACCATAAAAAGGTATCTTATGTTAGGTGCATCATTGGTGTTATGGAATTTGTTGAATGGTCAAGATAGATTTTTCCATTTCAAAGTTGAGCAAGTAATATCTCAATCCTAGATAATCAACATGGTAGTACCTTCATAAATCCTTTTACAAGGCAGTGAGTAGAAATTCAGTTCATTTAGATCAAAAAATAATAAATCTATATAGGATGATGACATAAGTGTGCATCCTACTTTATGAGATATCCAAATACAAAGAGATTATATTACATAGTACGTGTTCATAGGTTAGTTGTCATTACTATAACAATAACTTATCTCTTGAGGAGACATGATGGGTTGATAGACTCTACTCTTAGTCTATGAATACTATTCACTTATATTGAGATAAGGGCCTAGAGGTTCACACACTATAGATTATTATAGAATCTTCCTTATTTTAGTTCATCATATTTATTTATTTTTTACTTATTTAATGTGAATTTTACTTCTAGGGGTCGGGGAACCCTTTCCAGGTAATTGAGAATCCCACTATATAAGCATGCGAGAGTCTCAATTCCATGATTCTATTTATTCATTTGTAATGATAACTTATTTCTCCTATCACTTTCTAGAGATATAAAGTATCTCTATGAGAGATTGATCCAAGAACGCCTTCAATAGATTAAAAGAACATATTGAGGTGATCGTCACGACACTAAAGGATTTATCAAAGATCCTCTCTAGAACCTGAAATTTTATAAATGGTGAGTTTGATGATTCTTGGAGCATGTGTGGATGATCTAGATAAGATTTTCTTTGGATTCTTAAAGCAATGATCAACCGAAACTAGCTACAATCGAATGTGCTTTCAAATCGAATGACGTACTTGTTTATTTGTTTTTCTATTCATATTAAATTTACATGAGATCCTTGAACCTCAATTGGGGAACATATCACCATAAACGACAAGTTTTGTCATTCCAGTTATGAATTTTTTTAATCTGTAACCCATCAGCTTCAACTTTTCACCCCTGTACCAACATATAGAACAAACCAAAGTGTTAAGGATCAAATGGTATTTATAAGGTATAAAATATATAATAACCATTTTATATATTAAAGAAATAATCCTGAAGTTATAATATATATGTTTATGATACAATGAAATCATTACATTTTATTGAAAAATGGAGATGAATCTTGTGTATATAATTATTCTAGTGGGAGAATTTTCACATTTCTAGAATTATTATTTGGATGACATAATACTCTTGTGGAATGGTATCTCTGGATTAAATTTTATAATAGAGTGGTTTGGAAAAATAATTTTCAACAAAGGAATGGGTAAATTATCCTACATACTATGTATGAATATCTGTTGAGATAGTCATAAAGTTTACTTGGTCTGATTTAGAATATATATATCAGTAAATACTAATGTGGTTAATAATATATTTATCTAAGAAAGGGTTTATATTAATGTTACAAGGTATGAATATTATAAAGTTTTAATTTCCTTCCACTGATATAGAAATTAAATTCATAAATAAATTTTCTTATGATTCATCAATAGGGTTAATCAAGCACACAAAATTGTATACTTAACCCAATGTATCATAAATTTTGAGAATAAAAATTAGGTACTAGTCAAATTTTGGTGAAAATAACTATATTTCTATGTAGAATAATATTATATATTTAAAAATTTACAAGGATGGTCCCATGGATATATTTTATCTATGATACTCATTTATATTTTGAAGGATCCCTCCCATTAAGATATAGGGTTTCATTTCTCATTATCCTACTTCAGTTTTTATTCCCATCCTTTTCACTTTCGGGCTTCCTCCATGCTACCTGGTGATCAATGGGTTCTTTTCCTAATTTTTATTTGAGTTTTACTTACATATTATTATATGTTTAGTGTTGATTATTTCTCTATATTTACAGTTTCTTAGGTTAGAATTTATAAATGGATACTTTCCCTTTAACTCTTCACCCCACTCCTTACTAGGATTTGCTTCATACCTCTCTCACTTTTTTGAATGTCTCATAATTTTTTCATTATATTTTTTTCATTATTGTTTATATATTGTTTCAGTAGTGTTGGAACTAGAAAATGTGTTTCACACACTTTTCCATGGAATCCATGATGCGGTTCTTGCTCAGGTGGAACAACATAAGTTTAGATATAAAAGTACCTTCACGCATAAAGAAAATTTGAATGGGATCTCTATATACTGCATAATTTATCATGCATAATGGAATGGATATTCTTAAAAAAAATCCTATTCTGGAGATGTTTCGGTGATATCCTCTCACAAGGATTTGGCCATGTATTTCATCTGTTTCTAAATAAAATGGGTTTCAAAACCATAAAAACCATTTTGAGGGAATTTTAGAAGCTTTTTCTCAGATTTTTTTGTTAGGGGACCCCATAGAAATAAGAGTAGGTAATTTTAAGGGATTTTATTTTACAAATCATGGAGCTAAAATTTACTTATGGATCAAAAGTTATGGCAGTTTGAAGTTGTAAATTTTTTTTCCGAAATTCCAGTTCTGTGCCAAGGTGAAACATTCCCATGTACACTTTTCTTGCACGTTTTAATTCACCATAATCTATTATTCATGACCTAGTGTTCCTATGAATTCAGCCTAGTTTTCCTATGCTCACACTCTATCCTCCTTTGAGTGGACTACTATCATTTATGCATCACATGCCCATGAAACCTATTCTAAGTGCCATGACCTACCCCCCTCAATCTATAAATAGACCCCCATGGATCTAATTTTTTACACACATATATGTAAAATGAATTGAATTTTGAATCACCATGAACCAATATATTCGTTTCAGAAAACTCTTTGGTCTAATATTAAGGGGGAAAATTCCATGTGGGTGAAACACTATTATGTCATGCACTCTAATCACCCTAGAGATATTGTACTAGGGAACCTACACCCTAGTCACCTAGGGTAACTACACTATTTTTACACAAACCATAGAAATCTTGGGAATAAGAATAATAAGGCACCATGTTCCCTAGTCATCCTTGATGTATCCTATTAGGGAGAAACTTCACCATGGCCGTGAATAAGGTGAAACATTTACATACCATCACACTAGGGAGATCCTTAAACCATTCCCCCACACTAGGTTGATCATTATCCAAAGCCCCTATATTGGGTTGATCTTTTTCCTAGGCTCCCCACACTTGGGGGAACCATTTACCAAGTCTCTATACTGTGGAAAACCATCACCCAGACCTCCATACTAGGGTGAGAAATCTCCCAAAACACCATACTAGGGAGAACCTTAAACCAGGTTTCTATAAATTATATCTACCTCTCCTAAGGTTTATAATTTAGTTCCACTCACCCTAGTCCCAAAAATAAGGTTCCCACTTTTCATAATCCTACATACTTGCGTTCCCCTTCATCTAAATCACCTACCAAGGTGCCCCATTTTCCCTTGTCACCAACCTGTGAACTTATTCACATGGGCCTCCTACTATAAATAATCACCAACCATATCCTCTCATCACTAGTTATATATAGTAAAGAATACTCATTTGGGTACCCAATGCACAATCCCCACTCCATCACTTGTTATTGCCCATTTGATGACACAAGATTTTTTATTGAATGATATTTAACTACATAGACCTGGGTCTCCCACTAGGTGTAATCCATAATAATACCCTCATTAATGTTCTCATTCTTATGACCCATAAATGTGACATAAACATATGAGCCTCCTACTAGGTTTAATCGATAACATCTCTAGTCATTCCTCCTCATCTAGTTATCAAAATACATGAGGTTAACATCTATAAATGGGAAACTTACTCAGTGTAAGCCCTAAATATATCCTCAAATGTCTTGTTAATAACATATATAATGAACTAGAAAAGCGACTCTCATGCATAAACCCCACTCAACCACCTATTTTATCCCCTTTTATAGAACATGAATCCAACCTGAGTCTCCTATTAAGTGTAAACCCAAACCATTTCCTCTCTTATCTAGTTACCAACATATATAATGAACAAAAACGGGTATCTCATATTGAATCCCCACTTAGTGCCCTATTGTTTCCTCTTTTATTGCACAAGCATCTAACCTAGGACTCATATTATGTGTAATCACCAACAGAAACTTCATCAACGGTCTAATTATTATGACCCATCAATGATATATACATAAATGGACCTCCTACTAGGTGAAAGCCTCAACCATATCCTCTTATATTATTACCAACATAAAAGATGAACCATAAAAGGGACACTTATGCATAATATCCACTTAGTCTCCCATCACCACCCCTTTTACAGAATAATAATTCTAATTGGGTGTAATTCACCTTGGAAAATAAGAACATATATATTTTTTCCTAATTAATTATGTTTTACTAATTATTTGTGGTTTGGGGTCTTGTGGTTGATTGGGAGAGGGATTGGGAGAAAATGGGATGAGATAGTAGCTGAAGTGCTACTGGTAGGGCCACTAGCTATCTAGTGAAGTGCCACCGACTAGTTACTGGGTAAAACGAGATCCCCGGTTGCTGTATAGGACCACCAAACAACTAGTGGGATCTTGAATAGTTATTTTTAATGGATAACCCCATAATTTCATTAAAACCCCTATTTTTACTTCCACTCCCCCTCGAACCTTGTATGGGATTTTTCTACAAGGAGTCTTCGTGGGAAAAGAGTTAGTCCCCTCTTCCTCCTCCATTCATCTTTTAGATTATTGTTCATCCATGAAGTATTCCTTAGGTAAAACTAACATTGTGATATACTTTAATCATTATTTCTATAAATCTATTATTTTTTTCTATTTTACAAGAACCTTAATGTTTTATTTTTTGTTTTTTAGGTATTTAGTGTTCTATATTTGTTATGGGTGAAAATACTAGGTGTTTTGGCTTCACCGCACCTAAGACAAAAATTTCCTTGATAATATATAGAATTTGAATAAGGTTGTATGTGTTTTTTACATATAGGTGTGTGTATCATGGTAATACTTATTCATATAGTGTTTAATTATATAGATAGGTCTATATGAACATGTTAAACCCTTTGGATTAGGATCGATGTTTCGATGCTCAATTTTAGTGGGATTTTAACATTGATTTGTTGGTACTATTGGGGTTGTCCACCCAAGGAATGTAACATTTAAAGATCTGATCAACCTCTCTTAGGGATAATTTATAGAGGATATATTAATTATGGGAAAGGTTGATGTTACCCATAATTTCGATGCACTTTTATTGATGAATGCTACTGTTTGTTTCCATTTTCTTAATGTGAACTCCCAATATTACTTGGGATGAATCAATGTGTATGTTTAAAACTCATAAGAACCCTCTATATGGGTTGGTGTATTTTAGTTTACCTCCTTGACTAAGAAATAATGGTTTGGTATTCTTGATGAGTTTGTGACATATTTGTAGGAATAGTATAGGGGATATAATTTTTTTATGAAGTTCTAACACACCTTCCTTCGGGAATGGGGCCAAAGCGAGAAAGGATAGGGATCATGAAAACATGTTTAGTGCAAGATGAGACAAAGGATATGTGTTTACTTATGTATTTATTTTAGATCAATGCAAACAATTTTATACACTTTCTAAATATATGATATGGTTCTATTGGCAGTGTGATACTGATATTATTATCACACCTTGCATAGGCATCCTGTTTCATGTGAAGGTTTCATGATCTAGGACCCAAATAAGGGAAAGGGACCTACATGGGGCTATTATGAAGGTGGACTGGGATGGATGATAGTGATTTTAGGACATAATTTGGGATTTTTGCAATGAATCCTATTTGGTTTATCTTGTTCTTTTGTTTCCCTTTTTTATATTGATCCACCACATTTAGTGACCCCTTTGACTAATGTATTACTTGATGTTGTATTTCATTATATTATAGTATTTTATGTTTGTATTATTACTTACAATCATAGTTAATTTAATTTAATTTTTATTTTTTGGTTATTTACCTATTTATATGAATACTTTGATATTCAAATATATCGAGGGCATAGTCTAGCCATTTTTTATTTAGGCCCTCACTACTAGTCGATAGCCTCTTGCTTTTAGGGTGGTGGACATGAGGTCACATGTTTCTCTAACCTGGACTGAGTGATTCGGGTCAGAGTGTTAAATTGGGCCTCATACGAGGTGAATGTACCAACCATATCCCCTCTCATCTATTTACCGAATAACATGATGAATAAGAAAAAAGTAACTCATACGTAATCCCAACTCAGTTTCCTATTCTCACCTCTTTTAAATCATTGGAATCATAATTTTCCTCCTGATAGTTGTAAGTACCAACCAAAATATCATCGATAATCTCATTCCTATGAACCATCAACAAGACATATGTATATGGGCCTCTTACTATGTTCAATCCCCAAACTCTACAGTATTTAATCTTTATCAATTCACCAATAGATAGGAGATGAAAATATGTATATATGCCTCCTACTAGGTGTAAACCATAATCATATCCAATATGTGCTAGTTACCAAAAAACATGATAAAATAGAAAAGGGAATCTCATGCATAACCCTTCCCAACCTCCTCTTTTCATCCCTTTTATAGCACATTCATTCTAATTGGGTATCCCAATAGGTGCAATCCCCAAATAAAACCTCGTCGATGATCTCATTACTATTCCCCATCAATGAACTAAACATATATGGTCTATCTAATAATTGTAATCCCCAAACTCTGTGGTCTTTACTCATTGTATAATTACCACTAAACAAGAGGTGGAAATCCACACCTGAGCTTCCTAATATTTTTAATTTCCAACCATATCCTATCATGTATAGCTACTAATAAACATGATGAACCAAAAAAGGACCTCTCATGCATAAGCCCTATTTAGTCTCTTATTTTTACCCCTTTTATAACACAAATTTCTTACTTGGTCTTCCTAATACGTGAAATACCCAACCATTTCCTCTCATTCCTAGTTACTAATAGACATGATGATCCATTAAGGAATCTAAATGCATATTCACCACTCAATATCCTATTTAATTACCTTTTATGGAACACGAATATTACCTCAACCCCTTACTAGATGTAATCCCAAATAATATCCTCTCACGTCCAGATACCAAAAAACTGGTTGAAACAAAAATGGGGAACTCATGTGTATTCACTACTCAATCTCTAGTTTCCACCTTTTTATGGAATATGCATCCTACACAGGCCTCTTACTAGGTGTAAGACCCAAATAAAACCTCATTAATGATATCATTAATATGACCCATCAATGTGAAATACATATATGTTCTACTAATTGGTTTAATCTCTATCATCTCTAGTCCCCATTCCTTATATAGTTACTAATAAACATGATGTTTATAACTATATATAGGTCTCCTACTAGGTCTACAACTCAACCATATACTCTTCTTCCTTGTTACCAGTAGACTTGATGAACTAAAAGGGTATCCCAATTCATAATACCCATTTTTTATTCTATTGTATCCCCTTTTATGATTTGGTTTCCTTTACTACATGATGTTAAACTACATAGACCTGGTCCTCCTACTAGGTGTAATCCCCAACCATACCTACTTCCTTATATAGTTACTAAAAACTGGAGCTGGAAATATGAATATGGGATTTCTATGAGCTGTAAGACCCAACCATACATACTTATTCATCTATTTACCAATAGATAGGGGGTAAAAAACCATATTCAGAGCTCTTTCTAGGTGTAAAACCCATCATTTCCTTTCTTTCTTACTCACCCAGTTACTAACAAACATGGGAGTAGACCTCTTTATATGGGCATCCTACTAGGTGTAAACCCAAAACTTTTCTAGTATTTAATTATTGTTTTGTTAAAAACAAATAGAAGGTTCAAATCCACATATTTTCTTCCTAATTGTATAAGACTCAATATTCTCTAGTCTCTCCTACTCATCTAGTGAAGAACATGTAGGAGGTAAATATTCATATATAAGAGTCTTGCTAGGTGTAAGATTGAACCATACCTTATCCTATTATGTTACCAATAGAAATGATAAACTAGAAATGGATACTCATGCATAAGTCCCACATAAACCATTACTAGGAACCTTCCACCTAGTATTCCTAGCTGCATGACTTTAAACTACATATAACATGTCCTATCCACATGGGGTTAAACTACATGGTGAATTCTTGTCATATGACCTTAAACTATGTAACTTTAACTATGTGAGATTTTATTCCTATTAACCATGATACATAGAACATTAATTTGAGGTTCAATCCTAATACCCCATAGGTACTATACACACAACATAAAAGGTACTTCATATAGTCATGACTGTATAACCATAAAATGCACCACAATGGTCATTTTCACCTGAACATAAAAGGTATGGCATGTCCTATTATGTGAAACTAAACTATATGGATTTATATCAACTTTATAGCCATAAATAAAAATCCCCATTCATGAGCCCGATCCAAACTCCATAGCACATGATGCATACCTAGATGGTCATAAACTCTAGAGTATACAACTATGTGAATTTAAGTTATAACATCACAAACTAATAAGAGGGAGATGGAGAACCTATTGTATATTAAAATTTTCACTTTGACTTGTGATTTTTATCAATGATTTTCATGATGCTAACCCATCCCACATTGAGGATTGTAAAGGATTTAAAAACATATCTCAAATCTATAATAGATTCCTAGAGTTGGAAATAATTCTCCCCAAAAGGTTGAGATGAGACCGAAATCACATGCTCTAGACTAATTCACATTCCAAAGAATCATTGGTAAATTCCTACTAATCTCATACCTTTGGAAATTAGGTTTACACTAATACAAGATATCAATGTGTTATAAATCCATCAGAAACATGGAGAACTTAATGATAATTCTTTATCTATGGGAGAGTTTAATTAATCATCAATCTTACATTTCATGTTTCATTGACATGTTTATTATTTTAGTTTTCCCTATTAGGACCTCTTAAGAACCCCCTTTGATCCAAATGGAATCACTGAATGTACCATTGAATTCCAAAATTCTTGGACAAGATAGTAGTACACACATGATACCTTAAGTTGTCGTGTCTAGCCAGCTAATGCATTAGATAAACTTCTTGACTTCCATAGAAACTATGGTACAGATGTACACTATCACTTATATAGTGATTCTAGTGTCAATTTTTGAATTCTCTAATTTTGGAATAAAATCCTGATATATTTATCTAGGCTTTGGAGGCATCTTTTGAGATCCACTAGGATATAAAGTGCCACAGACTAACCTACCAATGGTAAGACATAAGAAAACATGTATAACCTATTTTCATGTCCAATTTCTTCTGAATCTTATCCTCAAAACATATAAATACATAACTCTCTTACCTTATGGAGGTGGAGGAGGGAGTCCATCACATCCAAATAATCACCTAGGAAATACTTCGAAGGGGTATACAATATATTCAACATCATCAATGTGTGATGCCAATTCTATAAGAAGTTACACAAAAAGTTATGCCCATCTTAGTCATCTAGACCAGGGAACCTACAAAGAACGACCACTAGCCTCACATGACCACTAAAACTTGAAAGTGGTTCTATGTCCCATCTATTTCAAATTCCCCTAGGATTCACTAATGTATACCAATAGTGGCTTAGGGGAAATACTAGATCAGTACTATCCAGAAGCCTTAGAATTTAGAAAAAATTGCTATGGTGGCTGCATTAATAAATCCTTTAACAACATGGGTAAGAATTAAATAATATGGAGGTCTTACCATTGTTATGATTCCTAATATAATACCTTTTTGGGATTTTTAAATAGTTAGAGTTACATTTAAAACATCTCAGGGGACACCCCAGACCATAAGGATGGTGTAATTTTTACCCTCTACGTCACCTCTAGTATCACCAATTTGGAAAGAGTATACTCGGATCATGAAAATACATTTTTTAAGGAAATCCTTATTTTCTACCACATAACTCTTATCAATAAATGTCATCATTATTTACCCAACTAATTCAATGAAACATAATATTATTATAGAACATTACAAGGAATATGAACATATAGGAAGAGGGGTGGATGCATCTACAACCAACCCACCACCCAAAAATGTTGAATCCATCCTAATAGAAGAGAATATTTCTCATCTCAAGGCTTGAATAGAGAATCTTGGGAAGATAAATACTAAATTTCTTAGGGGAAGCATATCCACTGGGTTTGTTTTTCAGGATAAGAAAATACCCACTTTAGACAAACCTCTCTAACAATTTATGATTTATTTACCCATATAGGTAGAGTTTAGATACCCTATAAAATTTTTTTATGCTAACATACTCATTTTATTATAATATTTACTGATTTTCAAGAGTTAACTTAATAAGATAACTATCATCCTCTTGTCCAGAAAAATATTTCGAATCAAGATTAAACTTGGGTTGTAATATCCTAGGATCAAATAGATTCTCTTACTACTTAGATTAATTCTATATAAGGCCCACATGAACTAGTTAAACTGAAGAGTAAGATGTATCCCGAGTGGGTAGATTAAATTTCTCCTCTACCCAACTTTGAGTGTCCAAACTTCTCAACTTTGGAGTGAATGGAAGATTCATAGTAACATCTCACCAATTTTTCTACCCAGTGTGACCCAATGTTAGGAACTCTAATACAAAAAGAGTTTTTCCATATTAGATTCTTTGAGTATACTTTGGAAGTTCTCATATTTTCATCCTATAATAACGTCACAATTAGGTTTATCAAAAGCTAAGAAGATATCCATCAACAATTTCTATACCAATTCATCTCTACACAATGGATAACAACTATCATTGACCTCTCCAATTGTAAAAAATAATATAATGAGAGGGTCACATATTTTATTGAAATATGGAATGGTTTGAAATATTACATATAAAAATAGCTTCCCCAAGATTAGTTATTAGAGATATGACTGGAGAACCAAACAAATTAGTTGTCAACTACACACATCCCCCTAAAGTATCCTGGCCAGTTCTGAAAGTTCATGAATATAATGAAAAATCTAGAGGATTATATTTAGAAAACCAAGGAATGTGATGATCCAGAAATACTATTATGAATATAGAACTTTGAGAAAATAGAAGTAGCTACTATAAAAATCAAAAAAAGGTTGAGGTGACATGTTTTTAAAACCAACAATAATAAAATTTATTTATTCCATAATAACCATGTTCTAGAGATCAAGACTCTAGATGAATCATAGTTGTATGATCAATGAATTACTTATCTTTCCATCATATACTAGGCTGTAGGATCTAGTAATGATTTATCTTCAAGGATTTTTGGCAAGTGATGGTTGATTATTGTTAAGTTCCATTGGAAAATTATAAGGTTTCCAAGACATATATTTTATCCATTCTCCCTAAAAAAATAAGATAAAGGATGTGATAATTCCCTATATGGGGATACACACGATTTTTATGGATGGATGATCTAGAAATTAATGGATCATGTTTATGGTATCATCCGAGAATAACCAAATCTACCAGTCATGAGCCCAATTCCCTCTACATATCTGAATGTAGTACCTTACACTTATTAGACATTAAGGATATTATCTAACCAAGTTATATGAGAAAAATAGAAATATGGGTCCCCATGGATTCTAAAATCAAACCAGGATCATATAAAATCCATTCCACCAATATTGGGAGAACAAGCACTATCCCACCAAATGAGTCAATAGGCACCATATTATTAAACATGATCTTATTCTAATGAGGTTCACTAGTTTGAAACTATTAATATGATATTATTGACAGACAAGTGCACCAACTAGGAAGAGTTTCCTAAAATTGGATCCTCTACTCCTTACAACAAGGTTTTATCTAAGTCTGAAGAATTTTAACCTAGTCCTGATGAGTTATCTCTTGATAGATATAATCACACACTTATAGAATCATTTGAGTTTCAATATGTTTTAACATTCTATACTCTTGGTATTGGTGAATAAGAGCTTGTTGTTACCCTACCTTCCACTAAATATGGAATTTTATACCCTATTAATGCCTTAAAACATGATGGTAACATAATATGTTCCTGAAGTTTATAACAAGTATAATCATTAGGGTACACACTTGGAATCCCATCATCAACTACCCATATTTCCGTTGAAAAATGTAATGGTATTTCTATGTCTTCTTCCATTCATACCCTTGATGATGATAAGGAAACTTCTACTAAATAACAAATCATCTAGTTGGAGAAAGAAAATGAAAATCCGTGCAATGTAATTATAGAGTTTTTTTGAGATGTTTTTCTTATGGTTAAATGCTAAAATATTATCACATAGGTTTTACTTAAGGTGAATTACCCCAACCCATATGGATGGGATAATTTTACTAGTTTTCACAACCTCATCAAGTGTATTTTTAATATCATTAAACCATGATGATCACCTTGATGAACCCAAGATTTTTAGATTTCTCCTGTCTATGGTTGGAACCATTGATTTCCCATTCACTAATAGATTTACCATCTACCCTTTAGTATCATGATTATGGCTCCAACTCACATGTCACTAAATCAAATAGGTGATCATGTCATTCAAGGAATATGTGGTATATTGGGGAAGCAATTTTTCTTTCTATCTCTCAATAATATGTGAATTAATGTATATTCCTTCAAAAAAAAGTTTCTAAGTTTTTCAAATTTTCCTTGGATAATGATTTGATTTAGCACCCAATTATTAAGATACAATATGTGATAGATTTGAAAGATCATTCCAATTATTTTCCCTACTAACAATTTTTAGGGAATACAATAGAGAGGTTCATCACCTTTAAGGATTGGATTCATAAGTATACAGATGAGGGTATAGTGGATTCATTGAAAACCAAATATTTATTTCATCCATGTGAACACCTTAAGTAGAAAACACAATGAAAGTTAAAGAATTAGGGTCAAAAATATCTTGGAGATAAAAAAATAATATCTATTCAATTCGGCTCAAGCATGTGGTTGCATATTTCACATGTTCATTATAGCATTTACTTCTAGTGATTTCGAGGATCAAGAGATCCACAAAGAAACTTATATAATATCATCTTGATTATTATCCACAAAACTAATGTTTGGGGCATAGAATCAATGAATTGTTTATATTTAAGGATTTTATCTATAAATAAATAGAACAAGGATTAATAGATTTAGGGAATATTGAGATGAAAGAAATGGGATATGGTTTATTCTCACTTTGATAGAAAATCATCATGCATAAAAAACCATGTTAGATGAATAAATTACATTCTACATGACTTTAATTTTATTTGAGTTAGTCCTAGTAATATGAAATTTAAATATAGGTTAATAAATTCCATGTATTATGACCTTAAACGATATGAAATTCGAGTTTTTTTCATGAAGTTAAACTGAACGACATATAATCCAATCCATATGAATTTAAACTATTCAGAGTGGTCCATATATAATGGAATTAAACTAATTATAATATCATATTAAATGTGACCTAGCTCATTAAATTTACCTATTTTATATAATATCTCAATCTACATAGGGTATATTTTTTCCTTTCCTTCAGGATATAATGGTTATGAATATACTAGTCAACTCTGATGTCATGATTTAACTAACCCCTGATTAAAATTTCTCCTCATCAGAACTATATGCGGATTTATTCTCTCCACATCAGGATACATAGTGGCACCTAGATCTCCTATCCCAAAACCAATTGATACTCTTCTTTTTATACTTGTTCTTGCTATGGGGATGAGGCCTTGACTCATTTAAATCATGTTTTCACCTCTCTATCACTTGTGAACCCACACATTTCACCCCATTATTTTTTATATGATATATATTTGGATAAAGGGATTAAATATCTAAGAAATACATGTGGATTGATTCCAATTTATGAAGGATATTCTGTGATTCTGAAATCACTTATCTTGGGCCCAACCATGAATCCCAGTGAACCACCACCTCATCTCGATGATCGAGCCTTCATTAAATCGCATCATTAATTCTCTAATTACTCTAAACTAATTCAAGGTTATCTCATTTTTTACATGATATGGATTTGTGAAAAGTTCCTCACATGAATGTGTTTATTGTATGAATTTAACTGTATGATGTAAGGTCCTTATAACAAGACCCTAAACCGTACAACACACAATATTTTATATACAATATTAACATATGAACATAAAATAATTATATTGGTTAGTCACTAATGACCATAAATTATATCACCCCTCATTTTATGTTTATATAAACGACGACTAATATTCCCCTACTATATCATGAATCCTCACTACATTTCTTATGAGGTTTAATTTATCATTCTCTTTAATCAGTATCTATTCTTCCCACGTAAATAGCCTTAATAGAACATGATGGTGTAGATAATGTGTATTGTCAAAACTTTTTGGACTTATCCTCTTCCATCTAACCTAATTCATACCTTCTGATGTCTGAATCACCATTAAACAAACTTCTTGAGTAGAGATACTTCTCCTAGAATTTAAAGAGGCATGACAGGGTCCTATTGGTTTACCCTCTCTTAGGATTTGATAACATAATTGATTATTTATCTAAATGGATCCTCATTTGAATAGTAAATAGTACATTTTCCTTTGATCCACTAACACCTATGGATTTTTTTTGGTCTGTGAGAAAATACCCCCTTAATCTACATTTTCTATTCCTTGGTAGTATAACACTAGTTTCTCCATTACTATGGGTTGAACTAATCCCACCATTTATCATTCCATTATCCATGATTTATAAATTTTAAGACATGATTTAACTCATTCGTTTACACTTGTTTAAAAAGGAATAAAGTATATTTCTTATTCCTTTATGCATTACAGACACTATTGAAAAGACTCTTGGTTACATAAGCTTAAACTATGTGACAATTTGGTCAAATAATTTTAACCATAAACTATAATCATCAAAATTCTTAGCTAAATGAATTAAAAAATCACACCATAAATTCCATTGTTCATGAATATAAAATTCATGGACATAATTCTCATTATATAAACCTAAACTATATGAAATCTAAGTCCTTATCACATGCCAGTAAACTACATAAAATATGGTATATCTTATAAGAATCTAAACTACTTAGAGTAGTCTATTATACAAGATCCAACTTCCTTACATATGAGAAAAATATATACAATAACTCCCAATATATGATTATTTGTCTATAAGCCTATGATAAGATAAAATTTCCTCTAATTACAAGAGTTTCATCCTAGTGTTTGTCCCCTCATTCTCATTGGTTCTCCTGATATCCTTCTAGAAATATAGATCCATATTAGTGATAAAACCTTACCCATATTAGGTTCCTTCCTTTCTCAGTGCTAGATAACGTATTTATCTTATAACTAGGTCCCATGTACATGAGAAATATTTGTGCATAGGTCACTTATTAGAACTATGTGTAGCGTTATTCCTATTACCATAGGATACACATTGATTCTAAAATAACTTATCCTAGGCCTAACCACAAATCCCAATCAAATCATTTATCTATATTAATTATTGGTCCATCCAATTCACATTGGGTTTCCCGAAATATACACTAAGATGAATCCATCTCATTTTATGTTATAAATTCCCCTGTATAAAGGTCCTCATTGTATGACCTTAAACTACATGAAACCTATGTCCTCTCAATGTGACTATAAACTTATCAAAATTAGTCCTTATTATATGAACCTAAAATATATGACAAATGAGTCCTTGTCACATAAAATTAAACAACACGACATATGGTTCACCCTGAATAACAATAACCTATTTAGAGTGTTCTATCCTATATGGCCTAACTTTCCTATATAAGATTCAGATCCATGTAGGGTGTTAAGTGTATGAATTCTATCCATAAATATATTCTAGGTAAAAATTCACCATTCCTAATTTAACCCAGATCTCTTATCCTAGGTACAATCCAATGTTTTTTTCTAGTTTCAATCCTATACCAGAAAAATGACCCTCACATACATCTGAGTTAGATCTATGTATGGTTTTTTAATCAATAACTTTGTATGGATTGATTCAAATTACCACAATATACACAATGGATTTCTAATCCTAGGTTCAACCCATAATTTTCATCAAGTTCTATTTTCTCATGTGTATGATCCAAATCTACACATAGAGCATTAAGGATTCCTATGAATATCATTGCATCATTAAAATCAATTTATTTTCCCCCTTTTACTGGATAGAAGTTTTATTTTGGTCAAAGTTATATGACCTTAATCTTCAATAAAAAATTTTAAAATGTGTATGACCTTAAACTATAACTCTTCATATTTTTAATTGTAATACCTAA
Organism: Viscum album; assembly: GCA_963277665.1. NCBI lineage: Eukaryota > Viridiplantae > Streptophyta > Magnoliopsida > Santalales > Viscaceae > Viscum > Viscum album. The sequence continues at coordinate 626,729,594 of OY728132.1, forward strand.
AACTATAAATTAAATAGAAAAAATAGTTTCATATTAAAATATCATAAAAATAAGCCTGATAAAAAGACAAGCCTTCCCTCACCAAGTTATCCCCTTTAATGGTTTATAAAGAATTTGGGGGGGAAATTAAAAGAAATAAATCTTGTGGGGTCCACACTACGAGTCTAGAAAAAGTCAATATATTCTTCACAGATCCACTAGGCTAAGAAAAAGTTAGAGAAAATATTATTTTCCCATATATAAAAGACCAATCTATCACATGGGGACACTATAATTCCTGAAAGGACCTTCTATTCACCTTGATATAAGCACCCATTTAAGTGATTATGTGCTCAATACATTTCATGTTATATCCCTTCACCTTGATAATGTGTTTAATACATGGTGGTGTAAAAATTAAGGTTCTAAAATCCTTATTGAACATCCTTTTCTCAATAATACTATTTCATTCATTTGATATATGAATCATAACTGAACCAATTTCTTAAGTAGATAAACTCCTCTAAGAAACCCATAACCTTGAGTGAATCCTCTTGGTTTTACCCATTTATAAAATTTGGTAACAAGGTGATTTAATGATCTAAGTGGATATCTTTAGAAATTTTTAGTAAATAGAATAGTTTCCTTTGAGCTGCTAAGTAACCTTTAGGGGATTCCTTAGTCTTGGAGGAAAGGTCCCCCTCTCTATGCACTATTACCCAATAGTTCAACACTGGTCTTCCATTACTGATGGTTGTACAACTCCCACCAGTCTCTATTTACTATTGAATCATGAATTTTTATTTATGATTTATCTTTTCCATAACCCAAATATTCAATTGGATTCAAATACCATCGATGTCACACCCTTATCCATTATACCCACTTTAAAAGTAGGATTATGAAATCCTATTCTTATTCCCCTTCATATTTGGGTTTTCATGTCCTCTAAAGACCAAAATTACATGAGTTGAGACACATCCCATGGAAATCTCGAAGTTTTGGGATGAGATTATCTAATGGTAAAATTCCTAGTAGATGTCTAGTCCTTATCACATGACCTTAAACCACATGAAAAAATGGTCTAAGAATGAAGATTTTAACTGTGTGTACCCACCCATAGGATCGTATATACTAACATTGGTCACTTCATTCAGATCATGTTATCCCACACATTCTTGATAGATTATCCCTCCCATTAGTCAAATCTATGTGAATTTAAACCCCAAAAATATTAGGTTAATTTAGTCCAACCTTAAACATTAAAAATCTTTAGTCCATTCATCATGACATTAAATTTAATTCACCATTACTCAAGAGTGTCTACATTAGTGGCATGAATCCTTGCCTAATTCTCAATGGGTAAACCTCACCATTGAAACTAAGTAGACTACCTCATATTTTGATTAAATACATCTAAGCCCAAATGATGACTATATTAGTCTAATATGAAATACCATATACTACACAAGTAAATAGAAACAATATTATCTAGGTTAAAAACCATCAAAGGGAAACCTAGGAAAATGTAGAGTCTCTACATGGTAGTTATACATCTTTCATAGCATAGAAAATATTCTAAGTATTTGAAATAGGAAATGTCACATAACTTATCATATTGATAACCTAAAAATGGAAACTTGAAAAACATGAGTTCTTTCATGATAATACTTTACATTAATAGATTAAAAAAATATAGTGTAAAAACTAAAATATATAAAGAACATAAGGTCCATTATTCATCTAAAGAAATCAATATATGCTTAATAGGTCCACTAGACTAGGAAAAAGTTAGATACCCTTTTTGTTACTAACATACATTAGTTCATATAATCTATCTGAGTATATATAGTACATCCTAAAATACCTTAAATTTATTAGATTGATCTATTCCATATGTCCTAATTACCTTATGTATAAGTAAAATCTATGTAAGTGTTCCTAGTATACGAGTTTAACAGTTCATATTAGCCCTTCCCCAATAACTCTTCATTGGGATAGAATAATTATATTTTATCTTGTAAATAACATTAATCTAAATAGATACCCCTAACAATAACTACATGTAGATTGATTCTATTTTTCACATGATACATAGTGAATTATAGATCTCTTATCTTTGACTCATCTAAAAGTTACACTTTCATTACTTTACCCCTTACCATCCTAGTATTTTGGAATACTTATTTGGGTGGGGTTTTCCTCCATTAACCCTATGTCAGGATTTTAACCACCTTTAGTCGATTATTATGCTTTATGACACTAAAATCCATGAGATGATTATTCATCTTGGTGACTCCAAAATCTTTGATTCACCTACTCCACTTAGTGACCCAAATATCTTGATTTAGTACTCCCATCTTAGAAAAAATACTCTCATTAGGGATTCTTCTCTCAAATCCCACCAATTTCATAAGTAATATGGAAAATTTCTATATGTTACCCAATAATTTTTTTTATTTTATATGAATCCAAATGTATAGGGTGGGTTTAGCACTGAAACATGTGTGGCACAAACTTTTCCATTGAATCCATTATGTAGTCCTCTCTCAGGTGACAAAAATAAAGTACAAATAGAAAAGTATATCTATTCATGAAGAAAATTAAACTGGGATCTCCATGTGTTGTATTATTACTCACACATCATGGGATATAAATTATTCAAAATTACTTCCCAGTCTGGTGAAGTAGTGGCGAGAATCTCCCACTGAGATTAATCCATGTATTTAATCTGTTGTTGATGACCATAAATTTTTTTAGGTATTATAGTCAATTTTTAGATTAAAAAACATCCATTACAGGGGAAACACATATATAAGGGCATATTTTTTTTCATAAGAATAAATTTTATTGCTCGTGAAGCCAAAAAAACTTATGGATCAAGAGTTATGACCATTTGAAGTTGGATTTTTTTTTCAAATTCTAGTTCCATGCTAAGGTGACCTCTTTATGAGAACCTTTGTCTCATGAAAATTACCTAGTCCCATGAAATTCTATTTACCAAATTCATGTATCCATTCCTTGGCCAGCCTTTGTGGATTCCCTCACCTACCTATGTGTGAGACCTTCCCTTATTTTAGAGAACCACTGACATTCATACACCATGCTTCTAGGTCCCCTATGATAAGATACATTCCCTAGTCCCCATTATTTTATAAATAGACCCCATTTTTTATAGTTTTTGAAACACATATATGATAAATATTCCATTAAAGTGACTCTTATATCTAAACATAAGGGAAAATGCAAAGGAGATCAAACAATAGGGAATTATGTTCCCTAGTCACCCTAGAGACACTATATTAGGTAGCCATGAATCCAAGACACCTGATGGTACTTCACTAGAGTGAAATATTACCTAGAAGCCCCAAAAATCAAAATACTAAGGCTTCATAAACCCTAGTCATCCCAAAGCTCCCCCGTTATAGTCACACTTCGCCAGACCTAGAGTAGGGAAACATTTCACTATACTATAAAACTAGGGAGGGAATTCACCTAGGCCCCTACACTAAATAAATCATTCACCCAATCACCTATATTTAGGTGAAATTTCACTTAGGCCTCTACACTAGTGTGAACCATTTTCCAAGCCTCTATATTGGGGTAAAAAATTTCATGAGACTCTATACTAGGGAGGGATATCACCAATGCCTCCATACTAGGGTAGACCTTCTCCTAGGTTTCCATACCTAGGTGACACATCACTAAGGGCTCATACTGCTGCACCATGTCACCCTAGTCCCATAAATAGAGAACCCACTTCTCTTAGGATTCCATACATGGTTCCCTCTTCACCACGGTCACCTACCTTAGTGCCCCATTCACTTAGGTAACCTACATGGGAGCCTACTCACAAAGAAATACTAATAGATTTAAAACCTAATCATACCCTATTATTCATAATTACAAATAGATAAGATGAGACATTAGGGAAGATTAACGCATAAGTCCCACTAAAGCTCTTGTTGTCTCTCCTTTCATGACACAATATTCCTTAAGACATGTCATTAAACTACACATACATGTCCCTCCTACTAGGTGTAATCCCTAACCAAAAACTCATTTATGATCTCATTAATATGACCCATCAATGATACATATGTATATAGGCCACATACTAGGTGTATTTCCTTACCTCTTTATTCCATCCTTGATATATAGTTACCAATAGATATGAGGTGGAAATCCATACATGGGCCACCTATTAGGTGTAATATCCAATGATGTCCACTCTTGTCTAGTTACCAATAGACACGATGAACCAAAAAAGGATGGATAATGAGTAAACCCTTCTCTGTCTCTTATTTTCTCCCCTTTTATGATACAAGAGTCTTACCTGGGTGTAATGACCTAAACATTTATAAATGAGATTCCCTTTTTAAATGAGTAAATTCCTTGTTAAGAAATGAAATTATAGAAAACATATACACTACGTTGGTTATTTTGGACAATTATAGGTTATATCCAATTGTGTTTAAAATACCATTAAGAATCATGACCATTGATAATATATATATTATACAGTGATCATATGATTAGTGTATATATAGGGTTACGATAAATCTATTTGGCAGAGATAAAGTAAGCGATGGTATCGTCCAGTAAGAGCATACCATATGAATCACATTTATCATAGCTTCTGAGTGAGATAAAATCCTTGGGATTTGCAGTTGAACAACCCCAAACTGAGATTAAAAAACTAAATCATGATAAAAATCACATACAGGATAATTTTGATCTCATCAAGATCATGGCCCAAACTATGTTTTCTAAACCACCATAAGAAAATCTCACTATCACACACCTTACCCTCAGGGAATTCGTTAGTGTAATAAATGTATATGTATTTATACCATAAAAGTATGAATTTATATATATATTTATATTTTTAATAAAATATTGATTATATTTATCTTTTATTATATTATAATTAATGAACAATAAAATTTAATAATATTTTATTTTGATACGATGAAACAAAAAATGTATTTTTGGGAAATATATAGTTTCAATATACACTTTTTTTTGAATAATTCAATAATTTTTTTTAAATAAATGATATTTTTTAAAAAATTATTAAATAATATTTATTAAATATAGATTATAATATAATTTTATGAATTAAAATGTAATTTCTATACGGGTTCGAAAACTATAATTGTCTAAAAACTTTTATTTTTTAATTGATAAGAATTTTTGATTTAAAAGTGTAAATTATAATAATTAGAAACTTATTTTGATAAAATAAATATTTTTTTGAAATCAACATGTCAAAATTATCCAATAGTTAATTTTTAATAATTTTCTGATATAGTTTAATTTTTGGGTAAACATTAAATACGATATAAGTATACAATATGTATAATGAAATCATAAATGCCCAAAAGTGTTGTAATAAATACTATAAAGAGTAACCAATAAACAAATTAAGTCTTTACTTTAAAATAATTTGTTTTTTTAAGTTATTTGATTAATTTTATAAACCCTTAATGAATCCTAAAAAATCTATATTATGTTTTAAGGTTTTAAAATCAATTATTTATAGACATGATTCACTTACACATAACCATGGGTATTATTTTAAGTATTTAATTTGTTATAATTATAAAATAAATAAATCCACTCCTCTATAAAAACCCATGGGATGGTTTTTTGTTTGGATTAATTTATTATATAGATTCCAAAACCTATGTTTTGAAATTAATTAAGAATTATCCTCTCTTTTACTATAAAAACCCACCTAAACTCCCATTAATATTCACTAAAACCCTTAAAGCACAAAGTTACTATGACCCTATCTCTCTAGAGACATACCAAGGCATTATCAAGCTCTTAATAATCCCTTCTAAATCTTTTTGAAGCATATTCTCATGGTAAAAGATCCTCTCCTTCTCATCTTTATTGAAGAACATTCTTTATATTATACCTTTTTATTTTAAATTTTTCATAATGAGATATGTTTTTACACACCCATATTACTTTACATATGATGTTTATGTGATGATGGACCCCTTTCAATATAATTAAACCTATTGATGAGTCATTATATAATCTTATTAATGTGAGGAAATGATCATATGATTTTACATGCCAACCATTTTTTTCGTGAATACCTATCCCTATTTCCACTCAAAGTTACCCACGTATATGCAACTATCTTTCATTTATTTGGTCCTTTTATATATTTAACCCACACACCATAATCATTGGATTAAAAGTGATGAAATTCATCCACATTTTGTATGACCTATGTGTCACACTTATGCATGTACATGATATGAATGTCATGGGTGGGCCTAGAATTATATAACCCTCCAATGTATTAGGTAATGTTTTTATCTCATTATATTACATATGTGGTGAATATGAAGTTATATTAAGAATAATATTTTATTATTTATTGGTGGTTAGACTTGAATTATTCTTATTATGTCATGTCTTATGTGGTCTCCATATTCCCATGTTGCCTTTATGTTATCATCTTATATCATGATTCAATATTCAAGTTTACGATTATCACACCTCAATGTTACCTTGATATTCCTATTGAATCACATGTTTTACTTTCATTGTGTTTTACTTTTATTATTCCCTTACTATGATTTATAGTCCACCCCTTTCATATGTACGTGCCCTGGTTATCCCGTATAGTTTTAGAAGATCATGGAAATTTAAGTGCATGTTATGGAGTTTTAGTATATTTATTTGTATCTATATTTATGGTTGTTATTCTATGTACATAATTACCCAAATAAACTAGGCTTCACAATCTTATGGGGTTTTGTTAAGTGTATATTTATGCAATAAATAATGAAATACTGTGTATGAAAATATGGGTCTTCATAGTTGGTATGAGAAAAAATTCTAGTTATTTTTGGGGATTAGTATTAGAAAAATCTATTCAAAGACATAGGAATAATATTAAACATAGAAAAAAATTCTTATGTTTTTTAAGTATACAATTGGTTGTTTCTAAGAAAATACATCCTTGTCTATATACTAAAAGTGGGTGTAGATCTAGTACAGTTTTACCAAGGGGTAATAACCTTAAAAAGGGAACATTGAGATGGGGTCAATCATCAGATGGTGCAAGACAAAGAGGCTTTGTTGCACACCTAGTTTTACACTACACTGGGATATTATTTGGAAAATTAGAAAAATAATTATGAACCATTATTAAGGGAAAAAATATCATTTACATTAGGAAGTAGATCATGGATAACTTATATTGAAACCTATAAACTCATAGGTTAAGGAATAAATGTAATTTATGAGTTAACCCTTTAATGCACATGCCTTACCATTTATGTGTTTAACAGTTTAAAAATTGTCATCCCTGATTTTTCTTCTTATTTTAGTCAATGGTTAGGAACAGGAAGAACCAAGACAATGACTAGTGTGATGAGAATTATGTTGTCTACCTAAATGAGATACCCTACCTGATGAGAGTAGGAGTTGGGAAATTCATGGAAATAATTTCTAAATTAAATAAAATTTTAACAAATACTATAATTAAGGGAAAAACCAAATCCCTCTAATAAGGATAAAGTTTTAATTAAAACTTTTATTTAAAAAATTCCTCCAAATTTAATTGGATCTTTTGATACATTAATCACATAATATTGGATCAACTCTTTTGAAAATATCCTATCCATCCTTCAATGCTCTAAGAAGGATAAGGTCTCACTGTATATTTATCATATAGAAGGTGAAACAAATTAATGGTGTATATTGATAAAAAATAGGAATTCTAAGGAAGAGATCAATGTGATGGAGTGAAAATAATTTATATCTATTTTATAAATATTTCCCTCACACTCTCTGAATTAAAATAAAGAGGGATTTACTTTCCCTCAAGAAAAATGATGCTGATTCCATCGAGTCATATAAGGAAAACATCACAATATTTATATAATATATCTCTGTATTTTTCATTTATCTTGAAATTAATGTTTATCTCTTCCTTGGTGATTTAAAGCTAAGTTTATGGAAATCATTAGATATTTGGTACTTTGAAAGATATGAATAAATTGTCCAATGTGACCTCAAAATTGAAATGGATTTCATCAAATCTCAAGGGTCTCACAAGTCTAGAGATAAAAATAGGAGAATGGATTGTAAGTATGGAAGTGTGATAGAAAATTATCATGGGAAAATAAATTCCAACATCTCACATTTCAAAAGTGTGGGAAGAAGTATACTATATATTTCTTAAAGGGAACATAGAAATTATTTAGGTACTTGAAGGAAAGGAACCTGGTTAGAAATTAAAGATAGGAGAAACACACTAATTTTATAGAATAAATAAACGATCTAGTCAACCCTCATTCTATTTTATAATGTTCCAATTACAAGGAACAAGTAATCTATGTGAATCAATGCACTAATACATGGATTTTCAATGAAAATTGATGACAATAACCTCAAAGGCCTAGAGGTTAGGTATGATCATATGACATCACAACTACTATGATGGATCCTAAAAAATAATTGGTGGCATGTATTCTAGATATTAATTCAAGGATAGAGAATATACTATTTGATTTTGTATATTCACATTTCTTTATATCACACAAGTTTAGTTCAACTATTCAAAAACCGCCACAAAACATGGAAGTAGATCTATCAGTGAAAATAGAAAATGTATTAAATTTTATATCCCATGATTATAACTCCTCCTATGTCAAAATTTGTGGGATAAATTTTCTAATAAACCTTGTGATACCCCCTTTAACATAATTTGATATTATATTGGTCATGGATTGTATTTCCTTGTATATATCTAACATAAATTTACTAGATAAGGAAATCAACCTCTATATCGTAAATTAACCTCTTATTCTATATTAGTTCAAGGAGGAGGTTGAATATCCTTCGGTATTATCATATTAATAATAGATATTATTGCCTTGTGGGAAAGCGTATCTAGATAAAATGATTGTGACTAAGGAAAATATCATCCTTGATGAAATTCCCATTTTAAGGGAATTCGTTGACATGTTTCCTAAAGAATTATATGATATTTCTTTTAGCCAATATGTTGAGTTCTCAATAAAACTTATACCCATATATTTTCCAATATCTAAGAATCTACATATAATGTACAATGTTGATCTTGAGGATCCAAATAAGCAACTACAGGTTAATCTATATAAAGGTTTTATTTTCCAAAGTGATTTCCTATGGGGTGCACTAGTCCTCTTCATCAAGAATAAGGATGGGTATATGTGTGTTTACATTGATTATCATGAGCTCAACAAAATCATGATAAAGGAACATTATATTGTTCCATAGATTTATGATTTATTCAACTATCTATGTGGAGCCTGGTACTTTTCTAAAGTGGATATCTAGTTGGGATATTATTATATAAAGGTGAATAAGTAGGATATACCCAATACTTATTTTTGTATAAGGTATGGTCACTATGAGTTCATAGTAATTCTATTTGGACTCACTAATTCTTAAGAATTTTTCATGTAATTAATGAATAGAATATTTAGGGATTAGCTCGAAATTTTTTTGGTAATATTTATAGATGATATTATTATCTACTCCAAAATTAAGGATGAGCATGGGGAGTATTTGGATGATATACTAAATACATTTTAGAATGAGAATATGTATGAAAATTATAGTAATTATGAGTTTTGTATGGAACAAGTAACATTATTGGTGAATATTATCAATAGAAATGAGATATATATGAATCCTTAAATAATAGATTCAATTAAAGGATGAATCAAACTGACCTATGTGATAGAAATATATAGTTTAATTTGATTAATTGGGTATTCTAATAAATATTTGATAAAATTCTCATGATTTTCAATCCCACTAACCAAGATAAATCAGAAGGGTGTGATGCTTATTTGGAATGATAAATGTGAAGGAATATTTGAAGATATGAAGAATAGGCTAATCACTGAACTAGTGCTCACATTACCCACCAGTGGCGAAGGATTTTATATGTACAAATATGTGTCCAAAAAAGCCTCAGTTTGTGTAATCATGCAAGATGAAAAAGTGACAGCATATGCCTCACTCCAATTAAATATTCATGATCAAAACTACCCAACACATGATCTAGAATTGGTTATAGTGATCTTCACAATGAATATTTAGAGAAATTATCTATATGGGGATAAGTGTGATATTTATATAAGGATCATAAAATCCTCAAGTACATATTCACAAAAAATAAGCTCAATATGCTCCAATGAAGTTGGTTTGAGATGATCAAGGATTATAATTGTTCAATCGGTTACCATCATGAAAAGGTGAACAATGTGGTATATTCTCTAAGTTGAAAAGATCTTGAAACCCTATCAAGGATGAGAATTACAATAGATCCAATCTTATTAGACATACAAAGTATAAACATGAGAATAATAAAAGTTTATTTTTCCTACATTTTTCAAATGACTACTCAACCATATATTCTTGAGAGGATTAAAGAGGATTATAAGAACGATGAGGTGGTACAAAAAAGGTAGTGAGTATTCTAGTGTTCAGATTTATTAAAGATACAGTTATAAGGTTTCGAACCTAGATATGTGTCCTATAAAAAATTTAATTGAAGGAGGAAATTTTGGATGATGCGTGTAGATCGTTATTATCTATTCATATATGAAGCACTAAGATGTATATAGATTTGATGAAAAACATCTAGAGAGATAACATAAAGAGGGAGATAACAAAATTTATATCACAATTCTTGGTATTCTAATAAGTCAAGGATGAATGATAGAAGTATATGGGTATGATACAACCATTTACCATACTATTAAATAATTTGGAAAACATAACCATGGATTTCATCATATGGATCCCCAGGATCCTTAAAAGAAATAACACCATAAGTGTGGTAGTCGATCGACTTAACAAGTCAGTGCATTTTATTTCTATAAAGGAATATTTATCTCTTCACCAACTCACTAATATATAAATAAGAGAATTGGTAAGACTATATGGAGTTCCACTCTCTATTGTATCTGATCAAGATCTGAGGTTTACCTTGAAGTTTTGGAGAATCCTTCAGTAAATATTGGATACATAACTGAGCTTAAGCATTACTTATCACCCTCATATGGATGGTTAGTCTAAAATAACCATTAAAACTTTAGAGGATATGTTGAGATCATTTTCAATGGATTTATTAGGATGTTGGGTTTAACACCTTCCTATACTAGATTTATCATATAAAAACATTTTCCATTCTATCATTAAAATGTCACCTTATGAAGATATGTACTGGAATTTGTTTCAGTCTCCAATATGGTGGGATGAAGTTAGGGGGATGAAGAAGATGTGACATGATCTTACCTAATAGATGATAGAAAAGGTTTAAACCATTCAGTATCATATAAAATCCACACAAAATTGATAGAAAATATATGTATAAAATCATTGATGGTAACTAGAGTTTGAGGCTAGAGATAAAGTGTTACTTCATATATTACTGTGGACTAAAGTTATGAGGTTTGGGAAGAATGGAAAGCTTAGTCCTAGATACATTGACCCCTTTTATATCATTGATCCCATTGGAGTAGTATCGTATCGACAATCACTACCACCTAACCTCTCAAGTACATGATGTGTTTGATATATCCCTCTTGAGGAAATACATACTAGACCCCTCACATGAATTGAATCCAGAGGTGGTACCATTGGAGAATGATCTTTTATAGGAGGATCATATAATGAAGATCTTAGATCATAGATACAAGGTTTTATGTAACAATACCACTAATCTGGTCAAAGTTCTCTGGTGGAACCAAAAGTTTGAGGAAGCAACATGGGAACCCAAAGAGGTAATGAAATAAAAGTACCCTAATCTATTTTAGTGTATGAATGAAATTTTGAGGGTGAAATTTCTTAAGGGTATAATAATGTAATGACCCAAACACTTATAAATGAAATTCCATTTTTTAAATGAGTACATTCCTTATTTAGAAATGAAATTATATAAAACACAGGCACTACTTTGGTAATTTTGGACCATTATAATTTATATCACATTGGATGTAAAATACAATTAAGATTTTAAACCATTGATAGTGTAGCTATTTAAATTGATTGTATGATTATTATATATACAGGGTTATGATAAATCCATTTAACATAAGAAAAGGAAGCGATGGCCTAGACCAGTAGGATCATACCCTATGATGCCCATTTATAAAAGCATCCATGGGAGATAACATCATTGATATTTTCTGATGACCAAGAAAAAGTTGAGATTCAACAACTAAAGAATGAGTGAAATTGTTTACATGAGAAGTTCAAAATTAATGAGATCATAACCCAAACTATGTTTGATGAACCACTATAAGAAATATCACTATCACACACCTTACCCTTAGGGAATTCATTGGTGTAATAATGGGATATGAATATAGACCCTAACAGTAAGTATTTTTTTTTTATTTTTTTTAATAAAATAATTATTATATTTATATTTTATTACTTTATAATGATAAAATAATAACATTTGATAAAAATTATATTTTGAGACAATGAAAAATAAATTGTATTTTTGGGAAATATATAGTTTCAATCAAGACACTATTTTTAATAAAGTACACATTTTTTTAAATGAATGATATTTTAATAATATATTATTATTAAATAATACTTATTAAATTTAAATTATAATAAAAGTTTATGAATTCATATGTAATTGTTATAAGGGTCGGAAAACTGTAATTGTAAAAAAACTAATATTATTCAATCAATTGTGATTTTTGATTTTAAAGTGAAAATTCTCATATTTAGAGAATTAATTTGATAAAATGTATATTATTTTTGAAATTATCATGTCAAAATTATCCAACGGTGAATTTTTCATAATTTTATGAGATAATTGAAGTTTTTGGTAAAAATTAAATAAGGTATAATTATAAAATGGCTATTATGAAATTATAATATCCCAAAAGTGTTGTAATAAATACTTTAAAGATTATCCACAACCCAAATTAATTTTTACCTTTAGATTAATTTGTTTTTGTAGTTATTTTATTAATTTTACAAACCCTTAATGAATCCTCCAAAACCAATATTATCTTTTAAGGTTTTAAAATCAATATTCTATAAACATGAATCACTTACACATCACTAACTGTATTATTTTAAGGATTTCGGTTCTTAGAGTTATAAAATAATTAAATACACTTATATTTTGTAGGAATAATAGAATAAACCATGGTATGGTTTGTGGTTTGGATTAATTTATCATATAGAGACCAAAACTAATGTTTATAAATTAATAAATAATTATCCTCTCTTTTGCTCCCAACCCCCCATTATAATTCAATAAAAACCATTAGAGTACAAATTTTCTCTACCCTTAACTATATATATCCTTCATAATGTTTTCCCAAGCTATTAAGAAGCACTTCACAAGCTTTTAGAAGCTCCCTCTCAAGGCAATGGATCCTCTCTTTCTCCTCTTTATACAACTCCTTTTTTATGTCAAACCTTTTGATTTTAACTTTTTCATGTTGGGATATGTTGTTACACATCCATATTACTATAAATATGATTCCAAAGTGTGGATAAAACCATATCACTGTCATTAAACCTTTCTATGAATCTTTATGTACCCCCATTATTCTGACGAAATCATCCTGCGATTTTTCATGCCAAACATTTGTGTCGTGAATACCCATCCCCATTTATACTCAAAGGTGTTTAACTAGATGAGCCTATCCTTAATTTATTTATTAATTATTTTTATGTAACCCATATTCCTTAATATTTGGATTAAAAGTGATGAAATCCATCCTTATACTGTATAACCTATGTGTCATACTTATGCATGTTCATGATATGAATATGACATGTGGGTCCAGAATTATATATCCTTTCAATGCATTGAGTAATATTTTAATCTTATGAGATTTTATATATGGTTTATGAGAGATTATCTTAAGAACACTATGTTATGATTTCTTGTCTATTAGAGTTTAATTATACTTATGGTTCCATGTTTTATGTTGTTTCCACATTCATATGTTGCCTTTTTTGTTATCATCTTATATCATTCTTTTTGTTCAAGTTTGTGATTCTAACCACTCTAATGTTCACTTGATATTTCTGTTAAATCACATTTATTATATTCTTTATTTTATACTTTTATTATTCCCTTACTAGGATTAATATCTCACCCCTTTCTAATTTACGTCCCCATGTTATCTTAGGAATTTTTAGAAGATCAAGGAAATTTAAAGGTTTGTTATGGAGTTTTAGTTTATTTATTTGTATTTTTATTTCAATTTATTTTTATATGTACATAATTACCCAAATAAACTATAAATCATGATCTTATGAGGTTGTATTAATTGTATATTTTTTAAATAAATCATGAAATAAAGTGTATGAAAGATACAGGTTTTAATACTATGCCTCTAAATAGGTGAAAGTCCTAACCAAACCATCATCGATGATATCATTCCTACAACCCACCAATGAGACATTCATATATGTCCCTCTTACTAGGTGTAAGACCGAAACGATCTAGTTTCCCTAATTTTCTAGTTACCAATATATAGGAGGCATACATCTATATATAGGCATCCAACATGGTTTAATCCCTAACCATATCCTCTCCTTTTTAGTTACCAACATATTAGATTAACCAGAAAAGAGTCGATCAGGCATAATCCCTACTTAGTATCTTGTATTTTTTCCTTTTATGGAACATGCATCCTATCAAGGACTCTTTCTAGGTGAAATACCCAACCATATCATCACTAGTATAGTTACCAATAAATAGGACAAACTAGAAAAGGGAAGCTCATCCATAATCCCAACTAAGTATCATGTTTTCACCCCTTTTATAGCACATGAGTCCTATATGGACCTCTTAATAGGTGTATATCCCAACAAAAAATTATTTTATGATATCATTCTCGTGTACCATAAATAAAACATACATATATGGGATAACTAATAGGTTTTTTATTTAACCTTTCTATTATTTATTCTTTATATAGTTACCAATTGAAAGTAGGTTGAAATCCATACATAAGCATCCAACTCGGTGTTAGTACCTACAATATTCTCTCATTTATAGGTAAAAAAGACAAGATAAACTAAAAAAGGTCCAATCATGTGTAAGCCTAACTCAGTCTCCTATTTTTCTCATTTTATGGTATATATTTCATACCTAGGCCTCCTTCTGGGTGTATAACCCATCTAAAATCTCATTAATTACCTTATTAATATGACACCTCAATGAGACATACATGTATGGGACTCCTAATAGGTGTACCCAAAACTCTCAACTATTTACTCATTTTCTAGTTACTAATAGATAAGAGGTAAAAATCTATAAATGGGACTTATACTAGTAGTAATACCCAAAAATATTCTCTAATTTCTAGTTACCTATAGATAATATAATCCATAGAAGTATTACTCATGTTTAATCCCCACTCAGTCTCTTATTTACACCCATTTTATAACACATGATTCATACTAATACCTCATAATAGTTTTAATCCTCTACCATATCCTCTCCTACCCAGTTTCCACAAATAAGACAATCTATTAGGGAATACCAATGTTTAATACCCACTCTGTCTCATGTTTTTACCCCTTTTATGACAACTGAATCCTACATGAGCCTTCTATTAGGTTTAATACCTAACCATATCTAGTATTATCTAGTTATCAATATATAGGATGGAATAAATAAGGGAACTTAATGTATAATCCCTACTTAGTCTCTGATTATCTCCCCTTTTATAGCATAATCAGCCTACATGGGCCTCTTACTATGTGTAAACACCAACCAATACAACATCAATGATCTTATTCCTATGACCCATCATTTATGCATATATATATATGATCCTTCTAATAGGTGTAATCCCCAAACTATCTAGTATCCATAATTTATCATGTTAATAACAAAACATATATTGATAACCATATATGATCCTCCTATTTAGTGTAACCCCAAACCATATCCTATCCTAACTAGTTTCCCATAGGCAAATTGAATTATAAGGGAAACCCCATGTGAAATCTCTAATTAGTCTCCAATTATTGTTCCCTTAATGACATATTTTTCTTGAACATATGGCTTTAAACTAATAGGACCCAAGACACCTAAAAGGTCCATGCTCAAACCATAAATCCTTACTCATTTAGTTAACAACAAAATGGAGGTGGAAATACACATATGACCCTCATATCAGGTTTAATCCCCAACCATACCTCCTTACTCATCAATTTATCAATATAAAGGGGGAAAACCCATATCAATACCTCCATGTAAGTTTTAGACCTAACCTTTATAGTCTTCCTTCCTTTCCCAAAAACCACTAGGAAGGAAGGTATAAATCTATATATGTTCCTCTTAATTTTTTAATCCCTTAATTGTTATAGTATTTCATCCTTTTATAGTTAATAATAAATAGGAGGTGGATATCTCTATATGGGAATCCTATTAAGTGCAAGCCCCAACCTTTTCTATTATTTTCAATTTTTATAGTTAATAATAGATAGGTAGGAGACATCCATATATGGGCCTATTATTAAGTTTCATCCCCAACCATAACTTCTTTTATTTGGTTACTAATAGACAAGATGAACCAAAAGGGATGATCATATTTAAGTCTCACTCTAACCACTTCTAAGAACCATTATACTAGTTGTCCTAGCATCAAGACTTTAAACTACATAACATACTTCCTCATTTTATGATGTTAAACTTTATGGCATGGTCCCGTAATATGAACTTAAACTATGAAACTCAAACTTTTTGAGTTTTGATTCCCATAAACTAGGATACATAAGATATAATAAACCTGAACCTACACTCCCATATCTGGTGCTAAAAATATAATATTTATATTTACATATTTGATACCAATAAACATGACCTAATGTTATCCATCTGAAACATTCAAAAGAAAAGATAAAATATTGGATCACTTACATACCCAAGGATTTTTTTGGTTTAGAGTTTTAGAGAATTAATAACAACTCTTATATTAAAATACTCATGTATTTAAGTGAGTATTCTTCCTACTATAACCATTTTTTTAATCAAAACTAATTCTTCGTCATCTCCCACATGAAAACCTTTTATATATTTATTACATAACATATTTCTTTATATCCTGTGGAAAATGAACATAATAAGGTTGTTCTCAAATTCTTGGTAAGGGTAAACATATGTATTAACAATTTAATATCTTTAGTGAACACAAGATAGGCATAAGGGTATAATAACATATTAAAATTTCAAGATTATTACATAAGATAATTTATATAAATAAAAACTTGGATTATTAAATAAGTGACACAACATAAATATTTAATAAATGAAAAAGTCATATGAATCAATACTCATGAACTATGTAACCTTAATATTGATCAAAAGAACCATTAAAAACTAATACTAAGAATAGAGAGATAATATTGTCATATTGGAACATTATCTTCATCCCCCATGTTATATAATGTAAAAAATAAATGGAGATCAGTTAAATATATAGGTGAAAACTTCTAGGTGAACTCCCTTTTTCTTTTTTTTAAAGACAACAAACATTACTCAATGCTTCAAGGAGCTATATTGGGCTCACCTATCATATAAGTTGTATTAGGATGACATATAGTATAAGTTGTATCGGGATCACCCATTTTATAATTCTTATCATTATCACTCGTAATAATATATAATTTTTAAGTATTTTATATGAATATAACACATGGAAACTTTAATTTTTATCATAAAACTTTTAAAAACAACCTTCATTCCTGCATAGTGTGATTTACCTATAGAAGAGAAACATGTTTCATAATAATATATTTAAAAAAATCATCATAAGTCATCCAGATAAATAATATGATTTTTATCAAAAGATAATATTCCCTTTAATTTATAGGAATCATTAAATGATTTGGAAATAGGTTAAAATACCTTTACTATAATATTTAAAACATTTCTATGAAATAGGAAAAAATACCATTTTCTATTAATAACTTTAAAGAACTGAAACTTCAAAAAATATTTATAAAAAAAATTATTTGAAAATAACTATGGAAACTTGTAAAGAAGTCTTCAAAGTAAGGAATATTTATGAAAATAATAAAATATATTCATGCCATAAATTTTAGAAAAAATGTTTTCTTTCAAAATTTTGTAAAGAGTGGAAAAAGATACATTTGTTATAAAAATTTAAGAAATAATCCTATAAAACCTTTTAAAATAAGGTAAAATATCATGAAAAATAAATTTAAGAAATAATTTATTTTTATAAAATAGAATTATTTAAATAAGATAAATAACATGTAGGAATATTTTGGATAAAATTATTTACCTTTAAAGCAATTTTTTTAAAGAAAACCCATTTACAACCTTTTAAAACCAAAAACAATTCAAAATAAGGAAAATGAAAAAGGAATATAAAATACCATGAGTTTAAAAGGTGTCATGATATTATATTTCAAGCATAATTATATACCCTATATAGATGAATACTGGTTCATCAATCAAGACATGTCTCAAAAAAAGAAGTTCGAGATAAGAAACCCTTGCAAATAGGTAAATTATTGAATAAAAAATTCATTAAATGAATGAACGTAACATGATTATATAAAAATAATAATTTCCATAAAAAATTAAGAATTTTATTATGGGGTATTAACTACACCATATAAAATATAACATGGTTCATAACATAAACTATGTCTCAAGGAATTGGAACTGAAACCATGAAAGCCCTTGAAACATTTATAACATTTGAATGAATATATCTTGAAAGAGAGAACATGAAAGGAAATTTAAAAGTAATGATAAAATATTAATTAATGATTTAATATCTTAATAGGCATCATATGTACCTTATAAAAGGAATCATTTTCATAATATGAGACATGTCTCTAAGAAACAATATTTTGGTGAATAATCTTTATAAATATATTATCATTTAAGTGAGAATTAATCAATGAATTGATTATGTGTAAAAATTGTAAAACCATAAAAATATTCAAAATAATAAAATAAGTGGTCATTTTATACATAATATTTTCATAACATAATCAATGAAGTAGAAGTATAACCCAATGAATGAAAATTGAGTTAAAACCCCTTACATTAAGTCCAAAATTTCTATGTATTTACTTTTACTCCTAAATAATAAACTTATATTAAATATTTTTATTATTTAATAACTATTTACATGTTTATCCCCTTACCATTAAACCATTTATTTCATTTATTTCAATGAAATATTTAATTACTTAATTAGTTTAGTCCACATCAGGTGTTTTAAAGATGTTCGATTCGTAATTTCTAAATTACTTTGGTAGGTTTACTATGGTCAAAGGGTTAATTGTCCCATCATCTCCATAATATTAATAATGAAATAATTATGATTTTTATACATTAAATAAAACTCTGTAGCCATCCATTAAAGTCATATATGAAAAACTAATCACAACACTTCAGGGAGGTGGTGATTTACACATATGCATGGATGACATTATCATTTTAAAAGGATTGAAGAGTAAGAAATTAGATGAAATATTATATTTAAAAAATTATAATTATTTAATTGATATCATATATATACATTAAAAACATCTTTATAAACAACCATTAGTGGTTGTGATGGAAAATGAAACCCATCGCTTCATGGAGGTGGTAGTCCACATGTACACACAAATGATGTTTTCATTCCCCATTTGATGGAAAATTGAGATGAATAATGATATTATATTAACAAAATGATGTATAAGTATATGATAGGTATTGATGTTATTATATTTATTTTTTGGATATAATTTCAGGGGGTGGAATAATTAAAATGAAAATAATTGGTTAAGATAATTAACTCCTCTTTGAAGAACCTTCTTTAGATCCCTTCTTTAGGACCATATGGATGATATTTTAAGATAATATAACCTATATGATGTATAAAAAGAAGTTTAAAATAGTTTTTTTAGGTTTTGTTAAAAATAATTGGCTCAATAGGTGTGAATAAGTGAGGAGAGGTGGTGCCCTTTAATAAGTGAGGATATGGGCACCCTTGGAATTACTTAAAGTATTAAATTAATTTAAATTAATTTTCATATTAAAGTGGAACCAAATTGATATATTTTAAATCTAGTACATATATAATTCAAGATAATCTCATATAATAAAATTTAAACAAATTTTTTTAATGTTTTATCCCTTATATCTATGTTTTATCCTATGTTAACCCTTTTAAAATTTACCATGATAACAATATAGTTTTTACTCTTTAGGTGTATAGAAAGTTACTATATATAGAAAAGTGACCAAAATAGAAAATAGTTGATATTAGATACCATATACCATTCAATTTTGAATGATCCCAATAGGATCTGTGTGATCACTAAGAGGAGATGTAGTGAATTAGTGATCTATTTTTTTTATATTTTCTTTCTTATGAAACATTCTTCACCTCCTATTAAAGAGTTGTGAATTTTCTAAAAAAATAATACTGGTAAATTCTTAAGGAACACAAGAATTTATAACGTTTAATACTCAGTAAGAATATCTAGTCCTTATCATGGTTTTTGAATAATCAAATACCACACAATCCCCCATAAAACAATCATTTTAAAGTGATTACAACAAACAAGAAATATCATTACACTTCCTTTTCATTTTTATCAGAACTAAAATGCATGTTATCTATATAAAGATAATATATAATAGTTTTTTTCTAAAAAAATTTAGAAAACTTCACCAATTGGCCCAATACATTGTCAATGTATTGTTTATACTTATTCACTGTTGTAGTTTTTGCAAACACTTCTTCACTTTATTTCCTAGTAGCAGGAAATAAATTCCTACATGGACTTCTGTATAAACCCTATCTTTTTATTGTTTATATAATTTATATATCCAATCATTCATTTGAAAAAATTCTATCTGGTGCTTTTAGAAAAATGATACAACTTCCTTATGCTCTTTTAGTCTTATTTCACCTGATATATAAGTTTGTCTGGTGAATTTTATTTTCTTATACTGATCAAAACTTCTCTATTTGATACCAAATTCCTCTTATTCAACCAATAGATTCTATAGTTAGAAAATTACCTTATCAAACTTTGGATTTCAGAAGTTCTTCTGACATCTTTGTTTGAAACCAATTTGACAACACATTAGTTTTTCTTACGTATGATCAATACTCATGATAATGCATGTTAATAGTACCCCTTATATATAGGTGTACTAAAAAATCAAATGTGGGAACTCTAATTTATTTTCCCACTTAATGAGAATTCAAATTTCAAAATTTCCACTCAATTTTTTTTTCTGAAAACTTTTCAATGCTTCTATAATATTCTTAAATCTTTGAGAATTATTCAGCAACTGAACCATTCTTAAATATTTATTGAAACTCAGTGAGTATAAAAAAAATTACTTTGTGATATTAGGAACATTGAAAGAATAGATTTATGGCATCACATTTGATATATTAAAAAATATTTTATCTAATGAGAATATCTATCCAATTATTCTTAGATAAAATTCATAGGAACTTCTCAGAAGTATTTATTAGACACTTCATCCATTTGAAAACTTTCACCATAACTTTGGGTTTATTTCCTTCACATGAAAAACTTTGTATGATGATATTTTTACAAAAAAAGGTTCATCCTATGGAATTCATCTGTATAAATAAACTAACCCAAGTATCCTAGCACTGATGTATACTTTATTACATTGGAATAAGATACAAGTAATCATATCTTGAAGGACCAAATATTTTAGTAGTATTGGAAAACTAGATACATACTTAAAATTCATATTGTAATTTAAAACATAAAATACACAAAGTATTTTATTTGATAACACTATATTTACCCTTATCATATCCTTGCATATCAATTATAACACACTTCCTGGTATCTTTGGGAAAATAAAACAAAAGAATGGGGTGTGATTAGGTACTTGGTAAGGGTAAGTATACATTAGAAGCTATCATTATTAAATAAATATAATCAATATGAAAAGGTGAATAACTGAAACACAATTCATTTAAACAATAACTTGATCATAATATGGTAGGAAAAAATGATGAAAAAATAAATCCATATAAATAATCACATGAGACTAAAAATTATTCAATGATATTCTAACTAATCTAATAATAACATAAGAATCAATAACTTATCTCATATTGAATAAATTCATAATTTTTTACATCGAAAATATTATATCAACACCTTTCACAGGATAACTTAAATATGTGGGTAGAAACTCATCTAATTTGGCCAACTGATTTGTCTCATGAAATATATCGATGCATAGAGGGGATATCTATAATCAGGCCCCACCCATAATTAACTATGTACAATGAATTCTTCATATAAAAGGTATAAAACATAATTAATAAAAACATTTTTATTAAAAAAATATCATACTAAATGTAAATAATTACCCTAATAAAATTAACATAATCATAAAAAAATCTAGAGTAATATGGTGAATGGTAATAAAATTGTACATCCTCAGTCAAACTATTCATTATGCATCCAAATAAATAAAAAGTACGATAAAAATTCAATACATCCCTAGTGGATCATAAGTAAAATAAATGGATTATGTAATTTATTAATAAAAATACCATAATAATGTCATTAAAAACATTTTTGGGGAAAACAAACTTTTAACTTTGAAAATATTTTTAAAATAAAAATTCCACAAAATATTTTGATAATAACTTTTTCTTAAAATAAACTTTTAAAACCTTTAATATAATATTTAAAAAAATTAGTTTTCATAATGGAGGAAAATCCCATTTATTTTATATATGTTAAAACAATGATTCCTTTTTACATTTTCAATAAAATCCAAATGGGAATTGCAAAAAAATGCAAAAACAAATGCCAACAAATTTAAAAAGGGTTTAATTTTTTTAATAAATATTTTTTCTAATTTTAAAAAAATTGAAAACATTTTTAGAAAAATGGTTTTGGAAGAAAAAGGATTTTCGATATAAGAGAGAAATGAAGTTAAATTTTATTAAACAAAATTATCAATTATTTTAAGTACAAAATAGTAAAAAATGGTAATATTACATGAAAAGTTAATAAATTACCATATTATAATGAAATATATTTATTTTATGATATAAATATCAAATAATTCTCCTAATGGAGATGTAAACATAAACAATCCTGAATAATGATGAGATTGTGAAATAAACCCTTAACACTTTTATAACTTTTCAATCATAAGCCCCGTCAATGAAATAAATTAAAATGAAACTTTAAATACAATTAATAGAAATATATTAATTATATAACCTATCAAAAAATTCAGTATATACACCACATAAAGTAATAAGTGGTGAATATGGCATATGTCTCATGGAAGTAAAAGTAAGACGAGAAAACCCTAACCTCGTGTTTGAATTCGTTTAAATGTGTCTAAAAATCATGTATAGTGGTTATAATCAAGATATTTATTTATAATAAAAACATATTCATATTTATAATATCATATATTATTCTATTATAACATTTTACCACCCATTTATTAATAATACTCTATTATTTTTCTTATTCTGGGTGTTAATTTTCTTGTTTTATCAAACAAGTTCTGTTATGAAAGTTATAGTTCTTGTACATAGTATATAGACCCATAATATATATATTTTTATTAATGTTATAAATATAATATTTAATCCTTATATTCATTTTTACAATCCTTATTTAAAGTTGTACATGGAAAATGAATCACGTGCTTCGTGGAGACGGTGGGTCATACATAGGGATAATGATGATATCATTCCCTTAATGGGTGAAAGGGTAAGGAAGTGTATGATATGTTAATTTTATAAAATTTATAAAATTTAATATATTATAATATACATTCATTAAAATTATCCTGATAATTTTCATATAAATCATAAATGAAAAATGAATCACAACGCTTTGCGGGGTGGTTTTCTGCCTTACACACAAGCGGCAATATCATATTTTAAACAAAATCGAAATTAAGAAGGTATATGTGATATTGTAACTAAAAAAGAGTAATTATATCATAAATATTATATATATACTTTAAATCCATCATTATATCTAACTATGATAATTTTTTATGGAAAATTAGTTACATCAGTTCGCATGGTAGTAGTCTATCGTACACACGATTGACGATTTTGTTTCCCATTTGATGGAAGTGAAGATGGATAAATATTATGAAATAAAAATAATAACATATAATTATTTGTTATATAATTTTTTATTATATTTTAAGTTTTAATACATAATTTAAGGTGGAAAAAGATGAAAAAGAGGGAGCTTTATTAAGATGATCACCTTCTCTTAGAGAAACCCCCTTTGGATCTCTTATTAAAGACACTAGGATTAGTTTTATGGGAAGATAAAAAAAATAATCTGGATAAGAACTTATGGGGAATTTTTTTCATTATTTTTAGAGATTAATGGATTTATAGGTGTGAATAATTGAGGGGAGTGAGTTCCCATTTATAATTGAGGAGGAGTGACATTTTTGTAAATACCAAAACTATTCTATAATGAGTAGTAACTCTCTTAAAAAGGTGTCTCAAAAATTGAAAAATAATTGATTATAGGTATGATATGGTCAATAAACACTTACAAAACAAAAAAACATGTTTTTAACATGTTATTACCTAGCCTTTAAGTTTACGTAATTGGACCATTTTATTTTTCACCATAGAAACATGTATCTTTTTATTTACCAAGTAATTTATCATTTAAGACTAAAAATAAATTTATTATTATTAGATAATTTGGAAAAAATTATTATAAATATTAAATATAATTTATTAAATAAAAATTATATATGTTTGGAAAATTAATTTTATCACAAGCACATGTAACGCGTAAAACTTTGTTTTAACCATAATTGCACTAATTAATTTATTATTGTTTTTACTATTTTTTTATGAAAAAATTATGTTGAACTTATTTTTTAATATAAATTATTATTATTAAAAATATAAAATCCATTTATCTAAATTTAATTCACATATGTTTTAGAATTTAATTTAAAATTAAACCCACATATATGTCAAAAACTGGGTTTCCCAAAGAAAAAATTTCAAAAGTTAAAAAAGTCTTAATATCATAATTAAATATTAAATTGATTCAAATTACCTTAGTAAAATTTTAATATTATTAAACTAATTTTACATTAAACTTATTTAAAATATAATTTAACTTTATAAATCATTTAAATGAAAATGTCGTTTTCAATAAAAATCAGTATTTTTCACTATTCATCAAAAAATTAATCTCTTCAAAAAATTATCCAAAATCAACCAGAAGATAATTTTGAAATGAATATTTCAAAAACTATGTTTATTTTGTAAATTTTTTTTTATGAAATTAGAAAAAATTAATTTTAAATTATGTTCCCAAAACGCGACTAATCTGTCTTTAAAAAAATACTGTTTTTCAGAAATCATTTATTTCTCTTTTGAATGGTTATTATTTTATTTATATTGAATATATGACCATTGAATTTATTTTATAAATGTTTAAAACATACTATTTTCATAATTTATTTATTAATATTATTACATTCCAACTTAACAACTAAGTTACAATTGTCATGTTTAAATAATAATATTTTAATTGAGTATAACATTTCATTCAGTCTAGGTGTTGCGTGCATTGAAAGCTATTGATGAGATTGAATTTATTTAAAAATAAATATATCATAAAGTCCCAATATGTTAAATTCTCTTCTAATCTTGGTGTTTCATGTCATATATTCTATTAAATATGATGTTTCTCTTTTAACATCTTGTAGTGTTACAATCTGATGGGACTTCCTCCAATTTGAACTTCATCCGATGAAATCAATCACATAAATCACTTGAAATTCAAATACTTTTCTTTGATTGATAAACTTCACAAAATTTATAGTATAGAATTTTTTACATACAAACAATTTTATCCCCCTTTTAACTTAATCAATGTTCTCCCCTTTCAATATAAGTGAGAAACATGAGATCTTCTATCACTCATGATACTTGGAACATATGAATAAAAAAGAATCAAAATATTTTGTTTTCACTAAAAAAACACTGTCCAATGACACTTTGTGACCAATCATGGACACATTTTTAGCATAAAACGTTTCATAAAAATCTTCATCTAGTAAATTTATTATGATGTAATTGTTTGAGAAATATCTTTCCAGTTCTATCCATCCATTTTCCAATTATTATAAATTTTAGAAAAACATTAATGATTTATATTTTATGAGAAAAAGAAAAAACTTTCTTAATATCAACCATAAAAAATATAGCATCTTAAAACACCTCTAAACTTCTTATTCCCAATAATCTACCCCTTTTTATTCTGTTATAAAAAAGGAACATAAATTAGTAAAAATTTATAACTCATATAATGGATTATTTATCCAACAATTCTAAGAGTACGTGAGCGAACATGGTGTAGGAGACAAGAACTATTGAGTAACAATACCATGTTTTCCATAAATACTTAATTAAGAAACCTTTTCCTTAAACATTGAACTTTTACAACTTCTTCACTTTTTCCTATAATAATAATTTTTCTTGAACCCACATCAAAAAACAATTAAAATATTTCACACATGTTGAAATCATATCTTACCCTTTTACAAAATCTCCTTAAATATATGTTCATCCTTAAATGGTCAAGCACATACCAATGGATATATTTATGTTACAAAAAACTTTATACCCCTTGAAAACAATATCAAAATACATGATGAAGAGGGGATATATTTTCACATACCTTATCCTTGAGTATAGGGAGGTTGAACACCCATTATTGACATAATCTTTTGAAATTATTCCTTTGGCAATGAATTTGTAAAGATATTAGTAACTTGATCCACTATAGGAACAAACCTCATATTCAGTTCATTTTTCTAAACATGCTCTTTTATTAAGTGATATTTTATATCAATGTCATTAGAATGATAATATTACATTGTATTTTTGGTGATTTTTATAGAACTTTTATTATCAAAACCCAAGATTAGGGAACAATTCATACAAAAAAAAATATTCCTAACTTATATTAATCCACATAAGTTGTGTTTAAACTTGAGTGGTAGGAACATATTCATATTCTGATGTACTAAGAGTTATTGAATTATATTTATTTGTATTCAAACTAACACATCTTTCACCTAAGAAAAACACTCCACTATATGTGTATTTTATATTATCTACACTTCCTACCCAATAATCATCTATTTGAACAAACAAAACAATATTTCATACACTATCATATTTCAATCCAAAATCAGTTATGCAATTGATATATCTAAGAATTATTGTTCCATAGATGAGATGATATTGCTTTATTAAACTTTGATGCCTTGAACAAAGTGTAACAATAAAAACTATATTGGGAAATGAATTCATTAGATATGAGAAACTTCTAACCAATGTTCTAAACTTTGTAAGATTTACCCCTTCTATTTACCTATCTTTTTTAAACTTTTCCCACTATAATTTGGGTGGAAACTAGATTTGATTCTTCAATTCTAAACTTACTTATAATTTCTATATAATTCTTATCTTATGATAATAAAATTGATTTCATATTTTGTGAGATTTGTAATGCAAGAAAGTATTTCATTTCTCTTAGTATCAAAATCTCAAAAATATTCACCATCTAATCAGAAAACTTTTCACAAATTTCTTTATCATTTCCCATAAATATGATATCATCAATATAAATGATATCATCAACATAAATAATCATAGTAAGGGAAACCTATTGATTTTATTTTATATAGTGTTTTCTATCAAATATTACTTTCTTAAAGTTAAACATCCTTTAGTAATTATCCAATTTGGAATGCCAATCTCTTGGAGCTTTCTTCATCCCATACAAAGCCTTTTTCAACTTTCACAAAAGACATTCATCTTTCACAATCACGAACCCACACAATTTTTCATTGTAAACTTCTTCATCAAGGACTCCATTAAGAAAAGATGACTTGAAATCCATATTAAAAATTTCACATATCCATTATGCAAAAACAACAATAAAGGTAATAAAATTTTCTAATCCTTCCACGGGATAAAAGGTTTCATCAAAATTAATGCCTTCAATTTTAGATTAACCTTTTTAATCTATTAATGACATTTTTCTTATATCTTCACCTTTTTCATTAAACTTATTTCAGAACACCCACTTTGTACTAATCACATTTTTATTATTTGGTTTGGGTAAAAGTTCACATGTATTATTATTTCCAATCTAATCCAACTCTTCATTCATAACACTAATCCAGTTCTAATTATCCCAATATTCATCAATATATCTTGGCTTAACCTATGAATATAAGGAAGTGTGTGAAAAAACATTGAAGATCTTATGGTTTGAACATATATTTTTTGATATCTAATAATGTTATGAACTCCCACTTATTTCCTTATCCTAAGATGAGATGAACATTATTTTTCCTTATTACTTGAACTTTCTGAGTTGGAATCTTCATCTTGAGTAGCTTCAACATTCTTACAATAATTACGATTTTTTTCATGTTATTTAATAACACCAACCTTGTATTACCTTTATTACATATTTGTATCTTTTTTAGAAAATTTCTTATCTAATAGTTCAAGAACTTTCCCATCTATAAAATAAAATATATTTCATGATTATTTATTATAAAATCTTTACTATCTACTATTAAGAGGATATCGAAGAAAGATTCCATCAACAAATCTCTGATCAAACATCCCAATATTTTAACCCTTGAATTTTATAATTCAGGTACTTCAAAACACCCTTTGATGTTTCAAAATTGGGGAAACTCTGTAATACATCACATAAAAATTCATATCCGACTTTTTCATATAAAAACATAGATTATGAACATTAATTGCTACTCTAATATTTTACCCTAAAAATTAATAAGAAGTATCCTATTTGATCAACATTATTTCTTCCACCTCTACTAAAATTATGTTTCTTCTTTCAACTGCACTTTTCTATTGTGGTGTGTATATTGCATTAAAATCATAAAAAATTCCATGATTTTAAATATAATCTACTAACTTCCCACTTGTGTATTCGCCACAATTATTATTTTGAATTTAATTAACTGAATATTCACATTATTTTTTCAAACTTCTACTAAAACTCTTACAACCATTTTTTTGATCCCCTGATTTACGTTTTAAAAACATAATACTTGTAATTTGATTAAAGTAATCCATAAAATAAATGAATTAATTATATATATGTGTTTATTTCTTACTTATGGTCCCAATAATTTTAGTATGTATCAAATCCAAGGGATTATTTAAATGTATCTCAACATTCTAATATATTGAGTTTATAATCTTTCCTTTCTATAAAATAAAGAAACTCTAATCTATTCTTCTTCTTATTTTAGGAATATCTTGAATTATTTATCTCTTCATTATATTACTCATATAAATATGAAATATTTTCCCCATCCTTTTATGCCATATCTAATTTTCTTCAAATATGCTCAGATAACCTGAAATTTGTGAATCAAAAACTTGAAATAACTTTCCTTTTGTTCATTGTCCTATCTTATTAGATTTACCATCTTATATAATTTTCAAAAAAATAATATTTTCTAAAAACAACTTTATTAACTTAATCAAAATTTTTTGAAATAATTAATAAGTTGTGCTTCATCCCTTTAATAAAAAAGCCTTGTTTGGATTTTAATTTTTCTTCCCCAATGATAATAGATCCAATACCTTTGATTCTAAGGGACTCATCATTGTAAAAAGTATCAAAATCTTCAAAATTCTTCAATAACATCAAATCTCCTATCATATACAAAGAGAAACAACAATAAAAAAACCAGGGTCGTTCTCCTTTTGTATATTTGAGAGCATTTTAAACAACTAATGATTTTTTATTTCCTTTTTAATTCTTATCACATGAATTTTTATATTTTTTGTAATTTTTTTGTATCAGTATCATGATGAGACATGTAGATTTAAAAAAACATTGTTTTTGATAGCTGGAGAAACACGTAACCCCAAGTCTAAATGAACCATAATATAATATAATGTTATAATATAGCCATTAAATTGAAAGGTTTGAGTATTAATAACTAAATTATGAAAATTATTTTTATATATTTATTATAAATAAAATAAAAATCATTTAAAATAAAATGAAATGCTCTCTAAAAAACTGTATTTTTTTCTAAAAGATAGTTTAACCGTATTTTGCGCACAGAATATAAAATTACTTTATACCACTGTTAGAAAATTTATGTGATAAAATGAACATAATTTTTGAAATAAAAATATCAAAATTATCTTAGGGTGAATTTTTTATAACACCCCAAGCTTCCACGGTACGTTTCCCTTTAAATAATGCAGTAGCTTGCGTTGTACGCAACTTAGAGTTTTAACACACCACAACCCATGAAACTAGCCATTATGAATAATAATACACAATTTTTAAAATTTTATAAATTTTAATTTTCAAAATGGTCATCATTTTTTGGATTCGGAATATCAAAATTATCTTAGGGAGAATTTTTAGTATTTTTCTAAAAACATTCAATTTTTGATAAATAGTTAAAAACGCAGCGCTATTGTCTAAAATTGGATTTTTTTTAAATAATTATTTATTTTATTTTAATTTATTCTAGGTCAAAATAGAAACATAATATCTATATATTTTTGATGTAATTCATTGGAGTCATTTTATAATAAGTTTAGATATATAAAATTTTATTGAACTTTTTACTGTCTTTTACCCACCTTCTAGGAGCATTTAAAAATTTTCATGAAATTTAATTTTACTGCTTCTATGAGTTGAATTTAAAAAATATGAGAGACAAAGTTGACATTAGTAACTAAAATGTGGTTCAATAAGATGAAAATAATTTTTGGTGAATAGTAACTTTTGACTTTTATTTACCACGGTTAAAAGTAAATAGGGTAATTATGGGTCAAAATGATATTATAATTACCCTAACACATGTCCTAATTCTATTGGATAAGTGTAATTCGACCAAAAAAACCTTAGGATTAAAATATGATCCTTTTGGTCCACTTGAATTAGATTAGGACATTTATTATTATTTTATTTAAAGAAGAGTTAAATGTGTTAATTTCAAGGTTTAATAACTAAACCATTTTTAATATAGGGTTAGACAAAATATAAATTCGACTATAAATATTCATTATAAATATAAAAAGATTTCCTAAATAATTTTATTTTATTTATAATTTTTATACATTAAATAATTAAATTTATTTATGACACAATGATGATACAGTAATTACCTTATTAATGAAAGATTAAAATAATTGATATTATAAATATCCAAATAAATGTAATTTGAGAATTTTGATGAATTCCACTAGTTTTTTAGGTTAATATTACATGTTAGGGTTTATTAAATAATTTTTTTCGAAGTAATCACGCTGTTATAATTTTTACAAAAAACCAAATACTAAATAGTGTCAAAATTGACATAAACATGTTTTTAAAACAAATACTATATTATTGGTTGATACAATATTTCTAAAAATCTAAGTTTCCGCCAAATGGATTAAATAACATTATATTTGTCATTAATGAACCACTTTAGGTTCTATTGAAAGTTTTGTGTAAATTTATTAACCATATAGTGTAGGAATACAAGAAGACACGGTAAAAGTTAAACTATTTAACTAAGAGTTAAATCTAAAAGATAATGTTAATATGGTGACCTAAACCTATATAAAAACTATTGGTTGAGAGTTTTTTGACCCATACCCACCTTATCATCGAAATAAATCATTTTCTATCCATTAGAAACCAACAATGAATTTATTATAAAACAATATTTTAAGATTTTCCTAAAGTGACCCTCAGCTCTCTTATAAAAGGGTACTTCCCCTTCTCTCAAAATCACACCTCCAAAGCCATTTGGATCTGAAAAAACCTACCCAAATATACTCTCAACTATACTACCTTCAACCTAGAGTCCTTACTTGGATTAGAAACCTAGACTAAGGATCCATTTTGATCAACTCAAAAGGAAACACCCGAAGAAGAGGTAATAATTTCACCACCCTCTTTCAAGTTCTTTTCTTCTTCCACTTCCTCTTAATTTTTTGTTTCCATAACAAAAAAATAATCCCAGTATATTCTATATACTGTGATGTTATTATAAATATGTAACAACTATATTCATTATTATATCCATCCTATGAATGAAAAAAGTTCCCATACGTGCGTACGTACGACTTACTGTCTCCACGTCGTGGTGTAGTTTGTTATTCAAAAATTTCATTATTTCGATGGGTAAAATAATGAGTATAATTGATGTAAATAATAAATATAACATTTTAATTATTCTGTATATATGATATACCATCCAATTACATATGATTTTACCATCAATATAAGGATATTGTCGCTCATGCGTATGTACGGATTACGGTCTCCACGAATGTGATAAGATTCATTCCCCATCATAATCATTCAAGAATAATTTTCATTTTATGATTAAAAATAATGTTTAATAACTTAATATAATTCTGTATATGAATCAAATACATCCTATCCATAAGAAACATGGCTTACGTAACTAATCATATAAAGGAAAATGAATCAGTTAACACCCAAAACGATGATACTACTGAAATATTATTAACAAAGAAATATTAGAGGATCATATATGATATAATATTTATGTATATAGTTATTTTATAATTTAATAAAAATGATTTAACTATTATATAGGAGGTTAACAAACCCTCAACCAAGAAAAATTACAAGGTAAGGGTTAATTCTATAATCTCTTTACTTATCTAAGTTTGTTTGTACGTAAGTATCTACTGGGACCTCTTTATCATTCACATCCGTGTTTTCTTAAAAATTTAATTCAAAATATTTTCACTATTTACTAGACTATGAGTTAAAGTAATTTATACCCTTATTTGACTAAATATGTTTTGAATGGAATCCTTCTGTCATTTTCCAAACAAGGTACTTTATGACCTTTCGACAAAATTAAGGTAAGAATGTATTTTTTTAACTTATACAGCAGGTGCGGCTATTTTCCACCGTTATAACATCATAAAATCTTCCTATAAAAGCTTATAAGAATATTTTCAAAATAAATGTTTTCTTTTATAATTATGTTACTTTTAAATGATTTCAAAATAGAAAGAGGTATTTATTTCAAATATTTTTCATTTCATCTATGTCAACATCCTTTGATGGATTTTAAACTTGTTTGAAGCTGATTTATTATGATACAAATCTTCCATATTGTATTGAAGGTTTTGTAATATGATTGACTGTGGATGTGTTATTTTTATACCATTCATGGTTTATGGTTAAAGTATTAACATTTAGTATGATAGTTTTAATATGAATGTTTATGTTATGTTTAAACCTTTTTATATGAGGAATGCATTGGAATTAGTAAGTGACGGGTGGAGCCCGCTATAGCTCCTCGATGCATCAGTAGGCCTCATGAGACAAACTAGTGTCTTGGCACATGGCCTTGACCAAATCTTATTTAGAGTCTTGTCACAAGGCCTTGACTATGTGCTTATAAAGTTTGGCATTATGCATTCCATCATTATGAAATTGGCTATTGATATTGCATGTGATTATTCAACTATTAGAATATCCATGTGAATAACTAAATAGAATTATTTGATTTATATTGTCCATATTATATAGAAGTTTAGGTTTAAAAGGATTATATTTTAGTCTTATACATTGCCTTAAATGTTTATGCTTATTTATGAAAGTTTCCGCTATATTGTTATCCTTACTGAGCATCTAAGCTCACCCCTTTATATGTTCTATTTTTTGTAGGATGTGAAGAACTATATTATGACTGACCTTTAGGGATAGTCTAATGGATATGAATGAGGTCAATGGATACAATCTTGTTGTTGTTTTTTATTTTATAATGCAATGTAAAACTTATGAATGTATCTAGTACTTACAAGGCTACTAAACTAATCAGTATTTCGGAATTTGATCCCTTGTGATCATGAAAATGTTTTGTAATAATGTACCAAATCTGGGTAACTAGGGTCAGGGTGTTATAGTTGGTATCAGATTAAGTTTAGTACAAACCTTGGAAGCTAGATTTAGATAAACTCTGATTATAGCACATTACTCGAAGATAGACTTTGAGTATTAGTATCGAAGAACATCCTAGAATTTTGGTAATATAGTGATTATCTGTATTTTCAAAGCAATAAATCCTTGTCTAGATACAATCATAGAGAGGCTACTCTGGCACAAATGTACCTAGGAGTGAAAACTCTGACAAGGAGTTTCA
This sequence comes from Viscum album, assembly GCA_963277665.1. Lineage (NCBI taxonomy): Eukaryota > Viridiplantae > Streptophyta > Magnoliopsida > Santalales > Viscaceae > Viscum > Viscum album. The sequence goes on from OY728132.1 coordinate 626,763,870, forward strand.
GGATTGACTCAGGGTATCCTAGTACACAACAACGAGCCTTGCTGCACTCTTGTTTACGACACTCCCGGGGGATATGATTAGGAAAATTAAAATTTTCTTTACAAACAATTATGAAGGATTTATGAGAATATACCTCCTCTAATTTTTTTATGATTATGGATTATATCCATAAACTGTTCAATTTATGTTAAGTGTTTTACAAGTTTGGAAATATATATTGCAATTCATAAACTAATATACTGTATGCCATTGTTTAGAAATGACACATAGCGGATGGAATGGAAATCATATCAACGCACGTAATCCATGTTGGAATTTCCCTCCAAATCAATATAATTATAGTAGAGCTGGTGATGCAACTGGTTATGATCAGCTTATCACCATACTGGGACAACTCACTCGGGTTATAAATAATAACCTTACCCATATGTAGCACCATGATCCACAACACAGAGGATCAATGTTAGACCACTTCATGAGGCAACAACCACCAACATTCAATGGGAGTAAAAATACATTAGTATCTGAGAAATGAATAAGTTCCTTAGAGAAAATATTCCATGCTTTGGGGAGTAGCAAAAGGGAAAAAGTTGTTATGGAAGTTTATTGCCTCATGGGAGATGCACATCAATGGTGGTCATTAATCCAAAACACACCGGAAGATGAAGAAGTATAGAACCTGGAATGGAGGGATTTTAAAGATATTTTCTTAGAAAAATACTTTCCTCATGACCATCAAGAGTATATGGAAAGACAATTTCTGAGTTTGAGGCAAAAGGCATATGATAATGTCATAAAGTATGAGGCTAACTTTATAAGGTTAACAAGGAATGCATCAGATTATATATGTAACCCAAGAAGTGATATTGATAAAAAGATTTATGGGTTAAAACTATTTCTCCATCGAGCATTAGTCTCATAATCCATCTCATCGTATAAAGATATTATCTCATGCGCTATCAAGACAGAAAAGGAATTCTCTAAGTCTTGATACTTTAAAGTAAAGAAAGTGAAAAAGAGATCTGCTAAACACTCTAGAAATGAAAATAAGGGGAATAAGGGAGAAGTTGAATATCCATCCTATGGTAAATGTGGGAAGAAACACCCCAGTACATGCCTGAAGGGAATGGGAGTCTGTTACAAGTGTGGTGAAAAAGGACACCAAGCTCGTGATTGCAAGGTGAAGAAAGAGGCTGTCAATGTTGAATGCTACAATTATAGAGAAAATGTCATTATAAAAATTAATGTCCTAAGTTCCAAGGGAACTTACCTCAGAAAATTCCAAGGGAGAAAGGAAAAGCTTATGTGATCACTACTGCTAAGGTTGAAGCACCGAAAGATGTGGTGGAAAGTAATTTAATGGTTTTTTCAAGTTTAGACAATGAATTATTTGATTTTGGATCAACGTATAGTTTCATATCTTCCCAGTTTGCTAAGAATATTAGATATTTTCAATTTGACTTAACGAGGGAGTTGTTAGTTAAAACTCTTAAGGGAAGCATCATCACAACAAAGTTTTGTGAATCAGTTCCCATTAGGGCATATAAATGTTCTTTATCTGTTGATCTCATCATCATACCCTTGATTGAATTTGATATAATCCTCAGAATGGATTGGCTTTCGGACTATGATGTGAAAATTTATTGTAAGAAGAATGAGATTACAATTTTCGATTATGATAAGGAATACCTTATCTTTAGAGAAGAAATTTCACCACCTGATTGTTATATAGATCCACCCCCAATAGCTCTAATAAATTTAATTATTTGAGAAGAATATAATGAAATAACTATAGGCGAGGAAAAAAAGTTTTAATAGATTATATACCTATTGTGCAAGAATATGTTGATGTGTTTCTAAAGAATTTACCTGGACATCCACTAGAATGGGAAATTTAGTTTTCCATTGATTTAATTCCTCGTTCAAGGCCCATATCGAAGACCCCTTATATAATGTCCATTATAGAATTAGTAGAACTAAAGAAACAACTAGAAAAATTGAGTAATAAGGGATTTATTCACCCTAGAGTTTCTCCATGGGGAGACCCTGTCCTTTTTGTTAAAAGGAAAGACAGATCTATAAGTTTGTGCATTGACTACAGGGAGATCAATGCTATAACAATAAAGAAAAAGTACCGCTACCTCACATTGATGATTTATTTGACCAACTTTAGGGAGCTCAATATTTTTCAAATATTGACCTTAGATCTGGATATCATTAGTTGTGTGTGAAGAAGGAAGACATTCCGAAAACAACATTTCGAACTAGGTACATGCATTATGAGTTTACAGTAATTCCTTTTGAATTGACTAATTCACCCTCTATCTTCATGGATCTAATGAATAGATTTTTCAAGGAATATCTTGATGACTTTGTAGTGGTATTTATTGATGACATCTTTGTATACTCAAAAAGATATGAAGATCATGAAAATCACTTTTACAGTCTTCTGGAAACCCTCAGAAGAAATGAATTATATGGGAAGTTTAGAAAGTGTGAATTCTGGCTTCAAGAGATTTCTTTTCTTGGCCATATTATCTCTAAGGACGAAATCTATTTTGATCCTTCAAAGATGAAGGCAATCCAAGAATGGGCAGCACCGACGAGTATAACCGAGGTATGCAGTTTTATTGGTATAGCAGGTTATTATCGACGTTTTGTCTAGAATTTTTCTTGCTTGTCTAACCCATTAACCAAGATCACACGTAAAGGGGTTAAATTTGTTTGGACAAAAGATTGTGAAGAATGTTTTGAAGAACTGAAGAGAAGAATATTCAATGCTCTTATCTTGACTCTACCATCAGAGAATGATGGGTTTGTTATTTGTAGTGATGATTCAAAGAAAGGACTTGGTTGTTTTATTATACAAAATGATTGAGTTATTTATTATGCATCACGAAAACAAAAAATTCATGGGAAAAACTATCCTACTGATGATCTTGAGTTAGAAGCTATAATCTTTGCTCTGAAAATATGGAGACACTATCTCTATGGTGAAAAATGTGAGATTTATACTGATCACGAGAGTTTGAAGTATATTTTATTATAGAATGAACTCAACATGAGGAAAATATGATGGCTTGAACTACTCAAGTATTATGATTTCACTGTACACTACCACCCAGGGAAGGCAAGTAAGGTGGAAGATGCATTGAGTAGAAAGGATCAGGGGTTTTGAACAAGATGAGAGTTAAAAGGGGTCCTATTTTCATGGATCTAGTAAAGATGGATATGGGAATAACCATGGAAGGTGAAACATCAATAATTTTTCAAATATTTTCCTGACTATCTTTACTAGAAAGGATAGAGTTCTCAGACTGATGATGAGGAGTTTCAAAAGAAGATTAGATCTGTGAATGATGGGAGATTGAGTGACTTAATGTATGAATATGGAATTTTGAAATTTGGGAAGAGGCTTTGTGTTCCTGACATACCTGATCTAAAAAGGGAATTATTGGATGATGCTCATAACTCCAATTTATCAATACACCCTGGTAGCGTGAAGATGTATAGATATTTGAAGGAACATTTTTGGTGGGACAACATGAAGAAAGAGATTGATAATTACGTTTCAAGATATTTTGTTTTTCAAAAAGTGAAAGCTGGAAGACAACATCTTAGAGTATTCTTTGAACATCTTCCCATACTTGAGTGGGAATGGGATGATATTATGATAGAATATGTCATGGGGCTACCAAATACTCCTAAAAGGAATAATGCAATATGAGTCATTATTGATCATCTTACCAAGTCAGCCCATTTTATTTCTATAAGAGAATATTTACCACTTGAATGTCTGGAAAGAATATATATTAATGAAGTTGTAAGACTTCATGGTGTACCCTTATCGATTGTTTCTGATCACGATTCTCGTTTTACATCAAGATTCTGGAAAATTATTTAGAAGGCCCTGGATACTGAACTTTGTTTGAGCACCACCTACCACCCTCAAACCGATGGACAATCAGAATGGACTATTAAACCCTTAGAAGACATGTTGAGATCTTGCGCACTTGACTTTCAAGGTATGTGGGATAAATATTACCTCTATTAGAATTTTCTTATAACAATATCTTCTATTTAAGTATTCAAATGGCAACATATGAAGCATTATATGGAAAGAGATGTCTCACACCAACTTTTTGGGATGATGTTGGTGAAAGAAAACCTGTAGGCCCAGAATTTGTTAGGGAAACAATAGAAAAAGTGAATGTTATCCAAACCTAAATCAAAGTAGCCCAAAGTAGGTAAAAGATCTATATTTATAAACGAAGGAAGGATTTGAAATTTCAAGTAGAAGACCATGATTTATTGAAGGTATCTCCATGGAAGGGTGTTTTAAGTTTTAGTAAGAAGGGTAAATTGATTCCTAGGTACATCGGAACTTTTAACATTATAGACAAAATTGGAGTTGTAGTTTATCATTTGGTAGTGCCTCCAAGTCTCTCCAAAGTTCATGATGTGTTGCATGTATCACTATTGAGAAAATACATGTCTGACCCAATACATGTACTAACCTATGAAGAAATAGAACTGGAACCCGATCTGTCTTATTACGAAGAGCCTATCAGAAATCTTGATACTAGAGAGAAAGTGTTGTTATAAGGCCCCAGCCTTAAACCTTACTTAATATTGAGTTATTACAAGATTACACATTGAGGATCTTTTAGGGTTTAGAGTTTTAGAGAATTAGATCATAAAACTTTCATTACATTCCACATATAAACAAACTGGTTACATAAAGATACTATTCTTCATTCCCATCAACAGAAACATATTTAAAATAAAACATGGATTCATTCTTGACACTTACTTGACACTATCATCATATCATGTACCTTTCCCTTGACCTGTGAAAATCATTTCAAAAAACTTGGGATGAGCATAAAAATCCCAGCAAGGGATATAAAAATATGGAAAGGAAACATGGGTACATATATACATAATAATGAAATCATACTTTACCTATAAAACATAAGCACTTTAACATACCTCATAAAATAATGAATAAATAATAGAAATCATAAGACATAAAAGGTAACTTGAGTCATTCATAACATTCTTACGTAGGGATTAACCCTCTTGGTTACGTTTGGAATACCCACCACAGTATATTCCCTAAATCTCTTCGGAGAAACCTTAACGTTTCACTCCTTCACGTTACCCAATGCATTGGAGAGCTATATCGGGCTCACCCGCCCTTAGTTTATCACGGAACCACCCGTCTTCATAACAATTCCCAAGAACCATAACATAATCTTATAACATAAAACATAACATTTCCACCTTTCAATAACAAGATATCAATACAACACATTGATATAAATACATTATGAAAACCATTTTCAATACCAAAATAAAATAAAAGTAAAACATGGTATTTATTTTTCTTTTAAAAAGATGGTATGGCTTGTAGAGGAAGTCGAAACTCAAATAATGGTCACGGTGGCGGAGAATTTGTTGTCACCGCATACGTACGACAAAAACATTCCCTTTTTTCGTTTAATAAACACTTCGTATAAAAAAATATTCCTTTTGAATAAACGTAAAAGTAAAAGGGGTTTATACACCGTATAAAAGAAGGTTGTGTATAAAACAGAATATGCCTCAATGAAAGGAGATTGAGACGAAGTCCCTTACAAAGACGGTATCCTTGGTTTAAGGATAAATCAATTAAATAATTATGTGTGACAAACGAATACACCAAATATAAGTGGATATTAAGTGTAAAATAATCAAAGGTCATTCCCACATATTCAAAGGATGACATATTCAATAACTACATGTTGAACCCAAAGAAATCAAAATTGGGTTAAGAAGTTCCCTTGACAACCTAACGACGTCACATCAAAAAAGAGGGTATCTCATCACTTGGATATAAAATTTACATCAATAAGGATATATGAGAACATATCCAAACATAACAATATGTAAATTAAAATACCCAACAAAATAAGTCTTTTAAAGAGGAGGGTGAAAGGATCCCTTACCGACATGGGTATCTTTCGAAACATACGCCCCGTGAAAGAAGGACAATACAACATTGATGTAAATACTCATAAATGAAATAATATTACACAATTATTAAAATAATGGTCAGTACATACACCACTCAAAGGAAATTGTGGCAAATGTAGCATAAATCTCACAGGAATAAAAGTGAGATGAAAAATCCCTTACGAAAACTCGGCAGCCTAACGACGCCACTTAAAACTTCCAAAGACGGATTAATGAGATAAAATAGGGTATCTCATCACATTACAATAAAATTTACAGCAAGAGGAATATAAAAGAACATCCCCCATCATAACAAAGAGGATCTTAAAAGAAGTGACATAAAGGAGAGTACTTAAAGAGAAAGAGAGAGGTTAGATCTCTTACGAAAATTCGACAGCCTAACGGCTCCACTCAAAACTTCCAAAATGGATTTATGAGAGAGAATATAGTCTCTCATCATATGAACATAAAAATTAAAGTATGAGTAATATAAAAGAACATCCCAATCACAAGAAAGATGATCTTAGAAGGAATGACATAAAAGAGTGCACTTAAAAAGAAAGAGAGGAGTAGGATCCCTTACCTCGGGTCCGACTTGACTCGATCATTCTTTAACGTCCTGAATAATAAACTTGAGTTAATTTCTACTTGCTTAAGAACATTTTCCAAGTTCATTATTCCTTTTATATCAATTATTTACATGTCATAAACATTATGTAATCATTTAAGTTAATAATGTTTGTTTTGTCGATATTTGGTTCTTAAGTCGAAAGTGGACTTCTTACAATTACATGTTGTTTGTGTGGTCAAAGGTTCTTTATATCCAGAATGAAATTCCTGATTTGGATATCATATATATCATATATATCCAGCATATACATGTATTTATAATATTACATAATCATTTATAGGTAAGAAATGAAATGCACCGTTCATGGAGACGGTAAGCCGTACGTACGCATGAACGCTACTTTCATTTCTTTCTCAAACTTTAATGGAAAAAAATAATAATTATATAGAGGTATATAATAATTCCAGTATAACATCATATATAATAACATTAAATCTATCCTTTATACGTCCCACGTATGGCATTAACGAATCACATCACTTTGAGGGGGTGGTAGTCCACACTTCCTTAAATGAAGATATCATGTTTACCCATAATGGAAACCATAAAGGTAAGACACAAATGAAAAATACAGAAGCTTAAGTAAAACATAAACATATTATATATCATATATAAATATAGTGACATCTTAATGGCCACCTTTGAAGGTGTTAAAATAATGTTGAACAATCATCGTTTCGGGAGGCATAAATTCACCATCCACGGAAACAGTATGTTCGTTAACCATTAGATGTAGGTGTGTGTAATTGTAGCTCTAATAATTATTGTAAAAACATCCTAGTATATTTAGGATACTGTATTTGTTACAAAAGAAAATAATAAAAAGAGTTTAGGGGGTTGGAGAAGCAAAATAAAACAAAAGGACTCAAAAGAAGACATTACCTTAAAATCGGGTAACTCCCTTTGGTTTGAGCTCAAAGGCTTCCTTGGGAAGACTTCTTCCCAAAGTTAGGCTTCAAGGAGTAAGCGAGGGATGTGTAGAACCAAAATGGGCTGGGGTTGGCCGAGTCAAAGGCTTTGGGAGTGTGGGTAAGGAGGTTGAGGTGGGGGCCTTTTATAAGAGGAGAGGAGGGGCACTCTTGGAAAGTGAAGAAAAGTCACTTTATTTCAAAATGGTATTCGGATTTAAGAGGTACCACATTTATTTATTTCTAGGATAAGGTGATAAGGGTTCTAAATCCACTCATACAATAGGTTTTGGACATGTTTAGGTCTTAGATATTACATTATCTTTCCATTTTATTTAAATCGTTAAATAATGAGGTCATCGCTGCATCATCATGATGTCATAAATAATTTAATTTATTTAACGTCTAAAAATTATAAAAAAATTACTATGATTTAGGAAATATTTGAATCTTTCCAATGAATATTTATAGTCAAAATTCAGACTTGTATAACCCCATGTAAAAATTGTTTTATTAAAACATTTCATGTGTGTGTCATTTTTACTTTAACATTAAATAAAAAGTTATTTATGTCATTTCCCAACCAAAGTGGCTCCATGGGGTCCCCAAGTTGACCCATGGATTGTCTTGGTCGGTAATGACACATCCAATGAGTTTAGGACATGTTTCAAGTTCATTCCATATTATTAAAATATTATTTTTACCTTAAACTACACTAATTACCTTTAATCGCGATTAAAAACTTAATAAGTTATTATTCACCAAAAAATTATTTTAATCCCATTGAACCACATTTTAATTCTTAATGACAACCATTTATGTCGGATTTTTGAAATTCAAAACACAAAGGTGGCAAAATTTCATTTAAACGGAAAATCAATTTTTATAAGTACCACTTAGTGGTTTCACTATTCATCAAAAATTGAAGTTTTTCAGAAAATTACCAAAAATTCACCCTAAGCTATATTTGATATTACAAATTCAAAAATGAAGTCTATTTTAAAAAATTCAAAACATATAAGTCACATTAATTAATTTAGTAATTAATTCCGCTGTCATGACAAATAGCGTGTTTTTATGAAACAATAAGTATCAAAAGATTGACATTAGTTTAAGTCCGATTTCAAAGTGAAATTAATTCCAACGACCACTATTGGATTTAATGGTAAAAATATATTCTAATTTCACTTTAAAACCAATTAAAAAGATAATCTAATCATATAAATAAATTAGATTAAAAATAGGTTTTGAATTAAAATACAACATTTTACACTATTCATTAAAAAAAATGAACTTTATCGGAAAGATACAAAAAATTTACACAAAGTAAATTTTGATGTCCCGATTCTAAAGAAGAGTTTTATTTGGTCCAATTGAATGTATAAGAGTTAACAAAACTATATTTAATGATGGTTCTCCATCAAAAGGCGATAAGTGAACCTTTGGTGAAAACTAGGGCATATACGCCTAAAATTGAATTCTTTCCGTATTTTAAGCCTTTATCTTTTATTGGATAAATGTAAAAACATTTAAAAACATATATAATCATATTTTATTTATTTCTATCCATTCCCGCCAATACAACGGCTACATGTTAACTTCCATTTAAAATAATATTATTTTATTATTAGAGTGCAACGTAAGATTCCCATGAAACTCGTTGTTGCGTGTTGGGTACGCCATAGAGCATAGCGTCCCCTTTAAAGTCATATTAATATTTTATTCACAAATATGGATAAATATGAAAATGTAATATTCTTTATTTACCTGGGGTGTTACATCCTTCCCCCCTTTTGGGAATTGCGTCCTCGCAATTTTAAAATTGGGCTTGGAAACATCTTTTAAAGTCCCACATCGGAAGAAGAGTCGGTAAAACAATCACTTTAAAATAAAGAAAGATAAGTACAAATGTCACCCGAGTTAACCCATACTAGGATTCCAAGTATGAAAACATGGACATGGAGGAGAAAACATAGGGTCATGTTCTGATGAAGAGTGATAGAAAACATGTTTAGGAGAAAGTTAACCACGAGAGAATCAAAAACTTGTGATGGGTTAAATGGTATTCGATTCCCCAGTAGGAAAAGTTAATAGACAACATTTTTGTTTTAAGTTACTTTTTATTTAGGAATTTATTCATAAGGAAACATAATCACTTATCATGTTTACTTTCAACTTTTATTAGATTTCTTACACAAACTCATATTTTCTCCAAAAGACGAGTATTTAGGAAGACTTGTTCACATTAAGAGTATTATAATAAACTTCTAGAGAATAACCTAATCCACAAAAGAGAACTATATACTTCCCATGTCTTTAGGCTTTAACCAAAACCAAAACTAGAAAGGTTAGTACAAGGTCAGATAATCCAGAAAAGGATAACCCATTAAAAAGAAAATCTATGCTTAATCACCAAAATTTGTCCAACAAGACCCAAAGTTCAACGAGGACCATCCGATAAACAATTTTTCCATAAAATTCTTCAACGTAAACCAATCTAAGATTGAAACACAAATATTTTAAGGATTTAGTCACATAGTCTTCCAAGTTAAATCGTAACATTTATCTCCAAACAACATCAGTTGCTCCTAAAGTCTCGTATTGAAAAGTAATTAACCTAATCACATATCCTCCATGATAGGTTAATCATTTTCATAAATAACCCAAAATCAACTTACTATTAATTCATAAAATCATATAACTAGAAAGAATCAGTCAAACTAACCAGGGACTTCACGTAGTCCAGTGGTAGGCGATAAATACCAGCCGCACTTTGGTTGTGGGTTCGATTCCCACGGCTTTGTCCGACGCGACGGGTTGTTACACGGTCTGCGTGTTGTCCTTTTTCCAAAACTATATAATTCTTAAAACATTTCCCAAAATGAGATAAAATATTCAAAAATAACCATAACATATTTTAACCTCAAGTTTATCTCATTCCTTTCATTTTCCATCATATCATAGAGTAACCCATAATTACCTAAAAATTAAGGATCATATAAACCCTAATGGTTACCTTAATAATTATTACCTGAATTTCCACATCAAGTTGGCCATCTCGTACATGATGCATTAGAGAACTCACCAAGGTTGAAGTGGTTGATCATGACTCCTTGATAGTTGGTTTAGAACAACCATGAAGTTCCTCATTGAATCCCCCATCTCATCCAGTCTCTTAATCAGAGAACCACCACAGTTTCCTTCAAACCCATTGTCACTTTGGTGCCTGCTAGATCCAGCCATTTACTAAAACCAAAAAGGTCAGTGTGAGTATATCAACATAACCATCATGTACTAATGAGGAAGATAAATACTAAGATATACTTACTCATTCACTTTATCTAAAACTAGGACTCTTTCTGAAATCCTAACCATTATGGTAATGTCACTTATACTTAGAGAATAACCCAACCTCTAAAGTTATCTAAACCGACCTTTGATACCAACTATAAGGCCCCAGCCTTAAACCTTACTTAATCTTGAGTTATTACAAGATTACACATTCAGGATCTTTTTGGGTTTAGAGTTTTAGAGAATTAGATCATAAAACTTGCATTACATTCCACATATAAACAAAGTGGTTACATAAAGATAGTATTCTTAATTCCAATGAACAGAAACATATTTAAAATAAAACATGGATTCTTTCTTGACACTTCCTTTACACTATCATCATATCATATACCTTTCCCTTGACCTGTGAAAAGCATTTCAAAAAACATGGGATGAGCATAAAAAAGCTCAATAAGGGATATAAAAATATGAAAAGGAAACATGGGTACATATATACATAAGAATGAAATCATACTTTACCCATAAAACATAAGCACTTTAACATACCTCATAAAATAATGAATAAATTATAGAAATCATAAGACATAAAAGGTAACTTGAGGCATTAATAACATTATTACGTAGGGAGTAACCCTCTTGGTTACGTTTGGAATACCCACCACAGTATATTCCCTAAATCTCTTCGGAGAAACCTTAACGTTTCACTCCTTCACGTTACCCAATGCATTGGAGAGCTATATCGGGCTCACCCACCCTTAGTTTATCACAGAACCACCCATCTTCATAACAATGCCCAAGAACCATAACATAATCTTATCACATAAAACATAACATTTCCACCTTTCAATAAAAAGATATCAATACAACACATTGATATAAATACATTATGAAAACCATTTTCAATACCAAAATAAAATAAAAGTAAAACATGGTATTTATTTTTCTTTTAAAAAGATGGTATGGCTTGTAGAGGAAGCTGAAACTCAAATAATGGTCACGACGGCGGAGAAGTCGTTGTCGCCGCATACGTACGACAAAAACATTCCCTTTTTTCATTTAATAAACACTTCGTATAAAAAAAAGATTCCTTTTGAATAAACGTAAAAGTAAAAGGGGTTTATACACCGTATAAAATAAGGTTGTGTATAAAACAGAATATGCCTCAATGAAAGGAGATTGAGACGAAGTCCCTTACAAAGATGGTATCCTTGGTTTAAGGATAAATCAATTACATAATTATGTGTGACAAACTAATACACCAAATATAAGTGGATATTAAGTGTAAAATAATCAAAGGTCGTTCACACATATTCAAAGGATGACATACTCAATAACTACATGTTGAACCCAAAGAAATCGAAATTGGGTTAAGAAGTTGCCTTGACAGCCTAACAGCGTCACATCAAAAAAAGGGTATCTCATCACTTGGACATAAAATTTACATCAATAAGGATATATGAGAACATATCCCAACATAATAATATGTAAATTAAAAGATCCAACAAAATAAGTCTTTTAAAGAGGAGGGTGAAATGTTCCCTTACCGACATGGGTATCTTTCGAAACATACGCCCCGTGAAAGAAGGACAATACAAAATTAATGTAAATACTCATAAATGAAAGAATATTACACAATGAGTAAAATAATGGTCAGTACATACACCACTCAAAGGAAATTGGGGAAACTATAGCATAAATCTCACAGGAATAAAAGTGAGATGAAAAATCCCTTACCAAAACTCGGCAGCCTAACGACGCCACTTAAAACTTCCAAAGACGGATTGATGAGATCAAATAGGGTATCTAATCACATTAAAATAAAATGTACAGTAAGAGGAATATAAAATAACATCCCACATCATAACAAATAGGAGCTTAAATGAAGTGACATAAAGGAGAGTACTTAAAGAGAAAGAGAGAGGTTAGATCTATTACGAAAATTCGGCAGCCTAACGGCTCCACTCAAAACTTCCAAAATGGATTGATGAGAGAGAATAGGGTATCTCATCATATGAACATAAAAATCACAGTAATAGTAATATAAAATAACATCCCAATCACAAGAAATATGAGCTTAGAAGGAATGACATAAAAGAGTGCACTTAAAAAGAAAGAGAGGAGTAGGATCCCTTACCTCGGGTCCGACTAGACTCGATCGTTCTTTAACGTCCTGAATAATAAACTTGAGTTAATTTATACTTTCTTAAGAACCTTTTACAAGTTCATTATTCCTTTTATATCAATTATTGACATGTTATAAACATTATTTAATCATTTAAGTTAATAATGTTTGTTTTGTCGATATTTGGTTCTTAAGTCGAAAGTGGACTTCTTACAATTACATGTTGTTCGTGTGGTCAAAGGTTATTTATATCCAGAATTACATTCCTGATTTGGATATCATATATATCATATATATCTAGAATATACATGTATTTATAATATTACATAATCATTTAGAGGTAAGAAATGAAATGCACCGTTCATGGAGATGGTAAGCCGTACGTACGCATGAACGCTACTTTCATTTCTTTCTCGTACTTTAATGGAAAAAAATAATAATGATATAGAGGTATCTAATAATTACAGTATAAAATCATATATAATAACATTAAATCCATCCTTTATACATCCCACATATGGCATTAACGAATCACATCACTTTGAGGGGGCGGTAGTCCGCACTTCCTTAAATGAAGATACCGTGTTTACCCATAATGGTAACCATAAAGGTAAGCCACAAATGAAAAATACAGAATCTTAAGTAAAACATAAACATATTATATATCATATATAAATATATTTACATCTTAATGGCCACCTTTGAAGGTGTTAAAATAATGTTGAACAATCATCGTTTCGGGAGGCATAAATTCGCCATCCACAGAAACAGTATGTTCGTTAACCATTAGATGTAGGTGTGTGTAAATGTAGCTCTAATAATTATTATAAAAACATCCTAGTATATTTAGGATACTTTAGTTGTTACAAAAGAAAATAATAAAAAGAGTTTAGGGGGTTGGAGAAGCAAAATAAAACAAAAGGACTCAAAAGAAGACATTACCTTAAAATCGGGTAACTCCCTTTGGTTTGAGCTCAAAGGATTTCTTGGGAAGACTTCTGCCCAAAGTGAGGCTTCAAGGAGTAATATAGGGATGTGTAGAGACAAAATGTGCAGGGGTTGGCCGAGCCAAAGGCTTTGGGAGTGTGGGTAAGGAGGTTGAGGTGGGGGCCTTTTATAAGAGGAGAGGAGGGGCACTCTAGGAAAGTGAAGAAAAGTCACTTTATTTCAAAATGGTATTCGGATTTAAGAGGTCCCACATTGATTTATTTATAGGATAAGGTGATAAGGGTTCTAAAGCCACTCATACAATAGGTTTTGGACATGTGTAGGTCTTAGATATTACATTATCTTTCCATTTTATTTAAATCGTTAAATAATGAGGTCATCGATGCATCATCATGATGTCATAAATAATTTAATTTATTTAACGTCTAAAAATTATACAAAAACTACTATGATTTAGGAAATCTTTTTATCTTTCTAATGAATATTTATAGTCAAAATTCTGACTTGTATAACCCCATGTAAAAATTGTTTTAGTAAAACCTCTCATGTGTGTGTCATTTTTACTTTAACATTAAATAAAAAGTTATTTATGTCATTTCCCAACCAAAGTGGCTCCATGGGGTCCCCAAGTTGACCCATGGCTTGTCTTGGTCGGCCATGACACATAAAATGAGTTTAGGACATGTTTCAAGTTCATTCCATATTATTAAAACATTATTTTTACCTTAAACTACACTAATTACCTCTAATCGCGATTAAAAACTTAATAAGTTACTATTCACCAAAAAATTATTTTAATCCCATTGAACCGCATTTTACTTCTTAATGACAACCATGTATGTCGGATTTTTGAAATTAAAAACACAAAGGTGGAAAAATTTCATTTAAACGGAAAATCAGTTTTTATAAGTACCACTTAGTGGTTTCACTATTCATCAAAAATTGAAGTTTTTCAGAAAATTACCAAAAATTCACCCTAAGCTATATTTGATATTCCAAATTCAAAAATGAAGTATATTTTAAAAAATTAAAAACATATAAGTCAAATTAATTAATTTAATAATTAATTCCCACTGTCATGACAAATAGCGTGTTTTTATGAAACAATAAGTATCAAAAGATTGACACTAGTTTAAGTCCGATTTCAATGTGAAATTAATTCCAACGACCAGTATTGGATTTAATGGTAAAAATATATTCTAATTTCACTTTAAAACCAATTAAAAAGATAATCTAATCATATAAATAAATTAGATTAAAAATAGGTTTTGAATTAAAATACAACATTTTACACTATTCATTAAAAAAATGAACTTTATCAGAAAGATACCAAAAATTTACACAAAGTAAATTTTGATGTCCCAATTCTAAAGAATAGTTTTATTTGGTCCAATTGAATGTATAAGAGTGAACAAAACTGTATTTAATGACGTTTCGCCATCAAAAGGCGATAAGTGAACCTTTGGTGAAAACTAGGGCATATACGCCTAAAATTGAATTCTTTCCGTATTTTAAGCCTTTATCTTTTATTGGATAAATGTAAAAACATTTAAAAACATATATAATCATATTTTAGTTATTTCTATCCATTCCCTCCAATACAACGGCTACATGTTAACTTCCATTTAAAATAATATTATTTTATTATTAGAGTGCAACGTAAGATTCCCAAGAAACTCGTTGTTGCGTGTTGGGTACGCCATCGAGCATAGCGTCCCCTTTAAAGTCATATTAATATTTTATTCACAAATATGGATAAATATGAAAATTTCATATTCTTTATTTACCTGGGGTGTTACAGTTGTGAAACGGGATGACTCGTCTGGTGAAAGTTCTATAGGGAAACCATAATACGGAAGAGGCAAATTGGGAACCTGAGGAACTTATGATGAAGAACCACCTGAATATTTTTTTTGCAGTAATATTATAGAAATTTAGAGGATGAAATTATTTTAATTAGGAGATATGGAACACACCAAGCTTCCACGATATGTTTCCCTTTGAATAATGTTGTAGCTTGCGTTGTACGCAACTTGGAGTTTTAAGACACCACGACCAATGAAACTAGTCGGTATGAATAGTAATACCCGCTTTTTTAAATTTTATAAATTTTTATTTTTATAATGGACTTCATTTTTTGATTCTGAATATCAAATTTAGCTTAGGGTGATTTTTTTTTTGTATTTTTCTGAAAACTTTCAATTTTTGAAGAATAGTGAAAAACACCGCGTTATTATCTAAGAATGACTTTTTATTTAAATAATGTGTAATTTTATTTTAATTAATTTTAGGTAAAATAGATAAATAATACCTATACATGTTCAATGTAATTAATTGGAGTCATTTTATAGTAAATATATATATATATATATATATATATATATAATTTTATTTAACTTTTTAACGTCATTTACCCACCTTCTAAGAGTATCTGTAAATTTGCATAAAAATTAATTTTACTGCTTCTGTGAGTTGAATTTCAAAAAATAGAGAGACAAATTTGACATTAGTAAGTAAAATGTGGTTCAATAAAATGAAAATAATTTTTTTTGTGAATAGTAACTTGTGACTTTTATTTACCACGGTTAAAAGTAAATAGGGTAATTTAGGGTAAAAATGATATTATAATTTCTCTAACACATGTACTTATTATATTGGATAAGTTTAATTCGACCAAAAAAACCTTATAAATAAAATATGATTCTTTTGGTCCACTTGGATTAGATTAGGACATTTATTATTATTTTATTTAAAGAAGAGTTAAAAGTGTTAAATTCAAAGTTTAATAACTAAACCATTTTAATATAGAGTTAAACATAAGATAAATTTAAATATAAATACACATTAGAAATATAAAATGATTTTCTATATAATGGTATTTTATTTATATTTTTTAGGCGTTAAATAATCAAATTTATTTATGACACAATGATGATTCAGTAATTACCTTATTAATAAAAGATTAAAATAATTGATATTATAAATATGAAAATAAATGTAATTTGAGAATTTTGATGAGTTTAAATAAATTTCAAGGTTAATATGAAATTTTAGGGTTGATTAAATAATTGTTTTTCAAAGTAATCATGCTGTTATGGTTTTCACAAAAACCAAATACTAATAGTGTCAAAATTGACATAAATGAGTTTGAAAACAAATACTATATTATTGGTTGATATAATATTCCTAAAAATATACTATTCATCTAAAAGGATTAAATAATATTATATATGTTATTAATGAACCAATTGAGGTTCTCTTAGGAGTTTAGAGTATGTTTATTAATCATATAGTGTAAGAATACAAGAAAACACGGAAAAAGTTACACTATTTAACTAATAGTTAAATCTAAAAGATAAGGTTAATATGGTGACCTAAACCTGTCTAAAACCTATTGGTTAAGAGGTTTTCAACCCATACCCACATTATACTTGAAATAAATAATTTTGGAGCCATTAGAAACCGAAAATTATTTTATTATAAAATAATATTTCAAGCTTTTCCTAAACCGACCCTCACCTCTCTTTTTAAAGGGTACTTCCCCTTCTCTAAAAGTCACACCTCCAAAGCCATTTGGATTGTCCAAAACCTGAAACAATATCCTCTAAACTATCCTACCTTTGACATAGAGGCCTTACCCTGATCATAAAGACAATCTATGGAGCCCTTTTGATCAACTCAAAAGGAAACACCTGAAGAAGAGGTAATAATTTCACCACCCTCTTTCAAGTTCTTTTCTTCTTCCACTTCCTATTTCTTTGTTATTTCCATACCAAAATAATAACTCCATAATATTATACATACTATGATGTTATTATAAATATGTAACAACTATATTCATTATTCTATACACCCTATGAAAGACAAAGTCACCATACGTGTGTACGTATGACTTACCGTCTCCACATCGTTGTGTAGTTTTTTATTCAAACACTTCACTATTTCAATGAGTATAATAATGAGTATAATTGATGTAAATAATAAATATAACATGTTAATTATTCTGTATATATGATATACCATCCAATTACATATGATTCACCATCAATATAATGATATAGTCGCTCATACATACGTACGTATTACCGTCTCCATGAGCGCGATGAAATTCATTATCCATCGTAATCATTCAAGAGTAATTTTCATTTTATGATTAAAAATAATTTCTAAGAACCTAATATAATTCTGTATATGAATAAAATATATCCTATCCATAAAAAATATGTCTTATGTAACCAATCATGTAAAGGAAAATGAATCCGTTAACACCTGGAATGATGATACTACTGAAATATTATTAACAAAGAAATATTAGAGGATCATATATGATATCATATTTATGTATATAGTTATTGTATAATTTAATAAAAATTATTTAACTATTATACAGAAGGTTAACATACCCTCGACCAAGGAAAAGTACAATTTAATGGTTAATTCTATAATCTCTTTACTTATCTGAGGTTGTTAATACGTAAGTATCTACTAGGACCACTTTATCATCCATATCCATGTTTTCTTAAAAATTTAATTCAAATCATTTTTACTATTTAATAGACTATGAGTTATAGTCATTTATACTTTTATTTTACTATATATGTTTTGAAAGGAATCTTTTCATCGTTTTCCAAACAAGGTACTTTATGACGTTTTCAACAAAATAAATGTAAGAATGTCTTTTTTATCATATATGGCATGTGCGGCTATTTTCTGCTGTTATAACATCATCGATGCTTTCCATAAAATCTTATAATAGTATTTTCAAAATAAATGTTTTCATTTATAATTATTTTACTTTTAAATCATTTCAAAATATAAAGAGGAATTTATTTCAAATAGTTTTGATTTCATCTATATCAACATCCTTGGATGGATTTTAAACTTGTTTGAAGTTGATTTATTATGATAGAAATATACAATATTTTATTGAAGGTTTTTTGATATGCTTGGATATGCATGTGTTATTTTTATACCATTAATGTTTTATGGTTAAAGTATTAACATTTTGTATGATAGTTTTAATATGAATGTTTATGTTATGTTTAACCCTTTTCATGTGAGGAATGCATTGGACTTAGTAAGTGACGAGTGGAGCTCGCTATAGCTCCACGATGAATCGGTCAGTCTCATGAGACAAAATAGTGTCTTGGCATAAATCCTTGACAAAATCTTATTTGTAGTCTTGGCACAAGGCCTTGACTATGTGGTTATGAAGTATGTTATTATGCATTCCATCATTATGAAATTGGTTATTGATATTGCATATGATTATACAACTAGTAAAATCTCCATGTGAATATATAAATGGGATTATTTGATTTATATTGGACATATTATGGAGAAGTTTATGTTTAAAAGGATTATGTTTTAGTCTTATAAATTGCCTTAAATTTTTATGCTTATTTATGAAAGTTTCTGCTATATTTTTATCCTTACTGAGCATCTAAACTCACCCCTTTCTATGTTTTATTTTTTCCAGGATGTGAAGATGTATATTATGACTGACATGCAGGGATAGTATAAGGGATATGAATGTCGTCAATAGAGATAATTTTGTTGTTGTTTTTCATTTTATAATGTAATGTAAAACTTATGAATGTATCTAGTACTTCTAAGGCTACTAAACTGATCAATATTTCAGGATTTGATCCCTTATGATCATGAAAATGTTATCTAATAATGCACTGAATATGGGTAACTAGGGTTGGGGCATTACATTTTTTATTTTTTTTCGGAAATATATCACTTTTTGATGAATAATAAAAAATACCAAATTTTAATTGAAAACAGATTTTTCGTTTAAATTATTTATAAAGTTAAATTATATTTCAATTTTATTAAATTAAAATTAGTTTTATTATATTATAATTTAACAAATATATTTCATTTGAATAATTTTTATATTTAATTTTGATATAAAAATCATGTAAACTTTTTAACATTTTCTCTTTGAAGACTTGTTTTCTCATTGCGTCTACGAGATTAATTTTAAATTAAAATTTTCTACTTTTGTTAATGGAATTTGTAAAGATTAATTTCGTATTTTTAATAATCCTAATTTATATTATATAACATGTTAAATGTAATGTTTTACCATAATTAATAGTAAAAACATTAAAAATTATTTACTATAGTTAAGGTAAAAATGGGTTTACTGAGGGTTAAACTAAGAAGATAAGGGTTAAAATGAACTAAACACTTGAATAAAATTTATTGAATAGAAATATTTCGACTTTATAATTTATAAGGATATATAATAATCCATTTTTTACCCTTTTTTCATGTTAAAAACGTGTTTACACATTTTTCTTTTCAAAATTTACAAGTATGCCACTCACCTCCCCTATAAAAGGTCATCCCCTGTCATCTCTTCTTCACACCTAAAACTATTTT
Source organism: Viscum album (assembly GCA_963277665.1). Classification (NCBI taxonomy): domain Eukaryota; kingdom Viridiplantae; phylum Streptophyta; class Magnoliopsida; order Santalales; family Viscaceae; genus Viscum; species Viscum album. Next base: position 626,784,163 of record OY728132.1, read on the forward strand.
GGTTTGTTCAATACCAAAAAATAATAATTTCTAAAATCCAATCCCCTAATACTATAATTTTTTTTTCATAAATACCATCTAGGTATACTTTAGGAATAATCCTAAAGAGGTGGTCCGAGAAGAGCTAAAATTCCTAACTATGTGTTTTATTTTAATTCATCTTCCAAGTCCTTCAAATATTCTTCATTTATTCTTATATAATAAAAATTATATCTATAATATAATTATATGTTGTTATATTAGATCTATATACATCTCATATTCCCTCAAATGGGAAATGATAATGTCACTTGTGTGTATGGAGGACTACCACATCACAAACTGATGTGATATATTTTCCATAAATACCTATAACAGTTGGGTATTATTATGGATATAAATGTATATATATGTGATATTTATAACATAATTATACCTATACAGTCATTATATCATATATACATTTTTTACTTTCCATTTTGTAGGGGATATAATAATGTTGCCCGTTTGTACGGTAGACTACCACCTTGTGAAGTGATGTGATTCATTTTTCCCTAAAAATTTACATGGAAGGTAATAAAGATAAATTTAATTAGTATATGTGATATTAATGAAATATTAATTATAATAATGGAATACTATTTATTTTTTGAATATAATATGTCATTTTCTTTCTTACCTTTACTCACTTAAATATGATAACGTCGTTCATGTACTTTTGGAGTACCACATTCACGATGCGATGTGACTCTATTTTCATCACTATATATAATGGATTATATATATAAGTATATTTAAATAAATAATATGGTATTTATGATATTATTATCATTAAAAAAATATGACATATTAATTACTTGATTCCCATAATGATCATTGAAAAATGGAAATGTTACACATGTATACGTACGAACCACCGTCTCTATGATCATAACATAATTCATTTTTCGAAACCATATATCATTATTTTTATTAAAATTATTATTGATATATAAATATTATAATTATTTCATTTTTATTATTCTTGAGATGATGAAACTATATAATATGCAGAAGAATTGGAACTTTTATAACAAAGAACAAATGAGAAAATAAGGAAATTAACACCCAAAACGATGAAACTAATGAAATATTATTAAATAATGGGTGATAAGATGTTATAAAAAGGTTATATATGATTTTATAAATATTAATATGGGTTTTTATCAGTTAATAACAAGTTTAAATCTATTATATAGGATTTCAAATCATGTTCAACCAAATAGAAGCATGAGGTAAGGGACTTCGTCTCAATTTCCCTTCATTAAAGCATATTGAAATATTATGAACCTAATTTCTTTTAAATTGTGTATATAACATCCATTTGACATATAATATCATGAATCAATCATTAATAATTTTATTTTAAGTTTAAATTTGAATTATTTCACTCAAGGGTATTTGAATTAAAATTTAACAAGTGGTAATGATTTTCATAACTCAATTTCTCTTCATTAGGTTACATTACTTATTAATTGTATTTGATATTATATTATTATATGTGTATTTAATTTTGAATAAATTATGTTTTATATCTAATTGTATTATGAGTATTTAAATTAGGTACACATAATAAATTAATTGGATAATTCTCACTTCAATGTTATGATCTTTGAAAGGGTTTATTTCACAATATCATTTTAATCATGATTGTTTATACTTAAATTTCCATTACAGTAAATAACATTATACTTATTTAATAAAAGATTTAATTTTATTATCCTCTGGTTATGCATGAACCTTTTCAGGTAATAATACTATTTTTACACTCTTTATTACTTAAAATGATTGATAAAATATTTTTAATAAAATTTGACTTCATTTCTCTATTGAGATGGAAATATGTTTTCTTCCAAAACCATTTTTTCTAAAACTGTTCTAAATTTTTTTAACAATTTCTAAATTATTTATTAAACACATTTTTTCCCATTTTAACTTTTTTCAATTTTTTTGAAAGGAATCTTCATGTATTTTTCAAAACAAGGCCTGTTTGGATTTTACCGAAAATATGAAAGGAATCTTTTCTTTATCATACTAGGAATGTATGAAATTTCGTGATTTCATTACCACTCAAGGTTTTAAATATTCCATTATATGTTTGAAATATTACTTTTAAATAAATTTATTTTTAAAATTTTTTCTTAACTTTTAGGTTTAAAAGGTTATTTTTAAAATTGAAAGTTTATTTTCCTCAAGATTTTTTTAAAGATCCTTTTTATGGTATTTATACTCATCAACTTCAAAGAACCTTTATTTTATTTATACTCCACTTGGGATTTGTTTTATTGATACTATACTTATTTTTTGAATGGATGATTTATAATCATTTTGACCAAGGAAATTGTTAACATCCCCTTTCTTGATTCATTTTCATATTCATTAGATTTCCTTTAAAACATTCACTTTATTGTGATCACTATACAATTAATTTCTCTTATATATCAATATTAATTGTATCATGGATATAATTATTCTCTAAAATTTATAACATTTTTAAATATGGAGTTTACTTTCAAATGTATTTTATTAACCTGGGAAATATTGATAAATTTATATTCTTTATTCAATGTGGATATTTTATGATAAGGCACATTGTTCATGAATTAAATAGATTATTTAATAGATGAGTAATGATTTTGACATGTAGTGACAGATAGGCCCCAGAATTATATATCCCCTTGATGCATCAATATTCTTATAAGGTGAATCAGTAATCTAGAATTAACTGGTGTTCTACTTATATTTTTAAACTATATTACAAAAGGTCTTTATGGTAGAGGTATCATTATACCTAAGATCATGACATCCAATAATTAAGAATTTATTTCATTAAGAATTCAGTTATTATTATCCATGATATTTTCACAATGATATTATCCTAGTGCACATTTTATTCTCATTTTATTGGTTAAATGGCATGTTTTTTAGTTAGTTACCTTTCAATATTGATTATTACTAATATAATTATGATATCTAAGTTATTGATTAAATGGAATGTGTGTTAAGTTATTTACCTTTACATATTGATTATTATTTATTGATTCATGATATATTCCCATGCACTTAACCCTTACTGAGCATTTGAGCTCAGCCTTATTTTGTTAAGTTTTTTCCCATGATTCAATGAAGTGAACTGTGATTGATGTGAAAGAATATTATAGTTGGAATAATGTTATTATCGAAAAAAAATTATTTCTTAATTTGTGTTTTCAAATGTAATATGGGAATCATGTATGTATCGAGTTTACCAAAAATACTAAATTATTCGGTACTTTAGGATTCTATTCCTTGTATGTTATGTCGATGTAATAATTCAGACACCGACTCGGGGCTATTAGGGTCAGGGTTTCTATAGTTGGTATCAATGGAATTTTGGTAAAAAACATGAGAAATATATTTATGAAAACATAGATTATAGATCATAACCGTATGACATACTTTGAGGAGAAGTATAAAAGAACATACTAATGGTTTCAAAAGGTAGAGATTATGTGGGTTTTCCTTATGATACACCCATGTTTGGATACTACAAGTGGACGTGGTTCTGGCATAGATGTACCTAGAGGTAATAACTCTGAAAGGGTGTATTATTATTGACCAGATTTTCACATAGTGCACAATAACGATCCATTCTATACACCTGTTTTGACACTCCTAGGGGATATGCTTATGAAAATTCACATTCTATTTAAAAATAATTATAAAGGTTTTGAAAAGATGATGAAAATGAAAGACCTAGGTTAGTCCTATAGTTTCTTAGATTGAAAATATGGTGTCTTAAAGGAATAAGAAATTGATTATGTGTGGAAAATAAGATTATAAAGAAAACAATTTCCAAGGAAAAATGAAGAGTACAATGGAAGGAAATAAATATCATCATAGGGATCTATTTGTAGTTTTTTTTTCTTAAATGTGGGAAATCTGGGAATTACCTGAGTCAATTCCTTCCTCTTAATGTTAAACCCTAGACTAAGGGAGGACATATGTTGAAATAAAATGGTTTTAGTATTTATTTTGATTCCATAATTATATTGTAGAAGTATTTTTACCATTGATGCTATAATTATAAAAATCATGAAAAATCTATGGATTCTGTTAATTTTATAAGTATAAATATGTTTTCATTAACATAAGATTTATGGCTACCATCATGGGTTTATGAGTATAATATTGATCATAATTTGAAAGTATTAAACACCCATTTTTAGGTTTTATGTGATTAGATTCTACCAATATTACAGATATATTGGGATACATTTATAGTAATAAAACACATTGGTTTCGTATATGTTTTAGTGAAAAAGTTATTTAAGGAATAATTACCTTAATTTTTTTTGGAATAAGTTTAAAGGTATTATAAACCTTTAGGTTATATATTATCTTTATGTTGAAGTAATTATGGGTCATCACAATTTTTGAATGTTATAGGAACTATATTAATATAGTTCTAGAAAAAGGCCAACCAAACTCATCACATCCGGCAAGGCCACAAGGCTTGAATGCAGGAATAAAGGATGATAATGGTTTAACTAATACCACTATCCTATGTAATGTCTTGGTAATTTTTTCAATCTTTTTAGTTAAACTATTTCAAAAATAAATATTAATGATGAACCAATGGTGTTACTTTTTAGGTTAAGAGATTAACATATTATATTGGATATATTATGCTAACCATAATGTTTTTGTAAAATGGTTAGAGACATATGAAAATAATATTAACTATTTTATGGATCTTATGATCTTTTAAAAGTGAATTTTAGTGCTTTATGAATAAAAAAATCATTTTTGGATATTCATTTCTTAGAGTAAGCGATGAATTTTAAATTTATCAAATCACAATTAAAGGATGATATTATGATTATGAAATAGAAACTTATAAAGCTGTTATATTTCCTTATATTATTATATATTAAATTAATTCCTCAATATTATGAAATGTATCTTTATACAAAAATGTTATCCTTGTTCCTTCATTTTCTATAAATCAAATGACCCATTAACTCATAACAGATTTATTATTTTGTGGTCGTTAAACTTCTCTGGATCACCCACTTTATCAGGATCAATGATATATATCAATCTATTAATACTTAGTCATTATTATTCTATTCCATTTCCATATTTTTATTTCCAACCTATTCTATTTTACTTGGAAAAATAGTTATGTGCAATTCTAGATGACCTTTATACGTCCTTTTCTCACATATTAAGAGGTTGTTTTATTAACCCTTTTATGATGTGGGTTTTCCAAAAAAGGTATTTCCAAATATCAAACCATTGATTATTAATATCAAGTTTAAATTTTTAGGATGCAATTTATTTAAGGTGGGGATAATGTAACACTCGGAGATTTTAAAAGAAGAACATTATTTTCGATAACATACAGAACATGCAACCTTGAGTCTAAATGAACGATAATATAATATACTGTTATAACCTAGATGTTAAATTATAATTTATGAATATTACTAAATAAAATATGAAAATTATTTTTTATCTATTAATTATAAATAATATAATGGCAATTTAAAAGAAAATGAAATGTTTTCTGAAAAACTATATTTTTTTTCTAAATGGCAGTTTAGTAGCGTTTTACGCAATTAATTTAAAATTAATTTTTTTACCAATTTTAAAAGTTTAATTTGTTAAATTAACTTTTTTTCTTTAAATAATAATACAAAAATTATCTTAGTGTGATGTTTTTTTTAAAAAGTTTCATTTTTTGACGAATAGTGAAAAATACTGAATTTTAATTAAAATCTATTTTTACATTTATATTATTTATAAAGTTAAATTATATTTTAAATTTGGTTTAAAGTAAAATTAGTTCACTTATATTAAAATTTATCTAATCTAATCCATTGGAATAATTTTAATATTTAATTTTGATATAAAAACCATGTAAACTTTTGAACATTTTCTCTTTGAAAACTCACTTTCTCATCCCATCTAAAAGATTAATTTTAAATTAAAAATTTTCACTTTTGTGAATGGAATTTGGAGAAATGGATTTCATATTTGTAATAAGAATAATATATATATATATATAATAATTTTAATTTAATTTTGACCATAATGAATCGTAAAAATAGTAAAAATTATTTACTACAATTAAGGTAAAAATGATTTTACTAGGGGTTAAACTAAGAATAAAAGAGCTAAAATGACCTAAAAATCGTCTAAAATATATTTTATAGACATATTTATAACATATAATGTCTATTTATTGATAATACTCCATTTTTACCCTTATTTCATGTGTAAAATGTGGGCACACCTATTTCTTTTAAAAAAATCAAATGTGTTGCTATCCACACCTATAAAAGTCCTCCCCTCTCATATCTAATTCATGCTTTTAAACCCTTTTGGGTCAGCCAAGACATGAAAAATTCACTTCCTGAATTCCATACCCTCATCCTATTTTTTTTTTGTTCTTAAATACCTTCTTGGAATACTTTAGGCATAATCTAAAGAGGTGGTCTGAGAAGAGGTAAAATTCTTAACTATGTATTTTTTAATTCTTCTTCGAAATAATTCAATTATTTTTCAATTATTATTTTATAATAAAAATAGTATATAACATATACTGAGATGTTATGTTAAGGGTATTACTTATATCCATCTCTTTTTACCTCAAATGGGAAATCACAATGTCGCTCGTGTATACGGTAGACTATCACCTGGCGAACTCATGTGACACATTTTCAATCAAAACCTATCATAGTTTGGTATGCTGATGAAGATAGAAGTATATATATGATATTTATAACTAAATAATACCTATTTAGTAATTATATCATATATAAATTTTTTACTTTCTATTCCCTATGGGATATAATAACATCTCTCATGTGTATAACAGACTACCACCTCGTGAAGCGATGTGATTCGTTTTTCACTAATGCTTTAAATGTAAGATAATAAGTATAATATTAATGAATATATGTAATATAAATGAAATAATTATTATATTAACGAAATATTTATTATTATTTAAAGGAAATATATCATTTTATTTATTACCTTTTCAGTCACTTAAAGATGATAACATCGTTCGTGTATATATGGACTACCGCCTTAACGAAGTAATGTGACTCTCTTTTCATCACCAGACCACATGAATGATGTAAATAATTATATATAAGGAAATAATATAGTATTTATGATATTATTATCATTATATAAATAAAAAATACTACTTAACTCTTGTATATAATTATCATTGAAAATGGAAACGTTACCCATGCATACAAACGACCGACCGTCTCCATGATTGTAATGTACTTCATTTTTCAAAACCATATTTCATGATTGGTATTAAATTTATAATTGATGTATAAATATGATTATTATTTAATGATTATTATTATGTAGATTATGGAACTATATAATATGCATAAGAATCATAACTTTCAGGAAAAACTATGAATGAGAAAATAAGTCAATTGACATCTGAAACAATGAAGATAAAGAAATATTATTAACGAATGGGTGATAAGATGTTATAAAAGGATCACATATGATATTATAAATATTAATATGGTTATTTCACAATTTAATAACAATTTTAAAGCAACTATAAATAAGTTTAAAGATCATTCAATTGAAAGGAGGTGTGAGGTAAGGGACTTCGTCTCTATTTCCCTTCATCGAGGCATATTGAAATGCTATGCAACTAACATATTGAAATTATATGCAACTACTTTATTTAATATAGTGTATATACTACCCCTTTGACATGAAATATCATTAATATTCCATTACTAATGGTATTTTATGTTAAAATTTTAATTATTCCATCAAATAATATTTTACTTGAAAATTAATAAGTGGTAAGGAATTTCATAACTCAATTTTTTTAATTGGGTTATATTACATATTCATTGTATTTGATATTATATTATTTTGTGTTTATTTAATTTTTACTAAATTGTGTTTTATATTCACTTGTATTATGTGGATTTAAATTCTGTACACATAATCGATTCATTGGTTAATGGTCACTTCAACGTTATGATATTTGCAAGGGTTTATTTCATAATCTCATTTTCATCAGGATTGTTTATAATTAAATTTAATTTTAATGAAATTATTTGATAATTTTTTAATAAACCATTTAATTTTATTATTATATGATTATTCATGAATCTTTTCATGTAATTGTACCATTTTCCAAGTCTTTAGTACAAAAAACGATTGGTAATTTTTTTAAAGAAAATCTAACTTCATTTATCTCTTTTGTTGACAATAAATTTATTTCCGAAACCACGTTTTCTAAAAAATATTTAAAAAATATTTTTAACTATTTAAAAATGATTTATTAAATCCATTTTCACTAATTTTTACTTTTCAAAAAAAAAAATAAAATGAATATTTTTGTTATTCTTAAAACAAGGCCCATTATTCTTTTATAAAAAATGTGAATGGAATATATCTTTTATCATACTTGGTATATATATAATTTTCTACCTTCATGGTAAATCAATGTTTTCAAAATATTCCTTTATAAGTTTAAAATATTATTTTCAAATTTTTTTTTGAACTTTGAGTTTTAAAATGTGATTTTCAAAATGTAAATGATATTTTCTTCAATATTTTTTTTATAGATCTTTTTTTGGTATTTATATTCATCAACATCATCAAAACATTATTTTACTTATAATAAAATGGGGATATATTTTATTGATACTATAATTATTCTTTATATGGATGGTTTATGATCATTTTGACCAATTTTAGTATTTATATAAACTTTCTTGATTAATTTTTGTATTCATTAACTTTCCTTTGAAACATTCACTTTATTGTGATAATTATACAATTAATTTATCTTAAATATCCACATTATTTGTATCATGGATATAGTTATTTCCTAAACCTTATAATTTTTTTAAATATGGTGTTTCCATTGAAATTATTTGATTAACTGTGGAAATATTGATAAATTTACATTCTTTAATCAATATACAAATTTGATGATTATGTAAATTATTCATGAATAAAATCGATTGTTTGATATATAAGAAATTATTTGGACATGAAGTGATGGGAGAGGCCCAAAATTATATATTCCCTTGATGTATCAGTAGTCTCATGAGGAAAATTAGTAATCTAGCATTAAATAATTTTCTACTTGTGGTTTTAAACAATCTTGTGAAAGGGATTGATGGTAGAGATATCATGTTGCACAAAATCATGGCGTCAAATAATTAATTATTTTTTTCATTAAGATTTTAGTTATTATTATCCATGATATTTTAAAAATGATATTATCTTAGGATTCATTTCATTCTCAGTTTATTGATTAAATAGAATGTTTTTCAGTTATTTACCTTCCCATATTGGTTATGACTTATTTAATTAGGATATCCAAGTTATTAATTAAATGAAATGTGTGTTCAGTTATTTATTGATTATTCTTTATTGTTTCATGAAATGTGTGTTCACCCTTATTTTTTTTCCTTTCCTCGGGATTCTATGAAGTGTGCTATGATTTACGTGAAATGATATACTAGAGGGAATAATGTTATTCTCAATAACAAAAATATGTTGTAATTTTTGTTTTCAAATGTAATATGAGAATCATGTATGCATCTAGTTTACCAAGACTAATAAATGATTTGGTTCTTCGGGATGAGGTTTTGTGTATATAATGCTAATTTAATAAATTAGACACTATCTCAAGTCTATTAGGGTTGGGGTCACTATATTTGGTATCATAGAAAGTTTAGTAGAAACCATGGGAAGTAGATTTAAGAAAACATTGATAAGGGATTATAACCCAATGATAAAATTTGAAGATAAGTATAAAAGAACATCCTAAGGTTTTGGTAAGGTAGAGGTTATGAGGTTTTTCCTTCTAATACATCCTTATATTGATACTATATGTGGATGTGGTTCTGAAACAGATGTTCCTAGGGGTAATAACTCTAAAAAAGGAATATTGGGATTGACCCAATCTTTACCTTGTAAATTATAATACTCCTTACTACACACCTATTTTGAGATTACTAGGGGGTATTACTTGGGAAATTTATATTTTCTTTACAAAAAAAATATGAAGGATTTGAATAGATGATGATAATGAATGACCTAGGTTAAACTTACAGTTTGATAGATTGAAAAGAAGTTTTATCAAATAGAATGAGAAAATGATTTATATGTGTAAATGAATGGTATAAAGGAAATAATTTCCAAGGAAAAATGAAGAGTACAATGGAAGGAAATAAATATCATCCTAGGGTTCCATTTATAGTTAGCTGACTTAAATGTAGGAAACATAGGAATTATCTAAGTCAATTACATCTTTTAAAGGTTAAAACATAGACCAAGGAATGACCCATGTTAAAATAAAATGGTTTAAGTATTTTTTGGTATTCTAGAATTATATTTTTGAAGTATTTTTACAAATGGTATTTTGATTATAATAATCATGAAACATCTAAGGATTGTGTTAATTTTTGAAGAATATAAGTCTTCATTAACTTATGAGTTAAGGAAACCATTGTGGGTTTATGATTTTAAGATTGATCATAAGTTCAAAGTATTAAACACCCCTTTTTAAGTTTTCTGTGATTAGATTCTATCAAGAGTAATGATATATTTTGAGACATTTATGAATATTCAACCTGTTGGTTTAGTACATGTCTTAGTGAGAAAGTCGTATTATAAAGAATGTACTTATATTTTTTGGGAATAATTTTAAAGGTATTGGTATCCATTAGGGTTCACCTTATATTTATGTTTAATTAATTATGGGCCATCATAATTTGGTAATGTTATAGGAGCTATATTAATATAGTTTTAGAAAAAGAAAAACCCACTTGATGGGTGGAAACCCATCACATCCAGAAAGTTAGTGGGGCTTGAACCCATAATCAAAGAATCAGAAGGGTTTAGAACCTACCACTAGCCTACATGATGTACTGGTTAATTTGTCATTGTTTTTAGTTAAATGATTTGAAAAATAAATAATAACGATGAACTAGTGGTGTTACTTTTTAGGTTTAGAGATTAATGTATTATATGGGATGACTTGTGTTAATAATATTGGTTTTGGAAAATAGTTAGAGAAAAATGAGAGACTTTACACTCTATTATGGAAATTATGTTCTATTAAAAGTTAATTTTAGTGCTTCAGGAATAGAAAAACCAATTTCAAATATTTATTTCTTGGTGTTAGCGGTGAATTTGAAATTGATCAAAGAACAACCAATGGATGAAATTGTTCTTATAAAATATAAAAATATCAAGTAAGTATATTTAATTATATTTTTAGACAATAAAAAAATTCATAAACATTAGTAAATGGATATAGAAACAAAAAATTTATCCTTGTACCTTCATTTCTGATGAATCAAATGGTCATTTAACTCATCATAGATTTATAATTTTATAGTCATTAACCATATCTAAATCACTCACTTTATCATGATCAATGATATATATTACTCTCTATTAATAATTTGGAATTATTATTCTATTCCATGTCCATGTTTTTATTTCTCGCATATGTTCTCCTACTTGGAAACCTCATTATGTGTTGTTCTAGATGACCTTTGTATTTCCTTTTCTCTCTTATTAAGAGGAAGTTTCATTAACCCTTTTACGATGTTGGTTTTTTAAAAATGGTATTTCTAAATATAAAAACCTTTATTACCAAGATAAGGTTTAAATTGTGAGTATTCAATTTATTTAATTTGGTTAGAATTTAACACTCTAAGAGTTTAAAATAAGAACATTGTTTTTGATAACTTACAGAATGTACAACCCCCAGTCTAAATAAATTGTAATATAGTATACCGTTATAACCTAGCCATTAAATTGGAGGGTATGAATAATAATAAATAAATTATAAAAATTATTATTATCTATTTAATATAAATTAAATAATAATCATTTAAATGAAAATGAAAAGTTTTCTAAAAAATTGAATTACTTCTAAATTATTGTTTAATCACGTTTTTCACAAATAATTTAAAATTAATTTTTTCCATTTTTTCAAAATTTATTTGAAAAAGTGAAATTAATTTTTTAAATTATTTTATAAAAATTATATTCGGATGATTTTTTGGTATTTTCTTATTTTTTTTATTTTTTGATGAATAGTGAAAAATACTGAATTTCAAATGAAAACCGTCTTTTCATTTTAATTATTTGTAATGGTAAATTATTTTTTAAATTGGTTTTAAAGTAAAATTAATTCAATTATATTATAATTTAACTAATATAGGTCATTTTAATCACTTTCGTAATTAATTTTCATATAAAAACCTTGTAATATTTTTAACATTTTATCTTTGAAAATACACTTTCTCATCGCGTCTAAGAGATTAAATTTAAATTTAAATTTTAAACTTTGTAAATTAAATTTAATAAAATGGATTATATATTTGGAATTATGAAAATATATATTATACAATAAGGTAAAATTAATTTTTGGCCATAATTAATAGTAAAAACCGTAAAAAATATTTACCACAGTTAAGGTAAAAATACATTTACTAGGGTGTTAAACTAAGAATATAAGGGTTAAAATAACATAAAAACTTGTCTATAATATATTATATTTACATATTTAGACCTCATAATGTCTAGGTATCTATAATAACTCATATAGATACTCTTTTCATGTGAAAAACAAGGGTACACCTTTTTCTTTTCAAAAATTACAAGTGTGCCATTCACCTCACCTATAAATGGCCACACCATCTGCTCTCTTCTTCACCAACTAAAACCCTTTTAGTTTGGAAAATTTATATAAAAATCACTTCCAAAATTACATCCCCTCATCCTATAATATTTTTTTGATCATAAATTACATCTATAAATACATTAGGTATAATCCTAAAGAGGTGGGTTGAGAAGAGGTAAAATTCCAAACCATGCGTTTTTATTATATTTTTTCCTCCAAATAATTGAAATATTATTAATTTATGATTATATAATAAAAAAATTATCTAATATATAATCAGATTTTTTAAGTTAATTGTCTATATATATCTCATCTTACCTCAACTGAGAAACGATTACACCACCCATATGTATTGCGGCTACCGCCCTGCGAACCGATGTGACACGTTTTCCATCAACACCTCTCAAGGTTGAGTATGATGATGGATATTAAATTATTAATATAATTTTTTAACATAATTATACCTATGAAATAATGATATTTAATATACTATTTTTAATTTCCATTCTATATGGGATACCATAACATCGCTCATGTGTATGGTGGACTACTGCCTCACAAAGCGATGTGATTCGTTTTCACTAATGATTTACATGGAAGATAATAAGAATTTAGTTAATGAATATATTTAAAATAAATGACATAATTATGATATTAATTACATATTTTTAATTCTAGAAGTATTATATATCATTTTATTTATCACCTTTTCACTCACCTAAGGATGATAACATCATTCGTATACGTGTGGACTACCGCCTTCACGCAGCGATGTGACTCTCCTTTCATCAGCAAATCGCATGGATGATATATATATATATATATATAAGTATATTTAAATGGGGGTTTGACTTAGTGGTAATCACCCCATAATCCTACATGAAAAATGGGGGTACAAAACCCATTGGGCGCAGGTACTGTAGTAGTACTGTAGCGGTACTGTAGTAGCGGCGACACTGTTCATCAACGGGTACTGTAGCGGCGGCAGGGCACTGTAGTGGCGACGGTACTGTGTGGGTACTGTAGCAGGTGGGTTACTATTCACAGAATGTGAATTGGGCCAAAAATTTGGGCCTAAGGGCTATGTAATGGGCTATAAACCCATTGGGCCTTCAGGCTATGATATGGGTTTCCCTCTACCCAGTTAAAAGAGGTCTTTACTTTCATTTAACAATAAAAATGAGGCTTCGGCCCCAACCTTTAAAAAAATGATATTATTATAATTATAAAAATATGAAATATTACTCACCTACTTTCCATACTGAACGTTGAAAAATGGAAGTGTTACCAATGCGTACGTACAACCTATCATCTCCATGATCGTAACATACTTCATTTTTCAATACCATATTTCATGATTGGTATTAAAAGTATAATATATTTATAAATATGATTATTATTTCATGATTATTATTCTGTATATGTTGGTACTTTATAATATGCACAAGAACCATAACTTTCATGACAAAGCACGAATGAGAAAACAAGGAAATTAACACCCGAGATAATGATAATAAGGAAAAATTATTAATGAATGGGTGATAAGATATTATAAAAGGATCATATATGATGTTATAAATATTAATAAGATTATTTTATAAGTTAATAAAAAGTTTAAAACTACTATACAATAATTTAAATCACTTTCAACCAAAAATAAGTGTGAGGTAAGGGACATCGTCTCAATTTCCCTTCATCGAGGCATATTAAAATTTTATGAACCTAAGTTATTTTATATGGTGTTTATACTACCCCTTTTATATGTCATTTCATGACTAATTCATTATTCATAGTATTTTATTTTTAAATTTTAATTATTTCATCCAAGGGGACTTGACATTAAAATGAACTTGTGGTAATGAATTTCATAAATCAATTTATTTTCATTGGGTTATATTAATTCTTCATTGTATTTGATATTCTATGATTATGTGCGCATTAAATTTTTAATGAATTATATTTTATATCCAATTATTTGTGGATTTACATTTGGTATACATAATATATTCATTAGTTAATTATCACTTCAATGTTACGATACTTGTAGGGGTTTATTTCATAATACCATTATAATCATGATTGTTTATACTTGAATTTAAATTGAAGGAAATTATTTTATATTTGTTTAATAAACCATTTGATTTTATTATCCTATGTTTATTTACAAAAATTTCAATATATTTGTTACTTATAATGATTGATAAAATATTTTTAAGAAAATACGACTTCATTTCTCTCTTCCGTCAAAAATCCATTTTCTTCTAAACCATGCTTTCTAAAAATGTATTTAAAAATATTTTTAACCATTTAAAAATGATTTATTAAAGAAATTTTTACCCATTTTTATTTTTTACAAATAAATGAATGAATATTAATGTCATTTTCAAAATAAAGAATGTTTGGCTTTATTATAAATTGTGAATGGAATATTTCTTTATCATACTAAACATATATATAATTTCCTAACATCATAACCAATAAATGTTTTATATATTACTTTATAAGTTTCAAATATTATATTAATATACAATTATTTTCAAAATATTTTATGAACTTTTAATTTTAAAATTTTATTTTCAAAATAGAAAAGATATTTTCCTCAAAAATATTGTTAAAAATATTTTTTTTGTTATTTCTTTTCATCGATGCCATCAAAAATTTATTTTAATTTTACTCCACTGTAGATATGTTTAATTAATACTATTTTTATTCTTTATACATATGGTTTATGATCATTTTTACCAAGTAAAGTATTTACATTCACTTTTATGATTCATTTTTATATTTATTTACTTTACTTTGAAATAATCACTTTACTATGATCATTATGCGATTAATTTCTCTTAAATATCCATATTATTTTTATCATGGAAATAATCATTTCCTAAAACTTATACCATTTTTACATATGGTGTTTTCTTTGAAATTGTTTATTTAACTACATAAATATTGATAAATTTGTATTATTTACTAAATATGGATATTTGATGATAAGGTACAATGTTCATGAATTAAATAGATAATTTGATATATAAGGAAATATTGGGATATGAAGTGATGGATGGGGACTGAAATTATATATCCCCTCAATGCATTTGTAGTCTAATGAGGTGAATCAATAAGATAGTATTAAGCAGTTTTCTAACTATAGTATTAAACTATATTTTTAAAGGTATTGGTGTTAGAGGTATCATGGTTTCAGAGATCATGGAATCCAATAATTAATCATTTACTTCATTAAAAAATCATTTTTTATTATCCATGATATTTTCAAAATGATATTATCTTCGAATGAATTTCATTGTTATTTTATTGATTAAATGGTATGTGCTTTCAGTTATTTTCCTTTTAATATTTATTATTCCTTGTCTAATTAGGATATCCAAGTTAATGATTAATAACATGTGTGTTTATTTGTTTACCGTTACATATTGATTATGCTTTATTGATTCATTAATGATTCCTCTGTACTTAACCCTTACTGAGTATTTTATCTCCCCCTTATTTTTTTTCTTTTCCATAGGATTAAATGAAGTGTACTATGATTGATTTGTAAGGATATAATAGAGGGAATATTGTTATTCTCAAAAGAATTATTCTGTAATTTTTATTTTCAAATGTAATATGGGAATCATATATGTATCTAGTTTAACAAGATTATTAAACTATTTGGTTCTTCTGGATATGATTACATATATCTTACTCCAATGTAATAAAGTAGACAACAACTGTAGGCTACTGGGGTAAAGTCACAATAAGAGATCATTTTTTAAGATGTTTGGGTTGTCTATATATTTCACACATAGTTTCCAAGGGTTGGAATCTATTTTCAATATTTAGACTAACTTTCTCAAGTTATCACTTTTGAGTGGGTTGAATCCCTCTAAAAAATTTCCTCTAGAATATAATGGATTCATTGTAATGTTGATGATTAAACCAAAACATATATGTTGTATGGAAAAATACTCCATAGTTCTAATAATAACCATTTAAATCATATATCCATCAATAACGTGCATACTATTTGGATTTGTGTTTCTAATTTTCATTAACTTTCTTACCTTTAACATTGGTATTTCATTAAAAAAAGATATAGTTACCCCCTAATATTTTCCTATTCATCTTAGATTTCTTGCCATCCTGAAAAAAATCACCTATAGTAGTATGTTTTGGTTCAGAAAATGTAACCTTAGAAAATTTAGGTTTTTCAACTCCACTTTTTTTATCTACAAACATAGTTTTCTTATCTTCCTTTTATTTATGAGCATACTCATTTTTCTTGTCAACATTTGAGGAAAAATTTTTATTATCCTTATTCGGTTTACACTTATAAAAACATTCACCAGATTTTATAACAATGTTTTGAAAATTTATAATTCATTTCTCAACTTCAATATGTTTTTATTAAAAAACATTAAAATATTACTCTTTCACCTTCAAATTTTCTTCAAGATTTATTTTTAGGTTCTTCTTTTCATCAACCAAATTATTCATATTATCAATCTATTTTATCGACTATAATTTTTCTTCAGGAAAATATTGTTTATTTTTTACTAAAATATTTCCCTTTTCTAACTTCCTTTTCCCCTTTCATGCCTTATAAATTTTTCAAAACATTCATTCAACTATATTTTTATCATTAAATCCATACAATCCTATTCTTCTTCTTAACTCTAGATTTCATCAATGGTGAATTTTTCATCATTCAATTTTGAAAAAATATTTTTTTCTATAATATCATCAATTAAATTATTAGCTTATTCTTCGCTATCATCATCTTCATCACACATAGAAAAATAATTTATCCTTTTGTATTTATATAACTTACTATGATTCAAACTAGGATTAGACTTGGATTTTTCTTTCTTATTCTTAAATGATCTTCTTCAATTTATATCATCATAATCTCTCTCTATATCCCTTTTTTTGAGGAAAATTTGTAGAAAAATACTTCATAGCTCTACAACAAAAAACATCCATCTATAAATTCCCTTTATACTTTCATTTTCCTCTTTTCAAATTTTTTAAAGACAATGTTATAAATTTTTCAAAAAATTTACTAACCTCATCTTTGGTGTCCGAGTCACAAAATTATTCATCATTAAGAATATTCTTATATTTTCCTTTCTTATCAGCTTTGAATGATATTTCTCAATCAGCTTTTTCTTTGTTCTTCATAAATTTTTCTCTTCTCATATCATAAGTGATCATATTTCTATATAGATCATCCATATATAGAGTTTTTGGATCTTTATCTTCTAACAATGAAATTTTTTCATCAAATTTATTTGGAATAATTCATAAGATCTTTTCAATAGTGGTTGCATCTTTCATCTTCTCACCAAGACATATTATGGCACTAATAATTTCATTCACCCTTATAAAGAAATACCCAACAGATTTGTAATCACCTATCTTAAGATATTCAAACTCCAGCATCAAGTTTTTTATATTTTCCTTATTCAATTTAGTATTTCTTTCAAATATGTTTTTTTAACTTATTCAAGATGTATTTAGCCATTCCAAATACTTTTAATCTAAGAAAATCACTTTGAGAGACTGAGGAAATTATATCATTTATAGCTTTCCCATCATGATCCAAATTATTCTTATTAGTAACTATTAAGGGAATTC
Organism: Viscum album; assembly: GCA_963277665.1. Lineage (NCBI taxonomy): Eukaryota > Viridiplantae > Streptophyta > Magnoliopsida > Santalales > Viscaceae > Viscum > Viscum album. The sequence continues at coordinate 626,802,512 of OY728132.1, forward strand.
CCTCAACACTCATTGAGATACATTCTATAGAAACTTTGTGAACATCAAAACCAAAGGACATAAGATAAGAAAACATTCCATATCTCTAAATATGATAGTTTTTTCCAATGAAAACTATAATCTCTTTAATATTTACATAATTATGAACATCCATGGAAACTTATATATTCATTAAACTTTAACGAATATTAAATGAAGGGAACATTCACTATGATTCCACTTGAAAGGACCCAACATGATATGTGTGATCAGTAAGAGGTACTGGGGGTGAATCAATGATATTTTCTTTTTATATTTTCATCATTATGAAACAACCTTCGACTCCTTTTAAATAGTTATGGATTTACTAAAAAATCACTCAAGTGTATTCCATAAGAACATAATAATTTACAAGGTTAACTACCCAAATAAGGTAGTTATTCCTTATCATGGTTTGGAAACAATCTAATACCACACAATCCACTAGAAATAAATCCTTTTAAAGTGGTTATAATAATCAAAGAATATCATTATAATCTAATTTCACTATTATCAAAAGTATATTGAATTTTATCTCTACATATATGATATGTAATAAATAGTTTTGTAACAAATTTTAGAAACATTCACCGATAGGCTCAATATGTTTTCACTTTTATGATTTTACTTCTTTACACTTCAGATTCAGAAAAAATATTCATATTCTCTTTCTTCACCACTAGTTGGAAAAAATTTCCTACTTTGAATTATGTATAAACTTCATTTTTCATTACTATTCATATGATTTCTATATATCATCATCCATGTGATGCCTCTAGAAAAATGTTACAACTTCATTATGATCTATCTGTTTGATTCCACCTAATATAAGTTTTTTTCTAGTGTATATTATCCATTACTTAGGATCAAAACTTATCCATTTGATACCAACTTTCTCCTCTTCAAAAAGGAGATTCTTTGGTTGGAAAATTTCATGATAAAACTATGTATTTCATAAGTTTGTTTGGTATCTCTGTTTGAAACCAATTTTAGAGCACTTTAGATTTTATGCATGTGAACATTACACATGATAATACGGGTTCATCATACAACCCATTATATAGGCATGCTTGAAAAAGAAAAGGTAAAAACTAAAATTTATTTTCCCACTCAATGAAAAACCAAATTTCAAAAATATCACTAAAAATAATTTTTCTGAAATCTTATAAATGCATCTAGATTATTCTTGAAGCTTCATAAATTCTCCACCAACAACAAAATTATCCAAACTTTCTTAATACTTGTAAAGTATCATGAATTTTTATCTGTGATATTAGGTACATTGAATGATAATATTTGTATCATCACATTTGATATATCTATAAAAAAAATTAATTATGTTTGAATCAGTAAAATATTATAATAATAAATTTTTCTAGAAAATATTTGTAAAAAATATTTCATCTATTGAGAATCTTCATCCAAGTATTATTCTAAAAACTTCATAGGAAATTCACAGAAATATTTCTTATACACTTCCTTCATTTGATGAATTTCATCAGAACTATTTATTCATTCCTTTAAAATGCCAACCACTACCCTATAATCTTTATATAAAAAAGGTTTATCTGATGGACTATGTCTGATGTGACTTCATTTAATTTGAACTTCATTTGATGAAATTCCTCAAAGAATCCCTTTGAAATTCGTATACTTTTATCTAATAGACAAAGTTCAAAAAATAAATAATATTGGATTGGTACATACAAATGATTTTCTCCCCCTTTAAGCTTATGAAAATTTATCCCCCATTAAACATATTCAAGAAACATTAGATCTTCCGGTCCTCATGATATTTAGAACTTAGGGACAAAAAAATCGTTGGATTTTATTTTAGCTAAAAAAATTATATAATGAAACTTTATAATCAATCATGGGTATGTTATCAGCAAAAAAACATTTTTTGAGAATCTCTATCTAGTAAAAATTTTCCAATGGATTTGGTTTAGAAATATCTATCCCCTTCTCTCCATCCATTTACTGATTGTTCAAAAGCTTAACAAACCTTGATGATTTATGTTTGATCAACAAAAGAAAAAACTTTTTCAACATCAACCAAAATAACTTACAGAATATTCAAACACCAACAAACTTTCTAGTCCCAAAAAAATTGGCCAAATATTATATTTTTATGAATTTTAAATCAATTAATAAAAAAATATTTAATATAAAACCATTAAAGTCATTTTAGAGAATATTCACATAATTTTAATTTAAAAAATATAAAGATAATAATATAGTTTGAGTATAAACTTTTAAAACGTCACTAATAAATTATATTTTAGAAAAAAAGTTGTGGAGCACCATAAATAACACAAAAAATTACTTTGTATGTTTGTAAAATCATTTAATTGATTTTCTACAGCTTGTACAAGCACTGTATTGGCGTTTCATATGCATTTAAGGTAATTATTTGATCACTAAAATTTAAAAATAAATTAACAGGATAAAAAAAATTCATTAATATTTAAAGTAACCATTTAAAAATAAACATAACCATAATTTTTATTCAAATGAAAAAATATTAGAGATATTAAAACAAATAGAGTGATATTTTTTATTTTTTATTTACTTAAAATAATATCATAGTTATTATCAAAGGTAAGTTGAAATAAATGAAAAAAAATTCGAATCATGGATAATTATAGTTGAAAAACACTCATGCAATGAAACAATGGTAAGTATTTGGCTGATTTTAAAGTTTTATCCCATAGTCTTAATCTTATTTTACCCATTTTACCCTTAATATGGTGACAACATTTTTTCCAAGGTATTATTTATAATGAAAAAAATAAAGGAGCCTATTTACCAAATTTGAACCAAATTATTAAAAATTTGGAATCAATTTTATCAAATTTAATTCTTATAAGTGAAAAAAATAATTTTAAAATTAATCTGTGAAACCCGATGAAAAATGATTTTCCATAAAAAAGCATTTTCATGTATAAAAATGTTTTTATTCCAAAATTAAGCATAATGTCAGTTGAAATTATATTAATTAGATTTTTTTAATAAAAATTAAATAAATAAAATTTAAAATCAATTAAAAAAAATGGTACTTTTAAATACTTGACTAGAAAGGGAAGTTTTCTATAAAATTATTAATTTTTCATTATTCACTGAAATTTTTTGTTTTTTTCAAAAAATACAAAAATTTCACCCTAGGATTATTTTTTCATGATTATTTAAAAAATTATATCCTTTTTATCAAGTAAAATTTCTAAAATTTTTAAAAATTAATTATAATATTCACTTATAAAATGAAATAAATACAATTTTTTAAGAAAACATTTTTTTAAATAATAAAATGACTTTACAAAAAATTGACTAACTATATCTTAATAATTTATAAATACATTTTTATTGAGTAAGAATTTTATATATATGTATATATTTCATTATTTAGTTACACCTATTTATACCCACCAATTCAATGTCATGGTTATAATGATCATATTTGAATTACAATATTTCACAATCGTTAAAGAAAGATGTTGCAAATCGTGTATGGTATCAGTCATAGTATTATTTTAAAATCTCAAGGTATTAAATTATCATAATCTTTAGTAATTTGTATCCTCATAATTTTATCTTAAACATGAAATGAAATGGTTTAAAATTTGTAAATACCTTTATTGAAAACCTACATTGTATATAGGGTTGATAAAACTTTATTTTGAAAAGAGGGAAAATAAAATACAAAGGTCATATAGAATAACATAAAACTTTGTTTCAAAATAGGATAAAATTAGAGGTAAGTGAAAATATGGACATGTGAGAGAAAATTAATGTCCAAATAATGTTGAGGAGGGATAGAGAACATTGGTAACAAGAAAGTGAATGATCACGAGAAATTAAATGGTCAAAGAACTATAAACAAATAAAAGATTAAAAATACTATCAATTAATTAGAAATGAATCCAATATAAAAAAATTTTATTTCAAGATCATTTTCCTAGAGATGAGTAAATCCTTTACTATATAGATTAAGAACATAATGAAATATAATAACTATATTTTCTTTAAATCCATAAATTAAATTCCATCCTTTGGTTATATGTTATAATAGGTTTCCACCTCTCTATGATCCCATATTACAAGTAATGGGTATCCATGATGAATCTTTATCATGCCTGAAGCATAAATATTTAATAGATTATAGGATCCATACAAGGATGAAAATATAATCCTTCTATATTTACTAAATCAAAAATGGTTAGCATAAGGTAAGATACTAACCAAAATCAATAAGCCTTCATATGAATAAATAATAAACTTAACTCCAAAATTTCCACAATAACACCAAAGGTTCAACTTTAATCATTCCATAAATAAATAACCCTATATCCCAATTATCCTTAGTAACCTCAACATTAAACAATGTTTTGACCTCAAAATTTATCCTATACCTTTCATCTTACAGCCCCAAAAATGTAATATCATTCTTCTATAATAATATATTATGTTACAACTAAGGGTTACATATACCTCAACCCAATAAAACCTCACCAAAAACTACTTAAATCACTAAAAAATCATAAAACGTAGTGAAATTTACCAAAACAACAAGAATGAACTTTATATAATAACCTAAAATGTTATCCATAGCTTGATCATAAACATATCCAAAAATATTACCTTATAAAAAAAACCAATTTTCAACATTCATGGTCAACATAGTATCTGATAGCCCATAATTATATCAATGAAGTGTCCTCCTAAAAACCCAATAAAAGTTTAAATCACCTTAATTTATAATGACTCATGACCTTAAAAAGTTAATTGTATCCATTTAACATACGATCAACCTTAAAATTATAATACCATGATAGTATCCATAACTCTTAAGTTAACTTCACATAAAAATATCCTAATATAAAAAATTATTTAGGACCTCCTTTAAAATCAATTATAACATCCCCAAACCTGCACTCCCAGATCCAGTGTTAAAAACATAATCTTCATATTTTTGGTTTTGATACAGATAAACATGACCCAATTTTATCCATCCAAAACATACAAAATAAAAATTATAATATTGGATCACATAAATACCCACAGTACTTTTAGGTTTAGAGGTTTTTATAATTAATATAAACAACTACCTAAAAAATATAATATATTTAAGTGTTTATTTTCCCACAATACTCATATTTTATTATTGTACATTAAGCCTTTATCATTTCCCACATGAAAACATTTTAGAAATATCTTACTAAAAATATTTATTTATAACTTGGGAAAAGGAATATAAAAATTATGGGCTCAAACTATCATTAAGGGTAAAAATAGTCATTAACAATTGAATATCTTCAATGAGTATAAGATGAAAAGATGGGTATGAGAACATATTCAAAGTGGATGAGAAATATATAATAAAATTATACCCATTAATAATTTTATTAGTAAACATGTGAAAATAAATAAAGCTATAATAAATTCAAGAGTCATGAGAATAAATAATAATGATCCAAATGATGCCAATCTTGATCAAATAAACCATTAAAAATCATAAAAAGTAAAGAGAAAATATGTTAGTATCTTAAAATGTTATATTCATCACCCAAATTCAATTGTGTCAAAAATAACTTAATCCTATTTAAATCTATATAACAAACCTCCCTTTTTAACTCACTCTAATTTTCATTTAAAGAAAAGGAACAATACCCAATGCATTGTAGGGATATATCTTGTTCACCCATCATATAATCTATATCTAGTTGATCCATCATATAAGATATATCAAGATCACATGTCATATAATATGTATCAAGATCAACCATAATCATATATAATTTCTAAGTACCATAAATGAATATTACACATGGAATAATACATTTTCATCATCAAACTTTTAAAAACAACTTTAATTCTTCTATAGCTTGATTCATCTATGGAAAAGAATCAAGTTTCAAGTTAATCTCTTTAAAAATTCATTGTAATCCATACAAATAAATATCCATGGTTTAATAAGATCATATTCTTAGTAAATTATATGAATCATTAAATTATTTTGAAATAAATTAAAATACCGTTCAAATAACATTTAAAGCATTTCTTTGAAAACATGGTAAAATACCTATTTCTTTCGGTACCATTAAAAACTAAAAAATCATAAATATTGAAAAATATATTTTACTTTAAAATAACTATGTAAAATTGTAAATAATATTCAATGAAATAAATATTTATTATGGGGGAATCTGTTCACATTGTAAATTTTAAAAATAATCATTATTTTCAAATTGTTGTAAAGAGAGTCAAAAGTGGCTACTGTATAAAAAATTAAGAAATTTTCCATTAAAACCTTTTAAAAAAAGGTAAAAGATCATATAAAATAAATTTAATAAATAATTTATGTTTTCAAAATAACATTATTGAAATAAGATAAATAACATGGAGGAATATTTTGGATAAAAGGCTTTAAAACCATTAAATAAATTTTTTAACAAAATATACATTTACTATCTTTTAAAAGAAAAAACCTTTCGAAGGAAATAATATAAAAAGGAACATAAAATTACATGAGTATAAAAAAGATTAATTATATTATATTTCAGAAGTCAGTATATACACTATATAAATGAAGGTGCATCAATCAAAATATATCTCAAAGAAGGAAGTTTTAGACTTAATGCCCTTACAACTTGGGTAATACTTGAATCAAAAAAACCATCAAATGAAGGAACATAAAATGATTAAATAAAACCCATAATTAACATAAAATAATATTTCAAAACATGTTCATGGGGTATTAAATACACCATAAAAATTATAACAAGGTTCATAACATGAATTATATCTCATAGAATTAAAATTTTAACCATAAAACCCATTGAAACTTGTATAATATTTGAATGAATATCTCATGAAAGAGAGAAATAAAAATAAACATTAAATATAATGATTAAATATTCATTCATAATATAATATCTCTATAGTCATCACATACCCCTTATAAAAGGATGTTGGGGTATAATGCAAGATACGTCTCAATGAAACAATATTGAGATGAATAATCCTTACAAAGATTGTATCATTGAAGTAAGAGTTAATCAATGAAGTGATTATGTGTAATGATTTTCAAAACAAAAAAATTAAAGATAAAAAATAATATAATCATAGGTCATTATACACATAATATTATCATAACATAGTAAATGAATTAGAAGTATTACCCAAAAAATGGAAATTGAGCTAATAAACCCCTTACCTCAAGTCCAAACTTTCTATATACATACTTTAAATCTTATATAATATACTTATATTAATTATTTAACCTATTTAATAAGAATTTATCAGTTTATTCAATTAAAATTAAACCATTTATTTTATTTATTTCAGTGATATATTTAATTACTTAATCAGTTAAGTCCAAGTCAGGTGTTTTGAAGAAGTTTGGTTCATTATTGAAAAATAACTTTGGTAAGTTGACAGTGGTCAAATGGGTCACTGTACCATAATAGATAGAATATTAATCATTACATAATTAAATTTTTATAAATTAAAAAAATATAACCATTCATGAAATGTGTTCATGAAAAACAAATCACAACACTTTGTGGAGTTGGTAATCCACGCACACACACAAATAATGTTATCATTTTATAAAAGATGGAAGGGTAAGGTAATAAATGATATATTATCTTTAAATGACCATATTTATGTCATTAGTATCATATATATATATATACATTTATTACATCACTATAAATATCCAAGAGAGGCAGTGATGGAAAATGAAACACATTTTTTCATGGAGGTGGTAGTCCATATGTATGCATGAATGATGTTTTTTCCCCATTTGATGAAAAAATTAGATGAATAGGGTTATTAAATTAATATAATAATATATATTTATATGATAGATACTTATTTTATTATATTTAAACGGTTAGAATATATTTTAAGGACCTAGAAGAAGAAGTAAATTGAAAAATATCTATTAGGATGATTACCACCTCTTAGAAGAACCTCCATTAGATCTATCTTTAAAGACCATAGGGATTGTATTTTAAGAGGAATGGTATCTCTAGAATGTATCTATAGAAGTTAATAATAGTTTTTTTGGGTTTGGTTGAGCTACGTTTCACAATAAGTGTGAGGAAGAGAGGATTGGCGGTGTAATTCATAAGTGAGGAGAGGTGCACCCTTGGAATTACATAAAGTATTAAATTAATATAACTTAATTTTCATGTTAAAGAGGTAAAAATTGATATATTTAGAATATATAATAGATATAAGTCTTTATAATATCATAAAATATAATTAAGACAAGTTTAGTATAACGACCCATACTTTACATACATTGTTATTGCTTCAAAATTTAAGCACACTTATTACAACATATAACAAAACCATTAAAGGACCGTATAGGTATAGTGTCTTTAGAAACTGGGAAACATAAACAACTGATTCATAAATAATCTACATGGTCTCCCTTTTATTTTATCATATCTAGAGTCCCTGTTGGAATATCTTACTTAATACCCTTCTTCCGGACCTGGGGAAAAGAAAACATACAAAATGGTGATCTCAAATGCTCAGTAAGGGTAACAAAATAAATATCAATCACATCATATTCATAAGAAAATATCATTTTGGAAATATTAACCTGCAAAAGAGATCATAATTTCATAACATTGGATAAATCATAGTACTGAAATGTAATCCCAATAATCATAACATAAAACATGATACTTTGTGGCATACACACATAATCATAGAGAATAATTTCTTAGTAGTAAAGACTCATTGCCAAGACTATCATAGTGGACAAAGTCCATTTCTGAACCGAGTTCACTCCTCATTTCAGTCATGTATCACTGAACTAGATTAACCTAACGTTCCAGCCATGTCTATCTCATGAGATATAAATATTTACCCAATGCATTGGAGGGAGATATAGGTCACACCCATCTCATAATGATACCATTCTTATGTGTGCGAAAATATCATAAATCATACATCATAGCATAACCCATGTAATAAAAATGGGATTCTTAAACATCATGCCATCATAACATAAATCATATAAGATAAAAGGAACTCATTAAAATAATTCCATAATAATCAAATCAAAGTAAAAATAGGTATAAAAATAGAACCCGATATTATCTTAGATGAAAAATAAATTTGATAAAACACTTGAACTCCATTCTTGAGAAAAATATATGTTCTACTTCAAAAACATTATTCCTTTCTTAACATGTCATAAAATTTTAAACTAAAATAAGTTATTTAAAAATAAACTTGAAACCTTGTAAAGGAATCTTCATGGAAATAATTTTCTAAAAATCCATTCATGTCGTATAAGTTAAAGAAAAACATTCTTCTTGTACTTTGGTCGGAAAAGTGAAAAAAACACCTCGTACTAAAAATGACAAAAGATTCCTTTCATATATTTTACTAAAAAAACTCAACAATTGATAAAATTGGATTTAAACAATTTTATGAGGATATAAATAATATTACATATTGATGAAACATGGATGTGGATGGTAAATATTCCCCAGTAAATTCTGAAGTATAAATAATCTCGGGTAAAAATGAGATTGTGAGATTTTCCCTTACCTTAGGTATGATTTTCTTCGTACATGTCTGAAACTCCTATATAATGATTTAAATAATGTTATTGACTTATTATAGAATCTTACTAATTGTTATGATATAATATATGGTCATATTCTTAGCTTCTTATTAGTAATATTTCATTGCTACTTGTTATTCAGGTGTTTATTGCTTTTTGTTCTTATGTGTGTTTTGTCGAATAAATTCTTATTATTATTTTTAGGATATAGATAGCTCATTTCCAGAATTTTATTAGTGTAGTATATATCATATTTATTCATTAAATTCATTTATATAATCATTATTCATTGAAGATCATGTAGAATGAGTCACACCACATCGTGGAGATGGTAGGCCGTACGTACGCACGAGCGATGATATCATTCCCATGATCGTGGAATTGTATTGAAGTGTAAGTATAATATTTCATAATAAAAATCACTTTACAATAATATATATCTTTATTCTTTACACCATTATACCCATCCAAGTAAGGTGGTGGTGGAAAACAGATTACAACACGGCGTAGAGACGATATTCCGTATGTACGCACGCGCGGTGATTTCGTTTTCCGTAGGATGGATAGAAGGTGAAATAGGGTTGTTTAATATTTATAATAATATATAAGTATATTAGTTATACTGATGTTATTACTTCATAATGGAACAACTAAAGAAGAAGAAGTAGAAGAAGAAATAACGTTGAAAGAATCGGTAACGGACATTACCTCTTATTTGAAGCGCCTCTTCTTAACCTCCTCTTAGGGCACTAAAGATGGTCTTTAAAGAAGACCAGGACCTCTAGGATGTTTCTAGGAAAGTTGAGAAGGGGAATGGGCAGGGTTTTTCCAAGCTTGGAGGCTCAAAGTTGTGTAAAGAGGAGAGGGAGGAGGTGCCCTTTTATAAGGGAGGAGAGGGGCACTTTAGAAAAAACTTAAAATATTATTTTATAATATAGTCATATTCAGTTTTTAATAGCTCCAAATTGATTTATTTGTATGCTAAGGTGGGGATGGGTTGAAATAATCTCAACCAATATATTTTATACAAGTTTAGGTTACTATTTTAACCTTATCATTTAGATTTAACTCTAAGTTAAATAATTTAACTTTTACCGCGTCTTTTTGTTTTCTTACACTATATGGTAAATAAACTTACTATAACAAGCCAAAAAAAACCCAAGTTGTTCATTATTAATATATATAACCTTATCTAAGTTATTTTTCCGAACCTTAGATTTCTATGAATAAAATAACAATTAATAATATAATATTTGTTTTAAAAACTATTTTATGTCAATTTTGACACTATTTGGTAACTGATTTTTGTGAAAATCATAACAGCATGATTAGTTCAAAAAAAGTTAATTAAATCAATACTAATATGTCATATTAACCTATAAAATTATTTTAATTCATGAAATGTCTCAAATTAATTTTATTTGGGTATTTATTATATCAATTATGTTAATATTTCTTTAAAAAGGTAATTACTCCATCATCATTGTGTCGTAAATAAATGAAATTATTTAAAGTCTAAAAATTATAAATAAAATACCATTATTTATGAAATCCTTTTATCTTTATAATGAATATTTATAGTCAAATTTATCTTATTTATAACCCTATATTAAAAATGATTTAGTTATTAAACTTTGATTTTAACTATTTTAACTCTTCTTTAAATAAAATAATATTAAATGTCCTAATCTAATCCAAGTGCACCTAAATGGTCATATTTTTTTTCCTAAAGTTGATTTTGGTCGAATTAAACTTATCCAATAGAATTAGGACATGTTTTAGGGTAATAATAATACCATTTTTACCCTTAATTACCCTATTTACTTTTAACCGTGATAAATAAAAGTAAAAAAGTTACTATTCACCAAAAATTATTTTTATCTTATTGAACTACATTTTACTCCTTGATATTAACCGTGTCTCTAATATTTTCAAAATTCCACTCACAGAAGCGGTAAAATTAAGTTTTATGTAAATTTTCAAACTCTCCGAGGAGGTTGGTAAAAGACAGTGAACAGTTCAATAAAATTTTTATATATCTAAAATTATTATAAAATGACTCCAATGAATTATTTTGAACTTATATAGGTATTATGTATCAATTTTGACCTAAAATAAATTTAAATAAAATAAATAATTATTTAAAAAAGTCGGTTTTTAAATAGTAACCCAGTGTTTTCACTATTCATCAAAAATTGAAAGTTTTCAGAAAAATACCAAAAATTCACCCTAGGCTAATTTCGATATTCCAAATCCAAACATGAAGTCCATTTTGAATGATAAAATTTATAAAATTTAAAAAAGTATGTATTACTATTCATAACAGCTAGTTTTAATAATATTTTAATAGTATATCATTGTTTAGTGAAACTCGGTATTGCGTACAACGCAAGATATCGAGGAAGATCACGATTGCGTGTAAAGAAAGCCAAGATAGTGTTGTGTGTAGTGAAAGATTCCTTTGATGATGTATATAATATAAAAACAAAATATTTCTCATAAAAATCTCTCGTGTTACATTCTACCCCCCTTAAAAGGAATTTCGCCCTCAAAATTCGTCACTTTGTAACAAACAGATAAGGATACCTCTCCCTCCTCATATCCTCAAGCTACCATGTGGCTTATTCTAATTGGTGGTTCCTCTATAAAACTTTCACTAAGCGAGTGGTCCTATTCTGTAGAAATTTTTCGCTATGATCCAGAATCTCTATCGGTTGTTCTTCATAAGAAAGATCTTGCTCCGGAGGTACAACTTCTGAGCTGAGTACATGTGAAGGATCGAGTATGTGCTTTCTCAAGAGAGATACATAGAACACATCATTAACTTGAGACAGATTCGGTGGAAGCGCCAATCAGTAAGCTACCTTCCCAACACGATTCAATATTTTGAAAAGACCAATATACCTAGGGCTCAGCTTTCCGTTCTTTCCAAATCTCATTACTCTCTTCAAAAGAGATATTCGTAAGAACACTTTATCACATACTTCAAACTCTAGGTCATTTCTTCTATTATCGGCATAAATTTTTTGTCGACTCTGAGCTGTTCTTATGTGTTTTTGAATAGATTGGACCTTTTCTTCCATCTCATCAACAAGATCAGGTCCTAATAGCTTTCTTTCCTCAACTTTATCCCAGTAAGTTGGAGTTCAGCATTTCTTTCCATAGAGAGCTTCATAAAGAGCCATCTGAATACTGGAGTGAAAGCTATTATTATAAGAAAAATCCACCAAAGGTAGGTGTTGATCCCAACCACCTTTGAAATCCATAGAGCAAACTCTTTACATATCTTCTAGAGTTTGAATTGTTCTCTCAGACTGACCGTCTGTCTAAGGATGATAAGCAGTGCTGAAACTCAACTTTGTATCTAAAGTATGCTGAAGACTTCACCAAAACTTTGAGGTAAACCTCAGATCCCGATCAGATATAATGGAAAGTGGTACTCCATGCAATCTTACCACTTCCTTTACATATATCCTGGCAAGCTGATCAAGAGAGAATTCCTTTCTAATAGCAATGAAGTGTGGTGACTTTGTAAGACGATCAACTATGACCCAGATAGAATTATTTCCTTTGGATGTTTTAGGAAGTCCGGTGACAAATTCCATAGCGATGTTTTCCCATTTCCATTCAGGTATGGGTAATGGTTTTAACATCCCCTTAGACTTCTATCTCTTAGCTTTAACTTGCTGACAAACCAAGCATCGAGAGACATATTCAGCAACATCTCTTTTCATTCCATCCCACCAGAATTACTCTTTTAGGTCCCTATACATATTTGTTCTTCCAAGATGAATAGAGAATGAAGAACTATGAGCCTCATCCAGCAGCTCCTTTAATTTTGGGATAGGAGGAACACAAACCCGATTCCTGAACCTTATTATTTCATCACAATCAAAGTGAAATTCAGGAACATTTCTCACCTTCTTTTGTAACTCTATATCTTCTTTCTGTGCCTCTTTAATCATCACATGTATATATGGTTGAACATTCATTTGAGAAAGATAAGATTTTCCCCCTTCCATTATAATTCCAAGAACTATAATTTTTAAATCCATAAATATTGGATCTTTTGTGATCCTCGTCATGGATAAGCTAACATGGTCTTGTCGACTTAATGCATCTGCCACCTTGTTTTCTTTCCCAGGGTGGTAATGAATTGAGCAGTCGAAATCCCTAATTAGCTCCAACTATGTTCTTTGGCACATATTCAACTCCTTTTGTGTGAAAATATACTTTAAACTTTTATGATCAGTATAAATATCACACCTTTCACCATAAAGATAATGCCTCCATATTTTTAATGCAAAGATTACTGCAGCTAACTCCAAATCATGAGTTGGGCAATTTTGCTCATGGATTTTAAACTGTTATGAGGCATAAGCTATCACCATATCATTTTTCATGAGAAAACACCCTATCACCTTTATAGATTCATCACTGTAGATCACAAACCTTTCTCCACTACAAGGCAGTGTGAGCACAGGTGAACTGGATAACCTTCTTTTTAAATCTTTGAAATTATCTTCACACTCCTCTGTCCAAACGAACTTAACTCCTTTTCTAGTCAACCTGTTGAGTGGATTAGATAATCATGAAAAAACTTTCACAAAACATCAATAATATTCAGCCAAACCAATAAAACTTCGGATCTCAGTTACTATTGTTGGTCTCGACAATATTTTGATAACCTCTATTTTTGCTAGATCCACAGATATCCCTTCTTTTGAGATTATATGACCAAAAAATGCAACTTTTTGAAGCCAAAATTCAAACTTGGTAAATTTGGCATAATGATTCTCCTTTCTCAAGGTCTACAATAAAATTCTCAAGTGATATTCATGTTCTTCTTTGCTCATTGAATAGACAAGAATATCATCTATAAAGACTACCAAAAATTGATCAAGATAGTCTCTAAAGACTCTATTTATTAGATCCATGAAGATAGCAGGGGAATTAGTAAGAAAAAATGGCATCACTATAAATTCATAGTGTCCATAACTTGTACAGAAAGTCATCTTTGGTATATCCTCCCTTTTGACCCTTAATTGATGATACCCTGAACGGTGATCAATCTTGGAAAAGTATTGATCTCCGCGTAGTTTGTCAAATAAGTCATCAATGCGTGGGATAGGATATTTTTTATTGATAGTGATCTTGTTAAGTTATCAATAAGCAATGCAGAGTCTCATTGATCCATATTTCTTCTTAACAAACAGAACATGTGCTCCCCAAGGTGACACACTAGGGCATAGGAATACCTTATCAAGATTCTCTTGGAGTTGCTTCTTCAATTCCTACAACTCAATTGGGACCATTCTATAAGGTGTCTTTGAAATAGGTAAAGCACCTGGTATGAGTTATATTGAAAACGCAACTTCACGATTTGGTGGAAGACTAGGCAATTCCTCCAGAAAGACATCATCAGACTCCCGTACAATGGGAATATTCTTAATCATGAGTTTTTGTACAACCATTTAAGATAAATAACCTTCATTTAGTGGAATCAAGACCCATAGGATGGATGAAATTTCCACTGGAAGGTTATGTTCATCCTTGCATCAATAGATGATCATAGATTTATCTGGAATATGAAATGTGACTTCCCTTATTTGGAAATTGATATGAACTCCATATAAAGAAAGCCAATCCATGCCAAGAATCACATCAAATTCCGCAATAGGAAGGATCAAAAGATTTGCAGGATGCCCTTTCCCACAAACTTCAATCGAAGAATAATTGTAAACTTTTGATGCGACAGTTGTTCCATAAGGGGTTTCCATAGATAACTCAATATCTAACTACTGAGGTAATATGGCGATACCCTTAGAAAATTATTCAGAAATAAAAGAGTGGGTGGATCTAGAATCAAATAAAACATTTGCTAATTTAGAGTGGATGGTAAGTGTACCTTTCACCACTTCGTTATCATACTCCACATCGCTGATAGAAACTGCATGTGGCTTTCCTTTGTCTTTAGCCTTAAGAGTTTGTTGACATCGATCATCATAAAAAACCCTTAGATTAGGGCATTGATTGGCATAATTCCCTATTTCCTTGCACTTGTAACATTGAAGTGTAGGAGGTGCACCTTATGTAGCCTTTTATTTGTTCACATCATTAGACATCTTCTTCCCACCATTGCAGCATTCAAATGCCCGATGACCTTCCTTTCCACATTGGAATCATTTACTTGTCCTTTTAAGACAAATCCCTCCATGTTTCTTTCCACACATTGAGCATAAGGGAAAACTCATCTTCTTTTTAGTGTGGTATTTAGATTTCCCTTTGAATTCCATTTTCCTCTTCTTATCAAACCCATATGGCTGATGGGTTACTCCAATCTCCATCTCAAACTTGAGAGCACATCGAACGATTTCCTCATAGCTATTGAAGTCCCTTACGGCTAACGCCCTTTGAAGACTTAGTTTTAAGCCACTAAAGAATCGATCGATCTTACTCTCACATTGGATAATAATCCTAGAAGCGTACCTTGCAAGTCTTGTAAAATTTTCTACGTAGGTACCAAAAAATTTATCATCCTTTTTATTCAGTTCAAGAAACTCCTTCTCCATCTTTGTTCGAAGAATACAATGGAAGTACTTATTGAAAAATATGTTCTTGAACTCGTCCCATTCCATGGATTCAATTTCATCCCTTTGCCTCGTATTCTTGATAAAATTCCACCATTGATCAGCTTCACCTTCCAAACAATATAATGCTAAGATGACTTTATCATGTTCAGAATATTGAAGAACTGAAAATATCTTTTCAGTGGTACTAATCCACTATTTATCCACTAATGGATCAATATACCCACTGAAGGAGGGTGGACGCTGCCTCATGAAGGATTCAACAGAATATTTCTCCTTCCTTTTCTCATTTGGAAGTCCTGCATGATTCATAGCTTGAGAAAGTTGTGTGAGCATGGCTACAAGATTTTTCATTCCATCTCCCATTATGTTTGGTTTCTCAGGGGGACAATCATTGCATTTCCCGTCGCATTCATCATTAACACGGTTCCTTCGGGTTCCAGTCATTGACTAAAACCAAGAAGAATAGTGTGAGCAACAATAATTATAATAGGAAAACCACATAATCAAGAATAAAATTTCACACTTAAGGTCTTATCATAGGTTGTTCATGGCCATTTCTAAAACACTAAGATTGTGTTATATGCTTAGATATATCCTTAGGGTTCTTACTAAGGCTTTCACATCCTAGTTTCCAAAGGATGACTATACCTTTCCTCTGATACCAACAATAACAACCCATACTTTACATACATTGTTATTGCTGCAAAATTTAAGCATACTTATTACAAAATATAAAAAAATCATGAAAGGGCCATATAGGTATAGTGTCTTTAGAAACTGGGAAACATAAACAACTCATTTATAAATCATCTACATTGTCTCCCTTTTATTTTATTATATCTAGAGTCCCTTTTGGCATATCTTACTTAATACCCTTCTTCCTGACCTGGGGAAAATAAAACATACAAAATGGTGAGATCAAATGCTTAGTAAGGGTAAAAAAAAGAAATATCAATCACATCATATTCATAAGAACATATCATTTTGGAAATCTTAACCTACAAAAGAGATCATAATTTCATAACATGGGATAAATCATAGTAGTGAAATGTAATCCCAATAATCATAAAATAAAACATGAAACTATGTGAAATACACACATAATCATAGAGAATCATTTCTTAGTAGTCAAGGCTCATTTACAAGACTATCTCAGTGAACAAATTCCATTTCTGAACCAAGTTCACTCCTCGTTTCAGTCCTGTATCACTGAACTCGATTAACCTGTCGTTCCAGCCATGTCTATCTCATGAGATATAAATCTTTACCAAATTAATTGGAGGGAGATATAGGTCCCACCCATCTTATAATTATACCATTCTTATGTGTGCCACAAGATCATAAATCATACATCATAGCATAACCCATGTTATAAAAATGGGATTCTTAAACATCATGCCATCATAACCTAAATCATATAAGATAAAAGGACCTTATTAAAATAATTCCATCATAATCAAATTAATGTAAAATTATGTATAAAAATAGAACCCTGTATTATCTTAGATGGAAAATAATTTTGATAAAACACTTGAACTCTATTCTTGAGGAAAATATCTTTTCTACTTCAAAAACATTTTTCCTTTCTAAACATGTCATAAAATTTTAAACTAAAAGAAGTTAATTAAAAATAAAAATGAAAACTTTTAAAGGAAGATTCATGGAAATAATGTTCTAAAAATCTATTCATGCCGTATAAGTTAAATAAAAACATTTTTCTCGTACTTTGGCTGGAAAGGATAAAAAAAATACCTCGTACTAAAAACGACAAAAGATTCCTTTCATATCTTTTACTAAAAAAACTCACCAATGGTTAAAATTGGATTTAAACAATTGTAGGAGGATAGAAATAAAATTATATATTGAGGAAACATGGATGTGGATGATAAATATTCCCCAATAAATTCTGAAGTATAAACAATCTCGGATAAAAAAGATATTGCGAGATTTTCCGTTACCTTTGGCCAGATTTGCTTCGTACGTGTCTGAACCTACTGTATAATGATTTAAATAATGTTATTGACTTATTCCAGAATCTTACTCATTGTTATTATGTCATATATGGTCATATTCTTAGCTTATTATTAGTAATATTTCATTAATACATGTTATTCGGGTGTTTATTACTT
Organism: Viscum album; assembly: GCA_963277665.1. Taxonomy (NCBI): domain Eukaryota; kingdom Viridiplantae; phylum Streptophyta; class Magnoliopsida; order Santalales; family Viscaceae; genus Viscum; species Viscum album. The sequence continues at coordinate 626,820,841 of OY728132.1, forward strand.
TTTTTTCTTATGCGTGTTTTGTTGAATAAATTCTTATTCTTATTTTTAGGTTATAGATACCTAATTTACAGAATGGTATTAGTGTAATATATATCATATTTATTCATTCAATTCATTTATATAATAATTATGCATTGAAGATCATGTAGAACGAGTCACATCACATCGTGGAGAAGGTATGCCGTACGTACGCACGAGCAATGATATCGTTCCCAAGATCGTGGAATTGTATTCAAGTGTATGTATACTATTTTAGAATCAATATCACTTTAAAATAATAATATATTGTTATTATTTACACCATTATACCCATCCAAGTAAGGTGGTGGTGGAAAACATATTACACCCCGGCGTGGAGACGATATTCCGTACGTATGCACGCGCGATGATTTCGTTTTCTATATGATGGATAAAAGGTTAAATAGGGTTTTTTCATATTTATAATAACATATAAGTATATTAGTGATACTGATGTTATTACGTCATAATTAAACAACTAAATAAGAAGAAGTAGAAGAAGAAATAAAGTTGAAAGAATCGGTAACAGACATTATCTCTTCTTTGAAGCGCCTCTTCTTAACCTCCTCTTAGGGCACTAAAGATGGTCTTTGAAGAAAACCAGGACCTCTAGGATGTTTCTAGGTAAGTTGATAAGGGAAATGGGCAGGGTTTGGCCGAGCTTGAAGGCTCAAAGTTGTGTAAAGATGATAGGGAGGAGGTTCTCTTTTATAAGAGAGGGGGGGCACGTTAGGAAAAACTTAAAATATTATTTCATAACAAAGTCATATTCAGTTTTTAATAGCTCCAAATTGATTTATATAGAAGATAAGGTTGGTATGGGTCTAAATCCTCTCAACCAATAGATTTTAGACAAGTTTATGTTACTATTTTAACCTTATCATTTAGATTTAACTCTAAGTTAAATAATTTAACTTTTACCGTGTCTTCTTGTTTTCTTACACTATATGGTTAATAAACTTATTGTAACAAGAAAAACGAACCCCAAGTAGTTTATTATTAATATATATAACCTTATATAAGTTATTTGGCCGAAAACTAGATTTTTAGGAATACAATAACAATTAATAATATAATATTTGTTTTAAAAACTATTTTATGTCAATTTCGACACTATTTGGTAATTGATTTTTGTGAGAATTATAACAACATGATTAGTTCGAACTAAGTTAATGAAATCAATAATAATATGTCATATTAACCTATAAAATTATATTAATTCATGAAAAGTCTAAAATTACATTTATTTGGGTATTTATAATATTAATTATGTTAATATTTCTTTAATAATGTAATTACTACATCATCATTGTTTCATAAATAAATTAAATTATTTAAAGTCTAAAAATTATAAATAAATTACCATTATTTAGGAAATATTTTTATATTTCTAATGAATATTTATAGTCGAATTTATCTTTTTTATAACCCTGTACTAAAAATGTTTTAGTTATTAAACATTGATTTTAACTATTTTACCTCTTCTTTAAATAAAATAATATTAAATGTCCTAATCTAATACAAGTGGACCTAAATGGACATATTTTATTTCTAAGGTTGTTTTTGGTCGAATTAAACTTATCCAATAGAATTAGTAAATGTGTTAGGGTAATAATAATACCATTTTTACCTTTAATTACCATATTTACTTTTAACTATGGTAAATAAAAGTAAAAAGTTACTATTCACCAAAAATTATTTTTATCTTATTGAACCGCATTTTAATTCTTGATATTAACCATGTCTCACAGATTTTCGAAATTTCACTCACAGAAGCGGTAAAATTAAGTTTTATGTAAATTTTCAAACTCTCCCAGGAGGTGGGTAAAAGACGGTGAAAAGATCAATAAAATTTTTATATATCTAGAATTATTATAAAATGACTCCAATGAATTAATTTGAACTTATATAGGTATTATGTATCAATATTTACCTAAAATAAATTAAAATAAAATATATAATTATTTAAAAAAGTCGGTTTTTAAATAGTAACCCAGTGTTCTCACTATTCATCAAAAATTGAATGTTTTCAGAAAAATACCAAAAATTCACACTAGGCTAATTTCGATATTCTGAATACAAAAATGAAGTCCATTTTGAAAGATAAAATTTATAAAATTTCAAAAAGTGGTTATTACTATTCATAATGGCTAGTTTTAATAATATTTTAATAGCATATCATTGTTTAGTGAAACTCGGTATTGCGTACAACGCAAGCTATCGAGGAAGGTCCCGATTGCGTGTAAAGAAAGACAAGATAGTGTTGTGTGTAGTGAATGATTCATTTGATGATGTATATAACATAAAAACAAAATATTTCCCATAAAAATCTCGGGTGTTACATTTAGTTAATGTTTTAACCCTTATCTCGTAGTTTTAACCCCCTGTCAACCCTTTTAATGATTATTGAGATTTTTTTCTATTTAGGTGTCAAGAAATTTACTACTTAAAGTAAAGAGACCCATAAATAGAAATGGTTGATATTATAGACCATATACCATTCACTTGGACACGTATAATATTTTTATTAATTTTAAATCATTTAATAAAATATTATTTAACATAAAATACCAGTAATGTCATTTTTAAACTATTCACGTAATTTGACTTTAAAAAATATAAATATAGTAATATATTATAAAAAAAGTTTAAAAGATAAATAATAAATTATATTTATCTATTTTTTAAATGCTATAAACCAGCCAAAAAATTATTACATTATAATTTTTTTATATCATTTAATTAATTTTTATACTGTTTTCAAAAACATCGTGTCGGCATTGCATAATCATTTAAGATAATTTTTTCGTCACAAAAAATTAAAAATAAATTAAAATGATAAAAAAATCATAATATTTTAAATAAATATTTAAAACCTAACATAACCTTTTTTTATTTCCATGAAATAATATTATTTTTATTAAAACAAAAGAGCACGATATTTTGTAATTATTCTTTACTGAAATTAATATTAAGGTCATTATCAAAGGAATGTGGAAATATTTTTTTTCAAATTTTGGATGATTATGGTTGAAAATACTTATAAAATTAAATAAATTGATCATTATTTTATGATTTTAAATCCTTATTCCATATTTTAAATATAGTTTCACTCATTTTACCCTTACTATGGTAACAACATTTTTACCAAGGTTACTATTCATAATGAGAAAAGGTAAAATGGAATAATTTACCAAATTTTAACCTCATTATTCTAAATATGTAATCAATTTTATTAAATTAAATTCCTATAATTGGAATAAATTACATTTAAAATAAACTCATGAAATGCAATAGAAAATAATTTTCCATAAAAATGCATTTTTTGTATAATAATGTTATTATAACAAAATTATGTATGATGTAAATTATATTCAAATTAATTAGACTATTATTAAATAAAAATAACTAATTATATTTTAAAATAAATTGAAAACAAAAGGATACTTTTTAAATACTAGAATAGAAATTATAGTTTTTTATAAAATCGGTAATTTTCCACTATTCACTGAAAAAAATAATTTCTTCAGAAAAATCCCAAAACATGAATATAATATAATTTTGATATTTTTTTTAAAAAATTATATAATTTTTATAAAATAATAGTTCTTAAAGTGGTAGAAATTTATTATAATATTCACTCCTAAAAAGAACTAAAAACCATTTTTGAAGAAAACATATTTTTGAAACATAAAATGAATTTACAAAAAATTGAGCGCTTGTTTACTAAGAATTTATCAATATATTTATATTGAGTGGGGATTATATATATATATATATATATTATAATGAAATTACTCATATTCATTCCCACCAATTCAAAAAATCACTTATAATGGTCACATTTAAATGATAATATTCCATGGTCGTTAAATCTCTATGCTTCATGTCATGAATACTATTAAACATAGTGTTATTTTTAAATGCATGAGGTATTACATAGGATTTGACTGTGAGGTTCAATCATAACACCCTATTGATCTTGAACACATGACCTTAAAAGGAACTTCACATGGTCATGGCTGCACAACCATAAAAGTAGCCAAAATGGACCCTATCACACGACTTTAAAAAGAACAGCTTATCCCATTAAGTATCAAAAAAACTACATCAGTTATGATTCCATTCATATGGATATATAGGAATCCCCTTTCATGGGATTTATTCTAACTCTATAATACCCACCACCTCCCTAGATAATGATAAACTTAAGAGTTCCCAACTATGTATATTTAAACTATAGAATCAACAACTAATAAAACATAGATGGAGAAACTCGAATATATGAAGATTTTCACATCTATTCATGGTTTTTATTGAAAATATATATATTTTTAACCCGTATTATACTAGAATTTGGGAAGGATTGATTATCATTTATTAAATTTACCAGATAGTCTCAAAGTAGGAAATAAATTCCTCAAAAAGGGTGATATGAGCTCGAACTACCATCCTATTGACCAATACACATTCTAAAGTGCTTTTGATAAAGTCTTGGTGACCAAATACCATTCTAAAGCAAGTAGGCACTGAAACAAAGCATATATGGGTTTTAAATCCTTCAAAAATAGGTTGATATCCATAAACAGTGGATATTATTCTAGGGAATATCAAGTGTAATCCTAGATGTTCCCTTTAGGTTTTAGTTTAAGTCTTTATTTCCCTAAATGTAATTGTACTATATCCTTTGATTCAATGGTACCAGATGCTTTGATGAGATAAAATTTCTGGAATTTGAGTAGACGTACAAGAACTTTCGAGGGATATTTAATTTTTAGAAGTGATGGTCGTTCAAGATTTTGGTGTTTAATACTATCACCTCCATTATTATATTTCTTGGTTATTCTTATTTGATATTTATTATTCAATTATTTCATTTTTCCCTCCCTCAGAGACTAATGTTTCTCCTATATCTGTGATTTCTTTTTCATTGTTCAATATTTTTATCATTCTAATCAACTTTTATTTTTAATGTTAGAAATGATTAAAAGGGTTTATTTATCTAGTAGATATTTCATATTGAAAATGTGGTGCTGACTCTAGTGGATATGATGTTGTGAAAATGTGCTTTTTAGGTGTGGGGTGTGATGTCGTTTTTTCATCAGCCAACATTAGTATGGAGTTGGTTCTATATTTTTTATGGTATTTGTTATGGTTTTTAAGTTCTCTCATAGAGGATTTTCTAGTAGTAATTATTCTCTATGGTGTACCTATACTTCTCCTTCTCGACACCATTTTCTCATTAAAGGTGTCCCTTAGTGAAACAAGTGGATATTTGAAGTGGTATAATGAAGATAATTGCTATGATGGTTGTGGTGTTGGGTAGTGTGAGAGATGTTTTTTCACGATGAATTACATAAAACCATGATTATGTGGGGATTGAGGACCACACTGATCATCATAGACTGACCCACCCTCCCAGCAACCCATACACATTTAGTCATTATTGTGGATCATCCATGACTATATTTTTTTAATGGTTTTTTTTATTTTGATTTTGTTCATTTTATGTTTTTTTGTCATTGGTTTTAGTGAGGGTTACCACTTAATGCATAAAAGTGTATTTATAAGAAAATAAAAAATGAAATTATAGAGGACTAAATATGTATTCATGGTACTTAGATTTGTGGATGATATCATTATAAGAGTCTACGCTAATTTAAGATTCCAAACTAGCAATGATAATAATATATATCTATCTAGGTTTTTCTTATTCATCAAAAAATGGAGTAATTAGTTAGAATAATTCTAAATATCATATAGTAGATAATTATATAATAGAATATAATCACATAATAACATCATATTCAATAAATAAATTTATTTTTATTTATAATTTCATTTTGGAACTAGGGGTAGTTAATTTCATTTAAAATCCAACATAGAACTTTTATAAAAATAACAACGTTATCATTCATATTAATGAATCATGAATTCACCAAAATATTAAACGCATTATTCACTGGTACCATCTAATTAGAGAAATTATTAAGAGGGGTGATATAAATAATTATTGATTGGTTATAGAGGAAAATTTAGTATATCCTTTTACAAAACTATTAGATAAAAACATGATGGGTATGTAATATACTTATTTTTTAAATATTTTAGTGGCTTGATTTAATGAAATTGGTTTTAGATGAATCCAAAAAACTAGTTCATGTTATGTAATGTTAAGTAATATAGAATATATATTGGTTTTATTATTAAAAAAATTCACCTTTATAATTTATCCATTTTTTCTACATTCATTATATGATATTTGATTAATAACTAACTCCCTTGAGAAAAAAATATGAGTTATCATTAATGAAATATTATCATAGAAAGTTATGAGTTATGATGATATGTTATTATTAGTATGAATAAGGGATTATATATTGATACAGAGCTCAATTATGGGAGATATAATTGAGTTGAATTCTAGAGTGGATCACTAGAGTATATCACATAGAATTTCATACATAATGTTATCAATATGCTTAGGGGTGTATAATTTAAATTAATTAATAGAATATGAGGTTAAAAATGTAACCCAAATATAAACCTTTATAATTTTATATATTTATTATTCCAAGATAATGCATGGGATAATAAAAGGGTTTTTGGATATATTATTGATCATTTAGTGGGTTTTACTAAACCAAGAGAGTATTATTTTTTCACCCATATAATGGGTTAACATTTGGAACCTCAATTGAGTTTGAATGAAGAAATGCATGAATATTATCAGTTGAGTGAAAAATGATACAATCATTATTTTAGATGAATGACATGTGTTGTATTTTTTTGTATTAGGCCTTCCACTTTTAGAATTAAGAATGAATTAGTTGTTATATATGATATCACTAAGGGAAAATTTCAGATAGTGGTTGTTTTAACTAACTATAAAATGTTTAACATTGGTTTTTTAAAACCCCTGTGAAATGGTGTTTCATTGAATATTTAATGATGATTTTATATTTTTCAGTATGGTTTCATTGGTTTTTGATAAAATTTATATTTAGTGGTAGTTTTTTTAATTAGCGATGGTTTTACATGATAAAAATTTTAGTGGTAGTTTTTCTGGAAAAAAATGTTTTTATGCAGGTTCAAACCATTATTATATGTGGAACATTACCATATTTTGTGGTTATTTGGACCAATTTTTTTTATTTATGGTAGTTAAAACTACTGATAATTTAATAGCGGTTGTTAAAAGCACTGCTATTTATGCAGTTTCAGAAAAAGAAAAATTCATGGCCACCTCATCCACCAAAATTTATTACAATATATATATATATATATATATAGAAAACTTATATAATATGACAAAAACAATAACTTTCATACATCAAAAAACATAGCATTACATATATTTCAATATTAAATTACATCATAGTGTAAAAAATTTCATGTTTCAAAAAATGTCAACATAGACATGAGTCTTGGATACTCTACTGAGATGCATTACCCACTCCCTCTATTACATGGTCATGCTTTTTCCCATCACCTAATTCCCCACTTCCTTACTCTAGTGCCTACATTTAAAGTAGCTAACCACAGATCACCAATTAGAATATTCAATTAATAAAAAAGGAATTACAAATAAAATGATACATGATTTGATCTAAATTTAATTTAAGTAATGGCATAATAATAAAAAATTAGTATCCATACACATGCCCAAAAAAATAATTATCTATTTTATGATGCATGAGACCCACTAGTCAATTTAACTCATCAAATGGATCTAATTGTGGGCTCTTGAATTAGTTAATCTCATACTCAAGAATTTTTTTAATATTTAATAAACAAAAAATAACTAAGAAAATGAAGAATATAAGTGTAAATTTATGAAATTTACTACTGTTTCACCCATGACGAGTGTTTATATTTTTTGAGGAATACTTATGGGTCATATTATAAAAAAATATACAAAACACTATATAAAAATAAGACCTGATCAATATTTTTATTAATAGGTGATTATTTATCTTTAACGGTATTATTCAATTCATCAATATTCTTTTGTTCACAAGGATCACCAAAATACGTCAGACCCCCACTTCCTAACATCATCTATGAAGATATACATATAACCAACCAAACACCCTAGATAAATATGGTACAAAACTTATCCCTATTACATGACTATAAATATATTTTCTAATAACTCAATCTATAGAGTCCAATGAGGATACTGAAGCCGATAATTCGGTGTTAGAATCCCATGATTCTTTGAGTTTACACAAAAAAATTGAATAATATTATACCATAAAGTAATTTAGTAACATCAAATAATAATAATAAAAATTACCCCTATATTTTCTATAGGTTTGTTGACATAACTGTTATTTTTTTTGTAATCATCAAACCACAATTCTATCCTTCCATCATAATGACATATCCCCTTCACTTGTTTCTAAAAATTACGTCACTAATATTTTTTAAAAGTAATTTTTTTTAAGGTTGGTAGATATATATTTTAATTAATTGAGTGGTACTGTAACATCCCGGGTAAATAAAGAATATGAAATTTTCATATTTATTAATATTTTTGAATAAAATATAAATATTACTTTAATTGGAATTCTATGTTCGATTGCGTACCCAATACACAAAAACGAGTTTCTTTAAAATCTTACGTTGCACACTAATAATATAACAATATTATTTTAAATGGTAGTTAACACCTAGTCGTTGTAATGGCAGGAATGAACAGAATTAAATAAAAAATGATTATATATGTGTGTTAAATATTTTTACATTTATCCAATAAATGATAGAGGCTTAAATTGCGAATGAATCCAATTTTAAGCATAAATATTCTAATATTCTTTAAAAGGTCGATTAACGGCCTTTTGATGTCGAACCTTTTTTAAATATACTTATTTTCACTTTTATATGTTATATTTGACCAAATAAAATCCTTTTTTAGAATCAAGATATCAAAATTTACTTTGTGTATGTTTTTGGTATTTTTCTGATAAAGTTCATTTTTAATGAATAGTGAAAATGTTGTATTTTAATTCAAAACCACCTTTTAGTCTAATTTATTTATATGGTAAGATTATCTTTTTAATTGGTTTTAAAGTGTAATTAGAATATATTTTTACCATTTAATTCAATTTTGTTCATTGGAATTAATTTCACTTTGAAATTTGACATAAACAGTGTCAATCTTTTGATAGATATTGTTTCTTAAAAACACACTATTTGTTTTGACAACAAGAATTAATTATAAAATTAATTACTGCAACTTCTATGTTTTGAATTCAGTAAAATGGAATTCATTTTTGTATTTGGAATATCAAATAAATATTAGGATTAATGTTTTGTATTTTTCTGAAAAACATCAATTTTTGATGAATAGTGAAACCACTAAGTGGTAGTTAAAAAACAGATTTTTTGTTTAAATGAAAATTTACCGTTTCTGTGATTTGAATTTCAAAAATCTGACATACATGGTTGTCATTAGTAAGTAAAATGTGGTTCAATGGGATGAAAATAATTTTTGGTGAATAGTAACTTTTGAGTTTTATTAACCGCGATTAGAGGTAATTAAGGTAATTTATGGTAAAAATAATGTTATAATAATATGAAATTACCTTGAAACATGTCTTAAACTTATTGGATGAGTCATGGCCGACCAAGAAAATCCATGGGTCTGTTTGTGGGACCCCATGGAGCCACTTGTGTAAGATAATGATATTAATATCTTTTATTTAAAGTAAAAATAAAAATGTCACAAACATGTATTGTTTTACTAAAACAATTTTTACAAGGAGTTATAAAAGTTATCTTTTCGACTATAAATATTAATTAAAAAGATAAAATGATTTCCTAAATCATGGTAATTTTTTTATAATTTTAGACATCAAATAAATAAAATTATTTATGACACAATGATGATGTCGTGTTTACGTCATTAATGAATAAATTAAATAAATAAGAAGATAGTTTTTAAAACAATATCCAACAATTGCCCAATTCTTATTTGATGATTTTATTTCGAAAATGGGACACCTTATCTTCTAATATAATGATCATTGGACATTTAGAAACCGAAAATCATTATATAATAAAATAATTGTTTCAAGATTTCCAAAAGAGCCCCTCCTCTCCCTTATAAAAAGACCCCACTTCCTACCCATTTCACACACTTCTCAATCCCTTTGTATAGTCCAAACTCTAATCAAATAAGCTCAAAATATCCCTCCCTTCAACCAATAATCCTGAACTTAGGCAGAAATCTCTTCAAGAAACTCTTTTGGTTCAAACCAAGAGGAGTTACCCGATTTAAAGGTAATGTCTTCTCTAATGTTCTTTTGTTTTATTTTTCTTCTCCAACCCTTTAAACACTTTTTTTATTACATTATTTTGTAACAAAACAAGTATCTTAAATATATTATGATGATTTTATAACAAGGATTCTAGCTACACTTACACACACCTCCATCTAATGGGAAAAGAACATATTGTTTTTGTGGATGGAAAATTACTGCCTCGTGAAACGATGATTGTTCAATCTTCTCAAACCACCTATAATGGTGTCCATTATGATGGAAATATATTTATATATGATATATATTATATTTATGTCCTCTCTATGCTTCTGTATTTTATCTTTAAAACATACCTTTATTCTTTTTATGTTGTGCAAATGGGATAATTTCATTTGAGGAAGTGTGGACTACTGCCCCCTCAAGTGATGTGACTCATTCATGCAATACATGGAATGTATAAAAAATGAAATTAATGAAATAATTTAACCTATATAACATATATATTATAATGGAATATTAATATATATATCTCTCATTTAGTTTTAATTCCATTAATATGACAAAGAAATGAAAGTAGCGTTCATGCGTACGTACGGCCTACCGTCTCCATGAACAGTGCATTTCATTTTTATCTCCAAATGTTATAGAATAGTATAAAATGAATTTATACTGGATTTATATGATATTTAAATCATTAATACTATTCTAGATATGATTTACTTATAACTACATGGAAAATTCTTTTCAAACAAGTTTATTTTTTGACTCATGTACCGAACATCGACAAAAACGACTGATATGAACTCACATATTTAAATAAATATTATAACATTATAATATGTGATATTAATTGAATAATAAACTTTAAATGAGGTTCTTAATCAATTATAAATTGAACAAAGTTTATTATTCAGGAATATAAGGAAACGAACAAGACAAGTCGGACTTGAGGTAAGGGATCCTACCTCTCTCTTTCTTTTTGAGTACTCTCTTTTATGTCATTCCATTTAAGCTCCACTTTATTATGTTGGAGATGTTATTTTATATTAATCTTACTTTAATTTTTATGTTCATATTATTAGATACCCTATTTTATCTCATCAATCCATTTTTGGAAGTTTTAAGTGGCGTTGTTAGGTGCCTAATTTTCGTAAGGGATTTCTTATCTCACTTTTATTCCGCTAGATTTCCATTATTCACCACTTATTTATTGCATGTGGTGTATTTTTTTATGAAATTTCATATATATTCTCATGAATCTATTTATATTCATGGTATTATGTGATTCATTTGGTGTTTATTATCTTTTGGTCATACGACTCGATTGATCACAATGAGGTAAGGGGTTTTTATCTCACTTTTTGTTCCCGTGAAATTCATGCTACATTTTCCACTATTTCCTTTTGTGTGGTGTATTTACTACCCATGATTGTATTCTTTTTGTAATATAATTTAATTTATGGGTATTTAAATCTTCATTGTATGACCCTCCTTTCATGGGGAGTACGTTTCGAAAGTTACCCAAATCGGTAAGGGAACCTTTCACCCTCCTCTTTTTAAAAGACTTATTTTGTTAGATCTTTTAATTTACATATTATTATGTTGGGATGTATTTTTATATATACTTATTGATGTAAATTTTATGTTCAAGTGATGAGATACCCTTTTTATCTCTCATCATCTTGTTTTCTGGATTTTAAAATAACTTCGTTAGGCTGTCGAATTTCTGTAAGGGAACTTCTTATCCCAATTTTAATTCTTTGGGTTAAACCTATATTTATTGATTATGTCGTGCTATGAATATGTGTGGATGACCTATTATTGTTTTAAAATTAATATCCACTTATATTGGTTGTATTTATAATTTTCACACATAATTGTGTAATTGATTTATCCTTAATCTAAGGATAACTTATTTGTAAGGGACTTCGTCGCAATCTCCTTTCATTGAGGCATATTTTGTTTTAGTACAAGACTTTCTTTTATACACTGTATAAACACCTTTTAATTTTCATTTCATTCAAAGGGAATCTTTTTCTATGAATTTTTTTACTAAATGAAAAAAAGTAATGTTTCTTTTAACATACGTGGTGACAACGACATTTTCGCCGTCGCGATTATTATTTGATCTTTGGCTTCCTGAACAAGATGTAATGTTTTTTAAAGAGAATAAATACCATATAACATTTTATTTATTTATTTTATTGAAAATGGATTTGATAATCGATTTGTTATGTCAATATATTTAAGTGATATATTGTGATTGAAATGTGGAAATGTTTTCTTTCTTTATATTTGTTTTATGTCTTCTGATTTTATAATGTTACTTAAACATTTGACAGGTGGTTACATGATAAACCAAATGATGGGTGGTTCCATGAATACTAGGAAGAGTGGTTACATTATAACCTCCAATGCATTGGGTATGGAATTCTTCCGTATGGCTATTCCATTTAGTGAAATGTGTGGAAGTCGACCGTTTGGTTATTCCATTTAAGTATGTTTATGTCTCATGTTACCTTTACATGTTATGTGTTCTTTATATGGGTTTTATGGTGATATTGTGGTTAAAAAAGGGTAAGCAATGATCTTTTATTCAATGAATAATATTTAATACTTCATAAAGGTGAAAAGTATTACTTATGATGAAGTATTCATGATTTACTTTTTGTTTTGAAAAACTAACAGTTTTCCTTCTTTGTGTATCCCTTACTGAGATTTTTATGCTCATCCCATGTTTTGGAAATGTTTTCCACAGGACTTAAAGATGAATAGGGTCAAGGATGGGATCAAGGAAAGACATGTTGTGTAAAACATGGAACTAGTCATGTTTCTTTTTTAAGAGTTTTTATTTTATGAAAAAAAGAAATGGAAACTGAGTAGAAGTGTCTACTTTGTAATCATTGAGATATAATAGTTATGTTCACATTATCTTAAACTCTAAACCTGAAAAGACCCTCAATGCGAATTATTCATTTAATTCATGATTATGTAATGTTTTAATGTCGGTTCCTTATAGTTGGTATCAAAGGTCGGTTTAGATAACATTAGAGGTTAGGGCATTCTTTAAGAATAAGTGACATTACCATAATGGTTAGGATTTTAGAAAGGTTAACAGTTTTAGATAAAGTGAATGAGTTTAGGATAACCTGAATAATTATATCTTAGTATTTACCCTCCCCATAATATATCATATGATTATTCTAATCAAATACTCACATTCACCTTTTTGGTTTTAGTAAATGTCTAGATATTGTAGGCACCAAAGTAACAATGGATGTGACGAAAACTATGATGGTTTTCTGAAATAACAATTGAATGATATGTGAGCTGCAATTGGAACTCTTGTGGTTATTATCAACCAACTATCAGGATTCATGATTAACCATTTGAACCTTGGTGAGTTATTTAATTCATCACGCACGAGAGAACCAACTCGATGTGGAAGTTCAGGTAATAATTATAAAGGTAACCATTAGGGTTTATATGATCCTTACTTTTGAGGTAATTCTGGGTTACTATATGTTATGATGGAAAATGAAAGGCATGAGATAAACTTCAGGTTAAATTATGTTATGGTTATTTTTAAAGATTTTATATCTTTTTTGGGAATGTTTTAAGAATTATATAGTTTTTGAAAAAGGACAACATGCAGACCATGTGACAACCCATTGTGTTGGACGAAGCTGCGAGAATCGAACCCACAACCAAAGTGTGACTCGGATTTATCGCCTACCACTGGACTACGTGAAGTACCTGGTTAGTATAACTAATTATTTTTAGCTAGATGATCTTATGAATCAGGAATAAGTTGATTTTGGGTTATCTATGGAAATGATTAACCTATCATGGAGGATATGTGATTAGGTTAATTACTTTTCAGTATGAGACTTTAAGAGTAACTGATGTTATTTAGAGATAAATGTTAAGATTTACCTTGGAAGACTATGTAATTAAATCCTTTAGATATTTGGGTTTCAGTATTAGTTTGGATTACTTTTGAAGAATTTTATGGACAGTAGTTTATTGAATGGTCTTTGTTGAACTTTAGGATTTGTTGGACAAATTTTAGATATTAAGAGTAATTTTTATTTTTATAAAGGATTATCCTTTTTGGGGATTATCTGATCTTGTACTAACCATTTTTTTGGTTTTGGTTAAGGTCTAAAGACATGGGAAATATATGGTTTTCTTTTTTGGATTAGGTGATTCTCTAGAAGTTGATTATAACACTCTTAATGTGAACAAGTCATCCCAAATATTCATCTTTTGGAGAAAATGTGAGTTTGTGATAGAAATATAGTAAGAGATGAAAGTATACATGACAAGTCAGTAGGTTTAATTATGTTTTAGTTAATCCCATAAATAAATTCCTCAATGAAAAGTAACTTAAAACAAAAACATTGTCTCTTAACTTTTCTTACTAGGGAATCAAATACCGTTTAACCCATCACAATTTTGTGGTTAACTTTCTCCTAAAAATGTTTTCTATCACTCTCCATCAGAACTTGATGGTTTTTTTCTCCTCCATATCGATGTTTTCATGGAATCCTAGTATCTGTTGTCTCGGGTGATCTTTGTACTTCTCTTTATTACTTTTAAATTGATAGTTTTATGGACTAATTTTCTGATGTGGGGATTTCAATGAAGTTTCTGAGCGCAATTTTAAAATTGCAAGGACACGATTCTCAAAAGGGGGGAAGGATGTAACATCCCAGGTAAATAAAGAATATGACATTTTCATATTTATTAATATTTGTGAATAAAATATAAATATTCCATTAAAGGGAATTTTTTGTTCGATTGTGTACCCAATACGAAACAACGAGTTTCTTTGAAATCTTATGTTGCACACTAATAATATAATAATATTATTTTAAATGATAGTTAACGCCAGCCATTGTAATGGCTGGAATGAACAAAATTATCTACAAAATGATTATATATGTGTGTTAAATATTTTTTCATTTATCCAATAAATGATAGAGGCATAAATTGCGAATGAATCCAATTTTAAGCATAAATATTCTAATATTCTTTAAAAGGTTGATTAACCTCTTTTTGATGGAGAAACTTTTTAAAATATACTTATTGTCACTTTTATATGTTATATTTGACAAAATAAATTTTTTCTTTAGAATCAAGACATCATAATTTACTTTGTGTACGTTTTTGGTATTTTTCTGATAAAGTTCATTTTTTTAATGAATAGTGAAAAATGTTTTATTTTAATTCAAAACCTGCTTTTAGTATAATATATTTATATGACCAGATAATATTTTTAATTGGTTTTAAAGTGTAATTAGAATATATTTTTACCATTTAATTCAATTTTGTTCATTTGAATTAATTTCACTTTGAAATTGGACATAAACAAGTGTCAATATTTTGATAGATATTGTTTCTTAAAAACACGCTATTTGTTTTGACAATGGGAATTAATTATAAAATTAATTAATACAACTTATATGTTTTGAATTTGGTAAAATGGAAATCATTTTTTAATTTTTAATATCAAATAAATCTTAGGATGAATTTTTGGTACTTTTCAAAAAAACATCAATTTTTGATGAATATATAATGAAACCACTAAGTGGTAGTTAAAAAACAGATTTTTTGTTTAAATGAAATTTTACCTCTTCTATGATTTGAATTTTAAAAATCCGATATGCATGGTTGTCATTAGTAAGTAAAATTTTGTTTAATGGGATGAAAATATTTTTTATTGAATAGTAACTTCTGGGTTTTATTAACCGCGATTATAGGTAATTATGGTAGTTTAAGGTAAAAATAATGTTATAATAATATGAAATTACCTTGACACATGTCCTACCCTTATTGGATGAGTCATGGCCTACCAAGACAATCCATGTGTCAATTTGTGGGACCCCATGGAGCCACTTGGGTAAGATAATGATATTAATACCTTTTATTTAAAGTAAAAATAAAAATGTCACAAACATGTATTGTTTTACTAAAACAATTTTTACAAGGGGTTATAAAAGTTATCTTTCCGACTATAAATATTCATTAGAAATATAAAAATATTTACTACATCATGGTAATTTATTTATAATTTTTAGACATCAAATAAATAAAATTATTTATGACACAACGATGATGTAGTGTTTACGTCATTAATGAATAAATTAAATTAATAAGAAGATACAGTTTAAAATAATATCCAAAACTTGTCCAACTCTTATTTGATGATTTTATTTCAAAAATGGGACACCTTATCTTCGAATATAATTATTATTGGACCTTTAGAAACCAAAAATCATTATATAATAAAATAATAGTTTCAAGATTTCCAAATAAGCCCCTCCTCTCCGTTATAAAAAGACCCCACTTTCTACCCATTTCACACACTTCTCAAGTCCTTTGGATCGTTCAGCCTATATTCAAAAAAACTCCCAATATCCTTCCCTTCATCCTAGAATCCTGACCTTAGGCAGAAATCTCTTCAAGAAACCCTTTTGGTTCAAACGAAGAGGAGTTACCGATTTAAAGGTAATGTCTTCTCTTATGTTCTTTTGTTTTATTTTTCTTATCCAAGCCCCTAAACTATTTTTATTCCTTTATTTTGTAAAAAAATAAGTATCTTCAATATACTAAAATGATTTTAAAAGATGGATTCGAGCTACACTTACACACACCTCCATCTAATGGGTAAAGAACATACTGTTTTCGTGGATGACGAATTACTGCCTCGTGAAACGACGATTGTTCAATCTTCTCCTACGACCTCTCATGGTGGCCGTTATGATGGAAATCTATTTATATATTATATATATTATATTTATTTCCTCTCTATTCTTATGTATTTTATATTTAAAACATACCTTTATGCTTTGCATGTTGTGCAAATGCGATAATTTCATTTGAGGAAGTGTGGACTACCGCCCCCTCAAGTGATGTGACTCGTTCATGCAATACATGGAATGTATAAAAAATGAAATTAATGAAATAATGTGACCTATATAACATATATATTATACTGGAATTATAATATATATATCTATCATTTATTTTTAATTCCATTAATATGACAAAGAAATGAAAGTAGCGTTCATGTGTACGTACGACCTACCGTCTCCATGAACGGTGCATTTCATTTTTGTCTCCAAATGTTATGAAATAGTATAAAATGAATTTATACTGGATTTATATGATATTTAAATCATTAATACTATTCTTGAGATGATGTAATTATAACTACATGGACAATTCTTTTCAAACAAGTTTATTTTTGACACCGAACATCGACAAAAACGTCTGATATGAACTCACATATTTAAATAATTATTATAAAATTATAATGTGTGATATGAATTGAATAATAAAATTTAAATTAGGTCCTTAATCAATTATAAATTTACCAAAGTTTATTATTCAATAATATAAAGAAACGAACTAGATAAGTCGGACTTGATGTAAGGGATCATACCTCCTTCTTTCTTTTTAAGTAGTCTCTTTTATGTAATTCCTTTTAATCTCATTTTTCTTATGTTGGGGGATGTTATTTTATATTAATATTAATGTAATTTTTATGTTAATATTATGAGATACCTTATTTTATCTGATCAATCCATTTTTTGATGTTTTAAATGGCGTAGTTAGGCTGCCTAATTTTCGTAAGGGATTTTGTATCTAACTTTTAATTCCGTGAGATTTCCATTGTTTACCACTTATTTATTGAATGTGGTGTATTTTGTAATTAAATTTCATATATATTATGATGAATCTATTTATATTCTTGGTATTATTTGATTCATTTGGTGTTTATTATCTTTTGGTCGTACGACTCGATTGATCACAACGAGGTAAGAGGTTTTTATCTCACTTTTTGTTCCTATGAGATTCATGATACATTTGCCACTTTTTTGTGGTGTATGTACTACCCATGATTTTATTCTTTGTGTAATATACTTTAATTTATGGGTATTTACATCTTCATTTTATGGACCTCCTTTCATGGGGAGTACGTTTCGAAAGTTACCCAAATCGGTAAGGGGACCTTTCACCCTCCAGTTTTTAAAATACTTCTTTTGTTAGGTCTTTTAATTTACATATTCTTATGTTGGGATATGTTCTTATATATCCTTATTGATGTAAATGTTATTTCCAAGTGATGAGATACCCTTTTTATCTCTCATCATCTCGTTTTCTGAATTTTAAAGTGATGTCGTTAGGCTGTCGAATTTCTGTAAGGGGACTTCTTAACCCAATTTCAATTATTTGGGTTAAACCTCTACTTCTTTATTATGTCATCTTATGAATTTGTTTGGATGACCTCTTATTGTTTTAAAATTAATATACACTTATATTGGATGTGTTTATAATAGTCACACATAATTATGTAATTGATTTATCCTTAATCTAAGGATAACATCTTTGTAAGGGACTTCATCTCAATCTCCTTTCATTGAGGCATATTTTGTTTTAATATAAGACTTTCTTTTATATTCTGTATAATCACCTTTGAATTTTCCTTTCATTCAAAGGGAATCTTTTTCTACAAAGTGTTTTACTAAAAAAAAGGAATTTTATATTTACGTACTTGGTGACAACGACCTTTCTGCCATCGCGAGTATTATTTGATCTTTGGCTTCCTCAAAAAGCTGTAATGTTTTTTTAAAGAGAATAAATACCATATAATCTTTTATATATTTTGGTATTGAAAATGGTTTTGATAATGTATTTTTTATGTCAATATATTTAAGTGATATATTTTGATTGAAATGTGGAAATTTATTCTTTCCTTTATATTTGTTTTATGTCTTCTGATTTTATAATGATACTTGGACATTTGACAGGTGGTTACGTTATAAACCAAATGACGAGTGGTTCCGTGAATACCAGGACGGGTGGTTAGGTTATAACCTCCAATGAATTGGGTATGGAATTCGGTCGTATGGCTATTCCATTTAGTGAAATGTGTGGAAGTCGACCATGTGGTTATTCCATTTAAGTATGTTTATGTCCCTAGTTACCTTTATATGTTTTGTGTTCTTTATATGGGTTTTATGGTGTTCTTTTGTTCACAAAAGGGTAAGAAATGATCTTTTATTCAATGAAGAGTATTTACTACTTCATAAAGGTGAAAAGTATTACTTATAATGAAGTATTCATGATTTACTTATTGTTTTGAAAAACTAACAGTTTTCCTTCTTTTTGTATCCCTTACTGAGATTTTTATGCTCATTCCAAGTTTTTGAAATGTTTTCCACATGACTTAAAGATGAATAGGGTCAAGGATGGTATCAAGGAAGGACATGTTGTCTAAAACATGGAACTAGTCATGTTTCTTTTTTAAGAGTTTTTATTTTATGAAAAAATGAAATGGAAACTGAGTAGAAGTGTCTACTTTGTAATCTTTGAGATGTAATAGTTATGTCATAATTCTCTAAAACTCTAAACCTGAAAAGATCCTCAATGTGAATTATTCATTTAATTCATGATTATGTAATGTTTTAAGGCCGGGTCCTTATAGTTGGTATTAAAGGTCTATATAGATAACTTTAGAGGTTAGCGTATTCTTTAAGAATAAGTGACATTACCATAATGGTTAGGATTTCAGAAAGAGTCATAGTTTAAGATAAAGTGAATGTGTTTAAGATAACATGAATAATTATATATTAATATTTACCCTCCTCATAAGATATCATATGATGATTATAATGATATACTCACACTGACCTTTTTGGTTTTAGTGAATGGATGAATCTAGCATGCGCCAAAGTAATATTGGATGTGATGAAAACTGTGACGATTTTCTAAAAGAACAACTGAATGATATGGGAGCTGCAATGAGAACTCTTGTGGTTATTCTCAACCAACTATCAGGAGCCATGATTAACCACATGAACCTTGGTGAGTTCTTTAATGTATCACGTATGAGAGAACCAACTCATTGTGGAAGTTCATGTAATAATTATAAAGGTAACCATTAGGGTTTATATGATCCTTAATTTTGACGTAATTATGGGTTACAATATGTTATGATGGAAAATGAAAGGCATGAGAAAAACATGAAGTTAAATAATGTTATGGTTATTTTTGAAGATTTTATCTCTTTTTTGGGAATGTTTTAAAAATTATAGAGTTTTGGAAAAAGGACAACACGCAGACCATATGATAATCCATCGCGTTGGACGAAGCTATGAGAATCGAACCCACAACCAAAGTGCGACTGGGATTTATCGCCTACCACTGGACTACGTGAAGTCCCTGGTTAGTATGACTAATTATTTTTAGTTAGATGATCTTATGAATCAGGAATAAGTTGATTTTGGGTTATATATGGAAATTATTAACCTATCATGGAGGATATGTTATTAGGTTAATTACTTTTCAGTATGAGACTTTAAGAGTAACTGAAGTTATTTCGAGATAAATGTTACGATTTTACTTGGAAGACTATGTGATTAAATTATTCAGAGATTTGGGTTTTAATATTAGTTAGGATTAATTTTGAATAATTTTATGGACAGTAGTTTATTGAATGGTCTTTGTTGAACTTTGGGTTTTGTTGGACAAATTTTGGAGATTAAGAGCAGTTTTTCATTTTTGTAAAGGATTATCCTTTTGGGGATTATCTGATCTTGTACTAACCATTTTTTTTTGTTTTGGTTAAGGTTTAAAGACATGGAAAATATATATTTCTCTTATTTGGATTAGGTGATTCTCTATAAGTTGATTATAACACTCTTAATGTGAACAATTCACCCCGAATACTCATCTTTTGGAGAAAATATGAGTTTGTGTTAGAAATATAGTAAGAGATGAAAGTCTACATGAAAAGTAAGTAAGTTTACTTATGTTTTATTTAATCCCATAAATAAATTCCTCAATGAAAAGTAACTTAAAACAAAAATGTTGTCTATTAACTTTTCCTACTGAGGAATCAAATATTGTTTAACCCATCACAATTTTGTGGTTTTCTTGTGGTTAACTTTCTCTTAAACGTGTTTTCTATCACTCTTCATCAGAACTTGATGGTTTTTTTCTCCTCCATATCCATGTTTTCATGGAATCCTAGTATCTTTTGTCTCTAGTGACCTTTGTACTTTTTTTTCTTTCTTTTAAATTGATAGTTTTATTGACTACTTTTCCGATGTGGGGCTTTCAAGGAAGTTTCCGAGCCCAATTCTAAAATTGAGAGGACACAATTCCCAAAAGGGGTGAAGGATGTAACATCCCAGGTAAATAAAGAATATGAAATTTTAAAATTTATTAATATTTTTGAATAAAATATAAATATTACTTTAAAAGGAATGCTATGTTCGATTGCGTATCCAATACACAACAATGAGTTTCTTTGAAATCTTATGTTGCACATTAATAGTATAATAATATTATTTTAAATGGTAGTTAACGCCTAGCCATTGTAATGGCAGGAATGAATAGAATTAACTAAAAAATGATTATATATGTGTGTTAAATATTTTTACATTTATCTAATAAATTATAGAGGCTTAAATTGCGAATGAATCCAGTTTTAAGCATAAATATTCTAATATTCTTTAAAAGGTCGATTAACCGCCTTTTGATGGAGAACCTTTTTTAAATCTACATATTTTCACTTTTATATGTTATATTTGACAAAATAAAATCCTTCTTTAGAATAAAGACATCAAAATTTATTTTTTGTATGTTTTTGGTATTTTTTCGATAAAGTTCATTTTTTAATGAATAGTGAAAAATGTTGTATTTTAATTCAAAACCTCCTTTTAGTATAATTTATTTATATGGTCATATTATCTTTTTAATTGGTTTTAAAGTTTAATTAGTATATATTTTTACCATTTAATCCAATTTTGTTCATTATAATTAATTTCACTTTGAAATTGGACATAAACAAGTGTCAATCTTTTGATAGATATTTTTCTTAAAAACACGCTATTTGTTTTGACAGCGGGAATTAATTATAAAATTAATTAATGAAAATTATATGTTTTTAATTTGGTAAAATAGACATAATTTTTGGATTTGGAATATAAAATAAATCTTAGGATGAATTTTTGGTATTTTTCTGAAAAACATCAATTTTTGATGAATAGTGAAACCAATAAGTGGTAGTCAAAATACAGATTTTTTGTTTAAATGAAATTTTACCACTTCTATGATTTGAATTTCAAAAAAACAACATACATGGTTGTCATTATTAAGTAAAATTTGGTTCAATGGGATGAAAACAAATTTGGGTGAATAGTAACTTTTAAGTTTTATTAACCGCGATTAGAGGTAATTGGGGAAATTTAAGGAAAAAATAATGTTATAATAATATGAAATTACCTTCACACATGTCCTACCCGTATTGGATGAGTCATGGAAGACCCAGAAAATCCATGGGTCAGTTTGTGGGACCCCATGGAGCCACTTGGGTAAGATAATGATATTAATACCTTTTATTTAAAGTAAAAATAAAAAATGTCACAAACATGTATTTTTTTACTAAATTTTTTTTTACAAGGGGTTATACAAGTTATCCTTTCGACTATAAATATTAATTACAAAGATAAAAATATTTCCTACATCATGGTAATTTTTTTATAATTTTTAGACATCATATAAATAAAATTATTTATGACATAATGATGATGCAGTGTTTACGTCATTAATGAATAAATTAAATAAATAAGAAGATAAAGTTTAAAAAAATATCCAAAACTTGTAAATTTCTTATTGGATGATTTTATTTTGAACATGGGACACCTAATATTCTAATAAAATGATTATTGGACCTTTAGAAACCAAAAATCATTATATAATAAAATTATAGTTTCAAGATTTCCAAAAGAGCCCCACCTCTCCCTTATAAAAAGACCCCACTTCCTACCCATTTCACACACTTCTCAGGCCCTTTGTATCATCCAGCCTCTACTCAAAAAAAATCTCAATATCCCTCCCTTCATCCTAGAAGCCCGACCTTAGGCATAAATCTCTTCAAGAAACCCTTTTGGTTCAAACCAAGAGGAGTTACAGATTTAAAGGTAATGTCTTCCCTTATGTTCTTTTGTTTTATTTTGCTTTTACAACAACCTAAAATCTTTTTATTCCTTTATTTTGTAACAACACTAGTATATTAAATATACTATAATGATGTTATAATAAGTATTCGAGCTACACTTACACACACCTCCATCTAATGGGTAAAGAACATACTGTTTTTGTGGATGGCGAATTACTGCCTCGCGAAACGATGATTGTTCAATCTTCTCCTACCACCTCTAATGGTGGCCATTATGATGGAACTATATTTATATATGATATAAATTATATTTATTTCTTCTATATTCTTTTGTATTTTATATTTAAAACATAATTTTATGCTTTTCATGTTGTGCAAATGTGATAATTTCATTTGAGGAAGTGTGGACTACCGCCCCCTCAAATGATGTGACTCGTTCATGCAATAAATGGAATGTATTAAAAATGAAATTAATGAACTAATGTGACATATATAAAATATATATTATACTGGAATTATAATATTTATATATATATCATTTAGTTTTAATTCCATTAATATGAAAAATAAATGAAATTAATGTTCATGCGTACATACGGCCTACTGTCTCCATGAACGGTGCATTTCATTTTTATCTCCAAATTTTATGGAATAGTATAAAATGAATTTATACTGGATTTATATGATATTTAAATCATTAATACTATTCTAGAGATGATTTACTTATAACTAGATGGACAATTCTTTTGAAACAAGTTCATTTTTGACTCATGTACCGAACATCGACAAAAACGTCTGATATGAACTCACATATTTAACAAATTATTATAACATTATAATATGTGATATGAATTGAATAATAAACTTTAAAGGAGGTTCTTATGAAATAATAAATTGACTAAAGTTTATTATTAAGGAATATAAAGAAACTAACAAGACAAGTCGGACTTGAGGTAAGGGATCCTACCTCTCTCTTTGTTTTTAAGTACTCTGTTTTATGTCATTCCTTTTAAGATCCTCTTTATTATGTTGGGGGATGTTATTTTATATTCCTATTACTATAATTTTTATGTTAATATGATGAGATACCATATTTTATCTCATCAATCCATTTTTTTATGTTGTAAGTGGTGCCGTTAGGCTACCTAATTTTTGTAAGGGATTTCTTATCTCACTTTTAATTCCGTGAGATTTCCATTTTTCGCCACTTATTTATTTCATGTGGTGAATTTTGTACTAAAATTTCATATATATTATCATGACTATATTTATATTCATGGTATTATCTGATTAGTTTGGTGTTTATTATCTTTTGGTCATACGACTCGATTAATCACAACGAGGTAAGAGGTTTTTATCTCGCTTTTTGTTCCCATGAGATTCATGCTACATTTGACACTATTTACTTTTGTGTGGTGTATGTACTGCCCACTATTGTATTATTTGTGTAATATACTTTAATTTATGGGTATTTACATCTTAATTGTATGACCCTCCTTTAATGGGGAGTACGTTTCGAAAGTTACCCAAATCGTTAAGGGAACCTTTCACCCTCCTCTTTTTAAAAGACTTATTTTGTTAGGTATTTTAATTTACATATTATTATGTTGGGATATGTTCTTATATATTCTTATTGCTGTAAATGTTATGTCCAAGTGATGAGATACCCTTTTTATCTCTCATCATCTCGTTTTTTGAATTTTAAATTGACGTCATTAGGCTGTCGAATTTCTGTAAGGGAACTTCTTAACCCAATTTCAATTCTTTGGGTTAAACCTCTACTTATTGATTATGTCGTTCTATGAATATGTGTGGATGACGTCTGATAATTTTACAATTAATATCCACTTATATTGGGTGTATGTATAATTATCACACATAATTATGTAATTTATTTATCTTTAATCTAAGGATAACGTCTTTGTAAGGGACTTTGTCTCAATCTCTTTTAGATGTAATAGTTATGCCCTAATTCTATAAAACTCTAAACCTAAAAAGATCCTCAATGTGAATTATACATTTAATTCAAAATTATGTAATGTTTTAGGGATGGGTCCTTATAGGTACATTTATATATAATTTACTCATGAAACTTATCATGCTTGAAGTGTGGGGAATCATTTTCTTCTCCCAATTTATAGAATTTACCATACAAATCAGTTGAAGAAATTATATATATATATAACATGAAATGTTATTAAAACATTTTTATTAATCTAACGAATTTTAATAAAATACCATATGATATTTGACATGATGATGTCTAATGAATGTCTTCCCTTGGTCCCAAGGTAGCCTTCATAGACCTTCTCATACATCTTTCACAATGATAGAGATGTTTCATTGAATTCATTCCATAATCACCACTTGAAATATTTCCATTTTTTCCTAAAATATTTAGGGTTTATAGATGTGAAATGGACTCAAGAATATCAAAATGGAACAAAATATAAAATTAAATACATAAACTTCATTAAATTATTAATAAATTAAGTAAAAAAAATTAATTTAATCATATAAGAATACATAATAATGATAAAACCTTTATTTGAGAATAAAACAAATCATTTTTCTAGGATAATGAAATATGACCCAAATTTAAATAATGAACAAGGAGGTATTTCTATTCAAATTCTAAAGATCCTAGAAATTTCCAAAAATACCTGATGAATACTAAGTGGGTACCCAATATTCATCAAAGGAACAACTAAATTTAGGTTAGTGAAATTCAAAACCTCTTTAATATTTATGTTTGTCTCCATTCTATTATTATTTGTATCTTTTTAATAAATAAATTAAACTATTTGTATAAATATTTAATAATATAATTTTGTAACATTGAATTTCATAATGATGATTATAACATGATAATAACTTTTCGATGGCAACTAATAGTCAGTTGGATTAGAAAACGGGTCTATCGTAGATGTCTTGTGTGATTTCCAAAAATCATTAGTACAAGTCACACATACAGATGAAATATTATTAGGATAAGCTGAAATGGTATAAAAAATCATTCAAGTTATTTGATGAATTACAACTTGTGTTGTAGAGGAATAATGTCCTGTGACATAGAGCAGGTACTATCAATAAATCCATTCTAGCACATCATAACTAAGAACATTCCATGAATTTAATAATATAAAAAATATAACTTTCATTTATTAATAAAAAAGTTACTTTCATTTATTTTTTTTAAATAAATTAAAAAATTTATTCTTAGTTGGTCATGTTTTTATTAGGTTCTATTGTTAACATTATTTATTCTTCTTATATTCATTATTCTTCTTCTTAAATCTCCATCAAAAGACTAAAATTCTCAATATCTTTAAGTACAGATAATTCAATCTATTGTTGCTGACATGGTTCACTATCACAAATTACTTCACTTTCATCACCCATGTCTTAAATGTATCTCAGTTTCACGTGGACAACAATACTCCACCTGTAATCCACTATATTGTCAACATAATATACCATTTTTTCTTTAGAATCCATAGTATATGTATCATTTTATCCCCTATCAATAGTATCAATAAACTAAGAGAAATTGACATATGTAAATTGTAATGAATCATTATTTATACCCCTGTTAATGTTGACCCAATAACATTTAAATAACATAACTATAAATTTTCCATGATAATTTAACTCAATAATATAAAATAAATTTTCATAGTAACCATGATCTACAATAGTTAAAATTCCACAATTTTTTTCTTTCAAACCTTCCTTATAATAAATAGTATGAAAATTGAAAACACCAACATTACAAGAATTGAATCTCCTAGCATGATTCAAAGGACCACGATTTAAGAAATTCAAATATTTGGATAGTTCAGCTTCATTATCATCATTAATTACCAATACAAGTTGACATAAAAAATTATTACACAATTTATATATTTTTTAATGTATTCAAGCTATATATTCGATTAATAACTTACAAGATGTGAAAACCATTCAAAAAAATTATATGTAATAACTTGTATTATCTTTATACCATTACGAGTTTTGATCCTAAGGAATATTTTCATTTATTTCCTTAATTATTTGTTATAGGGACATACAATATTATTATTTAGTAACAAATATACGTGTTCTTATCTTAACATTATATCTGTTAATGAAAATGAAGAGACTTTTCTAACTTCTTGACCAAAAGTTAGAAACATTGATGAATCATTATTACACCGCAATTGATTTGGATTATTATCTACATGTCCCACTCAATTGAATATTTTCTCCATAAGATCCAAACACATTAAAAAGAAGTTTTTAAACTCTTAGATAAGGTAACCTTCCATAACTAAATGTGATATATTTATCAAATAAGACATCAAATGACTAAGATACCCAATGATAAATGGTAAGAAAGTAATAAATAATGTTTTTAAATATTCACTATGAAAATTTAAAAAAACATTATTGAATAAAATATTAAAATAAAATTCCTCTCTATTGGATACATCCATAGATGATGTATGGGCCCTCCAATTTTATATTCTTTGGAAAAATAAATAATCAAATGAATCATCATAGTGTAAAATAATGGAGGAAATAACATCTCAAAATGACATAGCATCCGTAAAATTATTTCTTAAATTTTATCCAATTCATTTGGGTTTAATGTCTTCTCAGAAATTTATCTAAAGAATATAAAAAAGTTGATTAGGAAAACAATTATTTTTGTTGGAAACAAATTATGAATTGTAAAAGGTAGATACTTTTTCATCAATATTTGTGATTCACGAATTTTTAATCCATTAATCTTATGGTGATTCTAATAAACACATATTGAAATATTACTAGAGTATTGATAATGCACTTTCACATTTTTTATCTTCAAATAAAAATATATTTATGATGATTTTCAGTGAGAAATAGCTACTGGATAATTACCATTCTCATTTGGCCATAGTTCACATTTTAAAATGATTAATTCTAAGTCATTTTGAGCATTTAAACGATACTTTTGTTTCTCTTACTCATTAAACAATGTAAAAAACATATTATCACACACATTACTGTCAATGAGAATACTATCATATTATGATTTACCAAATTAAATTACCAATATGAAAGTTCAAAAAATATATTATTTTTATTTAATTGTTTTTCTCCAATTTCAACTGATGGTGTTTTAATTTTCTCTGTCTTTCATTCATCAAATGATTTATTCTAAATAATGTATAAATATATTCTAATAAGTCCAAAATCTATGTTCCTAATAATAATTTTGGTGAAATCCTCAAATTAATTTTTCCATTGAAACTTGAATTGCTAAACCGAAATCTATGATATGTATAATAGAAGTGATGTTGACACATGAAACACCACTTTTTCTACAAGGTATCCACTAGTAATTAAAATAAAATTTACAAACTAGACAAGAAAAACTAGTGTGTATGTTTGAATTGGACAAATTTATTGGTCAAGGAAATTCACTAATGGTAAACATAAGGGAAGCATGCATTTTGAACATATGAGTGGTAGATGCATCATATGTTTCTATGCCATCATTCCATAACTCAAGTAATTTTTTAATAAGAGATGAAGGTAGACATCAATGTCATTTCTAAGAATTTCATTTCTAGGAATAAACATTTATATAATGAATGAAGTCTGATGCATACACATCCAAGTAGGTAGATTATAAGGGATCAAAATAACTAGAAAAATATTGTAATTAATTCTTAATTTCCCAAAAGGATTGAATCTATTAGATGTTAATCCCAAGAATACATTTAAATGATTATAAGAGAAATGTAGATGTAACAGATCAAAGGTATTACACACTTTTGAATATATTTTATTTCACAATAAATCATCATTATTATTATGAAAATAATTCCACTTTATGTTTCCATTGGTTTTAGATGACATAAAAAATCAGTTAAACTATTTTAAATGGAAAGTAATGTAAAAACATCATAGTAATTTTCATTTTCTATTTCTTTATCATAGTATGAAGATTCAAACATACATCATTATTTGTTAATTTCTATATATAATTACAACATCATTTTCACTTTTCTTTATTCAAATATCTATTCCAATAAAACATATAATCATTGGGACATGAATTTATCTTTGTGTAATTGAGTCCAAGATTGATAAAAAACCTTTTTATCTTATTAAATGATAAAGGGATCCTAGCTTCAAAAAAATGTATCACATAAAAATTCCAATATCATGAACATTGCTTTATTTGTAATCCAATATAAACACTTCTTGTAGAAAAACATCATCAGAAAAGAAAATTTTGAATATTTGACACATCCTTCATACAGTTCCTGATTTCCATAGGAAACTAATTTAGAAAATTCATTTGTTTTATGAGTTTAGGTTTCCCTTGTATTAGTCTTCTCATCCTCATCCATTAATATGTTATTATCTTGATTAAGTTATCCAGTAGTTTCGCAAGCATAATTAATATCTACAACATCAACAACTGAATCATCTTATGTGTAAAATTGTTGATGAAATTTCCCTACTATTACAAAAGCATAATTTATTAAGTTGTTAAATTTATTATGCTCTATTAGGGCATTAACTTATTTATTTTGACTATGTAAATAACTGTTAAACTTCTATATAACATTTGATTCTCCATGAAAAATCAACCATAAATAATGAGGAGGAAATTGTTTCAATATCAAATGCTCAAATACATTATCTCGATTCAACAATCGTTTAAATTTTCATTTAGGATAGAGAAATTTGATTATTTCGTCCACATATCAATTTTTAAATGAAAAATCCAAAAACACGTTCAAACCCATAACATATTGAAATTTCTTATAAGGTAATTTAATCCAACTTTTATCCATATGTAATTGACTACCTAAACTGTCAAAAAATTCATAACTGAAATTATGTCCAAAATGATATAAAAAATGCATAACTGAAATTATGACCAAAATAACCAAGTGTTATCCATCTCAATATAAAAATTTGCACAACCCACTAGTAAAATTCTATAAATCAATGAAAAACTATCATATATTTTCCATCAAAATATGGTGCCATAATATTAGATGCATTAATGAAAGAAAGTATACATACCCACATATTGCGTGTGACTAATGAACATGAATATACAAAGTAATATTAGAATATATTCCTTATTTGTAAAATTGTAAAATAGACCATGCCATACAAATTTAAAATTCATGTATAAAGTATCTTTCCACATTTTTGAAAATAATAGAAAATTTAATAGAAAATTTATACCATTCATTTAAATTTCAATAGTTTATCTAAATTGAAACTAATAAAAAATGTATAATTAAAATTGTAGATATTAATATATTTATAATTTAGTTAATTTTATGGAATCATGGGTGAGTACCTAACTTATGAACGATCAAAGCTCAATGATTCTAGCACTAAAACTTTCAATCATTGGTATATAAGACACAAGTAAAAGTGAATTTATAAAATACCCAATAATCACTTGTTATACTAATATAATAAACTAGGATAGAATGAAATATTAAATTGGAATTATCTAAAGCATAATCCTAATTTAGAATATCCTATTTTTATTAAATCTTTACTAGGTATAAAATAAGTAATGAAATTTTGGAATCAGAAACTTGTAGTATTTCTATTACTAGATTACCCTCTATAGGTGCTATACGTATTCCTATAATATTTATTATCAATATGGTATAGTAATTAAATACAATTCACATGAAATAATCACACACCACACCTCAAAACACTAACTAATAAAATAACCACACTAAATAAATCATTCAACTACACATTAAATAAATTAACATATATTAATTTTCTAATAAAATAAAGGAAACCCTAGGTATTAGTGAGGGGATATTATATCAGTAAGAGGGGTGCAACATCAGGTGGCATAAATAGTATCAACATGGGGTA
Source organism: Viscum album (assembly GCA_963277665.1). Taxonomy (NCBI): domain Eukaryota; kingdom Viridiplantae; phylum Streptophyta; class Magnoliopsida; order Santalales; family Viscaceae; genus Viscum; species Viscum album. The sequence continues at coordinate 626,852,002 of OY728132.1, forward strand.
GAGGGTATTGATGAGGGGGTCGGGTGAGGGGGTAGAAGTTATCAGGTGAGGGGGAGAGGGTATCTGTGAGGGGGCCCTAATATCAGGCATCATCGAGAGGGATAAGGTGTTGGTGTCGAGGGAGAGAGGGTATTAGTTTCATCAAGGGGGAGATAATGTTGGTGTTAAGGTGGGAATGGTGTTAAGTGAAGAAGTATTAAATAATAGGTGAGGTTAAGGATGCTTGTAATTTTTTAAAACTAATAGTGGTGGTTTAATAAAAACCACCACTAAATAAAATAAGTAGTACAAATTTAATAAAAACCTCCACTAGATATCACTGTTGTCGATTTGTTTCACATGTGTTAGTGGAAAAATTTATAAAAATATTATTTGAAGGTTTAATAGTAATTTTTTGAAACCAACACTAAAAAACCCCACAATCTACTATATTTACCATAGTGCATTAACATTTTCCATGACTTGTGGTTATACTCAATGCCCTGTATAAAATTATTGTATGAGTTTACATGTTATGAATTAAGATAATTTTTTTAGACATGTTCACACACACACACAGACACACACACACACACACACACACACATATATATATATATGTTTGATAGTGAATTTTTTATAACTATTTTTATATTGAGTAGAAATAATGTTTTTCTTTATGATGGTCATTACTTATGGTTATGAATATAGAATTCATAAACATTATACATGATACAATGACCCACAAAGTCACACAAAATGATATAAAAATACTGATTAGTTTTGGTATAATTTTTTTTCCAAAATAAATTAAGCTTATATGATAGTATTATATCCCAATGGTTTTGTATATGGCTTAAAAAGATGATATGGAATATAAAAAGGGAAGATATGACTTTAATCTAAGTGGGAAATAGATATATTTTAACTTTAAATAAAATCTGAGATTTGGTTTAGTTTTTTTCTCGGTTTATGATTCCATGTTGTGGGTTCTATGTAGATTATGAGATATATTAACTTCTTAAATTCACTACATTCTACAAATATCATATATATAAATATATGATGTGATAAAGTGTCTTGGAGATACCTGATATATATGAATATCTCAAATATATGATATAATTTTAATGGATGAATACTTTATGTTATAAATAACCAAATGTTTATTTTATTATACCATGAAGTGATTATAAAATTCTTGGATTAATAAAAATCTAATTCATTGATCTAATAGATTATATAAATGTAAGACCAAACCATATTTTCATTAGACATTGTATGATCACTATAAACTCTAAAATTCTTAACCATTATCCTTCTCCTTTTACATTACATGTTTTATTAGGTCATTGGATCAGGAAGTATTCTATAGATTTGATCTATGATTCCTAGAGTTGGCAGACTATCTATGTAATTGTGGGTATTTTGAATATAACTTAGTGGTGTTAATAAAAATAATTAAAGAAATAAACTAGAAATAAGATTACTAAATTTTTTATGAAAATTTAATGTTTTTAATTTTGTTTATATTTTCTTTACTTATATAAAATCTTTTTGTTAGGTTATATATTTCGTCCACTTATTTATATAATACTAGATACATATAAATAAATTCAAGAACACATTATCTATCAACTTGAACATTAATAATCTTCACCTTTTTTCTAAATTAGACTTTTGTAACATCTGTATCATATCTAATCATATTGGAATCACATGAACTTCTTTCATAATAATTTATGTTATCTCAAATTCAATAATTATTAACTTTTAACATATTATAGATCATATGAGTATTTAGATTTATTTTATTATCCCACAATGGTGGAACATTATAATTTATCACATATTTATCCCAAAATAATCTTTTAAACTCTTTTATGTCTAAACAATGAAATTAGAATCACATTTATAAAACAATCATCAATAGAACTCCATGAAATAAAATTACCTTATATGCTTATAGTAATCCTAGAAACTGTATGAAATTATACTTCTGGATATAAATGTAATGAATTGGAAACATAAACTGACCAATGATCATTCATATGGTTCCACTATATTTTTAAAAAAATTATATTCTACGGGTTTATCAATATATATATATATATATAACCTACTTCTTTTGTGAGGTTTTCAATGACAAGTTAAACCTTAATATAATTTTTTGATCGACCTTTACCTTATGATGTGTAAATAATTTATCTAAAAATCCTATAAAACTCCTCTTTATAATTTATTACTAATATTTCTACTTAAGATCTTGTTAATGCCTCAAAAAACCTAGATATATCATAAATGAGGAAGTTTTACACTCCTTTATTACCTTGTCAATGCACTTAGTTGGCACTACCACTCAACTCAATAGGAGGATGTCAGTCTCTCCAACATTGGAAAATCCATTAGAAACAACATCTTTACTATATAATCATACTTCATTCGATGAATAAGTTTAATATTCCCTAACATTAAACTTTGTAAATTGATATTTTTTATTTATATAATATCTTAGTGCATAGATACCAACTACTCCACCACATTATTAGAGAATTTATAATTATCATCATCAAAGCAACCCCATATATTCCCATAGCCTCAAAACTATAAGATAATTTTTTTAAAACTAGAATATCAATAAATTTTTATAAATTAAACCCTATATTGATGATGTAATTAATTATTTCATTCATATACATTACTTGTGTTAAAATACCTTATAATAATGATATTGATTAAAAAACATATTCATTTATTGAATCATAATAATAACATCACTCTTATTTATACTCATTAATTTATAATCCAAAATTGAAGAAATTTATTTCAAAAACTCTAAATAGGAAGGAATCATTAACCTAAATAAATTACATTAGTTATATCACCACAATGACACCATTGTTTATCACTATCACATTATCAAACTAAAATCATTTTGAACTTAGGGTTTTTCATTGTTAGTTTCTATCATATCTTCTTATGTCAAACATTTAAGGAGTGTACTATTTAATTTTACATCACAAGTGTTTTGGAAGATATAATAGAGGTGTAATACTAATTTATAGTAATATCTAATCATTTCTATATAGTTACCAAACCTCCTTAAATTTTCTTACTAAACTAACATATATCCTATCAGGGAAAAAAATAACCACATCTGAAGTAGATGGTCCTAGATATAACCAGTTGACCATAATCTATTCGAATCATACCCAATGATAAAAAATTTTGTATAAAGAAACTTTGACCATGACATAGAAAAATAATACTACTCTCCTTTACTTCCAACCACCACTTATAATTAATGGTTTTAAAATACATTTCAAACCTGATAAGTAATTATTATCATAAATGATTTCTTACTATACTAAAATCCATTATTTATCCAATTATGTTTCTCATAAATAAGGCTTGAAAATACTATTATTTTACACCCAACTTCAAGTAATCCACTAATTTTATAGGACATGATCTCTTAATTTATTTAAACACACCATCAATCCATTTTTTATACATAGAAATATATAAATATATATCTTGGTCCATGATATCCAATAAATGTTTATTTATTATTAATTAAATCAAAATTATAATAAAATTCATATGATATTAAATTTACTACAATATTTAATATACCAGGAGAATTATTCAACCTTCCTCAATCCATATCTAATTCAATAAGATTTAGGTCATTCACAATGTGTAACTGATATCCAAACCACTCTCTATATTCATGACCATATCTTATAAACTATATCTAAATAAATGATTCCATTTATATCCTACCCTGGATACAATTATATACTTTCTTAATTGAATACTTATCCATTATTAAAAAAATATTCATAAAGAAAATGATTAAAATTTACCATAAGATCAAAAACTATTCATGATCTTACTACAACAGGAAAGTCTTGTCGTTATTATATTGGTCTTGGTATCTTATATATGATTGAAAGAAAATTTTAATGCCTTGCAGGTAATAATATTTTATTCCTGAATAAACATATTCTAGTTTCTCTTATTTAACTATATGCAATTGATATATTCATCATCATAGCCACTCATCCCAGTACCACAGAGTAAGTTAAAAGGTCAAGAAGAATACTCATAATCCGGATCTCTCTTGGTAATTCATACTAAAATATACATGATCATAGAATTTATTCACTCAATATACCATAAGATAAATATAGTAAGATTTAAATTCAAGATTAATATTACACAATAGTTAAACATCATTATCTTCAATGGCATGGATCATATAGTCAGTATACACAAAAAGTAAAAAATCATAGTACCCATATGAAAAAGAATCTAGATATATAACCTGGTCTGTACTACTTATATATTAAACATATGGGAAAATATATACCACCTTTTTATACCACTATGAAATATTATCAATATGAAAAACAACTTTGAGATAAAAGTGTTCCAACTAGATGAAATGTCTTTTCAATCACATTCATCTTTATATCTTCTTCCTAGCATCATGATCACCCTAGAACATGAGTAAAATATAACACTAAAACATATACAATGTCCCCATATCATGATTTGTCTCATCCTACCTAGTTGGATCTATCCTTTTATGGAATAAGATTCAGGTACCATGCAAGGGATTCACTAGAAAAATTCAACATCATGCTCTTTATAACAACCTAGACTTTCATACATGGAATTTTCCATCTAAATACACATGAGTTTCATATTTAAGAATTTTTTATAGTTTAAAAAACATAATAAAACCTAATAATTCATATTCCAATAATTTATAGAATTACATAAGGAGATGAAATATACTCAATTAAATTTAAAGTAGTGCAATGGGACAGTAATCATAAAAAATAACATAACTAGAATAGATAATTTTGGATTCCTATGGTCTCCATGAATTATACCAGCTTCTAAAAAAATTACAAAAAATAAACAAAAAAATAATTCAATTGATATTTTTAAAATTAAGAATATATAACCTTAAAGTAATTGAAGTGAAGGATAAATAAATGAAATAATAGGTATTTATAGAAAGTATAAAACTAATATAACCTCTGTAATAGTAACTTGACCATTAAGAATAATAATATATCCATTATGAATAATAAACCTACCATAACGAATAGTAATATTAATATTAACTTAACCATTAAAATAGTATAATGTATTTTAAATAATGTTTACTATGAAAATTACAAGTAAATAAAAATAATAAAATACCTTTAAAATTAGAAGACACAAAATATAGTGCAAGTGCATTCTTAATAGTATATTTTATCATATTTTACAAAACCCAATTTTTATATTAATTAAGTAAGAAAATTATTTAGAAAAATGAATATATTTTTCAAATTATGTCACTAAAATTGTTTAAGGGTAAATTTTTGGTAATTTTCTAAAGAACTTGAATTCTAAGTGGAATAATAAAAATACAATTTTTCAAATGCCACATGTTTTATGAAATAATAATGATGTAATAATAAAATAACAAATACTAAAATGGTTATATTAACACTGAATTGATTTATTAAGGTAATTTAATCATTTAAACAAAACAAAATTGATTGAGAAACCTAAAAAGTAATTTCTAAAGTTTAAAAATTTAAAGTATTCTATTAAATTTTCTTTTTCATTTTTCATTCCTTTTTTATAAACTAATTAATTTTATGTTAAAGGGATTATAAAGTTTTAAAATCATGAAATTTTAATCAAATATAATTCATAATGACAATAAGTACACTATTTCAGGTTTTACCTTGGAAATAATAATTTATTCAATATTTTAACCTAAAAATACCCTCCCCTTAAGTATAAATACCCTATCTCGCTTCTTTTGGAAAATAATTGACCATCCACAACTAGTTTTTCAATATCTATGAAATTAATCCCTCTTAAGTCTCATTATAAATTTAGGGACATTTTAGAGTCATACAACTCTAATATTTTAAGTTAATAAGGGCCACAACAAAGGAGTAACATCAAACACAGTGTAATATTCCTTCAAAAAATTCCTTTAGTTTTCCCTCTTCTATTATTCTATATTCCTATCCATATAAAATCAAAAAATCCTAAAATTAATTAAATAATATGTATGTATGATATTAGTGATGCAAAAATATTGTAAAAATTGTATAATAGTGTATGAATATATAATATATATCTCTCCCACTCTTTGGTGAAGTCTTATTAATGGTTGGTTTACTATCTTTGAGGATACATCCAATTATTTATGTATCACTAACTACATATATGATTAGTATATATTGTATATTAATTATTATTATTACGTTATAATATAATTATTATGAATTACTTACAATATATTTATATATATATATTTCTTCTCTTTCACTCTTTTGAAATTCCTTATTAATGTTAGGTTCACAACATAAAAGGATTTTATCATTTATTTATTTATTTTCGCCTTTATGGCCTGTAAATAAAATATAGATATAATTTAAAAATATGTTATTTTAAATATTTTTAATCTTATGAAAGAAATTTAATCTATGTATAAATAAAAATGAATAAAAATTATGAAATCAAAACAAAAGAGATAATTCAAAAGAAACATGTTATCAATCTATTTTATTTTCCTCCAAATGCTAATAAATAACTTTGAGTGAATATAATTGATCATGAATAATAGAAATAAATTTAATAATTTTTTTGATCAATGTTGTAATAAACACATGTTTTTTATATAGGAGGAGTAAACGTGATGAAACAAAACAAAACATAAGGTAAGGGGGATCCCAAACTCAACACCTCAGTTTATATTACCTTACCAAATATTTTATTATTACTCTTACAATACCCCTTATAAATTAATTATATTTAACTTTCCATTTTTTTCCTAGGTATATACATGATCTTACATTGTTGGGATTATTTCTGAGACACCTTCATGATTAATGAAAAAAATGAAATCTTGAAGTCTATTCTTAATTATTCTAATGTTTAATCTCATAATTTTTTAAATAACCATGACCTTATTTTTATTCATGACACCTTTTAATACCTAAAATAAATATCTCACTTTATTCTTTTAGGAACATACATATTTCTTCTTCAATATATTTATTACAATGAAATTACGAAACCTATTCTTTTCTCATGGTTTTATTTGATGTTTATGATTGATAATTGTTCCCTTTCTATATGGAATGCATGATTTTGAATATTTCATAACATGTGAAGTTGTCTTAAAATTATATATCCCTATAATTGATCGAGAAAATTTATATATCTCATGTGATTATTTATATTTTGCATGAACGTTATTATATTTTTATCATATTTTTTGTGATGGATTTTTTACACTTATATTATGCGTGGACATGAGGATAGATATGTTCAAAGATTTTGAATGGTCTTATTATAACATGTTATGATGTTTCATTATTTTTATTATGCCACATTTCATGTATAATTCAAATGATTTCCTAATTTTTATGATTATGTTCATATGCTATTGGTACGATGATTATTATTATTCTTACTCATGTACTATATTGATAAATGTATCATGTAACTTCCATATTATCTCCCCCATTAATATGATTTTATCTCACCCTTTTCATGATCCATTCCACAAGTGATTACATGTATTATGAAGATTATGAAATTATATTGGAGAACTAGGGAGAATGATTTTAATAATATATAAAATTTCAAATGTTATCATGCTATGTGAACCTAATTTTACCTATATAATAATCCTTTAAATTATTAAATGTATTATTGTTATGTTGTTTTTATTATTAATAATATCATAATCGTGCATGAATGACATGGGTCACTATTGTTAGTATCAAGGAAAGAATTAGTTAATTTGTTAATTAGGTTAGTAAATGATAACAAGGATAAACTTTGGTATCCCACATGTTAAGATTGTGAATAAAATATTTACTCTGGCTTTATTGAATTATATTTTTCTATAACCTTTTCTATTTTAAAAAATAATGAGAATTAGGAGAAACCATGCCAACAACCCATATAATAGACAATGAAATGATTTTCCAAATGACATTTCCAATTTAATGTGAGTTGTTGATAAAAAATCAAACTGATACTTACCTATTTGTCTTAGGTTATGAATAATAACCTAAAGCGTGTAGAATAACATCCTTCACTCAAGAGTGAGAAACTAACTAATTAATATTTTATGAAATAGTGACCTCTGAATTTTAGTGGATTTTTCGTTCCATTTTTTTTGAAACTATGAGTAAACTCTATGGAAAATATATTTTCTATGCTTCATTGTTTTTAAATAGAGAAAGTTACATTAGCCATCTATCACATATAAAGATAATATTATCAATGGTGGATGATAATTAAGAACAAAAATATGAAGGATGAAGTTAAAATAATGGAGCAGGAAGGCCTTAATAAAATATTTTATAATAACAATTTCCTTCAAAATCTTTATACCAAGATGGAGATATAATTTAAGAATCTTAATAAAAGGGAGAGTGAATCAATAACAACATATGATGAAAATTTTCCTTGGATTACAAGGTATGCCTTTGGTTTTTTTATCAATAATGATGGAAAAATAAATAGATTATTTAGTGGTTTAAAACCACACATTCAAAAGGATATATAAATATTATACTTTTTTAATTATGAGGTAGTAATCCAATTTTCTCTCAAAGTAAATATGGAGTTTGTAAAATGGTTAAATAGACATGTAGACAAGAAATGAAGGATGTAGTTTCAAGTTAGAGGATAAAATGAGAAAAGAAAAAATAAAATCCAAACACCTAAATGTTAAAGATATACAAGTAAAAAACATGGAAATTTCTACAAAGTAATTATTAAATGATTTAATTGTGGAAGAGAAGGTAATAAAGCTCATAAATTTCAAAGAGACATGAAGAAGTCAACCAATATGGTAAAGGATTGGAAAAACCACCCAATATAACAAATTTTGTATAATGCATCAACTATAATGAATTTTAGAACATAAAAATCTAGTGCTCCAAACCAAGGATCTTAGAGGTTAATCAATTTAAAAAACTAAATAATCAAATTGATAAATTTAAATCTTATTCCATCACTACTACTAAGGTGGAAAAACAAAATGAAATAATGTAAGGTACAACTCATAAATGGAGAAAGTTTCATTTCATTTGATTTATTTACAACCCTTTATCTCCTAAAATTTTTCTATAACTATTAAATAACTTCCCTAATACCTTGAATTATAAATATCAAGGAAAAAACCTTGTAGTTCCATCATTGAAACTCATGTATTGTAATCTTCCCTTATTAACATGTGTAGGAAGATTGTTCTATAAAATCTTGTAACCCTTACATTGGTCAAATTTGATGATATAATTGGTATATATAGGATCTCATTATATATAGATTAAATAAACTATTAGGAAAAGGAAGTCTATCTCCATATCCCAAACCATACCATTCTCTTATATAAATGAATGGAAGAACATGAATCTCCTTTATAAAATACATTAATAGCATAAGTGTTGATACCTAATGAAGAAGAATATTTTTCTCAAATGATTGAGTCAAAGGGAAGAATTAATATTAAGGACATGAATATCGACACGCCATATGGTCCACCTCCAGGTATCGTCCAGTCCTGGTACTCTCAGTCATAGTCAGTGTTGTCTGTCATCTGAATCCAACACAACAAGGCGCGAGCATAGCCTGTGTAGGGGTGAGTATAACGATACTCAGTAGGAACCCCAAGACCCTCAAGGTCTCAAAAAATCCACACAGGATAAATAACAAAGTATGAAATAAATAGACAACCTTACTTAGGTATATGCCCATACATATACCTAAGTTATCAAGTAATCCATCTCAATGATGAGGAAAACACAGAGGTGCTGACTCAAATCACACCAGGATTTATTCTAGGGGTAGTAACAATTAACATTTCGAACACCTCAGCTGCTGGAGATCTCCCCTTCTATCGAGTAAAGTGGGTCTGCCGTATAACACAGAGGCGTTTCCCACTACCCTTGGACTACTGAGGTACTCCTCCTGTCGAGTACCGTGGGTCTGTTGCGTCACACAGAGGCGCTCCCCACCGTGGGTCTACCGGATCACACAAAGGTGCTCCCCCTCATGATTGCTGAGGAACTCCTCCTATCGAGTATCGTGGGTCTGCCATGTCACACAAAGGTGCTCCTCCTCATAGCCTACTAAAGTACTCCTCCTGTATAGTACCATGGGTCTATCGCATCACACAGAGGCTCTTCCCACCACGGGTCTACCGCGTCACACAAAGGCGCTCCCTACTAGGCATGTCAAGTCACTCCGATTCGAAACGGTCTGTAGTCATCAAGTCTTATCCAGCTACTGGGTTCCCACAGCATGCCTGCTCATCTCTAGGAGGATCCACTCCACAAGCTACTGGTTAATACTCCAACTTCCACAAAATTCCACAAAGAAGTATCTCAAAAGTCCTTCATGCCATAGGGATCTCAATGCAACAGACGGCGCATCAATCGGATGCCCGATCTGTGAGTTATTAGCCTTTTAGTCTCGGGGGCCCGGTTGGATTCGTGACCGATCCAACCTGACTGTTCCCCATATTAATCCAAAACTCCAGTGGGGTCTACTCAAAGGGACCTTCTCACTCCAAGATTTCCAGTGTCGTAGACAGTTCGTCAAACGGACGTCCAATGCCAAAGTTATGGCCAAAAGGATGTAATTGGGTCGTAGTGGGCTCGGGTCTGGCCCGACCTGGTCGGACCGACTCAGTCCGACCTGGCCAGGGCTGACCCAGTTCGGATCAACCCGTCCTGACCCGCTAGGTCCGGCCTGACCCACTGGGCAGGCCGGCCAGTTGGGTTCATCCCTACCTGCTGGGTCCAGCCCAGCAGGCCGCGAGGGGTCGCGGAGGGATGCGGGTGGCCGCGAGATTGCGGAGGGTGCCGCAAGGGAATGAGGCCACTGGGCGGCTCGACTGAGGACATCGACTCAGTTGAGGACGGCGGTCCGTCCGCGGGGCAGCGCGTCAGCCGTGGGGCGGTGCAGAGCTGCGGACGGTTGCGGCGACTGCGGTCGGTGCAGAGGATGTGGGGCGGTGGCAGGGGCTGCGGGGTGGCGTTGTTGTGTCGTTGCCTTCGTCGCGGCCAGAGGTAGTACCAGCCACCGTTCTCGTGCCCCAAACATGGATTATTTTTGTCCTCCTCCATCTTGAAAAACACAACAAGATTTGCGGAAGGGTCAGGCCATGTTTTCTTGGCCCATACCCTTCGCTTTAGGGTGGTAGCGTATGGCTCATCAAGAACATGAACATTAATGTCAAAACCTATGTTTCAACAATGATTGTTCCCAACCAGAAAAAGAAATAGAAGGGGTGTACATGGAAAGTGATAAACAAAAATAAAATAAACCCATACCTCGTTTGCTTGATGACATCGATGAGGTTGCAAGGAAGAAGACGAACTGTTGGGAAAATATGGACGTTGGTGTCATCAGAGTTTTCCTCGATTGTCGGTTCGTGTGTCGTTCGAGATCCTTTAACGGAGTTTGGAGAATAAATCTTTGAAGAAGAGACGTTCTTCATTGGAGAGCTTTTCTCCCAAATCTCCTCCTCTCCCAATTCCACCAAAATGAAATGGTATCCCCAAAATAATAGATTATGTGATCTATTATGTTTGTTGGCATATAATTCAAATTGGGTTAATTAATCTCATAGCTTGACACAACTAACGTGGTGTGTTGGATTAATTATTGTGGAGGAGGGTTGACACAATTAATATTGGAGGAGTTGAAGAGGCTCTCCCACATTTAATGAGGGAGTGGAGAGGTTTAGGCCCTAGGTGGTCCAAACCACCATAACCTCTCATGGGAGGTTAGGTTCGGGTGGTCCCCACCACCATAACCTCTCATGGGAGGTTAAGGTCTGGTGGTTCCCAATTCTCAACTTCCACATGGAGGTTTTAACAAATAAAAATAAAATCTACACAATTTTTATTTTTATATTATTCTTTCACAAAAAACCCAAAAAATATCTTCCACCCTCGACCAACTACTATTGAGGTGAATGTATCTTTAAATAAATATCAGTGCTGCGAGTTCAACGGTGCCCTCAGATATCATTTCCAAGAACCAGTTCAAAATTTTGAAAAAAACCCGCTCGCATGTTTACTGAACGTACCTGAACAAAAGTTCAGAAATTCATTCTGGGCACTCCGGGCCTCGGAATCACGTGCCGTCAATTTTTTCAGACTCATAAAATTACCATTTATTTAAAAAATATTACATGGAAATTCTGAGTCTTTACATTCTCTCGACCTCAGGGCTCTATGTCCCCATAAGCCACAACTCAAACTAGGTAAACAAGTTGGGGTACTGAGCACGCATATGGGCCTCCCACTCCCATGTACTCTCATGTAGGTTCTCGTGCTGCCAATGAACTCACACCAGAGGTATCGACCATCCATGAAGGACCCGCTCATGTCGATCGTCAATATCTTCTGGAACCTTTTTAAATTTTTCCACATCATCAATGTCCAGCTCGCCATGGTCGATGATGTTAGAAGGGTCGTGCACGTATCTACTCAGTTGAGATACGTGGAAGACGTCATGCACCTGGTGCAACTGAGGTGGAAGAGCTAAGTGTTAAGCCACCTCTCCAACTCTGATGTGGACCTGAAAAGTTCCGATGAACCTCAGGGATAACTTGCCTCCTCGGCCAAATCTCTGCAAACCTCATCGAGGTGAGACCCGTAGAAAGACGTGGTTTCCATCCTAGAGCTCTAGAGGTATCTGTCTCCTGTCGGCATACGACTTCTACCTGCTTTGTACAGTCTTCATCCGCTCCTGGAAGATCTGCACCTTCTCTATGGTAGCCTGTTCCATCTTTGGTCCCACTAGTGCTGACTTCCCTGGGTCAGTCCAGTACAAATGTGATCTGCAAGTTTGCTCGTACAATGCCTCAAAATGTGTCATCCCTATAGTGGAGTGATAGTTGTTGTTGTTTGTAAACTCCACCAAAGGAAAATTATCCTCCCCGCTGCGACCGAATTTGAGGACAGAAGCGCGCAACATGTCCTCAAGGGTCTGAATGGTCCACTCAGTCTGGCCATTCACCTGAGGATGGAAGGCAGTTCTCAAACAAAGCTGCATCCCGAAAGGATCCTGCAACCCCTTCCATAGCCGAGAAGTAAAACATGCATCACAATCGAAGACGATCATCGAGGGTAATCCATGTAGCCACACAATCTCCTGCACATAGAGGTGTCCCAAGCTCTCTACTAAAACCTACTCCCTGATCGGTAGTAAGTGGGCCGACTTGGTGAGTCAGTCAATGATCACCCAGATTGAGTCATGTCCCCTGGATGTATATGGAAGTCCCGTCACGAAGTCTATGGATATCCCACCCCACTTCCACTTTGGGACCTCTAAAGGCTGAACCAAGCCTTCCGGTACCTGATTCTCTGCCTTCACTTGCTGACAAGTGAGGCACCGAGAGAAAAACTCTACTACTGCTTTCTTCATTCCCAGCCACCAGTGTTGTCGTCGGAGATCTTTCTACATCTTTTCCACTCCTACATGTACCGCTAGAGGGGATGTGTGGAACTCCCTCAACACTTCCTCCTGAAGTAACACTGGTACCATGGTACGTCCTCTGAAGAGGATGACGTGCTCTCCACCTTTAGAAAATCCATCAGGTGCGTGTCCTGTGGATATCTAAGCACATCATGCCTCACAGTCAGCATCCCCACATTGCGCCTCCTGACTTGTTGAAAAAGTTGGGGAGTAACTGTAAGAGACTATAGAAAAGTTGCACCGTCTCTATCCACAAAGGATATCTATAAAGCAGACAGCTACTCCGTCGTCTCACCTAGAAGCTGTATACCAGACCTCCTGCTGAGTGCATCTTCTACAACGTACCCCTTCCCAAGAGTATAGACTATCTTGAAGTCATAGTCCAGGAGGAACTCAAGCTAAATTCATTGTCTCAGGTTCAGTTCCTTTTGAGAGAAGATATATATGAGAATCTTGTGATCAGAGTACACTGTAAAATGTTCACCCATCGGATAGTGTCTCCACATTTTCAAGGTGAAGATCACTACTACTAACTCCAGGTCCTGGGTAGCGTAGTTCTACTTGTGTTGTCTTAGCCGTCGAGAACCATATGTGATCACTACTCGCTCCTACATTCGGACACATCCGAGTCCGGTCCCTGATGTGTCGTAGTAGACTACGTACCATACGCCCTCCTCTGGAAGCCTCAAGATGGCGGCACTAGTCAGCCTCTACCTCAGCTCCTGAAAACTCCACTAACATCACTCTGACCACACGAAGGGTTGACTCTTCTTCGTCAACGCTGATAGTGGTGCTAAAACTCTAGAAAATTCTGGCACAAACCTCCGGTAATATCCATCCAAACCTAGGAAACTCGGTATCTTCGTCACACTCCTAGGTGGGTCCCAAGAATGTACTGCCTCAATCTTCATTGGATCTACTGCAACTCCATCCTCTGATATGACATGTCCTAGAAATTGAACCTCTCGGATCCAGAACTAGCACTTCGAGAGCTTACCATAAAGCCGGTGCTCTCAGAGTGTGTCCAGTACTAGCCGCAATTGATAGGTATGCTCCTCCTCAGTAGTCGAGTGGATCAGAATATCATCGATGAAGACCACTACAAAGTGATCAAGGTATGGATGAAATATCATGTTCATGAGTCCCATGAACACTGTTGGAGCATTGGTCACACCGAATGGCATAACCAAGAACTTGTAATGGTCGTAACGATGCATAAAGGTCGTCTTCTGCACATCTTCATCTCGTACTCTGAGCTGGTGATATCCTGATCTAATGTCTATCTTCAAGAACCATCGTGCTCCCTTTAGATGATCAAAGAGGTCGTCTATCCTTGGGAGTGGGTACTTTTTCTTCATAGTCACCTGGTTTAGGCACCGTTAGTTAACACAAAGCCTCAAGCTCCCATCCGCCTTCTTGGAGAATAGAATCGGGGCTGCCCAGGGAGAACCACTAGGTCGAATGATTCCCTTACCCTGCAAGTCCTGTAGCTATACCTGCAGCTTACAAAGCTCCATGGGAGCCATCCAATAGGATGGTGTAGATATCAGTGTCGTCCCAGGGTACAAGTCAATGTAAAAGTCCTCCTTTCTACGAGGAGGTAGACCTGGAACATCATTCGGGAAAATATCTGCATACTGGTCCACCACTACAGGATAATTTGGACTCTCCACGTCAACAGATCCATGGGAAAGGCTATCCAACTGATGAGTGATCGGCTGCACTATCCTCTGAGTAAGTTCATCCTGCTCTTCAAAGGCTCCCTTCTCTTCGGTGAAGGTAAACCTGGTCCCATCCATGCGGACACACTACACCTTGCACCTAATATAGTATATCTGAGCATGGACTGTAGATAACTAGTCCATACCCAAGATGACATCATAATGCCTCGATGCCACTACCAGAAGATCACAGTCGAAGCTCTCGCCTCGTAGAGTAGGCTCGCACTACCAGCACCAGTGCGCAATTGTCGAATCTTCTCCTGTAGGAGTATCTATCCATAAAGATCGAGCCAACAACTTCGTCGAAATCTCCAATCTCCAAAAGAGGGAAATAGTAATAATAGAATGAATGGAACCTGTGTCTATAAGTACTATAGCTAAGGTGGAGTAGACACAAATCATACCTCATATCATCTCTGGAGTGTTGTGATCGTAAGCCTCAGCTTCCTGGAGCTAAGATCTCGCCTGTCCACATGCTCCCTGTAGTCGGGGTGGACCTACTGGTGGTGATGGTAGTAACATCTCAAATCGTCGCCCACTGCTAGTTGCACGACCAGCTCCCCTGCCACGTCCACCTTCTCCCTGAGGACCTCCTTAGTCGAACCTCTTTCTCTACCTGCGTGGTACTTCGACCATTCTACTGATCATCCGTATGACAGGTTGGACAGTCACGAGCCATGTGACCCTACCAACCACATGTGTAACACTTCTAGATCCTGGTATAACTGGCTCCACCTCGGGTGCCCCGCACAACCGATCGTAAGTCATGCAGTCGTCCAACTATAGGTCTGGTCCTCTTAGGCCTCTACGACATCTGTCTGCTACCATCTGCAGAAGAATCCTCCACGTGACGACGGGTGATGGGTCTCACTTCTGGTGAATGCTCATCAAGGAAACTCTCCACTAAGAGGGATCTCTTTAACACCCCCACCTGCATCGGGATGCTGAGTGAGATCATCAAATCCCTGATCTCCCGCCTGAACTCCTGCTCGAAGGTCCAGACCCTGAAGAATGGGTCCTTCACCATATCTTTGGAGTAGTGTGAGAGGTCAGTGAACCTAGCTGAGTACTGAGCTATAGTCATGTTGCCCTGTTGCAGATAAAGAATCTCTTGTATGTGCACTGCCCGAAGAGTCTCTAGGAAAAACTCTACATGAAACAGGCTCTTGAAGTCTACCCAGAGAAAAATCACCTCGTCGTGAACATAGAACATCAAGCTCCACTATCTGTCTTTTGCTTCCTATAGAAGGTTGGTAGCAAGAATCACCATAAGATTGGATAGTGTCCCTACAAGTCGGAAGACTCTCACCACAGCCTCCAGCCAATCCTCAGCTGCCTGTGGTTCCATATATCCCCTGATCTTAGGTGGCCTCTGGAACTTGAACTCATGCAATGCACTCAAGCGGTGTGAATCGTCTACTACTGGGGCTAGTGGCATCGGTGACCCAATGGATAATAGTACCGCTGGTGCCTCCATTGGTGCCTCTACGGGAAGAGGGCCCTGCACCGAGGCCTCATCGCTTAGTGTGCTATCAGTGCGTACAACTCTCAGAACCCTAGCTAGCTATCTGCATGGAGGTATCTTGAAAAGAAATAGGTAGACCATGGTTAATAAGTTATACCTTGTGATCTGACTCAAAAGTTCACAAAGAAAACTTTTTAAAACACACACGCAATAATTTTTTTCATGCACTTAGTTGGAAATAAGAAGTCAGGGTTCTGGTGTATGGATACGTCGATCGCCACACCAACACTGGTTTCCCTAAATTGATAACCACACTCACTACACTTAACATTATTTCCATTAAAAAGAAAGATCATAGTTTTATGTTCTGCAGTATAACTGACTCCTTTGATACCAATTTTTCATGACCCGTCCCCCAGGGCCCGTGCCATGACTACCCCAAGCCCGTCTTCCATAGGCCAGGGGATGGCGACTAGCACCGAAAGAGTATTCCCTAAAACTGGGAAGGCATTGCCTTTATAACCTGTAAGAAAACGTAAACAAACACACAATAAGATAAGAACACAAGTAAACTGAACTTTAAATAGGGTGATTGCAGTAAGTAAAAGGGAAAAAAATACAAGCCCAACTGGAAAGTAAAATTAGAACTGTGATACAATACAACTGAAGAAAAGGGAAATTCAGCTTCTGGGTCATCCTCTGAGGATCCTACTTGAAGGGTAGGTACAGATCGCCTCCTCATCACACCACGTCCGTCCATCTCCTCTGCATATTGACATGCCATATGGTCCACTTTCAGGTAATGTCTAGTCTAGGTACTCTCAGCCTCAGTCAGTGTTTTCCATCGTCTGCATCCAACACAACAAGGTGCGGTCATAGCCCATGTAGGGGTGAGTATAACGATACTCAGTAGGGACCCTGAGACCCTCAAGGTCTCACAAAATCCACCAAGGATAAATCACAAAGTATGAAATCAACAGACAACCTTACTTAGGTATATGCCCATACAAATACCTAAGTTATCATGTAATCCATCTCAATCATGAGGAAAACACAGAGGTACTGACTCAACTCCAACCAGGATTCATTCTAGGGGTAGTAACAAGTAACATTTCGAACACCTCAGCTACTGGAGGACTCCTCCTCTATCAAGTACAGTGGGCCTACCACGCCACATAGAGGTGCTTCCCACTAACATTGGACTACTAAGGTACTTTTCCTGTCGAGTACCGTGGGTCTGCCACAATACACAGAGGATCTCCCCACCGTGGGTCTGCCACGTCACATAGACGCACTCCCCCTGGTGACTGCTGAGGTACTCCTCCTATCGAGTACCGTGGGTCTCATGCGTCACACAGAGGCGCTCCCCCTCATAGTCTGCTGAGGTACTCCTTCTATCAAGTATCGTGGGTTTTCTGTGTCACACAGAGGTTCTCCCCACCATGGGTCTATCGCGTTACACAGAGGCACTGCCAACTGGGCCTGTCAAGTCACTCCGAGTCGAAATGGTCAGCAATTGTCAAGTCTCTGCCGGCTACTGGGTTCACGCACCTTGTTTGCTTGTCTCTAGGAGGATCCTCTCCACAATCTGCTGTTCGATACTCCAACTGACATGAAGTCCCACAAATAAGTATCTCAAAGGTCTACCATGACATAGGGGACTCAATGCAATAGACAACGCGTCAATCGGACGCCCGGTCTGTGAGTTATTAGCCTTTTAGTTCTGGGGGCCTGGTTGGATTCGTGCTCGATCCAACCTGATCATTCCCCATCTTAAACCAAAAGTCCAGTGGGGGTCTACTCAAAGGGACCTTCTCGCTCCAATATTTCTAGCTCCACTGACGGTTCTTCAAACAGACGTACGGTGCCAAAGTTATGGCCAAAAGGATATAATTGGGTCGTAGTGGGCCTCGGTCTGGTCCGACCTGGTCAGATCGACTTGGCCTGACCCAGCCTAGGCTGACCCATTTTAAGTTGAACTGGCCTGACCTGCTGGGTCCGTCCCAGCCCACTGGGCGGCCCGGCCCGTTAGGTTCATCCCAGCCTACGGGGTCCAGCCCGGTAGGCAGCGAGGGGCTGTGGGGGGTTGCGGGTGGCCGCAAGGTCGCGGAAGGGTACTGTGAGGGCGTGAGGCCATAGGGTGGCTCGACCGGGGATGACAGTTCAACCATGGGGTGGTGGGGTGGCGTCACGGTCGCAGAGCGGTGTGGAGCTGCGGATGGTGGCGGTGGCCACGATCGGCGCGGAGGCCGCAGGGCGGGGGTGTGGGCCGCGACATGGAATCATTGCGTCATTGCCTTCGTCGCGGCCAGTGGTGGTGTCGTCCGTCGTTATCGTGCCCCAACCATGGATGGTTGCCGTCCTCTTACATCACAAATAACACCACAAGATTTGCAGAAATATTGGGCCATGTTTGTTTGGTCTGTACCCTCCGTGTTAGGGTGGTAGCATGTGACTCATCAAGAACATGGACATGAACGTCAAAACCAATCCTCCCCCAATTATTATTCCCAACCCACAAAAGAAATATAAGGGGTGTACATGGTAAGTGATAAAAAAATAGAAAATAAACCACTAGCTCATTCGCTTGATGATGTCGATGAGGTCGCGAGGAAGAAGACGAATCGTTGGGAAAATATGGATGTTAGTGTCATCGGCATTTTCCTCGATTTTCGGTTCGTGCATCTTTGAAGATCCTTCGATAAAGTTTGGAGAATAAATTGTCAAAGGAGAGGCGTTATTCATTGGTGTTCTTCGTTGGAGAGATTTTCTCCCAAAGCTCCTCCTCTCCCAATTCCACCAAAATGAAATGGTAGCCCCAAAATAATAGATTATGTGATCTATTATTTTTTTGGAATATAATTTAAATTGCGTTAATTAATCTCATAGGTTGTCACAATTAAAGTGGTGTGTTGGATTAATTATTACGGAGGAGGGTTGGCACAATAAATATTACAGGAGTTGAAGAGGCTCTCCCACATTTAATGAGGGAGTTGAGAGGTTTAGGCCTTGAGTGGTCCCCACCACCATAACCAATCATGGGAGGTTAGGTTCGGGTTGTCCCCACCACCATAACCTCTCATGGGAGGTTAAGGTCTGGTGGTACCCACTACTCAACTTCCACATGGAGGTTTTAATAAATAAAAATAAAAGATATGAAATTTTTATTTTTATTTTATTCTTTCATCAAAAACCCAAAAACTAACTTCCACCCTCAACCAAATTCCATCGAGGTGAATGTCTCTCTAAGCGAATACCAGCGTTGTGAGTTCAACAGTGCCCCCATATTTCAATTCTGAGTATCGGTTAAAAATTTAGAAACAAACCTGCTCGCACGTTTAATGAACGTACCTGAAAAAAAGTTCAGAAATTCATTTTGGGCACTCCAAGCCTCGGAATCACATGCTATCAATTTTTACAAACTCGTAATATTCCAATTTATTTAAAAAAATACATGGAAATTATGGGTCTTTACAGATAAATACAATTGTGTATCAGTTACCGAGAGATCAAAAATATCACTGTAAAGAATAAGTATATACTATAACAGACTGAGGACTTATTTTAAAAAATTTAAACTGATCAATACTTATCAACAACAGATATTTGTTTTTTATTTCAGTAGTTAAATGTAAGGATATAAGATATACAAAATATATACTTCCATACAAAGTATGGATACTATTGGTTTATAGTGAATCCTTTTGGACTTAAAAATACCTAAAATATATTCATGGACTTTATGAATAGATTATTTATATATAACCTTTATAAATTAGCGGTGACCTTTTTTTATGGCACTTTCACATGTTCTAAGAGAAAGGAATAAAATTATAAGAATATAAGGATTATGCTGATGAATTTATGGAAAGGTAAGTTCTATGATAAGTTAAATAAGTATGACTTTTTGGATATAGAAAGTCACATTATTGGGGAATGTGATCACACGAGAATGAATTTCCATGGATCCTACAAATTCAAAGGAAAATGAGGAATGGACTATACCAAAATGTGTCATATATATTTGTTGTTTTCTTAAGTTATTTGGGTACTAACAGTTATTTTTTGAGAAATTTCTCATAGACTACTAACTAAGTTAACATGGAAAGAGTTGAAGTGTGTTTGGATAGAAGAATGTGAATAGATATTTAAGGAGATCAAGAAGAGGATAATAATTTCACCTATACATGTATTCCTCTAAAGTGTAGAAGGATATAAAATATATAGTGATACTATAAATAAAGTATTTAGTTGGGTTTTGTGATGGAAGATACATGAACATAACTACTTGACACATGATCTAGAGTTAACAGTCGTGATCTTTTTGTTGATGATTTAAAGGAACCACCTCTATGAATAGGATACTACTTATATATTAATTAAAATATTTTGAGTTATATATTCACACAAAAATATTTGAGCATGAACCACAAAAGATGGTTGGAGTTAATAAATGAATATGATTACTCAATTCACCACCTCAATGAAAAAGTGAATAAGGTAGATGATTCTCTTATTAGAAAGGAACATGCTACCCTATTCATGATGAGGGATGAGAAAGAATCTATCTTCATGGATATGAAAAATATAGATCTAGAAATCATAATGGTAGGGAAAACATCTTATCTTTCACAAATTATTATCCAACCATATATCCAAGAGAAAATAAAAGAGTTGCAAAGGGATGATCTAGGGATTCAAAATAAGTTAAAAGAAAAAAATAAAGGAGAAATTCATGAATTAAGCACTAGTAATGATGGAGTAATTTAGTATAGAAATAGACTTTGTCTTATATAATTAGATATAATTAATAATGATTTATTAGATGATACAAATAAATCATCAGTCTCTATCCACCCGAGAAGTAAATAGATGTAGTGAGATCTTCGAGGGAACTTCTGTTTGGAAAATATAAAAAAGGAGGATTCTGAGTTCACCTCATAGTTATTGTTATATTATCAATTAAAGGAAAAGAATCAAAAGTAAAATGGGGTGATGAAAACATTACCCAAACCAATATGGAAATTAGAGAACATCACCATGGGATTTGTCCCAGGTCTTCCAAATATTTTTAAACGAAACAATGTGATATAGGTTATGGTGGACTGTATCACTGGGAGTGCTCATATCATCACTATTTTTGAATACTTATTTTTTTATAATATTTTTAATATATACTCAAAAGAGGTGGTGAGGCTTCATGGGGAACCAATTTCAATCATATATTGATAGAGATCTAAGGTTCACCTCTATGTTCTAGAGGTGTCCTCAAAATTCCATAAATATGGAATTGAACTTCAACATAACCTATCACCCCAAACAATTTTTCAATCTAAAAGTAGCATTAAAACTCATAAATAAATGATAATATCATTATTAATAGACAAAAAAGAAGGCCAGGTCCAATATCTTCACCTTGTTGAATTCTCATACAATAACTACTTCTTCTCTAGTATCTATATAGCCTCATATAAAGCTATATATGGGAAGAGATGTATAACTCAAAATTTTAGAATATATTTCATAAATAGAATCTCATTAGACCCAAACTAATTAAATATATGAAAAATAATGTTCAATACATTCTGAAACACATTAAAACCACTTAGTGATGAAAAAAGAGTTATGTTTAAAATCATCAAATAGACATGTAATTTAATGTTGGGAAAAAATTTATCTTCTAATCTCAACTTGGAATAGAATATTAAGGTTTGAAAATAAGAGAAAAAACATCCCTATGTACATTATCTCCTTTGATATCCTTGATAACATAGGATTTTTGGTTTATAAACTAGCACTCCCACCAAACCTGGCTCAAGTTTATGATGTGTTACACATATCTATCCGGAGGAAGTGCATAGTCGATCCCTCGCATGTATTTAATCCAAAGGTGGTACAACTAGAAAATTTTCTATCTTATGAGGAGATTCTAGTGAAGATATTAGAATGCAGAGAAAAATATTTATATAACAAAACAACTAACCATGTAAAAGTAATTTAAAAAAAACAATATATATGAATAGGAAACATGAAAACATATAGATTAAATAAAATATAAGTACACTAATATATTCTCAACTGAAGATATGAGTTGAAATTTTAATGATGATGTTTATAAAGGGGAGAAGATTGTAACAAATTAGAATTTTACATATAGAAAATTTTCTTATGAATATACATGTGTTTCATATTTTAGAATATATTATAGAATAAAACACATAATAAAAACCAAAAATAATTTATTTTAGTAATAGAAAACACTATATAAAGAGTATAAATATATTTAATTAAATTTAAAGTATTATAATGAGAAAATAAACAAAAAAACAACAAAACTATAATTTAAATATTTAGATCATTGTGCTCTCCTAGAATTATCATAACAATGAATAACACTATAAAAAATAAACAAAGAATTAGTAATACAATATTTTTTTTTTAAAATTAATAATATAGTCCCTTAAGATGAATTAAATTTAATAATGGATGAAATAAATAATAGGTATTAATAAGAAGTATAAAACCAATATAAACATTAGAATAATAACCTAACCATTAAGGATAGTAAACTGTTTATTACAAATAGTAACTTGACCATTAGGAGTAGTGACATGATTTTTAGAATAGTAACTTGATCCTTAGAATAGTATAATTGCTTGTAAATAATATTTAATATATATAATGTTATTTAAATTAAATTAGAAAACATAAAAGAAAATATTAGGGGATTTTTAATAAAGTGTATTTTACCATATTTTTTAAAACATTTAATTTTTTATTACTTATGTTAGAAAATTATTTTTATAAAAGGAAATTCATTTTTTAAACTATATGATGAAATTGTCTAAGATTGATTTTTCATTAATTTTCTAAAGAAAATGAATTTTTAGGGAAATAGAAAAAAATATAGTTTTTCAAATACCACATGTTTTACAAAAAAGTAATGATGTATTAATGATCAAATATATACTAATATGTTTATAGAAAAAAAATTATTTAATAATATAAATCACCAATTTAAATAAATTTAATACACAAATATGATATGTGACTCCTAAAGTCTAAAAATTAAAAGTATTCCATTAAAAAATAAATTATCATATTTTTTATTCTTTTTATAAACTAATCAATTCATTATTAAATGGGTTACAAAGTTTTAAATGAATTTAATTTTAATAAAACATAATTAATAATACCATTAATACCACTATTATAAGTTATACTTTGGAAATAATAATTTATTCAATGTTTTAACCCAAAAATACCCAAGTATAAATACCCCCATCCCACTCTCCTTGTAAAATCACTTCCAATACACTTTTCTTAGACCAAGATCTTTATAGTTCCCCCTAATTCACCCTAGAACCTTAGGAAAAATCTAGAGTCATGTAACTCCAAAACATTAAAGTATTAATTATTGTAGCGAATGTGAAACATTGAATACAAGGTAATGTTCCTCTAACCATTTCTATTCATTTTTCCTCTTCTATTATTCCATCCTCTTATCCATATCTCATATAAATATCTTAAAATTATTTAAATAGTATATAAATATGATATTAATAATATGAATCGACAATAAAAATGGTATAATAGTATATGAATATATATAATATATATCTTCCCCTCTCTTTGAAAAAGTACCTTAATTGTTGGTTTACTACCGATGAAAATGATTCCAATTATTTATGTATCACCACCTACATTTTTTGTTATTATATATTATGTAACAATGATCATCATTTTTACCATGTAATTATTATTAATTACATACAATATATATATATATCTCATATTTACCTCTTTTTCTACACCCCGTTAATGGTATGTTAACCACCTATGAGGATAATTTCAATTCTTTATTTCTCATCACCTTTATTACTAGTTATAATAACATAGATATAATGTAAAAATATTTAATTTTATTTTTTTATTATATAAATAATATATTTTTAAAATAAAAATGAATCAAAACTATAAAATCAAAACAAAACGAGATAATTAAATGAAACATGATATCAAACTATTTTATTTTCAAAAAATGTTAAAAAATAAATTAAAATTATTATAATTGATCTATATGAAAATAAATAAATTTAATAGACTTCAAGATTCATTTATTAATAAACACCTTTTTATTATATATGAGGCATAAATGTGATGAAACAAAATAGTACCTAAGGTAAAGGGGCTCTCAAACCTAACACTTTATTATGGGTTTATATTCTCTTCTTCTATTTTTATTATGATTACTCTAAAACCCATTTAAAATGAATAATATTTAACTTTAAATTTTTATTTCTTGGGGATATACTTGTTCTCACTTCGTTGGAATGATTACTAATCCACCTTTATGATTGATGGAAAAAAATTTATTCTCAAAGTCTCAAAATGATTGTTCCAATGTTTTTTTCTTATTTTTTTTAAAAAAATATTATTTTTATTAATGAAATACTTGAATACCAAAAATAATATTATTAATTATTCTGTTGGGAACCTGTGATTTCATTTTTTAGTATATTCCTTAAAATTTATTTATGAATACCATTATTTTCTCACAAATTTATTTGATGTTTATGACTCATAAATTTTGTATTTCTATATGTAATACATGATTTTGATCATTTTATAATGAGAAGTATGGGAATGAAATTACCAATCCCAATAATTCATTGAATAAATTGATATATCTCATGATATTATGTATGTTATGTGTAAACATGATTATAGATTTATTCACATCTCATGTGATGAGTTTTGTACAAAAATTGTATGTATGAATATAATGCTAGATATGTTCAAAATTTATTCAAGGGTTTTATAAACTATGTTGTGATGTTTCATTATATTACATGTTCCACATTCCATGTTTAATTTAATTTATTTACCTATGCTTATGATGGTGATCCTATTATATTAACATGATAATGATGAGGAAGCTGACCCATGTACAATATTGATTGATGTCTCGTATTATTTTTCTATTATCTCTCCCCATAATTTGATTTTAGTGAAACCTTTCTTCTATACATTTCCTCAGGTGATTACATGTATTAATAATATTATGAAATATTTTAATGGTATTATGAAGAAGTATTTAAATAAAGTTTAATGTTTTATATGTATTCATGTTATATGAACCTAATTTTACCATGATAATAAACCCTTAGATAATGGAATTTATTATTATTATGTTTTTTATCCTATATTTTTTTAATGATCATGTATAAATTACTTGTATTTCTATACTCTTGATCATCTATAATTTGGACTGTATTAAGTGACAACCCAAGTGTTTTCTCAGTTTATGGATTCTCTATGAAGTTACATGTGATAACATACCACATTAAAAAAAATATGATTCATGCTTTATTTGTAATGAAAAAATGAGATATTGAAAAGGTATTAGTGGAATTTCACTCAAGTATTCATTTTATAAAATATACCTTTTAAAAATAATTCATGTGTACCGTCATGAACTAAACATTATATGATACATGTATTAACCATATTGTACACTAAAAATAATTATTCATGTACTCAAATATATAAGTAGGTAATCATAGTCATTGCATAAGAATTAATTTACCGCTATACCCTTTTTTCTAGTTTCTCTATATTGATATACTGAACTCAAATCCCACAAACACTTTTACATAATTTTCATAAACCCAAAACATGCATATTTATTAAATAAAAATAGTTTTAATAAATAACTAGTCCAATAACACTTTGACATAAACTAAACTAGATAAAGATAAATCTTGTTTGGTTATATTTGTTTAATACTATCTCCATTTACTTGTGGTTTGTTATAGTAAAAATTGGGTAAAAAAATAATAAGTGATGTGTTTTACCATGAAATATTTATTATCACATCCCCAAAACACTATTAATAATACATGTATTTAAAAAATGAGATAATCTCAATAGTGAAAAATTAATTGTTCATATACATTTTATTCCATATCATACACAATAATTCAACATGATCCATATCCCAAAACAAAAAATATAAGACATATATAAATGAAAAACCAAAATGAATACATAAATTCTTACATGTGAACTCCTCAATAACATTGCTACCAATAATATCTATAAAATCCCTCTGATAGATTGGATTTACCTACTCGATGATGACCTGGTATCTTACAAAATGTTAGATAACTACACAACTATTATTATGTCACACCATAAGTGTCTCTAAAAGGTTCATTCAGTAGGATAATCCATATATTTAGAAATGAAAATTTCAAGCATGAACATGTTAATCAAGGAATACGAAATCATAATATATATAAATGACTTCATAAATCAGAAATAACTAAATATTATCCAATTCAATGAATTGATTAGAAGACTACACTATACTAGGATTTATTAATGATCATTTACTAATATAACTTGATAATGTAAACCACGCCCCTATTCACCCAAACAATACTTCCAAAATAAAAAATATTACAAAAACTCAAACCAAAATAAGGCTTAAAAATTAACACGGTTATCCATTGATGGAAATATTTGAATAATTAAAAGACATTGAAACACTAGGTAGTTATTAGGATAAGAAATGAAAAAAATCCATCAAGGAGGGTCATGTAGCATAGAGAATGAGGTTACAGTAAGGAATACCCAAAAACCTTGTGTTAGGGAAGATCACATTGTACTAATCACAATGATGTTAATAGAATACCTAAACTACATGAAAAAATGTATTCATGGGTGGAATATAACACCAAAATATTTTATGATATATTTCACTAGAAATAAATTTAATTTTCTTTGATAGATTTTGATACACATGACCCCAGGTCTAAATGAAACGTAATATAGTATATCATTATAACATTGCTGTTAAAATTAGCGATATGATTAGAAATAACCACATTATTAAAAATATGTAAATGTTTTTATATAATTCAAATTCATTGATTAATTCAAAATAAATAACTACTCATTTTTTAGTAAGGTCATTTTATACTTCAAAAATATATTTTCTTCAAAAATGGGTTTCATTTCTCTTTGTTGGAAAATATAATAAATAATTTAGAATAATTTTATAAATTTTATTTTAAAAAAATTATATAATATTTTAAATTTAAATATCAAAATTATCATAGGGTGAAATTTTGGGTTTTTATGAAAAGTTTTATTTTTCTATGAATAGTGAAAATACCGATTTTTTATGAAAATATCATTTCTTTTTATTAAAAAGTCACATAATTATTTTAATGTGAACATAAATTAACATAAGTGCCATTTAGTTATAAATAATATTATTAATTTCATAGGAATTATATTTATACTTTATTTTGGAATAAGTTCATTTTTTGGCTTCAAATTGATTATTTTTTCTAAAAACTATTTTTATTTGTTTTATGCATTTATATTAAAATGAATATTTCCCATATAGAGAAATTCGTTGTTTTAAAATGGATTCCAAATTTTTAATAATCATAATTAATATAATTTTATAAGGTCATACTAAATTTTGGTCATTATGAATAGTATCAATGGTAATGACTTAAAAAACTTAATTTTATTATTATTTAAATAAAAAAATCCATGTAAACCAACATATTACTTGATTTTAAGGTGAATTGTTTTCTCTTAAATCGTGTATTTTCCTAAAAACTATTTTTCATGTGTTTTGTGTCCTTATATTAAAATAATTTTATTCCACATATATAAATTCAATCTGATAAAATAGATTATAAATC
The DNA here is from genome assembly GCA_963277665.1 of Viscum album. Classification (NCBI taxonomy): domain Eukaryota; kingdom Viridiplantae; phylum Streptophyta; class Magnoliopsida; order Santalales; family Viscaceae; genus Viscum; species Viscum album. Next base: position 626,880,429 of record OY728132.1, read on the forward strand.
TTGAATTAGTGTGTCCAAATTTTATAGAAGGCTTATTTTATTTTTGGTCATATTAAAATTTTATCATGGTAAAAATTTATGTTATCACGATTAAGGTTAAATTGGGTTTAAAGTGGTCTAACTGGGAGATAAGGATTAAAAAGTATCTAAAACATGTGTAAATGTGATTGGTTGAGTTTATATAGACCTTATAACATCTTATATTTTAATTTAGGGTTACTTGGTTCCACATTACGTGATTATGATATATATATTGTTTAGTCTTTTATGTAATTCTAAGTGTGTCCTTTCCCTCCCTTATAAAAGGATACCACCCCTCATATATTTTCCAAAATTCACGATCCTTCAAAATAAGACAATAATTTATATAATACCTTAATATATTTCTTACCCATGCCCTAAATTTTCTTCTATTACTAAAATATAATCTTTTAAATTCTTAAGTTGTAAGGTAAAAGAGGTTTCTTGACAAATAGGTATAACTCTTGACCTAGTACTTTAAATTTTATTTATTCTTATATCACTTATAAATATATGGTATACATTATAAAATAATTGTTTTTGTGTCTTCAATATACTTAATTTTTATTATGATTATGTAACAACGATTATTAAACTTCTTTCCATCTTATGTGAAAAGAAAACAACACTCATGTGTATGTGTGGACTACCACCTCTACGAATCGAAACCTTTTATTTTTCATAACCATTTCACATTGATGTTTATAATTATGGATTTATTGAATATATATGATATTTATAATATTATTATATTTATATAAAAGTGAATTATTATTTACTTTTCTTTCATTTCATCCATCAAAATAAGGAAGCATCACTTTTACGCACGTATAGAACATTGTCTCCACAATGTGATGAAATTAATTTTTCATCACCACTTTATATGAATCATTATAAAAGTGTAATTAATGGTTAAATATTATAATCATGACATTATTAACATTCTGAATATTATGTAACCATGATAAAAGTAAAATTATTAGGACTAATGAACCAAAACATGCATGAAAAACAAAGTAGCTACCACCCAAAATAGTGATTTTAATAAAGAATTGATAATAAAAGGGTGATAAGATATTATAATTAAATCATATATCATATGATATATATGATTATACTTCTGTAATATATATATAATAAATCTATATTTATTATATTGTATTTTTTAACACATGCAAAGAAAGATGAGACTTGAGGTAAGGGAATTAAGTTTCAAACTCATTTTAATTGGGATTGATTATGCTTGAATTTCCATTGAGGGAAATTATATGACCCTTATCTAATAAAAACCATTAATTTATCATCTCATATAGTTATTTATTTATTTATTATGTATTATTACTATTTAATTTAATTTGGTAGTTAAAATGATCAATAAATTTTAAAGAAAAGTCAACCTTATTTTCTCTTTGGTCGTGGAAATTTATCTTCCTTGTTCATGTTATTAAAAATTATTTAATGAATGTTGTTACATATAATTTAATTTTTTTGAAAATTTAATTTTTTCTACCCTTGAATTTATTTTCAATGTTTTAAATAATTAATCATTTTAAAAGTTTTTGAACAAGTTGTTTTTTAATTTTCTACAAAATTGAGAAAGTAATATTTTCCTTTAACGTATATAACATGAATAGATTTTACCTTTGTCGTAAATATCCTTTGATTTGAAGAATAAATTAAAAGTTTCCATGTTTCTTTTTAAATAACATTATTTCCTTAATATTTTGTAAATTTTTAAATTTTATATAAGTTATTTCAGAATGAAAAGTGTATTTTCTTCAATAAACATTTCAATGATCTTTTAAAATAAATTTTCATCTATTATAACATCATTTGATTTCACTTATTATTAACTATTTATATTATCCATTTATATAATCTTTATTATTTTTTGGATAGTTTATTATTATGATGAAGATATGTTTACAAACCCCATTTATTTTTTATAGGTTATACTATAATGATATGGTGAATGTTTTATGATCTTAGGGCGTACATATGAATGAATTTATGATTATGTTATTGGTGGGACCTAAATTATATATCCCACTAATTAATTAGGTGATGTTTAATGTTTTATGAGCTTAATGGGTATAAATCATGTTATCCCAATCCTTAAAGATGGTGCACATGTGGTTATCCCATGCCTGAAAGAGGGAACATATGACGTTATCCCAAGTCAGAAGTAGGTGCATGGGCAGTTATCCCAATCCCAATATGTAATGAATGTATTAGTTGGTATAATTGACATATTATTTATATTATTATGATTATTACACACTTTATTCCATACTTTTATGAAGTGATTGTATTTTATTGTTATGCTCTCATGGAAAATGTTATTTGATTCCTTTACAATTCATGTCTTATGAACTACCAAGATTTATGCCATGACTCATTATTATGATATAGGAATAACTGGGTATGGTTTTCAAAGGTTAATCTCATGTTATCATATTCCTATAAAAATTCTTTACTTAAATGATCTTTGATATCACACTTGTTTACCCTTACTGAGAATCTGTGTTCACCCTATATTATGTTTCCTTTTCCCCTAGATATAAAAAAATGTTTTAAGTATGATATGTTTAATAAGGGTGATAGATATAAAGAACTAAGTGAGAGATGATGTGGATCTTTTATATATCATTTTCCTTTTTATCTATGTTTCCAAAGACACCAAACCATTAGGGTTCTGGCATGGAGGATAATGTTATATAATGAATATTCATCTAATAATTCCTAATATTTATACATGAAAAGTATGGGTTACTTTATTTGGTATGATATCATGGTTTAGTCAATCATTATAGGTCAGGATTATAGATTTTTTTGAAAACTATTATGATAAGTATAAGAGTATGATAAAATTCTAATGTTTTGGTAAGGTAGAGATTATGTGGTTTTCCTATAAATAGATCCCAAAACGGATACTATAAGTGGATTTGGTTTTGTAATAGATTTATCTAGGGGTAATAACCCTAAAAAGAGTTTTTTGAGTATAACTTGACCATCATTATAGTTCATAGTGAATGAAAACTTACAAATCGCCTCATTTTACGATCCTGGGGGGGATATACTTGTGTTAATTAAAATTTTATTTATTAACCATTATTACTTATTTTAATAGATATTGATCATTTATGAACTTGGTTAATCCTAAGGTGTCATATATTGAAAATAATGTGTCATAATCTAAGATATCAAAAGGACAATTTTCTTATGATTGGGATAAAATTCAACTTCTAATGAGAATTACTTTCATTGTATGGGTCTTAAAACCTATTCATGAAAGATATTTATCCCAAATGGTTAGGAAGAAACTCAACATTGAGGATATTCCTATTGTACAACAGTTTTTTTATTTATATCCAAGAGAAATTCCAAGTCTTCCCCTAAATCATGAAGTTATGTTTTTATTAAAACTCGTACTTAGTGATACACTTATTTTAAAGACCCCATATAGAATGGGTCTGATTGAGTTGTAAGAATTAAATAAGAAACTTTAGGAGAATCTTGATCAGGGACTCATGGGATATAGTGCGTCACCATGGGGTGAACCTATTCTTTTTGTAAAAAATAAAAATGGTTCAATGCATCTTTGAATTTATTATCGTGAACTTAAAAAGACCATTATTAAGAAAACATATCCTATACACTGTATTGATGATCTGTTTGATCAATTACAATGAGATCGATATTTTTCAAAGATTTATCTTCAATTTGGATATCATCAATTGAGAATCAAGAATGAGGATATACCTAAGAAAACCTTATATAAGAGGTCTGATAATTATGAATTTATATTAATTCCATTTAGTCTTACCAACATTCATGATATCTTTATAGATTTAATGAATAGATTCTTATAGATTACCTTGATTAGTTTTTGGTTTTCTTTATCAAGGATATTATTATATATTTGAAGAGTAAGTAAGAGTATGAATCACGTTTAAGGATTGTGAAAAAGATGATAAGGAAAAATAATTTGTATGTTAAATTTTACAGGTATAAATGTTTTCTATAAAAAAGTCAAATTCTTGGTTTTCATAATCTCAAGTGAGGGTATATCGGTGGATCTTTCAAAGGTAAGAGATATTGAACAATATACCAAACTAAACATGGTAACTAATATACATTATTATTATTAGTTAAAAGGACACTACCAACCATTAGTGAGATATTTCGTAGGTCTATATAATTCAATAAAAAAGTTGAATCATAAGGGATCCAAGTTCCTTTGGATAGATGAATGTGAGGAAAATTTCAAAGAGCTAAAAATAAGTTTAGTCAATGAAATTGTACTTAAACTACCCTATAGTGGAGAAGGGTTCATATTTTTTAGTGATTTATCAAATAAGGTATTAGGATATGTACTCATTCATAATTATATGGTGATATATTATTCCATGCACTAATTTAAATTTCCTAAGAATAATTACCTGACTCATGATTTAGAGTTGGAAATAATAAATAAAATATTGAAAATATAGAGGCATTATCTTTACGGTGATCATTATTATATATATACTGATCATAAAATCTTGAATATATATTTTTATAAAAAGATTTAAATATGTTCCAAAAGTTATGGTTGGGTTTTATTAAATATTATGACTACTAAATATATTAATACCCTAAGGAATCGAACAAGGAGGAAAATTATTTGAGTCGGAAAGAACATGCTAGTTTTTCCATGATGGTGATTGAAAGAGATCCAATAATTATGGATTTATAGAATGTTGATCTTGAAATCATGAAGAAGGGGTATAGATAATATCTTTATTAGATAAATATTCAATCATCAAACCATGTGACAATTAAAGAGATGCTGAAGGAAGATGTCGACCTGTAGAAGAATGTGAGAAATATTAATAAGTCCAACTATGATTGTGATAGAATGGTAAGGTTCAGTAATCAATAATGTGTTCCACTAATATGAGATCTAAATAAGGTATTATTGGTTTAATATCATAGTTCATCATTCTCTATTTATCCTATAAGTAATAATATGTAAAAATATATAAAATAGTATTTCTAGTGGGATAACATGAAGACATATATTACCAAGTACGTATCTCGGTTCTTAGTATGTTATAATGTTATGGATGAGATAAAAAAATAATAAGGGTATGTTAGAACCATTACCTATACTAGAATGAAAATGGTAAAACGTCACCATTTATTTCATTATAAAAATTTCCAAAATATCTAAAGGTTGTAATGCTATTTGGGTTATATTCTATTGCCTTATTAATTCATAACACTTCATTACTATCATAAAAGAATTATATCTTGATTAAGTTGTCAAGATATTATTTAATAAAGTGGTAAGATTACATAGAGTACCACATTATATTATATTTGATTAGGATATGAGATTTACCTTGAGGTTCTGGAGAAGTCTTCAACAACATTTGGATATAGAGTTGAGTTTTCGTACTGTATATCATCATAAAATTGATGATAAGTCTGAGAGGACTATTCAAACTCTAGAAGAAATGTTTATATATTGATATATTTATTTCAAAGTTGTTTGGGATCAACACCTTCCTTTGGTGTAAATTTCTTATAATAATATATTTCACTTCATAATTAAGATGACTCTTTATGAAGTCCTCTATGGAAGGAATTGTATAACTCCAAAATAATGGGATGAAATTAGAGAAATAATGATATTGGGACCTGGGAAAACTGGGGATATGGTAAGGAATGTTATATATATTTAGTATCATATAAGGAATATTAGATTCAACACATAGGTTTTGATGAAATTTATTAACTAGATCTAGAGTTTGAAGTTAGTGACAAGGTATTACTAAGAATATCTCCTTGGAATAAGGTTGTGATATTTTGAAAGAAGGGAAATATGAGACCTAAATATATCATTCTCTTTGAAATTATTGATTGTATTAGGATGGTATCTTATTTTTTGTAACATATAATGAATCTATCTCAATTTCATGAAGTGTTCCATGTATCTTTTCTTAGGAAGTACGTACTTGATCCTTCACATGTAAAAAACTTAGAGGTTGTGCCTCTGGAGTATGATATATCTTATAATGAACCACTGATGTATATTGTAAATCATATATAGAAAGTTCTAAAAAACAATACCACTCACCTGGTCATTGTTTTGTGGTGAATCCATAAATTAGAGGAAGCTATGTGGGAACCTGAGTATGTGATGAGGTAGTAGAATTCTCAGTTGTTTGTATTAGAGAAACATAATTGAAATGGTAAAATTATTAAAAGGGGAAGAATAAAACACCCCATGATTTTATAATATATTAAACATAAAATAAATATAATTTTTCTAGATATATTATGATACAAAAAACCTCAATTCTAAAGGAACTGCAATATAATATACCATTATTAAAGGGTTTTTTTTGAGTCTAACAAAAAATATCATATCAAGAAGATGTGATTTAAACCCTTGTCCAAGGATCTCCATTAATGATAGTGTGAAACCTATTTAAAAACTAAAATGTAGAAAATAGTGTAAATAAAAGTGTACCATACATCATAGAAGCCCCTACATCATATTCAAGCACCATCACATGGGTTTGATAGAGATCGCTAAGTTCAAACAAAATATTTCCACCTCCATAGTGTATCCACAGACTAATATGAATCATTTAACATTCATATGAGATTAATTTTCCATTCATGATGTGAAAGAATCTCATATGAAAATAAGGAAAGTGGAGAGCATATAGTTTTAAAGAGTTTCAAACAATAATAACCATCTACACACACTAAAATTATATAGAATAAGGGTTTATATTAAACTTATTTATTCCCCTAGGTGGTCACTATATTAATTCATGTTTTTATAACACATGTATTAATGAAATAGATAATTAATTCATCATATGAATTTAACTCCCATTCATTTCATATGAGACAAATGATTAAATGATTTCTTCATAGAAGATCGAAATGGACAAATTATAAACATTATCATAGGAAGTGCAAATCATATTCCCCTTTCTATATGAAGATAACAATTTTCATGAAAACTAATATAAAAACCATAAATATATCATATATAAATATGTATTTAGATCATATCTTCTTTAATATTCCACTTATACTAAGTCCTAAAAGACTTTGTTCCATTTAACCTTATGTAATATCATATATAATAACTTGTGAAACCATATTAAAAACTCCTTTAGAAACTACTCCAAAATATTTTTTAGAAATCCATCATTAACTTCACCATGTATTACATCATATGTATTGTCACATACCGAATCTGGTCACCACCGAACCTGGCACCAAACTCGACCCGTGACAAGACCTGATGGGCGTTCCTGATCCACATGGGCTGGCACAAGTACCTGAGTATCATAAAATGAAGTTTTGGAATGATTTACCCGATTTTATAAACACTAAACAACAAATGAACTCAATAAAACAAATATGGATTTTTCAACTAAAACCATATTTTAAAAAATTTGAGAACTGAATTACATGATTTAAAACAATGTAAAAAGTCCATTAAAAAGGTACAAAACCAAAAATGGATATCCAAGAACCCTCATCGAAAGGGGCACCTCCCTCAAACCATCTCTACAGGACTTCACCACCAAGGACCTACTAGAAACCCGAACCACTAGAACTAAAAACTGTACCCAACCTGAGACAAAAAAAATAACCAAGTCTACTTACACACAAGGGTGTAATTATTATGTGATCCAATTACCAAAAGTATACCACCACTAATAGATTCCATGTGATAAACATTTAATGACGAAAATCATGCAAGTTTTCAAAAACATGAAATGCAAGTTACAATTTCTAAAAGATGCAACATTAAATAAAAACAGTTTTCAGGTGGGTTAATTTAGAGAATAAACACTTTTAAAATAAACGCCAAATATACTAATTTTTCCAGACACTCATACCATATGCAGATGGTAATCACAAAATATCTAGTGAGTACAAGCAATGGGAAATAACCTCTAGGCACTAGCTAGCTGTGGGTCCCAGGCACCTCGTATCTCGGTGATAGTAACAATCAAAAATATCTATTATCGTGCACGAGACACTAGTAGGGAACATAACCATAAACTATTGGTCCCCAATCATCATCATCATATTTTAGTTAGAGTTTTAAGCATCAATCTTGCTAAGTGAAACTGAGGGCAAACCCCACGGATTCACTAGCATACTAGTACACGTCCACCCACCTAGATACCCAGGTTTTTCCTTTGTGCTCAAACAAGTTAAAGAAGTTAATGAATATACTTTTCACATGAATATATCATTTCCATATCATAAATTCACCAAACATCTCACACATATACAACACAAGTCACAAAAGTCCACTTTTCATTCAAATTGATTTTGAAATCTAACTCACACCAAAATAGCCCACAACACTTTTCACATTTCCTTAACACTTCCAAAAATCCATTAAAAAATTTTATAAAACCATTCAAATATATTACAACTCTCATAATATCCCAATCACTTGTTACATAATACCCTGCTTACCTTCAAAATCATTTTACCATCAAACTTACATGAAACAGCTCACAAACAAGTTTCGCTCCAACATCACAATTTAATAAAACATTTCAGAAATTTACAAAACATTATAAAAAAATTTTACATATTAAAACATTAATTCACCTTTAAAATCCCCTTAATATGTGAACACACATACCAAACAGTACATATGAACCCTTTTCCCACTTCGTTTAACCAACTAAAACATTTACTATTTTCATAAAAAGAACCCAAGTGGTGTAAATATGTCTTGCACACAAAACCCATTTCAAAACACCCATCTAAGACCAAAAAACACACCAATTCCTATCCAAAATATAATTTTAATCCCTATATACATTTATAAAACCACTTTCAAGTTTTATAAAATCACCTTGAATAATACTACAAAATATCCAAATGAGAACACACATTTTCATAAAATACTCTCAAGAAGTATAACAATGTTTTACACATAAAACCTATTTAAAAATAAACTTTTTAGGCCCACATGAAACTAATACATTACCAAAAAATAATTTTCAGGAAAAATAAGATTTATTAAACCAATTTCATATGTTATAAAATACACCCAAATAATACCCCATAAGTAACACATGAAAACACCCAATTTCATGTTAAAATGCAACTATAAAATTAAAAACTTAATCAAATAAATCATAAACAGTTTTAGTACCACACCCAACATATTAGGAATATGAAAAATGAGTAAATACAGTAATCTAACTCATAAATAATTGTTTACCCAAGGAACCACCTGCCAAAAGTGTCGAATCTCTCAAAACTTGGTGCGAAACATAAACTACACCACTGTCACATCACAAGGAAGATAAATCTAGCCCTAAACCACAATATTTGACAAAAAATACACCAAATAAAACCATAGGTTTGATCCCTAACTTCTGTAAATTTTATAACATAATGAAAGAGGGAGGAAACCCTAAAAAGAAGGAAGAAATTGAAGAGAGAAACACTAACTCAAAACAATCTTGAATAAAACGACCCAAAATACACAAGTATCTGAATATTAAAAAATATAACCATTTAATGGAGGTTTGAAAAATTATAAGGAGATCATGTAGTAAAGGTAATGGGGGAAAAGATTAAAAATATAAGGAGTTATGAAAGGATCAATTTACGTCTCCAAATATGGGTGATTTCTGAAATCCAGATAAGTTTCAACCAATTTATCGATTCTATTGAGCTCCAAATTGTGGGAGAAGAGCATGGTGGCTCTCCTTAGGTAAGTGGTATCAGGGGAGTGTTTGAATCACTAAATAAACTTAAATATTGAAGGATATATTAAATAATTAAAATATATTTTCAATGCAGAAAATGGGCTTTCGGGCAGGCCGAATCCCTTAAATAAAAACCCATATCCACCATGATTATTGATTCTTAAATGGTCCAAATTAATATGGTGGTGTTAATAGGTCAGGGTATGACAATTAAGAATTTTAATGGATGAAAAATGTTGAAAATTTAAGTATTTATAAAGGAATCAAAATTTATTTTTAAATCTGGAATTCGGCTCACGGTTTTCCCCAATTCATGAAAACTAACCCATTCCTCCATAAAAGCTTGGGAAACCCCCAGAACAAAGCATGAATGAAAATTAAATTGAATTTAACTTTAAAATAATTCATGTATGTGACATTTAATACCCTATGAACACCCTTCCAAAAAACGTTTTAGATTAACTCTAAAATGCTTTTGGAGTACCTCTCTGAGTCAAATGTACTCCCCATTCAGTCAACCCCAAAGTGTAACCCTACACGACTTTAGTGTTGAAAACAAATAAAAATATATATATCCATATATTTAATAAATAATGGCCTCTATAAAATAATCAATTCTACTCATGAAATAATGGGATCAGATATAATCCCCATCAACCACATATATCTCTATACTTATGTCCACCAATCTGAATCATATGAAAAAAATGCATTCTCATATTTTCCCTTTTTCAATACATGAAGTGAACATGGGACACATATCTTGTCAATTTATTATATTCAACAAATATATTCTCAATTATCAAAGTATATACTAATTAGATCGATGAATACATCACTTGACATTTACCCTTCTAGATAAGCACATCACATGTCCCTTATCTAGATAGAAATATATAATATCTAGGTGCAGTGAAACTGTAACATCCTAAGATTTCAAATGGACACATTATGCACTTAAATAAACTAATAAATATTATGTGGACATTATAAACTAACCATTAAACATAATTTATCTGCTTCTGTGTTTTGAATTTTGAAAAACAGACATACATGGTTGTGATCAGTAATTTTTTTTAGAGTCTAATAAAAAAATTAATTTTTGGTGAATAGTACCTACCATTATGAATAGTAACATACTCTTATGAATATCAACATGACCCATAAGAATAGTAATGCACCCTTATGAATAATAACACGGCCCTTATGAATAGTAATGTACCCATATGTATAGTAACATGACCCTAATGAATAGTAATGTACCCTTATGAATAGTAATTTGAACATTATAAATATAAATGTACCCTTATGAGTATTAAATTCCCCAATAAAATTATAAATAAAATTTAACAATCTTATAATTGTCAATATGATATAATTATGTCATAATATAAGTAAATAATTATTTTAAAAATTATTGATTAAGTGTTGGTATTTTTGTAAGTCATATATATTTAATTACAAATTTATGATTATTTTAATAATTTAAATGAAAATTTATTTTCATAAAATGTATTCATAAATAATTATTTTTATGACTTATGATTATAAGACAATTTTAAGAGAACTTAAGTAATTTTTCAAAGTGTTAGAAAATCAGTTTTAGTTTAAAAATTGTATTTTTCAAGTAAAATATGTTTTTATTTAATAATTAAATTAATCCTATTTAGAAAATTATTTTTAGAAAATGGTTAGGGTGTTTTTTTTTGGTTTTTTTCTAAAATTCTTAAATTTTTAATGAATAGTAAAATACGATAAATTGCGATAAATGCTAAATACTTGATTTACCGCATCATAGGTGATGCAAGGCTAATTTAAGAACACTTGGTTCGAACTCACATGAAATTATTACTATTTAGGGTCACCTGAATCAATAAAAAACATAGTTTTGAGCAAAAATATTAAAATAATGATTAAAATAAGGTAAAATCTCACATCTCATCCACTATGAATACCACCCTCATTCCCCTCTTTATCTCACACCTATCAAGCCTTGATAATTGTCTAATTATTTCCAAATAATCTTCTCAAGGTGCTACCCCACGTCCAATACCTTCTGGTCTCACCAAAAGACCGAGACCAAAGGCTTTAAGGAGGATCTCAAAGAGAATAGATCAAGAGTTAAGAATCCTCTTCCATTTTCTTATGTTTTCCTTTGAATTATTTTTCTTTTCTTATAATCTCTTCCCTTCTCCTAATCCAAGAGACATGAAATATATATTATTACATATATTCTAAATTTTTATCATGTTTATGGAAAATTACTCAACTTACATCATCTCCTCCCTCTCTTATAAAAACATCGTTCGTGATGTGTCATTCTACCAAAATCGTGGGTGATGTATTTGCAATTTTCTTTACATACTTCAAAACTATTGGTAAAACCATTTTAATGTTTGAAACAGAATATAATGTGTATTATATAACCTATTTTATGTTCGGAAATGAACTTATATTCATGAAATTAAATTATATAATGAAGCAAGTTCATGATTGTTGAGGAACCGTAAAAAATGATCTAAAAAATATCATCAATGTTTTATCTAAAGATTTATCATAATATATGATAAATTAATTAATTATGGTATCATTATATATTCTAAAAACATATTAATACCATTTCATTACACTTCTGTAATTTCATTTCCATACAACAAGAAAATAAAATACCAATCAGCCATGGAAATCATGTAAAGAACGCACCCGAAACAGTGTGAGGAACAAAATACTAATAATTAAAGGGTAAAATGATGTTATGAAATGATAATATAAGGTGTTATAAAAATGAATATGTTTATTTAAGATATTAATTACACTTTTTAACCACTATAAAAGAGGTTTAAACACATTTGAAGTTAGACAAACCCGAGGTAAGGGAATTCCTAACCCAATTTCAATTATTTGGGTTAACCTTCTACTTTATTCATTATGCGGTTTTTGAGATAATTTTTATGATGAATTTTTGTTTATATTATTTTTTATTATGTATATTAATAGTGTATACACATATCCTTTCCATTATATTAATTATCACTCCAATTATATTTGTAAGGGACTTTCCTTTTAAATTCATTTTAAAAGTCTCTTTAAAAAAATTCAAAAATATTGTTTTTTATATATATGGAATGAGTGATTTATCCTGATTTCATGATTATTTATAACTATGATATGTTATTTGTACATAGTTTTGTTGGTTCGATCCCATTATTGCTCAAGATATGTTAGTTTGAGCCCATTATAGCTCATGATATATTGGGTTGAGCCCATTACAGCTCAAGATATGACGGGTGGGCCCCATTATAACTCTCCAATGCATTGGTTACTCCGGATATGGAAGTTGAAAAAATGTTTATTCCATGTGTAAGGGTTATTGTAAAAGTGATATGGTAAATATGTCCCAAGGAAACTATGTGATGCTATAGGCATGCTAACAAGATTTATATGAAATGGGTTTTGTTGGTTTTTATGTTATCATTTGACTAACGATTTCTTTCTTTATATCCCTTATTGAACTATTTTTCCATTCCCAAGTTTTTAAAATATTTTTATAGGAATCCTTGAATGTTCAAAGGATAGTAAAGGTGACAATGTAGATGAATCCAGTTATTTATATTAGCTATTAATTTTTGTAAACTCTATTTCAATATATGTAAGTTATTGTCTAATTCTGCAGAACCTAGACAGAAAAAGGTCCTCATTTTTATAAAGTACTGTGTATTTTTATTTATCTATTATACAAAAAACACCTCATGTTTTCATACTAAATCCAGAAGTGCGGGTTTAGGGATTTACAGTTGGTCTTAGAGGAATGGTCTTAACAACTTTCGAGATTAGACGTTTTCATTTTTTTGAAAAATTTAAGTGATAATATTTTATTTTAAACTTCTATATAATTAAGTACACATAACAAAATAGTTTTTCATAATTATCAATATGTAAATTAAAAAATATTAGTATAATGAATGAATTGTGAGGGCGCAATTCATTTAAGGGGAGGGGGATAATGTAACATCCCAAGATTTTAAATAGAAACACTATGCACATAAATAAACTACTAAATACTATGTGAAATTTATAAACAAACCATTAAACATAATTTTTTTGCTTCAATACATTAATTTTCGAAAAATAGATATACACCATTGTGATTAGTAAGTTTTTTTGGAGTCTGATAGAACAAACATAAATTTTGGTAAATAGTAACCTACCTTTATGAATAGTAACATACCCTTGTGAATAGTAACACAACCATTAATAATAGTAATGTTCCCTTACAAATAGTATCATGACCCTTAGGAATAGTACTTTGACCCTAATGAATAATAATGTACCCTTATTAATAGTAACCTGAACATTATGAATAGTAATATACCCTTATGAGTAGTAAATTCACCAGTGAAATTATAAATAAAATTTAACCATATTATAAGTGTCAATATGATATAATTATTTAATAATATAAATAAATAAATATTTTAAGAATTATTGAATAAGTATTAGTATTTTTGTAAGTCATATATATTTAATTACAAATCTATGATTAATTTAATAATTTAAATGAAAATTTATTTTCATAAAATTTATTCATAAATAATTATTTTTATGACATATGATTATAAGATAATTTGAGGAGACCTTAAGTAATTTTTCAAAGTGTTAGAAAAGCAGTTTTAATTTTAAAATTGTATTTTTTATGTAAGTTAAAATTTTATCTAAAAATTAAATTAATCATGTTTAGAAAATTATTTTCAAAAAATGTAATTCATTTTTTAATTCTACAAGTTGAAAAATCATAGGGTTATTTTTTGGGTTTTTCTAAAATTCTTGAATTTTTTGATGAATAGTAAAATATGATAAATTACGATAAATGCTAAATGATTGACTTACTACATCATATGTGATTCAAGGATGATGTAAGAACACTTGGTTCAAACTCACATACAATTATTACTATTTACGATCATGTGAATCAAGACTATTCATTGTCTTGAGAAAAAATATTAAAATGATGTTTAAAATAATGTAAAATATCACCTCTCCTCCACTATTAATACCACCCTCATTCCCCTCTTCCTATCAAACCTATCAAGCCTTGAGAATTTTTTATGTTCTACCCAATATCCTTCTCAAGGATCTTCCCCATGTCTGAGACCTACTAGTCTCACCAAAAGGCCAAAACCAAAGGCCTTAAGGAGGATCTCAAGGAGAAGAGATCAAGAGGTAAGAATCCTCTTTTGTTTTCTAGTGATTTCTTTTCAATTATTTTTATTTTCTTATAATATCTTCTCTTACCCTAATAAAATCGGCATGAAATATCTATTATTACATATATTATATATTTTTATCATATTTATGGAAAATTACTCAACTTACTTCATCTCCTCCTCCTCTTATAAAAACATCATTTGTGATGTGTTGTTCTACCAAAATTGTGGGCGATGTGTTTAAAATTTCCATTAATTCCTTCAAAAAATTTTGTAAAAACATTTTAATGGTTAAATAAGAATATAATTCATAATATTTAACCTTTTTTATATTCTTTAATGAACTTCTATGCATGAAATTAAATTATATAACAAAACAAGTTCATGATTATCGAGGAACTGCAAGAAATTATCTAAACAAATATCATTAATGTTTTATTAAAATATTCATCATAATATATGATAAAAAATGATTTATAGTATCATTATATATTCTTGAAACATATTAATACCATTTCATTACACTTCTGAAATTTTATTTCCATATGAAAAGAAAATCAAATACAAACTAACTATGAAAATTATGTAAAGAACACACCCGAAACAATAAGAGGAACAAAATACTAATAATTAAAGGGTAAAATAATGTTATGAAATGATCATTAAAGGTGTTATAAACAAGAATATGATTCTATAAGATATTAATAACACTCTTTTAACCATTATACCAGAGTTTTAGACACGTTTTAAGTAAGATGAACCTGAGGTAAGGGAATTCTTAACCCAGTTTCCTTTCTTTGGGTTAACCTTATACTTTATTCATTATGTGGTATTTGAGATTATTTGTGTGATTATTTTTTGTTTATATTATGTTGTATTATGTTTATTTACTGATTATACACATATTGATTCCATTATTTTAATTATCACTATAATTATATTTAAAAGGACTTTCCTTTTAAAATCCTTTTAAAAGTCTCTTTAAAGAAATTCAAAAAGATTGTTTTTTATAAATATGGAATGCGTGATTTATCCTTAATTAATGATTATTTATTACTATGATATGTTCCTTGGACATATTTATGTTGTGTTGATCCCATTATAGCTCAATATATGTTGGGTTGATCCCATTATTACTCACAATATGTTGGGTTGAGCCCATTATAGCTCAAGATATGAAGGGTGAGCCCCATTATATCTTTCCAATGAATTGGGTACTCCAGATATGGAAGTTGAATAAATGGTTATTCCATGTGTAAGGGTGATTTTAAGAGTGATATGGTAAATATGTCCCAAGGAAACTACGTGATGTTTCTACACATGCTAATGAGTTTTATATGAAATGGGTTTTATTGGTTTTATGTTATCATTTGACAAATGATTTATTTCTTTATATCCAGTACTGGTCTATTTTGATCATCCCATGTTTTTAAAAAGGCTTCATAGGAATCCTTATAAGTTCAAAAATAGTAAAGGTTCTAATGCAGATGAATCCAATTATTTATTTTTGCTATTAATTTTTGTAAACTCTGATTCAATATATAGAAGTTGTTGTCAATTTCTCCAGAAACTAGACCAGAAAAGGTCCTCATTTGTATAATGTACTATTTATTTTTCAGTTATCTATTATAAAAAAATACACAACATGTTTTAGTACTGAATCTTGAAGTGAAGGTTCAGGGCTTTATAGAAACACTCCCATAGTTATTCTCAATTGAGTGACCATATTTTGTACTCATCATATGAGAGGTAAAATCCCATATTAGTTAAGCTCCAACCGCCTATATAATAAAAAACATAACCCCCTATATTATCTAATTAAATATGTATACTTTTATTAGTATGGTATCAAAGTATGAAGGTTCTCATTCTATGTATCTCACCAACCTTAGGTTGTGGAGGATCAAATATTATCAATGCAAACCTAGTATACCAAATACATCTATATGAAAATTCATGTGGTATGCTTAGTTTGTCAACCAACACACACAAATAATAATATTATTTATCTTGTTCCACATGAGAATATTTCGTTTCTCTATATAATAATCATACTCATGATAACCTTAACATTTCATCATTACCTATAATACTTCATGAAAAAAATTAGTTATAGATAAATCAAAGTCATACATTGAGTGGTTAATTATATTTTCACTTCATGAAATGTATATATACATACAGTTATGTAGAAAACATGAAATAATTATAAAATTGAGGATGAATTTAAATTTGAAAAGTTTTAATATTCTTAACCTCTTTATAATTATTTAACAAACCAAACATAAACACTAGTTTAACATATCATATATGATAAAATGCCAAATAAGCCTTATGTTTTCTACTCTTTCTAGTTTTTTAACACATTACAATATATGTAATCCCTATCACATCTCTATGTGACCATATGATTAAATAGTCCCACTAACTCTTTGGTGAGAACCATTTTTATATAAAGATAGTTTGAATAATGGATAGATTTAGGAATATTATTCCAAACTATTCAACTTATTGAACATATTGAAACTTCTTATCTTCACAACATCAAATTTTCTATTTCAACTTCTATTGTATACTTAGAAATATTTATAAGTTCATCGTTATCATTATTTGAACCCTATTACATTAAACATATTGCTTGAAATAATGTAACTACTTACATTATTGTAAATCAATCCTCCTAAACTCTTTTTTGATAAAGTGATAACACTTTTTTATGGTAACTAATGTAACTCTTTAAAATTTTCCTTACTTTAATTCCCTAAACTCGTTTAGGATATGAAGTATAATTCACTAAACATTTTGACTAGTAAAATCCATCATGAAATATTTTCTTTAATTTTCATTAAAAATAAATTATACTCTTTATATTTCTATTTATCATCACATATCCAATACTCTTTTAGGACGTTTAGTTAAAAAAAATTATTCTTAGACTGTTATGATAGTGAAATCCACATTCTAAATGGTAACTAAATGCAACACATTGCATTTTTCTTTACCATCACATATGCTAAAAAATTTGGGATATTAATTGGAAAACACTTTAACTTTAGATTGGGTTTTTTCTTTTATTTTTAAATTTTTAAATTATATAAGTCTAAATATAATCCCAAAATCCTCTTAGACACTATTATTTTCAAAATATCTTACCAATATATACAAAACATTTTGTGTTATTAAATAACATCCATTACCTTTTAATAAGAATATTTAACAAATTAAATTTTTCTTCTATATCTTATATGGTATTATATGTGTTTAGAATATTTTCATTTGAAAAGGAGAATTCATTAAAATATAACACTAATGTGTGGTAATATGTTTTAACAAATACTTCTATAAACACTTTTATCCTGGATAAAACTCTTTTATCCATATATTCTTATCAAAGTCTATTAAAGAAATTTATGAATCATAAACCATGTGTATACACTAAATCATCTCATGTTATTCATAAAAACTATTTATTAGAAAAAGTGTTTATATTATCATATAAGTGAAATGATATGAAGATACACATATTTTATTAACATTCATCTGATCATGATAATATATTTTACATTCATATGTAGAAACTATTTTTCTTTTAGAATGTAAGATATAAGCTCAAACAATTATTACTTTGATTTTGAACTCCTATATATTTATAGAACATTTAAAATATACATTTTGTATCATATAAATTTCAAAACTGAAGAATTAATTTCTAAACATCCATACCTGGCATTGATAATCCATGGAGTTTCAAAAACTCTTTTAGGTATTCTGAATAATACCATTATATGGAATTATTATTCCTCCTTCCTGAGAACCCTAGTCAATGACATTGATTGGAATATTGGAGAAATGTTTTTGAAATTTTTAACTAATTTTTCTTCTTCGAGTTAAAACTTTTACCCACTTACACTATCCACACAGTACCAAAATCTAGACATTATATGTCATGTTTATCCATTCTCAACACATTTATAATATCAGGTATACTTTTCTCGAATTCAATCATATTTTTAGAAAATTTCCATATATGATAATTGGATAAATTCCTTAACTAGAACAATCCATTTTTCATCATATACCATTAAAAACATAAATGAATCATTCTATACTTACATAAGCTTTTAGATTCATTTTCTGAACAATTTCAACATATGGTTTTTGAGGAATGAATTATTATTTACAAATATAATTTTCCTTAAGAATATTTCATAGATAATCAATATTAATTAAGAACTTTTCTTAAGTTACCAGTATAAGGAGTGGAATACTTTAAGTTTATCCATATAAAGGATTGATCATAAAGTATGAATAGATGATGATGATGATATTATCTACAATAGAAGATTTTCTTGAATGAGTATCATGTTTCATAACCATTAAATAAGGATGGATATTTAATGGGATCCCACTAAAAATTTAAACCCTTATAAATATTAATCATATCCATAAGTGGCCCAACATCAATATTTCACAATGACTTATACTAGTTTTTTCACATAAATAAGACATGATTATTTAGGTAGGGAACCAACCCAGTCATATCATATATGATTATTGTATATTTGAGCAGATAATCCTATGTATAATCCATCATATGAATGAAATTAACTTTATTACTCTAGTAACCTAACTTTTAGGGATTTCAAACTAGTGTATCCCAATTAAAATTTAAAAAGAATACAATAAAGTAAAACTAATGGATACTCATGTTGTAATTAAAAATACCCAAAAATAAAACAATGTTACTTATAACTTTCTTACCTTAGAGAATATAATATAGGGGTATTCTTGATGAGCTTTAAAATCCCAACTTGAATTATTGAGGTATTGATAAGTTATTATTTGGAAAGGAATATCACACTTATTATTTGAAGGGGATTTTTAATATCACAATATTAAATCATGTTATTCCCATTTATTTATGCATGGTTATGGTAATTTAGTTTGGAATCCTATTACCTCCACCAAATATATTCGAACCATATTGATATGTAACCCTTTACACAACAAATAAATTTATGTTACTCACCCAAAAATAGAATCCAAACATATTCATACATATTTAGATACATCATATAGATAATATATAAGAAAAATTCATATAAAGTCATATAATTATATGAAATTGAAAATCTACACATGAGTAAGCCTGGGGAAATTGTTAACCAACCCCATTCACCAGCCTTAACAAGGCATACGCCTATACTTTGGTAGGTAGTATTTCCCAAAGTCCCTATACCCATAGATACATTACTCAAGAGAGTATCCAATTCATCATAACTCGAACAACTAATATTCCCAAACAATACATAACAAAAAAATTCAATATAATGAATTCAATTATAAACTGAGGTCAAGGAAGATGAAAAAATAAATTCATTATATAGTTAATCCTAGCTTGTAATGCAAGTATCTATCCTAGAAATCGTTTAAAAAATAAATTGAAACATACATAATATTCGTGTTTCTTAAAACAATTACTAAACTTGAATATAGAGGGTAATAACCTTTAAATAAATGAACAATTTAAATATTTAAACATTAGATAACCACCTATAAAAAATTATTATTTTTATCAATAACATTTTGAACATTCCATAATTTTGAACATAAAATTTTTAATTTTATTCCAATATGAACTCTTTCTTATTAATAATTATATGATTTTTTCCATTTTAAATATACGATATTTTATGAACTATAAACAATTTATAATTAAATTTCTATTATGTAAAAATTGTACACAACATAATATCTTTAACACACAGACCCCAGAAACCCTGAGTCGATGCATTATCTTATTACATTAGAATGATTGCAAGGAATCAAATCTCAAAGTATAGATCAATTTAGAAGTATTGGAATGAAAAATTATAGAAATGATACCCATAATACATTGTGAAATAGGAAATACAAACATGATACATAAAAAATAAAATAGATTGTGTCCTTGAAAGCTTATTCATAGATTTATTCTTCATAACTTGGGGAAAGGAAACATAATCAGGGTGAGCTCAAATTATCAATAAGGGTATGTAATGAGGAATAAATAATGAAACAATGAGAATAAATCAACAAGGAAAGGTAAATAACTGATAAAACATGCCATTAAAATAATAAGATAAGGTAGATTCAATATAGAAAGTTAAGAAACTGAAACACAGTCTATTTGATTAATGAAGTGAAAGTTAAATGTATCCATAGATATGTCAATGAAAAATATCATGGATAAATAATAATTGAAACTAAATGAGGTTAATTCTTTCTTAATTTAAATCATGTATAAGTCACATGAAAACCTATACCATCAAGACCTTTCACAAGGCTATTAAAACTATAGATAGAAACCCATTTAATTTGGCCAACATAATTGTCTCATGAGGACCTATCGATGCATAGAAGGGATATATAAGTTCTAGTTCCCACACCTAATTACCATTATAAATAATGCACCATATAAATTAATTGAAATAAATAAAATTACTCATCAAATATTTTTATTCAATAAAGAATACAGATTTAACAATAATTTCTCAATTAATCAAATAAATGTCAAACTAAAAACCGTATGTAAAAATGATATATAGTTTAGGAAATAATAATTTACATTGTTTGATAATATGAATATTAAATTAAATTTTCAATAAAAATTATTATAATAAATTGATTGTTTCAATATAAAGTTAACAGTCCCACAAGGAAGTGAGATTACAAAGATAATCATTAAGAACATTATTTAGGAGAATAATATTTAAACATTCCAAAGTGTCCCATACCACTTTGAAACATTTAAATCATAATACAAATGAAGGAATAATATTAAATGGAACTTATAATATCATGAGAGAAATTATATTCATGATATAACATGTCAAAAAAGTAGTTTATACACCAAATAAAAGTGAATTGGTGCATAATAAAAATAAGTCTCAATGGAATGTAAATTGAGATAAAATTCCCTTACATATGAATCAAAAGAACCAAAAGTAATAATCCTAAAATAAAAAATTTAAATATCATAATGATAAAATAATTCATGATATATTATGTCAAAATGGATAGTAGATACACCACAAAAATAAGTAAGCGGTGAATATGACATTTATCTCGCAAATTTAAAAAGTGAGATGAGAATCCCATACCTTAACCTTCCTTTTGTTGTGTGGTCTTTATCCTCTAGTATAGTGGTTTAAAATATTTTAATAACTTATACCAGAACCATTGTAATGTTTATAATATTATATATCATCTTCTTATGATATTTTATTACCTTTTTTTAACACTCTTTCATTATTTTAACTATTTTGGTTATTAATTGCCTAGTTTTCTCAAGTATGTTTTGAATTGTCATTTATTTTTCCTATTAATTAGATCAAGATTTAATAATATAAAAAAATATATATTAATTAATTATCATATATTTTAATTACATATATATTTATAATAATCTATAATATTTGGAGATAACAAATGAAGTGCACTGTTCATGGAGACGGTAGGTCCTATGTATGGATAAGTGCTACTTCAATTTCATTGTATTTTTAAAATAATGAAACTAAAATGATAAATATGTATATAATTTTTAAATTATCATATATATGTCATATATTTTACATAAGTTCATTAAAATAATTTTTAATGTGTTCCATGTATAGCGTGAATGAATCCTATCCCTTTGAGGAGGCAGTAGTCCACACTACCACAAATGATGTTATCATATTTACACAAAATGAAATGTAGAGAGGTTTGTTTTATAAAATGACTAAATAATAATAAATAATAAATAAATATCATATATATCATATATAAATAGGGTGTTCATCATAATTCCCACCAAGAGAGGCGGTAAAGGGAAAATGAACAATCATCTTTTCGTGAGGCGGTAGTTCACCATACATGTAAACAATATGTTCTTTAGGCATTATATGGAAGTGAAAGTGTTGGTATAAACCTTATAATAAGAAAAATTATATTTAGGATATTTGTTTTGTTATATAATCACTAAATAAGTATATTTTATGGAGTGGAGAACATAAATAAAATTAAAAATCTTGAGGAAGTTTGTTACCTCTTAATCGATTAACTCCTTTTGGTTTGTACCAAAAGGATTCATTGGAGAGATTTATTCCAAAAGGGAGGATTCTAGGATTAGGTTTTGTATTTTTATAAGAAAATTGGGTATAGATTTTATGAATATAATTTTCTTGAGAGGTGTGAATAAGGGTAAGATTTGGTGGCCTTTACAGGGGAGGAAAATGACTCACTTGGTATTTTTGGAAAGAAGTTAGGTGTACCAACGTTTTTACCTAAAAAAGTCATAAAAACCAACCAAACTCAATAATTTAAGGTTCATGGACTAATTATGAAAAACCAAGGTTTTTTAACAAGTTTTTTGTTCATTTTTGCCCCTAAGTTAAAGTTTTAGTCCCTCATTAAGCTCAATTTCTCCTTAATCATTGTAATTAATTTTAATTACTTACACTAATGTTTTTGGTCAAAAAGTATGTTTACCTAATTATAATTTATAAATTATTCTGATTCAAAATATGGAATCTAGTTTTTTCAAATTACAATCACATTAGTGGTGGAAATTAATTTAAATTTAATTCCGCAGATGGGACGACAATGCAGAGTTTTAAAGAAAAAACATTCGAAAGTTTGCTATGTTTTTATAGTCAACTACAAAGTAAAATTGATTAAAATGAGAAAAATTGGATTAATTGAAAAAATATATAATATAATTAAACATTAAAAACAATATAAAAAATAATTTCACCTTGTAAATAAATTAAATGAAAAATAATTTTTGAAATAAAATTCAGTATTTTTCACTATTCATAAAAAAAATGAAACATCAATGAAAAAAACAAAAAATTTACCCTAACCTAATTTTTATGATTCAATTTCAAATATAAAGTTTATTTTTACATAAATAATTGAGAAAAGGTTCAAAAATTAGATTTAAAATAGGTTCTTTGTTAAAAAGGGAAAAACGACCTTTATAAAAATATAGTATTTTATGTCTAATATTGGGTTTCTTCTTATCTTATACCTATCAAATATATTGGCTGAATAAAAAATATTTTATTTAATATATATATATATATATATAAAATTATTATCACTCACTAATTTTGATTAATTTAATTTACTAGGATAAAACACCTTTGTGAGCATAAAAATAGTTTTCTATAAAAAATATTCTGTTTTTATTCAATTGGTTGATATATCCTTTTCCAATTAATTTGTAACCAATGAATTCATTTTATATTTTTTTTAAACCAAATATTTTCCTAATATAGTTGATAATATTTGTAACCACTAATTTAACGGCTAGGTTAAGTCTTATTGAATTAAAGAATAATGTTTTAAGAATATATCATTATTTGGAAGGACTCGATCTTGAGTGTAATGAAAGCCATTAAAGAAACATGTTTTTGTGTGTGTTATATGCTAACTTAGTTTCACATGAATTTAAATCTA
This sequence comes from Viscum album, assembly GCA_963277665.1. Lineage (NCBI taxonomy): Eukaryota > Viridiplantae > Streptophyta > Magnoliopsida > Santalales > Viscaceae > Viscum > Viscum album. Next base: position 626,904,898 of record OY728132.1, read on the forward strand.
TAAATTATATTTAATTTATATAATATAGTAAATATATTATAAATTCTTGCGATATTATATACTCTTATGCGCTTAGTGATGCATATGATACACACTATAAAATAAAATGTTCTTACATTAGAATTTCGAGGTGTTAAAATATCACATACTTAATAATAATTTAATATTTGATCATATAAATCCTCAAAACACATTTGATGTTACTAAAATAATATACAAATAAGTACCCTTTTATTTTAAACAATTCAAAATAATAAATTGTGAAAAAATCATAATTTAAATGTAAATTTTTTATATTTTGTCCTCATTTAATAATTTAGAACCCTTTTTAAATTATTTTTTATGATTTAAAAATAATAAATTTTACTTATATATCATAATACATTCCAAATAATTTGGTTAAAAGTTATTTCTTATATTAAATTTTAATATTTAGGAATAAAGAGTTTCATAGACATTTAAATAATTATGAAAAATTTATAATTAATTAATTTATAAACCTTTTATAAATTATGATATCCCAAAATACCTTTTATAATTATTTATAAACATTTTATAAACCATTTTATATGTTAAAAACAATTTTTTATAATTTTTATGTTCACCCTTACATAGAAAACCATTCTTACACAAGGGCATCCTCCCTTTACCCTTATGTAGAAACTCTACATAATGGTAACTACCATCCAACTTCATACAGACATTATGGAAAAGATTAATACCAATACACAATACTAATTTCATATGAGTAAGAAGGAAATAACCGTTACACAGATTCTCACATATAGGTAATATCTTTTCAGATGTCGTTTTTTAAAGTAATCTTTATTTTTCTTACATTGCATAAAGTTAAACTTCAAGGACCTTCACATAGTGAATATGGTACCTATATGCATAAGGATAAAGTACCCAATTAACTTTATATAAACCTTTTAGAAACACAACTCCCTTTAGGAACCCATAATTTCATATAAAGGTAAGTTGTGATGACCTTTACGCATACAATTGTGCTTAAGGGTAATGCCATTGTTACCCTTACACATATCAACCATTTAAGGGTAATATGTTGGTTACCTTTATTTTTCCCAAATATATAAGGGTAAATCCATTTATGAAATCAAATTTACAAAAAATTTAAACAACTCAATTTTTTTATTTCTTCTTTATTTCCACACATGATTTCATAAAACTTAATCATGAATCTCTCTTATATTGCTACTAGGGTGGAAAAATATCTATTATTCATGTGAACATGTCAAACATGAAATCTATATATACATATCAAAGGAATCCATTTCCCCAACTCTTTAGGCATGCAACTCATTGTATTATCATGGATCTTTTGGGTGGAGAGCCACACCTCATCAACATTCATGTGTGAGAGCTCCCAAGAATTGGCTAACCCATTAGCATATTCCATGATTATGCTAAAGGGTTTTTTTAGAGTTTAATAAAAATTATTAAATCAAGATAAAGTGATTTAAACCCTTTTCTAAGAATCTCCATTCAATATAATTTGAAACCAGTATAAAAACTAAAATAAACAACATGTTATAAATACAATCTTACCAAATATGGAAGAATACACCGCATCATCTTAACACTCAATCACATGGGTTTCAGAGAGATCACTTAGTGAAAACAAAATCTTCCAACCTCCATAGTGCATCCACGAGTTTATCTTAATTATCCAATGTTCAGATGAGATTATTCTTCCATTCATGATATGCTAGCATCTCATATGAAAGTAAGGAATAATATAGCGAATTAGGTTCCAAGTAGGTTTATTCAAGCATAATCATCTAGAAACCATTCCATCATATGGAAGTAGGGTTTATATAGAACTCTAGGATTCTCCAGGGTGGTTTTCACATTAATTCATGCATGTATAACACATGTATTAATGTTTGGGCTAATTCATGCATCATATGCATTTAAATCCCATAAATTTCATATAAAACCTCTTATTAAATGATATCAACATAGAATATCAAAACTACCAAATGATAACTATTATTTTAGTTAGTCTAAATTATATTCCCCTTTATGTATGCAAATCATAATTTTCATGCAAGATGATATACAACCCATAATTATATTATAAAAATAATATGGATTTAGGGAATATCTCCTTTAATTATAAGCTATCCATTAAAATTATAGGTATGAATAAGAATAACCACATTATGAAAAATATTTATAAAAGTTTTATGTAATGAATTTTTTTTGATTAATTCATAATAAATGAGTACTCAATTTTTACTAAAGTCATTTTGTAACTTAAAATATGTTTACTTTAAAAATGTTTAAAATTTATATTTGTGAGAGAATATTAAAATTAATTTCTTCTAATTTTTTAAATTTTATATGATAAAAATAATATTTTATTTCTGAAATTTTCATATAAAAATTATCTTAGAGTGAAATTCTATGATTTTTCTAAAAGGTTTGATTTTTCAATGAATATTGAAAAATAAACGGTCATTTAATTTCACTGAAATAGACTCATAATTATTTTAATGGGATACTAAATTGACATAATCCACAACTATTTATAAATAATATAATTCATTATATATAAATTATAAATCTCAACTATGATAAAGGATTTATTACCTTGTTAAAATAGGTAAAGATGGATTAAAACTATGGGTTAAAGCTTTAGAATATCTATAACATTTTCCATTGTCCTATTGGATGGGTGTTTTTTTAATAGAGATATGTTTATGGAGTTAAATAATGTATAAAAAATATTATTTTGAAATTGGTAACCCAATATTGTCTTTTGTAAAGATAAGTTATATTTTATTCAAATTAAAATTGATTTTTGGGTCTTTGCACTTAATAAGATTTATGGAAGATTCCATTTAATTTTGGTTTACATTAAAAGCCTAGAAAAATTATTTTTTTATTATTTATCCAAAAAAATCATGGAAACTTCCTTATTACTTGATTTCAAGGTGAGTTTTTTTTACTTTTAAATTGGGTTTTTTCCTAAAAACTAATTTTCATGTGTTTTGTGTTCTTATATAAATAGTAATTTATACCACCTATATAAATTTAATCTAATAAAATGGATTCCAAATTTGTAAATATAATTTCTATATTTCTTTATAAGGCCTGTAACAACCCATATTTTTTAAATGATATTTTTTTCTTGAATAAATGGGTGTTATATTGTATCATATTGTCTAAAATACATATAACATATAAAGAAAAAACATACTTTAATTCATTAATATATGTCACTAAATTAGTAAAAAAAATTAACCCTTAAAAATTAAAAATATTATAATGGAATCATAAATAGAAAATATAAAAAATAGAATGGAAAAATTTGGATCACCCCTATCTACTAGAATTACCACTCCCATGATCAATACTATGGAAAAAAACAAATTATTAGTAAAACATAGATATATTAGAAAATTAAAATACAAAACCTTGTGAGGAATTTTATTGAATGTTTAATTAAGGAATTAATTGGTGGTTATATGTGGTAATATGATTGTTTGAATAGTAATGTAACCATTGAAATAATAACATGACCATTGGGAATAATAACATGATTGTTTCAAATTGTAACATGACTGTTAGAATAGTAATTTGAACTCAAAATAATAAAATGTAATATAAATAATACTTATCATGTTTAATTTAAGAAAAAATAAATATTAAAATTCCATTAAGTAAACATTAAGATTAAACACTCAAAGAAACTATAAACACGTTTTAAATAAACAGTATTTTAATGTAATTTGTAAAAAATCATAATTTTTATATTATCAATTAAAATTATCCATGTTAGAAATTATTTTGGTAAACTTAATGTAATTTTATTATTTATCAATTCAAAATTTTTATAGGTTTATTTTTTTGGTAATTTTATGAAATACTTCAATTTTTATATGAATAGTAAAAATATAGTTTTTTTATAAGCAGTGTATTTTAAATTACATCATTCATAATGAAATTATTACCTAATAAATTATATAAATGATGGATAAAAAATATATTTAATGATATAAATGATTCATTTATATAAAATTATCTTTTTTTCAAACCTAAAAAGTATTTTACAGTCTAAAGTCTAAAGTATTACATTAAAATAATAATTTTTCATTTTTCCACATTCATTTTTTTAATAAAATAGTGAATTCATTTTTGTAAAGAATTAAAAGGACTAAAATAATTTTATTTTATTCAATTATTACATAAAATACCATAAATATCACTATTATAATGTTAACAATGGGTATTGTATTTTATTCAATATTTTATCCTATAAATACCCCTCTCCACAAGTATAAATAACCCCTCACCCTCCCCATAAAAAACACTTACCTTCAACTTACCAAAGACAAATATCTATACAAATAACCAATATTAAACTTATTTTAATCCTTATGGAATTTCTATTTTCACTCAAATCCAAACATTCAATGATTTTAGTGCCATAGAAAATAAGTAACAATGAGAATAGGGTAAGTTTTCATCAACTCTTTCTCTCATTTTCCTATTCTATTCCACTTTTTTTATCCCTCTTGAAGTAAAATCATCTAAGATCAATCGAGTAGTATATTATAATTATATTAAATAATTTAATGTATTGTAATTATTATATTTATGAAATATTTATATGTAATACTTATATTTTCTCTTCTTTTGACAATGTAATGTAAACAGTCAGTTAACCGCCCCTAATGACATTAACAACTCTCTAATTATCACAAAAATTATGGATGATTATAATAAACTATTTATAATATTAAATTTTATAAATATATGTATTTATAATATTTTTAGAGTAAATCTTAATAATTTGAAAATAACAATAAAGAATGATCATTAAATTGAATCAATATAGTATATTTTTAGAAAAATATGATATCTAAACGTTTAACCATTAACCAAGGGAAATATGGAATAGAATAAAATTATTATAAATGATAAATAGTGAAAAAATAAACATAATTTAATTCTATTTCCATGTTTTAAGATACCAAATATTATTATTTAGGAGGGTGAAAAGTGAAAAAAATTAAGCGCGATTTAAGGTAAGGGGATTCTCAAACCCAACTCCTCCATTTGGTTTATCTCATATTTCACAATGTTTTTAATATTTAAATTACTATAATATCCTTTAAATTTCCTTTAAATATTATTTCCCTTCTATTTTAGATGATATACAAGTTTTTACCTTGTTGAAATGATTTCTAATCCAATTTCAATGAATTTTCAAAAAGTCTTTATTTCTCCAAAACACATCTTTTACTCCTCTTGATTTCTTTTTCATACACTCATGAATGATGATGTTTTATGAAAAAATATTATCCCCATTATTCATTTGGTAACCTTAAATATTATTCATGAAATTATTCTTTACAAATACTTTATTAAACTCATACATTTACATGGATTTATTCCATGAACTCGAATGTTATATTTTCTCTTTCCATGTGGAATGCATGATTATGAGAATTTTATGATGTGATTAGGGGACCAAAAATGATATAAACCTCCAATGAACTGGATAATCTGATATATCTCATTATATTATTGGTATTATATTCATATTTTATGCTAGATTTGTCCACAAATATGATGTTATGATTTATGCACATATGTTATGCATGAGCATGATTCTAGTTTTGTTCACAAATATGTGTGGTATTTGAACACTATGTTATGATGTTTCTTTTTTATTATATTACACATTCAATGCCTTTATCAAAATTTTACTTCATGATTATGGATATTATCCAATTCTTATGATATAATGATTTTGATTATTCTCACCAATGTACTATTGATTCATGTCCCTTATTTCTCCCATGTTATTATTCCCCTTACCAGTTTTTAGCTCACCCCTTTCATTGATGCATATAATCATGTGATTACATATACCAATAAGAACATGAGATATTTTAGGTGGATAAAGAAGAAGTATTTAAATATTTTTTATGTTTTATTACGTAGAAGAGATGTATGAGCCCAATTTTTTCAAGATATTAAACCTTCGAATCCTGGATTTTATCAATAATATGTTGTTTATCTTAAAAATTATTTTATCATCATGTGTGTAAAATTTGGGTCACTATATCTTGTATCAAAGATAAATTTAGTTAAATTGTTGAATAATATTAGAAAACGTTAGTGGAAAATCTAAGGATAGTCTAAGTATAGGAAAAAAATTATAAGTATTGATAAAGTATAAGATTGTGTGGTATACAATCAATGAAATCCCTATCTAGATACTAAAAGTGGATGTAGATATGACAAAAATTTACCTATGGGTAATAACACAAAAAGGAAGGATTGGATATTAACTTAATTTTCACATAGTTCATCATAAATCGGACTTACTAAAGGCTTGGTTTGACACTCCTAGGTGATATGCATCGATTAATCACAAATTTTATAAAAAAATTATAAAAGATATTTAGATAAATTAATTAATTATTTTATGTTTATAAAATAATTAAAGTATATAATCCAGGAAACATCATTCTAGAAAAATAATAAACATAGGTATCCTATAATATATGACTTAAGATTTAATTTGATCATGAAAATAAATTATTTATTCATTATTTATTGTCTTATATTTTTTACAAACCTTTTAGATTTTAGAAAATAATGGGAACAAAGTGAAACTAGACTAAAAACCCGTGTGAGGAACAATACAATTGTTCTCTAAAGGAAATTCCCTATGAAATGGGAGGTAGAGTTCAAAACATCATCATAATACTTACCCAAATTTCATATACTATGAACAATAACTTGAACCATCTGTAATGTCATCCTTCATATAATAAGAAGCAACTAGTTGTCAAGTCCTTTATGTGTAAATGACCATTGATGTTTAGTGGGGTTTCTAATCCACTTGTCTCAAAATAGTGGGTTAACTCAATGGAAAATATCCTTTATAAGATCCACTATTCTAAGAATGAGGATTTGACTCTATCCTTTTTTTATTTAGATAGAGAGATTGGTCAATGGTGGGTGTTGATTAAGATATATAAATTAGAGAGAGGAAATGGAATAAATGTATTAGGAATAATTTAATAAGTTATTTAAGAAAAATTAGTTCACTTGAACTCTTTAAACAAGATTATGAGAGAATTCCTAGAGATTAATAAAAAATAGGGAAATATGTTATCTATTTTGAGACAAATTTCACAAGAATTTTAAGATATTTCTTGAGTTTTATTATCAACAATGATAAAAATAGATATATTATTTAGTGGTTTAACACCACTCCTCAAAAGGGCTCT